>JAQPPZ010015863.1:2743411-5486823 GCA_028583015.1 Wollemia nobilis | reverse complement strand
TTTAATGATGTTTTTGAAATTTTTGATATAGATGTATATACATGTTTACCAATGGGATTAATGAATGCCATTGCAGATTTTGGATGACCAAAGGGCTTATAGACACCTTTGGAGCATTTCGGGATGACCTAGGCAATCTTAGACTACCTAGGAATGTTTTAGTTTGACCTAGACGATTATATATTGCCTAGGGGCATTTGGTTGTGGACCAAAGGGCTTATAGATGCCTTTGGGGATTTTTGGATTGACCTAGATGATCGTAGATAGTCTAGGAGATTTTTATTTGACCTAGATGGTCATTGATTGCTAGGAGCATTTTGGGGTGACCTAGATGGTCAGTGACACTTAGAAAGTGTCTACAACTACCTAGGGGTATTTGATTGTGACCAAAGGGCTTATAGATGCCTTTGGAGCTTTTAAGGTTGACCTAGATGATCGTAGATAGTCTAGGGGATTTTTTATTTGACCTAGACGGTCAAAGACCGCTAGGAGCATTTTAGGTGACCTAGATGGTCAGTGACACTTAGAAAGTGTCTACGACTACCTAGGGGTATTTGGTTGTGACCAAAGGGCTTATAGATGCCTTTGGAGCTTTTAAGGTTGACCTAGATGATCGTAGATAGTCTAGGAGCTTTTTTATTTGACCTAGATGGTCAAAGACCGCTAGGAGCATTTTGGGTGACCTAGACGGTCAACGACACTTAGAAAGTGTCTATGACTACCTAGGGGTATTTGGTTGTGACCAAAGGGCTTATAGATGCCTTTGGAGATTTTAAGGTTGACCTAGATGATCATAGATAGTCTAGGGGATTTTTTATTTGACCTAGATGGTCAAAGACCGCTAGGAGCATTTTAGGTGACCTAGACGGTCAACGACACTTAGAAAGTGTCTATGACTACCTAGGGGTATTTGGTTGTGACCAAAGGGCTTATAGATTCCTTTGGAGCTTTTAAGGTTGACCTAGATGATCGTAGATAGTCTAGGAGATTTTTTATTTTACCTAGATGGTCAAAGACCGCTAGGAGCATTTAGGGTGACCTAGGTGGTCAGCGACACTTAGAAAGTGTCTACGACTGCCTAGGGGCATTTGGTTGTGACCAAAGGGCTTATGGATGCCTTTGGAGCTTTTGTGTAACTTTGATTACTTTGTGATTCTAGGAGGAAGGTGCAATACCTTGTGTACCCCCAACATTTGTGGTGATCAAAGGAAGCAAGGAAGGTGCAATACCTTTAGGATCCTCAATTTGCTTCATTTTTTGTGATGTGATTAGTGGGGAAGGTGTGACACCTTGGATACCCCCAGTATGTACTATGTTTGATGCATTGTTATTGGCTTGGCTAGGAGGAGTGATAGAGATTGACTCCCCTATTGTGGCAAGGGATTATGGGTAATACCACTATCTTGATGGGGTAACATGAGTGACCCGCTTGTGGATACAACTTCCCTATCAATAAGATCTTGGACCACATGTCTAAAATTATGACAATTGCTAATGTCATGCCCTCTTATTTGATGATAGAGGCAAGAATGATCCTCCCTGTATCATCTAGATCTAGACCTATTTGGGTTGACCAGGGGTATATCTGGCAAGACGATTGCCTTTGTTTCTTGCAAGTTGTGAAGGATGGTTGACATGGGCTCAGATAATGGAGTCCAAGTGTGATGTTGATGCTTTAAACGAGGTGAATGCGGTCGCCACATTTTATGAGGTGATAGGGTTGTATGCATCTTAGTCACCTATTTAGGTTTCTCTTCTTGACTCCTATCTATAGGCAACAGATTTTGAACTATGTCAATTTGTTGATTGTTGATTTGAAGATCATTCTTGTCAAGCATATCTTGTACCTTATTCTTGAAGGTGATACATGACTTAATGTTATGACCATTCACTTGATGATAAGGATAGTGTTGACTCTCTCGATACCACATTGGTTTGTGTCTATTAGGATCCAAAGGGTGGATATCTGGCAATGTGATAACCTTAGCCTCGCATAATCGATTAAAGAGTGACACCAAAGATTTAGGCAATGGTGTATATGTGCGAGGTTGATGGTGTTGTTGCCTTTGCCCCTACTTCTATTGAGACTTAACATTGGATTGCATAGGAGGAGGTTGGTCCTGACAATCAAGGGGTTGATATTTTGAATGACTCAATTGTAACTCAATGCTTGCGAGTCGATTCAAGATCTATTGTGAGTCATTATGTTGGTGACTCACTTGTAACTCAACATTGGCTAGCCTATCCAAAATCATCTGAGTAAATGCATATGGTTCATGATGATTGTGGGTAGTGAGTATATCCACATGCTCTTGTTCTTGATTTTGTTGAGATGTTGAATGAGATGGAGTAGGTGTGACCGAATCCATCAATGATATCTCTTGTGGTATGGATGGAATGTTGTATGGAGTTGCAAGTGGCCTAGATGAATTCAGAGGACTTTGGTTCTCTGTCATCACATTGATCATTCCCACAAACTCATGGGAAGATGCATTGGCACTTGGACCAGTCATGGCTACCTCATCAACTTGTTCAAGGTGATCTACTTGGCCCCCATGCTCAGGGGGTGCATCAGAAATGCTATCAATGAGTGGCAACTCGATAGGAGGACAACCTAGATCCTTGATCAATTCGATGATATGCATGAATTTAACATCGGGTTCTATGCATTCATCAAGTTCAGGATTGGTCAAGTGACTTGTGTCCTCAAGTGTGGTGGATGAAGATGGTATGATATGATCTGATTCATCTGTATCCACCATGGGTTCCTCCTTGTTGGTAGGAGTGGGAAGGTCTTCTTCTAATGTGTCAAAAATGTCTAAGAGAGCTTTTGCAGTTAGCCTTTTTGACTCTCCCTCGTTTGAAGAAATAGAGGATGGTACTGGCGATGGTGGTGAAGGTAGCTTCACAACTAACCGTGGGGTTGAATCTGGACTTTGGATAAGGTCATTGAGTTTAGTATCCAAAGGTGTGGATGGACGAGTAGACTCTTGTGGATGATCATCCTTATTGTAATACTTGAAGGGGTCTAGGTCGGCATCAACCACATGGACCTGACCTTCATGAATGTATTTAAGGCATTGATGTACAAGAGAGGGGATGCACTCCATGTCTCTTATCCAAGGTACTCCTAATAATATGTTGTATATTCTTTCACCTTCCAAGATATAGAATAATGTAGGCATAGTATTCTGTCCAACTTGAATAGGTAGGATTATCGTGCCCACAATGGAGGATAAAGCATCATTAAATGCTTTCAAGGTGAAATTGGATCTTGCAATGTGTGAAGATGGGATTTTGAGATGCTTTAGTGTGGTTGTGGTAATGATGTTTATTGTGGAACCTGTATCAACCAACACTCGCTTATAGGGGATCCTATTGATGCACGCAATGATGTGCAAAGGAGAGTCTAGTAAATTGGCCGACCTAGGTTTGATATCCTGATTCTGAAAGGATATAACAGGATCTTTGTGCATTTGTATGTATCCCACAAAGTTGGTGAAAGCATTAGAATCATGAGGTTGTACCTCAATGGAATCTAAAACCTTCAGGAGAGTTTCCCAATGCTTGGGGGATCTTTGTATTAACTCCCCCATGGTCATGTTGGTTGATGACGTATGCGAACTTCGCATAGGCCTCTTCTGGCTTGCTACCACTTGTTGGATGGGAGTTTTAGGTGGTGTAGAGGGAGTGTAGACTTCCCTACTAGGCCTCTTGGTAGGTATATTATCTCTAGTTTGGGCTTGGACTCGGTGTTGGCTAATCGAAGAGTCCACTTGATCACATGAATAACCCATTGGTGTTCTCTTGGCAGAGGTACCTCATGGTTGCATGGAATAATGTGATCGAGGATAATTAGGATCTTCCTCAGGTCTTCTTTTATAAGTGAGGAATGGTTGGGCAGAATTGACTTGCCCACTACGATGAGTATCATACTCGTCTAGGTTTTGGTACCCTAGGGAAGGGTTCTTTGGAAGCTTAAGATGATCATTTAACCCTACCTTAGGTATATCAGGGCATGTGTAGGAATGGTGAGATCCTCATACCTATAATGATGATGCTCAGGGCCTCTCCTATAGTTTTCAACTTCATAGGCTCGTGATTGAGCTCGGCTATGCATAGTTGTCATGATGCATTGACTAGGCAAACCTTGAAGGGAACCCTACACTAAAGAAAATTTTGACTTCCAAAAAAGGTTATAAGTGTTATATATCAAAATTATCAGTGTGACGAGCTGATCACAATGGACTAGGGCTCCAAAAACTGATTTTTGGGTCAAAATTTTGTATTTTTGGAATATTTGGCCAACCAGGGCCTGTGGGGAAATGCCCACTTTTGGGATTTTTTGGGAAATTTTGAACCGTGAAGAGTTAGGACTCAAAATTTCTATGGGAGGTGCAGAAGGAGCTAACTAAGACAACAAAACAAATTTGGCAAGTTTTGGAGTTGTCTAGACCATTTTATGACTATTTTAGTGTAGATTTTCTCAATTTTCGGGGTCGAAAATAGAGTAAAAATAAAACCAAAATAACTTTTTTGTTATAGCTCCATTTTGCATGATTATCGATCCATTGGATGTAGAATCAAAAAGTATATTTGAACCCCTAGATCGAGGATCTTGGGTTGATTACCCAAATAATAAAGAAATACCTAAATTAGACAACATGATTATCTCTTTTAAGTTTTATAGATTCAAATACACAATCAATAGAAACACACAGGAATACAAATGATTATCTCTTTTAAATATTTAAATGTGAATCCCTAAACTTGTTTGATGTGTTTCAAGATGTGTTGCTTTGTAAAGAAAATCATTTTCTCATGTTTGATATTTCGTTGGATGATATTCTCAAATGTTTAAAGGATTTCACCTATATACTCGCAACTCAAGGGGTTTGTGTCAAAAGTATGGTGATGAATTCCATATCCGATCAAGGGAGCATAGGTCCTATCGATCCTCACCCAACATCCCGTGTGCAGTGATACACCTCTTCGAAGAGGAATGCATGCTATTTTGCATGGTTAGGATAGATCTTGGAGTCGGTATTGGCCAGTTATCTCGGGTCCCGATGAAACTCTTTCAAGCTAGCCATTCAAGTGGTAATTACATCCATTGTTTGATCATGGGTTGGATGTTAGAAATGCCATTGATGTTGGTGTGTGGGGTTCCTTTTAAATATTTGAAAGAAAACAAGAGAGCACTCAATGATTATTCACTAAATGCATGTAATGACATTTTTCTTTCAGAAGCATTAGTAGCATAAAAGGAAAGCCAAGAAAATGCAAAGCCTATATGACCTTAACCTTCTTGGGTAAGGTTCCAACAAGAAAACCAGACAAAAGCAACAAATTCTACTATATTTTCTTCTATTTTTCTGAGCTAATTAATGCATGATTTTGGAAAGAGAAATTCTAACCTTTCTATGCAAAGAAGAAGCAAGAAAAACATGAAATTGAGCAATTTTAAGCAGTAAAAAGTTAAAATTTCAATGTAGAAAGGTGTAAAATTGAACCTGAAAGTTGTTTCTGTAATTTTTTGCAGCAACCCTCTAGTTTTGTGGCTGTCCCTATCAAGGAAAATGGCATATTGGGGGCCATCCCACCTAGTGCCATGTAGTTGGCCATCTCACCCAGTGCCACCTAGCAACAAAGGGGTCATTTCTGCTCAGAACGGTCAGTACCTGCAACAAATAAAACCAAAAATAGAGGTCCAAATTAGCACAATCCAAGGGGATATTGAAATAAAACTTAGATACCATGATCGCCATTGAAGAAGTGAAATTCACGATATCGCCTTAAGGGCACTTTATTGCAATGTATAGCATTTGTAAAGCATTCAAAAGGAAAGATGATATAAAATTATAATCTAATGAAATGAGACAACATAGACAATAAATATAATGAAATTATCTTTCTATTCATTTATCCATAGCTTCAAAACTAGATTACAAGACATCCCCTTGAGGGCTTTACAAATGTGATACATTTCCATTACAATCTTCAAGGGATCTAGTCCCTTGGAAGGAGGCCTTTAAGGCGATAAATAATAGTTGTGAATATTTGCTTCCCACACTCGAGAGCTAGTCTTGGGCTGATAATCTTATGCCTCTTTAGCTCCTCCTCTTGCCTAGCATTCTTGTTCCTGAAGACAAGGGATTGAAAGGGGGTTAAAAGCATCTATGTTATAGAATAAAGCCATTAAACCATGAAAAGGGAGCATATTCTACAACCATAAAAAGTGATCTACATGCATGGAAAATGATCTAAATAGAGCATAAAAATATTATAAACTAATATAAATGCAAATGGAAATATTTGGAAGCAATATTAGAGGTAAAACTATGTAGAAATAGTGACCATCCATGGGTGAGCCAGATAAACCTGTAATATTGGGGACCTCAAATCCTGCATCAAAACTCCTCCAAATTACCTCAAATTTGGACCAGAGGTTCCTCTAGACATTCCCAAGGGGTCTATGGAGGAATTTATCTAAAATTCCAATCTATTTTGTGATCGTCCCTAGGTGTGACATACACAGACTACTCACCATCCCTAGGTGGGACGGTTACAAAACTACCTTAGTTTTGTCACCTATGCCTATGGAAATTGGTCCAAAACTTGGGTAGGGGTGTTGTCGATAGATGGGGCCAAAGAATACTTCAATTTGGCCGGTTTGGGATTTATGGATCGAGCCTATTGCCCCTGAAATCACCTTCGAATGAAGAGGGTTTCAAGGGTAAGGAAAGGATGAGTTTTGGTTTGCAAATAGTGAGGGTTGATTTGTGCAGCACTTCGTTGCATAAATCATCAAAGTCTCCTCCTTTGAAATGAGGGTTTGGACCTCCTTTTATAGCCCAAAAGGGCATCTAGGACAAAATGGCATGTTTTGCCATGCGAGGCAGGTGGCGCCATGTGTCCTAATCTCGTCATTGATTGATGAGGGGAAGGTTACCCCTTTGGGGCTCCCAATATACTGTCTCACTATCCATTTGTAGGTCCCCAATAAATTTGGGGTGATTGGACACATTAATGGTAGTATTTGATTACCATTTAGCACATCCTTTGAATTTTTCAAGGGTCTAGTTAGGGGCCATCCCACCCAGGGACGGTTATGGATGGCCATCCCTGGGTGGGATGATCACCAACTATGATCATCCCTTGGTGGGATGGTCACCAGGAGGTGCCCCAAAACTACCCTAAACTCCTAGGAACCCTCCAAATTGAGTTTTGGAGCCTTGTGCAAGCCTTTTTCTAGCCTAGGGGGTGCCCAATAGGGCCATATGTTGTCGATAAGAGGGCATATGTGATGCACTGATAGTCTTATCCGATTTACGCAATTTAGGTGTCTACAGATAATACATTCTTGATACATTTCCTAGAGCTTTATATCCATTATATAACCTTATAAATGTGACTCTTAGACTCTATGACTATTGCTCTTCTCACATATCTGAGCGATGAAACCTTTCCTATTCAATGCATAAGATAAACCTCTCATACCTCTTGGATTCTCATCTTACCACTTGTATATATGACTCTTAACTATCTATTTACTCTTGCACATTTTATTCTATGATACTTGCTTACTTCTACTTGCACACTTGCAAACTTTACTACATGACACTTGTACACATACTTGCACATATTATTACATGACACACATGCACTTTCACACCTACACACATAATTACATGACACTTGTGCACATCTTGCACATAAACACATACATAAGGGATATATAAATCACACTTATAAACTATAGACTCAAAATTTATTCTAATATTAATATTTTTACCATAGGTATCATGGTGGTACATTAACATGTACCAAATAATGTAATATTCTCCAAAAGCCCCTTCTATTACATTATTTAATCATTGAAAACTTTTAGTCTTCAATAATTGCCATCATATCGTACCTTTTTTTTTCCACTAGATTTGACATTACATGTGATTCTAGCACTAATTCAATTTTATCTCCTGTATCATTGTTGGTATTGTATTTTCTATAATTATGATGATTTCAAAAATTTACTTTAATAATAAACTATTTGAGTACCTCATCCAATGCCATTAGTAAAATTTTCTTCATAATATTCCATTCATGGACATCATTCCCTTTATACCAACATGTTCTTTTGGTATGATTATGACTCCCACAATTTAGGTAATGAGCCTACCTCCAACAATATTTAGTCTTATATCTAAACTAATTATTTTGTTTAAAGTTTATTTTTGGATAAAGTTTGATGAGAACATAAAACTGATTTCTGGGTTTTGTAGTTAATTTTTGATATCATAGTAGATTCATAACTTGTTTTATCTTCATTATGAGCATCTTCAATGCATTGCTTAAGAATCATAAATATGATATTTTTAGCTTCATTTTTAATAAATTGAATATGCTCTATTAATTCTTGACTCTTAGAAGTTTTTTCTTTTTCTTGAGCATTCATTCTTCTTTGCCATCTATTTGTTTCTTCAAAAAAAATCCTTTGGAGTAGAAGTCCTTATTACTCCAAATTTCAAATTTTTAATTTTGCAAATCAAATTCTCCAATGTAAATTTTGGAGTTGGAAACCTTATGGCTCCCAAATTTCAAATAAAGAATTCTAATTTACAAAATTTTAACCAATCAAAATTTTCAAAATTTCTTTTGGAGTAGACTTCCTTAGCTTTCCAAAATTTAATCAATTTTAATTTTTTCAAAAAACAAGTTTTTGAAATAAAAAAATTCTATAAAATGTAAATATCCTTTTAACTCCCTAATTTTAAATTTTCAAAATTTTCAATTTTTCAAAAATCAAAATTTTGAAATAACTTCAATTAAAAAAATATTTTTCAAAAACTTTATAAAACTTTATTGCTCTCCCTTTATTAAAAATTTAATGCAATTTAAAATTTCACTTAAGTGCTCATTCAAAATAGAAGAATTTTAAATCATACCTTACGAAACCTTCACCAAATTCTCTAGACATCATCAAATACTTCAAGTGGTGACTAAATTTCCAAGGTGCTTTCCAATCACCGTCACCCAATTATCTTTAGCATTCTATCAAATTTGAATAAAAATTGATATGTTTCAATTCCTCCAAAAGTATTAAAAAATATCTTAGGTTCTAATGTCTCAATTTTTCTTAGGGTGCTCACACTCCTCCAAAAGTATTATGAATATCGTAGGTGCTAATGTCTATATTTTGCTTAGGGTGCTCACAGGTTTTACAATGACACTTAAATAAATTTTGTACTTAATATTTTTTTAGAGCTCAAATTTCTCTGGCACTTCAATTTATCAGTTGCTTCTACAACACAATGGTGCTTACTATTTAGATGATCAATATATTATAATTCTTAGTTTTCTTGAGCACTCCAAATTACAACTAGTTCTACTACTACTCAATGATTCTAAGATGCTTATTCTATTCCTATGCTTAATATTCTTTGGTGCTTCAATATATCAGCTACTTTTACAATACAATGATGCTTAAAAACTCATCTATTCCAACACTCAGTCTTCTAGTGCTTCAAATATTAGCTACTACTATAATGCAATATTACTTAGACATTATTAGTCTTTCCAACCCTCAATCTTCTTTGATGCTTCAACCTTCAACTACTTCTACTACTATGTAATGGTACTTATATGAATGCAATGACACTTAATCACTCAATAATTATCTTAGGATGGATTTTAGCCTCCTTTATCTCTATGTTCATTGCAATAGATGCTTTTAGATTTGTCTCAATCACAAGGCTTTTACCTTCTTTATATATTCTTCAATAGGTAGACACATGATTATTTAGTGGCTCCCTTCTATGTATCCATGCTTCTCTTCTAGATATCTCATAACTTGGGTAGCTCTTAATGGATCCATATCAATTCTGTTTATCTCACAATTTAAGAAGTTATTAACATATCCCTCTCCAATTCTTCTTGACATATTCCAATTTGATCAAATTTATAATACTCTCTTTCAATTTCATATTTTACAAAGATCTCTACTCATGGTAGTATGAGCTTGCTTTGCAAGCTTTCTTTCATTTTGCCTTAAATACTTTCTTAAATATGACTTATACTAGAACCTTTTATTCCTTAGGTTTGTCCTCCTATAACCAATGCAACTCAATCAACCCACACTCTTCCAATATCTTCAATGGGGGATTGATTTTTTTGCTTAGACAATATCAATATTTAAATGATTTTATAAAATCAAGGTAATCAATAACTTGAAATTATGTTGGCCTACGTTTCCTTCATGTGGCCCTTCCTCCAAATTCACACCAAAGATTTCCTTTGATTCTAGCTCTTTAGTATTCATACCAAAATCAATTTGGTGTTAGCTTTAAAAAATACTCATACTAGATCTAAATCTTATCACTCTAGAATCAAATATTCACACCATAAAATATTTTTGATGCTAACAATAGAGACTACTCAAAGTAACTTTAATACAACTATTGGATTTTTAGATAAATTATCATAGGTATCAATAGCTAGGATCTTGAGTAGTCTCAAATATTAGAGCATTATAATATAAATGACCAATACTAATGAATATAACATTCATGTAAATAACAATAATATGAAGTAAAATGGCCAATATCATTCATGCAAATAATATGAAGAAAATTTACAATAGAATTGCTTAAACTGTATACGAGTTTCAATATTTAATGATCCTTTGATAATACATTCTTGATACATTTCCTGGAGTTTTATCTCCATAATATAACCTTAGAAAGGTAATTCCTAAACTTTAGGACTGTTTCTCTCCTCACATATCTGAGGGATGTAATATTTCCTATTCCATGCATAAGATAAACCTCTCATGCCTCTTGGCTTCTCATCTTTCCACTTGTATACGTGACTCTTAACTCTCTATTTACCCTTGCACACTTTAACCTATGACACTTGCACACTTTACAACATGATACTTATGCACACACTTGCATGCATTATCACATGACACTTGTGCACTTTCTCACTCTTTACACTTGCACATATAATTACATGACACTTGTGCACATCCTGCACATAGACACACACATAATGGAAATATAAATCACACTCCTAAACTATAGACTCAAACCCTATTCTAATATTTACATTTGTATCATAGGGGTACATTAGCATTTACCAAATAATGTAATACTATCTAACACAAATGAGAGGGTAGACTACTTGAACATCATAAAAGAAGAAAAAAAACGTTTGAATTTCTTTAGACATACCCCTAGTGCTAGAGAAGCCATGGGAAGGCTTTTTTCTTAGCAAATACCTTCAAGCCACTTGACAAATATCTAAAAATGAGATAGTAATTTTTCTACTCCATATGCATGAGAATATGTCCTAATTGGTTATGCTAAGAAAAAAGGTTGTAAGGAGAAAACCTTAATATATATAAATAAACTATTATTATTTTTAAATTATTTATCTAATTTTTGGGCATCCCTATTGAGAACTTTCACTCATTATACCTCTAGGTACTCCAATTTTGCATCTAAAAAATAGTCATTTCAATCTAAAATTTAAACTTTAAATTTTAAAAGAGGAATATTTCCTAGAATGGTGATAAACTTGAGGCACAAAAGTACATGCCCACATTAGCATAGGACATTAAAGGAGGGAATTTTACAAGTTTAATTTTTAATTTTTAGTTACAACCCTTTCCCTCACAAGTGTTGTACTTAGAGGGTTGGTTCACCAAAGCCCTCCAAGCCATTATACCATGGGAGGTCTCAAGTTCAATTTCCTCCCATGTCAATTACTTTTAGAATACATTGCTGGTGTCAACATGCATGATGTGATATCTGCTTGTTGTGGTGCAATGGTAAATGCCTTGGGTGCTGGTAGAGGCCGACCCAGGTTCCATTCCCCTTGTTTCCATCCTGCAGATATATGGTATAGTTAGGAATGTTCTATGTGTTGGTAGAGGCCGACAAGGTTCCATTCCTCCTATGCCCAACCTATTGAAAATGACACCCCAAAAGGGGTGTTTTCCACTATAAATTAGTTTAATTGTGTTGTGGTTTCTTTTATCTTGTTGTGTGTGTTTGGTTGTGATTTTGTTTTTGACACACTCAAGGAGCATGTTTTTATTTTATTTTATTATTTTTGTTGTTATTTACTTATTTTTAAATTGGTTTTGTATGTTTGTTTGCTCCTTGAGTATGTCAAAGGTGGTAGGCTAGGTCCGAGTCCTGGGCATTTTTGACGGAATGGATACCCCTGCCTCATTGGGTCTTACCCGAAAGTGGCATCCCTTTTGGGATGTTTTCCACACACACAAAAAAAAAAACATACATGATGTGACAACTTGCAATGATGTGGAATTTTATGATAACATGGAACCTTGTGGTGATGTTGTATTAGATAAAATCACCCTTTTGGATAGTTATAGTGGTGTGGAAGAGTTGTACAAATAACATATGGTAGTCTATATAATTGATATGATAGTTTGTGTAACTGAAATAGAAGTCCATACAACTAACATGGTCACTAATGCATGAATTCTAAGATGATACATGGTAGTCCATATAGATGATATGACAAACTATATAGGTGACTTGGCAATAGGTACACAAATATTGAGGTAATATGTAGTTGCTAATATGGTAGTCCATATAGTTGACTTGATGGATAATGCATGAATATTAAGGCAATAAATAACAATCCATAAAAGTGATGTGGCATAACACATGCTAGCTAGTGGAGGCATTCACTTAGTTGATGATGCAACATGAATCCTGATTCAACACATGGTAGATGATGTAGGGGCTAATTCAAGTGCTAATATAACATGCTTTGATTGCTCTAACATGGTAGATCATAAAACCTATGTGTTAGGTCATAAAAACTAGTCATGTATAATCATATGTTAGACTAATCACATTTTACAAACTCATAAAACTTTATAAGTAGCTTACATAGTCAACAAAAGTCTTGGTAATGCATAAGAATTAGAGTTAATTAGAATGTGATAAGTGGTACAATATGGTTTTTAGATTACCTATAAAATTAGATCATGATAAATGGCATATTATGACTTGTTGATATTCTACATAGTCAAGGCATGCTTAGCACCCCTCAACCACTCACACAACAACACATTGTGGCCTCTCAATTGCTATAGGTACTAAAAAGTTTTAAAAAAAAAATTCAAAGGTTTTGGAGGTATTTTCTATGATTTTAGGGAATTTTTTTTGGGGCCATAACATTTGTATACAAAAATAATTCTAGTTTTTATATTTAAATGATATATTTTTAGAATGCTATATTGGTTGTGTTCTTTTTGTTCATGGTTACATGTAGAGTTTTGTATACTAGAAAAATAGCTATGTATCACCATGTTCCCTTGTTTAGTGGTACTAAATATGCTTCCTAGATGATAAATATTAAATATCTACTCTAAATTAAGGGGTTAATCAAATATATGAATGAGGAGCCTTGTGATATTGATCCTGTAGAAGTGGAGTAACTCTATAGGGATAAGAAGGATGAGGTTCATCGTGTCATTACTCTTCATGTTGATAATGTATATGACACTCATGTTAGTAGCACCATAAATCCTAAAGATTTATTTAAGGAATATTAGGGGCTATGTGATTAAATTTATTCCACACAAATCAATAGAATGGAGGTTGATCTAATAACCTTACCTATAGACTCAATTTATACTATTAATGAGCATATTTGCCAATTCAAGAAACTATAATAGGATATTTAAATTGCAAGAGGACTTCCCAAGGAGAGAAGAGAAGGATATGAAGCATTGGAGACAGAATGGAACAACAAATTAATTAAAAATAGTTTTTAAAATATACGATATAGTTACTATTATCTTTGAGATTTTTTGTATGTACTTTCTAGATTCTACTACATTACCTAATGATGAGGTTCTAAGTACTTTTTTAGACCATCATACTATAATAAATGACCATAATGGAAATTATATAATCAAACTCATCCAAAGGAAGTTATTACCAAAGTTTAGGATGGAAAGAAACCATAATAGAATGAGAAGTAGCCCAAAAAGTCTATCAAAAATTCTATTTGTGAGTTTTGCATAAAAAAGGGGCACAATATAAAAATTTTATGTATTCAAATAAAAAACTTGAGAAAGAAACACAAAATAAGGTGTTGATGTTGCACTCTTATATGCATAAGGTGGGGATAACTTTGATAGATAAACCTTATCAAATTATTTAGAAATTAATTCTACATATTGGACATCCACTTATTCAAATGATCGGCTTACAAATTTAGGGGTAACTAGGCACATGACAAAGTACAAAAATCTCCTAAAGTCTATAACAAAGAACATATAGGGGATCATGTTATGATTGAAGATTATTATTTATTATAGCCTGTAACGTGTGTAGACATCAACACTGTATCTTTATTTTTTGATGAGCTACTTCAAGTTTGTAGTATTGGTCCTAAGATTTTTTCTATTTATCACATTACTCATATAAATAAGAAGGTAGAGTTTTGTCCTGATAGATGGGTAATCAAGGATATAAACATTAGGTTCAAAACTATTACTTCTACATATTCAGATGAGACAAAATACATATAAAATTTGAGATAAAGACCTTCATGTTTGGCTTCCTAGAGGAATAAAATATTTGTTGCTATGGTTTTACATGTAGATAATGAAAATTATAAGTGACATAATAGGTTTGAGCATCTTATTTATGGATCTTTGAAATACATGAGTCAACACAAAATTCCCATTGGAATACCATGCATATTCCCTCCAAGCGATGCATGTGAGGGGTTCATTATGGGGAAGCAACATCGAGAGACCTTTACAAAAGGAGTGGCAAGATAAGAATATAATACCTTAGAGATCTTACATAGTTATTTTTATGGATCTATGGACACAACATCTCTCCCAATAAATAAGCACTTCTTTTTATTTATGATTTCTCTAGATATGTATGGTTGTAAACCATTTTTTTGGATAAATAAAGGTGGTGAATATGTTTTCTATATTTTTTATGGTATTTTCTCCTTTTAATTTTTGGATGACATGTTCTTTGCATGCAAAAAATTATGCATAGTACTTTCCTTTAGTAAATTATGGGTAACAAGTGTATTTACATTTTTTTATGCATGAAGTAAAATTTTATCCAATAACACTCCATTGGAAGGTAAATTTGGATGGCCCATGTATTTATTAGATGACAAATTCATAATAGATGACCTTCTTGTATCTTCAAATGATCTTATTGATAGATGACCTTGTCAATGGATGAAAGGGTCAAAGTTAACTTTATATGGTAATATCTTATGATGACAACTCTAGAAGGCTCTTATAGATGAAAAGTCATATGATGATACAGACATATTTAGATGAAAAATTTTCTCTAAATGAAAGCTCTTCTCCAAACAATAATAATTTTCTAAACAACAACTCTGGATGACAACTCATATCCAAATGATATCTCTAGATGATAACTCTAGATGACAACTCTCTTTTATATGGTAGCTCTTCTCTACAATAATAAATTTTATAATGGAACAATTAGATGATGATAATATCATTAGATGTCAATTTTTTTCAAATGATCCTTCTATACAAAAAATCCTATCCACTTGTCATCAACTCATCATCAAATCACAACCATTTATCATTTATTTATATATTTATGTAAATATAAATATTTTATATATTTATATTTATATATTCATATATATATGAATAAATCTTAGTTGCCCATGTTTCCTTAATCTTGGCCACTCATTTAACATGATCCATGTCGCTTATCAAATCACAATCACAACCCTTCATCATGTTTTAATCTTGATAAATTGTTGGTGTCATCGAAATCCTAGCATGATCAAGGATAAATTATAAAATATAATTCACTTTTGTGAATGAGATCTAGTTAGAAAATCAATAGGTCAAATCATCCATCATTTCATGAACCCTATCATTCTATCATCTCACTTACCCTTTGCACTTGCCCAAAACCTCATTGCCACCATATCCAGTGCTTGATTCTCAAAACCTCTATGAACTAGGTCTAGATTTCACAAAGTGTTCTCCATAACCAAAAAATGCTCCATAATATTCCTTGAATATTGTAGGGCATTCTCAAAATGTTGTAGAGCATCCAAAACCATCATTAAACACTATAGAGCATCAAACATACATCATAGGGTATCCATATAGCCCTCAGATGTTACAACCATTTTATTTCTTCCAAAGGCCATCTAAAGATATTTGTCAAGCTAAGATCAAACCTAACAAAGTGAGTGATTCTTTAGATCTAATTGATGACATTTATTTTATCCCTACACCTCATCAGCTCGAGGAGGGATCCCACATGTTAGTTGAGAAAATAATTGACATGGATATCGGTGCCAATCCCATAGTTCCTAAAAATATCAATTTGGGACAAAGTCTATCCCCATAGGAACAGGTTATTATCACAAATTTCTTGAAGGAAAAGAGAGAATCCTTTGCTTGGTCGTATAAAGATATGTTGGGTCTTGACCTGATTTTGGTCATGCACAATCTAAATCTTGATCCAAAAATTAAACCATTCAAGTAAAATTATTAGAAATATGCCTCCAAAAATTGCACTAATGGTTGAATATGAAATTCAAAAGTTGTTGGATGTCGAGTTCATCCAACCCATCGATTATCCTAATTGGATCTCCAACATGGTGCCTGTTAAAAAATATTTTGGGAGGATTTGCATATGCATATATTTTCAAGATCTTAACAAAGCAACTCCTAAGGATGAATTCCCTCTTCCGAAAATTGATGCTCTAGTCGATGCAACTACAGGACATAAAATGTTATCCATCATGGATGGTTTCTCAGGCTACAATCATATTTGGGTCTATCTCGATGATCATCCCAAGACATCCTTTACCACACCTTGGGGGACATTCTGTTACAAATTTATACCATTTGGCCTTAAAACTTCTAGTGCCACATATCATTGGGCCATGCCATATATCTTTCATGAATACATGCATAAAATCCTAGAGGATTATATAGATGATTTACTAGCTAAAATTCTATTGTTTCATGAACATGTAGATGTTCTACGAAGGTCTTAAATTACCTCATTGAGCATAACATCAAACTTAACCCCAAAAAGTGTGTCTTTGAAGTTACATTTGAAAACTCTTGGGTTTTATAGTCTCAAAATGAGGCATTGAAGTTGATCCTACCAAAGTCAAGGTGATACTCAAAATGCTTCCCCTACCAACCTTAAGTAGTTGTGTAGATTATAAGGGAAGGTAACATCTATTCGATGCTTCATAGCACAACTTTTGAATAAATATCAACCCATGAATTGACTATTACAAAAGGTAGTCCCATTCAATTGGGATGATGAGTGTCATAAGGCTTTTGATGAGATCAAACAGTACCAAGCATCCCTGCTAGTTTTAGCTCAATCACAACCAAGTGTGCCATTTTTACAATATATAACTACTATCAACTTTGATTCAGGGACCATGTTGGCCTAAATTAATGAAGCAAATAAGGAACAAGCTATTTACTAGATCAGTTACCCCCTAGTGCGCTATGATCTCACATACACATACGTTGAGAAGCTTTACCTAGCAGTGGCATTCACCACTAAGAAGATGCACCGTTACATGCTCAATAAAATAATGTATATCATGTCTAAGGAAAATCCTTTGTGGTACATGATGAGTCAAACATATCATAATAACCATACTATAAAAATGGATTATGCTATTGATAGAATTTTACCTAGAGTTCATCAATAAAAAAATTATCAAAGATCAAATAATTGTTGATCAACTAGCAGAGGCTCCTCTTTAGGATAATCAGCCTCTTACCACCGAGTTGCCTAATGTTGAAATTTTTGCATTATCCAACTCACTAGAACAAGAATAAAAAAATCAAGCTGATATGACTCTGTTCTTCGATGGTTCTAAGGGTGAGAAAGGGGGTGGTGCGGGAATCATGTTCTTCACACCTCAAGGGTATCCTATGCCCCTATCATTTAAAATTGATTTCCTATGCACCAAAAACAATGTTGAATACAAGACCCTCCTTTTGGGCCTTCAAGTAGCTATCACCATGAAAATCAAGAAGCTAAATATCTTAGATGATTCCTTGCTCATTGTCAACCAAGTCAAAGAGATCTATCAATGCAAGTGTCTAATATTGTAGTCTTATAAAGCCATTGTGGATAAGATTTTAGTTAAATTGGATTGGTATAACATTGAGGTAGTCCCTCGCTCATCCAATAATTTTGTGGATACTATGACTTCTTTGGGATCCTTAATTCCATAGAACCCTTCGGATGAAATTACAACCATCCATGTCAAAATGCTTTCGTAATAAATGATTTTGTGTGAGGCTTTAAAATATGATGAAGTTGTCCACATGATTCAGATTGAGTCGTACCAAGAATGATTCTTTCACATACATGACTTTCTAAAACATGCTTCCTGGGGGTCTTTGATCCCCAATAGTCCTTTTGAGAATAACACAATGATACATCTTAAGGTTGTATCCCAATCAACATTTGTGCAAGTTGAATCTCAAAGGGAGCAAGCAGTTCATTCAATTGAGACTCAACAATATCAAAATTGGCTCGCTCAACTTAGAGATTTCTTAAAACTTGGTAATATCCCATCAAGATTGTCGCATGCCGCAAAATGAACATTAAATCAAAAACTAATAAAATATGTCTTGCTAGGAGATATTTTGTATCATCAAGGCTACAATGGTCTTCTCCTTCATTATATAGAGCTCCACAAATTTGCTTTGGTAATTTTGCAAGCTCATGATGGTACTTGTAATGGTCATTTTAGTGGTATGGCTATTGCTAAGTGCATCCTATGAATGGGTTATTATTGGCCTAATATGGAGAAATATTGTTGCACTTATATCAAAAAGTGCATGAAATATCAACATCATATTAATATATCGTACGTACCTTCTCAATCATTGCAACTGATTCATTCGGTATGGCATTTTTGTAGTGGGGTTTTGATTTAATTAGGAAAATTTCACCCCTGTCGTCTAGCCATCACATGTTTATTTTAATAGATATAGATTACTTCACAAAATGGGTGGAAGAAACCTCTATTACCACTGTGACTGGACCAAAAATTGCTGGACCAAAAATTGCAAAGTTCATACTCCATAATATCATGTCATTTTGGTATTCCATCCAAGATTATCTCTAGGTAATGAGCCCCCACTCAAGAAAAAATATGTGCAAGAGTTAAACGCAAAGTATAAAATTTAGCATAACTTTTTTATGCCCTATTATCTACAAGCCAATGGGTAAGCAAAGGCATCAAAAATAATAATTATTTCCATTCTCAAGAAAACTATTAAATAAAATCATAAATATTGGAATCTACAACTACCTATTGCATTATGGGCTTACAAAACTAGCATTAGGATGCCCAATGGGGTAATTCCTTTTTTGCTAGTATATATCACTAAGGCCATTATTCCCTTAGAATTAGATATTCCTTCATTGTGCATTTTACTCTAAGAGTTCATCAACAATGATACCGTGCAACAAGCTCACCTTGATCTGTTGACCCTTCTAGATGAACAATGTATTAATGCTCTTGAGCACCTCCATGTTTATCAATATCACCTTAAGTGATCTTATAATATGAAATTCCACCTTAGAGACTTTAAAGTTGGAGACATTATGCTTAAATAAAATCAACAAAAATCTGACTTACCATCACACTCGTGAGATAAATTTATGATAAACTGGTTAGGCACATTTATCATCACACATAATATAGGGCCTAGGACATATAGGTTAGCATCTCTTGAGGGTACTAAGGAGCTTTAACATCTCAAAATCTTCTACTTGCATGTATTTCATGCGTAAATCCCACTTCACAAATAGATCCAAAGGCACTTAAGACCTTTGGTCAAATCATAAAAATATCCAAAGGCACTTAAGCCCTTTGGTCAAATAATAAAAAGCTTCAAAGGCACTTAAGCCCTTTGGTCAAATTACAAAAGCTCCAAAGGAACTTAAGCCCTTTAGTCATATCAAAAAAATCTCCAAAGGCACTTAAGCCCTTTGGTCAAATCATAAAAAGCTCCAAAGATACTTAAGCCCTTTGGTCACATCACAAAAAGCTCCAAAGGCACTTAAGTCCTTTGGTCACAACACAAAAAGCTTTAAATACACTTAAGCCCTTTTGTAAAATAACAAAAACCTCTAAATGCACTTAAGCCCTTTGGTCACATCACAAAAAGCTCCAAAGGAACTTAAGTCCTTTGGTCAAATCATAAAAAGCTCCAAAGACACTTAAGCCTTTTGATCACATCACAAAAATATCCAAAGTCATTTAATCCCTTTGGTCACATAACTAAAATTTCTAAAGGCACTTAATCCTTTTGGTCAAATCATAAAAAGCTCCAAAGGAACTTAAGCCCTTTGGTCACATCATAAAAAGCTCCAAAGGTACTTAATACCTTTGATCAAATCATAAAAAGCTGTAAAGGAACTTAAGCCCTTTGATAAAATCACAAAAAGCTCCAAATGCACTTAAGCCCTTTGGTCAAATCACAAAAATATCCAAAGGCACTTAAGCCCTTTGGTAAAATCACAAAAAAAGTGTTGCATAACTTTTATTATTAATCATAAACCATTCACCAATATGCAGAAATATCAAATCATTCATCCACAATACATTATCCACAATAACAATCCACAAATGAGAGAGAATAGAAAATCCCTTAAGGTAGGGAAACACCAATAAAATATTCCTTAAGGAAGGAATAACTCCACAAGATCTCCCAAGATGAGAGGCACTTCGTGGGCACGCGATTAATAAGATTCTTCTTCAATGATATGAATGATTACAATGACAAATATCTCTTCTTTATATATCCATATTCTTATTCTACTTTGGAGAGCCTACTACTAATATTATATTATATTATATTATCTTATAATATAATATAATTATATAATAATACAATCAACCTTGGGTTATGTGTGGCCCATGCCAAACAATATAATAATATATCCCCAAATATCTATTCCTAGGTACCCTACCAAAAATCTCCAAAGGCACTTAAGCTCTTTGGTCAATTCATAAAAATATCCAAAGGCACTTAAGCCCTTTGGTCAATTCACAAAAATCTCCAAAGGCACTTAAGCCCTTTGGTAAATTAACAAAAAGCTTTAAAGGAATTTAAGTCCTTTGGTCAATTCACAAAAATATCCAAAGGCACTTAAGCCCTTTGGTATATTCACACAAAGCCCCAAAGGAACTTAAGCCCTTTGGTAAAAAAAATCTCCAAAGTAAATTAAGCCCTTTGGTCAATTCACAAAAATACCCAAAGGCACTTGAGCCCTTTGGTCAAAAAAAAAGAAAAACAACAAAAAAATCATAAATTTGCAAAAACACAAAAATATTGCATCATCATTTGTATTGCATTTCACCATGCATCCCATGTCGTTGCATTAGGTGCATACTTGCATTAGGCATATTCATTCATTGCACTTGCATTAGAATATGTTGTTCTCTCATTACCACAAATAAGCACCATGCTTGTATGACTATCATAAGTCTTAATCAACCTTATCCATCATCATCATTTGCAGTTTTCCTTATGAGCTTTTGCTTATTAGGGGGTCCTCATAAGATAAGGTAGATATTGGATGAACATCAACAATGATGGTTAGATGGCCACTGACTATTTTACACACACATTTTAGTTTGCAAATGATCATAGGGAAAAACCTCACAGTTCACATATCACATCATCCACATTTCTCTTTATGAGTAAATGTATTTTTCAACACAACCAGTAAGTTACTATAGGGTGTTCACTAGGGTTTTTGATCATTCAACCATTCCTAGTTTTCATTTCAAATTTTGTAGAAAGCTATATTGATTTTAGAAGGTAGGATATTGCTTTGATAATACCTAGCACACCTCAAAATCCCAAATACAAATTCACACATTAAAATCTAAGTTTGAACACGGAAGGATAAACCTATAACATAGTCCTTGCTCCTTAAGCAAAAGGTTTCCCTTGCTCATCCTTTATGTGCATGATCTAGGATGATAAGAATTGATAAAAAGACAAGCTACCTCCTACCCAAAGTAATAAAATCTCTTGCTCCACAAAAATGAGCAGGTATCCCCCCAAAAAAAGAAGTGGTTTTCACCACTAAGCAACTAAATACCTTACTCTTAATAAAAAATGAGCAAGTATCCCAAAGAAATCAAAAGAAAAGAAGGAGATCATGAGCTTTAATCCCTATAATCCTTAGTCATTCACAAGCCATGGGATGATATCCATTACAACAATGGGTTGAGTTAAACCCACCTAGAAATGGGGTAGTCTTACAGATGGCGATATGTCTATCACATTAGCGACCATTTGTACAAACCAATGTTAGCTTCCATATGAGCTAGATTTTAGTGGCTTGTATTACCTAGTAGTCAAGTGCAACTCTTCCAAACTTAGAATAATGGTGACCATGAGGTTATCCTAATTACAGTAATGGGTTGAATAAAATATTCTTGGCAATGGGGTAGTCTTATGCGTCATTAATGAACACCATTATGCACACACAGGGATATTGACCATCTGAGTCTTCCTAGTAGACTTGTATCTTTCATAGTCATGTGTAGCAAGTATACATATTTTGATTGATCAATTATGGTGTTTGAGTCTTGTGAAAACCATGATGTTTTCCTATAGCATCTTACTGGTCATCCATCCATCATATACATTTTCATCATATTACTTATGGTTGGATTTCAAATGTATCACTTTATGACAAGGCTAACATTTTGATTGATGACTTTTATACATTATGTGGTACCTACTTTGAGGTTGTTTTACATCTTAGATTCATTCATTATATTTTCACAAAATGCTCCAAAGTAATTTATACCCTTTGGTCAATATCAAAAATCCCCAAAGGCACTTAAGCCCTTTGGTCACATCATCAACAAAAAGTTTTCATGAGAATATAAGTGTTCTCATATCGACTCTCCAAGAAGTCAATGTTGTTGGATTACTCCAGGGGATAGAGGTGTACATTCCTTTCTTTCGCTTGACCTCATGTATTTGCTTTAAAGACCAACGCAGACTCATCAAGCTATTGCAATAGCACACCCATTCCACCAAAAACACCAACATATCAAACTTGGAGTCATCCCTCACATCGGCCTCGAGAAAGGATATACAAATTAGTGATCATATCACTTAGATATGGCCTACAAATATGACCATCCCACACAAAGATGACCTCTAGGTCTAGATATGATTTTATTTATTTCCTGTTTCAGTATCTATTAAAAATTTTCTTACTTTATAGTTCAACTTAGATTTTATTTCATGCACACATTTATCAAATTTTTATTATTTATCTTTTTTGTTTATTAGTCTATCCATACATGCTATTAACCCCTTTTTGTTCCTTGTGTGCAAATTGTAGAATTTCTACAAATAATAAGAAGTGTGAGAGTTTGAATGAAGAACACAAGCTTATAATGAGAGGGAGGGGTGAACAGTATAGCACCCAGTTTTTACTTTCTTTCCAAACCAATATTAATTAATGTAGTTAATTTCAATAACCAAATATAGCAGTGTGCATTAATAACTCAGATAGTAATAGTAATCAAGAGCATAAGTCACCACACAATTTGAGACACAAGATTTAACGTGGTTCCTCCAATGTGGGGTACTCCACAAGATAATATCCTTATAATATTTTACATAGAAATAAGGATCCTTATCCAATACAATGATTACTTTGATCTGCTCAAAGCTAGGCAATACATTGATCTACTTAGATAGGCAATCCACTGATCTTCTTAGCTAGGCAACACACTGATCTACTCAGGCAGGCAATCAATTGATCTTCTCAGCTAGGCAACACACTGATCTACTCAGATAGGCAATCCACTGATCTGCTCAGCTAGGCAACACACTGATCTGCTCAAGTAGGCAATCCACTAATCTGCTCAGCTAGGCAACACATTGATCTACTCAGGTGGGTAATTCCACTGATCTACTCAGCTAGGCAACACATTGATCTGCTCAAGTAGGAAATCCATTGATATAATCAGCTAGACACTCCACTGATCTACTCAAAAAGCTCACACAGAACTTGTTCAAATCTGCTCAACAAGCTCACACAGAACTTTTCAAAATATGCTCAACAAGCTCACATAAAACTTATCCAAATATTCTCAAAAAGATAAAATAGAACTTGTCCAAATCTGCTCAATAAGCTCACACAAAACTTGTCCAAATCTACTCAACAAGCTCACATAGAACTTGTCCAAATCTGCTCAACAAGCTCACACAAAACTTATCCAAATATGCTCAACAAGATCACACAGAACTTATCTAAATATGCTCAAAAATATCACAGAAAACTTGTCCAAATCTGCTCAACAAGTTCACATAGAACTTGTCCAAATATGCTCAACAAGATCACACAGAACTTGTCCAAATCTATCCCAAAAACTATCCACAAAGCTGTCCAGAAATCTATCCCAAAAGCCTTCTCAAAGGCTCAATCAATCATACTCAAATTGTACTCAAATATCATCCATAAATCTTATGAAGGCAAGGGTCAAATATGAACTCAATAATGAATGGTAATACACTCTTTAAAGGATGACAACTATGATCCACAATGATCTCAACTCAAATCAATCTCATAGAAGTATAAAGAGAATTGTTAGAGACTCAATATGTTCTATACTCAAATCCAATATCTTTCTCAACTCAAGGCAATATCATAGAAGCATAAAGAGAATTGTTAGAGACTCAATATGTTCTATCCTCAAATCTCAATCTCAACTCAAATCCAGAATATAGAATAGTTTGTTTCATGGAACTTGAACAACCACTTCACACAATCACTTGACTAGGCTCAAACAACTCTTCTCAACCAAATACCACAAGGAATAAATATTTTTTACAAACCCTATTCCAAGCATGTATCAACCAAATAAAATATTTCCAATAATGCTCAACCACAAATCTCACATAACAATGATACTCATGTTCTTCTCAAGTTCAAGTTCTTTGCATAACCAATGGGCTTCAACAACAATGCTAATAAAACATTCTTCACATAACAATGATACTCATGTTCTTTTCAAGTTCTTTGCATAACCAATGGGCTTAAACAACAATGCTAATAAAACATTCTTCACATAACAATGATACTCATGTTTTTTTCAAGTTCTTTGCATAACCAATGGGCTTTAACAACTATGCTTATAAAATAAGGTTTAACCACAACTCTCAAACTAGAAAACCTTGAATAATTCAACCAACCACTTTTGAAAAGGAAACCACAATCAATCCTTTTCTCTCCAATTATATTTCAAAAATCAACCACCATAAATAAACAATAGGAGAATGTGCCCATACCTTTTATGAATATGAAGAAACCCCTTTGGAAATCTGCCACACTCAACACACTTTGAAAAAGAACAAAACAACCTTCACTTTGAACCCCTTTACAAAACTAGAAATATCTCTTTACATACACCTTATTTCTCCATCTAATCAAGTTAATCAAATAGCCCTCGAAATAAGCTTTCCAACGATATATAATATGGTATA
Source organism: Wollemia nobilis (assembly GCA_028583015.1). NCBI lineage: Eukaryota > Viridiplantae > Streptophyta > Pinopsida > Araucariales > Araucariaceae > Wollemia > Wollemia nobilis. The sequence goes on along the minus strand of JAQPPZ010015863.1, from coordinate 5,461,223 downwards.
CTTCTAAAAGAAAACACCAGAAACTTCTCTTTTTTTAAAAGTACATTTCAACCCTTATATATTGCCTTCCAAGTAAATACAAATTTAATCAAACATTATTCCCTTAGCATCACCTTATTCCTCCAACATTAGGCAATAATAAAAAATATTCAATAAAATGTTTACTTGCCTCTTAGAGGTAATTGAACCCTCGTCACTGCCCACTCAACACCACAACCACGGTGCCAAAAGACCACATGAGCTATCTGCTCACATAGGAAATAAAGCAAAAATGCTCCCTATATTTCGTTGCCCTTGCTCATGCCAAAAACGTGCGCCAAATGCTCTTATTCCACACTGTATGAAAATTGAACCCTGTGGGAATCGAACGCATGCCCTATCGCAACCAAAAACTCCATGCTTCCCAAGCTCACCGTTGGACCACACTGTCACATCGAAGGATTTCGGGGCTTTCGCTTTTTGTTCTCTTCGTTCGATACTTTGTATTTTGAATTGAAAGCCTTTGCATATATATATATACAACATTGCTTTAATTTCACATACGTCGGCACCTTTAATTATTAATTTCCTTTTTATGGCGCATGGTTTTTATGACGTCGGCGATGACTTTAATTTTAATTTTAAATAATTAAAATTTAAACTAAATATTTAAAATTAAATATCTCCATCATTGGGGAACATTTTTCGACGAAATGAAAAGCCAACTCGGGTTTTAAGAAAAACCCATTTCAAATATGCCATCCATGGTTTTAAATAAAACCTTTTATTTTGCCTACCTTGGTTTTCACAAAAATCTTGTATATATCCATGTTTTCCAAAATATCATAAATGCTTATTTATGAAATACTTTGGCCACCAAAACTCAATGTGATCCATGTGACATCAATGATCCATGTGACATCAATGACAACATAAAATACCTCAAATTTCCAACATTGAAATTATCACCCCTTTGCAGAGGTCACAAAGAAACCTTTTGCAAAATAGTTGGTGGATGCGAGAAGATCCCAAAGTGTATCGATTCCATTTTGAGAGGAAATCAAACCCTCTTATTTATTTATTTATTGTATTAATTATATTGAAATGGTAAACTCCATCAAGGGGATGTAGTTGTAACTGCATTTTGAGAGAAAAAATCATTATTAATACATAGGGGACCTAATTCATTATTCTTTTGTTTTGTTATAGTGTGTTACATCACTTGCTTTTGGTGTTCATTTATTGACTATCATTATTCCTTTATTGTGCATGGGTTTTATTACATATTAATCTCAAAGTAGCCATAGATAAGTATTATCTAAGCAAGGTAAAAAGGGGCCTTCAAGGATCTCACATCACCGATGGTTTGGACAACCACCTACACAACATACATAGTATAGCACAAGGAGAAGCTATCATCTACAAAGGAAGAAATACAACAGGTTAAAAGCAGGAGAAAATTAAAGCATAAATAAGGTAATACCCAAGAGCTAGATGTACGTCCACAAGGAGCATTCAAAATCACCATTGGAGTACTATAAAACTCCACCATATAATTGCTCAAAATCCTAGCTCAAAACCATATGATCATTGCTCATTACCCCAGTTGGAGCCAACTCACATACCAAGCATCGTCGATGCATTGAGGAGAATACACAACAAAGGAAGAGCTAGAAATAAGAGGTTGAGGAAGCTTGTAATAATATGTTAAGAAGGCAAGTTCATGCAAAAGGGAAAAGGTACCACTTATCACCTTTGAAGAAACCCTAACGTCTTCAATATGAGTGCTCAAAGTAATGCTCAAATATTAAACGCATGAAGGGAGTTTTCAAAGGGAGCATTACATAGGAAGTATTGCTTATGTTAGAAATGAAGAAACACATGTAACCAAGTCATATGAGCAGTCAAGAAAGACTAAAATTTGACCTCCATCCAACAATAAATATTACAGGTGTCAAAGGGAATATACATCCTCCAAGTGTTGAATAAAAATCCTATGACACTCATCCTCCATAAAAGGAACTCCTTCCTATTTAAGGCACCCAAAATCAAGGATAAAAGAAAATTTACAATAGCAAGGAGTTGCATTGCATAAGAAGAGGGAAGATAATTTAAGGCTCTTAGTTAAGACATTCAATGTAGGTCAAAGAGTCAGTAGTTGAGGTACCACCATTCAAGAATTGAAGTCAAGGGTGAATCACAGCCTACCGCTAGTCATAACGCCCAAGAGAAGCATTAATAGATCACTGTCATCAGGGTTTGAATTTTGCCACAAATACATAAGGTTTGTAACATTATAAAGGTAAGAATTTACCTTGATTTGAATTTTATTTCATTAAAGGGAGTTATAAGGGTATAATATAAGGTTGAAACTATAGGTAAATCAACCATATTTGAAAGCATAAATTAAAGGGAAGCCATACACCGAAGTAGCTTAATATTTACAATTTAAAACATAGGAGAAATAAGGATTGCTACTTGGAAAATTTAAATTTCTATTATTGCAAATATTATTGTTTTCTAATATTCCAAATTAGGTAGTTATAAGGAATACTACACCAAAGTAGATTATTGGAATTTAGAAACATTAAATATTAAATATCAAGGGACATAAAAGGAGATTCACTAAAGATTATCAAGGGTTGAAATTAATTAGTATACTTGTCTCAAAATCACATTAAAGGGGCAAAAAATATCCAATTATTAGGACCTCATCAAATTAACAAGTGCTTAAGTTCAATAGGAGTAATAAGGTATAATAAAAGTTAATTTTTGCTTTTTACAAAACTTTACAAAATCAACCCAAAATTGAACTACTATTTCCAGAAGCACTTTATCACTTATATAGCATATCCAAAATCACTAGGGAGATATAAGGTATTCTAAAAAACTTGATAATAATAGCATTTATCAAAGTTTATCAAATATTCAATTCATTTGGGAGACATAAGGAAGTCCACAAAAACTAAGCTCTAAAAAGGATTTATCAAATCAAGCTCATATACTAAACTAGGGAGTTATAAGGTAGACCACTTAGAATATTCTATCTCATAAGATACATGCACTATCAAAAGCACTTTATACTCTAATTTAGGAAGCTATAAAGATGTTGTTGTGACTATCTCACAACTAACCCCAATTTTGGGGACCCACTTGAAATTTTTAGTAAATTGGACTAATGGGATATCATGATGCATTTTGGTTCCTCACAATTGACCCATGATGCTTCTTCTTGGATATCAAAAATAAAGGGGTCATTTTGGCTAAGCAAAGCGAGTGTTTCCTTTTGTTTGGTGTTATTGATTCTTTTATATGTTGTTGGTGTTATTGTCTTTATTGTTCCTTTTATAGTTTGTTTGTTTTATTGTTGTTGTTGTTAATTTGTTATAGTATTTGTTGTATTTTTTGTGTGTTAATCATTTATGTGTGTTTTCTTTTATTTGGTCCTTCATTTATTTTATTTTGGGTGTTAGAGTTATGTTCTTTTAAGTTTTGTTTATTTATTATTTTATTTTAGTTAATAAATGGTCTCAATATACCATGAGGACCTTGATGTAATTTTGTAGCTATAGTCCCCCTTTACACTATGTTTTAATCATGATCGCGAAGCTATTATTGGTGTTTAAAATATGTTTTTCTATGTTTCATAGGGGGAAAATCCTAGGGAACACGGATAGGACACGAGCCAAGGCAAGGACGTGGAGCATGGATATAACACAAGCCAATACCGAGGACATGTCATCATAAGGCAACCGACAGGGGTTGATGATGGGGCAAGTTACTAGAGGGGATTTCATATTGCATGGCAAAGGGGAGATATCACCCGAAGGCAGTTAACTAAACTAAGGCAAAACATGCCTTATGAAGCGCTCGAAGGATGAAACACCATGAATGTGGGATAATTGATTTCCCCACACCAAAGTAAAACAACCTCCACCCATCGATGGCTCACACATGGCACACCAATTGTCCAGGCTTGTAGGGTAGGCTACACGGTAAATATTGACCATGACTAGAATGGTAGAGGTAGCCAATTTAAGATGCACAAATATTTGTTGTTGCAAAAATATGGGATAACACCCCACCTAACAACTATCAGAGGATATTGAGTGGTAGGGGTGATAGAGGTATTTTGATCGTAGGTCTATGGTGCAGGAGGGCTTGGCGTGACAGTGGGAGATATGGTTAACTCTCATTGAGTGCTAGGAAAACCTAACCTAAATGCATCATTTATCTTTGAATGCTCAAAAGGAGAGAGCAGTTTTGAAACACAATAAAGTTTGGGACTGTCTTCGAGGGCCGAGGATAGGCCTAAAATAATTTAAGAAGGGAGGAGCGAATGGCACGTGATGCAGGGAGTGACCAAGTTATGGTCTCATCATAGGTGTTAAAGGATAGAGCCGTGTTTGATGGGTGCTAGCTATAGGAAGAAGGAAATGAAAGTGGCATCATGGAGGTTTGGTTTCAACCCAATCCTTAGGCATTGTGGTGGGGAAAAGTCTGAAAAGGCTTATGCTTTATCAAACCTGGTTCAAGTCACGTCAGTACCACCCAAAGGAAGAAAAGAGGGGATTTTTATTTTTTGTTGTTTTATATTGGGTGTTAGCACCTAAGGTGTCATGTATAATATTTTTATGGGTATTTTACTAATACCTAGGATATCGTGATGCTCTATGCTCATATGCCCTATTGCTAGGGTTGATAAATATTTTTTCCTTCATAGGTGTAGACAAAAAAATCTAGCCACTTGTCCTCAACCCATGCCTTCCTGCCATCTCCACCACCAAAATATAGCCACTTGACATCCATCCTAGCTTTCCCACCATTTTTGCCTATTATTTATATATATTTACATATATTTATTATATATATATATATATATATATATATATATATATATTAAATAATAATATTTTATATATATTTAAAAAATATATATTTATATAAATAAATTAATCCCAACCATCCGATTTCATTTAATCTCTTCCATCCACTTCCCTCAATCCATGCCACACCCTAAATTTAATATCTACCCTTAGACATGCTTTAAGCTCAGCCACATGATTAGTGTCATTGAAAACTTAGCATGCCCTAGGTTGCATTATAAATAGGAGCCATTTTGATGGCTCAACCCTTGATTTTTTGGATTCCCTAAGTGCCTAAGTTTCTTGAGTGTTCGTTGCCTGAGATTCCTTGAGATTCATCTTTCCTTGGAATATTCGAGTACCTCTGCCTCCATCCACACTCATCGTAACCCTTGCAACTATCACCATTATTTTCCCCTCACCATATCTACTTCTACAAAATATTCCCTCATATATTGAATAACTCTAGGAACTTTCTATCACTGTTGAGAACCTCTGGGTGCCTCCTTACCAGTCCCAAGCACCCATGATTGTTTCCTGTAGCCGCCAAGTGCCTGCAGGAATTTTACGTAAGCCTTCTGAGCACCCCCTAGTATTTGAGTGATGCTAGGGCATGCGTTCACCATTGAACTGTAATATATCCAACCATCAACAAACAATAAGCAAGGAGCAAGGTAAATCTATCTCATTTGGTTATATTGCATACTATTTAATTTAGTTTGCATTTCATAATGTTATAGCTAGGGTTTTAGTTGTGATTTCTGAAGGATCACATAGTGGAGCCCTCATTATTATTACTAAATCTCTAGTGTTTCTTTGTGTGCAAATTAGATAGTATATCAGAAGAATTTGACAACTGATTAAGCTAGAGTGACCCAACATCAGATACACAGAAGCCCACTCACACCTATTAGGAGCAAATACACAATTGAAGACACCACCATTTGTTGTAGCTAGGGTTTTAGATAACCCTATCAATATTTGTAAAAATTGTATCAAAGAGGATTCTTAAATATGCTATTGTAACAACAAATTTTCTAGGCTCCCCCCTATTTAATATAAATCTCATTTGTTGTGCAATATCTAGTTCATTTGAATTCTATTTTATTTAGCATTTCTTGGTGTCGTGTTTTTAGCTCTACAAATGGTGATCATGATGGGACCCCCTAAGGGTTTCATGTTATGATTTATCTTGAATTCTAACTTGTTGTTTGTTGTCTTATTTTATAGATTTTTAGAAGCACAAATCACGTATTTTTCACCTATTAGGGTTTCTGAGAAATTGCAAAAAATTACAGGAGGTGCATGAACATCCAACAACGCTTAGAGGTCATCCAAAAATGCCCAGGTGTGTTTAAAAATTCCTAGCTATGTTTTATAGTGATTTGGAACATATACGTAGGCTGTTCAGTAAGTCCACTATCTAAAATCCAAATTTTCTATTTTACGTATTTTGGGATTCTTTAATGTTTTTTTTAGATTTTAGGCATAAAATGAACAATCACTAAGTAATATGGAAAATAACTTATATAAGTTTGCATTTTAGTTTTCTTTTTGCATCCATTTACACATTCAAGCTAGGGTTTCTATTTTTGATGTATTTACAGATATATAGTATTGCATTCTGATTACATTTGAATTGATAATCTACATAAATTATAGTTATATTTTAGGTTTAGAAGTATCTTATTTTATCTATCCAAGTAGGAACATCATTAGGGTGCCAAGAGTATTCTTGCAATTGGGTGATTCCAGACAGAGGGGTGGATGAACCCTCCGATTGTCTTTGATAGGGGTCTTAAGCGGTATACTTCACACCCTTTGGAGAATTTGGCATTATCTTGTTGGTTTTTGATTTAGATTTATAAAATTAGTTTCTCATAATATTGTTTTTCCACATTAATAAACGAAAACCTTAAAAAAAACAATTCACACACAACATGTTTCACTCAAAATAGTAGTGGTTGGATTTTATCACCAACCATTGCTTGAGATTTGGTGATAGTGGCATTCATATCCATCCACAAATCTCTACCCATAGAAACCATAGGATACCCTCGATAAAACTTGTTGAATTTCATCACCAACAAGAATATCATTGCCCTATCTTCACCATAGTTTTTACCTTTGTTTCATTAAGCAAGATTAGAACATCAAAACACACACTTCAAATGAATGCACATTAAAAAAGAGATAGTCAATGAACAAGGTAAGCCACACTGGTTGAAACTTAGCATTGGTTGTTTGTTTCCTTTTTGCTCCTTAAAGATTTTAGTTTTGTGTTACATTTGATAGTTTAATATGTATCTTGATTTATTTGTTTATGGTATTAACTAGAAACCAAAAGAAAGCTATAAGCCAATATAACTTAATGGAACCTTCATCCACCTTTCCCACCACTTCTGTGGTAGATTCCTTGAATGTGACACAGACAGATTTATCTGCAGGTCCCTCATATTCCTTGCCATCCACAACCTTCCATATGGCTATGCCCCAAGAGGATTCAACCTCCCCTACCATAGATAATCACATTACCCATATAGACATGGAAAAGGTAGAAGCTCTCATGAAGTCTTCTAATTATGTCTTAGAGTCTATTCCCAATTCACCTAGATAGGAGTCTACTTTACAGCAAGAGCATGTCTACTTCTAGCCCCCATATAGATTTACCTAGGTGTATACCAACCCTATTTTTGAGGCACTAGTTGCACCTTCATCCCATATGTCCATTCCCCAACCTTGTGCTCCTAGAACCTTATATACACATCTACTTACACCAACCCCTTGTATGACACACATGTAAATGTTGCTTCACAAATCCCAACCTCACAAGTTGCTATACCTAGTGTAACTTGTACCCAAGGCATATATTCTATACCATCTACCTCCATACCCTTATATTATGATAGAGATATTAGTGAAGCATAGGAACACCTGACAAAATTTCTTAAAAAAATCAAAATGCTCAATAAAAAGTATAGGTAAACCCCAAGCCTTTATATAACTCTACTTAGACTATCCTTGTCAACCATGGTCCATGATGGGCACCACAATCTCCTGTGGTTTCTATCCTTATTCCCCCACCAAGCCATACCATTACCCATCACATCCCCATTGGCCAACCTAGCCATAACCTTCATCCATCAACACCATTCTATAATTCCCCATTCTTTCATCAACAATCTCCCATTCATAAATTCCCATAAAATTCACCTAGCCATCAATACCAATATTCCCATCACATAGTCACTCCAAAAAATTTCTCCACTCCATCACAAACTCATCAGGTAATTCAGGGTTCCCACATTCCTAAGGAAGACCCTCGAATTGAGGCCATGTAGAAACAAATAGATCAATTGATGCAATATACACCTAGTTTTTTAAACCAAAAACCAACCTTACACCAATTGATCAATCAACCAATTCATCCTTCGGTACCATCCCTGCCATATCCAAAAAATTTTATGGTAACTAAGTTTGAAAAATTTAAGGGAACTAAGGATCCCAAAGAACATGCGAGCACTTTTGTAAATGCTTGCTTTAGAATTCAAAATGATAATGCTCTCATGCTTCAAAATTTTCCTCAAGCATTAGGAGGGGATTCCATAGAATGGTACAATCAATTACCAAGCCATAATATCTATACTTTTAAAAAATTGATTGATCAATTCTTTGATCATTTCATCCTAAATGTTAAAAAGAAGATCTCATTGTATGATGTCTATGCTTTAAGGAAACATGATGATGAATCTATCTACGATTTCAAAAATCGTTGGAGGGTTGTCATCACTAAATTGCCATTCACCCTACCAATGGATGAGCTAATTAAGTTATTCACCAAGAGTTGCTTAAAACCTATCTCTTGGATGCTTCAATTACAAACTTATCAATCATTTGAATAAGCTTTAGCTCAGGTTAGTGTCATTAAGGATATCAAAATCCAAGAAGGCATACTTAAGCCTAAGAAGAAAGAATGGAAAATTAAGGGCCAATACAAAAGCAACTATTTTGGTCAACAAAAATTAACATAGGCTACCCCAGCCACCCAATCCAATCAAGTCAATCAAGTGGTCATGAGACAACCAATAATGGCTCAACAACAACATGTGTAACAAACACTACAACCAATTACATATCATGCGGTCCCCTCAAAAAAATAAGATCCAATAATGCTAAACATAGTGCCAACTATGGTAAACCATCCCCGGTGATAGTCTATCTAACAAACTCACCAATATACTCATTTAGTCGAATCATATACCTCCCTTTTTAGAAGGTTGTATGAGACAAATAAAATTGCTTTTCTCGACATTAAACCGGATGATCCCACCAAACATGGAAAATATTATTGGGAACATCTATTTTTTCCTTATAATAGGCAAAACGGGCATGACATTAACAATTTCCATGTATTCAAAGACATATTCTAAGACCTTATTGACTTGGGGGCGATCAAGCTGGATAATCCCCTCGCTCAAAAAAACTAAAACCTTGCTATATTTCAAACACTACTTCCTCATCATGAGGATTTTCAACCAAATATAGGGGGAACTAACACCAAAACTCCTCCTAATAAATTCAATCACTTACAACAATACCAAGGATTTGTAGGGGCCATTCATGTGGTCATTAGAGGTCAAAGGAATAACCAACAAAGGCAACCACCTCAAGCAAGTGTGTCACAACCTTCTACATCACCACCCATCCAAGTTACCCCCAATCCTTCATCACCCATCCATATCCATAATCAATCAAATCCTCCAAATCTTACAATCAATCATCCACCATGACCTATCATATTATTGAGTAGTCGGTTAACTACATGTTTGAAAATGGCTTTCGCTAAATTATTAATCGATGATTTAATCCAACAATCTCCTCCACATCGTGAGGCATTAATGGATATTTTGAAATCCATTGAACTACAATATAAAGATCCTAATGCCTTCAAAAAATTTGTGGGGAGTATCCAAACATTCATAGAGCCTTTCATAACATTCTATGACTTTGAAATTAAGCCAATCTCATCAAAATCCGTAGACCCTCCATTGCATATAATGGCTCTAATTGACAATAAGTCTTTTAAAAGAGTGCTAATTGACACCGATTCCTCTATCAACATTATTACCACATCCACTCTTCATAATTTGAACCTTCCTCCATCTCACATCACCAAGTCATATTCACTCTCAAAGAATTTAACGATGCTTTGTGTTCCACGATTGGCACTTTTGTTTTACCTATAGAAGTAGGGATTAAAATGTTGCACACAATGTCTCACATCTTGGAAGGATCCATGGTGTATAGTGTACTCCTTGGAAGGCCTTGGATGAAGGAAATGAGATATTTCCCTTAAATACTACATCAACATTTGAAATATGTTCATGAGGAACAAGTACATTGCATAACAATAGACATAGAGCCATTCAAGTATTGAAATTTCATTTCAAATACTTACGAGTCCATGCTCCATTCCACTCACATTTTCCTATCGCCATCATCCAATCCATACAACACTTCACCAATCTCTTCATCAAAGGATTCCATTTCTGAAGATCTCCCTATCACCAACCCTCATCAAGCTTCCACATATCCATCATCTTATTCAACGACTACATGCACATGTGATCATATTCAGTCCACATTATCAACATCATTGCCATCCTCATCATCATCATCCATTTAGCAACCTTACCAAGCCAATTCATCTTCTTCACTTAACATTTCACAAGCTGCGTTAAAGGATTATGAGGCATCTTCATCTTTACCATTTCTTGAGCCATCATATGACCATAGTCCCTCCATGTCATCCCAAGTTGAGGTCCACCTTACCAATACTGGTATTGGTGAATATGTGGTCCAAGAAATCACTGTCACACCTCTCACCATTCCTAGTGCTAAGATTTTGATTGTCCACGTGACCTACCTTTGGCCATAGGAGTAATATATAACATGGGTTCAGCTCCAAATATCATAAATTTTATATATGGGGGGACTGATTCTTCATTAATTCTAGCTCCCATAGAGTAACCCAAAGATCCAAAACTTACCAAAATTCCAAACATGACAGGATTCCCATATTGATATTTCCACATTGTCAATTGGTAAGGCCATGGCCTAGGATTGCATGAACAAGGAGTGCATCAACCTATATATATTCCATATCAAGAGGTGCACGATTGTTTAGGTCTAGGCTACCACCCACTTTCCACCACCTCTTCTCTTGAACAAGCCTTCCAAAGGCTTAATATTAATTTAGGAGAAGAAGCCCTCCATTCCGATAATTATGATAATGAAATCTATGAAGAATTTGAACTTATATCAATAATTTCGGGTGAATCTAAAGAAGAGTCATAGCCCATCATTCCCCATACTGAAAAAGATGAGTTTTACCTCAACATGTTCCCCATACATGAGCCCATATTTTGTTTGCTTCTTCCACAAGAGTGAGCTGCCCCTACTGGTGAAACTCTACCTCCATTCCATTAATCCATTTCATAAGCCAACTTGTAACATATGTAGATAACAAAAAAATAGTGGTTATCACCACTACCAAAAAAAATAAAATAAAAATTAATCAAAAATCAACATAACATATTTTCTTTTTTAGCATTGCATGTATATATCATTTAGTAAAATACATTTTGTGTTGATTGTTGTTATTCAGGTTAACCAAGCCCCTAACACCAGTTCTTAGGTTCCATCCATTCCATCCAACCTTATCCCCTTACCCATAAGTCAACATGATTATTTTTGATTTATTCACCCCACTTCAAAATCCATACAATCTAGCTAAACCAATTCCAATCGACATAAGTCTCATTGATATGGACCAGACTTCCTTACCTCCATCCTTTGCCAAATTTGTCTTATTCAAGGAATTTTTAAGGGCTTCCACCAACTACATTACTCCATCTCCTCCACCTTCGCCTTCACCTTCACCTTCGAATCATGAGGTTTTCTAGGTAGAAATAGATGATGATAATCCAGAAGATTTTGATGACATCTTAGACAATATTTATCTGATCCCTACACTCCATCAGCTTGAGGAAGGTTCCAACATGTCTATTGAAGATACTATCGATTTGGACCTTAGTTCAGACAAGGAAAATCCCCAAATTTTCAAGCTTGACAAAATTTTATCACCTAACAAACAAGAGTAATTAATTGCTCTCCTCAAGAGGAAGAAGGACATATTTGCTTGGTTATACAAGGACATGCTTGGTCTTGATACTAGTTTGGTTATCCATAATATCACCTTACATCCTGATGCTAAGTCAGTCAAACAAAAACTTAGGAGAATGCATCCTACCATGGCCCTCATGGTAAAAATAGATCTTCAAAAACTCTTAGACATGAACTTCATAGTTCCTATCAAACATCCTGAGTGGCTTTCAAACATGGTACCCATTTGCAAGCCTAACGGAGAGATACACATTTGCACTAAAATTTGAGATCTTAACAAAGCGTGTACTAAGGATGAATTTTCTCTCCCAAACATCGATACTCTTGTCGATACCTATGTTGGCCATGAAATGCTTTCACTCATGGACGATTTCTCAGGATATAATCAAATTCAAATAAATCATGATGACAAACACAAGACAACATTCACTACACCTTGGGGAACTTTATGTTACAAGGTTATGCTCTTTGGCCTTAAAAATATAGGTGCCACTTATCAATGTGCCATGACATACATTTTCCATGACTACATGCATAAGATTATTGAAGATTATGTGGATGATCTCTTGGATAAATCTAAAACTTGACAAGAACATATTGGTGTATTGGAAAAAGTTTTTGATCGACTCCTAGAGCATAATGTAAGGTTGAACCCCAAGAAATGTGTCTTTGGTGTTACCTTGGACAAACTTCTAGGATTCATTATCTCCAAAAGAGGCTTTGAGGTGGACCCTAACAACGTCAAGGCCATCATGGAGATGCCTCCCCCAACTAACTTAAAAGAATTGCGTAGCTTGCAAGGAAAGATTCAATCAATCCATCATTTTATTGCATAACTTTCTAACAAATTTAGGCCATTAAATCACCTACTACAAAAGGGGGTGCCATTATATTGGATAGATGAATGTCAAAAAGCCTTCAAATAACATTAAGAAATACCTAGCTTCTTTTCTAGTCTTAGCTCATCCTCGTTCGGGGGTCCCATTTTATCTTTATATCTCAGCAACAGACTTTTCATTAGGGACAATGCTTGCACAAAATAATGAACAAAATCGAGAGAAAGTTGTCTACTACATTAGTCAAGCATTGGTAAGCTATGAAACTAAGTACGCTTATGTAGAAAAATTGTGCTTAGAAGTGGTTTTTTACATCAAGAAACTTTGAAATTACATGCTTAGCCACACAAATTATGTTATAGCTAGAGAAAATACTCTTTATTATATGACGTCCCACACTTACAATAAAACTCACACCGCTTAATGGATAATGCTCCTTACTGAGTTTGACTTGGAATTAATTAGCCAAAAATCCATTAAAGGTTAGGTAATAGCCGATCAACTTATGCAAGCTCCACTACCTAGTGACCATCCTTTGATTATTGAGCTCCCAAATGATTCAGTATTTGCTATTACTAAACAAGAAGAAGATGTCATTCTGGAGGAAGACATTGATATCACACTATTATTTGATGGCTCTAAGTGCATGAAAGGTCAAAGTCCTAGAGTCATGTTTCACACACCACATGGGGTACCTATCCACTTGTCATTTAAACTCAACTTCCAATGCACAAACAACACTACAGGGTATGAGGTCTTAATATTAGGTCTTCAATCAGCTATAGCTATGAGCATTAAGCGTATTAGGATATTTGGTGATTCTAAACTTGTCATCAAACAAATAAATGGAGAATACCAATGTAAAAAACCTACCATTAAGATTTATCACAAGGTAGCAATGAAGTTGCTCTCTAAGTTTGATTGGTATGAAATCAATAGCTTACCATGTTCAACTAATAGATTTGCATATGTTATGGTATCTCTTGTATCATTGATTCCAAAAGACTCCTTTGGAGAGGTACAACCCCTTATCATTTCAATAGTCTCTAAATCTATAATTTCTTGTGCTGAATCAAAAGATGAAAATAATATTTTCTTTATCCAATTGGATATATATGAGCCTTGGTCAAGAAAAATAGTAGCCTTTCTCAAGTTTGGAACACTCCCATCTGACATGTCTCAAACTACCAAACATACTTTCAAGCAAAAGATAACCCATTTCATTCTTTTGAGAGATGTGTTATATAAACATGGTTATGATAGAGTCCTCCTTCGTTGTATCGAGTCTAGTGAGGCACAAATAACCATAGATGAAACTCATGATGGTACTTATGGTGGTCATTTTAGTGGAATGGCCATTGCTAAGCATATTCTATGCATGGGTTATTATTGGCCCACAATGGAATATGATTGTTGCACATATGTTAAAAATTACAAGAAGTGTCAAGAACATGCTAATTTAACTCATGTACCATAGCAAGATTTATAGCCTATTCAAAGCCTTTGGCCCTTTTCACAATGGGGTCTAGATCTAATTGGTAAAATTTCACCTCCTTCCTCAAGAAAACACACATTCATCATCACAACCACTGAATACTTCACAAAGTGGGTTGAGGCAATTCCTCTAACCAACATGACAGGACCTCAAATTGTGGAGTTCATACTTCATCACATCATTTGTCATTTTGGTATCCCATCAAAAATCATTTCAAACAATGGCAAGTCTTTCAAGAACGAGGATGCTCAAGATCTTTGTAAGAAATATAACATTCAACATAATTTCTTGACTCCTTACTACCCATAAGTAAATGGACAAGCTGAAGCTTCCAACAAGACCTTAGTTGCTATTCTCAAGAAACTTGTCAAAGAAAATCATAGATATTGGCATACACAAATTCCCTTGGCATTATGGGATTATCGAACAAATATTCACATGCCTATAGGGGTAACACCATTTTTATTGGTCTATAGAGCTAAAGTAATCATGCCTCTTGAGCTCGATATCCCTTCCTTGTGAATTTATTTTCAGGAATTCATAGATGATGAAACTGCTAGACAAGCACATCTTGACCAACTAACACTTCTTTATGAGAGGTGGGTCAATGATTTAGAGCATTTACGAGTTTATCAAGACCACCTCAAACGTGCTTAGAATACCAACGTTCATCTACGTGAATTCCAAGTAGGATATTTTGTGCTTAAGGAGAACCAACAAAACACCAATGCATTACCGCATCTTCGTGATAAATTTGCAACTAATTGGTTAGGTCCATACATCGTTACACAAAGAGTGGGTAATGGTACTTATAGGCGTACCAGTTTATAAGGAGAGAAAGAACCTAAAACACTTAATTTTATAAACTTGAGAGAATTCTATGCATGATTTGATATATCTATATATACATGGCTAATACACAAAAACATATGCATACATTTCATTCATAACATTGCATTTTCAAAAAACAATGCATTCACCCACATTTCATATTATATTTTGCATTTCATAAAATTGCATGTCATACATTGCATTCACATCCACATTTTGCCTTTCATATAGGGATCATTTATCAAGTTTAAGTTCTTAATTGGTCCAACAAAAAATCATGTTGCCTTAATCAGGGGTACCTTCACAATGTCATTCACACAATTCCACCCAAGTCAAATTACCATTACCACAAGGCACATTCATAAATCCTAGGTTTTTTCGATCACTCAATCACTCCTAGTGTTTTAAGCAATCTCCAAAATACATATCGAGTTATTTTTAGGACCATTGCACATACACACTAAAAAAATCTTGAGTTGTGGGAATTGACTCCAAAACATTCTTGAACCAAACACAATTTCACATCTTAAGAACATCATCTGTCAAAGAGGGATAACACCATACTTGGTATGTACTTCAAAGTGAAAAGGGTCATCCTTGTAGTCCCATCATGCAACATAGTCCATAAAAATAGTGGTTCTCACCACTATCACAATTCTAAAATAAAATAAAGAACAGGGTAAAATCCCTAAAAAAAACTCTAAATATTTTACATCACACACCACTAATTAATTGGGTTGTAAGGATCATACTACATTTCTATTCATATGGTTAGGTAGTCATCCCCAAAACTTAAGATATCAAAAACAAAAGTACGCTATGGATTTAGCCTCCACCAAAGCTATAGATGCTTGACTAGCAGTGGAGTACGCTCATGCGTGGTGACATGTCTTCTTTAAAAGAGACCTGTGATCACTCATACGAATAAGATAACTTCTTGGTTTCACCTATAATAGGTTTATCCAATTTACTCAATATAAGTTAATGAACTCACTTGTACACACACTGGTTCTTAATTGTCTTAGGTCATTACCATGCTCTTTATTCGGTAAATGAATCCACTACACACATATTTAGTCCTAGAGGGATTAGGTAGTCTTAGTGGGTTTGTTGTATACCACTAGTATGTCCGAGTCTCTGCAAAATAGGTAGTTTTCCATATCAATATACATGTCTTCCATATCAACATCCATATATTATTCCATATCAACATCCATATCTTCTTCCATGTCAACATCCATGTCATTTCATGAGCCATTATCTGCCACATGGCACCAATTTTGGTGCCCCTGATTAAACAACAATGTTAAAACATGGCCAAAATAAAGATCTAAATAATAAATGATCATTTACATACCACTATGCATTAAGCATCCATACACACCACCTTCAACCCCTCCACTGACACCTTGAGAATGCGATACATATCCTCAAGGGTAATGCTCACCTCCCCGATCAATAGTTAGAAGGTCCCCCTATCCACATCCCATATTTTAGCCAAAGATGAAATATACCCCTCATCCACCCTCACTACATCCAGTTGGGCCACATATTCCAACCCCATAACTCTCAACACACCCCAATATACCTCCAAAAATAATTTCCTCATCCCAAAAACAAGAGGAGAAAATTGATGTCGAGGCTCAAAAATCCGTAACTGCAGCAATCAACACATTTCATTAGTAAAAAAAACAACAAAAACAACAACAAAATTTTACATAACACAAAAGAATCTTCAAAAGAATTACCTTGGGAAATCTTGCCTCTACCCTAATCATAGTACTCATTCCCTCCGTTGCCATAGCTTCCGTACCAAAATCCCACTACCTCACTTCACTTCTCACTCCACTCCACTCCTTAGATGTAACTTCTCAATATTGAAAATGCAAAAATAAGATTAATTTTCCACTCTGTAGGCTATATATAGAATCAGTAGGTGCACTAAAGCACCCTAAGACATTTTGAGTAGGCTGGAATGCACATGGGCATTTGCAGGCATGCTCAAGTGCACCTATGCAATTTCTGGCACACACAAGCACACCAACATGTTTGTTGGACTTAGAAATGCATCTGGGCGTTTGATGCATAAATGAAGAAAAGGCAATATCATTAAAATTGGTAGCATACCTCCTCCAAATTTCACCAAAATTCACCCACACATCAATTCCATTATAAAATCAAGTTTTGTGAAAACAAAACTCAGTTTGAGCACATACTTTTTGTTTGCGACCACATATTGCAAATCCAACAAGCAAATTACAAAAGCACTCCAAAAGGGTATAAATTTTCACAAAATAATAATCATCATCATTTTCATCATATACATATCATGACATCATTATTTCACATCAGTATTTGCACATTTGTCAAGTTCAAACGACATTCAAGTGAACCTTGTATCTAGTGGGTTATTCTATATACTTGGCGATTACAGTGATTTGCATCCATGCACTTTGGTAAGATGAATAGCCTACCATGAGGACACTTGGTCATAATAATCATCACTTATCTCCTTGTTTGAGATCACAATCATATTGGGTACTTCATATTTTTATTGAAATCGTGCCACGAACGATTTGCATAAAAGCTGTCATTGATGGCCTAGTCCGTGGGGCTCAAAACATAGACAAAATAAAATTTTATAATTTCATATTTCCATGACAGTCATCATGGTGATTGTATTTAACTAGGGTGATTGGTTTTGATCCTAGGAATTATCTGACAATCACTAGTTGGCACTCTGAGGTTGACTACTTTTATTTTTCTTTGCATATTCATCATTACATATCAATGACACCAGAAGGCATATTTTTGACAACAACGAATCACATCAAATTTGGGGCAACCATATTTGGTTTTGACTTTCCCACATGGGGATAGATATTACATGATCATGGCATTAACACTTGGAAAAAATCCCTTCATCTGTTAGGGAAAAAATAGACACATTTTCATAAAACCCTTCATCTGTTGGGGTAAAACAAACACAATCATTTCATATTTTTTAGCAATCCCCTTACCAACATTGGGGCAAAAATGGTATCACATTTTACATCATTCATATCGTCCACATTCCATTTGCATAGATTTTTCAATTGGCTCATGAGATTCATCCGCAACCTCATTCGCCAATTGAGGGGGTAAGCTACACAATAACTCCAAATTCTTTATTCTTTTGCCTTTGATTTCATCTTCACATTCCAACAAGAGAGAGAAGTTGCTTCTATTCCTAGCCCAATCAAGTGTCTTGTATTTTTGCATCATATTGTATCTTACACAACATGGTATAAAAAGGGGCATTTGTAGACACCAAAATATAGCCACTTGTCCTCTACCCATGCCTTCCTACCATCTCCACCACCAAAATATAGCCACTGCCCATCCATCCTAGCTTTTTTGCCAATTCCACCTATTATTTATATATATTTATTATATATATATTTAAAAAATAATATTTTATATATATTTAATAAATAGATATTTATATAAATAAATTAATCCCAACCATCCAATTTTGTTTAATCTCATTCGTCCATTTCCCTCAATCCATACCACACCCTAAATTTAATATCTACCCTTAGATATGCTTTAATATCATCCACACGATTAGTGTCATTGAAACCCTAGCATACCCTAGGTTGAATTATAAATAGGATCCATTTTGATGGCTTAACCTCTGAGTTTTTGGATTCCCTAAGTGCCCAAGTTTCCTAAGTGATCATTGCCTAAGATTCCTTGAGATTCATATTTCCTTGGAATATCTGGGTACTTATGCCTCCATCCACGCTCGTTGTAACCCTTGCAACTATCGCCATCCTTTTCCCCTCTCCATATCTACTTCTATAGAATATTACCTCATTTGTTGAATGCTTTTGGGTACTTTCTATCACCATTGAGAACCTTTGGGTGCCTCCCTACTAGTCATGAGCAACCACAAGTATTTCCTACAGTTGCCAAGCACCCGCAAGCATTTTATGCAAGCCTTCTTAGCACCCCCTAGCCTTCAAATGATGCTAGGGCATGCCTTTGCCATTGACCTACAATAGATCCAACCATCAATAGACAACAAGCAAGGAGCAAGGTAAATCTATCTCATTTGGTTATATTGCATATTGTTTAATTTTATTTGTATTTCATACTATTATAGCTAGGGTTTTAGTTGTGATTTTTGAGGGCTCACATAGTGGAGCCCTCATTATTATTACTAATTATTTGGTGTTTCTTTGTGTGTAGATTAGATAGTATATCAGAAGCATTAGACAACTGATTAAGCTGGAGTGGCCCAAAATCAGATACGCAAAAACCCACTCACACTTATTGGTTGCAAAGATGTAATCTAAGACACATAAGATATTCAAGTTATTCCTGAATAATAGGGTCTACTAGGGAGAAAATATGTTGTGCACATATTTCATTAAGATACATTGAATGTCATTCCTTGGCTCCATTGTAAAAAGATTCATGATCTCTTCAGAGCTAGAAAGAGAATGACTTGAAGGGTCCTCCAACTCAATGAGGACACTCTAAAGGTACACTTGCTAGTGGAGAGCTTAACGGTCGAAATTTACCAATGTTCAATGGTGGTCTCTTGCTACTCAAATTTAGAAAGTTCTCGTTGAATCCAAAACTCAACTTTTTGGATGGCGAATTTTGCATCAAAAACTTCCAACTTCTGAAATTTTGGCTTTGATTTTACACATTTCCCCTCAATGCAATTTTTGTAATGCTTTAGAAACTTTTATTCACTTGTTTTTATTTTGTGATATGGCTAAACAATTTTGGGATATCTTCTACATTTTTCTTTTTCCCTCTTTCACTAGATCTTGGAAGCTTTCTCTATTTTTCTCAGCTGGATTAGTGCCCAAAACTCTAGGATGTTTGTAGACTCATCTTTCTCAAGCACATTTGGAAGTGTATACGCAAAAAGGTGTTTATTGGGTCTGCTCCTCCATAAGATATAGTTTTAGCAGACTTGACCTTTGATCTTTTGTTACAAATGAGATGCATTATGGATCTTCCACCACACCATGAGATTTTATTGATAGATTTCATCAGCTTTCCCATATGGTTCAAGATCTTCCAGAAGATTCAATAGACTAAAGAAAAGTAGTTAATAATGATGTGCAAGTTCAGGTTTTGATTACTTATATTTCTTATTTGAAGACTTCAAAAGATATCATGGAAGACATGCCTAAAATTTCTCCTTAACATGCTCTCCCACGATGAGTGTTGATAGATGGTACTGCAACAAGATATAGTTATAGTCTTTTTGTTGCTATTAACTTTAATTCTTATGTACATTCAGTTATCTATGTTTAACTCCTTATCCATCTCATTTTTTTTTTTAGCTAATGGACAATTTTAGCACCATAATATTGTAATGTTTTGGTTAATTAATTAATATAATCTTACTTTTTTTAAAGAAAAAAAAAAGATGATAGCCTTATCAAATCATACACTATTGCCTAATAAACCTTTGGTAGTGGGAAAAATGCTTACCGATGGGCTGCCCCCTTTCAATTATTTGGAGTTTGTGAGGGAGTTGGAGTTTGTGAGGGTGGGAATGGGGGAGTAACAACTGCAACTGTCACACCCACCCTCACAAACTCTTGGGGGTGAGGGAGTATGTGAGGATGGAGGTAGGGAAGTATGTGAAGGTGGAGGTGGAGGAGTAACAACTGCAACTGCAGTTGGGGGTGAAGGAGTAACAACAACAACTGCAGTGGGGGAGTAATAACTGCAACTACAGTTGGAGGTGGGGGAGTAACAACAACTACAGTTGCAGATGTTATACCCCACCCCTACCCTCATTGTTAACTGCAACCCCCTTTCAATTCTTTCTCATTGTTAACTGCAACCCCCTTTCAATTCTTCCTCGTTGTTAACTGCAACCCCTTTCAATTCTTTGGCCTTTTCATTTTTACCCAATAAATTAAAATTTATAAAATTTCCTCCTTTAAAAACACCAGGCTATTATAATACTTAAAAAATATCAATTAACTAAATCAAATCCTCTAATTCTAATCTAATTTTTATATTGTAATCTAATATATAAAGGGTTATGTTAAGCTAATTATAACGTTATGTGAAAGGAGTTCCCACGTAGAGCTGGTGTTATGTTAAGCTAATTATAACGTTCTGTAAAAGGAATTCCCAGGTAGAGCTGGTGGCAAGAGCTAAACATCGACAAGAGTCTTGCTTGATTTTAATAATTAAGAATGCTATAATAAAGTATAGGTAAATTGAATGGTTTTTTTTTTTTTTTTTTTAATATTTGTTAATTTGAGGTTTTTGATTTTTTCATAATTCTCTTAGAATAAATATCTTATAAGTGGTTGTATTAGAACTATACCTGCAAAAAAAAATATTACATAAACTATTAATTCTCTTATATAAAAAAATAAAAAAACTCTCAAAAATTGTAGATCTTAAATCCAAGGTCCAATTGATAATCTCCACTGGGCATTTAAGAGACAATATTGTTAAGTGAATGTCTTGTCTAGTGAAGACGCTTAACACGTTTAAGTAACCTTGATAGTGTCTAAATGATATTATTTTAAATCTTAGGTAAGTGGTATGTATTGCATTAGAATGGATCTATGAAGATAGAGGCCTGAAATGTGATTGGAATCTTTTTGAAAAACAAAAAGTAATCTATTGATGAAATTTTGTTGATGCATGTGGTCTATTCTACGTGAAGATGATATTCCTTTTCTCATAAAAATTAAAGAGTCTTATTGGTTGAGTCGAATGGGAGATGACATGGGTCTTGGATTTGGATTTTAGTGACTATGTTTCCTTATCATAAGTACTATGATAATTGGTAATGTAATGCTTGTCATTTATATATTATTATTAAATTAATAAAAAAAATTATGAGATAAATTGAAGTATGATTGTTGGTATTCATTCTTATGATTATTGAATAACTTGAAGTTTTATAATGTTTACTACTCATATTACATTATATATTTTAATATTTTACATTGCTTATGATGGATTTATATTCATGTTATTTAAGACGACGGAGTATTTACCTATCACTTAGATGGAATAAGAGTATATAAATGGATAAAAGAATTATATTATAGTCCAAATATTGTTACAACTTGCAAGATGAGAATTTATTTATTGTTTATTATTATTATGTTACAAATATCACAAATGGTTTATTTTGTGCTTTTTTTTTGTGGTCTTTTTGTTTTTGGAGATCTTTGATTTGTTTTGTTTTTTTGGGCTTTCACTCGAGAGGGTCTCTCTTGAATCCTTTTCGCGATGCTTTCTTTTTTTGTTTTTATCTGGATTTTTTTTTTTGGGTCTCTGCTCTTTAACTTTTTAAAAGGTTTAAGGACACTTTCAAAACCCCCTTTCACCAACCAATCAAAAAAAAATTATTGAAACTTGTACTTATTTATTATCATTATAATTTATGGTGTACTTGATAGATAAGTTGAGATATAGATAAAATTATTTAACTTAACTATACTACGATTATGAAAAGTGTATTTAAAGAGGCATATTGAATATCTATAATAATAATCAACATTTATTCATGTAATTGGTTTACAACAACTTTAATAGTTTATCTCATGACGTGGGAGTGTAATAGCATACATTGAGGCGATTCAAGTTTAATGAATATGTGATGATAATTTACTTCATTAATATTATGCTTTTTGTTATTTGACTTGATAATTAAGAAGGAAATTTAACTTTCAAGCTAGTAACATGGAACTAGTGATGTGGTGAATACTAATCGAAGAGTTTATGAAAGTTCTACATAGTCTATCAAATGGCATTAGAATAATTGATTATATTCTCAACTTTGAATTTTATCATATCTTTAAACTTTGATTTTATAGTTCATAAGTAATGTAACTTTTAAATTGTTTTATATCATTGAACTATAAATTATAAATTCTCAATGATATTAACATGATACAAATTTGTGATTCACTTCCTAATATCTAGTAAAACATTGTAAAATATTTTTATTACCTCATTTGGTTGACAATCATATGCCATAATTTCAACCATCCTAAAAAAAACTAGTTTTAAAGCAATTTATGATTTTTAAAAGGACCATATATGGGTTAGTCTTATACAATCCCTTAAAGCATAGTATAAAACACAATCCCAATAACAATATTTATATTTATTGTTCGCCATACGTTAATTCCTTTTGCTATATTCAAATTGAGTTATAGATGGTGCTTTTTTAGATTTATCCATCATGAAAGACATCAATATTATTTGACATAGATATGATGAGTATAATTTCAATCATAATATTTTAAATGTGTTTCTAAATTGAGTCATTTTTGTAGATCATTCAATTATGTAAAACTCTTCATCTTCATGCAAATTAGTTGAAGAAACATTCATTTTAGTGTTATTCATATTCAATGTGCTAATAAATGAACATGCTTTGGCTCTTCTTCAGGAGGTCCAAGGTTCAAACTGTAGTGTGGGTGAGTGTGTGAGGGTGTGTGTGCGTATGTGTGTGTTTAGCACCTATTGATAAGCTCAACTCTTCCCCTTATGAGAGCTCATGCTAGGATATATATATATATATATATTAGAACTGGTTAGTGTTAGAAACCCCGAAGCTCTTTGCTTATCTATCAATAGTGGTCCAAAAATTTCTCTATCAATGACAAGGCTTCTCTAGAAGTGTCTGTTTGGGTTGAGTTCTCTGGTCTTCCGACAACCTTTTGGTCATTCCTACAAAATTTTGTTTCCACCATTGGGAAGGTGGTCTTATTAGAATCAAATAAATTCTATAATGTTAGCCTTAACATGCATGTGTGTGTCAAATTTGATATTTCCAAGGACCTTACTGAGTCTATTGACATGAATATTGGTGATAAGATTTTTATGCAATGTGTTGTGTACATTAATTTGCCCAACACTTGCTACCATTTTCAATCAGTAGAGTACAAAATTAAAGATTATTTTCTTATGACTGATAAGTTCAAACAACATAATATTATTGTTCCTCCTCCTGCTCCAACAACTTTAGCTCAAGAAGACAAGAATAATCCAAATGAATGGACTACAGTGACAAACAAGAAAAACCATCAACCTAAGCAGCTAGTGTTGCAAGGAGGTTCTAGTTCCAACCCTCCAGTGCAAAAACCTTCAGTACCATGCATTCTAGTCCTTTCAACTCCCACTACTCTGGTGCAGTCATCTCCCTTAGTACAATGAGGGTCCTCTTCAGTACCTTCTTCAAAAGAAGTTTCACCACCTCTAGTATCTTCTTCTCCTGATGATCTTGTTACTTCTATTCTTAAGAAAGCATTAACTGACGATGTATCATTATCTAGGTCTCGTCATTCATGTAGTCCAAATCGTGATGGGTTACATCAAGAAAAGAGACGTCAAACTATCTTTCTTAGGAAAAATCATAAACAATTTCTCATCATTTCATTAACTTCCCTAGGATATGGGAGATACTGAAGATGTTTCCAAGGGAATTAATCTCGATCATCTTTAATTATTTTTTTGTCCTGGAATGTAAGAGGATTGATGGACCCAGTCTAAAAATATTAGGTCCGTAGAGAGATTCAGAATGTTACTCACCTACATGGTAGGTTAGATTTTTTGTGTTTGCAAGAAGTTAAAGTTGCTGACTTCATTCTGTACAATACATGTACCTTTTTAAGGTCGATAAGAAATTTTCCATGTTCCCATAATACTCCTGGTAGAGGAGGAGTTGTCACTTTCATTCATCCCAAGTGAAATTCTCCTATTGTCACATGGAGGGTGGACCCCTCAAATCAATTAGTTTGAATTATTTTTGAAGTTGGTGGTATCCATTTTGGTTTGATTAATGTGTATGCTTCTAATAATGTTCCATAAAGGTGTGCTTTATGGCGATGGCTTGCTCTTTCCTTACCTAAAGCAGTTTGGATGGTGTGTGGTGACTTTAATAAGATGGAGAAATTGGTTGAAAAACTTGGTTTACTCCTTATACATTGGAATATTAGAGAGTGGGAAGCATAATTTTTTTCAAAAATAAGATTAGGTTGAGTGACCGTAATTCCTTCTTTATACCCTCAGATTTTCTTGAGTCAGTGTGGTATACCTGGTCCAACTTTCAAGCTAGCAATGCTCATATTTTGAAATGGCTTGATAGAGCTATGCTATCTCAACATTCTCATTTTTATTTCCATCGCTTGTCAGATTCTATTCCCTTTGTTTCAATTGCTCCTGATACCACCATTTATGATCATGCTCCCATTATATTTTCTATTTCTTGTTCTCTGCCTCTGCCTCGTGAATTCAAGTCTCAATTCTATTTGAATGCTTTTTTTTTGAAACATCAAGCTATGTCATCTCATATTCACAAGATTCAGAATATGGTTCCTAGACCAAATGGAATCATGGTAGAATTTCCTAGTGGAAAGAAGCTATCTACAGAAAAATTGTTCTTCTCAAGAATTTAGGAGTTGAAGTTGCCAAGCAAAAATGAATCTCTAATGCAACCCTTAAAGTTGAACTAGCTTGAGCTTATGTCAGACTAGAAGTGATACCTCTAAGCTCTATTATTCAAGCCCAAGTTGCAAGTCTTAGGCATGAGCTTAAAAAAATTGATCTTTATGAAGAAAGGGGAGCTCAGCTTCGTGCTTGTCTTCACTGGCTTAAAATTGGCGAGAATATTTTAAAATATATTTTTTAGAAAATTAAACCCTTGAGATAAGCCATTCATTTCAATGCTATTCAATATGAAGGGGTTCATTGGATTTTGCTTCCTGATATTATTAAAGTTCTTGTCAAGCATTATTTAAAAGTTTTTGCTTATCAAGAATTAACTCTTGAACAACAGGCTACAATTCAAGCTTGTTGTGCAGTTGTCCCTGAGAAGCTTTCAACTCTTCAAAAGGAATCTTGTGAACATCATTTGTCATTGGATGATCTTGTTGAAGTCCCGTCCATGATGGATAATGATAAATCTCCAGTATTAGATGGATTTCCTTGTGAATTTTATAAGGAGTATTGGGATATGGTTGACCCAGATTTATTGTATGTTTATCAGGAAGTAATGGCTTATGGCTCTTTAGGTTCTATAATTAATAAAGGTAATATTAAATTCATTCCTAAGCAGGGGGATCCATATGTAATCACAAATTGGAGGCCTATTAATTTACTCAATATGAGTTACAAAATTATTTCTAAGGCTTTGGCCTTACACCTTAGACCTTTGTTGCCATTTATTATCCACACCGAGCATACTAGGTTTGTGTAGAGTAGATATATTCTAGATAATATAATTGTTGTTTTGAAGGGCATATAATGGGCTAGATCCACTCAACAAAATAAAATTTTCATCAAGATTAATTTTGAGAAATCCTATGATAGGATTGAATGGAATTTCATCCTTACCATGCTTCGAGCTCTTGGTTTCGAGCCACATTTTTTGAGCTCAATTAGTATGATTTTTGATGAT
The DNA here is from genome assembly GCA_028583015.1 of Wollemia nobilis. Lineage (NCBI taxonomy): Eukaryota > Viridiplantae > Streptophyta > Pinopsida > Araucariales > Araucariaceae > Wollemia > Wollemia nobilis. The sequence continues at coordinate 5,434,580 of JAQPPZ010015863.1, read as the reverse complement.
GCTTCAACTATGCTTTGAATAATTGTTAGTCTAAATAAATTGGATTGTTTAGATCTATTAGATAGGATTGTCCTTTGGCTTCTTCTTTTTTCATATTGATAGCTGAAGCTTTTGGATACCTTCTTGCTAACCAAGTGAGTCAAGGTAATATTAGGGGTATTTCATTACCTGGAGAATATTCTCAACTCATAATTGGATATTTTGGAAATGATTATTTTTTAACAATTCATGAGGATGAACACTGTGTTAAATAGGCACTATATTGCCTGGACATTTTTTGCAAAGAATCAGGATCTAGCATTCAATGGAGGAAGACCTCATGCTATAGGCAATCCTATCTGTACCTTCCCAACTAGCTTGAAAGATTCTAGTGGCATTGGATCCAACCAGGGGAGATGTTTAAATTCCTTGGCATCCCATTTGTATTCTAGAGTTCCCCTGTTATCTTGTGGAATTATGTTTTACAAAAAGTAGAGAAAAAAAATTCCTTTTGGATCACCAAAAAACTTACTCTAGTTGGTAAGTTTTAGGTGTGTTCCAAAATTATTACTACTACTCATGTGTATTATTCATCACACTGGGTCCCTTCTCAAGCCTGCTATAAAAATTTGGAAAATATTTTAAGGTATTTTATTTGGGCAAACTCATCAAATAAACAAGGGTTTCATATAGTTGCCTGGGATATTTGTTGTCTTCCCAAAAAATCAGGAGGTATGGGACTCCATGATTGTCAAAGATAAGGTTTTTATTTATCTTCTAAATGGATTCTTCGAGCCTTAAGTGGTTTTAAATCTTGGAAATTTCTAATTCAGTACTATATTTCCACTGGTTTGCTTCTTGGCAAGAAGGCTTACAAAGGTATAAATTTTCAATCCCTCCTAGTTGCTCCTATTCTAGTTAAAGTTCAAGGCTCTTTTGTCATTAAGAGCATATGGTGAGCTTGAGAGAAAATTAAGCCCTGGTTGTTTTGGCTAGGGGATGGGCATCGGAAAGGTGCTTCAATTTCCACTTATAATATTTGGTGGTCACCTCCTATTACTTTTCAAGGTTTCCCTCTTGTTTCTATGCACTAGATTCATGCTCAGTGATTCTTCACGAAAAGGATTTTAATAGTGGTACTCTTTTTCTAGACATTCCAAGGATTGGATCCCATGGGATAATTTCAAGAGATTGTTTGGTCTACGACCAAATGATAAGAATACTTATGACACTATTTTAGATTGTATTCCTTTTTTCCTTTGGCTCATGATCTATAAACATTCTCAAAAGCCTTGGTGGTATGACTGGGGATGGTTTAAGAAAACTCCACTTCTTAATTACAAACCTAAGTTAGGATATGCTTGGATTACTCCCAATATCCCTATGGTTCAAATACTCAATGAGCAGCGGGATATTCTTTCCACTCAATCTCATTGGAGTCTAAGAATTAAAATGGCTTGGGCAGGGTTTATTGAACCACAACAAGATTTTTTTTACTTAGATCTTATTATCCTATGATCTTCCTCTTGGACAAAGATTAAAATACCTTGGAATATAGGAATCCTACCTGTCATTTTTATGGTGCTTCAGAGTACCCCTTCATATTTTTTGGTAGTGCAGGAAAGCTCAAATGGCCTGAGATTAGCTTGATTCCTTCTTTAGACCTCATATGGTCAGTTCATTCACCTGGCATCATGATTTGCTTGGCGATGCACTAGATTTTTTCTTTCCCTTGCTACAAGTGTAGACCATTCTTTGCATCAATGTGCTCTTTCATATTTGGAAAACTCATAACAAAATTATTTTTTCTCAGTAGCATAGTTCAGATGAATTTTTAATTGTTGATAAGTGCATGATTTATTCTAATTTTTGGCTCCAGATTTTAGTTCAAGTGGAGAAATGTCATATGGAGGTGGAGCATCTTCACACTCTTATGTAGCACTAGGGTAATGCCCCATGTATAGTCAATCGAGTGCCTTCAACAGAGCCTTTCAGTCTCATGAAGTTTCCAGATCATGCTCTCATCAATGATTTCCCTCTCGGTCTGCAGACAGACATTGGTATCAGTCATCTCCTATTCAATGACCCCAAGGCAATATTGGCATCAATACATCTCATCATGGTAGTGGATGGGAGGTTCGCTAGGTGGAGCCAGACCCAGTTGTTGGTTGGAAAGATCCTATTTCCACGTGCCCAATCACTTATGATAATGTGGTGGGTTGGGATGTATTTGATGGTATTGATGGCTCTGGTATAAGTCATAATGTTCACATGCTTGGGTAGGATGGGTGGATCATTTCCATTTCTTCTAATATTGGTTAGTAGCATATGGAGGGTGATGGACATTCACCTCGTGAACATACCCTCCATGATTGACATGATTTAAAGCATGATTTTTGGTGTTGTAGTTGGTGATGGATTTAACATTGTTTTTATTGTTTTGAGTTAACACTTTCTAACTCAACTTTAGTTAGTGTGACTACCTATTAAGGTGTGCCTATCCACCCATTTTTGGTTGTAAAGACTTGTATTTTTAAATTAATTAAAATTTAGGCCTTTACATTCAAAATAAAATATTATATATATATAACTCTTAATATGAGCTTAAAAGTAATGTCAACCAACATGAAATACAACATAAAATAAAAATTAAATAATATATCGGTAAATTAATAATATGGTGATACATTATGAAATGTGATAAATTCAGATGATTAAATTCTTCACCTTTTAAGGATGCTGCTAAATATTAAAACTTTTTTCAAACATCATATATTCCTAATAAATTATTATAAGAATAGATCCTACATAATTTCATATAAATGTTTAAATAAAATTAATGGTGTTAAAGTTTAAATAATAATCATTAAAGAAGAATGACCAATATATCATAAATATTTTTAGTTGCTTTGAATTGAAATAGCTCACATCATAAATATGGATCATGTTGGATTAGCTAGAAAATAATTATTCTAAGCTAAAAAAATTTACAGATTCCCCATCCAGGGTAGCAACGGTGAGCGCAGCAGTGCTAGGGAAGCGAAGTAAAAATATTTTAAAATTGCCACAACAATGCTAGGGCAGCAATGTAAAAATATTTTAATAGTGCCACAACAATTCTATGACAACGGAGGTGAGTGCAGCAGTTCTAGGACAACGAAGTAAAAATATTTTGATAATGCCACAATAATGTTAAGGCATCGAAGGTGAGTGTAGTAGTGCTAGGGCAGCAAAGTATAAATATTTTAATAGTGCTACAACAGTGCTAGGGCAGCGAAGGCGAGTGCAGCAGTGTTAAAGCAACAAACTAAAAATATTTTAACAATGTTGCAGTAGTGCTAGGGAAGCAAAGGTGAGTGTAGCAGTGCTAGAGAAGTGAAGTAAAAATATTTTAATAGTGTCACAACAGTGTTAGGGTAGCGAAGGCAAGTGTAGCAATGCTAGGGCAGTAAAGTAAAAATATTTTAATAGTTCCATAGTAGTGCTAGGGAAACAAAGGTGAATGTAGTAGTTCTAGAGCAATGAAGTAAAAATATTTTAACAATGCGACAACAGTGCTAGGGCAACGAAGGCTAGTACAGTAGTGCTAGGGCAACGAAGTAAAAATATTTTTAATTTCATATTTTTTAAATGGTAGTATAAATTGGGAAATTGGTTTCTTGTTTTTGATGGATAATGAAGAGGAACGTTTGGACTTCTTAGAGGACCCCTTTGAGGGGTAATGCATCTTTTCAACTCTAAGTGCCAAGGGTCCCATTTATGGATAAGATTTAGAAGTTGAGAACTGGGGGTCCTTGGGTTTTTTGAGTGACCATAATAATACTATAGTTTATTAGACTTTAGTAGACAGAGGAGAGTCTATGTCAAAATATTCAGATCAATTTAGCTGTCCTATTGACTGCTCACTATCAGGTGTCTCAGAATACTCTACTCAAGTGATGGTTCTAATGAATGAGCAAGAATTTCATTGCAGGGAAGAAAAACTTGAGCAGGCTCCAAACAATTCAATTTTACTTTTTTGATAGAGTTTCCTTTGTTTGGTTCTAATTTTATTGGTAAAAGTATTGATTTAGAGGCCCTAAGTGGAGTGGGTCCAAACTTACAATCAACATAGTATACAACTCTGATTACTAAAGTGTGTAAGACACATAAAGTGGTTAAAAAGAAAAGTTCAAAGATTAGAATGGTACTTGGAAAAGACTTGAGGATGGAACAAGTTTTGGAGTTTTTGGGGAAGGCCCTTATTAAAAAGTTTCATGGACGTCAAATAGTTGATTATACACTAAATGAGTGGTTGCATAAGGTATGGATCCCAATATTAGGATAGGGGTCAAATTTTCACTTACTTGCGAAAGGATGGATAGGTTTCCTATTATGATCTGAGGAAGATGCATATTTTTTTTTTCTTTGAAGGCTTGGACACTTATATTTGATCGTAGGACTGATTTCACTAGAAGAATCTCGATCTAGGTAAAAATTCTAGGTTTGCCAATGGATTTATAGTTAGAAAGAGCTTTGAAAGTGATTAGAGATTCATTAGGTAAAATCTTGGATATAGATTATTCTTTCAAATCAATTTTTTTTGGTCTGTAGATCAGGTTTTGGTTGAGATGGATATTAATGAAGGCTTATCAGATTGTATGGAGATAGTTGTGGGGAATACAGTTCATACTCAAATATTGGATTATTTGAATTTTCCTTTTAGATGTGTTTCTTGTCATGTTTATGGAAATATAGCTAAGGAATGTTCTCAATATTTCACACATAAATTATGGAGGACAAAACAAATGACTAGTGGGGATTTCAAGTTAGCTAACAACAATCAATATATACCTATTTTTCAGAGCTTACTAGTGCTCCTTGATTTGGCACAAACAAGCAAAAAGAATATTGTTGAACCTAGAACCAAAACTTTGGAGATGGAGGAAGAAATTTCGGGCTTAGCTTTATCTCCATTTCACTATTCACAAGATATTAGAGAAGGATACAAAGTCATAAATAAAACTATAAAAGGATTGGAACCCGATACCATTAATTTTTTTGGTCAGACATCTAAGCCTTATGATAATTATTGTCTAATACATGAGAATAATATGGACTTAGATAATAATGAACTTTGTACACTTCCTTATGAATGCTCGAAGAGATGTCCCAAGGACAAGGATTTTTATAAGATTTGGGACAATGTATCAGCAACCTCAAATGCATTGAATAGGGATTGTGATCCAAATATTTCTACTATTAGGGGAATTCTTTGTGACCTATCAGGTGAATTTTCTAGGGAGGTATCTATTTCAAGGGATGGTTTGAAGACAAGTTCCTCTTGTAAATATTTGTTACATTCTAGGAAAAGGGAATCCAAGATAAGAACTTGTGCAGTTGTTGGAAGGTTGGGGTTAGCTCTGGACCATATAAAGGAATCTTCCACTACTTCAGAAAGTAGGAAATAATTTGTGTTTCATGCACAGGAGAAGGCTTTGAGGGAAATTTAGTAGGGTAAACAAAAATCTATCAAAGGGGTCCTTAGAGTGGGACAAAACCCCTCTAAGATGTTTAAATGATCTTGTTATCCCTTAATATATAAGGTCTTGGTAGTCCCTCTAAAATAATTGCCTTAGCCAAGCTGGTGGAAATTCATAATCTGGATGTTATCCTTATACAAAAAATCATGGGGACAATTATATAATCCATTGAAGGGCTAAGTAAATTGCTTAGGGAATGGGATTTCTTGGCTCTAGATGCTACCAAAAATTCAGGGGGTGTTTTGACTAGTTGGAAGAACTCAGTATCATTAATTAATTCTTCCTTTATGGTTTTAAGCTTGTGGATAAAATTATTTTTTAAAGACTTGGGTTTGAGGTTATCATTTATTAATTGTTATGATCTTTATGAAGATAGGTAGGTCTTTTGGAATGATTTTTTCTCCCAAAGGTGTGTTAGGTATGAAATAGTTATCATTGGTCGGGACTTAAATTTTACTATGAATAGAAGTGAGGTCTAAGGAGAATCTACAAGACTTGATAGGCTTGTAGACTTCTTCAAGAATAAGATTGAATAAGTTGGTTTAATTGATTTAGAATCAATAAAATTAATGCGTACTTGGAGAAATAAGGAGTTAGGGAAGTTGGGATCTCGAAGAGGTTGGACAAATTTTTTATCTCAGAGACATTATACAATTAAATAGACAAAAAATGATTATGGGTTGAGACTAGAGGTGGCTCAGATTATTCTGCAATTTTTCTTCAATTAGAAATTCAAGAGGCAAAACCTGCAAGTCCTTTTAAGCTCAATCCAATTTGGTTGGAGGAAGAATATTTTCAACAACTGATTAAAAAAGAATGGATTGGTTATGATCAAATTTCTAGGTCATCAAGGAGTTTTCAATTTGTTGTTGCTCTAAAAATATTAAAAGGAGTTGTGTCATCTTGGATTGCAGTTAAAAAGGAGAGTATGGATAGAGATCTTAAGTTGGTGGAGAAGTAAATTTCATAAAATTCATAAAAAAATGAGGTTGGTTTATTTAAAGAGGAGGATAAAACAATATTGGTTGAGCTAGAAATTAAGAAGAAACAATTCTTGGAGTGGAGGGAATTTGAATGGAGAATGAAAAGTAGAGTTGTATGGTTCAAAAAATGGATGAAAATACTAAGTTTTATCATAATTTTGCTAATCACAGGAAGAAGGTTAACACTATCTGGGATATGGAGAATGAAGAAGGGGTCCTCATTAGGAGTTTTTTTGAGTTAACATATTTGGGAGTAAAACATTTTCAATCTATCTATAAACAACCTGATAGAGTCAATATTGAGGAAATTTTAAAGTTAATTACTTTCTTCCCCAATTTTGTGATAGAGGAGGATAATCAGTTACTTATGAAGGAGGTCACAAAGGAAGAACTAAAAGTTGTCCTAACTTCTTTCAAAAAGGATAAAAGTCCAGGGCTTGATGGATGGCCTGTGGAATTTTTCCTGATTTTATATGATCTGGTTAAGTAGGATCTTCTGAGAGTAATGGAGGAAGTTAGGTTGAGTGGTCGGGTTTTGGGGGATTTTAACTCCACCTTTGTAGATTTGATTCTAAAAAGGATAAGACTAAAATGTTTGATGAATTTAGAACTATTTCTTTGTGTAATTGTATCTATAAAATCATTGCAAATATTCTGGCTGTTAGATTGAAGAAGATTTTCTCTAAAGTTATTTCCCATGAGCAGTTTGGGTTTTTAGCAGGTAGACAGATTTTTGAAGCCATAGGAATTGCACAAGAGAGCCTTCACTCTATTAAAACCAAAAATCTTCCTGCAATGGTCCTTAAAATAGATGTATCTAAATTTTATGATAGAACTAGTTGGTTGTATCTCAGATTGATGATATTATATGTGGATTTTAGCTATCTGATAGTAAAATGGATTATGGGTTGTATTTATTCTATATATTTTGTTTTTCTTATAAATGGATCAACTTCCAAATTATTTAGATCCTCAATAGGACTGAGATAGGGATGTTTTTTATCTCTTTTACTTTTTTTGTTGGTTGCTAAAAGATTGAGTAGAGATGTTTTCGATGCAAAGAGGGAAGGATCCTTATTTGGGATCAAAGTGGGGGTCCTTTATTTATATCATTTATTATTTATTTATGATGTATTATTGTTCACAAATAGCAGTTTAAGGGAAGCTAGAAATTTGAAGGAAATCTTGGACACTTATAGTATTGCTACCGACATGGGGATAAATTTTCAAAAATCCTTTATTTTCTTTAATGATCTAGAGTAGGAGACTAAAAAGGATCTAATCAGAATTTTTTCTTTTAGTATCTTAGATTTCCAAGAAGGTTTTAAGTATATAGGGTTTGTATTGAAGCCAAATACTCATAGGAAGAGAGATTGGGGATGGCCTTTAGAGAATATTGAATTTAGGATTAACCATTGGTGTAATAGATGGTTGTCTATTGGTAGGATACTAACAATTGTAAATTTGGTTATTAATGCAATTCCTATTTTTTGGCACTCCTTGGCCTTCATTCCCAAAAGAGTTCTAGAGAAAATAAGAAAAATTTGCTTCAAATTTCTTTGGACTGGACGCAAGAAACATGAAGGAATTCCTTTAGTTAAGTGGTAGAGTATTGCTAGGCCAAAGGAGGAAGGTGGTTGGGGCCTTAAAAATATCCATATTTTTGGTTCTTCTTTGGCAGCAAAACGTTTATGAGGGATTTTGACAAGAGAAGGATTGTGGAAGAAAATTATTGAACATAAGTATATTTTTCCAGGGATATTTATGGATTGGATCAAAATTCCATAGAAAAGCATTAAAAATATTTCCATTCAATGGAAGGCACTAGTACATGCATTTCCTATGATTGGAAAATATTTGGCTTGGAAAGTGGGCAACGGTGAACAAGTTAGAATAGGAAATAATTCTATTTTGGGTTGTGGAGAAAACATTTTATTGCCGAAAGCTATGATAAGTTATTTACAATACAAGGGTTTATACTTTCTTCATTAGGTGGGGGAATCTGATTCTTCTAGTCTTTGGACCCAAGGTTGGAAGTAGGCTCAGGTCTTGGGTTTTTCTGATGAGCAAGTTGTTTTATGGAAGGCTTACATTGATAGTCTTAATAAGAGTCATATCAAGTTGAGAGCTAAACCAAATACTATTACTTGGGCATACAACAAATCTAGGGGTCAATATACGACTAGACTTGGTTATAAAACAAGTTTTGACCGTCATCCTTAAGGGCCTACTTGGTGGTGGAAGCAGATTTGGAAATTTTCTGCCCCAAAACAAATAAATATTTTCATGTGGTTAGCTTTGAGAAATAAGGCTTTGACTTGGGAAGTTTTACAAAGGAGAAGCAAACAAGGTCCAAGTATTTGTATGTTGTGTCAGTCAGAGGAGGAAAATATCACATATTTGTTAATAAAATGCTCTTTTTCTCAACAGGTTTGGTTAGAATCTGAATAGAAATTGGAGTACAAAATATTTGGGAAGGAGAAACAATGGAGGTATGCTTAAGACAATGGTTTTTAAAAAATAGTTGAAACAATTTATTTCTTTACCATGTCTTATATGTTGGGGTATATGGTTGGCACAGAATGCAACTATATTTGAAGGGAAATTAATTCCCCCATTTCAAGTCATATTTCAAGTGAGAACTTTGGTCTCAATCAAAAAAGGGCCTGACAAACATAAGAAACCTCGACAAGTAGATAATTTGTTCATTGAAAAGTCTCAGCCATGGTTTTTTTATGGGGCTAGTTAGAGACGGTCATATTTTAGTAGCGCATGAGGTATTTTGTACTTCTCAAATACCCACTATATCAAATTTAAAGTAGGTCTTGGGATAGGTTCCAACAATTTTGCTAAGTTTTAGGTATTGAGATTGCTAATGAAGTGTGTTGTAGAGAGAAATGTGAAAAAATTACAAATTTTTGGAGATTCCACTCTATTCATCAATTGGATGAGTAGATCTACTCAATTAAACAATAATATACTTAGACCAATGTGAGATGAACTACTGGAGGTGATTTATCTTTTTGAAAATATCTCTTTTACATATTTTTATAGGGAATTAAATCAAGAAGTAGATAGGTTATCAAAAGAAGGTCAACAGGTTGCAAAAGGTTTCTTGCAAATGAAAGAGAACAAGGATGTGGTTTCTTCTTTCACCCACACATCATATCTCTAGTTTCTATGCTAGCTCTAGGTTTTTGACTGTGGGCCTGTTTCATTTGATTAGTGCTTTATGGAAGTTTCTAATTGTTTCTTTTCTATTATGTTGGTTTATTTTTCATTGATTTCTATCTAGGTTTTGGTTGTGGAGGTTGTTTGGATGATTAAGTATTTATATATAAGGATATTTATCCTTATTATCCATGCTATTTCGAAGATGGTTTTTTTCTCTCTAATCTATCTGACTGTAATTATATCGTGAATCCCAGTAATCTGTTTTTATCTGCATTTATATTTGTGCCAAGGCACTTGATAAGTTTATTTTTCTTTTACTCTTGAAATAAAATTATGATTTTTTTCTTGTAAAAAAAAAATATGGATCATGAAATTTGCATTGACAGTGAAATAACAAAATAAAACATGGTGACACACTTTTTGTTCTTTCCCTTTCTTTGGGGGAGTGTGGTTACAATTATGAACAAATAACCAACTAAATAGATAGTGATATATTCCAGATATGGTCATCCGTCCACAAGGTATTTGGAAAAAAATATTTACTTTTTATAGAATTAAATTAATTAGTTTGGTTACTTTTCTTTTTGTGGTCTCAAAATATCATTTTATTTTAATCGTATCCAAGCAAATGAAGATATATATTTTTAGTTTATTTATATATAGAAGGAAATTGGTAATATTTTTTATTTTTTATTATTAAATTTGGGTTCAAATTTTTGGAGTTGTCTTTATAACCCCTACCTCACTTTGTTATTAGGTATCGGACTACCTCACCTCGTTATTAGTGACATCAAGCTAGTGTGCACTCAACACATTCTACTACCTTTGTCCCAAACATGTTTTATAATTTGTATTTTCTATTCCCTTTAAGATTTTATAGTCTATATTGTCTATATAATAATTTTTTTTAACATCTAAAAAACAAAGAGGAATTAATAAAAAATATTAATTATCAATATCTTTGGTTGGGTTAAAAGATATTTAAAATACGACCTCATGAATTAGAGATTGAAATATATTTTCACGAGCAACTTTAGAGAAGGAGCTAGCAAGATCTTTGTTGGGTTTCCTCTATATGGATGGAGTGATTTTGGGGGGTTGACAAATGTTGTCACTTGCCTACTATTCTCCATCCATTTTTCATAAGTCTGTCTTTCAAAAGTTGCAGTGAAAGAACGAGAGCTAACTCAAGACTCGTGGATGAATTTGGTGGGGCTTATGGATTAACAAGATTATCTAAAGATTGAGTCCATCCAATTTGTGAACATATATTTGTTGAGGGAATAAGAAACTAAAATAATCTCATTTTTTAATTGGTGGACAATATTAGCACCATAATATTGTAATATATCGACTAATGAATTAAAAAAAATAGCTTTTTATTTTAAAAAAACATATTTAAAAAAACTTAAAATTATATTTAAATACATGACAAGTTTGATAATCAAAACATATAAAGTTAGAAAGTAATAAATATAAGTTAATTAAAATAATTAAAAAAATTAGCTTAGGGACCATAATGATAAACCCTAAGAAGTAATAAACACACAATAATTTAACCACTCAAAACACATGATATTTTAACCACTTGATACAACGTAAAGTAAGGGCAATGAATTTTGTTTTTTCTCTATCAACTTGGAGGAAGGACCATCTAGCCATGACATCAAGTGGCCTTTGGATATTCTTCTCATAGCTATTGTAATTGGTTTTATTGCTTCTCTTGATACATCAAAGGTTGACGAGTCTCAATGTGTTGTCTTAACCTTAGTTATCAAGTTCGAGTTTGTATTCGAGTTCGACACTTTTAAAATTTGAAATAAATTCGACATATTCAAAAATTTGAAATAAATTCGTGATAAAATTTGATATGTATGTATATCCTATTTTTATATTTGATTAGTTACAACACGATTGTTCCTATATCAATCCAATTACCGAAGTTATATTCATTTCCTAATTTACTCATACAAGAATCGATATAAATCTGTGATTGATATGTTTATTTACTAATTGTGGCATTTAGTGTGTGGGTTTGGGTTTGCGCCAATCATAATCTCTTCAAACCTAGGTGTTGTACAGTTTGGTGTCATTAGATTTGTGGATCAAATTTTATTTTTAAAAGGTAATAACCCAAACTACCAAGGTAAATTTCTACCCAAACTACCAAGGTAAATTTCTTTAATTTTTTAATTAATATTAAATATACAAAGGTTTTGGGCTCTTTTTACGAAACTAGGTGAAAAAATATGTTTATGTATGGGGATTCGAGGTCCTACATTCTGGATCATTTACAGTTAATAAAGTCTATATGTTTTAACGAGTCACACACAAAATACACCGTTTGACCTACGACAATTGGTTTTACATGCATATTCTCATTCGTGCCAGACACGAACAAATTAAGATGCTGCACACCACACTTTTAGCATAGTTTTTTGATCGTAAATTCATATGACTCCTTTTTTTCCCTTGTAATATTGATACTGATCTACTTGCACCTTTCTTCCATGTATGACAGTTTACACCACCTTGCAAATTTAGAATAAATAAAACGACTTACCCTATGTTAATGCTAAACTGAAGATGCCACATGTAGAACCAAAAAAAGGAGAATTCATAAATATATTTTCTTCCAACAAAAAAAAAAAATCAATGTCAAATCTTAAGTTTGTTTGTCGAATAAATTCGTTAGGTTTTTAAATTCGACGAATTTTGAACTTTATTGCAAAAATTCGACGAATTTGATAACTAAGGTCCTAACTCAAGGGAGAGCTATTATGACTGACTCTAATCATGACCACAAGAATGAGAGCTACTAGCTTCACTTGCTTCTCTTGGATTCATTAGGGAAGTAACCCCATGACCTTAAGGCCCATTGTCCAGAATGTCATCAAGATTTTTGATATTAATGTGACTTAGAAGGCAAGGGGGTTCTTCCAATGATTTAGTAGATCTTGAAGATGTTACAACTCTGTAGAAATATTTTATTTTTGAGATTAATGTTTTAACATGAAATTGGAAATATTAAAATATTTATTAAGAATAGAGAAAAGAGAAGAGACTTAGCTTAAAATATATTTAGATTTTTCTCTTTTAATAAGATAAATAAAATCTTTATTTCAATGGCATGCCATAACTAATCAATTAGTCAATAAAGGCGGGCCCCTAAGGAAATATGCTTTTAAAAAATAATTACATAATATTTAAACTATTTACATAGAAAAATAATTAATATGAATATTTTGTTTCATTTTTTAAATAATTAAATTAAATATTTAGTTTTTTTTGGATTTGGTTATTGTGAGAAATTCTTACGACCGACGTTCATGTTTGGGTATCCCCATCCTACTATGACTTATCATAAGGGGGAGATTTGATCTTATCAATAGGGAATTTAACACAGTCACATATATGCCACAGTTTGAAATTTGAACCTCCTCGCAAAGAGCCAAAGTCCAAACCATTGCGTTTTCCCCTAAGAAATATTTAGTTGTTGATAAAATAAAAGTAAAAATTAAAACAAATTTCACGTCCATGAGGCCATCAACTAAATGACACCATATCGAACTGTTTTATGGAGGATGTTGTTTATTCAATGTGTCTATCCAACTAGACCTTGATCCCTATATCCTTACTCCTTTTCAAATAGTATCACATAATTGGCATAGTGTAGTTGATTATACTATTTACTTACCAAACTTAATTTCAAGCATAAAAGATCTAGAAATTGAAGTAGTTCCCTTGGAGCTAAAAATTGATTACTATCCAATGTACATAAAGATCCAAATACAAGAAAATGGGCAAGAATAACATCTTCAATTAGTTGAAGGAAATCCAATAAACATCTTTATGACATAAAAAATAGAATTTTAAAATATCACTCAAGCAGAGTATGCAAAAAAGGAAATAAATTTTTTAAACTTATACAACTTATACTATGGATATCATTAGATAAGCCTTGGAATCATGCAAAAAAATAAAACAAAATAAAGTATGAAAGCTTCTCTATAAATACATGGTATGATGAAGAATGCAAAGTAGTAAGGAGAACATTGAAAGAACTAGGCAAAGAGAAAACAAATAACAAGATATATAAATAGCTAGTGAAAACAAAAAGGAAGAATACATAAGGGTAAGGCAAAATGAGTTAATATATCTTTCATATCATAGTCCAAGACAATTTTAGAAAGAGCTACAACAAAACAAAAGACACAAAAAATAATATCACAAGCAAAAAATAGTTTCAATATGCTAAACAATTATATGAGAGAAACCAAGAAAAAAATACCATTCCTATAATTAGCACAATTGAGAAACTTTTTCTCTGAAAGATGCTAAGAAGAGCATTACGAATATAGAAATATGTAAATCTTAGGATATAGATGATTGGCAAGTTTATCTCAAGTGTGGGGGTAACATATTAGCACTAAACATCCAAATATTCTAATGACATCATTAAAGGAGGCTTTCCACTAGAATGGATAACCAACCTAGTCATACCATTACATAAAATTAGAGACACCTAAAATCCTTCAAATTATTGCAACATTACAATTAATTATCTTTTTGTAAAATTGGTTGGCAACATAGTAGAAAGCATAATCAATCAGTGGATAAAAAACCAAGGAAAAAGGACAATAGTGCAAGCAACGTTTAGACCAAAATACTCAATAATAGATCACTGCATTACTTTAAGGAATCTATCAGAGAGGATATGGAATGAAAAATGAAAAGTATATTATTTTTTTATGGATATTAAAAAGGCTTTTGACATAGTACCTACAATTAAATTATTGAAAATAATGGAAGAAATTGGCAAACCAACAAAAAAAAAAGTAAATGTACATAGATCTTATGAGCAAATGGTGGTAAAAATAAAAAATCCAAAAAAACTATCTTGTTAGAATTTCACAATAGATATGCAAAGCATTACAAGAGATGAAGAGAAGAGTAGAACTGATTGATTTATTCCAAGGATCAACTCTGTATAAATAGCAGAGTTGATCATTGAGAGTCGTTGGATTACAACAACTCATCATACCTGATGAAGACACCACTGAGAGTTCTCCTGACACATGGAGGAGTGGAAACTCAAGTGTCTATCCTAGTGGAACTTAAGAGAATATTCTCTTATTCTAACACCCCCCTTAAGTGATACTAGGGGTGAATCATACAAATGAGTCCTGGAAACAAGGCCTGTTGAGGTACTCATGTACAAAGACTTCTTTTTGAAGAGATGGTAAAACCCAATGGGAAAAAACCATCAATCAAAAGGAAGTTAGAGGCTTGTCTTCGTATGGCGAATATTGTCCTCCTAATACAATAGATAGTTGGTGAAAAAACCCTATGGGGAAAAACCAACTATGAGAAGAAGAGAGGCATGTCTTCGTATGGCGAATATTGTCCTCTTTATGCAAGAAAGAAAGATGAGTCCCGACAACTTGGCCTGATTAGGTACTCATTTACATAATATAGTTGGTGAAAAAACCCCTGTGGGGAAAAACCAACTATGAGAGGCATGTCTTCGTATGGCGAAGATTGTCCTCTTAATACAAGAAAGAAATATGAGTCCCGACAACTTGGCCTGATTAGGTACTCATTTACATAATATTGTTGGTGAAAAAACCCCTGTGGGGAAAAACCAACAATTAGAGGTATGTCTTCGTATGGCGAATATTGTCCTCTTATTACAAGAAAGAAATATGAGTCCCGATAACTTTGGCCTGATTAGGTACTCATATACAATAAATAGTTGGTGAAAAAACCCTTGTGGGGAAAAACCAACTATTAGAAGAAGAGAGGCTTGTCTTCGTATGGTGAAGATTGTCCTCATAAATCCATTCAATGCAGCTGAATAACTCCAAGCTTATCTCTCAACTGAAGGTAACGTGGAGAAGGAAATGACTTGGTGAAGATATCTGCAATTTGTTCCTCAGTTGGAATATATTCCAAGTGTATGTCCCCATTCTGAATATGTTGTCTTATGAAGTGCATGTGTATCTCAATGTGCTTGGTTCATTGATGTTCAACTGGATTACATGTAATATGAATTGTGCTCTGATTGTCACACCAAAGAGTTATAGGATGGTCATGTGTGAAACCAAATTCTCTCAAAATTTGATGAAGCCAAAGAGCTTCCTGACTAGCCAAAATTGTTGCCCTGTATTCTGCCTCTATAGAAGATAGGGCTATTGCTTGTTGTTTCTTGCATAACCAAGCTATTGGTGAGGAACCAAGGCAAAAGACATAGCCTGAGGTGGAACATCTATCTTCTACTGAACCTGCCCAATCTGAATCTATGTAGCCAATGATATCCATGGATTTTCCCTTGTAGAAGAGCCCAAAATGAGTAGTGCCCTACAAGTAATGGAGGATTCTTTTTGTTGCCTGCCAATGACTGAAGTGAGGCTGATGAGAGAATATGGATATGAGGCCAACAACATATGATATATCTGGGTGAGTATGAGTAAGGTATAGCAAACTTCCTACAAGTTGATGGTATAGAGTAGCATCACAAAGAGGGGATGAGCAAGAAGTACTAAGATTAATTCCAGATTGAAAGGGGGTAGGAGAAGGTTTGCAATCTATCATTTTGAATCTTTGTAGAAGATCTAGAGTGTACTTTTATTGGCACAAAGATATACCTTCATCTATTTGACTTATTTGGATCCCAAGGAAGTAATGAGCTTTTCCTAGATCAGCCATTTCAAATTTTTTAGAGAGAGAGTCTTTTATAGTCTGAATGTGAGTCAGGTTACTACCAGTGAGAAGAAGATCATCAACATAAAGAACAAGAATGGTGATGTTTCCTTCATTTCTCCAAATGTAAACTATGTTATCAGACTCACAATGAGAAAAACCTACTAAAATAAGGAAGGAGTCCATATTTTCATACCAAGCTCTAGGGGCTTGTTTGAGGCCATAGAGAGACTTTTTAAGCCTACAAACCAGAGAGGAGTCTTGAGTAAAACCAACAAGGTTGTTCCATGAATATTTCTTCCTTTAAATATCCATGTAAGAAAGCACATTTGACATCCATTTGATAGACATGCCACTTTTGGGAAGCAGCTAGAGCAAGAACCAATCTTACAGAATCCATTTTAGCAACAGGAGCAAAGGTTTCTGCATAATCTATGCCTTCAATTTGAGAAAAACCTTTGGCAACTAGATGAGCCTTGTGTTTGTCTATTTCTCCATTAGGCCCATATTTTGTTTTGAAGATCCATTTACAATGAACTAATTTCCTTCCTTTAGGTAAGGGAACTAAGTCCCAAGTCTCATTTTTTATCAAGGAAGAAAATTCATTTTCCATGGCATCATCCCATTCTTTAATACCTGAGGCTTCTTTGAAGGATTGAGGATCAGAGGAAATAGACTGACATACAAGGCCAGTGCCTATGGGGTTGGATGATCTTGTTGAAGGGAGATTTTGGATGTAAGGAGTAGCTTCTTTAACAATGGTGCGGGCCCATTTTGGCATAGAGGAAGGAGTTGAAGGAGTTGAAAGACATTGAGATGGAGTTACAAGTTCCTCATCTTGATTATCAATAACCAAGTTAACTTCAAGAGTTGGCTCTTCATAATATTGAGGTTCTACTATAGGAGAAGGCTCAATGGAGGAAGAGGGCTTTTGAGGATATTTTTGAGGGAATGTTTCATCAAATTGGACATTCCTATGAAAGAAGACCTCATGAGTTGAGGGATCAAGAAGCATGTATGCTTTCAATTCTTCACAATAACCGATAAAGATGAGTTTTCTACTTTTCTTATCAAGAGCCTTCCTTTTCTTCTTTGGGATGTGAGCCCAAGAAGTACACCCAAAAATATTGAAGTAGGAAACATCTGGTTTTAAGCCAGTCCATGCTTCTTCAGGAGTTAAATGGTCAAGAGCTTTATGAGGTGTGCGATTTTGAATATAATTTGCATAGTTAATAGCTTCTACCCAAAAAATTTTTGGAAGATCTCTTGAATGGAGCATACAATTAGCCATCTCTTTTAATGTCCGGTTTTTCCTTTCTGCAATACCATTTTGTTGAGGATTATGGGAGACATAATGTTGATGAATGATTCCATGATTGGATAAAAAAGTGGAGAACTCATTACTATAGTATTCCCCCCATTATCAGTGTGAATCTTCTTGATTTTGCAAGATGCCTGATTTTCAACTAAGGCTTTAAAAAATTTAAAGTGGGATAGAACATCACTCTTATATTTTAGGAAGTAGACCTAGGATCTTCTAGAGAAATCATCAATAAATGTTAGAGCATACTTTGCTCCTTTGAAATATGGTTCAGGAAAGGTCATTAAGTCACTATGGATTAAATCTAGAGGGGAAGAGGCCTTTAGAGAACTACTTGGGTGGAAAGGATCTTGATGTTGCTTTCCAAGAGCACATCCAGGACAAAATCCATCACTAGAAGAGACTTGGGGTAATCCTATAACCATATCATGGGTGCTCAAATCCTTTAGGTAGTTGTAACTAAGATGACCAAACCTTTCATGCCATATTTTACTTTCAAGATCACTATGAGCCACAAAATAGGAGGCTCCTTCTGGATTTTGAAAACCTTTGAAGTGAAAAATATGAGAGTTGTGATCAATATTCCCTTTGGCTATAAGAGATTTGGGATCTTGAAAATCTCTTATCTCAACTCCTGTTGGGGAGAAGAGAACAATTTTCCCCTTTCCAGAAGTACAAATTTGGTAGACGGAGAGGAGATTAGTGGCAATGTTTGGAACATAGAGAACATTGTTAATAGAGCCACCATCAATGGTTATATCCCCTTTTCCTTTGATAGGGATAAAGGAAGAGTCACCTACTTCTATGCTACAAGTAGAACTAGAGGAGATAGAAGAAAAAGACTTATCTGAAGCAGTCATGTGATGAGTAGCTCCAGAATCTAGGACCCAAAAATTAGAGGAAGAATTAGAGGTTTTTCCTTGAACATTAAGGGCTTTTCCTATTTGCTTTTTATTTTCTATATTTTGATCTTTTATAGCTGCCTCTAGTTGTTGTAATATTTTCCAACATTTGTTAGCAGAGTGACCATTCTTTTTGTAGTGAGTACAGGTTATGGGGGTCTTTTCCTTTTTCTTGAATTTTTCTTTAGAAGAAGTGGAGGCTACTAAGGCTTTAGAAGAAGAAGAAGAAGAAGAAGAGATTTCATATCTAGCAAGCTTAGTTTCTTCCCTAGTTAATCTATCACAAAATTCTTCTAAAGAAGGCATTTTAAAGGTTGCACCCAGAGCATATTTGGTAGATATAAAGGTGGTAGAAAATATCTGAAAAACACCATTTAGCTTAGAAAGGATTAGATAAATGCATTCCTCTTCAGTATTAGTCTTCCCACTGCCTTTGTATTGAGTGAGGACTTCTTTGAACTTAGTGAGGAAGTCAAAAATACTACTAAAATATTTAGGAGATAGAGATGTGAGTTTGGCTTCTAATTGCATTGATCTCATCTGATCTACTTTCCCAAATAGAGTCTTCAGTTTCTCCCAAATTTCATAAGGAGTTTTACAATCTGTAATATGAAACCACAAACTTTCATGAACATTAGAGCTTATAATACCCATAGTTTCATGCATTTTTCCTTTATGAACAAATATTTCATATTCTTTATCAAATTTCGGTTGTTTTTCTTCTAGAAAATGAGTAAGACCTTTTTGAGAGATAAGATTTAAAATTTTAGGTTTCCAAGTGTGAAAGTTATGAGGGGTGAGAGGTTCAATTGAATTCATCATTTTAACACAGGAAAAATATTGAAGTTATATTTTACCAATATATCCCCCCTTAGAACTTCAATTAATTGATTAATGCAATTGGAAGAAAGATATGAAGCTTTTCAATATTTAGGACTCAAAATACCCGCCCTAACGAGAGGGAAACTATAAGTATAATGAGTTTTTTAATATTGTTTGCTTGAGATTGCCAAATCCTTTTTATTCCTCACTATACCCACCCTTACTTGAGGGAAACTGTAAGTAGAGAGAAGAATTGGAAGGGTTTTGGCTTGAATGCAGGGAATCAATATGTTTAATTGGTGTATCTCAATACTCGCCCTTACGAGAGGGAAACTATAAGTTAGAGAGATATCCAAAGAAATGGATGATGAAAAATATCTGCCAGACCGTTATACCAAGTGCCTCAAAAACTCGCCCTTACGTGAGGGAAACTATAAGTTTTTAAGGGTAATGATACATGGAACGTAGGCAAAAGATATTTTGAGAAAAAAAGATTGTTTTTAAACTTGTAAACCAAATTTAATTATCAACAATTTTTATTTAAAAGGTTTAGATTTAAAATATACTTCTTCTAAAAAAATCTTTAATGAAATGCTCTTTCTTTGAAAATAACAAAGGTTTATAAAAAGCAAATATGAAGATAGACAATATATATATATATATATATATATGCTATTTTTCTTTTTAAATATGGGCCTTACAAAAAATGAGATTAATATTAAATTTTTGAATATCTTCTCTAAGAAATATTAAAGTATATTTAAAGAAAATAACTTTAAGCATTGATTAAGATAGACAAAAAAGGATAGTAACTTTTAAAGATAGGCCCCCCTTAAATAAAGCAAATGAAATTTTGTGATCTTCACTATGAAATATAAAGTTTTTGACCTTATAATTACTTGAAAGAAAGTAAAATCATAGAAGAAGATTGAAAAAAGATAGCACACCCCCCTTTTAAAGTGATGGACCAATAGAGTGCAAAAATATGCACTTACCCCCCCCAAAAAAAAAAAATTTATTAGAAAAAGGTTACAATTTTGTCTCACGAAAGGCTCGGAGACAAATGATGTCCTTCAAAATGAAGGAAAGCAAAATAACCTAATTAAAAATAAAATATAGGGAAAATAAAGAAATTATACACAAGTCGCGAGAGAAGAGAACGAATTTCAAAAAACTACATAGACGTTCCTTTCGAAGGCTTGAAAAAAATATAATTTTGAAATGGAAGAAGGGGCAGCGCCTTTCAACGATCGAAAGGAGAGAAGTCATCGGATGCGAAATGGAGGTTTCGAGAACTCGACTATCTGCAATCGGAAGGAGAGAAGCTTTGATGTTCGGATGGAGGTGCGGAGACCCTCTGTGCCGAGAAGAGACCCTTGAGGGCAGATGAAATGCAGGCACTGAGCGGAGGTGAACTTGAGCTTTCATTTCTTGATCCTACAAATACGTAAAAGGAAGGGATGATTCTGCAAGACCACGTTATGAAAAAAAAAGTGAATGCTCCTACAAGACCATGTTATGAAGAAAAAACTAGTGAACGCTCCTGCAATACCATGTTATGAGAAAAAAATAGTGAACGCTCCTGCAAGACCATGTTAAATAACTAGAGAATGCTCCTACAAGACCACGTTAGGAAAAATAACTAGAGATTTGCAAAATTGTATCCTGCAATACCACGTTATGAGAAAAAAATAGTGAACGCCCCTGCAAGACCATGGTAAATAACCAGAGAACGCTCTTGCAAGACTACGTTATAAAAAATAACCAGAGAACGTTCCTGCAATACCACGTTATGAGAAAGGCGATTCTACAAAAAACTTGTTATATATTTAAAACAAAATCTATAATAGTTCTAGTTGTAAAATAAGTGAACTTGAAAGGCAGATTTTGCTTTGAAAAAAGAAATAGGGAAAGTTGTTTATAAGCATCGGGTTGAAAGAGCATCGAAGAAGAGAAATCAATATTTGGAGATTCGATTAGGATCGTCCGAGCACCAACGTGCTAGGTAGAAGAAATCGTCCAAGTTGTCATGGGCGCTAGAAGTGTTGAGCACCAAGGGACAACTGGAGAGAGGATCTCTACAAAATGCAAGCATTGGGAGAGCTAACGGGAATAAAATGATCCATGAAATTAAGCCACGAGCACCAAGCAAGGATTACCCGAATCTCCGAAGATCAAAATCTCCCACGATAATAGAGAAAAGACACCACGTTTTAAGATGAAACGGGTGTTTCTTATTACGCAACCCAAATATTTTAAAAGGAACTTTTACATAATAAAAGAACTATTACTTTTATGATAAGTAAAAGGATTTCCAATATTTAAAAAAAAATGTGCTGAAAGAATAATTCGAAGAGAGGGAGAAAAATAAAATAATAAGAACCCTCCTTTTAAAATGGGCTAAAATAGCCCATAGAATAGGGTAAACCTGTTTTGAAGCAAAGGAAGAGATTTTTAATATTTTGAAATCCCTCAAAGATGAATTAGAACAAATATATTAAAAAATTGCATAAAATATATTCAACAATAAAGATTTTGCTGAAAAAAAAATTATGGATAAAAGAGAAATGACTACTGAAATAATTTCAAGAATATAGCCAAAAAATTATCCAAAGTAAATGAACCAGATCCTAGAACCTTCAAGAGAGAATGCTAGCAAAATCTATCCTGCTCTGGTACCATGTTAGAATTTCACAATAGATATGCAAAGCATTACAAGAGATGAAGAGAAGAGTAGAACTGATTGATTTATTCCAAGGATCAACTCTGTATAAATAGCAGAGTTGATCATTGAGAGTCGTTGGATTACAACAACTCATCATACCTGATGAAGACACCACTGAGAGTTCTCCTGACACATGGAGGAGTGGAAACTCAAGTGTCTATCCTAGTGGAACTTAAGAGAATATTCTCTTATTCTAACACTATCAAAGTGTTTTTGGATTGATATTAGGGTGAAATAGGGTTACCCATTTTCACCTATTTTATATAGCCTTTACATTTACAAATTAGAGGAATGGGTAGAAAGGATGGAAGAGAGGAAATGCAATTGGCTAATTATGTAGTGAAGGTTCTTCTCCATGTTGATGACCTCATCTTGATTAATAAGACACTTGAAAGTTCAAAAGAACATCTAAAAGCTTTAGAGCATTTTTTAGAGAAATTGGGATGTAGGTAGACACTAACAAGACTAAAATTATGGTCTCCTCTACTTGGAGAGAGAAAAAGCAATCAAATATTTTATTTAAAGGAAATCGTTTAGAGGCAATAATAGAATACAAATACATTGGATTAGATTTTCAAAGCAAAATCAATTGGGAAATATCTAGGATGAAATGAATACAAGTAGGATGGAGAGCACTCTACTCATTTCTAAATAAGGGTAGAAAATCAAAGCTAAGGGGTTACAAAACCATTAGGATCCTTTTTAGGTTATTAGTTATTCCAGTGGTGTTGTATGGATGTGAGGTGTGGGCTAGCAATACATCAAATTTTAAATGGAGACAAATAGAAATAATTCAAAAGCAACTAATTACAAATAATTTTAGAATTAAAGCATCAATCCCATATGAGATTTTACTTGTTGAAATAGGGATTGTTGCACTAGAAGCATAAGTTATGATAAGGCTATTGGGGTATCGAAATAAAATAGAAATAATGGAAGATAGAAAATTGTTAACTCTAAATATAAGAAAAAACACATGGATGAAACAAAAAAACAACAGAAAAATGGAGCAATAAATTTTGTGAGGTTTCAAACATTAACAAAAAACATTAAACAATAAGTAAGGAAAAATTTTAGACTTGTCACGTGGATTGAAAATTTAGAAAAGAAAAAATTGTTATACATCAATGACTTTATCCAAAAACGTGAACACAACCATGTTTCAAACCATTTGGGATTTGGGTTCTCTTGAACCAAGTCCAAACCACGATGGGGTGTGTGTGAATAAGCTTGTTAAAAAAAATTGTGAATACAACCAAAAGAAGTACATAGATGGAAAGATAAAATGGAAGAAAAAATGCTTATAGCCTAAGATCTAGTTCACACCATCTCAGATGCAAAACTAGGAGATGGATAATTCCTCAAGATGCATAGTAAAAAATAATATGTATCTTTTGCATAGTAGGAGTAGTGGAGAGAAACATTTTGTCATGGAATGCAAAGCGTACAAGGACATCAGGATTGCACGAGGACACTCTAAAAGTAAAATTGGTAAATAGAAAAATAATAACTGAAGCTTCTTTGAACTTTAAAGTTAATTTAATTTTATCAAGTATTTAAAATCTTTATAAAAAAAATGATTAATAGTAGGAGTTTTAAAAGGGTCCCCAAACCTATTACAAGTAGGGTTTTCAAAGGCACCCTCAAACCTTAGATCCAGCAATAAGACATCAAGAAATATTGAGTTGGATTCCATGAATCAAACCCGAAAATCCAATGAAACAACCTCCTAGCAAATAAGTCATAGATTTTTATCAAGAAAATACAAGATATTGTCCCATGGTCAAACCACCGTGTGCTCTAAATCTAAAGCAATAGAGAAAAATAGCAGAATAATAAAAATGCTATCGGTTAAAAATAAATTTACAAATAAAAATTGCCCAAACTGAAGCATTTGCTACCTAACATGAAAGGAGAACAAAGGAATCATGTCATCACAATCAACAAATCTATCCAAAAAGCACATAACAGGAGAACCCCTCATGAGAATAACCGGTTTAAGAAAACAACACTAGAAATACCGGCCAACAAAATCCACAACATAAAAACCATCCAGGAGATCTACACAAGAAATTCCATGAAACCCGCAAATCCCACTGGAGCCAACCAAAAAAGTTTCAAGAACAACCACTCTCAGGTACAAGAAAAAGGAGATAGCAACATTCCGCACCGCACCTGAGAGGGAGAAGGGTAAGATCCCAAAAAAATAAGCCTTAGAACCCTAGGATCAATAAAACCACTATTGCTGGAACTGGAGAAATATATCTCTACAGATCATTGAAGCTAGGAAACCCACCAAAGACATGGGACCAAAAGCCGAAAACCACCACAACATAACAACCCACTTTCACCCCAACATAACAATCCACTTTCTCCCTGAAATATCTAGATATAGCAAAAAAACATCGAACCCAAAAGAAAGCAGTACAAACCAGTGATGAAGCCACTACTGGTAGAGAACCCTAGCAACAAAGTCATCCAAGCACCATCCAACCAGAGCAGCCAAACCATAATATTCGAAGCTAACCAAGGGAACACTGTCAGATTTCTATAGCCAAACATTATACCAAGCTTACCCCAACGGGTTTGGATCAATAGATAGCCCTTTCCTCTCCTTGAAAGCCAAACAAACATGAAACGTATCTTTATAAAAAAAAAAAATAATTTAGATTAATATTTGCATCTAAGTTTAATATATAAAATAAAATTAATTAATTAGGATTCCGGTCTTCAATTAATAACAACAAAGCTTTAGCTGCTAAATTATATTGGAGGATGTTGCATAACCCCAATGCTCTTTGGGCCAATAATCTTCGTGCTAAATATGCTGAGAACAAAAGTCCTAAAGACCTTGTTCGCTATCAACTTCCTACCAAAGGTTCTCCCATTTTAGCAGTTCTTAAGACTAGGTGAGGATTTGATAAAGAAAAAATTATTTTGGATTATTCATAATGGTCAACATGCAAATTTTTGGACAGATTCTTGGGATGGTCACAAGCCTTTGATAACTCAGTTTCCCGATTGGAGGCCTTGGATTGAGGATTGGATGGAGGAGCTTCACCGATCTAATTGGATAAAGGTGGCTAATTACTATCGGTACCATACTGGTAATTCAAAGGTTGGTAGATATTGGATCCCTATTAAGGACTGGCCTATTCAAATACCAGAAAGGCAAAGACAAGATATCCAAGGCATCCTTCATATGAGATCCCTCTCTTGGTCCCATGAAAAAGATTGTTTTGGATGGAACAACACTACTAAGGGTGAGTATTCAGTTGCTCAAGGTTATTTGACCCTATGCCATAATAATACCAACCATTCTTCTGACATATTTTCTCATTTGTGGGCTCAAAAGCTCTGGCCTAAGGTGAGGTTCTTTAATTGGCTTTTATTGCATCGTAGGGTGCTTATTGGTGAGCAAATTATGAAGCGTGGTTTTCATCACCCTTTTAGATGTGAGATGTGTGAAGAGAATGTAGAAAATATCAACCATATTTTTATTGAGTGTACTTTAGCATCTGAGCTATGGAGGCGAATGGCCACTTTACTTGGCTTACAGTGGTCCAATTTTTTTACTTTTGAACAACTTTGGAGGGATTGGCCTAATCAAGATGTTGTTGATCATTTTATTAGGCAGTTAGTTTGGATGGGTTCTACCATTCTTCTTTGGAATATTTGGAATGAAAGGAACAACCAAATTTTTAATCAAGATAGGAAGGATATTCACTATATTTGGCAAAAGACCATAGCCAACTTAGTAGAATCAGTCCATCAACTCCTTAATCACCCCCAAAACTCCCACCAAATATGGGATCAAGTGATGCAAATATTGAATATTAAATCTTATAAGGGCAACCAACTTAAAGGGAATGTGAGTATTAGTAAGATGGATAGGACTAGAAATTGGCAACCTCCTAAGCATTTTGGATAATTCAATATTGATGGATCCTCTAGAGGGAACCCTGGAAAATCTAGTGTGGGAGGAATTGGTAGACTTTCAGATGGCTCTCTGGTTTTTACTTTTGCTAAGAATTTGGGTATTCTTTCCAATAACCTTGTTGAGGGGTATGGTATCCTCAGAGGCCTTCAGGAGGCTACTAAGGTTGGATGGGAAAAGGTGTTAGTTGAGTTTGACTCTCAACTTATGGTTAATCTCTTGAAGACTCCATCTAAGAATCATAAGGTGGATTGGAGAATAAAATGAATTATTGAGAAGATTAAGTTAATCCAGATGGGATTTTTGAAAGTTGATTACAATCATGTGGTCAGAGATCAAAACAAGAGTGATGATGCTTTAGCTAATTTGGCTTTGGAAAAAGGTGATCTTACTTGTTATGGCCACCCTCCTATATGGTGGGCTTCTCAAATTAGGGAAGCTCTTCTTTCTATCATTTCTTTGGATGGCTCCAGTTTCGAAGGTACCTAGTTTCTTCTTGTTTTTTTTGCTTTTCTTTCGTTCATTCAGTTTTTTTAGTTCCCTAGCTCATTCTATTCTTTATTTTCTTTCCTCTGTTGATTCTTGCATTAATAGTCTTCTGGTCTAGATAAGTCATTATTTTGTTCAATTTTTTTTTTTGTTTAGTTTTTTAAGGTGGGTGGGTTCTTTTGTTTTGTTTTGTTTTTGTGTTCTTTGTGTTGTTTTTTGTTGTTCTTGTTTTTTTGTTGTTTTGTTTTGTTTTTTATGTTTTTTGTTATTGTTCTTGTGTTTTTTTCGTTATTGTTCTTGGGTTTCTCTTTGTTTGTGTTATTTCATGTTTTTATATGTGAGTGTTTTCTATGTTTTTTGTTTTTGTTTATTGTTTGTTGTTGGTTGTTTTTTTATTTTTATTTTTTAAATTTTTTTAGGTTTTGGTTGTGTTTATTCTTCATATATTTTTTGGTTGTCTTTGTAGTGTTCTCTTGTTTTTGTTTTGTTTGTGTTTTGTTATGTGGTCCTTGTGTTCTTCTATGTGGTTTGTGTTGTGGTTTATTTTATCTTATTGTACGTGTTTGGTTGTGCTTTTGTTTTTGACACACTCAAGGAGCATGTTTTTTATTTTATTTTATTATTTTTGTTGTTATTTACTTTTTTTAAATTGGTTTTGTGTGTTTGTTTTCTCCTTGAGTATGTCAAAGGTGGTAGGCCAGGTCCGAGTCCTAGGCATTTTTGGCGGAATGGATACCCCTGCCTCCTTGGGTCTTACTCGAAAGTGACATCCCTTTTGGGATGTTTTCCACAAATAAATAAATAAATAAAATTAATTAAAAATATTTCAATTAAGATAAAATAATAATAATTTTAAAATAAAAATACATATAACTATATAATTATGTCTAGTGTCATATTCCATGATTGGAATTTCATTACCTATCTTTCTGTACTACTAGACATAATTACTTTACCCTCAATTTAAACTTTAAATAACATATTTTTATTAAAATTAAAATATAGATTTGAGTTATGTGGGAAGGGCATTGGGTTTTCTTTTAGGAGATCCAGGTTCAAACAACTGTGGGGTGTGGTGTGTGCATGAGTGAGTTTGTGTAAAAAAAAAATTGATTTGATTTTAATATTAAAAAATTAAAATATTTCAATCAAAATAAAAAAATTATAATATAAAATAAAAAAAAATATTATAAAAAACTATTTAACTTAAAATATTTTTAAAAAATTATCATAGACAACATTTACTATTAAATTCTTTGACTTTAAAAAGGAGACTCAGAATTTTGTTTGTATTGAACTAGGGACGCCACTTGCATTATCGGTGATATGGTGGATGTGTATACGAAATATTTACTCAATAAAAAAATGAGAATCAAACTTGAATCTTATCAAAAAGAAGAATAGATAATGGCATTATCAAATCATACACTATTGCCTGATCGGTGATGTGACCAGGACCCAGGTTCAATCCCATGGTGAATGTGTATACGAAGTATTTAATCAATAAAAAAAATGAGACTTAGATTTGAATCTTATCAAAATAAGCATAGATAATGGCCTTATCAAACCATACACTATTGCCTGATATATCTTTGGTAGATAGACCTTTGGTAGCAGACGGTTCACATTGCCTTTATATTTACCCAACTATCTAAGATTTATAGAGGTTTCCCTCTTTAAAAAACACCAAGCTATTGTAATACTTTTATAAAAATATATATATTTTTAAAGAATTTGAAAAACATATATTAAAACAAAAATCATTTACAGGCTGAGATAAAATTCCTTCCAACCTTGGCAGACAAAAACACTTGTTTACAATAATTAAAAAAAAAATCTGTATTGAAATCAAATGTCCTGAACCATATTTTTACAATGACTACCTAAATTAACTAAACACTAAATTTACTCACCAATTTACTAATCCCCTTATCCTCACAAATATAATTTATTTCAATTTCATATAATAAATTTTTTAAAATAACAATTAACTTAATCAAATCCTCTTATTCTAGTCTACTTTTCATATTGCAATCTACTATATAAAGGGTTATGTTATTCTAGTTTACTTTTCATATTGTAATCTACTATATAAAGGGTTATGTTAAGATAATTAGAACGTTCTCTAAAAAGAGTTCCCAGGTAGAGCTGGTGGCAAGACCTAAACATCGACGAAGTCTTACAGGATCTTAACAATTAAGAATTTTATAATAAATTATATGTAGATTGATTGGTGTTTTTTAATTTGAGGCCAGTGAGGAATTACTTGCTCTTCATGCTGCTCTGCTTTATTATTTTAGTTCTCCTAAAATAAGCTGAAATTAGAGAGAAGAGAATTCTGAGTCTTGCCACATTATAAGTCGATTAATGTTGCATGCTGTTTTCATGCATGGAAAGTAGCAGGCCTGAAAATTGAGGGGCAACAATACCGCTATGAAAACTTTCAGTGACGTACTTCGCCCACAACTGTCGCGGACAAGTTTTAGCAGTCCGCGACTAAAATCGTTTGAGAGTGAATTATTTTTAACTTCATACGAAATCATATATATATATTACTTATTTGGGTCAAGCGCCTCCGATTACAGACATCTCTAAATTTTGAGCCCTTTTTCGTGGACACTCCCACGTAATATTGTTACGTCCGACAAATTCTTGAACTTGAGCGTTTTTTTTTTTTTCAAATATGCATGACTATCCTAGTTCAATAGTCAGTCAGCCAAATGTTCCTCATAATTTCCGACTAAAATTAGCGTTCATATTTTTATAGGTGATATTGTTCACTTAATATAGTTATATTTTGCTTTATATATTCATTCAAATATTGAATGTTTTATTTAAAAAAATAAATTATATTAAAATGAAGTTTATTTAAATTGTATGGATATTTTCTTCGAGGGTTAGATGGATTGGCAAGTATTTATCCGGTGAGGCACTTACCAAGAAGTCACCAGGTTCAAATCTTGTTTGCAAAGGTAGTAATTTAATTTGAATCCTATAGTGTGTGTTAGATCGCCGATGACCATACGAAATCTCAAGAACCATGGTTCCCTTCACATGGATCAACAATAACGAGGTGGAATAAGTTTGGTGAAGCAATCCATGTGGTTTGAACCCTACTCCTTTTTTCAATTACTAAAAATAGTGTGATTGTGATAACTCTCCTTTGTAACAAAAACAAAATTCTATAAATATTATAGATGATAAGAAATTATATGTTTGTTCATTATAACTAGTATCATTTTTACAATCTAATTCACTTATTTCTCTTTGACTAATTTTCATTAAATAAATTTGATTGAGTAACTACTTCTTATACATATGCATATTCGCTGTAGGAATTTTCATTAAATAATTATCACAAATATTTTTAGTTTACTTGACCATTCTTAATTTATCAATAAACATCTCAATTGAATGTTTTTCTATTTTAATTAAATTGTTTTTAATTAATAAAGTAACATTGTTTTGAGGTATTTGATATATTTTCAAAAGATAATAAAAGAAGTTTTAAAGTTTTAATAATCATTAATTATTTCAAACGAAAAGAAACCATCTTATTTAAAAAAAAAAATCACTTAGATTTATAAAAGTTTTGAGTAGTATATAGTTTTGATAAACCAATCAACCTACTTATTTTCCTTCATTCAGTTTTCATTGAATAATTTTTTTATAGTTATTTTTAGTTTGCTTGTTCGTTTTTAATTCATCTTTTAATATTTCAATTAATATTTGTTTTTTTAATTAACATAAAATGTTTCTATTTTAAAATATAATAATTTTTTTCTAAAATAAAGTGAAATTGAGAGGTCTTCGAAATTTTATTTTAAAAGATAATTGAAAGACTTAAAAAATATATACTAAAATTAATAATTGTTTCAAATAAATAAAAATCATTATGTCCAATAAAAAATAACTTAAATATATAATTTTTTTTTTAAAGTAATGTGAATTACAATGTGAGGCACAATTGGGACCACTCTCCCCAAGAGCATAACATGGGCCTCCATCCCCGTAATTAAACTTGAGTAGCCTAAATGACACTCCAACAACATACCACTAGGATATCCTAAGAGGAACAAGAGCATAGTGTGGGCCTCAATCCATGTAATTAAAATTTGAGTAGCCTAAATGACACTCCAACAATATACTAAAGTATTTGACCCAAAATCGAAGAGCAAAAAAGTGCAGCAAAAAATACACCAAAAATGCAATAACAAAAATTATAGTAAAACATTGTAACAGTAGGATAGTCAAACTGTCAAACTTTGAGGGATCAAAACTGCTTAGAATTTAATGAAATTTTGTGAGTAGAGTCTACACAAAATAACCTTTCCACAAGTATATAACACGTGCAAAACTAAGCTATAAAACAAAAGTTATGAGTTCCAAAAATTGACTACAGGTTTTAGGAAATCAAGGACAACAAGCATGTATTTCACAAAATGAAAAGAATAGAATATTATTTTTTATTCTAAATAAACTCAGAAGTATAACAATATTTTCTCCATGTTCGTTTACAACTGTTTTACACTATTATACATTTGCAAGAGAGAAAATTATGCTACAACCCCTCATTTTACATTTTGGAAGTCCAATAGTCATAGTGACTCTTCAAGGCCTATAGAAACTTTTGGGCTTCTTCAAATTCATGGGACAACTTTTGATTTTATCTTTTTCTTGGTCAACATCAATCTTCAACATACTCCCCCTTGATGATGCGTGGTGAGACAAGTTTGTCTCTTAGTATCATAAATTATTCTTTATTGACACCTTTGGTAAACAAGTCTACAAGTTTTGATTAGCGCTACAATATTTTGAATCTACAACCTTATTTTCCACCATGTCTCTTATGAAGTGAATCTTCAAATCAATATGTTTAGTTTTTTTTATGATGGACTGGACTTTTTGTAATATTGATTGCACTTGTGTTATCACAAAAATTGTTGTTGGATTATTTTGAACTTCACCAATCTTTTCAAGTACCATTCTCAACCAAGTGTTTGTGTACTTGTTGTAGTCAATGCAACATATTTTGTCTTTGTAGAAGATAAAGCAATAGTATTTTGCTTCTTTGATCTCCATGTTATCACTTAACCAAGTGAAAAATAATTTCTAGAAGTTGATTTTCTATCATCCAAGCAACTTCACCAATCTAAGTCACTATATCCAACAAGCTCCATTTTGTTGTTAGCATCATAATGCATGCTAAAATTCAAGGTTCATTTGACATACCTCAATATTATCTTGGCTACTCTCATGTGGTTTTGTGAAGGTTCATTCATGTACCTTAATACAAGTGAAACTATAAATGTAAAATATCAGGTCTTGTTGTAGTAAGGAACATTAAGCTCCCAACAATGTTTCTAAACAATTTTTCATCAACTTTCTCTTCTCTATAATCTCTAAATAACACTTCTTCATGTTCCACAAGTGTCCAAATTGGTTTGTAATTTCCAATGCCATATTTATTTAACATATCTATTACATATTTTGATTGAATAATTTAAATTTTACCATCACCTTGATGTACTTTCACACTAAGAAAGAATTGCATCAGTCTTAAATCTTTCATATAAAATTTCTTCATCATAGCATGCTTAAAATCATTCATCATCTTTGAACTACTTCCCATGTAGATAAAATCATCAACATATAGACACACAAGAAAAATATCATCATCTTCATTCTTGAAATAGATTTTGGGCTCATTCTTACTTTTCTTGAAACCATAATCTTGGAAGTACCCATCAATTTTTTAGTACCATGCTTGAGGTGCTTGCTTCAATACATACAATGCTTTCTTCAATTTGTAAACATATTTTTCCTTTCCTTCCACTTCAAAGTCTTGAGATTGTTGAACATAAACCTCCTCATCTAGATAACCATTCAAGAATGCACTTTTCACGTCCATGTGATAAACTTTCCATTGTTTATTGGTTGTTAGAGTCATCTGAATTATCTCTTGTCTTGCAAAAGGGGCAAATATTTCTTCATAATCCACACCATATATTTGACTTAATTATTTTGCAACCAGCCTTGCTTTGTATCTTTATATGCTTTCATCATTGTTAAAATTTGTTTCGTAGACGCACTTGGATCAAAAAATCTTATTGTCCTTAGGCAATTCAACAAGTTCTCAAGTATCATTTTTTCAATGGAATGAATTTCTTCTTTCATTGCTTTCACCCCAAACATCATCAATACAAGAATATTCATAACATGAAGGTTCCAAATCAACTTTAAAAAATAGAACATAATTCACCAACTCACCTTTTGGTTCTTCTTCATCATCACCATACATTTGAAGCTTTTTCAATTTTGAAACAACTTGGTCCAACTCTTGCAATTGGCTTTTTGTTAACCTTATTTGAAATTTTTTGTCATCATTTTGTTGGCTTGAAAATTTTTATCCATAATTTGGTTGGTTGTATGTGCTTTGAGTATTCTCTTTCCTTTATTTATATTCTTGGTGGGACTTGCAGATGAGCTACTTGTGCTTAAACTTGGTGTAGTATTCTTGGACCTTATTTATGGGCTATTAGGTGGGCTTGGAGAAGTAGATAAAATATTTGAAGATTTTCCCCCAACTGTATTATCTTATTTAACATCAAATATATTTTTTACAGGTTTTTTATGACTATACACTCTCCCTTCATAAAAAATGGCATCTCTAGAGACTACAAACTTGTGATTTTTTGTATTATACAATCTATATGCCTTACTTGTTTAAAAAATTCCATAATAATGCATGGCTCACTCTAGGGTCCAACTTATTTCTCACTTCATCATTCACATGTGCATATGCAAGACAACCAAAAACTCTTAAATGAATTACTGTGGGTTTTATGCCATACCATGCTTCATGTGCAATCTTCTTGTGCAGTGTTCTTGTGGAGCATCTATTGAGAATGTATATAGTTGTATCAACTATATAGGACCAATAATAATTGTTTAAACCTTTTATTTTTAACATGCTTCTTGTCATATCTATAATTGTTCTATTTTTTCTCTTAGCTACCTCATTTTGTTGTCGTGTATAGGTTGTAGTTAACTGCCTCTTGATGCCATATTGTTTGCAAAAATTATTGAACTCATTTGAACAAAATTCTCGTCCATGATTAGTTCTCAAACACTTTATCTTATGTCCACATTCATTCTCAACCAATGCTTTGAAATTATTGAACATGCCAAAAGCTTCATCCATATTTTTCAAAAAATACACCCAACACTTCCCTGAAAAATAATCAATGAATGTGAGAAAATAAGAAGACTTACCCAAAATTTGTGTTTGTATAGGTCCACAAATATCAAAATTTACAAATTAGAGTGGGTATGAGACCCTCCATGCTTTTCCTTTTGGAAACTCCTTCTTTACATGCTTTCCAATCACACACGCTTCACACACCCTTGTGCTCTCCAACCTTATGTAGACAATTTACCATGTCTTGTGAAGACAAAAATTCTAGACTTCTAAAATTCAAGTATCCAAATCTAAGATGCCAAATCTAATTCTTATCTTCAAGTACCATGTGTGTCATGTTCATGCTCCCTCCAAAATTCAAAGAAAATATTTGGTTCTTTGACATAGAAATATTGGTGACCACATGGTTCCTATTATTCTTATCATAAATGATACATTCATTGTTATAAAACATAACTTTATAGTTCTTTTTTACAAGTTATCCAACACTTAACAAATTATTCTTCAAGTTGGGTGCATAATAGATATCATAAATTTTCTTTGTACCTTATTTAGTGTCAAACTTTAATGGTTTCTTTTGTAGCCACATCCAAAGCATTATTGTTCCCAAAAATGATATTTGTCTTGAAAGTATCATTCACATAAGCAAATAACTCTTTCTTTCTAGTCATGTGGTTAGAACAACTAGAATCTACATACCAAACTTCTTAACTAGTTTTTTCAGCCATGCCACTAGTAAAAAATAAATTACCTCGTGCAACTTCATTTTCAAATACATAGTGAGATCTTCTATCTTCATTTATGGTCTTCACTCTTCAATACCGTGCAATGTGATCCATTTTATGATAATTGTAGTATTCAAATATTTTTTATCAACTCTTCCTTGTCCTCTTCCAGCAACAACAACTCATCTTCATCTTCCTCCTCTTCCTCTTGACTAATTTTAATTTCTTCCTCTTCCATTTTCCTGTTTACTTGTGCTTGGACCAGCTTCATAATTCTAAAAAAATTTCAATTTATAATTAAAAACATTCTCCTCATTTTATTTACTAGTTTCTTAGTCTTTCCTTATGTGACATAAGAGAACCAACTAGGCAATCAAATTCAAGTGTAGACAAATTTTTACTCTCCTAAAAAATTATTGCAACATGATTCCATTTAGGGTTAAGAGATATCAATGAAAGTGGTATATAACTAATTTTGAATCTCCATAAATCTGTAAAATTTAACTCCTTTCTCCACTGCTATTCTCATCAAGAGGATCAATATTTTCCATTCTACCATATTATTTTTTCCTTCACCTAAACCTACCTTGAAAGTGATCTTATGATTTTTATTTAAATAAAGTGCTCTCCTTGCCCCACACCTACCTAGGATGCCTTGGAAAGGTCCATAAAAGAAGGCTCATGGCTTCATAGGATCCACTATTAGTGTTCTTATATGCTTGCTTAGTTTTGGTTTTGGGAATATTTTTAAACTTTCAAAAATGAATTTAATCTATGTTTGTACTTGAATCATTAGTATTTTCTTACCTTCAAACAACATGACATTTCTAGCCATCCATAAGTCCCATCCCACTATCAAAGGAACACATCTATACCCTTTGAATCATCTTTCTTTGAACCATTATTTCATATTATCTGAAATATTCCTAGTAGGCCACTATCCTTTCCCTTGAGTCAAAGGTAGAATTGAATTCCACACATCTCTTGTAAAAATGCAATGAACCAAAATATGTCGATTATTTCTTCTTCCTTTTGCACATGACACACTGACTTAGTCCTTGCCAATACATCCTTTGAAAAACATCCCATGTTAGTATTTTTTTAGCCACAGCTAACCAATCAAAGATTCTAGTTTTTAGAGGAGTTTTTACCTTCCATATTCTATGCCACCACAAAGCTTTTCCTCATTGTTGTTATCAAAGTTTTCCTTATACCCTTATCTAATTGTGTATTGCCCACTTACGGGATTCTTGAACCATATTAGATAATATATTTATTGATTTAGTATTATATTTGCTCTTTCTAGTTTCTTTGTATAGTCATGCCAAACATGTGCATCATTTCCTCCCAATGTTAGTTTAGTTGTGAGTCATCCTTGTTTCCATAAATTAGTACTCTTTATTGATACCACCTATGTCAATACCATATTTCCTTATCTATGGAGATGATCTATTATGTTTTGAGGAAGTTGATAGTCTCCTTTGCTTCCTAGCCAAGGATATTTGTCTATCCTTCCTTTCTATTTCCTATTTTCTAAGCCAAGAAATTCCCAACTAATAAAAAAACTCTCACCAGTGCTTTCCAAATTATTGTGGCTTTTGAAACTGATTTATTCTACAAACTAGTCCAATATGCAAAGAATAAAGTACCTACCCACGTGTTGTAGGTGAGTTGGAAAGGGTAGGATAATCCTCCAAAGGAGGTCCCTGGTTTGAATCTCCACCCTACCAAACGCACATCGGGTACCCAAAATATAGTTGATAATGTTGGTAAGATCAGGGTTGGGTGCAACTCTCGGATGATTTTGATGGTGTAGAACCCACTGGTTGTGGTTTCTCATACCAAGACGGCCTTGCAAGGGGTTTTTTGCTAAATTAAAAAAATAAAGTACCTAAATATTTCTCTTGAATTAGCTCTTGCCATAATCCATTATCAGTTATCAATCTCCATAAACTTTTTATTGCTAAAACTTTTCCAAAATTATGCATATTCTTAAGGCCCTATCCTTTGTTTTATTTTGGTTTAGCTTTTTTGTTCCATTTAAAAAATGTAATTGTATCTTTTTGTTTGCTCCTTGCCAAAAAAATTGGAAACACTTCTTATTGTGCTAAAGCTAGTTACATGAAGATTTCATTACATTCTAAGTGAACTTAAGATGTGTACAAGAGTTTAGTCTATTCTTTAAATATTGAAAAATTTTATAAGTTTAAATTATGTCATTTAATTTTTAAATAAATAATTATTAATTATATAAAATTAAAATAAATTTATTTATTATTTTTATCATGATAATTTTGTAGTCATTAATATATAATTAAAATGAATATTATTTGTAGTATTTAGTAAATTATATAAGACTCAAACATGTTCTATTTGTATTCCTTCATGATTATATTGACAAAACATATAATGATAAACTAATAGTTGGGCTTCTATATCCCAAATCAATAACAGATTAGAACCACTTACAGGTTGAATAATAACTTACTTTATTTATTTATTTATACAACCCTTAATAATCCTTCCTTTTTTTCCACTAAGAATATTTATTAGAAGAGTATCCTTTAATATTAGAGGCTAATAAAAAACCATCCTTCAACTTTATAAGATGAAAAGAGTTTAATACATTTTGAATTTTAAACATGTTTTTAGGTTATCCACAATAAAAATTAAATTAGAATTATCATATATTGATGTGAACATTAGTATGTTTTTTTAAGTAATTGTTTTCAATGTAACTAATAGCTATATTAAATCTTATAACCAAATATTTAAAAGACATAACTTAAAAATGAAATAAAAATTATAGTTTTCTAATTTGATGGTCATTTTATTTATCAAATTTTATTCATATTTTCCATAAAAAAGACCATGCATTTTTTATTCCTTAAAACAAATTTAAGTTTTAGACTTGTGTATAGATCTCATTCGCTATTATTTAAATTTTTTAGTTGAATACATAAACTAACAAACATGAAACATCAAATATGTTAAAAGTAAATGTTACAAATACCTACTACAATCGCAATGATCAATAATAAAAAAAATATATTAGAATGGACTATATTTTAAAAGAAAACTCGAGAATAAAACTTTGTGAGGAAATGGGAAAGCTTTTTATCAAAATTAACAATAAAAAAACACACTCGAAAAGATAATAAGAGGATGTTGAGCTTATTGAATTTGTTGACTTTTTTCTTGGATGTTGTTAAACTTTGAATCTTTGAATAAGAGGTCCAAGGTTTAAATCCAAAAGGAAGTAGTCTTATACATCGTACTAAAACTCTTGGTCTCATAAACTATTTTGGTATATGGACATAGTTAAAATCATTTCATTTCAAATTCAAAACTTAGATCTCCTTTTTGGAATTTCAAAGTCTTCATTGTTGAGAGCGTAATATATTAAATTCATGTTAAATCCCAATTCTAATCCATCTATAAGAAATATAGGTAATAATTCAATCCATTTCATTCTTACATTTTTTTCCCTATAATTAAATCATTTTAATAAAAAAACACAATGCTATGTAATTTTAAAACTTAATACACTTTAACTTTTAATATCCACTAGCATCAAACATACTTAATTATTCTATACTTCTATTTCTTTGAATTTAAAGTTTATTTAATTTTATAAAGTATTTGAAAATATATTTTTATAAAAGTAATTATAATTACAACAGTTGTGGTGTGTTGTCTATTTGGTAGACATAATTACTCTACCCTCAATTTAAACCTTACATATATATATATATATATATATATATATATATATATATATATATATATATATATATATATATATATATATATATATATATATATATATATATATATGTATACACCTCCTAGCCGTAGTTGACAAGAACACATGTTTACAACAGTAAAATAAGATCTACATGTGAGCTAAATATTCTAAACCATATTTCTACAATGGTTGTCCATCTGTTTACAACAGTAAATAAGATCTGCATTGGAGCCAAATCTCCTAAACCATATTTCTATAATGGCTGTCCAAATTAGCTAAACATTGGATTTGCTCACCAACTTGCCTAATCCTCTCATCCTCAATAGCCATGTCACTATGTCTCAAGTTGGGATGAGACACCTCCTAGCCTTAGCTGACAAGAACACATGTTTACAACAGTAAAAGAAGATCTACATGCGAGCTAAATCTCCTAAACCATATTTCTACAATAGTTATCCACTTGTTTACAATAGTAAAAGATCTGCATTGGAGCCAAATCTCCTAAACCATATTTCTATAATGGCTAACCAAATTAGCTAAACATTAGATTTTCTCACCAACTTTCCTAATCCTCTCATCCTCAATAGCCATGTCACTATGTCATTGAACTCCTACCTCCTTCTCAGTACCCGTATTAGCTAGGAAGTATACCACTTCATTTAGATCTCTACTCGCATAAATTAGAATCACATCATCTAATTCCCTCAACAATTCCTTAATTTGGGTGACAAGAATCCTCAACCTCCATGTCTTTAAAGCAAATTCCCTCATACAATCCAAAGGTCCTACCAATATTTAAGAATATGATTCTAGAATTATCCTCCTATAACCTTGTCATCCTACCAATATTTGAGAATATGATTCTAGGATTATCTTCCTATAAACTTGTCTTACCACCTAGATAGAAGCATATTTGATAGTTAAGAATTTTGCTTCATTGTTTGTGGCCCTTCCAAAGCCTTGCAGTTCTAAATAGAGTATTATCCCAACATGATTCTTACAGATCACTCTAATTCTAGCTCTACCTAAATTTGCCTTTTGCAACTCCATCAATATTAATTTTAATCCAACATTCTAGGGGTGGTTTCCAACTAGCTCTATCCTACCCCTCTTGCACTTTAGCTTCTTAGTTTCTTTTTTAGCATACACTGCCATAGTTTTTGTAACTTTGCTTCAAATGACCTGCCAAACACCATCTAAGGATGAAAAGGTTTCTCTAAAAATTCTATCATTTCTCTCCAACCACACTTACCACCAAATGAAGTTTAATTCAAGCTTCCAACCGATACAAAGAGCTTAAGATTTAAATCTACCCCTCTTTCATATTTCCCAAATGTTAATCCGATTCAAATCACCATTGGCTCAAATTTTATAAGATAAAAATCATTGCTCCCGACACATGAATGGACACTCAAACATCAAGCAATCAGATGTTTCCTTGCTCTTGTAGCATAAAATAAATTGAGATGGACCAACAATTTTCCTACGTATTAGATTATCAAAAGTAAGAATTTCATTATGCATGAACTGCCAGAAAAAGAAGTTTACTTTCGACCAACCCTTGGACTGCCAAATCTTTCTCCAATACTCAACTTGATATGCATGAGGAGAAGGTTCTAGAAGGATCTTATCATGTCCGTACTTCACTATGTAGACTCCAAAACTCTCATAGACCCAAGCTAATTCATCCTCCTCATCTCTAGTTATGAGAAATATTTCTGTGAAAATTTTAGTCAAGAAATAGACTCTTTATATCAAAAATAAAATTTGATTCTAATATTAAAAAAACAAAAATATTTCAATGAAAAAAACTATAATATAAAAATAAAGTAAATAGTTTTAAAATCAATTTAATTTAAAATATTTAAAACAAAAAATATCAAATATAACATTTAATGTATTCAATGGTATTAATTTAACTTAATTTTTTTTTTTTTAATTTTTTGAAAAGAAAACTTAAATCTTGTCAAACTAGACATGCATAATAATGACCTTATCAAGTAATAAATTTAATTTTAATATTATATAATTAATTTAAAAAAATAATAGCCCCAAATGGCTAGGTGGATTGGTAGTTGCTTGTTTGACCAGGTACTTACTAAGAAGACACCCAGATTCAAACATTGGAGTAGCTTTTTTTCAAAGGTAGTAGTCTGATCTAAATCCTCTGAGTGTGCATCAAACCGATGATGATAGTATGAATCCTCACATGTCAACAACAATGAAGTAAAATAGGTTTGGTGAATCCTCACAGATAAACAACAATGAAGTAAAATAAGTTTGGTGAAAGCAACTACTGTAGTTTAAACCCTCTATTTGTGGTTGTAACTAACTCTCCTATAAATTAAAAATTAAAAATTAAAAATAACAATTAATTAACTTAATGACTTGTCATTGTAAAAATTATCTAGAAATAAGGGGTTTACTGATGGCGTCAAGAGGAAGAGTGTCATGAGGATCGATAGGGCGAGGGTTTCAGGCATCTGAATGTGCTGGTCGAGGATTGCGCATCTATTCTGATGGAGTTTTTGATTCATGTGGAGATTTAGCAGCAAAAAATATTGAGGACAAAGGTGTCGCAAAAGGTTTTGGAGATTAATTGTAGGCTTCATAAGGCATCCAAGGTGCTGCTTTAAACCTTCCTTTGAGGATCGAAGGTGTGCAAAAGGATGTTCAGATAGTCGTGAATAATCATTTATTGTCTAGGTCAGAGGATGATCGGGTGTGTAAGAAGCCTCTACTCAAGTTTGTTGAAGGCATTGATTCGGGGAAGAATATGCATATCAATGAATTATTTGAGCCTGTTTCGACTAGCTATAAAGGGCATGATGCAAAATCATTGGCGAATGCTCCATGAAAGAAAAAAATATGACTGTTGGGGCCTTTGGGAGCACTACACTTTTTCATGAAGCCTCTGATTTGAAATATCATGTTGCCTTTCCTGAGCTATCGGGTAAGTCTTTTAAGGGTTACAGGTTTGAAGGCTTGCTTAATAGAAATAAAGCTTACATGTTCGGGATGAGTATTGGTAGCACGGGGGGCATTGGTGAAAGCCTTAAAGGGGTTGAGAAAAGCTTTGCTAAGGCTTCTAAGAGTAGAGGTTTGAGCAAAGGGATGATAGTAGATGGGGAGGTTTTTGGTTACCCCAGTGATGATTTTTTGAATATGAAGTTACCTGACTTGATAGAATGGAATCGTTACTGGAAGATATGGGCGATGATGAGTTCACATTCGTTGTGGAGGAGCATGAGGAATACCTGGCAGCTAGGAATAATTTATTAAATAATGAGGTTATTATATTTTTTCTTAGAAAAATGCCTTTCAAAGTGGATTTCCAAAAGTGGGTTAGGTTAAACTGGGAAGCCAAAGGAGTGCATGCCCAATCGTACTGGGGGTTAGGAGGTATATATATCTCAGTGTTTTTTT
Source organism: Wollemia nobilis (assembly GCA_028583015.1). NCBI lineage: Eukaryota > Viridiplantae > Streptophyta > Pinopsida > Araucariales > Araucariaceae > Wollemia > Wollemia nobilis. The sequence goes on along the minus strand of JAQPPZ010015863.1, from coordinate 5,392,924 downwards.
ATAGTTCAAATGCTGCCCAATATGTGCTACAGTTTGGAACTTGGTCGATTGATGGATCTGTGGCTTTTGCACAATTGTGGCATCCAAACTTCAATCCCAAAGATGTGTCCCAGGGTAGGTATCCCCTTTAGATTGAGTTTGTGGCTATGAAATCAGGGTTTTAGATTATATTGTGATCTATGGCTCAGAGGTTTGGAAGAATTCTTATTGAACCTACAACAAGCACGTCTTTTAGATTTAGTCCTAGGGTATGTGTTGAAGTAGATTTACAAAGAAATTTGCCTAAGTATTTGAATATTGTTACCCAGGAAGGGGTAATTTCTCAGGAGCTACGTTAACTAAATATTCCTCATACTTGATTTTTATTTCAATATCAATAACACCTCATTCAGAATTTCCCTAAGAAAAAACAACAAGTGAAGGTAGAGAAGGCCAAGAATGTTTCAGGAACCTCTGTTATTAGTAGGAATGATAAAAAAAGTAGGGATAAAAATGAGGAGCCACAAGATATGGAGACTAATTTGGGTAAATAATTAGTGGTTAGTAAGGGGAATTCAGATTAGATGATTTTTCAAAAATGTAAAGAGGATAAGGACTCGTCGGATAGGCCTTCTAAGCTGAAAAATAGCTCATTTTCTTCCCAAGGGAAATCCAACAAAGAAACTATTACTTCCAAGGACAACAACTATCTTAATCAGTTGGCAGAGGTTAGTAGAAATATATGTGAAGATTTATATGTCATTGAGGGTATGAGGAAAAGTAGAATTTCAGCTATATATAGGAGTAGATCTCCCAAAGGAAGGTCTACTCAGCTTAGCAATTAGTTTGAGGCTTTAAATGATGTTATTTCCCAATAAAAATTGAATTCAGTTTGTGGTATGTTCGGGGAATGTCAACTCCCCCCAAAATATGTTTTGTGAGTAGTTTTTTGCAGTGTTAGTGTTGATGTTGTGTGTTAATAGGAGGTCAAGGCTAATGGTTTTTCTTTCCATAGTTGTAAGAGTAAAAGTTGGAATGGGATTTGATGGTCTTCTATGCATGTTTTATGAAAGGGAGATTCTTTTTAGACACAGTTCTCATAGCTTGGGAGACTTTGGAGTGGGTTAAAGAAAGCGGGTAAAAGGTGATTATGCTCAAGATTTATTTTGATAAATCATATGATCGAGTGGATTTGTCCTTTATCTTCAGTATGTTGGAATGAATTGGTTTTACTAGACAAGCTGTTGATAAAATTCAAGTTTTTTCACTTTTGCTTCTGCTAAAGTTGTTGTTAATAGTAAATCCACTAATAATATTAGCCTCTTCAACTCCATTAGATAGGGTTTCCCCCTTGCTCCGCTTCATTTTGTGATTTCAATAGATGCCTTGGGTTATATGTTGGAGAAGAGAAGTTGTGCTGGTTTTATTAAGGGAATTGATACTCCTGGAGGTTCTATTCTGAATAATCATTTTGTGGATGATTATCTATTGTCCTTTTAGCTGGATGCTTTGTCCCTTACTAATGTTAAAATATGTTTGGATTAGTTTTGCAAAGCTTCAAGAACTATCATTAGTGAAGAAAAGTTTGATTATTGGTTGATTGGTAGTAACTCTCTTCCTGCTGATTTTACCTTTGGTTGCAAGGTTTTGCTTAGTGGCGAATTTCGCAATTTAGCACGAATATTCGGATTTCCAAAATGTCAATTTTGCGATTTTTGGGACCATAGAGGTCGGCCCGTTCGCCCAAAAATTTTGGGATCTAATTTTTTTAGGGTAAATTCGCCCCGTTGTCATAAGGTTTCCCGCCCAATTTTTGCCCTAAATTTATTTAAAATAAGAAATATCCCACCCAAATCGCCCCTTGTACCCCATTATATATAGCTAAACCTGACAACGACTCCCATACAATTACAACATTTTTTTTGGATAGCGAGCGATACAAAGCAGAGTACTGACAAAACCAGAGTCCACGACTACCATAAGGTGACTGGTAGAAGGCGACTGCCAAAAGGCAATGGTAGAAGGTGACTAGAAGAAGGTGATTAATAGAAGGTGACTGATAGAAGGCGATGGAAGGTGATGTAGAAGGTGACTGACTGAAGGTGACTGAGAAGGCGAATGGTAGAAGGTGACTAGTAGAAGGTGACTGCAAGAAGGTGACTAATAGAAGGTGACTGAAAGAAGGGACTGGTAGAAGGTGATCGATGAAGGTGACTGATAGAAGGTGACTGGAAGGGAGAAGGTGATGAGAAGGTGACTGATAGAAGGTGACTGAGAAGGTGACTGACAAAAGGTGATTGGTAGAAGGTGACTAAGAAGGCAACTGATAGAAGGTGACTGATAGAAGGTGACTAGCAGAAGGTGACTGATAGAAGGTGACTAATAGAAGGTGACTAGTAGAAGGTGATTGGTAGAAGGCAATTGGTAGAAGGTGACTGATAGAAGGCAATCGATAGAAGGTGAAAGGTGATGGAAGGCGAGGTAGAAGGTGACTCAATTTATCCGTATGCTTCTTTTACCATTAAATTTCATTTTTCATTTTATTAATGGACACTCAATAAGGAGGTTTATTCTGCCTACGAACAATATTCATGGGACAATCATAGATTCTGTTGTCTCTAGCAGTAGTTCTCTTTTATACCTATTATTTTCATATTTAAAAATGATGTTCTTTGTTCATGTTATTCTTCTGTTCATACAGGTAAAAATGTCAACTACAGGTAGTGGAAAGAAGGGAGGAGAGTCTTCCAATAAAAGGAGTATCCTCAAATACTTTCCTAATATTTCAAAACCTAGTCTGCCATCAACATCTGCACAAACTGAAGGTATGAACACCTTTACTCACCAGTTAATTTTTTTACTTTGTTAATTTTAAATATAATGTCCTCAATTCATAAAGAAGTGTGTTTTTTGGTTGATGGCTTTGTTCACTTTTATCTGTAGAAAACACTAGTATGCTTTTAAATGCCATAGTGATAATGAATCTACTATTGACACTAGAATTATCTCTACAGAAAACACTGTTAACCCTGGTATTCCTCCACTTCCACATATCCACGATAATCAACAGTCCACACATGAAGATAATCTCAATCAAATCGAACAACAACATGAAGAGATTCCTGAATCTAACACGCCAAGTGGAAAAGAAACTAATAGTTCTTATGCAGTCCCTACTTCTGGAGAATCTTCATCTAAAAAAATAAACGTGCAAGGTTATCTAGGTGGACAATTAATAGATCATTTCAGCCTGATTGGATATCATAATTTCCATTTATTGAGCCAGTGCTGCCAGAGAATAGTAGTGATGATATAACAGAATTAAGATGCGTAATTTGCAGTTGGAAACACGAAAAGGAGCATAGATTGCAACTTAAAAAAGATACAGTAGAAAAACATTGTGGAAAGGTTTATATCAAAACAAAAGAAGGTGATCGAGCAACACAAAAAACTTATAGGTGGAAGGATGCATCAGAGTGCGCACATATGAGATATGCGGAAGAATATGATAAAGAAATGAAAAAAAGCAAACATTGGTTGAGAAAGGTGCAACGATTCAAGCCCAATTTCAAAAAATGAATAAGTTAACTTTAGCTTCAAAAAGTTTGCAGTTTGTTGTTGTATTTTCTATTCTTAAGAAGGGTAGACCTATGTCTGATTTCATAGATTATAAATCTCTATTTTGACTAGCTAATGTGCAGAACTTACCCAACGCTCATTGGTCAGATCGAAGTGGTTGGGAAATGGCAAAATGTCTGTCATTGGTTGAGCAGAATGACCTCAGAGAGAAAGTAAAAAAGGCAAAATTCATTTCACTTTCAATTGATGAGGTGACTGCAGTTGACAATACATCTTGGATTTGCATGCATGTTTACACATTGGAAAATCATTCAAGGCAACCTCATTTACTAGGAATACGCAAAATGGTGGAAAATTGTAATGCAGAAAACATTTACAATGTTGTTGTAACTAGTTTAAAAGAAGAAGTAGGAATGAATGAAATTGAAATAGCCACTAAGTTAATATGTGTAGGAGTTGATGGTGCTGCTACAATGCAAGGACACAGGAATGGTCTTTGTGTTAGACTACAAACATCGGTTGCCCCATATTTGATCCCTATTCATTGCATGGCTCACAGAATGAATCTTGCATACAAAATTGTGGATACATTTACAAATGTTGCCAGAGTGGAAGAGCTTGTCCATGAAATTCATGAATATTTTTCACGTAGTCCAAAAATATTTTCAGAGTTTCAACAATTTGCACTAGGAGTTACCGAAGGTAAAAAATTGTTGAAAGATGTGGATACTAGGTGGATTTCGATGTATCTACCGACATTAAGAGTTTTCAAAGAATATCAATCCTTGATAGGGTTTATGTATGCAAATCGTAGGGCGGTTGATAAGGCTAAAGATTTACTTTTTTGAATGAGTGACTTTGAAACTCTTCTCACATTGTGTGGAATTCTTCCAATGTTGGAAAAAATGAATACTTTGATCAAAATTGCACAAGAAAGATCGATTTATATTATGGATTTCATCAGGGTGAGAATACAAATTTGCATGCATATTGATATGATGTATGCATCTGGTCAAAATTTTATGGATCCCTTGTTTGAGAGTTGGAGAGCATTAACAAGTGTGAATAGTCCTCGAAGCTTTTTGAAGTTCAATATTAATGATCATCTGTGTATTAATGTCCATGGAAATGAAATACCTTTATATTGTTATGGTGTGCGATTGGATATAGCTACAAATGAAGTTGAGCAAATGCCCATAACCTACAATAGATTTCATGTGGTTGTGGATGATACAAAACTTAAACTAAAACAAATAGCAGAATCATTGACAAAAGAAATCAGAGACCGTTTTCAAAGAGATGAATTGCTAGAGGCTATGGGTGTGGTAAATCCAATGTTTTGGGATCCTTGTAATGAATACCAGATTATAAATTCTTTGTTCCTCAAATACATGGGCAGACTTGCTGGTCATTTTAGTCAAAGTGTTGTAGTCAATGGCATTGAAATCAATGGCATTCTGAACAAAGATCTTTTGACAAAACAATCCAACTATTTTGGAACAACAATGTCTGCTCAAGTTTCACAGCTCTCTAACCGTCATGAAGCAGGTTCTATTTCACGTTTGTGGAGAATATTACAACCAAGTACTGTCTTAAAACATACTATGAGTGAATATTTTCATTTATATGAATTATGTCAAACGATGATTTTGGGATCCGTGGAAGATGAAAGGGTGTTCAGTGCACTTTCATATATAAAATCTAAAGTTCGAAATAGGTTGGACAAAAATTTGGAGAATTGCTTGAGAGTATATGTGTCGGCCTATGAGGTGGAGGAGTTTCCTTACGAAAGAGCATTGTCACATTGGAGTTCTTTGGCAGAGAGAAGAGGTGTAACGAATATTGATAATGATGAGGATGATGGTAACACTGGTCAGATTGTGACGACAAAATTTTGGGAATGAGTGCAGAACATTTTGTACAATCTGAAAAGAGTTTGTTCCAGCTTCCAACATTATGATGCAAGGATGCATTCATTTGATTTTATTTCACATATTATCATTTGATTTGATTTCACATATCAGAATGAGAGGAAGCTATCATTTGATTTGATTTCACATATCATAATGAAAGGATGTTTTCATTTGATTTAATTTGAGTTCACATGTTATTATTTGATTTGATTTCACATATCTGAATGAAAGGATGCTATCATTTGATTTGATTTGATTTCACATGTTACATTATTTTTCTTGTAATATTTGTTATTCATGAAAGTAATTGCCTATGTTGTATTTTTTGACATTTCAAATTAATTCATATAACATAAAAGAACATCTTACTGCATTCACATAATTCAATATTACTTAATATATCAACACAAACAATCAAAACATAACAACATTCAAAACAAAGGTTTAAAAAGATAACACATATCAAACATTATTTCTTCCACTTCAAATTAAGAACAACAAACTTTTACATCATCATAAATAATCAAAACATACTCTCTTTCATTGAATTCAATATTTAAAGAAGATACCATTCATTCATTATTTACAATACATATCAAACATTATTTCTTCCACTTAAAATTTCCAATAGATAACATATTTTTCGAAAATAGTCATTCATTGTTTCAATTCTCAAAAAGGATACCATTCATTTACAATTTACAATATATATCAAACATTATTTCTTTCGGTTCAAATTACTTAATACATCAACACATATAATCCTAACATAACAACATTCAAAACAAAATTTCCAATAGATAACACATTTTTCGAAAATAGTCTCATTCATTGTTTCAATTCTCAAAAATGATACCATTCATTTGCAATTTACAAAACATATCAAACAATATTTCTTCCACTTAAAATTACTTAATGCATCAACACATAATCATAACATAGCAACATTCAAAACAAAATTGCAAATAGATAACATATTTTTCAGAAATAGTCTCATTCATTGTTTCAATTCTAAAAAATGATACCATTCATTTGCAATTTACAAAACATATCAAACATTATTTCTTCCACTTCAAATTACTTAATACATCAACACATATAATCTTAACATAACAACATTGAAAACAAAATTTCCAATAGATAAAACATTTTTTGACAATAGTCTCATTCATTGATTTTTGACAATAGTCTCATTCATTGATTTCAATTCTCAAAAAGGATATCAAACATATCAAACAAAACATATCAAAAATTATTTATTCCACTTCAAATTAAAACATAACAATAATTAAAAATAAAACTTCAAAATGATAATATGAATTTTTCAGAAATTGCCTCTAACATTGATTTCAATTTTCAAAAAAATACTAGTCTTAAATATTTATAAAAATATAAAGATATAAAGAGTTTTTGTTTCACTTGAAACCCAACACAACAAAGATCTATTGTTTTTCAATGTTTCCTGAAGGTCCACCCACATCTACCTCAATATCCTTTTCTTCTAATGCCCTAGCCCTAACCAAACTTTCTGTTGTAGTGTTGATCCCCGATAACAAGGCACTCTCTTCCTTCATTGGATCTTCTTTGAAAGGTGCATTCAGCTCCTTCTCCTTTTCTTTCAGTTTAGCCTCGACATCCAGGCCCCCATATTTGATAACCTTCTTTAGGTAATTATTTTCTCTAACCGTCTGTTGTAACCTCTTCTTCAATTCAATAGCATTATTAATGCTAATTTTGGCAATCTTGATCAAAACTTTCATGGCACTGACTTGTTGCTTTAGGTGCTGGAAATTAGACTACAAAACAGAAATAAAAAAAGGTTAATATTTATAAACAAAACATATTTAACAAAAAAAATATTTTTTAGTTAGATGTAGAACTTACATCAGCTGTAAGTCATGTTGTTTCTGCAACTGCTACTTTGTTCTGATCAAGTGCCCATTCATTAAAATAAGCTTGGGCTTCTACATTGAGGTTTTCCAAATGATTCATAACAATGACAAGAATTTCATCTCTGTATGTAGACTCGGCCTCCATAGTGCCAGATTCAGCTTTATGTAGCAAGGCATCGAGCTTTTGGGGCTCATTCTCCATCTTGAGAAACAACTCTTTTCTTTTTGAAAAATTCTTATATCGGCCATTGATGGCTTTAATCAAAACCTTGGCCCGATATTCCCATTCCTTCAATTTATCAATATCCGAAAGAAGAGTATTATGAACTACAACTTTACATGCATCGACTAATAACACATTTTTAGAAACGTTTAGGATATCATCTTCTGTAACAGTACGGGCGATGACTTGCTGTGGGTCAGAGGGGGAAACTTCGATGACATCTACATTGACATCATCTTCTTCTCCATCAATGCCCTCTTCATCCTCAAGAATATCACTTGCCTTTAAAGGGAAATTTTCAGGATTCATACCCTGATAAAGAAAGTCACAATCAAGAGTTCTCGAGGGCATTTGAGATGCACTCTCAACATTTGAAAAATTCTCCAAGGTTAATATCGGTACAACAAAAATATTAGATGATGACACATTTTGTGTCTCTGTAGCACTTCTTGCATTGTGAGGTGGCGGTGTGAGGAACATTTTACCATGCATGCGTGATTGGTTCCTCGTAGGTGGAACCTGAAGTGGATGGACCTGAACTTGCTTTGGGTGGACTTGAACCTGCTTTGGTTGTGGCTGTGGTTGTGGTGTGGTGGTTGTGGCTATGGTCATGGAGGGTCAGGTGGTGGAGCCATATTTTTTTAGCCTTTTGAATCTACGAGGTCCCTCTGTTAAATTTCACACAAGAACATAAAATAAATCATTTGTAAATAACAATAGCATTAAAAAATATTTATTCAAAATATACATACCTGACTCAGACTCTGTAACCATTGATATTTCAACCATTTGCCCTTTGTCTGAAAAATACGTAAAACACATTAAAAAAACATAATTTTAAGTCAAAAAAATAAATCATTTAAAAAAGCATTTTTGAACAATGCAGAGTAAGGTTACCTTGTGGGTTGGAGGTAACCTCTTCTACGTCGACTGTAATTGTTTCTCCAGTAAAAGGTGTCGCAGGTGTATGCTGAATCCGACCATCATCAGACCTCACACGTTTGTTGGGAGTCATTGGTGATGACTGCGATTGCATGTCAAAATCAGTAGATACTTCCAGAATCCTAAATGCGGCATCCCTCTTACTTGAATACTGAGATGCTCTTTTCTATTTTCAAAACAAAATTAGAGAATAAAAAGATAAAATTAAAAAAATAAAATAAAGATATTTCAACAAATATTTTTACCTGTATCTCACCATCAGACATGCCAATAGACAACAAACTGGGGTGCAATGCAGTGGGAGGACTGCTCGTTGAAGGTTGAAATAAGCTTCCTGAAATAAACAAAGAATAAAATTGTTGGTAGTCACTATGTAAGCAGATGCTTGAATTTTTTGGGCACTCAAAAGGTCGTGCTTCAGGCGGTTGGAAATGTGCATGCACCAGTCAAATTTACCACCATCAATACAATGAAGCAATAAAGAAAGTGCCCAAAAAGGCATTTCTGTAGGTCACCCCTACGAGAATAAGCCTTGCCTAAAAAATTCAATGCAAGCATATAGAAATTTGTCTCCAACATTCGAAATGTTTAAGCCCCTTTTGGACTTAGAAGAATTGACTGAAAAAAGAGAACATTATTAGAAAACAAAAAATAAAACAAGGAGAACATTTTTAGAGAAATGAAACTATAAGCAAGAACAATATTTAATGTTAAATAAAAAATAAATTTTCAAATTATACCTTTCATATTGTCAGGATGAACAACGTAAAGGTTTCCTAGGGTGGATTTATCATCGTCGGTTAAGGCGTACTGGTTGTTCACCAGTACACCATCCAAAAATGGCAGCCCTGTTAGTCGCTGCACATCGAAGGGTTTAACCAAAAAACAATTTTGTTGTTATCCACAGGGATCGAAATAGTGCACACGTCATGGTTGTAACAAGAAATGATCCGTTGCATCAACTGAACGTTAATGTTCAACTGAGGCATCTTCAACACACCAACAAGTCCAACGGTGTAAATCCATTAGGAATCTCTATCAGGAGTGTTGAAAATGCTCTTGAGATTGGGGCAGAAGGTGTACTTGAAATGAACTTTGGATGGAAGAGGGGAGGAACAACTAGTCATCTCTGAAAAGCAGGAAAATGCTGGCAAAACCTTATAAAAATGTTGCCAAAATGTTCTAAAAATGCTCAAAATGCACTAAAATTGCTTGGAAATGCTCTAAAACCGTGTGGAAAATGCCTTAAAAATGCTGGAAAAAGGTTTTAAAGTTGCTCTGGGAAAAGCTACAAATGACCCTGCAAATGAATTTATAGATTTTTTGCATGGTAGGAGTTAACGCATGAATGACACATGGTATAAGGGAGGACATGTGGCACCATATTATTTACGGTTATGGCGGTCACCTTGTTCCACTCACCATCTACCAGTCACCTTGTGCCACTCGCCATCTGTCAGTCACCTTGCACCACTCACCATCTATCAGTCACCTTGCACCACTCGCCATCTATTATCACATGTGCCACTCACCTTCTCATAGTGCCACTCACCTTTTCCACTCACCATTCTTTCTCCTTGTCCTTTCTCCCTTCTAGTCACCTTATGTTAGTCACCTTCTCCTTATGTCCTTCTACCGTCCTTGTGTCGGTCCTTTCTCTTGTGTCAGTCACCTTCTACCAGTTGCCTTATGTCAGTCACCTTCTGCCAGTCGCCTTGTGTCAGTCGCCTTCTGCCTAGTCGCCTTGTGTTAGTCACCTTCTGCTAGTTGCCTTCTGCCAGTCACCTTGTGTTAGTCACCTTCTACCAGTCACCTTCTACTAGTCGCCTTGTGTCAGTCACCTTCGGCTAGTTGCCTTGTTGCCTTGTGTCAGTCACCTTCTGCCAGTCACCTTCTACCAGTCACCTTGTGTCAGTCACCTTATGCCAGTCGCCTTCTACCAGTCACCTTCTACCAGTTGCCTTATGTCAGTCGCCTTCTGCTAGTCGCCTTATGTCAGTCACCTTCTACCAGTCATCTTCTGTCAATCACCTTATGCTAGTCACCTTCTGTCAGTCACCTTCTGGTTTAGTCACCTTCTACTAGTCACCTTGTGTCAGTCACCTTGTGTCACCTTCTGTCATCGTTTATGTCGCTTGCCTTCTACCACGCCTTGTGTCAGTCGCTTTTTCCAGTCACCTTCTACTAGTCGCCTTATGTCGGTCGCCTTTTGCTAGTCGCCTTGTGTTAGTCGCCTTCTGCCATCGCCTTCTGTCAGTCGCCTTCTGCCAATCGCCTTCTGCCAGTCGCCTTCTGCTAATTTTGTTGATACTTGTAGTTGAAAAAAAAATCGCCATGTTTTGAAAAATTTTCTTCAAAAATTTGAAAAATTTGCCCCATAGTTTATACAGTTTTCACGTTGATTCACCCCGATTTGATAAATACTTTTTCGGTACTACCCCTTATGCATAACCATGCCTGGTTGGTGATGGATGAAGGATGGTGAGATTGTTAGGTACTTGGAAATCCCTTTTGGTAAGGCTCTTTCTTTGAAAAACATGTGGGATTGGTGTCTTATTAGATTTGAAAAAAATATTCAGCTTTGGAAAAACAAACTTATTTCTTTTGCTATAAAAGTGATAATTGTTGGGAAGGTTATTAAAGATTGGCACCTCTACTATTCCTCTTGTTGGCTACCTAATGCTTCACAATTTGGGAAGCTTGAAACACTTATTCGTGGGTTTTTATGGTCTAATTTTTATGGATCAAATAAAATGCCCTCTATTTCTTGGAATTTTTGCATTGTTCCCAAGGATGAAGGAGGTTTGGGTTTGTTGGATATCCAGATGCAGGGTAAGGTTTTGGTTGTGAAATGGGTGGTTAGGGCTCTAGAAGGGAATTGTGCTTGACAACATATTTTGCAGTTTAGATTCAGAATGCTTAGCATGTTGAAGGTTTAAAAGGGGCTTTTCATATCGAGGACATTATGAGCCATCCCAAAAAGTTTAAAGTTAGAGGTTGTATTCTTGTTAAGAGGATTTGGGAGGTTTGGAAGATTGTTGGTTTAGCTATTTACTAGGCTTATATGGAAGAATGTAGGGGCTAGGTTATTTCATATAGATCTATTTGGGTTTGGAAGAATAATGGGGTATATGCTTCAGAACTCCCTCACCTCATATGTAAGAGGTTGATTAAAAAAGGGATTGTGAAATGGTCGGATATTTGGGATTCAAGGGTTGGAGGTTGGGTCAAGTGGACTAATTTATGCAGTAAGTTTAAGCTAAAATATTCTAACAGAGATGCTATTATGCAAATTCAATCTCTTCTTCCATTCAAGAAGTATTTTAAATTAAATGGTGGGTTTTTGGGTCCCATATGGTGCGACTGGCGTTGGAGTTTTCATGATATTATTACTTCTTATATATCCAACAAGATTTATAGAGCTCTTCTACCTAAGGTTTCCTTGCATATTGTGTATAATAGGCATTGGGGGGGTGTTTGCATTGAAAAGAAATGGAAAACGAGACTTGTCCAGATATGGAAGTTCAGGATAGCTCCTCTATTGAAAGTCTTCTTATGGTTATTAATTTTTCAGGGTATTCATTATAAGGCTAGATTGGCAAAATGGATGAGGATTTCAGATTAATGCAGTAGCTAAGGAAGGAAGGAAACTATCAAACATATCTTTTGGGACTGCAAAAATTCAAGGAAAGTTTGGAAGAACCTCGAGTGGATATATTTCCCTATTCTCAGATATCAGTTTAGTTGAAAAATGATTTTGTTTGGTGATGATTTTGTCTGTCCTCGACATCTATTGGGTGTGTGGACTACCATTAGAGCAAAAACTATGTATGCTATATGGAGGGTCAGGTGCAGTTTGGTCTTCAAGGATGAAGCACTCAGTGCTTCAAGGATTGCTTCTAGGGCTATTATTGATATCCAAGATTAATGTAGAGCATTTAAGAGGTTGATGATGAAAGACATTAAGGATTTTTCTGCTCAGGACAAATCTAATTATTGGATGTCCTTGAGGAGGTTTTTGTAATCTTTGTATCTATGATGTATTATAATTTTTTTTAGTAATATAAATAGTATTTATTAAAAAAAAATATATATATATATATATATATATATATATATATATATATATATATATATATATATATAATTAACTTAATCAAATATTTTAATATAGTCTACTTAGTATTCAAATTTACTATCTAAAGAGTTATATGAAGCTAATTCTATCGCAAGCACCATGCGGTCCACGAGGAAACCTTCATGAAAAACAAGAGTGGCATGTAGATCTTCACGTAATCGTGGCACCTCAAAGAAGCAATAGCAGCGCTCCATGGCCTGGTGGTGGTGGTGTATGGCTTCATGGGGTCCAGCGATGGGCTGCTGGAGCTGACGACCATCACCATCGCAAAGCAAAACTTTTACATGTGTGTTGTCATCCACCAGGGTCAGGGCCATGACCTCTTCGAGGGCCTCCGTGGCCACATCCTCGACATAAACCCCATCATTGATGATTTTATTTAGTGCTTCGATGCCACTTGAGATTGAAACCCGAGGCTTGTCGGTGTTCCTCTATGTGCATTCGATCGACGCTTGGGTGAGCGCAGTGCTTAGTAGCATGATATACCAGAAATTTGCCAAGTTCAAGGTCCCCTGGCCACTAGATCACCTGTTGCCCGATGTGGCCACCAAGAGGATATCCATTATGGCATGCAAGGATACGTGGAAGTGTCGCATCGAGATGCCGACCGCCCATGTCATTCATGCATGATCATGTGCTGCCACCGCACTGAAGCTCCTCGAGGTGTGTAGGGAGCTGCAGGGCCACTTCATTGAGGTGGCACTCCTGCAACTGATTGTGCACAGTGTCGATGACATGGTGTACAACCCCGACTACATCAAGGCCTTGTATGATGACGCTAGGAGTATGAACAAGACACTCAAAATCTACGAAGGCATGTGGCACACATTGGTTGGCGAGCCAGGGAGAATGTGGATAGGGTTTTTTGGGACATTTTTTAAATAGGTATTAAATATGAAATTGCTTATTTAAATTTTTTAAAATTTATAAGATTTATAAAATTATATTTATGCTATAGATAATAAAAAATAATATGTTTATTCATCTAATTTTTTTTTATACTATTAAAAATGGTGAGGGTTTTAAAGGGATCCCACAACCACTACAAACAGGATGCCAAAAAGACAAAAAAATAGAGAAGAACCCCACAGACACCTGGTGGTAGAACAACATTGATAATTCTACCCCAGCCCGTTCACATCTTGAGCAACAGTAGCAGCGAGATGAGCAATGTCTTCAGATGAGCAATGTCTTCAGAGAAATCTAGCAGCAACTTTAGTGAGCTCCAATTTTTTCTTTGGTTAATACCAATGAGTTTTAGTCTTTCAAATTATGAAGGACTCACTTTTTCTCCTCTAAAATTGTCAGGATATAAACTTCATCAACTATATTTTCCCTATGGCAATCACGAGGGAGAACATCTAAGTCAGTAGAGGGAGAGAGGTGGGGAGCCATCTTCCTCACAAACTTTGTTATGCAAACGCTTTGATTTACATGTGGCACTACCCACCGCGTTATGAATGGGTGCTAAGTCAACATCCATCAACACCTCATCCACCGTTTTGGGAGGCAAATCAATCCTAACAGAGGGGCCCAAAATCGAAGCTCAAAAATCAACAATAGAGGCCTTGCCACGCACCCCTTTTGTAGAAACTGGAATCTCCATAGATACCTTATTATACCCCAAGCCAAAGGTAAAAGAGTAAATTTCCTCGCTACCCTCAAAGTCATCTTTCGAAACCTCCTTAGAAGCACCCAAAATAGGACCAAGGGAATCAGTAGAAGCTTTGAGAATTTTGTCAGCCACCAAGCCATGCTCCATAGCAGCCTATTCAAACACAAGAAGAGCTAGGCCTTGATGAATGGGGGCCTGGCCTCGACCAATTTGCACATTAAGAAAAGACTTCTTTAAATACTAAAAATGAAACAATAGGATATTCATGCGAGCGTTATTACATAGATGGTTTAAAAACATTGCATGAGAACTAATAATTTCATAATAAAAATATAACGTGAAATAATCAATAATAAGCCGATATTGGGCCTAGGATGATGAAGGAGGGGCAAAAAAATTGGATAAAATACCAAGGGATGACCACCCCCAAATAAACTAGATGTTAACCACCTGACAGAGCCTTTAACAGGTGTAGCGACTGGAGTAAAGGGGCTCACCCAAAAGTAACCACGATAGCACACGCTCAACAAGAGGATATCGACAACAAAGTGAAAATCCTCTCCCTCAAGATAAGAAGAGACAGAGGCTACCAGTCCTTGAGAGGATGAACGAGTGACATCCCAAGGAGACACAAATAGAAGAAGCTGAGGTGAGGGTAATCTGACATACACAAACCAGGAAAATGTTAGAGAAACTGACACCTTGCTAGAAAGACCCACAAAAAGGTCACACGAGGGAAATTCAAAAATTGAAACAAAGAGAACCGGATCACCTGACACCACCAAGCTAAAACTTCAAACCACAAATGCCCAAGAAGATGATGCCAAGGCCTAGAGTTAATGCTCTCCACCGTTAGGATAGTCAATATCAAACTCCACCACCAACCGAAGGTAAGGAAGGGAGACCGTTGGCAAGGTGCCTTCTGAAAAGCATTAAATAATGTCTTCATTAACTAAATGGATGATTTTGGGCAAAAAATTGATACGTTAGATCACCACATTCTAACGAGATACGCCCAGATTCGTAAGAGAGTTTGCAACCCTATTTCCTTCCCTAAACTCATGATTTATTTGTAGCTCTTCTAACAATAATAAATGAGCTCTAGATTCCTCAATAAGATTTGAAATACGCCATCCAAGATGAAATTCACCCTGAAGCATTTTAATGACATTCAGTGAATCCCACTCAATGACTACTTTGTGGATACCAAGGTCCTTTAGCATTTGAATTCCAAATAAGGAGGTGTGAGCTTCAGCAAAGTGCGATGATTGGATGCCAAGATCTTCTATGAAAGTCAGGATAGCCTGACCATGACAATCACAGATGATGCCACCTGCACCAGCTAGTCCTAGATTTCCCTTCGACGCGCCATTAAAATTAAGTTTGAACCAGCCAACCGAGAGTGGGATCCAACGAATAGTCGTATGAATATTCGAAGATGGTGGAGGCCTTAACTCTGTATGGAAGCCAAGTAATTGTTCCATAGCAAAATCAGGGTGGTCGCGATGCATTGAGGGGAGGGAGTCTTTCAAAGCTGCCTGAACATTTTCAACCACCTTCTAGACAATTCTCTGGCTTAAATGAAAGAAATCCCCCTCATAATTTTTAAACACTCTAGAATTTCACTCCTTCCACACCCCCCATAGAATATGGGGAAGCAAAAACTTCCAAAAACATTTTAAACGAGGAGAAGAGAAGGGAGACGACCACTGATTGACCAACTCATATAAAGAATTCGATAAAATCCAAGTGATCCCAATCAGCTGAAGGGAATTGTAAAGAATTTCACAAAATATTTTACACTTAAGGAACAAATGAGAGGAATATTCTCAGTCATGTTTGTAGAGGAAGCACTAATTAATCAAATTAAACCCTCTCTTATGCAATTTTTCTAAAGTAAGGACTTTATTTTGCACTGCCAACCAAAAAAAATGTTAATCTTTGGAGTCAAATTTTTAAACCAATTCTTGGAGCAGGGGAAATCACCAACTCCTTGAGGGCAAAGAAGAGAATAAGCCACTTTTACCGTGAAGGAGCCCTCACTATCACCATCCCAAACCAGCTGGTCTGCCACCTCCTCTTGGCGCACCACATACATTGCATCTCAAAAATAAGGGACTCCCACATCAATTGATCTTGAACGTTCCTGAGGAAGGGAGGGGTAAGAGACCAATTTTTACGTCCATCATGAAGAGAAACAAAATCCACCACCCTAAGAAAACCTACCATCTTGGAAAGTAGGCTCAAATCTCTAAAACGAAGGTCTTCAGCCAGGGGTGTTCCCTAAACCAAGGGTCGTCCCAAAAGAACATTGATCTGCCATTACCAATAACCCAACAATAATTTTTTAAGTATATTATGAAACTTTATTTTTGAAATTCAAAATTTTAATCTGTTAAAAACCTAACCATCAGACTCATTTAAACTATGTCTATCTCAAGTTATATCTATTAACAATATACTGATAACCTATATATAACATTAAATTGTTATATATTAATATAAATTATGTATATTTTTAATTGATTAAAGTAAAAATAGTTGTCTCCTTGCAACAAAAACTAATAATATTTAAAAAAATAGAAGGCATTAAAATTTTAAATGACTACATATGCATATAAAGCATGAGGCATGAGGTTAAGAGTTTTTTTTATTATTTGAAAAAATTATACTAAATTAAAACTATTTATTAGTTTGGAAAATTTTATAATTAGCAATTAGTGATGAGATTAATAAAAACTATTATGAAGGGAATAACTTAGAGGTGAGAAGATTTAAAAGTTTGAGAAGATTTTAATTAGAATTGATGTTGAAAATATTAAATTTAAAATATATAAATAAGTTGAAGAGTAATTAAAGAGAGGAAGAAAATAAATTAAAAAAGAGAAATTTAAAAGATTAAGAAAGTTATGAGTATATTTGATATTATAAATAATAAATTCTAAACCTATAGTTAAATTAAGGACCTAATATTTTTATCAAGTATTTTTTTATTATGTTTTTTAAATTGAAAATAATTTATAACTTGTTTATAAATACATATCCTTTATTTTAAAGTAAATATAAACCTAAAAAATAAGGAAGAAATTTGAAATTTTATTCTTTTTATAATAATAATAATAATAATAATAATAATAATAATAATAATAATAAATTTTGCGGTTCTTTGAGAGTGAGTGTAGCATGAATAGGAGTCGAGAGGGAGTACAGTAGCGAGTTGAGAGTGAATGCAGCAACAAGTGCGAGCGCGAGTTGAGCTAGGAATAAGTGCAAGTTGTGAGCCGGTGTGAGCCTGAGTCGTGAGTGAGTGCAAGTGGGAGTATGAATTGGGAGTGTGTAGCCAAAAGCAAGTGCAAGTATGAGCTAGGAGTGAGTGTAGCTAGAAGTGAGTGCAAGCATAAGCTGGGAATGAGTGTAGCCAGAAGCGAGTGCAAGCGGGAGCCAAGGAGTGTGAGCAGGAAGTAAAAATCAAAGTGTGATTTAGTTGAAGAAAATCCAGTGTGGATCTAGAGGAAGTGTGACCTAAGAGGGATTGCAAGACAATATTTAGTCATGATGAAAGAGCATTCGGTTCATTCGGAGTGCATCAATGCTTCAAATCCTTATCACGAATGCGTAGAACACTATTTCCAAAAAATACTGAAGTGAAGGAATGTTAAGAAAAATAAGAGACAAGGGCTATTACGAACCAAGTGGGAGTGCAAGTTGGGAGCAAGTACAAGTAATATTATTTCCAAAAAGTTGCTAAATCGAAGGATGTCAAGAAAATATGAGACAAAGGCTATTGCGAGCTAAGAGGGAGTGCAAGTCAAGAGCGAGTGCTAAGTAAGAGAGAGTGCTAGGTAAGAGAGAGTGCAAGCTGGGAGGGAGTGCAAGCCGAAAGGGAAGGTGAGCCAAGAGGTAAACGTCATTAAAAAGGGACTACAAGCCAAGAGATAGCCCCATTAGCTAGTATGGAAGGGAAGTCATATTTGAAAGCTCTAATGGGAAGTCAGGATGCCCTAGTTGGATATAAGAAAAATAATGAATACATGGCAAGTTCTATCCAGGTAGAAGATATTACACTAGAAGTGAGTATCGAGGATGAGATGATTGAGCATTTTATAATGGTTGTTAAAAGTAGAGGGTTAATATTTAAGTTTCGGATATCATGGCCAGGGTTTTTCGAGATTCAAAATTGGATCAAGTGGAAGTGGGGATTAAATTCAAATTACTCTATGAATTTTCTTCCTAAAGGTTTTTTTCTCATCATCTTTTCTAGTTCAAAAATTAAGGATAAATAATGGTTGGTGGTCCATGATTTAGGGGAAGAGATGCACTTTATTTGAGACCATGGAATAAATTTTTTGTTGTTGTTGAGATAGAAACTATTAAGAAGCTTCCATTATGGGTTAGGCTTTTTGAACTTCCATATCAGCTTATAAATAAGGATGTTATAAAGAATAATGGAAATACCCTAGGGGAATTTATCAAGGAAGGACTAACTACTAAGGAGAAAAAGCTTACTATATACTCGAATATGTGTTGTTATGGATATTTCAAAACTTTTTTCATAATCCATTAAGATAAAATCGAAATCAAGAGAATGGGATTAACAAGTAGATTATGAAAATATCGCATTTCATTGCTACAATTGTTATGCGATTGAACACATGACAAGAATTTGCAAAGTGAAAAGTATGAATAAAGATAAAGAATTCTAGCCATGAGATAAACTTCAAGACCCAAAAACTAGATCAGATCAAGGATATTCCACTCTAAAAAAAAGAGGTAAAAAAATTCTATCTACAGTATCATTTTGGTAAGTTCAGAAAGAATTAAAGGTACAAAAGAAGATGTGGAGAGAAATCCTAAAACAAAGATAACAAAAAAGGTCACATTTATTCGAGGTAAATCATCTTTAGATCAAGGATATTCCACTTTGAAAGAAGAGGTAAAGAAAACTTATCTACAATATCATTTGGCAAGTTCAGAAGGAATGAAAGGTACAAAAAGTTTCCTCAAGCAATATAGAATCCTATCCAAGTAATAGTAGTGAAAGACATGAAGATTTTATCCCTTACAGTTCAAGGTTTCAACAACAACATAGTAAGGAAATAAGGATGGAGGAAACCTATAACAATTTAGTTTTTTAGAGCAAAATAAGAAGGTAATTATTACATAAGATAATCCTTTCTCTTTAGGGTTTCTAGGGTAACATAAAGAATATTATGCTTTTGAGGTTATTCCTTGCACTTCAGATCCTTCACAACAAGGTAAATCTAAAGATGATAAGTCTTACTATGAGCAATGTGAGAAGATTGTGATAAACAACAAACCAAAGTTTATTCAGCAGCAGTAGGTATAAATAATGAATTACAATGCCGTGAATAACATTGAGCTGAACGGCGTAAACAGAGAACTGTTACAATAGTGTAACAATATGCCAAAATGTAAATAGGGACAAAATAATATTAGTACACTAACATCCCCCTTTATTACATTATTTTGGTAATGTAATAACTAATAGCTATACTAACATCCCCTTACATCATTTTGCAATACAAAGAGAGCTGCGAAACAATTCAAATTTGACACGTCCAAGTGCCTTAGTGAAAATGTCTGCAACTTGAGCATCGATGGGAATGTGCCGAAGCTGAATTCGGTGCTTTGGAACTTCATCTCGAATGAAATGACATTGTGTGTCAATATGCTTTGTTCTTTCATGATGGACTGGATTCTTGACGAGGTTCGTAACACCCTGATTGTCGCAAAACAAGCGTATTGGAGATTTTGATGGATGGCCCATACTTGTCAGAATGTGACGTAACCATATCACTTCGCACACAACTTCACGTGCGGCGCGATATTCTCGCCTCTCGTTGATGAAATAGCAACCACCTGTTGCTTCTTGCTATGCCAAGAGACAGGACCGGATCCTAGATGAAAAATGTATCCAGAAGTTGACTTGCGATCATAAAATGATCCGGCATAGTCGGAGTCCGTGTATCCTTGCAAGAAGAATTTGTTGTTCCTCTTGTATTCTAGGCCATATTCCATAGTACCACGAACATAGTGAAGAACATGTTTTGCTGCTTTCCAATGAGTGGTCTTAGGCTCCTGCATGAACCTCGAAAGATAGTTGACAGAAATACGAGATCTGGCCTAGTATTGGTCAGATATATGAGACTCCCAATCAACTGTCGATAGAGAGTACCATCTACCTAAGGTGAGTCATCATATCACGATAACTAAAGTCCATTCTCCATCGGAGTTGCCATTGGCTTGCAATCAGTCATGCGATATTTTTCCAAAGAATGTCTTGGCATATTTTTTCTGAGACACTTTGATGGAGTGCTCCTTCTGGCTGAATTCCAGACCAAGACAGTAATGGAGAAGTCCGAGATCTGTCATCTCAAAAGATTTGCACAAGTTTCTTTTGACAATAGAGATCATAGTTTCTGAACTCCCTGTAATGAGCAGATCATCCACATAGAGTACAAGCAACACTATCTCAGAACCCTGTTTCTTGAAATAGAGGTTTGCATCTGACTGACATCTCTTAAATCCATGTTGCATAAGGTGATTGTCCATTTTTATATACCAAGCTCGAGGAGCTTGTTTCAGACCATACAAGGATTTGACCAATTTGCAAATTTTTTGCTTTTGGCCTTCCACTTCAAATCCTTCAGGCTGAGTCATATAGACTTCTTCTTGGAGATCACCATTTAGAAAGGCACTTTTGACATCCATCTGGTGAAATTTCCACCCATATTGTGCTGCCATAGCACACATAACCCGAATTGTGGTCATCCGAGCAGTAGGTGCAAAAGTTTCCTCGTAGTCAATGCCTTCTTTTTTAGCATAGCCCTTTGCAACAAGACGGGCCTTATGCTTATCAATTGTTCCATCTGCCTTGTACTTGACTTTATATACCCACTTGCAGCCAATGGGTTTCTTTCCATGTGGCAGATCAACAAGCTTCCAAGTTTTATTCTTCATCAAAGACTCATACTCTGTATCCATAGCGGCCTTCCACTGAGGCTCACTAAGAGCATCTTGCACTGATGCAGGTTCAAGACCATCTATTGTAGACATGAATGCCCTGTCATCATCAATATCCATATCCTCTACTTCTGTACTTGGAGTCACAGAAATTTCCTCAAAATATTGACAAAGATCATCAACCTCACCAGTTTCTCTGGCTTCTCTTTCCTTTTGAGCCATACTGCGTGTACGAGGTCTATCCAAATTCAAATTGGGAGGAGTGGATAAATTTGCGTCTTTGATTGTATTTGTACACCATTTTGGATTCTTCTTCGGTGGTGGTGAAGAAGATGTAGAAGGACCTCCTGTCTGTGTTGACGAAGGAATCTTCTCTTCCTTAGGTTCCACAATATCTTGGTGTACTTTAGATGTGCTCTGTGATGTGAAAGCTTCATCAAAGACAACATCTCTACTGATATGAATTTTCTTTGTCAAAGGATCTATCAACCGATATCCTTTAGAGTGCTCAGAATAACCAAGAAAAATACATCTCAGTGTTTTCTCATCTAGCTTATTCCTTTTCTCTTTCGGTATGTGCATGAAATCTTGACATCCGAAAATACAAAGATGAGATATGGAGGGTTTTCGACCACTCCATGCTTCTTGTGGAGTCATTCCTTTTAGGGCCTTTGTGGGTGCCCTATTCAACAGATACACTGCAGTGGTGACAGCTTCTGCCCAATATTGTTGCCCAAGAGTAGCTCCTGTGAGCATACAACGAACCATTTCCATGATTGAACGGTTCCTTCTCTCAGCAACTCCATTTTGCTGAGGAGTATAGGCAATTGTTAACTGTCTCTTGATCCCATGCTTATCTAGGAATGCAGAAAATTCATTAGAGGTAAACTCTCCCCCTCGATCTGAGCGAAGGGTTTTAATAGAAGCTCCTAACTCCTTCTCAATGGATTTCTTGAACTGCTGGAAGAATGCGAAAGCTTCAGATTTCAGTTGGAGAAATAAAACCCACATATTTCGTGAGTAGTCATCTACGAATAACTGAAAATACCTCTTCCCTCCACAACCGTTGGGTGTGAAAGGACCGCACGGATCGAGTGTGAATTAACTCCAGAGGTTTTCGTGCTCTTGTTGAGCTCTTCTCAAATGGTACTCTATGTCGCTTTCCCGCTAAGCGACCACAAACACACTGGCAATGTGGCAAAAAGGGAAGGAAGACCCTTTACCATCTCATACTTACTAAGCTCAAGTAAGTAGCCATAACTAAGATGCCCATATCTCTTGTGCCATAGGGAAGTTGCCTCCTTGGTAGAGATAGTCATGGCAACATGTGGAGTAGAGATAGCATCTAGTGCAAATAAGTCGTGCTTATATGAAGTTTTTGCAATCTGCTTACCCTTCCTGGTAATAGTACAACACTTCTTTCCATTCTCAACATGAAAGTTGACAACCATATTTCTATCCAGGATTTGTGTGACTGACAACAAATTGTTAGCCAATCTCGGAACATAGAGGACTTTGTCAATCTAACACTTGCCATCAGGAAGAGTGACTGAAACTGTACCCTCTCCCTGAACCCTGTAGGTTTTATCATCAGCAATAGTGACAGGTTTGCCCTCTTTGGCCACAAATGATTCAAACCATGATCTGTTGCCAGTCATATGTTTTCTAGCTCCAAAATCGACATACCAAATAAGATCCCTCTGTGTGGAATCTATGGTAGTCATGAGCACCTTGTGTGCCCATTCAGAATCTGAGTCAGATTCTTCAATAGCAACATTCACTTGAGGTTGCTTGTTTTTATTTTGTGGTTTGTTTTGGCCTTTCTGCTTGTTCTTATGCCAACACCTGTTGGTGTCATGGTTTTCTTTCTCACAGATATTGCACCACCTCTTCTTCTGTTGAGGTTGTTTGCCTTTTCCTTTTGTATCTTGTTGAGAATTTCCTTCTTTCTGAAAGTTGCCTCCTTTTTGCCCATTACCTTTCTTCCTAGAACCCTGCCTGTTGGTGTATAGGGCTGTATTGGAAGAATCATCCTTGTGAAGTTGGCGTGCCTCCTGTTGTTGAAGCAGATTGACCAACTCGATGTAGGTAATTTGTCGTTGAGACACCTGGATGGAGGTTATCAAAATATCAAATGAAGAAGGTAAAGCTCTCATCACAAGTGAAATGAGAAGATTTTCGTCCATAGTATCTCCCAAAGAACTCAATTTCTCTTTCAACTCAGACACTCTGCACAGAAAGAGTTCAACTGTTTCACCCTGCCTCAAACTCAGGTTATGAAGTTGTTGTTGAAGATGAAGAATGGTGGAATCATTCTTCCCCTCATAGATGGTTTGAGGGCATCCCATGCCTCTTTACCACTTGCTTTGTCAGCTATATGAGGTTGCACTTCATCTGAAACAGTAAACAAAATGAGCACCTTTGCTCGACTGTATTTCTTGTCAAAAGCTATCTAATCTGCTGAAGGACCTGTGGATCCTGCTGTTGGTGAAGGCCTAGTTGCTACTCCAGTAACAATATCCCACAAATCTTCCATTTGGAGAATTGCCTTCATATTATGTTTCCATGGTGTATAATTTGGACCTTTCAATAACTAATGCGGATCAGTCATCAACTTTGCAACAGCTGCCATAGTGAAGGTTCCTTATATCACCAATTGGTCCCCCTTTCGATATACCTTTTTCTAGGCCAATATACCGTACAAAATACCCGCCCTTACGTGAGGGAAACTATAGGTATTTAGAAAGATCAACAAAAATCACCCGCCCTTACGTGAGGGAGACTATAGGTGAGTTTTAGAGATCATACGATACGTGGAACATAAGCGGTACTGAAAGGGAATCGCCTTGTTGATAGCACCTACCATAGAAGATTCTTCTCATGCGTGGGGCGTAACTTCCCCTAAACACTATGAAGAATACTTCTTCAGGATTTACGCCTAAACACAAGTGCGATAAAGGGTAGTGGATGGAGTAAAAAATGCAAAAATGGCGTACTTATTCCTCCCCGATGATTTATAGAGAACAAGCTCAGACGTCGTTATAGCAACTATATTAGGCGACGAATACAGTAGCCAAATCACGATAGCTTTACCTGTAAGTGCTGGCCAGAGGTATCACAAATACCGAACGCTGCAGTGCAATAAATTGCACGGATGGGTTTTAATTATTTCGGGGACTTAGAGAGTGTTTTGATTTTAAGTTTTTAATGTTATAGTGCAAAAATTAAATATGCAACATACAACATAAAAAATCGCCCACAAGAATAACCCACAAGGTGTCGGTCACAGTCCGAAAATGCACCTTTTACAATTTGCCAAATTGCTATTTTTCGAAAAATTACTCACTATCCCCCTTTGATTTTTGAAAAAATATCCCCCCTTAAAAAAACTTTCTTTAACAAAGCATTTTAATAATTATTATTTATTTAAAGTTAAAAAAAATAATTTTAATTTATATAGTTTTTAAAACTTATAAAAAAATAAATTTTAATTTATAAAGTTTAAAAACTATTAAAAAATAAATTAAAATTAAAAAATTTAACTAAAAATAATAATAATTAAAAAACGTTTGAAAAAAAAATATACCTTGGGGGGAGTCGGCGGGATTTGAACCCCCGACCTGTAGGCTCCCTGAGCCTTACCGCACGGCTCACGACCACGTGAGCCAGCGGGCTGATCCGAGAGGATCAGTCAACCTCCTCCGTTTTCAACGCCCCGATGCTCCTCCTCCTCTGCTGTGGCCTCCGGTTCTCTGGTCACGCGCTTGGACGCTGCCTTCCGCAGGTTCTCTGTCACGCGCTCGGATGCTGCCTGCGTTCCCCGACGTTCTTCCTTTTTTTTTTTAAATTCCCCGGGCGGGGCTCTACGTCGGCCTCCTTCCACGGGTGGGGGGGGGTGCAGATCATCCGCGTTCAATGACGCTGGACGCGGGGGGGGGTGGGGGGGGAGAGCGCGCTTCGCGCCGCACCCGCGAAAATGCGGGGGGGGTTTAGAACGGGACGGGGAGGGCGGGAATTTTAAATTCCCAGGGGGGGGCACGTCGAGGAATTTTAAATTCTTGGCGCGTCAGCCAAGGAAGGTGGGTGGGACGCATGCAAAATGCGTTGCGTCCTCCTTTCGCCACCTTCGCGCGCAGCCAGCCGCGTGCGGCCGCTCCCTCGACGCGGCGGGGGTGGGGGGGTGGGGGGCGGGCATCTTCCTCCCCTCCTCCGCGGCGGCGCTGTGCTCGCCGCGCGGGACGCGTACGCCGTACGTCACGTCGGCGTCAGCGACAGTCGCGTACGGCGGATGTCGCGTCGGCGCCTGCGCTGCGCTGGCGACCGTCACCGTCTGTCGCGACCTGCTCGGGGGGGGGTTCCCTCCTCTGCGCGGACGTCGATGCGGGGGAGCGGACCGTCCCTCCTCTGCGTCGCGGAGACCGGGAATTTTTTTTTTTTTTTTAATTCTTCTTCCGTCCGTAGCTGCGCGACGACATTTTTTTTCTTTTAAAACGCGCTGCGTGGTTCTTTTCTCCAACCTTTGCACGCAAGAAAAAAAAAAACTCTGCAACCAAAAATTCCTCTGCCCAGAAAAGTCACAGAACTGGCTCGATGCCATGTTAAACAACGAACCAAAGTTTATTCAGCAGCAGTAGGTATAAATAATGAATTACAATGCCGTGAATAGCACTGAGCTGAACGGCGTAAACAGAGAACTGTTACAACAGTGTAACAGTATGCCAAAATGTAAATAGGGACAAAATAATATTAGTACGCTAACAGATTGAAGAGATTGATGAAAATGAAAGTATTGTTGAGAATGAAAAAAAAAAAAGGAAGACCCAAGAAAAAAACAAAGAGAAAAAGAAACCTGAAAGGATATTGACATGGAAAAACAAAAGCAAATACCACAAGTGTTAACAAGAAGTGGGGCTAAACCCACAAATAAAATAAAAAAATAACAATGAAAATAATATCTTGGAATATTAGGGGAATGAATAAGAACCTTAAAAAATGTATTAAGAAATTGTGATGTTGTTATAGACAAGATATTTATAGATATAGAAGTTGGGCAATAAATATTTTAGCCATTAGCAGTGTTTTTTTTTGTTTTACATAGTGAAATTGGTAGCCGCCACGATGATCTGGGTACGATGTTCGTATTTTATAGCCACCACAGCATTCTACTATGTTTGCCCTAGAATCCACCACTACTTGCACAGCCCACCTCTATAACCACCATGCCACAATCATTTTAAACCTTTTATACCACTGAAAGCACTAGGAAAGGGACAAGCATTCAATCCGACGAGGCTTGAGATTTAAACCCTAGATGTTCGACCCTTATGGGGTTTGGTCAAACCAATTGGTGTACACCTTGAACCTTAACCATTAGGAGTGTGAAAACTTAACAATTTGAGGAAGATTGAGATTGATAGAAAGACAAATGAATAATATCTTTGATCAAAAGGCAAAGTTAAATATACTTTAATTAACTTGTTAGAAATATAATGAAAACAATGTAATGTTTTGTTTTTGTAATGAAAGTAAGTTTAATTTGTTTATTCACTTAAAATATTTCTTTTTTAAAATTATAACATCTTTTAATAAAGTCAAATATTTCTTTAAAAAATAACTAATTTAAAAAAAAAATTATATCAAACAATCCATTATAAATGACTTTCATTACTAACTTCAAAGAATATTCCAAAGCTAATATTTATAACATTATTTAATATATATATTTTTAATTTTACTAAAACGTTATATTTTATATAAATATAATTAAATTAATTTTTTTTTATCAGGACTCCAGCGAGAGTTATAAACACAAAAGGACAGACTCGATAAAAACCAAAAAAAAAACAAGCCAAGAAAAAATACCAAATTCCCTTCCAATCTCAATCCAAAACTGCAAAGCTACGTGGAAAATAAAATAAAAAATAAAAATACAAACAAATCGCCATTGAGAAATTCGAAGACGCTCTTGCAATTAACGCAACCAACGACAGAAATGCGCCGGCGATCTCAGCGATAAATTCCCGCTGCAATTCGCCACCCAATCCCATAAACTCATCCCTTAATACCCACCAGATCCGTCAAGTGCTCTAACACATCTCTGAAATGGATTATTGGGTGTTTAAGATTTTTTATGATTATTATTATTAAAGGATTTGGGTGTTTAATTATTTTTAATGTATAATAAATTTTATAATCAAAAATAAAAAAAACACATAATTTTTCAATGTTATAAATAGTTATAATAAATTTTATAATCAAAAATAAAAAAAACACATAATTTCACTTAGAAATGTAATAAAAGTCTTAATTTTCGTACTTGATGATCATTTTATTCCATTTTTAATTTATTTATTTACTGATACACAAAAGAATTGATCACTCTATTCATCAAATTTGATTCATATTCTACACTTTAAGATTCCATAGAAAAGGACACAATTCTTATTCCTTCGAACAAATTCAATATTTTTTTTTTTTTTTGAAGTGTGCATAGATTTCATACCATATTATTTAAAATTTTTAGTTGAATACATGAAATTGATAAACGTGAAGCATTAAATATGTCAAAAGTAAAGGTTACAAAATCCTATGGCAACCCCAAGGACAACCTAACAATTGAGTGCTTTATTGATAAACTCATCTTCCTTTATAAGAGATTATAGCGGAACAAAAATAAGAACGTGTTGATCGTAGCCATTTCTTACATTAACTAAATAAAAAATAAATAAATAAAATAAAAATGTTACTATATTAAACTACCATCAATAAAAAAAACTAAGGATTACAAGTTTAACATTGAATTGAAATGATATTAAAACCTAATATAAGAATCCAAAACTTCATATTATATTTTCTCTTATTTGCATTTTCTTTATTATTCTAGATTTATTTCCCATATTTTATAAAATATATTTTTATTTATTTATTTATTATCATATTAAAACTTGTAATAACAAATTTAGAGCGTTTGTAAAAACCATAAAATTGCAACTAAAACAAACTAAGGTGATTCATTTGTATTACATCACGACCACATAATGGTATTATAATAACTTACTTAGTCCTTGTGGTTAGAACCCTGCACTTGGTAGTTACTAGAAATAGTGTGGATGTAACAAGATTTGAGGAATATAATCGATTGAGTTAATGTTGTTTGATGTATAAATTAAAATAGTTTTTTAAGTTTATTTTTTATTTTTATTTACTATAAAAAGTTTTATAGCAATAAAAATTTTATGATAACATTAAGGCAATATACTTATAATACACAAAACTTTATTTAAATTTTAAATTTAGTGTACAAAACAAAATATAACATGATGATTATGATATTATGATATTTCAATTAATCACATAGTAAAAATATAAAAAACGATAATATCACACCACTAAATATCACACCATTATGTATAGTTTAATACATTTGAAATTAGACCTTCACATTAAGAATTCATAATTCAATCATTTAAACTAATACATTTAAAATAAATTATATATATATTTCAAATATGATAATATTTTCAATAAAATTAATTATGATAATATTTATATCAAGACATCGATATTTTATAATTTTTACATAAGAAAAAGTTGCAATATTTTATCATATGACGTTAACTTAACCAATTAAATTCCTTAATTTTCAAGGAGGAAACCTAGATTAATAATTATTTTCTAAACATATTCTCACGCATATCTTATTTGTGTATGTTGATTTGTATGAGAAGCTATGACTAGTATCTATCTTAATTCTTACGTAAGTTCCTGTGGATGAATGGATATGTTGGACTAAAACTATGTTCATTTTAGCTATCATGAATGATGCATGTGTTTATTCATCCCACTAATATATATAATATTTTATGATTCTTGGTGCATCATCACCTATAGCTTAGGATTTCTTGTTTTGTTTTTTTTCCTCTTTTCCTTTTACTCGATAAGATCTAGTAGATTAGGAGTAGCTTAGAAAATGAGCATCAAAGATCACATATAATAAGGATCCAACCTTAGAAAAATCCTAGAGGTTGTCCTTTGAGTTATAGGCTCATGCTCTTAGGAATTCCAGACTATACACTCTTTGTATGATGCAGGAATCAAGTGCATTTTGCTATTACAATGGATGGCAATAACATCATGAATGAACAACATGTTTCTTACAATACCCATTGGGATGAATCTAGGCTAGATTTGCTTTACTAATTGTAATTGAGCTTGGCGTGTGAAATAATATAATAATTGTTGCTCAACATCAGTATTGATATGGATTTTTGTATAAATCATAATATTTCGAGCTATTATCCGCTTGATGACTCCCCTAATTTAAAAAAT
The DNA here is from genome assembly GCA_028583015.1 of Wollemia nobilis. Taxonomy (NCBI): domain Eukaryota; kingdom Viridiplantae; phylum Streptophyta; class Pinopsida; order Araucariales; family Araucariaceae; genus Wollemia; species Wollemia nobilis. The sequence goes on along the minus strand of JAQPPZ010015863.1, from coordinate 5,363,331 downwards.
TTATGTTTGGCAACTCCATTGATAAGGATCAAATAAGGTATTTTATGAGCTTTGGGCCTATCACAAAGTCCAATACAAGATCAAATCTATATTTTTATTTCCTCTCTTTAATCTCAATCATAGAAGAAGGGGCCAACAATAAAATGTGGTTGCACCGTAGAGCCCACTTCAAAGAAGAATTCTTACTTGAAAAGATAGAGGCCTATTACGACCATTTGTTCCACCTACCACATGGGGTGAGATATTGGTAGTTATATTAACATTCCTAACCTCATTTATGGGTGAATATGCAACCATGCCAACAAAGCATCTCCAACATATGGTTAACTTTTACACATTCTACAATATTGGAGAATAAAATGTGATGCTAAGATTGATGGCAACATATTTCAAGGGTAAAATGTGTGAGTGGTATATCTCACTTGCTCCACATTCAATTATTGATTAGGACTATCTCAAAAACCTATTTGTAGATAGATTTGGAGAGAAGATAGATGGAGTATCCCTCTCAAAGTAGCTAACAACCATCAAAAGAGATCTAATGGAGGCCATGAACAATTTCAATATCTGGTTCCACAAAACTTGGTATAAGATTCATGATGAGATTTGAACTCCCCTAGGTATGACCTTTGTCTATTACTTGAAAGTATTTGATTAATAAATAGACATGATGGTAAATTTTAGGGGAGGGAACACCTTGTCAATGACTTATGGGATAGTCATTCAAATTGAAAAGGACCACATCCATATAGGAATGTTAGTTTTCAGATATCCTATAATACTCTTTTTAAATATCCAACTACCTTACCATCCATCATTAGCTATACAACCTACCAATTTTCAATCAACTCCTACCTTGAACCTAGTTCTAATACAAGCACCCCTTCCTACCACTTTTCAATTAACTCCTACATGCTAAGAATGATGTGTAATGAGATATATACCTTAAGTGACAATAAAATATCTAGACATTCCACTGCCAAAATATTTTTAATCCTCCCTTCTAGCTTGGCAACCAAGGTTACCAGCCTCCCACAATGGCTACCATTGACATTCATCCTAGTTTTATAGACAGACTAGTCAAATCCAAACCTCAAGACAATAAATAGTACCCTTACCAATTCCTTTGCAACATTTTCCTTCTAATGTAGTAAATAATATTGTGACTATATGCTTGGCAATATATTTATCCAAATACCTACTTTGCTAGCCTTAAATATCCTTAATAATTACATATCCCACATTGCAAGCCACCTACTTAGAGTTGGTTCTACAAGTTCTAAGATAAGTCCCTGAATGCCTAACCCTTGATGTCTCTTCCAACACAAGTACTAACCCACCAAATAATATGCTAGTAACATAGAATGAAGGATAAATTCACATTATGTCTAGTAGATAAAATGCCCCAATAACCAACTTACCATAAGGATAGTGTAGCATTATCACAAGAAACAAGAAAATAGCCATAGAATAACAATGAGAAGCAAACCAAGCAACTCTGAATATTATAATGAGAACCACTAGTCAAGGGCCAAGGCAACTTCAATGAGACATACCAAAACTGGTAAAAGATCTTAATCCCAAAATTAGGAGGTCAAGGCTACAGTGGATAACAAGTGGTGCACCTAAGACCTAATATCTGAAATCATTTGATGTAATAGAGCACTTGAATAATTCCATTGTGCCCATGCCACTTTGGGACATCCTCACCTTGCAAAAATAGATGATACAACTAGAGGAAGCCCTATAGAAGTAGCAAATATCTAGTAAGTAGAAGGTGTAATTCATTCTTTAGGTATCCAGTCCCAAGTATCTTCCCTTCTACTTGACACTCATATATGGAGATAAACTGATTCATAATTGCCTATTTGATTTACTATCAAGCACTTCAATCATGCCTAAGTGGGTGGTAGACTCATTGGGACTAGCTTATCAACCAATAAATCAAGGGGTTATCCAAATTGATGGGACTCCAATTATAATATTTGGTCTTGTGAGATACCTCTTGCTCATTTTGCATGCTTGTTCAGATGTGTCTTCTAATAATTAGTAGTTATTAAGATACACGATTCTTTTGTATTTGACTATTCATAGACTTCATTTCCAAAATTGGAGGCTACTTATCATTGGACTAAACACATATGATTCTAATGACCCACTATAAACTAAGGTAAATATTCCCTTCTAGCCTATTCACATCCATCATGAAGAAAATGTACCAACAATCAAAGTTGAAGCAAAGCAGATATTCCTAGCAGAAAGAGCATTAGTCAAAGTTTGAACAGCTAGTGGATGAAGCCCACACTCTAGTTTTGGATGACCAAATGGATGAATGGACTTTCAATATGTGGGAATCAAACCCATATGATGTCCTCAAGCCAACCAAATTAGGTACCTACATGATCTAGGTTGAGAAGCCATTCCTACCTGAGATCACCAAAACTTTAGAAGATTTAATCAGGATTTATAATCTATAATTTTATGGAGCTAAGGCATCTATTTAGTATCACGTAGAGGGGAGAAGACTTTATAGTCCTATAGACTATATTTTAACTACTTCAACAATGTCATTAAATATAAGGTATTAATTCATGGTCTTCAAATCACAACTAAGAAGAGGATTAAGATATTACAAATATATTGTGATACCAAGTTTATTGTCAGGTAAGATTCTAGTGCCTAGTGTAAAAGAGGTTAATGAAATAATTTAGGCATAGATTTTAGAACCTACTAGAGGTATTCAAAGCATTCAACTTGTTGGTTGTCCCCTAGACTCAAAATATTGATGTTGACTACATGGTAGCCATTAGTGCCTAGTTCGATCTAGTAGAATACTTGTTGCACAATCGCTAATATGTCAAGGTCATCATAATGCTAGCGGTCCCAAAAAATGATACACATTGGTAAATATTTGGCAATGATGAGAATATCATCCGCTTTATCCAGCAAGAGATTGATTTTACAAAGGAACTGGTGCCAAAGGTATAGGAATATTATGGAGATCAAATTATTCAACTTAACAGCAATAAGATTCCTAAAGGACTAGTCACACTAGAGTCATTGTTTAACCTAGATGATTGATTTAAAGCCATAAAATACATCACAATGGAAAAATATGATTACCAAGAATTGGAGATAGTAATTGAGTGAATATTTTAGATTAGAAAGGTGGCCACCTTGGAAGAAATCAAATCCCTTGTCAACCTATGCCAAAAGTATTCTACGGTAATAGCTTTGGAGCTATGAGGACCCAAAAGAATATGACAAGGATATCATCCATGTTAGGAACCTTCTTATTAAAATCAGCACATTCACAAAAATATTGCAATAAAAAATAATACATGAAATATAAGATATTTCGATATGTTATATAAGTGTAAAAATGAAACAATCTCACAAAGTAACACAAAATCACAGGCCACTTCGAGGGGGCAACCTCCAATACTTTCATTCAATTATGCAAAAATATACATTCATTCCTGATCCTCATAGTTTTAAAGACTTCATATCTCTACCTAACACTCAAGTTTGGCTTATATGCAAAATGCCACCCAAGCTAGAATCTTCTACCAATAAATTAGTTACATTCTTGATAACAATTTCAGATAATGACACTTGTCTAGGCACTTCTAATGCCATAAAATATTACAAAATATTATCATGTATGTCCCCTATGTTAAGAAAGGTTTATTACATCATAGTGTTAGGATGGGGTCCTAACATGCCCTTCACATTCAAAAATCTTTGTCCTCAAAGCTAAAGATGAGGAAACTGCTAATGAAGCTATTGAAGTGGTTCCCATCTAGCATCTTCAAGTTGTAAGCCATGTCATTAGACAAGAACATCGATGGTGACATATCGACGAAGGGTACGTGATATATGGTTTAGAATACATTCAAGTTCAAGAATGATGAAGTCTTATTCATCCAACTTTGGTAGTGTGGACTGCACATAGACCTTGTTATCGACAACCTACTTGAGATAAAAAACATGGAAGACTGGATGAATTCTAAAGCAGTTAGAAGGCCTAGTTTATAGGTTGTAAACCCAATCCATTGTAATACCTAATATGGACCATAATATTTTATAGCAAGTTTTTGACACCCATAGATCTAGAGAGAGGACTATTTGTATGGCTTTAAGCGAAGAAAAACCATACCCTCAACTTCAAAGCTATGTTTAGTATGGTGGTGATCAACTTGTTATTTCATATGGTTCTTGGCCAAGTCTAGGTTGATCTTGATTTGGTGAAGAATGTAATCACGTTGGTGAAGAGTGGAATCCACAACTTGAACCTTATAACTACCTGGAATGTACGAATATGGTGTTGGTGGAAGTTGACCATAGATTTCTTCAAATGGGCTTACCTTAATAGCAATGTGATATATTGTGTTATACCACCATTCAACCAAAGGCAACCACTTGTTCTATTGTATAGGATGTTCAAAGGTGAAGCAACAAAGGTATATTTCTAAGCATGTATTCATAATTTCAGTTTAACCATTAGTTTGAGGATGATATGTTGAACTCATCTTGAGATGGATTCCCTACAACTTGAATAATTCTTGCCAAAAATGATTGGTGAATATAGGATACCTATCAGATACAATGGATTGAGGTATTCCATGAATATGAAAGATGAATTCTATGAATATTTGAGCAACAAAGTAGGTGGTGTGAGGGTGGGATAGGAAACATAAATGAGCACACTACGTAAGACAATCCACTGCCATTAAAATAACCAATTTTCCTCTAGATTTAGGTAACCCTTCAATGAAATCCATAGAGATATATGTCCAGACTTGTTCAATAATTGACAATGGTTGAAGGGTACCAGGAGAACCCATATTTTCACCTTTCATATGTTGGCAATGATCACATTCAACCATAAAAGTACGAATATCCTTTTTTATTTCCTTCAAAAAAAAGGTACACTTGGTCCTTGTATAGGTTTTGAGAAATCTTGAATGACCAACTATTGAGGAAGCATGCATCTCTTGTAATATGAGATCCTTTATTTGTGAATGTTGGGGCACCACAAGACAATCATGGTATCATAAATCTTGACCATCCCAAGTATAGCCAAGGCATGAAGGAGGATTGAATTGAATTTTATGGATTAAAAATTTCAAAGAGGATTCCTTGATCAGTTCTTCCCATAGATGATGAATCTATTATAGAATAGGTGTGGATATAGCACGGAGCATTTCATGTTCTTCATGGAGTCGATGCAAGGCCTCTGCTACAATGTTCTCCTTATCCTTTTTATAGGTGATGTCATAGTCATAATACAACAATTTAAAAACCCATTTTTGTTGTTCTGGGATGGCCACCCTTTATTTTAGGAAGTATTTGAGACTCTGATGATCAGTCTTGATGGAAAAATATCTCCCAATGAGATATGATTTCCAATGACTTACATCATGTAAAATGGTAAGCATTTCCTTCTCATAAGTAGACTTGCCCAAATTTATGTTTGAGATTGCTCAACTCGTAAAGGCCAAAGGTCTACCTTCTTGCATTAATATCACCCCAATGCCATTTCCAAAAGTGTCACTTTCAATGAAAAAGGTTTATATAAATCGGGTATGGTTAAGGTTTAGAGAGTAGTGGGCATAGAATGATTGAGCTCTATAAAAGCATTCTATGTAGGTTCTGTCCACATAAATAAATTATTCCTCAACATAACTGTCAAGGGGGCTACTATCTTTTCATAATTCCCACAAATTTCCTATAATATCCAATGAGTCTCAAAAATCCATGAAGTCCCTTTATGGTACAAGGCTTAGGCTAGTCTTAAACAACCTAAATCTTCTTGGGACCAATGTGAACTCCATCCTTAGTAATAATATGATCCAAATATTCAATCTCTTGTTGTCCAAAAGAATATTTGGACCTCTTTGCATAGAGTTGATTGGCAGAAAAAATTTAAAGTTCTTGATCCAAGTGTTGGAGACACTCTTCCCATGAACAACTGTAAATCAATATATCATCAAAAAGAGCTAAAATGAATTTGTGAAGGAAAGGTTTAAAAATGAAGCTCATCAAAATTTGGAAGGTAGAAGGTGCATTGGTTAATCCAAATGGCATAACCAAGAATTCATAATACCCTTCATGAGTTGTGAAAGCCATTTTGAAAATGTCCTCATCTTTGATTTGAATTTGTTGATATCCTAACCACAAATCCAACTTGGAAAGGTATTGAGTTCCATGCAACTAACCAAGTAATTCATAAATAATTGGAATAAGGAATTTATCTTTAATAGTGATATTTTTGAGGTTATGATAACCCACACACAAGCACCAAGTTCCATATTTTATTCGTACTAATAACACCGAAGAAGAATAGGGACTAACACTAGAATGGATAACCCTGATAGCATGAAGCTCTTGAACTATTTTCTCAATTTTATATTTTTGAGCATAAGGATACTTGTAGGGCAAAAAAATTGGGGGAATAATACTAAGAAAAAATTGAAAGGCATGGTCATGAGGACAATGACGAGGTAGTCCCTTGGATTCCTCAAAAATTGAGCATATTTGCTCAGTAAACCCTACAATTGCACTAGATAGTCTCTTTCCCCTTCCTCAAAAGCATCGATAGCAAACATTTGTGCCACCACTCCATGAGAGGATTATTTTACCAACTTTTCCATATTATGGGTAGAAATAAACTAATCCACACTAGCTTTCATGCCCTGTAAAGTATATTCTGTGTCCTCTTGACTAAACTTCATCCACAACTCAAAAAATTCCCATAAAACTAGACCTAACATTCACAACCATTATGCTACCAAAACTATATCGCACCCACCTAATGGTAGGTCAAACATGTATGCCTTGAGATTATAGTCCCTAATTTGGATTTTTATAGTATAACACATTTCTTTGCATGGTAGGGTTCATCCATTAGCAATCATGACTTCAAATTAATTGCACGTAGTAATGTAACAATTTTCTTTTTTGGCCACACATGGATCAACAAAGTTATGTGTACTGTCAGAGTCAATAAGAATGATGAACCTTTGTCCTTTGAAGTATCCAATTAATTTCATCATTTGGGGAGTTGATACTCTTGCTAAAGCATGCACTAAGATTTTTGGTTGGGATTCCTCTGGAACTTCAATCTGTTCTATGGTTTTTACCTCTTGAGGATCCTCTTCTTCCTCTAAATATTATGCAATTAATGTCTCATTCATATCCAACAGATACAATTTTTGATGCACACACTTGTGCCCTATGGAATACTTTTTATCACAATTATAGCATATCCCTTGGGCCCTTATATTCTCCATCTCTTTGCAAGTGAGTTTTTTGATGGTTGGATATTTAGTGGTAGGACTTATCATAGGTTTGGATGAAAAAGGTGGCTGGGTTTGAGGAAATTTAGAGGTGCATACTTGAGCCTTGAATTTATATTTTTCCAAACTAGCCAAATTCATTTCCTGTTGTAATGTTTGGGGCCTCAACATTTTAACCCCATCCTTAATGTCATCCTTCAAACCGCTCATAAAACAACTTTGAAAGAAGTCGACATTTAAACCAATGGTATGATTGGCCAATTTTTCAAATTGAGTTTGATACTTTTAAATGGTTAAAGCTTGTCTAAGTATAGAAAGGGCTCCTGTAAAATCTTTAAACTCACTAGGACTAAAGGGAGTGAATAGATATTGCTCAAATTTATGCCAAGAAAGATCAAGTTCGACCTTCTTAAGCCACTAAAACCAATGGAGTGCATTTGATTCAAGATAATTGTCAAACACATGTAGTGTGGGACATTATGAAGACTAAACTATTATTTTTCCTTATAGATCCACCCCTCGTGATTTTTTTGATCAAATTTTGGGAAGTCTAATTTGAGCAACTTAAATCCATTGTTATTTGATATGCTTCGCTAATGATGACTCGTACTTACATCCTATTGATCTTGATGATCCAATATATCATGTGGGAGGGGATTAGTAGAGGCACATATGTCCAATTCTCCAAGTTTATCTTTTAATTCTACCTTCATTTCCCTTTGTGTCTTGGTGACCAAATTCATAGACTCTTGGAAATTTTTGAGTTCTATCTTTAACTGGTCTAAGTTGTTGTCTAATTGGACTGTTGTACTTAGTATGGCACTGAGAGGGGGGGTGAATCAGTGTAGCTCTTTAAACCATGAATTTACAGCTCTTAAAACAACAGTAATTAAAACTTAAAAATAGATATAGTAATAATAGCAACAGAGCATCACACAACACAAGATTTTAACGAGGTTCACCAAAATGGCTACTCCTCAAAAAGAATGGTTGCTTGGACTACCATCCAAATCTAGCCTTTAGCAAAGCACCAACTTTAAAAAATATTTACCAGCACCCATTGGAAGGAGCTACAGCCCCTTATTTATCTGCAACAACAGAAAGGAGCACCAACCCCTGTTTTACCAGCACCAACTGGAAGGAGCACCAACCCTTGATTTACCAGCACCAACTGGAAGGAGCACCAACCTCTGATGCCAAGTTGCAACCTGGACTTCAATTTTGAATGAAAATGATTGACAAGAAAAATACCTTCATTTTCACAAGACCCTGACTGGTCTAAAGCTTACTCGATCTCTCTCACGGTTCGTAAGATACAGACATCTATAGCACTGCTACAGCCAAACTCAACAATTTGACTTCTCTGCTCGCTTTGCGCACTTTGCCATCATCTCGTCGCTTCTATGCTTTCTGCGCTCTTACGACCGCATTTCGCACTTTGATTTCAACGATATCGACAACTGAAATTCGCACTCTGCAAACTATCTCCAAGCGTCACTCATCACCTCAAACACTTCAAACAACATTCCTTTTATAGCAATATTTTCAAGATGAAAAACCTTAATCTTAGTCGGCTATAACCCTAAAGATCGTCGGCTGTAAAACCCTAAATTTTGTGAGCTCAGATTCAACTTTGTCGACTTCAACCCTAAAGATCATCGGCTGCAAAACCCTAAATTCCGTCGGCCCAGATTCAACTTTGTCGGCTTCAACCACATCTGCCACCTCTGTCACTTTCCTGTAGCTTCTGCCATGAAACTACAACATGTCATGATATCACGACACCTTTTACATCCGTACGCCTTCTTATCCTTGTTGTCATGAAATCGCGACACTTTTGGCCTTTGTTTGCTTTGACAACATTTTTGTCACGAAATCGTGACACTTCTAACTATTGCTGATGTCATCCTTACTTTTGTCATGAAATCATGACGTTCCTCGCTTTCTCAACCTTTTCTCGGCTTGCACCAGCGAAAATAGAACATGTCACGAAATCGTGACACTTTTGCCTCCAAGAATTCTCTCTCCTCTTCGGTCGCAAAAACCCGACGTGTCGCGATATCGTGACACTTTTCCTCCTTGGCATTTTTCTTCCCTTCGGGTCGCGAAAACCTGACATGTCACGAAATCGTGACATCTTTCTCTGCCTTGTGTATTTCTTGTCTTTGGCCCACGAAATCGAAACATGTCGCGAAATCGTGACATTTCTCTTGCCTTATGCTTTTTCTGTCTTTGGCCCACGAAACCGAAACATGTCGTGAAATCGTGACACTTTTTATACTTAGCACTTTCTCTTTGAACCTGTCACGAAATCGTGACATTTTTCATCCTTAGCGCTTTCTCTTCGAACCTGTCGTGAAATCGTGACACTTTTCATCCTTAGTGCTTTCTCTTCGAACATGTCATGAAATCGTGACACTTTTCATCCTTAGCGCTTTTTCTCCAAACATGTCATGAAATCACGATAGTTTTCCTTGCACCTTCTCTCTCCTCGGCCATGTCGCGAAATCACGACAATTTTTCTTGCACTTTCTCTCTCCTCTAATATGTCCCGAAATCGTGACAGTTTTTCCTGCCTGCTGAATATGTCGCGATATCGCGACACTTTTCTTACTTGTCTTTTTCTTTGATCTTTTGCAAATAGGCAACTATGGTCTTCTTGGAAACTGACTGTCCATGCTCTGAATAACCTTTGAACTTTTGTCCTCTACATCTGAATGAATTTTGAACTGCCTTTCCTCTGCATCATTAGATCTAACTGACTGTTTTGACAACAATGACAATACTATTGCATATTTTGAATAGCTTCTGAACTTCCTGTTCACTGCATCATGATTGTGTTTACTGCATCAACTGATTTAGCTATCTGTGTTGACAACAATGACAATACTGTTACTGCACCTTGCTCAACAATCTCCCCCTTTGGAATTGTTGTCAACACACGTGCAATTATCCTGTAAATATTCTCCCCCTTTGACAATAATACCAAAGGGCTACTGCAGACTCCCCTTGAGTCTATGCACACCATTCTTAGACACAAATTATTACAGTTAGCAAAAATTCCAAACAAGAGCAAGAAGAAAAGCAAGTACACAAATGCTCCCCCTGAGAATGTGATCCCGAGCTAGTCACTTCTTGGGATTAGCCTAAAATCATGCTGTCATGCATACTGCCTTTCTTGAACCTTTGTTGAGTGAGAAAATTGTCTAGCCTTGCATACCATGCTCGGGGTGCCTGTTTCAAGCCATATATCTTCAACTTACAAGCCAAGTTGGGAACATCATCAAGCTGGAAACCATCTGGCTGCTCAATATAACCATTTTCTTCAAGCTTCCCATTCAAAACACTGATTTCACATCTGTCAACAAAATTGATAAGTGACTCACACTTATACCAACTTTTGTTCAGCACTGAACCAACACTGCAATTTTACTACAAACTCTGTGCAAGCATCAAACACTGTACCATACACCAACCAAATCCCTTTTTATATTTTCAACTTGATCTATGTTTTCTACAGTCACCGCTGGTCACTCCTTACTTTCAACTGTTCGAATCAGAAGACAAAATTTTGATAAATACTTCATGGCTAGCTATAGTGCACCTTAGCCTCAAACATTTTAACCTTGGATTGGCATTTTATCAATAGTTAAAAAGAAACTATCTGTGAATTAGATCATTTCACCAAGGTGTCATGAAAGATCTCACAATCTTAACATCAATGAGTTGAACAAATACACGCTGCAATTATCAAAACACAAATATACGGCTAGAGCAACATTATTTCACAAACCAACTTATCTGAACTGTTATAATTCTTAACTTCTGACAGTGACTGTGAGAACCATCAACAGTATAACAATGACATATAGAAAAATTACCAATAAAGACACCTCTCAAATTAATCTTGATCCTTTACGACACTACCACAAAACTCCATGATCTGAAAACATACTTCGACAACTATATGACAACTCCCCCTAACTTCCTGCTTTACATCCTCAGAAACCCAAACACATACATAGGAGCATTAAAATAAATCTATAAGATTGCTCCCCCTGAGGATGTGCTACCTGGAGCTGCTTTAGTGCATAAGAGGAGTAGTCTCCTTCAGTTCAAGGAGACACAATTTCCTTTGTTCTATCTTTATCCAAACTTTCTTGAACTCGGGCTTGGATTTTTCAACTACGTCACTGTTTTGCACCTTTGTGTGAACTCGAATATTTCTCTGGTGTGGTTGTCTCTTATGCATCCATGATGAATGATTATTTTCCTTTCTTTTATGTACCTGAAATCTTTTATGTGGTTGTCTGTGTTGCGTTCTTTGCGTCTTATGAAATCTATTGTTTTGCCTTAGATTTGGTACAGAAGCACTTGGACAAAACCTTGTTATGTGCCCATGACCATTGCATTGAAAACATTGTACATAGTGTTCACTCAGATATGCATATGTATTTCTACCAGCATAACTCTTTGATTTATTATTCAATCCACAATAAGTTACCTTGTGACCATACTAGTTACATCTGAAGCAATAGCCATTAAAAGTGTTAGTATGAAAAGAGTGAGAGTGGTAGAACCTCTTTTGTTGTGGCTGCTTTGCTGTAAATCTCTTTTGATATTTTCTTTCTTTTGAAGAAACATCTTTAACCTTTTCTTGCTCCGACCTTTCAATAGTGAAAATTTTCTTCTCTATAGAGTTGGATGATGAAGGTTGTTTAGCTTCAAACTTTTTATGCTTTGATCCTTCAACGGTGAGCTCCTTTTTCTCTGCATATTTGGATGATGGGGGTTGTTCAACTGCATATCCAATACCATGCTTATCCGTGGAGCTTCTCTGATGACTTATCATTTTATCTAGCAATTCTATGCTCTTCTTGAATTTAAGATTTGTATTGGCCTCTTCTAGTTGTTTCTTCAAAGAAACAATCTCTTCTTCTTGTTTGCAGCAAACAGTCTCTTTCTCATTGATTTGAGACCTAAGAGTTTCTTCAATCCTTTTGAACTCTTCTATTTGCAGCTTTAGATTACTAACAATTTTGTTGGAGTCTTCTTCATGTTTGCTACATACATCAACTTTCTTATTCATATCTTCTGTCTGCATTCTTAGACCGTCAATATCTTCTTCTAGCTTACTGTAATACTCTGTTTTCATGGTTAACTGCATTTCGAGATCTTCAGAAAGTTTCTTGTATTCTTCTGTCTGTACTTTCAAACTGGTTATGATTTTGTTTGTATCCTCAAGCTTTCCTAAATTTTTCTTATTCTTCTTTCTTGGAGCTGTAATTTGATCTTCATTCCAATTTGCTTCTGTATTCATTTCATCTTCATTACATTCCTGTTCTGATTCTATTTCTTCTTCGTCGAGTATCATGTAAGGACCTCCATCTGTTTCCTTTTTAGAATCATCCTCTAGGACTTCAATTTTGAGAGTATCATCTTCATATTCACTGCTACTAAACCCATGGCACTGACATTCATTATGCCCGAGTTGACCACAAACAAAACATTCTGAACCTTGTGAACCTGCATCATGACCGAGTTGACTTTTGGCATTTTCTCCATTGTTTGATTCATCTCTTGAATCTACAACAATAATGAATTCATCTTTGTTTTCTTTTATGACCCTGTGTGATCTTTTCTTCTTGTGTCTCATGGTTCCATTCTTGCCTTTCTTTGTCATTAGAGTATTAATCCAAGATCAACCCTAGCTGATTTAGCCTTTGAAGGGAACTTGGCTCTGATACCAATTGTTGTACTTAGTATGGCACTGAGAGGGGGGGTGAATCAGTGTAGCTCTTTAAACCATGAATTTATAGCTCTTAAAACAACAATAATTAAAACTTAAAAATAGATACAGTAATAATAGCAATAGAGCATCACACAACACAGGATTTTAACGAGGTTCACCAAAATGGCTACTCCTAAAAAAAAATGGCTGCTTGGAATACCATCCAAATCTAGCCTTTAGCAAAGCACCAACTTTACAAAATATTTACCAGCACCCACTGGAAGGAGCTACAGCCCCTTATTTATCTACAACAACAGAAAGGAGCACCAACCCCTGGTTTACCAGCACCAACTGGAAGGAGCACCAACCCTTGATTTACCAGCACCAACTAGAAGGAGCACCAACCCCTAATGCCAAGTTGCAACCTAGACTTCAATTCTGAATGAAAATTATTGATAAGAAAAATACCTTCGTTTTCACAAGACCCTGACTGGTCTAAAGCTTACTCGATCTCTCTCACGGTTCGCAAGATACAGACATCTACAACACTGCTACAGTTGAACTCAACAATTTGACTTCTCTGCTCGCTTTGTGCACTTTGCCATCATCTCGTCGCTTCTGCGCTTTCTACGCTCTTACGGTCACATTTCGCTCTTTGATTTCAACGATATCGACAACTGAACTTTGCACTCTGCACACTATCTCCAAGCGTCACTCATCACCTCAAACACTTCAAACAGCCTTCCTTTTATAGCAATATTTTCAAGATGAAAAACTTTAATCTTAGTCGACTGTAACCCTAAAGATCGTCGATTGCAAAACCCTAAATTTTGTTAGCCCACATTCAACTTTTTTGGCTTCAACCCTAAAGATCGTCGGTTGCAAAACCCTAAATTTTGTCGACCTAGATTCAACTTTGTTGGCTTCAACCACCTCTGCCACCTTTGTCACTTTCCTGTAGCTTCTGTCGCGAAACTACAACATGTCGCGATATCGTGACACCTTTTACATCCGTACGCCTTCTTATCCCTACTGTCACGAAATCGTGACACTTTTGGCCTTTGTTTGCTTTGACAACATTTTTGTCATGAAATCGTGACACTTCTAACTATTGCTGATGTCATCCTTACTTTTGTCGTGAAATCGTGATGTTTCTTGCTTTCTCAACCTTTTCTCGGCTTGCACCAGTGAAAGTAGAACATGTCGAGAAATCACGACACTTTTGCCTCCGAGATTTCTCTCTCCTCTTCGGGTCGTGAAAACCCGACGTGTCGCGATATCGTGACACTTTTCCTCCTTGGTGTTTTTCTTCCCTTCGGGTCACGAAAACCCGACATGTCGTGAAATCGTGACATATTTCTCTACCTTGTGTCTTTCCTGTCTTTGGCCCGCGAAATTGGAACATGTCGCGAAATCGTGACATTTCTCTTGCCTTATGCTTTTTCTGTCTTTGGCCCGTGAAACCAGAACATGTCGCGAAATCGCGACACTTTTTATACTTAGCACTTTCTCTTTGAACCTGTCGCAAAATCATGAAATTTTTCATCCTTAGCGCTTTCTCTTCGAACCTGTCATGAAATCGCGACACTTTTCATCCTTAGTGCTTTATCTTCAAACCTGTCGTGAAATCATGACACTTTTCATCCTTAGCACTTTCTCTCCAAACATGTCACGAAATTGTGACAGTTTTCCTTACGCCTTCTCTCTCCTCGGCCATGTCACGAAATCGTGACAATTTTGCTTGCACTTTCTCTCTCCTCTAATATGTCATGAAATCGTGATAGTTTTTCCTTCCTGCTGAATATGTCGCGATATTGTGACACTTTTCTTACTTGTATTTTTCTTTGATCTTTTGCAAATAGGCAACTATGGTCTTCTTGGAAACTCACTGTCCATGCTCTGAAAAACCTTTGAACTTCTATCCTCTGCATCTGAATGACTTTTGAACTGCCTTTCCTCTGCATCATTAGATCTAACTGACTGTGTTGACAACAATGACAATACTTTTGCATATTCTGAATAGCGTCTGAACTTCCTGTTCACTGCATCATGACTGTGTTTACTGCATCAACTGATTTAGCTGTCTATGTTGACAACAATGACAATACTGTTACCGCACCTTGCTCAACAATCTCTAATTGTTTCCTATATAATCCATGTGCTTAGAAATTTGCACCTCTAAATATTGTTGTTTTTGTTATTCTCAACTACCTAACATCATGTTATAAGAGTTATGACCTGCTGGTAATTCTTAATAAAAATAGAAATTTGATTTTAGGGGTTACTATTTTTAGTAAGGATCCTAAAAAGTGGTTTGGGTGCTATATAAAAATGATTAGCTTAAAAATATGATTGTATTGAATTAGGTCCCATGATGACATTTTTTGATGCCCATCAAAAAGTGCATGGAGGCTATATATCAAATTAATCAACTCGATGAGACAGTTGCAATGAGCTATATATGACAACATTGGTTTTGGACACCCCAAACTTTTTTCTAGGAGTGTGTTATCTTTGATTGTTGGTTTTCCTCTTGGAGGTTTGATTCTCTTAAAAAATGGCTTTTTTTTCCAGCCAATATCTTATGATACTTTGTTTTATCTGTTCTAACTACTAACACTATTCAATCGATCCTGATGCTATGTTCTCAATTGTTTGATTTGAATTTGCTCTCATTACTGAAATTGTCAACCAATATTGATATTATTCTATCAATTATCTAGTCTAACCCTATCATGGGCTATTCTTTATCTATTTTAAATTTTGATTGTCATACGTATTTGTTACTAATATAGATAAATTACAACCCTGTATTTACTGTTATTGGCTAAATATCCTGATCGTTACTTATACTAACCACATTGTTCCCACTATTTTTTATTTTTACGGTTTTGGTCCTGATTTTTATGTTCCTCTGTAATTTATTTTTTCTGTTTTCATACAATAATTTTGGAATAGGAATGTCTTCTTTGTATGCTCAATTTATGTGGTAGGGTTATGGTTATAGGTTCAATATTCATAGAACATAATTTTTATTTCCGGATTAATATTCAATACAATAGGTTACTTTAACCTAGGGTGTATGTATTTCCCATAGGCCCTCTATCATAATGATGAGTGATAGTGCTCAGACCAATATTTTAAGCCACTACTCAAGGAAGGTTCAATGCATACCCTTAAGCACACTGCTTGCCTCTTTGTTAGTATGAGAGGATGATCTTTTCAAATGTTGTATCTCATGTACTATGGATAATACAAGGCCAAAAATATTCTTAAGGGTTAAAGGTTTCTCCTAATCCTAGGGGGTCTCCTAATATACCCAAAGATATGTGGGAGCTCAATTTCATAGATGGGTGTTGTCTATGGCCTGGGTATTGGAGCCTGATCGCCTCTCACTTCACTAGATGCTTTATAGGAAATATAGCTTAGCCAATAATGACAACTCCTTCATGATATTTTAAAACCTTCGACACAAGTTTTCTAACCTAATAAACTAATATAGAAAACAAAGGCTAGATTTTTTTTTAAAAGGAAACTGACAAAAAATAAAAACATGAAATCTTAAACCTAACAATTGGAATGATAGAAACTATCTAGTCACAATAAAACATGATCCAAGAAAGTGCTTTAGTACCACTTGTTAGGAACCTTCTGATTAAATTCAACACATTCATAAAAATATTGTAATAAAACAAAAATGCATGAAAGATAGGATATTGCAATATGAAATATAAGTGCAGAATTGAAACAATATCACAAAGTAACATAGAATCATAGGCTACTTTGAGGGGAAACCTCCTTCAATAATTTTATTCAATTATGCAAAAATATACATTCATTTCCCACCCCTCATAGTTTTAAATACTTCATCTCTCTAACTAACACTCAAGGTTGACTTACATGTAAAATGCCACCGTAGCTATAATATTCTACCAATAAAACAATTATATTCTTGATAATAGTTACATATGATGGTGCCACTTGTCTAGGCGCTTCTAATGTGACAAACTATTACAAATTATTATCATTTATGTCCCCCACATTAAGCAAGGGTTGTTACATCATAGTGTTAGGATGAGATCCTAACAATCTAGCACATGATAGAGCTAGATCTAGGTACCAATCCCATTCAGAAAAAATAGAGGTCAATCAATCAAAATATTGATCCTTTCATGAGGAAGGATCTAATAAAACTTTTACAAGTGAAGATCATATACCCACTCAAGCATACTACATGGGTGTCCATTCTAGATTCTTTCAAGAATAAGAATGGAAAAATTCAATTATGCATAGATTTTAGAGACCTCAACTAGGCATCATTAAATGACCACTACTTGCTACTTTCCATGGACCAAATTTTATAGATAGTGGATGGATCTATAATATTATCTTTATTGCATGGCTTCTTGGGGTATAACTAGGTGTGGGTAAAATATGAAGACTATAAAAACTGGCATTTGCATATCAAGAGAGCCATATAGGTAGACAAGATCACCTCAAAGAAATATTTTGGTATCTTTCGTACTCCTTGGTTTATAGCCAAGAGGCTATGCTTATCATCTCCATCAAGTTACAAGCACTACAATTACTACATCAACTAGAGATCCAAGAGCATGATGTCATACCACTAAGACTAGGAGAGCTATTGAGACTTGAGGAGAAAAATGAAACAACTAGGAAGAACTTATTAAGGTATTAAGAGATCATCAAAAGGTGGTTTAATAGGAAGGCCATAACACAAAAGTTTTGAGTAGGTGATCAAGTGATCAAATGAGACAAAGACCACAACAAATTGGGCTGCCACACCAAATTCAAAATCATTTGAAGTGAACCCTATGTTATCATTGACCTCAAGGCAGAGAATGCATTCAAACTATTCACACCAAAAGGGTAATAGATCCCAATATCGATCAATGGGATTTACCTAAAGATATATCCATAAAACCTCACCCCTTACACTTAATAAAATAAGTTATAGTAAATATTCTAGATATCAAGTCTTAATTGAACTTTACTCAAGTTGCGCCAACTTCTAGCTTATTTAGAAATAATTGAACAAGGTACGAAGTTTATGCATGATGAGGAAAGGCTCAAACAAGGCTTAACCAAGCCAACTAAAGTATTCCTACTATGCATAAAGGTCTTCATGGGAGAATAAGGATTTAGTCTTGGTCCCCATAATTTAATTGTGTTTTCCTTTATAGTACCAATTCCCACCTTGCTCAAACACAACTAAACGAGGTACAATACTATGAATATCAAGGAAATATTGAACTAGAATCCAATTGGGCCAACTCATACTTTAATTTCATGAAATTAATCGCACTAGACAAGTTCTCTTAGGGAAAAATCATGTGCAACCCTTCAACACCTTCTAAAAAATGCTTAGCATATAACATGTGGTGAGGTTGTCGCATACTGTTGATGTCCCCTAGAGAGCATAAATGGAGAGTTGAGTCATCTCCAACCTGCAAAGGCTCACCCGCATCAACCTATAAAAATTAAAAAGACACCTAAACACATCAAGAAGAAGAAGAGCTCATTCTTGCCAAAGAAACCTCCTAAACCCAACCACCTTTTTTATAGAAGTACCAAGAGAGGTCCACACACTACAGGGAAGTTATGAGGTGTTGTTAACACAAGTTTCAACAACAATGTTCATAATATAGAATGACATGTACCAAAAATCTCCAAAAAATATTGAAATCCATGTGTAAATATGGTTCATATAAGTTCATAACAAAGAGAAATAACCTCAACCTCATGGAAATTTTTCTATGGGCCATATCCATGTGACTAATATAATATTGGGTAGCGTGAATTTTGATACTCATATTTGGTATTCAACAACAAGCATGCGCCCAGACCAAGAACCAAAAATACTTGCCAAACTTGGACTTACAAGAAGAGAATGGTTTAGGAAAGTTGTTATGCACTTTGGTTCATATATGGGTGAGTAAGTAACACTTGAAAACCTTCCAACCCTCTCTTCCTGTGAAAATCTCTCTTCCCATGAAAACCTCTAAAACAAGCATCTTGAGGGGGGCACACCCTGCATGTGTCATGAAAAGATGATTAGTGGGCAAGGAAAGTACAAACCGATAAATTAGATATTAAATAGGTAGGGTTAAAATCTTCCTCAACATGATAAACTTGTAATCAAGGTTGATCAATTCATGGTGGTAAAATTAAAAAAATTTCCAATCACAAGCGGCACATAGGCCAAGGAGCCTTGAGAACCTAGAAGAAGGCTTCCTTTACCCTAGCCAACATGTTGAAGGGGACTACATATGAAAGAATTTATAATGGCCAAAAGGGTTCTATTAATGCATTGACCTCCTCCCAATCTTCTTCACTATGCCATTAGCAACCAATACCGTTAAGAGATATAAAGCTAGAATTCCATTTAAGTGACCATGAAGAGAAGTTCACAATAAAACTCACAACAACCATGCAATCCAAAGTGAAGATTTCATCCTCTAGGGCAACACACTCTAAAATTAGAATTCCAAAAGGACTAAAGTCTTATTGAAGTGATATCGAGGTGAAACGAGGTTGTCCATTATCGCCTACTTTATGTGGCCTTTACCTTGACAACTTGGAGGAATAGGTAGAAAGTATGGGAGGAGAGGGATTATGATAGGTTAACTATGTAGTGAAACTTCTTCTCTATGGTAATGACCTCATCTTGATTGGCAATACATTTGAAACTTTGAAAGAACATCTAAAATATTTAAAACATTTTTCTAGAGAAGTTGAGATGCAAGTAATCACTAGAAAGACTAAAATTATGGTTTTATTTACTCGAAAAAAATAAAAGCATCCATATGTTTTACTTGATAGAAAAACATTTAGAGATAATAATATAATGCAAATCCCTTGGGTCATATTTTTAGAGCAAAATAAATTGAGGAATATGCACAATGAAATGAATACAAGTACGATGCAGGGCACTTTACTCATTGCTAAATAGGGGCAAACAAGTAGAGCTATGGGATTAGAAAACCATTAGGGTCCTTTTTGTGTTATTAATTATTCTAGTGGTGTTGTATGGGTATCAGGTATGGAATTGCAATACACCAAATTTTAAATGAAGATATACTGAAATAATTCAAAAGTAATTAATTGTAAATAATTTGAAAATTGAAGCATCAACCCCATATGATATTTTACATGCATAAATAGGGACTATTCCACTAGAAGCATAAGTTATGATAAGGTTATTGGGGTACCTAAAGAAAATAAAAAGAATGGAAGATAGTAGGTTGTCAAAACAAGTAATAATAAAAACACTAAATAAAAAGAAAAAAAAACACATGGATGAAACAAAAAAACAAATGGATGAAAAATGAAGCATTAAATTTCATGAGGTCCCAAACTCAACACAAAAATTAAACAATATGTGAGGAAAAATTTAGACGTATCATGTGGACTAAATATTTAGGAAAAAAAAATAGTTATCCATCAACGAGCTCAACCCAAATTTTGCACACAACCAAAAGAAGTACAATGCAAATATCAAATGGAAGGAAAATATGCTTATATCCCAACTAAGATCTAATTTACACCATCTCATATGCGAAACTAGGAGATAAACAATTTTTCCAGAGGCATGGTCAAATTGAATATGTATCTTTTGCATAGTAAGAGTACTAGAGACCAAAAAAAAGTTTGTCATGGAATTTTATGTCTACAAGGACATCATGATTGCATATGAAAACACTCTAAAAGTAAAATCACTAATGGTTTTTTTTTTAAGTTCAGACTAAAAAAACAAAAAAACTTTTTATCAAAATCAACAATAGAAGAAGCACACTCCAATAGATGATAAGAGGATGTTGAGCTTTTTTACTTTGTTGAATAATTTATTTTTTTGAATATTAAATTTTGGAACTTTGAATAAGAGATCCAAAATTTAAATCCAAAAGGGAGTAAGGTTATACAACACACCCCATCTTGTATTAAAAGCTTTTGGTCCCATAAACACTTTCTGTCTTATATTTAAATCACATAATTTCAAATTCAAACCTTAAACCTTTTATTTTGAATTTCAAGTAATATATTGACTTCATGTCAAATCCTAGGTCTAACCAATGAATAAGAAATATAGTATGTTAACTTCATGTCAAATACCAGGTCTAACCAATGAATAAGAAATATAGTATGTTGACTTCATGTCAAATCCCAAATCTAACCAATGAATAAGAAATATAGATAATAGTTCAATTCATTTCATTCTTACAAGTTTTTAAGCATGAAATAAATAGCATCCATGAGGATCAAACACATTCATCATTCTATACTTCTACTTCTTTTAAACTTTAAAGTTTTTTTTTTTTTAATATTTAAAAACATTTTTTATAAAAATTATTATTATTATTTATTTGCATAACTTGTAAAATAAAAGTAATCACAAATATTTCAAATAAATAAGATGACATAATAACATTAATACTAAAATAAAAACACATAATAACCATATCATATCATTTTGGTTTATTATATAAAGGAAGAAGCACTTGTGTTGTGCTATCTATTTGGTAGACAATTTTTTATTTTTGTTTTAAAAAAAATTATATTAGGAAAGATTATTTACAAGGATTATTTTTGAAAATATTATTATAAAAAAATTATTTTTTTATTAAAATAAAAAATATTTTTTTAAAATTAATAAGTAAACTTAATTTTAATATTAAAAACACTAAAAAAACATTTCAATCATAATGAAAAAAATTATAACATTTTTTTATGCATAGTTAGATAAACCAAAGTCAATGGGACCGTGATCCTCCATGGTATCGCGTTAGGACAACTAATTGTCAAACACTCAAAACTAAGTCAATGAGACCTTGACCCTTTAGGGCATTGGGTTGGAGCAGTCAATCGATAAACACTCAAAATGAAGTCAACTGGACCCCAATACTCTAGGGCATCAGGTTGGGGCAGCCAACAAACAAACACTCAAAACAAAGTCAGCGAGACCTCCGACCCTCTAGAGCATCGGGCTAGGGCAACCAAATGGCAAACACTCAAAATAAAGTTACTGAATCTCGACCCTCTAGGGCATCTTGTCAACCCTCCAGGGTATCGAGTTAGGGCAACCAATTCACAAACACTCAAAACAAAATTAACGAGACCTCAAACCTCAAGGGCATTGGATTGGGGCAACCAACAAACAAACACTAAAAATGAAGTCAACATGACCCCGACCCTTCAAAGGCATTGGGTTGGAGCAACCAATAAAAAACACTTAAAAAAAGTCAATGAGACCTTCAGCCCTCTAGGTCTTTAGGCTAGGGCAGCCACCAAACAAACACTCAAAACAAAGTCAACAGGACCTTCAACCCACCAGGGCATCGGGCTAGGCAACCAAATGACAAACACTCAAAATGAAGTTACTGAACCCTTACCCTCAAGGGAATCTCATCAACCCTACAGGGCATCAAGCTAGGGCAACCAACTCACAAAAACTCAAAATGAAGTTAATGAGACCCCGACCCTCTAGGGCATTGAGTTGAGGCAACCAACAAACACTAAAAATGAAGTCAAAAAGACCCCGACCCTTCAAGGTATTGGGCTGGAGCAACCAATAAATAAACACTCAAAACAAAGTCAATGAGACCTTCAACCCTCTAAGTCATCAAAAATACCCCGATCCTTCAAGGCATTGGGCTGAAGCAACCAATAAATAAACACTCAAAACAAAGTCAATGAGACCTTCAACCCTCTAAGTCATTGGGATAGGGTAACCAACCAACAAACACTCAAAACAAAGTCAATAGGACCTTGTTCCTCCAAGGCATTGGGTTGAGGCAGCCAACCAAAAAACACTCAAAACTAAGTCAATGATACCCCATCCTTTAAGGAATTGGGTTGAGGCAGCCAACCAATAAACACTCAAAATGAAGTCAATAGGGCTGAGGCAGCCATCCAATAAACACTCAAAATGAAGTCAATAAAACCCTTGATCCTTTAGGACATCGGGTTGGAGCAGCTAACCGACAAACACTCGGCTACTACCATTCAACCTATCTCCTTCTAGATACGCCATGGTTTGAACCTTGGACCTCCCGAAAGAAAAGCGAAAGCCCTAACCACTTCTTTGTCTTGTCCTTGTGGATAAAAAAATATAACATAAATATAAAACAAATAATACAAAAATTAATTTAACTTAAAATGTTAAAAAAACAAAGATAACATTTAATGTATTTAATAGCCTTGTCTTGTCCTTCAAATAAAAAAAGCTATAACATAAATATAAAACAAATAATACAAAAATTAATTTAACTAAAAAAACAAAAATAACATTTAATGTATTTATTAGTTTTAATTTAATTCATTTGATGTTTAAGAAGCCTTAAAGTTTAAATCTTGTAAAAAAAAACAATTATTTTTTTCACAGGAGAAGTAATAGACTCCTCATCCAACTAGGACTACAAATTCTAGCATATTGAATAAAAACAGAGTCAACAAAATCTCACTCCTCATCCAACTGAGATGAACAGAGTCAACAAAATCCCACTAACAAGCACTCTTCCCCTACTAGCTTATCTAACCTATCCCTTTAAACTCATATATAATAACCTTATCAAATCATACATTGTAACCAAACTATTATAATACTTTTATATAGTTATAAGCATAATTAATTTTCAAAAATAAAACGCTCAAAATCTACGAAGGCATGTGGCAGCGCTGGTTGGCGAGCCGAAGGAGAACGTGGAGAGGGTTTTCTGTGATGTATTCGCTTGAATACGGCCCAAAGGTTAGAAATAGGTATGGATTGGTAAGTTTTAGTGTTTATCAACATATAATTTTAAATTTTTAGATATGTTTGTTTATGTTTTTTTGAGCTGACAATTATCTTCTCAACTGTAATACCCTAAAATTTAAATCTTACTTAAAAATGTAAATATAATTAAATAAAAAAATAAAAATAAAATAACTAGAATGTTACCTCCTTGCTTTGAGGATTTTATCGGGAGTTAATTAAATCCTCTTCTATGTTTGAATTAGAGAATGGAGATTGGCTTAATTTTCGATTTGAATTACTTGCGCTTCATGCTGCTCTTCTTAATTATTTCAGTTCTCATAAAATAAGCTGAAATTAGAGAGAAGAGAATTGTGAGTGTTACCACATTTTAAGTGGATTAATGTTTCGAAAGTAGCAGGTCTGAAATTTGAGGGGCAACAGTGCCATGACGTACTTCAACTGTCCCGTGCAAATTTAAGCGTTCCACGATTAAATTGTTGATGAGTGAATTTTTTTTTTGGTTAACACATAAAGTGATTTTTCAATCAAAAAAATTATACCTATACATATTTGCAATTTAAATTTTAAATTTAAGAAAAAAATACCAAAACCAAAACAGTTCCAACAATTTTTTTAATACTCCATACAAAAATTATATATATTTATTTGAGTCAAGCGCCGCGAATGTCAGACAAGGAACGAAATTTTGAGCCTTTTTCGTGAACGCTCCTACATAACATCTTTACGTTTAATTCTTGAGCGTTTTGTGTGCGTGACTATTGTGATCAACAGGCAGTCGGTCACATGTTTCTATAATTGTGTAAAATTAAACAATATTACTTATTTAATATAATTATATTAAAAAAATATGATATGTAATTTTATTTTACAAAATTTACATTTTAAAATTTTAAGTACAACATCTTTAATGCCAAGATTATTCAGGTTGCATTGAGGTTATAGATAATAAGAAATGACATGTTTGTTTATTTATTTATTATAAATTGCTGCACATATGAAATTCATAAAAATTATTATGAAGAGAAGAAATTAGAGGAAAGATTTAAGAGTTTAGGAGAATTGTAATTGGATTTAATGTTGAAAATAGCAAATTTATTTAGACGAAAGAAGAGTAAAAAAAAAAGAAAATAAATTAGTGAAGGAGAGATTTATAAGATTAAGAAGGTTGTGATTAAATTTGATGTTGTTTCGGTTTTCGACGTTATGAAACTTTTGACCGGGAGGTTTTTTCTCCTATTTTGGATTTGGCCATGCTTAGTTCTTATGTTGTGGTTCGTGATCAAGGTGTTTTGCTTGCTGGGGGTTTTGGTCTTGGTATTGCTGGTATGTTCTGCTCTTTTCTGGGTTGGGCATTATCACTCTTATCAAGGGTAGAGGGTCCAATGTTGATGCAAACCTGTAGGGGTGATCTTGGGCCATTATAATGCAGTGGAAAATTTTGGTTGTTGATCCCTTGGTTGGCTCTCGCTCTGGTTGGTGGGTGTGTTGGGTGGTTGCGTTTCTTGGGTTGTTTGTTAGTTTCGGGGACTTGGTTGGATTGTGCAACATTTCTTTTAAGTTGGGTAGTTTTATGTTTTTTTTTGTTTTCCAAGTAGAGAAAATGGCCATCTATTGATCCAAACCTATTGGGGTAAGCTTGGTATGGTGTTTGACTCCATAAATTTGACGGTGTTCCCTTGGCTGGCTTCGGCTCTGATGGCTTGGCTGCTTTGGTTGGATGGTGTTTGGATGGCTCTGTTGCTAGGGTTCTCTACCAGTATTGGTTTTGTGGCTGATTTGTGACGCTTTCTTTTGGGTTTGGTAACAGGGCCAAATACCAACCCAAATCTGTTGGAGTAAAAGTGGGTTGTTATGCTGCAGTGGATTTCGGATTTTGGCTCTATGTCTCTGGTGGGTTTCCTAGCTTCGGTGGTCTGTAGAGATCTCTTTCTTCAGTTCCAGCAATGGTGGTGTGTTTGATCCCAGGGTTCTAAGGCTTATTTTTTGGGATCTTACCCTTCTCCCTCTTAGGTGCAATGTGAAATGTTGTTATCTCCTTTTTCTTGTACCTGAAAGCGGTTTTTCTTGAAAAAAATTTGGTTGCCTCCACCGAGATTTGCGGGTTTCATGGAATTTATTATGAAGATCTTCTGGATGGTTTTATGTTGTGGATTTTGTTTGTCGATATATCTAATGTTGTTTTCTTAAACCAACTATTCACATGAGGGGTTCTCCTATTATGTACTTTGTTGGATAGATTTGTTGATTGTGATAACGTGATTGCTATGTTCTCCTTTCTTTTCAGGCGGTAAATGCTTCGGTTTGGGTAGTTTTTATTTGTAAATTTAGTTTTAACCGTAGCATTTTCATTATTTTATTTTTTTTATTCATTGCTTTAAATTTAGAGCACACGGTGGTTTTACCATGAGACAATATCTTATATTTGCTTGGTAAAATTTTGCAAGTTATTTGCTAGGAGGTTGTTTCATTGGATTTTCTTGGATTTTTGGGTTTGATTTTTGGAATCTAGCTCAATATTTCTTGATGTCTTATTGCTAGATCTGGGTTGCCTTTCAAAACCCTACTTGTAATAGGTTTGGGCACCCTGATAAAAAAAATTGATGTTATAAATAATAAATTTTAATCTTATAGTTAAATTAAGGAAGAGTTAAAAAAAATTAATTAAGGACCAGAGATTAAAAGTTTTAGAGGGTTGTGATTGGATTTGATATTGAAAACATAAAATTTCAAATTTTATGTCAAATCGAAGAAGAGTTAAAGAGTAAATAAAAGTTAAAAATAAAAAATAAAAAAAATCAATGATGTGTGAAATTAAAACTTAATTATCATGGTAAGAAAAGTACTATCATATAAATATAAGTGGTCTCAAAATTTAAGGCTTACATAGGACTTAATTCTATACATAAACATTGAACATGTCTTTTTTAAATAAGATAAGATCTATATAATGTAGGTATAAATTAGAAGCTCAAATTTTTAATGAAGTATCCTTTTTTATTATGTTTTTGAAATTGAAAATAATTTATAGTTGTTAAAAAATGCATATCCTTTATTGTAAATGTAAATATAAATCTCATAAATAAGGGGAAAAAATTAAACCATTAGTGCAAGAGTGGAGAGGGAGTTCAACAGCGACTATGAGCTCAATTTTGGAGGGAGTGCAATGAGTGCCAGCATGATCTGAGAGGGAGTACAACAAGAAGTTTGAGCAAGATCCGAGAGGGAGTGCAACAATGAGTGTGAGTGTGAACGCAAGCCAAGATGGAGTGTGGAGAGGAAGCACAGCAACGAGTGCGAGCACGAGCCAGGTGTGAGGGTGAGTCGAGAGTCAGGAGGAAATGCGAGTAGGAAATAGAAAGAAAAGTGTGATCCAATTGAATAAAATGCAATACGATATCGGAGGAAATGTGATCTAAGAGTGAGTGCAAGACAAGATTCAGTCATGGTGAAATAGTAGTGGGTTCATCTGGAGTGCATCAAAGCTTCAAAACCTTACCACAAATACATGAAACATTATTTTCAAAAATTGTTGAAGCTAAGGAACATCAAGAAAAATAAGAGACAAGGGCTATTACAAGCCAAGAGGGATTGCAAGACAAGAGTGAGTGTTAAGCAGGAGAGACTGCAAGTCGAGAGGGAATGTGATCCAAGAGGAGTGCAATCCAAGAGCATTCCCCATTAGCTAGAATGGAAGGAAAGTCAATTGAAAGGCCTAATAGAAATCCAACATGCCTTAGTTTGAAGTATAGAGGCCTAATTTAGAGATAAGTAGAAGTGCGAATACATGGCAAGTTCGATCTAGGTAGCAGATGTTACACCAAAAGTGAGTATCAAGAATGAGATGATTGAGGATGATATAATGGTTCTTAAAAGTAGAGGGTTAATTTGTAAGTTTCATAGATCATGGCCAAGGTTTTTGGAGATGCAAAATTGGATCAAGTGGAATTGGGGATTAAATTCAAATTACTTTGTGACTTTTTTTCTTAAAGATTTTTTTCTCATCATCTTTTCTAGTTCGAAAATTAGGGATAAAATAATGGTTGGTGGCCCATGGTTTAGGAGAAGATATGCACTTAATTTGAGATTATGGAATACATTTTTTTTCTGTTGAGACAAACTTTTAAGAAGTTTCTAGTATGGGTTAGGCTTTTTGGACTTCCATATCAACTTATAAATAAGGATGTTGTGAAGAATATTGAAAACACCCTAGGGGAATTCATCAAGGAAGGACTAACTACTAAGGACAGAAAGCATGATATATATACTCAAATATGTGTTGCTATGGATATTTCAAAACCTTTTACACAATACATTAAGATAAAATTTGAATCAAGAGAATGGGATCAACAAGTAGATTTATAAAATATTGCATTTTGCTACCAGAATTGTTATGAGATTGGACACATGGCAAGAGTTTGCAAAGTGAAAACTATGAAGAAATTCTAGCCATGAGATAAAATTTAAGATAAATCAAGGAAATAATACAATAATATAAGCTACATCAGATCAAGGATATTCTAATCCGAAATAAGAGGTAAAGAAATCCTATCTATAGTATCATTTGGCAAGTTCAGAAGGAATTAAAGGTGTAAAAGAATATGTGGAGAGAAATCCTAAAACAAAGATGACAAAAGAGGTCAAGTTTATTTGAGGTAAATCATATTTATTTTACTCAAGAGGTACAAAATCCTCTCCAAGTAATAAGAGTGAAAGAGATGAAAATGTTATCCCTTGCACTTCAAGGTTTCAAGAGTAGCATAATAAAGAAATAAGGATGAAAGAAACCCATAACAATTTAGGTTTTTTAGAGCAAAATAAGAAGGTAATTACTACAAAAGAGCATCCTTGCACTTTAGGGTTTCTAGGGCAACATAAAGAATATTATGCTTTTGAGGTTATTCATTGCACTTCGCATACTTCAGAATAAGGGAAACCTAAATATGATAAGTCTTACTATGAGTATTGTAAGAATATTGAAGAGATTGATGAAGATGAAAGAATTGTTGGGAATAAAAAAAGAGAGGAAGGCCCAAGAAGTAAAAACAAAGAGAGAAAGAAACCCAAAAGGATATTGACATGGAAAACAAAAACAAATAAGTGCTAACAAGAAGTGGGGCTAAACCCACAAATAAAATAAAATAACAATAAAAATAATATCTCAAAATATTAGGGAAATGGATAATAACCCTAAAAAAAAGAATTAAGAAATTATAAGGTTGTTTAGACAAGATATTTATAGATATAGAAGTTAGGCAACAAATATTTTAGCCATTAGCAGTGTTGAATTTCATCATGGCAAAATTTAAATTTTAGAAAGCATCTAATATAAAAAAAGTTAATTGTTGAAACTTAGCATTTTGAGGAAGATGGAGATTGATAGAAAGACAAATGAAGAATGTATTTGATGGAAAGACAAAGGTAGATATTATATTTAATTAACTTGTTAAAAATGTAATGAAAGCAATGTAATGTTTTTGTAATGGGAGTGACTCCCAATAGAAGCCACACATAACTTATTAAAAAATTTAAAGATCATTAATTGTTTTTACCAAAATAAAAATCATCTTGTTTATTTTTTTTAAAGTAATACTTCTTATACACATCCACCATGTGGATTGGTCACATCAACGGGGATAAAATCATCTTTTTTAAGAAGAGAATGTTTTAAATTTAAGAAAGTTATGACTTATCGTAACTAATATTATTCTTAACAAACCATTTATTTATGTTCGTCTATTTTTCATTAAATAATTATAAAAATTGCTTCTAGCTTGCTTGACCATTCTTAATTCATATTTTAACATATTTGATTAAATATCTTTCTCTTTTGTAATTCACATAAAATATTATATATATATTTTTTGAAATGATAATACATTTTCACATAATAAAGTTTTAGCAATTCTTAATTGTTTCAATCAAATAAAACCATCTTTTTTTTTTTTGTGGAAAACATCCCAAAAGGGATGCCACTTTCGGGTAAGACCCAAGGAGGCAGGGGTATCCATTCCGCCAAAAATGCCCAGGACTCGGACCTGGCCTACCACCTTTGACATACTCAAGGAGCAAACAAACACACAAAACCAATTTAAAAATAAGTAAATAACAACAAAAATAATAAAATAAAATAAAAAACATGCTCCTTGAGTGTGTCAAAAACAAAAGCACAACCAAACACGCACAATAAGATAAAAGAAACCACAACACAAACCACATAGAAAAACACAAGAACCACATAACAAAACACAAACAAGACAAAAACAACAGAACACTACAAAGACATAACCCAAAAAAAACATGAAAAATAAACACAACCAAAACCTAAAAAATAAAAATAAAATAAAATAAAAATAAAAATAAAAAACAACCAACAACAGACAATAAACAAAAACAAAAAACATAGAAAACACTCACACATAAAAACATGAAATAACACAAACAAAGAGAAACCCAAGAACAAGAACGAAAAAAACACAAGAACAATAACAAAAAACATAAAAAAAAAAAAACAACAAATGAACAACAAAAAACAACACAAAGAACACAAAAACAAAACAAAACAAAAGAACCCACCCACCTTAAAAAACTAAACAAAAAAAATAAAATAAAAAAGAAAAAAAAATGAACATAACAATGACCTATCTAGACCAGAAGACTATTAAGGCAAGAATCAACAGAGGAAACAAAATAAAGAATAGAATGAGCTAGGGAACTAAAAAAAACTGAATGAACCAAAGAGAAGCAAAAAAAAAAAAAACAAGAAGAAACTAGGTACCTTCAAAACTGGAGCCATCCAAAGAAATGATAGAAAGAAGAGCTTCCCTAATTTGAGAAGCCCACCATATAGGAGGGTGGCCATAACAAGTAAGATCACCTTTGTCCAAAGCCCAATTAGCTAAAGCATCAACACTCTTGTTTTGATCTCTGACCACATGATTGTAATCAACTTTCAAAAATCCCATCCTGGATTAATTGAATCTTCTCAATAATTCTTTTTATTCTCCAATCCACCTTATGATTCTTAGAAGGAGTCTTCAAGAGATTAATCATAAGTTGAGAGTCAGACTCAACTAACACCTTTTCCCATCCAACCTTAGTAGCCTCCTCGAAGGCCTCTGAGGATACCATACCCCTCAAGCAAGGTTATTGGAAAGAATACCCAAATTCTCAAAGAAAAGTAAAAACCAGGGAGCCATCCGAAAGTCTACCAATTCCTCCCACACCGGCTTTTCCAGGGTTCCCTCTAGAGGCTCCATCAGTATTGACTTTTCCAAAATCCTTAGGAGGAGGTTGCCAATTTCTAGTCCTATCCATCTTACTAATACTCACATTCCCTTTAAGTTGGTTGCCCTTAGAAGATTTAATCTTCAATATTTGCATCACTTGATCCCATATTTGGTGGGAGTTTTGGGGGTGATTAAGGAGTTGATGGACTGATTCAACTAAGTTGGCTATGGTCTTTTGCCAAATATAGTGAATATCCTTCCTATCTTGATTAAAAATTTGGTTGTTCCTTTCATTCCAAATATTCCAAAGAAGAATGGTAGAACCCATCCAAACTACTCGCCTAATAAAATGATCAACACCCTCTTGATTAGGCCAATCCCTCCAAAGTTGTTCAAAAGTAAAAAAATTGGACCACTGTAAGCCAAGTAAAGTGGCCATTCTCCTCCATAGCTCAGAGGCTAAAGTACACTCAATAAAAATATGGTTGAGATTTTCTACATTCTCTTCACACATTTCACATCTAAAAGGGCCATGAAAACCACGCTTCATAAGTTGCTCACCAAGTAAGCACCCTACGATGCAATAAAAGCCAATTAAAGAACCTCACCTTAGGCCAGAGCTTTTGAGCCCACAATCGAGAAAATATGTCAGAAGAATGGTTGGGATTATTATGGCATAAGGTCAAATAACCTTGAGCAACCGAATACTCACCCTTAGTAGTGTTGTTCCATCCAAAACAATCTTTTTCATGGGACCAAGAGAGGGATCTCATATGAAGGATGCCTTGGATATCTTGTCTTTGCCTTTCTGGGATTTGAATAGGCCAATCCTCAATAGGGATCCAATATCTACCAACCTTTGAATTACCAGTATGGTACCGACAAGTAATTAGCCACCTTTATCCAATTAGCTCGGTGAAGCTCCTCCATCCAAGGCCTCCAATCGGGAAACTCGAGTTATCAAAGGCTTGTGACCATCCCAAGAATCTATCCAAAAATTTGCCTGTTGACCATTATGAATGATCCAAAATAATTTTTTCTTTATCAAATCCTCACCAGTCTTAAGAACTGCTAAAATGGGAGAACCTTTGGTAGGAAGTTGATAGCGAACAAGGTCTTCAGGACTTTTGTTCTCAATATATTTAGCACGAAGATTATTGGCCCAAAGAGCATTGGGGTTATGCAACATCCTCCAATATAATTTAGCAGCTAAAGCTTTGTTGTTATTAATAGAAGACCGAAATCCTAACCCCCCTTCACTCTTAGGAAGACATAAAGTATCCCATTTCACCAAGGCCCATTTTCTTTTCTCCTTAGTACCACTCCAAAGGAAACGATGACTCGATTTGATCCAATTCTCGAAGAACAACCTTTGGGATATTCAAAATGGAAGAAACATAAATAGGAATAGCTTGAAGGACTGATTTTACCAAGGTGATTCTACCCCTAGAAGAAAGCCACTTGTTGGTCCACTTTCCAATTTTCTTCTTGACTTTGTCCAACAACCAATTCCAATATTTATTTTTTTGCCTTTGAATATTTATGGGAATACCTAAATAAGTGATTGGAAGAGAGGTCTTCTTATATCTTAATTTATCCAAGACCATGGATTCCTGTCTAGCAAAGTAGTGAAAGAAAATAACTTTAGATTTGTCTTCATTGATCAACTGCCCAGTAGCCTTAGAAAAACAACTAATGATTTGCTTAATATTAGAAGCTTCCTTAACTGTAGCTTTACCTAAAAGAGTAGAGTCATCCACAAATTGAAGATGAGAGATAGGTCTAGCTCCATGAGCAATGGTAACTCCCTCAAGGGTTTTGTTTTCCCTCTTTTTGGTTATAGTCCTACCCAAGCATTCAACAAGAATGATGAATAAATAAGGGGATAGCGGGTCACCTTGCCTAATACCTCTGGAAGCTGGGAATGACCGAGAAGGCCTGCCATTGATAAGAACTAAGTAGGAAATCGAAGAGATACATCCCATAATCCAATCCATCCAATCCTTAGAGAAACCAAATTGCCTCAAAACTTTGATAAGGAAGTGCCAATCCACTCTGTCATAAGCTTTGGATAAGTCTAACCGAATGAACATGGAAGGAGAATTTTGCATATCCATGGAATGGATGGCTTCCTGAGCAAGAACTATCTCATCTACTATTTGACGTCCTTCCACATAACCCCCTTGCTCTGGGGAAATAATCTTATGCAAAAGAGGCTTCAACCTTTCTTCCATGATTTTAGTAATGATTTTGAGAAGAACATTACATAAAGCAATAGGTCTAAAAGCTGAGATATGATCAACCTCTTGAGCTTTTGGAACAAGAGTAATATAAGTTTTATTGATAACCTTCAAAATTTCTTTGGCTTTCCCGGCTTCTTCCACCACCTCTAATAAATCAACATGAAGGATATCCCAGAACTCTTGGTAGAACTCAATGGGAAAACCATCGAGACCTCGGGGTTTTCCCTTTTTGCATTTTAAAAACTACTTGTTGAAGCTCATTGATAGTAACAGGAGCAGTCAAAATAGAGTTCTCCTCGAAGTGATAAGAGAAGGGATTGCTTGAAGAACATTTTGTTGTGAAGTTGAGTCAAGAGGAGTAGCAACAAAAATATTGGAAAAGTAATCAACAACAATAGAGTTCATGCCATCCCAAGTATAAACAACATCTCCAGAATCTGATTTTAAGGAAGAAATAAAGTTGTGAGATCTTCGAGCTAGAAGAGATTTGTGGAAGAAATTTGTGTTTCGATCTCCTTCTTTGAGCCATTGAATTCTAGATTTTTGCTTCCATAAGATTTCTTCTCTTTTTTCCCATTCCTCTAACTGAGTTGTGAGTTTAATTTCATCCGCACTTCTCTTCTCTGTGAGGCCATCTAAACGGATTTTCTTATTCAAATTTTCAAGATGAGCAATAACTTCATGTTTTTTTTATGAACATCCCCAAACTCTTTCCAGTTCCAAGTCTTGATTTTGGATTTAATGTATTGCAGTCTTTTGGCAAAATAGAACATCTTAGTCCCATGCCTAGGTTTACCTTCCTTCCACCATTGTTGCACATGAGGTCTGAAGGAAATGTCTCTAAGCCACATTAATTGAAAACAAAAAGGAGAGAAACTCACATTGGTTTTCCACATTTCCACCATGACTGGCCAATGATCCGAACCAACATTATTAAGAGTCTTCACTTTAGGAATGTGACCATGGATTAAGAAATTTTTAGAGAGCAAAAACCTATCCAATCTCTCCATTATACAAGCTAAGCCTTGCCTTCTGTTAGACCAAGTCATAAGGCCATTATCTCGGTTGGATATCCACAAGATGGAGGTTTGCAATATATTCGCTCATGAGGTCGGTGCTTTTGTCCAAATTTCTATTTCCCCCCTTTTCTCATCCAGAGAGAGGATGGTATTGAAATCTCCTCCGATCAAGATCCAAGATTTAGGAAAATGAGAGATAATATGAGTAATATCCTTCCACTGTCTTCTTTTTTCCTCCAAAGAAGTCGGAGCATAAACAGTAATGCAGAGCATAATCTGGTTGGAATGTCTACTTTGAATAGCTATAGCCAACAAACCCCAACTGCCAACCATATGGTGAATAACTACCTCTTTTGGGTCCCAAAGACAAGCAATGCCACCCGAAGTCCCTTGGGAACCGAGGGAAACCACTTTTCCAGCTGGCCAAATTTTACTGGCAATTGAGTCCATATCCTCCATTGACATCTTTGTTTCTTGAAGGAAAACAAGATGTGGATGATTTATTCGAATCATTCTTCTAATTTCATTTTGTTTTGAAAGACTCCCTTTGAGTCCTCTAATATTCCAAGTGATGATCTTCATTAATACTAGGGCTAAAAAATTTGGGAAGGGCATTAATATTACCTTCCTCTACAAGCTTTTCACCTTCTTTTACCATATGATATTGATTGGTCTTGCGACCTGCTTTTTGATTAGAATCCATCTTCAATTTTTTTTCCCTATTTCTTGACTTATTCCAATTGAATCTGAGATGGCTTCTAACCTTGAAGAATGCTCGTACACAGCCAAAATTTTACTAGATGGTTCAACGGAGTCTATATTGGGACCTACATTATTTGAAGTTTTGACATTTGAAAGATTGTTTTTCTTGTGTAAATTTTCTCCTTTTTTTTTTGTTGAAAACCTTTGATTTGTTGGTTTGTCTCTGAGTTCTTCCCTTCATATTTAAATTGTGTTTCTAAGATTTCAGTTTCCATTATTTCCTCTTCCTCACTTGGGACATCATTTGTGGAAAGGATTTCAAACATATTAGCAGATGACTTTGATTGATCCTTCATAACTAGTTTTTTTTTAGTGTTCTTCTTCTTAGGTATTTGGAAACTAGCTGAGTTTATATCTTCTTTCTTTTGATCAGGAATTTTATTTGGGCAAGCACTTGCCAAATGACCATATTCATGGCAAATTCTACAATGAAAAGGAATGTTCTCATAGTCCACTACTTGCTCCCAAGTGTCTTCCCCAAATTGTAATGTGATATTTTTAGGTAGGGGTTTGTCAAAATCCATTAAAACACAAATTCGAGCATAAATAATATGTTCAAAATTTTGAGTACAATCAGCAATCATCATAAAAGTTCCTAAAGAGTTTCCAATTGAAGAAAAAATAGTAGGATTCCAAAATTCAATAGGGAGGCCAAAGAGTCTAACCCACACGGGAGCTATAGAAGGCATCTCTTCTTCGGCTTTAAATTTAGTATGCCAGGGCTTCATGAAAAGCCCTGCCCTTCCAAAAAACCAAGGACCCCCTTGAAAATTTTTCTCTCTATCTTCATTATTAGCAAATAAAACAAGAAAATAACCATTTGGATAAATAGAGATTTGTAACTCACCTTTAGTTTTCCAGATTTTTGCAGCCCAGACTTTGAAAGCAGATAGACTCGAACGAAAACCCACGAACCGACAAATTAGTCCTCTTTTTTCCAAATCTTCAATGCCAGTCTGAATGTTACCCATATCAAGCTTAACAATAGGAGTTCCATCAGCTACTTTAAGACATCCTGACTCCATTTTCCTGGGATCAATATTAGGCATTCTTAGAGGTTTATGGGAAGCCCTAAGATTGATATTAGCATTGGGCTGAGGCTGTCCACCACGAAGGGCATCCCTAAAATTCATTTTTGGGACCGAGTCTTCGAAATTCTTACCCTTGACAGGGGTTTTCATAGTAGAATTATTTTGTGGGTGCACCTTAGCACCGGATTCACTTGAGATATGAGCCATTTTTTGATCAACTACTTGAAACTTGTTTCGTGATCTCTTTAATCCTTGCCCTAGACGCCGTGGAAAGGTATGGTTTTCACTTTTCTTTTGTGCAGAAAATTGGAAGCCGTTGTCACTCAAGTTCACAGTATGATCTATTGAAAGATAAATTTCTAACCCATATTGGATCCCCTACAACATTTCCTGCTAAAATATTGAGCATAAACCACAAAAATATTGGCCGCTAGGGCCCGAAGGCCCTAAAACCAACCTCTGGAGCTGCTTGCACTCAACCCAAATGAAACCCTCGCATAGCCGCTTGCCAAATATCTCGTTCACACATAGGGATGCGCTAGGATCTGTGTTGCTCCAAATGATATGAAAATTGGTGGAGACGTTCTAGGGTTTTTCAGGCATCTACCCTCAAAATTTCAGCTCAATCTGAGTTCGAAAGTTTGGAAGTATGGGCAGTCCTACAAAAAATGTCTAATCAATTTTTCCCTCCTTGTTCCAAACTCCATCAATTAACTATCTTGTTCAACCTCAAATAAAACCATCTTATTCAAAAATAAAATGACTTAAATTTTTAAAATTTGTAAGTAGTATCTAGCTTTGACAAACCAAATGATCTACTTATTTATCCTCATCCTATTATAATTAAATAATTCTTCCATAGTTTTTAGTTTACTTGGTTATTCTTAATTCATATTTTAATATCTCAATTTAAGGTTTTTTATTTTTTATTAACATAAAATGTTTCTCTTTATGCTAACAATATTTTTACCTAATAAAGTGACATTAAGAAGTCTTCAATATTTCTTGAAAAAATAATTGAAATTTTTTTAAAAATTTTAAAGATCATTAATTATTTCAACTAAATAAAAACCAAATTTTCCAAGAAAAAAATAATTTAAATATATAAAAATTATGATTTGCTTTTTAATTATGACAAGTATTTCAAACAAATTAATACTTCTTGTAGTTTTCTTGCTTTATTAATTCATCTTTCATACTCAATTAAAACTCTTTCCACTTAATAAAATGAGATGTAAATATTCTTATATTTCTTTAAAAAATGAATGAACTAATAGTTTTTTTTTTTTTTTTTTTTTGTGTATATAGCGAGGTTACTCACATATATTAAAAGCTATAGGATCAACTATACTCAACTTCTAAATTCATCTTTTAATACTTGTTTTTTATACAATAAAGTAATATTGGAAGGTTTTTGATTTTTTTTTTAAAATAAAAAAGAGATTAATTATTAGTAAATTTATTCATTAATATTAAAATGTAGAGGTCTAGGTTTATTAAAGAAGAGGGTTAGGTGGATTGGTAGTTGTCTATATGGCCAGGCACTTACCAAGAAGAGACTTAGGTTTAAACCTTGGGGGTATGCTTGTTTGTTCACAAAGATAGTAGTTTGATCTAAATCTTCTAAGTGTGCACCACACAAACGAAGACAATACAAATTTCAAGTGATTGTTGGTGGTCCTTCTCACGTTGGGTTAACAATAACGAGGTGGTGTAGGCTTTTTGGAAGTAATCCCTACGTTTTAAACCTTGCACTTGACAATTAATCAACTCGTCTATGTATCAAAATATATATATATATATATATATAAAGATAGAGAGATAATGAAAATAAGAAATCTCACATAAGTATTTATTAAAATTTAGAGGGCCAACTATTCTTACAAATATAATTTGATGTTAATAAAAATAAAATAGTTTAGATAAGAAAAACCTAAGACTTATATTTTTAAGATATTTATCTTCTCCTTGATAAATATTTAAACAAGTAACGAGGATTTGTAAATCATTCAAACATTCAATTATTATCAAATTATGATAAATTTACACCTTATTAAGATAAGGTTTACAAATTACATCAACAACCACCTTCAAGGAGTTTGAACACAAGACTACTTAAGAAACAACCATCATTTTAACCATCATCTTAGATAAACCAATATTAAACTGAAACAAAATTTTACTAAAAAAATAATAATTAAAACTAACCAAACCAAAATCCATAAATATCTTGGACCTTTATACACTCCACATATGGAGTATACCATTAAAAAAAAAATTATTTATTTGAATTAAACATTGTATATATATTATTTGGGTTGTGTGATAAACTTTTATGACCGATGCATAGAGATGAGCAGTTCCTTCCTAGCGATGATCCCTTGTACTCTTATCAATAGAGGATTAACACACATGTCATGGTTTGAACTTGAACCTCTTGAAGAAGATTCATATCTAGAACCCATTGGTTGTGCCCCGAAAATTTATCATGATAGTTTATGATTTTGTCACTATATTTTTTATCCGTTCCTATGACACATATGCAACCAATTAATTATCCGATGACATAAATAAAACTAAATATTGAAGCCAACCAAATATAACATCTATAAAATTCTTTGAGTTTGTATAGTTTCAGTTGAATCTTCTCAAAAACTATACACTCTCCATGTCAAGTAAACCATTCAACAAGTGTCACTCATTTGAATTAAATTTTAGTATTATTAATTAATTAATAATTTTTAAAAATTAGTTATATTGTATTCAAAGAGGTGTTATTAGTGTTATAGTGTAATTATATAGTTTCGGGGAAAATGACTTTTCTACAGAAGGTCCAAGGTTCAAACCATGACGTCTGTATGGTTATGTGTTAATTCCCCTGATGATAAGTTCAACTCTCCCCCTTATGAGAGGTCATAGTGGGATGGGATACCTAGCCTTGAGTGTTGTTCATAGAGGTTTCTCACACAAACCAAATATTAAAAATAAAAATAAAAAGTAAATATATTATAAATATATATATAAATATTATAATATCTTCATTATTATTCATGTATTGTTTTATAAAATTTAAACCTAGATTTAACTAAAATCTTCAAAAATTTAACCAATGAAGACGAGGTTAGTACCATTTGATATGATTAAAAAATAATTGTAATATACTTTAATTAATAAAAAGTTGAAAAATGGGATTATACACTCATGGCCTGGGTTTTCCCTTTAAAAATAGAGAGGGCCCTTTCAATTTCAAAATCCCCCTTATTTGAGCTCTTGAAAACGTATATAAAATCAGCTTATTTAAGATTGAAGAATATTTATTACTGGTTCTTATAAACCTAAAGATAACATAGCAAAAACTACCTTTTAAGATTAGAGAGCTCTCCCGAGGTCCTCGACCAAACAACGGAGCAACTCCGACAACAACCTTTATATCTTAAAAGCTCTGCTTGTATTTTCGTTGAGGTTCAAGGGGGTACCTCGCCTTGAATATGAGAAAGGCGTTCTTCTATTCATCTACAAAACTTGGGAAGGTTGCAGTAGCAAAAGCCATTGGAAGCTGTATTTTCTACATTAGAAGAATTAGTTTTATTTTAAATAAACCAAACAAAAGAATGACTGATCAAAAAATAGATTAGTCATTCAACAGAATCAACTTCAAAGTTTATATCATAGATGTTTTGACAATAGTTTTTTAATATAAATATGTATTAATCTTGAGTATTTTTTATTTATTATATAGGATTGAAATAATTGTATTTGTATTATATTAGAACAATTTTTAATTATTTATATAGTTTTGTATATTATATTATGTTTTTAATTGAAATTGAAACAAAGACCATATGGTAGAATTTTTGTGAGTCAAGCATTTTTACTAGTGGACTCAAATTTGGTTGTGAATGTTGGGATTTGAACCAACTCCTCTACAATTTGTTTGTGACTATTTGTATATGAACCTAGATTTTTATAAAATTTTAAAGTTTATCCACGAAATTGATTTATAATGTTTTTTTTTAATATCATTATTTCAAACCCATAGGTACTTTTATAACAATTTTTTAATTTGGTTTATAAGATTGAAATATATATCATCTTTACTACATAATGACCATGTTATTACAACATTTCAACAAAACAGAGGACCAAATCCTCTCATAAAAAGTTGTGTAAACGCATTGAAAAAAAAACATAAATACTTTTTTCTTAGAGGGAACAATGTAAAGGTTCAGGGTTTGGATCTTCTTCTGGAGGTCCAAGGTTCAAAACATGACATGTGTGGCTATGTATTAATCCTCTATCAATAAGTTTAACTCTCGACCTTATACTCAACCCTAAACGTCGGTTGTACTAGGGGTTTCTCACACTAACCAAATTAAAAAAAAAAAAACATTTTAATAAAATACATAATGGTATTACACTTTATAATTATGCATATGTCACCTAAGAAAATTTATATCATTATTTATATATATAGTCATCACATACAACGCACACCATCAGGCGGGAATGAGTAATTATCCATGACGTACACAAGAGCCAAAGCTCAAACCACATGGAATTACACTGGTTTGAACCTTGGACCTTCTAAAGAGATTCCAGAGCTCTTACCACTGCATTATCCCCACCCAAACTTTTAAAATATTATTAAGTCAAAAAAATCATATTTATTAATTTAATAATATATGAGTTATAAAGACCCATAAAAGACACATAATTTCAAGGAGGATGCCAAGCACATCATCTTGATGACTTCATCCCAATATGTACTTCAAGGAGGGTTATGCATAGCGATGAATATTCGCCAATAGGACAAATATTTGTATTTTCAAAATTCAAATTGGCAAGTTTGGGAGACCCTGGAAGTTGGTCCTTTCGCCCAAAATTTTTGAGATTTTTTTTTAAGGTGTCAGATCGCCATTCGTTGATAATGGTATTATGTTTTTTTAAACTCTTCAACACTCCCATCTAAATTGTGGATCATTTTCACTTTAAATTTCTAAAATTTTTAAATTATCCCGTCCAACTATAACACTATAAATAACTAACACGCTAACGATACTTTCACTAAAAAAATTTAAACTATTAGAAGAACATATGATCGATGGAGAAAAATATTGTAGAGGAGCAGTGGAAGCAGTTACACCCGACTTCCCCTAATGCAGTTTTACACTCGACCCAGCCCTCCCTCGAGCGGGTGTATTTTTGCACCCATCTTGGGCCAGAATGCAATTTTGCACCCACCCAACCCTCCCCTAGATGCATTTATGCACAAGGTCCCCCAGATATAGTTTTGCACTCGGGCCTTCCTCGGATGTATTTTTGCACCTAGCTCCCCTAAATACATAAATGTACTCGACCTTCCCTCAGATGTAGTTTTGCACCCAATCCTCCCCCAAATACATATCTAAAGGTAGTCGTTTGATGTTGTTTAATATTTTTTCCAATATTAACAAAAAATCACCAATGTTCTCTAACTTTTGGTGAAAAAATAAGGTAATTCACCATGTCTTCCTACATGAAGTTGCCTAGGATTCGCCAAGGTTTCAAAATAGATTCGCCATTTTTTTACAAGTATGTTTTGGGTTCGACCCCTTATGCATAACCCTAACTACAAGATTGACAAAGCTTTTAATATATAATATTTAGAAACCTACCATATATTGCAATAACCACCAATGCAAGACAATCCATACTTATAAATTGTTAAAAATGAGAGTTTCTCATTAAAAAATATTTATTGTAAGAAATGATCTCATGAGTTTTTCATTAGATTGCATTGGTACTAGTCATTATTTTAAATTAATAGTATCATATGTTGACATCTTCCTTTTTATGACATTAACATTATTTAAGGTATTTTTCCATATTGAGGATCCATATAAATTATATTTATTATAAAAATTTTAAAATTCATTAACTATTCATTTAAAAAAATTAAATAAATGATTAATACTTAACAATATTTTCGTCAATGTCAACTAGTCCTCTTAGTATCTAGTGGTTTATTCTTGGAGGTGTATCTATTTCAACAATTATATGTCAAATAATTATAGACAACTCTAATCCCTAACCTTGCTAAATATATGGTACCTTCTAAGGTTACGAACATTATACAATGTTTTATTATTATTATTTATTAATTTCACTATGAGCATTATACTTTATATAAATATAATCAAATTGAGTTCATTTCTTAGCTTTAGCTTGTTTCATTTAGTTAACTATTCAAGTGTACCATTACACTTAATTTTTCAATTTTAATGTAGTCTCTAATTTTATTGTGTTTATTCTTTTGAATAGGTTGAAAATCTAGGGCACATTGGGAGCCACCC
Organism: Wollemia nobilis; assembly: GCA_028583015.1. Taxonomy (NCBI): domain Eukaryota; kingdom Viridiplantae; phylum Streptophyta; class Pinopsida; order Araucariales; family Araucariaceae; genus Wollemia; species Wollemia nobilis. The sequence goes on along the minus strand of JAQPPZ010015863.1, from coordinate 5,320,912 downwards.
TTCCTGTTAATTGGACTTGGGTCTCCGATAGGAGAGACAAATTTCTTTTACCATTGCAATGTCTTTGTCAGGACTATAAATAATATTAATTTTTTTTATTAGGATAAAAAAGGGTTTTAGGGTCCTCAAACATGTACATCAATAGCCTTACAAAATGCTATCATCCACTTCTTAGTACAACTAAACCTTAGAATACCACATATCGATAAAACAACTTCTAAAACAAGACAGATTAATAGACCACTTCCAAAATAGAAACTTTAAAATAAATTGTAGTTACCACCCAATCATAACAAAAACACCAGTCCATAACCATTGGGGTTGTTACAGATCTAAGAATACATTTTTCACTTCAAGCTCTTGAGGTAATATGTAGTTGTAACACATTTAGTATGATCTTAATTTTTATAAAATTGGTTGTCATTGATTATTTTATAATTAGCTTCAAAAATACTATTTGAGGTTGAAGAACACAAGCTTATACTGAGAGGGAGGTGAACAGTATAAGACCACTTTTTACTTTTTCTTCCAATTCAATATTATGTTGTGTATAGATAGCAGTATAAATAGTAGTAATCAAAGCAATACACGAAATACCATACACAATAGAGACACCACAATTTATGTGGTTCACCCAATGTGGGCGACTCCATAGAGAAAATATTTTACTAAAATTTTCTCAATCAATATCTTTGGGAATCACTACCAATTACAATGTTTATGGATCTCTGTCCAAAGGAGATGCTGATCCCAAAATCTCAAGTTTGTGGATCTTGGTGTGGCTGCTAGGATATCTATCCACTGAGACTCTGTCCTCTGTACTTTGTCATCTCCAAATCTCTTTCAATAGGCTCACTAAGAACCTGCTCAATAAGCTCACACAGAACCTGCTTAACAAGCTCACATAGAACTTATCAAATATTCTCAAGCAAGCTCACCAAGAACTTGCCCAAATTTGCTCTAGCAAGCTCACCAAGAACTTGCCCAAAATATGTACACAAAGCTGTCCCAAAGCTGTCCACAAGGGCCTTCCCAAAGGCTCAATCAATCATACATAAACGGCCACAAATATGTCCAAAAATATATCCCAAAGATATTTTCAAAGACTCAACCAATCATGCTCAAGTAGCACTCAAAACTCATCCACAAATCTATAAAGGCAAAGCTCAAAGATAAACTCAACAATGAATGGCAATGTACTTTATATTGAGATAATTATTCCATTATTATGAGTTGAGTTAAGTTGAGATTGATCCTAGAACATATTGAGTCTCTAACAATTCTCTTTATACTTCTATGAGTTGATTTGAGTTGAGTTGAGTTGAGATCATTGTGGATAATTAGTTAAGTTGAGATTGATCCTAGAACATATTGAGTCTCTAACAATTCTCTTTATACTTCTATGAGTTGATTTGAGTTGAGTTGAATTGAGATCATTGTGGATAATAATAATTATCCACAATGATCTCAACTCAACTCAACTCAAATCAACTCATAGAAGTATAAAGAGAATTGTTAGAGACTCAATATGTTCTAGGCTCAATCTCAACTCAACTCAACTCAGAATAATGGAATAGTTTGTTTCATAGGACTTGAACAATCACTTCACACATCACTTGACTAGGCTCAATCAACTCAACTCAACCAATCATCACAAGGGACAACTCTCTTTCACACAACCCTAGTCCAAGTATGTATCAACCAGCTCAAATGTTTCCAACAATGCTCAACCACACATCTCACATAACAATGATACTCATGTTCTTTTCTAACTCATGTTCTTTCACAACCAATGGGCTTCAACAACTATGCTTATAAAACAAGGTTTAAACACAACTCTCAATTCAGAAAACCTTGAAGCATTCAACCAACCACTTTCAAAAAGGAAACCACAAACAATCCTTTTCCCTCCAATGATATTTCAGAAATCAACCACCATAAAAAATCAATAGGAGAATGTGCCCATACCTTTTATGAAGATGAAGAAACCCCTTTGGAAAATCTACCACACTCAACACACTTTGAAAAGAACGAAACAACCTTCACTTGAACCCTTTTACAAAAACTGAAATATCTTTTTATGTACACCTTATTTCTCCTTCTAAACAAAATAATCAAATAGCCCTTGAAATAAGATTTCCAACGATATATAATATGATATACTTCTAAAAGGAAAATCACCAGAAATCTTTCCTTTTCACAACATGCACCACAAACCTTATCTCTCCTAGGGCAACCTTAGAAAAAATAAATATTTGGAAAAATTAATAACTTGCCTTTAACCTCAATAGGATTCGATCCCCTCTCGCTGCCCCTACACCACTCAAACCGTGACATAAGCAACCATGTGAGCCAACCGCTCATATAGAAACCAAGAGCGCAAGACCTCCTTCTTGCTTCCTCTGAACTTGCCCTTAAAAACCATGTGCATAAAAGGTTCTCCCTTTTTACCTTGCAAAAACCAGTGCCGACAGGATTTGAACTTTGGATCTACTGGTGCTTAAACATCTTACGCCCTTTCCTCTTTTCTCTAGGCCACAAGCACCTATGGTGTTAGGTAAGGAACCTCCCTTACCTTTGTTCCCCCTTCTCTTCATTGGTTTTCAAATGAATACGACACTTCTACTCACTTAGCACTTCGAACGGATTATCTTTATCAAGGACTTAGGTAAAATAAAAAGTTTAGTGTCATATTTATATATGCCCACCTTTTTCTTTTGATGTCGGCTATGACTTAATATTATTTGCCTCATCCTTTCTGACGTCGGCAATAATAAAATATTAATTTTAATTTTAATTTTAAATGATTAAAATTTAAACTTAAATATTTAAATTAATTATCTCCTTCATCGGGGCACATTTTTTGACGAAACAAAAATTCAACCTGGTTTTTAATAAAAACCCATTTTAAATCTGCCATCCATGGTTTTAAATAAAACCTTTTATTTTGCCTACCTTGGTTTTCACAAAAACCCTGTAAAAGCCATGCTTTCCAAAATATCATAAATACTTATTTATGAAATATTTTTGTCACCAAAACTCAATGTGATCTATGTGACATCAATGAAAACATAAAATACCTCAAATTTCCAACAATCTCCCCCTTTGTCATTGATGGCAACACCTCTACTACAAATCACCATAGTCATTGCAAAAACCAACTCTGAGAATCAAAGATGCTCCCCCTGACTCAATACTCTCTATGGAGGCTGCTCCCCCTAACTCAATACTCTCTTTGGAGGTTGCTCCCCCCTTACTCAAATCTCTCCCATTTGACATCAATGGCAAAAGAGACACATATGGGGCTAAAAGATATGACTCTTAAGCTTAGCCCCCTCATCCCCTTCTCTCTTGAGGTGATTAATTTTGGGGTGGGAGTACTTTTACTCCCATATCACTTTTTTTCTTTCCTCTATCAACTTCCTTCCATTTTTTCTGATATCCTTATCTTGATGAATTACTTGATATCCGCGTCTAAAACCTATTTGACCTTCTTACCTTGAACTTCTTTGACCTTCTTGCCTTGAACTTGTTTTACCTTCTTGCCTTGAACCTATTTGGAATTGAGTCCTACACAATTTTGCAATATGCCCAAAGTTATTGCAATTGAAACACTTGATATTGTAGCCTTTGTATGGTGCCCATGTCTTTAATTCATTCTTAAAATAATTTCCATATCCATTCCTTTCCTGAACCCTGTATTGTGAAGCTTTGTTTTCATGACCATTATGACTTCTGAATTGTGTATCTCTAAAACCAAAACCATGTTGCTCATTTCCTTTACAATAAAAAGCTTTATGACAAATCCTATTACATGAGAAGCAATGTCCTTGAAAACCATACCTTCTTACTTTGAATTTTCTTCTAGCAAAATCATTCTTTGATCCATAGACCCTTCAGTGTATAGTCATGTGTCCAAATCCATTACAAGAAAAACAATGTCCTTGAAAAGCCCTTTTTTCATGCCTTGGTTCTTCATATATTTCTTGACCATTATCCTTATGATCATTTTCAACTTGTGCATTGCATCCTTGAACCTTCTTTGTAGTATCTAAAACTTCTTCCTTAGTTTCTTCCTTGCTTTTATTTTCAAGAATTTCTTTTCCTTTTGAACTTGATTCACCTATCTCAAAACAATAACCAAACTAAATATTTGGAGCCATAGGAACTTTGGAACTTTCCTCACAAATCTTAGGTGCTTCCTTGATTTCATATTTTAAAACTTCCTTTCCTTTTGAGTGTGATTCCCCAAACCTGAAACATGAGACCTTTGGTGCTTTGGAATCTTCCTCTTCTTTCTCTTCATTTGTGTCAAGTAGCAAATTAGCATCCATCTCTATAGCCTTTGAAATACATGTTTCCTTCTTAGTGAAAATATCTTGACCTTTTGAGTAATTTGATGTATCAAACTTCTCACGTATGGAACATCTCAATTCTTTTAGATTTTCATTAACCTCTTGTAGTTGCTCATGGATAACATTGAAGTCTTCCTTTAGATCAACTAATATATTATCCTCTTGTTTAACTTATTCTGTTTGGAGTGAATGTTCTTCTTCTACTTCTCTTATCCCATAGAAAAACCCTTCTTCATCTTCACTATCACTAAGATCATTATAATCTTCTATAGCAAACAAACTCTCAATATTTCTTTGACCATGCATTTTTACTTGATGTGTCATCTCATCTTCACTATCACTGAAACCATTGAAATATCCTGATCTGTGATATCTTTGACCACACACAAAGCATTGTTCTATTTCACCTTCTATTCCTAAAAATAAATGTTCTTCATCATCTGATTTGTCTCTATCACTATGATCTGAGCTATCACTTGCTTCTACAATGTAGTAAGATTTCTTTGCCTTACAAAAAAATTTCTTCTTCTCATACTTGTTTTTCTTGAATCTATCATCTTTGTCATGCTTATGCTTTCCATCTTCTTTTCTTTTGTGACCTTGTTTTTCATCATAATTTTTTTCTTCATGTGAACACTTGTATGCATAGTGACCAAGATCACCACACTTGTAGCATCTTACTATCCTTATATCCCTAAAATTCCTTGAGTCCTTATTCCTTTTGATGAAGTTAGCTTCCTTATAATTATCTTGAACTCTACATTTTTTTGAAACTTTCTCTTTCTCTTTTTTTGAAGCCTTGAATGCAATATATTTTATTGCAACTTGATGCTTACTTACCCTCATCTCATAAACTATGAGAGTACCTTGCAATTCTTCCATTGTTAGCTTATTGATATCCATTGTCTCTTCTATTGTTGAAACCTTAGAATCATATTTCATGTGAAGTGATCTCAAAACCTTTTGAGTAACTTTTGATTCTTTCATCTCAAAACCTAGGCCTCTCATGGTGTTAGTGATTTCATCAACTCAAAGTAAAAACTTTGCAATATCTTTAGAATCTTCTATTTTTAATTCCTCAAATATTTTTCTATGAGTTTGTAGTTTTTCCAACTTTACCTTAGAATCTCCTTCATAAGTATTCTGCAACTTGGTCCACATTTCATTAGCTGAATAACATACCATGACTTTTGCAAAATCTGTCTCACGAAGCCCACTCAAAATATAATTCATTTCTCTTGTATTGATCTCAACCAATTTCCTGATAGTCTTATTTACCTCAGGATCACCTTCAACCCTACACTCTTTTTACACCATTTGCCATACCTCATATCCTTGTGATATCAAGTAGTTCTTCATCCTCATGCTCTAGAAAGCATAATTGTTACCATAAAACAATGGAGCCTTATTTGTAGATGATCCATTTTGTGAAGCCATTTGTGTTCTTGTAAAATATGCCCTCAAGTTATTAGCCTTTCCTAAGGAACTCGCTTTGATAACAATTGAAGAACACAAGCTTATACTGAGAGGGGGTGAACAGTATAAGACCACTTTTTACTTTTTTCTTTCAATTCAATATTATGTTGTGTATAGATAGCATATCAATAGCAGTAATCAAAGCAATGCACAAAATACCATACACAATAGAGACACCATAATTTACATGGTTCACCCAATGTGGGCTACTCCACAGAGAAAATATTTTACTAAAACTTTCTCAATCAATCTCTTTGGGAATCACTCCCAATTACAATGTTTATGGATATATGTCCAAAGGATATGTTGATCCCATAATCTCAAGTTCATGGATCTTGGTGTGGCTATTGGGACCTCTATACATTGAGACTCTCTCCTTTATACTCTTTCACCTCCAAAGCTTTGTCAATAGGATCACTAAGAACCTGCTCAATAGGCTCATACATAACCTGCTTAACAAGCTCACACAGAACTTGTCAAATTTTCTCAAGCAAGCTCACCAAGAACTTGCCCAAATCATCTCTAGCAAGCTCACCAAGAACTTGCCCAAATCAGCTCTAGCAAGCTCACCAAGAACTTGCCCAAATCTGCTCTAGCAAGCTCACCAAGAACTTGCCCAAAATTTTTCCATAAATCTATCCACAAAGCTGTCCCAAAATAGTCAATAAGGGCCTTCCTAGTGGCTCAATCAATCATACACACTACCACAAATATATCCAAAAATCTATCCCAAATATCTTCTCAAAGACTCAACCAATCATGCTCAAGTAGCACTCAAAACTCATCCACACCTCTATCAAGGCAAAGCCCGAAGATGAACTCAAAAATGAATGGCAATGTACTCTTCAATGGATAACAACAATGATCCACAATGATCTCAACTCAACTCAACTCACAGAAGCATAAAGAGAATTGTTAGAGACTCAATATGTTCTAGGCTTAATCTCAACTCATCTCAACTTAGAATAATGGAATAGTTTATTTCATAGGACTTGAACAATCACTTCACACATCACTTGACTAGGCTCAATCAACTCAACTCAATCAATCATCACAAGGGACAACTCTCTTTCACACAATCCTAGTCCAAGTATGTATCAACTAGCTCAAATATTTCCTACAATGCTCAACCACATATCTCACATAACAATGATACTCATATTCTTTTCTAACTCATGTTCTTTCACAACCAATGGGATTCAACAACTATGCTTATAAAACAAGGTTTAAACACAACTCTCAATTCAGAAAACCTTGAAGCATTCAACCAACCACTTTCGAAAAGGAAACCACATACAATCCTTTTCCCTCCAATGATATTTCAGAAATCACCCACCATAAACAATAAATAGGAGAATGTGCCCATACCTTTTATGAATATGAAGAAACCCCTTTGGAAAATCCTCCACACTCAACACACTTTGAAAAGAACAAAACAGCCTTCACTTGAACCCTTTTACAAGAACTGAAATATCTCTTTATGTACACCTTATTTCTCCTTCTAAACAAAATAATCAAATAGCCCTCGAAATAATATTTCTAATGATATATAATATGATATACTTCTAAAAGGAAAATCACCAAAAATATTTCATTTTCACAACATGCACCACAAACCTTATCTCTCCTAGGGCAACCTTAGAAAAATAAAATATTTGGAAAAATTAATAACTTGCCTTTAACCTTAGTAGGATTCGATACCATGTCACTACCCCTGCACTACTCAAATTACGGTGCCAACAACCATGTGATCCAACTGTTCACATAGAAACCAATAGCGCAAGACCTCCTTGCTTCCTCCGAACTTGCCCTCAAAAACCATGTGTGCAAAAGGTTCTCCCTTTTTACCTTGTAAAAACTAGTGTCGACGGGATTCGAACTTCGGATCTGCTGGCGCTTAAACACCTTATGCACCTTCCTCTTTTATCTAGGCCACAAGTACCTATGGTGATAGGTAAGGAACCTCCCTTATCTTTGTTCCCTCTTCTCTTCGCTGGTTTTTGAACAAATACAACACTTCTGCTCCCTTAGTGCTTCAAACAGATTATCTTCATTGAGGACTTAGGGAAAATAAAAATTTTAGTGGCATATTTATATATGCCCACCTTTTTATTTTGACGTCGGCTATGAATTAATATTATTTGCCTCCTCATTTTTGACATCGGCAATAATAAAATATTAATTTTAATTTTAAATGATTAAAATTTAAACTTAAATATTTAAAATTAATTATCTCCTTCACCGGGGCACCTTTTTCGATGAAACAAAAATCCAACCTAGGTTTTAAGAAAAACCCATTTCAAATCTACCATCCATGGTTTTAAATAAAATATTTTATTTTGCTTGCCTTGGTTTTCACAAAAACCCTGTAAAAGCCATGATTTCCAAAATATCATAAATACTTATTTATGAAATATTTTTTCCACCAAAACTCAATGTGATCCATGTGATATCAATGATCCATGTGACATCAATGACAACATAAAATGCCTGAAATTACATCAATTTTCCAACAGAGGTGTTAATATTTTCTATGGAACTGACTAGATGGTTTTTAGTAACCATTTATCTTTTATCAATGATTTGATTCAAATTCTCCTTTCGAGGTTGAGTTTTATGTTGCTTGCTTGATTCATGTTGGACAATTGGTGCAAATGGAGGATGAGTGTATTCCTTGTGAACTAGGATTTTTTAAGGTTTAAGATCATTTGCATGTAGGGCCTTATCCTCCACCAAGGAGAAATCAAAGCATGATTAGATGACCAAGCATCTCTTCTTTAGGTGGTCATATTGTTGACAACCATAACATCTCAAGGAGAAGTTTTCATATTAAATATTTTGGATACATTCCCCTTTGCTTGAGGAGATAGTAATGGATTGAGGCTAAGGAACTGAAACATCCATCCAAACAACCAATCTTGCTTTACTCATATTAATTTTAATGGATAAATTTTCCTTTGTTTGGGTATCCATATACTAGAATGCACCAATGGCGTTACCAATTTTGACAAATATCTTCTCCCCAAAACTCCATAGGGAGAGCATATAGATTCACCTAGACTAGGAAGCCATCAACTTCTTTTGTAAGGGGGTTGAAACCGAGAGTCCAAGGTCTTCTATTGACACCCCTTTGTTCAAAAAACCAGTTGTATATATAATAGATTACCCTATATCTATCCCTTAAATAAAAATAAAATAAAAATAAAAATAAAAATAAAAAATTGGGTACTAGAGTTACTTAGAATTTACTGGACCACCAAATTTTAATGTATCATTTGAGCTCCTCTAGTCTTGGTATTTTGATCTCGAGTTTAAAAATAAATGTTTAGGTTTCATGATCAATCAGATGCAACCCAAATTCATCTTCCAAAATCCTGATAGAGGGTAGAGGTTCATCAAAAAACTCCACCTGCAAACCCAAAAATCCCTGAGAGACATTTCTTATGATTGAAGAGGCTTTCTCACAAATTGAATAGCGACTAATATCCTCCTGAGTCCAGAGAGTAGGCTACGAATAAACCTCTTTCTGTAATGCACCTAGGATTTGCACATCTTTCACTTCGTTCCATCCTCATGACCTCTTGAGTATATCATGCAGACTGCAAACAACCCTTTTCCTACAATGCTTGACTGCACCTAGGTTTTGCATCCCTTTTGCTCTATTCCATCCTCATATCCTCATGAGTACAATGAACAGGCTATGAAAAACTCTCTTCCTACACTACTTGACTGCACCTAGGGTTTGCACCCCTTTTGCTCCAATTTTATTGTGTTTATTAAATTTTGTATGATAACAAATTTTGATGGTCTTTTTTCTTTGGTTTGTTTAGCGTGAGCAATCCCTATGATAATTAATTTCTTGATGGTTTTTACTCAATAGATGATACTTTTTATTATTATTATTTATTTTTTAAATATGCATCTCCACCATACTTTCAAAAGATACACTTTTTGTTTGTTTTAATCATTGGACTTTGCTCTCCAAAATTTTGTATATTTTTTATTTTCTTTTTGTGCCCTTTTAAGGTTACTACTTTTGCTTCTTTAGTGCTCTTTGAAATTTGTTTTGAACCCTGATAAATCCATTTTACAGTTTAATAAGAATTCAAAGATATTATAAAGATAAACAATAATAATCCAATTTGTAACATTTTATTATTTACACTTGTTAATGCATAAAATTATCCTTTGGTATGGTACCATTACCATCGAATTTTAAACATCATATGACTAAATCATTTGGATGTAAATTTTTAATTTTAACTTTATGCAAAATTAAACATATTTATTTATATAGGTATAGGCACTAAAGTGAAGTATTATTTCAACTTCTTTATATTTGTTGGAATTCATAATATTTTCTAGAAACATAATGAAATATGCATTCACCACAATTATATATAGAATAACATATTAGTGAAAAAAATATAGTAAATACCAAGTGAGAGAGAAATATAGATGGAAAGAAATAATGTTTGGGTACCTATATGCACTCGTACTATTATATAATGGATTAGTCATTGGGTAGATAACTAATCCATTAAATGCTAACCTTAATCTGATAAAACCTAAAGGTTAAGTTGTAATATATTAAATGTATAATTTTTTTTAGTCAAGGTTAACCATGAAAGCAGTTGAACCAATATCACTAAGGGTGAATACATGAAAACTACCTATAGTCTTACATAAATATGCTCATATACTTACATAAATTATGTTCATATATTTTCATATAGAACAACTATAGGCTTACATTGCACTTGCTTGTAGGTTACATCAAGAACACTCGTAATTGATAGCTATGCTCATGCAATTGATATTTCAAGCATCAAATATCTATGTAAAGACTACACTTCGTGAGGTTCTTGAAATATATTCTCACGATGGGTAGCTATGCTCATGCACTTGATAGTTTATATTGTGCTACTAAACACATCAGGAGTGAGGTTCCCTTGGAACCTCCTGGCCAGGACACAGGATGTGCTAGTGAGCAACACCGAAGAGCCACTGATCCTATCCTAGGGGAGCACCCTACTTGCACAGCTCTATGATGAGTTGTATCAGATCACATGGAGGAGCCAAGTGGGAGTCGACTGTAGTCTCCTACTATATATCTGGGTATGGCAGCACATCATAGTTGAGCACCCCACACCACTACCTCTCTAGATTGCTGACATTGCTGAGGAGAGCTAGTGCTATGCTGCTTGCTAGCCTAGGGAGGCTGAGGGGTTCAGGAGCAGGACTCGAGTAGGAGATATACAGTACTACATTGATCAGATTGCATGGCTACAAATTGGGTAGGTGCTATGGAGGCCCTACATGGATTGTCCTACATGGGAGGAGGTAGATAGGTACCTGAGGAGGACTCGATGTGATAGATGGCTTCTTGGGTGTAAGCTCGAGATACGAGAGTTCTTCTACTTCTCCCATGTGACTAGGTAGTTTGGGATTCACTAGGATATCCCTCCTATACCTACTATCTATCACCACCTTAAGGTAGAGAGGGACTTGGCATGGCCTCAGGTGACTCCACTAGGGGATGAGGATGATGACTGGTAGGAGTCTGGCCTAGAGGATGTAGGTACTATAGCATATTATGACACTTGGTGGACTACCATGTTGTGGTAGGGTGATGGTCCCTTAGGCAGACCTATAGATGGTGCGGCAATAGTAGAGGTAGAGGAGGCACATCTAGAGGGTGTAGATCCTCATGGGTGTAGAGTGCACCAATGGATAGAGGGTGGATGGGGTGAGGCTATAGTTAAGGAGGAGCCCTAGGTAGAGGAGGGTAGAGGGAGGAGGAGCTTGATGATGAGGTGTCCTAGCTTAGGGCCTAGGTTGCTAGCCTACAGACATAGGTGGGGACCCTTCAGATGTAGATCCTAGAGAGGGACACTTTTATGGCTACTCTACAGGCATAGTTGAAAGCCATGTAGGATCAGCTGAGATAGGGATAGGAGCAGTGGTGGAGCTATGAGGAGGAGAAGACTCTCCACCTAGCATAGATTGTGAGTGCCACTATAGCTCTGGAGAAGATGACACTTGAGTGAGATCTAGCATGGTCTCAGCTATAGCTCATGACTCATGAGAGGGATTAGGTGAGGAGTGCATGAGGGGAGCCCTCTACTCCATAGGCTTCTCTTATGGCTCTAGTTGTACAGGGATGCATAGGTTTGGATCTAGATGTAGAGATCTAAAGATTGTGTGTCCTCGTTCAGGAGGTAACACATGAGTAGGCTTCAGATGCTGCTCATATCTCTCTCTTGGAGGGAGAGATCAGACTACTTGGGGGTGAGGTGCTAGAGAGGACTACTATTGTAGGGACACAATGGACCAGGACATGGGAGATAGGGTAGTCTTCAGCTTGATCCAGCCATAGGACACCTAGGATAGAGAGGTCCACTGGTACCAGCTCTAGGTGGACTCATCGAGAGGGTGGAGGTGATGGAGGAGCCTCATAGACTAGGGGTGCAGGTGCTGCCTAGTATAGATCTTGATAGATGTTTGTACCATTTTTGAGTGTAAGGTCGAGGACCTACATAGTTGTAGCCTACGGGCATTTTGGACATATGCCTATATACTCTTTTTGACACACACACACACACACACATATATATATATGATCTGACATTTATGAGACTCATTATATGTGTAGATTTATTTATTTTATGTTTATGAGATGCATATGGATGCAATGCTTATATTTTATATTGATTTGATGCTATATGATGTGATGTATGGATGACATGCACTAGCTAGATGATGGATGTATGACTAGATATTGTGATCTAGATATGTAGATGGACTACTATGATGTATGCATATGGATGCACTATTTGATGTTAAATGCATGTTTAATTTACTGTACTTGTATGCATTTAATTTATGATGTTATGATATGATGAATGCAATGTATGTAATGCATTATTTACATGATGATGATCTAATGTAAATGAACATGTATGTTTTAATCACTTAAAACATAATGTATGAATGCAATATGAGTTTGACAATCTAATGGATGACACCACAGAATGTATAATAATCATGAAATGTAATTGATATATCTTATCATAAGAATTAATCAATTAAACATCCATATGTGCTATGAAATGATGTATTGTTTCTATTCATAAGCTTTTGTAAGTTAAAATAATATGCACAACATAGTCAGTGGTCATTTAAATATCATTGTTGATATCCATCCGGTATCTAACCTATATTATGAACACTCCTTAATAAACAAACTCTCATAAAAGGAAATTGATAATTGAATGATTTGAAATGGTTGTTGCTATTTGGGAATTTTTGAGGTTTTCCATGAGACTCAAACACCCTAGTTGACTTATCAAAAGTTGTATAATTACTATACTAGACTTCTGAAAAATAAAGTTTTCGCTATGAAAGACCAAGCTATTCATTACCCCTGTGTGTGCAAATGAATATATTAGATGAGACATAAGCATACCCTAGTGCCAAGCGGGATTCATTCAGCCCATTGTTGTATTGGGGATCCTCAAATGTCCACCCGATCCTAGGTTTGGATTTAGTTAGACTAGACCACTAGGCAATACAAGCCACCTAAAGCTAGCTCATTTGTAAATTGCTTAGACCTACCCCAATGTCAGGCGGGATTCATTCAGCCCATTGTTGTATTGGGGATCACCCTATGATTTTTGAGCATTGATCATTCTAGGGATTCAAGCTCACCCCCTTATTTTCTTCAATTTATTGGGATACTTGCTCATATATAGTGATAAAAATCACTATTTATTTTGTATTTTATTTTTCTTTTGTTTTGAGCAAGGGATTTGATTTGATTTTTGGGATTTTTCTCCTTTATTTGTAAGCAAGGGATTTATTCGGGTAGGGGGTAAACTTATCCTTTTTCCAATGACCTCTACTCTAGACCATTGCACCTCACAAAATGAGCAAGTAACAAAACCTTTCACCTAAGGTGACCTGGACCACTTTTGTAGTGTTCATCCTTCCTTACCCTAATTAGGATTGTTAATGTGTTTGATTAGTGATGGGATTTTGATATGCTAAGTGCTATCAAAACTAGACCTCATCTTCAAAAGCAAAGCAAGATTTCTACTAAATCTGAGAAGACCACTAGGTATGGTTGAATGACTAGAAAACCCTAGTATATTCTTCATAGCAATAGGAGGGGTTGTGTTGAGAAACACAATTACTCACAAGGGTGATGGATGATGATGATGCATAGATGCATGATTGAAACACAAACATGGTGTCATTTGTAAGATTGCAAACACAACCTATCCTAATGCAAGTGTGATGGATGGAAATGCCTAATGCAATGCAATTAAATGAAATGCATGTGCAAAATGAAAATGCATGATGCAAATGAAATGCAATATTTTTAGATTTTATTGCTTTTTGATTTTTATGGATTTTGAAATTTTCCATATTTTTAAGTTTTTGAATTATTATGTGTGGAATGCCTTAATATGAAGGATGTTGAGAGGTTCAGGCTCTTCAACACCTTCAAGTGATGTCAAGTGATACGTTCTAGGTCCAATATGCTCTGAGATGATGTAAGGACCTAACTAGTTAGCCATAAATTTATCTCGCAAGTGCGGTGGTAGGTTTGAGTTCTGTTGGTTCTCTTTCAGCACAAGATCACCAACCTTAAAGTCTCTCAAGTGGACTTTACTATTGTAAGCTCATTTTAAGCACTCTTGGTAAATGTGAAGATGCTCAAGGGCATTCACATGATGTTCATCAAGAAGCATCAATTGATCTAGGTGAGCTTGTCATGCAGTGTCATCATCGATGAACTCTTTCAATGCGATGCGCAATATTGGAATCTCCAACTCTAGGGGCATAATGGCCTCAATGCCATATACTAGTGAAAATGGGGTTGCCCTAGTGGGCATCCGAATGCTAGTCCTATAAGCCCATAGTGCAAGGGGTAGCTGGATGTGCCAATATTTATGGTTTTCTTGTACCATATTTTTCAATATGGCTACCACTATCTTGTTTGAAGCCTCAGCTTACCCGTTTGCCTATGGATAATATGGAGTCACAAAATTATGTTGTATATTGTACTTAGACATTAAAGCCTTCATAGTTTTGTTCTTGAATGATGTTCCATTATCCGAGATTATCTTGGATGGTATCCCAAAATGACTAATGATATTATGAAGTATAAACTCTACAATACGTGCTCTAGTTGTCATTGTTAAGGGAATGGCTTCCACCCACTTTGTAAAATACTCAGTAGCCATTATAATAAATGTATGTCAACCCGATGATGGAGGAGAGATCTTACCGATTAGATCCAAACCCCACTGAGCAAATGGCCAAGCCACTTGAATGGGCTGTAAGGCCTATGATGGCAAGTGCATAAGATTAGCATGATGCTGACATTTGATGCATTTCTTGACATACATGGTGCAATCCTTCTCCATAGTGGGCCAATAATAACCCATTCGAAGGATGCACTTGATAATGGCCATGCCACTAAAATGGCCACCACATGTACCATCATGAGCTTGTAAAATTGCCCAAGCTGATTCTTGGGGCTCAAGACAATGAAGGAGAACTCCATCGTAGCTTCTATGGTACAAGATATCTCCAAGAAAGACATACTTTGTCACTTTCTATCTGAATGTGCATTTTGTGGCATATGATAATCCCTATGGGATTAAACCAAGTTTGAGGAAGTCATGTAATTATGACATCCAATCCTGATAAGCTTCTACCTCAACTATCAAGATGACTTGTTCCCCTAGCATTTTGTTGTGCATGAATGCATACTAGGATACAACCTTGTGGTGAATGGTGGTGCCATTCCCTGTAGGACCCTACGAGATCAAAGACCCCTAGGATGCCTTCTTGAGAAAGTCTCTGGCTTTATAGAACCACTCATGGTTTGGTTCTATATGAATCATGTTGATTGATTCCTTGTTATCAAAAGTCACATGTTGCATCATGGCATGCGATAGCATCTTTACATGAATGGTAGTAAAGTCAGTAGATGGATTCTGAGGGATTAAGGATCCCAAAGATGCCATAGTGTCTATAAATCTATTTGATGAATGAGGGATTGCCTCGATGTCATACCACTCTAGCTGGGCTAGATATGTGTCAGCAAGATCCTTGTAAGCTTTCAATATGGGACACCTACATTGAAAAAGTCCCTTCACTTGATTGACTATGAGAAGGGAATCACCAAAGATATTTAATCATTTAATCTTCATGGTGATAGTTATTTGGAGGCCCAAGATTAGGGCTTCATATTCAACATTATTGTTAGTACAAGGAAAGTCTAGCTTAAATGACAAGGGCATTGGAGCACCTTGTGGCATGAAGAAGACAATTCCTGCACCACCCCCTTGCTCACACTTCGAACCATCAAAGAACATAGTCATATCAACTTTGTTATCTGGTTCTTCGGGTTTGGGTGCTTCTGATAATGTAAAGACTGCATCATCAGGAAGCTCTATGGTGAGAGGCCTACTATTCTCGAGAGGCACCTCAACCAGTTGATCAGCTATGACCTATCCCTTGATGGAATTTTGGCTGATGAATTCCAAATCAAATTCTATCAATAGCATGATCCACTTTGTAGTACGTGTATTATGATATGTCTTGCTCATCATATACTACAAAGGATTTTGTTTGGATATCATGTATATCGTATGACTTAGCATATAATGATGCAACTTCTTCATTGCAAACACTACTGCTAAACACAACTTCTCCACATATGCATATCCAAGCTCATAACTCACCAAGGTGTGACTGATGTAATATATGGCTTGCTCTTTGCCTTGCACATTCTTTTGGGCTAACATGGTTCCCAATGCAAAGTCAGTCACCGATATATATAGCAAAAATGGCACATCTGGTCTTGGTGGAGCTAGCACTGGCGGCATTGCTAGGTATTGCTTGATTTTAATGAAGGTTGCTTGACAATCCTCATCCCAATTGAATGGGACCCCCTTGTGTAGCAGTCGATTCATGGGTCAACATTTATCTGATAATTGTGTGATAAATCACTTTATGGATGCTACTTTGCCCTGAAGGCTTCTTAACTCTTTGATATTTGTTGGAGGATGCATCTCTAATATGGCCTTGACCTTCACTGGGTCAACTTCGATGCCTCATTTTGAAATGATGAACCCCAAGAGCTTTCTTGAAGTTACACCAAATATGCACTTCTTGGGATTCAACCTGACATTATGCTCTATCAGGTGATCGAAGACCTTCCTCAGGACCTCAGCATGCTCTTCTCATAGTAATGACTTTGCCAACAAGTCATCGATATAATATTCCAAGATCTTATGCATGTAGTCATGAAAAATATATGTCATGGCTCATTGATATGTGGCACCAACATTTTTAAGGCTGAATGGCATAACTTTATAATAGAATGTCCCCCATGGCATTGTGAATGTGGTTTTATGTTGGTCTTCGACTTTAATCTAAATCTGATTGTAACTAAAAAAATCATCCATAAGGGAGAGCATCTCATGACCCGTAGTTGCATCTACGAGAGCATCTATGTTGGGCAATAGAAATGAATCCTTTGGTGTTGCCTTGTTGAGGTCTCTAAAATCCATACAAATATGGATCCTTCCATCAGGTTTTCCTATAGGTACCATGTTTGATACCCATTCTGGATAGTCGATGGAGATAATGAACTCTACATCCAACAACTTCTGTAGCTCATATTTAACCATTAAAGTGACTATTGGATGCATCTTTCTGAGCTTTTACTTGACAGGTTTCTTAGAGGGATCTAGCGAAAGGTTATGAGTAACCAATTTTGGATCTAGTCTCGGCATATCCTTGTATGTCCAAGAGAAAATGTCAGGTCTCTCTTTTAGTAGAGGGATGAGTATGGCATACTCATCAGGAGATAGACTCTCTCCAAATTTGACCTTCTTAGGATTAGTGGGATCATTACTGATATCCACATCGAAGGTCTCCTCTATTGACATATGTGATCCCTCCTCAAGTTGGTGAGGTGTAGGAATCAAGTGGATGTCATCAACTGGGTTTAAAGGTCCTACATCAGAATTTCCCTCAGCATGATAAACATCATGTGCACAGCCTAGTGCAAAATGAAAAGGTTGCAACATTTCTTCATTAGGGAAGAAATATTCAGGCTCTAGTGGTGAGTCAATATGATCCCAATCAATAGCATCTACATTCAGATACAATGGTTTGGAGGGGTCATCTAGATTGTGAAGTGGAGTGGTCAAATCAATGGAGATCATATTGATGGAATGGATTAGATCTCTAGGACCATGTATGTGTGACTCTACATTGATATAACTTCCATCCCCGAGATGTGGCTCTAGGGGTATGGGGATCTCTGGATCTGATCTATGAATAGACTCAAAAATAGGATCATTGGGCTCAAGGAGCTCCATGTACATCGATGGATCAGGGAAGACTATATGATAAATCATATCCAAATTAGGTGGTCTTCCTCTGAGGTATGGGCTAGGATAGACTCATCGATACATCTCATCGATGTCAACCGGCTCATGATGATGGCACAAATATTGAGGCTCAAGATAAGCTCTCTCGGTCTCATCCTCATCATCATTATCGTATATGAGTCCTTCACCCCTACTCACTGGAATTGGGTGATTAGCAATATGAGGCCCAAGGTAGGCCCACTCTATTTCATCCTCATAGTCACTATCAACCATGAAGTATTCTTCAGTCTCACCCATTTGTTCCATGGGTAATAGATGACATAGATTTAGAGGGCCTAAGTAGGCCAACTCAGTTTCATCCTCATATCATTCATTGTGTGAGGATAGCTCATCATCATCTATTCTAGAATTATAATTTGGTCCATCACTTTCGATAATGGACTCTACTATACCCATATTCTGGATCTGCATGCCTATGTCATCGATAGCTTCATGACTTTCATTATCCAAGTTAGCTCTTGGATTGTCTCCTTGATTTACCTCTACCATGATGTGATCATGATAGATCTCTGGTGGTGCTTCTGAGACATAGGTTACCAACCTATTACCCCCTCGTAGATAAGAAGGGTTAGGGTGATACGGATTCCAATCCACATCATCCCCCAAAGTGAGGTTTAGATGATCTAAAGATGCTTCTAGGAGCTCATCTCATCCTCGGATATGATAGCCTAACCCAAACCTATCAGTTGGTAGCTGATATTATGGTTCGATGGGAACTCTGTGCCCCTGCTCAAATAAGCCCAAGTTGTAACCATGCCAATGGTAATGATTAAAGTAGTGCAAGGTGAATTTAGGGTTAGATAGATAATGAACATTCACCATGAATGGTTCATCATCATCTTCATCTATGGGCATGCGATTTGTCAATTGATCTAGCCCTCCATAAATAAAGTTTGTTTGGTTGGGTGACACCCCTAGTGGTACCACCATCCCCATAGGAAAGTGATGGGCTTGAGGTCGGCCCATATCTTATGCAGTTTTGATAATTGGTATGAACATCATATTCTACATAATATATTCTACTAATCCTGGGTTAACCAAATGTATGGTCACCTATGGTGCATATGACCCTATTGAAGATGTAGGTGAGGTAGGTTGAGGTGCCTCCTCGACTATATTTTGAGCATCCCCTTCATCCATGGGAGTAGGACCCTCGATAGTTGCTTCTTTGGGCTTTTGCTTTGACTCTTTGTCACCCATAACTACCTTAAGCTTCTTGTCATTCCTAGGCACTTTGGATGTCGTAGGTTTAGTCGAAGCTACTATAGTGTGCTCTGATAACTATGGTGCTACCGTGGAAGGTCCTACACACTCCTTTGAGTTTACCTTCTGGATGTATAATAGGTGATGTCGGTCGTATATCTAGATGCATTGAGGGGAGAATGAAATCCCTCAAAAATCTGCTAAGTTCACGTATTTGAATGGCTCTTCATCAGAAGGTACCATGTGAACTTGTCCCTCGTGTATATATTTTATACACTGATGTAAGATCGAGGGAATACAATACATTTCTCTAATCCAAGGCCTCCCCAAAAGGATGTTATACTGCATGGCACCTTCGATCACATGACACATCATAGGGATGGTCTTTAGTCCAACCTGAATCGGAAGAACTATGGTACCTACCATTGAGCATAGTGCATCATTGAATGCTCTCAAGGTGAAAGTGGAAGGTACAATATGTGACTTTGGCAACTTTAGATATGTTAATGCCTTGGTTGTAATTATGTTGATTGATGACCCTGTATCAATCAAAACCTATTTGAATGGTGTGTGATTAACACATACAATGATATGTAGTGGTGGGTCCGCTATAGTAGTGGAGACCATCTTAATCTCATGATCATTAAATTGGATGACCGGTTCATTGCACTATTGCACATGTCCCATAAAGTTTGTAAATGCTTCAGGGTCTTAGGACTAAACTTTGATTGATCTTAGAATATCCATGAGCATCTCCTTGTGCTTAGGAGACTACTGAATCAGTTCATATATTGACAACTTTGTTGGAGTTGTCTATAGGCTTTGAACTAGCCTACTCCTAATGGTCACCATCGGTCTTGTAGGTGGGCTTAGAATATTTTGAGCTGGCCTTTGTTGAGGTGCAAGATGCACTCTAATGGGATCTGGAGGTGGATTTGGTCTTTCATACCTCCCTTGTCTCATGACAACATTAACCATACTGATGAATCCTTGAGTTGGTGGTTCAACCCACACTTGATTCACATGACCAAAATTGTTCCTCGATGGCTCATGATTTGGTAAGGGGTTCTTGAAGATCCCCATATTTTGGTTGTCAGGTGCCTGAGGGTTGTCCATAGTTAACTCACCTCTTTCGATCATGTTCTGTACTAAATGTTTGAAACTCCAACATCCTTCGATGTCATGTC
Organism: Wollemia nobilis; assembly: GCA_028583015.1. Classification (NCBI taxonomy): domain Eukaryota; kingdom Viridiplantae; phylum Streptophyta; class Pinopsida; order Araucariales; family Araucariaceae; genus Wollemia; species Wollemia nobilis. The sequence goes on along the minus strand of JAQPPZ010015863.1, from coordinate 5,300,212 downwards.
CTTTCACCCTATGGAAAGCATAGTACAAATCATCCCTATACCCCTTTGGCTTGGGCTGATTAGGGTCTATTAACTTGATCTCTGGTAAGTTTATAGCCTTGGCCTCACATAGTTGATGGAATATCGAGGTCATCAATTCTGACAACGGTGTGAACTGGTGAGGTGGGCATTGTTCTTTATTCTTACCCTTTTTGTTATTATTACATTGATCATATCATGCAGGAGGAGGTTGGGCTTGATAATTCTATTGTTGCCCCTTATCCCCTTTCTGGAGGTTTAACACCACTTGGTTGACATGGGTCGGCTTGGCCTATTCCTTCTGATTATGGGTGTTCTTTTTGTTCCATTCCTTCTTGTTCTTGAGTTTCAAGTTACCCTCCTATAACTTGATGTCCTCTATTACCTTGGCTTGCACCAAGGCCTCCTCGAATGTTTGGTACTATTGCAGCTATAGTAGTAATGAGATGTGCTTCACACAACTCTTGGTAAACATCCGAGTCAGTTCGATGGTCAGAATGGAAAATGGCAACTTCACCATTATATTTCTCCATATTTTATCATAATCCATGATCGACTCATCATCATGTTGCATTAAAGTAGCTAGATCGGATAGATTAGCCTTCTTCTTGATATCGAAGGAGAAGCATTCAAGAAATGCATTAGCCAGCTATTCAAAGTTGGTTATGTTGTGCCTCTTAAGTTGATTAAACCACTCTCGGGTAGGGCCTAAAAGGGTTGTGATGAATGTTCTCAGCAATAGAGCATCATTGCTTTCAATATGAAAGCACATGTCCATAAATCTCATAACATGTTCTTGAGCATCTTCCTCACCTTGAAACTTATCTAGCTTTGGCATCTCGAAGTGCTCAGGATATACTAGAATTGGCACCAAAGGGCATAGAGGTTCATTGTGAATCTTGTTCAAGGTAGGCTTTTGATAAGCCATCCCTTGCTTCTCTATAGCTTGAACCTTGTCTACCAAGGCCTGATAGGCCTTCGAAGATAGAATTTCCTCTTCTCTAAGAGGTCCACGAGGAGCCTTTGGAGGTAAATTCTTCTTTAGATGAGGTGGGGGAATGGGATCATCCTCCACATCTACTAGGGAGATCTTAGGATATTCTTGTTCTTGATCATCTCTCACTTCTTTTTATTACGTACACCCATGATGTTCCAATGCTTGGTATTGCATCATGTTTTGGGTCATGTGGTGAGTATGGTTCTCAATATGTTTAGGGTGTAAATCAGGTTATGAAGTAGCTCATCTATGAGTGCGCTCCCTGTACTCACTATGAGGGGGTAAATTGGCCCAAGCTAATCGATCCTCTCACTCAGCATACTCCTTTTGATCAAGGATGCATTGTTCATGCATGCATTGCTCAAAAATATGTTGCCTATGCAACCTCTACCTCTGAGAATCCTTATTTTTTAGGTGCTCACACTCTACATGAACATCCTCCAATTGATCTTGGAGAATCTTCTATCATTGTTTTGACACCAATTTCTATGATCGATCTATAAGATCGATATGTGTGGTATTTGGTGTACTCATTCTGTTCTAGCAGCTTTATCGGTATGACCTTCGATAGACTTGTTTACCATGCTCTTGCCCTTGTCTATGTAGATGACATTCACATTCTAGTGTTGTCTGTACTCTATGCCTACGTGGGTCGATGGGGCAATTATACTATGAGGATGCTTAGAGCATTCTCCTAGCTCTCTGATGGTCTGACGTGTGCTCTCACTATGAGAACTCATAGAATGAGAATGTGCAACTGAGGGTTTATACCCTAGCTACCCTAAGACTCTATCTAGACCATCCAATTGTCTAGTGCACCATGGCTCATGTGGTGGCATACCATTGACTCCAATCTTGGACATGTCAAATGTGAACTTGCTAGGTTCATTATTATTTGGAGTCTGTGAGGGCCTATGCTTTGAAGCATCCCTCTCTTCCTACCCCTGAGTGGGTAGATTTTCTACTTGTCTATTTTGAACTGATGGGGGCCTGGAGCCTCCCTTATCTCGAGTATGGATGGGAACTAACTTAGTTACTGTTCCTTCTTCAATGATGTACTCTTTAGTGGATCCAGTGGATCCATGAGGTGTACGATCATGATATATACTCCCATGCATGAAGTCCCCATGTTGGGATCTCCCATACTCGGATCTGTCTCATGAGGCATGTGCATTGCCTCCTCTAAGTGGGGTATTCTGATGAGAACCCCTGCAGTAGAGTTATCCCCTCTAATGCTCATCGAACATCATTCGAGAGGATCTTGTGATTGAGGGTTCTCTATATTGTGTTGTGAATTGGGTGGAGCCTCGGCTTTGACCTTGATTCTATGTTGAGATCGACCTCTCCGTGTGACAACCATGATATTATATTATCTCGTATGTATATTTTAAGGCAAACAAAGCAAACAATGATGATTATCTCTTTTAAATTTTTGTTTGTGAGCCCTAACTAGTTTGATGTGTTTGAGATTTGTTGAAAACTCTAAACTACTCTCATCATGTTTGAAATTGTTGATGATATACTCAATAGTTTAAGGCTTTCACCTGTATACTCATAGCTCGACAACCTAGCAATGAAAGTCCAGGCCATGTAATCCAACCTATAATGTGTGGTAATGAAGTCCACACATGGTCAAGGAGCATAGGTCCTCCCGGTCCTCACCCTGTTCACCCGTAGTCAGTGATATACCTCTCTGAAGAGAGATACATGTAAATTTTCCATGGGCTATGATGGTTCTTGGATCTGGTATTGGTCTAGTAACAAGGATCGAGGGAGTTGGGCCAATGGATGGAAATCACTACCACCATCATTGAACCCTACTAGTGGTTGGATATGACTTCCAACTCACTAGCATTTAGATAGTACGTGGTGTGTGTGGTTCTTTTTACTTTTGCATGGAAATAAAATGCATCAAAGAGCATTCAAATGATTTTCCTACATGCTTATTTTCAAAAGAATGTTTATCTTTTAGAGAATGCATATCTATGCTAAATGATATTTAGATAATGCACACTAATCATGAAGGAGTGGCCACTAATTGGGCCTCATACATGTAAACTCAAAAACATAACCTAGACCATTGGAGACTAGGGTAGATTGAAATCAGAAGTCCGTTGTTCCTAGCAATGACTAGTAGAAACCTAAGAGCATCTAAGAATTTTCATTTTACTCTTTCTCTATGTTTTCTACTTAACCCATCATTCTACTGCATTTAGACTATCAAAAATATAGATAAACATAGGAAAACATAGAGAAATGATTCCTACCTGAGATCCAAGTTTGATGGAGAAGTTGATGTCTATGATTTTTCTATCCTCTGCTAGCCATGGTTGGGCAAGGCTATTACCCATGGCTGTACATGGCTAAGACTATTCACCATGGTTGTTAACCATGGTGAGTACCTACAATAAAAAATATAATAAATCAATCATTGATAGCATAAATTGTGGGGTTCCCATCATGATCACCATCTGTACCCATGTAGAAAGCATACACCTAACTAATGCATCAATTGATATCAAATATTAAAGCATAAAATATTGACAATAATGAATTCAACAATAAATGGGGTTTCATTTTATTAAAATTTATCAAATTTGAATTCTACTACATATACATCCCTCTTAGGGATACTCAATGTTGATACAATTAATATAATTTTGAAGACCCTCTAAATGAGGGGGTGGTGTAATTCATAGACTTTCCAATAGGACATGAACTACTCAAGATCAATGGTGACCTTCTTCTCCATGATTAGAGGTATATGCTACCTTGAATGCCTTGCAAATGGATGGATCCTATAAACCCTACATTCAAGAAACAACAAGAAATGATTAAAAGCAAAGGTGGCCTCTCTTGATGAGGCTTTTGGAGGAATCTTGCATAAAGAATGCTAAAGAAAGCAAATGAAGCATGTAATCTATGAAACTATGCAAGAAATCATTAAATTGTAGTAAAGCATATAAATAAATACATGAATCTAGTTATGAAACATCCTAATTAACCATTAGAAACTTGAATTGCATGAAATGAACATAAACTAGTCTAGAATTGACAAATGCTAAGAAATGAAGGAAATCTACCCTAAATCTCTAAATCTAACCATACAAATGCATCAAAGAAGATTAATCTATGGTTAATATATCAATATAAATGCATAAAACTATAAATCTATTGCTAAAATAGGGAGAAATAGGGATCAAACCCTCATCATGGGTCTGAGGTATGGTTGGCACTATTAGCCATAGTGATAACCACAGGTTGAGGTGAAAACCTTTTTGCTCTCCAAATCTGGGCTTGGATCTCCAATTCTCCTTGTTGAATTGATGGTCAAGGGTCACCTTGATGTCCTCTAATGGATTTGGTGGTGTGAATTCTCTGAATTCATGGTGGAAGAGGCTCAATTATGATTTCTTGATCTCCTAGCCTCCTAGGATCTCCATGGCTTCAAATGCATTCATGATTGGCAAGTTAGCTCTCTCCAAAAGGTTGCAATTGAGTCAACAATTTGATAGGGCTTCACTATTTTCAATTGAAAACTTCTCTAGACTTCTCCCCAATTTGGAGGGGGGTCTTATAGCACATTGAAGGCCTTGCTCTAGCTTCATGGAGAAGCCAAGAACAAGAAACCTGTAGTTGGATCAGTTGGAGGGAACCTTCTCGATGCTTCCCCACCCAAAATTATTTGAATCTCTATTGCCCAGGCCATTGTAACCAAATTTGGCTTGGCCCAGGATTCAAAATAGTTTTGATGCTAGTCATGGCTCTGAGGCATAGCCAACTATGTTAGCCATGGGTGTCAATCATGGCTAAGGCTGAGTTAGCCAACTCTACCCAAATTGAGTGGTTAAAACCACTACTTCACCTTGGAGCTATCCAAGATCATTCATATGGTCTGTTTGCATGTCCCATATGAGTAGTCACCTCGACATGATGCATTTTAGGTGTCTATAGAGTAATACTTCTTATACACATCCACCATGGGGATTGAACCCGGGTCACATCATCGATAATGCAAGTGGCGTCCTTGTCGGTAGACCACACTCACGAGGATAGACATAGTTACTTTGCTCTTAGTTTTTTTTTTTAAAACATTCCAGAAGGGATGCCACTTTTGGGTAAGATCGAAGGAGGCAAAGGTATCTCTTTCGCCAAAATCGCCCAAGGCTCGCACTTGACCTACCACATTTGATATATTCAAGGAGCAAACCTGAAACAACAAAAAAACAAGAACACAAAAACACAAACACAAACACACAAAAATATTAAAAAAACAAAAAATAAAAAAAAACATGCTCCTTGAGTGTGTCAAAAAGATAAAGCACAACCAAACACACACAATAAGATTAAAAAAAAACACACAACACGAACCACACAAAAAAACACAAGAACAACATAACAAAACACAAACATAACAAAAAAAATACATCCAACAAAAACATGAAAAACAAAAACAATCAAAATCTAAAAAATAATTAAAAAATTACCGCTCATGTAGAGGAGTTGGAGAACAAGTGGGTAGTTAAATGTTTCCAGTTGAAATTGATAGGCCCCAAGTCCAAATCTCTCCCCTCACATGGTGCAGATATGCTATGTACAGGAGGTTACAAATCTAAAAAAAAAAGTAAAAAATAAAAATAAAAATAAAAATAAATAAAAAATAAAATAAAATACCTGGTCTCAATTTAAACCTTAAATAAAATATTTTTATTGAATTTTTTTTTTTTTGAATTTACATGGTGGAATCGATAACCGCCACGAATCCGGGCAGGTTGTCCAACTTTTTATGGCCGCCACAGTATTCTGCGTTGTTCGCCCCGGAAGCCGCCACACAGATCTCCACGCAGTCTACCCTTATAACCACCATGCCACAATCATTTTAAACCTTTTACGCCGCTGAAAGCACCAGAGAAAGGGACAAGCGTTTAGTCCGACGAGGCTCGAGATTTGAACCATGGACCTCCACCCCCCTTATGGGGTTTGGATGAACCAATTGGTCTACACCTCGGACCTATTTTTATTGAAATTAATAAATAAGCCTTTTAAATTTAATATTTAGATTTGATTTTAATATTAAAAAATAAATTAGGTTTGGGGTATAGATCAATTGGTGCGGCGAAACCTCATAAGGGGTATTTTTAGTGGCATAAAAGGTTTAAAATGAATACGACATCACAACTACAGGGGCAAACTGCATGGAGTACTCTATGGCAGCTTTAGCTTCCCATTACGTCATGTAAATAAATAAAAAAATATTAATAAAATTTTAAGTTATTTCAATCAAAATAAAAAAACTATAACATAAAGTCCTAGAAAACTATAACATAAAGTCCTAGTGGAAACAACTCAATGGTTCGGACTTTGACTCTTCTTTGGAAGGTCCAAGGTTCAAACCATGACGTGGGCGAGTGTGTAAACGGGTGGGCGAGTGTGTAAACGGGTGAGCGTGTAGCTTTACATAACCCAGCCAAAAAAAAACTATATCCAGTGATGTGGGGGAGTTGGAGGAAGTGGGTTGTGTAAAAATCCTATGAAAAGGGAGGTCCCATGTTCAAATCCGTCCCCTCACATGCATGCAGATATGAAACTCTATGGCAGCTTTAGCTTCCCATTAAGTCATGTAAATAAAAAAAAAATATTAATAAAACTTTAAGTTATTTCAATCAAAATAAAAAAAAAACTATAACATAAAATCCTAGTGGAAACAACTCAATGGTTCGGACTTTGACTCTTCTTTGGAAGGTCCAAGGTTCAAACCGTGACTCTATGGCAGCTTTAGCTTCCCATTACATCATGTAAATAAAAATATATATATTAATAAAACTTTAAGTTATTTCAATCAAAATAAAAAAAACTATAACATAAAGTCTTAGTGGAAACAACTCAATGGTTCGGACTTTGACTTTTTTTTGGAAAGTTCAAGGTTCAAACCGTGACGTGGGCGAATGTGTAAACGGGTGAGCGTGTAGCTTTACATAACCCAGCCAAAAAAAAAAAAAAACTATATCCAATGATGTGGGGGAGTTAGAAGAAGTGGGTTGTCTAAAACTCCTAGGAAAAGGGAGGTCCCAGGTTCAAATCCCTCCCCCTCACATGCATGCAGATATGTAACTCTGGGGTGTGTTAATCCCACCCACCCAGTCAAAAAAAAAAACTAAAACATAAAAATAAAAATAATACCAGCCAAAAAAAAAACTATATCCAGTGATGTGGGGGAGTTGGAGGAAGTGGGTTGTGTAAAACTCTTAGGAAAAGGGAGATCCCATATTCAAATCCCTCCCCCTCACATGCATGCAGATATGAAACTCTACGGCAGCTTTAGCTTCCCATTACGTCATGTAAATAAATAAATAAAAATTAATAAAACTTTAAGTTATTTCAATAAAAAAAAAAAACTATAACATAAAGTCCTAGTGGAAACAACTCAATGGTTTGGACTTTGACTCTTCTTTGGAAGGTCCAAGGTTCATACCATGACTCTATGGTAGTTTTAGCTTCCCACTACGTCACGTAAATAAAAATATATATTAATAAAACTTTAAGTTATTTCAGTCAAAAAAAAATATATATATATATAACATAAAGTCCTAGTGGAAACAACTCAATGGTTCAGAATTTGACTCTTCTTTGGAAGGTTCAAGGTCCAAACCACGTGGGCGAGTGTGTAAACGGGCGACAGCTTTAGCTTCCCATTACGTCATGTAAATAAATAAATAAAAATTAATAAAACTTTAAGTTATTTCAATAAAAAAAAAAAACTATAACATAAAGTCCTAGTGGAAACAACTCAATGGTTTGGACTTTGACTCTTATTTGGAAGGTCCAAGGTTCATACCATGACTCTATGGCAGTTTTAGCTTCCCACTACGTCACGTAAATAAAAAAATATATTAATAAAACTTTAAGTTATTTCAGTCAAATATATATATATATATATATATATATATATATATATATATATATATAACATAAAGTCCTAGTGGAAACAACTCAATGGTTCAGAATTTGACTCTTCTTTGGAAGGTTCAAGGTCCAAACCACGTGGGCGAGTGTGTAAACGGGTGGGCGAGTGTGTAAACGGCTAAGCGTGTAGCTTTACATAACCCAGCCAAAAAAAAAAAAAAAACTATATCCGGTGATGTGGGGGAATTGGAGGAAGTGAGTTGTGTAAAACTCCTAGGAAAAGGGAGGTCCCAGGTTCAAATCCCTCCCCCTCACATGCATGCAAATATGAAACTCTCGGGTGTGTTAATCCCACCCACCCAATTAAAAAAAAAAAAAAAAAACTATAACATAAAAATAAAAATAATATAAAAATTATAAAAATAAATTTCATTTAAAACAAAAAATATATTAAAGATAGCATTTATTGTATTCAATAGTATTAGTTTAACCTATTAAAAATGAATTTCATTTAAAACAAAAAAAATATTAAAGATAACATTTATTGTATTCAATAGCATTAGTTTAACCTATTAAATTTGACTCTTTATATTGAACATTGTTTACAAATATTAGTGCTAGTTTGAGCAGACAAAAGAGGAAAAAACTATATCCAGGTGATGTGGGGGAGTTGGAGGAAGTGGGTTGTGTAAAACTCCTAGGAAAAGGGAGGTCCCAGGTTCAAATCCCTCCCCCTCACATGCATGCGGATATGTAACTCTGGGGTGTGTTAATCCCACCCACCCAATCAAAAAAAAAAACTATAACATAAAAATAAAAATAATATAAAAATTATAAAAATGAATTTCATGTAAAACAAAAAAAATATTAAAGATAACATTTATTTTATTCAATAGTATTAGTTTAACCTATTAATGAATTTCATGTAAAACAAAAAAAATATTAAAGATAGCATTTATTTTATTCAATAGTATTAGTTTAACCTATTAAATTTGACTTTTTATATTGAATATCGTTTACAAATATCAACGCTCGTTCGAGCAAACACAAGAGGAATCGACCTCACTACCACATAAATGATAATAACTAGGCAAATGCCATTACACCAAATGCCATTCAGCATTAAATTTGACTTTTGAAAAAGAAACTTAGATTTATATCTTGTCAAATCAAACATGTATAATAACCTTATCACATCTTAAATGCATAATAATCAAGTTATTATAATACTTGGATCTAATCAAATCACAAATACAATCGTTTTAATATCATATAGTCAATTTTAAATAATAACAATTAACTTGATTAAATTAATCAAATCCTTTATTTTATTTATTTTTATTTGGTTAATGTGAGAAACCCTATGACTGAAGTAAAGGGTGAACAGTCTCCTCCAAACCATGACCCCTTCTAAAGTTAAGAGTTATACTTATCAATAAGAATTTAACACAAAGCCACTACACACCCACTCCCTCACACACTTACTTACGTTGTAGTTTGAACCTTAAACCTTTAAAAAAAAAAAACCAATCCATTCTATTTTAATCTACCATCTAATGAGTTACGTGAAGTTAATTAGACCGTCTAAAAGGATTCCATGATCCAACCCAAGGCTAAAGTAAAAGTTGAGCTGGTGGCAAGACTTAAACATCGACGAGTGTCTCCACGGCTATCAGTTCACCGTGTCTGAGAATGATCTTCACCCTCTTTCACCGCAGTCTCACATCTATTTAATAGTCTTTAGAGTCATTAAAGACTTAAAAACATTTAATAGAACTATTAAAAATTATATAAATAATGGTTGGATAATGGAATATTTTTATAAAAATTTTAAAACATTACCTTAATATTAATATAAATAAATAAATAAATAAATAAATATATATATATATATATATATATATATATATATATATATTTTTGATTTGGTTATGGCCGACGCATGGAGCTGAGCAGTCTCCTTCAAACCATGACCCTTCGAGCTATACTTATTAATAGAGAATTTAACACAAAGCCACCATACACCCACCCCCTCACTCGCCCATGCCACGGTTTAAAGCTTGAACTTCTTGAAAAAGTTATATATATATATAGAGAGAGAGAATTTAACACAAAGCCACCATACACCCACCCCCTCACTAGCCTACGCCACGGTTTAAAGCGTGAACTTCTTGAAAAAGTTATAAATAAATATATATATATATATATATATATATATATATATATATATATTTATTTATTTATTTATTTATTTGGTTAATGTGAAAAACCTCTATGACCGACGCACAGAGTTGAGCAGTCTCCTCCCAACCATGACCCCTTGTAAAGTCGAGAGCTATATTTATCAATAGAGAATTTAACACAAAGCCACCACACACCCACCCCTCACTCGCCCATGCCACGGTTTGAACCTTGAACCTCCCGAAGAAGTTAGTGTTCCCCCTTGGACAATTATCTGGAATATATCATTACTATGGTGGTATTATAACAAAGCTTCTATATATAAGAATTTTTAAAAATTATCTGCAATATATCATTATTACTACACAGTGGTATTATAACAAAGCTTAAATATTATTTATGTTTGGTAAACTTTGAACCTTAGTCTCCTCTTTAAATGTTAGGGAATTGAACCTTAGTCTCCTCTTAGAATCTAACCGCTTGAATTAACCCCATTTGATAAAATTATTTATTTTTATTTATTTAATTTGCTTGCTTTTATAATCCATAGGAGAGTTGATTACATCCACATTCCTTTTCTACTACCAAGCAAGATTCAAATCCTAGGGCTTCCCTTAACAACACCTATTCTATTATTTAATGTGGGATGAGGAAGAGCACCATGGGCTCAAGATTGGTACCAACATTGTCAGACATGGAATGTAGTAGACGCTTAGGGCTAAACATCCCCATTCCAACAGTGACCTTTGATAAGGTGAGAGCTGAGCTTATCAACAGGGACCAAACACACATCCATATACACACCCACCTCATCACACTCGCACACGCTGCCAAAGCTTGTACCGTTGCCTTGCCCCTCCCTAGTGACAATGTCAAACATTTTTATTAGTTAGACTTAAACATTTTTATTAGTTAGACTTAAACTTGTTTGTGAAGGTTGAAATTTGAATTTATTTCTCCACAATTTGTTTGTGGCTATTTGTATTCAAATCTAGATCCCAATAAAATTTTAGAGATTGTCTATGACATTAAGTTTGTCCATATTGGTTTATAATGTATATTTTTTAAATTATTATTATTCTAAATCTATGGGTATTATTATTATTATTATTATTATTATTATTTAAAGTAAGGTTTTGAAAGGGTTGCCTTTTCCCTTTTACATCAATTTAGTAACATTGAACTATTTGTTGTTGTGGAGATGTGAACTTTGGCATGAATTACATCAACTATTTGTTCCAACCTTTGAACACATTATTTTAATTTGATTTATTAGGATCAAAATATATCTCTTTCATATCATATCAAATCAAACCACATAATCATACCCCATGAGGGATACAATAGTGGTATGTCTTTGAATTTTTATTTAGGAGACCCAAGTTCAAACACTGGTACAAGGGGACCTGAAACCTTTTAAAACTCATGCTTTAACCTAAACTTTAATCTCGTAGAAGATATTGTAGTGGTATATCTTTGGGTTTTTATCCATAAGACTCAATTTCAACGCGTGCTTTACCTTGGATGTTTTTGCTATAAAGGGATAGGTTGATTGGTGGGTCAAGCGGACTAGGGATTATAGTGGTTCCTTTGAAAAAAACACATAATAACATTACAATTGATAATTATACATATATCACTTATATTTTTTTCTCATAAAGGGATAGGTTAGTTGGTGAGCCAAATGAAATATGGATTATAGCAGTTCACTGTAAAAAAACACATAATAGCATTACAATGGATAATTATACATATATCAATTTAAAAAATAATATAATTTAATACTTTTATAACCTTTTTTAATATCATTAAGTTAAAGGAAAATTATATTATTTAATTTAATAATAAATACAAGTTACATGAACCCATAAAACATACATATTAAAGGAAGATACCAAACACATCATCTTGCTGACTTTCATCCTATATTGAAATTGCCAAAGCATTTAATATAGTGCTTTATAATCTTACAATTTCTAGCTACAATACGGCACAATCCATACTTATAATTTCTTCAAAATGGTAGATTTTCCTAAAAATATTTATTCTAAGAAAGGACCTCATGAAGTTTTCATTGGATTGCATTGATATTATTCATTTTTTAGTAGTATCACATTTTACATCTTTCTTTTACACCACGTTAACATTTGTTTAAGGTATTTGTGCATCTTGAGATGCATATAAGTTATTGCTATAATAAAATTAATGAAATTTAAAACATTTATTAATCATTTAAAAAAAATTCAATAAATAATTAATATTAATAATATTAGTCATTTTTTTCTTTTATTTTGTTTGTAGTTTTTTATTGCTGGTTCTTTGTATTGGTTTTTATGTTGTTTTTTGATATGATTTTTTTATCTAGTTATATTTTTTAGACCTTGAGCTTTTATCCTTGTTGAAAGTTTTTTTGTACTTTGTAAAAGGGTTGGGACCCTTCTAAAAACTCTTGTTTTCACCATTAATTAAAAAAATAATAATAATATTTTCATCAATGTAAACTAATCATCTTAGTATCCAATGATTTATTCTTGAAGGTATCTTTATTTTAAACAATTATAAACAATTCTCATCCTGGGTAAATATAAGGGATCTTCTAAGGCCAATATTAGGAACATCATTTAACGTTTTGTTTTGTTTTTTTTTTGTTTTTAACTAGGAGCATTATACTTTGTAGTTGTTTTTTTTAGCCTAATCAATTGTTCAAAGTATACCATTATACTCAAAATTTCAATTTATTCCATTATAATAGTCTTTAATTTTATTATGTTTATTAAATTTTTAATGATATATATATAGTTTTATTTTATTTTTTTTATTTGGTTAGTGTGAAAAACCCCTACAACCAAGGCACAGGGTTAAACAATCTTCTCCCAACCATTATCCCTATAAAGTTGAGAGCTATGCTTATCGGTAGGGAATTTAACACACAACCATCACACACTCCTCACACACTAGCCCACTCGCCCACGTCCCACTCGCCCACGTCGTGGTTTGAACTTTGAACTTCTTCAAGAAGAGCCAAAGCCCTAACCGTTGCACTATATATATTAATATTAATATTATATGATTTTATTTTTTATTTTATTTTAAATTGCACCCTATATATTAATATTAATATTATATAGTTTTATTTTTCATTTTATATATTAATATTAATATTATATAGTTTTATTTTTCATTTTATTTTAAGATTTGGTTAGTGTGAGAAATCCCTACGATCAACTTAGGCGGTCTCCTCCCATCCATGACTCTTGTAAAGTTGAGATATATGCTTATCAATAGGGAATTTAACACACCCATCCCCTTCACACACTCCCACACCACGGTTTGAACTTTGGACCTTCAAAAAAAACCTAAGCAAAACTATCCCGACTTATTATATAATTCTTTTCAACTAATAATATATCATCAACATTTATTTTAAAATTTTTAAAATATATCTCATTTCCTAATATGAAAGGAATCAGCAACCTCCTATTTTGGTGGATTTAAAAGAATCTAAAAGAATCTCCACAACAGTGGAAGACACCCCTTGGTCCGAAAGATGACATTAAAAAAATATATTAAAAAAAAAAAATATTAAAAAAAAAAAATACAAGGCGAATAGAACCAATGAGCTTCAATTTCAAGGCTTTAAACAAAGCCTTCGTAAGAAACACACAAGTTTCAAATAGATTAAAAAAAAGTGGCATTCTATTAAAAAAAAATAATAGTTTTATTCAACTAATAATATATCAAGATTTATTTTAAAATATATCTAATTTCTTAATATGAAAAGAATCAACAACCTCCTACTTTGGTGGATTTAAAAGAATCTAAAAGAATCTCCACAACAGTGGAAGACACCCCTTGGTCTAAAAGATGACAAAATATATATATATATATATATATATATATATATATATATATAAAAATAAATAAATAAATAAATAAATAAATAAATAAATAAATAAGGGAATAGAACCAATGACCTTCAATTTCAAGGCTTTAAACAAAGCCTTCGTAAGAAACACACAAGTTTTAAATAGATTAAAAAAAAAGTGGCATTCTATTAAAAGAAATATATATATATATATATATATATATATATTTTTTTATATATATTATATTATATTATATTATATTATGTTATGCCCTTTGATTGGAAACTACAATTTTTAAAACTTTTAAATTAAAATATTTAAAAAATTTCTCCAAAACAACAAGAGAAAATAACTTTTTATTTTTACGTTAAATGAAAAGGAATATTTCGTGTAATTGAGTGATGTTTTTTGATATGGAATTACGATATCATAAAATTTATTAATTTTCAAAGAAAAATTACAAGCTTATATATAAGCATACGAAGTGTCTAAGTTAGAAGATACATAATATAAACGAACTTTTAAAATATCTTAATAGTTAGCCATATTTCTATAATAAACTAACCAGCTAATGATCACATTTCTTATCGTATGAGAAACATATTAAATTCTAGAAAACTAAAAGCATATAATAATTAATTTTATGTTAATCCCAATAATAGAAGAATTGGCCTCCAATACTTTTCAAATACAATTTAGATATGGTATGACTTTAAAATTGTTGTTGATGTATGTTGTCAAAAATATTTTGGACAACAACAGAGAAAAGCACTGGATTAAATACATGAGAGACATGTCACAAAGACAACTCTAACTGTAGGAGTACCCACAATTCCATGATCAAAGGAATCAAAATAAAAGGGCCATGGTCAAAGGAAGAGACAATGATAATTCTAAATGTAAGAGTACCTAGATGATTCCCATGGTAGAATCAAACAAGAAGGTCATGGTTATGAAGAAAATCTACTTTCAAACAAGTCTTAAACATGAACAAGACTGCACTAAGCGACTATGAAATGCCCTAGCAAAGACTAGGGATGTATAGTTGTTATTTGGTGAATAAGAGAATATTGAGGGTGAGCACTAATAATAAGGAGTGTCAGATACTATCTATAATGCACTCCATAGTATAACAAAATTTTGAACACTTCTACATAAAGTTGATTGAAGAGAGCCTCAAAAATCCAAATCAAAGGATAAAAAAGGCAACCCAAATCCTCAAGATTAAAATGAGGATCACAATAGTTGAAAGTCAAGAACAGGAACTTTGGGATATCACTAGTCATAAATAGACCTTTATAAAAATGGAAGATCTTGATTCCATTAGACAATTTCAAAAAGGGCTTTCCAACAAGTATAAATATGTCTATACTTAAGAATGGTTTATGACCTCGAATTACAAGAAAATGATGTCTTGTCAAGCAAAAATAAAAGGGGGAATGATTTTTTCTCCAAGAAAAAAATATATTTCTTGATTAGGGTAAGAAGGGGTTTTAGAGTCCCCAAACCTGTACATCAAGTTGGGTAAGATAATACAATATGTGGCAATAGCCTGAACAAAATAATATCATCCACCTGCTACTACGGTTGACCCTTAGAATACTGCATATCAGCAAAACAACTTCTAAAACATGAAAAATTACTAGACCACTTCCAAAACAAAGACTTCAAACAACTATAGCTACCACCTCATCTTAACAAAAATAGAACATAAAAACCGATAATAAAAAAATTAACCAAGATAGCATCCCAATTCTAGCGAGCTCGATCCAAAAAATTGATCGTGCCCATCGTTTACTTTGTTCTAAGTGTCCACAACTTTCTCTTAGAGTATTCTAGAAACCATCCTTCTCCAAAATTTCCTCAACCTCCTCGTAAATTTTCATCACCAAGGGTTTTGTTTTAATCAAATATCCCCCATATTGTTCTTCCACTTCATTCTGATCCCCCTTTGTATGGATAAAAATATAACAAAGGCACTGGCATCCCTTTCCTCTTGTCTCCATGGTCAGTCAAGCTCAATATATTCTAAGATCCCCATCTTCCTTCATCTTTGTTATCATTGGCATTCCATGCCTCCACTTGCTGATCCAATAGGCAAACATTCTCTAATATTTTCTTATTAGATATTTCCATCAGGGTTATGCGTAAGGGGTCATCTCCAAAATATATTTATAAAAATTTGGCGAATCAGTTTCAAAATTCAGGTGAATAGTTTCGAAACATATGTAGAAGGTTCACTATTATTAGGGGCAATGTTAAAAATTTAAACTTAAAATGGTCAAATTATTATAAAATTGGGGCAAATCAACCAAAAAAAAAAATTGTACCCATAAATGTTTGGCTAATGGACCCTGGTCAAGGGTCCCAAATATTAGCCAATTCCAAATTTTGAAAATCCTAATTTTAGCCAATTTTGCAAAAATAGCCACTATGCATAACCATGATTTCCATCAATGGAGAGGGGAAGCAAGAAACCCAAGACTGTTTCTCCTCCAGTAAGACCCCCATATTTTCCATGAAATCAACCGCTTTTTTCCCCTCTCGGTAGATATGTTGAATTTTAACATTTCTCAGCTTTTTTAGATTCATTCTGCTTTCTAGAACCATTTCTGCAATTGATCAACTCACTTCTTGTTCTTCTTTCAATGTCTTTATAATATTTAATGAGTCATCCTCAATAATGACATTCACAACCCCTATCTATATGATAAACTAGATAATAGATTCTTAGAAATAATGCTCTTGCCTCAGTAAAGTGATTTATCTAGCTTCCTAATGGATCCGCATTTGCCAAAAGAAAAACTCCTTTTTCATCTCTGACTACCCCTCTAGATCCAAATTATTTGGGATTAACTTTAGCTACTTCATCAAATTTAAGCTTCACCCAACCCATCAGGAGGGATTCCCATTTCACTCCATCTCTAGATAAAATGGGTACACTTTGAAAAGTTATAATGGATAGGCCTCATTCTTGTAACACATAGGTTTCCTACTTAGATTCCCTTTCTTTTTGACATTTGGTTACTTTAAAATTTTCAAATTTTACATTACCAATTTGGGTACTAACAAAGGTAGCATCCCTCTTCTTATCCTTGAAAATTCTATTGTTGCACTCTCTCCATAGGCCCCATAGAATCTGAGGAAGGTATATATGCCATAGGGTGTTTAAATGATTGATCTTAAAATGGGAGTTACAATGGATGCATACATCAACCATATTATCTAGAAAAACCCAAGAAACCATAAATTTATTAAGAAAAAGACTAAGAGCACCATAGGAAAACTCACATCCTAAGAATAGGTGTTGGAGGTCTCAACTTCTCTTTCACATAAGGAACACTTGTTGACAATTTGAAATCCTCTTTTGTATAGATTATTGTTGGTCAAATATCTACCTAATTATACAAATATGCATTTGTGCACCCTAAAAATGGCCAACATTGAAAGGCTAGAGGAAAGAAACGTCCTCAGTGCCAATATCCATAGAGGGTTGGCTCCCTTACTAAATCCTACACTAGTTAAATTCTAGAATAGTAGGAAAGAAGTTGGAAATAATATAAAGAAATGGAAAATATGGCCATAGGCCGAAGGTGTTGGATTGGGGATAAACTAGCAGCAGGAATTCCAACCAAGCATTATAATAGCATGAAATAGAGAGAAAAGCAAAAGAATCCACTTACAGTTCCCTAGAGACAACTTCCAGAATTGCATTCCAGTATTCACACTTACACCAGCAATGCCCAAATTCAGATGCAAAATTTAAACTTAACAACATATAGCAAATGTGAATATAAAATAGAAATGCTTGAACAGAAAGAAATCACACAAAGAGACTATTTGCAAGATCAAAAGCCACAAATTCTTCTATTTACGCAGAGAACTTGAGAAGTTTTTATGTTGAATGTCTATCCTCCCTTTACAATGGAAAATGAGTAGTATTTATAGATGGTTTCACATCTTTCACTAAATGCATATGAAGACAAAATGTTCACAGATTAGGAACATAGGTGAGGAAATTTCTTCTCGGGAATCTTGAAAATTTATCTTCTTGAAACAATGATCTAGTTTTTAAGATAAAATCTTCAAGAAATCAGCATATTTGAATATCGATGCATGGAAAATTGCAAAGTTGGTCGTTGACTGGATGCCTCCATTGTTTCTTAGAAAGTTACCCTTGTATAGGATGTCTTGGAACTCATGAAAATCGCCTGGTGATTTTAATACTGCAACTTATTTTCGCTTGAAACCACCCATTTCAGTTACTCCTTGAACCAATCATTTAATTTATTTCATTCACCTAAACGGAGTGCTTTCGAAAATCTCTTGTAGACACTGGACATAGAATTTTCCCAAAATCAAGCAACGAGCAAACATATCTCCTTCAATATTCACTATTCTTCCTTATTCACAATTTTCTGGTGAAAAGGGCACCCATGAAAGTATTTCTTACGATATTGTGCTTCAACGTTTAACCTTAAATTTGCTCCATTGAAATTCTTTACATTATATTACTTTTTGGTCATCGTAGAAATCAACGCTGGAGAAAAGATTGGACGAGAATGGCTTATTTTTTCTTGAAAAAATTGAAAAAAATTTGTATTAAAACAAAGATCAGTTACAATTGGGAATAGACACTTCCCAGCCGAAAACAAAGAAAGCACATGATTACAAGAGAAGAGGAAGATTTGCAATGGAGCCAAATCTCTTGAACCAATAACAAGCTAGCTGAGGGAGCTGATTGGTCTGTTACAACAACTTGTCATGAAATCGTGCCGCTTTCACCGACTTCACCTTTGGCCGCGAAAAAGCTACAAGTCGCGATATCGCGACACAAAACTCCTCTGACCGCAAAAAGTCAACCTGTCGCAAAATCGCGACATGTCGCGAAATCGTGGCAACAATCCTCCCTTGGCCACGACGAAGCAACATGTCACGAAATCATGACACCTTTCCACCCTTGGCCGCGATGGAGCAACATGTCACGAAATCGCGACAACTTTCCTCCCGTGGCCGTGACAAAGCAACATGTCGCGAAATTGTGACACCTTTCCACCTTTGTCTGCGACGAAGGAACATGTCGCGAAATCGCAACAACTTTCCTCTCTTGGCCGTGATGAAGCAACATGTCGCGAAATCGTGACACCTTCCCAAACTTGGCCGTGACGGAGCAACTTGTCGCGAAATCGCGACACCTTTCCTCCCTTGGCCGCGACGGCGCAACATGTCGCGATATCGTGACAACTTTCCTCCAGTGGCCGCGACGGCGCAACACGTCACGATATCACGACAACTTTCCTCCAGCGACCGTGACGGCACAACACGTCATGATATCATGACATATTTTCTCCAACGGCCGCGACGGCGCAACATGTCGCGATATCGCGACAACTTTCCTCCAGCGGTCGTGATGATGCAACACGTCATGATATCATGACAAATTTCCTCCAGAGGCCGCGACGGAGCAACATGTCGCGATATCACGACAACTTTCCTCCAGCGGCCATGACGACGCAACATGTCGCGATATCGTGACAACTTTCCTCCAACGGCCGCGACGGTGCAACATGTCGCGATATTGCGACAACTTTCCCACAGCGGCCGCGATGACGCAACATGTCGCAATATTGCGACAACTTTCCTCCAGCTGCCGCGACGGTGCAACATGTCGCGATATCACGACAACTTTTGTCCAGCGATGGCAGCGGTGCAACATGTCGCGATATCACGACGACTTTCCTCCAGCGGCCGCGACGGAGAAAAAAAACACGAGAATGGCTTATTACTCCTTTAGTTTTTTTGTTTGATTTTTTGAACCATCCATGTTTTGATTCACCCCTAAAAGGAACAATTGAGAGTTTTCTTCCTTCCAAAGTGCAAGCACCTTCAATAGGACGGCATACTTCTTTTAAATATATGTTCGCCCTCAAAATAGGTGAAATACGTTGTCGCCTTCCACCTTGGGTGAAACTTGTGTTGACTCTTTGACTCCTAATCTCTTCTAATTCACCTCAAAAGAACATAAAACTTTGGATGCATCGTCGGACCATTTTTTGTAGTTTCACCCTAGTGAAGGGCGAATGTGATATTCGCCCCTCATTTGGGATGAACGTGCCTTTGAATTTTCATCTTTATTTTACACGCCGAAGTGAGGTTAATTCCCTACTTTAAAATATACATTCACCTAGAGAAAGAGCGAAAGGTACTTTCACCCTCCTCTTGGGGCGATCGTGCCATTGACTTTTCAATATCACCTTGGCTCTTTGCAATTCCTTCTATGTTCGCCCGAAAATCACCACTTATTGAGCTTTCACCCTCGGGAGGGTTGATTGAGACTTTCACCCCTCAACCGAGGCAAACTTGTTGTTTGACTTGTCAATGCCTTGTTTTAAATGACGTTTGCCCCAAAGTGGGGCGAACGAAGGTTTTGCCCCAACTTTGGGGCGAATGCACCCTTTTTTAAAGTTGCCAAATTTCCTTTGAGCTCACCACAATTTCAAAGTACTTTGTTATGTTTTCGCCCCAATGAGCGGCGAATGGGACTTTCACACCTCACTTGGGGTAAAAGTTCTTTTCTGGCCGAATTAATTCCTTTTCCATTCAAAATTTTACATTAGTCTCAGAGTGAGGCGAACGGGCCTCTAGTCCAATTATTAGGCAAACATGATTTTAATCATTCCTTAGTATGTGCTTAATCCTTGGGTTCCATTTTTGCAAATATTTTTAAGCAATTTCAACTGAAGTCACCAATAAATTCTCCCAACCATTTTCCTTACAACACCCATTATTTTCAAATAAGAATCACATGAAAAATAAAGGAAGAAGTTAACACACAAAAAACTGCAACATATTATATCGACCAAAATTTGGGATTATAACATTAATATATTTTTTCGCTTTACAATAAAAAACCTTTCAACAGGATTTGATCAAAATTTTAATTTAATGTGGCATAATGCAAAACTACCAATATTTTTGGTAGCTCACGGGGTATCCAGCTCGCATGGATGCAAACAATCCCAGGCCTTTATCCATTGGGTACACTATTGAGTCTTCTTTTTGGTTGCTTTGGGCGCTCTTGACGTGGATGCCTTTTTTTGTGTTTTCTCTTCTGCTACCTTCTCAGCTGCCTCTGCCTCTGCAGCTACCTGTAAAACTTCTACTCATTCCTGCTATGCCACTGCTTGCTCTACTACTACTTACCCCACCGTTGCTTGTTCCTCCTACTTTTTTTGGCTTTTGCAGGTAACTTCGTATACTGAAACTACCTCATCCCAAGCATGTGTAGTGAATAGGCAAGTAACACTCAGTGACTCATACATATACCACATGTTCTGTAAATCCTCCAAACTAAGGTGCCTCGCTCATTGGGCTAGCTCAAGCAATGACAACTCCATGCGGGTAAACTTCTTCATAAGCAACAATACTTGTTACTTTGTGATGGGCTCCTCCCATTTATCAATCTCCGATATATCTTCCACAAAATTCTTCCAAGCCGCTTCCAATTGTTCCTTTGGTAGGGGTTGACCCCATTCATCAGTAAAAATTGGAAAGCCCATATCGACGAGAGCATCAAATTAAATCATTGAAACAGTGTGCTCCCACTCTATAGAATTAAGGATATTCCTGCATTATCTCACCAGGTCCATTATCTAGAAGTAATTGCACAGTGTGACCTTGGAGGTAGATCAAGCGTGGTCCATTTTACTTAAGGGGTAATGTACATACTAGACTGAGCCAAGGCTTGGATTTTTATAGCCATTTCCATATAGGGTTCCAACATCTCCTCAATAATATCTATCACTTGCTGGCTCAATTAAATATAATATTTATGCCACCCACAAATATTGCAACACCTAAACTACTTTCATTGCAAATTTCTCAAAATTTTGAGTTGAGCGAAGGTGGGCCTCCTTAATTATTTTCGAAGGAAAGCTTGCAGCCTGCGTAGCCTTCTCTGCAAGTTGGTTCTGTATGGACTCAAGTTGTGCCTTCAACACCTGCACTTATTGCTCTAATGCATTTTTTCTTTTTGATGTGCCCTTGCCTACTGATGCAAGTGTTCATTCTTTATTACCATATTCTCCTACTGTGCTCGACTCACTTCTAAGGCATTTTTAAGTTCGACAATTTTATTTTCAGTGTCATAATATCTCTACTTATAATACTCATTGCGTAGATAAACCAAAATCATATCAACCTATATATTCCCCATTTTTTTAGTAGGGTCAATTTTGGTCAGGTCCTCTATTGCAGTTTCATAAGTGTAATCGCTTGGTGTCATTTCTCCTTGTAGCTTCTATACTAGGGGAGTGATCTTGATTGTGTGAACTTCCATGGCAACCAGATCAAAAGCCATCTTCTTGATAGGTTCGATTGGAGCAAGTGCTTCTTTCCTTCTATGTATTTTCAGCCACTATGATGAACTGAGGTGCACTCGATTGATTTTCTATACATCAGGTTGTTTAGGCACCACCTCGACTTTGGGAAACACTTGCAGCTCCAAAAATGATGTGAAAGAAATTAGGATCTATGAACGATATGGCTCAAAGGAAGAAAAGGAGATAGAAATGAGAGGGGGGTCTAAAATGGAAGAGTGGACGGAGGACCCTGGTTTAGTTACAGTTACACTCACTCTTGGAGGAGATTGTGTACTTACAACGACTATGGAAGTGGTGGTAGCAATGGAAGGGGAAGGACATGAAAATGGATTCAGTCTATATGTGAATGAACTGAAAGAAAGGAAGGTCGAAGAAAGGGAAATAGAAGAAGGAGAAGTAGTGACTTGTGAAGGTGAATAAGAGGGGAGAAAAATGGACATGGAGGGCATACCTAAAGGGAGAGCGACTGATGTAGAAACTGATGAAAATGAACTAACAATCACTACATGCTTTGAAGTAGAAAAATAAGGGAAGAAAAATATACCTTCGAGCATGGGTGCCATGTGTCCTGGTCATGGAGTCGACTGCGTAATGATTTCTTCTTGTTGCTCTTCCGCTTCCACCTATAGTTTAATGATGTCCTCTTGCTGGTCCATTGGCTTCTTGTGAAATAATAGAAAATTTTGAGCAATGCTAACCAAAGTAGCTGGCTCCAATAGAGGTGAATTAATAGTCACTACAACAACTATGACTATAGAAACTAAAATAGCTAAAACTACAATAATAGAAGAGGAAGTAGCACCGGTCCTTGGCTTCTTTGCAACTTTTGGAAATGGAAGTGCCTCTCGAACAGTCTGCTTCTCCAACAAGGGTGCCTCATCTACCTTTTGCTTTATCCACTGCTATCTCCATTGAAACACATACTGTTGCTCTTCTTCCTAAGGTGTTTCCTCTTCAAATGCTAGGTGCTCTTCTCTCATGATGCTTTCACTTCTATTAGAATGTTGAAAGCTTTGGTGCATGATCTTAGTGAAAGTAATGGGTTGATAGGTGTTGACATATTCATCACAGGCCTCCAAAAATACCTCATGCATTTTCAACCCATAGGGTTATGCAATCTTTCCTCTGTGGACCAGCATTATCCACCAATTCATAATTTTTTCTTTGGTCCAAGCTAGTTGTTCCTTCACTTGGCCAAATAGCTTCAGTGGAGGAATGTGATCTCTATGTATTATCAGGTTATATTCAACCTCCTGCTCATAAAATTTATGCCACGGAGAGAACGATGGCATATATTCAATGTGACACTCCATGTCGCACCCATCAAAATTGTTGTGCCTTTCTTGGATGTCGGGTCACGAACAACAATGAAAAGTATTGGCCTTGACTATTTCTATAAATTTTCCTAATGGGTCATACCTCCACCATTGCGGTAGTTCTATCAAACCCAAGTCTTGAAGTGCCACTGTGAGAAGCATTTTCTACCTGACCTGGTTCACTTCTATACTGCCAAACTTGAATGGCATGGTGCAAGTCATCCTTTTTTCATGCCCCGCTCCATACACATCATTGGTATAATTCATCTAGCACACCACCTCCATGGTGAAAACATCCTTTGTGGTGAAGTATAGGAGCAGGAATGGCTTTCCTATGAAGCCATAAATTCTTATGACAACGCCTTGCGTCAACAAAAATATGTCACCTTTTTTTATAGTAACAACCGTCTCCTTCATCGCCCACGATACTCTTTCACTTTGGTCACACATCAACTCAAGAATGAGCCCCAATAATAGAAGGTTTAGTATGAATCCCTCCTCGATAGAGCAAGAGTCCACATATAAACAAGCAACAATTCATCCTTCTCATCAACCTGTTTTATTGCAATGAATGAAAATATTGGTAAAAATTAAAAAATAAATACCATACGAGGAAGGATGTGTGTTTGAATGAAGTCTCTTCTCCCGTATGCAGCTTCTCCAACTGGACATGCATCTTTTAATAGACGAAATCAGCCCAATAAAAATAAAATGGATTTATGTCCCTTCTCATGTCCCTTGGAGCATAAAAATCCCTTTGAGATATGCACTACACCATCACCACTTGCCATTTATATATTGTAGAATCCATCAGAATACCAGCAAACCACACCAACATCGAAAACAAGTCAGGGCTCTTGAATTCTGACAAATATTTTGGTAAATTTGGCAACTGCTCCAATTGCGGCTCCTTAATCAACTACATCTCCATAAACTGGCGCATTGTCACTGTAGAAACGTATCTTTCTTCTTGTTCATTGATGTGTAGCTTCTTAAATATCAAATAAGATGAAAGTTTTAACCCACGGGAAAATGCTTCCCTCACTTCTATGGTGGAGATGAAGAAAAGCACCTCTCTATTGGCTTTTTGAATGGCCTTGGTAAGCGGATTATACTATATGGAAATCAATTTTATCAACTTCGGGCAAGGGTGTATGGGCGTACACAAATACCAAACTAACTGTGCATGAAATGGCACAGTCAAAAGGCTCTCTACTATTAGTCCTTGGTTTATGGTAAATTCCACATCTTGTCGAAGCTTCACCACGCCCTTGTTTGTGATCAAGCAGTCTCCAACCTCTGCCATGGTGTCAGAGTACGGGTCCAGATCTAAATTCTCATTTTTGTAGGCCTTATTGGACATCAACCCACCTTCTGCTTTTATTTTAGACTTTTTGGGATCTACAACCTCTTTATCTTGCTTTTCTTTACCATTCTATTAAATCTTGCAACTCGTTAATTTCGAAAACATTATGCAACTTCTGCAAGCAATAAACCTGACAACGCATTGGCAGGAATATTCTTTAAAAACTTTAACTTCTGAGTGAATTTACCTGTGCTCTATTTATAAAATATGATCCAACCACTAGAGTAAATGTAGTAAATTTACTTGGTGAATTTGGGAGGAATGTGCCTTGTTTTACTCAATAGGCACTGATATCGAAGCTAAACGGTAACTGAATGGAATTTGTTGCAAAATCATTTTCATAAAGCATACTCTCCTTGCTACATTACGCCTTCGAAAAACATACCCTGGCTATTGAAACTGTCCTAGAAAAATAAATTTTCCACCTAGGGACCAATGAGTACTTCTGCTTTTGCTAGTGTGAAATCTCGCTCCTTGGGAACACCAAATCGCCTCTTAAAACAAATCTAGATACATGTTTATAATTAACTGCTCTAAAACTGTGTCTTAAATCACATGCACACTTTCAAATATTTTCTACCTGCCAAAGGGTGAAATTGCTTGGGGGTGCTCTAAAAATTTGACTTACAATTTAAAACATTTTCTTTCAAAAGAAACCTTGGGGCGTGCCTGATCTATTCTCCCTTTCACCCCGAAAATGCATTTCAACCTACTTGATTTGATTTCATGGCAAATATCTCCTTTTAAAATAATATTGTGCCTTTCTCTTTCACCCCCTTTTTAGAAAAGCATGGATTTTCTAAAAAAAAACCCTGATTTTAGGGCTTTTCTTTTTCTTTTGCTTTTCTTTTTTCTTCATTTTTGCCATAAAAAATTAAATCGATTTTTTTTTTTTTAAATAACCTTTGCTTTTTTTTTAACTAAAAGTTAAAAAAAAAATGAAGAACATGTGCTTATACTAAGAGGGGGGGATGAATAGTATAACATAAATTTTTTTCCCAAATAGTAGCATCAGCATTAATAAAACAAAAAACATCACACAAAGCATCACACATATGAGAGACATTATTTTAACGTGGTTCACCCAATGTGGGCTACCTCCACAGAGAAAATATTTCTTCTAAATATTTATCAAAGAAACTCTTTGGGAATATTTCCCAATTACAATATTTATGGACCTTTGTCCAAAGGAGATGTTGATACCTTAATCTCAAGTTCGTGGATCTCTTCCACATAATAACTCTTTCCCCTTCTACTCTAGCTAGTGATCTTCTAGAAGAATCTGTCTCTCTACTACATCGATTGGTGGATCTCTATCCACTTGAAGACTCCTCACTCAAAAGATATGTCTTCAATTGTCTTGAATGTTGTATATCTATCCACTAAGACTTTGTCCTCTATACTCTGTCACCTCCAAAGCTTCGTAAATAGGCTCACTCAGAACCTTATCAAATCTGCTCAATAGGTTCACTTAGAACCTACTCAAATCTACTTAATAGGTCCACTCAGAACCTGCTCAAATCTGCTCAATAGGTTCACTCAAAACCTACTCAAATCTACTCAATAGGTCCACTCAGAACCTACTCAAATTTGCTCAATAGGTCCACATAGAACCTATCCAGATCTGCTCAACAGGTTCACATAGAACCTATTCAAATCTGCTCAACAAGCTCACATAGAACCTGTTAAAATTTTCTCAAAAAAATCACACAAAACTTGTCCAAATATTCTCAATAAGTCCTCTCTAGGACTTGCTCAAATCTACATTGCAAGCTTCAACAAAAGCTTACACAAAATCAGTCCACAAGCCTTCTCAAAGACTTACCTCAAATCTTCTTAACAAGTCCACACAGAACTTGTTAAATCACATAGAATCATAAAGAGAATTGTTAGAGACTCAATATGTTCTATACTCAATGCTCAATCAATATCTCAACTCAATATCATAGAAGCATAAAGATAATTGTTAGAGACTCAATATGTTCTATACTCAAATCCCAATCTCAACTCAAATCAATCTCATAGAAGCATAAAGAGAATTGTTAGAGACTCAATATGTTCTATTCTCAAATCTCAATATCAACTCAAATCAATCTCATAGAAGCATAAAGAGAATTGTTAGAGACTCAATATGTTCTATACTCAAATCCCAATCTCAACTCAAATCAATCTCATAGAAGCATAAAGAGAATTGTTAGAGACTCAATATGTTCTATTCTCAAATATCAATCTCAACTCAAATCAATCTCATAGAAGCATAAAGAGAATTGTTAGAGACTCAATATGTTCTATACTCAAATCCCAATCTCAACTCAAATCAATATCATAGAAGCATAAAGAGAATTTTTAGAGACTCAATATGTTCTATTCTCAAATCTCAATCTCAACTCAAATTAGAATATAGAATAATTTGTTTCATGGAACTTGAACAACCACTTCACAGAATCACTTGACTAGGCTCAATCAACTCTACTCAACCAATCACCTCAAGGATCAATCCTTTCTCACAAACCCTAGTCCAAGCATGTATCAACCAACTCAAAATATTTCCAACAATGCTCAACAACAAATCTCACATAACAATGATACTCAAGTTCAAGTTCTTTGCACAACCAATGGGCTTCAACAACAATGCTTATAAACAAGGTTTAATCACAACTCTCAATTCAAAAAACCTTGAAGCATTAAACCAACAACTCTCAAAAAGGTTAACCACAATCAATCATTTTCTCTCCAAAGATATTTTCAAAAATCAATCACCCACATAATTCAATGAAGAATATTACCCATACCTTTTTTATGCCTTATGAGTTGTCCACTAAATCTTCCACATTCAACACACTTTATTTTTCCAATCTCAACAAGGGTTAGAGGTCATGAGTAATATTATAATAATCAAAATAATATCTCCATAACACCTTATTACTCCTACTCAATAAAAATTCACCAAACCCTCTTATGCAAGAAATAATCCCTCAAAAGAATGAATCAAACTTACTTTTGGAACTACTTGACAAAAGCAGAAATATCTTCTTGCACACACCTTATTTCTCCCTCAAAGCAATCTAAACAATTAGCTCTCAAAAATAATTTTCCAATGATATATAATATGATATACTTCCACAAAGAAAATCAACACAAATATTTATCTTTCCTAGGGCATACCTTATTAAATTTACTTGCCTTGCCCTCGACGAGATTTTATCCCCTTACTATTTTCTTCCCAACGCCTTAGCCGCAGCCAAGCCATCGTTGGGCTACACGTCGTGATATGTCTAAAAGGGCACGTCCACCATGCAATATCTTCTAACAACAAACCTCTGAAAAACAACAAGCGTGTAGAGCGCTTCTTCCTTGCAATTCAAAAAAATAGACCTCACGTGAATCTCATAACCTCTTCCTTAGCACTAAGCCAACATACCACTAGGCCACGCTGGCCTTTGTGCTTAGGGCTTTCGAATCTTCATAGCTTTAACCTTCAAGAAAATTGTAAGGATTTCGAAACATAAATCTCTTTTGCATGCACTTCAAAAATAATAGTAAGGAATACATGGTAAATGAATTTGTTTGGCATTTATATAATGCCTTTTGCCTTCCTTAGCATCACGTCGGTGCTTCGAATGAATTCTATGTCGACGTAATTTAATTTATAATAAATTTAAATTTAATTTTAAATTTAAATATTATAAATTAAAATCAACCTTAGAACTTTCTCTTAAAGAGCCAATCTTAGGTTTAATAAAATCTTAGAACCTTGTCTTAAGGGAGTATGAAGAATTGTTGAGTAGTCCTAGGTGCAAAGAGAATATGTAAGAAATACAGGAGCTATGTTTATCACAATTTCAATAGGCACCTGACAGGTATTATGATCAAGAAATCAAGGGGAGTATATTGATTTTTGATGATTTTTTATAGCTTTAGAAATAAGAGAGCCTATTTTATCTCCAAATTAGGTTGCAACAATAATAAGGGCTAAAATTGTGATGGAGCTATTAGAGTATTATAAACTTGAGTGGATAGCATAGAGGTTCAGATTTTCCTTGTTATGAAATCCTGTTCTAAACTAATGGAAACTTTACAATAATAGTCTTGATTATGCTCATGATGAATTCCTCAAAAATAAAGGTCCAGAGAGGTTTTCATGGTCCCATAAGTAAATTACAGACAACAACATATAATTTTAGCAACTAGATATCTCAACATTGATAAGGCTTGTATTATGGAATGCAAAATAATAAAATTGGAGGGTATGTTGAGACCATGTAATGATCAACTTTATGGCCATTATGAATTTTACCTATTTTGTCTATATTCTCTAGATGCTTGGTAATTCTTTGGTAAAAAATTTAGCTAATTACACATCTTAATGTAAAAGAAAAATTCTAGGTAATAGATGGTTAATTACACATATCTTAGGACTACCTTTGTGTTACTATGTCATACATGTATTATTTGGTTATTATGTATATTTTCTTATAGTAATTTATGATGATATTATTTAAAAATTAAAGATTTTATTGAGTGTTATACAAAAGCGCTAGATGATAAAATTATTATCAAAAGCGCTTCTTTATCATCTTCACATTAGTTGCGCAAATCAGAAAGTGTCGAGAAAAGGCCAAAACTGAGAAGCATCGAGAAAAGTCCAAAGTTGAGAAGCACTAACAAAAGGCAACAATATAAAAGAACAAAGAGTCAAGGTTTTCCTCCCCCCCTTTGCATGATCTGCACAAATGGTAAAGCATCGAAAAAAGACCAAAGTTGAGAAGCACTAACGAAAGGTGAAAATATAGAAGAATGAAAAATCACACTTTTTCCTCCTTCGTTTTCATAACGTAAACAAGAAGAGATACTCTAGTTGTTTGATAGACAGATTTTGTGGCCACAATTAAACTTTTGCCTCCCTCAAGGGTTTTTTATGAACTTTTGCATGCGTAATCTAGAAAATAAGTAAAAGCTGAAATTGATGCCAACGAAGTCGAACAAAAAATAGTTACAACCCAGAACCTTGTAGAAGCATCCTGCTGAACCAGATTGAGTTGAGAGATTGACAGAGAGAAATTGATTCCAAGAATCACCAACGACAATGATGGGCTCAACCAGAATGTCATTGCAACAAAACTAGGAGGTCATAGTTGGCAGGTATCATGAACAAAAAGTGGTTAGATAAACTAGAAGAAAACTAAATCTCCCTGTAATGCTTGAGTAAAATTACTATTGTAAAACCTATAAATATGAGCATCTACCTCCTTCAAAAAATTTATCTCTAGAGTGTTTGCTTGCACCACTGTGTATTTCTTTACAAATTGATAAATAAAGAATTACAAGGGATGTTTACCATGAATTTGTGTCTGTGTTGAATGGTGGACTTGATATTACCTCATCTTACTGCTATGGTTAGTCTATTCTATTAAATTGAAAAGCTAACTTAGAGTAGATTGAGTTAATTGTTTTTGCATACATGTTTGTCAAGAATTCTATTTCTATAAAATCAGGTTATTGATATTATTTAGCTGAAATTGGATAATCAATGCTTCTATATATTTGGAATAATTTTGTGAATATGCAAAACACCATTTTAATAGCATAAATACATAATTTATTAATGCTATTAATCCCATAGGATCCTTTTATGAAATCATTTATTAAACGATAATGTGTGGCTATCTATGTTGTTAGCTTCACCCAACCAACTTAAATCTATTCTTTCTAACCCTATCATTTTTATCCTTAACTTCACTATAATTGAGCTAAATAGAGTCAACACTCATTAAGTTGACAAGGAGCCAACCTTCCCTAGAGGTTGAATCAAATATAGTTTGGTTCTCCCAATGTTTAGTTTAGGTTGTGATCAGTGGATTCTTACCTTCAAATATCAAGAGATGATAATCACAGTTCTAGTGAGAGCTAGATGATAAAATTGGCTACAATAGTTTTTGACATGCCTGGTGGGACCCGTCCATAGAATATTAGAAGATTAGGAAAATGGTGACCCCTGGTTTTTCAAGAAATTCATATCTACCTAGTGACTCTGATTGAAAATAGGTCGATTTAGCAACCCGTTTCCTTTTAAAAATTATATAATATTGGTGGTTTGGACTTCAATAAAATATCACCTGATAAGGTTTAAATTATAACTATCTTGATCCGATGGAATGAAATATGGTGATTCTTCCAAGGAGAAAGCAGGGACCTATCATATGTTCTATTCATCCTTTGAGAGTAAGTATCACTTTCTTATTCCAAATGGTCAATCAAGATTACCCCCCATGGTATGATATAGGACCGTTAAATATCTCCATGTTACATAAAATTCTAAATATATCTTTAAAAAATATGTATAGCTACGAAGAGAAAGGAAAATAAGCTAAGGATCATTGTTGAGACATAGCATGATTGTCTTCAATCTACAACATTGTGGAAGAATATATAATGATTAGGCTACTAATTTTATCTTTCAAATGGAAGGTACTATTGTGGTATAAGTCCTTAGAAAGTAAAAGTATTAGTAGTTGGGTAAAATTATCTAAATACTTCATTGATGAATTCGATGATCATGGAGATCCCTTATTATTGCTCATTAATTTTTCATTTATGAAGAGACATATTCAAGAAAGTTTGCCTGAGTTTATCATCCATTTCAAAATAACATGGGAAATAATTCCCCAGGAATACTGATCTTCCCAATCACAAGCATATCTCTATTACATACATACCCTTTATCCCGATCTGAGTATCCTAGTCCAACAATCCAGAGAGAAAATGTTCCCTCAAATTTTCAAAGAAGCTATCAAAGCTGAAAATATATTAATCACGAAAGGAAAGCTTCCACCTAGAAATAGCTTTTATACCCTCAATGATAAATTTTATGGGAATCCAAGCACGGTCTCAGACCTAAAAAGAAAATAAGATTGTATTCTTGGTCACTACAAAAATTATTGCCTAACAGAGCCGAAGGTTGATTTGAGAGAACAATATTCCATTGAGAAAGAAAAATACTAGAAGTTGGATTCTCAGAGTTACGATAATAAAAATTTTGAATAGAACGTGG
This sequence comes from Wollemia nobilis, assembly GCA_028583015.1. NCBI lineage: Eukaryota > Viridiplantae > Streptophyta > Pinopsida > Araucariales > Araucariaceae > Wollemia > Wollemia nobilis. Next base: position 5,268,133 of record JAQPPZ010015863.1, on the reverse strand, counting down.
CTTTAATACAAATTGAAAGAATAAATTCTATTCAAACTTAATTCCCACTATCTAAAGAGCAAGTCAGGAATTCACATCAAGATCAAGATATTGACTACAAGATGAAAAATATTGATGATCCTCAAACACCCTTGTTTCAAAAGGTATTTTTACCAATAAGCATTCAAAATCAAAAAATGAAAAGGGCTTGTAGAGATTTTTCTTTTCTGGATCTAATGATAGAATAAATAAGAGAAAATATGGAACTCCTTCAAAATATTTTTGATTTTCCTTCGTCATATACACAAATTTTGAAAGAAGATTTTCTAGGAAGACCATAAACTAATTTGGTTAACGCCTCTTTCAATATTAAAGAAAATCCCCTTTTATATTAAAAAGGGATAGGTTATTTTTCTTGTAGAAAAAGATATCTTGCACAATTGTATAATTGACCTAGATGTTGAAGTATCAATAATACCCCTGACTATCTGTGAAATTTTGAATTTAGCTATGGAAAAAGTACAAGCCCAATGGCTTAAATTTAAAGGAAAGAGTGTCAAGGTTGTAGGAATTTTGAGGCATGTTGTGATAATGTTATATGGGCAACCAGACCTAACATTAGTGCATAATATAATTGTGATAAACATTCCTCCCCTTTTCAACATTTGCCTCTCTAGGTACAACTTCAACGAATTGGGATTTTACTTAGAGTATGAGAGACAACTAATTAAAATAATTGAAAAAAAATTTAGGTTTAAAACATTTCACAAATATCTTTGTCCCTTCATAATAGAAAGACACAAGAAAAATTAGCCCTTCATGCCTTCAAAGATCTGTAATAATGATAAAGTAATAGTAGATTTTTCATCCAGTGATAATTCAGTACCATATCATTCTGAGCATCATGATCAATGGAGGAGGATGACGTCTCCACATTAGATACCTAAGGATGATCCCTCTTTTCCATTATACAAAAGTAGTAATAGAAACATGCCATATCTATACTCGGGATCTCTTAACTTACATACATGTGAATATCTACAGGAAAATATGACAACCCAAAAATCTTACCAAGATCTATTGTGTCAGGATTTTAAAACTAAAGAATTATCACTAGTAACACTCGCTCATAACCCAAATAATGACACAAGATCTGCTTCTCATAAAAATAAAATCTAGAGATTATCTTATCAAGGGTACACATAAAAGCACAAATTTAGAGTCGTATGGTTAGGACATTGTAGGTTCAGGGGATGACCTATAAATTTTCTTTAGCTATGCATGGGCTTTACTATGCCAATTTTTGTGTACATAGCCAACAAGTAAATAAAGGGTGAAGTATGATTGTAATAAATTAAGCAGGGTAATTCCTTGGTGTTATATGTTTCTTACCTTTTTAGAGCTTGGGTACAAATTTTGGGAAGATGTTGTTGGCTCTGTTTCCCAATGGACGAAACTAAAATAAGCCTGAGATAGAAGTAGCTCTGGGAAAATATGAAATTGGTATGGATGACATCAAATGAAGGATGTCACAACCTATATAGGATAATATCCATAAATGGTAAAATGGGCACGTGTGAAAGACACATGAGAAGATCACTCTTGATCCAGACACATTAGGCAATCCTTGCAACATGATAGCATGGCATTAGCTGACAAAAGAAACCACCTTCAAATCAAATATAAAAGAATGTTATCATTTAGAAAGAGATATTTGAAATACATGATGTAGTAGAAAGAAATATACGTGGTGGAAGAAGTTACTTTTTTGTCATGCTCGGAGTACAAGGAAACGAGGAAAGGCTAGATGAATTTCCATATCATGGAAATCCATCTGCCTTGGAAGCTCCTCTACGCCTCGATGGAATATACATATGTGACATTCACCTTGATGGAGTATACATATGGAGGTACAATATTATAAATATTTTTATCACCTCTTATACCGCTCATCCTCTTGATTTATTTCCTTTCCCATCCCCTAATATTTTTTGCTTCTCGCTTCTGCTTCTTCTATACCACTTTGCTTTTCAATATTTTCCTTATTTCCCTCCTACATCAACTATATCCTCTGGTCCCCTATTTTTCCCCTCTCCTTTTTATTTTCCATATGTATTATGAGGTTTATTTTGCAGCCCCTAAACCTCTGCATAACAATGTTAAAATTTTAGTATCACTCTATCCTATTTTCTCCCAAATTTATAGTTGTGGCATTTGGTATCCTTTACCTCCCCTAAGTTTCAATAAAGGATTATTCATGCGTTCCTAAGAGAAGTTATGCATTCAAGGATAAGGCTCTTTGAGTTATGTAACTTTCCAAGCAAATTTCCTCAATATGCGCCATAATGTAGGCCAAAAAAGACTACATTCATACTTAGGATAAAATTTTGCAAAATTTGGCTAAGTATGTAAGGGAGATGCAAAAGCGCTACAAATTACCCAAAGTTGAGAAGTGCTGAAACCGGATAAAAAGTGAGAAGGCTAGAAAAGGGTACACTTATTGGTTTTCTATATACTCACCATGCAAAATTGAAGAGCAGTTAAAAACTAAAAAACATTGTGCAAAGAGAAAAAAGTGAGAAAGTATCGAAATCAAGCTAAAAGAAAGAAGTCCAAAAAACCGCACTTCTCAACCTTCCTTGTACCAAGTGCACAGCCAAAAAGTGCCAGAAAGAGCCCAAAATTGAGAAGTGCTAAAAAGAGAGGAAAATAAAGAAGTTACAAAGGTCGCGCTTCTTGATCATATTCACATTAGCCATTCAAACCAGAAAGCACCGATAAAAGGTTGAAACTAAGAAGCATTGAGAAAAGGTCGAAGTTGAGAAGCACTAACAAAAGGTGAAAAGATAAAGGAATGTAGAGCCATGCTTTTCTTCCCCCTTCACATGAGCCACGCAAATGGGAAAGCTCAAATAAAATTCCAAAGTTGAGAAGCACTAATGAAAGGTGAAAATATAGAAGAACGAAAAGCAACGCTTTTTTCTCCTTCTATGTTACCATCACATAAACAAGAAATAGTTCTATAACCATCTGATAGACAGATCTACGACTATTATGGAATTACAAAGCTTGTATGTACATTAATTTATGGGCTTAAATAAGCCATAATACAAACTATAATCCAAGTAATATGGGATTAGATCTTACCGACAACACACCTAGATAAATATCAAAATATCAAAAAAATATGTCAACAACAACTTTAGGAATAATAAAAATTAAACTATGAAAATTAAACCCTAAATTCTAAGCCTCATAATTCATCCCAAAAAAAGAAGCATTGGACTCCAATGCTTTTAAAAAAGAGGGAAAATATCTAAACATATGGTGAGCTGAGATCCAACGATCCTGGTGTGGAAATTGGCCACAACGGGCAACAAGATATGAAGTAGAATTACCTTAGCGATTCGGCCGAGTCTTTATATCAAAGAGTGTATCGGTAGCAAGCAGAATCTGTGCATCAGGAACCACATCAATAGGATGACTAATAGCTAGAGTGGATTCCAAAGTGGAATTATAGTAGGGCTTTAGGAGATCAACATTAACGATGTCAGGAATGCCAAGATGAGTCGAAAGATCTAAGTGAAAGGTATTCTCTAAAATCTACTGAATAATGGTATAATATCCATAGTGGAGAGGCCTGATTTTGTTGTATGCCTTATCCACAAAATGTCACCTATCGAGATAAAACCATACTTTGTCACCAACCTAAAAATAATGAGGAGTATGATGTCAATCCATCTATTGTCGTTGCTTCTACTGAGTCTTCTAAAGAATATGAACCACTTTGGACTAAATACTCTACAAATAATATACAAAAAATTTGGCCTTGTCTTGTACCTTCTGAATGTGCAAGGTATCTAGAGAGGGTAAATACAAAGGCAACTCATATGGAGCCAATGGCTAAAATTCAAAACAAACCTCAAAGGGAGAATGTCCTATCGAACTGTGAATAGCTCTGTTGTAGGCGTGCTCGATGTGAGTGATGCTCAAATCCCACATGGAAGGAGTGGAGTGATGCTAGATCCTCAAACTCTGAACAATAGTATGATTAACTACCTTTGTTTGTGCATCGAACTGTGGGTGAAAATCAGTAGAGAAGTTAAGGGATACTCCCAAGATCTTCCAAAGAGATCTCCAAAAGTGACCAAAAAAACATGAGTTATGATAAAAAAAAATGCTAATTGGAAGACCAAATGAGTGCCACACTATCTCAAATAATATTTGGGTCAAATCCTATACAAAAATTGTCTTGTGATATGGAATGAATTTGGCCATCTTACTGAATCTATCCACAATCACATAGACACAATCATGTTGTCTAAATGTCATCAAGAAAATTCTCAAAAGGTCCATGGAAATACTCTCCTAATGACGAGAAGGAGTGGATAAAGGCATGCTCATTCCCAATTTCCTATTGGTGGATTTAGAATAGTTACATACAACACATTATCACAGGAATTGAAGAACATCTCGTTGCATGTGAGGCTAGAAGAAGAATCGTTGAAGGTGATGAAGAGTTTTCTACTTGCCAAAATGACCTCCATAGAGAGTAGAATGAACCTCTTTCAAAAGAGACTCCATGTGCTCATGAGGTACACAAAGTTTATCCAGTTTATACAACATGCCATCCTTGAGGTGAAATTCTTTAAGAGCTCTCAAATTGGAAGTAGAAGGATGTGAAAGCTGTTGAAAAACTATGCCAAAATCAGGATCCAAAGGATACTGTGTGGGCCATATTTGGAAGCCAATATGGGATGTGGTCACAACAGCAAAAGCAAGGTCTGAAGGTGGATGACTCAAACAATATACTAATGCATTATTCTATCCTTTATTGTACTTGATTACCAAATGGAATTGTTGCAAGTATGATACCCATTTCATGTGTCAAGCCTCTTAAATTTTTGTTTGAGATTGAAGGAACTTGAGTGGCATATGATCTATGTAAACTACTGTTTCCTTTTCCAGAAGATAGTGCCTCCAATACTTGATGGCCTAAACCAAAGCATACAACTCTTTATCATATTTAGAATAATTATTTTTTGCCTCTAAAAATGTTTTAGAATGATAGGCCACTGGATGACCATTCTATTTGAGCACATCTCCAAGTGCAAACTATGAAGCATCCGTCTCAATCTCAAATGGTTGAGCAAGATCTGGAAAAACAAGAACAAGTGCAGTACACAATTTGCATTTCAATGTGTCAAAGGCATTTTTTTGATCCTTTGTCCACTAAAACTGAATTTTGATCTTTGTCAAATGATGCAAAGGGGTAGCAATAGTAGAATATCCTGCTATGAACTTGCGATAGAAGTTGGCAAGTCCAAGAAAACTTCTTAATTCTATGATAGAAGTAGGAGTAGGCCATTGGAGAATGACCTCAATATTAGCAGGATCTACTTGAACGCCTTTCTCACTGATTACAAAACCAATATAGGAAATGGCAGTTTACCCAAAAGAACACTTAGGAATATTGGCATAGAATTGGTTCTTCTGAAGAGTTTTAAGAACAGATTCTAAGTGCTCTAAATGAATTTTCCATGTAGGATAAAATACAAGGATGTCATCAAGATAGATGATTACAAATTTATCCAAAAAATCTCTGAATACTTCATTCATTAGCCGCATGAATGTGGCAGGAGCATTCGTGAGACCAAAGGGTATGACAAGCCACTCAAAGAGCCCCATTTTGGTCTTGAATATTGTTTTCCAAGTGTCCTTAGCCTGAATATTGACTTGATGATAACCACTTTTGAGATCAATCTTGGATAAAAACTTAGCTCCTTGAAGCTGATCCAAAATATCATCAATTCGTGGGAGTGGGTATCTATTTTTTATTATTATTTTTTTAAGTGCCCTAAAATCAATGCATAGCCTCCATGCACCCTATTTATTCAATACAAGCAGAATAGGTGAAGCACAAGGAGAAGTGCTAGGTTTTATTAAACCTTTTGCCAACAAATCATGAATTTATCTTTTAAATTCTTCCATTTGCACTATTTATTGTCTATACATTGAAGTATTTGGAAGAGGGGCAGCAGGAACAATCTCAATGTTATGATTAATCTGTTTTTCAGGTGGAAGGCTTGATTGTTCTTTGAAGACACTAGAATATGATTGAAGAAATGAATAAACTAAAGAATACCTGTTATGTGAATTCTTAGGTGTTTGATTTCCTTCATTAAGTGGCGTGATGAAGATGAGTGCTAGTTCCTTTGCTTGATTAACAACTTTCCTTTCTTGTCTACAACTTAACATCAAATTTTGTGGTGTTTTTCATGTACTTTTGATTATGTGAGCCTTATCATATTTATGCAAATTGAATGTATTCTTGTACCCATCATGAATAGACCTTATATCATACTGATAAGGTATCCCAAGCAATAAACAACAACAGTGCATTGGAGTGACATTGCACACAACTGTATCCACAAAAGAGGGACTGAAAGAAAAATTCATGGTGCATGTGTGTGTGATATCCGATGAAATCCCATTATCCTTCCACCATAAAGGATATAGATTAGGATGGAGTTTCATAGGTATCTTCATTTTTTCGATAACATACCTCGCAATTAGATTCTTCTACGAGCCGCTATCAATTATACAATCAACTACAAAGCAATCATTAAGGTGAACTGTGGTTACAAACAAGTTCTCATGATCCCATTTTTAAGTGTTCATGAGGGTTAATTTGTTTAACCCTACCAATTATTTGTAAGTTTTTGTTTCCCCTATAGCCTCAATGGGACCTTCTTGGGGTTCCTCATTTGAAGGCTTTACAACGAGGGACTTCTTTTTCAAATTCTTAAACTTAAAACATTGATGTTTTTGATGACCATTATTCTTACAATAAGTACATTTCATAGGAGGTTTAGAATATTTTTGAGAAGAAGAAGAGGAAAAGAAATAAGAAAAAGTGGGAGAGGAAGAAGAAGTGGTGGGAGAGGGAGAATAAGAATAATACTTGGCCACCTTAGATTGTTTATGTAAAGTCTTCGGATTTCCTTCGGATGATGCAGAGCGAGTCCCATGCAATGACTCTTTCAAATCCTCCTCCTCAAGAATGGTTGATTGAAATCCATATCAATGCGCACAATCATATTGTACTTCAACTTGCGATAAATTGGTTCCTACAACCCACTCTTAAATTTTTTCACAAGTTGAGTGGTCGTATCCTACACATAATTCAAAAATCTCAATTTGTTAAAATACAACACATAATCATGCACACTCATATGAGCGGTTTGTCGAAGACACAGCCATTTTATTTCATAATTCGAAGGGTAGAAACTACTCTTCAAAACATGTTGTAATTCATCCCATATGTCAATAGGATTTTGAGTCCTCTAGCGATCGGTGACAAGGATTTTAGCAAGTCCCAATAACTTAAGCTTGGCAAAAATAAATTTTTTGGGCCTTCTCCAATTTGGTGTACTTGAACAAACTATCCATGTCCAAGATCCAGTTATTGAGAACTTCAGGATCTGACTCATCCACAAACTCATTCAGAATATCACAACATTGTCGACAACACACCAGGAAAAATATCAAAATATCGACAAAATATGTCGGTAACAACTTTAGGAATAATAAAAATTAAAATATGAAAATTAAACCCTAAATTCTAAGCCTAAGTCTAAGCCTCATCAACAGATATAATTAACCTTTTGCCTCCATCAAGGGTTTTTGGTGAAATTTTGCATGCATAATCTAGAAAATAGGGAAAATATAAACTGATGCCAAAGAAGCCAAACAAAAAATAATTATAGCCCAGAACTTTACATAAGCATCCTGCTGAACCAGATTCAGTTGAGAGATCAGCAGAGAGAAATTGATTCCAATAATCAGCAATGGTGACAATGAGATCAACCAAAAGGCCATTGCAATAGAACCAGGAGGTGATATTTTTTGGGCATCATGAATGACAAGTGGTTAGAAAAACCAAAAGAAAATCAAATCTCCCTGTAATGCTTGAGAGTAAAATTACTATTGTAAAACCTATAAATATGGGAAGCTACCTCCTTCAAAAAGGTCAACTCTAGAGTGTTTGCTTGCACCATTGTGTATTTCTTTGCAAATTGATGAAAAACATTACAAGGGATATTTACCTCAAATTTGTGCCTGTGTTGAATGTTGGACTTGATATTATCTCATCTTACTGCTATGGTTAGTCTATTTTGTTAAATTGAAAATCTAACTTAGAGTAGATTGATTTAATTGTTTCTGCATACATGTTTGTTGAGCTTATAGGAATCCCTAAAGCTTCTATCCTATATGTTGGTATTGCAAACACGAAAACTAGGAATGGAATAAAAATACATAGTTAGAAAATTGAAGAAGATCCCAAATGCCCAAAGATATCTCTAAGCTTGTAAAAATACTTTGGCATTCATACAATCCCTAGTGCATAAAATAATCAAAGAAATTTAAGCGTTAGTTGTTGTTGGCTTTTAATCCAAATTATCTTAGGCCCAATATTCTATATCTTTAGTAGTCTAGAATATAAGAGTAATCAATATCTAAAATGACTAACATAATTATTCATAAAAATGACAAATATGAATATAAATAGCCAAAGTCATTCATGCAATAACATGAAGAAAACTTATAGTATAATTTCTCAAAATATGCATACAAGCTTCAATATTAATAATGACATGTTTCATACATTTTCCAAATATTTTTCCATATCATTGATGGATCTTCACCTCCATAATATAACATCAAAAAGGTGGTTCTTCAAATACTTGACTAATTCTCCCATCATATATCTAGGAGTTGCAACCTTTTCTATTCCATTCATAAGACAAATACTCACATGTCCTTTGGATTCTCATCTTGCCACTTGTATACATGATTCTTGACTCTCGATTTACTTTGCACACTCTAAGACATGCCACTTGTGTACACCTTGCACATATATGCTTATATAAAATCATACTTCTAAACTATAGACTTAAAAACTATTTAAATTAGCATGTACCAAATAGTGTAATATTCTCTAACACCCCCCTATATTACATTATTTGGTATGAATAACACTTGATGCACATATATGATTATGAAATATTTGATACTTGTTTCAACCAAGAGCCTTTGTAAAAATATTTGTAATTTGATCTTCAATAGAAACATGTATTAAACTAATATGATAATCCTGAACATGATCTCTAATAAAGTGGAATTGAGCTTCAATATGATTTATCCTTTCATGAATCATATGATTTTTTATTAATATAAGAACTCCTTGACTATCACAATTTATTACTAGATGATTCCTTTTGATTCACATATTGACAATATATATTATAACAAAAGTGCTTCACATATTGCATCTCTTGTTGCATGATATTCTACTTTCATTGATGAAAGTGTTACTGAATATTTTTTTATCATACCATGAAATGGGTCCTAACTTGAGATAGAATACATATCCTAATATTGAATTTCTATCATCTATAGATCCAACATAATCTGAATCTAAATATTCTTGTAGGAAAAAAATGTTATCATTTTTGTTGTATTTTAGCCCATACTCTATAATTTTGTTGATATAGTGTAGTATTATTTTCATAGTTTTCTAATGACTCTCTAATTTCTTGCATGAATCTTGACATCAAATACAATATTAGGTCTTAGTATTTATTATATATAGAAGACTTTTGATTAATTGGTGATACATAGAAGTAGAAACTATACATGTATCATCATATCTAGATAATTGTAAACCTTGCTCCATAGGTGTATATTTAGGTTTAAATTTTTCCGTTACATACTTTACAAGTAGTGATTTTGAATAATTTTTTTTTTTTTTGTGATACCATTTCTATTTTGACAAATTTCCAAACCAAGATAGTAATCAAGTAACCCTAGATCTGTCATTTAAAAATATTTTTCTAGATCTTTTTTAACTTCATCTATTAGAAGTTTTAAACTTCCCATGAGTACTATATTATCAACATATATTACAATAATTATTCCTTCTAATCCTACCTTCTTTCTATAGAGGTTTGGATTTGATGTACTTTTTTTTACATGGTGGAATCAGTAGCTACCATGATAATCCAATAATGTTTCCAATCTTTTATGGCTGCCACAATATTCTGTGTTGTCCATCTTAGAAGCCACCACAAAGTAAGTACTTCACATAGTCTACCCCTATAACCATCGTGCCATAATCATTTTAAATATTTTACTCTATTGAAAACACTAGGAAAGGGATAAACATTCAGTCTGATGAGGCTTGAGATTTGAACCCTGGACATCCACCCCCTTACAATATTTGGATGAACCAATTGGTCTACACCTTGGACCTTATTTTATGTATTTATTTTGAAGTTATGTTGTAATAGATGATTATTAATATTTATGTACCATTCTCTTGGTGCTTGTTTTAAATCGTATAAATATGTGTTTAATTTATAAACCTTCTATTCCTACACTTTGATAACAAATCCTTTTTGTTGAGACATATGTACCTCTTCTTCAAGATCACCATTGATAAATGCACTCTTTACATCCACTTGATGAAGTTTCCATCCAAGTCGTGTTGCTAATGCACAAATTGTTTGAATAGTATTAATTCTTGTTTTTGGTGCAAAGGTTCATTCATAATCTATTGTTTCTATTTGATTATATATTTTTACAACTAAATGTGCTTTGTATTTGTCAAGATAACCATCATCCTTGTATTTTATCTTGTAGACCCATTTGCATCCTACCACTTTCTTTCCTTATAGTAAATCAACTAGATTCCATATTTTATTTTTTATTAATGTTGTATATTTTGAATCCTTAGCTACCTTCCATTCTGAAAGTCTTCAAGAAAATTGAGTAGTTGTAGGTTCTACTACTAAACTCATTAATCCCATATTTATTCTTATTAAACTATGATTTTGAGGTCTTGTAGTGGTAAGATCTAGCATTTGCTCTAGCTTTGAGTCCTAAAGTGTATTTTATACCATTTTGAATCTTTCCTTTGAGGTGTTATTATGATTTATGGATTTTCAATTTTCTTATTATATAATTTTTATTCTGATTCTTTATTTGAAGAGTTCTCTTCATTAATTTTGAATTTGTCTTGAATAAACTTGTTGATATTTAAAAATATTTTTATTTCCTTCAACAAAAAGAACATCTCTACTACTATGAATTTTCTTTGTAATTGGATCAATTATTCTATATCCTGTTGAATCATCATCATTACCAAATAATATTATGTGAATGGTTTTACCATCCAATTTTTTTATTCTTTGTTTTGCAACATGTACATATGCCTTACATCAAAAAAATGTAATTGTTCTATTGTTGGTTTTTGTCCTGACCATACTTCTTTATAAGTAACATTTTTTAGTACTTTTGCGGGTGATCTATTATATAGATATTGTTATTTTAATAACTTCTACCCAATATTGATTATCAACATGGGCTTCTTTTACAATGTAACAAACCATTTCTATACTAGACCGATTTCCTCTTTCTACAATACCATTATGTTGAGGTGAATATGTCATAGTAAGTTACCTTTTTATACCATTTGATTTTAAAAAGAAATAATTTTTTTTCATAAAAATTCGCCACCTCTATATGAACAAAGGTTCTTGGTTGACTTTCCCATTTCTTTTTCTACTAATTGCTTGAATTGTTTAAAGAAACAAAAAAATTTAGATTTGAATTTCATAAAATACACCCACATTTTTTGGAGTAATCATCAACAAACGAGTTGAATATATATATATATATATATATATATATATATATATATATATATATATATTTTTATATCCTCAAAGACTAGTAATGTCCATTGGTCCACATAAATTTGTATATATTAACTCTAGTGGTTCTTGAGCTCTGTAGTTATTGAGTTCAAAAGGTATTCTATGCTATTTTTCTACAAGAAATTTAGGTATACTATAGATTCCCATGAAATTTTAGGAACCCCCTTAACCATTTTATTTTTACACATATCATTTAAAGAAGATGCACTTATATGTCCTAGTCTTTTATGCCAAATTTCTCTAGTTTTTGGAATGCCTGCTAATAGGACCACATTTGATAATGTATCTAGAGAAAATAAACCATTTTTGTATGAACCAAAAGCTATGGCTTTTTCTTATTTAGAAATAAAGCATCGTTTCTTGTTGTTAGTAGTTTTGAACTCAACTGCAAAAATTTGATCCATTAATTGAGATACTGATATAATATTAGTAGTTAATCTAGGTACATATAGTACATTGCTAATTATATCTTTTTCATTTGATAGATTGATCACAATATCTTCTAATCCTTTGCCCTCATAAGTCATATTATCTACTATGATAATTTATTTTTCATATATAGTTTTTAAAGATATTGAACCATTGTTTATTTCTTGTCATATGCCTACTTGCTCCTTAATCAATATATCAATAATTCATGATTAGTTTCCTTTTAGGTATAAAACCTTTTGTCTTACAAATAATTTATTAAATTTACAAATTCTCTAAACCTTCAAATTTCAAATCTTCAAATTTCAAATTTTCAAATATGTTTTTGTAGTAGAAATCCTTATCTCTCTCAAATATAATAATATTATAATTTTTTTTAAAATAAAAATTTTGAAATAGATTTCATAATTAATTGCAATATAAAATATTAAAATTTCAATATTTTTTAAATTTTAAAAAATAAGGTTAATTCCTTTTAACTTCCTCTTTTAAATTAAAGTTTCTAAGTTTACATTTTACCAAAATTAATCTTAACTTAGGACTTTAGCCTTAGCACCAAATTAATTTATCAATACAAAGGTCATGTTGCTTACCTTTATTTGCATGCATGAATATGCCACATTGACCATGAAGCATAGGGATTTAAACTGATCTACTTCAAAACATTCACAATAATGTTATGATGATCACCAAGCTATAATGAATGACACGCTCTAATTACTTTTGTGCTCCTAATGAATGTTGCACTCTAATAGGACATTACACCTTTGTGTAACATTTAATTCATGCAAACATTTTTAAAACTTACGTTTTCCTTATCCCACTAGTTAATATTTATATCCTCTACAATAGAGACTTGAATGGTGCTTTCGCTAGACTTTCTTGACGTCTTTAGGATGGACTGGTTTAGGGAATGATACTCTTTTTGGACTAGTTTACTTAGAAATGACACTCCATTTGGATTGGTTCACTTAGATAATGGTGCTATGGCTAGACTAGTTCACCTAGAGAATGGTGCTTCAATTTGACTGGTTCACTTAGGGAATGATAATTTGACTAGACTAGTTCACTTTCTCTGGATGACTAATATGAATCATCACCAAAATTAATTGCATTTAGCACAAACCCTAGCACTTTGAAAACTAATATTCCCTTCTTCAAATGTGCATTTGAAAGCTTTAATGTTTTTTTATTTTTTATTTTTCTTCTTCGGATTTTCTTCCTAAGTTCCTTAATATTCTTCTTCTTAGGTTCTTGCTTGATTTCTTTAATGCTTTCACAACCTTCTTTAGATTGTTGTCTTATATGTGTGCTATCTTATTAGGGTCAAATATACCCAAAATGTAGAGCACTATATTTTCTTTTAGGTGGATTTGGCCACTCAATATGTGGTTCTCTTTCTTCAGATATAATCCAACTAAAAATCAATCAAGGTGACTTTTGATTCATCTCCTCAATCAATTCTTCAATCCTTTGAATAGAGTCCTAGTCTTCACTTCTTTTAGAGTGGATAAACTCCAACATATAATGAAACATTTCTATAATTTTTTCAAATCAATTGAACCTTTATCATATATCAATCTAAAAATTTAAATTTTGTAGTATTATGATTCTACATTTTCTTCACGTACCTCTTAATATAAATTCACATCAAATTTTTCCTCTAATGCTATAAATAGAGACTACTCAAAGTATCTTTGATACCACTATTGAATTTTAAGCCAGATTATCTTAGGTCTAATATTCTGGATCTTAAGTAGTCTCAAATATAAGAAAAATCAATAAATAAAATGATCAATGTAATTAATAATAATATCCATGAAAATTACAAATATGAATATAAATGGCCAAAGAAATTCATGCAATAATATCAAGAAAACTTACAGTAGAATTGCTCAAAATAGGCATATAAGTTTCAATTTTAATGCTTGGATGTTTCATACTTTTTCCAGATATTTTCCATGGCATTCATGGAGCTTTGCCTCCATAATATTACCTTAGAGAGTTGACTCTTCAAATAATTGACTATTGTACTCCATACCATGACTCTTGACTCTCTATTTACTTTGTACACTCCGGTACATGACACTTATGCACATATTGCAAATATATACTTTCATAAAATCATACTCCTAAACTATAGGTTTAAAAAACTATTTACATTAGGATGTACCAAATAATATGATATTCTCTAATGGTTGCTACTATATTGCTCGACATTTTTGACCCTTAGATGAAGATCTTGGATGATGAAATTTTTGATACCATATTTGAAGAAGAAAATGATAAAGCCAACAAGAGTGATGTGGTTGAGATATACAAGAAGATAGAGTATACATGTGGAAAACTATAGGATAGATTGGTTTAAGAGGAAATTTCTTGTAAGATGGCTCGATTGGATCTATAGAGTGAGCCACTCAGATACAACTAGTCATTGACCTGCTTAGTGGAGAAAATTGCTCACCAACCAGTAGAGGGATAAAAAAAGGTGTGAATCTCAAGGTAAATATTTTGAGAGTGATATTTTGGAATGTAGTGGTGCACTAACTCATTTTGGAAGCCTTCTTAGAGACACATTTAGAGGTATATAACATTTGGAGGTACATCCTTTTTTTAAATATACCCCAAATATTTACTTTTACTAGGAGTAATTGTTTCTCATCCTAGGTAACTTAGGGATAAAATCCTACTATAAATAGAGGCCTCAGGCTCCATTTGAAACATCTTTTAGCTATACGAATTCAAAGATACTACACTCTATAGAATCTACATTGTGCTTTGACCTCATGATATTGTTGAGAAATTGGAAAATATTTATGCATTCCATTAGTGACACCATCCTCTTAGTTTGGTAAGTGCATGGTGATTGCAACATTGTCATTTTTCCCATTTTGTCATTTAGTTATCAATTTTATTCTTAATAAATGGAAGAATATTGATGTTGTTTAAATTCCTAAGTTTTTATAAATTACTTGCACTCCTCCCTATGGCTAAACACCATATTACATTTAAATCACTAGAACCCTTAATTTTCATGCATATTTATTTTCTATACTTTACCTTTCATGCAATTGACATATGCTAGTGTAGGAGTATTTTGGTGAGCAGAATGGGGATCTGGCCTAAACCTAAATTTTGAAAAGATTCATTAAACCTTCCAACTTTGTTGAAACTATAATTGAGGCACATCACTAATATAGAAGTTAAGATAATTCCTTGGTTCAACAATAATATGTGTAACATCCCAACTAGGTAGAAAATATTTCTTAGAAGAATCTCCCTTAATGTGCATCCCTTGTTTTTATCTGACAATTTCATGTAATGGTTTAAGATCAAATAAACATTGGATGCAATAATAACCATATTTGATTAGAAATAAAGTATGTAAACATTAAATGTATTTTAGCATTCGTGTTTGGTTACCATTATGTAGAAGCATTGGTACCTCAATGGCATTGCATCAGTTGAGATTATTATTATAGTTGGAGTATTTATTCTTGGGATTGTGACCTAACCATTTGGTCCTCTTCCTTCCACCACTTGTTTTATGGTTGAATGCTTATATTGATATGGTTATTAATGTAAACATATTTGAATTATATAATTTATTTTTGTATGATTTTGTTTAAGCAAGGTTTCTTTGCATATATGCATTCATTGAGGTGTCTCTTGTGATTAAGATACTAACCCTTGTTAGTCCTTTTATTCCAAAATTATTATATTGAAATTAAAATCTCATAGATAAGTTTAAATATTTTATTATTACGTAATAGTACATATAGTAGGAGAAGGGCAAAGTATTTTTGTTAGCTCTATAAAAATACTATGTAAAAAAATATAAGAGGTTAATTCATACTTTAAAAAAATTTAAAAGGTTATTAGTCAAATGATAATTCATGTAGAGAGTAAAAATTTTCAATCACTTATGTTTTCACGTAAAAGTATTAAAAATAAGAAGGTAATTTGTCATCCCAATAAAAATAAGCAGATTAAAATATCCAAACAACTCACAATTTGCATCTATCAAAGTGGATCATTCTTTTAGATTTCTTGAATTGAATATTGTATTACAATTATAAAATATCTATAGGTGTAATGACAAACTTATAAACCTATAATAACCTTATTGATTTGTCCAATTCAATCAGGAAAATATATACATAAAGACGTAAAATAAAATAAAATTAAATTAAATAGGATCAAGTGTTACTAAGGTTTCTTGTGGAGGCTCTATTAGGATTTTTCGATCACATGTTGTTGTTGCCCATTTGCTCTTTCATAATCCACCATACTAATAGTGCCCTTACGGGATCTAAATGCACTTATTGTACCATTCTATATAACTATTATGCCTTGTGTAGGGGGATCCTTCCTTTTGATGGTCATCTCTCAGACTTTCATTTTACTGGTTAGTGAAGTTGCAGTTGTGGAGAGCCATGGCACAAATAAAATAACCTAGGAAGTTTATCCTAAAGGTAATTCATCTATGTCGTACATAGTCCTAACCATGCAAGATTTTGATAAATCTCGCAACTGGTTTGAGAGTCACACCTTGGTTGGAAACATTCTAGGGATGATTCCTAGTGACTTGCTAACTTGTCAATGGATTAAACAAGTATGGCACCCATATGGCATAACAGTTGACCACATTCAAAACCTTACTAAAGGTTTTATTCATTTATAATTTATTGAACCACAACATGTTGTTACAATTATGAGCAAATATCCTTGGTATGTTAGAAATACCCTTTTAATTCTTTAGTCCTGGCATCATTATTTTATAGTTTTTGTTGATGTTTCCTTGTGTGTCCTAGTTTGGGTGGAATTCCTAGGTCTCCCTTGGCCCCTTTGGACATTCATTCCACAACTTTTCATACCCACTGGCAATTTTATGTGCATGGATCCATAGAAATTCTACAATGTGTGGCAATACAAACAAATCCATGTTGAAATTGATCTCTTAAAGGGCCTCAAGTATTTTATTGATATTCAAGTTGGTGAGATCCATTTCCAAAAATGGGTATTTTATATCAATATCTCTAATACCTATTACTATTGTTAGTCTAAAACTCACAAGATAAAAGAATGACCTCTTATGGAGGGTCAATTTAAAAATTGAGCTCTAGTAGAGACATCAATGCCTTCAGACATAGTTAAATCTACCCTTCTCACTAGTGGAGGGGAGGAATGCATGTTTATCACAAATAAGAATGGTAAAGGTGACTGACTACAATATTTTGTGGGATTTGGTAAAAAGGAGTCTCAATCGAGCTCTTAGCCAGGGAACTCTCATGCAGCCACTATAGAAGAAATTTTTTTCTCCTCCTATAAGCACCTACAGTGGTAATAACCAAAAAGTCTCCTTGACTCTTCAAGTCTCTTAGATGGCTAAACCATCAGCTATGCCAGAGTTTTTCCCCTCAAGTAGATGTGTTATCTCTCCACCTAGTCTACTTAGCAAATTTCCCCCATGAAACTCTCTTTGCTTTCACAATCTAGCTAAGGAGTCCTCATCCGTTCCTCTGGAGAAGTGACGACAAATAATTTTTTTTGTGAAAACCATAATATGTTTCTCACGAACAACTATGAATCTTTGATAGATTTTGAGGACTCTAAGGTCATTGAAGGAAATATGCTCCTCGATTGTGTCTCATGAAGTGCATGTCTTGGAATGTCAAGGGTTTGATAGATATTATGTGTATGTACATTGTGCATCAAGTTCTATATGACTTCATGGTTAGATTTGGTAGTATTGATATTTGCACCACCCCATGTTGAGGTCCTATGTTATTAAAATTTAGAACCTAGTCCCCAAACCAAAAGGGGTCTTTGGCTAGATTGATTGGTGTAACACTGCTATCCAATGCACTGCTAGCTTCCTACGCTTGCTTGGGTGTAATATTGCTAAGATTTATCACCATTCCAATACTTCTCTTAAGAAGGAGTTGGAGGTGATTGTAACTCATCTTCAATATAATCCTTTCAATGAGGAGCTTCATAGGCACATCACAATAGTCAAACATCAAATTTTGATGGTAGAGCACTATGATGCTAGAGGGGTATAGATCAAGGTGAGGTTTCACTGGCTAAAAATTGAAGATAAGGTGACCAAGGAGTTCTTTCAGTGCCTGCATCCTTGTAATTAATTTTTGGGAATTAAATCTTTTAACATTAATGGAGAGCATTTTTTAAAACTTCCTAGTATTCTCTCCATTAATGAGGAGCACTACTAGACCATGTTTGTGACTTAGAATCACTCCCATCAACATGACCAAGATTTTAACTCATGCCTTTCTATTGTCCTAGAGCAATTTTTTGAGTCTCAAAGAGCTCTCTATGAAAATAACCTCTCTTTGAAGGATCTAGAGGAAGCTCTTTCTTAGATGGCTAATGATAAATCCCCTAGTCTTTATGGCTTCCCCTATGAGTTCTACAAGTCCCTTTAGGGTACTATTGCGCTTGATCATCTCAAAGTCTATTAGGATGCTTTCTCTAGGAGTTCTCTAGACCCTATTATTAATTAGGAGATTATTAAATTTATCCCCAAGGCTGGTGATCCAAAAATCATCACCAATTAGAGATCTATTAATCTCCTTAATATTTCCTATAAGATCATCGACAAAGACCTGGATTTGTGCATCCACCATATACTTCCTATTATTGTGTGCCTAGATAAAACTAGCTTCATTCAGGGTAAGTTCATTCTTGACAATATTATTGTTGTCTGGGAAGGCATGGAGTGGGCTCACAATTCCAACCAACAATCATTGTTCATCAAAATCAACTTTGAGAAATCCTATGATATGATTGATTGGTTGTTCATTTTGGCTATGTCTAAAGCTCTTGGTTTTGGGCCCCCTTAATTAGTTCTATGGAATTATTTATTGTTGAGGATTTAATTGTTTTGTCCATTAATAGATACAAGTCCTTGACCATTGGGCTCTTTCGATCCATTAGACATGTTTACCCATTGGCACCATCCCTATATGTCACCTTTGTTGAGGGGTTTGGTTATTTACTAGCTCATCATGTTGCTTAGGGTTCTATTTGAAGAATATCTCTCCATGAAGATGAGACTCAGTTGATTAATGGTCATTTTGCTAATAACTCTTTCCTCACTCTTATTGAGGAAGAAGGTGTCATTTAGCAGGTGCTTGCCTGCTTGGACACTTTTTGTCTAGCTTCTAGATCCTCCATTCAATGGAGAAAGAATCAATGTTACAGGCAATCTCTTAACCCGATGACCCAATATATTATTCAATATTAGTGGAAGATCATACAAAAGAGGAAAATATTTCATTTTTTTAGGTATTATTTTTGCCTTAAATAGTTTGACGTTAGAGTTGTGGAAGTATGTTATTAACAAGGTGGAAAAAAAACTTATCTACTAGTCCACCAAGAAGCTCTCCCTTGCTGGTAAATTCTAAATTTGCACAAAAGTCCTTGTGGCCACACATGTTTATTATTCTTCTTGTTGGGTCCCATACAAGAACTACTATAAGAAGCTTGATAAGCTTCTATGAGACTTTTTATGGTCCTCTTCTAGTAATGGTTTAGGATTTCATTATGTTTCTTGGGAGTATTGTTATCTTTCCAAAAGCCATGGAAGGCTTCACATTCTTAATATCTAGCATCAAGGTTAGGCCCTCTATGTTAAGTGGGTCATTAGAGCACTCACAAGCAATGAGGCTTGGAATATTCTCATTTGACACTATATTAGTGAAGGTTCCCCTTTTGGCCATAAGATATGGAGAGGCATGGGATTCTCTTCCCTCCTTATTGCTCCAATTTCTATCAAAGTGTTAGGATCCTTCATCATTAGAAGCATTTGGAAAGTTTTGGAGAATGTTAAACCTTAGCTAAGGTGGAATGACCAAAGCTTTTGGTATGACCTCTCCATCAACCAGATGAATGTTTGGTGGTTGCTTATCATTCCCTACCAAGGTTCCCTTCTTGCGTAGGTTCCCTGGGTTCATGCACTTAGATTCTTTCAAAAAGTTATGTGATGCATCACCTTTTTGTTTCTCATCCTATCATGGATTGGCTCCCATAGGACAACTTTAGAGCTAAATTTGGGCTTAGTTACTCTAACAAGGATACTTTTGAGGTTGTCAAGGCTGCTCTCCTTGACTCCATGTTACACAAAATTTCTATGCTTTTAAAACAACCTTGGTGGAAGAACTGGAAGTGGTATCCAAACACTCCGCTATGAAATTATAAGGCCCGATTGGGGTATGGATTGCTCTCTCCTTGTCTTTGCATGACTGATGAGCTCAATCAATAGTGGAATGTCTCATTCTCTTGGCATGTTTGGATGTGTAGGTTCCAAAATACTTGGGCTCCTTTTTTTGAGCCCAAATTTTCTTATTTTACTTGGAGTCTTTTCCACCAAGGGCTTCCTGTTGATGAGCGTCACCAACATTTATATATTCCTAACCCTTATTGCACTTTTTGCCTTCATTCTTAAGACCTTATCCATATTTTTTTGGTTTTGTACTTGTGCTCATTCCCTTTGGGAGTGGATTTTTCCTCTTTTAATCCCTATTCCTATGCCACGTTTGAGTGGAAGCATATCATTTTGGGAGATCCCTCACCCTTGCTAGATATTTTATTTGAACTATGGTACTTGTTTCATATGGTGAGCATGTTCAACATATGGAGATCTAAAAGTGATTATATATTTGGTAAGTGTTCTTCCTCTCTGTACATATTTGCTTTTGAAAAGTCTAATATTATTTCATCTGTGTATTTTTAGATTATGGTTCATGTCAATAAGGTGGCAATGGAGCTCACTCATCTTCAAGAGCTTATTAATCATTGGAGGAACGCACCATGCATAGTCAATCGGGTTCCTCTTGAGTATGATACTCCCCGAAGTTGATCCAAGTCTAGACAACAATGTTGCTTGCCCCCAAACTGCACTCCTATCCCAACTCAAAGTCCCCCTTCTTATAGAGGTGGTTGTGGCTACCTGACTGTTCCTCTCTCTCTCCCAACTCCTTGACTTGACACCTGGGACAATTCGAGAACTTTGATGGTTGTTGCTAGCCAAGAACCAGTTGCTCGTGGTTGGGAGGATGTTCTCGATACTTCTAGACAAGGAAGAGAATCGGTGGCAAAGTCTCATGATGTTACTGTTGAGTGGGAATTGGTCCTATTGGTGGTTGGACCTACATAATGGAGCCTCATCATTGAGGAGTATTTTTTTGTTTCTCTTGTTATTATGTAATTAATTAGTTTTGTTGTTCATCAATTCTGTAAGGTAGTATTGATTAGCTATTATTTGTTTGCTTGGGTTCCCGCTCTATTTTGATTATGATAGTTTTTTTACTGATAGGTAAGCCACGTAACATGTTTATTCACCTTCTTTTTGTTTGTAAAAATATATTCTCTTAATTCTTTAATATAATACCTTTTTACGTAGAAATAAATAAAAATAAAAATAAAAATAAAATAAACTACAAAATTATATAACCAAAATACCATCAATAATTGGTAATTATTACTATTGTTAAAATACTAAAAGATATCATGTTAAAAGAGTAACTAATCCTTGACTTTTATGTTAAATTAACTCATAATTTTATATATCTATATATTTATTTATTTATTTATATTTTGTAATTTTCAACCTAGAATACCTTCTTACTAATTTGGCTGGTCCTTTTTTTGATTGTAGATGCTTCATTGTTTATTTATTTTTTGGGTTATTTATTTATTTATATTTTGTAATTTTCAACCTAGAATACCTTCTTACTAATTTGGCTGGTCCTTTTTTTTATTGTAGATGCTTCATTGTTTATTTATTTTTTGGGTTACATAAGAGAGTTGGTCACAATCACACAATTTTTAGTAATTCACAAACACAAGGTTCAAACCACACAAGGTGCTTCCACCAAACCTATTCTACCTTGTTATTGTTGACCCGGTGTGAAGAGGACCACCACTCGCTCTGTACCGTCATCTAAGTCTAATGTGCACTTAGAGGATTCAATAATTTGCTGTACCAAAATTTAAACATAGATATCGTTTTTGTAAATAACTGCTTGATTATTTTTAATATAAAATTAAATTAAGTGCCTATTTATTCTAGAAATTACAAGACTTTTAACACAAAATGTCGAATATCCCATGTGTACTTTGGTAAGTAAATTTATTGATATTCCATTTTCCAAATATAGTAAAGAAGAATGGTGTCTGTGCGCTAGCAAGAAGAATACTGCTACTACTAATTAAAGGGCAAAACAACAGTACACGAACCACCTTTAAAGTTGCGTGGAGAATGGAGAATAAATTCTTTCTTCAGACATCACATGGTTTGGGATTCACAACAATAAAAGGTCAAGGCAAGGCATCTAGGAAAGAAGAAAGTAAATCAGGCCCAGGCATCTAGGAAAGAAGAAAATCAATCGCATCAATCTGATTCAAGACATCTTGGAAAGAAGAAAATCAATCATATCAATCAGAAAATCAGGTCCAGACATCTTGGAAAGGCGAAAAACAATCATAAAGCACTACAAGATCTTCGGTTAAAATAGTTAAAAAAAAAATTTATAAGAACAACCTTTAAAGTTGCACGGAGATTGGATTGTTATTCACGTGGTTATGGTTAAAATGTGATATTTATTTGATAATATGTTTTAGTTGTTGTTTATTAACCCTTAGTAAAAGTTGTTATTTTAAATTAATATAAATTTATTTTTTTATAAAAATAATTGTTTTAAAAATAAAATAAAATTACTTTTACAATCACCGAAAAACAAATGTAATGACGTCCCAATTAAATATAATATATTTAAAAGCATCCCTAACCATATTAATAAAGAATACAATTACTTTATCCGCACTCTCAATGCTAGTGTTTATCTTCACTCTCAACGCTAGTCTGATACTTGGGGTTTCATGAAAGAGTAGGAGGTAAATAATGTTAAGCTTCCGCACATTAAAATACAATTTTATTTTTATATTTAAGATAACTACCATTTTTTTTAATTTTCGGTTGTTTCAATAAATTTTAAGATTTGTTTTATTTTTAAGAAATGAAAATATTGTTTTTTTCTGAAGTAATTTTAGTAGTTGTAGAATTAAAGACAAGAATGTTATCGCAGGAAGGTTTATTAGGGTGCTTCTATATTCTCTTTGAAATAGACAGAAAGTTTTGTTTACAGATTTATTGAAGGAGAAATCTCAAATAAAATGGAGTGTAAAAAAATGTACTAAAAATACTCTTTGTAGTTGTTGGAAAAAGATCAACATCTTAAAGAGTCAATGGATGCTTGCAATACTTTGAATCAAGACCAAAGATCATCATTGAGCAAAACATAGTAGAAGAAATAGTCCTATATAGAGCCAATCATGACCTAATCTATGGGTTCAGCAAAACTAGGAGCCTCTTGGTGAGTATTCTTTATGGTTTATTAGTAATGAATATTTTATTGTTAGTTTTTCCTCACTAGCTAATATAAATAGGGCATTTGAATTAGAAAAGAGAAATCATGACTTGACACAATTATTTGTTCAGTCTTGGAGAGTGGGATTTGATGTCCAAATAGAACACATTGCTATCTCATTTTGGGTCTGATTATATGCACTCCCAATGGAGTTTTTGAGTGAGTAAGTATTAAAAATCATCGATAACTTTCTTAGAAGATATTTGGTTATCTCTAGAGAAACAATAGAAGGAAACACAACCTTTAATGCTAGATTATGGATTGAAATGGATCTCAGCTAGCCTCTTCCACTAAAGGTGGAACTCAAACTTGCAGGACTATATTAGATTTACCAACTGGATTTAAATTTTACCACAAATATGGGTATTTGACCTAGTCTTGCCCAAATAATATGATCACAAAAGTGGGGAATCCTTTGGAAATGTTGAATATTCCTAAGAAGGGTAAGCCTACAGTCACTAAAGAAATAGTTATCATTTCCTAGGGAGGAGAAGCATGGGGAGATGATTTTGAACAACCCAAAAGGAGGTAAAAGAAAAACGATGGCAAAGAGCAAACCCAACCCAAGCCCTCAAATAGGTATGAGATCTTCAAGAGACTAGTGGAGAAAAAAGAACTCATGGAAGGAGTGGATGGTTTTAGGATCCTATCCTAACC
Organism: Wollemia nobilis; assembly: GCA_028583015.1. Lineage (NCBI taxonomy): Eukaryota > Viridiplantae > Streptophyta > Pinopsida > Araucariales > Araucariaceae > Wollemia > Wollemia nobilis. The sequence goes on along the minus strand of JAQPPZ010015863.1, from coordinate 5,243,838 downwards.
TTATTTTGTTATTATCCCATTCTTAATATGGGAACCCAATCTTAATAATATTATGTAATGTTTTGTATTATGTATGTGGTATTTGAGACGTCTAAACAGGTGGTGTCATTATATGTAATCGTTGTAAATAATATAATTGTTTTGTTTGGTAGAATATTCTAGCTTAGATGGCTACTTGAATGTGAAGCCAACCCTTGAGCAGTATAGTTTGGGTTACAGAGAGTCTTTAAAAAGATACAGAGGCATATATGATGGCATCTCTCATATTTTGTATCAAAGCTCTGCTTCTAAGGAGGTTGCCCCCTTGAAGAGGCCTATAATTTTGTATTGTGTTCTTACTTTCTGTAACATAATCTGTTGTTTCTATTTGATCTTGCAATATTGTTAGTTTTGAGTTCATTTTCTATTATTATTGTAGTATTATGTGGATGTGTTTTTATTTTACTGCAAGATTTATAACAAGTGGTATTAGAGGACTTTCTAGGACCATGTTTTGTTGTAGTGCAAATACTTAATGTTGTCATTTTGGCTTGTTGGTTATATATTTTTGTTTATTTTCTTACAAAGAAAAAATAAAAAAAATCAAACCATTTTTTCTTTTGTTTTTTGATAGGTTAGAAATCCTATGTTGGGGGTTTTAAAATATCATGGAGGACTTATTATTATTGGCTAAGATGGATTACCCGTAAAGCATGTAGTGAAGTGAGGGGTAATTATGATTTAATACCTAGGCCTCATACAACATCTATATACATACTTGAACTCCCATATATCTTTGGATATATCAGGAGACCTTTAGCCTTAGGAAAATTTTCAACTATATATTTGCCATAGTGCACTGAGCATAACACTTGGGAAGATCACCCTGTCATACTTCCAGTGAGGCAAGTAGTGCGATGAAGGGTATGCATAGAATCCTCCTTGAGTTGTGGCCTAAATTATTGGTTTGAGCATTATTATTTATCATTGTAATATAACATAGGGCTATGTGCAATATATACACCCTAGCCTAAAGTACCTTGATCTTGTTTATCCATAATGCTAAAATTCATATCACAAAAATTCAACATACTGGGAATATTACACTATCACATAATTGACTAAACAAAAATAGATGAAAGAAAAACTAGTGATGAGAATAATAGTTAGGGTCTAATAGTCAGGTATCAGTCAATAATAGTCTAGATAGAGTTTAGTTATAAAATTGATATTAGTTAAGATAGAGTCAGATAGAATAGTTGTCAATAATAATACAAATAAAGTTTAATTGTGTAGTTATTAGTTACATAGTCAATAATAGTTACGACAGATTCAAAAAAAATAGTTGTCAACATAGTTGAGAAAATTAGAATCATATTAGAATTAACATGGAAAAAGAATCCCCAAAAATCAAGAATCGATAAAAAAAAGAAAATTTTGGCAAAAAATCAACGATTTTCTTTGAAAAACCAAAGAAAATACAATTTTTTGTTGAAAAAAAGTTTTTTTCATGCATATTATAATTTTATAGAAAAAAGGAGTAAAAATCAGCTAGGTTGTGAATCGAGAAAAATCAGCTCAAATCAGGATTTTTTGTAGATTTTTTCAACTATGGTTGTCAGTATTATAGAGTCAAATAGAAAAATTATCAATAACAAACATTAAAGATCCTACTAAAGGGTTGTTGGAAAAAAATCAATTTTCCAAGTGAAGCAAGACTCTAAGAGAAAAATAGACAACACTTGAAGAGAGCACTTCCCTAGAAAGAGTATGGCGTGTCAAAAAATGTTGTTATGGGATATAGCTCATTGTGATCATCTTATCGAGCTGATCATTTTGGTATATAGCCTCCATGCATTTTCTAGGGTACCAAAAAAGTCATTGTGAGACCTAGCCTATTGTATTCATCTTTTCAAGCTGATCATTATTATATATAGCACCCAAACACTTTTTTTGGCCCATTACTAAAGATAGTAACTTCTGAAACAAACACTTTTCTTTTTAGTAATTCATTAGGAGTGGTCCAAATAACACATATATGATTGAAGGAACTAGAGGAGCAATGAAGGAGTTAGAACAAATCCAATATATGGAGCAATTAAATCATTCACTTAGTAACCTACAAAGCTAAATTTTTCAAATTGGACAAGAAGCTTCAAAGATGAAAGATCACATGCAGGTTATGAAAACTAAGCATATTAAATTCAAATCCATAATTGAAGAAAATTTTTGAGGTTGAATAGTGATTAAGGGAATCCTTGAATCCATTTGAGCATCTTAACACTAAAGGACCAAGTGATAGTATAGTCAATAAGGAAAAGAACCCCATCATGCTCATTTTGATAGAGATACCCCATTTAAGATGTGCAAATTATACTTTCCTAAGTTTAATGGAAATGACACTAAAGGTTGGTTCTATTGGGCTTATTAATTTTTCAAAATTCATACTATTCCCCAATATTTGTGCATCACCATGACATCTTTTAACTTTGAATCTCAGGCCCTACAATGGTATCAATGGTTATAGAACACATTTTTTGACCTTTCTTAGGAAGACTTTAAGTTCTAATTAATCACTCCTAGTAAGTATGAAGACTTTACAGGAGCCTTAACAAAATTGAGATAAACTTTTACTATCAAAGACTATTAGACCCAATTTGATAAATTGACTAATAGGAAAAAAGGTTTGAGTGAAATATTCTTTTAGATTTGTTTTATCAATGGGTTGAAATATGATATTAAGGCAAAAGTAAAAATTTTCAAACCATAGTATATGATGGAATACATAATACTGGCTCGACTAGTGGAGGAAACGTTTTTTCCCTAAGGTGGTCATCTAAATTTTTACAAGGCAAACATACATTTCCATCCAAGTTCACATTGAATACCAGCAATAAATCTACACCAATCAAGCAATTTACTATAGAGGAAATGGATGTATATCAAGCACAAGGCTTGTGTTATAATTGTGATGAAAAATATTAACCAGGGCATAAATATATAAAAAAAAAAAATTGGATGCAAATGAATCAACATGGAATGAAAATTTGATGAAGAAGAACCATAAGGTCAAGCTTGAGATGAGGGCGAAACATAGGAAGAACCAAAATCCAAGATCTTTGTCCATACACTTACAAGAATATCAATCCCTTAGATGATGAAGGTAGTGGGATTCTTCAAAGGACAACATATTACAATTCTCATTGATAAAGGTAGTATGCATAATTTTATTTATCCCCGAGTAGCCAAGCAACTAAATCATTACATACATTCTTGCAAATCCTTTAAATTCATGGTGGTAAATGGAGGAACATTACCTTGTAAGGGTAAATGCCACAGTGTTAAGTTGAATATAGGAGACTATGAACTCAAAATTGATATGTTTGCTTTTCAACTTGAAGAATGTGATGTTGGGCTAGGAGCATAGTGGCTAGGTACCTTGATAACAAAGTTTGTAACCTTTTCACATTATGGATATAGTTCTCATAGAATGGAAATTCTACTCTTTGTGGTTAACCAATAGGATATTCACAAGTGATCAATTCAAGCTATATGTAAGAGTGCTACATAATATTACATTATTTGGTACATTCCAATGTACCACCTTGGTACATCATTTCAAATATTAGATTAGGGTTTTTTCCTATCTTTGTGTGTGAGTTAATATTTTATATAATGTAATAATGTGTAGGAAATGTACAAGTGTCATGTAAATATATGTGCAAGTGTTATGAGTGTAAATGTGCACAAGTGTCCAATATGTAAGTGTGCACATGTATCCTTAGATTAGAAAGAGTCGTGTGAAGAATCTAGTGCAAGTGTACATATAAGATAGAGTCATGTGTATGCAAGTGTCAAGTAGAGAAGCCAAGAGTCATGAGACTTGGCATATAGAAAGGAAGAGTCAAGTTATCCAAGAGTCATCCTACAATGGCTATATATTACTCCATAGAGAGGCATAGAGATATATCACCTACATCACCTACATTGTCTACATAGAGAGTTGTCTACATAGTGAGTATTGAGAATATCATTGTATATGATATATTTGTAACAAAAATAGGAGTAATACAAGTTTACATACATTTGAGCAACTAATATTGTAAGTCTTGTTATTGTGTATGATTCAGGCTATTACATTCATATTTGAGCATATTATTGAATATTATTTTGTATATTATTTAATCTTTGATAATATATTATTTGTCTCATATTATCTCTATTAAAAATCATATTTGCTTCCATTATATTGCAACTTCATTATATTCGATCCTATGATATTTTCCTATGAGTTTCATATTAAGTATTATTTGTAGACATGGAAAATTGACCCATCAAAATGAGTCAAGTTTTCCTTAGATATTTAGGAAGCCACCTAAATTTGCTAAGTGTAAAGTTGGGCCCCTTTTCCCTTTTTCATTTGCCCTTTTTTTCCTATCCTTGCAAAATTTGCACCTGATCCATAAGGGGTATTTGGCTTGCTAGATTTGTACCTTATAAGGACAGGTGCAAATTTAGCTTTTTAGGGATTTTTCTCTCAAAATTCCCTCTCCATATCAACCCCTTTTGGCGTCAGCTCTTGATCATAGTGAAGTTGTGTTTTCCCTTATTTTAGCCCTCCAAATCTCTTATAAATATAGGTTTGGATCCCCTATTTTCATCCATATTTATATCATGATACATATCATACCATCATGCTCATATACTTAAATTTTAATGCTAACAAGTGCTCTTCTAATATGGGAATGTTGTGTCATTATTTTGTGCTTTTAAATTAGCTAATCTTGGTGAACAAGTGGAGGATCCTTGATGACATGAGAGATCTACCATTATGGATCACCACCTTCAATATCTCATTGCTCCTTGCTCCCTCCATTAGCTAATCAACTTTTTTTTTGCATTATTAGTCTTTTAGAGCTATTTTTCATTGTTTTGCATCGCATTTTAGATGTTTTGGGACCCAAAAAGTGCTCTAAATCAAATTTGTGCCCCGCTCATACAAGGTGTAAATTTGGTCAGCCAAGTTCATGCTTACCTCTTATAGGGCATGAATTTGGTCAATTAGGGTTTGGGAGAATTTTTTTTCTTTCCAAAACCCTAGTTTACATATTGCATGTTAGCTTTCTTTCATGTTCATTCTATCTGCATTTTTTTTGGTAGATTGATAAATGGATTTTGAAAGGTCCCCAAAACCTTATTACAAAAAAAAACTTATTACAGTCATATCAAAACACAAGAAAAGGGATTGGTCCATCCCAAAGGAAAGACCCCAACAACACAGACAAAATAAATTTGCAAGACTTACCCGAGGTAGCAAATTAAAATAAAACATAGGATGCAAAACTTGGTCATCCTAGAGAGAAGATCCCAAAAAACTAAAGAACACAAGCTTATACTGAGAGGGAGGTTGAATAGTATAAGATAAAATTTTACTTTTCTTTCCCAAATAATATTATCCAATGTTCAATTGCAATATATTTCCAAAGCAGTGTTAACCAATATCATCAATAGCAGCAACAAAGCAATGCACAAACCATCACACACATGAGAGACACAAGTTTAACATGGTTCACCCAATGTGGGTTACGTCCATGAAGAAAATATTTCTTCTAAAATTTCTCAACAAATCTCTTGGAAACCAATTTCCTATTACAATGTTTATGTACCTCTTTCCAAAGGATATCTCAATCCCCAATGCTCAAGTTCATGGACCTCTATCCATAGGATATCTCTATCCCCACTACTTTGAGTTGTGGATCTTTATCCACGGTAGAACTCTATCCCCTTTATACTGGTTTGTGGAACTCTATCCATAAAATACCTGTCCCCACTGCTCTAATTTATGGATCTCTATCCATAGGAGAAATCTATCCCCTTTGTGCTGGTTTGTGGACCACTATCCACAAGAGAATCCTCTATTTTTCTCTAGTTTGTGGAAATCTATTCATAGGATAACTCTATCCCATTTTCTCTGGTTCATGGAACTCTATCCACAAGAGAACTCTATCCCCTTGTTGGTTTGGTTCGTGGAACTCTATCCACATGATAAATCTATCCTCTTGTTGGTCTGGTTTGTGGAACTCTATCCATAGGATACTCCTCTCCTTTGCTCTGGTCACTTCCAAATTTGGTACACACCTCTACTTTGACTCTGTTTCAAGCCTACTCACAAATATATCTACTAGGCAGTTTAGACATAGTCTACCTAGAATTCATTTAGCCTCTTGAATATATAGAGAATGATATGTACTATAAAATACACAATATGTTCTTCACATTCACATATATTGCATTCATTAAATCAGATATCTACTTCTTGCAATCCCTTTCAATTCAAATCAAACTAATGTATAACTTTGCTTCACAAAACTGGTTTATATTCCTTGCAAATTTACTCTCAAAAATCAGACACAATAATGCACAAATTAATTCACAAAGTTGGTCTCTAACACTTGCCCAAACACAGTCAATTTCACTCACATCAATTCCCAAATGCTTCACAAATTTCTTCAACAAGAATGCATAAATTGTGCTTAAAAACCCTAGCACAAGTGTTTCCAATTTCTTTAAACAAGGGTGCACAATTTGTCTCACAAACCCTAGCACAAATAATTCCAACAATGCACATATACAATCCTTATTTCTCCACCTTAAGATTCAAAAATATTTGCTCAAAAACACCTTGAAGAAGGAATAATGTCACCATACCTCTTAACTTGCTTTGATGAAGAAGTGCATTCAAAACCTATCTCAAAATATTTTATTTTTCTTATGCCACTTTCAAGGGTTAGTTAGCATAGCACTTTTCAATCATCCACATGATAAACCTCTCTTCAAAAATATGCACAAAGATATTAGTTATTACTTTACAACTCGCTTTAATTTCTCAAAACAAGGCTTTTTAATCCAAGAACAAAACCCTTCAAACTTTCTTTTACCATGCATAAATACACACAATAATTAAACCACAAAACACCTTATAAATCCTACTTGTAAAAGCCACAAATAATTTTTAATGTCATCACCAAAAAATCCTAAGTGGAAAATACATATTTGATTTAACTTTCACACACCTTATTGTTCCTTTATTTCTAAAATTATTTCAACCTTATAAAGCCACAACCAAAATTTGAAATATCACTATGCACATAGAATATTTAATTCCAAAACATCATCCTTATGTCTCCCTAGATAAAGTAATATGCACTCCTTACAAAGCAAAAATTAAACCTTATGTCTCCCTATATCAAGCACTAACATACCACAAATTTAATCAAAAATTTATGCCCTTACCATGTCTGTCGTCGCCACCACTGAGATTCAAACATGAATCCTCATAGAGACCATGCTATAGCATGAGCTAGAGTGATAGCTAGGTTGGCCCACACGCTAGAAACGAATGTGCGCAAAAATAGATTTATCCCTTTCTTCTACCCAAATTAAAATCATAAAACAAACTACCACGATGATTCAAACTTGAAACCTATCCACTACCAACGCCTTACGCAGGACCCACCTGCCAACTAGGCTAGCTGCCCTATTGGAACACAGTCATGTAATGTCTTCCCTTTGATTCGTTGTACCTACTTTGAAACACTTGTGCTTTTACTTTCCTTCTCCCTCTTCCCTCGATGAATGGCATGGTCTTCTCCTCACTCTATGCCCTTAATGAATGGTTGTGAATTGTGCTTCTATTCTTCAAAACCTTACAAAATGATTTTATTTTTCTCCTTAAATATGCATTTGGGATATTTATAAGTAAACGTCGACTCTTTTGAAATAATTCAAATATTGTTAAGCCCTCCACAATTTGATGCCTTCAACAATTTCAAAATTATATTATAATATTTCAAATATTATAATATTATTTTTAAAACCTTTGGCCTTTGAAAAATAAATCTTTCCTTTGTTTTCGTTTTCTTAATAAATCTTTTTAGCCCAAGTATTATAATATTAAAAATATTATAATATCATATCTCCTCTATTAAACCATGGTATTTATTTTAAACCTTACCTTTGCATAATTATCCAACCATAGAATAATATTTCTACCATACCAAGCTCTCTTTGACATCAATACTTTGACATCAATGACAACTCAATATACTTAATATTTCCAACACAAACCAAGCATACAAAACTATGGGAAGAACCCGATATAGAAGGAACCAGGATGGTTCAAATAGAAACAAGGAAATCAGAGAATAAATCACTGGTAACCTCCACTTGGGATTTAGCGATGTCATATTTATTCTTGAACAACTTCTTAATTTGGTCATGGAGATCATCCAAGATTTTCATAGCTTTGTGGTAGATCATCCAAGTACTCTTGGCAACATTGGTGATGATAGAAAGGTTGGCCATAGAGCTAGAAACATGGTTGAGGATGGAGTTCTAAAGCACAATGGTAGAGCTCTACTCAGTTATATTATCATCATTAAAATTTTGTTTAGGGGACTTCGAGGGGTTCCTTTTGATCTTTACCTTCTTGAAGTGGCCAACACCCTGAGCTTTAGTTGAGATTTCCTGATGCCTAAGCTACTTGAAAGACCTGCACCTGAACTCAAATCTAGAATACTCAAACTCTTGCTTCATAGATCCAAGGGTCTTCATAGAAATAGGGTTCTTCAAATTTTTTTAAGGAGAGATGAACTCAATATCATCTTCATCATTGGGCACTTCATGTGAAGGGGTACTATGGCTGGAACTATCCTTGGGAGGATCAGATGGATTACAGGTTGTAAAAACTATTTTGACATGTTCTTCAAGGTTATGCTTGTACAGGATGATGTGTACACCTTGGTGGGTCATTTGGGTTGAATTCCTCTTTCTCACACTTTCAATAGAAATATCTATGGATCTATATAAATAATCAAGAATGTTGATAGATTTAATGTCCCTAAGATGATTTGAAAATGCGAGATGGAAACTATGTAAAGGGATATTGACATTATCAACTTTTAGGTACTACATAACAAGTATCATCACTCGGTCCTAAGGATAAGGTAGAGAATTTCTCACTATACCACATTTTTTCCAAACAAGATTTTTACCTTTGTCAATGAAATTGTCAGTTTCCATCTGCATTTCATTTTTTTATTGCATGGCTATTCCATATTTCTTTTGCTTGTTCCAAAGGTCAATAATATTTCATGTTTAAATGGTCATCTAAAAGTACCAAGGGGACTTTACTGTTATGCCTCTAAGCTCAACAATATAGTTGCCTAAGCAGACCCCAAGCACTAATATATTTTTTGGGGGTTTGTGAAGCTGTTTTTGTAGATTTTGAAGTTGTTTGGATATTCTAGATGAAAGTTAAAAGCTATGTTCAACCACTAGCTCAAGTACGTATTCTAAATATATTTTTTAGGATTTTTTTTCTTCTATTCATTCCTATTTTAGATTTAAATCATAAGCAAAGAAAAGTAGTTAGCTCAATTCCTAGGCATAAGAAGAAAAGCATATAGTTTGCATATAGGTTAATTTTTTTTATGCATTTGTTGGAATATATTAAATTATTTAACACATGCTAATGTAACATTATGGATACATGTTTAGATTAGGATTTTGTCTTAGATTAGTATTTAAATATTTACTTTATGAAATGGAATAAATGCACAAGTATTAATATAATGTGCAATGATATAAATGTGCATGTTGTCCAGATGTACATGAGTCCTTAAGAATAGAAATATGAAGAGTCATAGGAATATGGAAGGCCAATAGTCATGTCTCAGTATATACATGCCTTCTTAGGTGATAGCAAAGACAGGATTTTGGGAGTGCACAAGGTAGAATAGAAGTAGATACAATGTAGTGCATATAAGCAATATGGAGCGCTTGAGATCTCCATTTCATAGCAATGTATAATTTTCATGAGCTTTCATTAATGGCTAATTTATGAGTATTTTCAAAAAAAATTCATCATATTCTCATGCTTAGTATATTGCAATTTCCATATATTTAATATTGTATGTTTTTTTATGCCTTGTGGCAGTTATTTCATTAAATATATAGCATCAAAAGCTAACAACATTCTCTTGGTCCCTTTCTTGAAAAAAATGATTTATTTTCTTGCAAACTAGGGTTATATCTCATTGAAAAAGAAAGAATCATTCTAGGTATAGCTTCTTGTTCGCTCTTGGTCCCTTCATTGAAAAAAATAATTTAATTTCTTGCAAACTAGGGTTATATCTCATTGAAAAATAAAGAATCATTCTAGGTATAACTTCTTGTTTGCATGCCTCATTATTTTTCTTGCATTGTTATTTATCTCTTTATATTTCAGATTTTAGAAAGGCCAAAACTAGGTGCTTGTTCAAAATAAACACATCAAACATTCCATCCTTGGACTTGAAGCAAGTCCATAAACCATTCCTGGTGAACCCTTTTGATCCCCTAGCCCCTAATTGTAGAGGCTCAACATACCCCCATGGTCACCTCGACTCCCAGCATATCTAGCCAAGAATCATACACGATAGGGCAAGTTTCCCTCCTCTTCATCTTTGATAAACCCAACATGAAAAACCATATTTAGTGGAAAAATTAGAAGCCTATTCCTTTTGTTTTTATTTCTAAAAAATTTATTTAAGATGATAAAATTTGTTTGCATTAGAATAAAAAAATATTAAAACATCTTAAATTTCGTTTATATGTCTTTTGCTAGTTTTTAGATCCTTCTTTTTCTCCTTTATCCTTTCTCTTAATCCTAATGGCTCACAAAATTAGGAGTAAGTGAAAGCTTTTAGATTCTAGTGATAATATTCAAGAGTATGACTATATTGATAGGGAGAATCCTAATCAAAGAGAGGAAAAAAATTTAGAAATTGGTAATGACCTTGATCCTGTTGAGGGGTCTAATGGATATCTCATATTTAAATCATTTGATCAATATCTAAAATTAATTCAAACATCACAGGCAATCCTTGAATAAGGCTATGGAGGAATAATCCCAACTTGAATAGGTTGGGACATATCATCCTCAAACTATTTCTCCTAAAAATATTTGTATCAATCCTTTGTTTGAAACTGCTCTTAATATTAATCCATTTCATAAACCAACATATGCTACTACTATAACCACCAACATTGGAGGAATTTCACAAGCTCCTCCAACTAGTAGTGCATCTCAAAATCATTTTCAATTTCCTCCTCATTCTATTCCTCCTTATAACATTGCTTCTTCTATTCCACCAAATGTGAATTATTTCTTACAATAAGATACCATGCAAAATATTCCCTTCCATAACCCATATTATAATAGTGTTAATTCCTACAAAATTAGCCAAGTTCCATTTCAATAGCCTATCTATAACCCTCCCCTAGGGAATATCTGGGTATTGCACAACAACAATATTGATATGCAAAACTTGAAAAATATGGTGAAACAATTGGCTTTAAGAATGGATTCTCTTCAACCTCCAAGCTTCACCTATAGCTATAATAAAATGTGCAATCAGCCCTTAAACACTATTGTCATATCTAGGCCATACCTAAGCATTTTCCAATGCTAGTTTTACCTATTTATAAGGGAACTGAGGACCCAATTTAACATTTAAGGATGTTTAGGACAACACGCCATGACATTATATATGTTGTCATATTGTTACTAAATACATTCCCTATGAGCCTTGGTGGTATGGAATTGGAATATAATTATCAACTTCCTAATAATTTTTTGAGTAATTTTGAGGAAACAACGAAGTTGTTTGTTCACTAATTTGGAGCTTATATTGAGAAAAGTGATACTATGAAAGATGTTTATCTATTGAAAAAAGGTAAAGATGAAAATTTTTTGGAATTCTTATCTCATTGGAGAAGTTTAGTTGAATGATTAAAATACACCTTTCCTTCTTGATACATGCTAGATATCTTTATTGGAATTTACAAGAGCAAATATCATATGAATTGCAAATAGCAACTATCACCTCTTTTGAACAAGCCATAGATATGGCAATAAGGGTAGAGCAAGCACTTATTTGGAGAGGTTAACTTAAACCAAGGAAAGAAGAATATAAGACCATAAAAATCTAGTAGAAGAACAAGCATGTAGTTTGTGATGGGGTAATAGATAATAAACCTATCAATAATGTTGCTAATACCTTGCAAAATATGGTGCTTGGAAAACCTCAAAGACCCCCACCAAGAAACTTTACAAGACTAAACCAACCTATTTTTTTAGTCCTAAAGCAACTTTTGGAGGCTAAGATGATTGAGTTACCACCTATAAGACCACCCAACACCATGATTGATTGGTATAAACATGGTCAACATTGTGAATATTATAGAGTGAAGGGGGACATGACACATTCATGTAAGAGGTTGAAATATGTGGTTCAAGAATTAATCGATGTAGGTCATCTTGTTTTAGAGGATTCACAATCTACTCCTAACCACAATCCTCTAATAAACAATCAACCTCCTACATAACAAGCACTCACAACTAATCAAGACATGGGGATCTTCCAAAATTTCTTACCTAATTTGGGAAATATACAATAAATCAAGTGTTATATTTTTAGACACCTAAAACATGTCATGTCAAGGCAACTACTCATATGGGACATGCTAGAAAACCATATGGAAGATCTTGGATAGATTCCAAGGTATAGCAGTGGTTTTAACCACTCATTTAGGTAGTTTGGCCTAATCAATGTTGGTCGTGGCTGACACCTACGATAAACAGAGCTGACCACACCTTAGAGCTTTGGTTAGCCTCAAAAAATAGTTGGACCTTGGACGACCCAAAATTAGTTTTAATGACCAATTTGTTGCAGATCAAAGCAGTTTGAGAGCAAATTTTTTTGGAAAATTCCCTCCAACTGCCTCAACTGCCCTTTCTTGATCTTGGATTCTCCAAGAAGCTAAGACATGGCCTTCCAAAATTCTATAAGAACCCCCTCTAAATTGGAAAATATAGAGACGGATCTTGATTTGATAAGTGGCAAAGCCCTATCGAATTGCATACTCACTTGCATTCATTGATAAGAACACTTTTGCTGCTAAATTGGAGATAACATGGCACTTAGAACCAATAAGTCTATGGAGCGCTAGGAGGAATCAAGAAATGCAATCAAGCCCATTTTATCATCGATCTGAGCAATTCAACCTCTAAATCTATCAGAGGATATCATGGCAACCCTTGATCATCAATTCATTGGAGTGAATTGAGGAATCAAACCTTGATTTGGAGAACAAGGACATTTATGCCTTAGTCGCAACTGTTAGTCACGACTAATAGTACCAACCACGCGTCAGACTTGCGACCAAGGTTTAATCCTCATTTAAGCCAGTTTTAGTGATATATTTCCATTTCTATGTGTTCATTTAGGCATAGTTAATATATCATTTGATTGTTAGAATCATTAATCTTAGGTATATTCCTTTCAATTTCAATTTTTAGGTAATTCTAGATTAGATGTCATTATTTCATGCATTTATGCTCTCAATTTTTACTTAGAGTATTCGAGGATTTGATCCATGCTTCCTTTGCATTTATTGATGGTCAATTATCATTTTTAATGTAGTTTACTATGTTTCTTGCACTTTCTTGATTTCAAGCTTTCATGGCATATTTCGTATAATTTCCTCCAAAAGCCTCATCAAGAGAGGTCTCCTTTGTGTTTAATTGTTTCTTGTTGTTTCTTGAATGTAGGATTAATAGGGTTTTGCCATTCAACACAACAAATACCTCTAATCATGGAGAAGAAGGCTACATTTTCCTTGGAGAAGTTCGTGACAATCTAGGAAGTCTTTGGATTACACCTACCCTTTAGTAGGGATATTCTTATTATTGTAATAATTGTATCACATTAGGTATCCCTAATAGGGATGGATTTGTAATTGAGTTTCAATGAAAATTTAATAAAGGAAGCCCTTCTTTATGTTCATTTGCCAATTCGTCTATCTTTCGTGCATTATGTTGATTTTCTGTTATTATTAGCTTAGGTGTATGCTTTTTCAGGTTGCCATAGAAGGCGATCACAACATAACTCTGCAATTTATGTGATTTAAATCTAACTTGCTCTATTTTTTTATGTCAGGGCTAAGCCATGGTTGACAGTCGCAGTTAACAGTTGTTGTTGCACCACAAAGCTGCATGCAATAGTTGCAGGCATTCCTGATAAATGTGGTCAGTAGAATATATAACAGATAGCAAACAACTAGATCTCCATTAGAATTGGATCTAAGGTAGGAGCATTTTTCTGTCTTTGTAAGTTGTTTTTTTGTTTATTTTTCTGGCATAATGCAAAAAATTTAGGTTCAGTAGAAAACATAGCAAAAGGTAGAATGGAAAATTCATAGATGCTTTTTTAGTTTTCTACTAGCCATTTCTAGGAATAGCAGATCTCTAATTGTCGTTCACCCTAGTCCCTAGTGGTCTAGGACATTTTGTGTTTTAGATATTGCATGCTTGAGGCCCAATCATTGGCCATTCCTTCATAGATAATTGCATTCTCTAAAAAAATCATATAGCATAGTCGTGCATTCTTTTAAAGTGAAACATTCTTTTTAAAAGTATGTAGTAAAATCATTTGAGTGCTCCTTTATGCAATTTTATTTCATGCAAATTAAAAAGAACCCTACACACCACGACATATTGTAAATGCTAGTGATTTGGAAGTCACATCCAACCACTAGTAGGGTTCAATGACGGTGGCAGTGATTTCCATCCGTTGGCACAACTCCCTCAATCCTTTTGTTACTAGACCAATACTGGATCCAATATGCCATCATAGCCCATGGAAAATTTGCATGTATATCTCTTAGGAGAGGTATATAGCTGACTATGGGTGAATAGGGTGAGGACCGATAGGACCTGTGCTCCTTGACCATGTGTGGACTTCAGTACCACACATTATAGGTTGGTTGTCAAGCTATGACTATACAGGTGCAAGCCCTTTAACAATTGAGTATATCATCAATATTTTGAAAACATGATGAGAGTTACTTTCTGATACAACAAACTTGAAAAATCATCAAACAGTTTATGGCTCATTAAAAATTTAAAAGAGATAATCATCATTGTATTCTTTGTGTGCTAATAAAATTTAAATCTAGATATAGGATACACATTATGGTTGTTACACAAAGAGGCCAATCCAGGCATAGTTTCAAGATCGAGGTCGAAGCTCCACCCAATGCATAGCAAGACGCACAGAACACTCAACCATGGAATCATCTCGAACATTGTTCGATGAGTATTAGAGGGGATAATTCTACATGCGGGGATCATATTGAGAACACCTTGATTAGAGGAGCCATTAGACACTCCTCAAGACATAGATCAGAGCATAGGGCTTCCCAGCATGGGGGTCCTAAACATGGCAGTATTTACCATGATTGCACTCCATGTGCATCCACAGGATCTACTAAAGAGTTTGTCATAGAGGGATCCAGATTGGTATCCCTTTGACCTATGTCTAGGGTAGGCTTGAGGCCCCCACCATCTAAGTATAGACGAGTTCAAGATCCACCCATTCAAGGGCAAGTGGATAGGGTCGCTTTCGAACATAGGCCCAGGTAAACTCCCAATAGAAATGAGCCTTGTAGGATCACAATAGACATGTCTAAAGTGGGAGTGAATGGTACACCACATCATGATCCATGGTATAGTAGAGAGTTAGATGGTCTAGATAGATTCTTAGGATAGCTAGGTTATAAGCCTACTCCTACACCTTCTCATTCTATGAGCGTGTGTAGTGATAGTACCATTAGGACCATCATAGAACCTGGGGAGTGCTCAAAATTTTCTCATGATATGTATACCTCGGTATCCCATGCGGGAACAAAGTATAGACAACAACTAGATGTGAATGCCATCTTCATAGACAAGGGCAAGAGTGTAGCAAATCAATCCATTAGGGGACACACCCATAAAGATGCTCGAACAGAGCACACACACCAGAGGCCTCATATAGTTGATCACATAGATAGATCTCACAATTTGGTGTCATATCAGATATGTCAGATTCTCCAAGACCAATTGGAGGATGTTCACACAGAGCAGGAATGCCTTGAAAATGAGAATACTCAGAGGTAAAGGTTCATAAGATAATGCTTATACGAGCAACACATGCACGAACAATGCATCCTTTATAAGGAGTGTGTTAAGAGGGAGGACCAATTGGACAGTACTAGTTTACCTCCCCATAGTGAGCATAGGGAGAGAATTGAAAGGCAAGCTGCTTTGCAGCTCGATTTGCATTATGAGTATATAGACACCCATGCTCGTCGTATGGTCCAATTTAGAGATCGGTTCCTTGCATACGAACATCATGGGCATAGGAAATATGAAGAAGAAGTGGGAGATGAATTAGATCAATAATATCCTAAAATCTCCCACGTCAAAGTGGATGATGATCATAGTCATCCACTTCAATCGAAGAGGAACATGCCTCCAAGGGTGCCTCAAAGGCAATCCATAGAAGAGGAGTTCTTGTATTCGCAGGCCTATAAGACCATGGTAAAAAAGGTTAGAGATATCGAGAAGCAAGGAATGACTTATCAAAATCCTACCTTGAATAAGATTCATAATGAATATTTATGCCCATCAGTGCCTATCCCAGCCTATCTTGAGCATTTTGAGATGCCTAGGATAGAAAAGTTTAAAGGAGAGGAAGATGCTCAAGAGCACGTGATAGATTTTCTAGACATGTGCTTTTAGATCGAAATAAATGATGCTCTTCTCCTATGGACCTTCATTATAACCCTCTCGGGCCCATACCATGAGTGGTTTAATCAATTCAAAAGGCACAACATCACTATTTTTGAGCAACTAGTTGATGTATTTCTTGAATGCTTCTCCTTTGGTATCAATAAAAAGGCAAACCTATCTGACCTGGCTACTTTAATGCAACATGATGATGAGATGGTTATGGATTATGATAAATTACAGGGAAATATGATGGCAAAGTTGTCGTTCTCCATCCCATCCTCTAAACTAACTCGGATGTTCACAAAAAGTTATGCCAAGCATATTTCGCTATTGTTGTAGTTGTAGCAGTATTAGACATTTGAGGAGGCTTTGGCGAAAGACAAAGTGATAGAGGATATCAATTTACAGGAGGGTAACTTGAAGCTCCAAAACAATAAGGAATAAAATAATAAGAGCAGTGAGAAACAACAAGCCAAGTTGACCCACGTTAATCAGGTGGTTTTAAACCTTCAAAAAGAGGATAAGGGACAGCAAAAATGAAATTATCAAGCCTAACCTCCTCTTGTGAAATATGAGTAGTGCAATAAAAACTAGAAGGGTAAGGATAAATAAAGACACCCTCCTCGCATATTCACTCAATTATAAAAATCGTTGACATCAATTTTCCATCAATTATGTGAGGCAAAGGCAATAAACTTACTTGAGGTCAAATTAGTGGACCCTAATCAACCCAAGCCTAAGGGATATAAGGATGATCAATATTGCATATTTCATAGAATGAAAGGTCATGACATAGAGATATGTTGGTATTTCAAAAATTTAGTGCAAAATATGATCTTAATAGGTACGCTTATTGTAGATAATACACAAATTCCAGACAATCAGAATAGGGGGATTTACAAAAATCCTCTACCCAACCATGAGGTGCCAAGGAATAATGTTGGCCAACTAAATCAAGTATGCATCAAACCACTAACCCATGGTTTCATTAGAATGGTCAACATCATCAGAAGACATGTGAGGTATGAAAGACCCAATCAACCTCCAGCTCCCATTAGAGTCTGCGATGTGCCTCCTCCAAGGCCAACCCAAAATGTGCCAGGCCCACCAACAAGACCGATGGTGAAAATTAGGAGTAGGTTAGTTCAAAACCTACACTTGAATCCAATGAACTTGTCTATTTATGAGTTGATTTAGTAGTCTTCCAAGAATAGGGAGATGCTTATGAACAGCATAAGGTCCATAGAAGTGCAATCCTAGGATCCTAAAGCATTCACACACTTTGTGGAACACGTGCAATAGTGTCAGAAACTGATTATACAACTTTATGATCACAAAATCAAGACAGTTTCCACTGTCATAGCAGACCCACCACTTCATATCATTGTGTGTGTAAACCACAAACCTTTTAATCAATTTTTTATTGATACGGTATCATGAATAAATATAATCATGACCAAGGCATTGATATACCTGAAGTTACCAAAGATGCATATCGTACATTCTACCTTCACGTTGAGAGCTTTTAATGACACATTATGCTCAATTTTTAGTACCATAGTCTTACCTATTCAGGTGGTACTAAAGACCATCCATGTGATGTGTCATGTGATTGAAGGTGCTATGTAATATAATATACTTCTAGGACAGCCTAGGATAAGATAAATATGTTGTGTCCCTTCCATTCTCCATCAATGTATTACATATGTGGATGAGGGATAGGTTCAAGTGGTACCTTCATATGAAGAACCATTAAAATACGTGAATCTAGTAGATTTACCAGGAGACTTCGTGCTCCCCTCAATGCACCTGGACATATGGCCAATGTCTTCGATCAAAGAGCTAGGAGATAAAATGAAAGAAGCATGTGCCAAACCTAAAATATTTGTATCTCAACGATCGGAGCACACGACAGCTGCTTCTACCATACCATCTACATCCACAGTGTGTTAGGATGATAGGAAGCTAAAATTAAAGGTGGGCAAAATAGAGATAAAGCAAGCACCCAAACTGGTTTTCATCGAGGTTCCTACTCCTATGGAAGTAGAGGATGCTCAAGGAGAATTTGAAGAGGCACCTCAGCTTGCTTCACCTGCATCTTTAGCAAGGTCATCTGCACCACAGGTGACCATTCATTTGGTTAATCCCATATTAGAGGAATATATTGTGCAAAATGTGATATTTACGTCGATCATCGAGACTACATAGGATATGATCCGAACACAAGCCCATCGCCTTCCTGTAGGGATGGTGGTACCACTAGGGATACCTCCTAACCAAACCAATTTCATCTATAGAGGGCTCGACCAACTTGCATCTCTTACTTCCATGGATGAGAACGATGATGAACCATTTATTGTGAATGTTCATTATATTTCTAACCCAAAATATGCCTTACAATATTTTGAGCGTTACCATTGGTATGGTTACGGTCTCAGATTATTCGAGTAGGGGCATATGAGACCTTATGAACCGCAGTATCAGTTGCCTACTGATAGGTTTAGGTTAGGTTATTACATTGGAGGATAGGATGAACTCCTTGTGGTATATTTAGACCGCTTGTACCTCAATCTAGGGGATGAAGTCGACTTCAATCCTTATCACCCCAATCCCTCCACCTTTCAAAGGGATAATTGGTTAGTGTCTTACGTCACTATAGAACCACCTGAGATATATCATGAAGACATCTTGGTGGAGACCAGACTAAAGCACATCCCAAGAGACAAATTGGATGAACAAATCCATAGGGCAACCGACAACACAGGCCTACAGGTCTAGATCGCTAGCATAGATATGGATTCTGAGTCAGAAGATCATTCTGACAAAGATAGAGTAGAGTCCATCTTTGAGATAGGTAGACCGAGTTACATATATGAGAGTGATGATGATGAGTCCTCAAATAGTGAGCAGTCTGACGACAATATTGAGTTGGCTTACTTGTGTCCTCTTAATTTATGTCATCTGTTACCTTCGAAGACAGTCATCGAGGATAAGCAATCCTCCATGGACGATAGTAGTTATCGAGAGTGGGCTTTCATGGGACCCCATCTTCCTGATATTCGAGTTCCAGTAGGTAGCAATGAAGGTTTCTATTATGAAATTGACAATGAAGATAAAATAGAGAGAGCCTATCTAGGATCTCCCTATTTGCGTCATCATAATGCACCATACACTACAATGAATATATACAAAGAAATCAATCTCCACCCACGTCTCAAAGTAAGAGCTCCTAATTTGGATAGTATTTATCATATGGTATTCCCTAATACACCAAAATTTAGGAGCTCCTAGAGCCTAGCGATCCTATTTTTGAGTTTGTCCATAGATCGGATCTAGAGATCCCCATACCCCTAGAACCACATCTCGGGGATGGAATTTATATAAATGTAGAGTCACATGCATGTGGTCCTGGAGACATGATCCATTCCATCAATATGATCCCCATTGATTTGACCACTCCACTTCATAACCCAGTTGAAACCTCCAAACCATTATGTCTTGATGTAGATGCTATTGATTGGGATAGCGCTGACTCACCACTAGAGCCTGAAGATTTATTCCCTAATGAAGAAATGTTGCAACCTTTTTATTTTATGCCAATCTGTGCACATGATGTGTATAATGCTAAATATGCTTCCAACATAGAACCCATAAACCCAACAGATGATATCCACTTGATCCCTACGCCTCACCAGCTTGAGGAGGGATCCCACATGTCAGTAAAAGAAACCTTTGAAGTGGATATCAGCGATGATCCCATGAATCCTAGGAAGGTTAAATTTGGAGAAATTTTATATCTTTATGAGCATGCCAACCTCATCCCTCTACTAAAATAGGGACCTGATCTTTTTTCTTGGACTTATAAGGACATGCCAAGTCTAAATCTGAAATTGGTTACTCATAACCTTTCGCTAGATCTCTCAAAAATTCCAGTCAAGCAAAAACTCAAGAAGATGAATCCAACAGTAGCCTTAATGATTAAATATGAATTGCAAAAGTTGTTGGATGTAGAGTTTGTCATTTCCATCGACAATCCGAAATGGGTATTAAACATGGTACCTATAGGAAAATCTGATGGAAGGATCCGTATCTATACGATTTTAGAGACCTCAATAAGGCAACACCAAAACATTCATTTCTATTGCCGAACATAGATGCTCTCGTAGATGCAAATGTGGGTCATGAAATGGTCTCCCTAATGGATGGTTTTTCTGGTTACAACCAAATTTTTATTAAGCTCGAAGACCAGCATAAGACCGCATTCATAACGCCATAGGAGATATTTTACTATAAGGTTATACCATTTGGTCTTAAGAATGCTAGTGCTACATATCAGTGGGCTATGACATACATCTTTCATGACTAGATCAATAAGATATTGGAAAATTATATCGATGTATTATTAGCAAAGTCATTGTTGCATTCAGAGCATGCAGAGGTCCTAAGAAAGGTCTTCGATCGCCTGATAGAGCATAATTTCAGGTTGAATCCTAAGAAGTGCATGTTTGGCATAACTTCAGGAAAGATCTTGGGATTCATCATTTCAAAACGAGGGATCGAAGTTGACCCAACAAAGGTCAAGGATATTTTAGAAATGCATCCTCCCACAAATATTAAGGAATTAAGAATCCTATAGGGCAAAGTACCATCTATAAAGTGATTTATCACATAATTATTGAACAAATGTCAATCCATGAATCAACTGTTACACAAGGGGGTCCCAATCAATTGGGATGAGGACTGTCAAACAACCTTTGCTAAGATTAAGCAATACCTAGTGATGCCACCAGTACTAGCTCCACCAAGATCAAATGTACCATTCTTGCTATATATCGACAACTGAATATGCATTGGGAACCATGTTAGCCCAAAATAATGTGCAATACAAAGAGCAAGCCATATATTACATTATCCAAACCTTGGTGAGTTACGAGCTAGGATATGCCTATGTGGAAAATAGGGTTATGCATAAGGGGTTGGACTCAAAATGTACTTGTAAAAAAATGGTGAATCCTAATAAAAATCAAGGTGAATCATGAAGAATCCTAAGAAAATCAAATTGAGCATCTTCACACCAAAATTTGGGGCATTTGAAGCCCTAAAATTTAAGGTCATATTTGGGGCCACTTTTGACATATCAAATTATCTTATAACATCATAAAAACACCACCATTAGATCAGGCTTTAAAATAGATTTCCAGCGAGTACATATATACCTATGTTTGGATATATATTATGGTGAATTGACCCTAAGACAAAATTTATGCTGAAAATTTTAGGCAAATGGGTTGACGTTGAGGGTCCTCATATTCACCAATTTTCAATTTTGGAAATCCTAATATTCACCCAATTTGTGAATATTCGCCACTATGCATAACCTTGGTGGAAAATTTATGTTTAGTAGTAGTGTTCGCTACAAATAAATTACGGCATTATAAATTAATTCATACGATGTATGTCATATCAAAAAAAAATCCTTTGCAATATATGATGAGCAAGACGTATCATAATACACGTACTACAAAGTGGATCATGCTATTTATAGAATTTGATTTGGAATTCATTAGCCAAAATTCCTTAAAGAGACAGGTCATAGCTGATCAACTAGCTGAGGCACCTCTAGAGAATAGTAGGCCCCTCACCATAGAGTTACCTGATGATGTAATTTTTACATTATTAGAAGCACCTAAACCCGAATAACTAGATAACAAAGCTGATATGACCTTGTTCTTAGATGGTTAGAAGTGTGAGCAAGGGGTGGTGTAGAAATAGTGTTGTTCACGCTACAAGGTGCTCCCATACCCTTATCGTTCAAGTTAGAATTTCCTTGCACTAACAATAATTCTAAATATGAAGCCCTAATCTTGGGCCTCCAAACAACTATCACCATGAATATCAAAAGGTTAAATATCTTTGGCGATTCCCTTCTCATTGTCAACCAAGTGAAGGGACTCTTTTAATGTAGGTGTCCTATCCTAAAGGCCTATAAAGATCTTTTTAATACTTATCTAGCTCAGTTGGAGTGGTATGACATCGAGGCAATACCTCGTTCATCGAATAGATTCATAGAAACTATGGCATATTTGGGATCCTTAATCCCTCAGAATCCATCTGTCGATTTTACTACCATCCATGTAAAAACGTTGTCACACTCTACTGTGTGGCATGAAGCTTTGGACAACAAAGAGTCAATCAACATGATTCAGATAGAACAAAACCATGAGTGGTTCTACGGAGCTAGAAACTTTCTCAAGAGAGTGTCCTAAGGGTCATTGATTTTGTAGAGTCCTCCAAGAAATGGTCCTATCGTTCACCATAAGGTTGTTTCCCAATCTGCATTTGCAAATGTTAAACTACAGGGGTAACATGTTGTCTTACCAGTTGAGGCTGAGGTTTATCATAACTGGATGTCACAGATACATGACTTCCTAAATCTTGGTGTGATCCCTTAAGTATTATTGCATGTCACGAAGCACACATTTAAATAGAAAGCAACAAAGTATGTCTTTTTAGGAGATATTTTGTATCATCAAAGCTACAATGGAGTGCTACTTTATTTTCTTGAGCCCCAAGAATCATATTCGGTAATTTTGCAAGCTCACTATGGTATGTGCGTTGGCCATTTCAGCATCATGGCTATCGTCAAGCGCATCCTTCTCATTGGCTATTATTGGCCTACTATGGAGAAGGATTGCAATGTGTATGCCAAAAAATGTGTTAAATATTAGCATCATGTTAATCTCACACACCTACCATCATAGGCCTTACAACCCATTTAAGTGGCATGGCCATTTTCTCAGTGGGGTCTGGATCTAATCGGCAAGATCTCTCCTCTATCATTAGGATGACATACATTCATTATTATAGCTACTAAGTATTTTACTAAGTGGGTGGAAGCAATCCCGTTAACAATGACAACTGGAGTGCATATTACTAAGTTCATACTCACCAATATCATAAGTTTTTTTGGGATACCATCCAAGATAATTTTGGATAATTGAACATCATTCAAAAACAAAATTGTGAGGGCTTTGACGTCCAAGTATAGGATCATTTTTTGTGACTCCATACTATCTGCAGGAAAACGGGTAAGTTGAGGCTTCAAACAAGATAGTGGTATCCATCATGAAAAATATGGTACAAGAGTGCCATAAATATTAGAACATCCAGTTGCCCCTTGCATTATGGTCTTATAAGACTAGCCTTTGGACACCCACTGAGGCAACTCTATTTTCACTAGTATATGGCACTGAGGCCATTATCCCCCTATATTTTGAGATTCCAACGATACATGTTGCAGTGAAAGAGTTCATCGATGATGGTACTATGCGGCAAGCTCACCTAGATCAACTGATGCTACTTGATGAACATCGTGTGAATTATCTTGAGTATCTCCATGTTTATCAGGAGCACTTAAATGAGCTTAAAATAACAAAGACCATCTAAGATACTTTGAGGTTAGTAATCTTGTGCTGAAAGAGAACCAATAGAATTCAAATCTATCGCTAGAACTACGAGATAAATTTATGGCTAATTGGTCAGGTCTTTATATCATCTCTGAGAAGATTGGACCTGGGACATATCGCTTAACATCGTTGGAAGGTGTTGAAGAGCCTAAACCTCTCAACATCCTTCATCTTAAAGAATTCTATGCCTAAAACCATTAAAATGTTCCAAAGGCATATGTAAGCCCTTTGGTCATCCAGTAAAAATATCCTAAGGCATCTGTAAGCCCTTTGGTCAAATCAAAATTTAAAAATCCATAAAAATTAGACTAAGCAATAAAATCTAAAGAAAATTTAAAAATATTTGCATCATTACATTTCATTTACATCATTGCATTCCATTTACCACATGCATTTCATTTTGCACATGCGTTTCATTTTGCATTGCATTAGGCATTTCCATCCACCACACTTGCATTAGAATAAGTTGTGTTTACAATATTACAAATGACACCATGTTTGTGTTTCAATCATGCATCTATGCATTATCACCTTCATCTATCACCCTTGTGAGTAATTGTGTTTTTAAACACAACCCTTCCTGTTGCTATGAAGAATATACTAAGGTTTTCTGGTCATTCAACCATAACTAGAGGTCTTCTCAAGATTTGGTAGAAAGTTTGCTTTGCTTTTGTAGATGAGGTCTAGTTTTGATAGCACTTAGCATATCAGAATCCTATCACTAATTTACAAACTAAATAATCCTAATTAGGACAAGGGAAATATGAAAGCTACGAAGCGAGACCAGGTATCTTGAGGTGAAAAGTTTATCTTGCTTATCTCCATGTACAGACGATCTGAGAAATACTGACAATTGGAAAAAGGAAAAGTTTCTCCTACCCAAATAAATCCCTTGCTTACATCAAAAGAAGCAAAATCCCAAAAATAAATTATTGAATCAAATCCTAGAATGAAATCCCAAAAATCAAGTCAAATCAAGTTCAAGTTTACCAAAAATCAAATTAGTATCAAATCCCTTGCTCAAAGAAAAAAAAAGAGAGAAGTACAAAATAAACAGTGGTTTTTATCACTAAAAAAAAGTTTATACAAAATAAACAATGATTCTTATGACTTTATATGAACAAGTATCCCGATAAATTGAAGAAAATAAGGGAGTGAACTTGAATCCTTGGAATTGTCAGTACTATCGCCCCTTATGCATGATGATATATATGATACATTAGCATATTTATTTTGTTCAGACCAATGTTTGAATGTGGAAGAGCTAGCTTCAGGTGTCCTATATCACCTAGTGGTCTAATCCAATTGAAATCTAAACCTAGGATTGGATAGACATTTGAGGATCCCCAATATAGCAATGGGTTGAATGAATCCTGCCTAGCACTG
The DNA here is from genome assembly GCA_028583015.1 of Wollemia nobilis. Classification (NCBI taxonomy): domain Eukaryota; kingdom Viridiplantae; phylum Streptophyta; class Pinopsida; order Araucariales; family Araucariaceae; genus Wollemia; species Wollemia nobilis. Next base: position 5,218,350 of record JAQPPZ010015863.1, on the reverse strand, counting down.
GGGTATGCTTATGCCTTATCTAAAATACTCATTTACACACACAGGGATAATGAATAGTTGGGTTTGTCCTAGAGAAAGCCTTATGTTTCAGAAGTCTAGTATGGTCAGTATACAACTTTTGATAAGTCAACTAGGGTGTTTGAGTCTCATGGAAAACCTCAAAATTTTCCAAATAGCAACAATCAATCGCAATCATCAAATATCAATTTCTTTTATGAGAGTTTATTTGTTAGAATGTTCATAATATAGGTTATATACCGGATGGATGTCAGAAATTATATTTAAATGGCCACTGACTATGTTATCCATAGTATTTTAATTTACAAAAGCTTATGAACAGAAACAATATATCATTTCATAGCACACATGAGTGTTTAATTTATCAATTCTTATGATAAGATACATAAATTACGATTCATGATTGTTTTACATTATGTGGTGTCATCCATTAGATTATCAAACTCACATTGCATTCATACATTATGTTTTAAGCAATTAAAGCATACATGTCCATTTCCAGTAAAATATCATCATAAAATTATGTAATACATACATGGCATGAATTATGTCATAACATCATAAATTAAATGCATACAAGTACTGTAAATTAAAATGCATTTAACATCAAACATTGCATTCATATACATTCATCATAAGTAGTCCATCCACACATGTATATTACTTCATCTAATCATACATCACATAGCTATCTAGTGCATGTCATACATACATCACATCATATAGCATAAAATAAACACAACATCAACATTGCATCCATATGGATCTTATAAACATAAAACAAATAAAAATTGCACATATAATAAATCTCAAAAGTTTGATCATATATATGTGTGTATCAAAAATAATAGAGAGTATATCGGCATGTGTCCAAAATGCTCGTAGGCTACAACTATGTAGGTCCTCGACCTTACACTAAAAAATGGTAGAAAAACATCTGGCATAGATTTGTACTAAGCAGGGCTTGCACCCCTAGTCTAAGGGGCTCTATCGTCACCTCCACCCTCCATTTGAGTCTGTCTGGAGCTGGCACCTAAGGTTCTCTCTGATCTATGTGACCTGTGAATGGAGTGAGATGAGGACGAACCTGTCTCCTTGGTTTGTGTCCTCTGAGATCTTGAAGCTATGGGCATCTCTGGAACCTCACCCCTGAGTAACTCAATATCTCCCCTTAAGGTAAAGATGTATGCAATATTTGATGATCTATCACTAATTTATTGTTGCACTAGAGGCCGTATCCTCTTGATCTCTACCATCGGGTCCATCGCTGCTAGTCCCTACACTACTGGCATTGTTAGTATTGTTGGGGCTGTTGAAGTAGCTGGAGTTCCTAGTATAACCTATGAAGTTGAGGTATCCTTCCTCACAGCCCTAAGTGAGTCATGCTCTGTAGTCATATCATATATCTACGACTGTACAAGGATGCCTACCCTATAACCCTATGGATATTAGTATGTATCATAGTGATTTATACCTGGAGAGCAACCTTATCCTCTGCATACTCATGCCACTAAGACTACCCTACTATGAGATGTGCTTTGAGGTCCTTAAATCGTGCCTCTAAAGTAACTATGGAAGTGTCTCTCCCTAGTATCTGCATCTAGAGTGTGCCTACCTGAGTCTGTAGGCTACCAACCTGGGACCTGAGCTGCCTGATATCACTTTTAGGTGGTGCCTTGCCCTCTTCAAGAGCATCACCCTCCTCCTTAGCCAGGGGTGCCTCCTCTACGGCTCCCTCACCCCATCTACCATCAGTTCTCTAACAGACCTAGAAATCATGAGGATCAACCTTTACGTCCTCTACACCCTCTACTGCAGTGTCGTCTACTGGTCAACCCAAGGGGCCCTCCATGCCCCACCATACCCTGGTAGTCCACCAAGTTTCATAATCAGGTGTAGTCCCTACATCTGTCAGGCTCAACTCCTATAAATTGTCATCCTCATCGCCCAGTGGAGTCACCCTAGGCCATGTCAAGTCTCTCTCTAAAGTGAGGTGGCAATAAATGGTAGGAAGCTTTGGAATGTCCTACCTAATGCCAAACTGTCTAGTGATGTGAGAGAAGTAGAACTCATGTACCTTAGACTTGCGTTTGAGGAGCCATCTATCTCTATGTGCTCGACACAGGTATCTATTAGCCTCCATCCATTTAGGGCAATCTAGATAAGAGTTCCACTCAATCTGGTCTACCTGGAGTTATGCAAATTACCCAATGTAATAGTCTAGGTCCCCTATGTGAGACCTGCTTTGAAATCCCTCCTGCTCATGAGGCCGCATGCTGCATAGCACTGGTGCACTACCTTAATGGTGTCGATCTCGAGTGGTAAGCCAGTAGGATGGTCAATCTTAATGTTCTACCACCCCAGATCTGAAGAAGTAAGCTACAACTGATGCCCATTCTACTCCTCTAAGTTATCTGGTACAACTCATTATAGAGTTACACTAGTAGAGCACTCCCCTATGACAAGATCAGGGGTTGATCAATGTTGCTCGTTAGGACATCCTGCATCCTAGCTAGGAGGTTCTAGGGAAACCCCACTCTAGAAGTATTAGGGAGCATGATATGCACAATAAGGTGCATGAATACGGTCGCTCATTGAGAGAAAACCTATTGTGTGTACCAGTGCTCAATAAAGACCCCTCCGTGGTCCGAGTGTCATTGCGCCTCATCAATGCAACGACTAAAGATATGATCAAAGACTACCTAATTCACCCCGATCGACGAAGATGTGATGGCCTCGCCATCCAAGTGGAGTCAAAAGATGTGATATACATCCTATAGAGTCATAATCATTTCACCCATAGGCAGGTGAAATGTGTTTGTCCGCACATCCCAGCATTGGGCCAATGCAGTCATGTAGGCCTAATCGGCCGAGATTTTGGGTAGGTGTAATACGTAGCCAAAGCCCATGACCCCAAACTAATCCCACTATGCCTGAGTCAGCGCACCGCACAAGTTATGAAGGATCTCTAATTCCCTTGCCCTTGCAGTCAGAGTTTGGTCGAAAGCAGAATAATAAGAGAAAAATAATTAAAAATCAACCAAAAACACCTTAAAAATGACAAAAAAAATCATAAAATCACAAAAGCACATAAACATCAAAAAATGCACTCTAAAATTTAAAAAAAAAATGGACAAATTACTTTAAAATTTGAAAAAAAATCAATTAATTGCTTTTAAAACTCAAAAAAATTAATTTTTTTTTGAAAATTTTCCTAAAGTGGTCAAATCATAGTTCAGACCCATGATCAGGATGGCGATCAAATTTACTAACCTTTGGGATTTAATCCCACCATGACTAACAGCCACGACCCCCAATTTGCCAATTGGGGACCGTGCCTGCCAACCGCGGCTAAGAAAATAGACCTTTTTAAGGTCATTTCTTATCTCGAAACACCCAGAAAAAAATTATAAAATAAAAAACCCTCCCCTTAATCTAACCTAAGCTAAACCTAACTAGGGTGAGATTAATTACTGACAGTTTAATGATGTTCTTTTAACTCATTAATTAGTGAGGTTAATTTTTAAACCGGTAAAAGTAAATAATGGTCGAGGGTTTCGTGTGCTTCTACCATAGTCGCACTGGCTCCTCCAAGTTGGTCTGCCATCAATTCAGGTGGTAGTAAGGTCAAGTTTGTAGTAGCGTTTCACATCAAATTTGATAACTCACCTCTCATAGCCCTCAGGTTTTGCAAGTTGTCAGTTTAAAAATGACGTCGAAAATGACAAAAAAAAATTAAATATTTTGTATTTTCTCTTGACCGTGGTTGACACCCATGGGTGTAGAATTAGGGTTTTTTGACCATGGGTCGGAGCTGTGACTAAGGAAATTTAAAAAAATAGCTATGTTTGCCAAGTGCAGTTAGTAACCTGCAATAAATGCTCCAAAATCCTATCATAAGGAGTTTCAAAATGGTAAATTAAAAATACCAACTTGACCAGAATTATCAAAAATATTAAAAATAACAAAAAAAATTAGATAAATCAAAAAACCAAATGTGCCTCGTATCTAGTGATTTAGCCTCTCCACTTGGTGGTTGCAGCGACTTGCGTTCCATGTAATCTAGCAAGATGAGTAAATTACCATAAGGACATTTGGGGTAAACTTCATCATCATGGAATTGATGTGCTTCATATCAATACCAAAGAAGGCCTTGATGGTCGGACTGCTCCATGGGAATGAAGTGTTCATCTCCATTATTCTATGACATTTTTAGCATATCATCCATAAATATGATTCAACACATACCTAATTAGAATTGTTATCATTTTGATTCACTAAGAAAGCCTTCATGGCTGGATCGCTCCATGGGATAGAAATATACAATTACTATTAACTGATGCGATCATAGTTGATTATGCCTAATCACAGTATCAAATGCTAAATCTTAATTTGTTCAAGTCATTCATGGTGGTAAAGCGACTCGTCACTTTATTTAACTGTCATTACCCTCATCAACTTGTCACTTGAGGGGGTAGCCATAATTTCATAATCATAATGAAAGTCAGCAGAAGATCCCTTGATCTTATCAAAATTGTGTTCGTCTTATGAATCATTGCCAAAAACTATCATAAGCTTACCCTTTGTTGGGGCAAAAAGCAAATATGATAGTTTAGTTTGTAGCTCTCTTCCTTTTAGATACATAGGCTCAGAAACCTATAGTAGCACTGAAGCTACCCGAATGTCTAATGACAAGTGCAAGCTCTTTCAATTTAAGCCTTCCATCTAGTTGGAAGCAATGATTCTAGGATGCGCATCCTTTTGTAGGACCTTGGGCATCTAATGTTGATCAGACTAATGATCATCATCCAATCTACGATATCATTTTAGGAGGTCTATTTTTGCTCAGCGTTATTCGATCTCACAATGCATCTCAAAAGAGGCATTTGTAGACACCTAAAATGTGTCATGTCGAGGCAACTACTCATATGGGACATGCTAGAATACCATATGGAATATCTTGGATAGATTCCAAGGTATAGCAATGGTTTTAACCACTCATTTAGGTAGTTTGGTCTAATCAGTGTTGGCCACAGTTGACACCCATGGTTAATAGAGTTATCCACGCCTCAGAGCCACGAATAGCCTCAAAAATTAGTTGGACCTTGGCCGACCCAAAATCGGTTTCAATGGCCAATTGGTTGTAGATTAGAGTAGTTTGAGAGTGAAAAGTTCCGAAAACTTTTCTCCAACTACCTCAACTGCCCTTTCTTGATCTTGGCTTCTCCAAGAATCTAAGACATGGCCTTCTAAAATGCTATAAGAACCCCCTCTAAATTGGGAAATATAGAGACGAATCTTGAGTTGACAAGTGGTGAAGCCCTATCGAATTGCATACTCACTTGCATTCATTTATAGGAACACTTTTGCTACCCAATTGGATATCACATGGTACTTAAAACCAAGAAGGCTATGGAGGGCTAAGAGGAATCAAGAAATGCAATCGAGCCCATTCCATCATCGATCTGAGCAATTAAACCACCAAATCTATTAGAGGACATCACGGTGACCCTTGATCATCAATTCATCAGAGTGAATTGAGGAATCAAGCCTTGATTTGGAGAACAAGGACATTTATGCCTCAGCCACAGTTGTCAACCATGGCTAATATTGCCAACCACGCGACAGACCTGGGATCAAGGTTTAATCCTCATTTTAGCCAATTTTAGCGATAGATTTCTATTTTTATTTGTTCATTTAGGTATAGTTAATATAGATTGATTTTCTTTGTTATCATTAGATTGTTAGAATCATTAATCTTAGGTAGATTCCTTTCAATTTCAAGTGTTAGGTAATTCTAGATTAGATGTCATTATTTCATGCATTTATGCTCTCAATTGTTAATTAGGGTATTAGAGGATTTGATTCATGCTTCCTTTACATTTCTTGATGGTAAATTATCATGTTTAATGTAGTTTACTATGTTTCTTGCACTTTCTTGATTTTAAGATTTCATGGCATATTTTGTATAATTTTCTCCACAAGCCTCATCAAGAGAGGCCTCCTTTGTTTTTAATTGTTTTTTGTTATTTCTTGAATGCAGGATTAACAGGGTTTTTCCATTCAATGCAATAAATGCATCTAATCATGGAGAAGGCTACATTTGCCTTGGAGCATTTCATGACAATCTAGGAAGTCTTTGGATTACACCTATCCTTTCGTGGGGATCTTATTATTATTGTAATAACTGTATCACATTGGGTATCCCTAAGGGAGATGGATTTGTAACCGAGTTTCAATTGAAAATTAATTAAGGAAACTCTTATTTATGTTCGTTTGTGAATTTATCTATCTTTCATGCATTATATTGATTTTCAGTTATTATTAGCTTAGGTGTATGCTTTATGGGTTGCCACAATATCATAATGTGCCGCCTCCCTACAACAACATGGTTGGCATGATGGAAATAACTACAAGGCAAAAATTTTGAACTCAATTGACCCAACAATCTCAATAAAAGACTTTTTTTTCATCCAACCAACCCTCTAGACCTCCCTTAATTTTGAAGAGTATCCTAAAAAGGAGCACAAGAGTAAAAAACCCACTCTTAGTATTGAAACCACAATGAAAATTCTGCTTCAACATTCAACAATATTTAGCTAGTACTCCATCCAATATATCCCTCTTAGAGATTTTACAAACTTCTCTTATTCATAGGGAAGCCTTGTTGAAGCTTCTAAGTCAACAATCTGTTCTTTAAGACATTTCCCCTAGTGATATAGTTGATGTTGTAGGTTCCCTTGGGATACATCAAATAACATTTTTGTATGATGATACTCCTTCCTCAAATTTATGAGGGGATTCTTCCCTCTACATCACAACATACATTAGGGAAACATTTATCAAGCAAATATTGACAGATAATGGTTCCTCTCTTAATCTATGCTCCTTTTAATTTTTCTAAAATTTTGGATTAAAAGAGGAAGATTTAATTAAATCTGATTTCATCATCAAATATTTCAACAATGAATCCTAATAGGCTTATGGCATTATATCCCTTCCCCTTAGGGTTGGACCTAATATCTTAGATACCTTGTTTTATGTGGTATCTTGCCCTGCATATTTTAATATTCTTCTTGTATGTCCTTAGATCCATGCAATGAGATCTATCCCTTCTACTCGTCAACAATGCTTAAATTTTTAATCCAAGAATTAACTTGTCATCATTCTAGGTGACCCTCATCCATTCCAATATCATTCAATTGTTGAGAAAGCTCAATGCAGTATCAATTTTTATCCATTAGTTTCTCTTTCTTATTCTTCTCCTACTTCTTCTTCTTCACATCACATCACCAAGAAACTTGAAAATCGAAATATAAGTGAGGATCCGCTAATCAAAATTTCATCATAATATTAAGTTAATTTTTTTCTTCAAGATCCTCTTCTAGATTTAGCCAAGCTACCACCTTCACCTCAAACTATGGGTTTGCCTCATAAGAAATGTGAAGTATCACACATTGGAAAATGTATCTTTATCTTTGTAGGTATAAACCTCAAAGATAAAATCCATGGTAAAAACCTTCCTCCTATAGAGCATATTTTATCCATTGTTATCTATCCAATGATTATCCACTTTATAAGCAAATCATATTTGATATAGAATATGTAGGTAAAGGTTTTGGGCCACAAAAAAAAGGTATTCAAGAGTCTTTAGAAATTGAGATTTGATCTGGGAGATGTAGCATAGGATACATACCCAATAAAAGCCAACCTTTACCACTTTATTATGATGATCAACTCATTACTTATGATAAAATTCTGGATCATCAAGGTTTGGAGTGCAGTGATGAGGATGAGGGACTTCCTTATCCCTATTTGATTTGCAATGTGATAACTTTGGTGCACCCTAAGTTAGTTGTAACTCTAGGGGAATATGTTGAAGGGGATACTCTTTGTGACAAGGATCATGAAGATATCCTCAAAAATAGCTTCTCCTTTTATGGGTTTATCCCTTGTGCCACCCATGTCGAGTATTCTAATTCTCAAGTGGATTCCATTCCTATGTCTATTGAAGATCTTGGTTAGTTAGAAGTCCTCATTCTTATGATAAAAAAATTCTCCTTATAGTATGTGTTGGCTTTAGTCTTGCAACCATTAAAAAAAATATTGAGGGGGATACTCTTTGTGATATGATTCATGAAGATATCATTCATAATAGCTTTTTATTTTATGGGTTTCTTGTCACCAAGAAATAAGGCACATTCAAAGAGTGTGTCAATTTTCATTTACATCATTTGAATAAATTGGAGTTGCTAGATAAAAAAGTTTATTAATGCCTTAGAGTATATTTGATCCTATCAAAATAGGCTTAAGCTATCTTAATCTAAAAAAGTTTACAATCATTCTTTTGAGTTTGGGGACCTTATCCTCAAGGAAAACCAGAAGAACACTAATGCTCATTCAGATATAAATGGAAATTTTTAGCTTATTTGGGAAGGCCCCTTTGTTGTAACAAGCAAGTTTGGCTCAAGATCCTATCTTTTAGCATCATTATATGGTAAATATTTAAAAGAACCAATGAACAAGATGCAATTAAAAAGATATTATGCATGATTTTCCATCTTCATTTTTCATTTTGCATTTGGTTTGCTTGCTCATACTTCTTGAAAACCTATCATATCATGCATAATATGCCTAACATTTTGTTCCACTTTCATCTATGATTGTCATATATTTGAATTGTTGCTTGATCATAATTGCATGACTACTTGATCATATAGATTTTAGGGAATTCATCGTGAGGAAAGGGATAAAACCTAGTTAGGTCATAGCTCATATGCATTGCACTCACACTAGGGCTCTGATGCTTGGAAAATCCCCAACCTAGGGCACACCTCTATGCATCTTCATATCATCATATTTTTCTCTCTCATTCATTCCTTTTTCATATCTTTTTATATTCCTTGACCTTTGAAAGTATAAAGTGATCATAATTTTTTTCTCCAAGTCAAGGGATATAGTTTTTATTCTTGTTTATCCTTGTCCTTTTTAGGTTTTTTTTCTTCTTTTTATCAAGAAAAAAATATATGTTATTTGTTTTATCTATGAATCTTACTTTGCTCACACTTTTCCTTTCTTGATATTTTTATTGTTAAGGTATCCTCATGAGATAGGGTATATACCATGTGAAAATAATTTATGGTATTCATACAACCAGTGACTATCTTATACACATATCTTAGCTCTCAAATTTTCAATAAGGACACACACACACACACACACATTCTCTCCTTTCATATATATATCTTCTATGTTTCTTCTAGAACATGTACACACACCCATTATTTCTTCAATCACTTATATTTTACACACACCACACCCATTTTGGATTACACACTCTTTTGGCTCAATGAGTACTACACCCTATTACAGGATAGTTTCATGGCCACTAGCAAGGGGAAGCCTCCACACCCGACCATTTGTGAGCATAAATCCTAACGGGTATCACTCCATAGTATCCACTAGCGAGCACACACCCATAGCAAGTATCTCTCCTCTATTGATCATCTTCATGAGCATGTCACCCTTATAGGATAGCTTCATGGCCACTAGTGAGGAGAAAATTCCACATTCATTCATTTGCATACATCCTTATAGGGTTTTTTCTCCTTTTGTTTTTCTTTTGTTTTCTTTCTTGATATTTTTGGAACTTTGCTTCTTTCTTCCTTCTTTATTTCCTTATCCTATTATTTTTGGTTTCTCTCTTATCTTTCTCCTTATTTTTCTCCTTCTTTTTCTCCTTCTTATTCCTTTTTCTTTCTTCTTTCCATCCAATCATATGCTCATTTCATTTTGCATTTATTTTTAGATTACATTCATGGATTGCAATAATTAGATTCATTCTACATTTAGTTAGGATTATCATGCATTGCATTCATCATGTTTGTAGTCACCATGCATCATTAAAGGAAAATTAAAAAGCACACACATAAAAATAACACGCATGTAACACAACATAAAATAAGATAAAAATAGCATGTATTACTTGAAAGCACTAGGTCCATGCTATCTAGTCGATGTGCCATTATAGATATATTGGCACACTTGACCATCCTCAGGGATGCATGCTACATCTCAAAATTTACATGTTATGAAAGATGACTAAATAGGTGGTAGTAATGATGAGGTAGATATAGAGGATGTAACAACTAGTGGTAGTAGTAGTTGAGGTGATGCAAGCAATGACAACGCCATTATTTTTTTGAAAAAAATGAAAAATATATTATATTTATAGAAACTGTACTAAAAATTAAAATGAGTTTGATAGAAAATACGAGAGAAAAAAATCCTCCACCAATCCCTCCTAGCTCAAAAATTACCCATCCCTCTATATTCATGTTGTTTCATTCCATGGTCTAGCAGTGATAGATTCATTAGAATCACTAGTTGATCTTCCTATTATGTTATCTGTTTGTACCACCTCTCGCATCCCTTGGATTCTTTGGTACCAACTTATCTGATCTTCCATCTCAGAGTCCACATATTGTTCTTCCTCTAGTTATTTTCCCCACTTTGCTAAATAATCTACCACTATATTTCCCTCTTGCTTATTATGTGTAATAAAAACATCTTGAAAAACCTTCTAAATATTTTGAATTGTTTCCACTTTCCTTCTCTTACCAATTCCCAGCACCTAAAGGGGTATTATAGGATCCAATATTCCAGCCCATATCTAAAAGCCTGTCTCTATCCATAGCTTATGTAAATGTAGATTTTCAGCTATCATCAATGCTAACAAGATCTCCTGTCCTTATGCTTCATTATTTTTTGTCTCCCCCATACCTTTTGCTCTCCAGTACACTTGTTCTCCTTTCCAATTTCGTATGATAATACCAAAATAAACTTTTCTAGGGTTTTTAGTATAAGTCCTATATTTTTTTGCCTTCACCCCCTCTCTAGGAGGAGGTATCCACTCTATTTTATTTGAGAAGATCTCGCCTGTGCATCCAACCCTTAATTGGGTTTCTTTTACAGTTATTCCAAAGCTTCGTAAAATAGTCTTCATCCATTTCTATATTTTTTTACTCCTATAATATAATAGACAGTGTTTCCATGACCTTACTCATAATTCTCTCCCATACTTACTCTCTTATTCTAAGCTCTGATCTAAACATGCATGCATTTCATTCTAGCCATAACTGCCACCATATGAAGCTAGGTCCCAACTTCTATGCCATTTTCATTGTTTATGTTAAAGTTGCACTGGTTCCATTTCTCATAAAAGCTTTCTTGGCTCTCAAAAATTTTCCAATGTTGTCTCATATGCCTCCACCAATTGATCCATATATATTTAGCAAAATAAGACCCAAAAAAGAGGTGATTCAAGGTGTCCTCTACTTTTCCACACAACACATTTGGAAGGCCCGTACAAACCTCTTTTTCTCATATTATCAAATGTCAAGCACTTTATATTGTTAGTCAACCATTAGAAAATGTTAATTTTTGGTCATCCTTCCTTTTGGTAGACAAATATCTATGGAAGTGGTGCTGGGATAATCTCATATCCAAAAACTACCTTTTATCCCTCCTTTGCCTTATAGATTCCTAAATTGCTTCCTCCCCATCCAAGCATATCCCTCGTAGAACCATCTTGAATTGGGTGTCTTTGGAGATGTCTCCAAAGTTTTTTATTTAGTTCCTATGCCCTCCTCATTGGCCATTCTCGAGGATGTTTCCATTGTAGTAAGTCTGGAACATGTTGATTCCATGATTTCATATAGGAAGAGGCTTTCCACCACCCTACCTTTTGGAGCTCTACTTTCCAACTCTCTATCTCTAGGAATTTTTAAATAATTGGTTGATATTGATTCTATGAATCCTCTCAAAATAGGTCTTCCTTTCCATCCCCTAACTTCCAATATAAGTATGGATTTATTAACTCCTAACATGCTTCTATTATTATCCATAATATAGATCCCTCTCCTTCCACTCTGTGTCTTGGGATATCTTTCTCAGCCACTTCTAGGTAATATTTAGCTTGTAACAATCTACTCCATAAGCCCTCAGTAGTTGTAATCCATATCCAATATAACTTCTCTGCTATAGCCTTGCTGCTTTGGGATGTTGATCTTATCCCCAATCCTCCTTGTTTTTTGGCTGAAATATCTTCTCCCACCCAACTAGTGCTAATTTTGTCCTTCCCTTTCACCGGACCACAAAAACGTTTTTGTGTGTTTATCAATATCTTTCAAAATTTTCTTTAAATCCTAAAGTCTGTAAAATTGATAAACTAGGAGAACTTGTATCACAACTTTAATTGTTGTAAGCCTTCCTACCAAGCTTAGCCATTTGTATGTCCAGTTTCTCAACTTAGCTTGAAGTTTGTCAATCAGCCCTTTCCACTCCTTGCTTTTTGTTTTCTTTGTAGAGAGACGTACTCCTAAATACTGTATGGGTAAAAGAATTCCATGAAGTTCAAAAATTGTATAATTTTATCTCTCACCCTCTTCGTTGTATTGAAAAAACCTATTTGAGATTTTTTTCCATTAAAATTTTGCCCTATAGCTTGAGTACACCCATATAATTTTTTTTTTATGTTTCTTGCTACTAGGATATTGTCTTGACTAATAAGAGTTGTATCATCCACAAAGTGGAGGTGTTTTATCTCAATTTGAGAACTAATTTTTAGACCCCTTAGCCTCCTCTCTTGTCTCTCTTTTTTTAATAGTCTCCCTAGACCCTCTGCATAAAGGTTAAAAATGTAATGGAAAATATGGTCCCCTTACCTCAAACCCTTCCTATTATAAACATGGAAGAGGTACTGCCATTTACCAAAACTGATAATGATGTGGTTCGTGTATAGGCTTTTACCCAATATCTCCACTCCTCTACAAAGCCCATTTTTTCTAAAATCCTTTGCAAAAAATACCATGTCACTCTATCATAGGCTTTAGAAAGATCTAACTTAATAAACATACCTGGTTCCTTTTGCTTCAACATTATGTGTATCACTTTCTATGCCACTACTATTCCATCTAGAATTTGTTTACCTTCAACAAAACCACCTTGCTCACTTGAAATCAGTTTTGTTAAAAAAGGTTTTAACCTCTCTGCCATAAGCTTTGTTAATATCTTGTATACTATATTACAGAGTGAAATAGACCTATAATTATCAATTATCTCACTAGGTAGGCCCTTAGGAATTAAAGTGATAAAAGTATGATTCAAGGATTTTAACATTTTCTTACTCTATCTGATTTCCTCCAGTGCTTCCACCACTTCTTGGTCCGCAATTTTCCAAAACAATCGATAAAATTCAATGGGGAATCCATCTGGTCCTAGGGTCTTTCCTATTTGCATTTTTTGTATGATTTGTGATGTTTCTTATAGAGAATTTTTCTTCATTAATAATTTATTATGTTCTCGTTTGACTAATTGTGGAATTACCTCTAGTATCTTCTCCTACCATATTGCATTCAAATTTTTATTTCTACTAAAAAGAGTATGGAAGTACTAATTGGCTATAGTTTTTATTTCACTTCCACTGGTTTTTACCTAACCCATCATATTTGTAAGACATGTAATTATATTTTGTTGTATTCTAGCTATTGTTATCTTATGAAAGAAAGTTGTATTTTGATCTCCCTCCTTTAACCATGTAACTCTGGCTCTTTACCTCCAATAGATCTCTTCTTGTTCCTCCAAATATTCCTCTCTCCTAATAATTTCTACCTCATGTTGCAATAGATCTTTCATAATAGTTCCTTGTCTTATCTCCTGAGAAATATTCTCCTTATGATACTTGATTTCATTCTTTTGGATTCTAGTGAGTTCATTCTTGTGTTTACTCCACTCCTTTAGTTTGGTCCTAACATATTTTAGTTGCTTTGTGAAGTTTGAATTGGGCCATTCCAAATTTTGGTTTCCTTAATTCCCACCACTCCTTTATGTGGTCCTCCAACTCCTCATCTTTCAGCCACCATAGCTCAAATTTAAAAGTTCCTACAACTTTATGATTATCTTCTTCTATAGTAAGACTTATATAATAATGATCTCAAGAAATCCTATCCATGACCCTTGATTGAAGCTCGGTATGTAGGTATAGTTCATTTCCCATGAAGAAACGATACAAGTAAAATGTGATTGTCTTCCCTTATTTTCTTCTATTTGTCCAGTTCATTGAGCTATCTATAGTTGGGATATCTATAAGATTCATTTGACATGTTATTGATGAAAAACAACTATCCTTTTTCTCCAACATGGATCTACCTCTTTATTTTTCCTCTATTCTAAGCTTTGCATTGAAGTCTCCTCCCACAATCCATTGGTCCTATGTTTAGTTGTCTCTAAAATTTTGGCTAACTACCCATTGATCCCTATATGCTCTGATTGTCTATGCTCCATAAAAAATAACTATAGTCCTATTTTTCCACTTTTCCTATTTTGTAATGGAACCATAAACACCCCTCTTGTAGAGGCTCCCCCTATCACTAGGAATAGTTGGTTATTCCACATAGTGGCCAATCCACCTAATTTCCCCTGTGCAGATTGAGTAAGGATCTCTCCTTTTTGCCATATCATTCTATTTATTTTTTGTAAGTCTTCTCCTTGCATTTTGGTTTCCTGTAACAAAACTATATCTGGATTCATATATATGATAATATATTTGACTACCTTTTGTCTAGGGTGACTACCTAAACCCATCACATTCCAAGTAATTAATATCATTGAGAATTAGGAGAGAAAAAATCAACCATCAATTTTACCTTTCCATTCTAGCTCAAATCTCTTCCCTGTTCCTCCATCTTTTCCTTGTTTGAATTCCTCCATACTAATTGGTTTGGTTTTTATTTCTTATCCACTTTATGAATCCCTAAAGTAGGGTTATATTTGTTATTATTTCATTATTTCATCTCTATTTCCTTAGTTAAAACTATCTCCTACTCTATTTTCCCTCCTTTGGTCTCCCTCATGGGCTGAATGTCCTCTTTCATGAGAGAGGTTCTATCTGGTTCTGCTCCTTGCTTGTTTAGTGACACTAGACTCGAGTATTATTCTTGATATACCGGTGTGACTTGATGGTTATCCTATAATCCTTCTATTTAAAAATCCCCTTCTAATTCCAAGCTTCCAAGTTGTTTGAATATCTAATATCTATTGTTTGTTCTCATTTTTTTTCCTTGTCTTTGCTTACTATGCTGATTTCTTTTGTTTGGCCTTTTGATTACTTTTTGGAAGCCCTCAAAGACTTTTGGGCCTTTCCCTACCCTCTGAATTACTTCTACTAAGGATATTGGTCCACCATGTTAATCTTTTTTCTCTTGTCCCCTCTTGTTCAAATTTATGATCCTTAACATGTTGAGCACATTCTAGCCAGATTTCCATGAGTGTGGCACACCCGAAATCTGAATGGAATAGCCTCATAATCCAATTTTTGGTGCTAAAAAAATATCCTATTTTTAGATTTATCTCTGTTGGAAGAGGTTTACTGATGTCCATTTCTACACAAACCATAGCAAACATTGTCGATCCTCCTGAAACAGTTTCTCTTGATCTACCTTGATAATGACCTAGTAAGTTACCTATTACCTTGAGTAATTCCTATTTCTAAAATTCAAGGAGAAGGGCAAATAATCTTACCCATATTGGTACCACAGTCAGTTTCATCCTCGGGTCGAATCCCATCTTCCATGGTTGTAGTAATAGCTCGCTGACCCGTGATGATACTACCATCCCTCAAATACTTTTTGTTGGTTTGCCAATGATGTGAACTCTACAAAAAAATACTCATTTAGGAGAGTTAGAATTTCATATTATCCTTCCATATTTCATTTTTTTTTTATCCATGTGTAAAAGAAGTGCACAGATGATCTGAAATAAATTAATTTGCCTATCAGGTTGTGTTTTATCTTATAAACTATATATTCATCTATCTAGTCCTTAGCTATTTCCAATACTGGTATTTCCTTTTCTTGTGGTAAACATCCATTCATCCTTCCTGGAAGATAATCTTACTTTTGTTGCTTCCCCATGGTGTTTATGATTGTTGTTGCCTATGTTTGACAGTCATTGAAGTTATCTTAGATACCGCATAGCTTTTCTCAGTATGAGATTCCTTTTTTTAGAGGATTTGGTACTGAAGTACCTATGTCCCTCATTATTGGCCATGATCCATACTATTGAAAGACCCTCTAGCAATATTGATCCTCCCTAATGGTGTGTTTTAATAAACATGTTCTCCAAGCCTCTATCCTAGACTTTGAAACCCTAGTTTGATTCCTCAAACCTCCAGGTTTTGATGCCTTTGAAACCCTCACAGCACCATTGTTATGAACCATATTTTATTTTTGTAGAAAAAACACTCATAATTAATGAAATAATGCTATTCATCCATAAATACTAAGCAAAATAATAATTTCACAATAAACACTGATATAGATTCAATAATGCAATGTGTTCAATTTAATCTTCAAACCCTTGAGGTAGGGCAACTTTGTACAATGTTTCTTATTGGAAGGAAGCCACTCCTTACAATATCTCAACTTGAGATAAATTAGAATATATTTCTCTTCATCCCTCTCCATGATTCTTTGTCTCTATTTATAATGCCTAACTACCCACCACTCCCACTTATCAATGCATGTGGGATAATTACATCTAATATAATATTATAATATTTATACAATATTATAATATTAAATACTTATCTTGGGTACCTAACATTCCATCCCCCTTACAAAATGTTTCATCCTTGAAACATAAGAAGAGACTAAACAATATGATCTTCTGAGCTTTGTTGTGAACTAGTACCGATATTGATCATCCATCCATCACAGTGAAACTTTGATTGGTGATGGTCTTTGTTGATGTTGAAATGCCCTTGTGCCATTTTAATTTTTAGAAGTAATCCTTTGGTTTCGTGTATTGGAAGCATATTTCTACTGGAAATAAATATCACTCTTTTTCATACACACTTGTTTGTAATTGCCACTTGAGTATTCAAGACTACTTTGTTGGCTCCATGCTTTTGTTGCCCTACTATGGTAACTCAAATGATGGGTCTATTTGTTCCTTGATGCTATTGCACCACTCTAAAAACCAAAGTCACTATGATTTCTTTTCCAAACACTACCACAGTTTTTGCACTTCTGATTTCATGTAGAACCATAATACTATTTCCCAAAGCCATACCTCCAGTATTGTTGTCACTCTTGGTGGTGTGGGTGGCGATATGTTGCAACCTTAAATTGATGTTCTATTATATTTAATTGTTCAATATTTTTTTCTTTTATTTTATGTTCCTCTATCATGCTCTCATATTTTGGTTTGTCCTCAAACTCTACCTTTGCTTCTTCTTTGATTTTTGCTACCACCTCCTCCTTTGCCTCTATTTTAGATTCTCTTACTTCTTCTTCAACTTGTTTTAGAGTTTCTTTGATATTTGATATAGTTTCTTAGAACTTTGCTATTATTTTTTCTGAGGCTATTATTGTTTTTGTAGATTCAACTTTTGATTCTTTTATTGTTTTTCAACTTGTTCCCCTACCATAACTACTTATTGCTTTTCCTTGGATTCTTGTCTTTTATACTAGGAAATATCTTGTATTATTATTTTCTTTTTCATGTACCAAAATTTCATGAACTTGTTTTGTATATTAATGTTAATAGTACCCAAAGAATTTAACCAAGGATAACCATGAACAATGTTCGTATCATCCATCTCAATAGCATAAAAATTTGAGTGTAAAATATATTTATCAATGGTGATTTTAAAATATTCAAAAACTTGTACATTTGTACCCTCAAGTTGTATGTCTTTTATTTTCATTGTTTGAACCTGCAACCTCTTAGCCAAAGATATATTAATGACAATGTATCTACTGCTAGGTTTTTTTTTTTTTAAAACAACCTTCAAATTGTAATTTTTTTTGCGGGGCGGGCTATGAAAAAACTATGGACTTCTCTCTCTATATATATATATATATTTTTTTTTTTAAAACTATCACTTTTAGATTGCTTTAAAATTGCAGATTTTTTTTTCAAAAATGTTACCAAACTGTAAACCCTTTTTTTATTGAACTACCACAAAATTAGGAATTGAGTATTTTTGCACTACTACTCCATGGATTACTACCAAACATTAAGTTGTTACTCTGCAAACCTTTTTTTAACATTGATAACAACTTGCTCTGTGAACTATTTATTTTATTTTATTTTTTCTTTTACTATGATTAAATTGCAGACTTCTCTCTCTCTATTTTTTTTAAAACAACTGCTGCTTTGAAATTGTTGGTAAACTATAAATTGTCTACTCTGATAAAGTTGTGGAACTATAGACTCTTGTTGAAGTTGTTGATGGTTGTATGACACTTCTATAAAAATTTTGGCAATGAACTAGGTCCTAGATATTGGCTTCCTAGTGGCTTAAGGTAAATCTCATTCAATACAAAGGTTGTCTAAGTGAGTACCGCTCTTTGATTACCAACAATATTTTCCTAAAGAATAATTTTTAAGAAACCAACCACGATTTTACCTCTAAATGATAACTCTTTGTATACTCTCATAGGGTAAAAATACTACTAATAAGGTGTGGGGCCATTGACCCTTTTCATTGGCAACACACTCAAATCAGTTACTCTAGGGTTCTAGGGTACTCCTCATAATGAGAATTAGAGAAATTATTGGCCCAAGTACTTCCCCCAGTTAAGTGGTTGGGACTTCCTGCAAGAGGTTATTATTCTAATGCAGGTGCTTATTAAGCACCAAAAATTTTGTAGTTGAACTCAGCCATGGAATGTACTTTAGTACTGATGCTTCTATAATAAAACATGAGACCTAAAATATGCTCTGGTACTTAAGCTTCTGCAATGAAACACAACCCTAGAAAGTTCTTTGATACCACTTGTTATGAACATGATTTTCTTATTATAGAAAAATCACTCACAATTACTATAATGCTAAACATGCACAAATAATAAGCACAATAATAATTTCACAATAGACACTGATATATTTAATACTACAATATGTTCAATTTAATATTCAAACCATTGAGGTAGGGCAACAATATATAATGCTCCTTATTGGAAGGAATCCACTCCTTACAATATCTCAACTTGAGATAAATTACAATATATTTCTCTTCATCCCTCTCCATGATTCTTAGCCTATATTTATAATGCCTAATTAATAACCACTTCCACTTATCAATGCATGTGGGATAATTACATCTAATATAATATTATAATATTTATACAATATAATAATATTAAATACTTATCTTGGGTACCTAAAATAATAATCAATATGTGGTTAAATAGGAAAATGAAAGTTTGATTTTTATCTATGAAACATTTCAATTTTTAAGAAGTAGTTGAATACGTTTGGTGCCAACCTTCTATATTACATATGCACCAACCAATCCCTACCTATAAATACAACACCTTAATCTAACTTCTACATCCTTCTTCCTCTTTTCTCTTCTATTTTATTCTAGTCACTCTTCTATTTGTATTCTTTCCTTTGTATCAAATTTATGTATTCAATGTATCTATAGGAATATAATATACACTTTAAACATATATAATTGATTGTCCTAGTCTAATGTTTTTTGGGATCCATCTTTGCAATGTTTCTTCACATGGTGTGTGAGCAAAGAAGTATCGGGAGTGGTCATATCAATATATTTCTATAGAGTATTTTGATTGAGTGCTTGGAGTACTAGTTTAGTAGGTTGTGAGAGTTTGTACTCCAGTGTCCTAATAACTCATTTTCCCTGTATTTTATTATTGGTCAAACCCTTGCATGCAAGAGAAGTGAGAGTGGTAAAAGAGGACTAAATAAGTGATAGAAATGATGGAGCAATTATAGAGGACTTAACAGACTAGTGGTAGTAGTGGTTTAGGTGATGCAATCAATGATAACACCATCCACAAGCAACTTTTGCACATCCTTCTTCTTATTTTATTAAGAAGGAAGGCTTAGAAACTTCTTCCCCTTTGCTAAAATGGATCTAATGCAAAAAAACACCATAGTTTCTTGGTGTGTAGATTCACAAGTCTAAGTGATGAAGTAACAGGGGATGAGAGGAGAAAATAAAAATGAACTAATATACATAAAACCTTTTTATGGTATTTTATTAAATAAATACCTTCACTAAAGCCTTGATTGAAGCTATATTGTCTATCGTAGAGGTCTTTTAGGTTTTATAACTTTTACATGAGTCCATATGCTAGACTATTATTGTAATACCCCATATTTTGATATAACACTCGTAAGTCTTGTATCTTTGTTTTTGGGTCTTTGTAAAATAAATTTATGAGGGTGGAGTGTTGAAAATAAATTCATTCTATCAAAATTAATTAAAGGAGGTTGATACCAACCTTCTATATTGTATAGGCACTAAAAAATTTATAACTATTAATATAGCACCCAAATTTTTCTTATGTATCCTTCTTCCTCTTTCTTCTTCTATATTATTCCTTCTTCTCCCTCTTCTATTTTTTTGTAGTCACTTTCCCTTGTGTATTATTTCTTGTGTATTTAGTTTATATCTAGGAATAAAATCTATGCTTCGGAAAAACAAATTGCTTGAGTATGATGTTCTTTTGGTTCTATCTCTTCAATATCTCTTCACATTACAAAGAATAAAATTGGTAGATCAAGATTTATATTCCCTGAGATGGTATTGAAGACCATCCTTCTTGCACATGAAATTACCATCATTAACTTGGATTTATATTTAATTAGATCAAGCAATGTATCTTCTTCTTTGGATAACCCAAATATGACATGTTCTATATTATGGTCATTTTTCATATGGTGCTTTTAGACCTTTTTTCTATTTTATTTTAAAAACAAATAATAAATCTTACCTCCTTACTATCACAAGTCATGGTACTATTTCAATACCTCTTACCGTGATTCCTTAATCACGCTTCTTGATATATGGTAAGTGTGGAACCATTTTATTTTTCTTGCTAGATAAATAGGTGGTGGGATTATGTTGTTATTAGAGCTTGCATGCTCTTACATGTTGGCAACACCTGTATACATTCCTGTAACTCTTCTCCCCCTTTGTCAATAATACCAAAGGGCTGCTGTAGACTCTCCTTGTGTCCATCCTCACACTTCTCAGGCACAATTTGACTCCCCCTGAGTTCATCCTCACACACTCAAGTGCTCCCCCTGAGAAAGTGAACCCTATAGCTAGTCACTTCTTAGGAAGTGTGACTACTCCTAATTTTCTCCGAAGATACTCAAATACTTCTTTGGGCAAAGGTTTTGTAAAAATATCTGCTACCTGTTCTGTAGTTGGGACATAGTCCAATTTAACTTCTCCTTCTGCAACTTTTTCTTTCAAGAAATGATACCTTATAGCAATGTGCTTTGTCCAGGAGTGAATTATCTGGATTCTTAGAAATATTGATTGCACTCTGGTGTTGTCACACTTTATCGATATTGGTTCACTAAAATGAATACCTAGATCTTTCAAGGTTTGTTTCATCCACAGAACTTGTGTGCAACATGTTGCTCGCTTGCAATATATTCTCGCCTCAGCGGTAGATAAAGACACTGACTCTTGCTTCTTACTATGCCATGCAACCAATCTGTCCCCCAAATAGAATGCTCCTCCACTAGTACTCTTTCTGTCATCAACACATCCAGCCCAATCTGCATCTGAATATGATATAAGAGTGAAATCTTTGCCTTTTGGATACCACAACCCATACTCCATAGTGCCTTTGAGATACCGAAAAATCCTTTTAACTGGTTGTTACATGAGTCTCTTTGGGACCGGCCTGAAATATGGCTACCATGCAAACTGCCTACAGAATATCAGGTCTGTTTGTAGTTAAATATAGTAAGCTTCCTATCATTGATCTATACGTGGTTTGATCTACAGGTGGAGATTTGTCTTCTTTACTCAACTTGCAACCAATTGTCATGGGTGTGCTGACTGGCTTACTGTCCTCCATAGTGAACCTCTTTAGCATTTCTTTCACATATTTGATTTGAGAAATGAATATACCTTTCTCATTCTGATTAACTTGTAACCCCAAAAAGTAAGACAGTTCACCAATCATTGACATTTCAAATTCATTCTGCATCTTGTTTGCTAAGTCTTTACATGATTCATCTTTGTTGTTGCCAAATATGATATCGTCCACATAAACAACAAGAACAATGAGATGCCCATATTCTGTTTTCACATACAGATTACTGTCCACTAATCCTTTCTTGAATCCCTATTGAGATAGATAATTATCTATCCTAGCATACCATGCCTGTGGTGCTTGTTTTAATCCATACAGTGCTTTCTTTAATTTGCAGACAAGGTTGGGATCTTCACTGATTTGAAAACCATCTGGTTGTTCAATATATACCTCCTCTTCGAGTTTCCCATTTAAGAAGGCAAATTTTACGTCCATCTGATATACCCTGAAGTTTTTGTGAACTACTAAGGCCAAAAACATTCTAATTGCTTCTAATCAGCTCATCGGAGCAAATGTCTCTTCAAAATCAATGCCTTCGACCTGTGCATATCATTTACAAACCAGCCTTGCTTTGTTCCTAATGACCTGTCCGTCTTCATTTAATTTGTTTCGAAATATCCACTTGGTGCCGATTACATTCTTGTTTGCAGGTCTAGGTACTAACTCCCAAGTTTTGTTCTTTTCTATCTGATCTAACTCTTCATTTATTGCCTTCATCCAGCTGACATCTTTGCTTGCTTCATCTATGTTTTTGGGCTCAATGCTGGATAAAAGAGAGTAATTACTTATTACTTTCTTTCTTGTCTGAATGCCAGCTGTGGGATCTCCAATTATTTGGTCTCTAGGATGACTTTTTTGCCAGCTGCTCGTTTTGAATTTTCTGTTTTCTTGCATCTCTGAGTCATCTGATAAGTCATCTGTATCAGTCGTAGATGTATTTTTTGTGCCATGTACTTCATCAACTTCAATTACTTCTTCGTAGATTGGGTAGTTTTCTTGAAAATTAACTATTTGTTTCCTCCCTTCATCGAATTTAACATTTGCACTGTCCACAATTTTCTTGAGTCTCTTGTTGTAGCATTTGTAAGCTTTGCTATGTGGAGAATAACCAACAAACACACCTTCATCTGCTCTATCTTCAAACTTTCCAAGATTATCATCGGTTTTTCTGATGTAGCATTTACTGACCAAATACTTTGAGATGTTTTGTTGTTGTTTTTCTACCAAACCACAATTCATACGGTGTTTTGCATTCATGAGTTCTTAACATATACTTGTTTTGAATGTATACTGTTGTGTGAACTGCTTCTTTCCATAATCTATCTGCTATTTTGCTTTCTGCCAGCATGGTGCGTGCCATTTCTTGAATTGTTCTGTTCTTCCTTTCTACTACACCATTCTGCTGAGGAGTTTTGGCTGCTGAATATTGTCTCCTGATACCATATTTTTCACAGTATTTTGAAAATTCATTCGAAATGAATTCTCCTCCTTTGTCTGATCGCAAGCATTTAATTATTTTCCCTGTTTCATTCTCGACTAGCTGTTTGAAGGTTCTGAACATTTCAAAAGCTTCTGTTTTATCTTTTAGGAAGAATATCCATGTCATTCGGAAAAATCATCAATACACGAAGATAAAGTATTTGTCGTCGTTTATGCTTTGAGTCCTCATGGGTCCGCATAAGTCTATGTGAATGATTTCCAAAGGCCTCGCTAGTATGGTATTCTTTTGTTTTAAATGAAACTCCGGTCCTGCTTCCCTTCCGACATGAAGCACACACATTGTTTGCGGGTTTCTTAATGGTTGGAATATCTCTCATCGCTTGTTTAGAGTTGATTCTTACCGGATTATCAAAACTTATGTGTCCAAGCCTCTTATGTCACAACCAGTTCTCTTCTTCTTGTCCCATGAAGCACATACCTTCCGAAGATTCTGAGAGAGTGTATAGGTTGCCAGACGTCCTTGAGCCGGTTGCTATCAATTTCCCGCTGTTTATCTTTCTGACTTCACAACCCTACTTCTTGAAAACCACTTCATGTCCTTTATCACAGATTTGACTCACACTTAACAGATTATGTTTCAAACCATCCACATATAAAACTTCTTCTGACTTGATTTTCCCTTCACTAATTTTGACCGATCCTTTACCAATTATTTTGGCTCCATCATTATTGCCGAACTTCATAGAACCACCCTCATATTTCTGTAGATTTTCAAATTTTTGTTTATCACCTGTCATATGACTTGAGCAACCACTATCAAGAATCCACGGTATATATTTATTCTGAGCTCTAAAAGTTGTCTGCACTATTAAAGATTCATGTTCTTTTCTGAGCTGTTCGTTTTGTTTCCATTCTGTCTTAACTGTGGTGTTGGGTTCTAGCTGGGATTTCCCCTCTTCAAAATTTTGCACATATCCTTCATAAGAAATTCTATTGTGTTTTGCCTGATATGGTTGAGTTCTTCTTTTCTGAGATAGATATGGAACAGAAATACTACGACAGCTTTCGGCAATATGCCCGAAGTTGTGACACTTAAAACATTCTATTGCATAACTCATTAGAGGAGCAAAAGCATTTTTACTAGTGAAACTTCTTGGACCTATATTGTATTTGCAGTCAACAATTTTATGCCCATAACCATTACATTTAAAACAAAAACCATAGAAATAATTATTGAACCTGAAATATGGTCTTGGCCAAGTTGTTGCAGGAGCCTTAGATCTTCTTTTCTTTTGATGTATGACCTTGGTAAAGCCATCATTGTCAGCTGCTATTTCAGGATCGGTATTACAGACTTTCTTTTGCTCGATTTGTTTTTCTTTCCACAGCCTGTTCCTTGTCTTTACTCTTTTCACTTTCAACATTGCTTGCCTTTGGTCCACTTGATGATTCTCCTTCAGTAAAGCCCAGACCAAATTTGATACCTGTGGATCTTTGATCGCTTAGAATTTTGTCCAGCTTCATCGAACTTTCTTCACGCTTTAAATGACAGTTGATTTTTTGATCCAGCTCTTGTATCTGTATTCGGAGACTAACATTTTCTTCTTCCAATTTGCAGCAGTAATCTATCTTCATGGTTACCTGTATTTCAAGATCTTCGGAATTTTTCTTGTATTCTTCTGTCTATGTTTTTAGACTGGCTATAATGTCATTTGCATCCTTAAGTTTCCTTGACAGTTTTTCATTCTTATTTTTCTCAGATTTCCATTCCATGAGAGCAGACACCAACTCACCCTCTAAATCAACTTCAGCCTCATCTTCTTCAATAGATACTTCGGAGTTCATTCCCTCTCTATTTTTTGTGTTTTCTGCCTCTTCTAATTCGTCTATTTCAAATGCCATAAATAGAGCCTCACCTGTTCCTTCCTCAGAGTTTTCACTAGAACTGTCCTCTAAAGATTTTGCATTTCGGGAGATCAAGATTTTTTTTTTTAAATTGCCTTTTTTGAAGTTTTTTTTCTTCCTCCATTCACCTCTCTCTTGATGCTGAGTTTCTTCACCTTTGTTCTTGTTATTGAGAGGACATTTGGTAGCAAAGTGTCCAATGCCTCCACAATCGAAACATTTAAGAGGTAGCTTCCCTTTGTATTTTCTTTTTCCTTTCTTCATTTTTCTTACAAAATTTGCTTCCATTTCATCCGAATCATTCTCTTCTTCAGATTCTTGTTTTGTGCTTTTGCCTTTTAGAGCTTTGAAAGCTGCTTCTCTATCAGTGGGATTAGATCTTCCTATTCTCATTTCAAAAGCAGTCAAAGAACCATGCATCTGATCCATACTAAAATGATTTAAATCTTTGGCTTCTTCTATGGCAGAGACTTTTGAATCAAATCTAGAAGGAAGTGATCTCAATACCTTTTTCACGATAGCAGCATCGGTTAGTTCTTCACCAAGTCCTCTAATTGAATTCGTGATCCCATTGACTCTTTGCATGAAAGACTCTATGTTCTCATCATTGTCCATCTTTAAAGATTCGTATTGAGCTCAATGTGCTTGAAGTTTGGCCTCCTTGATCCTATCATCTCCTTCATGAATTTTCTCTAGTTTATCCCAGATGTCTTTTGCTGATTCACAATTTATGACTTTGACTAGCTCACTATCAACTAGTCCACACATAATAGCATTTCTTGCTTTTGAATCACATTCAAATGCCTTTTTACCTGCAGTGTCCGTTGGAGCGGTGGCAGGAGCTTTGTAACCATTAACTACCGCACCCCAGATGTCAAATCCCAAAGCACTAAGATATGTTTGCATTCTAATTTTCCAGAATGCATAATTTGTCCCATCAAACATTGGCGCTTTGTTCGAAGATTATCCTTCACCACTTGCCATTGCGTAACTTCCAAGATCACCTTAGCTGTTTAAGCCTATTCAGGTACTTGGCTCTGATACCAATTGTTGTAATCACAATGACACTGAGAGGGGGGGTGAATCAGTGTGTTCTTTAAAAACTTCTAAAACAATTAGATTTAAAACCAGCAGCAGTTTAAAGTAGATAAAAGAGATACTTAAAAGCATCAAGATAGCATCACACATAACATAGCATTTTAACGAGGTTCACCAATGTGGCTACTCCTCAAAAATATTGTTTGGACTACCATCCAAATCCAGTCAATGCAAAGCTACAACTTTACATAATCCTTTACCAGCACCAACTGGAAGGAGCACCAACCCCTTGACTTTATCTGCTACAACGAATGGAGCACCAACTCCTATTTTACCAAGCACCTACCTGGAAAGAGGAACCAACCCCTTATGCCAAGCTACAACTTGGAATATAATAATAAAAATTGCAGAATAAAACTTTCACCTTAATTTTCATGATCTGACATTTTTCTGTATTTTGCTGTGTGTTTGCATTCTGCTACTTCTGCGCAAAATGATTTCTGATCTGCCTACCCACTGCATCCTTGGATCTAACTGCCTATGTTGACAACAATGACAACCTTCTTGCAACACCTTGCTCAACAATCTCCCCATTTGGAATTGTTGAGAAAAGTGTCAGTTCTTTGGAATGGCAGTATGGAGGATATAGCGATGAGATAATGTGTAAGTGAGAGAAGGGTGATTGCATAAAATTTGGTTGAGGAAAGTGCAGTCGTAATTCAGATCTGCAGATCGTGAAGTGCGTGGATGATAAGAGCACGATATGCAGAAGTCATGTTCTAAGGCCGAAGTGACTGTGCATAGTTTACTGAAGTAATCAATAAACTGAATACGACAGAGAGCACAAAGAATTATAAAGAAGCTATCGAATAGTGGAAATCATTTTGCGTAGAAGTAGCAGAATGCAAACACACAGCAGAATGCAGAAAAACGGCAGATCATGAAAATTAAGGTGAAAGTTTTATTCTGCAATTTTTATTATTATCTTCCAAGTTGTAGCTTGGCATAAGGGGTTGGTGCCTCTTTCTAGTAGGTGCTGGTAAAATAGGAGTTGGTGCTCCATTCTGTTGTAGCGAGATAAAGTCAAGGGGTTGGTGCTCCTTCCAGCTTGGGCTGGTAAAGGATTATGTAAAGTTGTAGCTTTGCATTGACTGGATTTGGATGGTAGTCCAAGTAGTCTTTTTGAGGAGTAGCCACATTGGTGAACCTCGTTAAAATGCTATGTTATGTGTGATGCTATCTTGATGCTTTTAAGTATCTCTTTTATCTGCTTTAAACTGCTGCTGGTTTTAAATCTAATTGTTTTAGAAGTTTTTAAAGAACACACTGATTCACCCCCCTCTCGATGTCATTGTGATTACAACAATTGGTATCGAGCCAAGTACCGAACGAAGCTTAAATAGCTAAGGTGATCTTGGAAGTTACGCAATGGCAAGTGGTGAAGGATTCTCTTCGAACAAAGCGCCAATGTTTGATGGGAAAAATTATGCATTCTGGAAAATTAGAATGCAAACATATCTCAGTGCTTTGGGATTTGACATCTGGGGTGCGGTAGTTAATGGTTACAAAGCTCCTGCCACCGCTCCAAAGTTTTATTCTGCAATTTTAATTATTATCTTCCAAGTTGTAGCTTGGCATAAGGGGTTGGTGCCTCTTTCCAGTAGGTGCTGGTAAAATAGGAGTTGGTGCAGTGGGTAGGCAGATCAGAATTCATTCAGATGCAGAAGATAGAAAAATTCAAAGAAAAAGACAAGTTAGAAAACTGTCGCGATATCGCGACATGTTTTCTATCGCGATTTCGCGACAAGTCGAAAGAGAGAGAAAGTGCAATAAGAAATGTCGCGATATCGCGATGAAAGTGAGGAGAGAGAAAGTGTAGCCAAAAATGTCGTGATATCACGACGAAAGTGAGGAGAGAGAAAGTGCAGCCAGAAATGTCGCGATATCGCGACGAAAATGAGGAGAGAGAAAGTGCAGCCGGAGATGTCACGATTTTGCGACGAAAGTAAGGAGAGTGAAGGCGCAAGTCAAACTGTCACGATTTCACGACAAGTCGGAGGCCAAGAAGTCAAGTTGAGAAACTGTAGCAATTTTGCTACATGTTGACTTTTCGCTGGCAAAAAACAGGAGAAAGTGTTAAGTGAAAAAGGTGTAGCGATTTCGCTACAAGCTGTAAAGGCATAAAGTAAAGGTGTAGCGATTTCGCTACGAGTTGCAAAGAGACGAAGTAAAGGTGTAGCAATTTTGCTACGAGCTGCAAAAGCACAAAGTAAAGGTGTAGCAATTTCGCTATGGGTAAAAGATGTGCAAAACATAGGTGTAGCGATTTCGCTACAGGTCTAAAGTGCAGACATCAAAGTTGCAGCAATCATACTTCAAGTCGAAAGTGTAAGGCACAAGTCAAAATCTCTCAAGAAGAAGTAAGTTGGAAGCACAAGGCAAAGTTGTAGCGATTTCGCTACTGAATGAAGCTCAAAATGTACATAAGTTGAAAGCATCGCGATTTCGTGACAAGAATGCGGATGACGTCAGCGAAAGCTGAAAGTGTCACAATTTCGTGACAGGTTGCGAGAAAAGTCGTCGTAAGCGTCACGATTTCACGACAAGAATGATGATGACATCAGCAACTGATCAAAGTGTCACGATATCACGACAAGAACGGAGGCAAAGCTGTCAACGGCCAAAAAGGTCACGATTTCACGACAATAAAGCCAAGGAGGTGTACGAACTCAAAAAATGTCGCGATATCGCGACGTGTTGCTATTTCACGAAAATAAGCTACGTGAAGGAGAAGAAGGTGGCAGAGGAGTTTGAGGCCGACAAGTTTGAATCGAGGCCGATGGTTTTTAGGGTTTGAAGCTGACAGTTGCTAGGGCTTCACAGTGGATGTCGTTAGGGTTTCAAAGCCGACAATTGCTAGGGTTTCACAGCGGACATCTTTGAGGTCTTGAAGCCGACATGTGTTAGGGTTTTACATCGAACAACTTTAGGGTTTTAAAGCCGACACTTTTTAGGGTTATTACGGTGAGAGTTTTTAGGGTTTGTAGTCGACAATCACAAAGGTTAATCAGCTAGAAAAATTCTAGGGTTTCATGTTGACTTCATTAGGGTTTGCAGCCGACGTCTTTAAGTGACAGTCGAAGATGTTTGATATGGAATTCTCTTCTATAAAAAGGGGGTCTGTTGCGAGGTTAAGTGATGGGATAGATGTGAAAGGTGCGAAACAAGTTCGCGTGAAACCGAGAGCAAGTTGTTTCGATCCAGAGAGTGAGAAAAGTGTCAGTTCTTTGGAATGGCAGTATAGAGGATATAGCGATGAGATAATGTGTAAGTGAGAGAAGGGTGATTGCATCAAGTTTGGTTGAGGAAAGTGCAGAGTCGTAATTTGGATCTGCAGATCGTGAAGTGCGTGGATGATAAGAGCACAATATGCAGAAGTCGTGTTGTAAGGCCGAAGTGACAGTGCACAGTTTACAGAAGTAATCGATAAACTGAATACGGCAGAGAGCGCAAAGAATTATAAAGAAGCTGTCGGATAGTGCAAATCATTTTGCACAGAAGTAGCAGAATGCAAACACATAGCAGAATGCAAAAAAATGGCAGATCATGAAAATTAAGGTGAAAGTTTTATTCTGCAATTTTTATTATTATCTTCCAAGTTGTAGCTTGGCATAAGGGGTTGGTGCCTCTTTCCAGTAGGTGCTTGGTAAAATAGGAGTTGGTGCTCTATTCTGTTGTAGCGAGATAAAGTCAAGGGGTTGGTGCTCCTTCCAATTGGTGCTGGTAAAGGATTATGTAAAGTTGTAGCTTTGCATTGACTGGATTTGGATGGTAGTCCAAGTAGTCTTTTTGAGGAGTAGCCACATTGGTGAACCTCGTTAAAATGTTGTGTTATGTGTGATGCTATCTTGATGCTTTTAAGTATCTCTTTTATCTGCTTTAAACTACTGCTGGTTTTAAATCTAATTATTTTAGAAGTTTTTAAAGAACACACTGATTCACCCCCCCTCTCAGTGTCATTGTGATTACAACAATTGGTATCAGAGCCAAGTACCTGAATAGGCTTAAACAACTAAGGTGATCTTGGAAGTTACGCAATGGCAAGTGGTGAAGGATTCTCTTCGAACAAAGCGCCAATGTTTGATGGGACAAATTATGCATTCTGGAAAATTAGAATGCAAACATATCTCAGTGCTTTGGGATTTGACATCTGGGGTGCGGTAGTTAATGGTTACAAAGCTCCTGCCACCGCTCCAAAGTTTTATTCTGCAATTTTTATTATTATCTTCCAAGTTGTAGCTTGGCATAAGGGGTTGGTGCCTCTTTCCAGTAGGTGCTGGTAAAATAGGAGTTGGTGCAGTGGGTAGGCAGATCAGAAGTCATTCAGATGCAGAAGATAGAAAAAATTCGAAGAAAAAGACAAGTTAGAAAACTGTCGCGATATCGCGACATGTTTTCTGTCGCGATTTTGCGACAAGTCGAAAGAGAGAGAAAGTGCAATAAGAAATGTCGCAATATCGCGATGAAAGTGAGGAGAGAGAAAGTGCAGCCAGAAATGTCGCGATATCGCGACGAAAATGAGGAGAGAGAAAGTGCAGCCCGAGATGTCGCGATTTCGCGACGAAAGTAAGGAGAGTGAAGGCGCAAGTCAAACTGTCATGATTTCACGACAAGTCGAAGGCCAAGAAGTCAAGTTGAGAAACTGTAGCGATTTCGCTACATGTTGACTTTTCACTGGCAGAAAACGGGAGAAAGTGTTAAGTGAAAAAGGTGTAGCGATTTCTCTACAAGCTGTAAAGGCACAAAGTAAAGGTGTAGCAATTTCGCTACGAGTTGCAAAGAGACGAAGTAAAGGTGTAGCGATTTTGCTACGAGCTGCAAAAGCACAAAGTAAAGGTGTAGCGATTTTGCTACGGGTAAAAGATGCGCAAAACATAGGTGTAGTGATTTCGCTACAGGTCTAAAGTGCAGACATCAAAGTTGCAGCAATCATACTTCAAGTCGAAAGTGTAAGGCACAAGTCAAAATCTCTCAAGAAGAAGTAAGTTGGAAGCACAAGGCAAAGTTGTAGCGATTTCGCTACTGAATGAAGCTCAAAATTTACAAAAGTCGAAAGCGTCGCGATTTCGTGACAAGAATGCGGATGACGTCAGCGAAAGCTGAAAGTGTCACGATTTCGTGACAGGTTGCGAGAAAAGCCGCCAGAAGCTGAAAGCGTCACGATTTCACGACAAGAATGATGATGACGTCAGAAACTGATCAAAGTGTCGCGATATCACGACAAGAACGGAGGCAAAGCTGTCAACGGCCAAAAAGGTCACGATTTCACGACGATAAAGCCAAGGAGGTGTACGGACTCAAAAAATGTCGCGATATCGCGACGTGTTGCTATTTCGTGGAAATAAGCTACGTGTAGGAGAAGAAGGTGGCAGAGGAGTTTGAGGCTGACAATTTTGAATCGAGGCCGATGGTTTTTAGGGTTTGAAGCCGACAGTTGCTAGGGCTTCACAGTGGATGTCGTTAGGGTTTCAAAGCCGACAATTGCTAGGGTTTCACAGCGGACATCTTTGAGGTCTTGAAGCCGACATGTGTTAGGGTTTTACACCGAACAACTTTAGGGTTTTAAAGTCGACACTTTTTAGGGTTATTAAGGTGAGAGTTTTTAGGGTTTGCAGTCGACATTCACAAAGGTTAATCAGCTAGAAAATTTCTAGGGTTTCATGTTGACTTCATTAGGGTTTGCAGTCAACGTCTTTAAGTGACAGCCAAAGATGTTTGATATGGAATTCTCTTCTATAAAAAGGGGGTCTGTTGCGAGGTTAAGTGATGGGATAGAGGTAAAATGTGTGAAACAAGTTCGCGTGAAACCGAGAGCAAGTCGTTTCTATCCAGAGAGTGAGAAAAGTGTCAGTTCTTTGGAATGGCAGTATAGAGGATATAGCGATGAGATAATGTGTAAGTGAGAGAAGGGTGATTGCATCAAGTTCGGTTGAGGAAAGTGCAAAGTCGTAATTTGGATCTGCAGATCGTGAAGTGCGTGGATGATAAGAGCACGATATGCAGAAGTCGTGTTCTAAGGCCGAAGTGACAGTGCGCAGTTTACAGAAGTAATCGATAAACTGAATACGACAGAGAGCGCAAAGAATTATAAAGAAGTTGTCGGATAGTGCAAATCATTTTGCACAGAAGTAGCAGAATGCAAACACACAGCAGAATGCAGAAAAACGGTAGATCATGAAAATTAAGGTGAAAGTTTTATTCTGCAATTTTTATTATTATCTTCCAAGTTGTAGCTTGGCATAAGGGGTTGGTGCCTCTTTCCAGTAGGTGCTGGTAAAATAGGAGTTGGTGCTCCATTCTGTTGTAGCAGATAAATTCAAGGGGTTGGTGCTCCTTCCAGTTGGTGCTGGTAAAGGATTATGTAAAGTTGTAGCTTTGCATTGACCGGATTTGGATGGTAGTCCAAGCAGTCTTTTTGAGGAGTAGCCACATTGGTGAACCTCGTTAAAATGTTGTGTTATGTGTGATGCTATCTTGATGCTTTTAAGTATCTCTTTTATCTGCTTTAAACTGCTGCTGGTTTTAAATCTAATTGTTTTAGAAGTTTTTAAAGAACACACTGATTCACCCCCCCTCTCAGTGTCATTGTGATTACAACATTACACATATTTTGAATTAAAATAACTTACTTTCATCCTTTCAATTATCTTAGTACCTCTTTCCTTGACTACTTAGTCAACATTATTCATATCTAGCGAGTGTAAAATCCTTTTCTATGTCTCAAATGTTTGGAGAACTTACATGCTCTTATATATATATATATATATATATATATATATATATATATATATATATATATATATATATATATATATATATATATGTAGGTTAGAATCCTATCAATGTTGTGCTATCTTGTCCTTGTTTAAAAAAATTGCTTGAGTTTTGGTTGCACTTGAGCAAATTCTTTTTAATGAATCTCCTCATAATTAAATAGCTTGTATTTATCATTAGCTTGAAGTTGCTAAACTTTATAGAACTTCATGTGATCAAACTGAAACTCACACAAATAATTTTAAAATAAAAAATAAAATTTCTAAAAAATTATTTTAGTGCCTCCATTAACTTGTTGTGGTTGCCCAATTTGTCTCTTAAAGTTTCTATACCAAATATTAACTACAAAGCTTATAATTATGGATGTTTTTATTATACATATCAATTTTTACCCTCAAGTTGTATGTATTTTATTTTCATTGTTTGAACCTGCAACCTCTCAGCCAAAGACATATTAATGACAATGTATCTACTGCTAGTTTTTTTTTTTAAACAAACAACCTTCAAATTGTAATTGTTTTTGGGGGGTGGGCTATGAAAAAACTATGGACTTCTCTCTCTCTCTCTCTCTCTCTCTCTCTCTCTATATATATATATATATATATATATATTAAAAACTATCACTTTTAGATTGCTTTAAAATTGTAGATTTTTTTTTCAAAAATGTTACCAAACTGTAAACCCTTTTTTTATTGGACTACCACCAAATTAGGAATTCAGTATTTTGGCACTACTACTCCATGGATTACTACCAAACATTAAGTTGTTACTCTGCAAACCTTTTTTTTAACATTGATAATAACTTGCTCTGTGAACTATTTATTTTATTTTATTTTTTCTTTTACTATGATTAAATTGCAGACTTCTCTCTCTCTATTTTTTTAAAACAACTGTTGCTTTGAAATTGTTGGTAAACTATAAATTGTCTACTCTGCTAAAGTTATGGAACTATTGACTCTTTTTTAAGTTGTTGATGGTTGTATGGCACTTCTTTAAAAAATTTGGCAATGACCTAGGTCCCAGATATTGGCTTCCTAGTGGCTTAAGGTAAATATCATTGACTACAAACGTTGTGTAAGTGAGTACCGCTCTTTGATTTCCAAAAATATTTTCCTAAGGAATAATTTTTAAGAAACTAGCCATGGTTTTACCTCTAAATGATAACTCTTTGTATACTATCATAGGGTAAAATATACTATTAACAAGGTGTGGGGTTATTGACCCTTTTTCACTGGAAACATACTCGAATCAGTTACTCTAGGGTTCTAGGGTATTCCTCATAATGAGAATTAGAGAAATTATTGGCCCATGTACTTCCCCCAGTTAAGTGGTTGGGACTTCCTGCAAGAGGTTATTATTCTAATGCAGGTGCTTATTAAGCACCAAAAATTTTATAGTTGAACTCGGCTATGGAATGTACTTTGGTACTGATGCTTCTATAATAAAACATGGGCCCTAGAATGTGCTTTGGTACTTAAGCTTTTGCAATGAAACACAACCCTAGAAAGTGCTATGATACCACTTGTTATGAACCTGATTTTCTCATTATAGAAAAATCACTCACAATTACTAAAATAATGTTATTCATCCAAAAATACTAAGCATGATAATAATTTCACAATAAACACTAATATAGATTCAATACTGCAATGTGTTCAATTTAATATTCAAACCCTTGAGGTAGGGCAACACTATACAATGCTCCTTATTGGAAGGAATCCACTCCTTACAATATCTCAACTTGAGATAAATTACAATATATTTCTCTTCATCCCTCTCCATGATTCTTTACCTCTATTTATAATGCCTAATTACCCACCACTACCACTTATCAATGCATATGGGATAATTACATCTAATATAATATTATAATATTTATACAATATAATAATATTAAATACTTATCTTGGGTACCTAAAATAATAATCAATATGTGATTAAATAGGAAAATGAGAGTTTGATTTTTTTCTATGAAAATTTTCAAATTTTTAGAAGTAGTTGAATACGTTTGGTGCCAACCTTCTAGATTACATAGGCACCAACCAATCCCTACCTATAAAGACAACACCTTAATCTAAATTCTACATCCTTCTTCCTCCTTACTCTTCTATTTTATTCTAGTCACTCTTCTATTTGTATTCTTCCCTATGTATCAAATTTATGTATTCAATGTATTTGTAGGAATATAATATATACTTTAAACATATATAATTGATTGTCCTAGTCTAATTTTTTTTGGGATCCATCTTTGCAATTTTTCTTCACATGGTGTGTGAACGAAGAAGTATCGGGAGTGGTCATATCAATATATTTCTATAGAGTATTTTTATTGATTGCTTGGAGTACTAGTTTAATAGGTCATGAGAGTTTATGCTCCAGTGTTCTAATAACTCTTTTTCACCGTATTATATTATTGGTCAAACCCTTGCATGCAAGAAAACTAAGAGTGGTAAAAGATGACTAAATACGTGATAGCAATGATGGAGCAAGTATAGAGGATGTAACAGACTAGTGGTAGTAGTGGTTGAGGTGATGAAATCAAAGACAACACCATCCACAAGAAACTTTTGCACATCCTTATCCTTATTGTATTAAGAAGGAAGGCTTATAAACTTCTTCCCCTTTGCTAAAATGGATCTAATCCAAAAAAATACCATAGTTTCTTGGTGTGTAGATTCACAAGTCTAAGTGATGAAGTAAAAGGGGATGAGAGGAGAAAATAAAAATGAACTAATATACATAAAACCTTTTTATGGTATTTTATTAAATAAATACCTTCACTAAAGCCGTTATTGAAGTTATATTGTCTACTGTAGAGGTCCTTTAGGTTTGATAACTTTTACATGAGTCCATATGCTAGACTATTATTGTAATTCCCCATATTTTGATATCTTGTATCTTTATTTTTGGGTCTTTGTAAAATAAATTTATGAGGGTAGAGTGTTTAAAATGAATTCATTATATCAAAATTAATTAAAGAAGGTTGATACCAACCTTCTATGTTGTATAGGCACTAACAAATTTGTAACTATTAATATAGCACCCAAATTTTTCTTATGTATCCTTCTTCCTCCTTCCTCTTCTATATTATTCCTTCTTCTTCCTCTTCTATTTTGTTGTAGTCACTCTTCCTTGTGTATTATTTCTTGTGTATTTAGTTTATCTCTAGGAATACAATCTACGCTTCAGAAAACTAAATTGATTGAGTATGATGTTATTTTGGTTCTATCTTTTCAATATTTCTTCACATTACAAAGAATAAAATTGGTAGATCAAGATTTATATTCCCTAAGATGGTATTGAAGACCATCTTTCTTGCACATGAAATTACCATCATTAACTTGGATTTATATTTAATTAGATTAAGCAATGTATCTTCTTCTTTGGATAACCCAAATATGACATGTTCTATATTATGGTCATTTTTCATATGGTGCTTTTAGACTGTATTTCTATTTTATTTTAAAAGCAAATAATAAATCTTACCTCCTTACTATCACAAGTCATGGTACTATTTCAATACCTCTTATGTTGATTCCTTAATCACGCTTCTTGATATATGGTAGGTGTGGAACCATTTCTTTTTCTTGCTAGATAAATAGATGGTGGGATTATGTTGTTATTAGAGCTTGCATGCTCTTACACATGTTTCAAATTAAAATAACTTCCTTTCATCCTTTCAATTATCTTAGTACCTCTTTCCTTGACTACTTAGTCAACATTCTTCATATCTAGTGGGTGTAAAATCCTTTTCTATGTCTTAAATGTTTGGAGAACTTACATGCTCTTATATATATAAGTAGGTTAGAATCTTGTCAATGTTATGCTATCTTGGCCTTATTTAAAAAAATTGCTTGAGTTTTGGTTGCACTTACAAATTCTTTTTAATGAATCTCCTCATAATTAAATAGCTTGTATTTATCATTAGTTTGAAGTTGCTAAACTTTATACAACTTCATGTGATCAAATTGAAACTCACACAAACTATTTTAATATAAAACATAAAATATCTTAAAAAAATTGCTTTAGTCCCTCCATTAACTTGTTGTGGTTGCCCAATTTATCTCCTAAAGTATCTAGACCAAAGATTCACTACAAAGCCTATTATTATGGATGTTTTTATTATACATATCAATTTGCTTACTAACATATTACTCTAAAATAACATAAAACTCTAAAATTATCTTAAATATGATTTTCATCAAAATCTTACACATTATTTTTAATCGAAGATCGATATATATTTTCATATAAATATCACGCTTGATATGCGTAATATCCTTAATTTATAAATATCTTTATGATATGGGAAAACATGCATCGAAACCATTAAAATATCTGGATCCAATAGAATCTAAACCTCTTGGTCATGCCACCGTCCTTAAGGGGATCGGCAATTTGATCACCCATTATCGCTTTGTGATCCATGTCAAAGGTATTACTCGAAAAAAATTATGATGCTTCCTTCAAAAATAATAAAAAACAAGTTGTCCTTTATCATTTGAAACATATGAACTAGTACTCCCCCACTCGATCTACCGGGTTGAATATGAGTTGAGAAATCGGGGAGACATTGAAATACAAGTAGAGATATTAGGAGGACAAAGTAAAAGCATTAGATGCCCTACCATTTTTTAAAGCGTTCGTTTGAAAGTAAATCACGTTCAAATCCATCACAGGTTGGAGAGGAAGCATGTTTCTATGCTAACAAAAAGATTACTACTAACCAGAAAAGGAAAAGCGTATGTAGAGGCATTAAAGCGTTTCCAGATTCTTTTCTTCCAAGGGAGTAGAGAAAGTTCTTTTTTTCGTACCAAAACATTGCCACATGAAACAATTGTCAATCAGCTGTCTTCATCTTTTTTGTTTCAGATCCTTGGCTTGAGAAATCGGCAAAGTTCCATCTGGTCCTTCCACTTTCCCTAAATTTTGCATTATAATTCTTATTGCTGCTTGTTAGGGGTGGAATCACATCAATTTGCTATTTTGAGTGAGTGCACTGCATACTGATACATATAATTTTAGGAGTTAGATGGATTGATAAGTGTTAGGTTGGTTGGATATTTATCAAGAAAAGATCTAGGTTTAAATCTTGGTGGCGTCAGTTAGAAAAGGAAGCAGTGTGATTAAATCCTCTGAGTGCACATACCAACCCAAAATTCAAATAGAAAATGACTGTGGATGTAACCCATTCGCTATGCTACCAAAAAAAAAAAAAAAAAACACTCATCCATATTATTTTGGATTAAATGTTGTTTTACTTTGAATTCTTCTTGTTTGTCAACTCGCTCTTGCACAATACGCCAACTCCTTTTGAAGCTCTGATAGCCAAAACATATCTTCCCGATAACGCGGAAATTTAGTTGAATAGCTATATAAGTGCCATCCAACAACTAGATCAGCACAGCTTAAGTCTATATTATACATACAATATATACACCCAGATCTAAGATAATGTGTGGCTGCGCTAAGGCAATGTGTCTTAGCCCGTGTCAATGCGCTAAGAAAATGTGTCAATGCGCTATGAAAATGTGTAAATGCGGTCTGAAAATGTGTCAATGCGCTATGAAAAGCGGCGAAGTATGTGGTTATCTTCTGCTCACGCTAGTTGTGGTCTTAGAGGCAGCAACAGGAATCTTAGCCCTCTATGCATCCATAGAGAAAAAGGTATTAATCCACTACTTCCCACTGTACTACAATTCGATATATGTAAGCCAAGCTAGGACATCAGATTAACCTTATCTATTCTTTAGCTCCAACTTATTAATACCTCTATATTCTGAGTATTCTGCTTTTGTGCATCGTTGCAGGGTTGCAGGGTTGCGATGACAAGGTATGGGGCATAGCAGCAACTTGTATTCAGCTGATAACCGATATGATTAACACTATGATTCTCTGTGTAGCACGTTGTTGTTGTTGCGCTCGATGGCATAAAATTCCGATTATTTCTGATGTCCGAAGCATGACAAAGTGAGGGAATTAATTAAAAATTTCCGAAACGCGTTAAAATCGCGTTACGAAAAAACGCTTCGCACCGTTTTCACGCGAGGGAGGGAGCTTCGGAGAAAAAGCTCCCCAAGTATGCACTTCGGGAGAAATACTGCCAAAGTAAATCCACTTCAGAAAAATTACTCCGGAAGTGCATACTTCGGGGGAGAAAGTGCCGAAGTAAAACTACTTCGGGGGAAAAGCTGCCGAAGTAAAATTACTTCGGGGAATCTCTCAGTGAAGCTGCTGCTTCGCAAAGTTTGGCTCTGAAGTGAAATCACTTCGGGAATTTTCCAGCCGAAGTGACTTCTTCGGACAGGAAAGCTGCGAAGCACGGGAGTTTACGGCAACTCGGCAGCTTCGACGAAATGGCTCCAGGGTCCAACTTCGGGAAGACAAAGTCCCGGAATACTTCTTCGGCAAAACAGAAAAACCCGATTCTCTTCTGGATCGAACGGGTATTTTGCCACTTCGGGGCAAACCCTAGCTGAGGAATATCTGCGGATAAGCAATACTTCGAGGCCGAGAACAAACACACACAGAGACCCAAATATGCAGATAAATATTTTATATATAAAAATAAAACCGCATTTACAGAGCTTCATACTGAAGCAATTACAAGCTTCTGCAATATAAACATATGCAGGATAAAAACACGGGTTTTATCTGGAGACTGCTGCTCCACTCTCCGATTGTTGGCGGCTGCTTGTTTCACCTTTCTGCTACTCTACTGGTAGAAACCTTAGCACTGTGGCTGTTCTGGCCTTTCCAATCCTCTCTGCTGCTCTGCTCCTTCCGCTATCCTCTTCTGCTTCCTATCTCATTACAAAATGACAAAATGGCCCGGTATTTATAGGCGAGGGATGAGGACAAAATGCGGGAGAAGTTCACCGACCGACTGACAGAGTTTAAATGCCAAAATGGCTTTTGCACCAATTTTCGAACAACCCCAACTACTCGCACGCTTGGACAATTAATGCTCCGATCTGTGCGCCTGATTTCTACTTCGGCTGATTTTCGCTTCGGAGGGCAAAGTTGAAGAGCTTCGCGGCGAAGTGTTTTTAGAGGGCGTTTTGAATGTGCTTCGCAGCAAAGCATCTTTCGAAGGTGTTTTATAAATACTTCGCGCCGAAGCGCTTACGGGTGTAAGTTTTGGTTTAACCATATTTCCAACACCCTCCTTTAAACCAAACTTCACGAGTTCTCTAACGCCCAACATGTCTCGCAGTCTGGCGAAGTCCTCCTCCTTCAAGGGTTTTGTGAAGATGTCATCCAACTGCTCCTTGGACCTGCAAAACTGCAACTGTACTTCATCGAATTTCACCAGCTCTCTAATGAAATGATATCGGATGTCTATGTGCTTCGTCCGACCGTGGAAGATTGGGTCCTTCGAGAGCGCGATGGCAGAGTTATTGTCACAAAATATTGTTGTTGCTGCTTCGGGCGGATGATGTAGTTCACACAAAACTCTTCTCAGCTAGACTGCCTGGCAGGCGGCTGAGGTGGCAACAACGTACTCTGCTTCTATTGTAGATAAAGCAACAATTGGTTGCTTCTTCGAGGACCAAGAGACAACTCCGGATCCAAAATGGAAGGCATATCCCGAAGTGCTCTTTCGATCATCTACGCTGTCGGCCCAATCACTGTCAGTGTAGCCAATCAACTCAAGCTGGTCTTGTCTGGCATAGTGAAGTCCGTGGTTCCTCGTGCCATTGACATATCGCAGAATTCTCTTGCCTGCTTGCCAGTGAGTGTCTTTGGGTGACTCCATAAACCGACTGATTAAACTCACGACATACATCAAATCTGGCCTGGTTGCGGTCAAGTACATTAGGCTTCCAACTAACCTTTTGTAGAGAGTTGGATCAACGCTTCTGCTGTTGTCAGTCTTGCTCAACTTCAAACCAGTGGCTACTGGGGTGATGGCAGGTTTGTTGTCCTCCATCTTAAAATGCTTTAGGACATCCTTTGCATACTTGCCCTGAGAAATGAAGATGCCATCTGCTGATTGGACAACTTCAATGCCAAGAAAGAATTTCATCAGACCCATGTCTGTCATTTCAAAATCAGTCTTCATGGCTATTCTAAACTCCTCAAATAGGCTACTGCTATTGCCAATATATATCAGATCGTCTACATATAGTCAGACGATTATCATTTCACCCTTTGCGTTTGTCTTCAGATATAGGGTGTGCTCATATGGACATTTTTGAAACCCATTCTCCTGAAAGTAGTCATCAATCCGGCTGTACCATGCCCGGGGTGCTTGCTTCAGCCCATACAATACCTTCTTCAGCTTCAGGACTTTGTCTTCTTGCCCTTGTATTTCATAACCGGGTGGCTGGTCTATGTAGACCTCTTCTTCCAACACTCCGTTCAGGAAGGTAGACTTGACATCCATATGATAAACACTCCAACCTTTCTGAGCTGCCAGTGCCAGAATCATTCTGACTGTGTCAAGTCGGGCTACAGGTGCATACACCTCATGATAGTCGACTCCTGACTTCTACTTGTAGCCTTTCGCCACCAATCTAGCTTTATGCCTGTCAACTTCTCCTTGGGCGTTAAACTTTGTTTTATACACCCACTTGACCCCAATGGTCTTCTTTCCTACTGGAAGATCAGCCAGCTGCCATGTCTCATTCTTCTCAATGGTTGCTATCTCCTCATCCATCGCATTCACCCATTTGCGATTCTGACTTGCCTCTTCAAACTCCACTGGATCACATTCAGTAAATAAAGCAAAGTCAGAATATTCTTCATCTAACTGATTATGGGTTACCTCATAAATGTCTTGCAAGCTCCGATTCTTCACAAGTGTCCTCAAATTTTGAATTTTGCTTGCAAGTGGAGGTGATCGGGATGATGAGGTTGTGTTGTTGCTGGCACCATTGTTGTTGCTTGAAGGTACAGGTGGTTGCACACTATCTTCCTCCAAGTTTATAGGTTCACTAATTGCTGGTTCAGGCTGACCAGTCTTTGAATTCTAGTTCCAGGCTTCATCCTCCAAGAACTTCACATCTCGGTTGATGACAAGTTTCTTTGTCACCGGATTGTACAACCTGTATGCCTTTGCTTGTTCGTTGTACCCCATGAAAATGCATTTTTTAGATTTGTCATCTAGCTTCCGTCTTTTCTCATCTGGAACATGTGCATATGCTATGCACCCAAAAACTCGCAAATGAGCCACACTTGGCTTCAGATTGCTCCAGGCTTCCTCCGAAATTTTGTCCTTCACACTCTTGGTGGGACATCGGTTCAGCAGATAAACTGCACAACTTACAGCTTCTGCCCAAAACTCATGTGGCAAACTTTTCACCTTCAGCATACTCCATGCCATCTCCATGATAGTTTTGTTCTTCCTCTCAGCTACACCATTCTGTTGCGGTGTGTATCTGGCAGTGAACTGCCTTCGAATTCCATGTTGCTTGCAGAAGTTGTGGAATTTGTTGGAGATGTATTCTCCTCCTCCATCAGTTCTAAGAGTCTTAACTTGATACCCGCTCTGTTTCTCAACCAGAGCCTTGAACTCCTTAAACTTTGCAAATGCCTCTGACTTCAGCTTGATGGGATAAATCTAGGTCTTTCGGCTAAAGTCATCAATGAAAGTCAGGAAGTATTTGTTGTCGGCATATGTGCTAGTCTGCATGGGACCGTAAATGTCTGAGTGCACCAGCTCCAATGGCTGTGATGCTCTCCAAGACTGTCCTACAGGGAATGCATCCCTGTGCTGCTTATCGACCAGGAAACCTTCACAAACTTGGTTCGGTTGCTCAATAAGGGGTAAACCCTTCACCATTTGCTTCTTGTGCAGCAAATTCAGGCCACTAAAGCTCAAGTGACCGAATCTGAGATGCCACATCCAGGTAGCATCCTTCACAACTACACTCAGAGACATCAATGATTCATTTTGAATCTGCAGTGGAAACATTTTGTTTTTTGTCATGGACACTGTTGCAATTTGTCCATGCACTTTGTCTCTAATGGAACAAACACCGTATTTGAACTGCACAGTGCGTCCCTTCTACACAAGCTGTCCAACACTTAGCAGATTGTGTTTTAACCCAGGCACATAATACACATCACAAATTTGTTTTCTTTCTTCGTGCCAGGTGCGGATGAGGATTTTACCTTTCTCCATCACAGGAACCTTGTTGTTGTTCCCCATCTTGACTTCAGATTGGACTGTTTCATCCAATTGTGAGAACATCTCTCTGTTCCCAGTCATGTGGTTGCTGCACCCATTGTCAAGATACCAGATGTTTTTCTTGCTCTCCTCTTCAACACTGCAAGTCAGCAGCATATTTCCTCCTACCGCATTTCCAGCTTCCTCCGTATAATGGGCTTGTTGCTGATTCTCATTCGCCATCCTTGTTCTGCATTGTGAGATGTAATGGCCGAACTTTTTGCAGTAGTAGCATTGGACCTTTGACATGTCCTTCTTCTGCTGAGAGCCACCTTGCTGATTTTTGCCAGTGCCTCTTCCTCCTTGCTGATGAAAGTTGCAGCTGGTCTCATTGACAT
The DNA here is from genome assembly GCA_028583015.1 of Wollemia nobilis. Classification (NCBI taxonomy): domain Eukaryota; kingdom Viridiplantae; phylum Streptophyta; class Pinopsida; order Araucariales; family Araucariaceae; genus Wollemia; species Wollemia nobilis. The sequence continues at coordinate 5,174,668 of JAQPPZ010015863.1, read as the reverse complement.
GAGGGTTTGATCTCCCTCCTTGCTTGTTACTTCTCCCACGCCTGCTTCTACCTCTTCCACCTTGAGAACTAGAGGCGCTATGGTGGGAGTCTTGTCTACTATTGTCTCGGACTGAGACTTGCACTTTGAATGCTTGCTCCAGAGAGGACTGAGTTGAGCGGCTCAGCCTCTGCTCATGTGTCTACAGAGAACCCATGAGCTCGTCCACCGAAAGGGTTGTCAAATCCCTTGAATCCTCTATTGCAATTACCATAGAGTCAAACTTTGCTGGCAGACTCCGCAGAATTTTCTCCACGATCCTTTGGTTTTGCACTATTTCACCATTCAACCGCATCTGGTTGATGACATCTGTCGTTCGGGTGAAAAAGTCGCTCATCATCTCGGACTCACTCATCTGCAGGTTCTCGAACTCCCTCCTGAGCATCTGTAGTTTTACCAACTTCACTTTGTTGGTGCCCTGGTATGAACTGGCCAGAATTTCCTAGGCCTGCTTGGCCTTGGTGGCTGATGCAATCTGCGGGAAGATGGTCTCCTCAACCGCTTGCATGATATAGAATAGGGCCTTTTGGTCTTTCTTCTGGTTCTCCTTCAGATGATCTTTGTCAGCTTGGGAGAGGGCGGCCAGTGCTACTGCATCTGCCGGTTCCGGGTAACCATTCTCCACCAGGTCCCACAAATCCTGAGATCCTAAGAGAATCTTCATCTGGATGCTCCAATAATCGTAGTTCTTGTCGTTAAATCGCGGGATCTGCAACTGCAGGGAATTATTTCTGGAAGCCATCTTCTATCTCCGCGTCATGGCAACAATAGCTCTAATACCAATTTGAAGGAATTAATTAAAAAATTCTGAATCGCGTTAAAATCGCGTTACGAAAAAACGCTTCGCACCGTTTTCACGCGAGGGAGGGAGCTTCGGGGAAAATGCTCCCGAAGTATGCACTTCGAGAGAAATATTGTCGAAGTAAATCTACTTCGGGAAAATTACTCCCGAAGTGAGTACTTCGGGGGAGAAAGTGCCGAAGTAAAACTACTTCGGGGAAAAGCTGCGAAGTAAAACTACTTCGGGGAATTTCCCAGCGAAGCTGCTGCTTCGCAAAGTTTGGCTCCGAAGTGAAATCACTTCGGGAATTTTCCAGCCGAAGTGACTTCTTCGGACAGGAAAGCTGCGAAGCACGGGAGTTTACGGCAACTCGGCAGCTTCGGTGAAATGGCTCCAGGGTCCAACTTCGGGAAGACAAAGTCCCGGAATACTTCTTCGGCAAAACAGACAAACTCGATTCCCTTTTGGATCGAACGGGTATTTTGCCACTTCGGGGCAAACCCTAGCTAAGGAATATCTACGGATAAGCAATACTTCGAGGCCGAGAACAAACACACACAGAGACCCAAATATGCAGATAAATATTTTATATATAAAAATAAAGCCGCATTTACAGAGCTTCCTACTGAAGCGATTACAAGCTTCTGCAATATAAACATATGCAGGATAAAAACACGGGTTTTATCTGGAGACTGCTGCTCCACTCTCCGGCTGTTGGCGGCTGCTGGTTTCACCTTTCTGCTACTCTGCTGGTAGAAACCCTAGCACTGCGGCTGTTCTGGGCTTTCCAATCCTCTCTGCTGCTCTGCTCCTTCCGCTATCCTCTTCTGCTTCCTATCTCATTACAAAATGACAAAATGGCCCGGTATTTATAGGTGAGGGATGAGGACAAAATGCAGGAGAATTTCACCGACCGACTGACAGAGTTTAAATGTCAAAATGGCTTTTCGACCAATTGCGGAACAACCCCAACTACTTGCATGCTTGGACAATTAATGCTCCGATCTGCATGCCTAATTTCTGCTTCGGCTGATTTTCGTTTCAGAGGGCAAAGTTGAAGAGCTTCGCAACGAAGTGTTTTTAGAGGGCGTTTTGAATGTGCTTCGCAACGAAGCATCTTCCGAAGATGTTTTATAAATACTTTGCGCCGAAGCACTTACGGGCGCTTACGGGCATAAGTTTTGGTTTAACCATATTTCCAACACAAAGCACGTTAGCTTCTGGCTTTCATGGTAACATATATTTTCTCATTTCTTTAGATTAATTAGTATAAGGAAATGTTTATTATATGAGATTCATTGGGTCTCACCCGTTGTAATAGAGTTCATGTTGTATTATCCCTGCATTGATCTTACTAGCCAAGAATACTCTTAAAAGTTGGATATATTATTTAATTTAAATATAAAAATATTAAATTAAAAAGATTTATTGTACAAAACTTTTCATTCCACTTACAGATAATCTTTTGAACATGATTGTGTATGAAACTCATTTTTGCAAGGGTGACCACGCATTCTATTTTTTTTCTTGGTATGATAACAGGGCATGTTCGCTTGCGCCACTCACCCTTGAAGAATTTAATTTTTTTTTCAACCGCCGCCGAAGTCTGCACAGATCGACTGCGCAGGGCGCACGGCCAGGAAGTGCAGCGCGAGTCGGGGGCTCCGACGGACTTCGCCCAAGACTAGGGCGAAGTGCGAACGTCGGCCGCGCCGACGGACTTCGCCCGAAATTGGGCGAAGTTCAAACTTCGGCCGCGTCGACGGACTTCGCCCGAAGTTGGGCGAAGTTCGAACTTCGGCCGCACCGACGGACTTCGCCCAGGAATGGGCGAAGTGCGCACTTCGGCTGCGCAACCGGACTTCGCCCAAAACTGGGCGAAGTGCGCACTTCGGGGCCGCAGTCGGACTTCGCCCGAAACTGGGCGAAGTTCGCTCTTCGGTCAGCCGACGGACTTGCGCTGGGAGAAGTGCGGACTGCGGCCGACTTCAGACTTCTCTCGCGCACTCGAGCTGACTCAGTCTTGGCCACGAACTTCGGCAGCGAACTTGGAAAGGCCGCTTCAGACTTGTTCTTCTTCTGCGGCTGCTGCTGGGTTTGCCTGGCTTGGCAACACCCGTATGAGAAGAGAGAGACGCCGGAACAGAGAGCAACAAACTGCAAACCCTAAAGGTGCCTAAAACAAACAACAAACTTTATTTATATTAAACGGGGGTTACAGAGTTCCTCAACCGAGGAAATTACAACATCTGCAGGCTGCGCTGCAGGATAAACTAAACAGACAAAATGTCGAGTCGACTGCTCGGACATTAATCAGTTGAGTCAAACTGCTCACTGAGATACTTTTCTTTGCCTCTGCTCCTCTTGCACTGCTCTTCCTCCACTCTTCTGAAATACCCGAGACGCCTTATATAGCCGCAGAAGAGGAGGATTAGGGTTTGTCCTCTGATAGGTTCTGACAAGCCCTCAACTAGGGTTTCTGACCAATCACCGCACTAGCGTCACATCTATCAGAGGGTAGGTGCAGCGTCATGTCAGCCCTTTGCCGGGATCCCGAACTACGGCAGCGCAGTCCGACTTCGCCCATGTTTGGAGCGCAATCCGGTTTCGCCCAAGGTTCGGAGCGCAGTTGAGCACAGGCGTGAAATCTGGGTTAATTTTTCTAACACCCTCCTTTAAGCCTGATTTCACGAGCGCTTTGACTCCAAGTCTGCTCTCGCAATCTTCGAAGTCTTCCTCCTTCAAAGGCTTCGTGAAGATGTCAGCCACTTGCTCCTTGGACCTGCAAAACTGTAGTTGTACTTTGCCAAATTTCACCAGCTCTCTAATGAAATGATACCGGATGTCTATGTGCTTCGTCCGACCATGGAACACAGGATCCTTTGAGAGTGCAATGGCCGAATTGTTATCACAAAAAATTGTTGTCGCGCCTTCTGGAGGAAAGTTCAGTTCACTCAGAACTCTTCGCAGCCAAACTGCCTGGCATGCGGGCGACGTGGCGGTGACATATTCTGCTTCGGTTGTGGACAACGCAACGATGGGTTGTTTCTTGGACGCCCATGATACTGCCCCTGATCCGAGATGGAAAGCATACCCGGAGGTGCTCTTCCGATCGTCGATACTGCCAGCCCAGTCACTATCTGTGAAGCCGACCAGTTCCAGCTGGTCCTGTCTGGCGTAAAATAGGCCATGGTTTCGCGTCCCGTTGACATAGTGCAAGATCCTCTTGTCTGCTTTCCAGTGCGTGTCCTTCGGAGTCTCCATGAAACGACTAATCAGACTGACTCCGAACATCAAATCTGGTCGAGTTGCAGTCAAATACATCAGACTGCCAACTAGCCTTTTGAACAAGGTTGGATCAACATTCCTCCCTGTATCCAACTTGCTCAGCTTCAAATCTGTGGTTGCAGGTGTGATGGTAGGTTTGCTGTCCTCCATCTTGAATCATTTCAAGACATCCTTCGCATACTTGCCCTGAGAAATGAAGATGCCATCTGCCGATTGGTCAACTTCAATGCCGAGAAAATACTTCATAAACCCTAAGTCCGTCATCTCAAACTCCTTATTCATGGTCGTTACGAAGCGGTCGAACAAGACATTGTTGTTGCCGAGTATAAATCAAATTGTCCATATACAGGCAGACGATAATGAGCTCACCTGTTTCATTTGTCTTCATGTATAAGGTGTGCTCATATGGGCATTTCTGAAACCCATTCTCCTGAAAATAGTCGTCAATCCAGCTGTACCATGCTCGGGGCGCCCGCTTCAAACCGTACTGAGGCCTTCTTCGACTTCGATAATTTTCCCTCCTGGCCTTCAATCTTGTAACTCGGTGGTTGGTCTATGTAGACCTCTTACTCTAGAATTTCGTTGAGGAAGGCTGACTTGACATCCATCTCGGTACATCTTCCAACCCTATTGGGCTATTAATGCCAGGATCATCCCGATCGTGTCAAGTCGGGCTACAGGCGCATATACCTCATGGTAATCGATGCCTGACTTCCGCTTGTAACCCTTCGCCACTAGTTTGGCCTTATGCTTGTCAACATCTCCTTGGGCGTTGAACTTTGTCTTATACACCCACTTGACCCCAATGGTCTTCTTCCCTGCTGGAAGATCAGTCAGCTGCCATGTTGCATTATTTTCAATGGCTGCTATCTCTTCATCCATCGCCTACACCCACTTTCGATTCTGACTTGCATCTTCGAACTCTACTGGATCAACTTCAGTAAAGAATGCAAAGTCAGAGTGCTCTTCATCTATGTGGGTTCGGGTTGCCTCGTAAATGTCTTGCAAGCTTCGAGTCTTCGCAGGTTTCCTCAGGTTCTGGATTTTTCTTGCAAGTGGAGGTGATCGTGATGGAGTGGTTGTGCTACTCTTGCTGCACCGCTCGTTCTTCTTGGAAGTTGCGGTGTGGCGCACACTTCCTTCTTCCAAGTCAACGGACCGAACTTCTGCGGCTCTAGGTGGCCGCTCTCGACTTCCCGTTCTAGGCTTGATCTTCAAGAAATTTCACATCACGGTCGATGATGAGATTCTTTGTCACAGGGTTGTACATCCTATATGCCTTCGCCCGCTCACTCGTACCCTGTGAAAATGCACTTCTCGGCTCGATCATCCAACTTCTGCCGCTTCTCTTCTGGAACATGTGTATATGCAATGCACCCGAACACACGTAAGTGAGCCACACTTGGCTTCACTCCACTCCAGGCCTCCTGAGGGATTTTGTCCTTCACGCTTTTGGTGGGACATCCGTTCGACAAGTAGACCGCACATGTTACGGCCTCCGCCCAAAATTCATGCGACAATCCCTTCGCCTTCATCATGCTTCGCGCCATTTCCATGATGGTTCGGTTCTTCCTCTCAGCTACGCCATTCTGTCGTGGCGTGTATCTGCGATGAACTGCCTCCGAATTTCGTGCTGCTTGCAGTAGTTGTGGAATTCGTTGGAGATGTACTCTCCACCTCCATCAGTTCTGAGAGTCTTCACATAATAACCGCTCTGTTTCTCCACCAGAGCCTTGAACTCCTTGAATCTGGCAAATGCCTCTGACTTCAGCTTGAATCTGCAGAGCCTTACATTTGCTGGCAACAAATACTTCTTGACATTCATAGATGACTTCAGCCGGAAGACTTGGATTTATGAGAAACTGTCGAAGTGCGCACTTCGGCTGCCTGCCTAGCGCAGTCTGCACTGCGCGAGAGTGCCGCACTTCGGCAGTTTCTCCCAGCGAAGTGAAGTGCGCACTTCAGCTGCCTTCCTAGCGCAGTCCGCACTTCGTGCAAGTGTCGGACTTCAGCTGTTTTGGCCCACGCCATTCGCTCTTCGCTCCGAAGCCGGCAGCTGGCCAAGAGCTCTGTGCAGTTCGTGACAAAGCTGGTCGTGCGCTCTGATACCAATTTGAAGGATTTAAATTTTTTTCCAACCGCCGTCGAAGTCTGCACAGATCGACTGCGCAGGGCGCACGGCCAGGAAGTGCAGCGCGAGTCGGGGGCTCCGACGGACTTCGCCCAAGACTAGGGCGAAGTGCGAACGTCGGCCGCGCCGACGGACTTCGCCCGAAATTGGGCGAAGTTCGAACTTCGGCCGCGCCGACGGACTTCGCCCAGGAATGGGCGAAGTGCGCACTTCGGCTGCGCAGCCGGACTTCGCCCAAAACTGGGCGAAGTTCGCACTTCGGGGCCGCAGCCGGACTTTGCTCAAAACTGGGCGAAGTTCGCACTGTGCTGGGAGAAGTGCGGACTGCGGCCGACTTCAGACTTCTCTCGCGCACTCGAGCTGACTCAGTCTTGGCCACGAACTTCGGCAGCGAACTTGGAAAGGCCGCTTCAGACTTGTTCTTCTTCCGCGGCTGCTGCTGGGTTTGCCTGGCTTGGCAACACCCGTATGAGAAGAGAGAGACGCCGGAACAGAGAGCAACAAACTGCAAACCCTAAAGGTGCCTAAAACAAACATCAAACTTTATTTATATTAAACGGGGGTTACAGAGTTCCTCAACCGAGGAAATTACAACATCTGCAGGCTGCGCTGCAGGATAAACTAAACAGACAAAATGTCGAGTCGGCTGCTCAGACATTAATCAGCTGAGTCAAACTGCTCACTGAGATACTTTTCTTTGCCTCTGCTCCTCTTGCACTGCTCTTCCTCCACTCTTCTGAAATACCCGAGACGCCTTATATAGCCGCAGAAGAGGAGGATTAGGGTTTGTCCTCTGACAGGTTCTGACAAGCCCTCAACTAGGGTTTCTGACCAATCGCCGCACTAGCGTCACATCTGTCAGAGGGTAGGTGCGGCGTCATGTCAGCCCTTTGCCGGGATCCTGAACTACGGCAGCGCAATCCGACTTCGCACATGTCTGGAGCGCAATCCGATTTCGCCCAAGGTTCGGAGCGCAGTTGGGCACAGGCGTGAAATCTAGGTTAATTTTTCTAACAGCCCTATTCGCAGTTGGACTAAACTGTTCTTCAGGTGGTCAGAACTTTCTGTTGGTTGGGGGAGTGCTGTGTTTTGTATATGGAGTTGGAGTCCTCGCTTTCGCAATTGCAAAATACATTTATGCCAAAGCGTAAGAAAGATAATTCCTCGGCAGGGCAGAACAAAGCTAATCCCGCGGCAGGGCAGGGCAGAGCAGTTGCTGAAGGCCCCATATTTGCAAAAATTTCAATCATTTGTATAACGATCGCAAAAGACTTTTTTTTTTTTTTTTTACAGCCAGCTGTTACTTTGCGTGTGTTCGCTCCTCAAATAAACACAAATAGTGTCTTTTGCTCATTTATATATATATATATATAGATATATTATATTTCGATTTCATATACTTTCACTGTTAGTTTTCAAGTGGGAGGACTTGTGGGAATACTATGTACTTAATATTTATAATAAAGATTTTTATTCTAGTTTCAGATTTGGATGCGTGATGTGTAGCTGTATTTATTTATTTTTTACTAAATCTCCTATTAGATATGTATTTATTTATTTTTTACTAAATCTCCTATTAGATATTTTGTGCATATCATTCATTGTGAGGTGAAGTAATGTGTGTTTTGGATTAAAAAAACTAATTAGACAATTTATCACAAAAATAATATAGTATATTTTAATATATATAGTAATTATCAACTAAATTATATAAAATATTTGAATATTTTTAATTATTTTACTATGAACAAAAGTGACATTTACGTTGTGTTGTACCTAGACGGTATATATATGTTTTTTTTTTTTTGGTTTTTAATTTTATACATTCTATTTAGAATAAAGGAGCATTAAAATTATAATAATTCAAAATTTCAAACATCTTTATATTTTATATAATATATTATTATTATTATTTATTGGAGAAGAAGGGGTGGTATTTGGATTCCTCATACTTGATAAATTAATCTTTCTTCTTTAAAGATTAAGTGTTTAGAGACAAATTTAATTATCATCTAAATTGAGTTGCTATAGCTAGATATCTAAATCTTTTTTATAAAAAGCTTGAATTTTTTTATTTTTTTTATCTTTTTCAATTTTATTTATAAATATAAATATTCTTAAATTTAGCATGCTTCTTCTTCATATTTTTCTATATCATTTTTACAATATGAAAACTCCACCTCTATTGTCTATGCATATCAAAACTCCACCTCTACTATCTGTGCATTGCATCTTAGTAGAGTAATATTTATCAAACTCTATCTTATCATAGTATGTTTTACTATATTTATACTACTAGTTTTCTTCCTAAAACCTAAAGTAGAACCACAATGATTACTTCAAAATATATGTAAACCTAATTACTTCAAACTTTGTAGCAAGGTCTACTATTTTTATAATGATCTTTTGTATGTTCCATGGAGCATTTACTTTCCTTAAAATTGTATTTAGTACTATTAGTGAATCACCTTCCATCCATACTTTGTTCTATATTATTTGACTACATATTTTTACCCATTTCAAAGGAGCCCAAGCTTCAGCTTGATTATTTATTTTAAAGCCACTATTGAAAGAGTAATATGATAAAATATCATCTTTATTATTTCTAATTATTCCACCTCCTATTGGTCTTGTATTTTATTTAAATACCTCATCAATATTCAATATGATCAACTCCACTTTCAATTATTTCTATTTTATATTTTGTCTTCCTTGTGTTTCTCCTATACCCAACATCATCATTCTATTTGATGACTTGAATTCATCTATCAAGGCTCTCTACTTCATGATAGATTTTTAAGCCTTAATACTACCACAAATATCACAAGTTAAATATCACGGGATTGAATTTCATATAACCATACTATATTAATGTCAAGATAATGATAAGAGTAAGATAATATGGATAAATTAATATGCATAACAATGCTTATAATAACTCAAATAAAATTGAATAATAAGTAACAATTTTAATATAAATAAATTGAATCAACATGTACTAAGCATGTTATACAACTTACAATATTAATTGCTCAAAATATATGTAGTTTTATTACTCCTCTTTATCTTACTAAGATAGTAACAATTATAATAATAAATATTGTTTGTAACATGATGTGATATTCTTTATGAAGTATATATGCATAGTAGTATGACTCTTTGGATAATTGACTATTCCTTTCCATATGCTAAGTTTCAAGACTCTTGGCTTATCTACTTGATATTTTCATACTTTATGAACATGTGACTCTATAGTGTATGCACACCTATACATGACTCTTACACTTCCATAGCTTGCACATTCTAATCTAATATATTTATTCATATACATTACATATATGTACTCTTACATATAAGATACTTGTGCATATTGACTCAACTTGCACTTGCACTCTAACTCATATGACACCTTTGTATTTCCTGTACATTACAACTTTACATGATACATGTATTTCCTACACACACACTTACACAAAAGGGAAAATAGTATCCACGCTCTAAACTATGATGCAACCCTAATCTCTTATTTACATATGTACCGTAAAGGTACCATGGGATACATGTACCAACTAACATAATATACTCCAACATCCCTCTATATTACATTATTTGATTATTGAATACTTTAGTTTTTATTCATCGTCTTTGTCTTTGTCTTCAATCTAGATATTTTAAATCAATATTTGAATTTGTCTAATCTTATTCTTTTGTTTCTTTATTCTTTTCTTTTCTATCTTGGTCATATCATGTTATTTTTTGTATCTTGATGTTCTATAGCCATTGCAAATTTAGTACCTCCAAAGTTATTATAGAGAAATACATCTTTATTTATTATCAACTTTGTTGAGAGAGCTTTGAAATCATTTTACTAGTAGTTTCTTCCAAATCTTGAATTTTATAAATTTCTTGAGCTAAGTTTCCTTTTTGAATTCCCTCTCTATATTGTAATTGTGGTTGTTTTTTATGACCATATTGATATTGAGAATGATAATGACATTGAAAATATTAAGATTAGAATTGTTGTTGTTATTGAGGACTATATTAAGATTGATATTGTCTTTGTTGTACAAACTTATTTGTTTGATCACTTTGATTCATATTTATTTGATTTCCTTGATACGTATTTCTTTGATTCATATTTGGATCTATACTCTGGAGTTGAAGCAATATTAACTTGTGTATTATTCTTTGACACCAAAACATTGTTAGTCATTTTATCTTAAATTAAATTTTGTACTTCATATTCTTGTACAATGTTTACTAAGTCATTAGATGAAGTTTCATTACTTAGAATATGTAAGGATGTCACTAAATGTTTGTAGCTTTATCGCAGTGCTCTTGATATGACTTGAACAAGAAATTTATCTTCTACTTTCTCTCTATAGTTGATATTTTTGCTTTTATGTCTCCTATATTTTGAATAAATAGTTTAGTACTTTCACCATAATTAACTTTTAAGGAATATCATTGGGCTTGAATATTGGCAATAGTAGCTTCATTTTTCTCTTCTAATATTTTGCATAGAGAATCTTGTGTTTTTGTAGAAGTGTTTGCTCCACTTAAATAAGATTGTTTTTAATTAATTATTCTAAATGTTATTAACATAAGGGCTTTGACATCACCTTATTCAAACTTTTTTTATTTCTCTAGCATATTCAATATATTTTGTTTTTCTTCACTAACTATATTCCAATGTTTCTCTACAATTAGAATTAATTTCATTTTGTTTTTCCATGAAGTAAACTTTGGTCCTTTTGGAAGTTGAGACTTAGAAAGAAAAAACTTCTTGTTAGATATTATAATACTCATTTAAAAATCCTTTGATGTAGGCAACCTTATAACTCCTAAGTTTAAATAATTCAAAAAATTCAAAGTTTCTAATGGAATTCCTATGAAGTAGAAAATATTATCTGCCTCATTTTAGAAATTAAAAATATTTTTTACAAATTTATGTGTTCCTAATGGTTGATGGTGAAATCCTTTTACCTTCTAAATACTTAAATTTGCAAATATTCAATTTTGTTTCAAAAAATCAAATTAAATATCCTTCAAAAAATTCAAATACTATAATAAAATTTAAAATTGAACAAGCTTGAGTCAAATAGACTATCTAAAGTCTTTATCTATCCAATAAATAACTTAAAGAAACATTAAAAATCTTTTATAATCTTAATTAGCCCTACTTATAACTCCATTCTCATAATAATTTAAGTAATCCAAATATCTCATACTTTAACCTTATAGCTCATAATAGACCTTTAATTAATAATAATTAAAGCACTTTAAAATATCTTCTAAAAATATTTGATTTTGTACTTGGCTTCTATTCACATCTATGCTTCATCTTCTATGTTGGTTGCTACTTCTAGGACGACTTCACAACATTGTTACTTTACCTAGAAACTAATCTATAGATAGTGTCAAATTGATTAATGATCAGCAGGTGTTAAGTTGCATGCTAAAAATGATTTGCTCTCTTCCGTAACCAAATGAACATTTTCAAAAATTGCTCGAATATTTTATTCTAGTTTGAAATATTTGAGTTTCATCATGCTTTAACATTTCATTAAATATGCACTGTTCAACAAATGGATTTAATAACTCCTCCAATTGGGCATAATTATTTTTTCTTCAACAAGGTGCAATCACTTCATATTCACCTTTGAAATGTTGTCTTCCAATGTTCATAGGTAAAATCCTTGGATATTATTGTGGAGGTGAGTGGATTGTTTAGCTTGGCTTCACTACTAGATGAAAGTGAATAACTCTTATGACTTCACTATATCTTGGCTTTGCTATTGTATAGTGTATTAGTTGTTGCTAGTTAAAGCAATTCCCTTTACTTTTTATTATTGAGTGTTGGTCACTCTATGGTAGATATTTTCTATTTGCTTATTTATGCTTATTTATTGAAGGTGTTAGTGCAGGTACAAAGAATTTTACTAGCTCCTCTTTAGCCAACCTTACACTTTGTCTATGTTAATTAATTATGCTCTAAGTTGTAAAACTTGGTTGGCTGCATTGCTATTTTAACATTGTGAATGTTGTTCTTTATGCTATGTAACCTTGTTTACTACACTATCTTGTTATCTTGGTCTTTGTGCTAGCTTTCTTGTCCTATGTACATGCTTTCTATGCTATCTAGACTTGCAAATTTATGATCTTAATGACGTTTATTGAGCTAATTTTTAATATGAAATATTTGAAATCATTCTTCTTTTCTAAGGCCTCTAAAATATTTCTTCTCTTCTAGGGCCTCTAAAATATTTCTTTCTTAAAAGCAATTTGGCCTCTTCATATTATTTATAATAACCTTCTTCTCTAAATGATAAGGTCTCCTTCCTTATTCCTATACCACTGATGGCTTCACAAGCTCTTCTTTCTTTTAATCTGAATATATATCTTGGGACTTCTTCTCTATATGGCAACTTCCAAACTTCTATCTAATATGAGACTCTTCTCTTATTATTCAAGGGCCTTATTTTCTCTATATGGTTTCTTTCTTTATAATTTCTATCCAATTCTATACGTGAGCCTCTTCTTTCAAGGGTCTTAATATCTTCTTTATCCAAGCCTCTTTTCTTTTCACTATAAAGGGTTTATATTCCTTCTCTATACTTGCAGCTCTTATCAATGTTGATATTATTCTAATACACTGCTTTAAGTTAGCTTACCTTATATTACATCAAGAATTATATACTTATCTTCTCTTTCTATTCTCCTCTACTATCTTTCCTTTTGTATTCTCTTAGGAGGCTTTGAATGCTTCTCAATCTGTTGTGAATATTTTTTTCAATATGAAGCTTTGAATAAATTGCAACTATTTTTCTTAATAGGAAGCTTTGAATGCTTCTCAATCTTCTAATACTCAATTTCAAACCTTTAATATTTAATCCAATATAATATCAAGATGACTTGAATTTCCCTGATTCTTGTATTAATATCAACATGACTTGAATTTCCTTGATTCTTCTAACAATATCAAGGTGACTTGAGTGTCCCTAATTATTTTGTCAATATCAAGGGTTAGCTATAGCCTTAATTGAACAACTATATCAAAATTTATTTTTCAAATCATAGCTTAATCCTGGCCTTCATTGGTTATTCTTCAACCGTGGAAAGACTAGTTTTCTACTCAATATGAACTTCAAATAGAGTCCAAGTCTTATTGTCTTCAAACTATATAGAATCCAAATCAATTATTGTAAGTGGCTAAAATAAATCTATCAATTTAGATAGAGTTTGGTGGTATATTTGATACTATTGATGGTTTTTTAAGCCTTAATACTACCACAAATATCATAGGTTAAATATCACATGATTAAATATAATATAGACACAATATAATAAGGTCAAGATAATGATAAGAGTAGAATAATATGAGCAAATTAATATGTATATCAAGGCTTATAATAACTCAAATAACATTCAATAATAATCAACAATATGAATGTAAATAGCCTGAATCAACATGTACTAAGCATGTAATACAACTTACAATATTAATTTCTCAAAATGTATACAATTTTTATTATTTCACTTTCTCTTACTAAGATAGTAACAATGATAATAATGAATACTCTTTGTAATACTATGCTATATGATATATTTTATGGATTATATATCCATAGTAGAATGACTCTTTGGATACTTGACTATTCCTTTCCATATGCCAAGTCTCATGACCATTGGTTTATCTACTTGATATTTGTACACTTGATGAACACATAAATCTATCATGTATATACATCTATACATGACTAACGCTTCTACAACTTGCACACTCTAACCTAAGATACTTGTGCACATATTTACACTATGTATTTGCATCCTTACAAATAAGACCCTTGTGCATGTTTACTCAACTTACATTTATATTTTGACTCATATGACACTTATGTATTTCTTACACATTACAAATTTATGTGACACTTGGGCATTCCCTAAACATACACACATAAAAGAGAAAATATTACTCAAACTCTGAACTATGACTCAACCCTAATCTATTATTTACATATGTACCATGAATGTACCATGGGGGTACATTATCATGTCCCAAATAATGTAATTTACTCCACTTAAATATTAGGTATTGAGTAATTTTATAGGATTGGTTTAGACTCCTCTATGGCTAAATTCTATTTCCTTTTTTTTTTTTTTGATTGGTAGAAAGGGTGTTGAAAGGTCCCTGAACCTTGTACAAGAGAGATTACAAGAAATCCATAACGACCGAGGTGGTCCAATAAGAAAGGAAAAGAGAGCTGGCAAACCTCCACACTAGGGAAGGTGTCACGAAATCGTGACCAAAATGGTGATGTCGTGAAATCGTGACAAGTTGCGCCGTTGATGCCAATAGAAGAAAGGAAGTCACGAAATCGTGACAAGAAATGCCATCGAAACCGAAGAAGGGAAGAAGTCGCGATATCACGACATGTTGCAAAGTGTCGCGATATCGCGACAAGTTGCTAGGATGGAGCCGGACGAGAAGAAGAGTCACGAAATCGTGACAAGAATGAAGACCGCAGCCGAAATAGAAAATGAGTCATGAAATCACGACGAAAGTGGAAGCCTGCTGCTGAGAAGAAAAAGTGTCGCGAAATCGCGATAAGAATGAAGACCACTATCGAAGAGGAAAATTGTCGTGATATCACGACAAATTGGGAGACTGCTGCCAAGACAAAAAAGTGTCACGAAATCGCGACAATCTGGAGGACCGTAGCCGAGGACAAAAAGTGCCATGAAATCACGACAATCTGGAAATCCGCAGCCGAGGAGGAAAAGTGTCGCGAAATCGCGATAGGAAGGAAGACCGCCTTTGGAGAGAAAAAGTGTCGCGATATCGCGACAAAAAGGAAGACCACCGTTGGAGAGAAAAAATGTCGCGATATCGCGACAAAAAAGGAAGACCGTCGTTGGAGAGAAAAAATGTCGCGATATCGCGACAAAATGAAAGACCGCCGTTGGAGGGAAAAAAGGTCGCGAAATCGCGACAGAATGGAAGACCACCATTGGAGAGAAAAAATGTCACGATATCGCGACAAAAATGGAAGACCGCCGTTGGAGGGAAAAAATGTCGCGATATCGCGACAAAAAGGAAGACCGTCGTTGGAGAGAAAAAATGTCGCAATATCGCGACAAAAATGGAAGACCGCCGTTGGAGAGAAAAAAGGTCACGATATCGCGATAGAATGGAAGACCGCCATTGGAGAGAGAAAAAAGGTCGCAATATCGCGACAAAAAGGAAGACCGCTGTTGGAGAGAGAAAAAATGTTGCGATATCGTGACATGAAGCAAGGAAGCGTCTGAAGGCCAAAAAGTGTCACGATATCGCGACAAGTTTGCAAAAAAGCACCCGGAGAGAAAAAGTGTCGCGATATCGCGACAGAATTGAAGACCGCCATTGGAGAGAGAAAAAAATGTCGCGATATCGCGACAAATTGGAAGACCGTCGTTGGAGAGAAAAAAGGTCGCGATATCGCGACAGAATGGAAGACCGCCGTTGAAGAGAGAAAAAAGTCTCGATAATGCGACAAGCTGAGATTTTGCAACCAACTGTGAAAAGTGACGCAAAAACGTTCCAAGATGCCAAGACACAGCCACAGGGGAAAAACCCGGAGCCCAGTAACCCACTCACATTGTGCAAACATTGGAACTTGAAGAAGCGTCCCTTAGGCCGATTGGGAAGGAATCTCTCCAAACCTGAATGTCTGTTGCGTCAACTCCCTTGTTAGCAAGCCAGTCCGCAGCTTTGTTTCCTTCCCGGTATTGATGTTGAATGATTAATTCTGGGTAAAAGCCAATTAGTGCCTTGCAATCTTCAAAGATGGAAACAAGGGCCCAGGGAGGCACAAAGGTTCCTTTGAGCCAGTTAATGCAATGCAATGAATCTCCTTCTATGATGAGTTTATTGATAGTCAAGCCTTCCAAGAGAATCAAGCTTTGGAGCAAGGCCCGAGCCTTGGCCATATTGTTAGACTGAATTCCTAAGTTTTGAGAAAAGGCCAAAATTATTTCTCATCTATCATTTCTGAGAATTCCACCCCTGCCAGCTACTCCAGGGTTGCCTTTGGCCGCGCCATCGAAGTTAAGCTTGTGCCACCTAGAAGGAGGTAAGGCCCACTTGATTACAGACCTGTCAACAGAAGTACGAGGTGTTGCAAAAAAATTGAAAAGATTGAAATGATGTGTTAAATCCAATTCAAGGCCAGGAGGGGGGGTTTGGACGATGAGACAAGACAGGCATTCTCTGCAGCAAGGGCCAAGATTTTGGCAACAACAATCTTCTTATCCGTGGCAAGGTTTTTGAAAATTCTGGTATTTCTCTCAAGCCAAATCTGCCACAGGAAAATGTGGAGGCAAGCTTGCCACATGAATTTGAGTTGACTACTTTTGAAAGGCCTGGGCCAAGGTTTTTGAAAATTCTATTTCCTTTTCATTACCTATAAATTGTTTTATTTTCCTTTAAATATTTGTATGTTCCTTTCTAGCCATGTTGTCTAGAGTATTATATATTTTGATAAATCCTATATTACCTATAATATGTCACTTTTGTAAGTGATCTACCATTGCTTTAACCATTCTTAAATTCTACCATTCATCACAATGTATTTACAAATTAAATTAAGAATCCATTGTCATAGTTCCTAAACTATTGAGTAGTGTCCTAGGAGATGTTTCATACTCTCCTCATTTTCAGATAACATATATTATGGGAAACTATTAAAACCCCTTTATATTAGGTTATCCAAGAACATAATTTTCCTATGACCTACTAGCCATACAAACATTTTAACTTTTAGAATGCTCGATCTATATTAAATATCTCTCCATGTTCTTATAATTTTTATATTTGTCGGTGCTTTACATCATATCCACTTCTTGCTATGTAGTATCTTGAGTTGTCCAACTTCTAAATTAGGTTATCCTTAGCTCCCCTTGTAATAATCATTGTTGTTATATTTTTACTCTCAATTGGATCTTACAAAAAATGCTTGGTATACTTGTAAGAAAACACTCTTTCCATTTATATCTTCCATCTCAATATTTTGAAAAAAATTAAAATAGAAGGCTCATAAAATTGAAATAATTTATAACATTATAAACATTCCAAAAATAATATATTAAGGCATAGAAAATTAAGGTCAAGCATCTTAAAAATTTGTATATTTAAAATAAAGGGTGGGAAGAAACAAAATTTCTAAATAAATAGTTTTATCAAAGGTGATTTGACACTTTGGAACAAAGAAAAAATAAATAAGTAGTTAGGCATAGAGGAAAGCATTCCAACTAGAATAACCATTGGAAATAATAGTGCATAGAAGGCATGAACCCTATGACATGAGCAAGTCATAGAAGACAAAGGCTAGCAACAAAAATCTATAAAACATATGAAATGGAAGAAAACTCATCAATAGGCTAAATCATCTCTTGAACAAAACCATTACTGTCCATAGCAAATGAAATCCCATCTTCCAAAAAAAATTGTTTATAAAACCTATATGTGTGTGTGTGTGTGTGTGTGTGTGTGTGTGGTAAATATGAATACAAAGCATTGTCAAAGATGTTTGCTTATCATATGAGTTAAGAGTATTATCAAAACAGGTTTTTTTGAATTGATAGCTTTGGAAAATATAGATAAAGCACATTGGAAAATATGTTCACTCATCACATTGAAAAATATGTTTGCTCATACGAAGAATTAAGAGTATTGATAAATTTATTTTCTCAAATTGAGATCATTAACAAATATTGACAAAATGCACTGGCAAAAACAATAAGAACAAATTGAAAAGAAATCACTTCATTGATGAACTAAAAACATTACATTGGCTTGTCTAACGAATTAAAATGTATTCAAAAAATATTAATTAAAGCACTCGATCACTATAGAGATCAAATAAACTTGCCAAATAAGAGATAAAAAACTTGCTCAAAGAAGAAAAAAACTTATAGGAAATGATAAAGAAGAAATTGATATGCCAACATAGGAGTTCTTGAACTAGCACCCATGACTCAAAAATCTCTCATCAGCTAACATGAAATATGAAGCCCATTCACCATCACCATGGTAAAATTTTCATACAAAGAATAGATTGATAAACTTGTTATGACTATGAACTAAAAGAGAATGTCAAATTTTAAATAATAGAAGAAAGGGAGAAGAGTCATTTAAAAAAGGATTAAAATATATCTTCTAAAAACACTTGCAATAATATAACCATTAGCAAACCTCCAACAAATAAAATTGGATAACATGATTATAGAATAAGACATTTTCCACATGAAGCCTATGAAGAAGATTATTAAAAGGTCAACATTGTGAAAATCAAATGACAAGCTCAAGGAACTCAAAAATTAGTCACCATAAAGTTTGAAATAGATCCAAAATAATAGAAGTAGGTGGACCAAGGAGAAATACACCATAGAGAGATTACAAACAAGTGATATGATATTTTAAGAGAATAATATTTTCCATGGATTATCATATTTTAAGAGAAGAAGCATTTCCTCTTCAACAAGATTATCATGACTTTATCAATTCAAACTTGAGTATAGCTATGTATAGTTGTTTAAAAATATTTTTTGAAGTAAATTTAATAAAAAATTTGTTTTTTAAAGGTTTAGTCTAGATACTATAGCATCAAAGTCATTAGTATTGAATTCCCAATTATTGAGGGAAAATAATTATGTTACCTAGAAAACCAAAATCATGACACAACCTGATTTTGAAGTATGACAAGTAGTAAATGGAAGCATAAACTATCCCGTATAAAATAAGAAGATCAAATAGAGATTGACATCATAAACAAAAAATCAAGACTAATCATCATGTTTGGAGTAGCAGATGAGTTTCAAGCATACATTATGGATATGACCATAAACAAACATACATGGGATTAGTTGAAAATAGTATTTGAAGCCAAGAACTCATCTAGAGCCAGATACATTGTCTAAAAATAAAGAGTTGAGAAATGTTAGAACCACTTATGAGGAGAATAGTAAAATTGTAAGCAACATTGCAAGCATTAGGAACTTAAGTATCTAAAGAAATTTTAGTTCTTTTTATTTTGATATCACTCCCATTGAAATATATTTTTTATGACCACACTAAATATTACTAAGCAAGCACCTAGCTTTGCCTACTTTAAAAAATAGAGACCTCACATACAACAAATGAAGAAGAAAAAATACTAATTACAGGTCAAAGAGGGAAGCAATTAGTTAGAAGAGGCAAGAGATATCCACAATGCTTCCAAAAAAGAACTAATTTTTAAATATCAATATTAGATAAATCATTCCCCTCATGGGACCCATGTTAATTTTTGGGTCCATTTTTTGCTCCTCCCGTACTGCCCAATCTCATAATTTCTCAAAATAAAAAATTCTAAAACGATACCTTGAGCAACACTACAAGAGTGTTGATCCATTATCCCACATGTATCCGATGATGTCCCTCATGGTGGTGTATAAATCACAACATCCACATAGAGCTTTGAAAATTAGGAAGCAATAGTTTAGGTGAAATTCCCAAGTGGAAATAGACAAACCATGACCTAGCCCCTCAAACGAGCGAATCATGGCCTAGCCATATGCTCCATTCTCTCCCATGGGAGAATCACTCGATGGTGGTGAGTGTGGAGTTATCCCCATGTGTTGATTCCATTGGTTTATTTCCCTTGTGGGTCCCATGTCAATTTTTGGGTCCATTATTGGCTCCTCCCATACTGCCGAGACTCATAATTTTTCAAAATAAAAAAATTCTAAAAAAATACCTTGAGCAATGTTGTGAGAGTGTTGAGCCATTATCCCACATGTATCCCATGATGGCTCTCATGGTGGTATATAAATCACAACATCCAAATAGATCTTTGTAAATCAAGAAGTAGTCTTTTGGGTGAAATGCCTAAGTGGAAGCATGCGAACCATGACCCAGCCCCTCAAACGAGTGAATCATGGCCTAGCCATATGCTCCATTCTCTCTCGTGGGAGCATTACTCAATGGTGGTGAGTGTGGAGTTCTCCCCATGCATGGTTTCCATTGGTTTATTTTCCTTGTGGTACCCATGTTAACTATGGGGTCCATTATTCTTTCCTCTCGTACTACCCAGTCTCATAATTTCTCAAAATAAAAAATTCTTCATTAGAGATGAATCATTAGTATGATAATTTATCTTTACAACATCAAAATTATATTTGAATAAGGGTACAATAAAGAAATGTAGATAAATAAAATCAAGTCAAATAAGAGAAGAAATTCAATAAAATGAAGAAGAACAACATGTGTTCATTATACAAGAAAAAATAAGACAACATACAATGTTTGGTATAACTCCAAATAGATGATAGGTCAATAAACTAGGATGCATTCAAAACATCCAAATCATTATAAAAATAAAATTCCACCAATTGGTCACTTCAATCCAACAAACCAACAATATATAACACTACCCAAATATAGAGGCAACAAGTAAAATCATAAGCCATTCATTACATCTTAGAATGAAGATGGTACATTAAAAGTCAATTTATTTTGCACTTATTTTCCAAATTATAGAGAAAATAATTTGTAGCATGAATGACCTATTGTTAAGAAAGTATTAAATAAGCATGGTATAACATACAAATTGGAACTTGTTGAAAGAATATTATGTATATTTGTAACTCCAACAAGATATCCCTAGATTACTATAAAATATGAGGATCTCATAGAACTATTGTCAAGAAGTGTACAAACAGTATAAGAAATCAAGATACTAAATGATAACATGCATTGTAATATCATCAAGTTTGATAACATAATTCTTGATAAAGGAATACTTGTTAGACAATGCCAATACGTTATTGGTCCCCAATGGCTCTACTCTATAGACCATAAAGTAGTTTATAGGTTACTATATTTTAGTTCAAGGAAAATATATGGTAGTTATGGGATCATTCAAAGAACTAGATGTAGACACCCAATTTTGATGCACCTAGTCAATGACATCTTCAATCAAGTTACCAAACAACACCTCATCAATACACCCTAACCATGGAAAATTGGACATCAATTTTAGAATATTTCATTAATTTCAAATCCTACTAAAAATCATCAATTGTCTTACCTTAACAAGCCCTTTGATCAATTAAATATATTTAATCAACAACATACCCAAATTTGGGGTGCTTAAAGCCCTAAAAAGTAATATCATATTTGGGACACATTTTGACCTATCAAATCATCTCAAAACTTCATGAAAATGCCATCATTAGAGTAGGGTCAAAAAGAGCTTTTTGACAAGTATAGTTATGCCTATGTTTGGATATTGATTCATCCCTCAAACTGCACAAAAACTACAACTAGGTAGGATAGTTGAATCATGAATTTGCAAAAAGCTCATTTCAGGTCTTTGACTAGTTAAACTAACCATTAGTCAAATTTCCACCATTGTCAAATTTGCTAGTGGTAATTTTACACCTAGTGGTGAATTTACAAAAATTGTTAGAATCATCTCACACACGCTAGAAGCACACATAATCCTTCATCCCACTTCCTCCTCCAATCACACATGCTCCAACTTATCCTAGGCCTACTAATTTTAAAATTTGGTTTCCTCCCTCATAGGATTTTGAATCCATTTCCTCCATAATTCCTCCTCCAAAAATCTATAAATAGAGCCCTTGGGTAAGGCATTCATCAAGCAATTATAAGCTGTAAATACTTTGTAAATTTATCTTCTCATTTGTTTTTCTCTCATTTCTCATTTCTTTAATTCAGAGCTCTTCAATTATGTATTTGGGCAAGTGGAACAAGGCATAAGGGCATTGAAGTAGGACTCATCCTCTTGTTTTTATCATCAAGAAGGAGATATTGGTTAAGAGGGAGAGACTCTACTGGGATTTTATTGTAATCTTCCATTCATAAGTGTTTTCCTCTCCAATTTGCTTATTATTTCATGCATTCTCCCTTACATGCCTTGCTAATACTTAGATTTCCATTGTGCAGCCACTAATATTTATATTTCTTGTCAATTCATGTTTCTAATCATTGTTTTGCAGCCATTCTAGTGATATATTGTGCTTCTTTGTTTTATTTGTAGCATCGTCTTATCTCTTTGCATTTATGCAGGGTTATTTGGCTTTATTTTGTTTACTAATATACTCTTTTCCTCTCATTCATGCAATTTCCAACCATTCATTTTTATTTGATTTTATTTTTAGTCATATATGGTCTCACTTGTTCAAATCCAACACTCGTTGTAGGCTTACTTTATGCTCAATTTATTTTGTATGCATTTTAACATATTATTTGGAGGTTCATATATCTTTTTTATGTGTTCTTTGCACTCTCTTCATGCTAATATTTAAATCTTTTTCATATCATTGCATGGTTTTCATTTGCAGGTCCATGTACTCACATTGACCTCTCATTCATTTCATTTATAGGCATAATATCTCTCTAATCATTTCTTTACCATCTCCTTTTCATTATTTGGATAGTAAACTTTGCTTGAATTTTTGTGTTTATTTAAAGTGTAGCCATATACATATTTCTATGCTTATATTGCTACATTTTATTTAAATTGTAGCTATATACACTCAATTCTATACTCACATTCCTGCATTTTATTTTAAATTGCAGTCATATACATCTTTTTTCCCACATTTATAGTTATTATATGTTTCTAATCATTTCATTGCAAGGTTATTTTCCCACTTTGTTCACCAATATTTGTTTCCATTTCTTTATCGCTGCATTTTACTTGAAATTGCAGCCATATACATCATTTATGTCCATATTCTTATTTGTTGCATGCTTCTAATCATTTCATTGCAGGGTTCTTTGCTGCCTTTTTTCACTAATTTTTGCTTTTATTTCTTTATCACTGTATTTTACTTGTTTGCAGCCATATACATCTTGTATATTCACCTTTCCTGCATTTTCTTCAAAACTAGAGCCATATCCATCTTGCATATTCACTTTTACTATATTTTCTTTAAAAGTGAAGCCATATACATCTTTCATAATCAAATTAGCTACGTTTTCTTTAAAATTGCAGCCATACATACCTTCCATAACCACATTTGCTGCGTTTTATTTAAAATTGCAGCCATACATACCTTCCATAACGACACTTACCATATTTTATTTAGCATTGCAGCCATACATATCTTCCATAACCATATTTTCTATGTTTTCTTTAAAATTGCACCCATACATACCTTCCATAATCACATTTGTTGTGTTTTCTTTAAAATTACAGCCATACATATCTTTCATGCTCACTCTTTTACATTTTACTTTAAATTGCAGCCTTCACATTCTTATTTAATTGCTTCTAATCATTTTATTGCAGGGTTTTTTGGCTTAATATCTTACTAATTTTATCATTTCCTTTATTCATGTTTTTACAGATCATTTAAGTTCATCTTTCTTTGGGATTTATAGGCATTCATATATATTTTATGTTCACTCTCTTTGTTGTAGACATAATAACTTGGCTAATTTAATCCTCTTATTGTTCATGCTTTTATAATCAACAATATTTATTATGCATTTAATCTCTTTAAATTTACAAGCATCTTGATTACATGCTCATTCATACTTTGTTTTAAGTTCTTCCAAATCATCTTGGTTTTAGCATTGTCTTATTTAAATTCTAATCTCTTCTTTACATGCTCTCACATTTTAAATATCTACTTGGCATTATTTTATTTGAATACACACACACATGCATATTTTCTATTCACATTGACTTTGCTTGTTTTGATTTAACACTTTTTTTTTGCATTTGCTCACTCATAGATTGTTTACTAGTCATAATATCTATCTGAACTCCTTGCATAGAAACTAAATTGGATACTTATACTACTTTATACTAAACCATTATTGTGAACATTGGAACTAATTCTCATTCATATGACCAAATATAAATAATACATTCGGAGCCAATAATAGTCCGGAGGTTACGGAACCACCCGGGACCAAAATAGGCGTTGTTATAATAAATAACAATGAGCCTAAAATATGTCCAACAATATAAGATTGTTAGGATCATAATAAATCAAATAAAATATTGAAATATGCTAACATCCCCCCTTATTACAATATTTGAGTAAACTTATAACTACTAGCTATACTAGCATCCCCCCTGCTTACATCATTTTGCAATACATAGAGAGCTGCGAAACAATTCAAATTTGACACGTGCAAGTGCCTTAGTGAAAATATCTGCAACTTGTGCATTGGTGGAGATGAACTGAAGCTGAATTCGGTGCCTTGGTACTTCGTCTCGAATGAAGTGGCATTGTGTATCAATGTGCTTGGTTTTCTCATGATGCACTGGATTCTTAACAAGGTTCAAAACACCCTGGTTGTCGTAGAACAAGTGTATTGGAGATTTTGATGGAAGACCCATACTTGTCAAAATGTGATGCAACCATATCACTTCGCACATAGCTTCACGTGCGACGTGATATTCTGCCTCTGTTGATGAGATAGCAACCACCTGTTGCTTCTTGTTGTGCCAAGAGACAGGACCGGATCCAAGATGAAACAAATATCCTGAAGTTGATTTACGATCATCGTATGACCCGACATAGTCTGAGTCCGTGTATCCCTGTAAGAAGAATTTGTTGTTCCTCTTGTATTCTAGGCCATATTCCATTGTGCCACGGACATAGTGAAGAACTCGTTTTGCTGCTTTCCAGTGAGTAGTCTTAGGTTCCTGCATGAACCTCGAAAGATAGTTGACAGCAAATACGATATCTGGCCTAGTATTGGTCAGATATATGAGACTCCCAATCAGCTGTCGATAGAGAGTACCATCTACCTGAGGTGAATCATCATATCACGATAACTGAAGCCCGGATTCCATCGGTGTTGCCATTGGCTTGCAATCAGTCATGCGATATTTTTCTAACAGTGTCTTGGCATATTTTTTTTGAGACACTTTGATGTAGTGCTCCTTCTGGTTCACTTCCAGACCAAGATAGTAATGGAGAAGTCCGAGATCTGTCATCTCAAAATATTTACACAAGTCTCTTTTGATAGTAGAGATCATAGTTTCTGAACTCCCTGTAATGAGCAGATCATCAACATAGAGTACAAGCAACACTATCTCAGAACCTTATTTCTTGAAATAGAGGTTTGCATCTGATGGACATCTCTTAAATCCATGTTGTAGGAGGTGATTATCCATTTTTATATACCAAGCTCGAGGAGCTTGTTTTAAACCATATAAGGATTTGACCAACTTGCACACTTTCTGCTCTTGGCCTTCCACTTCAAATCCTTCAGGTTGAGTCATGTAGACTTCCTCTTGGAGATCACCATTCAAGAAAAGCACTCTTGACATCCATTTGGTGAACTTTCCACCCATATTGTGTTGCCATAGCACAAAGAACTCGAATAGTGGTCATCCGAGCAGTAGGTGCAAAAGTTTCCTCGTAGTCAATGCCTTCCTTTTGAGCATAGCCCTTTGCAACAAGATGGGCCTTATGCTTATCAATTGTCCCATCTGCCTTGTACTTGACTTTGTACACCCATTTGCAGCCTATGGGCTTCTTTCCGTGTGGCAGATCGACAAGCTTCCAAGTTTTGTTTTTCATCAGAGACTTATACTCAGCATCCATAGCAGCCTTCCATTTTGGCTCACTAAGGGCATCTTGTACAGAAGCAGGTTCATGTTCATTCACTGAAGACATAAACACCCTGTCATCATCTATATCCATATCCTCTGTTTGTTTCTCTTGATCAATAGAAAGTTCCTCAAAATATTGACAAAGATCATCAACCCCAGTAATCTCTACTGCTGCTCTTTGATGTCGAGCCATGCTGCGAGTACGAGGTCTATCCAAAGTCAAATCTGGTGGAGTGGATAGTTTGGAGTCTCTGATTGTATTTGTATACCATTTTGGATTCTTCTTCTATGGTGATGAAGAAGATGAAGAAGTCGAAGGACCTCCAGTATTTGGTGACGAAGGGGACTTCTCAACTTTAGTTTCCACAAGATCTAGGTATACATCTGATGTGCTTTGTGATGTGAAAGCCTCATCAAAAACAACATCTCTACTGACATGAATCTTCTTGGTCAAGGGATCTATCAAATGATAACCCTTAGAGTGCTCATCATAGCCAAGAAGAATACACTTCAATGTCTTCTCATCTAGCTTCTTCCTTTTCTCTTTCGGTATGTGCATGAAAGCATTACACCCAAAAATGCGTAGATGAGATATGGAGGGTTTTCGACCACTCCAAGCTTCCTGTGGAGTCATTCCTTGTAGGGCCTTTGTGGGTGCCCTATTCAATAGGTATACTACTATGGTGACAGCTTCTGCCCAATATTGTTGCTCAAGACTAGCTCCTGTGAGCATGCAACGAACCATTTCCATGATGGAACGGTTCCTCCTTTCAGCAACACCATTTTTTTGAGGAGTATAAGCAGTAGTTAACTATCTCTTGATCCCATGTGTAGTCAAGAATGCTAAAAATTATTTAGAGGTAAACTCCCCCCTCGATCTGAGCGGAGGGTCTTGATAGAAGTCCCTGACTCCTTCTCAATAGATTTCTTGAATTGCTGGAAGAAACCAAATGCTTCAGATTTTAGATGAAGAAAGAACACCCACATCTTACATGAGTAATCATCCACAAACAACTGAAAATACCTCTTCCCCCCACTACTAATGGGTGTGAAAGGACCGCATAGATCGATGTGAATCAACTCCAGAGGTTTCTTGGCTCTTGTAGAGCTTTTCTCAAAAGGTACTCTATGCTGCTTTCCTGCCAAGTAGTCAGAGCACACTGGCAAGATGGAAGAAAGGGAAGGAAGACCCTTTACCATCTCATACTTACTTAGCTCAAGTAAGTAGCCAGAACTAAGATGCCCATATCTCTTGTGCCATAGAGATGTTGCCTCCTTTGTAGAGACTGTCATGGCGACATGTGGAGTAGAGATAGCATCTAAGGCAAATAAGCCATGCTTATATGAAGCGGTTGCAATGTTCTTACCCCTCCTGGTAATAGAACAACACTTCTTGCCTCCCTCAACACTAAAGTTGACAACCATATCCTTGTCCAAAATTTGTGTGACTGACAACAAATTGTTCGCCAATCTTGGAACATAGAGAACTTTGTCAATCTGACACTTGCCATCAGGAAGAGTGACTAAAACTGTACCTTCTCCCTGAACCTTATAGGTTTTATCATCGACAATAGTGACAGGTTTGCCCTCTTTGGCCTCAAAGGACTCAAACCATGATTTGTCGCCAGTCATGTGCTTACTAGCGCCAGAATCGACATACCAAATAGGATCCATCTGCTTGGAGGTTGTGGTAGTCATGAGCACCTTGTGTGCCCACTCAGAATCTGAGTCAGATTCCTCAACAACAACATTCACCTTTGGTTGCTTGTTCTTGTTTTGTGGTTTGTTCTGGCCTTTCTATTTTGGTTGCTTATTCTTGTGCCAACATCTATTTGTATCATGACCCTCTTTGTCATAGATTTTGCAATACCTCTTAGTTTGTTGAGGTTGTTTCCCTTTTGAATATTTTTGAGAGTTCCCTCCTTTCTAAAAATTACCCTTCTTCTTAGAACCCTTCCTGTTGGAATAGAGGGTTGTGTTAGAAGAATCATCTCTCTGAAGTTGGCGTGCCTCTTCTTCTTGAAGCATATTGACCAACTC
This sequence comes from Wollemia nobilis, assembly GCA_028583015.1. Taxonomy (NCBI): domain Eukaryota; kingdom Viridiplantae; phylum Streptophyta; class Pinopsida; order Araucariales; family Araucariaceae; genus Wollemia; species Wollemia nobilis. The sequence continues at coordinate 5,146,764 of JAQPPZ010015863.1, read as the reverse complement.
AACAAAGGTAACTTTTCATTGTGACACCTGAAGGGAAGTGATCAACACCCTATAAGAATCAGGTAAAGCTCTCAATACAATTGGGGTAAGGAGCTTGTCATCAATAGGTTCTCCCAAAGAATTCAACTTTGCTTTCAATTCAGACACTCTGCAAAGAAAGAGTTCAACTGTCTCTCCCTGTTTCATGCTCAGACTGTGTAATTGAGATTGAAGAAATAGAATGGTGGAATCATTCTTTCCCTCATATATAGTTTTAAGGGCATCCCATGCCTCTTTACTATGTTCACAGTCAGCAATGTGGGGTTGAACTGTATCAGACACAACAAGCAAGATGAGCACTTTTGCTTTACTATCTTTCTTGTCAAAGTCTTTCTGATCAGCAGATGGAGTTGTAGTTCTTGAAGCAGATGAAGGTCTTGTTGTTGTGCCAGATACAACATCCCATAAGTCATCCATTTCGAGGATTGCCTTCATCTTATTTTTCCATGGTGTATAGTTAGGACCTTTCAACAACTGATGAGCATCAGTCATTAATTTTGTAGACATTGTGAAGGTTCCTTATATCACCAAATGGTCCCCCCTTCGATATACCTTAATGCCAAGTCATTATACCATACAAAATACCCGCCCTTACGTGAGGGAGACTATAGGTATTTTGAAAAACCAAAAAAATTACCCGCCCTTACGTGAGGGAGACTGTAGGTAATTTTAATGATTATACGATACGTGGTACTTAGGCGGTACTGAAAGGGAATCGCCTCGTTTGATGGCACCGACCTTAGAAAGCCTTCAATCCGCATGCGTGGGGCATAACTTCCCCTAAACACTTTGGATATCCGAACTTTCATCTGGATTTAAGCCTAAACACGAGAGCGATTGGGGTAGTGGATGGAGTAAAAAAATAGCAAAATGGTAAACTTATATCTCCCCGACGATTGATAGAGAACAAGCTCAGACGTCATTTTGGCAGCTATATTAGGTGGCGGATACAGTAGCGCAATCACGACAACTTTACCTGTAAGTGCTAGCCAGAGGTATCACAAATACCGAACGTTGTAGTGCAATAAATTGCACGGATGGGTTTTAATTATTCTGGGGACTTAGGGAGTGTATTTGATTTTAAATTTTAATGAAGTAGTGCAAAAAATGGAAAAATGCAACATACAACATAAAAGTGCCCACAAAAATAAACCACTAGGTGTCGGGCGCTGCCGAAAATGCACCTTTACAATAATGCCAAAATTACCTTTTTCAAAAAATTACTCTCTTTCCCCCCTTGATTTTTGAAAAAAAAATGGTTCCCCCCTTAAAAAAAAATTCTCTAAAGCATCTTTAAATTTTTTTTATCTAAGGTTAATAAAAAATAAATTATTCTTCATAGTAAAAAATTATTAAAAAAAATAACTTTTCAACTATGTAAAAAAAATAATTTAAAAAATTAAATATTAACCTTAGAAAAAAAAATAATTTAAAATAAAAAATTACCTTGTTCGGGGGGGGGTCGGCGGGTTTTGACCCCGTGACCTCAGGGCTCCCAGAGCCCAACCGCTCAGCTCACGACCACGTGAGCTAGCGGGCTGATCCGCTTAGGATCTTGGGCGCCCTCCTACAAGAGGAGTCTCCACGAGCCCAAAACCTCTTCGACGTCGTGCCTCCACCTCGACCGCGGCTCGGGTGGCGCTCGGGCGATGGCTTCGAGTGGCGCTCGGGTGGCGCTCGGGCTACGTTCGGGTGGCGAACGACGATATGCAAAAAAAATTGTTTTTCACTCAAAAAAACTCTCGAAACAGATCGCCTCTACTTCACAGTGCTCTTAGCACTTAGATTCGAACAACTCTGCACCCGAAAACCTCAAAAACTGCTCAAAAAATGCTGCAACTCACAGTGCCAGTGACGCCCTCCGGGAGATAGATTTGATCGCTGGATGAAATCCGAGGACCAAATCAAGATTTTAATCCAGCCAATCTGCTCGAATTTTACTGCTGAAGCCAGGAAAAATCTCAGAAACAAGATCCACTGCTCCCAGAGTTAACAAAAAATAGCAGGTGGCAAACTGGTTTGACGCATTTTTGGCTGAATGACGGGTATGCGACAGAGTGCAGTGAGTTTGTTTTTACTCCCAAAATCCCACATCGATGGGACTTAGGAGTTCTAAGGTGTTTATAACACCCTATACTCCCCTTAGGAGTATCTCTTCTTGGGGAGATGCTACCCCGAGAGGGCGCGGGCTCTCCTCCCACGTGGGGTTGGCCGCCTTGTTGGCTGCCAACTGTGCACTCGTGCTTGTTGTTCGATCTTGCCTTGCGCTCGGTTGTTTGACCTTCCGCCTTTCGACTTGTTGGTCGATCCACCTTGTTTGTCGATCCCAAAATTTTAGGATTACTTTCTCCAAAGTCGAACCCGATTCCAAAGTCGAATCACCCGAGTCTCACACTGCCCACTCGGGCACGATTTCTAATGGAGAATAAAAAATTCTCCAAAGCTTCTGCCATGATTTCCAATGAAGAAATATTTTCAATGAAAAAAAAATCTCCTCCAAAGCTTCGCTCCTGATCATCAAAGCTCCGCTACAAGATCATTCAAAAATGAGAGCGGAGGTTTGCTCTGATACCATGTGAACATTGGAACTAATTCTCATTCATATGACCAAATATAAATAATACATTCGGAGCCAATAATAGTCCGGAGGTTACGGAACCACCCGGGACCAAAATAGGCGTTGTTATAATAAATAACAACGAGCCTAAAATATGTCCAACAATATAAGATTGTTAGGATCATAATAAATCAAATAAAATATTGAAATATGCTAACATTTATTGTGTTGTATTTTTTCATCGAAGTCATAACTCTAATAAATAGCAATTTAAAAATATTTTAGATCCTTTTTTTGCTTTTGAGACATCATGAAGATATTTAAACATCAACAACTAGGGATATCTTCCCTTTTTGTAACAAACCTCCTAGAACAACTATTATTTTTAGATAAATTAATCAGCTATACTTATTTTACTGCTAGAATGTGGTATTGTTGATGTATTTTGTGATTACAAGACTAGGTACCCTCCTTCAGGCAGACATATAAAGGTTGACTACAATAAGTGAGGAGGGATATGATGGAGGTGTGAAAAATTACCATGATACTTGACTACATGAAATCTCAATTTATGACACTCATGTAGATGCATTATGACTTTTTTCTTGCATGAATAAGTGTGTGTACCTTGATTGCATATTGTGTTGAATATTTATTGTCTTATACCTTGTCTTATCATAATTTATCAATTAATTAAAATTATGAAGAGTGGATATTATTAATTAAGTGTTAGTTGTAAATAATATAAAATAAATATTATTTATAAAATAATATAAATAACTAAATTAAAAGGTTGAGAATTGTTAAGTCATTAAGACCTTAATTTATGTAAATATCTTCATCCATAATTGATGCCTAGTTGAAGTCCTCCCTATCCACCTTGTGGGTTGAGATCATGGTGAGTGGCTCTCCATGCACTCTAGTGGTATCACTCATTCTATAAATTTTCTTCTATGGAAAGACATTGGTTATTCAGATGGTCTTGCAAAACTTGACAAAGAAGTGAGAAGCCTATAGTGAACACCAATAAAAATAATTTGTTAATAAGAGTAAAATTTGTTTGTTAAATAGTAGATAAGCTATGAGATTATTATCCTTAATTGTTTTCTGAATTGATGAAGTATATAGCTTAATATTCTTAATGGTTGGAAGCCTTATTTTCTGTTGTCAAGAAATGACTTGTAAATCCTTAGTCTTTGTCTCGTAGAAGCTCTATCTCTACCTATACAAAATCTATTAATCATAATACTCAACTATCCTAATCTATGTTTTTGAAAGATACTTATTTTTCATATATGTGTTATTTGAACGATTGTAAGATACTTATATATATATATATATATATATATATATATATATATATATATATATATATATATATATATATATATATGATTTTGTGAGAAATTTGTATGAGTATGATTATATGAAAGAATTATTTAATGTATTTTGGTGTATCCACATGTAGGTGTCATTGAAATGCATGAGCATTCTCTGGTTGATTTTTGAGCATAAGACGGTCATTGAAATGCATGAACATTTTGTGGTTGATGTTTGAGCATAACATAATCATTGAAATGCATGAGCATTGTATGGTTTTTGTTTGAGCATATGATGATCATTGAAAAGCATGAGTAATATGTGGTTAATGTTTATGCACATTGTTGTATTTTGGTATATTAGCATTGCATTGCATTTTTAGGAGCCCACAAAGCCATTTTAATCCCACCCAAAATGGCCCTTAAAGCTAAAATTTAGAATGACTGCACCAATTGTTATTGTGTTGAAGTTGGTTGTAGCATCTAGCATGAGATCGATTTGGATGCATGCTCAGATATTTTGAAGTCCTTGTAATATTGGAGAGAAATAAGGTTAGAGGTATCAATATGTGGGATGTAATTGCAATTCATTCTATGGTGCACCATAATATTTTTAAATGTATTTTGCTTTCATTTTGCTATGTGAATTTATGGGGTTTATGAAAGTAGATTTAAAATTATAGTGTAGCCTGATTATAAATACATTGTTAGAACACTTTATTCTACTCTCACAATTATGAGAATGCCAAACTTTGGAATGAGAAAACTTTTATATACCATTGTAGAAGATGATTTATTCTTTTTTTATTTGTGGAAAACATTCCAGAACAGATTCCACTTTTGGGTAAGACCCAAGGAGACAGGGGTATCCATTCCGCCAAAAACACCCAAGACTCGAACCTGACATACCACCTTTGACATACTCAAGGAGCAAACAAACACACAAAACTGTTTAAAAAATAAAAAATAAATAACAATAAAATTAATAAAATAAAATAAAAAACATGTTCCTTGAGTGTGTCAAAAAGGAAAGCACAACCAAACACACACACAATAAGATAAAAAAAAACACAACACGAACCACATAGAAAAAATACAAGAACAACATAACAAAACACAAACATGACAAAAACAACATAACACTACAAAGACATAACAAAAAAAAATCTAAAAAATAAACACAACCAAAACCTAAAAAATAAAAAATAAAAATAAAACAACAATAGACAATAAACAAAAAAAAACATAGAAAACATTCACACATAAAAACGTGAATTAACAGAAACAAAAAGAAACAGAAGAACAAGAACAACAAAAACACAAGAATAATAATAAAAAACATTAAAAAAAACACAAAGAACACAAAAACAAAACAAAACAAAAGAACACACACACCTTAAAAAACTAAACAAAAAAGAAAAAAAATTGAACAAAACAATGACCTTTCTAGACCATAAAACTTTCAAGGCAAGAATCGGAGGAAACACAAGAAAGAATAGTTTGATATAGGGAACTAAAATAACCTGATCGAACCAAATAGAAGCAAAAAAAAAATCAATAAGAAACTAGGTACCTTCAAAACTGGAGCCATCCAAAGAAATGATAGAAATAAGAGCTTCCCTAATTTGTGAAGCCCACCATGTAGGAGGGTGGCCATAACAAGTAAGATCACCTTTATCCAAATCCCAAGCTAAAGCATCGGCACTCTTGTTTTGATATTTGACCAAATGATTATAATCAACTTTCAAAAATCCCATCTGGATTATTTGAATCTTCTCAATAATTATTTTTATTATCCAATCAACCTTATGATTCTTAGGAGTCTTCAAAAGATTAATTATGAGTTCAAAGTTAGAATCAACTAACACATTTTCCCAATTAACCTTAGTAACCTCTTGAAGGCCTTTGAGGATACCATACCTCTCAACAAGGTTATTGAAAAGAATACCTAAATTCTTAGCAAAAGTAAAAACCAGGGAGCCATCTAAAAGTCTACCAATTCCTCCTACACTGGCTTTTCCAAGGTTCCCTCTAGAGGATCCAATTTCTTTAGGAGGAGGTTTCCAATTTCTTGTCCTATCCATATTACAAATACTCACATTCCCTTTAATTTGGTTACCCTTAGAAGATTTAATATTCAATATTTGCATCACTTGATCCCATATTTTGTGGGAGTTTTGGGGGTGATTAAGGAGTTGATGGACTGATTCAACTAAGTTGGCTATGGTATTTTTCCAAATATAGTGAATATCCTTCCTATATTTATTAAAAATATAGTTTTTCCTTTCATTCCAAATATTCCAAAGAAGAATGATAGAACCTATCCAAACTAACTGCATAATAAAATTATCAACACCCTCTTGATTAGGCCAATCCCTCCAAAGATGATCAAAAGTAAAAAAATTGGACAGTTGTAAGTCATGTAAAGTGGCAATTCTCCTCCATAGCTCAGAGGATAAGGTACACTCAATAAAAATATGGCTAAGAGTTTCTACATTCTCTTCACACATTTCACATCTAAAAGGACCATGAAAACCATGCTTCATAAGTTGCTCACTAGTAAGCACCTTACAATGCAATAAAATCCAAGTAAAGAACCTCACCTTAGGCTAGATATTTTGAGCCCACAACTAAGAAAACATTTCATAATATTGGTTGGTATTATTATGAAATAAGGTAAAATAACCTTGAGAGATTGAATACTCACCCTAAGTAGTGTTGTTCCATCCAAAATAATATTTTTCATGGGATCAAGAGAGAGATCTCATATGAAGGATGTCTTGGATATCTTGTCTTTGCCTTTTTGGAATTTTAATAGGCCACTCCTCAATAGGGATTCAATATCTACCAACCTTTGAATTACCAGTATAGTACCGACAGTAATTAGCCACCTTTATCTAGTTAGTTTGGTGAAGCTCCTCCATCCAAGGCCTCTAATCGAAAAACTAAGTTATCAAAGGCTTGTGACCATCCCAAGAATCTATCCAAAAATTTACCTGTTGACAATTATAAATGATCCAAAATAAATTTTTCTCTATCAAATCCTCACCAGTCTTAAGAACTGCTAAAATTGGAGAACCTTTGGTAGGAAGTTGATAGTGAACAAGGTCTTTAGGACTTTTGTTCTCATCATATTTAGCACAGATAATATTGGCCCAAAGAGCATTGGGGTTATGCAACATCCTCTAATATAATATAGCAGCTAAAGCTTTGTTGTTATTAGTATAAGACTAGAATCCTAATCCCCCTTCATTCTTAGGAAGACATAAAGTGTCCCATTTCACCAAGGTCAATTTTCTTTTCTCCTTAGTACCACTACAAAGAAATCAATGAATAATTTGATCCATTTCTCAAAGAACAACCTTTGGGATATTCAACATGGAAGATACATAAATAGGAATAGCTTGAAGGACTGATTTTACCAAGGTGATTCTACCCCTAGAAGAAAGCCACATGTTGGTCCACTTTCCAATTTTCTTCTTGACATTTTCCAACAACCAATTCTATTATTTATTTTTCTACCTTTGAATATTGATGGGAATACCTAAATAAGTGATCGAAATGGAGGTCTTCTTATACCTTAATTTATCTAAGACTATGGATTCCTTTCTGGAAGAGCAGTGAAAGAAAATATCTTTAGATTTATCTTCATTGATCAACTACCCAATAGCCTTAGAAAAATAGCTAATGATTTGATTAATATTAGAATATTCCTTAACCGTAGTTTTACCTAAAATAGTAGAGTCATCCACAAATTGAAGATGAGAGATAGGTCTAGCTCCATGAGTAATGGTAACTCCCTCAAGGGTTTTGTTTTCCCTATTTTTGGTTATAGTCCTACCCAAGCATTCAACAAGAATGATGAATAAATAAGGGGATAGCGAGTCACCTTGCCTAATACCTCTAGAATTTGGGAATGGTTGAGAAGGCCTACCATTGATAAAAACTAAGTAGAAAACTGAAGATATACATCTCATAATCCAATACTTAGAGAAACCAAATTGCCTCAAAACTTTGATAAGGAAGTGTCAATCCACTCTGTCATAAGATTTGGATAAGTCTAACCGAATGAACATGGAAGGAGATTTTTGCATATCCATGGAATGGATGGCTTCTTGAGCAAGAACTATGTCATCTACTATTTGATGCCCTTCCACATAACCCCCTTGCTTAAGGTAAATCATATTATACAAAAGAGACTTTAACCTTTGTTCCATGATCTTAGTAATGATTTTGAGAATAACATTACATAAAGCAATAGGTCTAAAAGCTGAGATATGATCAATATCTTGAGATTTTGGAAAAATAGTAATATAAGTTTTATTAATAACCTTAAAAATTTCTTTGGCTTTCCTGGCTTCTTCCACCACCTCTAATAAATCATCATGAAGGATATTGCAGAACTCTTGGTAGAACTCAATGGGAAAACCATCAATACCTGGGGTTTTTCCTTTTTGCATTTTAAAAATACTTATTGAAGCTCATTGATAGTAATAGGAGAATTCAAAATAGATTTCTCCTCAGAAGCGATAAGATAAGGGATTGCTTGAAGAACATTTTGTTGAGAAGCTTATTCAAGAGGAGTAGCAGTAAAAATATTTGAAAAGTAATTGACAAAAATAGAGTTCATACCATCCCAAGTATAGAAAACATCTCCAGAATCCAATTTTAGGAAAGAAATAAAGTTGTGATATCTTCAAGATAGAAGATATTTGTGGAAGAAATTTGTGTTTCGATTTTTGTCTTTGAGCCATTGAATTCTAGATTTTTGATTCCATAGGATTTCTTCTTTTTTTTCCCATTCCTATAACTGAGTTGTGAGTTTAATTTCATCTACACTTCTATTCTCTGTTAGGACATCTAAATAGATTTTCTTATTCAAATTTTCAAGTTGAGCAATAACTTCATATTTTTTATGAACATCCCCAAAATCCTTCTAGTTCCAAGTCTTGATTTTGGATTTAATGTATTGCAGTATTTTGGAAAAATAGAACATATTAGTCCCATGCCTAGGCTTACCTTCCTTCCACAATTGTTGCACACGAGGTCTAAAGGAACTGTCTTTGAGCCACATTAATTGAAAATGAAAAGGATAGAAACTCACATTGGTTTTCCACATTTCTACCATGACTAGCCAGTAATCCAAACTAGCATTGTTAAGAGTATTCACTTTACGAATGTGACCATGGATTAATAAATTTTTAGAGAGAAAAAGCCTATCCAATCTCTCCATTATACAAGCTAAGCCTTGCATTCTGTTAGACCAAGTCATAAGGCCATTATCTGGTTAGATGTCCACTAGATTGAGGTTTGCAATATATTCGCTTATGAGGTCAGTTTTTTTGTCCAATTTTTGATTTCCCATCATTTCGTCATCCAAAGATAGGATGGTATTGAATTATCCTCCAATAAAGATCCAAGCTTTAGGAAAATGAGAGATAATTTGAGTTATATCCTTCCAATGTCTTATTTTTTCCTCCAAAGCAGTCGAAGCATAAATAGTAATACAAAGCATAATTTGGTTGGGATGTCTACTTTGAATAGCTATAGCCAACAGATGCCAACTGCAAACCATATGGTGAATAACTACCTCTTTTGGGTCCCAAAGACAAGAAAAGCCACCATAAGTCCCCTGGGAACTAAGGGAAACCACTTTTCCAACTGGCCAAATTTTATTGGCAATTGAGTCTATATCCTCCATGACATCTATGTTTCTTGAAGGAAAACAAGATGTGGATTTATCTGAATCATTATTCTAATTTTATTTTATTTTGAAAGACTCCCTTTGAGTCCTCTAATATTGCAAGTGATGATATTCATTAATACCAGGGCTAAAAATTTTGGGAAGGGCATTAATCTTACCTTCCTCTACAAGTTTTTCACCTTCTTTTACCATATGATATTGATTGGTTTTATGACCTACTTTTTTATTAGAATTCATCTTCAGTTGTTTTCCCTATTTCTTGACTTACTCTAATTGAATCTGAGATGGCTTCTAACCTTGAAGATTGCTCATACACAACCAAAATTTTACTAGAGGATTCAACAAAGTCTATATTGGGACCTATATTATTTGAAGTTTTGACATTTAAAATATTGTTTTTCTTGTGTAAATTTTCTCCCTTTGTTTCTATTGAAAACCTTTGATTTGTTGGTTTATCTCTGAGTTCTTCCCTTCATATTTAAATTGTGTTTCTAAGATTTTTGTTTCTATTATTTCCTCTTCCTCACTTGGGACATAATTTGTTGAAAGCATTTCAAACATATTAGCAGATGACTTTGATTGATCCTTCATAACTAGTTTTTTCTGAGTGTTCTTCTTCTTAGGCATTTGGAAACTTGTTGAGTTTATATCTTCTTTCTTTTGATCAAGAATTTTATTTGAGCAAGCACTAGCCAAATTACCATATTCATGGCAAATTGTACAACAAAAAGGAATGTTCTCATAGTCCACTACTTGCTCCAAAGTGTCTTCCTCAAATTGTAATGTGATATTTTTAGGTAGGGATTTTTCAAAATCCATTAAAACATAAATTCGAGCATAAATAATATGTTCAAAATTTTGAGTACAATCAACAGTCATCATAAAATTTTCTAAAGAGTTTCCAATTGAAGAAAAAATAGTAGGATTCCAAAATTTAGCAGGGATGCCAAAGGGTCGAACCCATATGGGAGATGTAGAAGGCATCTCTTCTTCGGCTTTAAATTTATTATGCTAGGGCTTCATGAAAATCTGTGTCTTTCCAAAAAACCAAGGACCCCCTTGAAATGTTTTCTCTCTATCTTCATTATTAGCAAATAAAACAAGAAAACAACCATTTAGATAAATAGAGATTTGTAACTCACCTTTACTTTTCTAGATTTTTGTAGCCTAGACTTTGAAAGCAAATAGGCTCAAATGAAAACACACGAAACAAAAAAATTAGTCCTCTTTTTTCCAAATCTTCAATGTCGGTCTTAATGTTACCCATATCAAGCCTAACAATAGGAGTTCCATCAATTGCTTTAAGATATCTTGACTCCGTTTTCCTGGGATCAATCTTAGGCATTCTTATAGGTTTATGGGAAGCCCTAAGATTAATATTAGCATTGGTATGAGGCTATCCACCATGGAGAGCATCCCTAAAATTCATTTTTGGGACTGAGTCTTCAAAATTCTTACCCTTGATAGGGGTTTTCACAATAGAATTATTTTATCGGTGCACCATAGCACTAGATTCACTTGATATCTAAGCCATTTTTTGATAAACTAATTGAAATTTATTTCATGATCTATTTAATACTTGCCCTAGATATCGTGGAAAGGTATGATTTTCACTTTTCTTTTATGCAACATATTGGAAGCCATTGTCACTCAAGTTCATAGCATGATATATTGAAAGACATATTTCTAACCCATATTGAATCCCTTGAAACATATCCTACTAAAATATTGAGCATAAACCACAAAAATATTGGCCGCTAGAACCCGAAGGCCCTAAAAACCAGCCTCTGGAGCTACTTGCACTCAACCCAGATGAAACCCTCACACAATAGCTTGCCCAAAATCTTGTTCACACATATGTATATTCTAGGATCTTTGTTGCTCCAAATGATCTAAAAATTGGTGGAGATGTTATAGGATGTTTTAGGCATCTACCCTCACCATTTCAGCTCAATCCGAGTTTGGATGAGTGAGATATGGCCGAAACAAGTTCGACAGTTTGGACAATCCTACGAAAAATGTCCCTCCTCAATCCAGCTTCTCTGTCATCAAAATTTCTCTCCAAAATATAATATACATCTATCTAGAACAGTTGATAGTATCCAAATAGATTGTTCTAATTTTTAGAATTTCCTTTTATAGGGATTTTAATGGTACCGATTGGATGTATAAGTCAATGTGCTATAGTTTATAAATATTTTGACCTATGTAAGACTATGATGATAATTGGAAACTTAGGAATATTACACATTCTTACTGAAGATTTAATAGTTTAATAGTTGAGTTGTTCTAATTAATTTAAGTGACCCCTTATCTGTATTAGGTGAATAGTTAAGTAAATGTGTTTGTTGGTCAGATAAATGAGTATACACAAACATTCAAACACCTTTAAAAATGAAGCTGACCCTTAACCACGAATAATTTTATTTAAAGGATTCACTTATTATTATCATGTATTATTATATCTTCTCTTAAGAGTTAATTTAATGCTTACTTATTTAATAGTAGACAAGGGTAGTTTCATCACCGTCAGTCACAAAATTTTAATAAATTCGTTATGAATTTATACATTCATAGAATTCTTCGGTAGCGATACAACATATTATTGCTTCCTAAAATATATATAGGGAAAAGTTTTAGTTATAGCTTGATATTATTTAAAAGTATAATGCATATACATATGAGCTTAAACAATGCCAGTAGTTACCAACCACCTTTTGCTAAACAATTGAATGTCAAAACATTGTTGTAAAATGAGGACTTTATAGTTAGAGTGCAACTCAGATTTTCAACCTTGCGATTGGAAAGAGTGCCTAAGCTAGTGCTTAATCTTAGGCAAGATCTAATTAATAATAGGAATACCATTATACATAGATCCCAACATGAATTAAATTCATTAAGGTTGTCATATTATTTTTATATTCCTTTTTGTAATCGAAATTGACCTTTTTATTAATTAGCTTATTAAGTAAGAATAAGTAGAGGATTAGAAATATGTCTTTCATTACTTATTTTATGAAAATTACACTCTTAAAATAATTTTTTATTTAGTTGGTTATTTAAAGAAAATACATGTGTGGAATACTTGTTAAATGATTTAGTTAAAGGTTTTATTTATTATAGAAGGAAAATGAAAATGAAAATATTTTTTATATATTAATGATATATGTTTTATTTAAAGCTATAATAGTTTCAATAAATAATACTTATATTGTTAGCTCAAAAATGTCTTATTTGATTATGAAAAATATGGAAAAAATGGTTTAAAATGAGAGTGCCATTGAAATGTCATAAACCCCAAGCATACTTAAATACAAGTTATCGGTGAGGATGATGAATATAAACCTTCAACCCAAATTTATTTATAATCATCATTGTGGATTATTCAACAAAACTAGGAACCCTCTACCATTGGGATGTAGGTATGCATTCAAAGTTATTCAAGAGTGGCTATATTCCTAATGAGATAAGTCATGGTGGTATGGTAACAAGAGATGGTATGGACCATATCATCTAGGTCATTATATGAGTAGTTTAGTGATGGATTCTTGCTCAAAATATAATTAAGGGATATCTAGCATGAATAGGAAGCAAAACTACTTCATGATGGATGGTATGGGATATCTCATCATTAATTGTATATTGAAAAGAGATACTAGGTCCAAAGGTAGTGTAATGACATGGACCTAATTGTGCCATAGTAACAATTGTGCCATCCTAGATTTTATCGTCTTCATGTCAGGGAGTTCTACTTGAGTTATTAGCTTTACAAATGGTATTTCAATATGGAGTGGGAGAATAACTTATTTTCCATAGACCAATGGATAAGGAAAAAAATTTAATGACTTATTCACTATAATTATGTCCACCTAAAGTGTTTGATAAAGCAACAAATTCCAATCTCTTTTGTTTTATCCAATGGTTTTTAATAATTTTCAAAAGATTTTTGTTGGTAGATTCAGCCAATCCATTGCATTGTGGATAATAATTAGAGAATTTCTCAAGGTATATGCGATATTTACTAGAAATTTTGATTAACCGTGCTCCTATGAAAGGATTCCCATTGTCACTCCCTAATGTATCTAGAATTCCAAACCTAATTTTTAACTTTTTGATTACCTCTATCACAATATCTTGGTTGGCTACTTTTCTAGCAATTGCCTTAGTAAATTATGTAAAATAATCAGTTGCTATGAGAATGTACTTGTGATCTAGTGATAAGGTTGGGTTAATGACTTAGATGAAGTCTAACCCACATTGTTAAAATGGATCTTCACTAGAAATTGGGCATAATGGCAATGAAGTATTTATATTCCTATCAATGAATATTTGATATTTTTATCAAGACTAGAATACTTTGAATGAATCTATGAAAATTGTAGACCAATAGTATCCTAACCTAAGGATATTAATGGCAGTAGTCTAACCTAAATATTACCCACTAGATAGGTCTAAGTTAAATTCAACCGATACTTTCTCTTTTTATTTTAGCTTTATGCATCTCAAAATGACTCCACCAAAATTATTTTGATATAGGCCTTCTAATAATAGGATATCTATTGAAGCCTGTATATTCTTCATTCTGATGCATTTAATCCTTCTAGAAATCTTTCTATCTAAACATATTTGATTAATTCTTTCATCCAATAAAGCCTTTCAATATGTTGCCTGGTCCCAAGCACATTTTCTATGTCACCTCCAATGCACATGTTATAGCCTTGTTTTACGAAAGTGACTAACTGTTGGCATAATGATTTACATTTTACCAGCTTAGTAGGGTGAATCTCCACATCATACTCTTGTATTATAGTAATTCATATAGGTCTTTTATCACCTAATTGCCCTTGCATGATGAAGTTTCTAATATCCATATGAACCACATAGAATATGGTCTTACTTTGTGATAAGTAATGTCTAAACATTTTTAAAGACATAATGACTACAAATACTTGCTTCTCTATGAAATTGTAGTTCTTTTGATAGTCATGGAAAGTTTCTAAAAAATAATACTATATGTTTGTCTCCTTTGACATCTTTTTGAGTTAGCATTATAGCACAACTGTCCTCAGACCCATAGACATATAAGATAAAATCTCTACTAAAATATGGTTTGATTAGCACTAGAGATTTTGTGATGGTTTCTTTGATCTACTCACATGATTTCCTCCTCTCTAGGGTCCATTCGAATGTACCAACCTTCTTCATAAACTCTATCACGAGTTTAATAATTTATGCAAAATATGATACAAAATTTCAAACAAATTTATTTGCCCAAAGAAATATTGTAAATCTTTTTTACTTAAGGAGAGATGGAGAGATAGGATTTCTTGATTTCTTTCTATATTGATTACCATACCTTGTTTTCAAACTATATGATCTAGGAATTTGCATTCATGAATAGTAAAGATTGATTTCTTTGGATTTAGTGATATTCCAAACTCCCTACACTTCTAAAAAAAAAATTCAAGGTGATTTAATTGTTATTATTTGTTATGAGAGAAGACAATCATATCATCTTAATATATCAAAATTATTGTAATAACTAGGTCTCCAAAGGAAAAATCCATAACACATTGGAATGTTGCACCAACATTTGGCAGTCCAAATGGCATCCTTTGATATGCCAACATCCCTCATTTGGTAGTAAATGATGTTTTGTGTTGATCTTCATCTTTTACCTATATATAATTGTACCCTGAGAAGCCATCTAGAAGGGAAAATATTTTTCCCCTATCATTGTATGTGAATTTGATCAATTTGAGGCATAGGATATTGATGTTTCAGTGATGCCTTATTCAAATTTTTGAAATTGATGTGGAGATGAATGTCTTCATTCTTTTTTCATGGACACTAGATTTGCAACCCATTTAGAATGCTTAATTGGATAGATGATCTTGTTGTTTAGTAGCTTAAGTAGATCTTGTTTCATATATACCTATATTTTTGGATTTATTGGCCTTGATTTTTGCCAAAATAATTTTACATTAGTGGTTGGTTCAATCGTATTTTGAAATGCATTTTTGTCATACACTCAAAGGTCATCATAGCTCCAGGCTATAATATATTCATATTGCATGTAGAGTGATTTGAACTAATCTATTGTCTCCATAGTACATTTAACTTTGATATTTAGAAGTTTATCGTATTAAATCTCAATCTCTCTATGGGTTTGTTCTTCTGTCTTCATTCTTTGACCTAAATTTGTATGATTGTTGTCAAGTAGGCTTTCTAGAGTGATCAGTTCCTTGGGAATATATTTTTTTTTAGCTAAAAAATATCTTCTTGATCAAATTCTTCTGAAACTTTCTCTTTTTGAAATGTGTATATTTCTTACCTTTTTAGAAAATAAATGATTTGGTGATCATCCTTAAACACTTGCTAGAATACTTCTTTGTCAAGGACAGATGGCCTAAAGATCAAATTTACCATATTTTTCTTCCTTGGGTTATACTCTATAGCAGGTGCATAGTTGTGCCTTGAGTGGCAAGTGCATCAACCAATTCATTATGCCTCCACAAGATGGATTTTATTTTTAAATCTTCAAAGCTTTTAATAAAATCCCATACCTTGTTGTAGTATACTTTTAAGTAATGATGATTGTTGCTACATTTTTATAACTTGATTAAAAATTAGCTTAGAATCACCATAGACAGTAAGAAATTTTAATGCCCGATTTCTCTACTTGCTTTAATCTGAAACACAAAACCTTATATTATGTAGCATTATTTGATGCAACTTCATGTCAGCCTATAGAAAAAATCCTTTGTACCTTCTAATGAGGACACTGATGCAACTCTAACTCTATCAAAATAGAGTTTCCAAAGCAACTCTAGCTCCATCAAAATAGAGTTTCCAAAGCTCTTATTTACGTAGTTCTTGATTTGAAACTATTGTAATATTTTTTTGCTTTAAGCTTAAGATGTGTATGTGCCATTTCTAATATCAACTAAGACATTATAATTTTTTAAATATAATTTGATTTTTTTTTTTCATTTCATCCACAATATCTTCTAGTGGATTAGCCTTTTGAATATGATATTGATGTATTCATCTTCCTCATTTTTTCAATGTGCTAAGTTGTGGGATTTTTGGAAAGAATTTTATTTGTTTTGCCTTTATATAGAATAATCATGTGAGAGTAGTCCAAGTACATGTAGCCTCCCAATTTTGTCATGAATTCATGTGAAAGGTAGAGACCAAAGTATGGCTCTAAGTCCACTACAACTATTTCTTGTATCATGGTTATCTTTGGTGCTCTATGGAGTGTCATAGGAACATCTTTGACTATTCCAACATTTTTCATAGGAGTGTCATATAATTGAAGGATTCCAATACATAATTTATAGTTTATGGATATCCTTGTTCTTGAAAGTAGTGCATTTTCCAAAGATGATTATCAAAGGAATCTCATACCTATAAAGGATATGGTTGAAGTTAGAGACTTGAGCTCTAGTCATTGTAGCTAGGGGTATGGCTTCTACTCGTTTGGTGAAGTACTCAATTGCCATGATGATAAACTTATGACCATAAAATTACGTGGAATTAATATTCTCAATAATTTTCAATCCCCACATGAAGAATGGTCAAGAAGAAGAAATAACCTGAAGGTTTTGAGAAGCATGAACAAGGTTGTCATGGCATTGATAATTGTCGCAGCATCAAACTTAGTCACATGCATATTTCTTCATGGAGAGCCAATAGTATCAAATTTGTAATAGCTTCTTAGACATAGCATTATTTCTAAAATGGCCTCCACATGATACTTCATGAGCTTCACTAAGGGCTAGTCAAGCTTCATCAGAGTTAAGGCATCGTAAGAGGATACCCTCAAAATAATGTCGATATAAAGTATTACCAATTATCACAATTTGATACGCTCTTTTTTGTAAAATATTTTGTTGGTTTCCATCTAAACCATCATGCATCATGTCATCTTTAAGAAAATTAAAAATATTTATGTACCAAGGATCAAATTGAAAAACTCCAATGTTTAGGACATCTAATGGAACAAGGCTAGAATGAAGGGATGTGGGCTCTTGAAGTTTTTGAATAATAATCATTGCTTGATCATCTTCTAACTCCAAGGTGATAAAGGATGAAATAGTTTCCATGGAATCCACATGGTAGTTGGAGGATCTAGGGATATACTCTATGGTTACCCTATCGAAGGTGGATAAGAGCTTGGTGATAATCTCCTTGTAAGGTTTTAGTTTATCATATCTGGTTTGATAAACATGGTTGATCTAATTAACCACAAGTTGAGAATCACCAAAGACATAAAGTACTCTAACTTTCAAGACTAAAGTTTCCCTAATACCTAGGATCAAAGCTTCATACTTTGTAGTGTTATTAGTGCAAGAGAAATAAAGCTTGAAAGAAAGGAGGATGAGTGGTTTTACGGGGTGACTAGAATAATTCTAGCACCAATGCCCTTTAAGCATCAAGGTCCATAAAAAATAAAGTCCAAGACTTAGGCTCTTCTACTTATAAGCTAAGGCACTCATCAAGAAACTCAAAAAATAGAGGATGAGCAGACTCTAGGGGAGCAATGACTAGCTGGTTAGCAATCACCTGACCTTTTATATGCTTATTACCTATAATGTTAAGTCGAATTCAATAAGGGTTAGAACCCACTTAGCAGCTTGACCTAAATGCTAGGGCATTAACATTAATTAGTAGAGAAGATCAATATTTGTGACTTACTAATATCTTATGGCTGAGCATGTAGTGTCTCAACTTTTAAGAGTCAAATTCTACAATGAGGTAAAGCTTCTCTAAGAGAGTGTATTGGATTTCATAGATAACCAAGGTTCTACTAATATAGTAGATAGTTCCTTCTTCTTTTTTATCATCATGTTAAACAAGCATAGCCCCCAAATTTTGGGTTGTGGCTACTATATAAAGCATAAAATTCTTGTCTGGCCTAGGGAGGATAAGGGCATGTGGGGAATCAAGATACTTTTTGAGTTCATCAAAGGATTTTTGACACTCGGAATCTCATTGGAACACTACATCTTTATTAAGAAGCTTAATAAAGGGCTAACACTTATTGGATAAATGGGCTATGAAGCGATAGATAGCTTGAAATTTTCTTTGCAAGCTATGTATGTCGATTAGGTTACAGGGAGGAGGTATGTCAATGATAACCACTATCTTAGCGAGATCCACTTCAATGCCTTGCCTAGACACTATGAAGCCTTGCCTAGACACTATGAAACCTAAAATATTTCCATATCTAGATCCAAACACACACTTACAGGGATTAAGATGAACTTTGTATTCTTGAAGTCTTTCAAATATCTATCTTAAATCTTGAGCATGAGTCTCTCACTTTATGTAGTGATAAAGAATATCATCCACATAGTATTCCAAAATATCCTGCATCATGTCACAAAAAATATATGGCATGGTCCTTTGGTATGTGGCACCAATGTTCTTCAAACCAAATGGTATTACTTTATAACAAAAGGTACCCCACTAAGTTTTGAAAATTGTCTTGGCCTAATCTATGGGGGTAATCCTGATTTGATTGTCCTAAGAAGCCATGCATGAGAGATCATTCCATGTCCAATGGTAAAATCTATGATCATATCTATGTTGGAGGAGGAAAGTCGTCCTTGGGACATGCTAAGTTAATATCTTAAAATTTGGTACATAATTTGATTTTCCCTTCCTTTTTAGCCACAAGAATGATGTTGGAGATCCAATCAGAATAGTTGATGGCCTTTATAAAATTGATGTCAAGGAGTTTTTGGAGCTCCTCATTTACTAAGAGGGTGACCTTAGGATGTATCTTCCTAATCTTCTACTTAAATATTTTGGCATTAGGTCTAAGCACTAAGTAATGCATGACTAATAAGGGGTCAATCCCTAGCATGTCAGCATATGACCAAGTAAAAATATTTTTTAATTTTATCAATAATATGATCATTTCTCCTACTTGTCCATGGACAAGGCTTTTCTTATATTTAATAATTCTAGGGGTTTCTATGATTCCCATATTAATATCAAGGGTCTCCTCGATGAGGATGTGGGATTCATCATCATAGTGAGGAGGGGCAAGGATCACTCTTAATTGTTCAAGGTATTCGAGAGATAGGAATAAAATCCACTTGAGAACTAGAAGACTCAACATGGATGACAGGAGGAACTGACCCATCAAAGAAGATGTTATTTTAGAGGATATCTTCATAATCCATATCACAAAGAGATCTACTTCAACATACTCCCTTGGGGTCACAACTAACTCAAGGTGCACCAAAGTTATCACATTGCAAAACAATATATTTGAGGGAGAAGGCAATCCCTCATCCTCATTACTCCACTCTAAGCCATGATGATCCATGAATTCAGTAAAGGTGACAACTTTATCATCATCAGTTAGTAAAGGTTATATTTTGATGGGGATGTATCCTATGCGACATTGCCCATGCCAAAGCTCAACTTCCAAAGGCTCTTAAATGACTTTCTAATGTGGCCCTAAACCCTTAGTTGCATATTCCATACTATAGAGGATTTATTTAGGAAGTGGGTAATCATTGGATAGATAACAATGGACAAAGTTTTGTTCTACCGAAAATGGGTTTCTACCATGAATATTTTCTTCTTGGGATTTACTTGCATAGATAAAGTTGCACATACCAATGTGTACTATTTCACCTTTTTTATGAGTTAAACCCATAGATCGAGGTTGAAGGTTATATCTTAGCTAGATCTAGAAGAGGCCTTTCAAATAGATGATTGGATTGACCTTGTGATGAAATTATGATTGGTGGTTCCTCAATTATTTTGAAGCTATCAAATTGTTTGATGATTTGATAATTCTATGAAGAGAAAAAAAGGGATAAAATTTGATGTTATATTGGGCTTGCTCAACCACTAAATAATATTGGAATGGATGAGGGTCATCCTGGATGGTGATAAGTTGCTTTTTAAATTCATACTTAAAACATTAGTTAAGAGTATAAGTGACACCCCTCATGTCATGAATCCAAGGGTATCCGAGAAGAATATTAAAATATGTTGGGTAAGATACCACATAAACCAAAGTGTCTAAAATATTGTATCCTACCCTAAGGGGAAGGGATAAAATATTGCATACCTCTTGGTATTCATTTTTGAAAGCCTTTATGATTTCATCGTATTTGGTTATGTCCTCCTCCCTAACTCAAAAATTTTGGAAAATATTTAAGTGCATATATTGAGGGAGGAACCATTGTCCACCAATATCCTATTGATGAAATTTTCCTTAATATATCCAATGATGTATAGGGGATAATCCCCTTGCAAATTTGAGGAAGGAAGATTGTCATCTTAAAAATATATGATTTATCTCAAGAGTACCTACAAGATATATGTTGACTTAAAAGCTTCAACAAGGCTTTCCTATAAATAGGGGAAGTATGTAAAAGTTCTAAGAGGGATATCATGGTAGGTGTGTTACTTAATTGTTGTTGGAGGTAGAAGGAGACTTTTGGTTATGGCTTCAACACTAATGTTGGTTTTTCTAACTTGTGCTCCTTTTTTTGGTACTCTTAAGAACTAAGGTGGTCTAGAGGGTTGGTTGGATGTAGAACTTGTCTCATGTTGAGATTGTTGAGTCAGTTGAGATTGATTTTTTTGCCTTGTAGTAGTTTCTATCATACCCACCATGTTCTTGTAGGGAGATGACACTTTGTGATATGACACTTGATTGGTTGTTTGTTACCCATGATTAGGTAGAGAATTTTGGAAGATCCCCATATCTTGATTAGTTGTAGGTGTTTGTTGAGTAGAAGGTTGATTAGTTGGAGGTTTGTAGTTAAGAGTGGGTTGGGAATAATCCACAACAAGGTGGCCTTCATCTATTAAATTCTAAACCATGTGTATCAACCTCTTAAATGATTTCATCATGTGTCCCTCCACTATATGATACAATGTTGATCAAGCTTGTACCAAACTGTCATTGTATCAGGTTGTCTTATGGGAGGCAATTTGATCATCCTAGAGTCAAGTGAAGTTTCTTTATGGGGTTTTTTGAGGTTTTCTAAGTACCAACTATTGCAAGGTACTAGCAGCATTAATATTATTGGTTTACCTATTATCCATTACCTCATCACCAACTACATGTTCTTTCTTATAATAGGTTTTCATGGTCATTTCTTCTTCTTTACTTAACTTTAGTTGACCTCTTTTAATTAAAGCGTTCTTGACTCTTCCTGCAAAATATATTACTTGTTTATAAGAGGTAATGGTTTATGTTTCCAACTCATGTGATATCTACTCTTGTAAGCTACCAATAAATATCTCTAAAATGTCTCAAGGAGGTAAGGTGTATCTTCAACATTCAACTAAACTTATTCATCGAGATAAGAATTCCAAGAAAATTTATCCTTACCTTGTTTTATAAGGTATAAATCTTGAATGGTTACTCACTTCTCCACATAAGGTCCAAATTGTTGAACAAATCACTTGATGTTTTTCTCAAATATTCTCAAAGAACGATGGGGTAGTTGATAATACCATTCTAGTGCCATACAACAAGGTTTTTAGAGAATATTTTTAACAACATCATATCATCATATACAATATCATGGCATATTGTTCTAAACATCCTTAAATATTCTATTGGATCCTCTATTTCCTTGTAAAGGGGTAATATTGGTATTGGAAAATGCTTGGGATAGGGCCTAGAAGTGACCATAGGATCTAGGGGTTGATTGCACCTTTTCTGATAGTTATAAGTAAAACTTATAGCCTTAAATGTATCCATTCTTAATGCCAATTGTTTCACTATAATTGTCAAACTTTGCATGTCAATGGTGTTGTTGTACAATACCCCTAGATTCCCTAATGGTGGGTTATAGGTAGGTTGTTAAAATGGAACTTGGTTAATGTTGGATAAATTAACATTGTTATGGTATGGGTTATTATATGGGATGTTTTATGTAGCATCTTGTTGTGGGATGAAATTTTTATTTTGTGGAACAGAAGAAGGAATATTATGAGGAGGAAATTGAACATTACTTTGGGGCATGCCACTAGTTGGAGGAGGTTGCAAGATTTTCTCAATGTTGGTGGTTGTTATAGTAGCATATGTAGGTTTATAAAATAGATTAACATTATTAGAATATTAAAATAGAGGATTGATGTGAATATTTTGAGGAGATTTTATTTGAGGATGAGACATTACAACTGTTTCAAAGTGGGTCTCTATCCACAACTTCATTCAGGGCTTTCCTATTTTTCCTGAAAAAATTCATGAAATAATTATATTATTTGAAGGTGAGTTTTCTATTAGACCCTTCAATGGGATCAAAGTCATCACCAGTCTCTATGTCCTCTTCTTCTTCTAGATTGAGGTTCTCCCTATCAACCTGATCATTCTCATGGTATAGAGGATTCTCTTCTGGTTCTATCATATTTTTCTTATTCCTAAGGTTTGGGACCATAGGATTTTAAGAGAAAGAGGAAGGGAGAAATCTAATGCAACACAAAAAGGACACAAAGGTATTGATTAAGTTTTTTTGTTTAATTTTTTCTAATCTATGCAAAACATATTTAAATGATATTATTTATAGTTTAAAACCAAAACAAAGG
This sequence comes from Wollemia nobilis, assembly GCA_028583015.1. Taxonomy (NCBI): domain Eukaryota; kingdom Viridiplantae; phylum Streptophyta; class Pinopsida; order Araucariales; family Araucariaceae; genus Wollemia; species Wollemia nobilis. Next base: position 5,123,567 of record JAQPPZ010015863.1, on the reverse strand, counting down.
GAGACAAAGGGAAGAGGCTTCCTATATGGCCACTAAGGATGTGTTTCACAATAGATTTACCAAATATGTACATGAGGTAAAACTTCCCACCACATACAATTCTAAATGGATCTTTTGGGAGCCAAGGTTATCACAAGGTTGTGTTTCCTCTACACTTGGGGATTTAGGGGATTGAGAGTTCACTAGGAATAGTTTAAGGACTCACTTCAAGTCCAATATGGAAAGTATTTTGATGTTTTTATTTATCAAGCACCTAATTTTGGTCTTACTAAGATCTAAGCTATAAAGAATTAAAGAACAATAATGCAGGGCATAAAATGATGCAATCAAATAAGAAACTATTCCTCGAATGATTCTATGGTTGAATGAGGACTATCCCTAATCTTGCGAGGAAGTAAATATTTTGTTCTTTTCAAGCAAGAAACCAAGAGAATGCACAAAAAAATTAGCCTAGATGCAAACTACATGATATTTCTCTTTCGATGCCTAGAAATGAAATCAGAATGCTTTATTTTCTTTTGATCTAAATTTATAAATAAATAAAAATAAACACATGCACACAATGAACAACCTAACATATCTATCAGAGTACTTACTTGATTTGGTGGTTGATCCTAGCCAAATTTGTGTCCCATAAATCAACGACCATGAATTTTCTTAGATCTAAAAAATATCTTCAAAACCTTGGAAAATTGTATTAGTGTTTGTGAGCCTGCTTAGGCCACTATGTGACTGATCTTAGAGGCACAATAGTCAAACCCCCTTGGTCGTTTTAGTTGACTGTTCAAAAATAAAAATAGTTATTGACCTTTGGGAACAAATATTAGGATCCTTCATCTTAACATTATTAGTTAGTATTAGTTAGTATTATTAATCATTTAATTATTATATTATTAACCCATAAAGTGAACCATCGCATCTCTTCATATGTGAACCATCACGTCTCTTCATAACGTGAACCATCACGTCTCTTCACCAACGTAGCTTTAGGATAGATATATATTAGGTTGGCCATTCACACAAATAATCCAATAAGAATAATAAGAAGCATAGATTCTAAGTACGGAGCCCCCTATAAGTGGCAAGGAAGGAGCCCCCTATAGCGGCAAAGAGATTACAAGGGAGCCCCCTTTAAGTGGCCTGTGATTAAATTTTATATTAAATTATTTATTAGTTTTATAGTAAGACCTTGGGGTCTTACCATTTGGTATCAAATCCATGTGGGACCCAATCATGTGGGAATTTCTCAAATATCTTCATCAAAACACTATCATGCATGAGTATGAAATTTGATTTAAGGATATCACCAAACACAACACAGGGTGGGGTGAAGCATTTCTCATATATTGCTTCATCAAAGGATTGAAAGAAGAAATTAAAATAGAGGTGACAAATTTCAAACCCTATACCATGATGCAGACTATTGGATTGGCCAAATTAGTTGAAGATAAAATCAATGCACAACATCAATTAGGGAAACCATCTATGGGAAAATCTCAAACCACTTACATTACCCCCAAACCTATGCATAATGGGAGATGAAAGGTGTTGGTGCGGGGATCCCACAAATTGATCAGGGCAGTCAGATATGCCTAATCCCCCACCACAGGTTCTAATCGAGTCACTTGCTTGAGCCCAAGGGCATCAAGCCACTCCCAGTCTGCCATAGTCAGCGCCTCTCACGCCTCAAATAACACCATCGACTAACAGGTATCGACTCTTCACCACCTGCAAAACAAAAAACCACAAAAACATCAAAACATGACAACAAAAATAAACTGTACAAGCAACATTAACAAAATGTACAGCAAAAACATTTTAAAATTCAAATAAAACTATACAGAACTAAAACACATATACATCAATGTATACAAATTGTACAACAAAAACATCTAATAAACTGTACAGCAACATTGACCAAATGTACAGTACAAACATTCAAAACACAAAAATCGATGAACAACGCAAAATAAAACAAAATTTTAAATCTAGGGTTGTTAACCCTAGTTAAACAAAAATAAATAAATAAAAAATTACATCTAGGGTTTTTAACTCTAGTTAAACAAAAAAAACAAAACAACAAAATTTAATCTAGGGTTTTTAACTCTAGTTTGAACAAAGAACAAATAAAACTAGTTTTTTAAACCTAGGGTTTTACCTCTGTTTAAACTGACAAACAAAAAAACAACAAAAAAAACAAAACTGTAAAACCTAGGGTTTTTAACTCTAGTTTGAACAAAGAACAAATTAAACCAGTTTTTTAAACCTAGGGTTTTACCTTAGTTTAAACTGACAAACAAAAAAATAACAAAAAAAACAAAACTTTAAAACCTAGGGTTTTTAACTCTAGTTTGAACAAAGAACAAATAAAACCAGTCTTTTAAACCTAGGATTTTACCTTAGTTTAAACTGACAAACAAAAAAACAACAAAAAAACAAAACTGTAAAACCTAGGGTTTTTAACTCTAGTTTGAACAAAGAACAAATTAAACCAGTTTTTTAAACCTAGGGTTTTACCTTAGTTTAAACTGACAAACAAAAAAAAACAAAACTTTAAAACCTAGGGTTTTTAACTCTAGTTTGAACAAAGAACAAATAAAACCAGTTTTTTAAACCTAGGGTTTTACCTTAGTTTAAACTAGTTAAATAAAAATAATAATAACAACATTTAACCTAGGGTTTTTAACTCTAGTTTGAACAAAAAACAAATAAAACCAGTTTTTTAAACCTAGGGTTTTACCTTAGTTTAAACTGACAAACAAAAAAACAACAAAAAAAAAAACAAAACTTTAAAACCTAGGGTTTTTAACTCTAGTTTGAACAAAGAACAAATAAAACCAGTTTTTTAAACCTAGGGTTTTATCTTAGTTTAAACTGACAAACAAAAAAACAACCAAAAAAAAAACTAAACTTTAAAACCTAGGGTTTTTAACTCTAGTTTGAACAAAAAATAAATAAAACCAGTTTTTTAAACCTAGGGTTTTACCTTAGTTTAAACTGACAAACAAAAAAAAACAAAATAACAATAAAACTTTAAACTAGGGTTTAATCTTAGTTTAAAACGCATAATACAAAAAACCAAACAAAAATTTAAACTAGGGTTTAATCTTAGTTTAAACGCAAAAACAGAATACAAACACACAATAAATTACGATTTTTAACTGTAAAATAAAACACACAAAATAAAGAGAAGGAGCACTCACGGGTCTCGCCTCGGCTCCACCACTGGATGATCCGATCCGTGAACTCATTTTGTCCATGAAATCTCAACAGTGCTCTGCTATGCAGACTCGACCTCCTCCTCCTCACAGCTCCAAATCGTTAGAAAAAGCAAATGCAAATGAGCCCAAAACCTAGTTTTGGCCCTTAAATAGGCTTTTAGGCCTGTAATCGTTCCACCCTGGGAAGAGCACTCTAGTTAGCACTCGTCCCACCCTGGAACGATTACTAAACTGGTATTCATCCCACCTAGGGACGATTACAGAGCAAGAAAATCAAAAACAACAAAAACTGCATCCAAAATGCACCAAAAATAGCAATAAAATTGTCGAGTAGAGGCACCTTTGCGCCTGTGCTTCAAGCTCCAAAACCAATGTTGGGGTCACAAATCCTCACTATCCTACTCTCTAAGAAGGCTACCATAGCTGGACCACTCCACGGGAGGACGGATTTTCAAGAATTTCATCCCCAAACAGCATCACATACAAGGTCCAAACTCACCCAAAAATAGCAATAAAATTACCAAACAAATGCGCCTTTGCACCTGACATTCTTGGCATGCAAAACTGATTTTGGGGTAACAAATTTTCACTATCCTATTCCCTAAGAAGGCTAACATAGCCAGACCGCTCCACGAGAGAACGAATTTTTGACAATTTCAGCTCCAAAATACGTCACAAAAAGGGGTTAAAACCCACCAAAAATAGGTCAAATTATTCAGAAACTACATAAGCGTCCAAGGAAAACAACTGAAGGCACCCTTACTAAAGTCATATTGGGTCGAGTGACTCGTTGCTTTTCTCATGTCGGTCATTCCCTCATCGATTTGTCACTTGATGGGGTAGTCACACTTAGTCACCAACCAAAAAATACACACCCAATTAAGGAAATGGCATGCATTCAAAGAATCATTGACAAAGACAATCACGCTCCTACTTGGGGCAGCAAACAAGAAATTATCACAAGCTGATCAAACACTTGGTATTCTAGAATCATGAACTCAAGGTTCCCATAGACAAAAGGTTGTGCCCTTTGCCTATTCATGACTGAACAATGTCTAAGATCAAGTAACACCTCACCAAAAAAGGATAACACTTGAATTAAGCTCCTTAGCTCGTTAGAAGCAAGGATTTAAGAATGCATGCCCTTTCCATACTTGGGGCATCAAAAGTTGGTTAGGTTACTGAGAAACCCTAATTATTAGTGCTTTGGTTATATATTTTTGCTCAACATTGCGCCATGCATAGCGTATCCCAAAAAGGGGCATCTATAGACACCAAAATAGCATCAATATGATTATGTGATGACAAGCACTGATCGAATTGACATACATGCCCCTAGGGCTTCCCCCAAAGGTTAAACAGTGGTCCTAACCACTCCCACAATAGTTTTGGAAGGTCAGAGGTCAAATCGGCAACTTTCAAGCACTCTACTCCCTACTCATTCCACCATGGGATGATTACAAACTAGTATTCATCTCACCCCGGGATGATTAGCAGCATTCGCTCCAAGGTGGGGTGAATAGCAGGTTTGACGAGCAAAAGGTCAAACCTTGACAAATGGCAACTCAAATTCGCCACTCAACTCCACCTTCAATGCATGGGAGTACAAGTGAGCATTTTTGAGCTCAAAGAGGCAGTCATAGAGGCAGTCATGGAGCCCTTAATCAGGGAGGAATCTTCTCTCCCCTAACAAGGCATGATGGCCAAGTGGCGCCTCTGCATGCTCATTCACAAGAGACCCTTAGGTCTATAAAATGGTGAGTCTTCTCACCCCAAAAGGAGGACAAATCAGGAGCATTTGGAGCAATGGAGTGTTTTCGAATTACATCCTCACCCATCGCTTGTGCTTCTTACATCCTTGATCTCTCTTTTGGAAGGGAGGTTATTGGGTGATTATTGGAAGCACAATCTAGACCCAAACCCAAACATTTGGCCACAATACCCCACCCAATTTTTTGACACAACCACCTAGGATGTTTTGGACCCATCCCAAGTGGATTGGTGTCGAAACCAAGCCCCAAACGGTGGGCGTCCTGCCCCCAGGCGCCCCCCACACTACTGCAATCCTAATCGCCCCACCCTAAAGCAATAAGAAATTTGTAGCAAATTTCTTTACTGTTTCATTTGCATTTTATTTTAGGTCACTCATATAGGCTGTCATTCAAATTTCATGTCATTCTTATGAATATTGGTTGTGTTTTCAGTATTTTTCGCTTTCGCTAACATATAGGGAGCATCATCCGATACAGGGTGATCGAGGTAGAATCTATGAAATCCAATATTTTGGGTCATCTCAAAATGCCCCATTTTACCTAACCCTAACTTTGCAAGTGTTTTGGATGCCCCTGGATGGGACATTTAAGATGTCACTTTCTAACGTCTTGTGACAGTCCTAATCCTCCCACCCTGGAACGATTAGAAATTTGTGGTAGATTTATTGACTGTTCCTTTTGTAGTGTGTTCTTGGTAATTTTTTCATGCCTCTGTACAAATTTTAGCTCATTCTAATATGTTTTGATTATAGTTTTAATTATTTTATGCATACATTAATCGGAGGCCTTGGGGATCGCATGTTTCCCTCCATCCGTAGGTGCTTTTAATCACTTGCTATTTTTTTGAATGTAGGATATCGACATCGGAGGGGTAGAAAGGAAGCACATATGCATTCACGCAAGTGACGGCAACGTTTGGGCCACCCATTTCACATGTGGGCACGCGAAAGAAGGCGTACCATCCGTGGTGTGATAAAACTATGTTTAACGCTCCTAGCCCCTGAAAAGGGAGGAGATGTATTGTAACCTGATCTTGAGCAAATTAATAAAATAAAGGGCTGCACTTTACATTTTCTTTACATATCGTTTCATTTTGCTTTTTTTCCCTTTTCATGCATTTTCGTTCGTAGGACTTAGCGTTTTGCATGCTCTTGTTTGCACCACACCCGGTACACCTATTTTTCTTTTGTACCTTCATGCTTTCAGACTCCACCAAAATTCTTTTGATATAGGTCTTCTAAGAATAAAATATATTGAAGCCTGTATATTCTTTATTATGATGCATTTAATCTGTCTAGAAATCTTTCTATCTAAACATATTTGATTAATTATTTCATCCAATCAAGCCTTTCTATATGTTTCTTGGTCCCAAGCACATTTTCTATGTCACCTCCAACGCACATGTTATAGCCTTGTTTTACGAAAGTGACTAACTGTTGGCATAATGATTTACATTTTATGAGCTTAGTAGGATGAATCTCCACATCATACTCTTGGATTATAGTAATTCATATAGGTCTTTTATCACCTAATTTCCCTTGCATGATGAAGTTTCTAATATTCATATGAACCACATAGAATATGGTCTTTCTTTGTGATAAGTAATGTCTAAACATTTTTAAAGACATAATGACTACAAATACTTGCTTCTCTATGAAATTGTAGTTCTTTTGATAGTCATGGAAAGTTTCTTGAAAATACTACTAAATGTTTGTCTCCTTTGACATCTTTTTGAGTTAGCATTATAGCACAACTGTCCTTAGACCCATAGACATATAAGATAAAATCTCTACTAAAATATGGTTTGATTAGCACTAGAGATTTTATGATGGTTTCTTTGATCTACTCACATGATTTCCTCCTCTCTAGGGTCCATTCAAATGTACCAACCTTCTTCAAAAACTCTATCACGGGTTTAATAATTTATGCAAAATATGATACAAACTTTCAAACAAATTTATTTGCCCAAAGAAATACTTTAAAGCTTTTTTACTTAAGGAGAGATGGAGAGATAGGATTGCTTGATTTCTTTCTATATTGATTACCATACCTTATTTTGAAACTATATGATCTAGGATTTTGCATTCATGAATAGTAAAGATTGATTTCTTTGGATTTAGTGATATTCCAAACTCCCTACACTTCTAAAAAACTTTTTCAAGGTGATGTAGTTGTTATTATTTGTTATGAGAGAAGACAATCATATCATCTTAATATATCAAAATTATTGTAATAATTAGGTCTCCAAAATAAAAATCCATAACACATTGGAATGTTGCACCAACATTTGATAGTCCAAATGGCATCCTTTGATATGCCAACATCCCTCATTTGGTAGTAAATGTTGTTTTGTGTTGATCTTCATCTTTTACCCATATATGATTGTACCCCGAGAAGCCATCTAGAAGGAAAAATATTTTTCCCCTATCATTGTATGTGAATCTGATCAATTTGAGGCATAGGATATTGATGTTTTAGTGATGCCTTATTCAAATTTTTGAAATTGATGTAGAGATGAATGTCTCCGTTCTTTTTTCATGGGCACTACATTTGCAGCCCATGTAGAAATTGGATAGATGATCGTGTTGTTTAGTAGCTTAAGTAGATCTTGTTTCATATATACCTCTATTTTTGGATTGATTGGCCTTTATTTTTGCCAAAATAATTTTACATTAGGGGTTGGTTCAATCGTATGTTGAAATGTATTTGTGTCATAAACTTAAAGGTCATCATAGCTCCAGGCTATAATATATTCATATTGCATGTAGAGTGATTTGAACTAATCTATTGTCTCCATAGTACATTTAACTTTGATCTTTAGAAGTTTATCGTATTAAATCTCAATCTCTCTATGGGCTTGTTCTTATATCTTCATTATTTGACCTAATTTTGTATGATTGTTGTCAAGTAGGCTTTCTAGAGTGATCAGTCCCTTGGAAATATATATTTTTTAGCTGAATAATATCTTCTTGATCAAATTCTTCTGAAACTTCCTCTTGTTGAAATATGTATATTGCTTCCCTTTTTAGAAAATAAATGATTTGGTGATCATCCTTGAACACTTGCTAGAATACTTCTTTGTCTAGGACATATGGCCTAAAGATCAACTTTACCATATTTTTCTTCCTTGGGTTATACTCTATAGCAGGTGCATAGTTGTGCCTTGAGTGGCAAGTGCATCAACCAATTCATTATGCCTCCACAAGATGGATTTTATTTTTAAATCTTCAAAGCTTTTAATAAAATCCCATACCTTTTTGTAGTATACTTTTAAGTAATGATGATTGTTGCTACATTTTTATAACTTGATTAAAAATTAGCTTAGAATCACCATAGACTGTAAGAAATTTAATGCCCGATTTCTCTACTTGCTTTAATCTGAAACACAAAACCTTATATTATGTAGCATTATTTGATGCAACTTCATGTCATCCTATAGAAAAAATTCTTTGTACCTTCTAATGAGGACACTGATGCAACTCTAGCTCCATCAAAATAGAGTTTCCAAAGCTCTTATTTACATAGTTCTTGCTTTGAAACTATTGTAATATTTTTGTGCTTTAAGCTTAAGATGTGTATGTGTCATTTCTAATATCAACAAAGACATTATAATTTTTTAAGGAGAATTTGATATTTTTTTTTCAATTCATCCACAATATCTTCTAGTGGATTAGCCTTTTGAAGATGATATTGATGTATTCATCTTCCTCATTTTTTCAATGTGATAAGTTGTGGAATTTTTGGGAAGAATTTTATTCGTTTTGCCTTTATATAGAATCATCATGTGAGAGTAGTCCAAGTACGTGTAGCCTTCCAATTTTGTCATGAATTCATGTGAAAGGTAGAGACCAAAGTATGGCTCTAAGTCCACTACAACTATTTCTTGTATCATGGTTATCTTTGATGCTGTATGAAATGTCATAGGAACATCTTTGATTATTCCAACTATTTTCATATGAGTGTCATCTAATTGAAGGATTCCAAAACATAAGCAAATGTATTATATTTCTATCATTTCACATTTTTTTTTTTTTTTACTACAAACCAAAATTATTTATACAATTGTGAACTACCCACCCTACCATTCCCAAAGAGATGTAGAAAGGAGGCGACCTATTCTTAATAGCCCCTAGACTCATTGAATCTTGAGCATACTCTAAAAAGTAAAACCATGGCTTGTTATTTTTTAAAACGTTCGTTTGACGATAAAATATTTTAAATCGATCACGGGGCGGCGAAGATGAAGAGGAGGGATGTTTCTATGCTAAGAAACAAATTACTAATAACCAAAAGAAGAAAAGCATTTGTTGAGGCATTAAAGCGTTTTCGGGAGTACTCTCGGTTCTTTTCTTCCAGGGCATTAGAGAATCTTTTATTCGGACCATAACTCTTATTGTTGCTTGTTAGCGGTGGAATCACAAATCTCCGCTTTATTTGTTCTGAAACAAAGAGAGAAAAAAAAATTCATATTTTCTCGGAATAAATTTTGAATGACTGCATTGCATTCTTGGCAGCTACATCAATTTTTACTTTGTCGGGAATCATCATGCAATAGGCTTGGGCTCTTTCGCCTAAGCTAAGACCGAAAGTGAAAGAAAAAGAGCCAAAGATTTTTCTGGTGCAAAATGCAAATTATTCTTGATCAGTTAGAACAGCGCTGAAGTTGTGTTTGCGCTTGTGCTTGTGCTTGCGTTATTGATAACTGGGAAAGTTATGGATCCATCATAGATAAGTCTACTGATTTCGTTGATTGTGTGGCATCTACGGAGCGCCTATTCTAGAAGAGCCTTTTAGGTCCTTAGCAACATGCTTAGAATTCCATTTCATTTTAATACCTTTTCTATTTAATGTAGTGTGTTTGTATGTTAATAATTTTACATTATCTGGTTGTAAGATCTGAGTGGTTTATAAGCCCGAACACTTACTAAACTCTTTGTCCATGGGTAGCAGGCTTAAAGGTGGAAGTTTGTCCTGTTACTTTTTAACCGATTCATGTGATGTTGTTCCCATTACAAGCTATTTATTTCCAATGACATATTCTTATGTTAAAATTTAGTTCCATTTTAATACCTCTTCTGAAGATGAGTATTTTTGAAAGGAAAATGTGATGTTGTTTCCGTTCCACTCTAATACCTCCTCTTAAAAGCAAAAATATGGTCGATGCTCGCAAGTCAAAGGAAGAGGAGTTGGGAGAGTTATTTGGTAAGCAATTGTAGGTTGATTGTTTTAGAATTACGGAGACTATTTTTGTGGGATATTTGATTCTGCCGATGGTTACGGAGGGAGATGCAGCAACATTTTTGCGATGATCATAACTTTGGAGATTTATCTCGCCACGGACTTCTATGATATTTACACCAGTAAGGATTCCACTGCGAAGGAAAGCGGACGATGATTTTTAGCATCAGGTACCGCCTTATTTCTATTCAATACGTTTCTCTTCACCCTCTTATGCATGACAGCCTTAGTTGGTAAATATATCAGGGAAAACCTCCATGATACTGTCCAAGAAGGATATTAATAATAATGGAGAGCAAGAAATTCGTTAAGGGGAGGGCTAAGAAGTTGAGATGCTGGAGACCTCTCCGATCGGCAATATGTGTTGGCAAGGTCAGGATTGAGTTCAGCTGTAGAGGCAGTTACAAAGTTTTGTGTTGTACTCCTTGCGTTAAAATTGCAGAGCCATGACGTCTCAGCTCAGCAGAGGACTGGCATTGTTTTGTCTTCTCATCATGGAATATAGAAGTTACTGGAATTTAATTTTTTTTTTTATCTGTTAGGTTTTCTCCTAGTTCACGTTCATCTCCAGATTTTGGTTTCTCTCGAGATTCCGCTTCCAATGTTCATCTCCAGATTTGGGTTCTCCTCCAGATTTTGGTTTCTCTCGAGATTCCGCTTCCGTGGGATTGGAAGCATTGACATGCATTCAGAAGAGTAATGTCAGTTTATTACTTCTATTCAAACAAAATTTACCTAAATTAATTTATTTATCTATCCACCTTTTAAACTTTAGTGATAAATGTTGTTTTCTACTTAGTTGAGTATTTATTAAGAAAAGATCTAAGTTCAAATTTTAGGAGAACTCAACCTTTCGAAAAGTAGTAATCTGCTCTGAATTTTGAGTGTGTAGCAGACTGCGGTACAAGCCCACAGCAACCTGTAATAACCATCTCAGGAACAAGAAAGATAAATTTATTAAAGGCAATCCCTCAGATTTGAAGTCTAATCCTGCATTTACCAATTATTAAAACTAGTAATTATGACCAACAATAAAAAAAAAAAAATTGTTATGGTCTAGCTTGCATTTTGTCCGTTTTTTTCTTCCCTTTGCGGGTAGTGTTGTGCGGAGTTTTCGTGGCTTTGTCGGTGATGTCCGTGTTTTCGTTGGGATCATTTTCGTGGCTTACACTTTTTCGTGTTTTGATGCCTTTGTCGGCTTGGTTATTCCTAAGCAAAATCATGTGATTCCGTAGTAAATTTCTAGGGCGGTGGATCTTTAGGTATGATGCAAACACAAACAATTCAGCGTTTGAAGGCGGAGATTTGCATCCCATTTGCATGACTGGAGAAGATACAGCTGCTTTATGGAGAGTGACTTTGATGTAGAAAGTATTTCCCGGTTCTGAAGGAACAGTTGTGGAGGCTGGAATTGGGTGCATCCATTGTTGCTGCACATAAATCTGTTGAATCATCTTGAATCCATTCAGCCAAAGCTTGATCGGGCTAGGCAGAAATTTGCACGTTTTCACCTACTGGATGATGCCCCTAATGTAAATGCTCTCCTAACTAATTGGCAGCATTGGCAGAATATGCTTAAATATAGGGATGCCAAGGATCTAATGGTGCATCTATTCCATTTCTTTGCCCATGTAATTACTTCCTGCATGCCAAAGGTACCCGAATTGCTCCTAAAGACTTTCAGGGATTATGCCGCTCAGTTCGGAGAAGAGAAGATTTCAGCGTTAACTGAGATAGCTGGAATATCCCGGCCGGGAGCAATGAAATCATAAGACAGGCAGACACAGAAACCCACCGTCAACCTTCATGCAAGGTACAACGCCCGCCTTAAACCATCCATCCCTATTCATTTAGATTAAAAATAAGCATTTTCAGCTACAGCCATTCATAGTCATTCTATCAAAATTATTTATGCAATATGATTAAAAAGAGATGATAAATGCAATATCATCAGATGATAAAATCTACCTGCTCATATTATTCCTAAGTTGACACAAAATGCCTGCTCTTTATGGTTAGGTCATATGAAACATACAAAATAGGTTTTATTCCTGAAATGTGTGTTTTTAAAGTAACCTACTCAATATCATTTGGCACAATATTATTTTATTTTAAATTTACATTCTTCCATCTTTTATGATCAAGCGTTTTGATTTAACTTTTTGTAACGCATTTACCTGGCAAACCTATTTTTTTAAAAAGATAATATTTTCTATATTTGTTTTTTAAATTTTAATATTTTTAACTATTTTTATTTTTAATAAAAGATATTATGTTAAAGAGATTAATTTGAGTTTTTAATATCAAGGCGCCTTCTTATTTATACATTTTTTTTCTCAAAGCAAATATGTAATTTCCATTTTTTAAAAGAAATTACAATGCTACCATTAAGATTGAGTTACATCCTATCTAAAAGGTGGTATAAGCTTAAACTCGGAGGAGTATTGGCCTCCTTGTTGTAACATGTTATAATCAACTTACAATCCATAAATGAAATCCTGATAGGACTGAAAAACATGAATAACTTCCTAATCAATCATAGTTCTCAAATTACTTTTACCTAAATACAAAAACTAAGGACTTATGTTTCAATTCTGAATATAAACTTTAATTGAAGCATATCTTATATAAAGTAAGGGCAAGGGACCCTTTCAAAAACTTTTTTTAGTATATTAATAGATCTCTAATATAATCGTTAATAAGAGGAAGATTGTGAGGAAACTCCAAGTTCTTTAACCACTTCTTCCTTCTACTAAGTGCATGCTAGAAGGTTCAAACCATCTTTCAAAAATCTGTTTGCTTCTATATTTAGCTTTTTGTAGATGTGGTTGTATGAAATTTCTTTTACGGAAGATATTAATAATTTCACTTTCTTATAGAAAGGATTGAGGAGCAATTTTTTCATCTCAACATGATTTGCAACCCAACTTATCATAAATCTCGAATCTCCATAAATATGTAAAGGTATAATTCCTTGCTCCACTGCTGTTCTCATCAAAAGGATCAATGCTTTCTTAAACTTATCTTGAAAGTGATATTATGATTTTTATTTAAATAAAGTGCTCTTATGCCCCACACCTACTTGGGTAGGATCAATGCTTTCTTAAACTTATCTTGAAAGTGATCTTATGATTTTTATTTAAATAAAGTGCTCCTATGCCCCACACCTACTTGGGTGATCCACTATTAGTGTTTCTATATGTCTACTCAATTTTAGTTTTGAAAAGACTTTTAGACTTTCAAAAATAATTTGTATTAGTACATGAATTATTAGAATTTTCTTACCTTCAAATAACCTAGCATTTCTAGCCAGTCATAAGCCCCATCCCACTTATATATACTTCTTTAATTCTCTTTCTTTGAACCAATGTTACAAGTTATCTAAAAGATTCTTAATAGGTCATTGTCCTTTCCCTTGAGTCAAAGGCAGATTTAAATTCCACACTTCTCTTGCAAAAGGAAAATAAACCAAAATGTAGTCCATACCTTCTTATCTATGCATATGTACAACCTAACTACCAACTGCTAGCAATTATTTAATTTTTTTAAGAAAGAATTGTAAGGGTTATCTAATCCAAAACTTTAAAAGAAAAATTATATATTTTTTAAAATTATATTCCTTACCATATATTAATTTAAAAATATATTATAATGTATAAAATTAGTACAAATATATAATTGTTTATTAGGATAACTATGTTGAATAGTTATTTTTTTAATTAATAAAAAAACTAGTTCAATGGGTCTAGGAAAAAGGATGGAAAGCAAAAAGGTTTACATTGTAAATCAAACCAAGGCTACAATATTTTTGTGTTGAATTTATGATAAAGTATTTCATAGAGCTTTGAAGACATCTAGCTAGCAATAGGGGTCACGCTTATCACAATATATTATGAATTTATGCAAGCTTTTCTAATTAGTTTTACCCAAATGTTAAAGTTAAAAATTTTATGGAACAACTATGAATAAGATTAAATAATATGAATTGAACTTAACTTTAAGTATTATGGTAGATGTTTTCCAATAAAGTAAATCATAATAACATAATTTGTTGTATGACCATGAGAATGTAGTTAATTGAAATAGATGCAAATAGTTGAAATAAATAAAATAGAAATGAGATCTATTTCAAACATATATAAATAATTACAAATATTAAACATAAAAAAAATAATGTTTATAATTTTTTTTTTTTTGAATTTACATGGTGGAATCGGTAGCCGCCACAAATCCGAGCAGGCTGTCCAGCTTTTATGGCCGCCATAGTATTCTGCGTTGTTTGCCCTAGAAGCCGCCATAGATTTTTGTGCAGTCCGCCCCTATAACCACCATGCCACAATCATTTTAAACCTTTTATGCCACTGAAAGCACCAGGAAAGGGACAAGCATTCAGTCCGACGAGGCCCGAGATTTGAACCTTGGACCTCCGCCCCCCTTATGGGGTTTGGATGAACCAATTGGTCTACACCTCGGACCTAATGTATATAATTATTAGTTTTTAAATATATTTTTTGGATCATATAGATGCTTAAATCTCACCAATCAACTTCTAAATTACAACTCAACCAATTTAAAATAAAGCTTTGGAGCTATTTTCAATCAACTTTTAGTTAGAATACAAACCAAAAAATAAAAAATAGATTCTCTTGTAGTCAATCTTCCAAATTATTTTAGAATATTATAGGAATAGAACTATCCCATGTGAGTCCTCAATAGAAACCAATGAGTCCCAAAATCTAAGCTTCTAGATCTAAGGACTTTGAATGGATTTCAAATTGGAAAGATATTGATGATTTTTTTGAAACTCAATGAATTTCATATTGGAAGGATATTGGTGATATTTTTCCAAACTCTCTCCTACAAAAGGTTTACTTGGTTGTTTGTTTAGACCAACCCTGACGAGGCAATCATTTGATAATCTTGGCAACAACATGCTTATACTAGGGATGCCCATTTGGAGAAAGCATATATGCATAGACCAAGTGCAAGCTCAATAGGACTCTAGATTTTCCAATATTTAGTATTTTTTACTACCCTAAGGTCCCTTTGGTTTTTAGCTTTATTTTTTGTCTAAATGGGTGCGGTATGAATTCGGTAAAAGAGGATAAAAGAATAAGGAAAAGAAGAAGGATAAGGTTAATAGGTTAAATAAAGTAGAAAATGCTTAGAGTGGCATTTGAATCAATGCAGATTATAAGGGGTCAGTGTGATCAAATTATCATAAGCCAAGCAAAAAAGAAAAGAAAATATAGAGCAAAAACTTGTGAGGATGTATGCTTGCAAATGGCTAAAGTTATGGGTGTAGTGCTCATGAGTGACCATGAAACTATCTTGTAAAGGTGTTATTATCACTAAAAATAACAACTATGGAGTCATAACCACTATGGGAGTGATACCCGTTAGGATGTGTGCTTGCAAATGGCCTAAGATGGAGGCTGGTTCTCACTGATGACTATGAACCTATCCCGTCTGGGTGTAATATTTGATTTATTTACCAAAATGAGTGTAACCTTATAGGAGTGTGGTGTGTGTAAAAATATGGGTGAGCAAATAAAAGCACTACATAAAATGTGTGTGTTTGCACGCATTAGATAGTAGAAAGATAGAATAATGAGAGAAGCAAGAAGTAAAAATTATTATGTGTGTCCTTTTTGAAATTTCAATAGCTAAGAGATGTGTGTAAGATAGTCAATGGTCATATGAACACCATAAATGATATTCATGTGGTATCTACCCTATCCTATGAGGATCCCTTAATAATTGAAATATCAAGAAGGAAAAAGTGTGAGCAAAAAAAGATGCACATATAGAAGAAGGAATAATATCCTTTGTCTTGGAGAAGAGAAGAAATGATTAAAAAAATTCAAAGGATAAAAGATATATAAGAGATGAAGAATTATATACCTTGAATTGGAGAAAAAATTATATGATTATTGAAACTTTCAAGGTCAAGGAATATATGAGAAGAGAAGAGAAGAAAATAATTATTGATGGCAGCAAATACAATGATATAAAAAAAGGCATGGATATGCACCCTAGGTTGGGGGTTCACTAATAAGATTTGACCTAGTATGAGTGCAATGCATGTGAGATAAAACATAACTAGGTTTCAACATTTACCTCATTGTGAGTCCTAAAGAATCTATATGCTCAAGCAGTTAGATGCAAGTATGATTAGGCAACAAAGTATTTATATGACAAGAGAAGATGTAGAATGGAATATAATGTCAAGTAAATAATGCAAAGTATGACAAGAAATCATGTAGTATTAGCAAGCAAACCAAATGTAATATGAAGAAGGAATATATGAAATCATGCATAATATCATTTTAGGTGCATTATTTTCATTGGTTCTTTAATTTTTTTACCATCTAACATTGCCAAGTGATAGGCTTCTGAGATAAACTTATCCATTATGACAAAGGGGCCTAGCCAATTGGGCTCAAATTTATCCTTAAAATCTAACGAGCATTTGTGTTCGTATGGTTTTCCTTGAGAACAAGGTCCCCAACATCAAAAGAATGAGTGTAAACTCTCTTAAAGTAAGATCGCTTGAGCCTATTTTGATAGGTTTGAAATAGGGTTATGCATAGTGGCGAATATTCTCAAATTGGGTGAATATTAGGATTTCTAAAATTGGAAATTGGTGAATATGAGGATCCTCAATGTTGGTCCATTCAACTAAAATTTTCAGGACCAAGTTTTTCTTAGGGTCAATTCACCATAATATATATCCAAACATAGGAATATTTGTACTCGTTGGAAAGCTCATTTAAATCCTGATCTAATGGTGGTGTTTGTATAAAGTTATATGGTGATTTAATAGATCAAAATTTTCCTCAAATATGACCTTACTTTTTAGGTTTTCAAATACCCCAAATTTTGGTGTGAAGATGATTGATTCGATTTGCTTAGGATTCGCCTTGATTTCAATTAAGATTCACCATTTTTTTACAAGTACATTTTGATTCCAACCCTTTATGCATAACCCTAGTTTGAAGATGCTATAAGGTATAGATGCGCTTCTCATCCAACAACTCCAATTGGTTTAAATGATCTAAATGATACTCATCATTGATCGAGGTATCTTACAATAAAATTCATAAGAAAGAGACTTCTAGCTTAAAGGGGAAGACTGCCTCAGTGCCATAGACCAAGAAATTTGAGGTTACACCTATAGGAATTCATACACTATTACAATAGGCCCACAAGATAGGGTACAACTAGATATGCCAATCATGACTGGTCTTACTTATCAACTTCTTGAGGATCTTAACTAAAGACTTATTGTATGCTTCGGCTTGACAATTACCTTAATGGTAATATGGAGTTCATCATTTGTGCTTGTACTTAGAACAAAGTTTATGGATATCCTTGTTCTTGAAAGTAGTGCATTTTCCAAAGATGATTATCAAAGGAATCTCATTCCTACAAAGGATCTGGTTGAAGTTAGAGACTTGAGCTCTAGTCACCGTAGTTAGGGGCATGTCTTCTACCCGTTTGGTGAAGTACTCAATTGCCATGATGATAAACTTATGACCATAAAACTACGTGGAATTAATATTCTAAATAATGTTTAATCCCCACATGAAGAATGGTCAAGAAGAAGAAATAACCTGAAGGTTTTGATGAGCATGAACAAGGTTGTCATGGCATTGATAATTTTCACAGCATCAAGCTTAGTCACATGCATATTTCTTCATGGAGAGCCAATAGTATCGAATCTATAAGATCTTCTTAGACGTAGCATTATTACTAAAATGGCCTCCACATGATCCTTCATGAGCTTCACTAAGGGCTAGTCAAGCTTCATCAGAGTTAAGGCATCGCAATAGGATATCCTCAAAAGAATGTCGATATAAAGTATTACCAATTATCACAATTTGATATGCTCTTTTTTGTAAAATCTTTTGTTGGTTGCCATCTAAACCATCATACTAATATCTTATGGCTGAGCATGTAGTGTCTCAACTTTTAAGAGTCAAATACTACAATGAGGTAAAGCTTCTCTAAGAGAGTGTATTGGGTTGCATAGATAACCAAGGTTCTACTAATACAGTATATAGCTCATTCTTTGTTTTGATCATCATGTTGAACAAGCATAGTCCTCAAATTTTGGGTTGTGGCTACTATATAAAGCATAAAATGCTTGTCTGTCCTAGGGGGAATAACGACATGTGGGGAATCAAGATACTTTTTGAGTTCATCAAAGGATTTTTGACACTCGGAATCTCATTGGAACACTACATATTTCTTAAGAAGCTTAATAAAGGGCTAACACTTATTGGATAACTAGGCTATGAAGCAATAGATAGCTTGAAATCTTCTTTGCAAGCTATGTATCTCGATTAGGTTACAGGGAGGAGGTATATCAATGATAACCACTATCTTAGCAAGATCCACTTCAATGCCTTGCCTAGACATTATGAAACCTAAAATATTGCCATATCTAGATCCAAACACATGCTTACAGGGATTAATATGAAATTTGTATTCTTGAAGTCTTTCAAATGTCTATCTTAAATCTTGAGCATGATTCTCTCGATTTATGTAGTGATAAAGAATATCATCCACATAGTCTTCAACAATATCCTGCATCATGTCACAAAAAATATATGGCATGGTCCTTTGGTACGTGGCACCAATGTTCTTCAAACCAAATGGCATTACTTTATAACAAAAGGTACCCCACTAAGTTTTGAAAGTTGTCTTGGCCTAATCCATGGGGGTAATCCTAATTTGATTATCCTAAGAAGCCATGCATGAGAGATAGCATTCCATGTCTAATGGTAAAATCTATGATCATATCTATGTTGGAGGAGGAAAGTCATCCTTGGGATATGCTAAGTTAATATCTTTAAATTTGGTACATACTTTGATTGTCCCTTCATTTTTAGCCATAAGAATGATGTTGGAGATCCAATCAGAATAGTCGATGGCCTTTATAAAATTGATGTCAAGGAGTTTTTGAAGCTCCTCATTTACTAAGAGGGTGACCTTAGGATGTATCTTCCTAAGCTTCTACTTAACGATTTTGGCATTAGGTCTAATAATTAAGTGATGCATGACTAATAAGGTGTCAATCCCTAGCATGTCAGCATATGACCAAGTAAAAATATTTTTAAATTTTATCAATAATATGATCAATTGCTCCTACTCGTCCATGGAAAAAGCTTTTCTTATCTTTAATAATTCTAGGGGTTTCTACGGTTTCCATATTAATATCAAGGGTCTCCTCGATGAGTATGTGGGATTCATAATCATAGTGAGGAGGGGCAGGGATCAATCCTAATTGCTCAAGGTATTCGAGATATAGGAATAAAATCCACTTGAGAACTAGAAGACTCAACATGGATGACAGGAGGAACTGACCCATCAAAGAAGAAGTTATTTTAAAGGATATCTTCATAATCCATATCACAAAGAGATCTGCTTCAACATACTCCCTTGGGGTCACAACTAACTCAAGGTGCACCAAATTTCACATTGCAAAACAATATATTTGATGGAGAAGGCAATCCCTCATCCTCATTATTCCACTCTAAGCCATGATGATCCATGAATTTAGTAAAGGTGACAACTTGATCATCATCAATTAGTAAATGTTAGATTTTTATGGGGATGTATCCTATGCAACATTGTCCATGCCAAAGCTCAACTTCCAAAGGCTCTTGAATGCCTTTCTATTATGGCCCCAAACCCTTAGTTGCATATTCCATACTAGAGAGGATTTGTTTAGGAAGTGGGTAATCATTGGATAAATAACAATGGGCAAAGTTTTGTTCTACCAAAAATGGGTTTCTACCATGAATATTTTCTTCTTGGGATGTACTTGCATAGATAAAGCTGCACATACCAATGATGTTCTCACAATGACACTGAGAGGGGGGGTGAATCAGTGTAGTTATTTAAATTCAAATATACAACTCTTAAAGTTGAAGCAAAGAGAACTTAAAAGCAGGTAAAGCAATTATCACAAGAGAGCATACCACAACACACAATGTAACGAGGTTCACCAATTTGGCTACTCCTCAAGAATGACTGCTTGGACTACGGTCCAAATCCAGCCTTTGCAAAACACCAATTTTACAATCTGTTTACTAGCACCCACTGGAAGGAGCACCAACCCTTGATTTATTTGCACCAACAAAAAGGAGCACCAACCCCTATCCAAGCACCAACTTGGATCACAGTTTTGAAAGCTTTATCAATGACATAAAAATGCCTTCACTTTTGCAAGACCCTGACTAGTCTACAATTTATCAAAACACAGTAAACACTTACTACTCTACTTGTCGCTCTCTTACAGCACTCTTCTAACCCTCTTTCGGCAGCACTTTCACACATTCAGTAGCAACTTAATTCTTTGCACGACTGCTCTTTTTATAACAAACCTTTCACTTTGCAACTCCAATTATAACGCCTTCTTTTATTCCTCATACACCACTTGTCAATTTTAACTGTTTCTTTAATATTCTCTTCTGCCACTTGTCAACTGTAACTCCTTCTTTATGTAACTCTTTTTGTATATATAGAGTGGGCATTTCGTTAAACATGTTACATGCAACATATATCTCTACCATGACTGTTCGTCTTCTTGGTCATGACTGTTCATATTATTTTCTGTGCATGCATGCATTTTTTGATTCTATTTTTGTGACTGTTCGATTTCTCCTTCTTCGACTGTTTTTAAAATAGCTGCATGATTTCTATCTGTAACTGCTGCACTAACTTTAGTTAACTCTACTTATTTTGACTGCATGATTTTCCTCTACAATTGCCTCTGTAACTGTCGTTCTACTTTCAGTTGACTATCAGTAAGTGTGTTGTTGCGACCTATCGTGAAATCACGACACTTCTGTCTCTTTGAAATCTTCTTGCCTTTTACCCGTGAAAACATAACATGTCGCGAAATTGTGACACTTTCGTTGCCTTGACCTCTTCTCTGTCTCTTGCCCATGAAAATGGAACATGTCATGAAATCGTGACACTTTCACTGCCTTGACCTCTTCTCTATCTCTTGCTCACAAAAACGGAACATGTCGCAAAATCGTGACACTTTCGCTGCCTTGACCTCTTCTCTGTCTCTTGCCCGTGAAAACGAAACATGTCGCAAAATCGTGACACTTTCGCTTCCTTGCACTTTTCTCTGCTTGCACTAGCGAAACCATGACATGTCATGAAATCATGACATCTTTCTCTTCCGTACACTCTTCTCTACAAGCACCAGTGAAAACATGACATGTCATGAAATCGTGACACTTTCGCTTCCTTGCACTTTTCTCTGCTTGCACTAGCGAAACCATGACATGTCATGAAATCATGACATCTTTCTCTTCCATAGACTCTTCTCCGCAAGCACTAGCGAAAACATGACATGTCGCAAAATTGTGACATCTTTCGCTTTCGTACACTCTCTCTCCTCTTCGGGTCGCGAAAACCCGACATGTCACAAAATCGTGACACTTTTTCTCCTTGGCGCTTTCTCTTCGAACCTATCACGAAATCGTGACACTTTTTCTCCTTGGCGCTTTCTCTTTGAACCTGTCGTGAAATCGTGACACTTTTTCTCCTTGATGCTTTCTCTTCGAACCTGTCGCAAAATCGCAACACTTTTTCTCCTTGGCGCTATTCTTCCCTTCGGGCCGTGAAAACCCGACATGTCACGAAATCGTGACACTTTCTCTCCTTAGCGCTTCCTCTTGCACATTGTCACGAAATCGCGACACTTTTCTTTGTGAGCTCCTTCTCTCAAAACATGTCATGAAATCGTGACAGTTTGCTTTGCTTGCGCCTTCTCTCCAAACATGTCACGAAATCGTGACATCTTTTTCTCTCTCCTATTTCTCTTCACTTTGGATTGTGAAAATGAAACATGTCACGAAATCATGACAGTTTTTCTTGTATTTTCTCTCTCCTCTGATATGTCGTGAAATCGTGACAGTTTTGCCAGCATTTTCTCTCCTCTGATGTCACGAAATCGTGACAGAAAACATGTCGCGATATCACGACAGTTTTCTTACTTGTCTTTTTCTTTGATCCTTTGAATCTGGGCCACTTCTATCTTCTTGGAAATTCACTGTACATGCTCTGACTGACCTCTGAACTCTTGTCCACTACATCAACTGATCTATCTGTCTGTGTTGACAACAATGACAATACTATTTCTACACCTTGCTCAACAATCTCCCCCTTTGGAATTGTTGGCAACACATGTGCAATTTTCTGTAATTCTTCTCCCCTTTGACAATAATACCAAAGGGCTGCTGCAGACTCCCCCTGAGTCTATGCAAAACATTCTCATACAAACATTGTTATCGTTAGCAAAAATCATGAATATGAGCATAACTATAAACATAGGCATAAATGCTCCCCCTGAGAATGTGATCCTAATTGATAGTCAATGCTTGGGAAACGTGACCACTCCCAAATTACTTCGAAGGTGCTCAAAAACTTCCTTGGGCAATGGTTTTGTGAATATATCCGCTACTTGCTCTATAGTTGGAACAAAATCCAATTTAACCTCACCTTCAACAACTTTATCCTTCAAAAAGTGATACCGGATTGCAATATGTTTGGTTCGAGAATGCATAACCGAATTCTTTGAGATGTTAATAGCACTAGTGTTATCACATTTAACTGAAATTAGCTCTTTGAAGTTAATACCAAGATCTTTCAGGGTTTGTCTCATCCATAAAATCTGAGTACAACATGTTGTTGCTGTAATGTATTCTGCCTCTGTTGTGGATAGAGAGACTGATTCTTGTTTCTTGTTGTGCCATGCTACCAACTTGCCTCCAAGATAGAATGCACCACCACTGGTACTCTTTCTGTCATCTATACATCCTACCCAATCTGCATCAGAATATGCAATAAGAGTGAAGTCCTTACCTTTTGGGTACCATAACCCATACTCCATAGTACCCTTGAGGTACCTAAAAATCCTCTTTATAGCTGTCACATGAGTCTCTTTGGTACTAGCCTAAAATCTTGCTACCATGCATACTACCTGTAAGATATCTAGTCTAGTGGCTGTCAAATATAGCAGGCTTCCAATCATAGATCTGTACATGGTTTGATCTACATCTGGAGATTTGTCATCCTTGCTCAACTTGCAACCTATTGTCATGGGAGTGCTAACCTCCATTGTGAACTTTTTTAGCATTTATTTCACATATTTAACTTGAGAAATAAAAATGCCCTTTTCATTTTGATTAACTTGCAGTCCGAGAAAATATGAAAGTTCACCAATCATAGACATTTCAAATTCTTTCTGCATTTTATTTACTATGTCTCTACATGACTCATCCATGTTGCTGCCAAATATGATATCATCTACATAAACAACAAGTACAATAAGATGGCCATTCTCTGTTTTGACATATAAATTGTTGTCCACCATACCTTTCTTGAACCCCCCGTTGAATAAGATAGTTATCCAGACCTTGCATACCATGCTCCGGGTTCTCGTTTCAGACCATACAAAGCTTTCTTTAACTTGCAAACAAAATTGGGATTGTCACCGAGTTGGAAACCATTTGGCTGCTCAATGTAAACCTCTTCTTCCAGTTTTCCATTCAGAAATGTTGATTTCACATCCATTTGATATACTTTGAAATTTTTATGAACTGCTAAGGCCATAAACATTTTGATTGCCTCTAGTATAGCTATTGGTGCAAAGGTTTCCTCAAAATCAATACCTTCAACTTGAGCATAGTCTTTACAGACCAATCTTGCCTTATTTCTGACAACTTGTCTGTCTTTGTTTAATTTGTTTCAAAAAATCCATTTAGTACCGATTATATTTTTATTTTCTGGCCATGGTACTAACTCCTAGGTTTTTTTTTTCTCAATCTGATCTGGTTCTTCATTTATTGCCTTCATCCAACTTTCATCTGTGCTTGCTTCAGCAAAAATTTTTGGTTCAATGCTGGATAATAGAGAGTAGTTCCTTACTATTGTTCTCCTTGTCTGAATACCAACTGTGGGGTCCCCAATAATTTGCTCTCTGGGATGATTTTTCTGCCAGCTACCTGTTTTAAATTTCTTGTTTTCTTCTACTTCTAAGTCAATCTCCTTATTCTCTTCTATTCCCTTTTCTTCATCTGCTCCTATAACTTCTTCATAAATAGGGTATTTTTCTTCATTGCTAATTTCTAGTTCCCCACCTTCATCAACCTTCACATCGGCACTCTCCACAATTTTCTTTAGCCTTTTGTTATAGCATGTGTAGGCTTTGCTTTTTGTTAAATAGACATGAAAAATTCCTTCATCAGCTCTATCCTCAAACTTACCCAGATTATCTTTAGTTTTTTTGATGTAGCACTTGCTGCAAAAGACTTTGAAGTATCTTGCTGTTGCTTTTTTTCCGAACCATAGCTCATAAGGAGTTTTGCTTTCATGTGTCCTCAACATGCACCTGTTTTGGATGTAAACCGCAATATGAACTGCCTCTTTCCAGAATCTGTCAGCTATTTTGTTCTCTGTCAACATTGTCCGTGCCATTTCCTACACTGTCCTGTTCTTTCTTTCAAAAACACCATTTTGTTGTGGTGTCCTTGCTGCTGAAAACTGTCTTTTGATCCCATATTTTTGACAGTACTCTACAAACTCCTCTGAGATAAACTCTCCTCCTCTATATTATCTTAAGCATTTAATTTTTTTTCCTGTTTGATTCTCAACCAATTTTTTGAAAGTCTTGAACATTTCAAAGGCATCTGATTTAAGCTTTAAAAATAATACCCATGTCATCTTGGAATAATCATCTATGCACAGCATAAAGTATTTGTCAACATTTATGCTTTGTGTTCTCATGGGTCCACATAAATCAGTATGTATCAGCTCTAATGGTTTGCTGGTGAAGTATTCCTTTGATTTAAATGTGGATCTAGTTTGCTTCCCTTTTTGGCATGAAGCATAGATGTTATTTAATGGTTTGCCAATGGTGGGTATATCTCTTACTACCCTTTTTGAACTTATTTTTACCAGATTGTCAAACGTAATATGACCAAGCCTCTTGTGCCACAGCCAATTTTCATCTTCCTGTCCAATCAAACATGCTCCTTCTGAAGTCTCTGAGAGAGTATACAGGTTTCCAAAAGATCAAGGTTGAAGTTGTACTACTTCACCCTTTTATGAGTTAAACCCATAGATCGAGGTTGAAGGTTATATCTTAGTTATATCTAGAAGAGGCATTTCAAATAGATGATTGGCTTGACATTGTGATTAAATTATGATTGGTGGTTCCTCATCCATTCTAATATTGTTTAGTAGTTGCTTTTTAAATTCATACTTCAAACATTAGTGAAGAGTAGAAGGGACAACCCTCATGTCATGAATCCAAGGGTATATGAGAAGAAGATTAAAAGATGGGTAAGATACCACATAAAACAAAGTGTCTAAAATCTTCGATACTAACCTACGGGGAAGGGATAAAATATTACATACCTCTTGGTATTCTTTGTTGAAAGCCTTTATGATGTCATCATATTTGGTTAAGTCATCCTCCCTAACTCCAAAATTTTGGAAAACATTTAAGTGCATATATTGAGGGAGGAACCATTGTCCACCAATATCCTATTGATGAAATTTTCCTTAATATATCCAATGATGTATAGGGGATAATCCCCTTGCAAATTTGAGGAAGGAATATCATCATCTTAAAAATATATATGATTTATCTCAAGAGTACCTACAAGATATATGTTGACTTAAAAGCTTCAACAAGGCTTTCCTATAAATGGGGGAAGTATGTAAAAGTTCTAAGAGGGATATCATGGTAGGTGTGTTACTTAATTGTTGTTGGAGGTAGAAGGAGACTTTTGGTTGTGGCTTCAACACTAAGGTTGGTTTTTCTAACTTGTGCTCCTTTTTTGGTACTCTTAAGAACTAAGGGTGGTCTAGAGGGTTGGTTGGATGTAGAACTTGTCTCATGTTGAGATTGTTGAGTCAGTTGATATTGAGCTTGTTTTCTTGTAGTAGTTTCTATCCTACCCCCCATGTTCTTGTAGGGAGATGGCACATTATGATATGATAATTGATTAGTTGTTTTTTACCCACGATTAGGTATGGAATTTTGGAAGATCCTCATATCTTGATTAGTTGTATGTGTCTGTTGAGTAGAAGGTTGATTAGTTGGATGTTTGTAGTTAATATTGGGTTGGGAATCATCCACAACAAGGTGGCATTCATCTATTAAATTCTAAACCACGTGTATCAACCTCTTAAATGAGTTCATCATGTGTCCCTCGACTATATGATACAATGTTGATCAAGCTTGTACCAAACTTTCATTGTATCAGGTTGTCTTATGGGAGTCAATTTGATCATACTAGAGTCAAGTGAAGTTTCTTTGTGGGGTTTTTTGAGGTTTTCTAAGTACCAAATATTACAAGGTACTGGCAACATTAAGATTATTAGTTTACCTATTATCCATTAGCTCATCATCAACTAGGTTTTCATGGTCGTTTCTTCTTCTTTTCTTAACTTTAGTTGACCTCTATGAATAAGAGCCTTTCTAACTCTTCTTTCCAAATATATTACTTGTTTATAAGAGGTAATGGTTGATGTTTCCAACTCATATGAGATCAACTCTTGTAAGTTACCAATAAATATCTCTAACATGTCTCAAGGAGGTAAGGTGTATCTTCAACATTCAACTAAACTTCTTCATCGAGATAAGAATTCCAAGAAAATTTCATCCTTACCTTGTTTTATAAGGTATAAATCTTGAATGGTTACTCATTTCTCCGCATAAGCTCCAAATTGTTGAACAAATCACTTGATTGTTTTCTCAAATATTCTCAAAGAATGATGGGGTAGTTGATACTACCATTCTAGTGCCATACCACCAAGACTTTTAGATAATATTTTTAGCAACATCATATCATCATATACAATATCATGGCATATTGTTCTAAACATCCTTAAATGTTCTATTGGATCCTCTATTTCCTTATAAAGGGGTAATATTGGTATTAGAAAATGCTTGGGATAGGTACTAACAGTGACCATAGGATCTAGGGGTTGATTGCACCTTTTCTTATAGTTATAAGTGAAACTTATAGCCTAAAATGTATCTATTATTAATGCCAATTGTTTCACTATAATTGTCAAACTTTGCATGTCAATAGTGTTGTTGTACAATACCCCTAGATTCCCTAAGGGTGGGTTATAGGTAGGTTGTTGAAAGGGAACTTGGTTAATGTTGGAGGAATTAACATTGTTATGGTATGGGTTATGATATGGGATGTTTTATGTAGCATCTTGTTATGGGATGAAATTTTTATTTGGTGGAACAAAAGAAGGAATATTATGAGGACGAAATTGAACATTACTTTGGGGCATGCCACTAGTTGGAGGAAGTTGCAAGATTCTCTCAATGTTGGTGGTTGTTATAGTAGCATATGTAGGTTTATAAAATAGATTAACATTACTAGAATATTAATAAGAGGATTGATGTGAATATTTTGAGGAGATTTTATTTGAGGATGAGACATTACAGCTTTTTCAAAGTGGGTCTCTATCCACAACTTCATTCAGGGGTTTCCTATTTTTCCTGAAGAAATTCATGAAATTATTATATTATTTGAAGGTGAGTTTTCTATTAGACCTTCAATGGGATCAAATTCATCACTAGTCTCTATGTCCTCTTCCTCTTCAAGATTGAGGTTCTCCCTATCGACCTGATCATCCTCATGGTATAGAGGATTCTTTTCTGGTTCTATCATATTTTGCTTATTCCTAATGTTTGGGACCATAGGATTTTAAGAGAAAGAGGAAGGGAGAAATCTAATGCAACACACAAAGGACACAAAGGTATTGATTAAGTTTTTTTTATTTAATTTTTTTGAATCTATGCAAAACATATTTAAATGATATTATTTATAGTTTAAAATCAAAACAAAGGGAGACAAAGGGAAGAGGCTTCATAGATGGCCACTAAGGATGTGTTTCACGTTAGATTCACCAAATATGTACATGAGCTAAAACTTCCCATAGCATACAATTCTAAATGGATCTGTTGGGATCCAAGGTGATCACAAGGTTGTGTTTCCTCTACACTTTGGGGTTTAGGGGATTGAGAGTTCACTAGGAATAGTTTAAGGACTCACTCCAAGTCAAATATGGAAAGGATTTTGATGTTTTTATTGATCAAGCACCTAATTTTGGTCTTACTAAGATCTAAACTATAAAGAATTGAAGAACAATAATGCAGGGCAAACAATGATGCAAGCAAACAAGAAGCTATTCCTAGAATGATTCTTTGGTTGAATGAGGACTATCCCTAATATTGTGAGGAAGTAAATATTTAGTTCTTTTCAAGCAAGAAACCAAGATAATGCACAAAAAAATTAGCCTAGATGCAAACTACATGATTTTTCTCTTTCGATGCCTAGAAATGAAATCAGAATGTCTTGTTTTCTTTTGATATAAATATATAAATAAATAAAAATAAACACATGCACACAATGAACAACCTAACATATCTATTAGAGTACTTACTTTATTTTGTGGTTGATCCTAGCCAAATTTGTGTCCCATAAATCAACAACCATGAATTTGCTCAGATCTAAAAAATAGCTTCAAAACCTTGGAAATTTTTATTAGTGTTTGGGAGCCTGCTTAGGCCACTATGTGACTGATATTGGAGGCGCAAAATTCAAGCCCCCTTGGTTATTTTAGTTGACCGTTCAAAAATAAAAATGGTTATTGACCTTTGGGAACAAATGTTAGGATCCTCCATCCTAACATTATTAGTTAGTATTAGTTAGTATTATCAAACATTTAATTATTATATTATTAACCCATAAAGTGAACCTTCACATCTCTTCATATGTGAACCATCACGTCTCTTCATAACGTGAACCATCACGTCTCTTCACCAATGTAGCTTTAGGATAGATATATATTAGGTTGGCCATTCACACAAATAATCCAAGAAGAAGAATAAGAAGCATAGATTCTAAGGAGGGAGCCCCCTATAAGTGGCAAGGAGGGAGCCCCCTATAGCAACAAAGAGATTACAAGGGATCCCCCTTTAAGTGGCCTATGATTACATTTTATATTAAATTATTTATTAATTTTATAGTAAGACCTTGGGGTCTTACCATTTGGTATCAGAGCCATGTGGGACCCAATCATGTGGGAATTGCTCAAATATCTTCGTCAAAACACTACCGTGCGTAAGTATGAAATTTGATTTAAGGATATCACCAAACACAACACAGGGTGGGGTGAAGCATTTCTCATATATTGCTTCATAAAAGGATTGAAATAAGAAATTAAAATGGAGGTGATAAATTTCAAACCCTATACCATGATGCAGACTATTGGATTGGCCAAATTAGTTGAAGATAAAATCAATGCACAACATCAATTAGGGAAATCTCAAAACACTTTCATTACCCCCAAACCTAAGCATAATGGAAATGATGAGGAAGGTAAGGAATATGAGGAAGCCACAAAAGATAAGAAAGAGGAGGAATATGTGGAAAATAAGGACAATGAGCAAGAAATATCCCAAACACCTGATCACAATGATGAAGGCAATACGGTTGATATACCAAAAGTGATCGATGCATCAGGAAAGGATGAGGTAGACATTCCTAAAGTGACTCATTATGGCCAAACATGCACTCTACAAGAACTACACTCAATTTCCTATCCAATAGTGAGTTATTGCCATAGGGTCAAACCTATTTAACAACAATGCAGAAAGGTGACTGCTCACTCCTCCATCGCCTCTCACAGGGAACAACAGGAGAATGTAGAATTTTTACCACCTATTTTTATGCATCATTATAAGGTTTTTGAAGAACCACAAGGGTTGCACTTCCCTCATCATTAAACATTTACTAATTTTTTTTGCAACCCCATGCTAATGCTTCATCCTTCTCGATATCCCTACCTACGAAAGGATGACATTAAAAGATTCCAAGAACTTACGCAAATCCTTATTGGAAAATAAAGGATAAAGCTCCTCACCTTGAGCTTTGAGAATAAAGCTTTTTTTAAGGAGGGTGGCATGTTAGGATCCTCCATCCTAACATTATTAGTTAGTATTAGTTAGTATTATTAATCATTTAATTATTATATTATTAACCCATAAAGTGAACCATCGCATCTCTTCATACGTGAACCATCACGTCTCTTCATAATGTGAACCATCACATCTCTTCACCAATGTAGCTTTAGGGTAGATATATATATTAGGTTGGCCATTCACATAAATCATCCAAGAAGAAGAATAAGAAGCATATATTCTAAGGAGGGAGTCCCCTATAAGTGGCAAGGAGGGAGCCCTCTATAGCGGAAAAGATATTACAAGGGAGCCCCCTTTAAGTGGCCTGTGATTACATTTTATATTAAATTATTTATTAGTTTTACAGTAAGACCTTGGGGTCTTACCAACAAACAAGATGAGATATAACAACATAAAACAATTAAAGTGGGGTGCAAACTGAATGGATGTAATGGAAAAAAAATTATGTAAATGAGAACCTAGGGTAGCCGTCGCGATATCACGACACTTTTGAAGAATGGGCACCAAGGGGAAAAATCGTCGTGATATCGCAACACTTTTGGAGAATAGGTGCCATGGGGAAAATACGTCGCGATATCGCGACACTTTTTGAGAATGAGCGCCAAGGGGAAAAGTCGTCGCGATTTCACGACACTTTTAGAGAATGGGCGCCAAGGGGAAAAGTCGTCGCAATATCACGACATTTTTGGATAATTGGCACCAAGGGGAAAAGTCGTCGCGATATCGTGACACTTTTGAAGATTGGGTGCCAAGGGGAAAACTCATCACGATATCGCGACACTTTTGAAGAATGGGCGCCAAGGGGAAAACTCGTCGTGATATCGCGACATTTTTGGAGAATAGGCGCCATGGGGAAAAATCATCGCGATATCGTGACACTTTTGAAGAATGGGCGCCAAGGGGAAAACTCGTTGCGATATCGCAACACTTTTGAAGAATGGGCGCCAAGTGGAAAACTCGTCGCGATATCGCGACACTTTTGAATAATAGGCGCTAGGAGAAAAAGTCGTCGCGATATCGCGACACTTTTGAAGAATGGGCACCAAGGGGAAAACTCGTCGCGATATCGCAACACTTTTGGAGAATAGGCGCCATTGGGAAAACTCGTCGCGATATCGCGACACTTTTGGTGAATAGGCGCCAAGGGGAAAAGCCGTCGTGATATCGCAACACTTTTGGTGAATATGTTCCACGGGGACTGGCTGTCACGATATCGTGACATGTCACGATTTTGTGACTTTTTGCTCTGGCGCGGCCAAGGATGGTTTTTTGTCGCGATTTCGCGACATGTCGTGATTTCATGACATGTCGCGTTTTCACGCCATGTTGACTTTTTGCGGTCTGCGATGGAAAGTGTCACATTTTTGTGCCTTGTAATCATGTTTCTTTGTTCTCGACTGGGATGTGTCTACTCCCAATTGTAACTGATCTTTGTTTTAATACAAGATTTTTTCAATTTTTTCAAAAAAAAAATGAGAACCTAGGGTTTTGAGGAGCAAAAATTTACCTCCAAGCTACTATGACCGAATTCATGCCCTATAATTAGGGGTCATAAATTCAAAAATAAATAATAAAAACAAAATTCACACCCCGTATGGGAGGGGTGCAAATTTGTAGAAAGTATTTTTAAAATATCGTATAAATACAAAATGTAATTACAATTATCTAAAAACTAATAATGCATAAAAAAATTCTAATAGGCTTGTGGAGGAAGTGAGAGTAAAGGTAGAAACCGAGGTGGAAGACCTTTTATCCTTATTTAGAGAATAAGTGATGTGGATAACCTATCATCAAGGCTTCTCCACCTACTTATTCCTAGAAGCATATCATAAGAGATAAACCATAGGTAGAGCACCAAAATATTCCAAAAATCATCAAACCTTTGATACCATTGATTGATAGACCATTAAATTGAGATGAAAAAAATGAGTTCAAACCTTATATTTATAGGAGTTTTGGAGGGTTTATACAAGAAAATAATAAACAACCTTGTCCAAGAACTGACATCATAAAGGTTAGCCAAAAAACTAGGTTTTTGGAGAGAAAAATCCAAAATTGTCGAATTTGTGCCCCATGTTGGGATGATCGTGAATTCAGCAAGGCTAGGAGAAAAAGCAAATAAAATGAGGGTAAAGAAGCCCAAACTTGCACTTAGCAACTTTGAGGTACTTTGTAGGTATTTTAAGGGAAAAAATTGTTGGAATATATTACATTATTTGGTACATGCTAATGTACCACCTTGGGTACATATTTAGATTAGGAAATAGAGTCCTAGATTAGAGTGTGAGTATTTACTTTATCCAATATAACAAATGCACAAGTGTGCAAAGTATTTTTGTAATGTAAATGTGCATAATAATCCATGCGCACATGATTCTATATACTAGGAATATGAAGAGTCTCTAGAAGAGTGAAGGCCAAGGGTGTTCCATATTAAGAGTCACATTTCATTATATATGTGTCAATGAGTGTTTGTGTGAGATATACAATTTGTACAATTAGAGTGTGGAGAAATATAGAGTATTTGAGATCTTTATTCAATTGAGAGAATTTTTGTGGGCATTTTTTAATGGATTTTCTATGAGTTATTTCTGAAGTTATTTATGAGTTTTATATGTTTAGTATTTTTCCATTATCATATATTTCATATTGCAACTTTATTTTAAGTCTTGAGGTTATTTTATCTGAAGTATTTAGCTTCAAAATATAACAAAATGATCCATTTTGATGGGTCAATTTTACTTTGTCTACACTGATAGGAGAAGGAAAATTAAGGATCATAAGTGTAAAAGAGCCTAGAGTTCACCCACTAGCACTTTTTGGACATGACTTTTCGAAAACAATCATTGGCATTTTAAATATGGTAGTAGTGAGGCTCTAGACCTCATACGTTCAAACCCTTTGGCACACTGATCTAGAGATCTCAAGGTCACCAAAATAGAATATAGACCATACCGCACTTATTTTGGGGGGGGAATTTTGGAATTATTGGCACAATTTTGAAGTGGGGAAACCCCACATTTCATGTATAAATAGGGGCTTCATTTATTGCAAAGGCATTGAAGAATGCTTGTCATGTCTAATACCTAGGCTTGTATGCTTTTTACTTTTATTTTCTTCTTTGTATAAGTTGGGCTTGAGCCTTGAGTTGTTTTATTAAAGAGCATTGAGTCTCTTTTGGTCTCACATCTATGTAGTCTTATGGCATATATGAGAAGTTGTGACTAATTTTACTCTATCCTACTTCTTGTGTGTGCTTGAATGCCTAAGTGTGGATTGAAACCATGTTTACTTTCTAGCTACTAATGAATGATATGTGTATTCATTTAGTTCATTGTGCATATAAGAGGTTTAGATCTTGATTCATCATCTTAATTTAGGTTTTACTTTTTGCATATTTACTTTTTAGAATCTCCAGGGTTATGAACAACGGTGAATATTCAAAAATTGGGTGATAATTCGGATATCCAAAATTGGAAATTGGCAAAAAATGGGGACCCTAGATGTCGGCCCATTCGCCCATAAATTTTAGGACCATAAATATTTAGGGTCAGTTCGTCGCATGGTTACAATAATATTACATATTTTGTTTTAAATTCACCAACACTCCCACCTAAACTAAGGACCTTTTTCAACTTGAAATTATAAAAATTTA
Source organism: Wollemia nobilis (assembly GCA_028583015.1). Classification (NCBI taxonomy): domain Eukaryota; kingdom Viridiplantae; phylum Streptophyta; class Pinopsida; order Araucariales; family Araucariaceae; genus Wollemia; species Wollemia nobilis. Next base: position 5,089,637 of record JAQPPZ010015863.1, on the reverse strand, counting down.
AATTATCCTACCAAATTCACCTATTATAGTAGTATGTAAACATAACATGACAACCATACCCATATAACTATAGAGTGTGGTCTGCGTAAGATGGATTGGGCACCATCCGGACCAATTTCTAAACCTAACCCTCGTTTGTACCACTTTCTACATCCAAATCATATCCATACCACTTTTTGTGCCTTGGTTCGAGTGAGATAGAGCAAAACGGGTGCAAAAATTATTCCAAGTGAGGTAGAGAAGATTGGGTGCAAAAAATGGTTTGGGTACGATGGAGCGAAATGGGTGCAGAAATTGGTCAAGGTGAGGTGGAGAAGATTAGGTGCAGAAAATGATTTGGGCAAGGTGGAGTGGAACAAGTTTAGAAATTGGTTTGAGCAAGGTGGAGTGTATCGGGTGCAGAAAGTGGTCTAGGAGAGGTGGAGTGAATCGGGTGCCAAAAATGGTTCAGGTGAGGTGGAGTTGACTGGGTGCAAAAAATGGTTTGAGCGAGGTGGAGCGAAATGGGTACAAAAAATGGTCCATACGAGGTGGAGCAGATTGGGTGCAAAAAATGAATCGGGTGAGGTGGAGCAGATCATATGTAGAAAATGGTCTGGGTGAGGTGGAGCAAACTGGGTGCAGAAAATGGTCTAGGTGAGGTGGAGTAGACCAGGTGCAAAAAATAGTTTGGGTGAGGTGTAGCAGACCAGGTGAAAAAAATGGCATAGGTGAGGTGGAGTGAACCAAGTGTAGAAAATGGATTGGGTGAGGTGAATTAGATCGGGTGCAAAAAATGGCCTGAGTGAGGTGGAGTGGATCAAGTGCAGGAAATGGCTAGGGTGAGGTGGAGTGGACCAGGTGCAATAAATGGCCTGGGTGAGGTGGAACGAATTGGGTGCAAGAAATAGTCCAGACGAGGTGGAGAAGAACGGGTGTATAAAATGGTCGAGGCAAGGTGGACAGGCAGGAGGGAAGGAAAAAATGGATTTTCAAGGGTTCTAAGGTAAGCAAAAAAAAATGATTCCTTTGTTTTTTTATAGACCTCCTCACAACCACAACAAAAATTTCAAAAAACCAAGATGACTTGATGTTTTCCAACCCATCAAATACTCCACAATTAAGTATGCTTGACTAGAGTAGCACTTAGATGGGTGACCTCCTAGGAAGTCCCAATTTTGCACCTTATAAAACTAAAACATTTTCCTAGGTTATAACAAAAGTTCATCTAGACCCTGTTTTGCACCTGATCTACATCTAGGCTCTTTTTTACACCTAGTTTATGGTCGAGCCCTATTTTGCACCTAGTCTGATCAAAACTATAAAATTCACCAATGTTTTATAATTTTTAGTACAAAAATAAGGTAATTCGTCATGCCCTCCTACATGAAGTTGGCCAGGATTCACTAGGGTTTTGAAATGGATTCGCCATTATTTACAAGTACATTTTGGGTTCGACCCCTTATGCATCACCCTGACAATATCTCTTCCTTTTCTTTGATGAATGCAAGTAGCATAGAAATTAGAGTAGAAGGTGAGTTGAAGATCATAGTTAATGAGGAGCCAGCCATAGCATAATCTCATATGTCACCTTGCAAGTGCTCACAATGCTTCTAGAGCTTCCCATTGTGTTGCTCAATGTGAGGTACATGTGTCTAAGTCAATTGGGCCATCATCATAGGTGACCAAGACACTTTGATATGACAATAGTTTTTTGGCATGCCCGATGGGATGAATATAAACTTTGATCCACTTCACACATTTGATAGACTTTATTCAATATTTTGGTAAATATCTCAACCAACTTGCTTCTTGAAGCATGAAAGAGTTCACGTGGTAACTCCATTAAAGAAAAATATCCAAAAGCATCCACTAAGAGATATTAAATTAGGATTTTGATGAAAATCCTAGTCTATGACATTATTGAAGCATATTACACTTTCACCTAATGAATCCACAAACTTGAAAGGATCTAAAAGTATATGAACAAACCAACTGCCACTAAATCCTTAGCCTGAGAAAATATACAAGTATTGATGTTGGCCTTAAACCCAAATATTAGAAGGAGAGCTTGATGTCAAAACATGGACATACAATGGAATCAGCTTACTAGAAGATACCTAACCTAGAACAATAGAGTTTCCCTATTACCACATATACCTCCTACTACATGAGACCCAATATTGACCTTGGTACTCAATGCACTCTCATACATCATGAAAGAGGATGCTATAGCTTTGATATGACACCTTCATCACATTGTGAGCCTATGCATAGTACACAATATCAGAGAGAATAATGTGACCCTTATATTTTTGGTCACATCCTTTGGAAGGAAAGCATAGGAATGGTACATCTCACTTGCCCCACACTCCATCAAAATTTGAAACTAGTTCATTGACTTATCAGTTGATAGGTATAATAAAAATGTAGATGGTGTGTCTCTCTTAGAGTAGTTGACAAGCATCAAGAGAGCACTCATGGATACAATGGATGATTTCAATGTTTGATTTCATAAGACTTGGCATAGAATATATGATGAGATCATATCCCTCCCAAGTATAGCTTTTATATACTATTTGAATGATTTTAACTCTAAAATAGCCATAATGATTAAGTCTAATGGAGGAAACTCTTTGTTGATAGCATATAACTTATACATTTAGGATGAGAATGATCTAATCTAGATTGAAATAATAGATCCTTTTCCTCCTATTCCATTGTTTTTAAGTATTCAACCATCCCTATCCATTCAAACTACCAACTTTCAATCCACTCTCACTATCAATTTTGTGTTGGTTGTGAAGCCTAATTCTCTCTCTAATTTAGAGGTCTTGTTTTTAGTCACACTTGGACCCACTCCATGAAGGGGGGGTGTAGGAGGGATTTCCGCCCCTACTAATGTCTCTAGGGGGGTCTAGGGGGTGGCGATTATTTTTCCCTTTGTAATTTTGGACCATTCATTATTAGGTCATAGATCGAACGGTATGATTTTATGGTGGCATTTTTGCCCTAAAATGTAACTCTCTTTTATAAAGAGGATTTCAAGTGGTGATTGTGTAAGGGGTAATATAGATTGTGATAGAACAAAGAGGAGAGTACAATGAATGTGTTGTAGGTTTTAACCCTTCATTATTTTTTGGATGGAATAAATAAAGGCCTAGTTATTTTCTCCATGGATGTAGCCCATATTGGGTGAACCACGTATATTTGTGTCTCTCTTGTATTGTATATTTCTATGTTATATTTTTGTGTTTATTTTATTGCTCATGCTATTATTCCTAACATATTGCAAGGTCCTAGGATCATTTTTCTACTCCTGAATACCCATCCATGAGCCCTTACTCCTCTACACTATATGGCATGAGGAATATTTTATTTTTTATCTCCAATGATGTCATAACCTTCAAGAGGTAACAAATCACCTTAAGGTTTCCATACCAAAACTATTTTAAACCTCTCTATCAATATAATAGCTAAGGATATAAACCCCGACCTAATGGGTAATAAATAACCCCACTCCAAGGAAATAGGGGTATAGGCCAACCCTCAACCTCCAATCAATATATAGTACCTATGCTAGTCCCATTGTAGCAACACCTTCATAAAAGGACAGATTCTCCATGTAGAACAACTATGTGAAGGACCCCAATGCATAGTGTTGTACATACCCCAACCCTTATTTTTTAATACTTACCTTAAGAAATGAACTCAATAGATCCCAACAACATCAAATAAAGCTAGATATAGTTGAACTTTCATTTCTTACCCGATGATAAAGGCATAAATGCAAAGCTAGCCCCCTACAATCTAGCCACCAAACTTTGATCTTGGGATAAGTTCCATAACTTTGAAATAGGTTTTGGTAATATGGGATTTAGATAAGATCTACACAATATTCTATGAAGCAAGTGGCTTAATTCCTGATGGGCCATAGGTCTAGTCAAACTATATGACATAGACCATGAGAAATGTTGTGGAATAATAAAGGGCTAATCCAATAAGTCTTGATATCCAGATAGGAGTGTTATAGGATCCCAAAAAAAGGCACTTCTCATATGATAACAACTAAATTAAATGTGTCAACTCCTTAAAAAATGGCTAAAAGAAACATCATTGAGGTCCTACAATAGAATTCCCTCATTTTGAAGCCCTCTAAAGCTTTCAAACCAGCTTTATATAGGCCCAAATTTGAGTGGATGCCAAGCATAACCTAAAAGTTCCACTCTATTGGGCCATTTATGTGGTGGACCACCTAAATAAGTCCATTGTTGCCATGCCTCTTTGGGATATCCTATCAATACCTAAAAATATGAAGAACATGGCAGAAGCTCTATAGAAGGAAAGGATGTTGGGTAAGCTAAAAGTACATGAAATCCTATAGATATTCAATCTTGAAATGGTTAGATCTAAACTACTACATTTTAACCTTACCCTAATATGCAGAAATAAATTTAATAATAACTATCGATATATTTTGGATCTAGTACCTTGGTCATTCCAAAAAAGGTAGCATATGCACTAAGGTTGTTGTATAGACTTCTTAATAATAAGGTAGTTCAACTAGACAACAGTCTAGTGCAGATATTTGGACTACTAAAGAACCTACCTCTCACATTACATGCTTACCTAGATCTGATAGTCCATTAGAAAATTATGATGTTTAAGCTTGTGACCATGTTTAGTATTTACCTATCAAGATACTTCATTGCTAATATCATAGGCTATCTATCCCTAGACTGGCCACACATGCTACTTAGAACCAAGTATGGTACCATGGTGATAATTCCATTAAATACTTTGCACGTCCACCACATACAACATTTGCCTTTGATATAGATTGACAATGGACAAACCTATATTGTTGAGGAGGAGCATTATGGGTTAGACTTATCAATCAACAAAGTCCATTCTTCTATTCTAGATGATCACATGAACCATTAGGCAACTGATATGTAGGATTTAGTTCCCTATGATGTGTTTGAGAAAATAAACATAGGATACAAATTTGGCATGGGTTGCTCTTTATCCATAAATAAATATGTTGAGTACTTTATGTAGTAGGATTCCTCATGTAGAAGGTTATGATATCACAAGGAATAAAAAAGGATCCATGAAAGTAATCCACATCATTGAAAGTCATTGTATAAAAAAAATCATTGGCCCAGGGACCAAAGTAGATATCTTTTCAAAAGTAGCGAGAGAAATTGAATTATGAAGTTAGAAAAATACATGACAAGATTACATTAAATCCAAGAGAGTATCAATACCAAAGTATCATGAGTCATTCGATCAACTATAAATATGATGACTCTTTTACATCGACCTTGTAAAATGGATCAACATTATATGGTTTCAAAAGGGAAGCATCCTTTCACCAACCTTGTACAACTCTGCATGATGTCAATCCACTACCTTGAAAGGGGTGATGATCTTTTCTCATCATACTAGCAAAATAAGGGAGTAAATACGTATGAAACTAACTTATTGTTGAAAGGATAGCAATTAATATAAGAAATAAAGATTATATGTTGGAAAAATATGGTGATCTCCTCATGCTCACTTTGTAAATAAGGGAATACGATCAAATGAGGTGAATTTAATATGGGAAAAAGTATGGATATGTCTCTCCAACTTTGGGCAAGAAGGTGTTATAAATTCACGTAATGTGAATTTAATATAAGTAGGTGCTATGCTCTTCATAGATAATATCTATAAGAGAATGTGTTGCCTTCATTTTTTTTCATGAATTCTTGAACACTCAAGCAAATAAGAGTCTATATAATATAAATATAATAGTTTTAGAAATAAGCAACAAGGGAGTAAGTCATAGATGTAATTTTTATGTTTCCTTTTGACTCTATGACTTATAGATAAGCCAAACTTTTTCTAGATCTTGCATATCTAACAAGTAGGACATACCCTATGAGTCATTAGAGTTGTAGTTAAAATTCACTATACCCAAAGGAGGCTCACCTTGGCCACTTTTACAAGTCAACCTCATTAGAATTCTAGTCATTCATTTGAAATAAAGTCAAAAATATGGGGGTTCCTCCCACCATAGATTCCAAAATCAATAGTAGACACTAATGTTCTAGGTGAAGTAGTTGATATAAAAGAATAAAAGCAATGTTCACCATCGATTTTCTAGATCTATGGTAAGTGCCAACCCAAGAAAAAGTGGGAAATAAGAGGAACATCATAGTTCCATGAGACATGGATTGCTTATCCAATAACTCATGCCCTTTCATGCAGATATTGAAGGAGTTGTTAGAGGAAATACCTAACATTGACCAAAGCTTGGACATGTGGCAAACGTGTCAATGATCCATGGAAGAATCAAATAGATACCCTACCAAGGTGATCCTCTAGAAGATATCCATTGTCTATCATGGGATAGAACCATATATGATGATCCATAAAGACATGAAACAAATATAGAAGTACCTAGGTCACTAAGTCTCATGAAATATTTGATGTCAATGATTGATGTTCCACATCATTCTTGAAATTCCTTTCAATGATAACTATAGGGCTATTCCCACCAATAATAAGGGGATAACAAGGTTAATAGCTACAACATATCTTCTAGATATATTTGGAAATTTTTGGACCATATCTTCTATATTTAATAGAACCCAAATTAACTATACATGTGGTAGCCACATGGTCTCTCTATGCTACATCCTCAGGAAACCAATGGTCAAAAATCCACCATCTAGTGGCTTGTGAAAAATGATGAAGCATCAAAATAACTCTATATACCATTCAATAAATGATCAACAACAGACACTAATTCTTAAAAGTAAGAAGATTTATGGTAAATGAAGTCCATGCATGCCAATTATTTTCTAGATCTATGATGGGCACTAATCCAAATAAATACAAGTAGAAGAGAAACCTTAGATCTCCACGAGCAATCGATCTCTTATTTGATAACCATGTCACTTTGCTTAGATGCCTAAAGATATGGTAAAGAAAAATTTCATCATGATTCAAGAATTAGATGTGTGGAAAAATAATATTATGTAGGAAATGTAAATAAGCTCTGCCCTCGACTTTAGTTAGAGCAATATTTGATGACTTGTAGGGATGAGAAAATAATTTTAGGTGCCTAAATCATGAAACCCTATAGTCCATCCAATCAAAGGGAGGATTCCTTAGGTTAACAAGTTTCAAATTATGGAGAAGGAAGGAAAATGATTTTAAAATGATATTTATTCATGATCTCTTAGGAGAAAGGGAAATTAAGGCTCATAATTTTAAGATATCTTGGAGTTCACCCATTGACACCCTTTGGACATAACCTTCTAGGAAAATAATTGGCATATTAAAGATAGTAACAGTGAGACTATAGACCTAAAAACCCTAAACCCTTCAACATTGATCTATATATCTCAAGGAAACCAACATGAATGCATATAAGTCCCTTTCTTATTTTGGAGATAAAATTTTGGAATTATTGGCACAATTTTGAAGTAGGGAACTCTCATTTTCTTGTATAAATAGAGGTTTTATTGTAAAGGCATCGAAGAATGCTTTCTTGTGCCTAATACCTAATATTGTATGCTTTTTATTTCATTTTCTCTTTTGTTTCTAATTTATACTCAAGCCTTGAGTCATTTTCTAAGGAGCATCAAACCTCTTTTGGTCTTGCATCTATATAAACTTATGGTATATATGAGAAGCTAACTAATTTTACTTTTTCCTATCTCTTATGTATTTTATAGCCTTGGTATGGATCAAAACTATGTTTATTTTCTAGCTATTAGTGAATCATAAATGTATTCATTTATTTTATTGTGCACAAAAGAGGATTATATCTTGGCACATTGCTTATTTAGCTTACGTTTTACTTTTTTACAATATCTCTCTCCCTTTTCTTTTATGAATTCTAGTAACATAGAAAGTGGAGTAGGAAGGCATGCTAAATATCACATCTGACAAGGATATATCCTTAGCATAATCTTGGAGGTCAGCCCACAAACACTCACAATGCTCATGAATATTCTCAATGTGTCACTTAATGCAAGTCATGGATGTTTAACTCTGTTGGGCCACCATCACAAATGATCAAGACACTCTAAAATGAAAACAATAAAAGGGAAATTTTCATAAAATAGCATGGTGTTTCTCCTTCTTTCTCCCACTTTGGCTTGTCTAGTAGATTCTTCAATCCCTTGAGGGAGAACTATGATCAATAAAATAGCATGAGAGAGTAATATGATAGATTTTTGCTACATTGGAGATGTGTTTTTGAGAGCCTCTCCAAGGGGCTAATTTATATAACTTTTGGGGATTTGGGGAGGGGTATGAGCATTCATGGTGACACACGCTTGGAAGGTAATATTTAAATTTCATAATTTGTGAAGGATAAGGAGGTATAACTTCAAAATAAGAAGTGTTGGAGTTTAGATTTGATGCAGATATGAGGTGAGATTACCTCATAAAAGGTGGGTAGCTCAAGGAGGTAGAGAGTTTGAGATCAAAATATTATATTTTTAGGAGATATTATTGCTACTTGATGATATCATTATTGTAATATAGTTCATCCAATGATATCATTTTCTTGACCAATAGGGGTCAATGTGGTCAGGGGAGAACTTTAAATTTAGGAAAAGAGCTAATTTGATGAAATCACTACATGTTTTAGAAAATTTATCATTCGATAAAATATAAGATGACATTTTGTATTGAATATATTAATTGACTAATTGATTTGCCTAATGTGTGGTTGTAATTTTGGTGTGCCAAAATTATGTGTCTACATTTGCCCCCTTTTTTTATGCATTTCTTGCACAATAAATACATCAAAAATAGTAGTGTAGTGAATTTTCACTACAAGAAAGACCCAATATTAAGTTTAATTGCCAATTCCACTTGAAGGACAAAAATATTTGACAAAGTATAATGTCATAACCCAAATTGGAGTTTCAAGGAGAGGCTAAAGTGGTAAAAGTAAAAAACATGAAAAACTAGACTCCTAAGAAAAAGTTTATTTGAGTAAGAACTAATGGAAAAGTGTGATAGCTAGACTCTTAAACATAAATACAAACACAAAATGAAAAAATAGTGTTTTTCTAAGATACTAGGGCCCTATTGCATGTAAAACAATGATCACTAGGTCTATGAACAAGGGTTAGTAGGAATAAGTGCCAACTAAATTCAATAGTAGACCTAAATTAAGATAATGTTTTGGGAATACAGAAGGTGAAGACTGGAGTCCACACAATAAACACAAGACTTGATATTGGCAAGAGAATTTCATGATAAGTAAGATCTACCTCAACAGTCATCACAAAAGTTTCTATTTCCAAAGGAAAGAAGTCTCATAAATGCAACATTTAAATAGAACTAGCACTTAGTCAATGATTCAATGAGAAAAGACTCCCAAGTATGCTTGATTCTACTAGGAGTAAATGAAGAGAAACACCTTGAACCAAGAAGCTATGGAGGTTCTAGGTTTCCTACCTATATCAGAATAGAGGAAAAATTTGAAATAATTGTATAAATGCTTAGCTTAGAGCTTAGAAAGGAGAGATAATTGTATATTTATACCTAGTATTTGATCTTGTATACAATTTTCACTTGTTTCTTGTATGTATTGGTCTAGAATTGAGTTGAGTAATTTTCATGTACATACCTCAAGCCACTTTATTTTTAGCATGCATGTACAAAATATTTTATACATATATACAAGGAGTTGTGTCTACTTGCATTCTACCCTTATATTTGTGTGTATGTTAATTTGTATGTGAAGTTATGACTGGTATCTACCCAAATTATTATGTAGGTTCTTGTGGATGAATGGGTGTGTTGGAATAAAACTATGCTTATTTTAGCTATCATGAATGATGCATGTATCTCTTAATCCTATTAATATATACAAGATTACTGATACAGGAGCATCTAGTGGCACCTGAGGCAGAGCCATCCAGTGGCAGGAGGGCCACTTCAGAAAAGTTGCCTAAGGAGTAAAAACGTCATGATATCGCGATGTGTCGCGAAATCGCGACAGAAGAAGTAGAAGAAGGCAAGGAGGGAGAAGCTATCATGATATCGCGATAGGAAATGTGTCACGATATCATGACACAAGTGGCAGAGAGAAGCCAGAGGAGAGAAGCTATCGCGATATCGTGACAAAAAATGTGTCGCAATATCGTGACACAAGTGGCGAAGAGAAGCCAGAGGAGAGAAGTTGTCACGATATTGCGACAAAAAATGTGTCGCGATATCGTGACACAAGTGGCAAAGAGAAGCCTGAGGGGAGAAGCTATCACGATATCACGATAGCAAATGTGTCACGATATCACGACACAAGTGGAGAGAGGAGCCAGCGAGAGAAGAAGTTGTCACGATATCGTGACAGAAAATGTGTCACGATATCGCGACACAAATGGAGCAAAGGAGTCAGAGGAAGAATTTGGCACTCTATGCAGTGCTTGCAGGGGGTTTCTTGCATGAAGCCTTAGAGGGAAGAATTTGGCACTCTATGTAGTGCTTGCAGGGGGTTTCATGGATGAAGCCTCAGAAGGAGAGTACGAGAGAAGAAGATGTCATGATTTTGCGACATGTCATAGTTTCATGACCTGAAGGCAGAAAGGAAGAGTGAAAGAGGAAGATGTGATTTCATGACATGTCGCATTTTTGCGACCCACAGAAGGGAGAGAAGGCACAGAGGAGAAGATGTCATGATTTCACATGTTGCAATTTCGTTACTCGTCAAGAAGAGAGAGAGCCTGGAGAAGAAATTGTCACGATTTCATGATATGTCACAGTTTCACAGCCAGAAGGTGAAGAAGGAACCAAGGAAATAAGATGTCATGATTTCGTGACATGTCATATTTTTGCGATGAAGGGGCAAGCTAAGGAGCCAAAGGAGAAAGATGTCACGATTTCGTGACATGTCACGATTTTGCAACTCGATGGAGAAAAGAAGGCAAGGGAGCCAAAAAATCACAATTTCATGACTTGTCATGATTTCGTGACCCGAGGGAGAAGAAAGGAGGCAAGGAAGGAAGATGTCACGATAGCACGACATGTCATGATTTTGTGATGCCAAGAGGAGGAAGCTGGCAGAATGAGAAGATGTCACGATTTCATGACATGTCGTGAAATTGCGACCCGAAGGAGCGAGAGGAGGCAAGAAGAAAAGATGTCATGAAATCGTGACATGTCACGATTTTGTGACCCAAAGTGGAAAAGAGGAGCGAGAGAGAGAAATGTTGTGATAGCACGACATGTCGCGATATCGTGACCAAAAAAGAAAAGGAAGGGTAGGATGAGGAAGATGTCGCGATATCGTGACATGTCGCGATATCGCGACCCCTGCTACAGTGCAGTTGGAGGAAGAAGACGACAGAGGTCAGGCAGCGATTGCAGAGCAAGGACAACATGTGGCACCAAGGTGTAGTAAAGGCAGAAAAGAACCAAGAAGCGCAAGAAATGAGAAGGATGGGTCGCGCAGGGTAATCTGACAGGAAGCGGCGGTCAGATGGTGGTGACAGGGGCCATGCAAAGTGGAGCCATAAATCGGGTTGGTGGACCGATTTTCTTGTAAAATGTTTTAGAGGGTTGGGGCCTCTATAAAAACCTAGTTTCTGTAATAGACTAGTGGTGGTGGATTGGAGATCACACGCAGAAGTGTGATAGAGAGAAAACCAAGCCGAGTGCTGGTTATTGTAAATCCTATGGGCTATTTTTGTAAGAGTGATTTCAGATTAATAAAAGAAAATTTGGAGTCTGTGGGTGTGTGATTTTTGGTCCGCCATCAAGTGGTATCAGAGCTAGTGTTCCTGAGTGTGCAAGCAGATTTCCGGCCATGAGGCAGTTTGTGCCAGGATCTATGGTAGGGTTATGAGAGAGAAGAGAGAGTTTAGGATCCCTGAGTGTGTTAGCAGAGCATCAAAATTGAGGCAGCTACACCAGGATCGGTTGAGCTTTATGATTAAAGCAAAGAAAAAAATGCCTCCCCGAAGAAGCTATGGCAGTAAGAGCGATATGATGACAATAGAAGAGTTCGAGGCATTGGAGAGGCAATTTAAAGCCCTACAAGAGGAGTGGCTCAGAATAAAATTTGAGGCAAAAGGAGCAGTGCAGAAGGCGTCAGGAGAAACAGAAGTTGAAGCCATCAAATGCAAAGGAGGAGACGGAGTTTAAGCAGGCTGTAGACAAAGAGGTGTGCAGCAGTACCAAAATCTACCTAGAAGAAGGCAAAAATTTATCTGGCCAGGAGAAAGGGTTGGAACAAGCTGCAGAGGCAGATAAATGTCTGGAGGTGCTACAGAAGGTAGTAACCAGATAGTGCAAAAGTGAAGATCACTTCTCCACTAACCCCGGGTGTCTGATGCAGGAGCATCCAGTGGCACCTGATGCAGAGGCATCCAATGGCAGGAGGGCCACTTCAGAAAAGTTGCCTAAGGAGGAAAAACATTGCAATATCGTGACGTGTCATGAAATCGCTATAGAAGAAGCAAAAGGCAAGGAGGGAGAAGCTGTCGTGATATCGCGATAAGAAATGTGTCGCGATATTATGACACAAGCAACGGAGAGAAGCCAGAGGAGAGAAGCTGTCGGGATATCATGATAGAAAATGTGTCACAATATCGTGACACAAGCAGCAGAGAGAAGCCAGAGGAGAGAAGCTATCATGATATTGCAACAGAAAATGTGTCACGATATCGCGACATAAGTGGCAGAGATAAGCTTGAGGGGAGAAGTTGTCATGATATCATGACAGCAAATGTGTCATGATATCACGACACAAGTGGAGAGAGGAGCCAGCAGAGAAGAATTTGTCGCGATATCGCGATAGAAAATGTGTCATGACATCGTGACACAAATGGAGCAAAGGAGTCAGAGGAAGAATTTGGCACTCTATGCAATGCTTGTAGGGGGTTTCTTGCATGAAGCCTCAGAGGGAAGAATTTGGCACTCCGTGCAGTGCTTGCAGGGGGTTTCATGGATGAAGCCTCAGAAGAAGAGTACGAGAGAAGAAGATGTCATGATTTTGTGACATGTCACAGTTTCACAACCCGAAGGCAGAAATGAAGAGCAAAAGAGAAAAATGTCACGATTTCATGACATGTCGCATTTTCACAACTCGTAGAAGGGAGAGAAGGCACAGAGGAGAAGATGTCATGATTTCATGACATGTCACAATTTCACGACCCGTCAAGAAGAGAGAGATCCTGGAGAAGAAATTGTCATGATTTTACGACATGTCATAGTTTCATGGCCAGAAGGTGAAGAAGAAGCCAAGGAAAGAAGATGTCGTGATTTCGTGACATGTCGCATTTTCGCAATGAAGGGGCGAGGCAAGGAGCCAAAGGAGAAATATGTCACGATTTCGCGACATGTCATGATTTCGCAACCCGATGGAGAAAAGAAGGCAAGGGAGCCAAAAAGTCATGATTTCATGACTTGTCACAATTTTGCGACCTGAGGGAGAAGAAAGGAGGCAAGGAAGGAAGATGTCACGATAGCACGACATGTCATGATTTTGCGACGCCAAGAGGAAGAAGCTGGCAGAATGAGAAGATGTCGCGATTTCGTGACATGTCGTGAAATCACGACCCGAAGGAGCGAGAGGAGGCAAGAAGAAAAGATGTCATGAAATCACGACATGTCATGATTTCGCAACCCGAAGTGGAAAAGAGGAGCAAGAGAGAGAAATGTCGCAATAGCACGACATGTCATGATATCATGACCGAAAAAGAAAAGGAAGGGTAGGATGAGGAAGATGTCACAATATCATGACATGTCATGATATCACGACCCCTACTACAGTGTAGCTAGAGGAAGAAGACGACAGAGGTCAGGCGGTGGTTGCAGAGCAAGGACGACATGTGGCACCAAGGTGTAGTAAAGGTGAATAAGAACCAAGAAGCATGGGAAACAAGAAGGATGGGTCGCACAGGGTAATATGATAGGAAGCAGCGATCAGATGGCAGTGATAGGGTCGTGTGGAGTGGAGCCATAAATCGGGTTGGTGGACCGATTTTCTCGTAAAATGTTTTAGAGGGTCGGGGCCTCTATAAAAACCCAATTTCTGTAATAGACTAGGGGTGGTGGATTGGAGATCGCATGCAAAAGTGTGATAGAGAGAAAACCAAGCCGAGCACTGGTTATTGTAAAGCCTGCGGGCTGTTTTTGTAAGAGTGATTTCAGATTAATAGAAGAAAATTTGGATTCTGTGGGTGTGTGATTTTCGGTCCACCATCAATTACATGATTATCGGTGCATCACCACCCATAGCTTAGGATTTATTATTTTTTATTTTTCCTCTTTCCCTTTGTAACAACCCAAAACTACCAATCCAATTTTTTTTAAAGAATGATTACATGAAAAGGTTCTCAAGGGGAACACCCTTATTATGTTTATCTCAATGTACAAGGCTTCATCACATTTGAGTTCTAAGTTGTTGCAAATGACACTCAATGAACAAGAGTGTCCAACTCCCATATTTTTTGGGGTTCACCTTATTAAACCTACATGTTTAGAAGGATGCCAAAAGTGGTCCCCACACCTTTCCCATATCCTCATCACCATAGGAATATGTGACCACAACATAGATATTACCCTTTAAGACACTTAAATGGGGATGCATATTCTCTAATCTAACTCTAATTCCATCTATGTAGGTTAATCAAGCATAGATCCTTTATTATTAGTTACCACATCTTTGTGGGTTAACTAATGTTGTGGCCACTTTGATGGAAACTAACATGATCACATGATCCTACACAATCGAGGGATCACCATTATTGACTTGTGAATGATTCCCAAACTCCTAGTTGAGATATACTCGATCCTACCCATTCATGGTATAAATATTCATAAGATACCTAGATATTATATTCACATAACTCCTTTCGGGTTTATGAGATCCTAGCTATTACATCCTTGCAACTCCTAAATCTCATATTTATTTGGTTATTGCATCCATGCAAATTCTCCTAGGATTGGGTTTTATTATATTTCAATTTACAAGAGTATTTTTAACCACCCCATCCCAAGGTAATAAAACTTGCATTGAAACATAATTCTCTAGTAAAATTTTACAATTTACACTGTATGAAAAGCATTTATTAAAGAACTACATAATCCAACATGTTGTGATTTTATAATAAAGATTCGACATAAAACAATGCCAAAATTATGCATAATATAAATGCTTATCATAAACTGTAAGGATTCTTTATGCTAACATACATACTTTGACATAAGAGATCTAATTATCATAATGATGTAATTCTAGCAATTGAAAGAACTCATTTCTATCTATCCATGGCAAGGATTGTTGAACACATCATAAAGTACAAAAATCAAAGCATCATTTAACAATATAACCTTTAATTTTGTACAATAATCAAGTTTACAATACTATTTGAACAAAGTATTCCTTTACAAAGCCTTTGATTCATTTTCATCAACTAAACATTTCTAGAGCCTATGAAGCCACTCCACAAGGATCTCCAAGCCTTCTAAAGCTTTTGCAACATCTTCTTGGTAAAAGCTCCACCCACAACTTGTGGGAGATACTTAGTGAGGAAAACTCTCAGTGCAATACAACTTAATGATACCTTTTTCTAATATGCAAGCCACCATGCATAAAACTCAAATAAAAAGCAAGTTATAAGAAGAGAATCCCATACTTCTCTTTATAATGATCCCTTAACCTACAAAATTCTTAGGAATCATTATATTAGTTTCTCTTTCAAAACTAGCATACAATAATCCAACAAGATAATCATATACTTATTTTCATAATGATCCCTTAATCTACATAGATCTTAGGAATCATTATAATAGTTTCTATTTTAAAACCAACATACCACAAATCATTTTATTAAAGAGAATCCCATACTTCTCTTTATAATGGACCCCTTTATCTACATAGATCTCAGGAGTTCATTATAAGTTTTCAACTTATCCCAAATCATACTTAAACTTAAACCAAATCCATAAATATGAAGAATCTATCTTTCCTTTAACAATAATAAGCTTAAACATCTATTAAGCAATAAATCAAATCTAATACTACAAAGAATATATTATTATTTACATTAATATGCTTAACTTATATTAAGTAATAAAATAAATCCAACACTACAAATAATCTATTATTCTTTACATTAATATGCTTAACATCTATTAAGCAATAAATCAAATCCAATACTACAAAGAATCTATTATAACATTGCATAGAGGATTTAATTCCAAAACATGCTCTCTAAAAAGGTAATTTAAAACCTTAGGAAACACATTTCTAAAACCATAAACCAAATAAATAAAAAATTACAAATAAAACATTGGAGCTTCTAAGGTTCAACATCAACCAAAGCCTAAAATCCTAACACCTAAGAAATATTGTGCACAGACCGACATAGGAATAAGGGTGACAACACCAGGATGATAGCAAGGATGGTAACACACACTCCAGATGATGGTACCAAATACCTCAAGCATTGATATGATCCAAGCAAATAAGGAGCCACTAAATGCACACCCTATGGATCTAAGGAGAAGCAATATACAAGAACTCCAATTGGCCTATGCAACAGGAAGAAGATAACCCAACACCAACAACAATATTAAACAAGCAATAAAATCCTAAATACATTGAAGGATTCTAAAATAAAAATAGGCCAACCTCCCAATCACAATAAAAGCTAGCGATCCAAAAGCAAGAACGATCAGGGCTAACATCAAATGAAATACATCAAAAAAATAAGGTATACAACAAACAAGGTAACTTTAAAATAATAAAGCAGAAAAGTATTGCATACAAGCAAAAGCAAGGAACCACCTAACTTGAACCTTCTTTTATGCCCCCTTCTAGCTTTTATGAATCTTTGGTTCCAAAACCCACTCTACACACATCGTCCAACTTATCTCCTTTTCTCCACTAACATTTTGATCCTTGCTTCCTCTAAAAGCTAGCTTATTTCCAATGAATTCACTCCATTCAAATAATCATCCATTCCTTGTTCTTATTATGACATATATAATGCTCAAGAGAGCATCACCCTTAATTCTCTTCATTAAGGTGTCACTTCATCCTTCTTGAATAAAATTGTTAGCTTTTGAAGCTAAATACTTAACTTAAAATTCACCAAAATATCAATAATAAATTTACAATATGATATATATAATAATGGCAATATTTTAGAAGTATAAAACTCATGAATAAATTCAACATTCACTCATAAAATTTCCAATAATAAATGCTCATAAAAATGATACAATAGCTTTGAAAGTATCAAGTAAGTGTCAAGCCATGTCCCATCATGTCACGTCATGTCACGTCACTTTACATATACACATACACTACATATATAATGTAATGTGACTCTTCATATGGAGCACTCTTGACCTTCACTCTTCTAGAGACTCTTCCACTTCCTATTCTATGGATACATGTACACATGGAAAACTATGCACATTAGAATACCAAAATACTTTACATACTTTAATAATACTTGTGCATTTATTACATTACATAAAGTAAATCATAACTTCTAATCTAGGATACTCTTTACTAACCTAAGGATGTACCCAAGGTGGTACATTAGCATGTACCAAATAATATAATATATTATAACACCCCCCATGTATTACATTATTTATTTTTTGAAGACTTTAGTATGGTATTTGTCTTGATTATTCAATCTACCTCTTGTAGATTAAGAATTGGATTTATTATGTAGATGTCTTCTTTAGCTTCTGATTTAATCTTCCTCTTGCCTTGCTTGATCTGATATCTTTTCTTGTTTCTCCTTCTTTATTTTTGTACTTTTACTAGTGAAACATATTCAATGTGATGGGTTAGTAGATCATCACAATAAAAATTACTTGGATTCAACAATTCTTCACTATTATTCTTTTATTCTTTCTATTTTACTCCTTGAAAAAACTCGAAAGTAATAAATGTCAAATAAATAATTAAATATTCTTTTGATGAAATAATAATCATGTTTTGAGCATTCCACCACACCTTGAATAGTATTTCATGGAGATATCCAATTACTATTGTAAAATTCTCTTCCTTGGCTTCCTTTGTTACAAATAGATTATATTACATCTTTTGGGTAATGTAAATGTACCTTTCTTGGTACATACTTAGGATATTAGATTACTTTAGGGGGAATTTATTTAGTTACTTCATGCAATATAATAGATGCAGAATTTTCAATGTGCAAGTTGTATATGTTCAAGTTATCCCTTACACAGTTAGGTAGAGTGTTGGACAAGGAAACTATTTTTCTATATATAGGGCCATAGACACAGTAGTAGATCAGAGTAGTAGGAAGTAGTGTGAAGTAATGTAGAGCAGTGTGGTGTGATGTAGCAGAGTGTGATGTAATATGATGAAGTGTGATATGCTCAAATATCATTCTTGAGCAGTAAATTTATTCATGGAGTGTTCATTTCCTCTATAGATTCTTTGTATACATTTCCATCATTTTTATTTACAGCATATTTTTAGTCATCTCGCAGATTTACTTTATTTCATATTATTTGGCATCTTGTGATTTCTATCTCCCATTACATGATGTATCAAAATATAACAGTGGTATCAGAGCTATGGTAGATCGATAGGAAAATTGCCATTATCATTGACCCTAAGTTTTTATCCACTTGATGCGCCATTAGACCTGTCACTGTCAAAATTATCAAAAGATTCTAGGTGGTAGAATTAGGGAGAGCCACAAGTAAGGACTGAAATAAATCATAGTTTCTAAAATAGTTAGATTGCATATGCCTAGAGTCTTTCCACAGAGTTATAAGGAAAAACTCGTGAAGAATAGGACTTAGAATTTGATCCACTAGTTTGATGAATCAACTAGTGAAGCTCATCTAAGATATCTAGAAAAAATTACCTAGAGTTTCTTTTATTGTAGGGAATTAATTCTCAAATTATTGGCACACCTCCTACAATAGAAATCTAGGATATTTCAATTTCATTGTTCGAAGGTCGAAATGCCTTCATAGTGCAAATATTAGTTGTTGCAAGAGAAGAATACTACATAAGAGACTTCTGGAGAAGAATTTTGGTGAAGTTGGGAGACAGGAGATATTCATTGCTATATTGGGAAATTCACAAGAAAAAAGGCCACAAAAACCTTAATCCAAAAAAATATCCTGGAAGCCTTGATCCAGAAGAAAAGGCCATAGAAGCCTTGATCCATAATAAAATGCCATAGAAGCCTTTGATATTGAATAAAATGCCACAAAAGCCTTGATATTGAATAAAATGCCACAAAATCCTTGATAATAAAAAATGCCACAGAAGCCTTGATCCTAAATAAGACTCCAAAAGAGAGTATCTAATTCAGAAGCATATTTTAGTACTAATACTTTGTTGTAGTAAAAGGAGATTAAGTGAATCGGGAAAGCTTCCTACAAGAAAGTTAGGAATACTATCTTCTTCAAAATCAATCTAGCACTTGAATAAAAAGAGATAAAGATAATATCCCATTGAAAAAAATCTAGAATTGGAAGAAGAAGAAGGACTAGGATAGTCTTTCTCAAATCCAGAAGCAACAGAATCAGATATCCAAGAGAAGATATCACCACCAACACTTCCAAAAGCATAAGGTTGAAGATAAGATCTCAAGGAATACTAGAAGAAGCTGCAAGATCAAAGGTCTTGGAGAGGTCTCTACAAGCATCTAGTAAAACTCATTGAGATCCTTATTAAAGAAATCATCAAAGGAGTTCCAAGGATAACTCGTTGGAGAAATTAACTATAGGAGTGAAATATTTGGGACAATTGTTGCCATCTGACAACAAGCCCAAGAAGAATAATTTGGAAAGGAGTGACAAATCTCATCAGACCTCAAGATATTCATAATATTGAGAATAATATCATGTTTGAAGTTAGAATTTGACAAGAAGCTTGAAGGAAGATTCAAATAGAATAAGCCTACCAAATTTAGGATATTTTGAGATTACATCTCACAACAAGAAGGCACCGCTTCAGAAACAAATATCTCTTCAAATCTACAACAAAATGAGGAGACTACAATAGGAGAACAAGCCACCAAAATCCTAGGCTCATGAAAGAGAGTTTGAGACCATATTTTGGTGAAGACAAATCTATTCAGGGCAGCCTACAAATAGCTACAATATCTTAGTTAAGGTAGCAACTTGCTGATATTAGACATCAATATCTACATCCTCTACAGAAGAGGAAAAATGAGCTTTAAAAAAAAGGTAAGCATCTATTGGTGCAAGTATATTCATTAATTGGATTACTTATCAGATTTGTTTAAGCACCTTAATCTGGATTAAAGTTACAAAAAGGAGAATTGAATTACAGTCTTCAAAAGTGCAAAAAAATAGAAAGGTTCCTTTAAGGTTTATTTGCACTTTAGGAGTTGATCAGATTTTATAATTTCAATTATGTATCAACTACCTATCATCTACTTTGGAAAACAAAATAAGACTAGATCCTACTACCTTTCTTATAAGGGAATTGCAAAATAATTATTGAAGATTCATTTCAGATTATTATTTATTAGTTGCAGTAAATTGATTAAGTGCATTACTTTTGAGAGTTGATTGGAATAATAAGGTCAAATTTTTAGTGCATTAAAAGTAAAATATTATTAGATTCATTTGCACTATTATATTGCTCTAAAAAAAATTATTAATTGTGTTTGTGATAAGGGCACAAAAATAGAATTTATAAAAGTGTCTAATTACATTATTAGTGCACAAAAATCTGCAACATTCAATGGCCAAGAGAAGCCACCAAATCAACTAAAATCCTCCATGCATCAGAGAAGAAAGTATCCACAAAATATCAGCAAAGGAAGCCTCAAATCGAGACTTGGTGAGTCTCAGATTCAAAGCAAAATAAGTTTTATGAAATAAATATATTATTCATGAATAAAAAAATGAGCTTCTATCAAGTTATTACAAGCTTGGGTTAATTTGTAAAATACCTAAGCAAAAAGGAGAAGGTTTCTAATCAAAGAGACAACCTCAAAACTCTTACATTGCATTTTATCACAAAAGTAGAAATTTAGAATTGAAAGGAGTGCAAAAGAAGGTGCAATAAAGGATATTTATATAAAAATACATTACATATTGTTACACTATCCTAATTTTGTTTATACAGGGAGAGAAAATATATTTGAAGGTGCCTCAAAGACACTATACTCTGGAAAAAAATAGCTAAAAGTGGTCGTATGCTAGCATCAATCTAAGAATGGCACAAGGAGCCACTCAAAGGGCTCATTCTCCTCACATCTTGGATGGCCGAACCTGCAAAATACAAGGAGCAAAAGCAAAGGAGAAACAACATCATTCGAGACAAACATTATCTACAAAAGGAAATATAACAAGCAATAAAGGTAGAAATATTAAAGCACCATTGGATTGTTTCTTACTCCATGTCCACTGGCTAAAAATTAGTTCTCAAGCCTCCAAATAATTGCTTTACATCCCAACTGGAAAACACTGCAAGTGAACGAAAGAAGAGTTGGGGATTTTTAGATTTAAAAGGATCTCCAAAGGGCCCATTGAACCAGTGATAGAGACAATATCCATGCATGAGAAGAAAGTGATATTTGTCACTGAAGGTAAACCCTAACGCTCATCAAGCGAGCACTCATATTCAAGAAAGGAGTTACATGAATAGGCTGGTGCATTGAGTATATGGGATACATCTGTCCATTGGGAAGACCAAACATTGTGTTGAAGAATGTAACATCCATACGTTACTTGAAGGAAGACAAGCATTTCTTTAACATCTTCTACTCCTCAAGACCTCAAAGGAAAATGAATGTACCACTTGGCACTTAAGATAATAATATTCTCTATTTTAAGGACATTAACGATCAAGCACAAGCAGCAATCTTCATCTTCGTATTTATCACTTCATGGCCTGTGTGCATAGAATCGATTTGTAGAATGTAAATAAGGTGGTAGAGCCTTCAATGCTCTAGTCAAGAAAGTTCAAAGGTAGAGTCTAAATGATGCCAAATTTGGAATTCCAAACACAAGGATAACTCCAAGTGATTCCATTAGAGGGTACATTCAAAGCATTCAAAGCATCGATGTCAATATTTCCACCCTAGCTCATCTGAATTCAGCACAAATTATTGCTTGATAAAATGTAAGGTTCTTTCCCACTCTTATGTGCTTTCTTTCCCTGGGAGTTATAAGTTTAAAATTTAAGTAATTTTATCATATTGAAATCCATACATCAAATGGAATATTTTATCAAATCAATATAATATTTGCAATATAAAACATAGCAGTAATAAGGGTTTCTACTGGAACAAATATTAAATATTTGCAAATATTATTGTGGTCAAATTTTCCAAAAATTAGGGAGTTATAAGGGTTACTACATCAAATTAATTTATTGGAAATTAGATACACTTAAATTAATTCCCAAAGGGATATTAAAAACAGAGGTTTATCATAGCATTTCAAAGGTTGAAAATTTATATTATTGTCTCAAACTTCTCAAAAGGAGACAAAAGATCCAACATTAAAACTTCAATAGGAGCAGTAAGGGAAAATAGAAGTTGATTTTGGTATTTACAAAAATTTACAAAATCAACCAAATATTTAACTATAATTTACAAAAGCACTATATCTTATCCAAAACATACTAGGGAGTCATAAGTCATTCTAAAAAACCTAAGGATTGATATTAGGGAATTTAAATGGCTTCAAACAAATTCTTCCTTGCAGAATCTTAACTACTCAAGGATCCTAATTATTTCTCCTAGAAGAATAAAGTGAAAGCTATCTTGGTATATGAAAACTTTAGGATATTGTCAAAGGAAAAACACAAATACCTAATACATATGATATTAAAATCCTAAAGTTCATAGAAAATGATTCAAAGGCTCTAATGATAATAACCTTTGCTATCACTAATGAAATACAACCCTATATCAATTCAGCAAAAACATCTTCAGATGCATGGACAAGCGTAGAAAAAATATTTGAAGAAAAAAATAAGGCAACCATTATTCATATTCAAACTCAACTACATTCATTAAATATGAATAATGGAGAAAGCATAGAACTATTTCTAAGGAAGGTAGCAGATATTAAAGAAAAATTATTTACCTTAGGAGAAACAATTAAGGATGAACTTCTTACTCTAGTAACTATGAGAGCACTTCCAGACAGCTATAAATATTTGATAACATCTTTACAAGTTCTAAGTAAAGATACTTCTTTTGATGACTTAGTCAATATTCTACAATAATATAAAGTGGAAAATATAGTTAAAGATGAAATGTCTAACACTGCATTGGCATCTAAATAAAATCCATAGGAAAACATTGCTTCTTCATAAAAAGGATGTAAAACATGGTACAATAGGTATTTTCAGATATGTAAGAGAAAAGGCCATAGCACTAGCTATTGCAGGTTCAATCCCAAAAATCCGAATTAAGGAAATCAGATGAACAATGGGAACCAATTTTAGGCATGAAAATATCAAAATCCTTGTCAACAACAATTCTAGAATCCATCCAATTTTTCCCAATTGGAGTATTAAAAAAGAAATTAAAAAGGACGTCTAGCTCAGAAGATAGAAGAAATTGAATACCTAGAAGAATCGACAGATGATTATCAATCAAAGCTCTTTCAGCAAGAATGACATATTATGAAGACAATAATCACTTGCTTGAACAGGTTACCAAAATAGAGAAGAAAATTCAAAATCTCAAGGACAAGAAGAAGATCCACATTGAAGACTAAATTCTTTAATACCCAAATAATGTAATACATGGGGGTGTTAGAAATAGATTATACTACATAATTTATGTCATGTAAATATACCTTTCTTGGTACATACTTAGAATATTAGATTACTTTAGGGGGATTTTATCTATTTACTTCATGAAATGTAATAGATGCACAAGTGTAAATGTGCAAGCTGCATATGTGAAATTTATCCCTTGCATAGCTAGGTAGAGTGTTGGCCATGGAACCTATTTTCCTATATAAAGGGCCATAGACACAGTAGTAGATCATAGCAGTAGGAAGTAGTGTGAAGTAGTGTAAAATAGTGTGGTATAATGTAGCAGAGTGTGATGCAATGTGATGGAGTGTGATATACTCAAAGCTTATTATTGAGCAGTAGCTTTATTCATGGAGTGTTAATTTTCTCCATAGCTACTTTATATACATTTCCATCATTTCAATTTATAGCATATTTTGAGTCATTTCGTAGATTTACTTTATTTATATTATTCTGCATCTTGTGATTGCTATCTCCCATTACATGTTGCATCAAAATATAACATCCTTCAAGAACAAAGAGAATCTTGCTTTCAAATATGTAGACATATGTTTAAACCTATCAAAAGTATTTATTAGGTTTTGTGAATAAAACCTAAGTTCATGAAATAGTTCATTGTTTTCATTAAATGTATTTCTAAAATTAGCATCCATCTTGCTTTAAATATTTTAATTTTATAGACCCTTGTAGTTGAGTTCCTTATGACTCCCTAGTAAAAAAAAGATAATTTTGAATGTAATTAGAGTTCTCTAAAAACTTTGAAACTGACACCTTAACCTCAATAATATAGTTTCTTCTAAATTTATTTAATCCTATGTTGGTGTTGAATATATTATAACTCCAAATTTAGATATTTAGAAATTCCATTATATAATATTTACAAATTTTATAAATTTAATTTGATGTCGAAAACCTTATTACTCCAATCCAATCCAATTTCAAATATTTCAAAAAAGTTTTGTAAATTCAAATAATAAAATTACAAAACTTTATAATTATTTCTTCAACTCCTTCAAACCAAATTTTAGTTGTTCATAAAATTCTCAACTAGCATTAATCTTATTTCTAATGTTGCAAATATTGATTCTTATCCTTCTAAAATAAATAGTTTTACTTTTATCCTTAGAAAATAATAATTGTAATTATATCTCTCCCTTATACCTCTTATTTTGTGTTTATAAATAAACTTAAATAAAATGAATTACCTTCAGCCTTGAATGTGGTAATTCTCTTTGGTCAATAGTGGTTGATCATCTCCAAATGGATGCTCTCCTTTCTATGGAACCTTTGCTATGCTTTGGCTCACCTTGAAATATTATTCTATCTCCCTTTTGATTGGCCAAGTGAATTCAGTATTTACTCAAGCACTCTACAACGTATCCAATATTTGACCCTTTGACTCCCTACATGGCTTGAATATCTCTCCTACAATATCAAGTGGTGTATCTCTGCTTACTCCCACTCAAACATCAATTAATGACTTCACTTACACCTTCTTCTATTTCCAATGCATATCTACAAATATGTGCTTCACTGTTAGTATTTCCCTCTTAAAAACATGTTCTCTCCTTGATATGGGTGCTTGAAATCCTTCAAACCTATTGACCTCCCAAGTTATACATACCACATGGCACTCAGACTCTTCCAATGCTCTAAATTCATCTCCTTTATTCTCCTTAAGCTTATATAACATATTCTTGCCTAGGTGGATGATAATATGACACTCTGGGCATTACTATTACCAAGTATCTTGCTTCCAAATAAATATTTAACATCTTATTTCAACCTTGGTGCTTATTCGATACCTGAAACATTTTCTAGCTTGTCCTTTGTCTTCTCTAACATGTACATGTTACATGTAACATATCCATCAATCCTCAACACTTATAATTTTCCCTAATTTTTAGTCCCTCTATCCTCTTTATGTATCTTTTGCACTTTCGTAGAGAATGTATTCATTTGGACTTCTTGAGAAAAACTCAATAGCTTGCTCAACATTTTGATGGTGGCTCTTCTTTAGATGATGGTGGCTCTCCCTCAAATGATAGTGGTTCTTCCTTATATGGTGATAGATTTCTCTCAAATGATAGTGGATCTACCTTATTGGACTGTGGTGGTGCTTCTTTTTATGGTGGTGACTTTCCTTTAAAAGGTGATGACTCTTCCTTGAGCAACAATAGCACTCTCTACTCCAATGGATGCTTACACTTCAATAGTTGCACTCTCTACTCCAATTAATACTTACACTCTTCCTTTGGCTTGTGGCTACTTAGTGTCTTTAAACACTAAAATAATTTGCTTTATTTTTAATCCTTGCTCAGTCTTTAACTTACTTAGAAAAATGCTATAACTTTATTTCCTTTACTCTAATAATTTGCACTGTTTAGATGCTAATCCCCCTTTGCTTTTATGATACTTAGTATTGTTATTTGGTGGTGCTTTTACTTGGTGGATATACCACCCTTTTGGTGGTTCTTCTTCACCAATATATTATGCAAATTTGGTCCTCCTCTTGGTGTTTTTAGGCACCTTAAATATACCTTAATTTTAAGCACTATTCGATATTTATCTTAACTACTAGAACTTAGAATATATATGCACTCTTATGGGCTAAAAAACAACATTCAATAATAATGTTATATCCTTCTTATTTCTCCTTTCTAAATAAAATTTTACTTAAATATTGTTGTTTTAATCTTGCAGATCTTAAGATGCAAACATTATCAACTCCTTTATGCTTGAATACTTTTTTTTCAACTTCCTTCTTCAAATTAATAAAAGTAATATGGTGCTCTCAAATGCTTAATATAGACCTGATTTAAATGCTTCAATAATAAATTTATGTTGCACCAATATCGCATACCTTTTTTATCTCCTTTTCAGCTAGTTTCTTTGGTGATTTGATTCACCCTTTAGCAACCTTGATCTTGTAAGTTTTGCACCTTTACTCTCCTTCACTTTACTGTTCCAAAACTTACCAAATTTGCAGCTCTAATTGCTACTCAAATTCCAACTTTCTTGCTACCCAAAAACTCTCTCAAATCTACCCCGAAGTTCTCCAAAATTGTATATCTTTATTTATTCTAATGTTGTCCACAAAAGCTGATTTTGTGGCTCCAAATTTCCTCCAAATTTTGTGCCTTCGAATTCTAAAACTTGCAGCTATTAGTGTTGCCCAAATTTTGTCATGGACTCTACAACTTTCCAATCAAATCATCCTATATTTCGCTGTCCAAAACCTACAAAAAAAATCTACAAAATATTTCCTTCTTTTGTTGTTTCAACTCCCTTCAATCTCCTATTCAAGGGCACTCCAAAATATGCCCAAACATTTTTAAATATATAGCTCTATAACTTCTTCAATTTACTATCATTCAACCCTTCAATTTCTCCTTCAAAAAATAGTAAACTTCTCCTATCAAATTAGCCTTATAAAATACTATGGTTGTCCTTGATTTTTCCAAAACTATGGCCTCTTCAATCTTCTCTTCTCCCTCAATATTCTTGTCAAATTCTAACTTCAAATTCGATCTCTTTTGTTGTCTTCTTCCTCAAGAATCTGAATGTCTTGAGGTCTTCAAAAACTTTCTTCAAAATTTGGAAAACTTCTTGCCAAAATATTCTTCCTCTTGGGCTTGTTGTCGGATGGAGACAATTGTCCCAATTCTTTATCATCAGAAACTTCTCCTTGCTTGAAATATTCTTGCTTTAGATTTCACTGGAACTCCTCTAATAGCCACTCCTTCAATTTTACAATAACACTTTCTCTAGCCATATTCTTCTCCTCCAAATTCTCCTGAGACCTATTTTCCTTAGATCTTCTAATTTTACAATTCCTCAACTTTTCTCCTCAAAATTCAATGATATCTTTCCTTGGTCTCTTCAATATTCCAACTATGGGAATTTTGAAATGAGATATCTTTCCTAGATCTCCAAAATCTTTTGCTTTTGAATTTTGGAATAGGACCTTTTCTTAGTCCTTATCTACCTCCAATATTCTATCTTCAATGGGAACCTCTTACACGGGCCTCCTCAATCTTCAATTTGTAGTCTTCAATCTACAATATTCAATATTCCAAATCTAGAAGTTCTTCACTATGACCTCTTTTAGGTCTCTTCAACTTCTCCAATTTGCAGCCTTCAATATTTAGTCTTCAAAGAGATCTCCTTCTTGAGTCTCCTCAATATCCAATCTTCAATATCTACTTTATTGTAACAAAGAACTAATCCCTGCACAAGGAAAACACATATAATTTCAGGTAACAAAGGTGAAACGCTTCTCTATTTGTTGTAGGAAGATTCTCAACGTTTGCGAGATAATTTTTTACAAAAATAACCTTAGACAATAACAACCAAATACATAAAAATCTCCAGAATTATAAAATTAATAAACTTCACTAGTTATTCTCAAAACTACTAGAAAGAATTATGTGATGAGTCCTAGTCTTCACAAGTTCTTCTTCAACCCTGTGGAAAGACTATAGCCAACTTGCAATTTGGAACCTCCTTCAATATATCAAACTCTCTAATAGGACCTCCTTCTTGGATATTTTAATCTCCTAAATGTCAAGTTCTATCTTCAAGACTTGAAATCTCCTTATATTCCTCGTTTGTTCTTGGAATAGGTACATATTCAAACTTCTATGTTTTTCCTTTCTAGAGGTAATCTTCTTAACTTCATTGGTTTCTCCTTAACCAGTTGAAATCTCCTTTGAAACTTTAAAACTTGTGCAAGTCAAAACCTTGTTGTGGATCTGATAACACTGTTAGCTTTTGAAGCTAAATACTTAAGATAAAATTTACTAAAAGATCAATAATAAAGTTACAATATGATATATATTAATGGCAATATTCTAGAAGTATAAAACTCAAAAATAACTTCAACAATACCTCATAAACTTATCATTAACAAATTCTCACGAAAATGGTACAATAGCTTTGAAAATATCAAGTGTCAAGTCATGTCACATCACATCACGCCACTTTACATATACACATACACTACATATATAATATAATGTGACTATGCATATGGAGCACTCTGACCTTCACTCTTCTAGAGACTCTTTCACTTTCTATTCTATGGACACATGTGCACATGGACAACTATGCACATTTACAATATAAAATTATTTTCCACACTTTAATAATACTTGTGAATTTATTACATTACATAAAGTAAATCATAACTTCTAATCTAAGACACTCTTTCCTAATCTAAGGATGTACCCAAGGTGGTACATTAGCATGTACCAAATAATGTAATATATTCCAACAAAAACATCTCCAAGGTGATTTAGAAAATGAGTTCTTTATAACCCACTACTCATTTATATTAATATCAAAAGTTAGTATTAGTTTATTAACCTTTATGTTATTATTCTCCAAACTAAGAGATATATGAATACTCTTTCTTAAAACACCTTAATTTTAGTTTTAAGAAAAACTTAGCTCAACTAATAATACATAAAATCCATGCATACCAAGAACAACATAGATTTGCACCAAAAATATTACACACCATTGATTTATCCTTAAGTGGGTGGACTCCTTTAAGATAGTTTAATGCTATCACCAACCCATTAAGGAGACTTATTACACAAGCAACTTCCTGACCCAATGGTGTGAACATGCAAATAAGCAAAATGTAATACATCTACATGAAAGGTAGTTTTCCTTGTTATCCTTAGTTGTTTATGAGCAAGTCATCATCATCATTTCCCTAAAATATCTCTCTTTGTAGGAGGTTCACCTTTATGATACCACCAGCAAGAGAGAGCACCTGGTCTTGTATCCACAATTAAATTAGTACTACCATATTACAAGATCAAAATAATGCAATCATTCCATCATATAGACATCATTAAAGAAACTATGCCATTAAACATTCACATTAATACATAGTTCATTGTCCATAAAATTTTTGCCAAGGAGGGTTGTTACATGCTTTTCCTCAATAATGTCTAGCATATTAGGAGTAGCTTAGAAAAATTGAGTGTCAAAGATCACATCTAATAAGGAGCAAACCTTAGAAAAAATCCTAGAAGTTGTCCTTTGAGTTATAGGCTCATACTCTTAGAAATTCCAAACTATACACTCTTCATGTGACGTAAGCATCAAGTTCATTTGGCTATTACATTTGATCACCATAACGTCTTAAGCAAACAACAATTTTCCTACCATACTTGTTGGGATGAATTTTTAGTGTGGCTATATTATTTCATTATTTTTTAGGTTATTGTTATGTTGTTATAACAATATCTAATTCCGCCTTGGTTGGTTTCGTAACCTCCGGGCTATTCTAGTCATTTGATGTATTATTTATTTGATTGAATCAATTTGATCTTTGTTCGTTTGCCTAACATGGTATCAGAGCTTAACTCCGCCACTCTCATTTTCGAATGATCTTGTAGCAGCGGAGCTTTGATAGCGAAGCTTTGTAGCAGCGGAGCTTTGGCTTTGGAGAATTTTTTTTAATTCTTCATTTCATCAACAGAAGCTTTTTTGAGAATTTTTTAAATTCTCATTGGATCATTGGGATCTGTGCCCGAGTGGGCAATGTGAAGATTCGGGTGGAGCAATTATTCCCAATTATCATTGGGATCTGTGCCCAAATTATCCCAAAATGTTGGGATCGACCAACAGGTCGAAGGGTGGAATCGAAATCGACCAACAGGTCGAAAGGCGAAAGTAGAAGATCGGATCGAACGACAAAGCAAGGCAAAGGTCGGATCGAACAAAGCTAGGCACAGCGCGTGGCAGCCTGCACGGGGGGGAGCCTGCCCTCTCGGGAGAGCATCTCCCCAAGAGGAGATACTTCTAAGGAGGAGTATCGGGTGTTATAAACACCCTAACACCCCGAAGTCCCATCAATGTGGGACATTGGTCATTCAAATGCACACTCTGTCACCTGCGTAGTCTGCGAACAACCCATCAACGACATCAACACAAAGAGCCACCTCCTATTTTTCCTTATCTCTGGGATCAATGAATCTGGATTCTGAGTTTTTTCTTGGATAGAGGAGGCAAAACCGAGCAGATTTGCTGGATTGGAATTCTGTTTTCATCATCAGATCTCATCCTGCAATCATTTTTTTTTGGAGGGCGTCAAACGCACTATGAGAGGCAGTGTTTTTTGATGAGTTGCTGAGTTTTTTGGATGCCGAGTTGATCGAAATCGACAGCTGAAAGCACTAAGCACCTGAAGCGAGCAGTTTCGAGAGTTTTTGATTGAAAAAAACCAATTTTTTTTGTGCTCTATCATTCGCCACCCCGTTGCCACCCGAGCTCCGCCCGAGCGCCACCCGAGCGCCACCCGAGCCACGGCCGAGGTGGCGGAGCGGCCGCATCGAGCTTTGGGCTCGTGGCTCCTCTATTTAGAGGAGGGCGCCCCGATCCTTTGTCGGATCAGCCCGCTGGCTCACGTGGTAGTGAGCCGAGCGGTAGGGCTCTGGGAGCCCTGAGGTCGCGGGGTCAAAACCAGTCGACCCCCCCGAACAAAGGTAAAATTTTTCTTAAGTATTTCTTTTTAATTTTTTTTATTAAAGTTAATAATTAAAATTATAAATTATTTTTCTTATATAGATTAAAAAGGTTATTGTTTTAATAATTTTTTTTTCTATAGAAGATAATTTATTTATTTTTATTAACTTTAGTTATAAATTTTTTTTAAAAAGATGCTTTAAAGAGGAAATTTTTTAAGGGGGGAGCATTATTTTTTTTCAAAAATCAAGGGGGGAAAGAGAGTAATTTTTTGAAAAAAGGTAATTTTGGCATTATTGTAAAGGTGCATTTTCGGCAGCGCCCGACACCTAGTGGTTTATTTCTATGGGCACTTTTATGTTGTATGTTGCATTTTCCATTTTTTGCACTACTTCATTAAAAGTTAAAATCAAATACACTCCCTAAGTCCCCAAAATAATTAAAACCCATCCGTGCAATTTATTGCACTGCAGCGTTCGGTATTTGTGATACCTCTGGCCAACACTTACAGGTAATGTTGTCGTGATTGCGCTACTGTATCCGCCACCTAATATAGCTACCACAATGACGTCTGAGCTTGTTCTCTATTAATCGTCGGGGAGATATAAGTTTGCCATTTTGCTATTTTTTTACTCCATCCACTACCCCAATCGTTCTTGTGTTTAGACGTAAACCCTGACGAATGTTCTAATTTCTGAAGTGTTTAGGGGAAGTTACGCCCCACGCATGAGGATTGATGACTTTCTATGGTAGGTGTCATCAACAAGATGATTCCCTTTCAGTACCGCCTAAGTACCACGTATCGTATAATCATTAAAATTACTTACAGTCTCCCTCACGTAAGGGCGGGTAATTTCTCTGATTTTTCAAAATACCTATAGTCTCCCTCACGTAAGGGTGGGTATTTTGTATGGTATAATGGCCTGGAATTATGGTATATAGAAAGGGGGACCATTTGGTGATATAAGGAACCTTCACAATGTCTACAAAATTAATGACTGATGCTCATCAGTTGTTGAAAGGTCCTAACTATACACCATGGAAAAATAAGATGAAGGCAATCCTTGAAATGGATGGCTTATGGGATGTTGTATCTGGTACAACAACAAGACCTTCATCTGCTTCAGGCGCTACAACTCCATCTGCTGATCAGAAAGACTTTGACAAGATAGACAACAAGGCAAAAGTGCTCATTTTGCTTGTTGTTTCTGATGAAGTTCAACCCCATATTGTTGACTGTCAAAATAGTAAAGAGGCATGGAATGCCCTTAAAACTATATATGAAGGAAAGAATGATTCCACCATTCTATTTCTTCAATCTCAATTACACAGTCTAAGCATGAAATAGGGAGAGACAGTTGAACTCTTTCTTTGCAGAGTGTCTGAATTGAAAGCAAAGTTGAATTCTTTGGGAGAACCGATTGATGACAAGCTTCTTACCTCCATTGTATTGAGAGCTTTACCTGATTCTTATAGGGTGTTGATCACTTCCCTTCAGGTGTCACAATGAAAAGTTACCTTTGTTGAGTTGGTCAATATGCTTCAAGAGGAGGAGGCCCGCCAACTTCAGCGAGATGATTCTTCTAACACCGCCCTCTACACCAACAGGAAGGGCCCCAAGAAGAAGGGTAATTTTTAGAAGGGAGGGAGTTCTCAAAAGGATTCAAAAGGGAAACAAACTCAACAAACTCAATAGACTAAGAGATATTGCAAGATCTGTGACAAGGAAGGTCATGATACAAATAGATGTTGGCATAAGAATAAGCAACCAAAACAAAAAGGCCAGAACAAACCACAGAACAAGAACAAGCAACCCAAGGTGAATGTTGTTGTTGAGGAATCTGACTCAGATTCTGAGTGGGCACACAAGGTGCTCATGACTACCACAGCCTCCAAGCAGACGGATCCTGTATGGTATGTCGATTCTGGCGCTAGTAAGCACATGACTGGCGACAAATCATGGTTTGAGTCCTTTGAGGCCAAAGAGGGCAAACCTGTCACTATTGTCGATGATAAAACCTACAAGGTTCAGGGAGAAGGTACAGTTTTAGTCACTCTTCCTGATGGCCAATGTCAGATTGAAAAAGTTCTCTATGTTCCAGGATTGGCAAACAATTTGTTGTCAGTCACACAAATTCTGGACAAGGATATGGTTGTAAACTTTAGTGTTGAGGGAGGCAAGAAGTGTTGTTCTATTACCAGGAGGGGTAAGAACTTTGCAACCGCTTCATATAAGCATGGCTTATTTGCCTTAGATGCTATCTCTTCTCCACAAGTAGCCATGACAGTCTCTACAAAAGAGGCAACATCCCTATGGCACAAGAGATATGGGCATCTTAGTTCTGGCTACTTACTTGAGCTAAGTAAGTATGAGATGGTAAAGGGTCTTCCTTCCCTTTCTTCCATCTTGCCAGTGTGCTCTGACTGCTTGGCAGGAAAGCAGCATAGAGTACCTTTTGAGAAAAGCTCTACAAGAGCAAAGAAACCTCTGGAGTTGATTCACACCGATCTGTGCGGTCCTTTCACACCCATCAGTAGTGGGGGGAAGAGGTATTTTCAATTGTTTGTGGATGATTACTCACGTAAAATGTGGGTGTTCTTTCTTCATCTAAAATCTGAAGCATTTGGTTTCTTCCAGCAATTCAAGAAATCTATTGAGAAGGAGTCAGGGACTTCTATAAAGACCCTCCACTCAGATCGAGGGGGGAGTTTACCTCTAAAGAATTTTTAGCATTCTTGACTGCACATGGGATCAAGAGACAGTTAACTACTGCTTATACTCCTCAGAAAAATGGTGTTGTTGAAAGGAGGAACCGTTCCATCATGGAAATGGTTCGTTGCATGCTCACAGGAGCTAGTCTTGAGCAACAATATTGGGCATAAGTTGTCACCACAGTAGTATACCTATTGAATAGGGCACCCACAAAGGTCCTACAAGGAATGACTCCACAGGAAGCTTGGAGTGGTCGAAAACCCTCCATATCTCATCTACGTATTTTTGGGTGTAATGCTTTCATGCACATACCGAAAGAGAAAAGGAAGAAGCTAGATGAGAAGACATTGAAGTGTATTCTTCTTGGCTATGATGAGCACTCTAAGGGTTATCATTTGATAGATCCCTTGACCAAGAAGATTCATGTCAGTAGAGATGTTGTTTTTGATGAGGCTTTCACATCACAAAGCACATCAGATGTATACCTAGATCTTGTGGAAACTAAAGTTGAGAAGTCCCCTTCATCACCAAATATTGGAGGTCCTTCGACTTCTTCATCTTCTTCATCACCACAGAAGAAGAATCCAAAATGGTATACAAATACAATCAGAGACTCCAAACTATCCACTCCACCAGATTTGACTTTGGATAGACCTCGTACTCGTAGCATGGCTCGACAACAAAGAGCAACAGCAGAGACTACTGGGGTTGATGATCTTTGTCAATATTTTGAGGAACTTTCTATTGATCAAGAGAAACAAATAGAGGATATGGATATAGATGATGATAGGGTGTTTATGTCTTCAGTGAATGAACATGAACCTGCTTCTGTACAAGATGCCCTTAGTGAGCCAAAATGGAAGGCTACTATGGATGTTGAGTATAAGTCTCTGATGAAAAACAAAACTTGGAAGCTTGTCGATCTACCACACGAAAAGAAGCCCATAGGCTGCAAATGGGTGTACAAAGTCAAGTACAAGGTAGATGGGACAATTGATAAGCATAAGGCCCATCTTGTTGCAAAGGGCTATGCTCAAAAGGAAGGCATTGACTATGAGGAAACTTTTGCACCTACTACTCGGATGACCACTATTCGAGTCCTTTGTGCTATGGCAGCACAGTATGGGTGGAAAGTTCACCAAATGGATGTCAAGAGTGCTTTTCTGAATGGTGATCTCCAAGAGGAAGTCTACATGACTCAACCTAGAAGGATTTGAAGTGGAAGGCCAAGAGCAGAAAGTGTGCAAGTTGGTCAAATCCTTATATGGTTTAAAACAAGCTCCTCGAGCTTGGTATATAAAAATGGATAATCACCTCCTACAGCATGGATTTAAGAGATGTCCATTAGATGCAAACCTCTATTTCAAGAAACAAGGTTCTGAGATAGTGTTGCTTGTACTCTATGTTGATGATCTGCTCATTACAGGGAGTTCAAAAACTATGATCTCTACTGTCAAAAGAGACTTGTGTAAATATTTTGAGATGACAGATCTCGGACTTCTCCATTACTGTCTTGGTCTGGAAGTGTACCAGAAGGAGCACTACATCAAAGTGTCTCAAAAAAATATGCCAAGACACTGTTAGAAAAATATCGCATGACTGATTGCAAGCCAATGGCAACACCGATGGAATCCGGGCTTCAGTTATCATGATATGATGATTCACCTCAGGTAGATGGTACTCTCTATCGACAGCTGATTGGGAGTCTCATATATCTGACAAACACTAGGCCAGATATCATGTTTGTTGTCAACTATCTTTCGAGGTTCATGCAGGAACCTAAGACTACTCACTGGAAAGCAGCAAAATGTGTTCTTCACTATGTCCATGGCACAATGGAATATGGCCTAGAATACAAGAGGAATAACAAATTCTTCTTGCAAGGATACACGGACTCTGACTATGTCGGGTCATATGATGATCGTAAGTCAACTTCAGGATATATATTTCATCTTGGATCCGGTCCTGTCTCTTGGCACAACAAGAAGCAACAGGTGGTTGCTATCTCATCTACAGAGGCAGAGTATCACGCCGCACGTGAAGCTGTGTGCGAAGTGATATGGTTGCATCGCATTCTGACAAGTATGGGTCTTCCATAAAAATCTCCAATACACTTATTCTGCGACAACCAGGGTGTTTTGAACCTTGTTAAGAACCCAGTACATCATGAGAAAACCAAGCACATTGACACACAATGTCATTTCATTCGAGATGAAGTTCCAAAGCACCGAATTCAGCTTCAGTACATTCCCACCGATGCTCAAGTTGCAGACATTTTCACTAAGGCACTTGCACGTGTCAAATTTGAATTGTTTCACAGCTCTCTTTGTATTGCTAAATGATGTAATCAGGGGGATGTTAGTATAGCTAGTAGTTATCCTATTACCCAAATAATGTAATAAGGGGGGATGTTAGCGTGGCTATATTATTTCATTATTTTTTAGGTTATTGTTATGTTGTTATAACAATATCTAATTCTGCCTTGGTTGGTTTCATAACCTCCGGGCTATTCTAGTCATTTGATGTATTATTTATTTGATTGAATCAATTTGATCTTTGTTCATTTGCCTAACATGAATATGGTCTAGATTTTCCTTACTAATTATAATTGAGCTTGGCATGTGAAAGAATATAATAATTAGAGCTCAAGATCAGTATTGATGAGGATTTTGGTATAAATCCTTATTTTTCAAGCCACTATCTACTTTATGACTCCCCTAATAAAAAAATTAGTGTTTGGAAACTCTATTGATAAGGATCAAATAGGGCATTTTAATTGTTCTAGGTCTATCACAAGGTCCAACACAAGATAAAATCCATAGTTTTTATTTCCTCCCCTTTAATCTTAGTCATAGAAGAAGAGGCTAATGATAGAATATGGTTACATTGTAGAAACCACTTTAGAGAAGACTTTATACCTGAAATTGTAGTCATGTTATGACCACCTGTTCCACCTGCCACATGGGGTGATATATTGGTATCTATATTAACATCCCTACCCTACTTCATGGGGTAAGATGTAACCATGTCAATAGAGCACCTCCAACATATGGTTAAATTTTACACACTATACAATATTGGAGAATAGAATGTGGTGTTAAGATTACTAACAACATATTTCAAGGGAAAAATTTGCGAGTGGCATATCTCACTTGCTCCACATTTAATTATTGATTGGGACTAGCTCGCCAACCTATTTGTAGATATTTTTTGGAAAGAATACAAATGAAGTATCCCTCTTAGAGTAGCTAGATACCATCAAAATAGCTTTTATGGAGGTCATGGATGACTTCAATACCTATTTCCACATAACTTGGTATAGAATTCATTATGATATTTGAACTCCCCTAGGTATGACCTTTGTCTATTACTTGAAATTATTTGATTCATAAACAACCATGATAGTAAATTCTAGGGGAGGGGAAATCCTACTAGTGGCTTATGGGATAGCCATTCAAATTGAAAATGACCACATCTGGATAGGAATGTTAGCTCCTAAACCTCCTATACTTCTCTTTTAAAATATCCAATGTCCTTACTAGTCATACAACCTACAACTTTTTAGTTGATTCCTATCTTGAACCCAATTTTGGTATAAGAACCCCTTCCTACTCCAAACCAATATTTTTCTGATCAATAATATTTAGAGTTGGATGAGATGAATAACATGCTAATAATTGTGTGTAATGAGAATATATACCTTAAGTAACAATAGAATATCTAGAAATTCCACTACCCAAATATTTTGAATCCTCCCTTCTAGCTTGGCAAGGTTACCAACCTTTCACAAATAGATACCAATGACATTCATCCTAATTTTATAGGGATTATAGTCAATCCCAAGCCTCTATACAATATACAGTATCCATACCAATTTCTTTGCAATATTTACCTTCTAATCTAGGAAAGGATATTGTGCCTACTTAGAATTATTATGTCGAAGACCCATATGCTTGAAAATATCTTTACCCAAATGCCTAATTTCCTAGCATTGGAGACCCTCAATAGTAACATATCCCACATCGTAAGCCACCTACTTAGATTTTGTTCTACAAGAATTAATATAATCCCCTCAAGGCTTGACTCTTGATGTCCCTTCCAATACAAGTACTAACCTATCAGAGTAAATGTTGGTGATATGGGATGAAGGAGAACTTTACACCATGTTTAGTAGAGCAAATGGCCCAATATCTAATTGACCATAAATATAGTGTGACATCATCACAAGGATCAATAAAAGAGCCATAGAAGAAAAATGAGAAGAAAAGTAGGCAACTTTGAACATTTAACTAAGAACCACTAGTCAAGGACCAAGCCAACTTTAAGGAGACGAATACCAAAATTGGTCAAATATCTTAATCCCATAAATGATAGGCCAAGGCTGCAATAGATAACAAGTGGTGCACCTAAGATCCAATATCTTCAATTATTTTATGTAATAGATCACTTGAATAATTTTGTTGTACCCATGCCACTTTTGGACATCCTCACCTTGCTAAAATAGATGAAACAACTAGAGGAAGCCCTAAAGAAGTAGCAAATTACTAGTAACAAAAATATGTCAATCATTCTTCAGGTATCCAATTCCAAATAGAGCAATCCCAATTCTCTTTCCTTCTACTTGACACCCATATGTGGTATAAACTATTTCATTATTACCTAGTTGATTTGGGTTCAAGCACTTCAGTCATGCCTAGGTGGGTGGAAGAAGCATTGGTATTGGCTTATGAGCCAATAAATCAAGGGTTAATCCAACTCGATGGGACTATAATTCTAATATTTGGTCTTTTGAGAGACCTCCTGCTCATGCTCCATGCTTATCCCGATGTGTCTTCTAATAAGTAGCAGTGATTAAGCTACAAGCTTATTTTATATTTGCCTATCCAAGGATTTCATTACCAAAATTGGAGGCTAATTATCATTGGATTTGAGGCACATGATTCTATAGACTCACTATGGTACTAAGGTAAATATTCCCTTATAGCCTATTCACATCCATCACGTACAATATGTACGAGATGTCAAAGCTATAGCAAAGCAAAAATTCCTAGCAAAAAGAGCATTTGTCAAAGTTTGAACTGTTAATGGATGAAGCCCACACTCTAGTTTTGGATGACAAAATGGATAAATGGGCCTTAAATATGTGGTAATAATATCCATATAGTGTCCTCAAGCCAACCAAATTAGGTACCTACCTAATCTAGGATGATAAGTCATTCCTATCCAAGGTCTCCAAAACTTCAAAATATTTAATTAGGATTTATAAGCTCTACTTTGATGGAGCTAAATACTTAAACAATGTCATTGAATATGAGGTATTAGTGCAAGGTCTCCATATCACAACCAAGAAAGGGATTAATATTTTATAGATATATGGTGATACTAATTTTATTATTAAGCAAGTGAGATTCTAGTTCCCAACATAAAAGAGGTTAATGAAATGATATAGGCATACATTCTAGGACCTACTAGATGTATTCATAGTGGTCAACCTATTGATTGTCCCATAGACTCAAAATGTTAATATTGATTGTTGGTAGTAATTGGTTCCTAGTTTGATCTAGTAGAAGACTTGTTGCACAATCACCAATATATCAAGGTCATCATTACGCCAGCTATCCTAGATAGTGATACACACTAGGAAATATTTGATAACGATGAACATATCATCTGCTTTATCTAGCAAGATATTGAGTTTACAGTGGATTTAGAACCAAATGTATAAGAATCTTATGGAGATCAAATTATTCAACTCAAGGGCAATAAGCTTCCTAAAGGACTGGTCACACTAGAGTCCTTGTTTAGCCTATATGATCAATTCAATTCTAGAAAAGGCATTATAGGAGATAAATATGATTATCAATAAATTGAGATAGCAACTAGATGAATACTATTGATTGGAAAGGTAGCCACCCTATATGAAATCAAATCCCTCATCAACCTATACCAAAATTATGCTAGGTTAATAGCTTAGATCTATGAGGATCCAAAATAATGTGACAAGGATATCATCCAATTCGTGATAGAGCTAGATTCGGGTTCCAGTAAAAAATAATACTATTAGAGAAAATTAGAGGCCAGTCAACCCAAATATTAAGCCTCACATAAGGAAGGAGCTAATCAAAATTTTAGAAGTGAAGATCATATACCCACTCAATCATACTACCTGGGTGTCCAATATAGTGCCTATCAAGAAAAAGAAAGGAGAGATCCAGTTATATGTAGATTTTATAGACCTCAACTAGGCATCATTAAAGGATCACTACCTGTTATCTTCCATGGATCAAATTTTATAGATAGTGGATGGGTCTAAATGCATATTTTTATTAAATGGCTTCTTAGGGTACAACTAAGTATGGGTAAAGGATTGAAACTAGTAACAATAGAATTTACACATCAAGAGAGCCCTATAGGTAGACAAGATCACCTTAAATAAATGTTCAAGTATATTGTGTAGTCCTTGGTTTATAGTTGAGAGACCAAGATTATCATCTCCATTGAGTTACATGCACTACAATTGCGACATTAGCTGGAAATCCAAGAGCATGATGTCAGACCACTAAGACTATGAGAGCTATTGAGACTTGAGGAGTAGAAACAAACAATTAAGGATAACTTACTAGGGTATCAAGACATCATAAAAAGGTGGTTTAACCGAAAGGCCATAGCATAAAAGTTTTGAGTAGGTGACCAAGTGATCAAATGGGACAAAAACCACAACAAACTGAACTAACACATGAAATTTAAAGCCATTTTGATTGGACCCTATGTTATCACTGACCTCAAGGTAGAGAATGCATTTAAACTATCCACACCAAAAGAAAAACATATCCCTATCTGATCAATGGGATTTGCGTAAAGAGGTGTCCATAAAACCTCACCCCTTGCACTTAATAAAAAAATGATAGCAAAGATTCTAGATATAAAGCCTTAATTGAGATTTCCTCAAATTGCACCAACTTCTACCTTATTTAGAAATAATTGAACAAGGTACAAATCTGATGCATAGTGAGGAAAGGCTCAAACAAGCCTCAACCAAGCCAATTAATATCTTCTCTCTATGCATAAAGGTCTTCACGGGAAAATAAGTATTTAGTCTTGGACGTTAGACTTTAGTTGTATTTTCCTTGATATCACCAGTTTCCATCTTGCTCAGACACAATTGAATGAGGCACGAGATTATGGCTATCAAGGAAATACTCAACTAGAATCCAATGGGTCAAATCACACCTTGCTTCCAAGAAATTAATCCCAATGTCCAAGTTCTTGTTAGAATATATTACATCATTTGTATCATGTAAATGTACCTTTCTTGGTACATACTTAGGACAATATATTACTTTAGGGGGAAGTTATCTAGTTACTTCATACAATGTAATAAATTCACAAGTATCAATGTGGAATATGTATATGTGCAAGGTGTCCCTTATACAACTAGGTAGAGTGTTGGCCAAGATCTTCCTATATAAATAGCCACATATATTTACTTGAATGTATCTCTTGCTATTCATGTAATGATATATTTCATTGTTCTGGTCTTTGTCTTGGACGATCGAACCTACAAAATACAAGGAGCAAAGTAAATGGAGAAACAACATTATTCAAATATCAAAATTATATACAAAAAGGGGGATGTATAACAGGTGAGAAAATAAGAATATTAAATCATCATTGGAGTGATTCAAAATCCATATATGCATTGCTTGAAATCGATGCTCAAGCCTCCAAATCGTTGCTCCACATCCTAGCCGAAAAAACTGCAAATCAAATGAAAGAGGATTTGAAGATTTATAGGATTAAAATACCTCCAAAGGGTCTATTGAAATAGTGAAAGAGAATACATCCATGCACAAGGAAGTAACGATATGTGTCACATGAGATAAAATCCTAATGCTCCTCTCATGAGCGCTCATCTTCATCAAGATAGGAGTTACAAACTATAGGTTGATTCATTGAGTGTATGAGATACACTTGTCCATAAGAATCCAAGCGCTCTACTAAAAGAACATAACATCCATACGTTACTCAAAGACTCAAGAAAGGAGTTACTCAATGCACATTTTCTAGTACCTTCTACTTCTCAAGCACTCAAGAATAAAATGGATGTACCACTTGGCACTTCAAGCAAGATTCTTCTCCATTTTAAGGGCATCAATGATCATCATTCAATGAGTAGTATTTATGTCTTCGTATTCAACTTTGGCGTCTGCACACACAGGTAAAAATTACTGTGTGTAAATAAGGTGATAGAGCCTTCAATACTCCAATCAAGAAAGGTCAAAGGTAGAGAGAGAAATGGCACCATATTTGGAACATTAAATACAAGCTAGATTCTAAGCAACTCCATTGGAAGATACAATCAAAGCAACGATGTCAATATTATAGCCTCTCACATCTAAAATCAGCATTGATTATTGCTTGATATATGGTAAGGTTTATTCCCATATTATGTGCTTTCATTTCTTGGGAGTTATATGTTTTAAAACTTAGAGGAATTTTATCATATTGAAATACATACCTCAAAGGGAATAATTTATCAAGCTAACATAATATTTGCAATATTAATAAGGGTTTCTACTGGAGATTAATCTTAAATATTGGTAAATATTATTATGATCTATTTTTTTCCAAAATTAGGGAGTTATAAGGGTTACTACATCAAATTAATTTATTGGAAATTAGATTCACTTAAATTAAATCCTAAAGGGATATTAAAGAGAGGTTTATCAAAGCAATTCAAAGGTTGGAAAATTATTAAATTATTGCATCAAAACTTCTCAAAAGAGACAAAAGAAATCCAACATTAAAACCTCTTTAAATTTGGGAAAAATGCTTAGTTCAATAGGAGCAATAAGGGATAATAAAAAGTGGATTTTAATATTTACAAAAACTTTACAAAATCAACTACAATTTACAAAAGCACTATATATCTTATCCAAAACATATTAGTGAATTTAAACAGCAAGCATGGATTATTGGTATATAGATTCAGGTACAAGTAAGCATATGATAGGAAACATACATTGGTTCAAATATCTAAAGAAGATAAATGAAAATCCAGTTGTTGTAGCAGATAGAAAAACATATGAAGTAGAAGGAATTGAAAATATTCTAGTAAATCTTAAATATGGAAGAGGTATAATCAAAAATGTGTTGTATGTTCCAAGATGAACTACTAATATTATTTATGTTTCTCAACTCATGGATCAAGACTTAACTATTGAGTTCAAGGTTCTCACTAGTATAAAATAATGTCACATCTTTAGATATGGAAGAATGATATCATCAATATCATATAAAAATGGTCTATTTATCCTAGACACTGCTATTCACTTAGCACTTTTAGCCAATGCTTCTTAACTATGGCACAAAAAACTAGGACATACCAGTGAGACATCAATTAAGGAATTATTCAGATATCAAATGGTAGAAGGACTACCTAAATTATCTCCAAAAACTATTGTATGTCTAGAATGCTTAGCAAGAAAACAACATAGAATTCCTTTCGAACTTCGTCAACATAGAGCTCAACATCCTTTAGAAATAATATATATATTTATGTGGACCAATGAAATTTTATAGTGTTGGAGGACATAAATACTTTCAGTTATTTGTTGATTATCACACTAGAAAAAT
Organism: Wollemia nobilis; assembly: GCA_028583015.1. NCBI lineage: Eukaryota > Viridiplantae > Streptophyta > Pinopsida > Araucariales > Araucariaceae > Wollemia > Wollemia nobilis. The sequence continues at coordinate 5,046,045 of JAQPPZ010015863.1, read as the reverse complement.
ATGGGTATCTTTCATGAAGTACAAATCAAAAACATTTAGTCATTTCAAATAGTTCAAACTTCAAGTGGAAAAAGAATCAAGGAAGACCATAAAAGCACTTTGTTCAGGTAGAGGAGGAGAATTTATTTTCAAAGAATTTGATTCATTTATTGAAGAGAATAGAATTAACAGACATATGACTACAACATATTTGCCTCAGCAAAATGGAATTGCGGAACGAATAAATAGATCAATAATATAAATGGTAATATGTATGTTAAAAGAAGCACAACTTGATCATAAATATTGGGCTGAATTAGAACAAATATCATTCTACATACAAAATAGACTACCAACAAGAGTACTCAAGCATATAACACCAGAAGAAGCATGGTCAGGACAAAATCCCAATGTAGAAAACTAAATATCTTCATATGCAAAGCCTACATGCATGTTCCAAAACAAAAGAGGACTAAAGTAGACGACAAAATTATGACAGGGATATTTGTTGGCTATGACAATGAATCTACAGCATACAAAATTCTAGATCTATCTACAAAGAAATTTTACATTAGTAGAGATGTAATTTTTGATTAAAATTCAAGATCAACATAGATAAATCCAGTGGTGACACATAAGTCCTCATAAATCTATCTAAAAAATATATAATGAGTATAGAGTCATAATCATAATCTCAAGAACAAGATATAGAAGCATCAATAGTATTACCTAGAAAATAACCAATATGGCTTAGATACACTCTAAAAGAATCAAATCTAGAAATAATGTAAGATCTCATTTCTATAGGACCTCAAACTCATAGCATGACTAGAATAAATAAAGGAATGTTAAGTAACTCAGTGGAATCGACATCAACTTCTCAAGAACTAAAATATTCACATTGGAAAGCAACTATAGAATCTGAATATGCATCACTCAAAAGAATAATATATGGAATCTATTAAACTTGCCTCCAGAAAAGAAAATAGTGGGATGCAATTGGGTTTAAAAAATCAAATACAAAGTAGATGGAACACTTGATAAATAAAAAACTCTACTAGTAGCCAAAGGATATAATCAAATGGAGGGAATTGATTATGAAGAAATATTTGCACCAGCAGCTCAAATGACTACTATCCAAATAGTTTACACTCTAGCAGCACATCAAGGGTGGAAACTTCATAAGATGAATGTGAAAAGCGCATTCTTTAATGATGACTTAGAAGAAGAAGTCTATATGACACAACTTGAAGTCTTTGTTATTCAAGGACATGAAAGCAAGGTATGCAAATTGAATAAATTTCTATATGGTTTGAAACAATCTCCTAGAGCATGGAATATAAAGATCAATAATCACCTATTACATCATGATTTCAAAAGGAGTTCATCATATCCTAGTCTATATACCAAGAAAAATGGAAATGATATCTTGATCCTCATAGTATACGTTGATGACATAGTGATTATTGGAAGTTCAAAAAAGTTAATAAATGACATCAAAAAGGATCTAGAAAAGGCATTTGAAATGATAGATCTAAGATTAATGAACTACTATCTTGGTCTATAGATTTATCAAGGAAAGGATAAAATAGTTATAAAATTAATAAAAATATGCAAAATCTCTTCTTGAAAAGTACAGAATGACAGAATGTAAGCCCAAAGATACACCAATGGAACAAGGGATTCAACTATCCAAAAATGATAAAACACCATTGGTTTCAACAACAATGTATTAGTAGTTGATTGGAAGTCTTCTATATCTAACAAATATCTGACAAAACAAATTATCTTTCATGGTTCATGCAAGAAACAAGTAAAAATCATTGGAAATCTACAAAAAGAATACTACAATATATCAAGAAGACTACAGACTATGGATTAACTTATATGAAGGATATCAAAGATTTTTGTTTGCAAGGACACTCAGATTCATATTATGTTGGGTCTATTGATGACAATAAATCTACCTCAGGTTATGTCTTCTATCTCAGATAAAGACCCATATCTTGGCACATCAAGAAACAACATATAGTAGCACAATCATCAACTAAAGTAGAATATCGAGCAACAAAAGATACAACCTATGAAGATCCATGGTTACAATACATATTATATGACATGGGAATCAAATGAATTCCCACTATGATATTTTGTGATAATCAAGGAGTACTAAATCAAATCAAGAATCCAATCATGCATGAAAGAACAAAACATATTGAATCTCAATGGCATTTCATTAGGGAACATTTTCAGAACAAGCATGTCATTCTCAAGTATTTTCCTACAAAAGATCAGCTGGCAGACATCTTTACAAAGGCACTTGGAAAAATCAAGTTTCAAAAATTTAGATATCATCTATGTGATTCAATATAACTTCATACTAAGTAATGTAATACATGGGGGTGTTATAATATATTACATCATTTGGGTCATGTAAATATACCTTTCTTGATACATACTTAGGACAGTAGATTACATTAGGGGGGAGTTATCTAGTTACTTCATGCAATGTAATAAATGTACAAGTGTCAATGTGCAAGTTGTATATGCGAAAGGTATCCCTTGTACAGCTAGGTAGAGTGTTGACTAAGGAATCCATATTTTTATATAAAGAGCCACATATATCTCTTCAATTGTATCTCTCCCTATTCATGTAATGAGATATTTCATTGTTCTGGTCTCTGTCTTATGATGTAATGGAATGCTGCTAAAGCTAACAGTTCTCTTAGGGAACAATCATATGCAAACCTTCAATACTTTCTCAAATGTGCTTAGCATTGAACATGTGGTGAGGTTTTCACATATTGTTGATGTCCCTTGGAGAGCCTAAATGGAGATATTGAATCATCTCCAACCTCCAAGGCTCACCCACATCAACCTATAAAATTAACAACACACCCAAACACCTCAAGAAGAGATCATTCTTGCCAATGATACCTCCTAAACCCAACCACCTTTCTTATAGAAATGTGACATAACCAAAAAGCATGCTCCTATCTACCGTATTAGTCTATAGTCATCATAAAAGCATAAAAGCTTGACACATTGCATAAATTCAACAAAATGATATTTCTTGTATTGATTATGAATGAATTTTTGTTACAAATATGCCCCTCTTAGGGTCACTTGAATGATGATACAGTCTATACAATTGCCACTACCCTCAATAGGGTAGGCGCATTAATATTACCCTTTGACTAGTTGCAAACTGCCTTGGAGTGGAGTTGACCCCCTTCTTCGCAATGTGGAAGGATTATGATATAGACTCCTCTTGTACCTGTCTTCCTATGATCAAGAAACAATAGCACATGATAAAAAATATAGATAGCCTCTCATGATGATGCACTTTAAGGAAACATACATGATAATGCCATTAAACTAATGATCAAGAAAACATAAAGAAAACCTTTAAACTATGTTAATTGAATCAAGATTTGTAATATAGCATAAAGGAGATCATTAGAAAAATAATGCATGGATTAGATATCAAAATAGAAGCATAGAGATGCATAAAAGATCCACAAATATCCTAATTAATGCAAAGCATAAACTAACTATTCTAAGCTAATTCCTACGGTCATAATTCTTCTAAACTATAATTAAACCTAAGAAATGATTAATCTAACCTATTTAACCGAACTAAAATAAAAAGAGTAAGGTGATCTATCACCTATTACAAACCATAGCTTTGGTGAGCTTTTTGCGCTATGAATTGCAACTGACAGCTGCTGTTTGACCTTTGATAGGTTTACCCTCAAAATTAGGGGTAGTGGGCTTGATCTCCTTGTCCAAATTGATGTTCAAGGGTCGCCTTCATTGTCCTCAGACTGATTTGGTGGTCAATTCAATGTGAAGGGCCTTCATTTGCCCAAATTTGTGCTTCTTGACTCTCCTAAGCACCTAAGGCATCCATAATGCAATTCATCATGAATGTTGGCAAAAGGATCGAGGATTTAGTGCAATAGCTCTATCTCTTAGTATACTCAGTTTGAGTGTATAATTCATCAAGGCTTTGCTGCTCAAATCTCCAATGCTTGCTTCTCTTATTCTCCCCATTTGGAGGAGGTATTTATAGCATACCCCGAGGGCTAGGGATGGCTTCATGGAGAAGCCAAGACCAAGAAGGGTGGTTAGGACAATTGGGATGGAAGCCTCTAGAATCTTCCATCCTTCAACTGCCTTCTTCTAGATATTTTGGTCGTTCCAACTAATTTGGCTTGGATGGAAGGCCTAACTAAACTTCAATTAAGATCGCAGGTCACAGTTGTAGTTCAGACTACAGACCGCAAGTGTCAATCGTAGTTTAGACTAGAGATCGTAGGTTTGGGTTGTGGTTCAAATTGATTAGGCCAAAATTCCTAAATTGAGTGGTTAGAACCACTACTCTATCTTGGATACTATCCAAGATCCTCCATATGGTCTTGTAGCATGTCCATATGAGTAGTCACCCTCGACATGATGTGTTTTAGGTGTCTACAAATACCCCTTTTGAGATGTGTTGTGAGATTGAACAACGTTGAGAAAAAATATACATCCTAAAAGGATGCTTAAGGTTCTATGATGATCATTAGTTGGATCAACATTAGATGCCCTAGGTCCAACAAAAATATGCATCTTGGAATCATTGCTTCCAACTCGTGATAGGCTTACATTTTGACAAGTTTGCACTCATCATCAGACGTTCAGATAGCATTAATGCCAAGTATGGCTATCTTCTGACCCATAAATCCGAAATATGATAGTTACAAACCAATTATCATATTTGTTGTTTACCCCAAGCAAAGGGGGAATCTTATGATAGTTGTTGACAATGATTCGCAAGAATGAACGCAATTTTGACAAGATTAGGGGATCTACGATCTTAGAGGTCTTCTGCTGACTTTGATTATGATTATGAAATTATGACTACCCCCTCAAGAAACGAGTCGATGAGGGTAATGACAATGTATGAAGCGACAAAATCACTTGACCATAATGAATGATCCTGAACAAATTTAGATTCGAGCATTTTAATGCCTTGGCTAGGCCTAGTTCAGCTTATGATTGCAACTCTTAGTAGTATTTGCACATTTCTATCCCATGGAGTAGTCAAGCTACAATAGCCATATTAAGGAATAAAAATGATACAAGTGCAATAGGCTTGTGTTGAATCATATTTTTCGATGATTTGTTGATGGATGTCATAAAATAAATGAAAATTTTGCCCCAAATGTCCTTATGGTGATTTAATCATCTTGTCAGATTGCATGGATCACAACTCCTTGCAACTGCCAAGTGTATAGGATAAATCATTGAATACGAGGCGTATTTGGTTTTTAATTATTTGTTTTTTTTTGTTTTAATTTTACATTTATTTGATTGATCTTGGTGCTTTTAACATCACCAAATTTGCAATTTTAATCATTGATTTTGAATTTTTATCCGATGGGAGTCATTAATTTGCTCTTTTAGACCTTCCCACGATGGGTTTTGAGTGTATTTAATGCAAGCTACGGATCGACCATCTACTAGCCGAGGCCAGGGTGTGGGTAAGGTAACTCAAAATTGAGACCTCACACTCAATACCAATAAAATGAACCACATTAAGTAATGTGGATAATGAACCTTACCAAACTGCTGCGTATGCTCTGCGGTTTAATTTTTCAAATTTTTGGAATCACGGGTCAGACCTACAGGCAAAAAACCCTAATTCCATAATCGTAGGTGTCAGTTGTAGTTTGCTGAGACTAGGAGAACCTATAAATTGAATTCCCATTTAAAATTTTGTCTTATTTTCTTGCAAGAACTAGCAATTTAAGAGCTTTGAGAGTGAGAGAACCTTCCCTGATCCAAAACGCTACCACACTCTACCATAATTACACTCATCTACATCGATGGCAGATCCTGATCAGCCATCTACTAGCCGAGGCCAGGGTGTGGGTAAGGTAACTCAAAATTGAGACCTCACACTCAATACCAATAAAATAAACCACATTAAGTAATGTGGATAATGAACCTTACTAAACTGCTAGTAATGAACCCCACTAGTCTAGGTTAGCTTAGGTTTTTAATTTTGTGAATTAGTGGACTAGGAGGGTACCCGAAATGGGTGCCTCTCCTAAACCGTAGCTGGTAGATGCGGTTCCCAATTGGTAAATTGGTTATCATGGGTTTTAGCTACGGTTCTCAATTGGCAAATTGGGGACCGTAGGTTTCAGCTATAGTTTTTTTTTTTTGACATTTTTAGCATTATTTTTAGCTCTGTTTAACTAGATTTTGTTTTACATTATGCTTTTTATTTCAGATATTGACTTTTAGAGCCCAGGAGCCTAAAATTCTGAAGACTCTCTATGAGGCTCTATCTGATGATGACAGATATTGGTTCAGAGTTGTCGAGTTCGGCTATGTCTTGGATCTGCCCACTATTAGGGTAGATCAAGCCTACCTGACTGTGTTGGCCCGATGTTGGAATGCGTAGACCAAAACCTATAGGTGAAATGACTGTTACTTTAGAGGATGTCTACAGGATATTTAGGATCCCCATTTATGGCAATGCCATCATCTCCTCTACCTCCAGGGTAAAGGAGGTTGTTTTTTATTCTATCTTTGATGACCAAAGCGAGGATGCTCAGGATGCGATTGACCATGGAGGGGTGCACATTGGCGAGTGGTATCACGAGGATGTCTTCTCTACATAGGAAGCCCTCTTCATGCACCTTATAGTACATATTGTCCTTTTAGACTCCTCAGGCATGAGAATTCCTTGGAACCTCTTATCCACTGCCTGGAGGGTTCTTTAGAGTTCTATAGAGGAGCCCTTCTATCATGGTGGAGCACCCTGCTATATCAGCTCTACATGGAACTATATTAGATTACTGAGCGTAGTCATAAGGGCATCAGTTGTAGTCTTTTGTTGCAGATCTAGGGGTGGAAGCACATTCAGATCGAGCATCCTACAGATCTTCCACTATGCATTTCCAATATAGACGTTGATCATCAGTGCTACGTTGCATGTTGGCCTCATGAGGGGGAGGGTAACCGTAGTTGGTGATGCATTGTTGTTAAGCACATCATTAAATCTCAAAGATCTTATCAATTCAGGGTGGTGTCCAAGGCTATCTAAGATAGAAGGCTAGGGCAGAGTACAATTTAGGCATTTAGATTTCAAGCATTTATTGGGTGAGACAGATTTGGTTTAGCCTTTTGGTGTCACACTAAACCTAATATACATAATGGAAACTTGCAGGAACTAAAAACTAATTCTAAGTTGCATGAATTAAAATCTAACTACAATTGCAAGAATTGAAATTGCTAAATTGAAAGTCTAATCTACTTTTGTAGAATTAAAATAACAGAATTTAAATGTTGCTGAAATGAAATCCTAAGTTACATTTGCAGAATTGAAACCTAGTTACTCTTGTATAATTGAAATGATGCTTGTAAATGAAACTTATGCTAAAAACACCTGTCAATGTCCTGCCACAAAAGGTCGTCAAGCTTCTGCTACAGGAATTGACAGCAAAATGAAATATGCTAAAAATTGAAAGTTGCTAAAACAAAAAAGCAAAGAAAACATGGAAAGCAAAGGAAAAATGCTTAATATGACACACACACAAATGTTGTACACAAACATAATAGAAAACATAAAGAACATTATACAAACTTAAAATAAGAAAAGTAAACTTGACAAGTAATCTATTAATTCTGCTGCAGTAAAATTACAGATTAAAACCTACCATAAAAATCCTCCTTCTAGATTTGAAAGTGGGCCCATACTTCCTGATCTAGAAGGAGGTGAAAATCACTCCTTAACTAATTAACACTCAGAACAAAAAATGATAAAATAACTGCACTTTTATTGATGACAAAACATGCTTAAAATTGTTATAGAAAATTATTGTACAGTCCTAATTGTTGCTATTGAAAATTCCCCTCTATTCTAATTCCTAACTGCTCAATCGAGGAAGTTGTGTTATTTATATAAATATTTACAACATATCCCATGCTCAAATCAGCCTATGTACTAGTTTACAGTGATTTGCCAATAATTTTGGATCTAAAATAAATGCAAATTTGGACAGTTTATGTTGCAGTAGTAGTAATTGGCCCTTAGAAAGCATCTTCAGTGGCGGGAGTACATGGGAGGAGTCTAGAAATATCTCACACATCTTTCTCCACTTCAGAATATTCCATTTCTATCTTACAAACAACTTCCTATTATGCTATAATTTTTTCTGGGTTTATCCTAGAAGAGGATCAAAATTGATCTTTTTCATGAATGGTGGCTTTGGATGGCAAGGACGACAAAGTTAGATGAGAAATATTTTCCTTTAACCTTTTCAACCTTCTTTCCCTTTTTCCATCATCAAAAATCAATCAAAAATTCAAACAAACTTTATGTTCTCATTTCGAAGATAAGTGGCTCATTTCGAAGAGACTATATTTCTCATTTTGAAGATGTCCGCTCATTTTGAAGAGACTGTATTTCTCATTTCGAAGATGTCTGCTCATTCCGAAGATCTTTGAAATGAACAATTGTGTTCTCTTCAAGTGATTTCATCTGTATTTCTCAGGTGGGTTAGCTCTCAGGATCAGATTGCAATAGCCTTCATTCCTCTCCATGTGTGAATTCCATGCCTTGTCATTCATTGGTAACTTGTTGGAATTTACATGGTAAATTACTGCATTTTCTAACTCTGTTGCACAGTTGTAAAATATTAGAATTTTTTACAAATTCAAAAAAATTATAACATGGAAAATTTATTCAAATATCAACATGGAGTACATCAAGTTGCTACTGAATTTATACACTTCATTCACCAAGTAACCATGCTGAAATAGTGCAATAGTGCTGCACAATTATCCCTGCTCTGTTATACCCTATTGCTGCCTATTTAGACCATGTGTGAATGCTTCTAAATAGGTCATATGTATTCCATAGTCCTTCTGAACTCATTCCATCCATATCCTCATGCTTTGCTTGACAACTTCAAGATGTTCCATTTTCAACTTGCCAATATTGTATAAATAGTTTATGCCAAATACATATTATCATACACTAAATGCTAAATGTTTACTCTGAATTAAATGCAAGAAACACATACCTTACTGTCTTGAAAATTGGTCATGCACCTTACAAGCTACTTTTGATGATTGTTAGCAGGTTATCTAAAAACATAAAAATAACACATGTGCAGTGTGAGATTTGTACAATGGTGGAATAATGATGGGTAGATCAACAAGGCAATGCATACCGAAAAAATAGTTTTCATGCAATCCAACCAGTAGCACCTCCAATAAGGTTTTCACTACTTAATTATTCATTTTTTTTCTTTTCTTTCCTTTTTTTCATTTTTTTTATCAGAAGAGGCTGTTATTTCTGGTTTTCAACCAACTTTTGTCCTTTTTTTTTTTATAAGTGCTTCAATGAGAGAGAACATATCCCACTCTTATTTGGATAATACCAATCCTTATTCTACAAAAACATGTCAATTGTTGTATGAAAACACCATCTCTTTCTGTTGAAACCTGTAACATTGATGCAACCTTCTTTTCTAGATGAGCAGTAAGAATCTTCATACATCATAATTGCCTCCTTAGTGCTGGAAATGAAGTATTGGATCCATTGTTCCTCTTCCTTGTTGAAATTTATTCTTATCCTCATGTATCCCCATTTTTTGAGGCATGCCTTTGTTGCAATTTTTTTTCTCTCTCTTTATTTTATTTTTTTTCAATTTTTCTTGTCTTGCTTGTATCCAAGAAGGAAGTTCACAAACAAGACTATTCTTCTTTTTGCTTTTCTTGTATTTTTTTTTCTTTCTGTCAAACTTTTTATCATCACTCTGAATCTGATATTGAAGAGAAATTCTCTTCCATTATGTGTACATCCATTGGAATCTCCTTCAATAACTCCTTAGTGAATGGTGCATGGTATACCCAAAGGCAATGTCCATTCACCACTAACATCCTCCATGAATTACCAATGGGAGAAAGAAGCATTGCTCCATATCTGAAAACTTCTTCAATCAAGTGTTTTCAATACCTCCTAGTCTACAAAATATTGTCAATATGTACTTGAAATAATTAAATACCAATTCCCAAAAGATGTTAACTGCTTACATCAAGATAAAATCTTGATATGCCCTTGTAATTCCATGTAAAGGGATTGAAATATTGTTTCAAAATAGCAAGAATTTTGCTTTTTGTTTATAATTCAGCCAGCTAATAATGTTCAAGAATTTTCTTGGCTGCACTTCAATTTGTTTCATTCCTAGGAGGATAGAATTTACCCCTTTGTAATTTCTTACTAAGGAGTTCAATGGAAGTAAATTTTCTATGTGCAGTTTTTCTAGTTTTTCTCCTTTATCCAAGGCTAATTTATGTGTGTTTGGACTAAAGGTTTTCTATGTATCTCCATTGATTTTTGTCTCTTCAAGCTCAGGTAAGTTCTTGTTTGAGCACGGTTGGATGTTGCTGCAGTCAATAACATTTTCTGCAATTTTTTTTTTTACCAGATTCAGCTACATAGACAGGGGATGCCTATCTTGTATTATTTAGACTAATCACAGGTTGGGCTAAAAAATATATATTTTTTGGTTTGCACAAAAAGACAAGAAGTGTACAACTTTAGCAGATCAACTACTTGTCAGGTAGGATCACCTCTAATGAGATCAACTATTGTCTGTGTAGGCTAAGAATTGCTAGGTTGCGGTTTAGCGTGGTAAAATCCTAACAATATTCAAGTAATAATGGAAAACTCTAGGATCACCGTTAAGTTGTAAACTCCTATTTTGATCAAAAGTTTTTATGATTTTTTTTTTTAATAGATTCAGCTTACATAGACAGGGGTTGCCTGTCTTGTATTATTCATATTGGCCACAGGTTGGGCTGAAGGTGGTGGTTGATTTACTTGCCTTGTTTGTTGTTGTTGGGATCTCTCTTTGAGAAGAATTTAGACTAGGCAACAGATTTTGCATCTCTAAGTTGTGGAAGTAAATGGTATTCATCAGTGATATGTCCCTGTGAACAAATGCTACAAGTAGTTGATATGATTGTTATGTTCAAGAGATAGTCTTGTATATCTGCCATGATTTCTTTCCAACACCTAGTACAAATTTATTTATACTACCCTGATGATATGGATATAAAAACTACAGTACTAGCAGATGGCTCCTCTAAGAGATCTTATGTTTCTTGATAATGAGGATGATGAATTCTTTCAATTTTTATCAAGAATTTCAAACATAGGCAATTTAACCCCTAGGTGTGAAGATCACCTCCTTGTGGTTGCTTATTTTCTAAATGGACTGAAATGCAATTTACCAAAAATTGTTACTAATACCAATCATTTATCTAGATTTTACTCTGAAGTTCACAATTTAGTATAATTAAAAATTATTGGGCTACTTTTACCCTCTAACAACACCGTGTTTCTTGGTAATGATGCTAAAATTATTGGTTGTCATTAATCACATCATTAAATCTCAAAGATCTTATCAATCCGGGGTGGTGTCCAAGGTTGTCTACGATAGAAGGCTAGGGCAGAGTACAATTCAGGCATTTAGATTTCAAGCATTTTGGGTGAGACATATTTGGTTTAGCCTTTTGGTGCTACACTAAACCTAATCTACATAATGGAAACTTGCAGGAACTAAAAACTAATTCTAAGTTGCATGAATTGAAATCTAACTAAAATTGCAGGAATTGGAATTGCTAAATTGAAAGTCTAATCTACTTTTGCAGAATTAAAATAATAGAATTTAAATTGTTGAATTTAAATATTGCTGAAATGAAATCCTAAGTTACATTTGCAAAATTGAAACCTAGTTACTCTTGCATAATTGAAATTATACTTGTAAATGAAACTTATGCTAAAAACACTTGTCAATGTCCTGCCACAAAAGGTCATCAAGCTTCTGCTACAGGAATTGACAGCAAAATGAAATATGCTAAAAATTGAAAGTTGCTAAAATACAAAAGCAAAGAAAACATGAAAAGCAAAGGAAAAATGCTTAATATAATTTATCAGCTGACACACACACAAATGCTATACAAAAACATAATAGAAAACATAAAGAACATTATACAAACTTAAAATAAGAAAAGTAAACTTGACAAGTAATCTATTAATTCTGCTACAACAAAATTACAGATTAAAACCTACCATAAAAATCCTCCTTCTAGATCTGAAAGTGGGCCCATACTTATTGATATAGAATGAGGTGAAAAGCACTCCTTAACACTCAGAACATAATATGATAAAATAACTGCACTTTTATTGATGACAAAACATGCTGAAAACTGTTACAAAAAATTACTATACAGTCCTAATTGTTGTTATTGAAAACTCCCCTCTATTCTAATTCCTAACTGCTCAACCAAAGAGGGAGTTGTTTTATTTATATAAATATTTACAACATATCCCATGCTCAAATCAGCCTATGTGCTAATTTACAGTGATTTGCTAATAATTTTGGATTTGAAATAAACGCAAATTTGGATAGTTTGTGTTGTAGTAGTAGTCATTGGCCCTTAGAAAGCATCTTCAGTGGTGGGAGTACATGGGAGGAGTCTAGAAATATCTCACACATCTTTCTCCACTTCAGAATATGTCATTTCTATCTTGCAAATAACTTCCTATTATGCTACAATTTTTTTTGGGTTTATCCTAGAAGAGGATTAAAATTGATCTTTTCCATGAATGGTGGATTTGGACAGCAAGGACGGCAAAGTCAGATGGGAGATATTTTTCTTTAACATTTTCAACATTCTTTCCCTTCTTCCATAGTCAGAAATTAGTCAACAAGTCAAAAAAAAATTATGTTCTCATTTCGAAGATAAGTGGCTCATTTCGAAGAGACTGTATTTCTCATTCCGAAGATGTCCGCTCATTCCGAAGAGACTGTATTTCTCATTCTGAATATGTCTGCTCATTTCGAAGATCTTCGGAATGAAAAACTGTGTGCTCTTCAAGTGATTTCATCTACATTTCTTAGGTGGGTTAGCTCTCAGGATCATATTGCAATAGCCTTCATTCCTCTCCATGTGTAAATTCCATGCCTTGCCATTCATTGGTAGCTTGCTAGAATTTACATGGTAAATTACTACATTTTCCAACTCTGATGCATAGTTGTAAAATATTGACATTTCTTGCAAATTCAAAAAAATTAGAACATGGAAAAATTATTCAAATATCAACATGAAGGAGTACATCAAGTTGCTACTTAATTTATACACTTCATTCACCAAGTAACCATGCTGAAATAGTGCAATAGTGCTGCACAATTATCCCTGCTCTGTTATACCCTGTTGTTGCCTATTTAGACCATATGTGAATACTTCTAAATAGGTCAGATGTCTTTCGTAGTCCTTCTGAACTCATTCCATCCATATCCTCATGCTTTGCTTGACAACTTGAAGGTGTTTCTATAAAGTGATAGCTTCCTGATTTTTATATGGCTATTTTTTTTAAATTTTAGATTTATGACAGTCCTAAAATTTTGGCTTCAATGTGGATTTGAAACAAGTTGAAGGGCAAAAAAACATTCAAAAACCATTGAGAAGTTAATGGATATCAGCATACCACATTTGGTTAATTGAAATGCATATTTTTACTTGCTATTTAATCAAGCAAAATTAGTCACAAAATACTGAAAATAGTCAAATATAGATATATAATATTCCTAACATAAAATCATGCAAACACTTAACAAATAATATATTTTAGTCAACTATTTGACAATTAACTTATCATATGGTAGTCAAACATTGTGCAATAATGAGGTATTTTTGGGCCTCATCAGTTGGATCCATGCTGGTGATGTCCAGCATTATATCACTCAGTTCACGGCACTTGGCCTGAACGATGTTCAGTGGTGACCCTATATGGATTGCCCAGCGTGGTCAAAGGAGGGCTAGTGGTTGAGACATGTGTGTTGCGATAGATGGTTGATCGATTGTAAGGCTGAGATTTGAGAGTACCAGTTCTACTCTTGGGTCTTGTGGTAGTTTGGGCTCATACAGGATATTCCAAATATCCCACTCAGATACAGATGCTTGGTCACGAAGCATGATCTACAGCGGATCGTTCCTAAGACTCTAGGAGATGTTTTTGATGACTAATAGGAGACTATATTTGATACTACTAGGACCACTCTAGAGTATGATGGGTGGTGGTCCATGTTCATATGGTACAACACAGGGCCTCTAGGCCGAGAGCCAGATCAGGAAGAGGCAGAGGTGGATCCCAATGGGCATAGGGTGCGCCAGCGGATAAAGGGTAGCTAGGGCATAGAGGAGGGTGAGGTCCTTCCTGATAGTGCAAAGGGTCTACTCTTAGCTCAGGTAGCTAACTTTTAGATTCATCTCGGATGATTCCATACACAGCAACTGGAACGAGATACTACTATCGCCACTCTAGAGGTGAAGGTATCTGATAGAGATAGACGCATAATTAAGGTGCAAGATCAAATACAATATCTTACTACGCATGCCACAGATGTAGAGGCCCAAGTTCAAAGACTACAAACTATGCTGGAGTTAGGATAGGCATAGTAGACTATAGTAGAGGCAGAGAGGGATATCCTTCGGGTATCGAGGGGGCTATGTCGCCTCCTTAGGTTACTATGGGGTCTCTGATAGAAGCAGTGGTAGCTTTAGAAGGTGATTAGTATTCGATGGCCGAGGTAGAGCAACTGCACAACATGGTCATGAGGACCAATGAGATGCATGCAACCTGGCTTGCTCATGTTGATCAACTAGTCGGCTATATTTAGATGCATGGGCTATAATTTCTTGAGGATCCTTTCACTTCAGAGTCTTAGCAGACTAGGTCTAGGACTTTCAAATAGTCTATGGCGAGCTCGAGTCATAGGACTCATAGGACTGAGATGACACATAGGTCCTCTAGCTCACATGGTGTGACATCATGTGCCAGGCCTATAAATGTAGGGTAGACTTCAGGGGCCACCGATCAGAGGATTAGCCTGCTTTATTTACCAGTTTCTTGTGTGCTAGGTGCCTTAGGATTTGGAGGTAGGAAGGATCCACAATAGGACCCACCATGGGTGCTAGAGTAGACAGGAGAGAAAGCTCCAGATCATAGTGTTGAGGGATGCAGCGAGAGCTCCGGTACAGGGGAAGCAGACTAGATATGGGCTTTGCTAGATGTAGACTACATTTTTTATATACCTTATTTATTTTGGGTGTAAGGTCGAGGACCTACACACTTTATAGATTGCGGGCATTTTGATACACTCCCTATGTACTCTTTTGGACACATATATATGACTTGATCATTTATGGCTCATTATGTGTATCGATGTGTATTTTTTATTTTATGTTTATTTGATGCACATGGATGCAATGCTTATGTTGATGCTATGTTTATATGATGTGATGTATGGATGACATGCACTAGATAACTATATTATTTATGATGATGTTGATGAGATGTAGTGATCTATATGATTAGATGTGCCATGTATGATGTATGCATATGGATGCACTATTTATTTTTAACGCATATTTGTTTTTGCTTTGTGGGTATGTGTTTATTTTTATGAATTTATGGTATGCTATGTAATGTGTGGTAATGCATTATGTACATAATCGTAATCTAATGGGAATGAACCTATATGCTTTAATCACTTAAAATATAATAAATTAATGTAAACTGTGTATATCAATTTTAAAATACGACACCACAGAATGTATAAGAATCATGCAAAATAATTTATAATTCTCATTACAAGAACTTAATCAATTAATCACCCATATATGAAATGCGGTGAAATGGATTGATATAATGCTAATGAATGCATATATCATTTTGTATATTTTTCTTTGATGCACTATATAGCCAGTGGTCGTCTAAACATCATTTTTTATATTCATGCGGCATCTATCATATATGTTTGATTGTGCTTTGTAAAATGCATTTTGATAAATGTATGACTCTTTTCTTATTAATGTCTAATGATATTTGGTATTTTGTTGCTATTAGAGAACCTTTTGAAGTTTTTCATGAGACTCAAACACCCTAGTAGACTTCTCCAAAAATCACATACTAACTGTACGAGGCTTTTATTGGACAAGGATTTTGTCATGACAGACCCAACTATTCATTATCCCTGTGTGTGCATGTGAGTATTTTTAGATAGACCATAAGCATACCCCGTATTTCAATCGGGACTCTTTCAACCCATATGTGAGATAGGGTTCCTCATATGATCATACCATCCTTGTTTCAGCTTTGATTAGACTTATACAGCTAGACAAACATAGGCACCTAGAGCTAGCTCATCTTGCAAATTTAGCAGGGCTACCCCTTCAAATGCATGTGGGACTATTTCAACCCATTAATATGTTGAGGGATCACCCAATAGAACTACCCCTCTGATTGTAGGTAGGACTCTTCCAACTCATTGCTATGATCGGGGATCACTCTATGGCTTTCAAAAGGTGGACAATCTAGGGATTCAAGTTCTCACCCTTCTTCCTTGCTCATATGTAGTGATAAAAATTATTGTTAGTCCATGTGTTACCATTTTCTTTGAGCAAGGGATTTTTATAGTGCTTTTGATTCACTATGTCACTTACATTTGATTTGAACTTTGTACTTTGAAATTTGCACTTAGTAACTTGGGATTTAAACTTTGTAACTTTGGGATATATAGGGGAAATTCTTATCTTTTTACCAAATTTCACCACTCTAGACAGAACTATTTGCAAGATAAGCAGGTCGTGAAACCCATCTCTCTAGATACCTAAGACGGCTTTTGCAGTTTTCATCATATCTTGTCTTAGCAGAATTATATATTGTTTTGCTTAGTGATGGGATCCTGATATGTTGAAGCACTATCCCAACTAATGACCTCGTCTATAAAAGCAAAGCAATATTTCTACAATATCTAAAGAACCCACTAGGTATGTTTGAATGACTGGAAAACTTAATATACATACATATTTCTCCACAACAGGTATCATATATGAATACAATGAATTATGATAAATGCAAGGGTGCATGATTGAAACACAAATGTGTGATCGTTTGTAAGATTTTGATATACACATTATACTCTACTATGGAATGCAACAGATGACAAATGCCTAAATTCAATATTATGAGGTGAATGCATGTATGAAAATGCAAATTGCAAAAGAAAATGTTTTTGGATTTTATGCTTTACTAATTTTTTTTGGAATTTTGTATATTTTCAAATTTTTATGAATTTTTGAGCTTTCATATTTGACCAAACGATGAGTATATATGCCTTTGGAGCTTTTTTCGGTTGACCAAGAGATTTTTATAAATCCTTAGAGCTTTTTGGATTGACCAAAGGGTTTATAGATGCCTTTGGGACCTTATAGTTGACCAAACTCTCCGTAAAAGAGCTTGGAGCCTTTTAGGATGACCCAGAAGCTATAGGAACTATCGAAGCCTTTGGGTTGACCAAGCAATTTTTTAGAAATCCTTGGTGTCTTTTTGGGATGACCGAGTGGCTTTAAGCAACCCTCGGAGCCTTTGGGTTGACCAAGCGATTTTAGAAATCCTTGGTGCCTTTTTGGGATGATCAAGTGGCTTTAAGTAACCCTCAGAGGCTTTGGGTTGACCAAGCAATGATGCGTAGTCGTTATACCATCATTAATTCTCAATGAATCTATCAATCCAGGGTAGTGTACAAGGCTATATGTGAAAGAAGAGGCGAAACAACTATAACTTAGGTCAATCTAGAGCAATAGGTTTTATTGGTGAAACCGGTTGTGTGGGGGGTTTTAGGACATTCCTATTTCTAAATTGCATGAATTAAACCTTAATCTAAGTTGCAGAATTGAAAACTAATCATTAACTGTAGAAATGAAGTCCTAATTACAATTGCAGAATGAGACCTAATTATATTGCAAAAATAACAGTTGCAAAATTGAAAGTCTGATCCTAATTGCAAAAAGGAAATCTAATTACTCTTGCAGTAATGAAAGTCTAATTCTAAGATGGAAATGAAAACTGTCAAGACTCTGTAATAGAAGGTTGTCAATCTTCTGTGCAGGAGTTGACAACAAAACATAAAATGCAAGAAATTGCTGAAAAACAATAAATTCTGGAAATAACAGTCTGAAATAAAATGGAAGCTTTGCTGAAAGTAAATATTACAGCTAAAACACTAAGCATAAATAAACTAAGACTGTAGATATTATCAGCTGTTTACAAGCAATTGAAATAACAAGTTCTACAACTCATTCTGCTATAGCAAAATCAGAATAAAAACTGCTGTTAGTCCTCCTCCTAGGTCTGGAAGTGGCCAGCCTCCTTGTCCAGAAGAAGGTATAAGTCTCTCTCTCTCTCTCTCTCTCTCTCTCTCTCTCTCTCTAAATTTTAATCACACTCATTTACAAGCAATATAAAATAGAACTGGTGCACTTTATTGATTAAAAGACATGATTACAATAATTTTGCTGAAAAACTATTACAGGACTGTAACAGTCAATTTCTACCTACTCTCTGTATTCTCTGCTAGCTTCCTTACTCTTTTCTCACTGCTTACTACTTCTACCTCCTAGGCTCAACCTGAATGGGAGCAATATTTATAGATGTCCTAAGGTCTGATTACAAACAAAGAATATCTCAAAAGATCTAATCCTACAATGCTGCAACAAATTCTGGTTTTATCCTAGAAGAAGATTAAAACTTGATCTTTCCCTTAATGATGGCTTTGGTCGGCAATGACGGCAAAGACAGATGGAAGATCTTTTCCTTTACCTTTTCCAACCTTTATTTCCCTTTTTTTGGCTTCAAAAATCGGTCAACAAGTCAAAAAGCACACTCTGTTTTCATTCCGAAGATAAGTGGCTTCATTCCGAAGACAATGCAATTCTCATTTCGAAGATCGCTCATTCCGAAGATACTGCATTCTCATTCCGAAGATCGCTCATTCCAAAGATACTACATTCTTCATTCCAAAGATCCGCTCATTCCGAAGATACTGCATTCTTCATTCCGAAGATCCGCTCATTTCGAAGACGCTGTGTTCTCTCATTCCGAAGATATCTGTTCATTCCGAAGATACTTCGGAATGAACAAATGTGTGCTTTTCCAGTGATTTCTTCTGCATCTCTCAGGTGGGTTATCTCTTAAGATCAAATTCCAATGGTCTTCATCCCTTTCCTCATGTGAATTCCATGCCTTGCTATTTATGGACAACTGGCTAGAATTTACATGGGAAAGACCAGTTTTTGCTGCACAGCAACAGTTTGCTTGCACTATTGCTAGATTTAGGTGAAATAAATGCTTGAGACAAATCAAAACATGATTAGTGAAATGCTGCTATTATTCTAAGCATATCCCATTTTAGCAAATCATAGCAAAAAGAACACAAAACTATGCAAAAAGTTGTAAAATCAGCATATAATATTCCAAATACATTGATCATGCAAAATGGTTAATATACAACATATTGAATCAACTTAACTAACATATCGAGATAAAACATAAGAGTTTATAGGCATTTTTAGTGTTCAAAACATGTTATGATTGAGGCATTTCTAGGCCTCATCATTTTCCCCCCAACTTATATTAATGCATGCCCTCATGCATTCTGTTGGGCTATGGAATCACATATGTCCATGTTTAGATTCCATGACCCTGTAGAATAATTTCTTGCCTATGTAATACCCCTTGTTTTCCTGAATGTTTCTGAGCTAGTCTTCAAATTGTTCATCAGGCTGGGCATCTTCCTCAAAGTAGAATGGAACTGGAGTAATGATGGTCGGAGGCCTAAACCTGAGACCTATCCAGTTATGTTGCATGATCTGAATCAGTTGGATTACACCTTCTGCTCTTCTTCTGGACCATTCTAAGTTGATGGGGGAGATAGGTTCTCTTTTTCTCAAAGACATGGAAAGTTCAGCCCATCTGTCTCTACATACTGACAATGCTGAGAAAAAATTATGATCATAGAAATTGTTAAATCTGGCCACACAGTCCCTTAAATTGTTCAAGTACATCCTCTTTATATCATCCCTGTTCATCATTGAGAAGTGTTGCCTGGTGATAACTAGGTGGTTTGGCTGGATTGCTCTGACTAACAACTCAGCCCTTGTTTCAATCACTTTATTCTGCTTTTTCTCTTGATCCCAGTAAAGTTGATTCTGCAAGGTGGACATGAATGCTCTCAACTGAACATCTCCAATGTAGATTTGAGGATGAGACTCAACTTCCTCTGGAATGAAGAAACTATGTAAAAATAGTTCACACAGGAGATTTTTCTGCTCAAAAGGACTGTCAAAATATGCTTCCAGAAAATCTACAGTAGTGTCCAATTTATATGGGAGGTTTGAAGTAATCCTCATGACCTGCCATCTGAGGTATTTTTCCTTCAAAATAAGGCTGTAAAATCTGGCTGGTCGTCTAAATTGGACTAAAAATTTAGCAATTTGGCATAAGTCAGACACCTTTTCTTTTAATGCCTGAATTTTTGTGTCCTTGGCTTCTAGTTGTTTTGCTTCCAATTTGAACTTTTCAGTTTTAGTGGCAAGCTGCTCATATCTAATCATCCAGCTAGCTATGTCTGCATTGTACTGCTCTAGAGACACAGTATTAGGTGGTCTGACTATAGGGGGGATCCTAGGTAGCAGATCTATCTGAACTCCTTTTTCTGCCACTTCCACTGGCTGTTCATCTGTCAATAACTCTACTTGCACCCCCTTATTTGCTATTTCTATGGGGTTGTCATCAGATAGTAATTCTACTTGTACCCCCTTATCTGTTGTTTCTACTAAAAGTGTAACAAGTTGAAATGCAGGGACCTCAATAGGAGTACTTACTTGAACATTTTCTTGCTACTGGGACTGTTCCTGTGTTGGTGGCTCATCTTCAACATCCTCTGCTATGCTCTTTACCATTTTTGAAGCATCTTCAGAACAAGAAGGCAATGCTTCAGAATGAGATGGTATTGCTTTAGAATGAACAGGCACTTCTTTAGAATGAAGAGGTGCTACTTCAGAATGAACACCCCTGTTTGTCTCAATAGAGTCATCTTCCCTTGATAGACCCAGAAGCAATTGAGCCAAATTGTCTTCATCAATGGATACAGCTGGTTGTGACAACATTTTTCTCAATTCTGCCACTTCCTGCTGAAGCTCTGCAATTTTTCTTTTCTGTATCTCAATGATACTTTCTTTCTCCTCAATCCACTTGGTTTGTGTTCTAACAACACTTCTTGCTACTTTCAGCTGCTCTGTGATGTCTTCCACTTTTGTTTCTGCTTCAGAAGCTGATGTAGACAAATCAGCTACAGTTGGCTGCTCAACCAATATCTCCTCTTCTGCAATAATTTGTTCTTGTTTAGGAGGCTCTATAAAACTGTCTATGAGGGTATCTACCATATCTGTAGCCTATTGAATTGTAGCTTCCTCCAAACCATCCTGCTCAGTTTCTGCCTCAACTATCTATTTAGGGAATTCTAGAAAGTTTTTAGAGGCTGGTTGTATCTCTGTGACATCTGGGTTGCTTGGTCTATCTTCTTCCTCCATGACCTGTTCTGCAGTTTCTTTCAAATGGATTCTTGTAGACCTCCTAGTTCTAGATGCAAACTTCTTCTTTTTGCTCTATTTTCTGGTGACAGTAGGGGTCATGGGGTCAGTTTTAGATGCCTCTATTTCCCTTGTTGTTTCTGCCTCTGTTTGGTTAAGTGCTTCACTTCTCTGTTCTAACAAATTAGTTGTCACTTCAAAAAAATGAACCTTTTTTTATCTTTCTATTCTGCTGCCAGTTCTAGATCCTCTTCTCTTTTGTTTCTTGGTTCATGAAGTTGAGGGTTCAGGAGCAAGGTTTTCTGTTGCTGTTGTTGGGTGTGGTTCTATAAAAGCTTTAGGGGCACCTTCTGCAGTTTCTTCTGCAGCATCTTCTGCAACATTTTTTGTAGCAGCTATTTCTTCTTCTGTAGCAACATCAGTAGCATTTGGTTCTTCTTCTTCCTCACTTTCATCCCCAAAAATGACATCATTTAGGGTAGAGTAAAACCTATCAAAACTCCTAGGGTTTCCTCTAAAATGGTGTTGGCAAACTAGTTTGATGAGGCCATGATGGCGAAGGCTTCCTTTACCCTCCTGATATCTCTTTGCCATGTTCTTTAATTCTTGATACAGATACAGGGGAAGATTTACCCTAACTTCTGGTTGTTGCCCACCATGTCTGAGATGGTTCAAAATTCGTAGATGATGCCCTGACAACAGCACATACTGCCCTTCACAGAGTTAGGAATTTAATTACCTAGGTGGCTACTTCATCCTAGGGTTTCTGTAGGCTGGCCCTTTTTAACCCTTTGCATGTGTTGTTATGGGTTAAATACTCTGGCTCTCTATCATTTTCTTCTACAAACTGATTAACTACATTTGCCAATGTATTCTTGCCAGATCTAGAAATTGAAATCCCTTCTAATGGCAGCTCAGTAATCTGACTTAAAATTTTAGGGCTTACCTCAATAGTCATGTCGTTAACATGTGCTCGATTGTTTCTAAATGTATGGACGAACATGCCAACCAAATCTTCAGAAGACCCATTAAATTTATCCAGAAATGGCATAAACCCTCCATCTTCAAAAATCTGCATGACTGCCAGATTTTCTCGGAGGTAAGTGGTATCTACAGGTTTCGTTCAGATCTTTCACCCCATATTTTCTATTTAAAAACCGTACACTGTCGTTGCTATTCTTCTGTTGGATCTCTGGTTGTTTTATGTTGCAGATTTGCAGAGTTTTAGTTTGAAACCTTCGTTGCCCTATTTCTCGTCTTCTTCTTCGAAATGAACCGTAACCTGAGCACTGTACTTCGCAAACACGTCTTCAAAAAGAAAGGTGGCACACATTTCTACTTTTGCATTGTACACCTGTTTGTTGATGATTGCATGGATGTCCTTGCCGTTAGATCCACCTCATTAGTTTTGCAGATTCTCACGTGCATGTTTATTGGCATTAAAAATTGGTGGCATATGGTTGGTCACGTTCTCCGTAATTTTGATATTTTCCAATGGGTGCAAAAACAAACCATGTGCTGACTGACACGTGTTCCTTCATCGCATGCAAAAAAGAGTTTGATTTTGTCGTACCTTGTCTTCTTGGATGCCACGTGGAAATGCTCTTTTCAAAGATTATAACTTATTGCGTAAACAAAACTTCATTCTGAAGATTATGACTTCATTTCAAAGACGAGTCTTCATTTCGAAGACAAATCCTCATTTCGAAGATAGATCCTCATTTCGAAGATAGATCTTCATTCCGAAGATGATGCAGCAAGTCGTCATTCCAAAGACCAAGTTTCATTTTGAAGACAAATTGTCATTTCGAAGACAAAGTTTCGTTTCGAAGACAAAGTGCAACATTCATTTTGTTGTCATTCCGAAGACAATTTCAATCCGAAGATAATACAATGAGGCATTGTTTTTGGCATTCTTGTTCCGAAGATTAGGCAGAAATCAATATTTTCATTTTCAAAACATGTCTTAAGTATGCCAACTCTTATGAATACCTTTTATGCTAATGGTTAATCGTCATATACTATACACCAATCATTTTACAATGAAGAAATGTAAGAAATATATACCTGATAAAAATAGTTAATGCCAGTTTTGAAGAATGACTGCCTTTGTTGATATTCTGCTAAGATTTTCTGCAACATTTCAAAACAAGTGCACTTGGTGAATTTGTACAATGATGGTTCAAAAATTTCTCAAGGTTATGCATGCCAGAAAACTGGTTTTCATGCATACCAACTCAGTAGTGCCTTAAGAAAAGGTTTTCATTGTTGAGTTATTCATTTTTCTCTCTTTTTTTTTTTTTTTTTTTTTTTTACCTCTCCTTTTCTCTCTTTTTTTTTTTCTTGATCCTGACTATGCCCATGAAGGAATTTCATGATTTCCCCTAAAACCATGCCCATGAAGGAATTCATACTCAGAATTTATTCATCTTTTTGTTTTCTATTTTTTTTTGATTTTTTTGTATTTTTTGCTTTTTCTTGAAATCCATGATCATGTTGATTGTTTTGAAGTGGAAGAGGGAATCTCTTCCACCTGTTGTGTATCCAAACTATCAAGTTGCTGCAAGAATTCTTCTTTAGTCAAAGGTGTATGGTACACTCTGAGGCGATGTCCATTCACTACCAACTTTCTTCGTGACCCATCAATAGGGGATAGACGAGCTGCTCCATTGTCAAATACCTCCTCAATCCAGTAAGGTCCCAACCATCTAGTTCTCAGTTTTCTAGGGAAGTCTTCATATTGAGAATCAAACAGTAAAGCCCAATCTCCTTGTTGAAGTTTCCTCTACTGAATGTGACTGTCATGCCATAGCTTCCTCTGCTCTTGAATTACCTCAGTTTGGTGCAGAGCATCCAATCTAAGTTCATCCAATGCATTCAGCTGTAGAATCCTGTCTGTCTGTGCCTGCGACAATTCAATTCCAATTTCCAGTGTTGTGCGCAATGTTAGTAGCTCAAATTCAATAGGTAAGAGAGGCTTTTTACCAAAGACTAGTTCATAAGGTGTGAATCCAGTAGTGGACTTCCAAGTAGTATTGTAGGCCCAAACTGCTTTAGGTAATTTATCTAGCCAATTTCTCCTATGAAAAGCTACTATTTTTGTCAAGATGCGTTCTAGTTCCCTGTTTGTTACTTCAACCTGGCCATTTGCTTGTGGGTGGTAAGGTGATGATTTCCTATGTTTGATTTCATACAATTCTATAAATGCCTTTATGACTTTGGATGCAAATTGGGGTCCTTGGTCTGTGGTGATAGACCGTGGAGCTCCAAATCTCTGAAAAATCTGAGTATACAAGAAATCAGCGACCTTCTCTTCACGAGCATGTTTGAAAGCACGCACCTCTACCCACTTTGTCAGGTAATCAATGCATACTAGAATATGCACCTTTCCTTGAGAAGGTGGATCAATAGGTCCTACAAAATCAAGCCCCCACCTCTCAAATGGTTCTAAAACCATTTGAGGCTGCAATGGCATCTCATTTGTATGAGTGGGTTTCCCCATTCTTTGGCATGCATCACAATGCCTGATGTACTTTTTCACATCCTTGTGAAGAGATGGCCAATAATATCCTGTCCCTAAGATTTTCCTAACTGTGCTTTTTACAGAATAGTGTCCACCCGAGGGTTCATCATGACAAGCTCTAAGGATATCATACACTTCATCCTTTCGGATGCACCTACGTAACACATGGTCGGACTGCACTTAAAAAAAATACCCTTAATCCATTCAAAAGAAGAAATCTTTTTGATCAATTATTTTTTTTGTTTTGAAATGAAATGTGGAGGAACTTTCCCCATGACCAAATAATTGGCTATATTTGCAAACCAAGGTGATTGGACCAATATAGCAAATAGTTTTTCATCAGGAAAAGTGTCATCAACTAATTCCCCTTCATCCGTGTTCTCGCAACCTGGACAAGAAATCTGCCACAACATTAGCTTTTCCTGGTTTGTTGATTATAGTGATATCAAATTCTTGCAGTAACAACAACCAACGAATAATTCTTGCACTTACCATAGGTTTATTCATCAAATACTTAATGGTTGTATGATCTGTGTGAATAAATATTTGATAACCTGTGATATAATGCCTGAATTTGTTGATGGCATAAATTACTGCTAGGAATTCCTTCTCAGTTGTTGTATAATTTTTCTCGGCTCCTGTCAAGTTCTTGCTAATGTTGTAGATGGTATAATGTTCACCATTATCAATTTGTCCTAATGCTGCTCCAATTGCTGTATTGGAGGCATCAGTCTGTATGTGAAATGGTAATGTCCAATTAGGTCCTCTGAGCACAGGTGGAGTTATCAATTTCTCTTTCAGAGCTTCAAATGCTTCCTGACACTTTGCAGTCCAGGAGAATTCAGAATCTTTAGTCAATAGGGCAAACATAGGACTGGCTATTGTACTAAAGTTGGGAATAAACCTGCGGTAAAAACCAATGTGTCCTAGGAAGCTTCTGACATTAGTCCGAGTTTTAGGAGGAAGGAGATTCTTGATAATTTCCACCTTCTTTGGATCAACTTGGATCCCTTCAGGAGAGATGTGATGACCAAGAACTATCCCTTCCTTCATCATCATGAAGCATTTTTCTGGATTCAAGGATAAGTGGTATGTTTCACAACGAGTTAAGACTTTGTCAAGATTTTCCAATGTAAAATCAAAAGTTTGTCCACATACTGTGAAATCATCCATGTATATTTCAACACTTTTGGTGGTCAGATCAGCAAAAATTGCTAGGACTGCTCGCTAAAAAGTTGTTGGGGCATTACACAAACCAAAAGGTAAAACCCTATAGGCAAATGTTCCCCATGGACATGTAAAAGTTGTCTTCTCTTGATCTTCGAGTGCAATCTGAATTTGATTATATCCACTAAATCCATCAAGAAAACAAAAGTATCTTTTTCCAACGAAGAGTATCTAACACCCGATCTATGAAAGGTAATGGAAAATGGTCTTTGTATGTCACCTTATTCAACTCTCTATAGTCTACACATACTCTCATTTTTCCATTTTTCTTAGGAACTATTACCAATGGAGAAACCCATTGGCTATCAGAAATTGGGTAAATGAATCCTACTTCCAAGAGTTTTTCAATTTCTTCTTTCACAATATCTCTTAAGGCAGGATTCAATCTTCTTTGGGGTTGTCTAACTGGCTTGACTTCTTCAATATAGATTCTATGGGTACATATATCAGGATGAACTCCCGACATATCTTTGTAGTTCCAAGCAAAAGCATGAACATGCTTCTGCAAGACAACTATCAATTTTTCTTCCTCTTCCCTAGTAAGTCGGTCGTAGATGTTCAAAAATTTGCCTGGCTGGACTTCTATTTGTTTTGTATTTAGAAGGACTGAATTCACTCCTTCATACCTGGTGATTAAGGGATTAAGAGGACATTGCTGAGATGGGAGAAAAGAAGCAGTTTTTGTTTTATTGCTGCTTGAGGGAAGCATATCTTGTATGGAACAGTGAGAAGGAAAAATCAGATGATGGTGCCATCCATGTGGTAGTGAAACAGAGTTTCCCTGTGATAGTACAGATGGTTCATCTTCAGATTTTTGATTCTCCTCATTCCTTATCAACTGTTGGATATTTGTTGCTTCCCCTTCTAAACCTTGTTCATGCAGAACATTCATCAGGATTGTTTCATTTTCTAAATTTTCTGTGTCACTGAGGTCTTCTGTGTGTTCTCTTACTACTAAGGTAGCTAGTGTAGAAATGACCTCTTCTGGTTCTTCCTCTGAGTCAGAAAACCATAACTGACCTAAAAATTTGCTGGATGGTTTTGTAGGAGGATATAAAGAAATCTGTTTCAGATCAATACCATTTGAAATAGTCATATTTCCAGATCTTCAGTCTATGAAGGCTGCTGCAGTTGCAAGCCAAGGTCTTCCCAAAATAATGGGATATCCATGTGCTGAATTTCTTGGTCGTAAAACCAAAAAATCTGCAGGGAATTCCCAAGAAGAAACTTCTATAGGGACATCTTCAATGATTCCTTCAGGTTTTGCAACCGACCTATCACCATTTCTAAAACTCGTAAATGTGGGGCTGAGATGTTTGAGCTGTAATTGTTCCATTGTATCCTTGGTCATGACATTTATTGCAGCTCCTAGATCTACTAAAACATTTGATATTGGTACTGAACCTATGGTAACTGTGATAATCTGGACTTCCCGGGTCACTATACTTTGGAGGTACTAGTTTTCCAGATAAGAGATCAGCTATCTTTCCTTCAACCTGCACAGTTTTGGGAAATGCTTTCTTCTTTCTTCCTGTTCTTTTAATGCACAAATTTTGGACAATACTGTTAATCTCTGGTATTTCCTTAATGGCTTGCAATAAGGGCAATGATATAGTCAACTTTTTGAGTTCTTTGACCAATTCTGACTCAAAATTTTTTGGTATTGCATTGAGTCTTTCAGGATATGGAATTATCCTTGGTAATTGTTCTGCTTGTGTCTCTTTCTCTATTGTTGGTTGGATTCTCTCTGGTTCCAATTTTTCTTCTGTCTCCATTGTTGGTTGGATTTTCTCTGGTTCTGATGATTCTTGCTCTTCATTTTCTTTGATTTCATTTGAAACTGGTTCAGGTACAACTTTTCCTGAACGAAGTTGGATGTTACTACAATCAAGAACATTAATTTCAACATTTTCTTCAGCTTCAACCACATAGACAGGAGGTGTCTGTCTCATGCTGTTTGGATTAGTGACTGGTTGAGCTGGCAATTGAGGTTGTTTCACTTGCTATGTTTGCTATTGTTTTTCTTGAAAATTTTGATTAGGTGCAGGCAACAAATGCTGAGTTTGACCTTGATTCCTTTGCTGCCTTGGATAGGACTGGTATTGCCGACTCCACTGTGGTTGGTTTTGCATCCAATGTGGATTAGTCTGATTTTGATTCCAAGTTGGATTGTTTTGATTCCAAGATGGGTTGTTTTGATTCCATGAGGGGTTGTTTTGATTCCGATTCCAGGTCGGGTTACTCCAATTTGCTTGTGGCCATTCTTGGGAATTTGTCCATTGAGGATAATTCCAAGGACGTTGGGGTGGTTCTGATTGTCCCCAAGGCATAGTACCAGGATTATGCCCCCAATTTGTAGGAAAACGAGGGGGATTTTGGTATTGAGAGAAATTTCCCCCTTGTTTTGGTCCAATATAGTTGAGTTCCTCGACCTGGTTTTCTAACACAGCTTTGAGTTGTGGTAGCAGGTGGCATTGATCACTTGAATGCCTTTTTGAACAGATACTACAAATGGCTGAGATAGATGTTTTATTCAAAGGACATTCCTGCAAAGCATGTTTATTTCTACATCTTGGGCAATAAATTGCCAAAGGTTCTATGTTTTTTGCTTTTGCAGACATTTCCCCCAAAGTAGTGTTTAGGTGCACTAGAATATCGGTTTTGAAATTTGCAAGTTCCTCTATCAGGTCCTTTACATCGGTGCCATTTGTGCGGCTTTTTCTTCTTCTCTGCTTAGTGCGAGAGTAATTCCTATAGAGATCCATAATTTCCTCATTACTGAGAGTGGTTACATCCCCTTTTCCCATCAAATCTAGAACTTCTCTGGATTCATCTTGCAATCCTCTCAAAAATATGGTTTTACATAATTCTGGTTCTACAAGTCCACATCTCCTTTGAACAAAGGAGAACCTATCAAGATAATCTTCCAATGTCTCATCATCTTCTTGCTTGATTCTGAATAACTCATCTTTTCTATTCCTTACACGACAATATTCTTGATATTTGTCTAAAAAGACAGTCTCCATTTGATCCCAGGTTCTTATGGAATTAGGCTCTAAGCTCATGAACCAACGCAATGCTGAATCCTTGAGTGTTGAGGGAAAAACCTTAAGTTTCTGATTGTCATTTATATAATCATAGGTCTGACACACTACCTTGAATTCAAACAAAAATTGATCAGGATCTTCAGATACAACACCTCGAAAGGTTGGAAGTACTGAAGGTGAAATGGTCTTCATGGGAGAGTTTTGTGTTGGATTCAGACGAATAGGATATTCAAATGTTCTGGAAGGTTGGAGTATATCCTGATCATCTCCTTCATTATGAACATAGCCATGTTGGCCATCTATATTGCCTCCTTCTGCCATAGTTTCCTGTTTGTTGGGAGAAGTTAAAGCTTCCCAAATTGTTCTCTCAAGAGGTCCAAGCCTCTCTGTTGATGATGAGTCCGATGAATTGTCTTTCTTAGGATATTCTGATGATGATAAAATTGGTGATTTTCCTATCTCAAAATGTTCTAATGATGGTGAGACCGGTGATTTTTCTATCAATATTTCTGGTAGTTCAAACACAGGTGATTCACCCCTTAGGCGTGAAGATCTCCTTAATGGAACAAGCCAGGGATCCTTTGGGGTAGTTCTACCTTTTTCATCCCTAGACTTACTCATTCATGTTTACTCCTAAATGACATAAATTAAGTCAATAGTTGTTATCTTCCTCAACTGTTGTATTCAGATTTTAACCTGAATTTTCATAGCTTAGTCTGATTACAGCTATTGGACTATTTGTTTTCTTCTGACAACACTATTCCCCGGCAACGGTGCCAAAATGATGCGTAGTCGTTATACCATCATTAATTCTCAATGAATCTGTCAATCCAGGGTAGTGTACAAGGCTATCTGCGAAAGAAGAAGTGAAACAACTATAACTTAGGTCAATCTAGAGCAACAGGTCTTATTGGTGGAACCGGTTGTGTGGGGGGTTTTAGGACATTCCTATCTCTAAATTGCATGAATTAAACCTTAATCTAAGTTGCAGAATTGGAAACTAATCATTAACTACAGAAATGAAGTCCTAATTACAATTGCAGAATGAGACCTAATTATATTGCAAAAATAATAGTTGCAGAATTGAAAGTCTGATCCTAATTGCAGAAAGGAAATCTAATTACTCTTGCAGCAATGAAAGTCTAATTCTAACATGGAAATGAAAACTATCAAGGCTCTGTAATAGAAGGTTGTCAATCTTCTGTGCAGGAGTTGACAACAAAACATAAAATGCAGGAAATTACTAAAAAATAGTAAATTCTGGAAATAACAGTCTGAAATAAAATGGAAGCTTTGCTGAAAGTAAAGATTACAGCTAAAACACTAAGCACAAGATTAATCTAAGCATAAATAAACTAAGACTGCAGATATTGTCAGCTGTTTACAAGCAATTGAAATAACAAGTTCTACAACTCATTCTGCTGCAGCAAAATCAGAATAAAACCTGCTGTTAGTCCTCCTCCTAGGTCTGGAAGTGGCCAGCCTCCTTGTCCAGAAGAAGGTATAAGTCTCTCTCTCTCTCTAAATCTTAATCACACTCATTTACAAGCAATATGAAATAGAACTGGTGCACTTTATTGATTAAAAGACATGATTACAATAATTTTATTGAAAAACTCTTACAGGATCGTAATAACCAATTTCTACCTATTTTCTGCTTCTTCCTAGCTTCCTTACTCTTTCTCACTCGCTTACTACTTCTACCTACCTAGGCTCAACCTGAATGGGAGCAATATTTATAGATGTCCTAAGGTCTGATTACAAACAAAGAATATCTCAAAAGATCTAATCCTACAATGCCGCAACAAATTCTGGTTTTATCCTAGAAGAAGATTAAAACTTGATCTTTCCCTTAATGATGGCTTTGGTCGGCAATGACGGCAAAGACAGATGGAAGATCTTTTCCTTTACCTTTTCCAACCTTTATTTCCCTTTTTTTGGCTTCAAAAATCGGTCAACAAGTCAAAAAGCACACTCTGTTTTCATTTCGAAGATAAGTGGCTTCATTCCGAAGACAATGCAATTCTCATTCCGAAGATCGCTCATTTCGAAGATACTGCATTCTCATTCTGAAGATCGCTCATTCCAAAGATACTGCATTCTTCATTCCGAAGATCCGCTCATTCCGAAGATACTGCATTCTTCATTCTGAAGATCCGCTCATTTCGAAGATGCTGTGTTCTCTCATTTCGAAGATATCTGTTCATTCCGAAGATACTTCGAAATGAACAAATGTGTGCTTTTCCAGTGATTTCTTCTGCATCTCTCAGGTGGGTTATCTCTTAAGATCAAATTCCAATGGTCTTCATCCCTTTCCACATGTGAATTCCATGCCTTGCTATTTATGGACAACTGGCTGGAATTTACATGGGAAAGACCAGTTTTTGCTGCACAACAACAGTTTGCTTGCACTGTTGCCAGATTTAGGTGAAATAAATGCTTGAGACAAATCAAAACATGATTAGTGAAATGCTGCTATTATTCTAAGCATATCCCATTTTAGCAAATCATAGCAAAAAGAACACAAAACTATGCAAAAAGCTGTAAAATCAGCATATAATATTCCAAATACATTGATCATGCAAAATGGTTAATATACAGCATATTGAATCAACTTAACTAACATATCAGATAAAACATAAGAGTTTATAGGCATTTTTAGTGTTCAAAACATGTTATGATTGAGGCATTTCCAGGCCTCATCAAGCAATTTTTAGAAATCCTTGGTGCCTTTTTGGGATGACCGAGTGTCTTTAAGTAACCCTCAGAGCCTTTGGGTTAACCAAGTTATTTTTTAGAAATTTTTGGTGCCTTTTTTACTGACCAAAGGGCTTATAGATGCCTTTGGAACTTTTTCTGACATGACCAAATCACTCGAATGAGAGCTTAGAGCCTTTTGGGATGACCGAGTAGTTTGAAAAAACTCTTGGAGCCTTTGGGTTGACCAAGTGATCTTTTAGAAATCCTTGGTGCCTTTTTGACTGACCAAAGGGTTTACATATGCCTTTGGAGCTTTTTTTGACATGACCAAATCACTCGAATGAGATCTTGGAGCCTTTTGGGATGACCGAGTAGTTTGAAAAAAACTCTCAAATACTTTGGGTTGACTAAGCAATCTTTTAAAAATACTTGGTGCCTTTTTGACTGACCAAAGGGCTTACAGATGCCTTTGGAGATTTTCTTGACATGACCAAATCACTCAAATGAGATCTTGGAGCCTTTTGGGATGACCGAGTAGTTTGAAAAAAACTCTCGGAGCCTTTGGGTTGACCAAGCGATCTTTTAGAAATCCTTGGTGCCTTTTTGACTGACCAAAGGGCTTATAGATGCCTTTGGAGCTTTTTTTGACACTCCCTAAGCATAGAATGCCTTAATATGGATGATGTTGAGAGGTTCAATATATTCAACACCCCCTAGCGACGTCAGGCGATAGGTACTTAGACCAATCTTTTCAGATATGATATAGGGTCCTAGCCAATTAGCCACAAATTTGTCTCACATATTGAGCGACAAATTCGAGTTTTGTTGGTTTTCTTTCAACACAAGATCCCCAACTTCAAATTATCTTTGGTGGAATTTGATATTTTAAGCTCATTTTAATCGCTCTTGATAGACGCAAAGATGCTCCAGGGCATTCACGCGATGTTCATCCAGTAGCGTCAATTGATCTAGTCAAGCTTGTCGTGCAGTGTCGTCATCAATGAACTCTTTCAATGCAACGCGCAACGTTGGAATTTCCAACTCTAAGGGCATAATGGCCTCAACGCCATATACTAGTGAAAACAGAGTTGCCCCAGTGGGAGTCTGAATGCTAGTCCTATAAACCCATAATTCAAGGGGCAGTTGTATATGTCAATCCTTATGGTGTTCTTGCACTATATTTTTCAATATGGATACCACAGTGGCCTCAGCTTGCCCATTTGCCTACAGATAGTATGGAGTTACAAAACTATATTTTATGCGGTACTTAGATGTTAAAGCTCACACAGTTTTGTTCTTAAAAGAAGTTCCATTATCCAAAACTATTTTGGATGGTATCCTGAAATGACTTATGATATGCTCCATTATGAACTCAGTTATGCGAGCTCCAGTAGTCATTGTTAAGGGAATGGCTTCCACCCACTTTGTAAAATACTCAGTAGTCGTAATAATTAATGTATGTCGACCTAATGATGGAGGAGAGATCTTGCCAATTAGATCAAACCCCCACTAAGAAAATGGCCAAGCCGCTTGGATGGGTTGTAAGTCCTGTGATGGCAAGTGTATAATATTAGCATGATGCTAACATTTGATGCATTTCTTGATATACACATTGCAATCCTTCTCCATAGTGGGCCAATAATAACCCATTCAAAGGATGTGCTTGATGATGACCATGTCACTGAAATGGCCACCACACGTATTATCATGAGCTTCTAAAATTACCCAAGATGAGTCTTGGGGCTCAAGACAACGAAGGAGAACTCCATCGTAACTTTAGCGATACAAAATATCTCCTATCAAGACATATTTAGTCACTTTCTATTTAAATGTCTATCTTGCGACATGCGACAATCCCTTCGGGATAAAATCAAGTCTTAGAAAGTCTTGAATCTGTGACATCCAATTCTAATGAGCCTCAGCTTTGACTGCTAAGACAACCTGTACCCCCTGTGTACTTAATTTTGCAAATGCAGATTGGGAAACAACCTTGTGGTGAATGGTGGTGCCACTCCCCATAGGACTCTGGGAGGTTAAAGACCCCCAGGGTGCTTTCTTGAGAAATTCTTCAACTTTGCAGAACCAATTAGATTTTGGCTCCACACTAATCATGTTGACTAATTCTTTATTATCAAAGGTTGCACGCTCTACTACAAGATGCGAGAGTGTATTGACATGGATGGTAGTGAAGTCGGCAGATGGATTCTGAGGGATTAAGTATCCCAAAGATGCCATGGTGTCTGCGAACCTATTTGACGAACGAGGGACTACCTCGATGTCGTACCATTCTAGTTTAGCCATATATGTGGCAACAAGATCTTTGTAGGCTTTCAATACCAGACATCGACACTAAAATAGTCCTTTCACTTGGTTAATTATGAGTAGGGAATCGCCAAAGATGTTTAGTCTCTTGATATTCATGGCAATGGTTGTATGGAGGCCCAAAAGTAGGGCTTCATATTCAGCATTATTGTTGGTGCATGGGAAGTCTAGTTTGAATGACAAGGGCATTGGAGCTCCTTACAATGTGAAAAAACTATCCCTATGCCAGCTCCTTGCTCGCATTCTAAACCGTTAAAGAACAGAGTCATATCAGCATTGTTCTCTGGTTCTTTGGGTTCAGGAGCTTCGGATACTACAAACACTGCATCATTCGAAAGCTCTATTGTTAGAGGCCTACTATTGGATAGTGGTGCCTCAGCTAACTAATTTGCTATGACCTATCCCTTAATGGACTTCTGGCTTATGAATTCCAGATCAAATTCTATAAATAGCATGATCCACTTTGCAGTACATGTATTATGATATATCTTGCTCATCATATACTGGAAAAAATTTTATTTTGATATCACATATGTCATGTGACTTAACATGTAGTGCCACAATTTCTTGGTAGTGAACACTACTGCTAAACATAGTTTTTCCACATATGCATATCCTAGCTCGTAACTCACCAAGGTTCAGCTAATGTAATATATGGCTTGCTCTTTGCCTTGTACATTCTTTTAGGCTAACTTGGTCCCCAACGCAAAGTCTGTTGCCAATATATATAGCAGAAAAGGCTCTTCTACCCTTGGTGGAGCTAACACTGGCAGCGTTGCCAGGTATTGCTTTATCTCAGCAAAGGCTGCCTTGCAGTCCTCATCCTAGTTGAATGGGACACCCTTATGTAGCAGTCGATTCATGGGTCAACATTTATCCAATAGTTAGGCAATAAATCGATTTATCGAGGCTACCTTGCCTTGAAGGCTTCTTAATTCCTTAATATTGGTGGGAGGATGCATTTCCAAAATGGCCTTGACATTTGTTGGGTCTACTTCGATGCCTCTCTTGGAGACAATGAACCCTAGTAATTTTTCATAAGTTACGCCAAATACGCACTTCTTAGGATTCAGCCTGACGTTGTGCTCTATCAAGCGATCGAAGACTTTTCTTAAGACCTCTGCATGCTCTTCTCATAGCAATGACTTGGCTAGAAAATCATCGATATAATCTTCAATAATTTTGTGCATATAGTCATGAAAAATATATGTCATGGCCTGTTGGTATTTGGCACCAGCATTTTTGAGACCAAATGACATAACTTTGTAGCAAATGTTTCCCATGGCGTTATAAACATGGTTTTGTGCTGGTCTTCGGGCTTAATCAAAATTTTATTATAACCAAAAAAATCATCCATTAAGGAGAGCATTTCATGACCTACAACTGAGTCTACTAGAGCATCGATATTGGGCAACGGAAATGAATCTTTGGGTGTTGCCTTTTTGAGATCTCTAAAATCCGTAAAAATACGGATCCTTCCATCTGGTTTTCCTACAGGTAGCATATTGGATACCCATTCTGGATAGTCGATGGAAATGACAAATTCTACATCCAACAATTTTTGCAATTCATCTTTCATCATTAAGGCTGTTGTTGGATGCATCTTTCTGAGCTTCTGCTTGATGGGCTTCTTGGACGAGTCTATGGAAATGTTATGAGTAACCAATTTTGGGTCTAGACCAGGCATATCTTTGTATGTCCAAGCAAAAAGGTTAGGTCTCTCTTTCAGTAGAGGTATAATGCTAGCGCGTTCATCTGGAGTGAGACTCATTCCAAATTTAACCTTCATTGGATTGGTGGGGTCGTTACCGATATCCACTTTGAAGGTTTCCTCTACTGACATATGGGATCCCTCCTCAAGCTGATGAGGTGTAGGGATCAAATGGATGTCATCAGCTGGATTTATATGTTTTTCATCGAAAGTATGTTTAGTGTGATAGACATCATAAGAATAGCTTGGTCCAAAATAAAATGGTTGCAACATCTCTTCGTTCGGGAAGAAGTCTTCAGGCTCTACTAGTGAATCAACAAGATCCCAATTGATAGCATCCATGTTTAGATGCAATGGTTTAGACAGATCTGTTGGATTACGGAGTGAAGTGGTCAAATCAATGGAGACCATGTTGATGGAATGGAATTGATCTCCAGGACCACACTAACTGAACTCTACATCATCTCTATAGCATTCGTACCCAAGATCTGGCTCAGATGGTACAGGGATGAATGGGTCCTCCCTGTGGGATGCCCGAACAACTGGATCCTCCCTATGCACTAACTACAAAATGGGATCTCTCGGCTCAAGTAGCTCAGCATAAGTAGGCAGATGGGGAAAGATTATTTGATATTCCTCTTCTAGATTTATTCTTTCCCTAAGGCAATGCTAGAGATTAATCTCTCGATGCAAACCTACAGCTGTGATAGGTGGCAGACCCTGAGGTAGATTCTGATTACGTAGGTGATGAGGCCCCAAATAGGCCATCTCCAATGAATCTTCATCATCATTGTATAGATATAATCCTTCACTTCCCCCCATATGCAAGGGGTGATCTGCCATATGTGGCTCCATGTATCTAATTATGTGGTCACTATCATCACTATTCAGATAAACTAAATAGAATGATCGTATATATGACATCGATGCAAAAATTGGCTCTGCTTCTTCTTTAAAGAGATCGGTGTTAAGAGGCACTTCTATAACATACTCTGACTCCACATGCAATAGATGTAGTAGGTATACAAGCCTTGGATCGATCATCTCAACCTCATCACTATGATTGCTACTATGAGCAGACCACTCTATCATTTCCACAAGCATTGGGAGATTAGTTGGATGAAGCCTTAAGTAGGTATGCCCTGTCTCATCTTCATAATCACTATCGACTATGAAATGCTCTTGTATCTCATCTAATTGCTCTCTAGGTAGCAAATAGCATAGAAGTACTGGAACCACAAAGGCTCGGTCCAGGCCATCGACAACAGTATGAGTCAACACACCGAGGATGCAAGGTTTCAGCCACTCTTGAACTGTTTGAATCTTCTTAGGTTCAACCTTGACGTCATCCTGTGAGACAATGTGTCCTAGATACTCTACTTCAATCGAACCAAAGGAACACTTGGACCTTTTGGCAAAAAGGTGATGGGTTACCAACAACTGTAAAGTTTGATCCACATGATTGAGGTGCTTTTCCCATGTGTGGTTGTAAATCAAGATGTCATCAAAGAACACAAGGATGAACTTCCATAGAAAGGGCCGAAAGATGTTGTTCATAAGACTTTGGAATGTAGAAGGAGCATTTATGAGACCAAATGGCATTACCAAGAATTCATAATGACCTTCATGAGTGCGAAAGGTAGTTTTGGGGATGTCCTCATCCTTGAGCTGAATCTGATGGTACCCAGAGCGGAGATCAAGCTTGGTGAAATACATGGTCCCTTGTAGTTCATAAAGTAATTCATCAACCACTGGAATAGGAAATTTATCATTGATTGTAATCTTGTTGAGTTTTCGGTAGTCAATACATAGGTGCCAAGAGCCATCTTTCTTGGGAACAAGTAGGACAGGTGAGGAGTAAGGGCTAGTACTAGGCTGGATGACACCAGCCTTGAGTAATTCCTATACCAATTTTTCCAATTCTAATTTCATGGCATGAGGGTATCTATATGGCCTGATATTTGTTGGTGTGCTACCCAAGAGCAATGGGATAGCATGGTCGTGAGAGCGACACGGTGGTAGTGTAGTTGGTTATGCAAAGACAACATCATGTTTATGTAGAACTAGTTGTAGGTCTGATGGAATTTTAGCCATTAGTGAAGTGGTTGGTTGGATGGAGAAGATTTGTGCAATGACCCCATATTTTAATTTATTTAGCACTTTCTCCATACGATTAGAACTAATGAGGTGAGGTTTTCTTGTATGGGAGCCCTTGAGTAAGTGTGTCTGTCCATTTTGGGAGAATTGCATCCAGAGTTCTATAAAGTTCCAACTAATAGTGCCCAACGTACTCAACCATTGAGATCCCAAAACCATATCACATCCTCCCAACTGGAGGGTAAACATGTCCTGCTTGAGATCATAGTCCCCTATCCTGATATTGACATTACAACATTTTCCTTTACAAGGTAATGTTTCCCCATTGGCTACCATGACCTCGAATTAATTACAAGTGTGGATATAGCAATTTACCCGCTTAGCAACTCGAGGATCAATGAAGTTGTGTGTGCTTCCTGAATCAATAAGGATGGTAAGACGTTGGCCCTTGAAAAAACCCACAACTTTCATGGTTTGTGGAGTGGTAATGCCTGCAAGAGCATGGACTAAAATCTCTACCTCAGATCCCTATGTATCTTCTTCCTGTGGAGAAGGTGTTTCATGAGGGTCCTCATCTTCATCACTATGGTCAGTGTTAGCAGGTTTCTCAACATCTATTAAGAACAGTCTTGTGTTTGCACACTTATTTCCTTTAAAAAACTTTTCATCAAAATTATAACATAATCCTTGGGCACGACATGCATCCATCTCCTCTATAGTCAGTCGCTTGGGTGTAGTAGGTTTACTATCCACTGAATTTTGGGTTTGAAAAGGAAATGAAGGTCAGTTTTGAGGAAACCGTGATGGGTGCATTTGGACCGCGATGGGTGCATTTGGTTTGAGGGTTTAGATTCGGCCAGATGGACCAAAATGATAGCTTCCATAATGGACTGTGGTTTCAACATATTTACTTCAGGTTGGAGATCCTTTTTAACCCACTGATAAAACAACTCGTGAAGAACCCTTCGACTAATCCTCTTGTCTTATTGGCCAATTTTTTCAAATTGATTTTGGTAGTCACAGACTAAGGATGTTTGTTACAGTTTGGTCAAGGCCCCTGTGAAGTCCTCATACTCACTATGCCCAAATCGGGTCAGTAGTTGGGACTCAAAGTCCTCCCAAGAGAGATTTGGGTTGGAATTACATAACCATTGGAACTAGTGTAGAGCCTCAGATTCTAAATTGAAGGAAGCCATCTGAACTTGATGATAGATGGGAACATTATGAAGTCTAAAGAATTTATCAACCCTACATAACCACCCATCAACATCCTTCCCATTAAATTGAGGGAAGTCTAATTTTGGCATTTTAAAGGATGGGTCATGGTCATTCCTTGTAGATTTTTCAGCCTAGTGTTCTGTTTTGAGTGGTCCCTTATGTAACTTGCTATCCACTTCTATCAGTGTTTCTTCTAAGCGAGCGCTAGTGGCCTCATGATCTAGACGAAGACCTTGGACCTCTTCCCTTATGGATAAAATTGCCAAGTTCAAATTCTCAATGGCTTTTGTTAAGGAGTCCATATTTTCTAGCTCTTTTTGATGTCCACGGGTACCCTGGGCCATTTTGGAACCTTTTGTGACCAGTTACTAAAAATAGAATTGGGTTTCAGGACTTGTTATTTTTAGTAAGTGTCCAAAAAAGTGATTGGGTGCTATATATCAAAATGATCAGCTCGAAGAGGTGGTCACAATGAGCTATATCCTACAACACTACTTTTTGGCACCCCAGACTTTTTTTTTCTCCTGTTTTGTCGAGTCTAACGGTGTTTACAATTTTGGATTTTGAGCTACAGTGCAAAAGTTGGGTATTGGAGCACTATCTATAATTGGTCTCTGGTCACTCACTCAATGTTTTGCTCAGCCCTAATAGTCTCTTTAACACTTATTATCTCACTAGTCTGAAGATTCTCTGTATTGTGTAGGTTACTATTATGATAGTTTTGTTCTGACACTGAAAACTACAATTTTTGACTTGATTGTGCTGACGTGACCGACCTGACTATTACTGCCACTGTAAATCTGATTGTTATTCTCCAGACTATCAACTTAACTATCACCCTCATATTCTATCCCGAATTCATGCAATTTATGCTATTTTTTTGGCAGAGGATTCCTTTTTTTGGCAGAGAATTTTGAATGCAAGTTTACAAACAAGGAGTTTTGGTTTGTGATTTTGTTGTAGGTTGAAGTTTTAACAAAACCAGGGTATGCTAGGTAAAGGAGTATGTAACACCCATAGGCCCTCTATTATATCGCAGTGACGAACAATAGTGCTCGGACCAATATTTCAAGCCACTACCCCAGGAGGATTCCACGCATACCCTTGAGCACACGATGTGCCTCTTTGACAGTACGGGAGGGTAATCGTCTAGGATGCTGTGTTTCATGGACTATGGATGATACAAGGTCGATAAGCTTCCTATTGGATAAAATTTTGTTAACCCTAGAATGGTCTCTCGATACACCCGAAGATGCGTGGGTATTGGAGCATGATCGCCCCTCACTTCACTAGATATTGTATGGGCTATCTAGCTTAGCTAATAACGATAGATCCTTCGTGATATTTTAAAACCCTTAGCAGAGGAATTCTATCTACTCAACTAAAAAGAATTTTTGTTTTTTACTAGTCTGTCTTTTTTTTTATAATAGTAAAAAAAAAATTACACAAAAAATAATAGGGGATTATACCTAACAGGCAAGAATCATTATTGTTGCAGCAGAACTTGGCCCTAGAAAGCACTCTGATACCACTTGTTAGGATCCTACTATAAAATAAACTCAAATAAACACACTCTCACACAATTGCTTGGAAATAAACTCACATAAACATCATATTAATATTATAACAAAATACACATTATAACAAAAATTTGTATAAAGGAACAATCTCACAATAATATAGAATTGTAGGCCTCTTCGATAGGGCAACCTCCTTCAACACTTCATTAATTTGCAAAAATATGAATACATTGGTGCCTTCTTGGGTATTTAAAGAGTTCCCTTCCATGGTTGGCTTACATGCAAAATGCCACCTGGATTACATGCATAATGCCACCCGAATTACATGCATAGTGCCACTTGAATTACATGCACAATGCCACTCGAATTACATGCACAAGGCCACCTTACATAACCTATCTACCATGTGTTACATAAAAAGGGTGCCATTTTTCATAGGTACTACATAAGCTAAAACTTAGAACATTACAAAATATTAATAATGGGTACTACCCACGTTCTTTAGGAATTATTACATCATGGAAGTTATTACATTAAGGGTTAGGATGGGATCCTAACACCCAGATTGCCTCTAGGGTTTTGCTCTAAGAACTCTTCATGTTCAAACTCTGGTCTCTTAATGGTGATGACTGACACCATTGGGTTATTATCCCAAATACTATACATGTTATGATGATATGGATTAAAATCCATGTCGTCTCTTAGACTCAAGTATAAATGATCCAATGATGCAGTGAGTAAATCATCATGTCCTTGAATCTACAATCCCAATCTAAACCTATCAGTTGTCAACTAATAACGTAGTTCAAGAGGGGTTCTTCATCCTTGTTCAAAAAGACCAAGGTCGTATCCATGCCAATTATAGAGCTCAAAAATGTGCATAGTGTACTCTGGATTGGACAAGTATCGAGCGTTCACCGTGAACTGTTTCTCATCATCCATATTCATGGGTGCTCGCATTGGAACTTAATCCAACCCAGCATAGATGAAGTTTTTTTGGTTGGTTGGCTTGCCCAATGGTACTATGGATCCAACTGGGTATCTATGGGCTATCCATCAGTCCATGTCTCGTGTAGTCTCTAAAATAGTACCAAAGGTCACATTTTACACTAGATACTCATCCATACCTATGATAACTAGGTGAGCAGTCACCTACGATGCAAATGACCCTGCTGAAGATGCAGGCGAAGCAAGCTGAGGTGCCTCCTCGACTTGATCCTGGGATTCCTCCACCTCCATGGGAGTGGTAGCCTCAGCGGCGATTGGTTTGGGTGCATTATTTTCTTATTTCCTGCCCAATTTCACCTTTAATTTCTTGTCATCCTGACGCATTGCTAATGTACTTGATCTCAAAGAAGTTGCAGTGGTATATTCAGATATGTTTGATATAGATATCGATGGTTGAACATGCATCACCTGTTTACCTCTTATAACTCTTACCAGCGACGTGGGTCGTATGTCCAAGTGTGTTTATGGGAGTACGAAGCCTCTTGGCAAATCTGCTAATTTCATGAACTTGAATGGTTCTTGATCTGATGAAACCATGTAAATTTGTCCCTCGTGTATATACTTGACACACTGATGCAATATCAATGGAACACAACGTATTTCATGAATCCAAGGCCTTCCCAGCAGGATGTTATACTACAAGGTGCCCTCTATCATGTGACACATTATAAGAATGGTCTTTAGTCCCACCTAAATAGGTAGGACAATCATGCCAACCGTAGAGTATAGTGCATCGTTAAACTCTCTCAATGTAAAGGTGGTTGGTACGACGAGTGATTTAGGTAATTTTAAATGGTGTAGTACCTTAGTTGTGATTATATTGATCGACGAACTAGTGTCAATCAATACCCTTTTGAACGACACATGGTTAACACATGCAATGATATGTAGTGGCAGGTCAGCCATGCTTACAGAAACCATTTTCACTTTGTGATCATAGAATTGGATCATTGGTTCCTAGCACTGTTGTACGTGCCCCATAAAGTTTGTGAACACCTATGCATCCTGGTACTGTACCTCAATGGACCTCAGAATATCCATAAGATTCTCTCTGTGCCTAGGAGACTGTTGTATAAGCTCATATATTGACAACTTCGTAGGAGTCATCTACAAGTTCTGAACCAGCTTGCTCCTAATGGTCACCATTGATCTCATTGGTGGGCCTCGAATATTTTATGCCTATCACTGCTGGGGTGTGGCCTATATCTAAATGGAAGCACAAAGTTGATTTAGTTTTTCGTAACTCCCATATTTGGTAACAACATTGACCATACCGACAAACCCCTAGGTAGGTGGTTTGACTCGCACTTGATTAACGTTGCTAGCATGGTTACGGGGTGCCTCATGGTTTGGTAACAAATTTTTAAAAATCCCCATGTTTTGGTTGTCCGATGCTTTGGGGATTTATTGGTACCACAAACTCTCCCATTTCTATCATATTTTGCACAATATGTTTGAAAGACCAACATACCTCGATGTCATGGCCTTTCGCTCTATGAAACATGTAAAATAGATCTTCCTGATAGTATTTGGGCTTGGGCTGATTAGGATCAACCATCTTGACTTCAGGTAATCTTATCGCCTTGGCCTCGTAGATATGACAAAAAATTGATATTAATAATTTTGTCATTGGCGTGAATATGTGAGGTGGACATTGCTCTTTGT
This sequence comes from Wollemia nobilis, assembly GCA_028583015.1. NCBI lineage: Eukaryota > Viridiplantae > Streptophyta > Pinopsida > Araucariales > Araucariaceae > Wollemia > Wollemia nobilis. The sequence goes on along the minus strand of JAQPPZ010015863.1, from coordinate 5,002,521 downwards.
TCTTGCCCTTGTAGTTATTCTTACGCTGGTCGTATTGCGCAGGAGGAGGATGGGCTTGATAATTCTATTTTTTTTTGCCCCTTATCCTCATTTTGGAGATTTAGTACCACCTAATTCACATGGGCCTACTTGCCCCATTGCTTTGAGGTACTCTTCCTATATCTCTCTTTCTTGATTTTGAGCTTCAAGTTGCTCTCCTGCAACTTGATGTCCTCAATTACCTTGGCTTGTGCCAAATATTCTTTGAATGTAGCATACTGCTACAACTGCAACAGTAGTGATATATGCTTGGCATAACTCTTTATAAACATTCAAATTAATTCTATGGTAGGAATCAAGAACGGCAACTTTACCATTAATCTCCTCCACCTCTTCCTGTATTGTTCTATTGGCTCGTCGTCATGTTGAGCTAGCACAGCCAAATCAAAAAGGTTGACCTATTTCTTGATGTCGGAGGAATAGCGTTTGAGAAAGGCATCAACTAATTTCTCAAAATTTGTTATGCTATGTTTCTTTAGCTGATTGAACCACTCTCGGGCTATACCAGAGAGAGTCGTGACAAACGTACACAATAATAGTGCATCATTGTTCTCTATCCGAAAGCAAGCATCTAGAAAGCTCGTGACATGTTCTTACGCCTCTTCATCACCCTTGAATTTTTCCAACCTAGGTATCTCAAAATGCTCAAGGTATGGGGGCATAGGCACCGAGGGATCTAAAGGTTCATTGTGAATTTTCCTCAGTGTCAGCTTTTGGATAGCCGTGCCTTGTTTCTTAATTGCTTTGACCTTCTCGACCAAAGCTTTGTAAGCCTTAGAAGATAGAAAGCCATCCTCTCTAAGTCAAAGCGAGGGTGGTTTGGGAGGTACACTCCTCTTCTGTCTGGGTGGAGGGCATTGCTCTTCCTCCTCCTCAACTCGAGAACTCTTAGGATATTCCTGGTTGCATTTGTTCCCCTCTTGTTCCTCATAATTTTGTTACCTCTGATTGTCGATCGAGGGCGGTCGCTCTCTCTAATGGGCAGTGATATGAGTGTGAACGCTTATGCGCTCATGGTGCATGTCAGCTTGTGAAAGAGCCTTCCTATGCACCTACTCTCTACGCTCATCCTAATAATATAGGTCGACCCTAGCCAACCTATCTTCCTTCTCTACATGCTCCTTCTCGATGAGGATGTGCTCCTCACGCAAGAATTGCTCATACAACCTCTGTCTAGTAAGCCTCTACACTTGAAAATCTTCATCTTCAATATGCTACCTCTCTAGGCGAGCATCCTCCAATTGATCTTGGAGGAGTTGGCATTTCTGTTCAGAGGCCAATCGATATGATCTTTTGACTTGGTCAGCCATAGGAGGCCTTTGGTATGCTTGCTCTATACAAACGACCTTGTGGATTTTGTACCCATCAAACTGATGTATTATGCCTTTGCCTCTGTCTCTGAAGATGACATCGGCATCATGTTGTGTCCTATGCTGCATGCCACCATGCATGGATGGTGGATGTAATACATTCGGGCACTTAGAAGTCTCTCCATGCTCTCTAGTAGTTCTAATGGTGCTCCCACTATGCTCACTCGGAGCACGAGTGGGCAAAGTCGAAGGCTTGTAGCCTAGCTGCTCTAACACACTACCTAGACCATCTAGCTATCTAGACCTCCACCTCTCATGGGGTGGTGTTCCATTAGCTTCCATCTTCGATGTATCAATGGTGATATTGCATGCTATAGTACACATGGGAATATGGGTAGACTTGCGCTCAGTAGGAAGCCCGTCTACTTGCCCCTAAATGGGCGGATCTCTATTCTTTATATACTCATAAGGTGGGGGTATAGTACACCATGTAGACTTAGTGTGAATGGGTACCAATCTGGTCCCCTGCATGACATACTCTTCAATCGATCTTGTGGACATGCGTGCACTACGATATCGATAATTGCTTTCGAGTAGAGCACCCTCAGGCTGAGAAGCTCCATGCTCTAATCTACGTCTAACAGAATGCACTGATGCTAGTCTATAAGGGGTATGCTCAATGGGACCCCTCATGTTGAGTTGTATCCTCTAATGCTCATCGAACGATGTTCGATTTGCTCATGTGGTTGAGGACTAGACACGTGTATTTGTGAATCATTTAGGGCTTGGTCATTGGATTCAGGCTTGCACCTTTGTCGAACATCCTGTGTATCCACCATAGTGTACCTAACGTCTAGATGTATCCTTTATTATCAAACAAGGTATACAATGATGCTTACCTTATTTTTTAATTTTAAAATGAGCCCTAAAATGTTTGATGTTTTTTCAAAATGTTTTGTATCAGTATGAGAAACTCTCGCGTGTTTTGCAAAATCATTGGATTTTATTCTCAGTTTAATTAGCTTTCACCTATACACTCACACAAGCCAAATATGGTAGTGAAGTCCATACTCAACGAGGTAGCATAGGTACTACCAACCCTCACCCAGCACACTGTGCACAGCGATACACTCTTTCGAAGATGATTGCATGCTATTTTGTATGGATAGGATAGTTCTTGGGTCGGCCTTGACCACGAGCGGGTCCTAATAATATAATTTCAAATGAGCCAACCAAATGGTAATGACATCAACTTTTGGTATCAATCAAATGGTTTTGATGTGAGAGCCCAACGCCACTGATGTTTAAATGAAACGTGGTGTGTGTGGTTCGTTTTACTTTACATAAAGACAAATGCATAAAAGAGCATTCATATGATCATTCCTACATGATATGCATAAACAGAAAAGGAATATTTCAAATTAAGAAAGTTATGCATGCTATGTCCTACATGATGTTATGACAATGCGATTACGATGACCTGGACTCTAATTGGGCCTCAAGCATGCAAACGGCCACTCAATTTTTATCAAGGTCACTATATTCTAGGACGGACTACAATCAGAGGTCTGTTTTTCCTAGCAACACATTTCTAATGGAAGGAATGCGAAAGTAAACTAGGACTATTCGTTCACCATTTTTCTTTAGTGTACCTAATTTACAATCGATTTAACGCTTACTATAAAAATATAGAGAATAAAATATAGAACAGAGAATAAAAATAGAGCCTACCTCAGCTCCTAATTTGATTCCAAGTGGTTTATCTGTTGTCTACTGCTTTTGCTGTAAACTGCAGCTCTGGTCTATGGGCTACAGTAGGAACCGTGGGTGAAAGCCACGGGCCAACAAATAACCATAGCTGTTAGCTGTGGTTAGCACCTGAGATAAGAAAATTCAAGAATGTCAGCACTCAGGGGCTACAAATTTGGAGTTCCGTCATGATCGCCTTCGACATAACCAAAAAGCATGCTCCTATCTACCGTATTAGTCTATAGTCATCATAAAAGCGTAAAATCTTGACACATTGCATAAATTCAACAAAATGATATTTCTTGTATTTATTATGAATAAATTTCTATTACAAATATGCCCATATTAGGGTCACTTGAATGATGATACAGTCTATACAATTGCCACTGCCCTCAATAAGGTAGGTGCGTTAATATTGCCCTTTGACTAGTCGTAAACTGCCTTGGAGTGGATTTGACCCCCTTCTTCACGATGTGGAAGGATTATGATATAGACTTCTCTTGTACCTGTCTTCCTATGATCAAGAAACAACAGCACATGATCAAAAATATAAATAGCCTCTCATGATGAGGCCCTTTAAGGAAACATACATGATAATGCCATTAAACTAATGATCAAGAAAACATAAAGAAAACCTTTAAACTATGCTAATTGAATCAAGATTTGTAATATAGCATAAAGGATATCATTAGAAAAATAATGCATGGATCAAATATCAAAATAAAAGCATAGAGGTGCATAAAAGATCCACAAATATCCTAATTAATGTAAAGCATAAACTAACTATTCTAAGCTAATTCCTACAGTCAAAATTCTTCTAAACTACAATTGAACCTAAGAAATTATTAATCTAACCTATTTAACCTGATAAAAATGAAAAGAGTAAGGTGATATATCACTTGTTGCAAACCGTAGCTCTAGTGAGCGATCTACACTATGAACTACGGCTGACAGTAACGGTTTGACCTTTGATAGGTGACCCTCAAAATCAGGGGCAATGGGCTTGATCTCCTTGTCCAAATTGATGTTCAATGGTCACATTCATTGTCCTCAGACTTATTTTACGATCAATTTGATGTGAAGGACCTTCGTTTGCCCATATTTGTGCTTCTTGACTCTCCTAAGAACCTAGGGCATCCATAATGCAATTCATCATGAATGTTGGCAAAAGGGTTGGGGATTTAGTGCAATAGCTCTATCTCTTAGTATACTTAGTTTGAGTGTACAATTCGTCAGGGCTTCGCTGCTCAAATCTCCAATGCTTTCTTCTCTTATTCTCCCCATTTGGAGGGGGTATTTATAGCATGCCCCTAGGGCTAGGGTTGGATTCATGGAGAAGCTAAGACTAAGAAGGGTGGTTAGGATAGTTGGGATGGGAGCCTTTGTAATCATTTGTCCTTCAACTGCCTTCTTCTAGATCTTTTGGTCATTCCAACCAATTTTTCTCAGATGGAAGGCCTAACTAAAATTCAGTTAAGACCGTAGGTCACAGTTGCGGTCCAGACTACAGATCACAGGAGTAAACCGCTTTTTAGACTGGAGATCGTAGGTATGGGTTGTAGTTCAGATTGATTAGTCCAAAATGCCTAAATTGAGTGGTTAATACCACTGCCCTATATTAGAGGTTGTCCAAGATCCTCCATGTGGTCTTGTAGCATGTCCATATAAGTAGTCGCCCTCGACATGACGCGTTTTAGGTGTCTACAAAATGCTAAGAGAGGTCCACACACTATAGGCAGGTTACGATGTGGTGTTAACACAAGTTTCATCAACAACACACATAAAATAGAATGACAACATGTACCAAGAATATCCCACAAAGGTTAAAATCCATGAGCAATTTGGTTCTCATAAGTTCCTAACAAAAAGAAATCATCTCAACCTCATGGAAAAATTTCTATTGGCCATATCCATGTGATCAATATAACATTGGGTAACATAAAATTTGAAAGTCATATGTAGTATTCAACAACAAGCATGCATCCAGACCAAGAACAAAAAATGCTCGCAAAAATTGGACTTCTAGGAAGAGAAAGGCTTAGAAAAGTTGTTATGCACTTTGGTTCATCTAGGGACGAGGAAGTAACACTTAAAAAAAAATTCCAACCTCTCCCTATGAAAACCACTTAAGAAAGCATCTTGAGGGGGACACCTAGCACCCTGCATGTCTCATCAAAAGAGGGTTAGTGGGCAAGGCAAGTACAAACTATTTGATTAGATATTTAATAGGTAGGGTGAAAAGCTTCCTCAACATGATATACTTGTAATATAGGTTGATCATATCATGGTGGAAAAATTCAAAAAATTACCAATCATAAGGGACACACATTCCAAGGAATCTTGATAACCTAGAAGAAGGCTTTGTTTATCCTAGCCAACCATGTTGAAGGGGACTGCATGCACAAGAATTTATAATGCCCAAAAGGGGCTTATTAATACCTTCACCTCCTCCCAATATTCTTCATTTTACCATTAGCATCCAATACTGCTAAGAACTCTAAAGCATAGAATACCATTTAAGTGGCCATGAAGAGAAAGTTAGACAACTCACAACAACCATGGAATCCAAAAAGAAGAGTTCGTTCTCTAGGGAAACACACTCCAAAATTAAAATTCTATATGGACTAAAGTCTTTTCGGAGTGATATCAGGGTGAAACAAGGTTTTCCATTGTCACATACTTTATGTGGCCTTTACATTAACAAATTGGAGGAATAGGTAGAAAGGATGGGATGAGAGGGATTACAATAGGTTAACTATGTAGTGAAACTTCTTGTCTATGTTGATGACCTCATCTTGATTGGCAAGAAATTTAAAACTTTGAAAGAACATCTAAAAGCTTTAAATAATTTTTGTAAAGAAGTTGAGATGTAGGTAATCACTAGCAAGACTAAAATTATGGTTTTCTTTACTTGAAAAAACAAAAGCATCAATATATTTTATTTGATAAAAAAACATTTGGAGGTAATAGAATGCAAATCTCTTAGGTCAGATTTTCAAAGCATAATTAATTGAGGAACATACAGGATGAAATGAATACAAGTAGGATTGAGGGCACTCTACTCATCGCTAAATATGGGCAAAAAAGTAGATCTATGGGATTAGAAAACCATTAGGGTCTTTTTGGGGTTATTAGTTATTCTAGTGGTATTGTATGGGTGTGAGATGTGGAATAGCAATACACCAAATTTTAAATGGAGATAAATTGAAATACTTCAAAAGCAATTGATTGCAAATAATTTGAAAATTTAAGCATGAGTCCCGTATGAGATTTTACATGCTGAAATATGGACTATTCCACTGGAAGCATAAGTTATGATAAGGCTATTGGGGTTCCTAAAAAAATAGAAATAATGGAAGATAGTAGGTTGTCAAAACAAGTAATCAAGGAAACACAAAATAAAAGGATAAACTTAGATGGATGAAATAAAACAACAAATGGATGAAATATTTAGGAGCATTAAATTTCATGAGGTCCTAAACTCCAAAAAAATCAAACAATATGTGAGGAAAAAATCACACTTGTCATGTGGGCCAAATAATTAGGAAGAAAAAAATAGTTATACATCAATGAGTTCAACCCAAATTTTAACCACAACCAAAATAAGTACATAGATGCAAAGATCAAATGAAAGAAAAATATGCTTATAGCCCAACTAGGATCTAGTTTACACCATCTTATATGTGAAATTAGGAGATAGACAATTTCTCAAGAGGTATGGTCAAAATGAATATGTCTTTTGCATAACAGGAGTAGTAGAGACCAAAAAATAGTTTATCAAGGAATGCGAAGCCTAAAAAGACATCATGATTGTATATAAGGACACTTTAAAAGTAAACTCACTAATGGATTTTTTTTAAGAGTTAAGAACGGAAAAAAAAACTTTTTATCGAAATCAACAATAGAAGAAACACACTCTGGTAGATGATAAGAAGATGTTGAGCTTTTTTACTTTGCTGAAAATTTTTGGAACTTTGAATAAGTGGTCCAAGGTATGAATCCAAAAGAGAGTAGGGTTATATGCCTATCCCATCTTGTATCAAAACCTTTTGGTCCCATAAATTGTTTTGGTCTTATAGAAGTAATTTAAATCATATCATTTCAAATTCAAACCTTAAACCTTCTATTTGGAATTTCAAAGTCTTCATCATTTCAACGTGTAATATGTTTACTTCAACTCAAATCCCAAGTCTAACCCATGGATAAGGAATATAGGTTATAATTCAATTCATTTCATTCTTACAACTTTTTAAAAATAATAACAATGTCATATCATTTCATTCTTACATAATAACCATACAATATCATTTTGTACTTCTCAAGGTTTATTATATAAAGAAGGAAGCACTTGTGTTGTGCTATCTATTTGGTAAAAAATTAGCCTGTTTTCAATTTAAACCTTAGATAAAATATTTTTATTTTTGTTTTGAAAAAATATATTAGGAAAGATTATTTACAGGATTATTTATGAAAATGAGTTTATTTACAACCAAAAGAAGTACATAGATGCAAATATCAAATGGAAGAAAATTATGCTTATAGCCCAACTAGGACCTTACACCATCTTAGATGTGAAACTAGGAGATAGACAATTTCTCAAGAGGCATGGTCAAAATAAATGTATCTTTTGCATAACAGGAGTAGTAGAGACCGAAAAATAGTTTGTCATGGAATGTGAAGCCTATAAATTATAATTGCATATGAGAACACTTTAAAAGTAAACTCGCTAGTGGATTTTTTTTAAGTTAAGAATAGAAAAAATAGGTAAACTTTTTATCAAAATCAACAATAGAAGAAACACACTCTAATAGATGATAAGAATATGTTGAGCTTTTTGACTTTTATGAACAAATTTTTTATTGGATATTAAATTTTAGAACTTTGAATAAGTCGTCTAAGGTTTGAATCTATACACCTACCCCATATTGTATCAAAACCTTTTGGTCCCATAAATTATTCTAGTCTTATAGAAGTAATTTAAATCATATCATTTCAAATTCAAACCTTAAACCTTCTATTTAGAATTTCAAAGTCTTCTCGTTTCAAGGTGTAATATGAATACTTCAACTCAAATCCTAAGTTTAACCTAGGGATAAGAAATATAGGTTATAATTCAATTCATTTCATTCTTACAACTTTTTAAAAATAAAAGGTTTAGCATGCATGAGGATCAAACATATTCATCATTCTATACTTTTATTTCTTTTGAACTTTAAATTTTATTTAATTTTATCAAATATTTAAAAATGTATTTTTATAAAAATAATTATTATATAAATTAGTATTTACATCTAGTTTTAATGGGTTCCTTCACAGGCTTGCTATAATAAGCTTGAGAAACTTCTTCGAGATTTTTGTTGGAATAATTCTTCTAAAACAAAGGGATTTCATAGAGTTACCTGGGATATTTGTTGTCTTCCCAGAGAATCTAGCGAAATGGGTATGTTGGACTGTAGACGGTAAGGTATTGCTCTGTGTGCTAAGTGGGTGATCAGGGCTCTAAGGGGAGCTGAAGCTTGGAAATTTTTGGTTCAACATTTCATTTCCTCTAGTCTTCCCTTAAACCGTAGAGCATGGAGAGGGTTGTATTTTCCCTCTCTCATTGTTGCTCCAGTTTTTGTTAAGATTTTTGGCTCCTTTGTTATTAAAAGTATATGGAAATCCTGGAAGCAACTCACTCCTTGGATCTTTTGGAAAGGATATGGTTTTCGTAAAGGCTTATCCATCAATTCTATGAATATTTGGTGGTCCCTCGTGTTTCTTCATCAAGGTTCTCCCTAGCTCGGGTGTAATGGATTCATGCTCAGCAGTTTTTTAAGAAGGGTATTGTTACAATAGCTTATTTATTTTCTCTCCAGACTAGGAATTGGATCCCATGGAATGAGTTCAAATGCACCTTCAGGCTAAATGGTGTGGACAAAGATACATATGATGATGTTATTGCTCTCACCCTTTTTCTATGTTGCATAATATTGGTGTGCACTCGCAACGTCCTTGGTGGTTAGACTGGATATGGCATGTTGACACTCCTTTGCTTAATTATAAGGCTTGTTTGGGGTATAAATGGTTATCTCCTCATCTTCCTTTGGTTCCTAAGCTCAATCAGCATTGGGACTTATTTCTACACGGACTGGATGAAATTCTAGATTTCATAATGTTTGAGCTACTTATGTTGAGCCCAAGCAATATTTTTTTGCGTGGAGCTTGTTGTGTCAAGGCCTTCCCTTGGGGGAACGTTTGAAGCACCTTGGAATTCTTGATCCTAAATGTCCTTTTTGTGGTGTTCCCGAGTCTTGTATTCACCTATTTTGGAATTGCAGAAGATCTAGGCAAGCTTGGGAATGGGTTCTTTCTTTTTTTCCCATTTATAGTTGCAAGAGTTTCTTGGCCCCAAGCTCTTCTTGGGGAATATTTTACTTTGTCTCTCCCAATTTTTGAAGTGTGGCAGGTTTTTAGTATTAGCCTACTCTTTCATATTTGGAAGGCCCGTAACAGAATTGTTTTAAAACAGTGTACACCTTCTATCAAATTTACTCATGCTAACAAATTAGAAGTTTTTAATGACATGTGGCTACATATATGTACTCAAGCCAACAAAGTTGCTATGGATTTGGATCATCTGTGTGTTCTTCTAGCACACTAGGCCAATGCTCCATGTACATTCAATCGGATCCCCATAGAGTGCTCTTCTTAGGAGTATTTTTAATCCTGCTCTCATTGTCGATCTCTGTCATATGCAAGAAGTGCTCTCGCAGACAGGCACTAGTCCCATCCCTCACTATTCAGGAAGCATCCTAATGTTAACATTGTTTGTTCGTCCCGCGAGGATGGGGGGTGGGATGATGTTCAACCAGTTTATCCTAGGCCAGTTGTTGGTTGGAGCGATGCGGGTACTAAAGACCTTAATCATGATGTAGAGGGGTGGATTCCCATCCCATAATCACTAGTAGTTTATGCAGGACAACACGCTAGGGCACATTACTCCATATGATATGCTTTCTTTGATGTAATGATCATCAATGTTCATGATTGGTAAACTTATGTTTTGTTGGCGGCTTTTTATATTATTTCTTGTCAATGAGGGTTAGTTTGATTCCCCATGGGGTGTGTTAACCCATCCACTTTTTTTATTGTAAATGTTGTTATCTTAAATTAATATAAATTTGCTTTTTTCATCAAAAAAAAATAAAAGTAATTAAAAAATATTTCAAATAAATTGACACAATAATAATATTAAAATAAAAATACATAATAACCATACCATATCATTTTTTACTTCTTAAGGTTTATTATATAAAGAAGGAAGTACTTGTGTTGTGCTATCCATTTGGTAGACAATTACCCTACCCTCAATTTAAACCTTAGATAAAATATTTTTATTTTTGTTTTGAAAAAAATATATTAGGAAAGATTATTTACAAGATTATTTTTGAAAATAAGTTTATTAAATTAATACTCAAACTTGATTTTAATATTTAAAAAACTAAAAAAATATTTCAATCATAATGAGAAAAACTATAATATGCATAACTTGTTGGGTAAAATGAAGTCAACTAAATCTCAATCCTTTAGGGCATCACGTTGGGGCAACCAACCAAAAAACACTCAAAACGAAGTCAATGAGACCCTTGACCCTTCAAGACATCAGGTTAGGGCAGCCACCTAACAAACACTCAAAATAAATTCAAAGGGACCTCGAGCATCAGGTTGGGGTAGCCAACCAACAAACATTCAAAATGAAGTCAACAAGACCCTCAACCCTCAATAAACACTCTAAACGAAGTCAATGAGACCCTGACACTCTAGGGCATCGGATTGGGGCAACCAATAGATAAACACTCAAAATGAAGTCAATGGGACCCTCGACCCTCTAGGGCATCAGGTTGGGAAACCAATCGAAAACACTCAAAATAAAGTCAACAAGACCCTCGATCCTCTAGGGAATTGGGTCAACAAACACACAAAACAAATTCAATAAAACCCCTAACCCTCTAAGGTATCAAGTTGGGGCAACCAACCAACAAAAACTTAGGGTAACCAACTGACAAACACTCAAAATGAAATTAATGAGACCTCGACCCTCGAAGGCATTGGGTTGAGGCTATTAGCTGACAAGCACTCAAAACGAATGGACAAACACTCAAAACGAAGTCAATGGGATCATTAACCCTCAGGGCATCAGATCGAGGCAACCAACCAACACACACTCAACCGCTATCATCTAACCTATCCCCTTTTGGATAGGTTGTTATTTGAACCTTGGACCTCCCCAAAGAAAGGCCAAATCCCTAACCAATATGTTGCCTATCCTTGTGAACAAAAAAACTATAACATAAATATAAAACAAATAATACAACAGGTACCTTACTAACAAGTTTCCTTAATCCTCTAAAGGAGGTTCGGGGTTCAAGTTTGGTGGCCTAAACTGGATACAAAAAAAAAATGACTAGCCTGAGGGGTATACCTAGATTGGACAGGCCCCATGGAATGAAAAGTCTTGGTCGCCAGGGGATACATGGAACAGTTTTCCTTAATTAAGGTTATCTGCACCAGGTACCCCATTGGAAAGTTCCCCCAATCCTCTAATAGAGGTCCAGGGTTCAATCCTAGTGGCTTGCACCTAATATAAAGAAACCCCCCAGCTAGCCTAAGGGGTTCACGCAGATGGGACAAGCCCCATGGAACGAAAAGTCCTGGTCCCAGGGGATAAAGGGAATGGTTTTACTTAACAAAGGTTTTTTATCCACACCAGGTACCTAACTGGCAATTTCCCCCAATCCTCTAAAAGAGATCCAAGGTTCAAGCATGGAGGCCTACGTCGAATACAAAAAAATCCACCCAACTAGCTTGAGGGGTTCACCCGGATGGGACAAGCCCTATAGAATAGAAACTCCTAGCCCCCAAGGGATACGAGGAATTATTTCCTTAACAAAGGTTTATCCATACCATGTACCTCACTAGCAAGTTCCCTCAATCCTCTAAAAGAGGTCGAGGGTTCAAACCTGACAGCCTACATCGATACAAAAAACCCTCACGTTTACCCTGAGAGGTTCACCCGGATGGGACAGGCACCATCGAACGAAAATTCCTTGCCCCCAAGGGATATGGGGAATGGTTTTCCTTAACAAAGGTTTAATCAGCACCAGGTACCTTATTGGCAAGTTTCCTCAATCGTCTAAAGGAGGTCTGGGGTTCAAGCCTGACGGCCTGCGTTGGATACCAAAAACAAAACCTCGACTAGCCTAAGGGGTATACCCGGATGGAATAGACCCCATGGAATGGAAAGTTCCCCCAGGGGGATACGAGGAACAATTTTCCTTAATTAAGGTTTTAATCCACACCAGGTACCTCACTAGCAAGTTCCCCCAATCCTCTAAAAGAGGTCCAAGGTTCAAGTCTGGCGGCCTGTGTCAAATACAAAAACAAAACTTGGCTAGCTTAAGGGGTTCACCTGGATGGGACAAGCCATGTGGAACGAAAATTCCTGGCCCCCAAGGGATATGAGGAACGGTTTTCCTTAACAAAGGTTTTATCTACACTAGGTACCTTACTGGCAAGTTCCCTCAATCCTCTAAAGAAGATTTGGGGTTCAATCTTGGCGGTTTGCATCGGATACAAAAAAAACCCTGGCTAGCCTAAGGGGTATACCCAAATGGGACAAGCCCCGTGGAATGGAAAGTCTTAGCTCCCAGGGAATACAGAGAACAATTTTTGTTATTTAAGGTTTTTATCCGCACCAGATACCATACTGGCAAGTTCCCTTAATCCTGTGAAGGAGTTCTAGGGTTCAAGCCTAACAGCCTACGTCGGATACAAAATAATCCCCCCGACTAGCCTAAGGGGTATACCAAGATGGGACAAGCCCTGTGGAACGAAAATTTTTGGTCCCCAAGGGATACGAGGAATGATTTTCCTTAATTAAGGTTTTTATCCGCACCAGGTACCTTACTAGCAAGTTCCCTCAATCCTCTAAAGGAGATCCAGGGTTCAAACCTGGTAGCTTATGCTGGATACAAAAAAAATTCCCACTAGCTTGAGAGGTATACTCGGATGGGACAGGCCCTATGGAACAGAAAGTCCTGACCCCCAAGAGATACGGGGAACGATTTTCCTTAATTAAGTTTTTTGAAACTGTGGCGTGGGCAAGTGTATGAAGGGGTGGGTGTGTGGTGGTTGTGTTAAATTCCCTATTGATAAGCATAGCTATCAACTTTAGGAGAGATCATGGTTTGAGGGAGATTGCTCAACCCTATGCATTGGTCATAGGGATTTCTCACACTAACCTAATAATATATATAGTAAAAGAATCAAATATAACGTTTAATGTATTTAATAGTATTAGTTTAACTTCCTTGACATTTAGAAAGAGACTTAAGTTTAAATTTTGTAGTTAAAAAAAAAGGGAATTGGTAGACTCATTGAACTTGGATGCTACCACTATAAATTCTAACATCTTAGTTAAAGAATGAGTCAATAAGATCCCACTAGCAAGCACTTGTCCACTACCAACCTATTTCTTTCACGCTCATATATAATAACTTTATGAAATCATATAACTTTATGAAATCATGCATAATAACCAAACGATTATAATACTCTCATATAATCATAAATAAAATTTATTTTAATATTATATAATCAATTTTTAAAAATAAAAATTAACTTAATTAAATCAATCAAATCCTACTACAATTATAATACTCTTGTATAATCATAAATAAATTTTATTTTAATATTATATAATCCATTTTAAAAAATAAAAATTAACTTAATTAAGTTAATCAAATCCTACTTTTTATAGGGTTATGTTCAACTAATTAGGACTTTCTGTAAAAAGACTTCCCAGGTGGAGCCGGTGGAAGACTTAAACATCTACCAGAGTCGTCCAAACAATGTTATGTTATATAACCTTTTAAATGTGAAGACTTAAACATCGACCAGAGTCGTGCAGGCTCTTAACTATTAAGAATGTTATGTTATACAACCTTTTAAATATAAAAGTCAGGTGCCAGCGAGACGAAGGTCTCCATTGCTATTAGTTCGCCGTTCTGAGAATGACCTTCAACTACTTTAACCTAACTCTGACATTTATTTAATAGATATTTAATTCTAGGGAGTTTGAAAGTTTAAATATTTTTTTGTCCGCTTATAGGCTAAGTCTTCTCTCAAGAATTTAACACAAAGCTACCATACACCCACACCTCACCCTATCGCTACTTCGTGGTTTGAAAATATTGAAAGAGTAGAACTATACTTATCAATAGAAAATTTAACACAAAGCCACCACACAGCCACGTCCTCAGCCACTTGCCACGTAGTGATTTGAACCTAAATTTAAATACAATTTTAATTTAAAGGTAGGATTATAATTTATATTATATAAATATGATTAAAATCAGTTTAATATTTATATTTACCAATAAGTTAAGTTAATTAATTTTTCTAAGGGGAAAATCTTTTGGCGGAACGTTTTGGTCAGAGACCACTACAATACGAGGGATCAAAGTCATCGGGAGTAGTGCCCAACCCTGTTATCAATTTATGTTTTCTATCAATAACAAATCTTAACTTCATTTTTAATCTTTCTAAATATTTTATTTCACCTCAAAGGAGCACACGTCCCTGTCATATTTAAACGCCTGGGTGCTCGGTCACATATCAAATTCTCATGAACTCCCAACTGGAGGCAGCATGGTGCATCCCGTGGAGGATGCCAGCGAGGAAAGCGTCTTCGGATCTCTGACGAGCGAACAATTCTACCGCCAGCATCACGTCGTCCACGAGGAGTCTTTCATGGAAAACAAACGCGGCATGAAGATCTTTACGCAGTCGTAGCGCCCCAAGGAAGCAACGGCAGTGCTCCGTGGCCTAGTGGCGATGGTGCGGCTTCATGGGCTCCAGCGGGTGGTTGCTGGAGCTGACGGCCATCACCATCGTCAAGCACCCTATACGTGCGCCCTCGACCACCAGGGCCACAACCTCTCCGAGGGCCTCCGCAGCCACATCCCCGACATAAACCCCATTATCGACGACTGCATTCAGTGCTGCTCGGGCTCGAAACCTGGGGCTGCCGGCGTTTCGGCGCCATCGCCATCCTCATCCACCTCCGTACGCGAGGCGCATGGGCGGGCGCAGTACTCAGTAGCGCCATGTGTGGTGTTGTAGGGTTAGGGTCTCCACTCCGTGGCCTACAATAAACCACTATGTTTTGACCGTTCTCCCACACGGCACCCTAGCTTTGGTTGTCTGCCAGACAGTGGGGACTACGCCTTATCCGTCAAGGGTCCTGCAACAAAGACAACTTAGAGCATACATATATGATAGTGCAAGCTCACAACACAAGGTTAGCCAAAACATGACAAAGCGTCCATACACTAAGTCGACCAACACGAGGCATCTTTACACAATGTACAACTAACATTTATATTGATAACATCTGCAACACTGTTACATCCTTGGCACAACAACCAGGCACTTAGCCATATAATATGGCACAACGACCATACACTTAGCATTGGCACGAAGGCCTTACAAAACGGTGGTACACCTTCCTTTCCTCTCTAAACAATCGACACACTCAAGATAAGCCCCAATGGCTCAGCGCCTTCGCAAGCAAACACCATTCACATCAAAGTTCCTCAGGTGCTATTCAGGCCTCCAGCTCTGGAAACTAAGTCACAACGGCAAGAACACTTGACGACACAACAATCTTGACTCATCTAACACCAACACTAGCCCCAACAGCAACCCACAGTACACTAAACACCATACGCCTTTCACCCGACACTCTTCTGGATTATCACAGCTCCTCGCAAGCTCACGGTAACCTGAATCCCTTGGTAGAGAGGCTTAACCATCATTCAGCACTTGACGGCACAAAGAACCTCTTGACAACATGCGACATGACCTAACCCGGCACTTACGATCTCTCGCGATACTGCCAACCTCCCAACCTAGCTAGTGATGATAAACCAACAGACCACTTTGCCTGACGTAATGCCTAGGCATAAGAAAACTTGTGGTGAAGTAAACACGACGGTCTTCCTAACACACGCCTTCAACCAACTCACTAACTAGCCCTCCCATTGCATGGTACTTGACTCATCGGTAGGCGGACGCCCCTCCTTAAGGTCTGGCAGGTTACAACAACATGCACCCAACTCGTACTACCTGCTTAATGGCAGACCCTGCTCACTTGCTTTAGCCATGGTAACCTTCACCATGACCCATGATAAACTTAGTGGCATCACATTCCATACTCTCTAACGGAGGCACAAACTCGCATGGCGACAACAAGCAAGGAGCCCTTGGACGCAGATAGGAGGCAAGGAGAACCATCCTACCATATACTCCCCCACTTAAAGTGGTGACGCCCTCGACGCCATAGGCAGGTGCTCCTCGCTAAACAAATCCCTCTAAAACCTTCAAGACCATCTGATCTAAACCTGTAGCACTACTGCACTCACTCTAGCAGCTGCCTCTGCATAACTTTTAGGATGCCTCGTCAACTAAACATTATGTAGGATGAGGGTGATCAATCCTTACTTACACACTTTCTTTCACGACGGAGGCTCCCCCTTTTAGGCTCAAAACCCTCTTTCCACAAGGTACTCACCATGTTTCCAAATGACAAGCACAACCTTCCCAACTGATCAAGAACTCCTTTACATCTCTTACCTTGGCCAACTGACTTGGCATCCTCCATCTCTGCTTTACCTCTACAAATGACGATTGAGTCATCTTTGATACTTATGCAACCAACCCTCTGCTCTTCTCTAGGATAACTATCGTTGCACTTGACATACCTCCCAAAGCACAACCCACAGAGAATCAAACCTTGAAGACCAACTCACCAAATCACACCTAACGCTTTTTGCATTAGTGCTTCATCTCATGAGTGTCCTCCCTCGTGACCGACTCTTCCTTTCAAGTCACATGATCTGGAAACTATGCCACTTGTTGAACTTGCATTCCATAACGTAACTTGCACATTTGCAACTAACCCTCTGCTCTTCTCCTATGATAATTGCCATCACAATGACATACCTCCTAAAGCACAACACACAAATAATCAACCCCTTGGTCGAACTTGCATCCTTTCAACTTGTGGCACCCATTGAACTTCAACGGTCTCTCCAAGACAAGACCGTGGTGAGCTCGACTCCCACCAAGCTCCACCGAGCCCCTTTCCCATCAAACTTCGATGGTCTCTCCAAGATAGGACCGTGGTGAGCTCGACTCCCACCAACTCAACCCAACATGAGCCCTTTCCATTTCAAACTTCGGCGACCTTCCTTCGACCATGGCAATCCTTGATCCTTGCCAAGCTCAAACATGAGCCTCTTTCCTTTTGGTTGAACAACCTACTTTTGGCTTACTACTCAGAGATATTGGACTTAACCTCGCCTCTCCTTGATGCAAGACTACTGCCAACTTTCTCATCTTGGCTGCAAAACCACCTTCAACAGCCAACCTACCCCTCATTCTAGTAACACCTTAAGCAAACACCCAAGACGGCTAAAGGAACCAAGGCTGGGCACGTGACTTATGAACTTATGTAGGCATAAGGTAACCTGATCACACAACAAAGCCAATGTGACGTCCTTGTCGACATCCAAACCATCTTGGCAAACTCTTGTGGTAGCTTTTTAACTTCCACACTTAATTCATGCCATGACGCGCACCAACCGAGACACTTCCTAGAAGGTCACCCATTCGAGCACTACTCCATTGGGAATTGCTTAACTTGTGACAAAAAATTGAAATGAGTACACAAAAGCTCCAAACTCGCCAACCCATTACCTTCCCCATCGCCATGGGACATCTGCCTATCTCTGACACGGGATCCTTACACTTCGGCAACTCAATATGCTAAAAACATGCCACGTCTCCTTAGGCTTTGCAGACTCCTCTCGGATCACTTCCTCAACATGGACCTTTACTCAACTTTCGAGGCACGCCACCTCCCTACTTCAACCATGGTGCCAACAACTTGGCATTTCCATTTTCCAAGTTCCCTTCAATGACGCGAGTTCTGCTGTCACGGTGACTTCCACCCGACCACCATCCTTTCTGCCTATATCCTCCTTGCGACCTCCTTGGTGAGTCCAAGGGTGGACAACCTGGGCATGGCCAAACTGCCAACCCCCTTGGCAAACCTTCCAAAACTTAGAAGAATTTCCAACCTCGGGCACACTTAGGCACATGGCAAACTTGCCAACCTTCTCCACACTTAGAAGGATTTTTAGCACTTAAGCTCCTTGGCAAACCTTTTGAACCCTTATAAGGTTTCCATCCTTAGGCGCATTTTCATCACTTAGAAAATTTAGGCTTGCTACAGTGGCAAGGGCTTTTCCAACCCTGAATTAGGATTTTAACCCTATTGAAAACCCACACTTTGCCAAAACAAACCTAGACCAACCTAAGGCACGACGCTTCAATTATGGAGGCAAAAACACATACATGTTAATGGTGGAATGCTCGAATTCCGTTTGTGAAGAACGACCAACACTTATATGAAAACCGATGCAGTCACTTTGCTCAAACCGCTTGACAAACAACGAACCTTAGCTGAGAAGGCTCTGATACCAACTGTTGTAGTCGTTGGTGTCAACAAATCCTATATGAGTTGTTTTGATACCAACTATTGTAGGTCCAAGGTCTCCACTTCGTGGCCCACAAAAAAAACTATGTTTCGATCGTTCTCCCACATGACTCCCCAAATTTTGGCCGCTTGCCAGACAACGGGAACTACGCCTTACCCATCAAGAGTCTTGGAGCAAAGACAACTTAGAGCATACATATATGACAACAAAAGCTCATAGTACAAGGTTAGCCAAAACATGACAAATTGTACATACATTAAGTCAACCAACACGAGGTATCTTTACACAATGTACAACTAGCATTTATCTTGATAACATCCATAACATGGTTACATCCTTGGCACAACGACCTAGCACTTAGCCATACAATATCGCACAACGACTATACACTTAGCACTGGCATGAAGGCCTTACAAAATGGTGGCACGATGGTATGCCTTCCTTTCCTCTCTAAAAATGCAAACCGGTACACTTAAGACAAGCCCCAATGGCTCAAAGCCTTCGCAAGACAACACCCTTCACATCGAAGTTCCTTAGGTGCTATTCAAGCCTCCAACTCTGGCAACCAAGTCACAATGGCAAGAAAACTTGACGACACAACAACCTTGATTCATTTGACACCAACACTGGCCCCAACAGCAACCCGTGGCACACTGAACACTAGACGTCTTTCACCTGGCACTCTCCTGGCTTATCACAACTCCTCATAAGCTCACGGTAACCTGAATCCCTTGGTAGATATACTTAACCATCATTCAACACTTGACAACACAAAGAACCTCTTGATAACATGCGACCTAGCCGAATTCGACACTTACAATCTCCTATGATACTACTAACCTCCCAGCCCAGCTGGTGACTATGAACCAACAGATCGATCAACCTAACATAATTCCCAGACATAAGATAACCTATGGTGAAGTAGACACGATGGCCTTATTGACACATGCCTTCAACCAACTTGCTGACTAGCTCGCCTGCTGCATGGCACTTGACTCACCAATTGACGGATGCCCCTCCTTAAGTTCTAGCAGGTTACAACAGCACACACCCAACTCATGCTACCTATTCAATGGCAGATAGGAGGCAAGGAGAACCATCCTACCATATGTGGGATCTCTGCCAAGTTCAAGTCCTCATGGTCGCTGGAGCACTTGCTACCTGTCATGGCCTAGGTCGTGTTGATGTGGCATGTCGTACCCACCATGTAAGGAGACGTGGAAGCACCGCATCGCAATGCAGAGCCCCCATGCCAGCGATGCGTTGCCACGTGTCACCACTGCATTGGAGCTCCTGAGGGTGTGCAGGGATCTGCAAGGTCACTTCGCTGAGGTGACGGTCCTGTTGTTGCTTCTGTTGATTGTGCACCGTGGTGATGATATTGTCACCTACTTTATGTGGCCTTTACATTGACAACTTTGAGGAATAGGTAGAAAGGATGGGAGGAGAGGGATTACTATAGTTTAACTAGTAAAACTTCTTCTCTATGCTAATGACCTCATATTGATTGGCAAGACACTTGAAACTTTGAAAGAACATCTAAAATCTTTAAAGCATTTTTCTAGAGAATTTGAGAGGCAAGTAATCGCTAGTAAGACTAGAATTATGGTTTTCTTTATGCAAAAAAAGCAAAAGCATCCATATATTTTACTTGATATAAAACATTTAGAGGTAATAATAAAATGCAAATCCCTTGGGTCAGATTTTCAAAGCAAAATCAATTAAGGAATATGCAGGATGAAATGAATACAAGTAGGATGTAGGGCACTCTACTCATTGGTAAATAGGGACAACAAGGTAGAGCTTTGGGATTAGAAAACCATTAGGGTCCTTTTTGAGTTATTAGTTATTCTAGTGGCGTTGTATGGGTGTGAGGTGTGGAATAGCAATACACCAAATTTTAAATGGAGATAAATTGAAATAATTCAGAAGCAATTGAAGCATCAACCTCATATGAGACTTTACATGCTGAAATATGGACTATTCCACTAGAAGCATAAGTTATGATAAGGCTATTGGGGTACCTAAAGAAAATAGAAAGAATGGAAGATAGTAGTTTGTCAAAATAAGTAATCAAAGAAACGCTAAATAAAAGGAAAAAAAACACATGGATGAAACAAAACAACAAATGGATGAAAAATGAAGCATTAAATTTCATGTGGTCCCAAACTCAACACGAAAATTAAATAATATGTGGACTAAATATTTAGGAAGAAAAAAATAGTTATACATCAACAAGTTCATCCCAAATTTTACATACAACCAAAAGAAGTACATATATGCAAAGATAAAATGGAGGAAAATATGCTTATATCCCAAGTAAGATCTAGTTTACACCATCTCATATGCGAAACTAGGAGATAAACAAATTTTCAAGAGGCATGGTCAAATTGAATATGTATCTTATGCATAGTAGGAGTAGTAAAGACCAAAAAAAATTGTCATGGAATGTTAAGCCTACAAGGACATCATGATTGCATATTAGGACACTCTAAAAGTAAACTCAATAATGAATTTTTTTTTAAAGTTCAAAATAGAAAAAACAAGGAAATTTTTTATCAAAATCAACAATAGAAGAAATGGACTCCAATAGATGATAAAAAGATGTTGAGCTTTTTGATTTTGTTGAACAAATCTTTTCTTGAATATTAAATTTTGGAACTTTGAATAAGAAATCCAAGGTTTGAATCCAAAAGGGAGTAGGGTTATAAAACATACTCCATTGTGTAGCTTTTGGTCCCATAAACTCTTTTGGTCTTATAAAAGTTATTTAAATCATATCATTTCAAATTCAAACCTTAAACCTTTTATTTGGAATTTCAAAGTCTTTATTGTTTGAGCATGTAATATGTTGACTTCATGTCAAATCCCAAGTCTAACCAATGAATAAGAAATATAGTAATAGTGCAATTCATTTCATTCTTACAAGTTTTCAAAAATAAAATAAAATAATATTTTATTGGACTTTGTTTTTATTGGGGAGGTGTGATTTCCTCCAGCTAATGCCTTCTATGGTTTGTGGGGTGTGCTAATTCCACCCACCCATTTTTGTATGATTATAAATGGTATGATTAATCTTAATTAATATAAGGTTTTTCATTCAAAAAAATAAAAATGAAATTCTTATAACTTTTAAAAAAGGTTTAAGCATCCACGAGGATTAAACATATTCATTATTTTATACTTTTACTTCTTTGGAACTTTAAAGTTTATTTATTTTTATGAAATATTTAAAAATATACTTTTATAAAAGTAATAATTATTATTTAAATTAATATTTGCATCTAATTTTAACATTTAAAAATATTTTAAATAAGATAAAACAATAATAATAATATTAAAATAACAATACATAATAACCATATCATATAATTTTTTACTTCTTGAGGTTTATTATAATAAAAGAAAGAAGCACTCTTGTTGTGCTATCTATGTGGTAGACAATTACCCTACCCTCAATTTAAACCTTAGATAAAATATTTTTATTTTTGAAATGAAAGATCGTTTACTTCATTAATATCAAAACAAAAATGTACAAAGCATCCGCCCGAAGGCTAAAGACTACAGAATATATATATATATTATATAAACAAAGATTATAAAAACTAGAACTACGAACAACTACCCAACAAAACCCATTACAAAATATCTTTATCATCCCAAAACCCAAGGCAGCAACAGGAAGGAACCTCGGATCTGCATAAAAGAAACTATAAGCTATGATCATTTTTGGCATTGTAATATGAAAAAAACATCTGAAGATAATGCTGAATCAAAAGCACCTGAGAATAGCCGTCAATCTAAAAATGAAGCTTTTGAAGATGAGGAAAGAAAAGAGAATTCTTTGATCTGAATTTGGACTTGAAAGTTATCATCACACGAGCAACCTGTAGCAAAATTTTCAGCCTTGTGAGTCTCCTCAGAGACTCAGTAAGGATTCTCATAACTTGCCGAAATAACTCATCATTTCTAGCAGACCAAATATGCCATAAAATCTCAGTAGATAACATTAACCAAAACATATTAAAACAGTGATGCATCTGAGGAATGAAGCCAAATAAGATATGATGTCTAATAGGCACATTACTGATGTTCCAACCAGTCATAGTAGAAAAAAACAAACTCCAAATTTCACGAGCATATAAACAATCAAAAAATATATGATCAAATGTATCTAGAACCCGACATAGAGAACATATAGAATAATTATGAGGCTCTCTACTGATTGGCAACCTCTGTAACAAAAGCATCCATCTGAAACAAGCCTTTTTAGGCTCTAATGGACTGAACCATAAGTGCTGGAAAATGCTTTGAATCTGATTAACAGTGAGAGCCAGTTGCCAACTACTGTTGACATGACAAACAATACCAGAAGCATCTTGTAAGAGAATATACAACTTAGCCTTAGTGCACTTGAGTCTGGTACCATCGGACCACTTACAAGAATCATAAAACTGCTGAAGATCATCAATAAAAACATGTCGTCCATGCTGAAAAAAGGAAAGCCTTAGTAAAGAATATGTCCTCCACTGAGATTGTGGAAGATCATACACGAAACTAAGACATTCCCAAGGCATGATATTACCGTTGACCAATATATCATTAAAAGTATTAATACCTTTGGCTGCCCATTTTTTAGCAGAACAGCCTCTGATAAGAGCAAGAGGCTTATTATTGTACCAAAGATTCCACCAAATAGAACCAAATTTAAAATAAAAACCAACATTGTGCCCAGCAAAATTCTCAATAACAATTTTATCACGAACCATTTCCCAGGCCCTCCAAATACTACGAAAAATTGTTGAGCCAACAGGTACAACATGAAACTTTCCAAAGAGAATATCCGTAATGTGCAAGTTTTTCCAGAATTTAGCTTTATGAGGGACAACATTGGAAAGATTATATCTGACCAGAACCTTCCAAGGTTCACTGCCATCTAAACATTTCACAATCCACTTAACGGATAATGCAATGCCTTGAAATTTAAGATTTTTCAGTCCTAAACCACCTTTCAACTTTTCAGAAGTACACCACCTCCAATTAACTAAGTGCCTTTTAGTCCCACCTTGACCATCTGACCATAAAAATCTGCGGATATATTTCTGAATCACATCCACCTGATAGGCAGAAAAAAGCCAAGTAGAAGCAAAATAAGTGGAATATGAGGACAAAAGTTTTTGGCAGACCTGAAACCGACCAGCAAAAGACAATGGAAATTTGTTCCATTTGCATAATTTGCCAATTATTTTGTTTTTAACCCAGTCCCACATATCTTTGAGGCAAGGATCCACTGCAAAGGGAATACCAAGATAACGAACCTGCTTCGTAGGTCCTCCCCATTGAATAGGAAATCTAGAAAACCAAGAAGGAGGATTCCAATCCCAGCCGAGCAAAATTGATTTGGGAAAGGAAATCTTAGCACCAGAAGCACTTTGAAAAATGGATAGAACATGAAACAAATTATTCATATTTTCCTCATCTAAGGAAACAAAAATGTTAGTATCATCAGCAAATTGCACATTAAGAAGGTCATCACCATTCGGAAGAGTAATGCCTTGCACCTTAGGATAATATAAAGAATGTCTGAGCAAATAGTAAAGGGCATCACTGGCAATAACAAAGAGAGTTGGCGCTAAAGGACAACCTTGACGAATAGACCTCTGAAGATAAATAGGATCAGAAAAGGAGCCATTAACATCTATATAAGTGACAACATCGGATAAAAGGACCCTGACCATCTTACAAAAGTTTGGAGGAAAGCCAAAAGCTTCAAGAGCCATCAAAATAAAATCCCATTCAATTCTGTCATAGGCTTTTTCAAAATCAAGTAGCAATAGCCCAACATTCTACCCAGAACTCCTGGCCCAGCTCATAGCCTCCCAGCAAGTTATGAGATTTTCAAGTATAAATGTTTTTGTTTTTGTTTTTCCTAAATTATATTAGGAAATATTATATACAAGATTATCTTTGAAAATATTATTATAAAAAATCTCCATGAGGGTGGTCCATCGGCAAGGATGTGAGTTACATTATCGATGATGTGACCTGGTTCAATGCCCATGATGAATGTGTATAAGAAGTATTACTCACTAGATTATAAAAAAATTATTTATTTTTATTAAAATAAAAAAATAGGTTTTTTAAATTAATACTCAAACTTGATTTTATTATTAAAAAAGGTTAAAAATTTATAACATTACTTTTTATGCATAACCTATTAGATAAACCTAATTCAATGGGACTTCGAACCTCTAGGGCATAGGGAAAATAACTGCCAAACACCCAAAACTAAGTCAATGAGACCCTTGAACCCTCTACGGCATAGGGCAACTAACCGCAAAACACTCAAAACTAAGTCAATGAGACCCCGACCTTCTAGGGCATTGGGTTGAGGCAACCAAGCAATAAATACTCAAAACGAAGTCAACAAGACCCCAACCTTCCATGGCATTGGGCTAAAGCAACCAACTAAAAACATTCAAAACAAAGTCAATGGAACTCTCGACCCTCTAAGACATTGTGTTGGGATAACCGACACTCGACCACTACCACCCAACCTATTGCCTTCTAGGTACGCCATGGTTTGAACTTTGGACATCCTCAAAGAAAGACCAAAAACCTAACCACTACATTGTCCTGAACAAAAAAAACTATAACATAAATATAAAAGAAATAATACAAAAATTAATTTAATTTAAAGTATTAAAAAAAATCAAAGATAACATAGTATTAATTTAACTTGAACTTTTAAGAAGGAGACTTAGGTTTAAATCTTGTAGAAGAAGATAATTTTTTTTTTAAAGGAGAAGTAGTAGACTCCTCATCGAACTTGAATGCAGCTACTTTAAATTCTAACATGTTAAATAAAAACAAAGTCAAGGATCCTATTAACAAACACTCTTTAGCTACTAGCCTATCCTTTGAAGCTCAAATATAATAACCTTATCAAATCACAAACAATAATCAAACTATAATATTACTTTCATATAATCATAAATAAAATTAATTTTCAAAAATAAAAATTAACCTAATTAAGTTAATCAAATCCTCTTATAATGTATACTTTTCGGTTATGTTCACCTAGTTAGAATTTTATGTTAAAGGAGTTCACAGGCGGAGCTCGTGGCAAGACTTAAACATCGACCAGAGTCGTGCAGGATCTTAACTAACAATGTTATGGTAAACCACCTTTTAAATATAAAGGACAGGTGCCAGCGAGACGAGGGTCTCCATTGCTATCAATTCGCTGTATCTGAGAATGACCTCCACCTTCTTTCACCTAACTCTGACTTCTATTTAATAGATATTTAATTCTAGAGAGTTTGAAGCCGTAAATAAAATTTTAAGGGTTATTAGAGTTGTCAAATAGGAATAAACTGTGCCAATTAATTTCTTGACCTATAATTAATAAATTTTATTAATTTACTCTATCAAGACTATTAAACCCATTTTATCTCATACCCAACAAGGACTACTGTCCCCGGCATTTTTAAACGCCTGGGTGCCCAGCCACATATCAGTTCCCATTAACTCCCAGCTTGAGGCAACATGGCGCATCCCGTGGACGACGCCAGCGAGGAAAGCATCTTCGGATCTCTGACGAGCGAACAATTTTACCACAAGCACCACGTCGTCCACGAGGAGTCCTTCATGGAAAACAAGCGCGGCATGAAGATCTTCACGCAGTCGTGGCGCCCTAAGGAAGCAACGGCAGCGCTCCGTGGCCTGGTGGCGATGGTGCACGGCTTCATGGGGTCCAGCGGGTGGTTGATGGAGCTGACCGCCATCGCCATCGCCAAGCAGGGCTTCTGCGTGTGCGCCCTCGACCACCAGGGCCACGGCCTCTCCGAGGGTCTCCGCGGCCACATCCCCGACATAAACCCCGTTATCGACGACTGCATTCAGTGCTTCGACGCCGCCCGGGCTCGAAACCCGGGGCTGCCGGCGTTCCTCTACGCGGAGTCGATGGGCGGCGCCATCGCCCTCCTCATCCACCTCCGCCAGCGTGGCGCCTGGGCGGGCGCGGTGCTCAGCGGCACCATGTGTGGGATCTCCGCCAAGTTTAAGCCCCCGTGGCCGCTGGAGCACCTGCTGCCCGTCGTCGCCTGGGCCGTGCCGACGTGGCGCGTCGTGCCCACCAAGAGGATCTCCACCGTGGCGTGCAAGGAGACGTGGAAGCTCCGCCTCCCAATGCGGAGCCCCCACGCCAGCGACGCGCTGCCACGTGCCGCCACCGCGCTGGAGCTCCTGAGGGTGTGCGGGGAGCTGCAGGGTCGCTTCGCTGAGGTGACGCTCCCGCTGCTGATTGTGCACGGCGGCGATGACATGGTCTGCGACCCCGACTGCGTCAAGGCCTTGTATGAGGATGCCGGGAGTACGGACAAAACGCTCAAAATCTACGAAGGCATGTGGCACGGACTGGTTGGCGAGCCGAAGGAGAACGTGGACAGGGTTTTCGGGGACGTATACGCCTGGCTACGAGAACGGGCAGACACGGCCAGAGATAGTAAGCTTTAGGTTTAAATTTTGGATATTTTTGTTTGTATAGAGATAATAGTTTGGATATTTTTATTTGTATAGAGATAATAGTTTGATCTATTTTTAAGTTTATCTTCCTTCTTAAAATTATTAAATTATAATTTAATGTGATAAATATTGTTGAAAACAATTTTAAAATTTAAACCCTACTTAATAAAAAATATATAAATATACCTTAAATTTAAAAAAAATGAATAAATAAACAGAATGTTACCTCTCCTTGCTTGATTTTTTTAGAGTTAATTAAATCTTCTTCTATGTTTGAATTAGAAAATGGAGATTCGCTTAATTTTCGATTTGAATTACTCGCGCTTCATGCTGCTCTGCTTAATTATTTCAGTTTTCGTAAAATCGGCTGAATTTAGACAGAAGAGAATTCTGAGTGTTGCCACATTTTAAGTCGATTAGTGTTGCCGTTGTCGTGCTTCGAAACTAGCAGGCCTGAAATTTGTTGCCACGTACTTCAACTGTCCCATGCTATTTTAAGTGTTCCACGATTAAATTGTTTTTGTTTACATATAGTTATTATTTTTAGTAATTGATAAATGTGGGATTTAAATTATAGAATTGTTTCTAATAAATTTATCAGTCTTGTTTTTGTTGACCCAATTTAAATTGAGGTTTGTACAGTTGTGGTCAGTATGCCACACTAGAAGAAGATTTGGAGCAAATTATTACTTTTGCAAAAGGGTAGAGCAGACTATTACCTTTGAAAAGGGTTGGCTTCTCCCAAGATTTGAACCTAGGTTTAGATTTGGAGCAAATTATTACTTTTGCAAAAGGGTGGAGCAGACTATTACCTTTGGAAAGGGTTGGCTTCCCCCAAGATTTGAACCTAGGTTTTTTCTTGTTAAATGCCCAACAACAAAGTGTACTACATCTACACTTATCAATCCACTAACCTTTAAAAATTATTTTCTTAAAAATTATTATTGAGTAATTTGTTTTTTTATTAAATGATTTTTCATGGAGAAACACCAAAACCTTAAACGTTTACGAAGAGCGAAATTTTTAGCCTTCGTGACCTAACATATTTACTTTTAATTCTTGAGCGGTTTGTGCGCGTGACTACCTAACATATTTACATTTAATTTCTTACCGTTTTGTGCGCGTGACTATCGTAATCAACATTTACTCAGACAAATGTTTTTATAACTGTTTCTGCAATTGCAGAGTAAAATTAAACAATAGTTATATTATTAAAATATGGTATATAATTTTATTTTATAAAATTTAAATTTTAGATTTTTTTTAATATAATATTTGTAATGTTAAGTTTATTTAGATTGCATCAGGTTATAGATAATAAGTAATGACATGTTTATTGTTTGTTAGGAGTCTTTGGGGTTTAAACCTTATAGTTAAATTTGATGTTATAAATAATAAATTATAACTTAAAAAAATTAGGGGAAGAGAGATTAAAAGTTTAAGAGATTATAATTGGATTTGATGTTGAAAACTTAAAATTTCAAAATTTTAACCAAGTAAAAAAAAAAAGAAAAATCAATAATATGTGAATTTAAAACTTAATTATTATGATAAAAACATTATTATTATATAAATATAAAGACCTAACTCTATACATAAGCATTGAACATGTCTTTTATAAATAATATATATGATGTATATATAAATCAGAAACTCAAAATTATTACAAAATATTTGCAAAGAAGATCATAGCAACAGAAACAAAAACCCTATGTAATCTGAAGGACTTAAAGCTCAACAATGGAGAGTGGACGAAAACTAATTTTGATAGTGATCATCGTGGTCATGTTGATGAATGCAAATGTAATGAATGTCGTGATCTTTTGCTCTATCGCGACGTCGAATTTAGCGTCATGCATGTCATTTGTGGGAGGGAATGACGTGAAACTCGCAGATACATGTTGTAATGTCGTTAGTAAACTCAACGTCGTCACCAATATGACTGATGATTGACGAGCGGTGTGGGAGTGTCTCAAGTCTGCGGTCGCTTCCAGTCCCATCCCCATTAACTTCACTAAGGCGGCCAAGTTGCCCGCTCTCTGCGGTGTTCAAGTCGACATACCCATCAGCCCGTCCACCGACTGTTCTAAGTAATTCATTTCCTACTAAGCCTTTTTTGTTTGGGTATTTGGGTAGAGCACTACACATGCACACATAACCTAATACACTAAAATTGGACCCAGTTCTTTGTCTTAATAAACAAAGATTTTGTGCCTGTCAATCGACTTGGACATGTTTACTTTTTTTTTTATAAATGACTTGTTAATATTGACTCGGTTGTGTTGTATGGATCTTTTCATGAACATGATTGGCTCTGCATGACGAGATCCCCGACGATGTGGATGCTACATTGTTTCCTAAGAAAACTTCACTTCCATTTATATTTTCATATTTACAAAAAATCTCTCTATGAGAAGTCATATGAAAGGAAGCACCTGAGTTAATCAACTAGAGTCATGGTATTCACTTGAGCATTGAGCACGTTGTAGTTAAGAATAAGTCCCTTGAATCTTCATTTGACTTACCAAAGTGTTAAAAGCCATAACTAGGTTATCCCACAAATAACCATGTCCTCTTTTAACATATTTTCAAGACAAATGAACACTCAAAACGAAGTCAATAAGACCTTCAACACTCTAAGGCATTGAGCTAGCGCAACCAACCAACAAACACTCAAAATTAAATCAATGGGACCTCGATCCTCCAAGGCATTGGGTTGAGGTAACCAATCAACAAACACTCAAAACAAAGTCAACAAGATGCCCATCGTTTAGGGCATTAGGTTGAGGTAACCAACCAACAAACACTCAAAATGAAGTTAATAAGACCCTCGACCCTTTAGGATGTTGGGCTGGAGCAACCAACCGATAAACACTCGATTGCTACCATCCAACGTATCACCTTCTAGGTACGTCATGTTTTGAACCGTGGACCTCCCCAAAGAAAGGTCAAATCCATAACCACTATGGACTCACCTGGGTCATCCCTCACATGATGTCAACGGACTCACCTAGGTCATCCCTCAATGAGGGACACCCAAGTGAGTCCATAGACTTCATTCGAGGGACAAAAAACACGATAATGACACCACGCACGATGTCTACGAGGGACGACCCAAGTGAGTTCGTTGACTTCATTCAAGGGTTGAGGGACGACCCAAGTGAGTCCATAGAGTTCATTCGAGGGACAAAAAACACGATAATGACACCACACACGATGTCTACGAGGGACGACCCAAGTGAGTTCATTGACTTCATTCAAGGGTCATCCCTTGAGTGAAATCTACGAACTCACCTAGGTCGTCCCTTAAATGAAGCCTACTGACTCACTTGGGTAGTCCCTGACTCACCTAGATCGTCCCTCGAATGAAGCCTACTGACTCACTTGGGTCGTCCCTATGAGTCCATAGACATCATGCGTGGGAATTAGAGCATGTTTAGTGATTATTTATATCTTATGGTACGTTTGTCAAAAATTTTGGTGAATTCACCAGCTTTGTTTTTCTTGTGAAAAAAAAATCAATTCGCCATGTCCTCTACATGACTTTGAACCATATTTGCCTTGGTTTCGAAACTGATTCGTCTTATTTTTCTATATACATTTTCGGGCATACCCTTATGCATAACCCTGACTAATACAATAATGTTCATCTCTCATCTCTCTTCAAACCTTGATGCAAGTGCAATTAAATAACAATAGCACAAGAACAAATTTTACAATACAATGGGCAAAAATACCATGGGTTCAAATATTTAACCCTAAACAACCTATATAGTTTTAAAAATAGCTTAAGAAACCCTAAAACTTTTGATGATACATGGAGAGTGTCTAGTACCTTTTAGAGTTAACCCTACCAAAATAACATGGAAAATATTGAACATATTTCCAACACAAATAAACACTCAAAACGAAGTCAATAAGACCTTCAACCCTCTAAGACATCGAGCTAGCACAACCAACCAACAAACACTCAAAACGAAATCAACGAAACCTCGACCCTCCAAGGCATTAGGTTGAGGTAACCAACCAACAAACACTCAAAATGAAGTCAATAAGACCCTCGACCCTTTAGGACGTCTGGTTGGGGCAACTAATCGACAAACACTCGATTGCTACCATCCAACCTATCGCCTTCTAGGTACGTCATGGTTTGAACCTTAGACCTCTACAATGAAAAGCCAAAGCCCTACCCAATACGAACAAAAAAACTATAACATAAATATAAAACAAATAATACAAAAATTAATAACTTAAAATATTTTTAAAAAAATCAACCCAGTTTTTGTAGGTGAGTTGGAGAGAAGAGGGCAATCCTCCAAGGGAGGTCCCAGGTTCGAATCTCCACCCTACCAAAAAGCTGAACTGGGTACTCAAAATCCAATTGATAATGTTGGTGCGGGCAGCGCTGGGTGCAACCCCGGGTGACTTTGACGGTGTAGAACCCCTTGTTCGTGGTCTCTTAGACCAAGACGGTCCCATAAGGGGTTTTTCGCTTAAAAAAATAAAAAATAAAAAAAAATCAAAGATAACATTTAATGTATTTAATAGTATTAATTTAAATTCTTTGCAATCTAAAAAGAAGATTTAGGTTTAAATCTTATAAAATAAGTTAATTTTTTTTAAGGGAAAGCAACATACTCCTCAAATGCCAAATGCCGCTACTATAAATTCTAACCCGTTAGATAAAGACCGAGTCCACATGATCCTACCACCAAACACTTTTTGGCTACTTGCTTATTCCTTTCAAGCCCATATATAATAACCTCATCATATCATACATAATAATAACCAAATTATTATAATACTTTTATATAATATAAATAAAATTAATTTTAATATCATACAATTAATTTCAATAATAAAAATTAAGTTAATCAAATCCTATTAATGTATACCTTTCATATGGAGATGTTCAGCTAGTTAGAATTTTATATAAAAGGTAGAGCTGGTGGCAAGACTTAAACATCGACCAGAGTCGTGCAGGATCTTAACCATTACCTCTTAAATATAAAGGACAGTTGCCAGCGCGACGAGGGTCTCCATTGCTATCAGTTCATTGTATCTGAGAATGACCTCCACCTGCTTTCACCGACCTCTGACATCTATTTAATAGACATTTAATTCTAGAGAGAGAGTTCGAAACTGTAAATAAAATTTTAAGTGTTCAACAGAAAGGTAAGATTTTTTTTATAATATCAAATACGGATAAATAACCTCAATTAATTTCTTGACCGATAATTAATCCTGTCGTCTTCACCCCTTTCGAAATATTTTACTTCATTTAATTTCATTCCGTATGGGGGAGACATTAAACCCATTTAGTGTCATACCGAACAAGCACTACTGTCCCCGGTTCTCTTAAACGCCTGGGTTCTCTTAAACGCCTGGGTTCTCGGCCACATATCAGTTCCCATTGACTCCCAGCTCGAGGCACCATGGCGCATCCAGTGGAGGACGCCAGCGAGGAAAGCATCTTCGGATCTCTGACGAGCGAACAATTCTACCACAAGCACAACGTCGTCCACGAGGAGTCCTTCATGGAAGACCAGAGCGGCATGAAGATCTTCACGCAGTCGTGGCGCCCTAAGGAAGCAACGGCACCGCTCCGTGGCCTGGTGGCGATGGTGCACGGCTTCATGTGTTCCAGCGGGTGGCTGCTGGAGCTGACGGCCATCGCCATCGCCGAGCAGGGCTTCTCCGTGTGCGCCCTCGACCACCAGGGCCATGGCCTCTCCGAGGGTCTCCGCGGCCACATCCCCGATATAAACCCCGTGATTGATGACTGCATTCAGTGCTTCGACGCCTTCCGGGCCCGAAACCCGGGGCTGCCGGCGTTCCTCTACGCGGAGTCACTGGGCGGCGCCATCGCCCTCCTCATCCACCTCCGTCAGCGGGGCGCCTGGGCGGGCGCGGTGCTCAGCGGCGCCATGTGTGGGATCTCCGCCAAGTTCAAACCCCCGTGGCCGCTGGAGCACCTGCTGCCCGTCGTGGCCTGGGCCGTGCCGAAATGGCGCGTCGTGCCCACCAAGAGGATGTCCACCGTTGCGTGCAAGGAGACGTGGAAGCGCCGACTCGCAATGCGGAGCCCCCACGCCAGCGACTTGCCGCCACGTGCCGCCACCGCGCTGGAGCTCATGAGGGTGTGCAGGGAGCTGCAGGGTCGCTTCGCTGAGGTGACGCTCCCGCTGCTGATTGTGCACGGCGGCGATGACATGGTGTGCGACCCCGACTGCGTGAAGGCCTTGTATGAGGAAGCCGGGAGTACGGACAAAACGCTCAAAATATACGAAGGCATGTGGCATGGGCTGGTTGGCGAGCCTAAGGAAAACGTGGATAGGGTTTTCGGGGACGTATACGCCTGGCTACGAGAACGGGCAGACAAGGCTAGAGATAGGCGTGCCGATTAACTAAATAAAATTATGTTAATAAACACAATGTGGATTATTTTAGTTTAAATTTTTGGGTATATTTGTTTGTGTAAAGGTATTAGTTCGACCGGTCTTTTTTGAATGTATGTTGGCTTTACCTGAGTTAAATAAGAACAATGTGTAATAAGTATTGTTGAAAGCAATCTTAAAATTTAAATCTTATTTAATAGTAAAAAATGCAAATATAATATATAAATAAAAAATTGATTTTATGTGGAGTTAATAAAATCCTCTTCTATGTTTGAATTACAGAATGGAGATTGGCTTAATTTTCGATTTGAATTACTTGCGCTTCATGCTGCTCTCCTTAATTACTTCAGTTCTCGTAAAATCAGCTGAATTTAGAGAGAACAGAAATCTGAGTGTTGCCACATTTTAAGTCGATTAATGTTTCGAAAGTAGCAGGCCTGAAATTCGAGGGGCAACAACGCCGTGACGTACTTGAACTGTTCCGTGCTAGTTTAAGCGTTCCACGATTAAATTAAATGGTTGGTGAGTGAATTTTTTTTTTCGATGGACATAAAGCGTAAGTGATTTTTCATGAGAACCAAAATTACATAAACTTAAAAACTAAAACTAAAATTCTTAAAAACAAAAACTAAAATTCTAACCATTTTGTGGTTCCACCAAAATATTTTTTTAATGCTTTATATATATATATGAAAAAGTATATTTTATTAATTAATTTATTTATTTTTTTGCGCTTATAATGAGATTACTTATTTGGGTCAAGCGCCTCGAATTTTTTTCGGTTATCGAATTTTAGCCTTTTTCGTGGACGCTCCTACATAACATCTTACGCTTAATTCTTGAGCGTTTTGTGTGGGTGACTATCGTAATAAACAGTCAGTCAGTCACATGTTTCTATAATTGCAGAGTAAAATTGAACGGTATTGTTTATTTAATGTAGTTATTTAATTATATTTTGATATTAAAATATAGTATACGATTTTATTTTGAAATATTTAATTTATTTTTATTTTTTTATAATATGTTTAATGCCAATTCTAGTCAGATTATATTGAGGTTATAGATAATAAAAAATACATGTTTATTTATTTATTTTTTAAAAAATAGATGCACTTAAGGCATGATGTAATAAAAATACGTGTTTATTTATCTAATTTTTTTTTTTTTTTTTAAATAGCTGCACATAAGGCACGATGTTAGAAAAAACCATAATTAGGAATCAGTTATGAAATTAGTAAAAATTATTATGAAGAGGAGAACTAGAGAGGAATAAGAGGATTGTAATTGGATTTAATGTTGAAAATATTAAATTTAGTTAAATAAAAAAAGAGTTAGAGAAAAAAAAGAAAGTAAACTAGGGAAGAAGAAATTTAAAAAGTTAAGAAGGTTGTGATTAAATTTGATGTTATAGAAAATAAATTTTAATCTTATAGTTAAATTAAGGAAATAATAAATTAAGGGATTAGATATTAAAATTTTAAGAGGGTATCCTCATGAGTGTGGTCTATCGGCAAGGATGCCACATGCATTATCGATGATGTGATCCGGTTTCAATCCTCATGGTGGATGTGTATAAGAAGTATTACTTAAAAAAAGGTTTAAGAGGGTTGTGATTGGAAATGATTGATTATTCTTTCATTAAATGATCAATATGAATGGAAAGTGCGAAATAATATTTTAATACTTATAATTATATTAAATAAAATAGTTTTATATGTCATTTAAAATTAAATTTAAGAATGTTTAAGATTGATCCTAGGAAAATGGAGTCAAGAGGTCTTAAAGCAAATAATGGATCTCCTATTGTTAAGTTTGATATGGGCAACATTATGACCGACAATGAAGATTTGGAAAAAAAAGGACTAATATGTCATTTCATGGGTTTTTGTTCGAGTCTTTTTGCTTTCAAAGTTTGGGCTGCAAAAAACTAGAAAATTAAAGGTGAGTTACAAGTCTCTATTTATCCAAATGGTTATTTTTTGTTTTATTTGCTAATAATGAAGATAGAGAGAAAACTTTTCAAGGGGGTCCCTAGTTCTTTGGAAGGGCAGGGCTTTTCATGAAGCCCTGACATACTAAATTTAAAGTCGAAGAAGAGATGCCTTCTACAGGACTCGTGTGGGTTAGACTCTTTGGCCTCCCAATTGAATTATGGAATCAGACTGTTTTTCTTCAATTGGAAACTCTTTAGGAACATTTATGATGACTGTTGATTGTACTTAAAAATTTGAACATATTATTTATGCTCGAATTTGTGTTTAAATGGATTTTGACAAACCCCTACCTAAAAGGACCACTTTACAATTTGGGAGGACACTTGGGAGCAAGTAGTGCACTATGAGAACATTCCTTGTCGTTGTAGGAATTGCGATGAATATGGTCATTTGGCTAGTGTTTGCCCAAATAAAATTTCAGATAAAAAAAAGAAGATATAAATTCAACAGGTTTCCAAATACCTAAGAAGAACACTAAAAAAAAACTAGTTATAAAGGATCAATCAAAGTTATCTGCTAATATGTTTGAAATTATTTCCACAAATGAGGTCCCTAGTGAGGAAGAGGAAATAATAGAAATAAAAATCTTAGAAACACAAATTAAAGATAAAGGGAAGAACTCCGAGATAAACCAACAAATCAAAAGTTTTCAATAGAAAAAAGGGAGAAAATATTCACAAGAAAAACAAAATTTTAAATGTTAAAACTTCAAATAATACAGGTCCTAATATAGACTCTTTTGAACCTTCTGGTAACATTTTAACTATGTACAAGCATTCTTCAAGGCTAGAATCTATCTCAGATTCAATTGGAATAAGTCAAGAAACAGGGAAAAAATAACTGAAGATGGATTCTGACCAAAAGGCAAGTTGCAAGACTAATCAATATCATATGGTAAAAGAAGGTGAAAATCTTGTAGAAGAAGGTAATATTAATGCCCTTCCGAACTTTTTTAGCCTTCGTATTAATGAAGATCATCACTTGGAATATTAGAGGACTTAAGGGGAGTCTTTTAAAACAAAATAAAATTAGAAGAATGATTCAGATAAATCATCCACATCTTGTTTTCCTTCAAGAAACGAAGATATCAATAGAGGATATGGAATCAATTTCTAGCAAAATTTGGTCAGCTGGAAAAGTGGTTTCCCTCAATTCCTAGGGGACTTCTAGCGGTATTGCTTGCCTTTGGGACCCAAAAGAGGTAGTTATTCACCATATGGTTGGAAATTGGCGTCTTTTGGCTATAACTATTCAAAGCAGATATTCCAACCAAATTATGCTTTGCATTACTGTTTATGCTTTGACTAATTTGGAGGAAAAAAGAAGACAGTGGAAGAATATTACTTATATTATCTCTCATTTTCCTGAAGCTTAGATCTTGATCATAGGATATTTCAATACCATCATCTCTCTAGATGAGAAAATAGGGGAATATAGAAATTTGGATAGGAGCATTGACCTCATGAGCGAATATATTACCAACCTCCATCTTGTGGACATCCAACCAGATAATGGCCTTATGACTTGGTCTAGCAGAAGGCAAGGCTTAGCTTGTATAATGGAGAGATTGGATAGGTTTTTGCTCTCTGACAATTTCTTAATCCATGGTCACATTCCTAAAGTGAAGACTCATAACAATGCTGGTTCATATCACTAGCCTGTCATGGTGGAAATGTGGAAAACCAATGTGAGTTTCTCTCATTTTCGATTTCGATTAATGTGGCGTAGAGACAGTTCCTTTAAACCTTGAGTGCAAAATTGGTGGAAGGAAGGTAAACCTAGGTATGGGATTAAGATGTTCTATTTTGCCAAAAAATTGCAATACATTAAATCCAAAATAAAGACTTGGAACTGGAAGGAGTTTGGGGATTTTCATAAAAAAACATGAAGTTATTGCTCAACTTGAAATTTTGAATAAGAAAATCCATTTAGATGGCCTCACAGAGAGTACAAGTGCAGATGAAATTAAACTCACAACTCAGTTAGAGGAATAAAAAAAAAAAGAACTCTTATGGAAGCAAAAATCTAGAATTCAATGGCTCAAAGAAGGTGATCAGAACACAAATTTCTTCCACAAATTTCTTCTAGCTTGAAGACCTCACAACTTTATTTCTTCCCTGAAATCAAATTTTGGAGACGTTGTTTACACTTGGGATGGCATGAACTCTATTATTGTCAATTATTTTTCCAATCTTTTTGCTACTACTCCTCTTGACTTGGCTTCTCAACAAAATGTTCTTCAAGAAATCCCTTCTCTTATCACTTCTGAGGAGAGCTGTATTTTGACTGCTCTTATTACTATCAGTGAGCTTCAATAGGTAGTTTTTAAAATGCAAAAATGGAAAACCCCAGGTCCTAATGGTTTTCCCATTGAGTTTTACCAAGAGTTTTGGGATATCCTTCATGTTGATTTATTAGAGGTGGTGGAAGAAGCCAGGAAAGCCAAAGAAATTTTGAAGGTTATCAATAAAACTTATATTACTCTTGTTCCAAAAGCTCAAGAGGCTAAACATATCTCAACTTTTAGACCTATTGCTTTATGTAATGTTCTTCTCAAAATTATTACTAAGATCATGGCAGAAAGGTTGAAGCCTCTTTTGCATAAGATTATTTCCCCTGAACAAGGCAATTTTGTGGAAGGGAGTCAAATAGTTGACGATATAGTTCTTTCTTAGGAAGCCATCCATTCCATGGATATGCAAAAATATCCTTTCATGTTTATTCAGTTAAACTTATCCAAAGCTTATGATAGAGTAAATTGGCACTTATCAAAGTGATGTATCTTTTCAGTTTTCTACTTAGTTCTTATCAATGACATGCCTTCTCAGTTGTTCCCAGCTTCTAGAGGTATTAGGCAAGGTGACCCCCTATCCCCTTATTTATTCATAATTATTGTTGAATGCTTAGGTAAGGCTATAACCAAAAAGAGAGAAGACAAAACCCTTGAGGGAGTTACCATTGCTCATGGAGTTAGACCTATCTCTCATATTAAATTTGTTTATGACTCTACTCTTTTAGTTAAAGCTACAGTTAAGGAAGCTTCTACTATTAAGTAAATCATTAGCTGTTTTCTGAGGTTACCAGACAATTGGTCAATGAAGACAAATCTAAAGTCATTTTATTTCATTGCTCTACCAGACAGGAATTCATGGTCTTGGATAAATTAAGATATAAGAAGGCCTCCCTTCCAATCACTTATTTAGGTATTCCCATCAATATTCGAAGACAAAAAATATTGGAATTGGTTGTTGGAAAAATTCAAGAAGAAAATTGGAAAGTGGACCAATAGGTGGCTTTCTTCTAGGGGTAGAATCACCTTGGTAAAATCAATCCTTCAGGCTATTCCTATTTATGTTTCTACCGTGTTGAATATCCCAAAGATTTTTTTTTGAGAAATGGATCAAATCAATCATCAATTCCTTTGGAGTGGTACTAAGGAGAAAAGAAAATGAGTCTTGGTGAAATATGACACTTCATGTCTTCCTAAGAATGAAGGGGTTTAGGATTCCGGTCTCCTATTAATAACAACAAAGCTTTAGTTGCTAAATTATATTGGAGGATTTTGCATAACCCCAATGCTCTTTGGGCCAATAATATCCGTGCTAAATATATTGAGAACAAAAGTCCTAAAGACCTTGTTCACTATCAATTACCTTCCAAAGGTTCTCCCATTTTAGTAGTTCTTAAGACTGGTGAGGATTTGAATTTTTTTTTTTTTGGATCATTCATAATGGTCAATAGGTAGATTTTTGGACAGATTCTTGGGATGGTCACAAGCCTATGATAACTCAGTTTCTTGATTGGAGGCCTTGTATGGAGGAGCTTCACCGAGCTAATTGGATAAAGGTGGCTAACTACTGTCGGTACCATACTGGTAATTCAAAGGTTGGTAGATATTGGATCCCTATTGAGGACTGGCCTATTCAAATCCTAGAAAGGCAAAGACAAGATATCTAGTGCATCCTTCATATGAGATCTCTCTCTTGGTCCCATGATAAATATTGTTTTGGATGGAACAACACTACTAAGGATGAGTATTCAGTTGCTCAAGGTTATTTGACCTTATGCCATAATAATCCCAACAAATCATCTGACATATTTTCTCAGTTGTGGGCTCAAAAGCTCTAGCCTAAGGTGAGGTTCTTTACTTGGATTTTATTGCATCGCAAGGTGCTTATTGGGGAGCATCTTATGAAGCATGGTTTTCATGGCCATTTTAGATGTGAAATGTGTGGAGAGAATGTGGAAACTCTCAACCATATTTTTATTGAGTGTACTTTAGCCTCTAAGCTTTGGAGGAGAATGGCCACTTTACTTGGCTTACAATGGTCCAATTTTTTTACTTTTGAACAACTTTGAAGGGATTGACCTAATCAAGAAGGCGTTGATCATTTTATTAGGCAATTAGTTTGGATGGGTTCTACCATTCTTCTTTGGAATATTTGGAATGAAAGGAACAACCAAATTTTTAATCAAGAAAGGAAGGATATTCACTCTATTTGAAAAAAGACCATTTCCAACTTAGTTGAATTAGTCCATCAACTCCTTAATCACCCCCAAAACTCCCACCAAAGATGAGATCAAGTGATGCAAAGATTGAAGATTAACTCTTCTAAGAGAAATCAGCTTAAAGGGAATGTGAGTAATTGCAAGATGGATAGAACAAGAAATTGGCAACCTCCTCCTAAGGATTTTGTAAAATTCAATACTGATGGAGCCTCTAGAGGGAACCCTGGAAAAGCTAGTGTGAGAGGAATTGGTAGACTTTCAGATGACTCCCTAGTTTTTACTTTTGCTGATAATTTGGGTATTATATCCCATAACCTTGTTGAGGGGTATGGTATCCTTAGAGGCCTTCAAGAGGCTACTAAGGTTGGATGGGAAAATGTACTAATTGAGTCTGACTCTCAACTCATTTATATTTTGAAGACTCCTAAGAATCATAAGGTTGATTGGAGAATAAAAAGAATTATTGAGAAGATTCAATTAATCTAGATGGGATTTTTGAAAGTTGATTACAATCATGTAATTAGAGATCAAAACAAGAGTGTTGATGCTTTAGCTAATTGGGTTTGGACAAAGGTGATCTTACTTGCTACAACCACCCTCCTAGATAGTGGGCTTCACAAATAAGGGAAGCTCTTCTCTCTATCATTTCTTTGGACTCCAGTTTTGGAGGTACCTAGTTTTTTCTTGCTTTATTTTTTCTTCTCTTTGGTTTGGTCAGGGTATTTTAGTTCCCGAGCTCAAACTAATCTTTCTTTTGTTTCCTCTGTTTATTATTGCCTTAATAGTCTTTTGGTCTAAAAATTTCATTGTTGTGTTCTATTTTTTCTGTTCTACTTATGTGTGTGTCTGTGTTTTTTTTTGTTTTAGTGTTTTTTGTTGTTCTTATGTTTTTGTTGTTTTGTATTTTTTGTTGTTGTGTTTTTGTTGTTCTTGTGCTTGTGTTTTTGTATGTTTGTGTTAATTGATATTTTTGTGTTTTGGTGTGTGAGTGTTTTCTATGTTTTTATTTTTCTCTATTGTTTGTTGTTGGTTGTTTTTTATTTATTTTTATTTAATTTTATTATTTTTTAGGTTTTGGTTGTTTTTATTTTTCATGTTTTTGTTGGTTGTCTTTGTAGTGTTTTTTTATTTTTTTTAATATTATTCTCGTGTTTTTTGTGTGGTTCGTGTTGTATTTTGTTTTATCTTATTATGTGTGTTTTTGGTTGTGCTTTATCTTTTTGACACAATCAAGGAGCATGCTTTTTTATTTTTTATTTTTTTAATCTTTTTGTATGTTTGTGTTTGTGTGTTCTTGTTTTTTGTGTTTTAGGTTTGCTCCTTGAGTATGTGTAGCGACCCCAGGAAAGCGACGCACTGTCCATTACTCTATTTGCGAATATTATTTATCTTATTCATACTTAATCATGCATTAAATAAAATATACAACCGAAATTACAAAGAAATGAATAGATAATGCTTTTTATTGCTTTTTCTCAAGTTCGGTTACATATAGATCCCTCTAAGGGATTTCCTTCATTTGATATATATTTTACAAAGTAGGGTAGTGGATGTATGATATCCCCTCACAAGGGGTGATGCATCTCGCAGGCTTCTCGATGACACACACTGAACTGTATGAGGGCTTATAGATGCCTCCTTCTCCAAGGCTAGTTCTTAGAGGGATCCATTTGCTCTCGTATATTGATAAACTTTCTAGTGAGCCTGTAGTCCTACAAGCATGAAAACAACAACAAAAACTCAGCTATCCGAGATTGCCTCCTCGGATGAGGTTGTTAGCAATAACCCTAATGATAAATAGAAATATGCTCAATGACAATAGAAACTAATGCTATGAATGCTAATAAATGTCATAAACCAGATCTATGCTAATGGCGTGAAAGTATGTAACAAGCTAAATTAAAGAAACGAATTTTAAGAACCCTAGATTAGGCAAGGGAGCCACTATCCGAGATAGTAGTCGCTAAGATGAAAACCCGTCTCTATTGCTCCAAGGCTATGGATCTAAGCTTGTTGCCAATGTTGAAATGATTGTTGTTTCTTGTTCGATGTGTTAAATATCTTGTAGATAATAAACCCTCAATCGGCTAGCACTTCTTTGCTTCTCAAAGGTGCTCCAATTTGCTCTCCAATCCAATAGGGCTTCGTTGTAAAAATGATCTCCAAGGGAAGCTCTCTAAGTCTCAAAAATCTCTCCTCAATGATCCAACCTGTTCAATTTTCGATTCCTTGGTGCTCTTAGGTTTGCACCTTATAATGTGTTTGAAGCCCTAGGTCAATGTCCAACCCTAGGACTGAATTTTGCATGCAAATTGGATGTTAGTATGAGAAGTTTTATCTTTTTTGTGCTTGAAGGCTAGTTAAAGTGATGTCTAAATCTGAACTTGAGTTTCTCATGTAGACTAGTTGTGAGGAGGAATGTAAAGTTATCCCCGCTCGGCTTTATTGCATGCAAACTTCCACTTCCACCCGATATTTGGGGAATCCGTCATGACAGTTCATGTTTTAGGGCTAGCCATTGTCATCAGTCGTAGCTAGCTATGGCCGCTCTAGTCTATAACTGCTAGCTACAACTGCTAGCTGGACGCTCTAGCCTACAATAGCCAAGATTGTTGGTTGCTCTAGTCTACAGATGCTAAGCTAACCGCTCAACTGACCACTCTAGTCTATAGCTGCTAAGCTTAAATGGGTTAACACTGCCATTTTGAGTGGTTAGGACCACTGCTTGCTCTTGGAAAGATCTAAAATTGGTTATATGGTCTTCAAATGTGCTCATATGAGTACTTCTCCTCAACATGACATGTTTTAGGTGTCTACAAATGCCCCTTTTTATGATGCATTGTGTGGGAAAAACACAACGTAAAGCAAAAATATAGATCACCTATGGCCATATTGTGAGTTGACCAAAGGTTTGTGATACCTTTGGGGCCTTTTGTGAGTTGACCAAAGGGCTTATACCCTTTGGGGCCTTTATGAGTTGACCAAAGGGCTTATGCCCTTTGGGGCCTTTGTGAGTTGACCAAAGGGCTTATGTCCTTTGGGGTCTTTGTGAGTTGACCAAAGGGTTTATGCCCTATGGTCATCTAACTCATGTTGTTATGATATGGTAAATGAAATGTGTGAAATGCATTATGATGGTGATCTAATGTACATGAACCTATATGCTTTAAGCACTTTTAAAACATAAGTAATAAATGTAATATGAGTCTAACAAATATATATTAATTTTTATGAGTATTTTTATTAATTATATAAGATTGAATTCATTATATTTGTATTATATTAAGAAAATATTGAATTAGTTATATAAAATTAAAATGAGCTTTATATATTATAATATCTTTTTTG
Source organism: Wollemia nobilis (assembly GCA_028583015.1). Taxonomy (NCBI): domain Eukaryota; kingdom Viridiplantae; phylum Streptophyta; class Pinopsida; order Araucariales; family Araucariaceae; genus Wollemia; species Wollemia nobilis. The sequence goes on along the minus strand of JAQPPZ010015863.1, from coordinate 4,959,043 downwards.
ATTTATTATACGGAATTGAAACAAAATTATATGGTAGAATTTTTGTGAGTCAAACATTTAGCGGATTTAAATTTATTTGTGAATGTAGGTATTTGAATTTACTTCTCCATATTTTATTTGTAATTATTTGTATTCAAACCTAGATCTCCATAATTTTTTAGAGTTTGTCCATGAGATTAAGTTTGCCCATGAAATTCAAATGTTGGTTTATAATGTTTTTTAATTATTATTTTAATTTTTTTTCCTTAAAAGAAATTATAATTCTTATTTTTGAGATTGAAAAAAATTACAATGTTATGAGGATGAAGTACCCTCAAGAATTTTAATTATGTCCTATCTAGAAGTAGAAGTTGGTATAAATTAAAATACGAGAAGTATTGACCTCCTTGTTGTAATATGTTACAGTCAGCTTATAATCCAAAAAATAAGAATCTTTATAATAAGCCTAACAAGTAGAAAACAAGAATAATTTCTCAATCAGTCGTAATTCTTGAATGACTCTTACCTATCTCAATTAATTTCTTGACCGATAATGTCAAATACGGATAAATTACCTCAATTAATTTCTTGAACGATAATTAATCCTGTCGCCTTCACCCCTTTCGAAATATTTTACTTCATTTAATTTCATTCCGTATGGGGGAGACATCAAACCCATTTAGTTTCATACCGAACAAGCACTACTGTCCCCGGCATTTTTAAACGCCTGGGTTCTCGGCAACATATCAGTTCCCATTAACTCCCAGCTCGAGGCACCATGGCGCATCCAGTGGAGGACGCCAGCGAGGAAAGCATCTTCGGATCTCTGACGAGCGAACAATTCTACCACAAGCACCACGTCGTCCACGAGGAGTCCTTCATGGAAGACAAGCGCGGCATGAAGATCTTCACGCAGTCGTGGCGCCCCAAGGAAGCAACGGCACCGCTCCGTGGCCTGGTGGCGATGGTGCACGGCTTCATGTGTTCCAGCGGGTGGCTGCTGGAGCTGACGGCCATCGCCATCGCCAAGCAGGGCTTCTGCGTGTGCGCCCTCGACCACCAGGGCCACGGCCTTTCCGAGGGTCTCCGCGGCCACATCCCCGATATAAACCCCGTGATTGACGACTGCATTCAGTGCTTCGACGCCTTCCGGGCCCGAAACCCGGGGCTGCCGGCGTTCCTCTACGCGGAGTCCCTGGGCGGCGCCATCGCCCTCCTCATCCACCTCCGTCAGCGGGGCACCTGGGCGGGCGCGGTGCTCAGCGGCGCCATGTGTGGGATCTCGGCCAAGTTCAAGCCCCCGTGGCCGCTGGAGCACCTGCTGCCCGTCGTGGCCTGGGCCGTGCCGAAGTGGCGCGTGGTGCCCACCAAGAGGATGTCCACCGTGGCGTGCAAGGAGACGTGGAAGCGTCGACTCGCAATGCGGAGCCCCCACGCCAGCGACTTGCCGCCACGTGCCGCCACCGCGCTGGAGCTCATGAGGGTGTGCAGCGAGCTGCAGGGTCGCTTCGCTGAGGTGACGCTCCCGCTGCTGATTGTGCACGGCGGCGATGACATGGTGTGCGACCCCGACTGCGTGAAGGCCTTGTATGAGGAAGCCGGGAGTACGGACAAAACGCTCAAAATATACGAAGGCATGTGGCATGGGCTGGTTGGCGAGCCTAAGGAAAACGTGGATAGGGTTTTCGGGGACGTATACGCCTGGCTACGAGAACGGGCAGACAAGGCTAGAGATAGGCGTGCCGATTAACTAAATAAAATTATGTTAATAAACACAATGTGGGTTGCTAAAAAAAATTAGTTTAAATTTTTGGGTATATTTGTTTGTGTAAAGGTATTAGTTTGACTTGTGTTTTTTGAATGTATGTTGATTTTACCTGAGTTTTGGTACTCTTTAAGAGTTAAATAATAACAATGTGTAATAAGTATTGTTGAAAGCAATCTTAAAATTTAAATCTTATTTAATAGTAAAAAAATGCAAATATAATATATAAATAAAAAATTGATTTTATGTAGAGTAAATTAAATTCTCTTCTATGTTTGAATTACAGAATGGAGATTGGCTTAATTTTCGATTTGAATTACTTGCGCTTCATGCTGCTCTCCTTAATTACTTCAGTTCTCGTAAAATCAGCTGAATTTAGAGAGAACAGAAATCTGAGTGTTGCCACATTTTAAGTCGATTAATGTTTCGAAAGTAGCAGGCCTGAAATTCGAGGGGCAACAACGCAGTGACGTACTTGAACTGTCCCGTGCTAGTTTAAGCGTTCCACGATTAAATTAAATGGTTGTTGAGTGAATTTTTTTTGATGCACATAAAGTAAGAGTGATTTTTCATGAGAACCAAAATTACATAAACTTCAAAAAAAAATAAAAATAAAAACTAAAATTCTAACCATTTTGTGGTACCACCAAAATATTTTTTTAATGCTTCATACAAAAGTTACATATATATGAAAAACTATATATATATATATATTTTCTTATAATTGATTACTTATTTGGGTCAAGCGCCTCGAATTTTTTTCGGTTATCGAATTTTAGCCTTTTTCGTGGACGCTCCTACATAACATCTTTACGCCTAATTCTTGAGCGTTTTGTGTGGGTGACTATCGTAATCAACAGTCAGTCACATGTTTCTATAATTGCAGAGTAAAATTGAACGGTATTGTTTATTTAATGTAGTTATTTAATTATATTTTGATATTAAAATATAGTATAAAATTTTATTTTGAAATTTTTAATTTATTTTTATTTTTTTATAATATGTTTAATGCCAATTCTAGTCAGATTATATTGAGGTTATAGATAATAATTCTAGTCAGATTATATTGAGGTTATAGATAATAAAAAATACATGTTTATTTATTTATTTTTTTAAAAATAGATGCACATAAGGCATGATGTAATAAAAATACGTGTTTATTTATTTATTTTTTTAAAAATAGATGCACATAAGGCATGATGTAATAAAAATACGTGTTTATTTATCTATTTTTTTTTTTTTTAAATAGCTGCACATAAGGCATGATGTTAGAAAAAACCATAATTAGGAATCAGTTATGAAATTAGTAAAAATTATTATGAAGAGGAGAATTAGAGAGGAATAAGAGGATTGTAATTGGATTTAATGTTGAAAATATTAAATTTAGTTAAATGAAAAAAGAGTTAGAGAAAAAAAAGAAAGTAAATTAGGGAAGAAGAAATTTAAAAAGTTATGAAGGTTGTGATTAAATTTAATGTTATAGAAAATAAATTTTAATTTTATAGTTAAATTAAGGAAATAATAAATTAAGGGATTATCTATTAAAAGTTTAAGAGGGTATCCTCATGAGTGTGGTCTATCGGCAAGGATGCCACATGCATTATCGATGATGTGATCCGGTTTCAATCCCCATGGTGGATGTGTATAAGAAGTATTACTAAAAAAAAAAAGTTTAAGAGGGTTGTGATTGGAAATGATTGATTATTCTTTCATTAAGTGATCAATATGAATGGAAAGTGCGAAATAATATTTTAATACTTATAATTATATTAAATAAAATAGTTTTATATGTCATTTGAAATTATATTTAAGAATGTTTAAGATTGATCCTAGGAAAATGGAGTCAAGAGGTCTTAAAGCAAATAATGGATCTTCTTTTGTTAAGCTTGATATGGGCAACATTCTGACCGACAATGAAGATATGGAAAAAAGAGGACTAATATGTCATTTCATGGGTTTTTGTCCGAGTCTATGTACTTTCAAAGTTTGGGCTGCAAAAAACTAGAAAATTAAAGATGAGTTACAAGTTTCTATTTATCCAAATGGTTAGTTTTTTGTTTTATTTGCTAATAATGAAGATAGAGAGAAAACTTTTCAAGGGGGTCCCTAGTTCTATGGAAGGGTAGGGCTTTTCATGAAGCCTTGGCATACTAAATTTAAAGTCAAAGAATAGATGCCTTTTACAGGACTCGTGTGGGTTAGACTCTTTGGCCTCCCAATTGAATTATGGAATCTGATTGTTTTTCTTCAATTGGAAACTCTTTAGGAACATTTATGATGACTGTTGATTGTACTTAAAAATTTGAATATATTATTTATGCTCGAATTTGTGTTTTAATGGATTTTGACAAACCCCTACCTAAAAAGACCACTTTACAATTTGGGAGGACACTTGGGAGCAAGTAGTGGACTATGAGAACATTCCTTGTCGTTGTAGGAATTGCGATGAATATGGTCATTTGGCTAGTGTTTGCCCAAATAAAATTTCAGATAAAAAAAAAGAAGATATAAATTCAGCAGGTTTCCAAATACCTAAGAAGAAGAACACTAAAAAAAAACTAGTTATAAAGGATCAATCAAAGTTATCTGTTAATATGTTTGAAATTATTTCCACAAATGAGGTCCCTAGTGAGGAAGAGGAAATAATAGAAATAGAAATCTTAGAAACACAAATTAAAGATAAAGGGAAGAACTCTGAGATAAACCAACAAATCAAAGGTTTTCAACAGAAAAAGGGAGAAAATATTCACAAGAAAAACAATCTTTTAAATGTTAAAACTTCAAATAATACAGGTCCTAATATAGACTCTTTTGAACCTTCTGGTAACATTTTGACTATGTACATGTTGGAAAATTACCATTGGTAAAAGGTTAAAAATAGTATTTTACCTTGGGTAAGTTTACTTACCTTTTACCTTACATGGACGACAGTTGGACGACAACTTCTTTGGGCGGCAAGAGAGTTTTAATTTAATTTCTTCTCCCTTCCATTATCTTCTCCTATTCCCCCCTTTTTTCTAGTATGGTTATTTTGTGTTTATTTAAATCAATTGTAACCTAATTTCAAGTTAATGCATATTTTACCTTTGCATCGAATAGCTCACCTCTCACATTTGGTATCAGGGCCGAGAGCCGAGATCGGCCCGAATCCCGAGGTGGTGGGGCCCGCAGTTCGAGGCGACAACACAAATCTCGAGGCAGCCCGCAGGACCCGAGGAGGCCCGCAGGAGTAGATCAACACGATTCTCGAGGCACTGGAGCAGATCGATGCGATTCCCGAGGCGCTGGTGGAGCTGGACGTGACAGGCGCAGGCGGACACGTGGCAGCGGCAGTGGTTCGACACGTGGCGGCAGCGGGTGCGTGCGCGAATTGAACCACGCGGCAAAAAGGGCATCGACGATCGTCGATTGCCCAAAGGCAATCAAAAACTTAGGCGCGTCAAATGCCTTATAAATCCCAAATTCATCCCTACGGGATGAATGTGGGACTAAAGTCCCACTTTTGCAAGGGTTTGAAGAGCGCCCACATAGCGTGAGCACCCTTCAAAGGGTTTTAAATATTTGAGGGCGCGTTGGGCTGTCGGATCAGCCACGCAGCCCGACTGGCAGGGGCGCCAGTCTTAAGTCGCTGCTCGCGAGGTCGCGAGTTCGACCTGCAGCACGGATAAATTTAAAAAAAAAAAAAAAATCTCTAAAGTTTTTTAAATTTTTTTTTTTGTTTTTTAAATTTTTAAATCATTTTTATATAAATTTAAAAACTATATAGTATAAATTAAAAAAAAAAAAAAACAAATGTTTTTTAACATTTTTTTAAAATAAGTTTATCTATATAATTTTTATATAAAAGTGTTATTTAAAATTTGAAAAATTTAAAAATTTTGAAAGGTTTTATTTATCATTTGAGTTGATGATTGACATTTCCTAAGAGGAAATAGTTGTAAAATTTTTTACGCTTTAAGAGGTAAAAAAATTAGTAAAATTTCCTAAGAGGAAATCTTTGTAAAAGAAAATTTCTAGGAAATTTTCTTAAATGATAAGATCGAAAGGATGTTACCAAGCACTTTGTAGTTTGTTACTGAGAACAAACGCTGAAATCTTTGATGAGCACGTGAGAACACTAGGCATAAATTCAGTCTTTTCACAGTTGCAAAATACGGTTATTGCACAACGAGAGAAATCCTGATCTAGGATACAAAGCAGATTCAGAAGATAACTCCTTTGGGAGCAGATTTGAACAATCCGACACAATGGAGATTGCTCCACAAGGATCTGAATATACCCATTATTGTAATTTAGTTGAAATCCTACAACCTCCTTCTCTTGAAATTATATTGATCAGTGTCGACGACGAGCAAGTCGCTGACAATTTTGTAATTGCTGAATCACAACAACAAGAGTGAGTTGTTTATGATTGTAAATCAAGCAAGGCTTGATAGTTTGTAAAGTCTTTTTGAAATAAGACTATATAAGAAAGGTTTCTTGTTTTAATAGATTGTAATGGGATCAAATAACAATCTACCAATCCTGAGCTCAAAGAGGGTATTGGCGTTGAATCCAAAACTAATGATCCAAATTTGGGCAGAAAAATTTTTGAGTAGGCGGCAGGCGATGTTCTAGGGTTTGTGGAGCGAAGGAAAATCCAGGGCATCAGGTGGGTTGCCGTAGTGTTTTTCTGGTTACTGTGGATCTGAAGGAAAGTTTGCTGCCCCAGGAGGGGCCAATGGGGTCTCCTCCAGACCCTCTCTCTAGGAGAAAGAGCTCTTACGCTGAAATGCTAAAAGAAAATCCTTCGTCTTCCAATGACGAAGCTTAGAGAAATAATCTTCATACGTTCTTCAAGAACGCTGGCAAAAGCTCAACAGCACATCGAGTTAATGGATGCCTTCTGCAATCCGCCTCAAGACCCAAGATTTCCATCGAGCCAAAGTTGGTCGAAGACACAATCATATACAGAGCTAACCATGATCCGATCCGCAAAATTCATGGGTATCCGCCCTACCCTGAATTTCTTGCATACCTGGGTCAGACAGAACTGGGAGCCTCATGGTGAGTACTCCTTATGGTTTATTAGTAATGGGTATTTCATTGTTAGTTTTTCTTCTCTAGTCGATATAAACAGGGCTTCTGAATCAAAAAAGAGGAACCACGGTCCGGCAGGGTTATTTGTTCAACCCTGGAGAGTGGGTTTCAATCCTCGTATTGAACCCACGGCTGTCCTGATTTGGATCCGATTGTACGGCTGTTCTGGGAACTGCAAAAAATAATAGAGAAAAGCCAGCCCTAGGGATAACTCAGGTGGAAAAGAGATCCAAAAATAGCAACTCTCAAGGAGCGGGCAGAAAATCAAATAAGGACCTGCTAGCAGTTCAAGGAGACAAGCTGATCCCTGGAGGATCGGTGAGGACAATTGATTCTTACTGCTCTCAAGGTCTTCAATGATTATTCAATCTTGGAATGTTAGGGGTTTAAACAATAGAACCCATCAATCTGCTGTTCAAAGACTCTTAGGAAAATGTAAAACAATTTTTTTGCTTATCCAGGAGACAAAAATGTCTTTAGATCTTATGTGTAAAACAGTTAATAGAATCTGGAGGGGCGTTGGTCATATGGATGTGGCTGCCCAAGGTGCCTCAGGGGGGATTGTTACTTTTTGGAACCCTCTGGAATGGACTGCAATAGAACATATAGCTTGGAAGGGTGTTCTCACATCTCATTTTAGGAATAATGTCACAGTTGAACATGTTTTAATCACAAATTTTTATGGGGCTCAAAACCTTAATGGCCAAAGGCTCCAATGGAAAGTTGTGCATAACATGAGGTCCTCAAGGGAAGATTTAGACTGGATTATTGCTGGGGATTTTAATGCTAAATTATCTGCTCGAGATCAGGAAGGTGGAACCCCAATTTTGGATCCAGGGGATAGACTTCTGATTGCCCAAGTCCAGGCCTTTCACTTAGTGGATATTAAAGGCCCTAGAACCTACTTTACCTGGACTAACAAGAGGAGGGAGCCACATAGCAGGAAGGTAAAGCTAGACCATTTTCTGGTCTCAGAGGAGGCATTTGTAAAGTGGAATACTAAATTCCAGATTTTGGAGGGTCCAGTTTCAGATCATTTTCCCATTTTGTTGGAGGGAGGGACTATGACAGGGCAGCATCACAAGCCTTTTAAATTTGAGAATTTTTGGTTACAAAAGGAGGATCTTCGAAAGAAGATTCCGCAGTGGTGGGAAGAAGGCCGTCTACCTTTTGGGACTGCAATGTTTAGATTCCACAAATAGCTTCATTTTGTCAAAGTTCAACTGAAACAATGGAGGCAAGCTAATAAGTCAGATTTCCAGCTCCAAAAAGCTCCCTTGGTGGCTAGATGGGATGAGGTTCAAAAACACTTTAGGGAAGGAACAATTACAGAGCAGCTCAAAACCGAGGATGATGCCTTGCGTAAAGCGGTTGAGGACATTGATAACCAAGAGGAGACTTATTGGAAACAGAGAGCAAGAAACACTTGGTTATTAGAAGGTGATAGAAATACCAAATTTTTCCATCGATCGGCGTGTGCTAGGAGACAGATGAATAACATGGAAGCCCTTCAAGATGAGAATGGACACTCCTTTGATACTCTTCCTGGTATGCATTCCCATTCAATGGATTATTTTTCTAAACTTTTTAAGGAAAGTATGGAGCAACATGCAGAGGCTCAAAATGAAGTTATTGATGTCATACCCTCTGTTATCTCCGAAGAAGAAAATCAGACCCTTCTTAGACCCATTGATAGAGATGAACTGAAGAATGTGGTCTTTGGAATGAGCACTGGCAAATCTCCAGGTCCAGATGGCTTTCCTATTGAGTTTTTTTAGGCCTTTTGGGATACTTTGGAGGAGGATGTTTTGGCTATCATAGAGGAGTCCATAACTAATAAAAGAATGCTTAAGGCATTAAATCATACCTTCATCACTTTAATTCCAAAAGGGAAGAAGGGGGCTCATATTTTTGATTTCAGACCTATTGCATTATGCAACGTGATTTATAAAATAATCACAAAGATAATGGCTGAACGGCTAAAACCTCTCCTTCATAACATTATCTCCTCAGAGCAAGGGGGTTTTGTAGAAGGTAGAAAAATCTTGGATGGGGTGGTTCTCGCTCAGGAGGCAATCCATACAATGCAAAAATCTGGTAATAAAGGAATGTTCATTAAACTAGATATGTCAAAGGCTTATGATAGGGTGGAGTGGAGTTTCTTGTCAAAGATGATGGCAGCCTTTGGTTTCTCTCAGGACTTGGATAGATTGGGTCATGAGTTGTGTTTCTACGCCTTCTTATTCTGTTTTAATCAAGGGTCTTCCCTCGCAACCTTTTGGGGCCACACGTGGTCTTCGTCAAGGGGACCCTTGCTCTCCCTATCTTTTCCTCATTTTGGCTGAAGGATTAGGTAGACTTTTCTTGAGGAGAAGACATCAAGGCCTGCTAACGGGTATCAAGGTGGGTGGGGAAATTTTGACTCACTTACGGTTTGTGGATGATACAAGATTGGTTGGAGTGGCCGGCTTCGGGGAAGCTAGAGTAATCGAGAGATACTCTTAATGTCTACCTTAGGGCTTCTAACCAAGTCATCAATGATAAAAAATCCAAAGTGGTCTTTTTCAATCTGGACCAAAGGCTACAGGACGAGTTATAGAGATCTTGGGATTCACAAGGACTTCTCTTCCAGTGGTTTACTTGGGGGTTCCTTTGCATTTCAAAAAATTAAAAATAGATATCTAGAAGGATCTTTTGGATGGTATCAAAGATAGAATGAATCATTGGTCTCATAAATGGTTAAGCTATGGGGGTAGATTAACTTTCCTACGGTCAGTTATTCAGGCCATGCCAATTTATAAATTCTCTATCCTGGCTGCCCCACATACTATATGGAAAGAGCTGGACAAAATGGCTAGAAGATTTTATGGGAAGGAGCAAAAGGGGAGAGGAAATGGGCCTTATTTGGTTGGGATAAAGTTACCCAGCCCAAGGAAAAAGGAGGGCTGGGACTGAGAAGCTCCAAGCTTAATAATAAAGCTTTGGCTGGAAAACTGTATTGGAGGTGGATTTCTCAACAAACTTCCTTATTCAGTAGAATCCTAACCAGTAAATATTTGGGTCATGTTCACCCCAATGAGGTGGGTCGTTTCCCTCTGGATGGTATTGGATCCTTAGTGTGGCAGGCTCTCAAGCTTGGATCTCAGGTTATTAAAGACCAATTGTTCTGGAAAGTGGGGAGAGGGGAGAAGGCACGTTTTTGGACTGATTCATGGGACCAGTACCCACCCATCATTGCTGAGTTCCTCGAATTACAACCAATTAAATCTGCCATAGAAGCCAAAGGTTGGGTCCAAATTGAAAGTTATTTCAACACTAGTCAAATGGGGGAGTATAAGTTTAAGAAGTTTAAGAGGTTGGAGTGGCCAATTACGATCCCCTCCGAAGTGGCACCCATCTTGACCAAAATCTTGACAGAAAGGTTTCTCACGGGGAGAGACGAGGAGGATGAATTAGCTTGGGGCTATGGGAACCTTGGTGTATATACGGTGAAGGACGGATACGACAAGATCCTCCCAGAGCCTCCCCAACATTCATTTTCGATTCAGGATTGGAGAAAGATTTGGCACTCCAAGGGCTGGTCGAAAGTAAACTTCTTTGCCTGGCAGTTTATGCACAATGGAATTCTCACTTTGGACAATCTCAAAAGTCGAGGAATCATCGGTCCATCTCAGTGTGTTTTATGCCACAAGAACAAGGAAACAACTGATCACCTGATGTTTGAGTGCCCTTTCGCGCGACAGATTTGGAAGCGATGGTTCTCTCACTATAAAATCCAGGTTAATGGTGATCTGAATCGAACCAATATTTGGGAAAGATGGAAGAGGGGTAGATTTAAATCTAAAGCTCTTTGAATTGGTTGGGAGCTTGGCTTATTTTTCATCTGGTGGCAAGTGTGGTTGGAGAGAAATGCCCGTATTTTTAGAGAAACGTTCTCCTCGCTAGATGGAGTTTGGCAGGTCATCTGGAGCAAAGTCACAGAAACTATTGCCATCTATGCTAAAGAGGAAATCCAGGTTGATCCTGGGCCACTGGAAGAGGGAGCTGAAGAGCAAGAGAGACAGGACGAGCTAGCTGGAAACCACCCCCGGAAGGTTGGATTAAAATCGATACTGATGGAGCTACAAAAGGCAATCTGGGTAGTGCCGAAATTGGTGTTGTTTGTCGGGACCATACTGGTTCAGTGCTCTATTGGGAACTGCAAGGCTTGGGAAGAGCCACAAAAAATGAAGCGAGAAGCCATTGCTATCAAATCCGCTTCCATCTGGGCGATTAATCAGGGCCACAGGAGGATAATTCTCGAATTTGATTCTCAAATTCTGGTTGGCGCTCTAGACTGCATGAGGAACTTTGCTTCGAAAGCATGGAGGTTGAGGATTCTGGTCTCTCAAATCAAGGAACTATGGAGGGAATTAGATGATGTGATCCCCGTTTATGTGAGTAGATATTTAAATAAAGCGACCGATTTCCTTGCGAAGATGGATGCTGAGAAAGAGGTAGGGGTGCAGCTGCACAGTGACATGCCTTTGGAGGATGAGGTGATTAGGCAAGGTCTGGAACAATCCTTGAGAAAATGAGCAAAGAAAATGCTAAGGGTGGTTTTTGTCACGATATCACGACATGTTGCGTCGTCACGGCATTTGGAGGGAAGCTATCGCGATATCGCGACATGTTGCGCCGTCGCGGCCTTTGGAGGGAAGCTATCGCAATATCGCGACCTGTTGTGCCGTTGTGGCCTTTGGAGGGAAGCTGTCGCAATATCGCGACATGTTGCATCGTCGCGGCCTTTGGAAGGAAGCTGTCGTGATATCGTGACTTGTTGCACCGTCGCGGCCTTTGGAGGAAAGCTATCACGATATCGTGACATGTGGCGTCGTCGCGGCCTTTGGAGGAAAGTTGTCACGATATCGTGACATGTTTCGCCATCATGGCCATTGAAGGAAAGTTGTCGCAATATCGCGACATGTTGTGCCGTCGCGGCCTTTGGAGGAAAGCTGTCGTGATATCGCGACATGTTGCGCCATCATGGTTTTCGAAGGATTGTTGTCACAATTTCGTGACATGTTGCGCTGTCGCGGCCATGGAAGGAAAGTTGTCGCGATATCGCGACATGTTGCGCCGTCGTGGCCACTGGAGGATAGTTGTCGCGATTTCGCGACTTGTTGCTCTATCGCGGTTGAGGAAGGTTTATTGTCGCGATATCGCGACATGTTGCTCTATCGCGGCCAAGGAAGGATTGTTGCAGCGATATCGCGACATGTCACGATTTCGTGACTTGTTGCCCCATCATGGCCAAGGATGGATAATTGTCACGAAATCACGACATGTCGCAATTTCGCTACATGTCGTTCCGTTGCGGTCAAGGATGGCTAGTTGTCGCAATATCGTGACATGTCACGATTTCACGACTTGTTGACTTTTTGCGGTCAGCGATGGTTTGTGTCGCATTTTCGTGCCTTGTAATCTTGTGTAACCGATCTTTGTTTTAATACAAGTTTTTTCAAAATTTTCAAAAAAAAATAATCTACCAATCCTCGAATTCAGTGGGGATAATTATGAGTACTGGTCCATCAAAATGAGGACATTACTCATAGGAAAAGGACTATGGGATAGTATTGAAGATGGTTACACTGCTCCAACAGATTGGACTACTTTGAGTGCAACCGACAAGAAGATCTTCAAAGATGAACATAAAAATAACTCTTTTGCCTTATACCATCTTCAAGCGGCATTAGATCCAAGTATCTTTCCTAGAATTGCATCTTACTTAACTGCCAAAGATGCATGGAATGCCTTGAAAGAAGGATTCCAAGGAAGTGATAAAGTGAAGCAAGTCAGGCTTCAGACCTTAAAAAAGAGATTTTGAAAATCTCAAAATGAAGGAAAATGAAAGAGTCGATGACTACTGTGTACGAGTCAAAGTAGTAGCTGATATGATGCAAACTTTAGGTGATGACACAAAAGTTGAAACAATTGTGAAGAAAGTGTTGAGAACTCTTCTTCCTAAGTGGAATCACATTTCCATCATAATTGAAGAATCAAAAGACCTTTCTACTCTTACATTTGATAGTTTGATTGGATCATTAACATCACATGAAGAGAGACTTCAAGGAGCACCTTCAACAAGATATGGAGGTGATGACAAAGCCTTCACTTCGAACAAAGCTGCAAGACGAGGACAAGGAAGAGGCCGAGGCAGAGGACAACAACAAAGAGGCAAAGGCCAAAGCAACTCCTACAGAGGAGGAAATCAAAACAGAGGTGGATATCAAAGCAGTCAATATGGATCATTCTACAGAGAAGAAGAAGGTCCATCAAATATTTTTCTCTCTTATGGACAGTTAGATCAAAATCTTAAAGATACATGGATTTTGGATACTGGTTGCTCCAACCACATGAGTGGCAAAGAAAATCTCTTTGCTACATTAGATTCAAATTACAAATCCCATGTTAAGTTAGGGGATAATAAATATCTGCAAGTTGAAGGCATTGGAGCTATGGAAGTTCCAACAAAAGAAGACCTTAAAAAGGTGAATGACATATACTATACTCCACAACTACAACACAATTTGTTAAGTGTTGGCCAAATGATGGAAAAGCATTACAAATTAGTTTTTGATGAAGGAAAATGTACAATCCTTGATAAAAACAATTGTAACAGAGTCATCACAGAAGTACCTATGGCAAAGAATAAGTTATTCCCTCTAAAATTTGGTGAGCCAGGGGGAGCTCAACTTGCAAACATTGCTATTACAAATCCAAGTGTATTGTGGCACTTGAGATATGGTCACCTCAATTCCGCTAGCTTGAAAATGTTAACATCACAAGCTATGGTGACAGGACTACCAAAAATTCAAGAACATAAGAAGGTATGCGAAGCATGTGCTTTGGGAAAGCACTCCAGAATGAAGTTTCCAAGAGGCCAAGCGTGGAGAGCAAGCTATCCTCTTCAACTAGTACATTCAGACATTTGTGGTCCAATGCAAACAAAAAGCCTTGGAAACAATTCTTATTTCCTAACATTCATAGATGATTATTCTAGAATGTGCTGGATCTACTTTTTGAAACACAAAGATGAAGCATTTGATTGCTTCATAGACTTCAAAAATAATGTAGAAAAGCAATGTGACTACTATGTCAAATGTCTTCGCACTGATAGAGGAGGAGAGTACTCCTCAAATGAATTTTTAAATTATTGTAAGCAAAATGGGATAAAAAGGCAATTCACCACTGCCTATACCCCACAACAGAACGGTGTGGCCGAGAGAAAGAACCACACCCTTGTTGAAATGGCACGAATGATGCTTCAGACAAAGCATCTAACATACGACTATTGGGCAGATCTTTGTGAGAACTAGTGCATATATTCTAAATAGAAGTCCGACTTCTAGTTTAGATGGTATCACTCCTTATGAAGGATGGTACGGTAAGAAACCAAATGTCAAACATTTTCGAGTATTTGATTCTTTAGCTTATGCACACATTCCAGAGGAGAAGAGAAAGAAGCTTGATCCCAAGAGTCAAGCATGTATTTTTGTAGGGTATTGTGAATCGACCAAAGGGTATAGATTGTACAATCCCAAGACACAAAATAATTATCTCCAGGGGATGTAATTTTTGATGAAGGGGGAGAATGGGGTCATAAAAAATTTGTTGATATAGACTCTAATTCAAAAAGTTCCACATTTGTATAGCCCAAGAAAAGTAGTGGAAGTAGTTCCCCTCCACAAAGTCCACATAAGGAATCTTCATCAAGTACATCACGTGGTACACCAAGTCCAAGAGGGACTCCTTTGTTGGCACCCCCAAACTCTCTGAAACGATTTTAGAGATCTGTAAGCACTCCAAGTACGATGGATATTGATCCAGTTTCTGAAAAGAAAGAGACAAATAGAGGAAAGCGCATACTACAGAGTCATCCATCTTCTCAAATGTTGGATAGGAATTTCCAACAAAGATACACTAGGAGTCAAGCTAGTGAGATGGACGACATTTTGTCAAGACTTGAAAATCTTCACATGTCAGGAGATGATGAGTCTCATGAACCAAGGGGTGATGTAGTCAATTATGCTTTGTTGGTTGCTGCACAGCTAGAACCATCTAGCTATGAAAAGCATGTACTGAAATTATATGGCAAGATGCCATGGAAGAGGAAATATCCTCAATTAAAAAGAATGATACTTGGGACCTTGTGAAGCTTCCCAAAAAAAAAAATGTGTTGGATGTAAATGGGTCTATAAGACCAAATTCAATGTTGATGGAAGCATTGAAAGGCACAAGGCAAGATTAGTAGCTAAGGGTTTTACTCAAAAATATGGAATAGATTATGAGGAAACCTTTGCTCCAATTGCTCGACAAGAAACAATCAGAAGCTGTTCTTTCCTTGGCAGCCCATAAAGGATGGAACATTCCACACATGGATGTGAAAAGTGCATTTTTAAATGGATACCCGACAGAAGAGGTGTATGTTCAACAACCTCAAGGTTTCCAAGAACAAGGAAAAGAGAACCTTGTTTATAAATTGAAAAAAGCACTTTATGGCCTCAAGCAAGCACCACGAGCGTGGTACTCACGAATTGACGACTATTTCAGCGAGTATGGTTTCGTAAAAAGCAAGAGTGAACCAAATCTATACTACCTGAAGAATGGAGTAGATATCCTCATAGTTTGTTTATATGTGGATGATCTAATATTTATGAGTAGTAATAATAAAATGAATATGGAGTTCAAAAACTCCATGATAAATCGATTTGAGATGAAGGATCTCGGATTAATGAGATACTTCCTAGGAATGGAAGTACATCAATCAAAGAATGGGATCTTCATATGTCAACAAAAATATGCTCATGACATGATCAAGAAATTTGCTATGCAGCAGTGCAAATCAGTTGCAACACCAACAGGACATGGAATCCAGCTAAGCAAAGATGATGGAGCACCAAAAGTTGACATGACCAATTTCAGAAGCATGGTTGGGAGTTTAATGTTTCTCACCAACACTAGGCCAGATATACAGTATGTTGTTTCTCTAGTATCAAGGTTTATGGCATGCCCATCCGAGCTACATCTTAAAGCAACCAATACATTGGATTTTGGAATCCATTACCACAAGTCTAACTCTGTGAAGTTAGTTGGTTATAGTGACAGCGATTGGGGCAGTAATATAGATGACAAAAAATCTACATCAGGGAACTATTTTAGTCTAGGTTCAGGACTAATAACTTGGAGTTCCAAGAAGCAATCTGTTGTAGCATTATCATCTATAGAAGCTGAGTATATAGCCATTACCCATGCTAGTACTCAAATCCTCTAGTTGAGGAAAATCCTTGAAGAGATTGGCGAAAAACAAATTGGTCCAACCAAACTGAATTATGATAATATTAGTGCCATACAGTTGGCATATAATCCGATCCACCACAAAAGGTCAAAACATTTTGATATGAAGTATCACTTCATAAGAGATATGGTGGAACAACAGATAGTTGAGCTTCAATACTTCACCACTTTGGATAATCTAGCATACATCTTCACCAAAGGCATGGCTAAATCTCAATTTATAAAGCTGAGAGACTATATAGTCAGTCCTCTCAACTTTAAGGGGGAGAATGTTGGAAAATTACCATTGGTAAAAGGTTAAAAAGAGTAATTTTACCTTGGGTAAGTTTACTTACCTTTTACCTTACCTGGATGGCAGTTGGACGGCGACATCTTTGGGCAGCAAGAGAGTTTTAATTTAATTTCTTCTCCCTTCCCTTATCTTCTCCTATTCCCCCCTTTTTTGTAGTATGGTTATTTTGTGTTTATTTAAATCAATTGTAACCTAATTTCAAGTTAATGCATATTTTACCTTTGCATCGAATAGCTCACTTCTCATAGTACAAGCATTCTTCAAGGCTAGAATCCATCTCAGATTCAATTGGAATAAGTCAAGAAATAGGGAAAAAATAACTGAAGATGGATTCTGATCAAAAGGCAAGTTGCAAGACTAATCAATATCATATGGTAAAAGAAGGTGAAAAGCTTGTAGAGGAAGGTAATATTAATGCCCTTCCGAACATTTTTAGCTTTGGTATTAATGAATATCATCACTTGGAATATTAGAGGACTTAAAGGGAGTCTTTTAAAACAAAATAAAATTAGAAGAATGATTCAGATAAATCATCGACATCTTGTTTTCCTTCAAGAAATGAAGATATCAATAGAGGATATGGAATCAATTGCTAGCAAAATTTGGCCAGCTAGAAAAGTGGTTTCCCTCAATTCCTAGGGGACTTCTGGCGGTATTGCTTGCCTTTGGGACCCAAAAGAGGTAGTTATTCACCATATGGTTGGAAATTGGCGTCTTTTGGCTATAACTATTCAAAGCAGACATTCCAACCAAATTATGCTTTGCATTACTGTTTATGCTTCGACTAATTTGGAGGAAAAAAGAAGACAGTGGAAGAATATTACTTATATTATCTCTCATTTTCCTGAATCTTAGATCTTGATCGGAGGATATTTCAATACCATCATCTCTCTAGATGAGAAACTAGGGGAATATAGAAATTTGGATAGGAGCACTGACCTCATGAGCGAATATATTACCAACCTCCATCTTGTGGACATCCAACCAGATAATGGCCTTATGACTTGGTCTAACAGAAGGCAAGGCTTAGCTTGTATAATGGAGAGATTGGATAGGTTTTTGCTCTCTGACAATATCTTAATCCATGGTCACATTCCTAAAGTGAAGACTCATAACAATGCTGGTTTAGGTCATTGGCCTGTCATGGTGGAAATGTGGAAAACCAATGTGAGTTTCTCTCAATTTCGATTTCAATTAATGTGGCTTAGAGAGAATTCCTTTAAACCTTGAGTGCAAAAATGGTGGAAGGAAGGTAAACCTAGGTATGGGACTAAGATGTTCTATTTTGCCAAAATATTGCAATACATTAAATCCAAAATAAAGATTTGGAACTGGAAGGAGTTTGGGGATTTTCATAAAAAAACATGAAGTTATTGCTCAACTTGAAATTTTGAATAAAAAAATCCATTTAGATGGCCTCACAGAGAGTACAAGTGCAGATGAAATTAAACTCACAGCTCAGTTAGAGGAATGAAAAAAAAAGAACTCTTATGGAAGCAAAAATCTAGAATTCAATGGCTCAAAGAAGGTGATCAGAACACAAATTTCTTCCACAAATTTCTTCTAGCTCGAAGATCTCACAACTTTATTTCTTCCCTGAAATCAAATTATGGAGATGTTGTCTACACTTGGGATGACATGAAATCTATTATTGTCAATTATATTTCTAATCTTTTTGCTGCTACTCCTCTTGACTTGGCTTCTCAACAAAATGTTCTTCAAGAAATCCCTTCTCTTATCACTTCTGAGGAGAACTCTATTTTTACTGCTTCTATTACTATCAGTGAGCTTCAATAGGTAGTTTTTAAAATGCAAAAATGGAAAACCCCATGTCCTAATGGTTTTCCCATTGAGTTTTACCAAGAGTTTTGGGATATCCTTCATGTTGATTTATTAGAGGTGGTTGAAGAAGCCAGGAAAGCCAAAGAAATTTTGAAGGTTATCAATAAAACTTATATTAGTCTTGTTCCAAAAGCTCAAGAGGCTGAACATATCTCAACTTTTAGACCTATTGCTTTATGTAATGATCTTCTCAAAATTATTACTAAGATCATGGCAGAAAGGTTGAAGCCTCTTTTGCATAAGATTATTTCCCCTGAACAAGGCGATTTTATAGAAGGGAGTCAAATAGTTGACGACATAGTTCTTGCTTAGGAAGCCATCCATTCCATGGATATGCAAAAATATCCTTTCATGTTTATTCAGTTAGAATTATCCAAAGCTTATGATAGAGTAAATTGGCACTTCCTTATCAAAGTTTTGAGGCAATTTGATTTCTCTAAGGATTGAATGGATTGGATTGTGGGATGTATCTTTTTATTTTTCTACTTAGTTCTTATCAATGGCAGGCCTTCTCAGTTGTTCCCAGCTTCTAGAGGTATTAGGCAAGGTGACCCCCTATCCCCTTATTTATTCATAATTATTGCTGAATGCTTAGGTAAGGCTATAACCAAAAAGAGAGAAGACAAAACCCTTGAGGGAGTTACCATTGCTCATGGAGCTAGACCTATCTCTCATATTAAATTTGTTGATGACTCTACTCTTTTAGGTAAAGCTACAATTAAGGAAGCTTCTACTATTAAGTAAATCATTAGCTATTTTTCTAAGGTTACCAGACAATTGGCCAATGAAGACAAATCTAAAGTCATTTTATTTCAGTGCTCTACCAGATAGGAATTCATGGTCTGGGATAAATTAAGATATAATAAGGCCTCCCTTCCAATCACTTATTTAGGTATTCCCATCAATATTTGAAGACAAAAAAAATATTGGAATTGGTTGTTGGACAAATTCAAGAAGAAAATTGGAAAGTGGACCAATAGGTGGCTTTCTTCTGGGGGTAGAATCACCTTGGTAAAATCAATCCTTCAGGCTATTCCTATTTATGTTTCTATCGTGTTGAATATCCCAAAGATTGTTTTTTGAGAAATGGATCAAATCAATCATTAGTTCCTCTGGAGTGGTACTAAGGAGAAAAGAAAACGAGCCTTGGTGAAATGGGACACTTTATGTCTTCCTAAGAATGAAGGGGTTTAGGATTTTGGTCTCCTATTAATAACAACAAAGCTTTAGTTGCTAAATTATATTGGAGGATTTTGCATAACCCCAATGCTCTTTTGGCCAATAATATCCATGCTAAATATATTGAGAACAGAAGTCCTAAAGACCTTGTTCACTATCAATTACCTTCCAAAGGTTCTCCCATTTTAGCAGTTCTTAAGACTGGTGAGGATTTGAAAAAAAAAAATATTTTGGATCATTCATAATGGTCAACAGGTAAAATTTTGGACAAATTCTTGGGATGGTCACAAGCCTATGATAACTCAGTTTCTTGAGGCCTTGTATGGAGGAGCTTCAACGAGCTAATTGGATAAAGGTGGCTAACTACTATTGGTACCATACTGGTAATTCAGATGTTGGTAAATATTGGATCCCTATTGAGGACTGGCCTATTCAAATCCTAGAAAGGCAAAGACAAGATATCTAGTGCATCCTTCATATGAGATCTTTCTCTTGGTCCCATGATAAAGATTGTTTTGGATGGAACAACACTACTAAAGGGTGAGTATTTAGTTGCTCAAGATTATTTGACCTTATGCCATAATAATCCCAACAAATCATCTGACATATTTTCTCAGTTGTGGGCTCAAAAGCTCTGGCCTAAGGTGAGGTTCTTTACTTAGATTTTATTGCATCGCAAGGTGCTTACTGGGGAGCATCTTATGAAGCATAGTTTTCATAGCCATTTTAGATGTGAAATGTGTGGAGAGAATGTGGAAACTCTCAGCCATATTTTTATTGAGTGTACTTTAGCCTCTAAGCTTTGGAGGAGAATGGCCACTTTACTTGGCTTACAATGGTCCAATTTTTTTACTTTTGAACAACTTTGGAGGGATTGACCTAATCAAGAGGGCATTGATCATTTTATTAGGCAATTAGTTTGGATGGGTTCTACCATTCTTCTTTGGAATATCCGGAATGAAAGGAACAACCAAATTTTTAATCAAGAAAGGAAGGATATTCACTATATTTGAAAAAAGACCATTTCCAACATAGTTGAATTAGTCCATCAACTCCTTAATCACCCCCAAAACTCCCACCAAATATGAGATCAAGTGATGCAAAGATTGAAGATTAACTCTTCTAAGAGAAACCCGCTTGAAGGGAATGTGAGTAATTGCAAGATGGCTAGAACAAGAAATTGGCAACCTCCTCCTAAGGATTTTGTAAAAGTCAATACTGATGGAGCCTCTAGAGGGAACCCTGGAAAAGCTAGTGTGAGAGGAATTGGTAGACTTTCAGATGGCTCCCTAGTTTTTACTTTTGTCGATAATTTGGGTATTATATCCAATAACCTTGCTTGAGGGGTATGGTATCCTTAGAGGCCTTCAAGAGGCTACTAAGGTTGGATGGGAAAATGTACTAATTGAGTTTGACTCTCAACTCATTTATATTATGAAGACTCTTTCTAAGAATCATAAGGTTGATTGGAGAATAAAAAGAATTATTGAGAAGATTCAATTAATCCAGGATGGGATTTTTGAAAGTTGATTACAATCATGTTGTTAGAGATCAGAAGAAGAGTGTTGATGCTTTAGCTAATTGGGCTTGGACAAAGGTGATCTTACTTGCTACGACCACCCTCCTAGATGGTGGGCTTCACAAATAAGGGAAGCTCTTCTCTCTATCATTTCTTTGGATGACTCCAGTTTTGGAGGTACCTAGTTTTTTCTTGCTTTATTTTTTCTTCTCTTTGGTTTGGTCAAGGTATTTTAGTTCCCTAGCTCAAACTAATCTTTATTTTGTTTCCTTTGTTGATTATTGCCTTAATAGTCTTTTGGTCTAAAAATGTCATTATTGTGTTCTATTTTTTTCTTTTCTATTTATGTGTGCGTGTTTTTTTTGTTTTAGTGTTTTTTGTTGTTCTTATGTTTTTGTTGCTTTGTATTTTTTGTTGTGTTTTTGTTGTTCTTGTGCTTGTGTTTTTGTAGGTTTGTGTTAATTGATATTTTTGTGTTTTTTTAAGCGAAAAAACCCTTGTGGGGTCACCTTGGTCTGAGAGACCATGAATAGGGGGTTCTACACCGTTAAATTCACCCGGGAGTCGCACTCGACCTTGCCCGCACCAACATTATCAATTGGATTTTGGGTACCCAATTCAACTTTTTGGTAGGGTGGAGATTCGAACCCGGGACCTCCCTTGGAGGATTGCCCTCTCCTCTCCAACTCACCTACAACACTCGGGTTTTTTGTGTTTTGGTGTGTGAGTGTTTTCTATGTTTTTATTTTTCTCTGTTGTTTGTTGTTGGTTGTTTTTTATTTTTTATTTTTTTAATTTAATTTTATTATTTTTTAGGTTTTGGTTGTTTTTATTTTTCATGTTTTTGTTGGTTGTGTCTTTGTAGTGTTTTGTTATATTGTTCTTGTGTTTTTTGTGTGGTTCATGCTGTGCTTTTTTTTTTATCTTATTGTGTATGTTTTTGGTTGTGCTTTATCTTTTTGACACAATCAAGGAGCATGCTTTTTTATTTTTTAATATTTTTGTATGTTTGTGTTTGTGTGTTCTTGTTTTTTGTTGTTTCAGGTTTTCTCCTTGAGTATGTGTAGCGACCCCGGGGAAGCCGCGCACCGTCCACTACTCTATTTGCGAATATTATTTATCTTATTCATATTTAATCATGCATTAAATGAAAGATACAACTGAAATTACAAAGAAATGAATAAATAATGCTTTTTATTGCTTTTTCTCAAGTTCGGTTACATATAGATCCCTATAAGGGATTCCCTTCGTTTGATATAGATTTTACAAAGTAGGATAGTGCATGTATGATATCCCCTCACAAGGGGTGATGCACTCTCGTAGGCTTCTCGATGACATGCACGAAACTGTATAAGGGATTACAGATGCCTCCTTCTCTAAGGCTAGTTCCTAGAGGGATCCTTTTGCTCTCATATATTGATAAACTTTTCAGTGAACCTGTAGTCCTACAAGCATGAAAACAACAAAAAAACTCAGCTATCCGAGATTGCCTCCTTGGATGAGGTTGTTAGCAATAACCCTAATGATAAATAGAAATATGCTCAATGACAATAGAAACTAATGCTATGAATGCTAATAAATGTGATAAACCAAATCTATGCTAATGGCGTGAAAGTATGTAACAAACTAAATGAAAGAAACAAATTTTAAGAACCCTAGATGAGGCCTACGAGACACTGTCCGAGACAGTAGCTGCTAAGATGAAAACCCGTCTCTATTGCTCCAAGGCTATGGATCTAAGCTTATTGCCAATGTTGAAATGATTGTTGTTTCTTGTCCGATATATATATATTTTTTCTTATAATGAGATTACTTATTTGGTTCAAGCGCCTCGAATTTTTTTCAGTTATCGAATTTTAGCTTTTTTCGTGGACGCTCCTACATAACATCTTTACGCCTAATTCTTGAGCGTTTTGTGTGGGTGACTATCGTAATCAACAGTCAGTCACATGTTTCTATAATTGCAGAGTAAAATTGAACGGTATTGTTTATTTAATGTAGTTATTTAATTATATTTTGATATTAAAATATAGTATAAAATTTTATTTTGAAAGGTTTAATTTATTTTTATTTTTTTATAATATGTTTAATGCCAATTCTAGTCAGATTATATTGAGGTTATAGATAATAAAAAATACATGTTTATTTATTTATTTTTTTAAAAATAGATGCACATAAGGCATGATGTAATAAAAATAAGTGTTTATTTATCTAATTTTTTTTTTTAAATAGCTGCACATAAGGCATGATGTTAGAAAAAACCATAATTAGGAATCAGTTATGAAATTAGTAAAAATTATTATGAAGAGGAGAATTAGAGAGGAATAAGAGGATTGTAATTGGATTTAATGTTGAAAATATTAAATTTAGTTAAATGAAAAAAGAGTTAGAGAAAAAAAAGAAAGTAAATTAGGGAAGAAGAAATTTAAAAAGTTAAGAAGGTTGTGATTAAATTTAATGTTATAGAAAATAAATTTTAATTTTATAGTTAAATTAAGGAAATAATAAATTAAGGGATCATATATTAAAAGTTTAAGAGGGTATCCTCATGAGTGTGGTCTATCGGCAAAGATGCCACATGCATTATCGATGATGTGATCCGGTTTCAATCCCCATGGTGGATGTGTATAAGAAGTATTACTAAAAAAAAGTTTAAGAGGGTTGTGATTGGAAATGATTGATTATTCTTTCATTAAGTGATCAATATGAATGGAAAGTGTGAAATAATATTTTAATACTTATAATTAAATTAAATAAAATAGTTTTATATGTCATTTAAAATTATATTTAAGAATTTTTAAGATTGATCCTAGGAAAATGGAGTCAAGAGGTCTTAAAGCAAATAATGGATCTCCTATTGTTAAGCTTGATATGGGCAACATTCTGACCGACAATGAAGATACGGAAAAAAGAGGACTAATATGTCATTTCATGGGTTTTTGTCCGAGTCTATGTGCTTTCAAAGTTTGGGCTGCAAAAAACTAGAAAATTAAAGGTGAGTTACAAGTCTCTATTTATCCAAATGGTTAGTTTTTTGTTTTATTTGCTAATAATGAAGATAGAGAGAAAACTTTTCAAGGGGGTCCCTAGTTCTTTGGAAGGGTAGGGCTTTTCATGAAGCCTTGGCATACTAAATTTAAATTCGAAGAATAGATGCCTTCTATAGGACTCATGTGGGTTAGACTCTTTGGCCTCCCAATTGAATTATGGAATCAGACTATTTTTCTTCAATTGGAAACTCTTTAGGAACATTTATGATGACTGTTGATTGTACTTAAAAATTTGAATATATTATTTATGCTCGAATTTGTGTTTTAATAGATTTTTACAAACCCCTACCTAAAAAGACCACTTTACAATTTGGGAGGACACTTGGGAGCAAGTAGTGGACTATGAGAACATTCCTTGTCGTTGTAGGATTTGCCATGAATATGGTCATTTGGCTAGTGTTTGCCCAAATAAAATTTCAGATAAAAAAGAAGAAGATATAAATTCAACAGGTTTCCAAATACCTAAGAAGAAGAACACTAAAAAAAACCTAGTTATAAAGGATCAATCAAAGTTATCTGTTAATATGTTTGAAATTATTTCCACAAATGAAGTCCCTAGTGAGGAAGAGGAAATAATAGAAATAAAAATCTTAGAAACACAATTTAAAGATAAAGGGAAGAACTCAGAGATAAACCAACAAATCAAAGGTTTTCAACAGAAAAAAAGGAGAAAATATTCACAAGAAAAACAATCTTTTAAATGTTAAAACTTCAAATAATACAGGTCCTAATATAGACTCTTTTGAACCTTCTGGTAACATTTTGACTATGTACATGTTGGAAAATTACCATTGGTAAAAGGTTAAAAATAGTGTTTTACCTTGGGTAAGTTTACTTACCTTTTACCTTACCTGGACGACAGTTGGACGACAACATCTTTGGGTGGCAAGAGAGTTTTAATTTAATTTCTTCTCCCTTCCCTTATCTTCTCCTATTCCCCCCTTTTTTCTAGTATGGTTATTTTGTGTTTATTTAAATCAATTGTAACCTAATTTCAAGTTAATGCATATTTTACCTTTGCATCGAATAGCTCACCTCTCACATTTGGTATCAGAGCCGAGAGCCGAGACCGGCCCGAATCCCGAGGTGGTGGAGCCATAGTTCGAGGCGACAGCACGAATCTCGAGGCAACTCGCAGGACCCGTGGAGGCCTGTAAGAGTAGATCAGTGTGATTCCCGAGGCATTAGAGCAGATCGATGCGATTCTCGAGGTGCTGGTGGAGTTGGACATGACAGGCGTAGGCGGACATGTGGCAGTGACGACGGTTCGACACGTGGTGGCAGCGGGCGTGTGCGCGAATTGAACCACGCGGCAAAAAGGGCGTCGACGATCGTCGATTGCCTGAAGGCAATCAAAAACTTAGGCGCGTCAAACGCCTTATAAATCCCAAATTCATCCCTACGGGATGAATGTGGGACTAAAGTCCCACTTTTGCAAGGGTTTGAAGAGCGCCCACATAGCGTGAGCGCCCTTCAAAGGGTTTTAAATATTTGAGGCCACGTTGGGCTGTCGGATCAGCCACACAGCCCGACTGGCAGGGGTGCCAGTCTTAAGTCGCTGCTTGTAAGGTCGTGAGTTCGACCTGCAGCACGGATAAATTTAAAAAAAAAAAAAATCTCTAAAGTTTTTAAATTTTGTTTTTTTTTTTGTTTTTTAAAATTTTAAATCATTTTTATATAAATTTAAAAACTATATAGTATAAATTAAAAAAAAAAAACAAATGTTTTTAAACATTTTTTTAAAATAAGTTTATCTATATAATTTTTATATAAAATTGTTATTTAAAATTTGAAAAATTTAAAATTTTTGAAAGGTTTTATTTATCGTTTGAGTTGATGATTGACATTTCCTAAGAGGAAATAGTTGTCAAATTTTTTACGCTTTAAGAGGTAAAAAAATTAGTAAAATTTCCTAAGAGGAAATCTTTGTAAAAGAAAATTTCTTGGAAAATTTCTTAAATGATAAGATCGGAAGGATGTTACCAAGCACTTTGTAGTTTGTTACTGAGAACAAACGCTGAAAGCTTTGATGAGCACGTGAGAACACTAGGCATAAATTCAGTCTTTTCATAGTTGCAAAACGTGGTTATTGCACAACAGAGAAATCCTGATCTAAGATACGAAGCGATTCAGAAGATAACTCCTTTGGGAGCAGATTTGAACAATCTGACATAGTGGAGATTGCTCCACAAGGATCTGAATATACCCATTATTGTAATTCAGTTGAAATCCTACAACCTCCTTCTCCTGAAATTATATTGATCAGTGTCGACGACTGAACAAGTCAACGACAATTTTGTAATTGCTGAATCACAACAACAAGAGTGAGTTGTTTATGATTGTAAATCAAGCAAGGCTTGATAGTTTGTAAAGTCTTTTTGAAATAAGACTATATAAGAAAGGTTTCTTGTTTTAATAGATTGTAATGGGATCAAATAACAATCTACCAATTTCGAGCTCAAAGAGGGTATTGGCGTCGAATCCAAAACTAATGATCTAAATTTGGGCGGAAAAATTTTTGAGCAGGCGACAGGCGATGTTCTAGGGTTTGTGGAGTGAAGGAAAATCCAGGGCATCAGGTGGGTTTTCGTAGTGTTTTTCTGGTTACTGTGGATCTGAAGGAAATTTTGCTGCCCCAGGAGGGCCCAATGGGGTCTCCTCCAGACCCTCTCTCTGGGAGAAAGAGCTCTTATGCTGAAATGCTAAAAGAAAATCCTTCGTCTTCCAATGACGAAGCTCAGAGAAATAATCTTCATACGTTCTTCAAGAACGCTGGCAAGAGCTCAACAACACATCGAGTTAATGGATGCCTTTCGCAATCTTCCTTAAGACCCAAGATTGTCATCGAGCCAAAGTTGGTCGAAGACACAATCATATACAGAGCTAACCATGATCTGATCTGTAAATTCATGGGTATCCGCCCTACCCTAAATTTCTTGCATACCTGGGTCAGACAGAACTGGGAGCCTCATGGTGAGTACTCCTTATGGTTTATTAGTAATGGGTATTTCATTGTTAGTTTTTCTTCTCTAGCCGATAGAAACAAGGCTTTTGAATCAGAAAAGAGGAACCGCGGTCCGGCAGGGTTATTTGTTCAACCCTAGAGAGTGGGTTTCGATCCTTGTATTGAACCCATGGTTGTCCCGGTTTGGATCCGGTTGTACGCTCTTCCAATGGAGTTTTGGGGTGAGCAAGTTCTGGAAATGATCGGTAACTCCCTTGGTAGACATCTGGGCGTCTCCAAGGACACCATAGAAGGTAACACAACTATCTTTGCAAGAATTTGCGTGGAAATGGATATTAGCCAACCTCTACCGACAGAGGTGGAACTTGAACTGGAAGGACTATCTTGGATCCAACATCTAGATTATGAGGCTCTGCCCTTCAGATGCAGAGTTTGCCACAAACATGGGCATTTGGCCCGATTTTGTCCAAATATTTTGAACACAAAAATGGAGGCCCCGCTTGGAATGCCAAATAGCACTAGAGAGGGTAAGTCTACTCTTACCAAAGAACCATCCAATACTCCTCAGGGTAATGATGTTCAGGAAGATGGCTTTGAACAGCCCAAAAGAAGGAGAAAGCAAAAGAAAAATGGTAAGGAGCAATCACAACTCAAGCCAGCCATTAGAACAAGTGATTGAATCCAATGAGTTACCGTAGCCAGAGAATGCAGGGGCATTGATAGTGCACTCCCAAGCGCAGCCAGTAATTAAGGATGTCAGCATGGGAACTGCAAAAAAGAACAGAGAAAGGCCAGCCCTAGGGATAACTCGGGTGGAAAAGAGATCCAAAAATAGCAACTCTCAAGGAGCGGGAAGAAAATCAAATAAGGACCTGCTAGCAGTTCAAGGAGACAAGGCGATCACCTGGAGGATCGGTGAGGACAATTGATTCTTACTGCTCTCAAGGTTTTCAATGATTATTCAATCTTGGAATGTTAGGGGTTTAAATAGTAGAACCCATCAATCTGTTGTTCAAAGACTCTTAGGAAAATGTAAAACAGATTTTTTGCTTATCCAGGAGACAAAAATGTCTTTAGATCTTATGTGTAAAACAGTTAATAGAATCTGGAGGGGCGTTGGTCATATGGATGTGGCTGCCCAAGGTGCATCAGGGGGGATTGTTACTTTTTGGAACCCTCCGGAATGGACTGCAATAGAACATATAGCTTGGAGGGGTGTTCTCACATCTCATTTTAGGAATAATGTCACAGTTGAACATGTTTTAATCACAAATTTTTATGGGGCTCAAAATCTTGATGGCCAGAGGCTCCAATGGAAAGTTGTGCATAACATGAGGTCCTCAAGGGAAGATTTATACTGGATTATTGCTGGGGATTTTAATGCTAAATTATTTGCTCAAGATCAGGAAGGTGGAACCCCAATTTTGGATCCAGGGGATAGGCTTCTGATTGCCCAAGTCCAAGCCTTTCACTTAGTGGATATTAAAGGCCCTGGAACCTACTTTACCTGGACTAACAAGAGGAGGCAGATCTTGGATGGGGTGGTTCTTGCTCAAGATGCAATCCATACAATGCAAAAATCTGGTAATAAAGGAATGTTCATTAAATTAGATATGTCAAAGGCTTATGATAGGGTGGAGTGGAGTTTCTTGTCAAAGATGATTGCAGCATTTGGTTTTTCTTAGGATTGGATAGATTGGGTCATGAGTTGTGTATCTACGTTGTCTTATTCTATGTTAATCAAGGGTCTTCCCTCGCAACCTTTTGGGGCCACACGTGGTCTTCGTCAAGGGGACCCTTGCTCTCCCTATATTTTCCTCATTTTGGCTAAAGGATTAGGTAGACTTTTTTTGAGGAAAAGACATCAAGGCCTGCTAACAGGTATCAAGGTGGGTGGGGAAATTTTGACTCACTTATAGTTTGTGGATGATATAGGATTGGTTGGAGTGGCCAGCTTCAAGGAAGCTAGAGTAATCAGAGATACTCTTAATGTCTACCTTAGGGCTTCTAACCAAGTCATCAATGATAAAAAATCCAAAGTGGTCTTTTTCAATCTGGACCAAAGGCTACAGGATAGAGTTATAGATATCTTGGGATTCACAAGGACTTCTCTTCCAGTGGTTTACTTAGGGGTTCCTTTGCATTTCAAAAAATTAAAAATAGATATCTAGAAGGATCTTTTGGATGGTATCAAAGATAGAATGAATCATTGGTCTCATAAATGGTTAAGCTATGGGGGTAGATTAACTTTCCTACAGTCAGTTATTTAGGCCATGCCAATTTATAAATTCTCTATCTTGGCTGCCCCACATACTATATGGAAAGAGCTGGACAAAATGGCTAGAATATTTTTATGGGAAGGAGCAAAAGGGGAGAGGAAATGGGCCTTAGTTGGTTGGGATAAAGTTACCCAACCCAAGGAAAAAGGAGGGTTGGGACTGAGAAGCTCCAAGCTTAATAATAAAGCTTTGGCTGGAAAACTGTATTGGAGGTGGATTTCTCAACAAACTTCCTTATTCAGTAGAATCCTAACCAGTAAATATTTGGGTCATGTTCACCCCAATAAGGTGGGCCGTTTCCCTCTGGATGGTACTGGATCCTTAGTGTGGCAGGCTCTCAAGCTTGTATCTCAGGTTATTAAAGACCAATTGTTCTAGAAAGTGGGGAGAGGGGAGAAGGCACATTTTTGGATTGATTCATGGGACCAGTACCCACCCATCATTGTTGAGTTCCCAGAATTACAACCAATTAAATCCGCCATAGAAGCCAAAGGTTGGGTCCAAATTGAAAGTTATTTCAACACTAGTCAAATGGGGGAGTATAATTTTAAGAAGTTTAAGAGGTTGGAGGAGTGGCCAATTACGATCCCTCCAGAGTTGGCACCCATCTTGACCAAAATCTTGACAAAAAGGTTTCTCACAGGGAGATACGAGGAGGATGAATTAGCTTGGGGCTATGGGAACCTTGGTGTATATACAGTGAAGGACGGATATGACAAGATCCTCCCAGAGCCTCCCCCACATTCATTTCTAGTTCAGGATTGGAGAAAGATTTGGCACTCCAAGGGTTGGCCGAAAGTAAACTTCTTTGCATGGAAGTTTATGCACAATGGAATTCTCACTTTTGACAATCTCAGAAGTCGAGGAATCATCGGTCCATCTCAGTGTGTTTTATGCCACAAGAATGAGGAAACAACTGGTCACCTGATGTTTGAGTGCCCTTTCACGCGGTAGATTTGGAAGCGATGGTTCTCTCACTATAAACTCCAAGTTAATGGTGATATGAATCGAACCAATATTTGGGAAAGATGGAAGAGGAGTAGATTTAAATCTAAAGCTCTTCGAATTGTTTGGGAGCTTGGCTTATTTTTCATCTGGTGGCAAGTGTGGTTGGAGAGAAATGCCTATATTTTTAGAGAAACGTTCTCCTCGCTAGATGGAGTTTGGCAGGTCATCTGGAGCAAAGTCACAGAAACTATTGCCATCTATGCTAAAGAGGAAATTTAGGTTGATCCTGGGCCACTGGAAGAGGGAGTTGAAGAGCAAGAGAGACAGGACAGAGCTAGCTGGAAACCACCCCCAGAAGGTTGGATTAAAATCAATACTGATGGAGCTGCAAAAGGCAATCCGGGTAGTGTCGAAATTGGTGTTGTTTTTTGGGACCATGTTGGTTCAGTGCTCTATTGGGAACTGCAAGGCTTGGGAAGAGCCACAAACAATGAAGCAGAAGCCATTGCTATCAAATTTGCTTCCATCTAGGCAGTTAATCAGGGCCACAGGAGGATAATTCTCGAATCTAATTCTCAAATTTTGGTTGGCGCTCTAGACTGCATGAGGAAATTTGCTTTGAAAGCATGGAGGTTGAGGATTCTGGTCTCTCAAATCAAGGAACTATGGAGGGAATTAGATGATGTGATCCTCGTTTATGTGAGTAGAGATTTAAATAAAGTGGCCGATTTCCTTGCGAAGATGGGTGCTGAGAAAGAGGTAGGGGTGCAGCTACACAGTGACATGCCTTTGGAGGATGAGGTGATTAGGCAAGGTCTAGAACGATCCTTGAGACAATGAGCAAAGAAAATGCTAAGGGTGGTTTTTGTCGCGATATTGCAACATGTTGCGTCGTCGCGGCCTTTGGAGGGAAGCTGTCGCGATATCGCGACATGTTGCGTCGTCGCGACCTTTGGAGGGAAGCTGTCGTGATATCACAACCTGTTGCACCGTCGTGGCCTTTGGAGGGAAGATGTCACGATATCGTGACATGTTACACCGTCGCGGCCTTTGGAAGGAAGCTATCACGATATCGCGACTTGTTGCGCCGTCGCGGCCTTTGGAGGAAAGTTGTCGCGATATCGCGACATGTTTCGCCGTCGTGGCCATTGGAGGAAAGTTGTCACAATATCGCGACATGTTTTGCCGTCGCGGCCATTGGAGGAAAGTTGTCGCGATATCGCGACATGTTGCACCGTCGCGGCCTTTGGAGGAAAGTTGTCGCGATATCGCGACATGTTGCGCCGTCGTGGTTTTCGGAGGATTGTTGTCACGATTTCGTGACATGTTGCGCTATCATGGCCATGGAAGGAAAGTTGTCGCGATATCACGACATGTTGCGCCGTCGCGGCCACTGGAGGATAGTTGTCGTGATTTCACGACTTGTTGCTCTGTCACGGTCGAGGAAGGTTTATTGTCGCGATATCGCGACATGTTGCTCTGTCGCGGCCAAGGAAGGATTGTTGCCGCGATATCGCGACATGTCATGATTTCACGACTTGTTGCCCCGTCATGGCCAAGGATGGATAATTGTAGCGAAATCGTGACATGTCGCGATTTCGTGACATGTCGTTTAGTCGCGGTCAAGGATGGCTAGTTGTCGCGATATCACGACATGTCGCGATTTCGCGACTTGTTGACTTTTTGCGGTCAGCGGTGGTTTGTGTCGCATTTTCGTGCCTTGTAATCTTGTGTAACCGATCTTTGTTTTAATACAAGTTTTTTCAATTTAAAAAAAAAAAACAATCTACCAATCCTCGAATTCAGTGGGGATAATTATGAGTACTGGTCCATCAAAATGAGGACATTACTCATAGGAAAAGGACTATGGGATAGTATTGAAGATGGTTACATTGCTCCAACAAATTGGACTACTTTGAGTGCAACCGACAAGAAGATCTTCAAAGATGCACAAAAAAATAACTCTTTTGCCTTATACCATCTTCAAGCGGCATTAGATCCAAGTATCTTTCCTAGAATTGCATCTTACTTAATCGCCAAAGATGCATGGAATGCCTTGAAAGAAGGATTCCAAGGAAGTGATAAAGTGAAGCAAGTCAGGCTCCAGACATTAAAAAAGAGATTTTGAAAATCTCAGAATGAAGGAAAATGAAAGAGTCGGTGACTACTGTGTACGAGTCAAAGCAGTAGTTGATATTATGCAAACTTTAGGTGATGACACAAAAGTTGAAACAATTGTGAAGAAAGTGTTGAGAACACTTCTTCCTAAGTGGAATCACATTGCCATCATAATTGAAGAATCAAAAGACCTTTCTACTCTTACATTTGATAGTTTGATTGGATCATTAACATCACATGAAGAGAGACTTCAAGGAGCACCTTCAACAAGCTATGGAGGTGATGACAAAGCCTTCACTTCGAACGAAGCTGCAAGACAAGGACAAGGAAGAGGTCGAGGCAGAGGACAACAACAAAGAGGCAAAGGCCAAAGCAACTCCTACAGAGGAGGAAATCAAAATAGATGTGGATATCAAAGCAGTCAATATGGCTCATTCTACAGAGAAGAAGAAGGTCCATCAAATCTTTTTCTCTCTTATGGACAGTCAGATCAAAATCTTAAAAATACATGGATTTTGGATACTAGTTGCTCCAACCACATGAGTGGCAAAGAAAATCTCTTTGCTACATTAGATTCAAATTACAAATCCCATGTTAAGTTAGGGGATAATAAATATTTGCAAGTTGAAGGCATTGGAGCTATGGAAGTTCCAACAAAAGAAGGCCTTAAAAAGGTGAATGACATATACTATACTCCACAACTACAACACAATTTGTTAAGTGTTGGCCAAATGATGGAAAAGCATTACAAATTAGTTTTTGATGAAGGAAAATGTACAATCCTTGATAAAAACAATTGTAATGAGTCATCACAGAAGTACCTATGACAAAGAATAGGTTATTCCCTCTAAAATTTGGTGAGCCAGGGGGAGCTCAACTTGAAAACATTGCTATTACAAATCCAAGTGTATTGTGGCACTTGAGATATGGTCATCTCAATTTCGCTAGCTTGAAAATGTTAACATCACAAGCTATGGTGATAGGACTACCAAAAATTCAAGAACATAAGAAGGTATGTGAAGCATGTGCTTTGGGAAAGCACTCTAGAACGAAGTTTCCAAGAGGCCAAGCGTGGAGAGCAAGCTATCCTCTTCAGCTAGTACATTCGGACATCTGTGGTCCAATGCAAACAAAAAGCCTTGGAAACAATTCTTATTTCCTAACATTCATAGATGATTATTCTAGAATGTGCTGGATCTATTTTTTGAAACACAAAGATGAAGCATTTGATTGCTTCATAGACTTGAGAAATAATGTAGAAAAGCAATGTGACTACTATGTCAAATGTCTTTGCACTGATAGAGGAGGAGAGTACTCCTCAAATGAATTTTTAAATTATTGTAAGCAAAATGGGATAAAAAGGCAGTTCACCACTGCCTATACCCCATAGCAGAACGGTGTGGCCGAGAGAAAGAACCGCACCCTTGTTGAAATGGCACGAATGATGCTTCAGACAAAGCATCTAACATACAGCTATTGGGCAGATGCTGTGAGAACTAGTGCATATATTCTAAATAGAAGTCCGACTTCTAGTTTAGATGGTATCACTCCTTATGAAGGATGGTACGGTAAGAAACCAAATGTCAAACATTTTCGAGTATTTGATTATTTAGCTTATGCACACACTCCTGAGGAGAAGAGAAAGAAGCTTGATCCCAAGAGTCAAGCATGTATTTTTGTAGGGTATTGTGAATCGACCAAAGGGTATAGATTGTACAATCCCAAGACACATAAAATAATTATCTCCAAGGATGTAATTTTTGATGAAGGGGGAGAATGGGGTCATAAAAAATTTGTTGATATAGACTCTAATTCAAAAAGTTCCACATTTGTACAGCCCAAGAAAAGTAGTGGAAGTAGTTCCCCTCCACAAAGTCCACATCAGGAATCTTCATCAAGTACATCAAGTGGTACACCAAGTCCAAGAGGGACTCCTTTGTTGGCACCCCCAAACTCTTCGAAACGATTTCAAAGATCTGTAAGCGCTCCAAGTCCGATGGATATTGATCCAGTTTCTCAAAGGAAAGAGACAAATAGAGGAAAGCACATACTACAGAGTCATCCATCTTCTCAAATGTTGGATAGGAATTTCCAACAAAGATACACTAGGAGTCAAGCTAGTGAGATGGACGACATTTTGTCAAGACTTGAAAATCTTCACATGTCAAGAGATGATGAGTCTCATGAACCAAGGGGTGATGTAGTCAATTATGTTTTGTTGGCTGCTGCATAGCTAGAACCATCTAGCTATGAAAAACATGTGTTGAAAGTATATGGCAAGATGCCATGGAAGAGGAAATATCCTCAATTAAAAAGAATGATACTTGGGAGCTTGTGAAGCTTCCCAAAAAAAAAAATGTGTTGCATGTAAATGGGTCTATAAGACAAAATTCAATGCTGATGGAAGCATTGAAAGGCACAAGGCAAGATTAGTAGCTAAGGGTTTTACTCAGAAATATGGAATAGATTATGAGGAAACCTTTGCTCCAGTTGCTCGACAAGAAACAATCAAAACTGTTCTTTCCTTGGCAGCCCATAAAGGATGGAACATTCAACACATGGATGTGAAAAGTGCATTTTTAAATGGATACCCGACGAGAAGAGGTGTATGTTCAACAACCTCAAGGTTTCCAAGAACAAGGAAAAGAGAACCTTGTTTATAAATTGAAAAAAGCACTTTATGGCCTCAAGCAAGCACCACGAGCGTGGTACTCACGAATTGATGACTATTTCAGCGAGTATGGTTTCGTAAAAAGCAAGAGTGAACCAAATTTATACTACCTGAAGAATGGAGTAGATATCCTCATAGTTTGTTTATATGTGGATGATCTAATATTTATGAGTAGTAATAATAAAATGAATATGGAGTTCAAAAACTCCATGATGAATCAGTTTGAGATGAAGGATCTCGGATTAATGAGATACTTCCTAGAAATGGAAGTACATCAATCAAAGAATGGGATCTTCATATGTCAACGGAAATATGCTCATGACATGATCAAGAAATTTGCTATGCAGCAGTGCAAATCAGTTGCAACACCAACAGGACATGGAATCCAGCTAAGCAAAGATGATGGAGCACCAAAAGTTGACATGACCAATTTCAGAAGCATAGTTGGGAGTTTAATGTTTCTCACCAACATTAGGCCAGATATACAGTATGTTGTTTCTCTAGTATCAAGGTTTATGGCATGCCCATCCGAGCTACATCTTCAAGCAACCAAACAAATTTTACGATATGTAAAAGGTACATTGGATTTTGGAATCCATTACCACAAGTCTAACTCTATGAAGTTAGTTGGTTATAGTGACAGCGATTGGGGCAGTAATATAGATAACAAAAAATCTACATCAGGGAACTATTTTAGTCTAGGTTCGGGACTAATAACTTGGAGTTCCAAGAAGCAATCTGTTGTAGCATCATCATCTACGAGAGTGAGTATATAGCCATTACCCATGCTAGTACTCAAATCCTCCGGTTGAGGAAAATCCTTGAAGAGATTGGCAAAAAACAAATTGGTCCAACCAAACTGAATTGTGATAATATTAGTGCCATACAGTTGGCATATAATCCGATCCACCACAAAAGGTCAAAACATTTTGATATGAAGTATCACTTCATAAGAGATATGGTGGAACAGCAGATAGTTGAGCTTCAATACTGTAGCACTTTGGATAATCTAGCAGACATCTTCACCAAAGGCATGGCTAAAGCTCAATTTATAAAGCTGAGAGACTGTATAGTCAGTCCTCTCAACTTTAAGGGGGAGAATGTTGGAAAATTACCATTGGTAAAAGGTTAAAAAGAGTATTTTACCTTGGGTAAGTTTACTTACCTTTTACCTTACCTGGACGGCAGTTGGACGACAGCATCTTTGGGCAACAAGAGAGTTTTAATTTAATTTCTTCTCCCTTCCCTTATCTTCTCCTATTCCCCCCTTTTTTCTAGTATGGTTATTTTGTGTTTATTTAAATCAATTGTAACCTAATTTCAAGTTAATGCATATTTTACCTTTGCATCAAATAGCTCACCTCTCACAATACAAGCATTCTTCAAGGCTAGAATCCATCTCAGATTCAATTGGAATAAGTCAAGAAACAAGGAAAAAATAACTAAAGATGGATTCTGATCAAAAGGCAAGTTGTAAGACTAATCAATATCATATGGTAAAAGAAGGTGAAAAGCTTGTAGAGGAAGGTAATATTAATGCCCTTCCGAACATTTTTAGCCTTGGTATTAATGAATATCATCACTTGGAATATTAGAGGACTTAAAGGGAGTCTTTTAAAACAAAATAAAATTAGAAGAATGATTCATATAAATCATCGACATCTTGTTTTCCTTCAAGAAACGAAGATATCAATAGAGGATATGGAATCAATTGCTAGCAAAATTTGGCCAGCTAGAAAAGTGGTTTCCCTCAATTCCTAGGGGACTTCTGGCGGTATTGCTTGCCTTTGGGACCCAAAAGAGGTAGTTATTCACCATATGGTTGGAAATTGGCGTCTTTTGGCTATAACTATTCAAAGCAGACATTCCAACCAAATTATGCTTTGCATTACTGTTTATGCTTCGACTAATTTGGAGGAAAAAAGAAGACAGTGGAAGAATATTACTTATATTATCTCTCATTTTCCTGAATCTTAGATCTTGATCGGAGGATATTTCAATACCATCATCTCTCTAGATGAGAAACTAGGGGAATATAGAAATTTTAATAGGAGCACTGACCTCATGAGCGAATATATTACCAACCTCCATCTTGTGGACATCCAACCAAATAATGGCCTTATGACTTGGTCTAACAGAAGGCAAGGCTTAGCTTGTATAATGGAGAGATTAGATAGGTTTTTGCTCTCTGAAAATATCTTAATCCATGGTCACATTCCTAAAGTGAAGACTCATAACAATGCTGGTTCAGGTCACTGGCCTGTCATGGTGGAAATGTGGAAAACCAATGTGAGTTTCTCTCAATTTCGATTTCAATTAATGTGGCTTAGAGATAGTTCCTTTAAACCTTGAGTGCAAAAATGGTGGAAGGAAGGTAAACCTAGGTATGGGACTAAGATGTTCTATTTTGCCAAAATATTGCAATACATTAAATCCAAAATAATGATTTGGAACTGGAAGGAGTTTGGGGATTTTCATAAAAAAACATGAAGTTATTGCTCAACTTGAAATTTTGAATAAGAAAATCCATTTAGATGGCCTCACGAGAGAGTACAAGTGCAGATGAAATTAGACTCACAGCTCGGTTAGAGGAATGAAAAAAAAAGAACTCTTATGGAAGCAAAAATCTAGAATTCAATGGCTCAAAGAAGGTGATCAGAACACAAATTTCTTCCACAAATTTCTTCTAGCTCGAAGATCTCACAACTTTATTTCTTCCCTGAAATCAAATTCTAGAGATGTTGTCTACACTTGGGATGGCATGAACTCTATTATTGTCAATTATATTTCTAATCTTTTTGCTGCTACTCCTCTTGACTTGGCTTCTCAACAAAATGTTCTTCAAGAAATCCCTTCTCTTATCACTTCTGAGGAGAACTCTATTTTTACCGCTCCTATTACTATCAGTGAGCTTCAATAGGTAGTTTTTAAAATGCAAAAATGGAAAACCCCATGTCCTAATGGTTTTCCCATTGAGTTTTACCAAGAGTTTTGGGATATCCTTCATGTTGATTTATTAGAGGTGGTGGAAGAAGCCAGGAAAGCCAAAGAAATTTTGAAGGTTATCAATAAAACTTATATTAGTCTTGTTCCAAAAGCTCAAGAGGTTGAACATATCTCAACTTTTAGACCTATTGCTTTATGTAATGATCTTCTCAAAATTATTACTAAGATCATGGCAGAAAGGTTGAAGCCTCTTTTGCATAAGATTATTTCCCCTGAACAAGGCAATTTTATAGAAGGGAGTCAAATAGTTGACGACATAGTTCTTACTTAGGAAGCCATCCATTCCATGGATATGCAAAAATATCCTTTCATGTTTATTTAGTTAGAATTATCCAAAGCTTATGATAGAGTAAATTGGCACTTCCTTATCAAAGTTTTGAGGCAATTTGATTTCTCTAAGGATTGAATGGATTGGATTGTGGGATGTATCTTTTTATTTTTCCACTTAGTTCTTATCAATGGCAGGCCTTCTCAGTTGTTCCCAGCTTCTAGAGGTATTAGGCAAGGTGACCCCCTATCCCCTTATTTATTCATAATTATTGCTGAATGCTTAGGTAAGGCTATAAAAAAAAAGAGAGAAGACAAAACCCTTGAGGGAGTTACCATTGCTCATGGAGCTAGACCTATCTCTCATATTAAATTTGTTGATGACTCTACTCTTTTAGGTAAAGCTACAGTTAAGGAAGCTTCTACTATTAAGTAAATCATTAGCTATTTTTCTAAGGTTACCGGACAATTGGCCAATGAAGACAAATCTAAAGTCATTTTATTTCAGTGCTCTACCAAACAGGAATTCATGGTCTTGGATAAATTAAGATATAAGAAGGCCTCCCTTCCAATCACTTATTTAGTTATTCCCATCAATATTTGAAGACAAAAAAAATATTGGAATTGGTTGTTGGACAAATTCAAGAAGAAAATTGGAAAGTGGACCAATAGGTGGCTTTCTTCTGGGGGTAGAATCACCTTGGTAAAATCAATCCTTCAGGATATTCCTATTTATGTTTCTATCGTGTTGAATATCCCAAAGATTATTTTTTGAGAAATGGATCAAATCAATCATTAGTTCCTCTGAAGTGGTACTAAGGAGAAAAGAAAATGAGCCTTGGTGAAATGGGACACTTTATGTCTTCCTAAGAATGAAGGGGTTTAGGATTTTGGTCTCCTATTAATAACAACAAGGCTTTAGCTGCTAAATTATATTGGAGGATTTTGCATAACCCCAATGCTCTTTGGGCCAATAATAGCCATGCTAAATATATTGAGAACAGATGTCCTAAAGACCTTGTTCACTATCAATTACCTTCCAAAGGTTCTCCCATTTTAGCAGTTCTTAAGACTAGTGAGGATTTGAAAAAAAAAAATATTTTGGATCATTCATAATGGTCAATAGGTAAAATTTTGGACAAATTCTTGGGATGGTCACAAGCCTATGATAACTCAGTTTCTTGAGGCCTTGTATGGAGGAGCTTCAACGAGCTAATTGGATAAAGGTGGCTAACAACTGTCGGTACCATACTGGTAATTCAAATGTTGGTAGATATTGGATCCCTATTGAGGACTGGCCTATTCAAATCCTAGAAAGGCAAAGACAAGATATCTAGTGCATCCTTCATATGAGATCTCTCTCTTGGTCCCATGATAAAGATTGTTTTGGATGGAACAACACTACTAAGGGTGAGTATTCAGTTGCTTAAGATTATTTGTCCTTATGCCATAATAATCCCAACAAATCATCTGACATCTTTTCTCAGTTGTGGGCTCAAAAGCTCTGGCCTAAGGTGAGGTTCTTTACTTAGATTTTATTGCATCGCAAGGTGCTTACTGGGGAGCATCTTATGAAGCATAGTTTTCATAGCCATTTTAGATGTGAAATGTGTGGAGAGAATGTGGAAACTCTCAGCCATATTTTTATTGAGTGTACTTTAGCCTCTAAGCTTTGGAGGAGAATGGCCACTTTACTTGGCTTACAATGGTCCAATTTTTTTACTTTTGAACAACTTTTGAGGGATTGACCTAATCAAGAGGGCGTTGATCATTTTATTAGGCAATTAGTTTGGATGGGTTCTACCATTCTTCTTTGGAATATCTGGAATGAAAGGAACAACCAAATTTTTAATCAAGAAAGGAAGGATATTCACTATATTTGAAAAAAGACCATTTCCAACATAGTTGAATTAGTCCATCAACTCCTTAATCACCCCCAAAACTCCCATCAAATATGAGATCAAGTGATGCAAAGATTGAAGATTAACTCTTCTAAGAGAAACCCGCTTAAAGGGAATGTGAGTAATTGCAAGATGGATAGAACAAGAAATTGGCAACCTCCTCCTAAGGATTTTGTAAAAGTCAATACTGATGGAGCCTCTAGAGGGAACCCTGGAAAAGCTAGTGTGAGAGGAATTGGTAGACTTTTAGATGGCTCCCTAGTTTTTACTTTTGCTGATAATTTGGGTATTATATCCCATAACCTTGTTGAGGGGTATGGTATCCTTAGAGGCCTTCAAGAGGCTACTAAGGTTGGATGGGAAAATGTACTAATTGAGTTTGACTCTCAACTCATTTATATTATGAAGACTCTTTCTAAGAATCATAAGGTTGATTGGAGAATAAAAAGAATTATTGAGAAGATTCAATTAATCCAGATGGGATTTTTGAAAGTTGATTACAATCATGTTGTTAGAGATCAGAACAAGAGTGTTGATGCTTTAGCTAATTGGGCTTGGACAAAGGTGATCTTACTTGCTACGACCACCCTCCTAGATGGTGGGCTTCACAAATAAGGGAAGCTCTTCTCTCTATAATTTCTTTGGATGACTCCAGTTTTGGAGGTACCTAGTTTTTTCTTGCTTTATTTTTTCTTCTCTTTGGTTTGGTCAGGGTATTTTAGTTCCCTAGTTCAAACTAATCTTTCTTTTGTTTCCTCTGTTGATTATTGCCTTAATAGTATTTTGGTCTAAAAATGTCATTATTGTGTTCTATTTTTTTCTTTTCTATTTTTGTGTGTGTGTTTTTTTTGTTTTAGTGTTTTTTGTTCTTATGTTTTTGTTGCTTTGTATTTTTTGTTGTGTTTTTGTTGTTCTTGTGCTTGTGTTTTTGTAGGTTTGTGTTAATTGATATTTTTGTGTTTTTTTTTTTTAAGCGAAAAAACCCTTGTGGGGTCGCCTTGGTCTGAGAGACCATGAATAGGGGGTTCTACACCGTTAAATTCACCCGAGAGTCGCACCCGACCCTGCCCGCACCAACATTATCAATTGGATTTTGGGTACCCAATTCAGCTTTTTGGTAGGGTGGAGATTCGAACCTGGGACCTCCCTTGGAAGATTGCCCTCTCCTCTCCAACTCACCTACAACACCTGGGTTTTTTGTGTTTTGGTGTGTGAGTGTTTTCTATGTTTTTATTTTTCTCTGTTGTTTGTTGTTGGTTGTTTTTTATTTTTTATTTTTTTAATTTAATTTTATTATTTTTTAGGTTTTGGTTGTTTTTATTTTTCATGTTTTTGTTGGTTGTGTCTTTGTAGTGTTTTGTTGTTTTTTGTTATATTGTTCTTGTGTTTTTTGTGTGGTTCGTGCTGTGCTTTTTTTTTTATCTTATTGTGTATGTTTTTGGTTGTGCTTTATCTTTTTGACACAATCAAGGAGCATGCTTTTTTATTTTTTGTTTTTTAATATTTTTGTATGTTTGTGTTTGTGTGTTCTTGTTTTTTGTTGTTTCAGGTTTGCTCCTTGAGTATGTGTAGCGACCCCGGGGAAGCGGCGCACCGTCCACTACTCTATTTGCGAATATTATTTATCTTATTCATATTTAATCATGCATTAAATGAAAGATACAACTGAAATTACAAACAAATGAATAAATAATGCTTTTTATTGATTTTTCTCAAGTTTGGTTACATATAGATCCCTATAAGAGATTCCCTTCGTTTGATATAGATTTTACAAAGTAGGATAGTGCATGTATGATATCCCCTCACAAGGGGTGATGCACTCTCGTAGGCTTCTCGATGACGCGCACGAAACTGTATAAGGGATTACAGATGCCTCCTTCTCCAAGGCTAGTTCCTAGAGGGATCCTTTTGCTCTCATATATTGATAAAATTTCCAGTGAACCTGTAGTCCTGCAAGCATGAAAACAACAAAAGAAACTCAGCTATCTGAGATTGCCTCCTTGGATGAGGTTGTTAGCAATAACCCTAATGATATATAGAAATATGCTCAATGACAATAGAAACTAATGCTATGAATGCTAATAAATGTGATAAACCAGATCTATGCTAATGGCGTGAAAGTATGTAACAAACTAAATGAAAGAAACGAATTTTAAGAACCCTAGATTAGGCCTACGAGACACTGTCCGAGACAGTAGCCGCTAAGATGAAAACCTGTCTCTATTGCTCCAAGGCTATGGATCTAAGCTTATTGCCAATGTTGAAATGATTGTTGTTTCTTGTCCGATGTGTTGAATATCTTGTAGATAATAAACCCTCAATCGGATAGCACTTCGTTGCTCCTCAAAGGTGCTCCAATTTGCTCTCTGATCCAATAGGGCTTCGTTGTAAAAATGATCTCCAAGGGAAGCTCTTTAAGTCTCCAAAATCTCTCCTCAATGATCCAACCTGTTCAATTTTTAATTCCTTGGTGCTCTTAGGTTTGCACCTTATAATGTGTTTGAAATGTCCAACCCTAGGACTGAATTTTGCATGCAAACTAGATGTTAGCATGAGAAGTTTTATCTTTTTCTGTGCTTGAAGGCCAGTTAAAGTGATGTCTAAATCTGGACTTGAGTTTCTCATGTAGACTAGTTGTGAGGAGGAATGCAAAGTTAACCCCGCTCGACTTTATTGCATGCAAACTACCACTTCCACCCGATATTTGGGCAATCCGTCATGACAGTTCATGTTTTAGGGCTAGCCGTTGTCATCAGTCACAGCTAGCTATGGCCGCTCTAGTCTATAACTGCTAGCTACAAATGCTAGCTGGCCGCT
Organism: Wollemia nobilis; assembly: GCA_028583015.1. Classification (NCBI taxonomy): domain Eukaryota; kingdom Viridiplantae; phylum Streptophyta; class Pinopsida; order Araucariales; family Araucariaceae; genus Wollemia; species Wollemia nobilis. The sequence goes on along the minus strand of JAQPPZ010015863.1, from coordinate 4,916,030 downwards.
CTAGCCTACAATAGCCAAGATTGTTGGTTTCTCCAGTCTACAGATGCTAAGCTAATCGCTCAATTGATCGCTCTAGTCTATAGCTGCTAAGCTTAAATGGGTTAACACTACCATTTTGAGTGGTTAGGACCACTACTTGCTCTTGGAAAGATCCAAAATTGGTTATATGGTCTTCAGATGTGCTCATATGAGTACTTCTCTTCAACATGATATGTTTTAGGTGTCTACAAATGCCCCTTTTTATGATGCATTACGTGGGAAAAACACAACGTAAAGCAAAAATATAGATCACCTATGGCCATATTGTGAGTTGACCAAAGGTTTGTGATACCTTTGGGGCCTTTTGTGAGTTGACCAAAGGGCTTATACCCTTTGGGGCCTTTATGAGTTGACCAAAGGGCTTATGCCCTTTGGGGCCTTTGTGAGTTGACCAATGGGCTTATGTCCTTTGGGGCCTTTGTGAGTTGACCAAAGGGTTTATGCCCTTTGGGGCCTTTGTGAGTTTGACCAAAGGACTTATGCCCTTTGGGGCCTTTGTGAGTTAACTAAAGGGTTTATGCCTTTTGGGTATCTTTATTTTTGACCAAAGGGCTTGTGATGTCTTTTGGAGCTTTTTTTTTTTGACCAAAGGGCTTGCGCATTTTGGGGCTTTTTGTTTTTTACCAAAGGGCTTGTGGTGCCTTTTGGGGCTTTTTGTTTTTGACCAAAGGGTTACACATTTTGGGGCTTTTTATTTTGACCAAAGGACAGATGTTTTGGTTTGACCAAAGAGCTTATCCCCTTTGGGACATTTTGGTTTGATCAAAGGGCTTATCCCATTTGGGGTATTTTGGTTTGACCAAAGGGCTTGGCCCCTTTGGGGCATTTTGGATTGATTGCTGATTAGGGGAGGTATGATACCAATAATGCCCCAGTTGATTTTTAGCAAATATTTTTGTTTTGATTATATATTATGGATACAATGATGGATGTTATGCCTAGATAAAGATTTGATTTTGCTATATGTATGTAATGTGCTGGTGACATGTGCTAGCTAGATGATGGACGTATGCTTTAGATGGTATGATCTAGATGATGATCATGGATGCATATGTGGAGGTAAGTTTAATTTTGGTGTATTGTATGCATCTAACTCATGTTGTTATGATATGGTAAATGAAATGTGTGAAATGCATTATGATGATGATCTAATGTACATGAACCTATATGCTTTAAGCACTTTTAAAACATAAGTAATAAATGTAATATGAGTCTAACAAATATATATTAATTTTTATGAGTATTTTTATTAATTATATAAGATTGAATTCATTATATTTGTATTATATTAAGAAAATATTGAATTAGTTATATAAAATTAAAATGAGCTTTATATATTATAATATCTTTTTTGATTTATTATACGGAATTGAAACAAAATTATATGGTAGAATTTTTGTGAGTCAAACATTTAATGGATTTAAATTTATTTGTGAATGTTGGTATTTGAATTTACTTCTCCACATTTTATTTGTAATTATTTGTATTCAAACCTAGATCTCCATAATTTTTTAGAGTTTGCCCATGAAATTCAAATGTTGATTTATAATGTTTTTTAATTATTATTTTAATTTTTGTTCCTTAAAAAAATTATAATTCTTATTTTTGAGATTGAAAAAAATTACAATGCTACGAGGATGAAGTACCCTCAAGAATTTCAATTATATCCTATCTAGAAGTTGGTATAAATTAAACTACGAGAAGTATTGACTTTCTTATTGTAATATGTTACATTCAGTTTATAATCCAAAAAATAAGAATCTTTATAATAAGACTACAAGTAGAAAACAAGAATAATTTCTCAATCAGTCATATTTCTCGAATGACTCTTTCTTACCTCAATTAACTTCTTGACCGATAATATCAAATACAGATAAACTACCTCAATTAATTTATTGACCGATAATTAATCCTGTCGTCTTCACCCCTTTCGAAATATTTTACTTCATTTAATTTCATTCCGTATGGGGGAGACGTTAAACCCATTTAGTTTCATACCGAACAAGCACTACTGTTCCCGGCATTTTTAAACGCCTGGGTTCTCAGCCACATATCAGTTCCCATTGACTCCCAGCTCGAGGCACCATGGCGCATCCAGTGGAGGACGCCAGCGAGGAAAGCATCTTCGGATCTCTGACGAGCGAACAATTCTACCACAAGCACCACGTTGTCCACGAGGAGTCCTTCATGGAAGACAAGCGCGGCATGAAGATCTTCACGCAGTTGTGGCGCCCCAAGGAAGCAACGGCACCGCTCCGTGGCCTGGTGGCGATGGTGCACGGCTTCACGTGTTCCAGCGGGTGGCTGCTGGAGCTGACGGCCATCGCCATCGCCAAGCAGGGCTTCTGCATGTGCGCCCTCGACCACCAGGGCCACGGCCTCTCCGAGGGTCTCCGCGGCCACATCCCCGATATAAACCCCGTGATTGACGACTGCATTCAGTGCTTCGACGCCTTCCGGGCCCGAAACCCGGGGCTGCCGGCGTTCCTGTACGCGGAGTCCCTGGGCGGCGCCATCGCCCTCCTCATCCACCTCCGTCAGCGGGGCGCCTGGGCGGGCGCGGTGCTCAGCGGTGCCATGTGTGGGATCTCGGCCAAGTTCAAGCCCCCGTGGCCGCTGGAGCACCTGCTGCCCGTCGTGGCCTGGGCCGTGCCGAAATGGCGCGTCGTGCCCACCAAGAGGATGTCCACCGTGGCGTTGAAGGAGACATGGAAGCGCCGACTCGCAATGCGGAGCCCCCACGCCAGCGACTTGCCGCCACGTGCCGCCACCGCGCTGGAGCTCATGAGGGTGTGCAGCGAGCTGCAGGGTCGCTTCGCTGAGGTGACGCTCCCGCTGCTGATTGTGCACGGCGGCGATGACATGGTGTGCGACCCCGACTGCGTGAAGGCCTTGTATGAGGAAGCCGGGAGTACGGATAAAACGCTCAAAATATACGAAGGCATGTGGCATGGGCTGGTTGGCGAGCCTAAGGAAAACGTGGATAGGGTTTTCGGGGACGTATACGCCTGGCTACGAGAACGGGCAGACAAGGCTAGAGATAGGCGTGCCGATTAACTAAATAAAATTATGTTAATAAACACAATGTGGATTGCTGTTTAAATTTTTGGGTATATTTGTTTGTGTAAAGTATTAGTTTGACCTGTGTTTTTTGAATGTATGTTGGCTTTACCTGAGTTTTGTACTCTTTAAGAGTTAAATAATAACAATGTGTAATAAGTATTGTTGAAAGCAATCTTAAAATTTAAATAAAGTATTTTTTTTTTTTTCCTGCTTATAATGAGATTACTTATTTGGGTCAAGCGCCTCGATTTTTTTTCGGTTATCGAAATTTGAGCCTTTTTCGTGGACGCTCCTACATAACATCTTACGCTTAAGTCTTGAGCGTTTTGTGTGGGTGACTATCGTAATAAACAGTCAGTCAGTCACATGTTTCTATAATTGCAGAGTAAAATTGAACGGTATTGTTTATTTAATGTAGTTATTTAATTATATTTTAGATATTAAAATATAGTATATAATTTTATTTTGAAAGATTTAATTTTTTTTTTTTATAATATGTTTAATGCCAATTCTAGTCAGATTATATTTAGGTTATAGATAATAAAAAATACATGTTTATTTATTTATTTTTAAAAAATAGATGCACATAAGGCATGATGTAATAAAAATACGTGTTTATTTATTTATTTATTTTTAAATAGCTGCACATAAGGCATGATGTTAGAAAAAACTATAATTAGGAATCAGTTATGAAATTAGAAAAATTATTATGAAGAGGAGAGTTAGAGAGGAATAAGAGGATTGTAATTGGATTTAATGTTGAAAATATTAAATTTAGTTAAATGAAAAAAGAGTTAAAGAAAAAAAAGAAAGTAAATTAGGGAAGGAGAAATTTAAAAAGTTAAGAAGGTTACGATTAAATTTGATGTTATAGAAAATAAATTTTAACTTTATAGTTAAATTAAGGAAATAATCGCTGCAGAGCTAGGGTTTCGACCAACAGAGTAGCAGAAGGGTGAAACCAGCAGACGCCAATAGCCGGAGAGTGGAGTAGCAGTCTCCAAGTGTGGGGAGGGAGGAGATGTCGATGGGCGGGAAGTCGTCTGTAGGGGAGCTCGGGAGCGGCTACGGTTCGTGTCTTGGGCGCAGCGGAGCAATCGAAGGGCACCAGGGATCCGAAGGTGTGGAAGCGTCCGGACCCATTGAAGAAGACCGGGTTGTTGACGATGTCAGTCGGGGTAAGGACCCACCAAACAAAGGGGGTGGTGGGGCTCAAAAGTCTTATGCCCAGGCAGCGGCCTCAGAAACCCTAAATGGGTTTTTTACCAAAGAGTTGTTTCCGGTTGGGGATGAGTTGGACATCCCGGTGGAAGTTCTTTCAAGCTTCATGGAGTTTGAGAAATTTACCCTCATAGGCAAATTCATTGGCGGTCGTCTTGACATGGAAACTATATGAAAGTGGGTAGCAAGCAAATGGAGGACTTCTAGTCATATGGAGCTAGCGGCCCTATCCCGAGGTTTTTTTTCCATTAGACTGAACAATAAGGAGGATTACTGTAAAATTTTGGCTGGCAGGCCATGGTTTCCGGGCCGCGAAGTTTATTCCTTAGGAAGTGGGACATGGATTTCAGTCCTGATACCCAGAACATCAACATTGCCCCAATATGGGTTAGGCTCCCGAATCTTCCCCTCTTTGGCTGGCATGAAAATGTCATAAGGGGTATTGCGCGCTCCATTGGGGAGTTGGTCACCATTGACCCACCCACCCAAGCTCGAACAAGGTTTGTCCAAGCCCATTTTTGCGTTCTAGCAGATTTGGAGGTGGAACTCCCAAATTTCATCACTCTTCGGTCTAGAGGTACCTTTCTTCATAAACAAGCTATTGTCTATGAAAATAGACCAGCTTTCTGCCCCCAATGTCGGTCCCAAGGGCACCTCCAATCCTAGTGTCCTCTTCAAAAACTAGGTAAGCAAAAGCATGAAAATGACAACCCCTTGGAGCATGGGGAAGGTCAGGCGAAGCAGTCAAATATTCCAGATGCGAAGGGTCATGAATCTCTAGGCCCCTCTAGAGTCTGCATCGGACTCTCTCAGCCTAAAGAGAATCCCACTCTCCAATCGGACCCCGAGCAACTTGAGGCTGACAATCAGCAAGGAGCAGACTCCCACTTGGAAAGTGAATCACAGGAAGAGAAGGAACGAACCCCATCCCAAATTGTGACTCAGACTGTTTCTTTGCCCCAAAATATGGGTCATCCCGATTTCAGCCAGTCGTAGACGATGCTAGAAGATTACCTCTTAGGAAGGAGGGGTGAACAATCCGGTCACATTAGCCCCCGAAACACGAGGAGTCAAAAGCAAAGTGTGGATTTTGGTAGTGAGAGGAAGCAGGGCCGTCCTCCTAACAAATACAGGCAGGACAAAGAGACAACAAATGACGTTGCAAATGGAACCCAACGTTTGCTGGTTCTAGATGACTGTGGCACTCAGACGGATGAAGCACATGCATCAAAACCTCCCCCTCAACAAGGAAGGGGAGGCAAGAAAAACCTCAAACTATCTAGATGAAAGTCCTCTCATGGAATGTGAGAGGACTGAACGGTGCAACCAAACGAAGGTTAGTGGCTAATCTCCGTAGGAGGACTAATCCTTCCATCCTTATTTTGCAAGAGACCAAGGTCGATGCTATCTCCTCTGATAAAGTTGCGAAGGCCATTTGGGCCAAGGCAAATTGTCTATCCAGCCCTGCAGTGGGAACAGCGGGAGGAATCATGGTTCTGTGGGACCCTTCGAGGTTTGAGGGCAACCTACTATCAACTTCCAACAAAATCATCAATGTACTGTTCCAATCCAAAACCACCAATTTTTCCTGGATTATGTCCAACGTTTATGCTTCAAATTCTGCCACAGAGAGCAGAAATGTGGAAAGCTATCTCTCAGATGAGGGAGAATTTTAGTAATTTTCCTTGGGTTTTAGGGGTTGAATTCAATTGTCCCCTTCATCCTTCAGAAAAAAAGGAGGATCCTACCACTTCAGCCGTAGCTTGGAGGACTTTAGGGATTTTGTCTCTACTAATGGCTTGCTCGACATCGAACTCAAAGGGGCTTCCTTCACTTGGAGTAACAGAAGGATTGGGAGCGGTTTGATTCAAGTCAAGCTCGACAAATTTTTTATGTCCCAAGAAGCCATTCCTATCCTTGGCGGGGCTATCCTTTCGGATCTTCCAAGGATTGGGTCTGACCATAACCCTATTTTCTTGGAGGCGGATGATGGGCCTATTTTTAAAACCCCTTCAGATTTGAATCCATGTGGATCTCTCACAAGGACTTCAAAGGTTTGGTTTCAGCGTGGTGGCAATTGAAGGTGGAAGGAAATGCTCCTAAGAGGGTGGCTCTAAAGCTCAAAATGGTCAAAGAAAAGTTGAAAGTTTGGAATAAAGAGGTTTTTGGCAACATTTTTGAGTCCAAAAAATCCATCTCTAAGAACCTGAAGGTTTTGGAGGAAAGGATGGAACTCGAAGGTTACACTGAGGGTCTCAGGGAGGAAGAGCGGAGTCTTTTGGTGGACTTTCATTCTATTCTCACTAGGGAGGAAACGTTTTGGCGCCAGAAATCTCATGACCTTTGGTTGAAGAATGGAGACACCAACACGAGGTTTTTCCACGCGTCTACTATGAGGCACAGAGGGGCCAACAAGATCAAATAAGTGGCTTGTAAGGATGGGCGCATTACCAGGGAGATAGAGGAAATCAGGAGCGAAGTGGTTGACTTTTTTCAAGATTTTCTTGGCACTCCTCCGGACAACAACCTTCAGGTCCAAAAATCTCTGCTCACCAATTTTTTGACTAAAGTCCCCCATGAGGTAAGCATTAAGCTTATGGAACCTTTTTCCTCGTCCGAGATTAAGGAAGCATTGTTCTCCATGCAACCAGATAAGGCCCCTGGCCCCTATGGTTTCCCCCCCGATTCTTCCAAGTCATGTGGGAGGTCGTGGGTCCGGATGTGTGCGATGCTATTTGGGTTATTCAAGCTTCCAGATCCATCCACCCGAAACTCAATTCCACATTTCTTGCCCTCATTCCTAAGTCTCCTGCCTGCAAAATTTTCTCTGACTATCGACCCATCAGCCTGTGCAATATTTTTTACAAGATTCTTACCAAGTCTATAGCCAATAGACTCAAAACAATCCTCCCCATCCTGATTGATCCTTGTCAGGGAAGCACTGTTAAAGGCATAAACATTCTTGATGGTGTCATCACTGTCCATGAGACCCTTCATTCCGCTTACCGCTCCAAGAATGCTACTCTTTTTCTTAAGCTCGACATGAACAAAGCCTTTGATCGGGTTGATCGAAAGTTTTTGTGTGCAGTCCTCCTCAAGTTCGACTTTCATCCCCACTGGATTGACCTTGTCTACAGTTGTATATCCACTCCCTTTTTTCTATCCTGGTCAATGGGTCCCCAGCTGGGTATTTCCAAAGTGTCGGAGGCCTTATACAGGGTGATCCTTTATCCCACATTATTTTTATTCTTCTGGCAGAGGTTCTGAGTTGGTCCATGAAAGAGGCTCTTCGTCAAAACAAGATTTCTAGCATTTTGTCGACTTCTAGAGTTGATCTTGTCACTCATCAACAATTTGTGGATGACACCCTCATCTCCACTGGGGCGTCCGTTGCCCAAGCCAAATCGCTCAAGCGAATCGTGTCCCGTTATGAGCAAGCTATAGGGCAAAAGGTCAATTACATCAAGAGCAAAATCTATTTTATTAACACTCCCCTGCACAGGCAACTTCGGATTACTAGAATTCTTGAATGCACTATTGATTCCCTTCCTACGTCCTATCTGGGGTTGCCTCTATCTTATAGCGGGTGGGCAAGTGGGGATATGTGGAACATGATTCTTGAGCGCCTTCACAAGAAACTCAAAACTTGGAAGGGCAAACTCCTGTCACAAGCCGAAAAAGCCACCCTTACCAAAGCTTGTCTTCAGGGGATCCCGACCTACTTCATGTCGGTGTTCATGCTTTCAGTTGCAGTTCACTCCAAAATTGAGAAGATTCAGAGGACCTTTCTATGGTTTGCTAGCGAAGAGAAATCTAGACTCCCCCTTGTTTCCTGGGACAAAGTGTGTTCGAGGATAGAACAAGGCGGTCTGGGGTTGAGAAGATCAAGACTTATGAATTTGGCTCTGATAGCGAAGCACGCTTGGAGGATTCTATCTAGCGACCTAGTGGAGTGGGTTAATTTGGTTAAAAAGAAGTATCTTTGTCCCATTTCCTTCTTGGATGCTGAGACCTCCTCCGTGGCGTCGACCTTTTGGAAATCTGTGCTCCAAACCCGACATTTGATCAGCTTGGGAGCCCGCTGGATTTTGGGTGATGGCAACCTCATTTTCTTTTGGAAGGATAGGTGGGCAACTAAAGAAGCCCTTGGGTCGAGGGTGGATCTCACTGGGCTGAGAGGTTTGACTGACCCTAACTCCCAACTCAGGGTGGCAGAGTTCATATACTGGAGCACCTGTTTTCCTCGGTGGAAGATTCCGGTTGTGGAGGGGTTTAATAATGAGGTTACATTTCTTTCAAATATCCTCTAGTCGATTTTAATTCCTTCTGCCAGGAGGAATGACAAAATCATCTGGAGTGGTACGGAGGATGGGCTTTTTTTTGTTAAATCAACTTATGAGTTTCTTACCACCAAGACTGCTCTGGACTACAGGTGGAATACTATGTGGAGGAAAGGAGTCATCCCTAAAATCAACTTCTTTGCGTGGATTGCTTTCCACAACAAAGCCTTAACAATTGAAAACCTTCACAAGAGAGGTTTTGCCTTCCCCAACAGGTGTTACTTGTGTCTTGCAGATTGCGAGACGAGGGATCATTTATTCTTGCATTGCCCATTTTACAACTCTGTTCTTAGTATTGTCCTATCCTCCTTCCAAATCCTATGGTGCTCTCCCCGTTCCCTCAGAGATGCTTTCCACCAATGGCCTAATCCTTTCAAGAATCCCAAACTCCGCTTCCTCCTCGAGGCCTCCTTCCATCATTCAATTTGGAAAATTTGGTTAGAGAGGAATGCTAGAATCTTTGGTAGAGCTCCTAGAGGGCCCCATTATGTTGCTCAAAGGGTGTTGTCCTACACCATCGAGAATTATATTGCTGTTCCAAGTCCCCGTCCCTACCTTTCGAGCGAAGAAGCGAGTCTCAAAATGATGAATCTTTGACCATTTCTGGAGGTTGTTAAAGGGCTCTGTCGAAGGAATATTGTTTGGACCAAACCCCCCATGGGGTGGATTAAATTAAACTTTTATGGAGTGGCTAAGGGGAATCCTGGGCCCACTGGTGTTGGGGGTGTTGTCAGAGATCATGATGGGAATCTTGTGATGGCCTAATGTGAAGATTTGGGCTCCTAGACAAATCACTATGCCGAAGCCTGAGGCGCTTTGAAAGGTATTCAGATACTATCTAAGGATCCTCGACCTCTTATTATTGAGGGTGACTCACTCAACATCGTGAATTACCTTCTTGGCACCAAAAATCCATCTTGGAAAGTCTACAACATCATCCTCGAGGCAAGAACACTTCTCTCCTATCATGGTAGGTGGAAAGCAAATCATACTTTGAGAGAAGGTAATCGCGTGGCTGACCACATGGCCAACAAAGGGCTCATGACCACATGTCCGGTCGTGTGGCGGTCTCGCTTCCCATCCGAGGTGGAAAGGTTGGCCAGAGCAGACATCCATTCATGAAGCTTTCCTTGCGCAGTTTTTGGAAAGCCCCCTCCGATGAGTTTTGGTGTGGCGTGGCAATTTTGTCTACTTAGCTATCCATGGTGTCTTGTCTGTTTTGCTTTCCTCATTTCATTTCTTCGGGCTCTACTTGGTGTTCCTTTGGTTTTGTCCTATTTCTTTTTCATTGGGTTTCTAGGCCTAAAATCCCTTTTTACAGTTTCCAAGTCTTTAGCATTAGGATGGCTTTACTTGCAATTAGGCTTATTGTTACATCCAAGAGGTATGATGCATCATTAGAAATATGGCTAATTTTGTACATAAGGTTTTGGAATCCTCTATAAAAACCCATTGTTAATATATTAAAATAATTACCAAAAAAAAACATTCAGACTGACATTGAAGATATGGAAAAATTAAGACTAATTTGTCATTTCGTGGGTTTTCATTTGATCGTATTTGCTTTCAAAGTCTGGGCTACAAAAAGCTAGAAAACTAAAGGTGAATTACAAATATCTATTTATCCAAATGGTTATTTTCTTGTTTTATTTGCTAATAATGAAGATAGAGAGAAAAATTTTCAAGGGGGTCCCTGGTTCTTTGGAAGGGCAAGGCTTTTCATGAAGCCCTGGCATACTAAATTTAAAGCTAAAGAAGAGATGCCTTCTACAGGTCCCATGTGGGTTAGACTCTTTGGCCTCCCAATTGAATTTTGGAATTCGATTATTTTTTCTTCAATTGGAAACTCTTTAGGCACATTTATGATGATTGTTGATTGTACTCAAAAATTTGAACATATTATTTATGCTCGAATTTGTGTTTTAATGGATTTTGACAAACCCCTACCTAAAAAGATCACTTTACAATTTGAGGAGGATACTTGGGAGCAAGTAGTGGACTATGAGAACATTCCTTTTCATTGTAGAATTTTCCATGAGTATGGTCATTTGGCTAGTGTTTTCCCAAATAAAATTCTAGATCAAAAGAAAGAAGATATAAATTCAACAGGTTTCCAAATGCCTAAGAAGAAGAACACTCAAAAAAACCAGTTATGAAGGATCAATCAAATTTATCTACTAATATGTTTGAAATTCTTTCCACAAATGAGGTCCCAAGTGAGGAAGAGAAAATAATGGAAATATAAATCTTAGAAACACAATTTAAAGATAAAGGGAAGAACTTAGAGACAAACCAACAAATCAAAGGTTTTCAATAGAAAAAAGGGAGAAAATATTCACAAGAAAAACAATATTTTAAATGTTAAAACTTCAAATAATACAAGTCCTAATATAGACTTTGTTGAACCTTCTGGTAACATTTTGATTGTGTACAAGCATTCTTCAAGGCTAGAAGCCATCTCAGATTCAATTGGAGTAAGTCAAAAAACAGGGAAAAAAAAACTAAGATGGATTCTAATCAAAAGGTAGGTTGCAAGACTAATCAATATCATATGGTAAAAGAAGGTGAAAAGCTTGTAGAGGAAGGTAAGATTAATGCCCTTCCCAACTTTTTTAGCCCTGGTATTAATGAATATCATCACTTGGAATATTAGAGGACTCAAAGGGAGTCTTTCAAAACAAAATGAAATTAGAAGAATGATTAAGATAAATCATCCACATCTTGTTTTCCTTCAAGAAATGAAGATGTCAATAGAGGATATGGAATCAATTGCTAGTAAAATTTGGCCAGCTGGAAAAGTGGTTTCCCTCAGTTCCCAAGGGACTTCTGGTGGCATTGCTTACCTTTGGGACCCAAAAGAGGTAGTTATTCACCATATGGTTGGCAATTGGGGTATTTTGGCTATAATTATTCAAAGCAGACATTCCAACCAAATTATGCTTTGCATTACTGTTTATGCTCCGACTAATTTGGAGGAAAAAAGAAGACAATGGAAGAATATTACTTATATTATCTCTCATTTTCCTGAAGCTTGGATCTTGATCGGAGGATATTTCAATACCATCCTCTCTCTAGATGAGAAAATGGGGGAAATAGAAATTTGGATAGGAGCACTGACCTCATGAGCGAATATATTACAAACCTCCATCTTGTGGACATCCAACCAGATAATGGCCTTATGACTTGGTCTAACATAAGGCAAGGCTTAGCTTGTATAATGGAGAGATTGGATAGGTTCTTGCTCTCTGAAAATTTCTTAATCCATGGTCACATTCCTAAAGTGAAGACTCTTAACAATGTTGGTTTGGATCACTGGCCTGTCATGGTGGAAATGTGGAAAACCAATGTGAGTTTCTCTCCTTTTTTATTTCAATTAATGTGGCTTAGAGATAGTTCCTTTAAACCTTGAGTGCAACAATGGTGGAAGGAAGGTAAACCTAGGTATGGGACTAAGATGTTCTATTTTACCAAAATATTGCAATACATTAAATCCAAAATCAAGACTTGGAACTGGAAGGAGTTTGGGGATGTTCATAAAAAAACATGAAGTTATTGCTCAACTTGAAAATTTGAATAAAAAAATCCATTTAGATGGCCTCATAGAGAGTACAAGTGCAGATGAAATTAAACTCACAGCTCAGTTAGAGGAATGGGAAAAAAGATAACTCTTATGGAAGCAAAAATCTAGAATTCAATGGCTCAAAGAAGGTGATCGAAACACAAATTTCTTCCACAAATCTCTTCTAGCTCGAAGATCTCACAAATTTATTTCTTCCCTGAAATCAAATTATGGAGATGTTGTCTACACTTGGGATGGCATGAACTCTATTGTTGTCAATTACTTTTCCAATATTTTTGCTGCTACTCCTCTTGAATCGGCTTCTCAACAAAATGTTCTTCAAGAAATCCCTTCTCTTATCACTTCTGAGGAGAACTCTATTTTTACTACTCCTATTACTATCAATGAGCTTCAACAGGTAGTTTTTAAAATGCAAAAATGGAAAACCCTAGGTCCTAATGGTTTTCCCATTGAGTTCTACCAAGAGTTTTGGGATATCCTTCATGCTGATTTATTAGAGGTGGTGGAAGAAGCCAGGAAAGCCAAAGAAATTTTGAAGGTTATCAATAAAAATTATATTACTCTTGTTCCAAAAGCTCAAGAGGCTGAACATATCTCAAATTTTAGACCTATTGCTTTATGTAATTTTCTTCTCAAAATCATTACTAAGATCATGGCAGAAAGGTTGAAGCCTCTTTTGCATAAGATTATTTCCCCTAAACAAGGAGGTTATGTGGAAGGGTGTCAAATAGTTGATGAGATAGTTCTTTCTTAGGAAGCCATCCATTCCATGGATATGCAAAAATATCCTTCCATGTTCATTCGGTTAGACTTATCCAAAGCTTATGATAGAGTGGATTAGCACTTCCTTATCAAAGTTTTGAGGCAATTTGATTTCTCTCAGGATTGGATGGATTGGATTATGGGATGTATCTCTTCAGTTTCCTACTTAGTTCTTATCAATGGTAGGCCTTCTCAATTATTCCTAGATTCTAGAGGTATTAGGCAAGGTGACCCCCTATCCCCTTATTTATTCATCATTATTGCTGAATGCTTAGGTAGGGCTATAACCAAAAAGAGAAAGACAATCTATCTCTCATATTTAATTTGTTGATGACTCTACTATTTTAGGTAAAGCTACAATTAAGGAATCTTCTACTATTAAGCAAATCATTAGCTATTTTTCTAAGGCTACCGGGCAATTGATCAATGAAGATAAATCTAAAGTCATTTTATTTCACTGCTCTTCCAGACAGGAATCCATGGTCTTGGATAAATTAAGATAAAAGAAGACCTCCCTTCCAATCACTTATTTAGGTATTCCCACCAATATTCAAAGACAAAAAAAAAGATTGGAATTGGTTGTTGGACAAAGAAGAAAATTGGAAAGTGGACCAATAGGTGGCTTTCTTCTAGGGGTAGAATCACCTTGGTAAAATTAGTCCTTCAGGCTATTCCTATTTATGTTTCTACCATGTTGAATATCCCAAAGGTTGTTCTTCAAGAAATGGATCAAATCAATCATTGGTTCCTCTGGAGTGGTACTAAGGAGAAAATAAAATGGGCCTTGGTGAAATGGGACACTTTATGTCTTCCTAAGAATGAAGGGGGTTAGGATTATGGTCTGCTATTAATAACAACAAATATTTAGCTAATAAATTATATTGGAGGATTTTGCATAACCCCAATGCTCTTTGGGCCAATAATCTCCGTGCTAAATATGCTGAGAACAAAAGTCCTAAAGACCTTGTTCACTATCAATTGCCTTCCAAAGTTTCTCCCATTTTAGCAGTTCTTAAGACTGGTGAGGATTTGATAAAAAAATTATTTTGGATCATTCATAATGGTCAACAAGAAAATTTTTGGACAGATTATTGGGATGGTCACAAGCATTTGATAACTCAGTTTCTCGATTAGAGGCCTTGGATGGAGGAGCTTCACCGAGCTAACTGGATGAAGGTGGCTAATTATTGTAGGTACCATACTGGTAATTCAGAGGTTGGTAGATATTGGATCCCTATTGAGGATAGACCTATTCAAATCCTAAAAAGGCAAAGACAAGATATCCAGTGCATCCTTCATATGGGATCTCTCTCTTGGTCCCATGATAAATATTGTTTTGGATGGAAAAACACTACTAAGGGTGAGTATTCAGTTGCTCAAGGTTATTTGGCCTTATGACATAATAATCCCAACCAATCATCTGACATCTTTTCTCAGTTGTGGGCTCAAAGTCTCTGGCCTAAGGTGAGGTTCTTTACTTGGCTTTTATTGCATCACAAGGTGCTTATTAGGGAGCATCTTATGAAGCGTGGTTTTCATGGCCCTTTTAGATGTGAAATGTGTGGAGAGAATGTGGAAACTCTCAGCCATCTTTTTATTGAGTGTAATTTAGCCTCTAAGCTTTGGAGGAGAATGGCCACTTTACTTGGCTTACAATGGTCCAATTTTTTTACTTTTGAACAACTTTGGAGGGATTGACCTAATCAAGAGGGCGTTGATCATTTTATTAGGCAATTAGTTTGGATGGGTTCTACCATTATTCTTTGGAATATCTGGAATGAAAGGAACAACCAAATTTTTAATCAAGAAAGGAAGGATATTCACTATATTTGAAAAAAGAACATTTCCAACTTAGTTGAATTAGTCCATCAACTCCTTAATCACCCCCAAAACTCCCACCAAAGATGAGATCAAGTGATGCAAAGATTGAATATTAACTCTTCTAAGAGAAACCAGCTTAAAGGGAATGTGAGTAATTGCAAGATGGATAGAACAAGAAATTGGCAACCTCCTCCTAAGGATTTTGTAAAAGTCAATACTGATGGAGCCTCTAGAGGGAACCCTGGAAAAGCTAGTGTGAGAGGAATTGGTAGACTTTCAGATGACTCCCTAGTTTTTACTTTTGCTGATAATTTGGGTATTATATCCAATAACCTTGTTGAGGGGTATGGTATCCTTAGAGGTATTCAAGAGGCTACTAAGGTTGGATGGGAAAATGTAATAATTTAGTCTGACTCTTAACTCATTTATATTATGAAGACTCCTAAGAATCATAAGGCTGATTGGAGAATAAAAAGAATTATTGAGAAGATTCAGTTAATCCAGATGGGATTTTTGAAAGTTGATTACAATCATGTAGTTAGAGATCAAAACAAGAGTGTTGATGCTTTAGCTAATTGGGCTTGGACAAAGGTGATCTTACTTGCTACGACCACCCTCCTATATGGTGGGCTTCACAAATAGGGGAAGCTCTTCTCTCTATCATTTCTTTGGATGACTCCAGTTTTGGAGGTACCTAGTTTTTTCTTGCTTTATTTTTTCTTCTCTTTGGTTTGGTCAGGGTATTTTAGTTCCCTAGCTCAAACTAATCTTTCTTTTGTTTCCTCTGTTTATTATTGCCTTAATAGTCTTCTGGTCTAAAAATGTCATTGGTGTGTTCTATTTTTTTCTTTCTATTTATCTGTGTGTGTGTGTTTTTTTTTGTTTTAGTGTTTTTTGTTGTTCTTATGTTTTTATTGTTTTGTATTTTTTGTTGTTGTGTTTTTGTTGTTCTTGTGCTTGTGTTTTTGTAGGTTTGTGTTAATTGATATTTTTGTGTTTTGGTGTGTGAGTGTTTTCTATGTTTTTATTTTTCTCTGTTGTTTGTTGTTGGTTGTTTTTTATTTTTTATTTTTTTAATTTTATTTTATTATTTTTTAGGTTTTGGTTGTTTTTATTTTTCATGTTTTTGTTGGTTGTGTCTTTGTAGTATTTTGTTGTTTTTTGTTATATTGTTCTTGTGTTTTTTGTGTGGTTCGTGTTGTGTTTTTTTTTTTATCTTATTGTGTGTGTTTTTGTTTGTGCTTTATCTTTTTGACACAATCAAGGAGCATGTTTTTTTATTTTTTGTTTTTTTTTAATCTTTTTGTATGTTTGTGTTTGTGTGTTTTTATTTTTTGTTGTTTCAGGTTTGCTCCTTGAGTATGTGTAGCGACCCCGAGGAAGCGGCGCACCGTCCACTACTCTATTTGCGAATATTATTTATCTTATTCATATTTAATCATGCATTAAATGAAAGATACAACCAAAATTACAAAGAAATGAATAGATAATGTTTTTTATTGCTTTTTCTCAAGTTCGATTACATATAGATCCCTCTAAGGGATTCCCTTCATTTGATATAGATTTTACAAAGTAGGGTAGTGGATGTATGATATCCCCTCACAAGGGGTGATGCACTCTCGTAGGCTTCTTGATGACGCACACAGAACTGTATGAGGGCTTACAGATGCCTCCTTCTCCAAGGCTAGTTCCTAGAGGGATCCGTTTGCTCTCGTATATTGATAACCTTTCCAGTGAACCTGTAGTCCTACAAGCATGAAAACAACAACAAAAACTCAACTATCCGAGATTGCCTCCTCGGATGAGGTTGTTAGAAATAACCCTAATGATAAATAGAAATATGCTCAATGACAATAGAAACTAATGCTATGAATGCTAATAAATGTAATAAACTAGATCTATGCTAATGGCGTGAAAGTATGTAACA
The DNA here is from genome assembly GCA_028583015.1 of Wollemia nobilis. Lineage (NCBI taxonomy): Eukaryota > Viridiplantae > Streptophyta > Pinopsida > Araucariales > Araucariaceae > Wollemia > Wollemia nobilis. The sequence continues at coordinate 4,899,277 of JAQPPZ010015863.1, read as the reverse complement.
AGCTAAATGAAAGAAAGAAATTTTAAGAACCCTATATTAGGCCTGCGAGCCACTGTCCGAGACAGTAGCCGCTAAGATGAAAACCCGTCTCTATTGCTCCAAGGCTATGGATCTAAGCTTATTGCCAATGTTGAAATGATTATTGTTTCTTGTCGGATGTGTTGAATATATTGTAGATAATAAACCCTCAATCGGCTAGCACTTCATTGCTCCTCAAAGGTGCTCCAATTTGCTCTCTGATCCAATAGGGCTTCGTTGTAAAAATTATCTCCAAGGGAAGCTCTCTAAGTCTCCAAAAGCTCTCCTCAATGATCCAACCTATTCAATTTTTGATCCCTTAGTGCTCTTAGGTTTGCACCTTATAATGTGTTTGAAGCCCTAGGTCAATGTCCAACCCTAGGACTAAATTCTGCATGCACACTAGATGTTAGCATGAGAAGTTTTATCTTTTTTTGTGCTTGAAGGCCAGTTAAAGTGATGTCTAAATCTAGACTTGAGTTTCTCATGTAGACTGGTTGTGAGGAGGAATGCAAAGTTACCCCCGCTCGGATTTATTGCATGCAAACTACCACTTCAACCCGATATTTGGGCAATCCGTCATGATAGTTCATGTTTTAGGGCTAGCTGTTGTCATCAATAACAACTAGATGTGACCGCTCTAGTCTAAAACTGCTAGCTACAACTACTAGCTAGCTGCTCTAGCCTACAATGGCCAATATTGCTAGTCGCTCTAGTCTACATATGCTAAGCTAGCCGCTCAACTGACCGCTCTAGTCTATAGCTGCTAAGCTTAAATGGGCTAACACTGCCATTTTGAGTGGTTAGGACCATTGCTTGCTCTTGGAAAGATCTAAAATTGGTCATATGGTCTTCATATGTGCTCATATGAGTAGTTCTCCTCAACATGACATGTTTTAGGTGTCTACAAATATCCATTTTTATGATGCATTATGTGGGAAAAACACAACGCAAAGCAAAAAAATAGATCACCTATGGCCATATTATGAGTTGACCAAAGGTTTGTGATACCTTTGGGGCATTTTGTGATTTGACCAAAGGGCTTATACCCTTTGGGGTCTTTCTGAGTTGACCAAAGGGCTTATGCCCTTTGGGGCATTTGTGAGTTGACCAATGGGCTTATGTCCTTTGGGGACTTTGTGAGTTGACCAAAGGTTTTATGCCCTTTGGGACCTTTATGAGTTTGACCAAAGGACTTATGCCTTTTGGGGCCTTTGTGAGTTAAATAAAGGGTTTATGCCTTTTGGGTATCTTTATTTATGACCAAAGGGCTTGTGATGCCTTTTTGGGCTTTTTGTTTTTGACCAAAGGGCTTACGTCTTTTGGGGTTTTTTGTTTTTTACCAAAGGGTTTGTGGTGCCTTTTGGGTCTTTTTGTTTTTGACCAAAGGGTTATGCATTTTGGGTTTTTTTTTTTTACCAAAGGGCTTATGTCCTTTGGGGCATTTTGGTTTGATCAAAGGGCTTATCCCCTTTGGGGTGTTTTGGTTTGATCAATGGGTTTATCCCCTTTGGGGCATTTTGGTTTGACCAAAGGGCTTATCCCCTTTGGGGCATTTTGGTTTGACCAAAGGGCTTATCCCCTTTGGGGCGTTTTGGTTTGACCAAAGGGCTTATCCCCTTTGGGGTGTTTTTGTTTGACCAAAGGGCTTGGACCTTTGAGGCATTTTGGTTTGACCAAAGGGCTTATCCCCTTTGGGGCATTTTCGTTTGACCAAAGGGCTTATCCCCTTTGGGGCATTTTGGATTGATTGCTGATTAGGGGAGGTATGATACCAATAATGCCCCAGTTTATTTTTAGCAAATATTTTTGTTTTGATTTTATGTTATGGATGCAATGATGGATGCTATGCCTAGATAATGATTTGATTTTTCTATATGTATGTAATGTGCTGGTGACATGTGCTAGCTAGATGATGGACGTATGCTTTAGATGGTATGATCTAGATGATGATGATGGATGCATATGTGGATGCATGTTTAATTTTGGTGTATTGTATGCATCTAACTCATGTTGTTATGATATGGTAAATGAAATGTGTGAAATGCATTATGATGGTGATCTAATGTACATGAACCTATATGCTTTAAGCACTTTTAAAACATAAGGAATAAATGTAATATGAGTCTAATAAATATATATTAATTTTTATGAGTATTTTTATTAATTATATAATATTGAATTAATTATATAAGATTGAATTAATTATATTTGTATTATATCAAGAAAATATTGAATTAGTTATATAAAATTAAAATGAGCTTTATATATTATAATATATTTTTTGATTTATTTTACGGAATTGAAAAAAAATTATATGGTAGAATTTTGGTGAGTCAAACATTTAGTGGATTTAAATTTATTTGTGAATGTTGGTATTTGAATTTACTTTTGCACATTTTATTTGTAATTATTTGTGTTCAAACCTAGATCTCTATAATTTTTTAGAGTTTGTCCATGAGATTAAGTTTACCCATGAAATTCAAATGTTGGTTTATAATGTTTTTTAATTATTATTTTAATTTTTTTCCTTAAAAAAAATTATAATTCTTTTTTTTGAGATTGAAAAAAATTACAATGCTATGAGTATGAAGTACCCTCAAGAATTTCAATTATATGCTATCTAGAAGTTGGTCTAAATTGAACTAAGAGAAGTATTGATCTCCTTGTTGTAATATGTTATAGTCAACTTATAATCCAAAAACAAGAATCCTAATAATATGACTAACAAGTGGAAAACAAGAATAATTTCTCAATCAATCATAATTCTCGAATGACTCTTACCTGAGTACAAAAATAGGACTCAAGTTTCAATTCTAAAGACAAATACTATTTGAAGTTTGTCTTTCTATAAAATAAAGGTAAGGGTCCCTTTCAAACCCCTCCCTCCTTTGTTTTTTGCTATTAATAGATATATGATATGATCCTTAATAAGAGGAGGATTGTGAGGAAACCTCAATTCCTCTAACCACTTCTTCCCTCTATTAAGTGCATGTTGGAAGATTTAAACCATATTTTGAAAGACCATATGCTTCTACATTTAGTTCCATATAGATGTGATTGTATGAAATTTCTATTATAGAAGATTCTAATAATTTCACTTGCTCATAGAAAGGACCGAGGAGCAAGTTTTTAAATTCAACATGATTTGCAACCCAACTTATCACCAGTTTTGAATCTCCATAAATTTATAAAGTTGTAATTCCTTGCTTCAATGCTATTCTCATCAAGAGGATTAATATGCTTTCCATTCAACCATATTATTTGTTCCTTTCTCTAAACATGCATTGAGGACCACAAAGGATAGCACACATTTTTACTATATTTTTAGGGAGGGCACCAAGATTCTCTACAAAAATAAAGGCATGAGTACCATCTGAGAGTCTTCCTATGCATTTCATGCTTGTCCTTATTGGATTACCTCTTGACGTGCCATCAATATTGATATTTTTTATACTTATAGGAGGGGATTTCCATGGTCCATCCCTTTGAATAGTAGACCGAGGAATCTATGGGTGCCTACGTATCCATTCATCCAGAGGGAGTTGAAGCCTTAAGAGTAAATTGTGCCACTGTTGAGATACCATGGAGGGGGATTCAAAGTATACAAGGTAGTTTCCTTGATATCGGCTAAAGTTTTTTCTCAAATATGTTGGGCATTATGGTGAGTTTCTTTAAAAATTCTTTTATTCCTTTCTTTCCATAGATTCCAGAGCAAAAAAGAGATTCTAACCAAGGTCATTAGTTTCATCGAGTTGTCCAATTCATTCACCTCGATCCAAGTCCCCCATACTTGCTCGAGGGAGGTGAACTGAAGGAATTCTAGATCTAAAAAGGTTTCCAACCATTTCCATAACTGAATAGCTAGGGGACATAAGAAAAAAATGTGATCCCAAGTCTCGTTCTCTGCACAACAGAGCTCACATATAAATAAACCAAAAAACCATGTTTGATCAACTGGTCTCCTGTAACAACCCTTTTTATAAGTACAAGCTAGATAAATAGTCTCACTTTAGGCCATGTCAAAAGTTTCTACAACTGATTAAATATATCCTTGAGTGGATTTTTCCCATGGTGAGTGAGGGATGAGTCTCCTCAAGTTGTTGTATACACACTATTATAATATGGTCCCCATCCCATCCTATATTTGGCTTTTGACCAAGATAGCGATCGACTTCTAAGAACTTGATGAATAGCCTCCTTGATCACCTTTGATGCTAGCATTGGGCAGTCCCATACTAGAATTCAAAATTTATCCTATGAATTTATTTTCCCATAGTTTCTATAATAGGATGATATCTTTGTCCATCCTTGACTATGAAGTTATTCCATGATGTCTCGCCATGCTAGAAATTGTTGAGACAATGGAGGGGCACCATCCCAAGCGTTTGTCCAAAAGTTTGCTTGATGGTCATTATCAACTATCCAGAACAATTGTAGTTTAATAATTATCTCTCCTATCCTTAGTACCTCAAGAAATAGAGATCCTCATTGAGGAAGCTGATATCTAGTAAAGTCTTTTGAATATCGATTTTTTGCATACTTGGATCTTAGGATCTGTTCCCATAAATCATTAAGAAAAATAATTAATCGCCAATATAATTTTGCTACCAAAGCTAAGTTGTTTTTTTATTGTTGACTAAAGGTGCAAGCCTCCATATCATTTTGGAAGATAAATCTAATCCCACTTCACTAGGGTCTACTTAAGAATATTTGATTAATCTTGTCCAACTTTCTCAACTCATCCTTAGGAATACTTAGGACTAAGGAAACATAGATGGGAATATATGTTAAATCAGATATGACCAAAGTGAATATAGCTGCAAGATAAACCCACCAACTAGTCCAATTATTCAACCTACTATCTTCTCTATCAACCACCCCCATTCCTTTTTTGTTTGTTCACCTTTAATGAAACTCCTAAATAAGAGTTTGGAAGAGATGATTTCTTGAAATTCAATATACTTAAAATCATGGTCTTCACTCTAGTAATATAATGAAATAATATGATCTAAGACTTTTCCTCATTAATAAGTTGTCCTATGGTTACTAAAAAGAGGTATATAATTATTTTCAATATGGATGCTTCCGATGTAGTAGAATGACCTATCAAGGTCAAGTTATCTATAAACTATAAATGAGAGAGATAAGGGGTTGTTGATGCACATATGATTCCTTGATTGGATCTATTATTATTTTATTTAGAGATGAGATAACCTATACACTGCCAAAATAATGAATATATAGGGGAAAGAGGATTCCCCTAATGTAGTCCCCTAGAAGCAGTAAACAAAGGATACAAACTACATTTTATCAACACAACATAAAATATTGAGGAAATAGTGCCTCTAATCCACTCCAACCAATACTAGGAGAAGCTAAAATTTCTTAAGACCTATAAGAGAAAATGTCAATCCACCCTATCATAACTTTTGGAGAGGTACACATGGATAAACATGGTTGGGGATATTTGTACCTAGATGGAGTAAAGGACCTCTTGAGAAAGCACTATTTCATCTGCAATTTGTCTCCTTCCCATAAATCCTCCTTTCTTTGGCGAGATTATCATAGGGAAGAAGGGTTTCAACCTTTGAGCTCTCACTATCATGATAATTTTGAGAACATTACATAGGGCTATCAATTTGAAGCCAAAAATATGATCTACCTCTTGGGACTTAGGTATGAGTGCAATGGAGGTTTTGTTGATTTATTTCAAAACTAACTTTGTCATCCGTGATTCCTATACCATAAAAAGTAAATCATCCTTGAGCATGTCCCAGAATTCGTAGAAGAACTCTATGGGAAAGCCATATGTTCTAGAATATTTTCCTTTTTCATTTTGAAAACTACTTCCTTTACTTCTGCCCTAGAAACTAGTGTTTTCAATACCTCATTATCCTCTTCCTTAATAATGAAAGGTATTCATTATAAAAATTCCTCTTAGGCCCTAGGGTCTAGGGGGTCTACAAAGAAAAGCTCCTCAGAGTAGTCAATTTTAATTTTCTTCATCCCATCCCAAGAGTAAACTGGATTATCTATGTTGATCTTCAAGGAAGGCACACAATTTGAAACTCGTCTGGCCATAAGATATTTATGGAAGAAAGTAGAGCTTATGTCCCATTCCTTCAACCACTGGATCCTAGATTTTTGTTTTTCATAAAATATTTTCTTTTTAGAATGATAATAACTTTTCACATAATAAAGTGACATTTAAAGGTATTTGGTATTTTGTAAAGGATAAAAAAGTATTTTTTAAAGTTTTAACAATCATTAATTGTTTCAATCAAACAAAATCTGTCTTATTATCTAGCTTTTACAAACCAACTAGTATCTAGCTTTCACAAACCAACTAGATTTAATGAATTAGATTTACAAAATTTGTAACTAGTATCTAGATTTCACAAACCAACGGATCCACTTATTTCTTCTCATCTAGTTTCCATTGAAACATTCTTCCATAATTGTTTTAGTTTGCTTAGTCATTCTTAATTCATCTTTTAACACCTCAATTAGAGGTTTTTTATTTTTAATTAACATAAAATATTTCTCTTTTAGAATAAAAACAACTTTTCATGTAATAAAGTAACATTTGAGATTTTCAATATTTCCTTAAAATATAATTGAAGGATTTAAAAAAATTAAAGATCATTAATTGTTTCAACTAAATAAAAACCATCTTATCCAAGAAAAAATAACTTAAATATATAAAAGTTATGATTTACTTTGATTATGAATAGTATTCTAGACAAATGATTCCACTTATTTCTCCTTGTAAAATTTTCCTTAAATTATTCTCGTTCATAATTGCTTGTAGTTTGCTTGAAAATTCTTAATTCATATTTTGATAATAAATTAAAGGAATTTCCACGTAATAAAATTGACATGTAAAGATTTTATATTTCTTTAGAGAATAAAGAAGAAAAAAACTCTTAACCTTTTGTATATAACAAGGTTATTCGCATATATTAAATCTATTAAAAGTTATAAGATCAACTTTCGTCAACCATTCTTAATTCATATATTAATACCTCAATTAAACATTTTTTTAATGCAATAAGGTGAAATCGAAAGGTTGTTGACTTAAAAATAATAATGGAAGAACTCATTAATATTAAAAGGTAAAGACTAACAAGGATAAAACATTAGATTAATATTCTAGGAGAAAACTGGAGCGATGGAGATGTTGGGCGCCGCGTGAGCCTCGCACAGGCTTGCATGCCTCTGCGAGTACTTGCATGAGGGAGTTTTCTCCTTCTTTTGATTCGATGGCTTTTTTTGATTGCGAGGGTGGGTATTTTATCAGTTTTTGGGGTGGGTTGTTGCTGCGTGAGAGTGTCTTTTCCTGATCCGAGTGTGGGATAGTCATGGCTTTGCCTGGAGGTATCCAATGCCGGAATAATGTCTCGTTTAAGGAAGCCCTTCGTGGCTCGAGCTCTTCTTTTGTTTGGCATAATGCGGATGATAACTCTTCAGGCCCAGGTGGTCCTTCTTTGGAAGGAGGGTTTCGTGCAAAGCGAGTTAATGGATGCTTGGAAAGGGCTGGGGAGCGACCTGTTCTTGTGATTCAGCCTGAGTCAATTGTAGAGGATGTGGATTATATGCAAAATCATGCTTTAATATGCAAATTTTTGGGTATTCGCGTCCCTTTCTTGGCGTTTGAAACGTGGGCCAGGAGTACTTGGAACCCGGTTGGCGACATGGAAATCATGAGGGGAGCTAATAATTTCTTTTTGGTGGTGTTTTCTTGCTTGGAAGACCGAAATAGGGCTTTTGAGGGGGCCTGTGCTTGTACAACCAGAATGGTCTGTTTATCAAACCTTGGCACATGTGTTTTAATTCGACTACGAAGATTCCTTCTCGGGTTCCCATGTGGGTTAGGCTTCCATGGCTGCCTTTGGAGTTTTGGTGGATGGATATTTTGCACATGATTGCATTGTTGTTAGGCAAACCGGTGGGACCGTCTCAACAAACTTCAAAAAAAAAGGTAGTCTCATGTGCCCGTATTTGTGTTGAGTTGGATTTAGCTAAGCCTCTGCCTGATTCTATGCAAATATGTGTTGGGTCTTTTTCTTGGGTTCAAAAATTAGACTATGAAACTCTTCCTTTCCATTGTCGGTTGTGTCATGAGTATGGGCATCTTCAACGTAAATGCCCTAAAATGCTTGAGAATAAATCATCTGGTTCTAAAAATCTAAATCTGCAATCTTCTGGTGGGAAGTCAGTTACGCAAGATGTTGGGCCTAGTCAAGGGAGTGGTCCCATGGATGTTAGTGGGGCGGATAAAGAAGGCTTTGTTTCGGTTAAGACTCGTAATAAGGGAAAAGGGTTGAAGCGGACCTTTACTGATAGACAAATGGATGGCTTACATAATAAGTTTGATGCCTTGGATGAATTGGCATTTCTTGATGAAGGAATGAATGGTAATTTGAATATGGATGCTCAAAATGTGACTGAGGTGTTGGACCATAATGGGCAACAGGAAGTAACAGATCCTTCTTTGGACACAACCCTGGCAATTGTTCCTATTTCGGAGGTGCGACATGATGGAGTGAAAGGGGATGACCCTATTTTGGTTGATTTGTTGAATACTGGTAGAGGAAAGGATTCCAAGCCTGGTCCTTCTCTAGGGTTGCTCCAAAAGACCTTAAAAAAAGGGGCCCCTGCGAAGCCGGTTAAGGTGGGTAGGAAGAAAGATGCAGATAAACTTCATGTGGAGGGAGAAACATTGGTTGAGAGTGGGGTGGTTAAACCCCTGGAGTCTCACTTTTCTTCTCTCTCTAAATGATTGTTCTTTCATGGAATGTGAGAGGTTTGAATAGCTTACCTCGTCAAAAAGCTATTCGGGATTTGGTGCAGGTGCATAAGTCGGATGTTGTTTTTCTTCAAGAATCTAAATTATCGGTGGAGGGTCTATTTAGTATTGCTTCTAAACTCTGGGCTCGAGGTCTTTGTCAGTGTGTTGGGGTTGTGGGTAGTGCTGGGGGGATTGTTAGCCTTTGGAATCCGTAGAAGCTTACTCCTCTTTGGTGGGTCTCGAATAAGTCAGCTCTTTCTATGATAGCTTCTTGCCATGAGTCTAGAGAAGTGGTTTTATTAACCAACATTTACGCCCCCTCGGATCTTGCTAGGGAAGGTGTTGCTTTGGAACCATATTCAAAGTGTTCGGGCCTTGGTTCCGTTCTATCCTTGGATTATGGCAGGGGATTTTAATGCTATATCTAGTATTGATGAGAAGCGGGGAGGTGTGGGTACTTTGGGGCCTGCCTCTAGGCTCCTTAATGATAATATTCAACTTCTTAATCTTGTAGATATTAAGCCGATGAATGGTGTGTTCACTTGGATGAATAGGCGGTGTGATTCTAACTCGATCTCTGAGAGGTTGGACAGATTTCTTACTTCTTCATATTGGGTTAGCAATTCTTGGGTTATTAATTCGGAGGTTCTTGATTGGAGGGGATCGGACCATTGGCCTATTAAACTTGCTATCTCTCGAAAAGGAATGGGTCATCATCCAAGTTTTAAATTTTAGTTAATGTGGCTTAGGGATCCCTCTTTGTACGACTTGATGAAAGTTTGGTGGATTCAGGGTTGTCCTTCCTACGGTACTGCTATGTACTCTTTTGTTAAAAGGCTCCAATTTGTGAAATTTCAACTCAAAAAGTGGAACAGGCAGTGTTTCGAGAATCTATTTCAGGCTAAAGCTTTGGCCCAAAGTAGGCTTGATGTTATCACCAGACATATCAGAGATCATGGGCTTACAGAGCAGAATCTGCAGGAGGAGTCTGAAGCTTTGCATGAGCTTCAAGAGTGGGATCTTCGGGAAGAAATTTTTTGGAAGCAAAAGGCCAGAGTGGAATGGTTACAGGAAGGAGATCGAAATACAACTTTTTTCTTTAACACTGTTAAGGCTCGAAGACATGGCAATGGTATTTCTTCGATTATTTCTTCTCAAGGTATTCAGTTGTCTGCTTCTCAAGATATCTCTCGGGAGGCTGTTCGGTTCTTTTCTTCCTTATATTACGAGGATTCTTGTGTGGATCACGTTGATGATCATACTATTTTGCATTGTATTCCTTCTATTATTTCAGAAGAGATCAATGCTCATCTTCTTCAACCTATTTCCATTGATGAACTAGAAAGGGTAGTTTTCCTTATGAAGACTAGGAAAGCTTCGGGGCTTGATGGATTCCCTGTTGAGTTCTTTCAACACTTTTGGGAAATTATTAAATCTGATCTTTTGAAGGTTGTTCTCGAGTCCTTTCATAACCATCAGTTGTTGAAAGCTTTGAATTCCACTTTTTTGGTTCTAATTCCTAAAAGGGAGGGGGCTAGCTCTTTTGATCAGTTTTGGCCTATTGCTCTCTGCAATGTGGTGTATAAAATTATTACAAAGCTGATTGCAGAGCGTCTCAAGCCTTGGCTGGATAGAGTTGTTTCTGATGAGCAGGGTGGCTTTGTGGCTGGTCGGCAGATTCTGGATGGGGTGGCTATTGCTTTCGAGGCTATTCATTCCATGAGCACTTCTAAGGATAAATTTATGTTTATGAAGTTGGATATGGCGAAGGCTTATGACAGGGTGAAATGGTCTTTTCTTCACAAAATCCTCTTGGCCTTTGGATTTGATCCTTCCTGGATTGAGTGGATTATGAGTTGTATTACGACTCCTTCATATTCTGTCCTAATTAATGGGGAGCCCTCTCCTCTATTTCATGCTTCCTAGGGTCTTCGGTAGGGGGATCCTTTATCTCCCTACTTGTTTATAATTATGGCTGAAGGTTTGGGTCGTTTTCTTAAATATCAGGTTCACCAGGGTCTTATTCATGGGTGGAAATGGGAGACTGGTAGGCCGGCTATTTCTCATCTTCAGTTTGTTGATGATACTGCTCTCTTGGGTGTGGCATCTATTCGTGAAGCCACCAACTTTAGACGCGTGTTGGATATGTATTTGGTTGTCTCTGGTCAGAATATTAATGAGCATAAGTCTACTATTTTCTTTTTCAATACGGATCCCAGGATTCAAGCTAGAATTGCTCAGATTCTCAGGTTTCAAGTTGGGACTCTTCCCCTTACGTACTTGGGGATTCCTATTTTTGTTGGTCCTCTACCTAGGTCGGTTTGGACTAACATACTTGATAAATTCCGCAGTCGAGTTAGTCATTGGACTCACAGATGGTTGACTTTTGTTGGTCGGGTTTTACTTTTGAAGTCGGTTGTTCAGGCTTTACCGGTGTATAGATGCCTTATTCAGATTGCTCCGACAAGTTTTCTTCATGATCTGGATTCTCTTTCTAGGCAATTCCTGTGGGTTGGTAATCTTGATTCCTCAAAATGGAGTCTTGTTAATTGGAAGACTATTTGTCGACCGAAGCAGGAAGGGGGATTGGGTCTCCGCCTAAGCTCTATTTCTGGGACTGCTTTGGCTGCTAAGCTGTATTGGCGTTGGTGTAGTAATCAGGAGCAAACTTGGGCCAGGATTATCTCCCACAAGTATCTTAGGGGGTGGAAGGTTATGAGATTCCTAGATACAACTTGACTGGTCGAGGATCATTTGTTTGGAATACTCTAAAGAAGGGTGCAGAGTTGGTTAAGCAGGGGTTGTTCTGGATTTGTTATACTGGGTCTCGGGCTCTTTTTTGGCATGATTCTTGGGATGGATTTTCTCCTCTCCTTAGCGAGTTTCCCCATCTTCAAGATCTTGCTCAATGCTTTTTGGATGCTGGATGGGTGAAGGTGGCAGATTTCAAAACTGTTAAGTCCTTTGGTCAGATGGTTAGTTTCCAGTGGAAGGATCCTCGGGAATGGCCTGCTGGTGGCACTATGGATGCGAGGGTGGAACTGGCCCATATTTTGGCTAGCCGTCCCTGCTCTTCTCTGCCTGGGGATGATGTGCTAGCATGGGGGAGGGATAATAGAGGGATATTTTTGGTTGTTGTTGGTTATTGTGTTTTGGATCGACAACGGTTTGGGGAGGATGTGGTCCCATGGTGGAAGCAAGTTTGGAATAAGTATGTTTGGCCTAAGTGTAGTTTTTATGTGTGGTTGGCTACTCATAATCGGTGTCCTACTTGGGATAATATTCAAAAGCATGGTTTTGTTGGCCCCTCTTTATGCTATAATTATGGGAAGGATGAGGAGTCTATTGGGCATTTACTTCTCCAATGCGACTTTGCTCGTCAACTCTGGAATTATTGGTGGGGAGTGTGGAATCAACCTTGTTCGCATGCTTCATCTGTAGTTGATTTTTGGAGGAGTATGGGGCGGCCTCCTACAGGGGCTTTCTTTTTAAAATTTGGGTGGAGCATTGGTCCTTCGTGCATTTTTTGGCAGATTTGGCTTGAACGGAACCACTGGATTTTCCAAGGGAAGGAGTTAACTGCTTCTCAGGTCTAGCAAAGGATTTTGTGAATGATCCAAGAAACTGTGTCTGCAAAATGTCAGATTATTTCTCCCGTGGACCAAGCGGAACGTCAGATCATGGAAATATTAGGTTTGTTGGTTAATGGTCCTGGTCCTAATGTCTCTTGTAGATGGATGGGTCAGAGTAATCGGGTGTGGAGGGTTGGTAAATGGAATCCGCCTCCTCCGGGAGTGCTGAAGATTAATACGGATGGATCTTCCCGGGGTAATCCGGGTAATGCTGGTATTGGTGGTGTGGGGTGGGACAGTAGTGGTACTGTCCAATTTTTTTTCTCTTGCTTTAAGGGATATCATTCTAATAACTTCATGGAAGCCCTTGCGATTTTATATGCTTTGGAGCAAGGGTATGCTTTGGGTTGGCGTCAGATTGTTTGTGAATCTGATTCTCAGATTGTTATAAATTTGTTGAATTTTGGGGATAGTCTTCATGGGAGTTGGCGGTTGAGTTGGATTGCTCGAAAAATTCTCAATATCTCTGCTCACTTGGAGTTCATTTCTTTTGTGCATATTCCCCGAGAGTGGAATGGGGTAGCGGATTTGTTAGCTAAATGGGCTTCTGAGTTTCAGGATGGTTGGGATGTTCAGAATTGGTCTCAACTTTCTTCTGATTGCTCTCAATCTCTCTCTTCTTTATTGAGAGCTGATATGTCTGAATAGCTTCTTCTTTTTCTTTGTATCTTAGATGTTTTGCTGAGTTAATAAATTTTTACCCTCTTTTTCAAAAAAAGAGGATAACACATTTAGTATAATAATATTTTGAAAAATAGATTATGATTTTGAAACTATATTTGATGCTTATTATTTTCATACATATGTAACCAATCAACTATCCTATGCCATAAAAAATACTAAATATTAAAGCCAATCAAATTGAAAGTCTATAAAATTTCTTGTATAGTTTAAGTTAACCTACTTAAAAATTATACACTCTTTGTTGGTTATATATTTAAGGTTGAAAACGTACATGTGGAGTTGCAGTACTTACGCACCTTCATGGATCATTGGGGGAATGCACCTTATGCTACGAGTCCTGTGCCTCTTCCTTTCTCTTCCAAGGGAGGTTATAGGTCCTGGTTGTCGACTCACTAGGGGAACCATTGCCAACCGTAGCCCTTTGCTATCAGACACTAGTCTCAGCCCCCCCGTAATGCAAATGTGGAGAATCTGGAGCTAGAGATCCATTTCGTTGACCTCTGATTGGGATGTTTGGAATTCTGAGCAGGATGATGTCCTTGGTTGGGGTGAAATTATACCAAATGCACAAACCCGTATTGTTAGTGGTACTACTGTTGATGGCTGGGGGCTCCAAATTCTTCAACTGTCACATGGAATTATGACCATATGGAGTAAAACTTCAAGCCTTACACCTGGTAGTGATTTCTCAGCTCCTTTATTTCTGAATGCATATTTAACATTGTTTTGGCGGTTGTTATTTGACTTTTTGTGGACTGTTTGTGACACTCTTGTGTACTCCTAACCATTATGATTAGTGTGTTGGTTTAGGGTGCGCTAATCCCACCCACATTTTTTTTGTATGATTAGAATTAATTTTATTAATATAATTACCTTTCCATAATTTTTTTTTTTATACAATATTCCTTCCTTACTTTAAATTGAGCCTACTTAGAAATTATACTCTCCATGTCAACCAAACTATTCAACAAGTCTCACTTGTTTGAATTAAATTTTAATATTATAAAAAATATTAGTTAATAAATTTTTAAAATCAGTTATATAGAATTAAAAGAGGTCTTAAATTTTTATATAAGAATATTATAATACCTTCATATTATTTATGTACTGTTTTATATGTTCTAAATTAAATCTCCAAGAACTTGATTGATGAAGTTAATGCCATTTGATATGATTAAATAATAATTGTAATCTATCTTAATTAATAATTGCAGGAAATGGGGATTTTCCATTAGATAATGGATTTCTTGGATTTTACATAAATTCTTTTTAATGTTTTCAAAAATAAATAAAATAAATATATATATTAATTTTTATGAATATTTTTATTAATTGTATAAGATTGAAATAATTATATTTGTATTATATTAAGACAATATTGAATTAGTTATATAAAATTAAAATGAGATTTATATATTATAATATATTTTTTGATTGATTATACGGAATTGAAACAAAATTATATGGTAGAATTTTTGTGAGTCAACATTTAGTGGATTTAAATTTATTTGTGAATGTTGGTATTTGAATTTACTTCTCCACATTTTATTTGTAATTATTTGTATTCAAACCTAGATCTCTATAATTTTTTAGAGTTTTTTCATGAGATTAAGTTTGCCCATGAAATTCAAATGTTGGTTTATAATGTTTTTAATCATTATTTAAAATTTTTTTCCTTAAATTTTTTTATAATTCTTATTTTTGAGATTGAAAAAAATTACAATGCTATGAGTATGAAGTACCCTTGAGAATTTCAATTATATCCTATCTAGAAGTTGGTCTAAATTGAATTAAGAGATGTATTGACCTCCTTGTTGTAATATGTTACAGTCAGCTTATAATCCAAAAACAAGAATCCTAATAATATGACTAACAAGTGGAAAACAAGAATAATTTTCTTTGTACAATTTGTCTTCATTTGACTTAACTTTTTGGAATTTATATTTGATAATTTGCTTCAAAAACTTCCTTAGGGGAAACTGTTTCTGGTATATCGATGTTATGATATCAATATGGGATATAAATTTGGGAAGTCGATCTATGATATCGATCTAGGGTATCAATATGGAGGATTGATGTGGGATATCACTTTGGGATATTGCTCATTTTAACGTAACCAAGGAATTCTGGGTAGGGAACAAACTTGTCCTTTTGCAAATTGCCGACATTTCCCATACCATTCGCATAGGGGGATAAGCAAGAATAACTCTTTTCACCTCAAGATACCTGGGCCTACTTCATGGCTTTCATCTTCCCCTAGTCCATATTAGGATTGTTTAATATATTAATTAGTGATGAGATTATGATATGCTAAGGGCTATACTAACTAGACCTCATCTGCAAAAGCAAAGCAAGCTTTCTATCAACTCTTGAGAAGACCACTAAGTATGGTTGAATGACCGAAAAAACCTAGTATATTCTTCATAGAAACATGGTGGGATGTGTCGAAAAACACAATAAATTACAAGGGTGACAAATGGATGAAAAATATAGTGCATAGATGCATGATTGAAACACAAACATGGCGTCATTTGTAATATTGTAAACACAATTCATTCTAGTGCAAGAGCGGTGAATGCATATACCTAATGAAATGCAAATGTGAGAATGCATGTGGAATATGAGATGCATGATGCAAGATGCAATGCAATGATGCAGATGAAATGCAAATGTTTTTGAATTTTGATATTTTCCATTTTTTGGATTTTATTGCTTTTTAATTTTTTTTATGGATTTTAAAATTTTGATTTGACCAAAGGGCTTACCAATGCCTTTGGAGCCTTTATTGGGATGACCAAAGGGCTTACAAATGCCTTTGGAGCCTTTTAGGGTTGACCAAAGGGCTTACAGATGCCTTTGGGGCTTTTTACTGGGATGACCAAAGGGCTTATAGATGCCTTTGGGGCCTTTGGATTTGACCAAGCGGTTTTGAGAAACCCTTGGAGCCTTTTGGGATTGACCAAGCGATTTTGAGAAACCTTTGGAGCATTTTGGGATTGACTAAGCGATTTTGAGAAACGCTTGGAGCCTTTTAGGATTGACCAAGTGGTTTTGAGAAACCCTTGGAGCCTTTTGTTTAGTGACCAAAGGGCTGACAACTGCCTTTGGAGCTTTTGTGGAGGATACACTACCTTAGGTACCCCCAGTGTGTGTGCCCCTCAATGAAATTGAAGGAGGTGTTCTACCTCTAGGATGATCACTTTACCTCATTGAATTTAGCATGGATGATGGGGAAGGAATGCTACCTTTAAGACCCCTAGTGTGCATGCTATCCACTAAAATATAATCAGCTTGCTTAGGAAGAGTTATAGAAATCAACTCCTCCAATTGAGACATGGACCTCTACGGAGTGCCTATGTCTTGGTGGGGGTGAACAAGAGAACCGTCTTCACGGATCTCGTTTTGTTCTACCAGGTTTTGAACCATCTTCTTAAATGAATAGTAGCCACAAATGTCATGCCCCTGTATATGGTGATAAATGCAAAAGAGGCTTTCATCCGTGGACCCATGTTTGGGCTTTCTTCGTTTGACCTCAGGAAATACAAATGCATTTGACTTGTACAACGTTTGGAATAAAGTTGCAGTACTTATCTGAAATGTAAATACTCATTGAAGAGTCTTGTTAGGCCTACGAGGCGACTGATGAATTTGGGGTTGCACATGAGAAAATGAGGTCTCTTCTTTAATAGGGTGAAACACTATGGGTGAACCATCTATGGGATAAACCCCACTATCTATGAGTTTTTGAACTACATGCTTGAATCCATAACAATCACAAATGCTATGGCCCTCTTTTCTATGATAGAGACAGTAATAATCCTTCTTGTAACCCTTATGTTTAACTCTTTTTGGATATACAGGTTTGATGTCAAGTAAGGTGATGACCTTAGCTTCTTTTCTGAAAGATGTCAGACATGGAATCTTTAAGAGGATTCCAAATGTGCTATATTTGTTTTGGGTGCTTGAACCGTATTGGTTTTTCATGAGGACCCAATGGTTGAGTTGGTCGAATTGGCTCTTGCTCTTGCTGAGGTTTTTCCTGTACTTGCATAGGAAGTGATTCGACCTCAGACAATGGATGCTTTTGTGATCCTAGTTTCCCAAGATGATTCATGATAAGATGTAATGCCTTATCTCGCTCATCCATTCGATGTTCCATTTTATCTAAGCGAATGAGAATGACTCACAATATTGAAAAGGAATTCATGTGTATTTCCAATGATTGACTCGAAATACATTTGTCTATTGAAGGAAATGAAAAAGTGGATGCTAGAGATCCATTAGGTAATTGTAAACCACTTATTTTCTTCATTTGGGTTGATGCAGATGCTTCTTGATGATATACTTCGTTAGTGCTATCCACATGCTCATGCACATGACTCACTTCATGCTACTGTTCGACTTGAAAGAATTGAACTATGTCATATTTAGTACCCCTAGCCTAATATGGGGTACACACTTGCTCTTGTTCTTAAGAAGGTGGCACAAGAAATGAGTAAGGAGTGACTAATTTTAAAGGTTTAGAACCCTTCACTATGGAAGCAATATCTGATTGCCCATATCCTACTCTATTTTCTCTAGAGTCACTCGATCTTCTATCTGAATGTTGACCATTCCCATGAACTCATGAGAAGGTGCTTTGGCTTTCAGATAAGTTGTGTGTAAATCATCAACTGGTAGAGGTGCTTCTATATCAATCATGCTAACTGATATTTTCTTCTCCTCATCAAGTAATATGATACCATGATTTTTGGTGATGGGAGGAGGTAGCAATTTCTTTATGCAAGCCCTAGTTGCATGTTTGATAATTTTATTCGAATGAATATTTTGAGGCCCGCATGCCACTAGATTTTCTTGTAGCTCATCAAATTTCTTGTAATATTTGAATGGCTCTAGATCATGGGGGACCACATACACTTGTCCTTGGTGTATGAATTTTAGGTTTTGGTGCATTATGAAAGGGACACATTCCATATCCCTCATCCATGGTCTACCTAGCAATATGTTATATTGCCTCTCACCCCCATGATATGGCATAACATAGGAATTGTTTTTATCCCAACCTGTATAGGTAGGACTGTTGTATCGATTGTTGGGGATGTGGCATAATTGAAGGCTCTCAATGTGAATGTTGAGTCCTTAATGTGCAAAGGCAAAAAATTTAAATACTTCAAAGCTACAGCCGTGATGATGTTGATAGATGACCCGGTGTCAATCAAGACTCTCTTGTACGAGATTTGATTGATGCTCGCTATGATATGTAGCGGAGGATCGGGTTAATCCTTAGATATTGGCTTAATCTCCTATCTACGAAAGGTAATCACAAGGTCCTTTGGTGAGTGAATTAAATTCATTGTTGGTGTGGACCGTGATAGATTATCAACTTTAGTTGAATTTTTTGGTATGTTGGGCTGATCAAGGCATCTATTACTTTGTGTTGTAATATTGATCATATTGATAAAACCCTCATCAAGCGGGGCTATGTGCACTTCATTGACGTGCTCAACTTGATTATTTTTGACCTCATGGTTGTGTTGAGGGTTTTTGAATATGTTGATGTTTTGATTATCGATAGCTAAAGGGCTATCTATTTGCAATTTGTTCTTATCCAACATATTTTGCACTACATTCTTGAATGCAACACAATCCTGGATATCATGGCCATTTTTATGATGATAAACACAACAGAGATATTCTCTATACCCTTTAGATTTGAGGTGATTAGGATCCAGGGTGCATACTTCAGGCAATATTAGGGCCTTAGCCTCGCAAAGGTGATTAAAAATTGATGCCAAAGATTTAGGTAATGACGTATATTTATGAGGTGGACGTCTCTATTTATCCTTCACTTGATCCCTGTTGCATTGGTTGTGATGTGTAGGATGAGGTTGAGCTTGATAGTTCTCTTATTGTTGGCTCATGAGGTTGAGCTTGATAGTTCTCTTATTGTTGGCTCTGTGCTTCTTTTGGAACATTTAACATGATCTGGTTTACATGCGTAGGCTCAACCTGCTATGGTTGATATCGCGTGCTCTTGTTCCATTATTTATCACTATGGAGCTTTAGGTCTCCTTCCTCTAGCTTGATATCTTCAATGACCTTGGCTTGTGCCAAAGCCTCTTCGAATGTTGTATATTTTTGCAACTGGATCAACAATGATATGTGCTTGGCACAACTTTTGGTAAATATTCGAGTAAGTTCAGTAGTGGGAATAGAGAATGGTAACTCTGCTATTAATTTTTGGCACCTATCCCCATAATTCATGACTGGCTCATCATAATTTTAACATAGATTGGCTAGATCAGATAGATTAGCTTTATTTTTAGTGTCAAATGAGAAGCACTCAAGGAAAGCATTCGCTAATTGTTCAAAGTTGGTGATGCTGTGCCTAGGTAATTGATTAAACCATTTTCCAGCTGCACCTACGAGGGTCATAACGAAAGTTCTTAATATCAAGGCATCATCATGTTGTACCTGGAAACATGCATTCATGAAGCTTGTTATATGCTCTTGCGCATCTTCATCACCTTTAAAATTATCCCATTTAGGTATTTCAAAATGCCTAGGATAAGCAGGGCTTGGCACTAATGGACATAATGGTTTATTGTGTATCTTGCTTAAAGTGGGATTTTGACCAGCCACATCTTATTTCTCAAGATATTTGACTCTCTAAGTAAGCACCTTGTAGGCTTGATAAGAGATGATCTCTTCCTCCCAAAGGGATATTTGGGGTGCAAGCGAAGGTAAGTTCCTTTGATTACGAGGTGGTCGATTGTATTCATCGACCACGTCTATAGAAGATGGTTCAAGATATTGTTGATCCTGGTCATCTGACTCTGATCTTTCATACTGCATGTGCACATGCCTGTTTGGCCCTAAACGCTCTTGTGGTTGAGAAGCATGTTGTAAAGTATGACAAACATAATAATCTACTCTCCTATTATGCAGCTCATGGTGTGAAGTAGTGCATATATCATTGTGCTACTGCCTGTACTCAATATGAGGAGGTAATTTAGATTGAACCAATCTATTTGATTGCTTTTCTTGCTCCTTTAAATCAAGGAGGCGTTGCTATTCTAAGCGATGTTCATATAACCGTTGTAGGTGCAACCATTGTTGTTTTGCACTTTCTCATTCTAGCTTTTCTAAAAACTCATGCTCAATGTGTAGACCCTCCAATTGGTCTTGGAGCATGTGTTCTCTTTGAATCGCATCTAACCTATGTGCTCGATTTGATTGATTTGTTGTACTAGGTCTAGGACTCTGCAACTCCTTGTGAGGGTTATTGTTTGCTTCAAACTATGCAAAAAGGTTGGAAACTCTTTTTCCTCGATGAGTCAAGATTGTACTAATATTATGTTCTTCCCTTGGGGTGCAATCCTCATGCAAGGATGTTTCGGGGGTACCACATGTTCACTGGGAACACTCACTACGGGTACAAATAGGACACAACTACGTGATAGTTTCTTCATCCACAATGTACTCTTTAGTAGATCCAACAAATCTACAAGGGGTAGGATCATGACATATGCTCCCATGCTCAAATGTCCCATGGTGGGATCTTCCAGAACCTTGATCTAAGAAGTCAAGGTGATGGGACTTCCAAGGTTGGGCAAGAGGAGTACCTTCCTCGCCAACACTATGGTAAGACAGATGACATCCTCCGTGATCGAAAGGATTTGGTATTATAATAGGCATACGAATGGTTATCTTACCTCTATCTCACCCTACATTGGACTGATTTGAACTCTCAGTGTAATGAGATGTGGTAGGTCTAGAGGTATTCTCGTTTAGGTCACGAGAAGATCTGTTGTTAATTCTCCTGAGCGGGGTTCCTTATGAGATCTATTGTGGGTGGTGTTGTATCCTCTAAAACTACTTGAAGTACATCCAGGTATGTTTTGGGTAGGTGTGCTGCCTCTAGGGTGATCCAAACCCTGTGGTGCATTGGGTGCAACCTTAGTATTAGACCGAGGATGGCCTCGTGCATTGACCATGACCTTGTGAATTTTGACTTTCGAAAAAAATTTGTAATTGTTATAGATTAAAAATATTAGTATGATGAGCTGATCACAATGAGCTATAACTCAAAAATATGTTTTTCGGGTCAAAATTTTGTATTTTTGGAATATTTGGCCAACCAGGGCTCGTGGGAAAATGATCACTTTTAAGAACTTTTAGGAAATTTTGAACCATGAGTATTTAGGACCCAAAAATTTTGTGAGAGGTGTAGTAGGGCTAAAATAAGACAAAAAAACAAACTTGGCACTTTTTGGAGTTGTCTAGACCATTTTATGACTATTTTAGTGCAGTTTTTCCCAATTTTTGGCTTCAAAAATAGAGTAATCATAAAACCAAAATAAATTTTTTGTTATAGATCTGATTTACATAATTATCAAACCATTTTATGTAGAATAAAAAATTATATTAGCTTCTAGACCTCTTCTTCCCCTTTTTCTAAACACCCAATTACCTTACCATCCACCTTTGGCTATACAACCTACCACTTTTTAGTTGACTCCTTCCTTGAACCTAGTTTCGATACAAGCACCCCTTCCTACTCTGGGCCAATATTTCACTAATCCATGATATTCAAAGTTGGCTAAGATGAATAACATGCTAAGAATGATGTCTACTGATATCATAGCCCTTAAGTGATAGTAGAATATCTAAATATTCTAGTACCAAATTTTTTTGAAGCCTCCCTTCTAGCCAAGCAACCAAGGTTACGCACCTCTCCCAAATGGCTACCATAGATATTTGTCCCCATTCAATATGAAGCCTTGTCAATCACAAACCTCAATAAAATAGTACCCATACTAATTCCTTTGTAATACTCTCCTCCCAACCTAGTAAAGGATATTGTTCCTACTCATAATAATTATGGGGGAGATCCATATGCTTGGAAATATTCTTATCCAAATACCTACTTTCCTCTAGATAATAATAAATGTTAGATCCTTCTTTTGTCCTATGCTTAGCTCCATCAACTTGTAAAAGCAACAATGCACTCTAAAAACTCAATAACAATAAGAGATTGTCCTTGCCAATGATGCCTCCTAAACCGAACCACCTTTCTTAAAGAAATTCCAAGAGAGCTCCACACATTTAAGGAAATCTATGAGATGGCATTAACACAAGTTTTGTCAATAATGTACATGGGATAGAATAACAACATGTACAAAAAATATGGTTCCCATAAGTTCTTGACAAAGAGAAATCACCTTAGCCTCACAAAAAAATTCTTATTGGCTAGAGCCATGTGATTAATACAATATTGGGAATTATAAAATTGTATAGTCATCTTCGGTATTCCACAATAGGCATGCACCCATACCAAGAACTAAAAATGATTTCCAAAACTAGACTCCCAGGAAGAGAAATGCTTGGGAAAGTTGTTATGCACATTGGTTTTAGGGGTAAGGAAGTAACACTTAGGAGAAATTGTCAATCTCTCTTCACACAAAAAGCATTAGAACAAGCATCTTGAGGGGGACACTTGACACCAAGCATGTCTCATCAAAAGAGGGTTAAAGAAAAATGGAAATACAAACATTTCGATTAAATATTCAACGAGCAAGGTGAAAATCTTCCTTAGCTTGGTAGACTTATAATAAAATATCATGTCTTGGTTGTAAAATTAAAAAATCGACCAATCATAAGTAAGGAACACATAGGCCAAGGAGCCTTAATAACCCAGAAGAATATTCCATCCACCCTAGCCAACAATGTTGAAGGGGGATTGTATGCACAAGAATTTATAACAACCAAAAGGGACCTATTAACACCTTCACCTCCTTCCAATATTCATTATTACACCATTAGGAACAAAGACCACTAAGAAATTTGAAGCACATAACACCATTAAGAAATGATGAAGAGAAAGTCACAACATAGCTCACAACAATCCAAAAAGAAGAATTTGTCTTCTAGGGCAAGCACTACAAAATAAGAACTCCAAAAGGACTATCAGAATGTTTTTAGAGTGATATAGGGGTGAAACAAGGTTATCCATTGTCACCTACTTTATGTGACCTTTACATTGACAAATTAGAGGAAAAGATAGAAAGGATGGGAGGAGATGGATTGCAATAGGCTAATTATGAAGAACACAAGATTATACTAAGAGGGGGGTGAACAATATAAGACCACTTTTTACTTTTCTTTCCCAAAAAGTATTATCCAATATAATCAATGGCAATATCAATAGCAGTAACCAAATAAATGTATAAATAATCACACACAATAGAGACACCAATTTAATGTGGTTCACCCAATGTGGGCTACTCCATGGAGAAAATATTTCACTAAAATTTTCTCAACAAATATCTTAGGAAACCTTTCCCTATTATAGTGTTTATGGACTTCTGTCCAAAGGAGACACCAATTCCCTAATCAAGTTCATGGATCTCTATCCATAGGAGAAACCAATCCCCTCAGCTAGTTTGCGGATATCTATCCATCGAAGACACCAATCTTCTCAACTAGTTCGTGGATCTCTATCCATAGGAGAACTCCTTTATCCTCTGCTCTAGTTGGTGATCTTCTAGAAGAGCTGCTACCTCCACTACACTGGCTAATGGATCTCTATCCACTGAAGACTCTTGTCCTCACTCAGAAGGCCTATCTTCACTACCCTAGCTAATGGACCTCTATCCACTAGAGACTATCATCCTCTATACTCTGTCACCTCCAAATATTACTCTAAGCTCTATCTCAAATCTGCACTAAACACAAACCTTCGGTCTAGAATAAATCTGCTTAATATTTGTCTTTGGTCTGGCACAAACCTATCCTCAAATATGTACCAAACTCTATCCTCAAATCTGTACTAAACACAGTCCTTCGATCTAGCACAAATCTGATCAATATCTATCCTCAAGCCTTAACACAAAGCTTGACTCAATCACAAATCAACTCTGCTAGATCTGCTCCAAACCTTAACTCAAGGTTTGAACAAATCAATCAATCAACTCTACTCTCAAGTCTTCTCAAAAGACTTATCTCAAATATTTCCACAAGTCCTATCAAGGACTTATCTAATATGCTCTCAATTTCTATCTTTAAATATGTATTGTAAGCTTCCACAAAAGCTCACACTAATCTGTCCACAAGTCCTCTCTAGAACTTGTCTAATTTGCTCAAAAAGTCTTCACCAAGACTTACCTTAAATCTGCTCAAGTCCTCACTAGAACTTATCCAATCTTCTCAACAAGTCTTCACCAAGACTTACCTCAAATATGCTCAACAAGCCTTCTCAAAGACTTACCTCAAATATGTTCAACAAGTCCTCACTAGAACTTGTACAATCTCACAGAAACATATAGAGAATTGTTAGAGACTCCATATGCTTCACACTTACAACAATGCTCAATCACTTTCAATCCTTTTTTTACCATGAAAACATATAGAGAATTGTTAGAGACTCAATATGCTTCACACTCACAACCACTCAATCACTTCCAACCTCTTTCTCAAATAAATTCAAAATATAGAACAATTTGTTTCACAAAATTAAAACTATCACTTCAAGACTTCCACTTGACTAGGTTCAATCAACTCCACTCAATCAATCACTCAATAAAATGCTTCCTTGCTTACAAACCCTAGTCCAAGCATATGAATCACTCATGTTCTTTAACAAACCCTAATTCAAATATATGAAATCTTACTCAATATTTTCAACAATGCTTATCAAACAAGGTTTTTATCAACAACTCTCACTCATAAAAACTTTTAACAATTCAACTCAACAATGCTTATCAAACAATCCTTTTCACTCCAACTTAGCATTCATAACATCCAACAATCATTCACAAGGAAGATGTACCCATACCTTTGTTTGATGAATAATTGACCTTACAAAACCTGTCTCAACCACAACCACTTCTTTTGCCAACTTTAAGGGTTAGATAGCAAATATTTATCCTCAATAATTTCTCACAAAAATATTTTACCAAGTCAAAATATCAAAACTTAATCAACCTTATTTCTCCTTCCAATACAATTTATTGACTTTGTTTTCAACAAATATTTCTAACTCCTAAGGCACACCTTATTACTCCTTTTAATAAGCTCAAGACACTCAAAAATCAAACCCTAACATAAAATGATGCAACTCCTTTTATCTCCCTCACAAAAACCTTGAAATAAACAATTTCCACTTTACAACCTTTTAAATAAAAAATTATTTCTACAAATTTTGGAGCCTCCACAAATTTTGGAGCCAAGCAACTAGAGCATACCTTAGTACAACACAAAGGTGCCTCAAAGGGTTTCGAACACGAAACCCTTTCCTACCGAGCGCCTTAGCAAGGTGCGCACCCACCATGTGGGCTACGAGCCTCCATACAAAGGAGAAGGCTCACACATTCCCTTTGTTTCCTTCCTGATGCATAAACCTCAAAAACAAATCTTGCTTCACATAAACTCAAGTCTGCAGGATTCGATCCCTGCACCTTTCGCTAGCCAAGAATTAGCACCTTCCCTTGCTGTCGATTGTGCTACAACGCTCCTTGGAATGTAAACCAAAATCCTCTCCTCCTTGTCCTTTTCACTGCCTTTATAAGCCTTTAAAAACACACAAGATCCTTTGCTTTGTGCACGAAACACACCATTAAAATTTGATCATGGATGAAATATTTACCAAGGCCTTTCCCTCCTTTATATGCATTGGGCTATGCCTTCGATGATGTCGACGATAATTAAAAAATTTGAATTATGAATTTTATAACCTTATGCTTAGGGTTAATTTAATTAACCTATAAGTTAATATTTAATTAAATTATGATTAATTTAAAATTAACTTAATAACTTTAAAAGTTAATTAAATTAATTTATAAATTAAATTATAATAAAACTATTATAATTAATTAAATCTCTTGCACCTTTAATATTATAATAAATTATTATAATATTATTTTGCTTGGGCCTTCCTTTTGCCCTTTAAACCTCATCTGACCACTTGGAAGGAAACTTTCTTTTGCACTTGATTACAGAACCTGAAACTGATGTTGCTCACTGAAATTGACGCTTACTGGTGCTGACTTCTTGACATCAATGACAACAAAACTTGCTCATATTTCCAACAAATTATGCAATACAAATTTTTCTCTATGTTGATGACTTCATCTTGATTGACAAGACACTTGAAACTTTAAAAGAACATGTAAAAGCTTTAAATTTTTTCTAAAGAAGTTAGGATTCATGCAATCACTAGCAAGACTAAAACTATGGTTTTATTTACTCGATAAAAGAAAAAGCATCCATATATTTTATATGAAGGAAATCCTTTAGAGGTAGTAATAGAATGCAAATACCTTGGGTTAGATTTTCAAAGAAAAATCAATTAGAAAAATGCAGGATGAAATGAATACAAGTAGGATGGAGGGCACTCTACTCATTACTAAATAGGGATAGAAAAGTAGAGCTATGGGATTAGAAAACCATTATGGTCATTTTTGGGTTATTAGTTATTCCAGTTGTGTTGTATGGGTGTGAGGTGTGAGATAACAATACACCAAATTTTAAATGGAGACAAATAGAGAGAATTTAAAAGCAATTGATTTAAAATAATTTTAGAATTAAATGTTTAGTCCCATATGAGATTTTACATCCTGAAATAGGGACTATTACACTAGAATAATAAGTTATGATAAGGATATTAGGGCACCTAAATAAAATAGAAAAAATGGAAGATAGTAGGTTGTCAAAACAAGTAATCAAAGATACATTAAATAATAGAAAAATAACACATGGATAAAACAAAACGGCAAATGGATGAAAATTGAAGAAATAGATTTCATGAGGTTCCAAACTCGTAAAAAATTAAACAATATGTGATGGAAAAATTTTGACTTGTCACGTGGACTAAAAATTTAGGAAGGAAAAAATAGTTATACATTAACAAGTTCAACCCAAATTATGAACATAGACAAAATAAGTACATATATGCAAATATTAAATGAAAGGAAAAAAAGCTTAAAGCCCAACTAAGATCCAATTTACGCCACCTTAGATGCAAAACTGGGAGATGGACAATTTATGAATAGGTATGATCAAAATGAATGTCTTTTGTATAACAGGAATAGTAGAGACCAAAAATGAGTTTGTCATGGAATGTGAAGCCTACAAGGACATCATGATTGCATATGAGGACACTCTAAAAATAAACTCGCTAATAATATTTTTTAAGGAGATGAGAATAGAAAAAACATAAAAATTTCTTATCAAAATCAACTATAGAAAAAACACATTCCAATAGATGATAAGAGGATGATAAGATTTTTGAATTTTGTGAACAATTTTTTTGGTATATTTTTAAATTTTGAAACTTTTTTTTTTAAAAGCAAAAAACCCCTTGTGGAGCCACCTTGTTTTGAAAGACCACGAACAAGGGGTTCTACACCGTCAAAGTCACCTGGGAGTCGCACCTGACCTTGCCCGCACCAACATTATCAATTGGATTTTGGATACCCAATTCAGCTTTTTGGTAGGGTGGAGATTTGAACCTGGGACCTCCCTTGGAGGATTGCCCTCTCCTCACCTACAACACCTGGGTGTTAAATTTTGAAACTTTGAATAAGAGACACAAAGTTTTATTCCAAAAGAAAGTAGGATTATACACCATAACCATCTTGTATTCAAGTTTTTAGTCCCATAAACTGTTTTGGTCTCAAGGACATAGTTAAAATCATTTCATTTCAAATTTAAAAATTAAACCTTCTATTTGGAATTTCAAAGTCTTCGTCATTTTTGAGTGCATAATATGTTAACTTTATGTCAAATCCCAAGTCTGACCCGTTAAAAAATATAGGTAATAATTCAATCCATTTCATTCTTACAACTTTAAAAACAAAAAAAGTTTTGAATGGGTCCTCAACCCAAATACAAATTCTCCTACTGGGTACCATTAGTTACATCAAGCTATACATTTCAAATTCAGCGTATAATATGTTAAATTTATGTCAACTCCCAAGTCCAACCCATCAAAAATATAGGTAATAATTCAATCCATTTCATTCTTACAACTTTAAAAACAAAAAAGTTTTGATTGGGTCCTCAAGCCAAATACAAATTCTCCTACCTAGGTACCATTAGTTACATCAAGCTATACATTTCAAATTCAAACATTTAACCTTCTATTCCAAATTTTGAAGTGTCATTTTTTAGCATTTAATATGTTAAATTCATGTCAAATCCCAGGTCTAACCCATCTATAAGAAATATACCTTCTTTTTTACAACTTAAAAAAGAAGATTCATAAACTTCATGTCAGATCCATTCTAACCCCTTTATAACAAATATAACTAATAATTCAATTCATTTCATTCTTACAACTTAAGAAAAATGCTGATTAGGTCCTTAAACCAATTAAAAATTCTTCCACTTAGGTACCACTAGTTACATCAAGCTATACAACCCTTTTGGTGTTGTTGAGATTTGAACCTTGAAGTGGGTTGCATCATCCATATGTCTCAACCATTCAACCAAAGCCTTATTGGCCATTCTTACAACTTTTTATCTTATATTTAAATCATTTTAATAATTAACATAAGGTTCTATAACTTTAAAACTTACTATACTTAACTTTTAAAATATATGAAATCAAACATATTCATCATTTTATACTTCTACTTCTTTAAACTTTATTTAATTTTATCGAATATTTATAAATATATTTTTATAAAAATAATAACAATTATTTAAATTAATAATTACATCTAATTTTAATATATAAAATAAAAGCAAATTAAAAATATTTCAATTAAGATGATATAATAATAATAATAATAATAATAATAATAATAATAATAATAAATATACATAATAATTATATCATATATTTTGTGCTATTAGAAGTTCATTGTATAGAGGAGGCACTTGTATTATGTTATCAATTTGGTAGACAATTTTTTTTTTGATCTAGGTAGTGTGATAAACCCCTATAATCGACAAACCCCTACAATCTATACATAGGTTTGAGTAGTGCCCTCCATACATGACCCCTTGTAAGGTCGAGAGCTACGTTTATGAATAGGGGGATTAACACACAATCACACACATACCACAATTTGAACCTTGGACCTCTTGAAGAAGAGCCAAATCCCAAACAATTGCATTATCCCTTGGAACATTTGGTAGACAAAGTTACTCTACCCTCAATTTAAAAATGTTATATTAAACAAAGATTATTTGAAAATGTTATATTAAAAAATTCAAAACATTTTTATTACAATTAAAAAATAGGTTCTTTAAATTAACACCCCTATTTAATTTTAGTATAAATAAATAAATAAATAAATATATATATATATATATATATATATATATATATATATATATATATATATATATATATATATATATATATATATATATATATATATATATATATATATTTTTATAAACTTAAAAACATGTTCTTTAAATTAACACCCATATTAGGGTTAGGGTTTGGCCCCAGATAAAGGATCTTATGTTGATTTCCCTAACAATAATGAAACACACAAAGTAGACAATATGATTATCTCTTTTAAGGATTAGATGTGTGTCCTAAAACTGGTTTAGTGTATTTGAGATTTGTTGAAAACTTAAACTACTCTCATCGTGTTTGAAATTGTTGATGTAATGCTCAATAGTTTAAGGCTTTCACCTGTATACTCGGGGCTCGAAAACCTAGCGATGAACTCCAAGCCACGTAATCCAACCTATCATGTGTGGTAATGAAGTCCACACACGATCAGGGAGCATAGGTCCTCCCAAATCCTCACCCGTTTTTCCCCAATCAGCGTTATACCCTCCGAAGAGAATACATGTAAATTTTTGAGGGTACAAAAGGTTCTTGGATCCGGTATTGGTCTAGAACATAGGGTACGTGGGAGTTGGGACAACAGATGGAAATCACCTCCACTATCATTGAAAACCCTACTAGTGGCTGGATGTCACTTCCAACTCACTAGCGTTTAATTGAAACATGGTGTGTGTGGTTATTTTTAGATTGCAGAAAAAAAAGATGCATAATACAACACTCACATGATCATTTCGTAAATGATATGCATAAAAATAAAGTTTTATATTTAAGAAGTATGCATGCTACATCCTACATGATCTTTTGAAAATGCAAGTTACGATTATAAATGGCCTATGATTAGGCCTCAAGCATGCAAAACTACCACATGGAATATTATAGCACGCTGAAGTCTAGGGTGGACTACACTTAGAGGTCCGTTGTTCCTAGCAACGCCTAGCTAAAATGTAATAAAACGAAATCCTAGGACCTAATTCATTTTGCTCTTTTATTTAAGGTGTCCTAATTAAATTCTATTTTATACATTCTAGAAAAACACAAAGGCAAAATACATAGACAATGAGTGTGAGAAGTGCCTACCTCAGGTCCTCATCTAATATAGCTTTGAACTCTTGCTATCTACTATATCAGATGCTAACCATGACTCTGATGCGCAGTTGCCATTGTAGACCGTGCTTGTCAGACGCGGGCCAACTTTTTGATCGCGCTTGTCAATCGCAGGCCAAATTTTTGACCGTGATTGTTAACCGCGGTGAGCACTTGTCATGAAAAACCAAACCACAGTCAGTAAAACATGGTAAAATTTATGGAGTTCTATCGTGATCGCCTTCTGACCTATCCAAAAAGCATGCACCTAACTAATACATCAATCAAAATCAACATAAAAAGCATAAATGACGAATAAGATTGTAAATAACGAGAAAATGGATGCTTCTTTTATTAATATTGAATATGGATCTCGGTTACAATCATGCCCCTCTTATGGTCACCCAAATGTTGATACAATTGATACAATTCCAAAGCCCCCAATGGGGTAGACACAATACTAAGACTCCCTAAATAGTCACAAACTACTCTAGGGTGGAGTTGACCCTCTTCTTTGCATTGGGAAGGAATTGTATTATTAAATCTCCTTCAAATATGTTTCCTACAATCAAGAAACAACACCAAAGCATTAATAGCATAGGCAACCTCTCATGATGAGGCCCTTTAAAGAATGTGCACATGAAAATGCCATAATACTAATGAAATCAAGAAAGCAAATAAGACATGTTAAACCTATGCAATACTTGAAAATATTAATGGAAATATGTAAATAGAAAGCATAACTATCTATCTATATGGTTAGTTTACCAAATAAAAGACATGAAAGCATGAAACAAACCACAATTGCACTAATTGCTAAATTGTCTTAATGAAGGTAAATCTACTTTAATTGATCAATTCCACTGGTCAAATGTCTCTAAAATGTCAAATAAACCTATACTAAGCATATTGTGATCTAATCAAATGATATACAAGAAAGAAAACAAGGGGATCCATAGCCATTTTCCCACTATGAGTCTGAGATGTGGTCAGCACTATAGACCGCGACTGACAGTCGCGACGAAGCTTTGAGTAGTTTTACCCTCAAAATTAGGGCTTCCTCTTCGATCCTCCTTGCCAAATTGATGTTCAAGGGTTGCCTTTGTGTCCTCTGACAAGTTTGGCGATTGAATTATCTGAATTATGCACCTATTGCATGAATTTTCATTTCTTGTCTCTCCTAGGCTCCTAGGGCTTCCATAGCGATTTGATCTCCAATTGGGTAGCAAAAGTGTCCCTCTCAATGCTTGCAAATGAGTATGCAATTTGACAGGATTTCGCTGCTCAATTGATAAAAATGTTCTCTCCCTCTATCCCCAATTCGAAGGGGGATCTTATAGCAATTTCCCAGGGCTAGGAGTGGCTTCCTCATGAAGCCAATATCAAGATTGGGTAGTTGAGCCAGTTGGATGGAAGGTTCTAGATCCTTCGCTCAAACCGCTCCAATATGCAACCAATTGGCCATTACAACCAACTTTTGGGGTCGAATGAAGGCCAACTGAAATTCAGTCCTAACTGTGGGTGTCATCTACGGCCAGTACTGCTAACCGCAGGTGGTATTCGTGGTCCCCAATTGGTAGATTGGGGGCCACTGCTATCAGCCGTGGTTAGCACTGATTAGGCAAAGATGCCCAATTGAGTGGTAAGAACCACTGCTATACCTTGGATCTGTCAAAATTTCTTTCATATGGTCTTCTAGCATGTCCCATATGAGTAGTCACCATCAACATGATGCATTTTAGGTTTCTACAAATCCAAAAACAAGAATCCTAATAATAGGACTAACAAGTGGAAAACAAGAATAATTTCTCAATCAATCACAATTCTCGAATGACTCTTACCTGAGTACAAAAATAGGACAAAAGTTTCAATTTTGAAGACAAATAGTAATTGAAGTCTATCTTTCTATAAAATAAAGGTATGATTCCATTTCAAACCCCTCCCTCCTCCCTTTTTTTTGCTATTAATAGATATATGATATGATCCTTAATAAGAGGAGGATTGCGAGGAATCCATAATTCTTCTAACCACTTCTTCCCTCTATTAAGTGTCTGCTAGAATATTTAAACCATATTTTGAAAGACCATATGCTTCTGCATTTAGTTCCTTATAGATGTGCTTGTATGAAATTTCTATTATAGAAGATTGTAATAATTTCACTTGCTCATAAAAAGGACCGAGGAGCAATTTTTTAAACTCAATATGATTTGCAACCCAAATTATCACTAGTTTTGAATCTCCATAAATTTATAAATTTGTAATTCCTTGCTTCATTGCTATTCTCATCAAGAGGATTAATATGCTTTCCATTCATCCATATTATTTGTTCCTTTCTCTAAACATGCCTTGAGGACCACAAAGGATAGCACACGTTTTTACCAGATTGTTAGGAAGGGCACCAAGATTCTCTACAAAAATAAAGATATGCGTACCATCTGAGAGTCTTCCTATGCATTTCATGCTTGTCCTTCTTGGATTACCTCTTGACGTGCCATCAATATTGATATATTTTATACTTCTAGGAGGGGATTTCCATGGTCAATCCCTTTTAATAATAGACCGAGGAATCTATGGGTACCTACGTATCCATTCATCCATAGGGAGTTGAAGCCTTAAGAGTAAATTATGCCACTGTTGAGATACCATGGAGAGGGATTCAAAGTATACAAGGTAGTTTCCTTGATATTGGTTAAATATTTTTCTCAAATATGTTGGGTATTATGGTGAGTTTCTTTAAAAATCCTTTTATTCCTTTCTTTTCATATATTCTAGAGTAACAAAGAGATGCTAACCAAGGTCATTATTTTCATCAAGTTGTCCAATTCATTCACCTCAATCAAAGTCCTCCATACCTGCTCGATGGAGGTGAATTGAAGGAATTTTAGATCTATAAAGGTTTCCAACAATTTTCATAATTGAATAGATAGGGGACATAATAAAAAAATGTGATCCCAAGTCTCTTTCTTTGCAGAACAGAGCTCACATATAAATGAACCAAAAAAACCATGTTTCATCAACTGGTCTCCTGTAAGAACCCTCTTGAGAAGTACAAGCTAGATAAATAGTCTCACTTTAGGCCATGTCAAAAGTTTCTACAACTGATTAAATATATCCTTGAGTGGATTTTCCCCATGGTGAGTGAGGGATGAGTATCCTAAAGTTATTGTATACACACTATTAGAATATGGTCCCCATTCCATCCTGTATTTTTCTTTTAACCAAGATAGCGATCGACTTCTAAGAACTTGATGAATAGCCTTCTTGATCACCTTTGATGCTGGAATTGGCCAATCCCTTATTAGAATTCAAAATTTATCCTATGAATTTCTTTCTCCATAGTTTCTATAATTGGGTGATACCTTTGTCCATCCTTAACTATGAAGTTATTCAATGATGTCTCGCCAGACTGGAAATTGTTGAGACAATGGAAGGGCACCATACCAAGCGTTTGTCTACAAATTTGCTTGATGGTCATTCTCAACTATCCAGAACAGTTGTAGTTTAATAATTATTTCCCCTATCCTTAGTACCTCAAGAACTAGAGATACCCATTGAGGAAGCTGATATCTAGTAAAGTATTTTGAAGATCGATTTTTTGCATACTTGGCTCTTAGGAAAAATAATTAATCACCAATATAATTTTTTTGCAAAAGCCAAGTTATTTTTTATTGTTGACTAAAGGTGCAAGCCTCCATCTCTTTTTGGAAGATAAATCTAATCCTACTTCACTAGGATCCACTTAAGAACCTTTGATTAATCTTGTCCAACTTTCTCAACACATCCTTAGGAATACTTAGGACTGAGAAAACATAGATGGGAATAGATTGTAAAACAGATTTGACCAAAGTGAATCTACCTACAAGAGAAAGCCACCAACTAGTCCAATTATTCAACCTACTATGTATCTTCTCTATCAACCGCCCCCATTCCTTTTTTATTTGTTCACCTTTAATGAAACTCCTAAATAAGACTTTGGAAGAGATGCTTGCTTGAAATTCAATATACTTAAAATCATGGTCTTCACTCTAGTAATATAATGAAATAATATGATCTAAGACTTTTCTTCACTAATAAGTCGTCCTATGGCTACTAAAAAGAGGTTTAGAATTATTTTCAATATGGATTATTTCGATGTAGTAGCATGGCCTATCAAGGTCAAGTTATCTACAAACTATAAATGAGAGAGAGAAGGGGTTGTTGATGTACATATGATTCCTTTATTGGATCTATTGTTCCTTTCTTTAGAGATGAGACAACCTAGAAAATGCCAAAATAATGAATATATAGGGAAAGAGGATTCCCCTAATATAGTCCCCTAGAAGCAATAAACAAAGGAGACAAACTACATTTTATCAACACAACATAAAATATTGAAAATAGTGCCTCTAATCCACTCCAGCCAATACTAGGAGAAGCTAAAATTTCTTAAGAGCTATAAGAGAAAATGTCAATCCACCCTATCATAACCCTTGGAGAGGTACAAATGGATAAACATGGTTGGGGATATTTGTACCTAGATAGAGTAAAGGATCTCTTGAGCAAGCACTATTTCATCTGCAATTTGTCTCCTTCCCATAAATCCTCCTTGCTTTGGTGAGATTATCATAGGGAAGAAGGGTTTCAACCTTTGAGCTCTCACTATCGTGATAATTTTGAGAACATTACATAGGGCTATCAATTTGAAGCTAAAAATATGATCTCCCTCTTGGGATTTAGGTATGAGTGCAATGGAGGTTTTGTTGATTTCTTTCAAAACTAGCTTTGTCATTCGCACTTCCTCTACCATCACAAGTAGATCATCATTGAGCATGTCCTAGAATTCTTAGAACTCTATGGTGAAGCCATATGTTCTAGATTTTTTTCCTTTTTCATTTTGAAAACTACTTCCTTTACTTCTTCCCTAGAAACAAGTGTTGTCAATACCTCATTATCCTCTTCCTTAATAATGAAAGGTATTCCCTATAAAAATTCCTCTTGACCCCTAGGGTCTACGGGGGCTACAAAGAAAAGCTCCTCAAATTAGTCAATGTTAATTTTCTTCATCCCATCCCAAGAGTAAAATGGACTATCTATGTTGATCTTCAAGGAAGGCACACAGTTTGAAAATCGTATGGCCATAAGATATTTATGGAAGAAAGTAGAGCTTATGTCCCCTTCCTTCAACCACTGGATCTTGGATTTTTGTTTTTCATAAAATATTTCCTTTTTAGAATGATAATAACTTTTCACATAATAAAGTGACATTTAAAGGTATTTGGTATTTTATAAAGGATAACAAAAGAATATTTAAAGTTTTAACAATCATTAATGGTTTCAATCAAACAAAAACCATCTTATTATCTAGCTTTCACAAACCAACTAGTATCTAGATTTCACCAACCAACTAGCTTTAATGACTTAGATTTACAAAATTTGTAACTAGTATCTAGCTTTCACAAACCAACGGATCCACTTATTTCTTCTCATCGAGTTTCCATTGAATAGTTATTCCATATTTGTTTTAGTTTGCTTAGTCATTCTTAATTCATATTTTAACACCTCAATTAAAGGTTTTTCATTTTTAATTAACATAAAACATTTCTCTTTTAAAATAAAAACAACTTTTCATGTAATAAAGTAACATTAAGAGATCTTCAATATTTCCTTAAAAGATAATTGAAGGATTTAAAAAAAATAAATATCATTAATTGTTTCAACTAAATAAAAACCATCTTATCCAAGAAAAAAATAACTTAAATATATAAAAGTTATGATTTACTTTGATTATGACTAGTATTCTAGACAAATTATTCCACTTATTTCTCTTTGTAAATTTTTTCTTAAATAATTCTCTTTCATAATTGCTTGTAGTTTTTTTGAAAATTCTTAAATCATATTTTTGATAATCAATTAAAAGACTTTCCACTTAATAAAATTGACATTTAAAGATTTTATATTTCTTTAGAGAATAAAGAAGAAAAAAACTCTTAACCTTTTGTATATAATAAGGTTATTCGTATATATTAAAAGTTATAGGATCAACTTTCGTCAACCATTCTTAATTCATATATTAATACTTCAATTAAACGTTTTTTTAATGATAAGGTGAAATTGAAAGGTCGTACTAACCATTAGCAAAGTTTTTCATTAATATTAAAAAATAAAGACTAATAAGGATAAAACATTTATTATAATAATATTTTGAAAAATAGATTATGATTTTGCAACTATATTTGATGCTTATTATTTTCATACATATGTAACCAATCAAATATCCTATTGTTAGTCTCACAATGACACTGAGAGGGGGGGTGAATCAGTGTAGCTCTTTTAAAACTTAAATCTTCAACTCTTAAAGTTGAAACAATGAAAACTTGAAACCAAATAAAGCAAGTATAACAAGAGAACATCACACAACACAAGATGTACCGAGGTTCACCAATTTGGCTACATCCTCAAAATGACTGTTTGGACTCCCATTCAAATCCAGCCTTTGCAAAGCACCAACTTTACAATCAATTTACCAGCATCCGTTGGAAGGAGCACCAACCCCTAATTTATCTACACCAACAGAAAGGAGCACCAACCCCTGATTTATCTGCACCAACAGAAAGGAGCACCAACCCCTGATTTATCTACACCAACAGAAAGGAGCACCAACCCCTGATTTATCTGCACCAAAAGAAAGGAGCACCAACCCCTCTATCAAGCACCCACTTGATTTTGATATTGATAATAAAATGACATATATGAATCTTCTCTTCTCACAAACAATTGATCGTTATCTTAGCTCGTTTTGTCAAATGCTAAAAACTTTATGGGTATTGTGCATAACTCTGTCTATGACCTCCTCTTAAAATTTTAGCCAAAACTGATATCGTATGAGAAAGTTATACCCAAAATACTAAAGTGATGTTTTTCACCTTTTTTCCAAAAACACAGATTTTCTCTTTATTTTTCTCCACACACTCCTCTCCGCACAAAATAAAATCACACTCTTCAATAAAACACTTCTAACTTAAATGCACACACTTGCATTCCTTTTTACTTTTCACTTTCTCCAAAGATATTTATTTAATGAAACTTCTTAAAATAATATAACTCCCTTTTTTTATATTGAGAAGGCATTTCATCAAACACGTCACATGCAAAGAATTGACACCTTACTCGTTCTCATACTTCGAAGCCACGTGACAACTCAAACCAAAAACAAAATATGATCTATTTGATGCCTTGAAGGTGTAACAACACTGAAACTGAAACCCTGGCGACTCTTCAAAGTCAAAACGACCAACTAAAGTATTTTGCCCAAGTGGCACAAATTGACATAAAAGAGACCTGTAACGTTTTTGCAAAAATCATAACTCTCACCTCGTAACTCGGTTTTCTCTAAAATTTTAAATGTAGAATATTTGCAACACTGAATATGTCCAAACCAAAACTCACTTCCTAAATCCTTACGGTTCACCTGTACCACTTCCACAAAAACTGCTACTGACACACTTTTTCAAAAAAGAGTGTTTTTGTGATAGTCTTGCAACGCTTGTAAAATTCGTCTCGTTCCTCAATTTTCGTTGAAATTTGGAACACATGTTCTTGAAGATAACGACCACCTCCAATTAAATTTTTTCTGCATAACTCCTTACGGTTTGTTCATAGTACTTTTGACAAAACCTGCACTTTTTTAGCCTGTACAACCACTTGCCAAATCATCCGCCAAGATGCCAGAAACACCATCGATCACTCCAAAAATTGTGCTGACATCTCCAATGCTATTTTGGAATATTTATTGACATGCTAGCATGTTACAAACTGATCAATCCTGTCCAACTATGCCCGTGGCGACTTTTGCAACTTTTTGACTATTTTGCTACTTTGACAACTTTCTGATGATTTTTTCAACTTTTGCAAATTTGCACAAACAACCTGTAACAACTTCATCCAAACATAAAAAACTTCCTCATAAGCATTTAACATCATTGTACATACTCTGAATAACCTATGAACTCCTGTCCACTGCATCAACCGATCTATTTGACTGTGTTGACAACAATGACAATACTGTCGCTACACCTTGCTCAACAATCTTCGCCTTTGGAATTGTTGGCAACACATGTGCAATTTCTTGTAACTCTTCTCCCCCTTTGAAAAAAATACCAAAGGGCTACTACAAACTCCCCCTGAGTCCATGCACAACATTCTTAGGCAAAAATTATTACACTTAGCAAAAATTACAAACATGAGCAAAAAGATAAACAAATACACAAATGCTCCCCCTGAGAATGTGGTCCCGATAGCTAGCCAATTCTTGGGAAGCATGACCACTCCCAATTTATTACGAAGGTACTCAAAGACTTCCTTGGGCAATGGTTTTGTGAAGATATCCGCTACTTGCTTTGTTTTTGGAACAAAATCCAACTTAACCTCACCTTCCGCAACTTTCTCCTTCAAAAAGTGATATCGGATAGCAATATGTTTTGTGCGAGAATGCATAACCAGATTCTTTGAGATGTTAATGGCATTGGTGTTATCATAGTTAACTAAAATTTTCTCACTGAAGTTAATACCAAGATCTTTCAGGGTTTGTTTCATCCATAATACCTGCGTATAACACGTTGTCGCTGCAATATATTCTACCTCTGCTATGGATAAGGAGACTGACTCTTGTTCCTTACTGTGCCACACGACCAACTTGTCTCCAAGATAGAATGCACCTCCACTGGTACTCTTTCTGTCATCTACACATCCTGCCCAATCTGCATCTGAATACGCAATAAGGGTGAAGTCCTTACCTTTTAGATACCATAAACCATACTCCATAGTACCCTTGAGGTACCGAATAATCCTCTTCACTGTTGTCACATGAGTCTCCTTGGGACTAGCCTGAAATCGTGCTACCATGCATACTGCCTACAAAATATCTGAGTGCAGTAGCTGTCAAGTACGATAAGCTCCTAATCATAGATCTGTACATGGTTTGATCAACATGTGGAGATTTGTCATCCTTGCTCAACTTGCAACTTTGTCATCATGGGAGTGCTAACTAGCTTACAATCCTCCATTGTGAACTTTTTTAGCATCTCTTTCACATATTTAATTTGAGAAATAAATATGCCCTTCTCATTTTGATTAACTTGCAACCCGAGGAAATACGAAAGTTCACCAATCATTGACATTTCAAATTCTTTCTGCATCTTATTTTCTAAATATTTACACGACTCATCTTTGTTGCTGCCAAATATGATATCATCTACGTATACAACAAGAACAATAAGATGGCCATTTTCTATTTTGACATACAAATTACTATCCACCATACCTTTCTTGAACCCTTGTTGAGAAATATAGTTGTCTAGCCTTGCATACTATGCTCAGGGTGCCTATTTTAAGCCATATAATGCTTTCTTCAACTTGCAAACCAAGTTGGGATCATCACCAAGTTGGAAACCATCTAGCTGCTCAATATAAACCTCTTCTTCAAGTTTTCCATTCAAAAATGCTGATTTCACATCCATTTGATAAAATTTGAAATTCTTGTAAACTGCTAAAGCCAGAAACATTCTAATTACCTCTAGTCTAGCCACAGGTGCAAAGGTTTCCTCAAAGTCAATACCTTCAACTTGTGCATAGCCTTTACATACCAATCTTGCTTTATTATTGACTACCTGTCCGTCTTCATTCAATTTGTTTCGAAAGACCCATTTAGTACCGAATATATTTTTATTTGCAAGTCTTAGTACTAACTCCCAAGTTTTGTTTTTCTCGATCTGATCTAATTCTTCATTTATTGCCTTCATCCAACTTTCATCTTTGCTTGCGTCAGCAACATTTTTGGGCTCAATGCTGGATAATAGAGAGTAGTTACTTACTACTCTTCTTGTTTGAACACCAACTGTGGGGTCTCCAATTATTTTCTCTCTAGGATGATCTTTCTACGAGCTACCTATTTTGAATTTCTTATTTTATTCCACTTCTAAATCACTGTTTGAATCATCTGAGTCAATTTTTTGTTTCTTTTCTATTTCCTTTTCCTCATCTCTTTCAATAACCTCTTCATAAATTGGGTAGTTCTCTTCATAGCTAATTACTCATTCCCTACCTTCATCAACTTTAACATCGACACTATCCACAATTTTCCTTAGCCTCTTGTTGTAGCATTTGTAAGCTTTGCTTTTTGACGAATAGCCAAGAAAAATACCTTCATCCGCTCTATCTTCAAACTTACCAAGGTTTTCTTTAGTTCTTTTGATGTAACACTTGCTGCCAAAAACTTTAAAGTATCTTGCTGTTGCCTTTTTACTGAACCACAACTCATAAGGAGTTTTTCTTTCATGCATCCTCAACATGCATCTATTTTGGATGTATACCGCAGTATGAACCGCATCTTTCCAAAATCTGTCTGCTACTTTGCTCTCAGTCAACATAGTCTGTGCCATTTCTTGCACTGTCCTGTTCTTTCTTTCTATCACACCATTCTACTGAGGTGTCCTGGCTGCTGAAAACTATCTCTTAATACCATATTTTTCATAGTACTCTCTAAAATCCTCTGAAATGAACTCTCCTCCTCTATCTGATCTTAAACATTTAATCATTTTTTCTTTTTGATTCTCAACTTGGTTTTTGAAAACTTTGAACATCTCAAAAGCTTCTGATTTATGCTTCAAAAATAGTACCCATGTCATCCTGAAATAGTCATCTATACACAACATAAAATATTTGTCACCATTTATGCTTTGCGTTCTCATGGGTCCACATAAATCGGTATGTATTAGTTCCAAAGGTTTGCTTGTGTAGTACTCTTTTGTTTTAAATG
Organism: Wollemia nobilis; assembly: GCA_028583015.1. Lineage (NCBI taxonomy): Eukaryota > Viridiplantae > Streptophyta > Pinopsida > Araucariales > Araucariaceae > Wollemia > Wollemia nobilis. Next base: position 4,857,962 of record JAQPPZ010015863.1, on the reverse strand, counting down.
AGACTCTAGTTTGCTTCCCCTTTTGGCATGAAGCACAAATGCTATTTGATGGTTTTCCAATGGTGGGAATATCTCTCATTGCCTTTTTTGAGCTAATTTTTACTAGATTGTCAAAACTGATATGACCGAGCCTCTTGTGCCACAACCAATTTTCTTCTTCCTGTACAATCAAGCAAGCTCCTTCGAAGTCTCCGAGAGAGTGTACGAGGTTTCCAAATGTCCTCGATCCGAGTTGCTATCAACTTTCCACTATTTTTCCGACTTCACAACCCCTGCTTCTTAAAAATCACTTCATGACCTCTATCACAAATCTGACTTATGCTCAACAAGTTATGCTTCGGACCAACCACAAACAAGACTTCTTTTGACTTGATTTTTCCATCACTGATCTTAACTGAACCTTTGCCAACTATCTTAGCTCCATCATTATTTCCAAATTTTACTAAACCACCTGCATATTGTTGTAGCTTCTCAAATTTATGTTTATCACCTGTCATATGATTGGAGCATCCACTATCAAGTATCCATGGTGCAGATTTATTTTGTGCTTTAAATGTTGTTTGTACGATCAGGGATTCCTTTTCTTCCTTAGATCATTCTTTTTATTTCCACTCTGGTTTGATTATAGTTTTGGGCTCTTGTTTTGACTTTTATTTTTTAGTAGCTTGTGCATGTTTTTCGAAATTTTTTCTATTTTGTCTCATTCCATTTGGTTGAAATTTTCTTCCCTGAAATTGATTTGATGCAAATTTACTTCGATAATTTCTTACAATGTGCCCAAAATTATGACAATTATAACATTCTACTACATAATCCATCAAAGGTGAAAAAACATTTCTACTGGTAAAATTCCTTGGTCCTACATTATACTTGCAATATGAAATCTTATGTCCATAACCATTGCATTTAAAACAGTAACTAGAAAAGAGATGATTGAACCTATGTGATGGTCTTTGCCATGTTGTTGTAGGAGCCATAACTATTCTTCTTCTTTGATGTGTGACATTTGTGAATCCATCATTGTCAATTCTCCTTTCGTGCCTTGCATTATTGCTTTCTTTTGCATGAGTCAATTTTTCTTGATCAACTTTGTTTCTTATCTTCATTCTTTATGGATTCTTCATTTATGGCATTTGATCCATTTGATGATTCTCCTTCAGTCAAAGCCCAAACCAAATTTGATGCTCGTAGTCTTTTGGTTATTTATGATCTTATCCGACTTCATAGAACTTTCTTCACGTTTGTGATAACAACTAATTTTACGATTCATCTCTTCTATCTCGCATCCTTAAACCAACGAATCTCTTCTTCTAGCTTACTGCAATAATCTATTTTCATGGTTATTTGCACTTCAAGATTTTCGAGATATTTTCTTGGATTCTTCTATCTGTACTTTCAAACTGGTTATGATTTCATTTGCATCCTCAAGCTTTCTTGAAATTTTCTTATTCTTTTTTCTTTCTATCTTCAATTCATCCAGAGCTGAAATTAGTTCCTCTTCCAAATTTACTTCTGCATCAATTTCTTCTTCATCACATTCCTGTTATTTTTCTATTTTTTCTTCTTTGAGTGCCATGAAAAGAGTTTAATCTATTTCCTTTTCAGAATCCTCACCGGACCTGTCTTCTGATTAACTAACATTCTTGGAGATGAAACTTTTCTTCTTGAAGTTGTCTTTTCTGATTTTTTTTTCTTCCAGTCACTTCTTTCTTGGTGCGATCCTTCATCACTTTTGTTCTTCTCATTAAGTGGACATTTAGCTGTAAAATGCCCAACGCCTCCACAATTGAAACATTTAAACGGTAACTTTCCTGTGTATTTTCCTTTTCCCTTTTTTAGTTTTCGAACAAAGTTTGCTTCCATTTCATCTGATGTCTCTTCTTCCTTGGATTCTTATTTTGCTTTCATATTTTTATGGGCTTTAAAAGCAGCTTCTCTATCTGTGGTTTTAGATTTTCCTATTCTCATCTCATATGCAGTCAAAGAACCATGCATCTCATCTATACTAAAAGAATTTAGATCTTTAGCTTCTTCTATAGCTGAAACTTTAGAATCAAATCTTTGGGGAAGAGATCTTAATAGATTTTTCACGATGATAGAATATTTGATTTCCTCGCCGAGTTCTCTAATCACATTAATGACTTCAATAACTCTCAACATATATGCCTCTATGTTCTCATCGTCATTCATCTTTAATACTTCGAACTGAGCTCGATGTGTTTGTAACTTGGCCTCCTTGATATTAACATCTCTTTCATGAATGCTCCTCATTTTATCCCATATTTATTTTGCCATTTTACAACTCATAATCTTTACCAGTTCATTGTCCACTAATCCGCACATGATAGCATTCTTTGCTTTTGAGTCATTCTCAAATAGTTTCTTATCGACAACATTGGTTGGAGAAGTGGTGGGTATTGTGTATCCACTATCTATTGAATCCCAAATGTCGTATCCCAAAGCACAAAGATATGTCTGCATCTTGAGTCTCCAAAATGCGTAATTAGTTTCGTCAAAAAATGGTGCTTTTTTTGATGAGAAGCCTTCACCACCTGCCATTGTGTCACTTCCAAGATCACCCTAGTCGATTAAGCTTGTTCAAGAACCTCGCTCTGATACCAATTGTTAGTCTCACAATGACACTGAGAGGGGGGGTGGATCAGTGTAGCTCTTTTAAAACTTAAATCTTCAACTCTTAAAGCCGAAACAATGAAAACTTGAAACTAAATAAAGCAAGTATAACAAGAGAACATCACACAACACAAGATGTACCGAGGTTCATCGATTTGGCTACATACTCAAAATAACTGTTTGGACTCTCATCCAAATTCAGCCTTTGCAAAGCACCAACTTTACAATCAATTTACCAGCACCCACTGGAAGGAGCACCAACCCTTGATTTATCTGCACCAATAAAAAGGAGCACCAACCCCTAATTTATCTGTGCCAACAGAAAGGAGCACCAACCCCTCTACCAAGCACCCACTTGATTTTGATATTGATAATAAAATGACATATATGAATCTTCTCTTCTCACAAAAAATTGACCGTTATCTTAGCTCATTTTGTCAAATGCTAAACGCTTTCTGGGTATTATGTAGAACTTTGTCTATGACCTTCTCTAAAAATTTCAGCCAAAAATAATGTCGTATGAGAAAGTTATGCCCAAAATACTAAAGTGACATTTTTCACCTTTTTCCCAAAAACATAGATTTTCTCTTTATTTTTCTCCACACACTCTTCTCTCCGCACAAAATAAAATCACACTCTTCAATAAAACGCTTCTAACTTAAATGCACACACTTGCATTCCTTTTTACTTTTCACTTTCTCCAAAGATATTTATTTAATGAAACTTCTTAAAATAATATAACTCCTTTTTTTTTGTATTGAGAAGGCATTTTGTCAAACACGTCACATGCAAAGAATTGACACCTTACTCGTTCTCATACTTCGGAACCACGTGACAACTCAAACCAAAAACAAAATATGATCTATTTGATGCCTTGAAGGTGTAACAACACTGAAACTGAAACCTTGGCGACTCTTCAAGGTCGAAACGGCCAACTAAAGTATTTTGCCCAAGTGGCACAAATTGACATAAAAGAGGCCTATAACATTTTTGCAAAAATCATAACTCTCACCTCGTAACTTAGTTTTCTCTAAAATTTGAAACGTAGAATATTTGCAACACTGAATATGTCCAAAACAAAACTCACTGTCTAAATCCTTACGGTTCACATGTACCACTTCCACAAAAACTGCTACTGACACACTTTTTCAAAAAAGAGCATTTTTGTGACAGTATTGCAACGCTTTTAAAATTCACCTCGTTTCTCCGTTTTCTTTGGAATTTGGAACACATGTTCTTGAAGATAACAACCATGTCCAGTTAAAATTTTTCTATATAAATATTTACGGTTTTTTCGTAGTGCTTCTGACAAAACCTGCACTTTTTTAGCCTGTACAACCACTTGCCAAATCATCCGCCAAGATACCGGAAACACAACCGATCACTCCAAAAACTGTGATGACATCTCCAATGTTGTTATGGACTATTTCTTGACATGCTGGAATGTTCCAAACTGATCCATCCTATCCAAATGTGCCCGTGGCGACTTTTGCAACTTTTTGACTATTTTGCTGCTTTAACAACTTTCTGACAATTTTTTCAAATTTTTGCAAATTTGCACAAACAACGTGTAACAACTTCACCCAAACATCAAAAACATCCTCATAAGCATTTAAAATCACTGTACATACTCTCAATAACCTTTGAACTCCTGTCCACTGCATCAACCGATCTATCTGACTGTGTTGACAACAATGACAATACTGTCGCTGCACCTTGCTCAACACCTATGACATAAAAAATACTAAATATTAAAGCCAATCAAATTGAATGTCTATAAAATTTCTTGTATAGTTTAAGTTAACCTACTTAAAAATTATACACTCTTTGTTTGTTACTGACTTAAGGTTGAAAATGTATGTGGAGTTGTAGTACTTACGCACCTTCATGGATAATTGAGAGAATGCACCTTGTGCTATGATTCCTATGCCTCTCCCTTTCTCTTCCAAGGGAGGTTCTAGGTCTTGGTTGTCGACTCACCAGGGTCCCATCGCCAAGCGCACCCATCTGCTATCAGACACTATTCTCAGCACCTTACAACGCAAATGGGGAGAATTTGGAACTAGAGGCCCATTTCTCCTGGCCTCTGATTGGGATGTTCGACCTTCTAAGCAAGATGATGCCCTTGGTTGAGGTAAACTTATACCAAATGCACAAACCCGTATTGTTAGTGGTACTAGTGCTGATGGTTGGGGGGGCTCCGACTTCTTCAACTATTGCATGGATTTATGACCATATGGAAGAAAACTTCATGCCTTCCACTTGACAGTGATTTCTCGGCTCCTTTATTACTGAATGCATATTTAGCACTGTTTTGGCGATTGTTATTTGAATTTTTGTGGACTGTTTTTGACACTCTTGTGTACTCCTAACCATGATGGTTAGTGTGTTAGTTTACGGGGTGTGTGCTAATCTCACTTGCCCTTTCTTTTTTTTTGGTATGATTAGACTTAATTTTATTAATATAATGACCTTTCCATCCAAAAAAAAATTATAGTCTTCCTTCCTACTTTAAATTAAGCCTACTTAGAAATTATACTCTCCATGTCAACCAAACTATTCAACAAGTCTCACTTGTTTGAATTAAATTTTAATATTATAAAAAACAATTAATTAATATTTTTTAAAATTAGTTATATTAAATTTTAATATTATAAATGACAATTAATTAATATTTTTTAAAATTAGTTATATAGAATTAAAAGAGGTTTTATGAATGATATATCATAATTTAATATAAGAATATTATAAGACCTTCATATTATTTATGTATTTTTTTACATGTTCTAAATTAAATCTCCAAGAACTTGATTGATGAAGTTAATGCCATTTGATATGATTAAATAATAATTGTATTCTATCTTAATTAATAATTGTAGGAAATGGGGATTTTCCATTAGATCATGGATTTCTTGGATTTTACATTAATTATTTTAATGTTTTCAAAAATAAATAAAATAATATATATTAATTTTTATGAGTATTTTTATTAATTATATAAGATTGAAATAATTATATTTGTATTATATTAAGATAATATTTAATTAGTTATATAAAATTAAAACGAGCTTTATATATTATAATATATTTTTTGATTGATTATACGGAATTGAAACAAAATTATATGGTAGAATTTTTGTGAGTCATTTAGTGGATTTAAATTTATTTGTGAATGTTGGTATTTGAATTTACTTTTCCACATTTTTTTGTAATTATTTGTATTCAAACCTAGATTTCTATAAATTTTTAGAGTTTGTCCTTGAGATTAAGTTTTCCCATGAAATTCAAATATTGGTTTATAATGTTTTTTAATCATTATTTTAACTTTTTTTCCTTAAAAAAATTTATAATTTTTATTTTTGAGATTGAAAAAAATTACAATGCTATGGGTATGAAGTACCCTCAAGAATTTCAATTACATCCTATCTAGGAGTTGGTCTAAATTGAACTAAGAGAAGTATTGACCTCCTTGTTATAATATGTTACAGTCAACTTATAATCCAAAAACAAGAATCCTAATAATATGACTAACAAATGGAAAACAAGAATAACTTCTCAATCAATCACAATTCTCAAATGACTCTTACCTGAGTACAAAAATAGGACTCAAGTTTCAATTCTGAAGACAAATAGTATTTGAAGTCTGTCTTTCTATAAAATAAAGGTAAGGGTCCCTTTCAAACCCCTCCCTCCTCCCTTTGTTTTGCTATTAATAGATACATGATATGATCCTTAATAAGAGGAGGATTGTGAGGAAACTCCAATTCCTCTAACCACTTCTTCCCTCTATTAAGTTCCTGTTGGAAGATTTAAACCATATTTTGAAAGACCATATGCTTCTACATTTAGTTCCTTATAGATGTGCTTGTATGAAATTTATATTATAGAAGATTAATAATTTCACTTGCTCATAGAAAGGACCAAGGAGCAAGTTTTTAAACTCAACATTATTTACAACCCAACTTATCACTAGTTTTGAATCTCCATAAATTTATAAAGTTGTAATTCCTTTCTTCACTGCTATTCTCATCGAGAGGATTAATATGCTTTCCATTCAACCATATTATATGTTCCTTTATCTAAACATGCCTTGAAAGTGATCTTATGATTTATATTTAAGTAAAGTGCTCCCCTACCCCACACCTATTTGGGCTACCATGGTAGGCTCCATTAAAGGAGGGCCCATGGCTTCAAAGGATCCACTATTAGTGTTCCTATATGCCTGCTTAGTTTTAGTTTTGGGGATATTTTTAGAATTAAAAAAATAAAATTAATCTGCATTTGTACTTGAATCATTGGAATTTCCTTACCTTCAAACATCCTAACATTTCTAGCTAGCCATAAGCCCCATATCACTATCAAATGGACACATTTATACTCCTTTAATTCCATTTCTTTGAACCACTACTATCCTTTCCCTTGAGTTAAAGGCATAATTAAATTCCACACTTCTCTTTTGAAAGGGTGATGAACCAAAATATGGTCCATTGTTTCTTCTTCTTTTTGCACATGACACATTGACTTCATCCTTTCCAAGACCTCATTTGAAGAACCTCCCATGTTATTGCTTTCTTGGCTAGAGATAACAAGACAAGGATTATAGTTTTTAGGGGAGATTTTATCTTCCACATTCTACTCTACCACTAAAGCTTTTCTTATTGTTGCTGTCAAAACTTTCTTTATACCCTTATCTAATTGTGTACTCCCCACTTGTTGGATTCGTGGACCATATTATAAAATGTCTTCGCTAATTTACTCTTATATTTGCTCTTTCCAATTCCTTTGTATAATCATGTCAAATATATGCATTATTTCCTCCTAGTGTTAGATCTTCTACTGTGAGCCATCCTTATTTCCATAAATTAATACTCTTTGTTGATACTACCTATGCCAATACTATCTTTACTTGTCCATGGAGATGATTTATTATATTTTGTGGAAGCTGATGGTCTCCTTTTCTTCCTAGCCAAGGATCTTTGCCTATCCTTACTTCCTTTCCATTCCCTATTTTCCAAGTAAAGAAATTCCCAAGTAATGGAAAACCTCTCACTAGTGCTTTCCAAATAATTATGGAGTTTGAAACTAATTTATTTCATAGTACAATCCAATATGCAAAGGCCAGGGTGCCTAAATATTTATCTTGAATTACTTCCTAGCATAATCCTTTGTTGGTTATCAATATCTATAAACTTTTTGCTGCTAAAGATTTTTAAAAATTATGTATATTCTTGAAATTCCATTCTCCAGATTATTTTGGTTTAGCTATTTTGTTCCATTTAACTAGATTTAAATCCAGAGGTTAGTGACATTAATTTCTTGGGGACTCAAAATATCGTTTTCCATAACCTAAAGTGACTTATGGTTACTCCTTTCATAGCTATTGTAATTGGTTTTATTATTTTTTGAACCACCGAGGGTTGAGGAGTTTTAATGAGTTGTGTTAACCTAAGGGACTATCAAGAGAGCTATTATGAATGGCTTTGATTATGACCACAACAACGAAAGCCACTAGCTCCCCTTGGCCTTAATACTCGAGTAGATTATTGTATTACTTTAAGACACCTAATAAAGATGATTTGGAATGAAAAATGAGAAGCTTGTTATTTTTTATGGGCTTTAAGGCTTTTGACACAAGGTAAATTATGGAAAAGAATAGAATTGACATAACAACCAACTACACAACATATGTATACAAACTTTATGAGTAGGTGGTGATAAAAATAAGAACTTCAAAAGGACTATTAAAATATTTTTAGAGTGATATCGAGGTGAAAAAAGGTTTCCCGTTATCACCTACTTTATTTGACCTTTACGTTGATAAATTGGAGAAATAGGTAGTAAGGATGAGAGGAGGGGGATTACAATAGGCTAATTATGCAGTGAAACTTCTTCTCTATGCTCATAACCTCAACTTGTTTGGCAAGACACTTGAAACTTTAAAAGAACATGTAAAATATTTAAAATATTTTTCTAAAGAAGTTGGGATGCAGGTGAATACTAGAAAGACTAAAATTATAGTCTTTTCTACTCAAAAAAAGCAAAAGAATCCATATATTTTATTTGAAGGAAATCCTTTAGAGATAGTAACAAAATGCAAATACATTGGGTTAAATTTTCAAAGCAAAATCAATGGAAAAAATGCAAGATGAAACAAATACAAGTAGGATGGAGGGCACCCTATTCATTACTAAATAGAGGCATACAATTAGATCCATGGGATTAGAGAACCTTTAGGGTTTTTTTGGGTTATTAGTTATTCCAGTGGTGCGAGTGTGAGGTGTAGGCTAGCAATACATCAAAATTTAAATGGAGATAAATAGAAATAATTCGAAAGTAATTGATTTCAAATCAAAATTAAATTTTTAAATCCTGAAATTAGTATTGTTCCATTAGAAGCATAAGTTATGATAAGACTATTGGGGTACTAAAAGAAAATAGAAAGAATGAAATATTGCTAGTTATCAAAAAAAGTAATCAAAGAAACACTAAATAAATAAATAAACACATGGATGAAACAAAAAAACAAACGAATGAAAAATGAAACATTAATTTTCATGAGATCCCAAACTCCAAAAAAATAATTAAACAATATGTGAGGGAAAAATTCAAACATGTCATGTGGACTAGAAATTTAGGAAGGAAAAATAGTTATACATCAACAAGTTCAACCCAAATTGTGAGCATGGCTAAAAGAAGTACATAAATGAAAAGATCAAATGGAAGGAAAAAATGCTTATAGCCCAACTAAGATCTAGTTTACACCATCTCAAATATAAAACTAGAAGATGGACAATTTCTCAAAAGGTATGATCAAAATAAATAGGTATCTTCTACATAGCAGGAGTAATGGAGAGTGAAAAACATTGTCATGGAAACTTCTTATCAACATCAACAATAAAAGAAATACACTCCAATAGATAATAAAAGTATGTTGAGCTTTTTGAATTTGCAGAACATTCTTTTTTAGATGTTAAACTTTGGAACATTGAATAAGAGGTCCAAGGTTTGAGTTCAAAAGGGAGTAGGGTTATAGACCATACCCCATATTGTATTAAATCTTTTGGTCCCATAAACTATTTTGGTATCATGGACTATTTGGAAATTTACAATCTTCATTGTTGAATGCATAATATGTTAACTTCATGTCAAATCCCAAGTCTGACCCATCCAATAATTCAATTCATTTCATTCTTACAACTTTTTTATAATTTTTTTTTTTTTATTGGATCGTCAAGTCAATTACAAATTCTTCCACTTGGGTACCACTAGTCACATTAAGCTATACAACCCTTTTGGTGCTGCTCAAATTGAAACATTGGTTTAGGTTGTATCATCCATATGTCTCAACCATTGAACCAAAACATCATTAACCATTTTTACAACTTTTTATCCCATATTTAAATCATTTAAATAAAAATTAAAATGCACTATAACTTTAAAACTTACTATACTTAACTTTTAACATCCATGAAGATCAAATTCTATACTTCTACTTCTTACAACTTAAAAGTTTATTTAATTTTGTCAAGTATTTAAAAATACATTTTATAAAAAAAATATAATTATTTAAACTAATATTTGAATCCAGCTTTAATATATAAATTAAAAGTAATTAAAAATATTTAAAAATATTCGCTGAGGTGACGCTTCGGCTGCTGATTGTGCACGGAGCGGATGAGATGGTCTGCGACCCCGACTGCGTCAAGGCCTTGTATGAGAAGGCCAGGAGTATGGACAAGAGGATGAGAATCCACGAAGGCATGTGGCAGGGACTGGTTAGTGAGCCCAAAGAGGACGTGGACAGGGTTTTCGGGCACGTATACGCAAGAGAACGGGCAGACAAGGCAAGAGATAGGCGCGCCCTATGTCTAAATAAAATTTATCGTAATAAACAGAATCTTACCTCCTTGCTCTCAGGATGTTATAGACAGTTAATTAAATCGTCTTCTATGTTTCAATTACAGAATGTTGCCTCCTTGCAAGCGAGATTAGGGATCTTTGCTAACCCGCGATCTACTTTTAATGTACAAATGTGTTTGGGATGTCTTAATCTGCGTATAAGTGTTTTCACAAACATTTAAGTTTGGGAATTCAATCTATAGATAAGATAGGGTGATATCAAAATTTTAAGCTAAAATATCATACAAATATCTATGACTCTTTGATTGAATGATTATAAGAAGTAAATTTCTTCTCTTTTCCTTTCAAAACAATAAAATAAAAAAATTATCAAACAATTCTTAAACTAAATGTTTTTATTTTTTATTTCTAACCTAAAATGAAAAAAAAAGGATATACAAGAAACCTGATCTAAGATCTTAAATTACATTTATTATGCGTTGTAAAATAAAACAGAGGCTTATCTAAGAAGAGAAAGCACACATAGATAAAAAATTCTGGCAAAGGGATAGGGTTACATGCACCAGCGACAAACAATCATTTTTTCTGCAACAAAAATTAAAACACTAGGGATGGAGTAGGTTTTAGGAGCCTACCTAGCTTAGGAGGTTCAGTTAGCTATCTGGATAGAACAATCCAAAGAAATTTTGCAAGCCAACGGAATAAATTGCATCAGAGGACAATATCGTTATAACAATCAACGATATCATTTTCATTTTGTAAATGTTTGATATATTTTAACAGTAAATGAAGTGCACGAAATAGTAGATCAACAGAACAAAAAGGACGATATCATTGATAAAACCAATGATATTGCTTTGTAAAGTATAATAGAATTTGAACCTATATAAAAGGTGCAGGAAATGATGAATCAACAGAACAAGGAGAATGATATCCTTGCTAGAAGTAGAAAATATCGTTTTGTAAACTTTGATAGAAAATTGACAATAAATAAAATGCAAGAAATGATAAACCTATAGAGCAAAAATGTTACTAGTGAAATCACTTGCTACTTCCAGCAATATTATCTACAAAATATGTGCAATAAAACAAAGTGCGGATAATTTTATATTATATGGCTTAGAATTTTTTCTATGATAAAATTATTGCTAGAAATGGCAATTTCATTCTATAAATGTGTATGCTAAAACAACATGAAAATAGTTATATTTTACAAGATTTAGCAATTTTTATAACAAAATCGCTACTAGAAACAACAATATCATTCTATAGTTTTGGTTAAATAACTAAAATTCAAAATTTGATGCAACAAACTGTTAATGTCCATATAACTAACAAAAGTTAAAGGGCTAGCAATATTGTTTCTTGCAACCAAAATGATTGATTAATGGGGAAGGGCTAGATTTTATGGCTTGAGGAGGTTGAGGAGCATTCCTAGAAAATTTAAAATTTTTGAGAACACCTATAAACACTATAAAATGATTTGAAATTGCAAGAAGTTAGGGATGGATAAGAAATGAAAACAAACATTATTAAACCATGAAACAAGACATAGAGGAGTTAGTGGCAATAATACTAAAGAAGTAAAGAGAATATTATGAAACTAAATAAAATAGAGTTAGTGACAACAAAACTAAAGAAATTCCAGTGAAAAATCAGTACACCTAAAGGAGGCTTGCCTTGGCCACTTTTACAAGTCATTTTTTTGGAGGCCAGTCGATTATTTGAAAGTAAGGCAAAATGATGGGGGTCACACCCATTTTAGATACTAAAATAAATGGCAAACACTAATATTCTAGGAAAAAATAGCCAACAAAAAGATAAAATGTAGCATTCACCATCGATTTTCTAGATGTATGACGAGTGTTGTGGATTGCTTATCTAATAGCCCATGCCCTTTCATGAAGTTTTCAAAGGACTTATTCCTACCATCAACCAAATATTAGGTACATGGTGAATGCATTGGTGATACATGGAAGAAGCAAATAGATATCCTATCAAGGTGCTCATCTAGAAGAGATCGACCATCTATATTTTGGAGGAACCATATTTGATAATTCGTGGAGACTTAAAGCAAATATAGAAGCACCTGGGTCACTAAGTCCCATGAACTATTTTATCTTAACAATTGATGATTCATATTATTTTAGACAACCCTTTTGGTTATATCTCAAGGGCACCAATAGACAAGGGAAGCAAGCTCAACAATCACGACGTATCTTCCAAGTCGATTTGGCAAGTGTAGACTAATTATTTTAAATTTTATAGAATCCATAGTGACTGTATGCATAGTGATTGCACAATATCCCCATGCTACATCTTTAGAAAACCATTGATAAAAATGCACCATCTCATGACTCACAAAAAATAATGAAGCATCAAAAGAACTTTGTAGATTGTTCATTTGATAATCAATGACAGGTGTCAATTCATAGAAGCAAGGATATTTACAACAAGACAGGTCCATACACATCATTCATTTTCTAGATCTATGATAGGCTCTGATCTAAAAAAAACCAAGTAGAAGAGAAAAATTAAAGCTTTGCAAGTAATTGATCTCTCGTCCAATGGCACACACTACTTCATTTAGATGTCTAAAGAGATGGTAGATAAATATTTCACCATGATCTAAGAGTTAGACACACGTCAAAGGCAACAATGTTTGGAGAGAAAGGTAAATAATATCTATCATCAATTTTAGCCAAAGCAAGAACCAACAACTCACAAAGATGGGAAAATAATTTAAGGTGCCTAAATCATTAAATCCCATTATCCATATGATCAAAGGGAGGATTCCTTAGGCTAAAAATTCCCAACTTGGGGATGAGGAAGTAGCATTATTTAAAAATGACATTTATGCATGATATCCCAGGAGAAGGACAATTAAGGCTCATAATTGCAATAGAGCCTAGAGTTCACCCACCGACACCCTTTGAACATGAGCTTCAAGAAAATATCATTAGCATATTAAAAAAATTAGCAATGAGGCTCTAGATCTAAGAATCCCAAACCCTTTAGCACTGGTCTAGAGATCTCAAGGTCACCAACATTAAATATAGACCAGTCTCTCACTTATTTTGGGAAGGAAATTTTGGAATTATTAACAAAATTTTGAAGCAAGGAAATCCTAAATTTTATGTATAAATAGGGGTTTCATTTCATTGTAAAGGCATACAATAATGCTTGCTAGTACCTAATACCTAGCCTTGTATATATTTTCCTTTCATTTTATTTTCTTTGTATAAGCTGGATGTGAGCCTTGAGTCATTTTGCTAAAGAGCATTGAGCCTCTTTTGGTCTCACATCTATTTAATCTTATGGAATATATGAAAAGTTGTCACTAATTTTACTCTATCCTACTTCTTATGTGTTTTTGAATGCCTGGGTGTGGATCAAAACCATATTTTTTTCAATGAGTTTACATAGTTTTTATGAGGGGTCATGGTCCTCTCATATTGAGTGGGGTTTGAACATTGAACCTCTCAAAGAGAAGCCAAAGCCCTTACCACTGTAGTAAGCTTGCAACTCTGGATCAAAACCATGTTTAATTTCTAGTTTTTAATGATTAATAAATGTGTACATTTACTTCATTATGCATATACGAGGTTTATATCTTGATGCATCACCTCCTTATTTTAGGTTTTAATTTTTGCATATTTATTTTTCTACAATAAATCTTCCTTTTATTTGATGAATGCAAGTAGCATAGAAAGTATAGTAGGAAGGTAAACTATAGATAACATCTAACGAGGAGCCAACCAATGTAAAAACCTAAAGGTCATCCTACAAGCACTCACAACGCTCATAGATATTCCCATTATGTTGCTCAACATGAGGTGTTTGTGTCTAAGTGTGTCAAACCATCATCATAGGCAACTAGGGTTATCCATAGCTATGAATCGCCATTAATACACGAATATTAGGATTTTTAAAATTGAAAGTTAGCGAATATGGGGACCCTAGATGTTGGTCCATTTGCCCAAAAATTTTGGGATCAAAACATTTTTAGGGTTGGTTTGCTCCCCTTTGATAATAATTTCACCATTTTTATTTTAAATTGCCAACCACTCCTGCCTAAATCATGGACCTTTTCACCTTCAAATTATAAATAATTTTATTTATCCTGCCAAATTTACCTCTTATACCACCATTATATATACCTAAAATGACAACAATACTCCTACATATAAAACATTGATTCTCCTTGAAAAAGGACCTATAGCAATAAAAATCCTACAACAACAAAAAAATTGCAACAATGAAAAACCTACAACAACAAAAAATAACCTGTGATAGCAAAAATCCTATGACAAAAAATGACCTATAGCAACAAAAATAACTATAGTAGTGAAAAGAGAGATGATGAATGATTGGAAACAGAAATGGGAACAATGAACGATAGGCAAAAGAAATAGGGATGATGGACGATAGGTAGAAGAAAGAGGGCCATTGGATGATGAACAATAGACGATGGACAATAGAAAGGGTGACAACGAATGACAAAAAATAGAAAAAGCAATAATGGATGGATAGATAGTGGAAATAAGAACAACATATGATGAAAAATAGGAAGGGTGATTATAGAAAATGGATAACAAAAAGGGTGACGATGGATGATGAACAATAGAAAGGGAGACAACAAACAATAAAAAAAAAGGGAAAATAGACAACAAAAATAGGAACAATGGAAATCGAATGATGGATAATAAAAATGGGAACGATGAATAGTGAATAACATACAACAAACACCAAAAAGGATGGCAATGAATGATAGACAACAAAAAGGGGACAACGAATGATGGACAACAAAAAGGATGATTACAAAATTCAAACAACAAAAAGGGGATAGTGAATGATGAACAATAGAAAGAGGGATGATGGATGATGGACAATAGAAAGGGGTACGATGGACTATAGACAACATGAAGAGGGATGATAAGAAAAATTGATGATGGTTTTTTTAAATTGAATTAGGGAATCTTCTAAAAGGCGTAACTTTTGATATAGATCTCTATTTTCAATTTGTTTTTATACCACCTAGCTCGATAAGATATACACTTTAAACTAATATTTTATTGATTTAGCAATTTTAAAATCCTCAAAAAACTCTAATAAGACCTCTGAAATGACCTCTAAAGTTACTAAAGTGTGATACCAAAGAAAAAGTAAGTAGAGATATAGTAAGGGTAATGTGTAGAAACCCTTAAAGGATACTAGATATTGGCAACCTAAAATGATGGATTTGGTAAATATTGTTGTCTTATCACAAAAATATATGAAAAAATGTGGTACCAAGATTTTGCAATTGATTCACCCCATTTTTATAATTTTTTGTGGGAAAAAATGCAATTCGCTATGTCTTCTACATGAGTTTGGATACGATTCACCTTGATTTTGAAATAGACTTGCCTTATTTTTATAAATACATTTTGGGGCCACTCCCTTATGCATAACCCTATAGGCAACTAAGATACTTTGATATGACAACTATTTTTTGGCATACCTAATGGGACAAATTTAAACTCTAATTTACAAAACATATTTGATAGATATTAGTTGATATTTTAGTGAAGATCTCAACCAGATTCCTTCCTGGAGCATGAAAGAGTTCACCTTGCAACTCCACTAAAGAATAATACCTAAAAATAACCACTATGAGATATCAAATTAGGATTTTGATAAAAATCCTAGTCTATTAGCTTATTGAAGCATATTAAACTTTCACCTAAAAACTCCTCAAAATTGGAAGGATCTAAAAGTATATGAGGGAATGACCTATCACTAGATCCCTTGCCTAAGAAAATACCTAAGCATTAGTATTGCCCTTGAACCCAAAAACCACAAGGAGAGCCCCATGTCAGAACATGGGCACACAATAGCATCAAATTTCCAAAACATACCTAGCCTCGAACAACAAAGTTCCCCTATTTCCACCTATACCTCCTACTACATAAGATACAATCCTGACCTTGGTACTCAAGAAACTCCCATACTTCATGGGAGAGGATTTTACAACTCCAATGAAGCACCTACATCACATGGTGATCCTATGCATAGTACACAATATGAATAAGTAGAATGTGCTCCTTAGATTGCTAGTCATATTTGTTAGAGGGAAAGCATAGGAATGGTACATCTCCCTTGACCTACACTCCATTAAAATCAAGGACTAGCTCATAGACCTATTGGTTGATAGGTACAATAAAAATATGGATGACGTATCTCTAAAAAAGTACTTAATTGGAATCAAGAGTAGCAACCATGGAGACAATGGACGATTTCAACTTCTAATTTAACAAGACTTGGTATAGAATCCTTGATGAGATCATACCTCTACTAGGTTTGGCTTTTACATACTATTTGAAGGATTTTAGCTCTAAAATAGTCATAATGATCAAGTCTAGGAGATGCATCTCTGTGTTGGATACATATGACTTAGTCATTTATGCTAAGAATGATCTAATCTAGATTGTAAGAATAACTTCCAAATCCCCAATGCAATTATTTTGAAGTGTCCATCTATAGACACTAAAATCATGTCAATATGATTAGGCAATCAAAAACGTTGGGTAATTGACATCATATGGCCCCCTTGGGCAACCCTTAAAGGTTTAATAGTGGTCCTAACCAATTTTGGGAAGTTTTGGGGCATGTAGGCATGGTTGTCCCACCTAGGTATGGCCACATTCCATAGCCATCCCACCCAGGGATGGCCATGTGTGGCCATCCCTGGGTGGGACGACCATGAACTTTGACCCCCAAAAAGTCAAAATATGGATAAATGGCACCCAAAAACTACCATTTTCCCTGTCTATTCAAGCATGGAAGTTAGAGGGCATAGAATCCTTATGACATGCTGCATGAGGGAGTCCAAAAGGGGAGATTCTCTTCCCCCTCCAATGCATGCCCCACTTGGGCCAAATGGCACCTCTTGCCATGCATGCCCTCGCATGCCTTTTTGCCCAAAGGCCCCCTTTGGCTATAAAGTGGATCCATTTTCAACATAAAATATAGAGATTATTTTTGAGACATAGCGAAAGAGTGCTGCCAAGCTTTCCCCTCACCTTTTTGTGCTTTTTTCCCTTGAAATATCTACCTAGAGAAGGACATTTGTGAGTGATCTTGGAGGTGAAATTTATTTTCAAAACCGGATCAATTAAGTGAATTTCACCACCACATTTGATGAAAGGGCTAGATTTTATGGCTTGAGGAGGTTGAGGAGCATTCCTAGAAAATTTAAAATTTTTGAGAACACCTATAAACACTATAAAATGACTTGAAATTGCAAGAAGTTAGAGATGGATAAGAAATGAAAACAAACATTATTAAACCATGAAACAAGACATAGTGGAGTTAGTGGCAATAATACTAAAGAAGTAAAGAGAATATTATGAAACTAAATAAAATAGAGTTAGTGACAACAAAACTAAAGAAATTCCAGTGAAAAATTAGTACACCTAAAGGAGGCTTGCCTTGGCCACTTTTACAAGTCATTTTTTTTGGAGTCCAGTCGATTATTTGAAAGTAAGGCAAAATTATGGGGGTCACACCCATTTTAGATACTAAAATCAATGGCAAATGCTAATATTCTAGGAAAAAATAGCCAACAAAAAGATAAAATGTAGCGTTCACCATCGATTTTCTAGATGTATGATGAGTGTTGTGGATTGCTTATCTAATAGCCCATGCCCTTTCATGCAATTTTCAAAGGACTTATTCCTACCATCAACCAAATATTAGGTACATGGTGAATGCATTGGTGATACATGGAAGAAGCAAATAGATATCCTACCAAGGTGCTCATCTAGAAGAGATCGACCATCTATATTTGGGAGGAACCATATTTGATAATTCGTGGAGACTTAAAGAAAATAAAGAAGCACCTGGGTCACTAAGTCCCATGAACTATTCGATCTTAAGAATTGATGATTCATGTTATTTTAGACAACCCTTTTGGTTATATCTCAAGGGCACCAATAGACAAGGGAAGCAAGCTCAACAATCACAACGTATCTTCCAAGTCGATTTGGCAAGTGTAGACTAATTCTTTTAAATTTGATAGAATCCATAGTGACTGTATGCATAGTGATTGCACAATATCCCCATGCTACATCTTTAGAAAACCATCGATAAAAATGCACCATCTCATGACTCACAAAAAATAATGAAGCATCAAAAGAACTTTGTAGATTGTTCATTTGATAATCAATGACAGGTGTCGATTCATAGAAGCAAGGATATTTACAACAAGACAGGTCCATACACATCATTCATTTTCTAGATCTTTGATAGGCTCTGATCTAAAAAAAACCAAGAAGAGAAAAATTAAATCTTTGCAAGTAATTGATCTCTCGTCCAATGGCCCACACTGCTTCATTTAGATGTCTAAAGAGATGGTAGAGAAACATTTCACCATGATCTAAGAGTTAGACACACGTCAAAGACAACGATGTTTGGAGAGAAAGGCAAATAATATCTATCATCAATTTTAGCCAAAGCAAGAACCAACAACTCACAAAGATGGGAAAATAATTTGAGGTGCCTAAATCATTAAATTCCATTATCCATATGATCAAAGGGAGGATTCCTTAGGCTAAAAATTCCCAACTTGGGGATGAGGAAGTAGCATTATTTAAAAATGACATTTATGCATGATATCCCAGGAGAAGGACAATTAAGGCTCATAATTGCAATAGAGCCTAGAGTTCACCCACCGACACCCTTTGAACATGAGCTTCAAGAAAATATCATTAAAATATTAAAAAAATTAGCAATGAGGCTCTAGATCTAAGAAGCCCAAACCCTTTAGCACTGGTCTAGAGATCTCAAGGTCACCAACATTAAATATAGACCAGTCTCTCACTTATTTTGGGAAGGAAATTTTGGAATTATTAACAAAATTTTGAAGCAAGGAAATCCTAAATTTTATGTATAAATAGGGGTTTCATTTCATTGTAAAGGCATACAATAATGCTTGCTAGTACCTAATACCTAGCCTTGTATATATTTTCCTTTCATTTTATTTTCTTTGTATAAGCTGGATGTGAGCCTTGAGTCATTTTGCTAAAGAGCATTGAGCCTCTTTTGGTCTCACATCTATTTAATCTTATGGAATATATGAAAAGTTGTCACTAATTTTACTCTATCCTACTTATGTGTGTTTGAATGTTTGGGTGTGGATCAAAACCATATTTTTTCAATGAGTTTACACATTTTTTATAAGGGGTCATGGTACTCTCATACTCAATGGGGTTTGAACATTGAACCTCTCAAAGAGAAGCCAAAGCCCTTACCACTGTAGTAAGCTTGCAACTCTGGATCAAAACCATGTTTACTTTCTAGTTTTTAGCGATTAATAAAAGTGTACATTTACTTCATTATGCATAGAAGAGGTTTAGATCTTGATGCATCACCTCATCAGTTTAGGTTTTAATTTTTGCATATTTATTTTTCTACAATAAATCTTCCTTTTCTTTGATGAATGCAAGTAGCATAGAAAGTATAGTAGGAAGGTAAACTATAGATAACATCTGACGAGGAGCCAACCTTAGAAAAACCCTAAAGGTCATCCTACAAGCACTCACAAAACTCATAGATCTTCCCATTATGTTCCTCAACATGAGGTGTAGGTGTCTAAGCGTGTCAAGCCATCATCATAGGCAACTAGGGTTATCCATAGCTACGAATCACCATTAATACATGTATATTAGGATTTTCAAAATAGGAAGTTAGCGAATATGGGGACCCTAGACGTTGGTCCATTTGCCCAAAAATTTTGGTATCAAAACATTTTTAGGGTTGTTTTGCTCCCATTTGATAATAATTTCACCCTTTTTATTTTAAATCGCCAACCACCCCTGCCTAAACCATGAACCTTTTCACCTTCAAATTATAAAAAAAATTATTTATCTTGCCAGATTTACCTCTTATTCCACCATTATATATACCTAAAATGACAACAATACTCCTACATCTAAAACATTGATTCTCCTTGAAAAAGGACCTATAGCAATAAAAATCCTACAACAACGAAAAACTTGCAACAATGAAAAACCTACAACAACAAAAAATAACCTGTGATAGCAAAAATCCTATGACAAAAAATGACCTATAGCAACAAAAACAACTATAGCAGTGAAAAGAGAGATGATGAAAGATTGACAACATAAATGGGAACAATGAACGATAGGCAACAAAAAGAGGGATGATGGACGATAGGTAGAAGAAAGAGGGCCATTGGATGATGAACAATAGACGATGGACAATAGAAAGGGTGACAATGAATGCCAAAAAATAGAAAAAGAAACAATGGATGGATAGATAGTGGAAACAAGAACAACATATGATGAAAAATAGGAAGGGTGATGATAGAAAATGGATAACAAAAAGGGTGACGATGGATGATGAACAATAGAAAGGGGGACGACAAACAATAAAAAAAGGGGAAAATAGACAACGAAAAGGGGAAAAATGGACATCGAACGATGGACAATAAAAAGGGAAACAATGAATAGTGGATAACATACAACAAACACCAAAAAGGAGGGAAATGAATGATAGACAAAAAAAAGGAGACAACGAATGACGGACAACAAAAAGGGTGACAAACTTAAAACAACAAAAAGGGGATAGCGAATGATGAACAATAGAAAGAGGAATGATGGATGCTAGATAATATAAACGGGTATGATGGACTATAGACAACATAAAGAGGGATAATAAGCAAAATTGATGATGGTTTGTTTTAACTTGAAGTAGGAAATCTTCTAAAAGGCGTAACTTTTGATCTAGAGCTCTATCTTCAATTTATTTTTTAAACCACCTAGCTCGATAAGATATACACTTTAAACTAATATTTTATTGATTTAGCAATTTTAAAATCCTCAAAAAACCCTAATAAGACCTCTAAAATGAGCTCTAAAGTTGCTAAAGTGTGATACCAAAGAAAAAGCAAGTAGATATCTAGTAAGGGTAATGTGTAGAAACCCTTAAAGGATGCTAGATATTGGCAACCTAAAATGATGGATCTGGTAAATATTATTGTCTTATCACAAAAATATATGAAAAAATGTGGTACCAAGATTTTATAATTGATTCACCCCATTTTTATAATTTTTTTGTGGGAAAAATGCAATTCACTATGTCTTCTACATGAGTTTGGATACAATTCACCTTGATTTTGAAATAGATTTACCTTATTTTTATAAATACATTTTGGGGCCGCTCCCTTATGCATAACCCTATAGGCAACTAAGATACTTTGAGATGACAACTATTTTTTGGCATACCTAATGGGACAAATTTAAACTATGATTTGCAACACATATTTGATAGATATTAGTTGATATTTTAGTGAAGATCTCAACCAACTTCCTTCTTGGAGCATGAAAGAGTTCACCTTGCAACTCCACTAAAGAATAATACCTAAAAATAACCACTATGAGATATCAAATTAGGATTTTGATGAAAATCCTAGTCTATTAGCTTATTGAAGCATATTAAACTTTCACCTCAAAACTCCTCAAAATTAGAAGGATCCAAAAGTATATGAGGGAATGACCTATCACTAGATCCCTTGTCTAAGAAAATCCCTAATCATTAGTATTTCCCTTGAACCCAAAAACTACAAGGACAACCCCATGTCAGAACATGGCCACACAATATCATCAAATTTCCAAAAGATACCTAGCCTCGAACAACAAAGTTCCCCTGTTTCCACCTATACCTCCTACTACATAAGATACAATCCTAACCTTGGTACTTAATAAACTACCATAATTCATGGGAGAGGATGTTACAACTCCAATGAAGCACCTACATCACATGGTGATCCTGTGCACAATATGAAGAAGTAGAATGTGATCCTTAGATTGCTAGTCATATCCGTTAGAGGGAAAGCATAGGAATGGTACATCTCCCTTGACCTTCACTCCATTAAAATATAGGACTAGCTCATAGACCTATTGGTTGATAGGTACAATAAAAATATGGATGACGTATCTCTCAAAAACTACTTAATTGGAATCAAGAGTAGCAACCATGGAGACAATGGACGATTTCAACTTCTAATTTAACAAGACTTGGTATAGAATCCCCGATGAGATTGTACCGCTACTAGGTTTGGATTTTACATATTATTTGAAGGATTTTAGCTCTAAAATAGTCACAATGATCAAGTATAGGAGAGGCATATCCGTGTTGGATATATATGACTTAGTCATTTATACTAAGAATGATCTAATATAGATTGTAAGAATAACTTCCAAACCCCCAATGTAATTATTTTGAAGTGTCCATCTGTAGACACTAAAATCATGTAAATATGATTAGTAAATAAAAAATGTTGAGTAATTGACATCATATGGCCCCCTTGGGCAACCCTTAGAGGTTTAATAGTGGTCCTAACCACTTTTGGGAGCTTTTACCCAACTTTTGGGAAATTTTGGGCATGTAGGCATGGTTGTCCCACCTAGGTATGGCCACAGTCCATGGCCATCCCACCCATGGATGGCCATTTGTGGCTGTCCTTGGGTGGGACGACCATGAAATTTGACCCCCAAAAAGTCAAAATATGGATAAATGGCACCCAAAAACTTCCATTTGCCCTGTCCATTCAAGCATGCAATTTAGAGGGCGTAGAATCCTTATGACATGCTGCATGAGGGAGTCCAAAAGGGGAGATTCTCTTCCCCCTCCAATGCATGCCCCACTTGGGTCAAGTGGCATCTCTTTCCCTGCATGCCCTTGCATGCATTTTTGCCCAAAGGCCCCCTTTGGCTATAAAGTGGATCCATTTTCCACATAAAATATAGAGAGAATTTTTGAGATATAGCGAAAGAGTGCTGCCAAGATTTCCCCTCACTTTTTTGTGCCTTTTTCCCTTGAAACATCTACCTAGCGAAGGACATTTGTGAGTGATATTGGAGGCACAATTTATTTGAAAAACCAGATAAATTAAGTGAATTTCACCACCACATTTGATGAAAACACTAGTAGGAAGTTTCCTAACCAATTCATAGAGGAATTGGTGATAAAATAAGTGCAAAATGTGTGGTCGTCCCTCCCCAAGACAGTCCCTAATATGTGATAATAACCATCGTACCTGCAAGGGATGGTGATAGATATGTGCATGATTTATTTACTATTTTTTTTAGTCATATTATAGGTAGCATATGAACCTCATGTCCAAATTTAATGTATTTTGGAGTTATATTGAGTGAGATATTGTATTTTTAAATTTTTGTAGGCTTCCAAGGACCATCTGATGATGCACATGAAACTATAAATTATTTTACAAATATGACCATATGGTTTCTCTTAAAATCATTTTTTATATATAATTTCTCATTTTCATTTGATTTGTATGTGTTTTGGTCTAGAAATTTCTTGTTTTAGGTTTTGTAGGCTTTGTAGGCGCATTGCGAATACGACACTGATATAGAGGTAATTTATGTTCTATTTTTAATTATATATTCCCAAAATTATTTATTTTATATGTATCTAAATTTTTATATTATTTGGAGTTGTTTTAGACATGTGTATTGCATATTTACACTTTCTAGCTTATAGTTGCATGTATGGCTTTTACATGTTTCATATTCTACGTACTTTCTATATAACAGATATGGTTTCCATGTGTGTAGGTGTAGGTTTTACAATGAATGAGGAAGGAATAGAATATTAGAACAATGAAGAATAAAGTTTCATCATCATAGGTTCACCCACCTCAATTGTGGGTATGAGGAAGAACATTGGAAGTGCACACGAGCTTGTTTGAAAGGACTTGATCCTTTGGGTACCCCATCATTTTGTAAAAAATTGTATCACACTAAGAGACCTCAAGGGGATGTTTATTGTAACCATGTTATGATTTACCAAATGAAATAAATATAAACACCTTTTCTTGCACTTATTTGGCTTATATGGTTTCTTAAATTTGTCCTTTTGTAATGCTTGTTTAAACACCAGATTTAGATGCATATTGTTTAACACTCTTAGGTGCACCATTTTTCCCCTACTTTAGTAGTGATCATGGTGGGACCCTATCCCTATTTAGTTGGTTAAAGATCTGACCCTATTTTTGCCTTTGTTCTGTTGCAGGAACTGGCTGTTCTGGCCTAAAACGACCTCTAGACTGCTCCTAGTGCCATCCTGGGATGGCCACACAACCATCCCACCCTGGGATGGCCATCAAACTGGAAGCAATACTACCATGGGATGACCACAAAATAGAATATTTTCTTCTCCAAATTCCAAATATAGCAGGCTTATAGGCCATTGAAGTAAGTACCAAAACCCTCTATTTTCATTTCTACTATTCAAAACTTCTATAATCTGTTTTTCTTACCTCTTTTGATTTCTTGAAAAGTAGAAGATAGGTTTTGCTTTTCTATAATTTAAAAACAACAAAAATAAGAAGGAAAACTAAAAAGGAACTAAGTATAAATGTATTTTAATGGATTGCTTGCTTGTAGTCTACCTAATGTGTAGGTTATCATTTTGGGAATGCATTTTGTAGTTTGTTTTTTATCTGGCTTATCTAAAAGTAAAACATCCTTCTTCTTGAATTTAGTGAAACATCATTAAGTGCTTCATTTTTTACTTTATTTTAAGCATAAAAGGAACCACACACACTTGCACGTATCACAATAACATTGGTAAGGTTGGATTTCATCACCGACCCCCAATTCAGATTGGTGACGTTGGATTTCACCTCCTTCCACTAGCTTGCCCCATAGATACCTTATATAGAATAGGGCACTCTCTCAAGATGGAATAGGTCACTGGTGTTCAAACTCCCTCCCACTATTGAAAACGCTTGTAATTTTAGAGTGGAAGAGCTAGGCAAACCCTCCACTCATTGTGGGTTTTAAGCGATGTACCCTAGACTCTTTTTAGGACCTCATGTTTGGCACTAGTGTCCCTAGTCACCACTTTGGTTGATTTTCCTCATTCTAAATCCAAAACATGAACAAGAAATCAAAAGCAAAAAAAAATTCAAACACACCAAACAACTTAGATATTCACATCTAAAACTTAAAGGAGATAATCACATTGTTTTCTTGTGTGCTTCTTTGATCATTTGATTATGTGTTTCTAAGATTTAAAAGAGATAATCATACACATCTAATCCTTAAAAGAGATAATCATTTTGTCTACATTGTGTGTTTCTTTATTGTTTGATTAATCAATGTAAGATCATACCATAGAGGACTAAACCCTAGTTTTTGATTTTACATCCAATGGATCAAGAATTATGCAAATTGAAGCCATAACAAAAACGTTATGTTGGTTTTATGATTACTCTATTTTCAAAGCCAAAAATAGGTAAAAACTACACTAAAACAATCATAAAATGGTCTAGATAGCTCCAAAAATTTCCAAATTTGTTTTGTTATCTTAGTTAGCTCCTTCTACATCTCTCATAGAAATTTTAAGTCCTAAATATTCATAGTTCAAAATTTCCCAAAAATTCCTAAAAGTGGGCATTTCCCCACGGGCCCCGGTTGGCCAAATATTCTAAAAATACAAATTTTTGACCCTGAAGTCAAATTTTGGAGCCCTAGCCCATTGTAATGAGCTCGTCATGCTGATTTTTTTGGTATATAGCACTCATAACCTTTTTTTAAAATTTAAAATTTTCTTTAGTGTGGCCTCCCTTCAAGGTTTGCCTAGTCAAAACATAATGACAACCATGCATAGCCGAGATAAATCATGATCTAGTGAAGTAGAAAGATTTAGGAGAGGCCCTGAGCACCATCAGTATAGGTATGAGGATTTCTTTACTCCTGCATGGAGCCCTAATAGTAGTCACCTTCTCTATTCTCTTGAGGATCTCATCATTCCTACATGATGCCCTGAAAGCCATCATGAGATCAACTCCTCACTCAGAGGACC
This sequence comes from Wollemia nobilis, assembly GCA_028583015.1. Taxonomy (NCBI): domain Eukaryota; kingdom Viridiplantae; phylum Streptophyta; class Pinopsida; order Araucariales; family Araucariaceae; genus Wollemia; species Wollemia nobilis. The sequence continues at coordinate 4,831,574 of JAQPPZ010015863.1, read as the reverse complement.
TGACCACCAAAGTACCTCTACCAAGAGAACATAAATGGGCTATCCACATGATCAAGTGAAATATTTGGTTAGCCACACCGATTCCAATCCCAAAATAGATATAATCAGCCTTCCAAGAGGCCTAGTAGAGAGGTCTACACTCCCTCTACATCGTGGTCTTCACCACCCAAAAATTCCATCCAATAAGTGTTAGCCAACCAGAGTAGGCATGTACAAATTTCACATGCACCATCACCCAATATGACCATGAACAATATTCTACTACAGTCCTCCAAGCATTGGGAACCTTTCATGAGGATATTGGATTCCATTGAGGTACAACTTTAGGACTCTAATGTTTTCACCAACTTTGTGGAATATATACAAATGCACAAGAATCCTATTATATCCTTTCAGAATCATGAGGTCAAACCCATTCCTACCAATTCCCCAGATCTTGCTTTGCACATCACCACGACTATCAATAGGCTCCCCTATAAGCGAGTATTGGTTGACACATGTTCCTCAATAAATATTATTACCACAACTTCACTAAAACATCTCAACCTTCCATCCTCTCACATTGTACCATCCAAGTTCACCTTGCAAGCATTCAACGATGCTTTATCCTCCACTATGGGTCCGATAATCCTACTTGTTGAAATTGGACAAAAGACAGTGCCTACATTATTCTAAATATTGGAGGGTACAAGACAGTACAACATACTGCTTGGAAGGCCATGGATACAAGACATGAAATGTGTTTCATCTATAGTGTGTTGGACATTTTGAGATATTTTAGTTGTCATTGATGTCAAGGTGAAATATTGTCATTGTTGCCCAAGTGAACAAAGGAAGGAGTCATTAATGAAGGTTGTGAAATATGTGGGCAAAATATCATCTTATGAGGGTCAGTGGTAAACCCATCATGGAAGATAAAATCAGTTTCATTAAGTCCTCCAAGAATTTAAAGGACCCATGTTGGTAGAAAGGCATCAAAAGGAATGCAAGATTAAAACACATGGATGACTTTAATAAGCCAAAGTCTATATTTATAAATATAATTTATAAAGGTTAAATATTTAGATTTAACTTTATAAATAATAAATGATGGGATCACATCATCACATCAAAGCCCCACTCATAAATGTTTTAATTATTATCGATGTCGAATAAATCGAAGTGCCGATGTTTGAAGTCAAATATGACTTTGTGTATAAAAGGAGGACACAAAGACCTTTGAAAATAATATACCTTAATTGATTTTAATTTATGCTCTTGAGAATATTACGAATTTCGAAGGGTCTGTGTGGAAGAAGACGAAACACCCTTTTTCATTTGAAGGCATAAGCAAAAAGTCAAGGGGCTTGGAGGTTCCAAGCAAGGTGGAAATGGTGGTCCATTGGCAATGCACGTAATGTTAAGGCACTTATGGGGAAGAGGACTCATGTTTGAATCCTGTTGAGGTATGTGATGTGTGAAAAGTTTTGGTTGTTCATTTTTCAAAATGCGCCATTCGAATGTTGATAGGGCACGAAGAACTTTCTTTGTTTCAAATGTGTGTGGGGCACACGTGCCCGTGGAGTCCGTGGCTAGGGTTTTCGTGAAGGTGTTGGTGAGGGGTTCGAAACCCACCAAGTGAAAAGGTATTTTTTTTTTATTTTTAATTAATTGCCTAAGGTTTTTTATTAATGCATGTTAGGAGTAATAAGGGTTTTTAAAGGTTTTAAAAGGCAATTAAATGAAATAAATGATAAGGAGGAATAAGGAGTGTTAGAAAATTATTATTAAAGGGGTTGGTTTTTATTAAGTGATATTATTTAAGGATTTGTTATTAGGAGTAATAAGGAGATTGTGTGGAGGCTTAATTTATATAGTGATATATTAAGCCTATTGAGCATTAATTTCTTTTAAAGGGTTTTTCTTTTAAAGAAGACTATGATGAATGCTATTTTTGAGTTGGAGTAATACGGTGTATTATGGATTATAATGTTGCATAGTATTATTATTGAAGTTTTCTAAATCTTATTGAGATTGAAAAGAGTAATTGTGAGTATGGTAGATTTGTGAGATCAACTCCTTGTCAAACAAAAATGTATGGGCAAATTCTTCCTTGGTTAATTTGGTTGATTGGCTTTCTTGAAAATTAAGTGTGGAGTGAAAAGGATTTGATTAGGGTTTCCTTTTCAAAAGTGTTTGAGTTAATGCTTCGAGGTTTTCTAGAACTAAGAGTTGTGATTAAAACCTTGTTTTATTAGCATTATTTTTGAAGCCATTGAATTGTGCAAAGAACTTGAAATTGAGTTAGAAAAGAACATGAGTATCATTGTTATTTGAAGATTGATTTATGAGCATTGTTTTTGAAGTAAGTTGTTGTGCAAAGAACTTGAACTAGGATTTGAAAAGAACATGAGTATCATTGTTATGTGAGATTTATTGTTGAGCATTGTTGGAAACATTTGGATTTGATGTTTACATACTTAGACTAGGGTTTGTAAGCAAGGGTTGTTTCTTGAGTGATTGGTTGAGTAAAGTTGGTTGAGCCTAGTCAAGTGGGTGTATGAAGTGATTATTCAAGTTAAATAAAAAAAACTATTCTATATTATGATTTGAGTAGAGAAAGTGTTTGAGCATTGAGTTGAAACATATTGGGTCTCTAATAATTCTCCTTATGTTTCTAAGAGAGTGATTGAAAGTAATTGAGCATAGTTATGAGTATAGAGCATATTGAGTCTTTAACAATTATCTTTATGTTTCTATGAGATTGGACAAGTTTTGAGTGAGCTTGTTGAGCAGATTTGAATAAGTTTTATGTGGACTTATTGAGCATATTGGACAAGTTCTGAGTTAGCTTGTTGAGCATATTTGAATAAGTTTTTTGTAAACTTATTGAGTAGATTGGAAAATTTCCGTGTCGACTAGTTGAGCAGATTTGAGCAATTTCTAAGTGAGCTTGTTGAGCAGATTTGAATAAGTTATGTGTGGACTTATTGAGCAGATTGGACAAGTTATGTGTGGACTTGTTGAGCAGATTTGAGCAAGTTCTATGTGGACTTGTTGAGCAGATTTGAGGACATGTTTGTACCATACTTGAGCTAGAGATTAAGCAGATTTGTGCTAGACTGACTGGACTGTGTTTAGTATAGAATTGAGTGAGATTGGTGAGCATATTTGTGCTAGACTGAATAGACTATGTTTAGTGTAAATTTGAGTGAGCTTGTTGAGTAGACGTGTGCTAGACCGATTGGAATGTGTTCAGTGTAGAGTCAAGCAGATTTGTTCTAGATCGACTAGAATGTGTTGTGTAGATTTGAGTGAGTTTGATTGAGAAGATTTGTGCTAGATCGACTGTACTATATTTAGTGTAGATATTGAAAATATTTGTGCTAGACTGAATGTATCAATTTTAGTGCAGATATTGAGAAGAATTGTGCTAGGCCAACTATTCCGATTTTAGTGTAGTTTGATATAGAGCTTTGGAGGTTACAGAGTAAAGAGGACAAAGTCTCTAGTGGATAGAGATCCATCAACTAGGACATTGATGATAGGTATTCGGAGTGAGGACAAGAGTCTTCAAGTGGAGAGAGATCGACCAGTCAGTGTAGTGGAGGCAGTGTCTTCTAGAGGATCACCAACTAGAGCAGAGGAGGAGTTATCCTGTGGATAGAGATACACAAAATATATTTAGGGGATCAACATATCCTTTGGAAAGAGGTCCATAAAAATTGTAATAGGAAAAGGATTCCCAAGAGATTAAATAAGAAAGTTTTAGTAAAAAAATTTCTCAGTGGATTAGCCCACACTGGGTGAACCACGTAAATTATGGTGTCTCTATTGTGTGTGGTGTTGTGTACATTGATTTGATTACTGCTATTGATATTACTATCTTTACATTGCATATATTGATTTGAGAGAAAAAGTAAAAATTGGTCTTATATTTTTCACCCCCCTTCTTAGTATAAGCTTTTGTTCTTCAATTGGTATCATAGCGGGTTCCTCCAGAAGAGTTTGACATCTTGAAGGAAAAGTAGTCAAGAACAAAATGGATCAAAAGGATCAAAGGGATGGGTCCTCAAATAATACAACACCAATCTTTGATGGAAGTGACTTCTTGTATTGGTGTATGCTTATGAGATTTCACCTGATGGCACTTGGCAATGAAGTTTGGGATGCAGTGGAACTTGGATATGATCCAACAATCAATCCTCCTATAGATAAGGAATGTAAGCTTCTAATACATGAAAATTCAAGAGCTATGAATGCAATTATAAAAGGGTTGCATAGATCAAAATCTATGAAGGTTATGGACTATAAAAAAATAAAAGAAATGTGGGAACTACTGCATAACATATATGAAGGATATAAAGGTGTCAGGAAAGCTAAGATCAAAAATATGAAAGGAGAATTTGAAAACTTGAGAATGTGGGATGATGAAAACATTCGTGACTATCTGAGTAAGATTGATTGTAGGTAGCAATCCACCTCCCAAAGAAATAAGAAGTGATTTGCTAAAGTTTTGACTATTTTGGAGATGATTTGCTTCAGTTTTGTGAAACCATACAGTAGGGAGTAAATCATACATAATACCATACAACTAAACTGGCAACCATACAGAGCAATTGCAAATCATACAGGGCACACCAAAATTCACTGAAATGTAAAGGAAATGTAATTTCGGGATGAAATATCGCATGGATTTGCTAACCTAAGGTGTAAACTTAGGAAAATACCAAAATAATGTATTCAGTTGTAATTGGGCAGTTTTGAATAATGGATTGTATCAAGAACCGATTTAGAACAACCTAGGAAATGTTATATAAGGCCTCATTTTTGAATTTAGGAGTATGACTACTAGTTTACTGGTTCATAGTTGCTAGGATAGAGAGTTAGCCATATTTCTGAGTTATTGCTATAGTATGGATATAGTTTCCATATTGTACTGAGTTGATCACCATTAATAATAAAGAATAGATATTGTGGATGACAGCGTATGATCCTGTGTGTATGGTTGATGCATTGTGGATGATTATTGTGTGATTGAGTTTTTTCCTTACTGTCATATGTTAATTTTAGGCTTCATTACATGTTGTGATCAGATTTCTACTAGTGGGAATCATGGAGAATGATCTAGGATTATGAGGATATTTTCAAGGACATATTGAAGTAGACTGTACAATTTTTGGGTGTAATTGCTTGAACGAAATCACTTATAATCCCGGATTGATTGCTTTGCTTGTATTTAGAATCATCTTGTTTGGACTGTTAAAACATTACAAAACCTTTCAGAGAGAGATTGGAGCAGAAGAGAATTAAAAATACTATATTTTTGTACCTTTGGATCATACAGATCGTACATCGTACAAATCATACACATAATCCTTACCCGATTTGGTAAAATAGGTGATTGATAGAAACTTACCAATTTGGCAGTTTGGGTAATCGGCTTGAACGATTACAAAAATGTGTATGGTAGCATCCAAAATAGCATCCATCAGTTTTTCTAAGTGCAAGATAGTTGGCCACAGTATGATCTCAGATTGTACAGTGTATATGTGGAAGGTCATACAAGAGATTGACAGTCCATACGAGGGTAGTTTAGGTACTTGGAAGATTGTTCGATTTGGTACTTAAGATCAAGCTCATCCTAGGGATTATTCTGACCATTGAAAGATACCTCCCCACTAAGAATACTCCACCATTGTGTTACATTTGGTGTCGTTACCTTATTGAATTTGACATTTTTGTTAAAACGGGTCAAATTTGATGAAACAATTGGAGGTGATTTCTTATGACACACACCAGTACACGAAGTCGTGGGAGAAGAGAACCATGAGAGAACATTCCAATAAGAAGGAGTATAAGGATTTCTCAAAGAGGAAAAATGAGTAACTTAGATCAGAGTACGCATGAACCAGATATAGAGCAATTTTGGACATCCGAAGAAGGAGACTTTGAGACGTTGTTGATTGAGACAAAAGACGAGGAGGAAAACCCATCGATCGTAGAGGAGAGGGGTGATAAAGATAAAGTGCACGATGATGGAGAGTGGATGGTAAAGCTTGAGGAAGTGGAAACGGGGTTGTGAGAGGGTGTAGAGGATGGGAGTTAGTCACCAAGGCAACAGGATGCGGGGACTCAAGAAGATAGACCAAGACAATCTCCATCACATCAGCGAAGAAGGTCACAGAGTGAGGATGCACGAGAATTTGGTCACTAAGTGATGGGATAGAATAAGATACCTCAAATTGATTCTTCTAACGACAACGAAAGTAAGACACCTCCAAGGAGGAATTCGGTCGAGATTCCATAGGAGACCTCGAGTGAGAGTGACGACTCTCCCAAGATGGCTAATAGAGCAGCCAAGCAAATATGTCCACCATTTTTAGGTGAGGGTAAGGAAGACCCCACATGGCATATTGGAACTTGCATAACTATTTGGAGGGAAAATGGTGTAAAGAGAAAGGTTGTCACTGGTGATGTAGTTTGTGACACTCCTCACAGTAATAAAAGACACAAAATATGGTATGACATGGAAGATGTTGACATGGAGGATGTTTTGATGGAAGATGTTATTGAAGATGTTTCCAAAATAGAACAACCCATCATACTCTCAAAATTCCCGAAGGAAGAATGGGATTGTATTATTTTGGAAGACGACACTATACTTTGGTTGGGTGAAATCGTATAGTAGTCAGGGCTTCATGAAAAACCTTTCCCTTCCAAAGAACTAGGGACCCCATTGAAAATTTTTCTCTCTATCTTCATTATTAGCAAATAAAACAAGAAAATAACCATTTGGATAAATAGAGACTTGTAACTCACCTTTAATTTTCTAGATTTTTACAGCCCAAACTTTGAAAGCAAATAGGCTCGGAAGAAAACCCATGAAATGACATATTAGTCCTTTTTTTTCCAGATCTTCAATGTTGGTCTGAATGTTGCCCATATCAAGCTTAACAATAGGAATTCCATTATTTGCTTTAAGACCTCCTGACGCCATTTTCCTAGGATCAATCTTAAGCATTCTTAAATATAATTTTAAAAGACAAAACTATTTTATTTAATATAATTATAAGTATTAAATATTATTCCTCACTTTCCATTCATATTGATTACTTAATGAAAGAGTAATCAATCATTTCCAATCACAACCCTCTTAAACTTGTTTTTTAGTAATACTTCTTATACACATCTACCATGGAGATTGAAACCGAATCACATCATCGATAATGCAAGTAGCATCCTTGCCGATAGACCACACTCATGGGGATACCCTCTTAAACTTTTAATATCTGATCCCTTAATTTATTATTTCCTTAATTTTTTTTTGGTAATTATTTTAATATATTAACAGTGGGTTTTTATAGAGGATTCCAAAACCTTATGTACAAAATTAGCCATATTTCTAATGATGCATCATACCTCTTGGCTGTAACAATAAGCCTAATTGCAAGTAAAGCCATCCTAATGCTAAAGAATTGGAAACTATAAAAAGGGATTTTAGGCCTGGAAACCCAACGAAAAAGAAACAAGACAAAACCGAAGGAACACCAAGTAGAGCCTGAAGAAATGAAATGAGGAAAACAAAACAGACAAGACACCATGGACAGCTAAGTAGACAAAATTGCCATGCCACACCAAAACTCATCGGAGGGGGCTTTCCAAAAACTATGCAAGGAAAGCTTCATGAATGGATGTCTGCTCTGGCCAACCTTTCCACCTCGGATGGGAAGTGAGATCGCCACATGACCGGACACGTGGTCACGAGCCCTTTGTTGGCCATGTGGTCAGCCACACGATTACCTTCTCTCAAAGTATGATTTGCTTTCCACCTACCACGATAGGAGAGAAGCGTTCTTGCCTCGAGGATGATGTTGTAGACTTTCCAAGATGGATTTTTGGTGCCAAGAAGGTAATTCACGATGTTGAGCAAGTCACCCTCAATAATAAGAGGCCGAGGATCCTTAGAGAGTATCCGAATACCTTTCAGAGTGCCTCGGGCTTCGGCATAGTGATTTGTATGGGAGCCCAAATCTTCACAATAGGCCATCACAAGATTCCCATCATGATCTCTGACAAAACCCCCAACACTAGTGGGCCCAGGATTCCCCTTAGCCGCTCCATCAAAGTTTAATTTAATCCACCCCACGGGGGGTTTGGTCCAAAAAATATTCCTTCGACAGGGCCCTTTAACAACCTCCAAAAACGGCCAAAGATTCATCATTTTGAGAATCACTTCTTCACTCGGAAGGTAGGGACGGGGACTAGGAACATCAATAGAATTCTCGATGGCATAGGACAACGCCCTTTGAGCAATAGAAGGGGGCCCTTTAGGAGCTCTGCCAAAGATTCTGGCATTCTTCTCTAACGAAATTTTCCAAATTGAATGATGTAAGGAGGCCTCGAGGAGGAAGCAGAGTTTGGGATTATTGAAAGGATTAGGCCATCGGTGGAAAGCATCTCTGAGGGAATGGGGAGAGCACCATAGTATTTGGAAGGAGGACAGGACAATACTAAGAACAGAGTGGGAAAACGAGCAATGCAAGAATAAATGATCCCTCGTCTCACAATCTGCAAGACACAAGTAACACCTGTTGGGGAAGGCAAAACCTCTCTTGTGAAGGTTGTCAATTGTTAAGGCTTTGTTATGGAAAGCAATCCATGCAAAGAAGTTAATTTTAGGGACGAATCCTTTCCTCCACACAGTATTCCACCTGTAGTCCAAAGCAGTCTTGGTGGTAAGAAACTCATATGCTAATTTAACAGAAAAAAGCCCATCCTCCATACCACTCTAGATGATTCTGTCATTCCTCCTAGCAGAAGGAATTAAAACCGACTGGAGGATATTTGCAAGAAAGGTAACCTCATTATTAAACCCCTCCACAACTGGAATCTTCCATCGAGGAAAATGGGTGCTCCGGTCTATGAACTCTGCCACCCTGAGTTGGGAGTTAGGGTCAGTCAAACCTCTCAGCCCAGCGAGATCCGCCCTCGACCCAAGGGCTTCTTCAGTCGCCCACCTATCCTTCCAAAAGAAAATGAGGTTGCCATCACCCAAAATCCAGTGGGCTCCCAAGCTGATCAAATTTTGGGTTTGGAGCACAGATTTCTAAAAGGTCGACGCCACGGAGGAGGTCTCAGCATCCAAGAAGGAAATGGGGCCAAGATACTTCTTTTTAACCAGCTTAACCCACTCCATCGGGTCGCTAGATAGAATCCTCCAAGCGTGCTTCGCTATCAGAGCCAAATTCATAAGTCTTGATCTTCTCAACCCCAAACCGCCTTGGTCTATCCTCGAACACACCTTGTCCCAGGCAACAAGGGGGAGTCTAGATTTATCTTCATTGCCAGACCATAGAAAGGCCCTCTGAATCTTCTCAATTTTGGAGTGAACTACAACCGGAAGCATGAACACCGACATGAAGTAGGTCGGGATCCCCTAAAGACAAGCTTTGGTAAGGGTGGATTTTTCAGCTTGTGACAGGAGTTTGCCCTTCCAAGTTCTGAGTTTCTTGTGAAGGCGCTCAAGAATCATGTTCCACATATCCCCACTCGCCTACCACTATAAGATAGAGGCAATACTAGATAGGACGTAGGTAGGGAATCAATAGTGCATTCAAGAATTCTAGCAATCCGAAGTTGCCTGCGTAGGGGAGTGTTAATAAAATAGATTTTGCTCTTGATGTAATTGACCTTTTGCCCTGTAGCTTGTTCATAACGGGACAAGATTCGCTTGAGAGATTTGTCTTGGGCAACGGACGCCCCAGTGGAGATGAGGGTGTCGTCCACAAATTGCTGATGAGTGACAGGATCAACTCTACAAGTCGACAAAATGCCAAAAATCTTGTTCTGACGAAGAGCCTCTTTCATGGACCAACTCAGAACCTCTGCCAGAAGAATGAAAAGGATGGGGGATAAAGGATCGCCCTTTATGAGGCCTCTGGCGCTTTGGAAATACCCAGCTGGGGACCCATTAACTAGAACAGAAAAAAATGGAGTGGATATACAACTATAGACAAGGTCAATCTAGTGGGGATGAAAGCCGAACTTGAGGAGGACTGCACAAAAACTTTTGATCAACCCGATCAAAGGCTTTGTTCATGTCGAGCTTAAGAAAAAGAGCAACATTCTTAGAGCGGTAAGCAAAATGAAGGGTCTCATGGACAGTGATGACACCATCAAGAATGTTTCTGCCTTTAACAGTGCTTCCCTGACAAGGATCAATTAGGATGGGGAGGATTGTTTTGAGTCTATTGACTATAGACTTGGTAAGAATATTGTAAAAAACATTGCATAGGCTGATGGGCTGATAGTCAGAGAAAATTTTGTAGGCAGGAGACTTAGGAATGAGGGCAAGAAAGGTGGAATTGAGTTTCGGTGGATGGATCTGGAAGCTTGAATAACCCGAATAGCATCGCACACATCCGGACCCACGACCTCCCACATGACTTGGAAGAATCGGGGGGGAAACCATCGGGGCCAGGGGCCTTATCTGGTTGCATGGAGAACAATGCTTCCTTAATCTCGGATGAGGAAAAAGGTTCCAGAAGCTTAATGCTTACCACATAGGGGACTTTAGTCAAAAAATTGGCAAGCATAGATTTTTGGACCTGAAGGTTACTGTCCGGAGGAGTGCCAAGCAAATCCTAAAAAAAGTCAACTGCTTCACTCCTGATTTCCTCTATCTCCCTGGTAATACGCCCATCCTTACAAGCCACTTCTTTGATCTTGTTGGCCCCTCTGTGCCTCATAGTAGACGCGTGGAAAAACCTTGTGTTGGTGTCTCCATTATTCAACCAAAGGTCACGAGATTTCTGGCGCCAGAACGTTTCCTCCCAAGCGAGAATAGAATGAAAGTCCACCAAAAGACTCTGCTCTTCCTCCCTGAGACCCTCAGTGTAACCTTCGAGTTCCATCCTTTCCTCCAAAACCTTCGGGTTCTCAGAGATGGATTTTTTGGACTCAAAAATGTTGTTGAAAACCTCTTTATTCCAAACTTTCAGCTTTTCTTTGACCATTTTGAGCTTTAGAGCCACCCTCTTAGGAGCATTTCCTTCCACCTTCAATTGCCACCATGCTGAAACAAAACCTTTGAAGTCATTGTGAGAGATCCACATGGATTCAAATCTGAAGGGGGTTTTAAAAATAGGCCCATCTTCTGCCTCCAAGAAAATAGGGTTATGGTCAGACCCAATCCTTGGAAGAGCCGAAAGGATAGCCCCGCAAAGGATAGGAATGGCTTCTTGGGACATAAACAATCTGTCGAGCTTGACTTGAATCAAACCGCTCTCAATCATTCTATTACTCCAAGTGAAGGAAGCCCCTTTGAGTTCGATGTCGAGCAAGCCATTAGTAGAGATAAAATCCCTGAAGTCCTCCAAGCTGCGACTGAAGTGGTCGGATCCTCCTTTGTTTTCGAAGGATGAATGGGACAATTGAAGTCACCCCCTAAAACCCAAGGAAAATTACTAAAATTCTCCCTCATCTGAGAGATAGCTTTCCACATTTTTGTTCTCTCTGTGACAGAATTTGAAGCATAAACGTTGGATAGAATCTAGGAAAAATTGGTGGTTTTGGACTGGAACAGTACATTGATGATTCTGTTGGAAGTTGATAGCAGGCTGCCCTCAAACCTCGAAGGGTCCCACAGAACCATGATTCCTCTTGCTATTCCCACTACAGGGCTAGACAGACAATTTGCCTTGGCCCAAATGGCCTTCGCAACTTTATCAGAGGAGATAGCATTGACCTTGGTCTCTTGCAAAATAAGGATGGAAGGATTAGTCCTCCTACGAATATTAGCCACTAACCTTCGTTTGGCTACACCGTTCAGTCTTCTCACATTCCATGAGAGGACTTTCATCTGGACAGTTTGAGGTTTTTCTTGCCTCCCATTCCTTATTGAGGGGGAGGTTTTTATGCATGTGCTTCGTCCGTTTGAGCGCCACAGTCATCTAGAACCAGCAAACGCTGGGTTCCATTTGCAACGTCATTTGCTGTCTCTTTGTCCCGCCTATCTTTAAATTTAGTATGTCAGGGATTCATGAAAAACCTTGCCCTTCCAAAGAACTAGGGACCCCCTTGAAAATTATAAGAATAACTTCCAAACCCCCAATGTAATTATTTTAAAGTGTCCATCTATAGACACTAAAATCATGTAAATATGATTAGGAAATCAAAAGTGTTGAGTAATTGACATCATATGGCCCCCTTGGGAAACCCTTAGAGGTTTAATTGATGAGGCCAGGAATTGCCTCATCCATGAACACTTTTTGATACATTATAACTATTTGACTTACCCTTTTTACTATGATTTTATGTTAATTATGGGAAAAATGCATTATATAATGATGTTTGCATATTCTGAAATGACAAAGTGCATATACTCTGTTTTACTATTTTTTTACTGCAATTTCACCTATTTTTCAGTTAATTAATCAGTAGTATTATAGCAATTCAGACCTTGTTGAATATCTGATGCTTAGTAATATTGTGTTCCTCTATTTAAACTAATTCAAATGGAAAAAGGCGCCAAGAACTTGTCCACTATAGCTGACTATGCAGGAAAACAGGTTGTAACTGTGACAGTTCCAGCCAGTTGTACATATACAACAGGGCTTGGAATCAGTCACTCCAGCACGTGCCACCAATGCAAAAGGGTGTACAAGATAAGGGAAAAGTCAACAAGTTACTCCCTATGCATTTGGAGCATAGATCAGCAACGAATGGTCACCTGCCTGTTATTCTGGAGTAGTGCAGGAATAAGCGACGCAAGAATAGGGAATAGCGCAGGAACAACAAAAAATGGTCAAAATGCACCAAAAACATGGAAATCATGATTGGAAATTGACCAAGCGGTTAGTCCACCCTATTTGGACTCCGTTCCTTCACCATAGGCGGACCAGATGGGATAAAGGGATAAAGGTTGACAAATTATAACCCTGCATTCCAGGAAACTATTTTGTAAACAGTTGGAAATCCCTAAAACTCAGCAAACAGATGTATCAACTTTGTCTTATAAATAAATCTCCCAGCACGGTTGAGCATAATAGATAATAGATATATAATTAGAAATAGTCATTAGCAGAAGTGAGTAGAAGAAAAAGACTTTGTAGCATTACAGTAAATTGCAGATTTTTCCTGCATTATTGTAATGCAAGTGCAGATGGAATAAAAGGTGCATTTTTTAGATTTTATTAGCATTTGATGATTTATAATGCACATTTAATTTACTTGGTATAATTTTTCACCCTCTTATGGTTCTGCAAGCAAGGGCCCACTTACAGGATCAGAGGAAGGGCAGCTTAGTGACAGGAAAATCTTGTTGATTTCTTGTTGCAGCAGAACAACAGAACTCTGTCAACAATTATTTGCAGCATTAGTTTCATTTCAGAATTGCACCATTGCATCTAGAATAGGTTCAATCATGTGTTAGAATAGTATTTAGCATTTGACCTGTAATAGCATCATTTCCAGCATTTTTCGCAATTTCCAGAATTACATCATTTTCAGCATTTTTTTGCAATTTCCAGAATTATGTTTTATTGCAATAAACATTAATTTGGTTCCACTTATGTTCAGATCATTGTGAGTTTTATCATTGGTTAATTTTTGCAAGTGTGTGTGTGAATTTCCATTCTACAATTTGCTTTGTGGTCAATTTAGCAGCATTTTATTTCTTGTCAATTTCAGATTTTGCAGTTTCATTTTCCTGCAGTTTAAATTCAGTTTCAGCTTCTGCAATTTGATTTCCTTTGTTAGACATTAGGAAGATACACCAAACCCCCCAAAACACTAACTGATCCATCAATAAAAACCTATTCTTGGATAAACTGAACCTGCAACTGTGACACCTCCTATCGTATACAGCCTTTGGACACCGCCCTGGACTGACATATAATTACTAAATGATGAATGATCAATGACCCTCATCATTTTTGGCATCGTTGCTGGGGAACAAATGGTGTTGTTAGGAAAAAGTGAAACAGGTCAAGAATTGTGTTACAATTTTTGAAATACTGCATTTCAGTTTATTTAGTGAATAGGCATGAATGCATAGGCCAAGAGACGAAAGAGGGAGGTTTATCAGAACTAGTTATGAACCACCAAGGCGTTCTTCATGATCAGATGAAGAATTTCTAGAGCAAGAAATACCTTCTTCACCAACTGAAGCTTTGGAAAGATTAGAACAAGAGCTTTTGGCAGCACTTTCTGCTAAACATTCCCTTAAGCCTGAACCATCCACATCAAACTCAAGAAAGAAAACAACTATGGCAGCAGCACCACCACCACTAGGTGGGTATGCTGATGATCCTCCTAGGACTTTTGAATACCCCATACGGTTGGATCCAGCTCTAGATGCTCCCATGAAAACTATTTCTCCATCCATATTGCCAATTTTTAGGGGAACTGTTTTAGAAGATCTGATCAATTTCTGTTTGAATTCAAAGTGTTATGTTAGACTTATGACTACATAAATGATAATCAAAAATTGAAATTGTTTCCTTCCACGCTTAAGGATCTTTGCTCTCCGATGGTTCATGAGCAATCTTGAACCTAATTCAATTCATACTTGGGATGAAATGGAGTCTACATTCTTACATAAATATCAAGATTATTGTAGAGTACGAAATAGGAAAGATGAGTTGTTTCGGATCAAGCAAGAAGAAGATGAGAGTTTAGAGGATTATCTTGATCGCTTTGCCTTTGTCCAAAAGAGATGTGGTCTTGTAGAACCTGATTTCTTAAAGCCTATCTTCTTAAGAGGATTGCGGGATGAATCTAGGGAAGTGTTAGATTTAATGGGAAAAGGAGACATAGATCAACTTGACCTTGAAGATATTGTGGAGTTATGTAGAAATTATTCCCGCACTCACCAACGAAGAAAGAAATGAAATTCTGGCAATAATGACATAAAGGAGTTGATGGAGGAAATGGCTAATTTAAAAGCTGATATCCTTGTTCAACTTAATTCTGCATTAGGTGAGAGAAACACAAAACCCAATTCTACACCACCTTTGGCAATTTATTGCCCGAGATGCGGGAATAAGCATGCCTTGCAGGATTGCCCTTTAAACAAAACTTCTATTTGTGGAATTTGTTCCAAGGAACATTCAACAGATAGATGTCCTTTGTTGCCTCATCTAAAATCTATTTTGGGCACCCAAACAGAAGAACTTAATGCTATTGGTCAGAGATCTGGTGGTGGCTATACACAATATCCCAATGCTCCTCGGTTTCCAAATTGGGGACAACCTCCTTGGAATATGAATATGCCATGGGGACATGTAGAAGTCTCTGCACAACCTTGGAACCAACCTTGGACAGCTCCTCCAGATTGGTCACATTATGGGTGGATGAACCCACCTTGGCATACAATTCATCCACAATGGACACAACAAGGACAAATATGGGGACAACAATATCCACCATATCAAGGACAACAAAGGTATCAAGGGCAAGCTCAAAACTTGTTGCCTGCTCCTAATCCAAATTTTTAGGGAAGAACACAACATCAACAAACACAACCAGTGAAACAACCTCCACTCCCAGCTCAGCCTGTGACTAACCCAAATAATACCAGACAAACAACCCCTGTTTATGAGGCTGAGTCTGAAGACTCTACTGTAGTTCATGTACTTGACTGTAGTAACATCCAGCTGCGTTCAGGGAAGGTTTTACCTGAACCTGTTCCACCCACCATTGAAGAAATTAGTGAGAAACAAGAACCTCCAAATCAGGAGACAGTGCAACAAAAACAAAAAGAAGAAGTAACAAAAAAAATGCAGGAATCTTCTCCAGTAGCATTACCATACCCTGAAAGGTTTGATCATATTGATACTACCCCTGAATCAGAATTAGTGACAGAACTTAAAAAGATGTCAATTTCTCTCCCTTTGTTGCAAGCAATAAGGGATGTGCCTTTAATCAAAAAGACTATTCAGGAGTTATGTATCAAGAAACCTGGTAAAAAGAAGGCCTTTCCTAAAACTATTCAGGTAGAAGGAAAATTAGCTGATTTATTGTCCGGGAAACTAGTTCCTCCCAAATATAGTGACCCAGGTAGTCCAATAGTTACAATTACTATTGGATTAATGCAAATTCCTAATGTGCTAATTGATCTTGGAGCTACAATTAATGTCATGACTAAGGACACAATGCAAAAATTGCAGCTCAAAAATCTCAGTCCTACCACCATAGTTTTGGAAATGGCGAGATAGGTCAGTTGCTAAACCAGAAGGTATCCTAGAAGATATAGCCATTGAAGTCTCTTCTTGGGAATATCCTGTAGACTTCTTAGTGTTGCAGCCTAGAAATTCAGTCAATGGATACCCTATCATTCTAGGACGACCTTGGCTGGCTACTGTAGTTGCTTTTATAGACTGTAGGTCAGGGAAATGACCATTTCTAATGGTGTTGACCTAAAGAAAATTTCTTTGTATCCACCAGCTCAACCTTCAACTAAATTTTTTGGACAAATTTGGTATCCTGAATCTGATGAAGAACAAGAAACCATTGCCACTTTGGCCACGAATATAGTGAAGGAACATATTGAGGAAATCAATTCACCAGAAAGATAAATATTCGAGAATGAAAGCTGTCCTAATTGAAACATTACAATCAGAAGGACTAACGATGATCAAATTCTTGTTCATCGGTTGTTATGGCAAGAGGAGGAACAAAATTTAGAACCTCTGTCATCCATGCCTAGTCAGGAAAGATCATTCATACTACCACATGGATGGCATCATCATCTCCTTAACACCTTCAAATGTCCTCCGATTCCATCAGGTATCATCTCCGAGATAGATTCTAGAGTATTTCATACTCTACGACCACATCATTGTCCATTAAATGCATTAATCGGTAACTATGAAGCAGCTAGTTCTATCCATCTGGGGATCAAACAAATTGAAATACAACCAGGTAAATTTTTGAACATTAATAGCTGGCTAACTGAGGACCAAGAAACCAAATTGTTTGCAGTCTTACAAAAACATGTTCAAGCTTTTGCATGGAACTATAAGGATATGACAGGCATTCATCCTGAGGTATGTACACATAGGATATACACGGGAAGATGTAAAACCGGTAAGGCAACCTCAGAGACGCTTGAATCCTGCTTTAAAGGAGATTGTGAAAGAGGAAATTGAAAAACTCTTAGATGTTGGATTCATTTATCCAATTTCAGACGGTAAGTGGGTTTCACCACTGGTCATTGTTCCAAAGAAAAATGGTAAAATGAGAGTATGTGTGGACTATAGGGAGTTAAATAAGGTCACACATAAGGATCATTTCCCATTACCATTCATAGACCAAGTATTGGATACCCTTGCTAGAAAGAAATTTTTCTATTTTCTTGATGGTTTCAGCGGGTATAACCAGATACAAGTTGCGCCAGAAGATCAAGAAAAGACTACCTTTACATGTCCTTGGGGAACCTTTGCTTACAGGGTTTTACCCTTTGGGTTATGTAATGCTCCAGCAACATTTCAGAGAGTTGTTTTAGCAATTTTTTTTGATTTAACAAATGAAAGTGTTGAAATTTATATGGATGATTTCACAGTATTTGGAGATAGTTTTGAATATGCATTAGAACAGCTTGAAAAAGTGTTGATTCGCTGTGAAACATACCACCTCTCTCTTAATCATGAGAAATGCTTCTTAATGATGGAGGAAGGAATTGTTCTTGGACATCATATCTCTTCTTATGGAATCAAGGTTGATCCTAAGAAGGTTGAAGTCATCAAAAACCTCCCTCCTCCACAAACTCAAACTGATGTACGCAGTTTCTTAGGGCACATTGGTTTTTATCGTAGATTCATTGCTAACTTTAGTACCATAGCAAATCCTATGTTTGCCTTACTCATGAAAGATTCTGAATTTGTTTGGTCTTAGAATGTCAAAATTCTTTTGAAGACTTAAAGGAAAAGTTAACCACTCCACCTATACTAAGAGGTCCTAATTGGGAGTTACCTTTTCATATTCAAATTGATGCTTCCAATACTGCTATTGGAGTTGTGTTAGGACAGATTGAAAATGGGGAACATTATGCTATTTATTATATCAGTAAAAACTTGACAGGAGTTGAGAAAAACTACACTACCATTGAAAAAGAATTCTTGGTTGTAATCTATGCTATTAACAAATTCCGACACTATATCACAGGGTACCAAGTATTCATCCATACGGATCATGCTGCAATCAAATATTTGATGAATAAACCATTGGTTAGTGCAAGAATTATTCGTTGGTTGATTTTGTTGCAGGAATTTGATGTTACCATAGTGAACAAACCTAGGAAATCTAATGTAGTCACAGATTTCTTGTCAAGAATACCAAATGCGAGATACAGGAGAAGTGGTGGAAGATACCTTTCCAGATGAAAAGTTGTTTGTTGTCTCTGTACAATCTCCATGGTTTGTAGACATAGCTAATTACTTAGCTACAGGGAAGATTCCTCTTCACTTTACCCCTAAACAAAAGAAATAGTTAATCAAGCAAAGCTCTTCTTTTAAATGGATAGAAGGATTATTGTTTAAATGCAGTCCTGATCATGTTTTACGTAGGTGTATCCGCTAGGATGAAGTATATGATATCCTACGAGCATGCCATGATGAACCATCAGGAGGGCATTATTCAATCAAAAGCACTATTCACAAAATTTTGGGAACCGGATACTATTGGCCATCTTTGCACAAAGATGTAAAAAGGTACAATAGACATTGTGATGCCTGCCAGTGAATGGGAAAACCTACCTTTACTAATGAAATGCCATTACAACCTCAAATAGGAACAGAACCATTTGAAATATGGGGTTTAGATTTCGTAGGACCCATTAATCCTCCTTCCCAAGGCAAAGTGCATATCTTGGTATGTACTGATTATGTTACCAAATGGGTAGAAGCTCGTGCCTTTAAGCATGCTAGAGAAGAAAAAGTTGCTGATTTTCTGTATTCACAGATTTTTTTGCGTTTTGGAGCCCCACAATCCATCACCACAGATCAAGGACCCCAATTTACTTCAAAATTTATTGAAGCCTTCACTCAACTCTATCAAGTCAAACACAGAAAGTCCTCACCTTATCATCCACAAGCCAATGGCCAAGTTGAAGTGACTAATAGGGAATTAGAATGAATTCTGACCAAAACCATAGCAGTCCATAGAAGAAATTGGTTGGACAAGTTACCAGAAGCTATTTGGGCTTATAATACCACTTGGAAATCTACCACTGGATTTACGCCATATGAATTAGTTTATGGAAAAAAACCTCTTTTGCCTATTGAGTTTGAATTACTAACTCTTCGAACTGCTTTGGAAGTAGGTATTGATCTATCACAGGCACAAGAAGATCGTATTCTACAACTTGATGCATTGGATGAACTACGCATGGATGCACTACATCAGACGAGAGATAATCCAAGCACAGCGAAAGATGTGGCATGATAGTCACATAAAGCAGCAAAAATTTTAGCAAGGTGATTGGGCCTTGTTGTTTGATTCACAATACAAGGATTTCCCTAGAAAGTTGCAGACCAGATGGCTTGGACCATACCAAATTGAGGAAGTGTTTGACAATGGAGTTGTTCGCCTTACCCCTATTGATGACTCACAATGCAAGTTGTTGGTGAATGGACATCGTCTTCGTATGTACCACAAACCATACAACAGGGAAGAATTTCTCAAGCAAGTGGAAAATTTGGATGTACACATTTGGGAAGAAAACACTTCTTCCATACCGAATTCAGTAGATTGACACAAGATTAAAAAAAAAAACAAAATAAAAATTTAGGAAGTGAAAACCTCTTTGAGGCGCTCCTGAGTTGGGTTTACATGAAAACCGGTGTTCCGGCATGTTTACCTAGTTGGTTTCACTATCATTGTTCGGTCTTGTCTCATGACCATTGTTTCATCTATTTTCAGATTGCACCTACCTTAGTTCAAAGATTGATTAGCTGGAAATCTCAGCAGGAGCACCCCGAAATGTAGATAAAATGGTTATAACAGGTATGTGTCTTTTTCATTCTCTGAATAATGTAAATCATTAGTATATAGTGTATATATCCTTGATTAGTATAAAAGCATATAAAAAGGGGAATCAAAAATGGAAAGTTCTTGTCAGTGTTTCAAAAATGCCTCTGCCTAGTTCTGCTCTAGAATGAAAAAAACAAAAGTGTGCTGGAATCAAAAAAGGAAGTGCAGGAATAAACTGTTTATATTCCAAAGCGTAGGAATGATCCATCAAGCGTAAGAATAATAATTTGTTTATATTCGAGTGCAGGAATGATTCATCAAGCGTAGGAATAAGTTGTTTATGCTTTAGGCGTAGGAACGAGCTATGTATAAATGCTAGAATAACTTATTAAGCGTAGGAATAAATCACTAAGCGTAGGAATGAAGTTTTGTTCAATAAAGTCTACGACACGTGGCTTACAGTGATTTAATTGGGTTTGAAAAAGGACAAGTCTCAAGATAGCATGTGATAGCTGGCACCCATAACAAGAATGAGCAAAATTTAGGATTGACAACTTCACGTACGCTGCCACGTCACCTACCCTGATTACTCTACAAGTTTTGAAGCAGTTCTTGCGTTGCTATAATTATTCCTGCTACGATGATTAAAACCCTAAAATCAGATGCACGCTCGTACTGTCCACCAATTTATAGATACTACAGAATAGAAGGCAGAAAACTACACCATGGGGGGAAAGAAAATCAGAGCCGAACCTAAAAATATTAGCTACCTGGAAAGTGATCCTGCATCTCTACAAATATTTATTGATGGAGGATTTATGCCGTTCCTACAAAAATTTGATGGCTATTTCGAGGGCTTGGCGGTAGAGTTCGCACGCACCTTCCACAACAATCGAGTGCACATTAACGGGATGACCATCCAGGTAACTCCCAAAATACTCAGCCAAATCACTGAATTACCCCTTCAGGGTTTGCAGATTGTGAAAACTGGGAGAAATATTTTAGTTGACCTAGTTAATCAGTTTAAGGAAGAAGGGGATGGACAAATTGAATTCTTGATGCATAGGAATGTTTGTAAGGGGGTAAAAAGACCTAGTTTACCATCCCCTTGGGATGAAGTGGCAATGTGGGTTATGAGATACATCACTTGTGATGGCCAATTTCTTGTTGTATCTGGCCCACACCTTCGTATTCTCAACCATCTGTGCCATGGATCAGTAAAACCAGAATATAGGGTCAATATTCCCTTATATCTTTATCAGGAGCTAAAGGCTATGGCCCTAAAATACCAAGCAGGGAAGGGAAGCCCTAAACACCATGGGCTCATCAAACTCATTTGCAAGTATCACTTTAGGGGAAACCCTAGGAATTTTGACCGCTTCTTCTCTCCTTGGGCAGAAACAAATGATTCTAACTCTGCACCAGAGGAAGAGGAAACAGAGGAAGAATCTGAAGAAAACCCTAATCCAGAGCCCTCTGAAATCAGAATTTCTCCTTCTCCAGATGGTCCCCCATCTTCACGAACTAGAAAACAGCAAGCATCCACATCTGGTTCCCAGTTAAAAAGAAAAAGGGTAACATTTGCAGAAACTGTACAACCCAATAGAGAAATTGGGAGTTCAAGTGAACATGCATCTGCTCTGAAATCAATAGAAGAACCTGTATCTGCTCCTGAATCAATAGCAACATCTGCAGTTGCTCTAGAACATCCAGAAATTGCACCTGCTAAGAAATATCTAGGTTCTACAGGGTTAAGAAGGTCTGCTAGACTTCAAAAAATTAAAACCCTGCTAGAAACACCAATAAATATCATGGACCCAATCTGTCTATCAAGTGAAGGAGAAGTTAGAATAGAAGATGCACAGGAAAAAGACATTGAAACAGAAATGACAGACACAGGGATACAACCAATGGAACTGGATACAACTATGGAAGAAACTCCAATAAGCCCTATACGTCCACTAGTTGATTATACTGACTCTGATCCTGAGGAGCATTTGAATTCTGATTCTGAACCAGCTGAGGTTGATGTGCATGTTCTAGTGCATGCTGAGTCTAAGAAATATTCTGAGTCTGAGTCTAAAGAAGAAATCGATATCCACACTCAATTGCATGCTACAAAGAGTGTTATTAAAACCCAGACCCATTGGATTGAATAGGCTGAAGAAACCATAAAACACAAAGATCAACAAATTTCTCTGCTTCAGCAGCAAATTCAAGATTTGCAGAACAAATTGTCTCAACTGGAATATCAATCTACAGAGTTAGCAGAGGCATCACCTGATGAATGGGCACAGATCCTCTTGGATTTAGCTGAACAATCAGAAGCTAACATAGCACCTACACAAAGATCACCTGTCAGAGAGGAAGCAAGAATAGCAATATCTGATGATGTGATTCAACATGAGAGTCCATCAAAAATTTTGATGAAAAATGACACTGCCCTTCAGCAGGAAACACAAACACTTTCTGTGGAGGAACAGGAGGTTGCAGCTCAAGACCAGGTATCCACACTCTCTCCTCTTACTAATCCAATTAGTACAGTTACAACAAAACAAGGAACACAAACAGATTTGCCAGATGTAACACCAACTATGGAAGTTGGTGTACAAGTAAATATAGTGGCACAAATGCAACCCATTGTAAGGCCCCTAGACACGGTGTCTTTAACTAGGTACAATGAAGACCTAGCATATTGGATGACTTAGTGTCATCAGTTAGAGGGAAAGGTTGCCACTTTGAACTCTGAAACAGCCAAATTAGAAGAGGACACAAAAATTAATAGGTTAAAAGCACAGGTGCAGGATGTATGCCAAATTGCAGAATATGCAATATAGTGCAGAAGACCACCTAGGTTTTATAGCCTCCTACTCAAGGAGAAATACCTTCGTTGGAAAATCATGAGACTTGCTTCTAAGCTGCCTCATCAGTTGAAAACTCTTGAAGAATTCGTAGAGACATTTATGCAGAGTCCAATAGAGCAACAAAACCTGTTATGTGAGTTATTTTTGCATAATTTCTTTTTGCCAATAGAAAGTATGTTTCTACCTCATATTTATACAGGTGACTTACAGCTGAGAGCCTTCATGTCCACTCTACAAAATCATATCTATTGGGACACAAAAAAGAAATTAACTAAAGAATTGGAATCACAAGCTGTTTTACTTATCAGACCTGCTCCCCTGAATCATAGGGATTGTACAAATGTTCATTATACCTTCATGCGGGATATCAGAATGAAACAACTCTATCTAGGGAACCTTCACAGATGTATAACTTAGTTTCAGACTTTTTGTGCAGACTTCTTTGATGATGCTTTTGCAGCCTGTAAAAACAGATGGGGTGAGTTATCTATCTCTCTACAGAAAAGGGAGCCAATTTCTCCCACTAATTTGTTGTGGTCAAGGAGAAGGGCAGAAGGCATTGTCCAAATTATCTCAGAAATCAAGGAGCTTTGGATAGGTTTGAGATATGGGATGCCCATAATTATCACTCCTGTCCCCTACTTCTTTGATACTGACCCACAACCTGATATGCACTTCCAACAGTGGTTTTAGTCCATCAAAGCAGTCAACGGATTCTATAAAATTGGTGGCGCATTACTCAAATTTCATGAAAGATATCTAGACCTGGATCTGTGTGCCGCTGTAGCTGTACAAAATGCATGAGGGCATGCATTACCATAAGTTGGGGGGAATGATGAGGCCAGGAATTGCCTCATCCATGAACACTTTTTGATACATTATAACTATTTGACTTACCCTTTTTACTATGATTTTATGTTAATTATGGGAAAAATGCATTATATAATGATGTTTGCATATTCTGAAATGACAAAGTGCATATACTCTGTTTTACTATTTTTTTACTACAATTTCACCTATTTTTTAGTTAATTAATCAGTAGTATTATAGCAATTCAGACCTTGTTGAATATCTGATGCTTAGTAATATTGTGTTCCTCTGTTTAAACTAATTCAAATGGAAAAAGGCGCCAAGAACTTGTCCATTGTAGCTGACTGTGCAGGAAAATAGGCTGTAACTATGACAGTTCCAGCCAGCTGTACATATACAACAGGGCTTGGAATCAGTCACTCCAGCACGTGCCACCAATGCAGAAGGGTGTACAAGATAAGGGAAAAGTCAACAAGTTACTCCCTATGCGTTTGGAGCACAGATCAGCAACGAATGGTCACTTGCCTGTTATTCGGAGCAGTGCAGGAATAAGCGACGCAGGAATAGGGAATAGCGCAGGAACAACAAAAAATGGTCAAAATGCACCAAAAACATGGAAATCATGATTGGAAATTGACCAAGCGGTTAGTCCACCCTATTTGGACTCCGTTCCTTCACCATAGGCGGACCAGCTGGGATAAAGGGATAAAGGTTGACAAATTATAACCCTGCATTCCAGGAAACTATTTTGTAAATAGTTGGAAATCCCTAAAACTCAGCAAACAGATGTATCAAATTTGTCTTATAAATAAATCTCCCAGCACGGTTGAGCATAATAGATAATAGATATATAATTAGAAATAGTCATTAGCAGAAGTGAGTAGAAGAAAAAGACTTTGTAGCATTACAGTAAATTGCAGATTTTTCCTGCATTACTGTAATGCAATTGCAGATGGAATAAAAGGTGCATTTTTTAGATTTTATTAGCATTTGATGGTTTATAGTGCACATTTAATTTACTTGGTATAATTTTTCACCCTCTTCTGGTTCTGCAAGCAAGGGCCCACTTACAGGATCAGAGGAAGGGTAGCTTAGTGACAGGAAAATCTTGCTGATTTCTTGCTGCAACAGAACAACAGAACTCTGTCAACAATTATTTGCAGCATTAGTTTCATTTCAGAATTGCACCATTGCATCTAGAATAGGTTCAATCATGTGTTAGAATAGTATTTAGCATTTGACCTGTAATAGCATCATTTCCAGCATTTTTTGCAATTTCCAGAATTACATCATTTTCAGCATTTTTTTGCAATTTCCAGAATTATGTTTTACTGCAATAAACATTAATTTGGTTCCACTTATGTTCAGATCATTGTGAGTTTTATCATTGGTTAATTTTTGCAAGTGTGTGTGTGAATTTCCATTCTGCAGTTTACTTTTCTGCAATTTGCTTTGTGGTCAATTTAGCAGCATTTTATTTCTTGTCAATTTCAGATTTTGCAGTTTCATTTTCTTGCAGTTTAAATTCAGTTTCAGCTTCTGCAATTTGATTTCCTTTGTTAGACATTAGGAAGATACACCAAACCCCCCAAAAACACTAACTGATCCATCAATAAAAACCTGTTCTTGGATAAACTGAACCTGCAACTGTGACACCTCCTATCGTATACAACCTTTGGACACCGCCCTGGACTGACATATAATTACTAAATGATGAATGATCAACGACCCTCATCATTAATAGTGGCCCTAACAACTTTTGGGAGCTTTTACCCCACTTTTGGGAAGTTTTGGGGCATGTAGGCATGGTTTTCCCACCTAGGTATGGCCACAGTCCATGGCCATCCCACCCATGGATGGCCATGTGTGGCTGTCCCTGGGTGGGATGACCATGAAATTTGACACCCAAAAAGTCAAAATACAGATAAATGGCACCTAAAAACTTCCATTTGCCCTGTCTATTCAAGCATGCAATTTAGAGGGCGTAGAATCCTTATGACATGCTGCATGAGGGAGTCCAAAAGGGGAGATTCTCTTCTCCCTCCAATGCATTCCCCACTTGGGCCAAGTGGCACCTCTTTCCCTGCATGCCCTCGCATGCCTTTTTTCCCAAAGGCCCCCTTTGGCTATAAAGTGGATCCATTTTCCACATAAAATATAGAGAGAATTTTTGAGATATAGCGAAAGAGCGCTGCCAAGATGTCCCATCACCTTTTTGTGCCTTTTTCCCTTGAAATATCTACCTAGCGAAGGAAATTTGTGAGTGATCTTTGAGATGCAATTTATTTGCAAAATCGGATAAATTAAGTGAATTTCACCACCACATTTGATGAAAACACTAGTAGGAAGTTTCCTAACCAATTCATAGAGGAATTGGTGATAAAATAAGTGTAAAATTGGTGGTCGTCCCACCCCAAGACAGTACCTAATATGTGATAATCACCATCGTACCTACAAGGGATGGTGATAGATATGTGCATGATTTATTTACAATTTTTTTTAGTCATATTATAGGTAGCATATGAACCTCATGTCCAAATTTAATGTATTTTGGAGTTATATTGAGTGAGATATTGTATTTTTAATTTTTTGTAGGCTTCCAAGGACCATCTGATGATGCACATGAAACTGTAAATTATTTTACAAATATGACCATATGGTTTCTCTTAAAATCATTTTTTATATATAATTTCTCATTTTCATTTGATTTGTATGTGTTTTGGTCTAGAAATTGCTTGTTTTAGGTTTTGTAGGCTTCGTAGGTGCACTGTGAATACGACACTGATATAGAGGTAATTTATGTTCTGTTTTTAATTATATCTTCCCAAAATTATTTATTTTACATGTATATGAGTTTTTATATTATTTGGAGTTGTTTCAGATATGCGTATTGCATATTTACACTTTCTAGCTTATAGTTGCATGTATGGCTTTTGCATGTTTCACATTCTACGCACTTGCTATATAATAGATCCGATTTCCATGTGTGTAGGTGTAGGTTTTACAATTAAGGAGGAAGGAATAGAATATCATAACAATGAAGAATAAAGTTTCATCATCATAGGTTCACCCACCTCAATTATGGGTATGAGGAAGAACATTGGAAGTGCACACGAGCTTGTTTGAAAGAACTTGATCCTTTGGGCACCCCATAATTTTATAAACAGTTGTATCACACTAAGAGACCTCAAGGGGATGTTTATTGTAACCATGTTATGATTTACAAAATGAAATAAATAGAAACACCTTTTCTTGCACTTATTTGGCTTATATGGTTGCTTAAATTTGTCTTTTTGTAATGCCTGTTTAAACACCAGATTTAGATGCATATCGGTTAACACTCTTAAGGTGCACTATTTTTCCCCTAATTTAGTAGTGATCATGGTGGGACCCTATCCCTATTGATTTGGTTAAATAACTGACCCTATTTTTGCCTTTGTTCTGTTGCAGGAACTGGTTGTTCTGTCCTGAAACGACCTCTGGAATGCTCCTCATGCCACCTTGGGATGGCCACACAACCATCCCACCCTGGTATGGCCATCAAACTGGAAGCCATCCCACCCTGGGATGACCACAAAATAGAAGCTTTTCTTCTCCAAATTCCAAAAATAGCAGGATTATAGGCCATTGAGGTAAGTACCAAAACCCTCTGTTTTTATTTCTACTATTCAAAACTTCTAAAATTTGGTTTTTCGTACCTCTTTTGATTTCCTGAAAAGTAGAAGATAGGTTTTGCTTTTCTATAATTGAAAAACAACAAAAATAAGAAGGAAAACTAAAAAGGAACTAAGTATAAATGTATTTGAATGACTTGCTTACTTGTAGTATACCTAATGTGTAGGTTATCATTTAGGGAATGCATTTTGTAGTTTGTTTTTTATCTGGCTTATCTAAAAGTAAAACATTCTTCTTATTGCATTTAGTGAAACATCATTAAGTGCTTCATTTTTTACTTTATTTTAAGCATAAAAGGAACCACACACACTTGCATGTATCACAATAACATTGGTAAGGTTGGATTTCATCACCGACCCCCAATTCAGATCGGTGACGTTGGATTTCACCTCCTTCCACTAGATTGCCCCCTAGATACCTTATATAGAATAGGGCACTCTCTCAAGATGGAATAGGTCACTGGTTTTCAAACTCCCTCCCACTATTGAAAATTCTTGTAATTTCAGAGTGGAAGAGCTAGGCAAACCCTCCACTCATTGTGGGTTTTAAGCGGTGTACCCTAGACTCTTTTGAGGACCTCATGTTTGGCACTAGTGTCCCTAGTCACCACTTTGGTTGAGTTCCCTCATTCTAAATCCGAAACATGAACAAGAAAGCAAAAGCAAAAAAAAATTCAAACACACCAAACAACTTAGAGATTCACATCTAAAACTTAAAGGAGATAATCACATAGTTTTCTTGTGTGCTTCTTTGATCATTTGATTATGTGTTTCTAAGATTTAAAAGAGATAATCATACACATCTAATCCTTAAAAGAGATAATCATATTGTCTACTTTGTATGTTTCTTTATTGTTTGGTTAATCAACATAATATCATACCATATAGGATTAAATCCTACTTTTTGATTTTACATCCAATGGATCGAGAATTATGCAAATCGAAGCTATAATAAAAAAGTTATGTTGGTTTTATGATTACTCTATTTTCAAAGCCAAAAATAGGTAAAAACTACACTAAAACAGTCATAAAATGGTCTAGATAGCTCCAAAATTTCCAAATTTGTTTTGTTATCTTAGTTAGCTCCTTCTACATCTCTCATAGAAATTTTAAGTCCTAACTCTTCATAGTTCAAAATTTCTCAAAAATTCCTAAAAGTGGGCATTTCCCCACGAGCCCCGATTGGCCAAATATTCCAAAAATACAAATTTTTGACCCAAAAGTCAAATTTTGGAGCCCTAGCCCATTGTAATGAGCTCGTCGTGCTGATTTTTTTGGTATATAGCAGCCATAACATTTTTTTAAAATTCAAAATTTTCTTTAGTGTGGGCTCCCTTCAGGGTTTGCCTAGTCAACACATTATGACAACCATGCATATCCGAGCTCAATCATGAGCTAGCGAAGTAGAAATATTTAGGAGAGGCCCTGAGCACCATCAATATAGGTATGAGGATTTCCTTACTCCTGCATGGAGCCCTAATAGTAGTCACCTTCTCTATTCTCTTGAGGATCTCCTACATGATGCCCTAAAAGCCATCATGAGATCAACTCCTCACTCAGAGGACCCGACCACCAAAGTACCTCTACCAAGAGAACATAAATGGGCTATCCACATGATCAAGTGAATTATTTGGTTAGCCAACACCGATTCCAATCCCAAACTAGAAATAATCAGCCTTCCAAGAGGCCTAGTAGAGAGGTCTACACTCCCTCTACATCGTGGTCTTCACCACCCAAAACATCCATCCAAGAAGTGTTAGCCAACCAGAGTAGGCCTGTACAAATTTTGCATGCACCATCACCCAATATGACCATGAACAATATTCTACTACAGTCCTCCAAGAATTGGGAACCTTTCATGAGAATATTGGATTCCATTGAGGTACAACTTTAGGACTCTGATGTTTTGACCAACTTTGTGGAATATATACAAATGTACAAGAATCCTGTTATATCCTTTCAGAATCATGAGGTCAAACCCATTCCTACCAATTCACTAGATCTTGCTTTGCACATCACCATGAGTATCAATAGGCTCCCCTATAAGCGAGTATTGGTTGACACATGTTCCTCAATAAATATGATTACCACAACTTCACTAAAACATCTCAGCCTTCCATCCTCTCGCATTGTACCATCCAAGTTCACCTTGCAAGCATTCAACGATGCTTTATCCTCCACTATGGGTACGATAATCCTATTTGTTGAAGTTGGACAAAATACCATGCCTACATTATTCTAAATATTGGAGGGTGTAAGACAGTACAACATAATGCTTGGAAGGCCATGGATACGAGACATGAAATGTGTTTCATCTATAGTGTGTTGGACATTTTGAGATATTTTAGTTGTCATTGATGTCAAGGTGAAATATCGTCATTGCTGCCCAAGTGAAAAAAGAAAGGATTCATTAATGAAGGTTGTGAAATATGTGGGCAAAATATCATCTTATGAGGGTCAGTGGTAAACCCATCATGGAAGATAAAATCAATTTCATTAAGTCCTCCAAGAATTTAAAGGACCCATGTTGGTAGAAAGGCATCAAATGGAATGTAAGATTAAAACCCATGGATGGCTTTAATAAGCCAAAGTTTATATTTATAAATATATTTTATAAATATAATTTATAAAGGTTAAATATTTAGATTTAACTTTATAAATAATAAATGATGGGCTCACGTCATCACATCAAAGCCCCACTCATAAAGGTTTTAATTATTATCGACGTCGAATAAACCGAAGTGCCGATGTTTGAAGTCAACTATGACTTCGTGTATAAAAGGAGTCCACAAAGACCTTTGAAAATAATATGCCTTAATCAATTTTAATTTATGCTCTTGGGAATATTACGTATTTTGGAGGGTCTGTGTGGAAGAAGACGAAACACCCTTTTTCATTTGAAGGCATAAGCAAAAAGTTGAGGGGCTTGGAGGTTCCAAGAAAGGTGGACACAGTGGTCCATTGGCAACGCACGTAGTGTTAAGGCACTTATGGGGAAGAGGACTCACATTTAAATCCTATTGAGGCGTGTGAAGGGTGAAAAGTTTTGGTTGTTCGTTTTTCAAAATGCGCCATTCAAAGGTTGATAGGGCATGAAGAACTTTATTTGTTTCAAATGTGTGTGGGGCGCACGTGGTCGTGGAGCCCGTGGATAGGGTGTTCGTGAAGGTGTTGGTGAGGGGTTAGAAACCCACCAAGTGCAAAGGTATTTTTTATTTATTTTTAATTAATTGCCTAAGGTTTTTTATTAATGCATGTTAGGAGTAATAAGGGTTTTTAAAGGTTTTAAAAGGCAATTAAATGAAATAAATGATAAAGAGGAATAAGGAGTGTTAGAAAATTATTATTAAAGGGGTTGGTTTTTATTAAGTGATATTATTTAAGGATTTGTTATTAGGAGTAATAAGGAGATTGTGTGGAGGCTTAATTTCTATAGTGATATATTAAGTCTATTGAGCATTAATTTATTTTAAAGGGTTTTTCTTTTAAAGAAGACTATGATGAATGTTATTTTTGAGTTGGAGTAATACGATGTATTATGGATTATAATGTTGCATAGTATTATTATTGAAGTCTTCTAACCCTTATTGAGATTGAAAAGAGTAATTGTGAGTATGGCAGATTTGTGATATGGGCAAATTCTTCCTTGGTTGAGTTGGTTGATTGGATTTCTTGAAAATTAAGTGTGGAGTGAAAAGGATTTGATTAGGGTTTCCTTTTCAAAAGTGTTTGAGTTAATGCTTCAAGGTTTTCTGGAACTAAGAGTTGTGATTAAAACCTTGTTTTATTAGCATTATTGTTGAAGCCATTGGATTGTGCAATGAACTTGAAATTGAGTTAGAAAAGAACATGAGTATCATTGTTATTTGAAGATTGATTTATGAGCATTGTTGTTGAAGTAAGTTGTTGTGCAAAGAACTTGAACTAGGATTTGAAAAGAACATGAGTATCATTGTTATGTGAGATTTATTGTTGAGCATTGTTGGAAACATTTGGATTTGATGTTTACATACTTGGACTAGGGTTTGTAAGCAAAGGTTGTTTCTTGAGTGATTGGTTGAGTAAATTTGGTTGAGCCTAGTCAAGTGGGTGTATAAAGTGATTATTCAAGTTACATAAAACAAAATATTCTATATTCATATTTGAGTAGAGAAAGTTTTGAGCATTGAGTTGAAACATATTGGGTCTCTAATAATTCTCCTTATGTTTCTAAGAGAGTGATTGAAAGTAATTGAGCATAGTGATGAGTATAGAGTATATTGAGTATTTAACAATTCTCTTTATGTTTCTATGAGATTGTACAAGTTCTGAGTGAGATTGTTGAGCAGATTTGAATAAGTTCTGTGTGGAATTATTGAGCATATTGGACAAGTTCTGAGTGAGATTGTTGAGCAAATTTGAATAAGTTTTGTGTGAACTTATTGAGTAGATTGGAAAATTTCTGTGTGGACTCATTGAGCAGATTTGAGCAATTTCTAAGTGAGCTTATTGAGCAAATTTGAATAAGTTATGTGTGGAATTATTGAGCAGATTGGACAAGTTCTATGTGGACTTGTTGAGTAGATTCGAGCAAGTTCTATGTGGACTTGTTGAGCAGATTTGAGAAAATATTTGTACCAAACTTGAGATAGAGATTGAGAAGATTTGTGCTAGACTGACTGGACTGTGTTTAGTATAGATTTGAGTGATCTTGGTGAGCAGATTTGTGCTAGACCGACTAGACTGTGTTTAGTGCAAATTTGAGTGAGCTTGTTGACCAGACGTGTGCTAGACCGACTGGACTGTGTTCAGTGCAGAGTCAAGAAAATTTGTTCTAGATTGAATAGAATGTGTTTAGTGCAGATTTGAGTGAGCTTGATTGAGAAGATTTGTGCTAGATCGACTGTACTATGTTTAGTGTAGAGATTGATAATATTTGTGCTATACTGAATGTACCAAGTTTAGTGCAGATATTGAGAAGAATTGTGCTAGACCAACTGTTCCTATTTTAGTGCAGTTTGAGATAGAGCTTTGGAGGTGACGGAGTAAAGAGGACAGAGTCTCTAGTGGATAGAGATCCATAAAATAGGACATCAAGGATAGGTATTCTGAGTGAGGACAAGAGTCTTCAAATGGAGAGAGATCGACTAGTCAGTGTAGTGGAGGCAGTGTCTTCTAGAGGATCACCAGCTAGAGCAGAGGAGGAGTTCTCCTATGGATAGAGATACACAAACCATATTTAGGGGATCAACATATCCTTTGGAAAGAGGTCCATAAACATTGTAATAGGAAAAGGATTCCCAAGAGATTAACTAAAAAAGTTTTAGTAAAATATTTTCTTCATGGATTAGCCCACATTGGGTGAACCACATAAATTGTGGTGTCTCTATTATGTGTGGTGTTGTGTACATTGATTTGATTATTGCTGTTGATATGGCTATATTTACATTGCATATATTGGTTTGAGAGAAAAAGTAAAAAGTGGTATTATATTTTTCATCGCCCCTCTCAGTATAAGCTTTTGTTCTTCAATTGGTATCATAGCGGGTTCCTCCAGAAGAGTTTGACAACTTGAAGGAAAAGCGGTCAAGAAAAAAATGGATCAAAAGGATCAAAGGGATGAGTCCTCAAATAATACAACACAAGTATTTGATGGAAGTGACTTCTTGTATTGGTGTATGCTTATGATATTTCACTTGATGGCACTTGGCAATGAAGATTGGGATGCAGTGGAACTTGGATATGATCCAGCAATAAATCCTCCTATAGATAAGGAATGTAAGATTCTAATACATGCAAATTCAAGAGCTATGAATGCAATTATAAAAGGGTTGCATAGATCAAAATCTATGAAGGTTATGGACTATAAACCAACAAAAGAAACGTGGGAACTACTGCATAACATATATGAAGGATATAAATGTGTCAGGAAAGCTAAGATCAGAAATATTATAGGAGAATTTGAAAACTTGAGAATGTGGGATGATGAAAACATTTGTGACTATCTCAGTAAGATTGATTGTAGGCAGCAATCCACCTCCTAGAGAAATAAGAAGTGATTTGCTCAAGTTTTGACTATTTTGGAGATGATTTGCTCCAGTTTTCTGAAACTGTACAGTAGGGAGAAAATCATACATAAGACCATACAAATAAAGTGGTAAACCATATAGAGCAGTGGCAAATCGTACAGGGTGCACCGAAATTCACTGAAATGTAAAGGAAATGCAATTTTGGGATGAAATGTCGCATGGATTTGCTAACATAAGGTGTAAACTTAGGAAAATACCAAAATAATGTATTTAGTTGTAATTGGGTAGTTGTGAATAATGGATTGTCTCAAGAACCAATTTAGAACAACCCAGGAAATGTTATATAAGGCCCCATTTTCGAATTTTCGAGTTAGCCATATTTTTGAGTTATTGCTATCGTATGGATAGAGTTTCCACATTGTACTGAGTTGATCACCATTAATAATAAATAATAGACATTGTGGATGACAGTGTATGATCCTATGTGTATGGTTGATGCATTGTGGATGATTATTGTGTGATTGAGTTTCTTCCTTACTGTCATTTGTTAGTTTTAGGCTTCATTGCATGTTGTGATCAGATTTCTACTAGTGGGAATCATGGAGAATGATATAGGAGTATGATGATGTTTTCAAGGATGTATTGAAGCAGACTGTATGATTTTTGGGTGTGATTGATTGAACGGAATCACTTATAATCTCAGATTGGATGCTTTGCTTGTGTGTGGAATCATCTTGTTTGGATTGTTAAAACCTTACAAAACCTTTCGAAGAGATATTGGAGTAGAAGAGCATTAAAAATACTATATTGTTGTACCTTTGGATCATACATATCGTACATCGTACAAATCATACACATAATCCTTACCCAATTTGGTAAAATAGGTGATTGATAGAAACTTACCCAATTTGGCAGTTTTGATAATCGACTTGAATGATTACAAAAATGTGTATGATAGCCTCCAAAATAGCATCCATCAATTTTTTTGAGTGCAATATCATACCATCTTGGCCACTGTATGATCTCAGATCGTACAGTGTATGTGTGGAAGGTCATACAAGAGATTGACAGTCCGTACGAGGGTAGTTCAAGTGCTTGGAAGATTGTTCGATTTGGTACTTAAGATCAAGCTCATGCTAGGGATTATTATAACCATCGAAAGATACCTCCCCACCAGGAATACTCCACCATTGTATTACATTTGGTGCAATTGCCTTATTGAATTTGGAATTTTTTTTAAAATGGGTCGAATTTGACGAAATAATTGGATGTGATTTCTTATGACACACACCAGTACACGAAGCCATGGGAGAAGAGAACCATGAGAGAACATTCCAGTAAGAAGGAGCAGAAGGACTTATCAAAGAGGAAACATGAGTAACTCAGATCAGATTACACATGAACCAAAGAATAGAGCAATTTTGAACATCCGAAGAAGGATACTTTGATATGTTGTTGATTGAGACAGAAGACGAGGAGGAAAACCTATCGATCGTAGAGGAGACGGGTGACAAAGAGAAAGTGCACGATGATAGAGAGTGGATGGTAAGGCCTAAGGAAGTGGCAACGAGATTGTGAGAGGGTGCAAAGGATGGGAGTCAGTCACCAAGGCAACAGGATGTGGGGACTCAAGAAGATAGACCAAGACAATCTCCATCACATCAATGAAGAAGGTCATAGAGTGAGGATGCATGAGAATTTGCTGACTAAGTTATGGGAGAGAATAAGATACCTTGAATTGATTCTTCTAATGACAATGAAAGTAAGACACCTCCGAGGAGTAATTCGATTGAGATTCCACGGGAGACCTCGAGTGAGAGTGACGACTCTCCCAAGATGGCTAATAGAGCAGCCAAGCAAAGATGTCCACCATTTTTAGGTGAGGGTAAGGAAGACCCCACATGGCATATTGGAACTTGCATAACTATTTGGAGGGAAAATGATGTAAAGAGAAAGGTTGTCACTAGTGATGTAGTTTGTGACACAGTAATAAAAGACGTAGAATATGGTATGACATGGAAGATGTTGACATGGAGGATGTTTTGATGGAAGATGTTGTTATGGAAGATGTTTCAAAAATAGAACAACCCATCATACACTCAAAATTCCCTAAGGAAGAATGATATTGTATGATTTTGCAAGAGGGCAATATACATTGGTTGGGTGAAATCATATAGTGGATAGAGATTGTATGATTTCAAGTCAAATTGCACAATGTGAGATTGTAAAAGAAGAAATCATGCAAAAGGAATTAGTACAAGATGAAATCATACAGAGTAGAAATATACAAAGTGTTCCATTAGTGGTTAAGATAGGGTAAAAGGGAGTCGATGTTGAGCTGGTTAAGGAGGTTGAGTAAAGAAACCCCAAGTGCTCATAAAGGGAAAAAATTGACTTCGACCCTGCAAGGGATGCTGTCCCTTGACCCTACAAGGGGGTTCCCACACCATTGACCTCCATCATATGTGGATAGGGATGTTACCCATCATGTTGATGATGTTGTTCATGTTGAGCATGTTTAAGGCCACATGGTGGTGTAAGCTACATAATGAAGAGATGTCAGTTGTAGTAGACCTTTGGAATCATCAAAAGCCAAAGGAGCCTGACAAGACAGAGATGCCAATGTGGATGGCATAGTACGTAGAAGGTATTACCCAAGGGATCCCATATGATTGGGGTACCTATCTGGAGATACGGATGCATGAACCATTGACAAAGTGACCAATGAACTTTGGGATGTCATTTTAGGCTCTAGGATTGCTTTTGAATGTAGTTACAAAAGCGAGAATGCAGTTTCTAAGGTTGAAACCGCCTAGAGAAATTAGGCAAGATCAAACAACAATATTGATATGGGTAAAATTTGTACCCATATGTAAGGTTACTCTGAAGAAACCATGCACAAGGAGTGAGCGACACAAGAGTGAAGCTCAAGAAGACAGTTCTTTAGAGGAGGATGCCGATGTACACCATAGGAGAAAATGTTCTAGACAGTTGGAGTTGGAACTATAACAAGTACCTGCAATAAGGTAGCAGGAGTAGCCTCTCGAGCAAGAAATGGAGAGTAGCCCTATAAAAATAAGGACAAGAAGGCAGTGATAGAGAATGGTAGATAAACCAAATCCAAAAGTATGAAAAATGGAGGAGTTAAATTTAGAAGTGATGAAGCTGGATGAGTTGTGTTGGGAAGATGCAGAGAAAATAGTATGCTTGCTAGAAATTTTATCTCAATATGAGAAGATGGATACCTCTGACTTATTTAGAGTATTTTAGGTAGGGCACGATGGAGTGGCCACTACCCAAAAGGAAGTAGTAGCAAAGCCAAATAAGAAGACACGATACATATTTGTATCAGGAGGCTCTAGAAAATATGAAGTCTCTGAGAAGGAAGTGCCACAAGAAAGCAAAGCACTTGTTGATCTGAAGGTCACAATGGAGGATGCACATTAGCTGCAGGAGGAAAGAGTGGTAGAAGAGCAACAAGTGGAGGGCAAGGAGGAAGGTTGATACAATATGGAGGAGACACAAGGAGGCTCATATGGAGTAGATAAGGCTTAGGGACATGACGAGCAACGATATCAAGAAGAGATCATAAACATTTTAGATAATGAGGGGGAGGAGGAACAAGAGAAACAATCTCCACCTCAAGAAAATATTGATATCGAGAGAGAACTTAGAGAGCTTGGAGGAATATCTAGCCACCTTAGAGAAGAAGACGAACTGAGGACTCCTTCAGAGGAAGAATGATAGGGAATGCAATCTAGTTATCTCTTGGAGATATCGTGGTTCGAAAGAATTATGACAAAAGAGGAGGCACAAGGTGTAGACGATAAGGTGGAGTGCTTCTTTAATCAATTAGTCCATATGATGAATAGTGCAAGAACAATATTTTATATTGGCCATGTAGGATAATTGATGCTATGGAAACAACAAGTGTCTCTCAAGTTGAAGCGTATAATGGAATGGGTGATTAGTGTAGAGCGGATAAAGAATACAGAAGATATCCACGCACAACATCCATGGAGGTTACCCAGGGAAGAGGTAACAATGATGTTGGGAAGATAAGACTTGCCAGAAGGGATGGTCACAAACTACAGGAGGGACCCGAGGATTTACCTGGATAGAGTGAGTCATCCAACCTGCCCAATCAATATGGTATATGTGGAGTATAGACAGGTTGCCACAGGTGTGTCCATTACCTTGTAGAAGTTGAACTTACGAACTCATTGGATAGAGTGGCTGAGTGTTGGGTTGAAAGAAATTCATCAACTCAAGGAGGCGCAAGTAGAGGAGATTGCAACCACTCAAAAGGAATTGGCCGTAATGGAGGAATAACTACATAAAATTTGGGCAGCAACAAAATAAGATATAAGGAAGTTGGAAGAGGATCAGTCAGGTTTTAGAACAGAGTCTGAAGCCAAGATTACAACGCTTGAGGAAGAGAAGCAATATATCGCTCTTGAGAATATTACAAATTTTGGAGGGTCTGCGTGGAAGAAGATGAAACACCCTTTTTCATTTGAAGGCATAAGAAAAAAGTCAAGGGGCTTGGAGGTTCCAAGCAAGGTGGACACGATGGTCCATTGGCAACGCACATGGTGTTAAGGCACTTGTGGGGAAGAGGACTCATGTTCAAATCCTATTGAGGCGTGTGAAGGGTGAAAAGTTTTGGTTGTTCGTTTTTCAAAATGCGTCATTCGAAGGTTGATAGGGCATGAAGCCCTTTCTTTGTTTCAAATGTGTGTGGGGTGCACGTGGTCGTGGAGCCCATGGCTAGGGTGTTCGTGAAGGTGTTGGTGAGGGGTTCGAAACCCACCAAGTGCAAAAGGTATTTATTTATTTATTTTTAATTAATTGCCTAAGGTTTTTTTATTAATGCATGTTAGGAGTAATAAGGGTTTTTAAAGGTTTTAAAATGCAATTAAATGAAATAAATGATAAGGAGGAATAAGGAGTGTTAGAAAATTATTGTTAAAGGGGTTTGTTTTTATTAAGTGATATTATTTAAGGATTTTTTATTAGGAGTAATAAGGAGATTGTATGGAGGATTAATTTATATAGTGATATATTAAGCCTATTGAGCATTAATTTATTTTAAAGGGTTTTCTTTTAAAGAATACTATGATGAATGTTATTTTGAGTTGGAGTAATAAGGTGTAGTATGGATTATAATGTTGCATAGTATTATTCTTGAAGTCTTCTAACTCTTACTGAGATTGAAAAGAGTAATTTTGAGTATGGCAGATTTTTTAGATCAACTTCTTGGCAAACAAAAATGTATGGGCAAATTCTTCCTTGGTTGAGTTGGTTGATTGTCTTTCTTGAAAATTAAGTGTGGAGTGAAAAGGAGTTGATTAGGGTTTCCTTTTTGAAAGTGTTTGAGTCAATGCTTCAAGGTTTTCTGGAACTAAGAGTTGTGATTAAAAACTTGTTTTATTAGCATTATTGTTGAAGCCATTGGATTGTACAAAGAACTTGAAATTGAGTTAGAAAAGAACATGAGTATCATTGTTATGTGAAGATTGATTTATGAGCATTGTTGTTGAAGTAAGTTGTGCAAATAACTTGAACTAGGATTTGAAAATAACATGAGTATCATTGTTATGTGAGATTTGTTGTTGAGCATTGTTGAAAATATTTTGCTTTGATGTTTACATACTTGGACTAGGGTTTGTAAGCAAAGGTTGTTTCTTGAGTGATTGGTTGAGTAAATTTGGTTGAGCCTAGTCAAGTGGGTGTATGAAGTGATTATTCAAGTTACATAAAACAAACTATTCTATATTCTGATTTGAGTAGAGAAAGTGTTTGAGCATTGAGTTGAAACATATTGGGTCTCTAATAATTCTCCTTATGTTTCTAAGAGAGTGATTGAAAGTAATTGAGCATAGTGATGAGTATAGAGCATATTGAGTCTTTAAAAATTCTCTTTATGTTTCTATGAGATTGGAAAAGTTTTGAGTGAGCTTGTTGAGTAGATTTGAATAAGTTATGTGTGGACTTATTGAGCATATTGGACAAGTTCTGAGTAGATTTGAATACGTTTTATGTGAACTTATTGAGTACATTGGAAAAGTTCTGTGTGGACTAGTTGAGCAGATTTGAGAAATTTCTAAGTGATCTTGTTGAGCAGATTTGAATAAGTTCTATGTGGAATTATTGAGCAAATTGGACAAGTTTTGTGTGGACTTGTTGAGCATATTTGAGCAAGTTCTATGTGGACTTGTTGAGCAGATTTGAGGACATGTTTGTACTAGACCTGAGATAGATATTGATCAGATTTGTGCTAGACCGACTGGACTATGTTTAGTACAAATTTGAGTGAGCTTGGTGAGCAGATTTGTGCTAGACTAACTAGACTATGATTAGTGCAAATTTGAGTGAGCTTGTTGAGCAGATATGTTCTAGACCGACTGGCTTGTGTTTAGTGTAGAGTCAAGTAGATTTGTTCTAGATCAACTAGAATGTGTTTAGTGCAGATTTGAGTGATATTGATTGATAAGATTTGTGCTATATTGACTATACTGTGTTTAGTGTAGATATTGAGAATATTTGTGCTAGACTGAATGTATCGAGTTTAGTGTAGAGATTGAGAAGAATTGTGCTAGACCAACTATTCTGAGTTTAGTGCAATTTGAGACATAGATTTGGAGGTGACAAAGTAAAGAGGACAAAGTCTCTAGTGGATAGAGATCCATAAAATAGGACATTGAGGATAGGTATTCTGAGTGAGGATAAGAGTCTTCAAGTGGAGAGAGATCGACTAGTCAGTGTAGTGGAGGCAGTGTATTCTAGAGGATCACCAGCTAGAGCAGAGGAGGATTTCTCCTGTAGATAGAGATCCACAAACCAGATTTAGGGGATCAACATCTCTTTTAGAAAGAGGTCCATAAACATTGTAATAGGAAAATGATTCCCAAGAGATTAACTGAGAAAGTTTTAGTAAAATATTTTCTCCATGGATTAGCCCACATTGGGTGAACCACATAAATTGTGGTGTCTCTATTATGTGTGGTGTTGTGTACATTGATTTTATTACTGTTGTTGATATTGCTATATTTACATTGCATATATTGGTTTGAGAGAAAAAGTAAAAGTGGTCTTATACTGTTCAACCCTCCTCTTAGTATAAGCTTGTGTTCTTCAATTGGTATCAGAGTGGGTTCCTTCAGAAGATTTTGACATCTTGAAGGAAAAGCGATCAAGAACACAATGGATCAAAATGATCAAAGGGACGAGTCCTCAAATAATACAACACCAGTCTTTGATGGAAGTGACTTCTTGTATTGGTGTATGCTTATGAGATTTCACCTGATGGCACTTGGTATTGAAGTTTGGGATGCAGTGGAACTTGGATATGATCCAAAAATAAATCTTCCTATAGATAAGGAATGTAAGCTTATAATACATGCAAATTCAAGAGCTATGAATGCAATTATAAAAGGGTTGCATAGATCAAAATCTATGAAGTTTATGGATTGTAAAACAATAA
This sequence comes from Wollemia nobilis, assembly GCA_028583015.1. Classification (NCBI taxonomy): domain Eukaryota; kingdom Viridiplantae; phylum Streptophyta; class Pinopsida; order Araucariales; family Araucariaceae; genus Wollemia; species Wollemia nobilis. Next base: position 4,790,779 of record JAQPPZ010015863.1, on the reverse strand, counting down.
AAGAAATGTGGGAACTACTGCATAACATATATGAAGGAGATAAAGGTGTCAGGAAAGCTAAGACCAGAAATACCAAAGGAGAATTTGAAAACTTGAGAATGTGGGATGATGAAAACATTCATGACTATCTCAATAAGATTGATTATAGGCAGCAATCCACCTCCTAGAGAAAGAAGAAGTGATTTGCTAAAGTTTTGACTGTTTTGGAGATGATTTGCTCCAGTTTTGTGAAATCGTATAGTAGGGAGAAAATCATACATAAGACTGTACAACTAAAGTGACAAACCATACAAAGCAGTGGCAAATCATACAGGGTGCACCGAAATTCACTGAAATGTAAAGGAAATTCAATTTCGAGATGAAATGTCGCATGGCTTTGCTAACCTAAGGTGTAAAATTAGGAAAAGACCAAAATAATGTATTCAGTTGTAATTGAGCAGTTGTGAATAATGTATTGTCTCAAGAACTAATTGGGAATGGCCCGATCAACATTATATAAGGCCCCATTTTTGAATTTAGGAGTATGGCTACTAGTTTACTGGTTCATAGTTGCTAGGATAGAGAGTTAGCCATATTTTTGAGTTATTGCTATAGTATGGATAGAGTTTCCACATTGTACTAAGTTGATCACCATTAATAATAAAGAATAGACATTGTGGATGATAGTGTATGATCCTATGTGTATGGTTGATGCATTGTGGATGATTATTGTGTGATTGAGTTTCTTCCTTACTGTCATATGTTAGTTTTAGGCTTCATTGCATGTTGTGATTAGATTTATACTGGTGGGAATCATGGAGAATGATCTAGGAGCATGAGGATGTTGTAAAAGATGTATTGAAGTAGACTGTATGATTTTTGGGCATAATTTCTTGAATGGAATCACTTATAATCCCGGATTGGATGCTTTGCTTGTGTTTGGAATCATCTTATTTGGATTGTTAAAACCTTACAAAACCTTCCAAGGAGATATTAGAGCAGAAGAGTGTTGAAAATACTATCTTGTTGTACCTTTGGATTGTACAGATCGTACATTGTACAAATCATACACATAATCCTTACTCGATTTGGTAAAATAGGTGATTGATAGAAACTTACTCGATTTGGTAGTTTTGGTAATCGGCTTGAATGATTACAAAACTGTGTACGACAGCCTCCAAAACAACATCCTTTAGTTTTTCTGAGTGCAATATCATACCATCTTGGCCATTGTATGATCTAAGATCGTACAGTGTATGTGTGGAAGGTCATACAAGAGATTGACAATCCGTACGAGGTTAGTTTGGGTACTTGGAAGATTGTTTGATTTGGTACTTAAGATAAAGCTCATCCTAGGGATTATTCTGACCATCAAAAGATACCTCCCCATTAGGAATACTTGACCACTATATTAAATTTTGTGTCGTTGCCTTATCGAATTTGGCATTTTTGTTAAAATGGGTCAAATTTGACGAAACAATTGGAGGTGATTTCTTATGACAGACACCAGTACACGAAGTCATGGGAGAAGAGAACCACGAGAGAACATTATAGTAAGAAGGAACATAAGGATTTCTCAAATAGGAAACACAAGTAACTCAGAACAGAGTATGCACGAACCAGAGATAGAGCAAGTTTAGACATATGAAGAAGGAGACTTTGAGACATTGTTGATTGAGAGAGAAGACGAGAAGGAAAACCCATCGATTATAGAGGAGATGGGTGACAAAGAGAAAGTGCATGATGAAGGAGAGTGGATGGTAAGGCCTACGGAAGAAACAATGGGGTTGCGAGAGGGTGCAGAGGACGATAGTCAGTCACCAAGGTAACAGGATGTGGGGACTCAAGAAGATAGACCAAAACAATCTCCATCACATCAGTGAAGAAGGTCGTAGAGTGAGGACACACGAGAATTTGGTCATCGAGTGACAGGATAGAATAAGATACCTCAAATTGATTCTTCTAATGACAATGGAAGTAAGACACCCTCTGAGGAGGAATTAGGTTGAGATTCCATGGGAGACCTCGAGTGAGAGTGACGACTCTCCCAAGATGGCTAATAGAGTAGCCAAGCAAAGATGTCCACCATTTTTAGGTGAGGGTAAGGAAGACCCCACATGGCATATTGGAACTTGCATAACCATTTGGAGGGAAAATGGTGTAAAGAGAAAGGTTGTCACTAGTGATGTAGTTTGTGACACTCCTTACTATAATAAAAGACATAAAATATGGTATGACATGGAATATGTTGACATGGAGGATGTTTTGATGGAAGACGTTGTTATGGAAGATGTTTTCCAAATAGAACAACCCATCATACACTCAAAATTCCCTAAGGAAGAATGGGATTGTATGGTTTTGCAAGAGGGCACTATATGTTGGCTGGGTGAAATCATACAGTGGGTAGAGATTATACAATTTCAAGTCAAATTACACAATGTGAGATCATACAAGAAGAAATCATGCAAAAGGAAATCGTACAAGATGAAATCATATAGAGTAGAACTGTACAAAGTGTTCCATCAGTGGTTAAGACAGGGTAAAAGGGAGTCGATGTTGAACTGGTTAAGGAGGTTGAGTAAAGAAGTCCCAAGTTCTCATGAAAGGAAAAGTTTGACTTTGACCCTACAAGGGACATTGTCTCTTGACCATACAAGGGGGTTCCCACCCCCTTAACCCCCGTCATAGGTGGAGAGGGGTATTACCCATCATATTGATGTTGTTCATATTGAGCATGTTTAAGGCCATATGGTGGTGTAAGCTGAAGAGAATTACAGAAACATATTCTAGAAATATGTTTCTGTAATTCTCTTCATTTGGTATCAGAGCCAGGTTATTAGCCATAGGGGGACACATTTATTTCTAGGGTTTAAATCCGTTTGAAGAAGATCTAGGGTTTCTAGGAGTGAGAGGAAACCTATTCTGGAGTGGGAGTTACGCAGAAGGAGTTTAAAGGAAAAATGTTAGGAAATCATTCAAGGATAGAGATCGAGAAGTTTGACGACAAAAGTTTTGAGCTATGGAAGTTAAATATGGAAGATATGCTCGTGGACAGAGATCAGTGGGCTACTATTTCAGAAACAACACAACCTACGGGTATTTTCGATGAAGATTGGGAGAAGATGAATCAAAAAGCAAGGAGTCTGATTCGACTGTGTCTTGTAGATTCGGTGCTCATCAATGTTTCGGGAGAAGCTACAACAAAGGATATTTGGGAGAGGTTAGGGGCTTTGTATCAATCGAAGTCCCTAGTGAAAAAAATATTCCTCAAAAAGAAACTGTACAATCTTAGGATGCATGACGGGGATTCGGTTGCAGATCATCTGAATGCATTCAATACAGTGGTAAGTCAACTAACATCTATAGAAATTAAGTTGAGTGAGGAAGATAAATGCATTACATTGTTATGCTCTTTACTAGATTCATGGGATAACTTAGTAGTAGCAATTGGTAGTACAACTTCATCCACATTGAAGTTTGAAGATATAGTGGCATCTCTATTATCTGAGGATATGAGGAGAAAAGCCATGGAGGGCACATCTAAGGAAGCCCTAACAGTGAGAGGGCGTGCCAAGGAGAAGGAAAAATCTAGATATGGTGATAGGTCTAAGTCTAAAGGTAGATCCAAGTCTCGGGGGAAGTTTGAGAGAAAATGTTGGAATTGTGGCAAGCCGAGGTCATATGAAGAAGGATTGCGAGATCAAAGAAAGCTGAGTCTGGAAAAAAATCTGATGAATCGAATTCCACAGAGATGAATAAATCCATTGATGAAGCAGGGGATGTATATTTGGCATCCTGCTCATCATGCTCCACACGATCAGATAAAAACGATTGGTTGATTGATACTGGTGCCTCTTTTCATATGACTCCTCATAGAGGGTGGTTCGGTGAATATGAAAGATATGATGGAGGGGAGGTACTATTGGGAGATGATTCACCACTCAGAATCATGGGTCATGGAAGAGTGAAAATTTTGCTGCAGGATGGTAGGGTTAAGACCCTACCAGGTGTGATGCATATTTCGGGACTTGCTAGAAATTTGATTTCGGTAAGCAAAATGGCCGATGCAGCAGTGAATGTCGGTTTTGGCAAGGATTCATGCAAAATGGTTCGTGGATCAATGGTGTTGGCAAGGGGAGTTCGGATTGGAACATTGTATAAGCTATTGGGAAGCACTATGACAAATGAGTGCAATAGCTCAAGCTGTTCTCGAGGTTGATTCCGATAAAAGCTCAACACTCGGCATCAAAGGATGGGACATATTGGAGAAAAGGGATTGCGTACACTGTACACAAAAGGTATGGTTCATGGTATCCCTAATTACTCAATGACTTCCGAGTTACGTGAACATTGTATTTATGGTAAAGCCAGAATCGGGTTAGTTTTCCATCTAATGCCACAAGATCTAGTGGGGTACTAGATTTGATCCACAATGATATTTTTGGTCCTGTTCCTATGCCGTCTCTTGGAAAATCACGGTATTATGCTTCCTTTGTTGATGATTTTTCAAGATATGCATGGATTTACTTTCTTAAGAGCAAAGATGAAGTGTTTGAAAAATTTAAGGAATTTAAAGCACTTGTTGAGAATCAAACTGATAAAAGGATTAAGGTGTTGAGGTTTGATAATGGAGGGGAATATTGTTCTAATATATTTGAGAAATTTTGTAAGCAATGTGGTATTGCAAGACATAAGACTACTTCATATACACCTCAACAGAATGGAGTTGCAGAGAGGTTGAACAGATCACCGATGGAGAAGGCTAGAAGTATGCTCGGTGGTGCGAGGATTGGCACAGAAATTTTGGGCGAGAAGCGATGAGTGCAACATGTTACTTGCGAAATCGGTCACCTACATCAGCATTGCCAAATCAAAATCCATTTGAAGCTCTATTTGGTAAGAAACCATCTATTTCACATCTCAGAGTTTTTGGTTGTGATGCATACATGCATATTCCAAAGGAGAAAAGAAGTAAGCTAGATAATAAGGCTGTTAAATGTATCTTTATTGGTTATAAAGATGGTGTTAAAGGATATAAGCTTTGGAATCCAAAAACTAAAAGTACGAGTGTATAGTAGAGATGTGGTGTTTAGGGAGATGATCAGTGATTCTAGGAAGGTAGTTACAGAAGAGGAACCTGGAACGGTCCAATTTGATCTCATGGACAACTATCAGACAGTAGAGGATCTGGAAGAGGAGCATACGAGATGAGGATATGGAAGAGGAGCATACAGGTGAGGATCTGGAAGAGGATGAAGAAGAGGTTCATACACCTGTGGTAAGGAGATCAACACGGGAAAGGAGGCAACATGAAAGGTACAGTCCATCTGCTTTTCCTACTTATTTTGTACTATCTGTTACTGATGAAGATCCTAGAACAGTTAGAGAAGCTGTTAATTCTGGAGAGGCAAACCATTGGGAAGAGGCCATGGATGAGGAAATGATGCCCCTGAAAAAGAACAGAACATGGGATTTAGTGAAATTACCAAGTGGTAGGAAAGCAATAGGTTGCAAGTGGATCTTTAAAAAGAAGCAGAATGCTGAAGGTAAAGTGGAGAAATATAAATCTCGCCTAGTTGCTAAAGGTTTTTCTCAGGTTGAAGGAATTGATTATGGTGAAGTTTTTTCTCCCGTTGCAAAGTTAACATCAATTAGATTTATGTTAGCTGTGGCTGCTGCATTCGATCTTGAAATAGAACAGATGGATGTGAAAACTGCATTCCTTCATGGATATTTGGAGGAAGAAATCTATATGAGGCAGCCTGAAGGTTTCACTATTGCAGGAAAGGAGGATTTGGTATGTAAGTTAAAGAAATCATTGTATGGACTGAAACAATCACCTAGAATGTGGTACCAAAAATTTGATACTTATATTTTAGGAATTGGTTTTTTTCGTAGCAATGCTGATCACTGTGTGTATTCAAAGAAAATTGGTAATGTAATTATCATTATAGTTCTTTATGTTGATGACATGTTACTAATTGGAAATAGCAAGAAACTGGTCAGGGAAGTAAAGTCTCAGTTGGCATCACAATTTGACATGAAGGATATTGGCCCTGCAAATTTTATATTGGGTATGCAAATAAAAAGAGATCGCTCTAACGAAGGTTGTGGGTGGATCGAGAAAAAGTATGTTGAGACAGTGTTGAAAAGTTTCAATATGCAGGATTGCAAACCGATGAAGGTACCTATTTCTTTAGGTGAAAAATTGTCTGCTGAAAAATGTCCAAAAATAGAAGAAGAGGTAGAGGAAATGTCACATATTCCTTATGCAAATTCCGTAGGTAGTTTAATGTATGCCATGGTTTGTACTAGAGTAGACATTGCCCATGCAGTGGGAGTCTTGAGTAGATATATGTCTAAACTTGGTAAAGAGCATTGGACTGCTGTGAAAAGGGTGTTTAGATATTTGCGTGGCACCTATGATTTTACAATATGCTATGAGGGTACAGGTAAAGAAAATAGACAATTGGATATAGAAGGGTTTGTTGATGTAGATTGGGTTGGAGATCTGGACAGGAGAAGATCTACTAGTGCTTATGTATTCAATTTGTTCGGAGGGGCAATTAGTTGGATGAGAAAGAGGCAGACTGTTGTTGCTCTTTCAACTACTGAAGCTGAGTATATGGCTGCCATCGATGCAAGTAAGGAAGTCTGTATGGCTGCAAAGACTATGTGCTGAAATTGGGTTCTTTCAAGGAGTTGTAAAGATAAACTGTGATAGTCAGAGTGCCATATTTTTGGCAAAGAACCCTGCTTACCATTCAAGAACGAAGCACATTGATACAAAGTTCCATTTTTGTAGGGACAAGCTTGAACAGAGGAAAGTGTTGCTGGAAAAGGTAGACACCAAGGAAAATGTTGCGAGATGCTTTAACCAAGGCTGTAAGCACTGAAAAGTTTAGATTCTGTTCAAATGAAATGGGTCTGGCAAAGTATTCAACAAGTGGGAGAATGTTGGATATGTCTCATTCTTTGTTGGAAAAGAATTGTATGACAGACACTACAGCACAAAAGACGACGGGTAGGGGGGGTACCTAAAATTTTTCACCTACTTTTATCGCTACTTTTCACCTACTTTTATCGCTACTTTTGGAGCGGCCCTTGGGATTCCCACGATTGGTGGGTGGTTAGTGGGTGTGGGTGGTTTAGCCCACGGTGTTGTATCCACGGTACCCTAATACCACTTGGTGGTTTAGGGTTGTATGTGTTTCCTTATATAATTATTGTAATGCCCCATTTCAGGTACAAGAGAGAGAATAATATATTAAGGAGGATAGACTCTTTTTTGCTAGACTAGCCCAAATCGGGTGAACCACGGTAAATCTTGTGTGTTATATGTGCATTGAATGGTGTCATTATTTCCTTAGTTATTATTTCTGCATTATTTCTAGAATATGTTTCTGTAATTCTCTTCATAAGCTACATAATGAAGAGATGTTAGTTGTAGTAGACCTTTGGAATCATCAAAAGCCAAAGGAGCCTGACAAGACAGAGATGCCAATGTGGATGACATAGTACGTAGAAGGTATTACCCAAGGGATCCCATATGATTGGGGTACCTATCTGGAGAGACGAATGCATGAAGCATTGACGAAGCGACCAATGAACTTTGGTATGGCCTTTTAGGCTATAGGATTGCTTTTGAATGTAGTTACAAAAGTGGGAATGTAGTTCCCAGGGTTGACACCGCCTAAAGAAATTAGGCCAGATAAACCAACAATATTGAGATAGGAAAAAGTTGTACCCATATGTAAGGTTAATCCAAAGAAACCATGCACAAGGAGTGAGCGATACAGGAGTGAAGCTCAGGAAGACACTTCTTTGGAGGAGGATGCTGATGTACACCATAGGAGAAAATGTTCTAGACGATTGGAGTTGGAACTAGAACAATAAGTACCTACAAGAAGGCAGCAGGAGTAACCTCTCAAGCAAGAAAGGGAGAGTAGGCCTATACAAATAAGAATGAGAAGGCAACAAGAGAGAATGGCAGGTAAACCAGCTCTAGAAGTATAGATAATGGAAGAGTCAAATTTAGAAGTGACGGAGCTGGATGAGTTGTGTTGGGTAGAGGCAGAGAAAATAGTACGCTCACTAGAAATTTTCTATCAGTATTAGAATATGGATACCTTTGACTTCTTTAGAGGATTTGAGGTAGGGTACGATGGAGTGGCCACTACCCAAGAGGAAGTAGTAGTAGATCCAAAGAAGAAGATGTGATACAAATTTGTATCAAGAGGCTCTAGCAAACATGAAGTCTCAAAGAAGGAAGTGCCACAAGAAAGCGAAGCACTTGTTGTTCTGAAGGTCACAATGGAGGATACACAACATCTGTAGGAGGAAAGAGTGGTAGAAGAGCAACAAGTGGAGGGCAAGGAGGAAGGTCGAGACAATACGAAGGAGACACAAGGAGGTTCATCTGGAGTGGATAAGGCTCGAGGACAAGATGAGCAACAATCTTAGGAAGAGATCATAAAAATTGTAGATAATGAGAGGGAGGAGGAAAAAGAGAAACAATCTCCACCTTGAGAAATTATTGATACTAAGAGAGCACTTAGAGAGCTTGGAGGAAGCTCTAGCCACCTTATATAAGAAGATGAACTGAGGACTCCTTTAGAGGAAGAACGACGGGGAATGCAATCTAGTTATCTCTTGGAGATATCGTGGTTTGAAAGAATTATGATAGAAGAGGAGGCACAAGGTGTAGAGAATAAGGTGGAGCACTTCTTTAGTCAATTAGGCCATGTGATGAATAGTGCAAGAATAATATTTTATATTGGCTATGTAGGAGAATTGATGCTGTGGAAAAAACAAGTGTCTCTCGAGTTGGAGCATATAACGGAATGGGTGATTAGTGCAAAGCGTATAAAGAATACAGAAGACATCCATGCACAACATCCATGGAGGTTACCTAAGGAAGAGGTAACAATTATTTTGGGAAGAGAAGACTTTCTAGAAGGGACAGTCACAAACAACAGGAGGAACCCGAGGATTTACTTGGATAGAGTGAGTCATCCAACCTGCCCAACCAATATGGTAGATGTGGAGTATAGACAGGTTGCCACAGGTGTGTCCATTACCTTGAGGAAGTTGAACTTCCTAACTCATTGGATAGAGTGGCTGAGCATTGGGTTGACAAAAATCCATCGACTCAAGGAGGTGCAAGTAGAGGAGACTGCAGCCACTCAAAAGGAATTGGCCGCAATGGAGGAAGAACTACAAAAAATTAGAGCAGCATCAAAAGAAAAGATAATGAAGTTGGAGGAGGATCTATCAAGTTTTAGAACAAATTCTGAATCCAAGATTACAATTCTTGAGGAAGAGAAGTGACAGATCACTCAGATGACAGAAGACAGGATCAAGGAGTTGGAGGCACAACTCAAAGCAAAGGATGAGCAGATGTCAGCTCAATTGGCTGAGATAGATAATAAAATAGCTATACAGACCAAGCAGATAGAGGAATTGATGATGGATAATAAGAAGCTCAATGAGATGGTCTTGGAAAAGTAGGCTCAAATAAGGACCAAGGAAGACCAGATATGAGCTCTCGAAGCTAACATTGAGGATCACTTAAAGATGATTGATGATAAGAACAAAGAGCTTCAAGCGACTTCTAGAGTAGAGGCTCATTGGAAAGATAAGTTTTCAAAGAGTGCCTCCAACCGAGAGAAATAGATGATGGACTTCATGAAAGCTATCGAGGAAAAGGCTAACCTTCACGGAGCCAAAGCCATTGAGATGGGGAGCTATGCAGCCAAGCTAAAAAATGAGAGAGAAATGTACAAGATCCAAGTCAAGGACTTGGAGGTTGAGGTAGCTCGATTGGAAACATTATAGAAGAAGTAGAACGAGTCGTCTAGGATGTCAACTCAAATAAAGGGGAGGGTAGATATAGGCAGCAAATCCACCTCCTAGAGAAAGAAGTGATTTGCCAACGTTTTGACTGTTTTGGAGATGATTTGTTCTAGTTTTGTGAAATCGTACAGTAGGGAGCAAATCGTACATAAGATTATACAACTAAAGTGGTAAACCATACATAGCAGTGGAAAATCATACAGGGAGTACAAAAATTTATTGAAATGTAAAGGAAATGCAATTTTGGGATTAAATGTCGCATGGATTTTCTAACCTAAGGTGTAAACTTAGAAAAAGGTCAAAATAATGTATTTAGTTGTAATTGGGTAGTTGTGAATAATGGATTGTCTTAGGAACCGCTTTGGAATGGCCTGGGAAATGTTATATAAGGCCCCATTTTTGAATTTAGGAGTATGGCTAGTAGTTTACTGGTTCATAGTTGCTAGGATAGAGAGTTAGCCATATTTCTAAGTTATTGCTATAGTATGGATAGATTTTCCACATTGTACTAATTTTATCACCATTAATAATAAATAACAAACATTGTGGATGATAGTGTATGATCCTGTGTGTATGGTTGATGCATTGTGGATGATTATTGTGTGATTGAGTTTCTTCCTTACTATCATATGTTAGTTTTAGGCTTCATTGCAGGTTGTGAGCAGATTTCTACTGGTGGGAATCATGGAGAATGATCTAGGATTATGAGGACATTTTCAAGGATGTATTGAAGTAGACTGTACAATTTTTGGGCGTAATTGCTTGAACGGAATCACTTATAATCCCAAATTGGATGCTTTGCTTGTGTGTGGAATCATCTTGTTTGGACTGTTAAAACCTTACAAAACCTTTCAGAGAGAGATTGGAGCAAAAGAGCATTGAAAATACTATATTTTTGTACCTTTGGATCGTACATATCATACATCATACAAATCATACACAAAATCCTTACCCTATTTGGTAAAACAGGTGATTGATAAAAACTTACCCGATTTGGTAGTTTTGGTAATCGACTTGAACGATTACAAAACTGTGTATGACAACCTCCAAAATAGCATCCATCAATTTTATTGAGTGCAATATCGTACCATATTAGCCACTGTACTATCTCATATTATACAATGTATGTGTGGAAGGCCGTACAAGAGATTGACAGTCTGTACGAGGGTAGTTCGGGTACTTGGAAGATTTTTTGATTTGGTACATAAGATCAAGCTCATCCTAGGGATTATTTTGACCATCAAAAGATACCTCCCCACTAGGAATACTCCACCACTATGTTACATTGATGAACTTGTACATGAGATGAGAGGACTTGGAATGAAGGTCGATGAATCTGATGCTTGTGATAAGATCTTGAGAACTCTTCCAAAAAGGTATAGTGAAAAGGTCTCTGCTATAGAAACATCAATTGATAGTGATTGTCTGACAAGAAATTCTTTGCTTGGCATGCTTACAACCTTTGAGATAAGAACAAAATATCCTATCCCTCCAAAGTAGGTTGCATTCAAAGCGAACAAGGAAACAAAGGGTAAGAAGTCAGAATCAAGCAATGAGTCTTCTAGTGATGAAGAAGCCAATTATGGTAGAAGAGATAAAGGTTCTAGAAGACCCATAGATCTAAGATCTGTTAAGTGTTTCAATTGTGGAAAGTATGGACATTTTGCAACAGATTGTAAAGAACCAAAGAACAACAATGGTGAAGAAAAATAGGATCACAGGTACATGGAATCAGAAAGATATAGGCATCAAAAGAAAATCAAGGATGGACAAAACAGACAAGGAAATAAGTTCTTCCAAAGACAAAAGAGGAGCTACTATGCGGATAATGCAAGTAAGTACTCAAATGATAGTGATGCTAGTTCTTCAGATAATGATAGAGATGAAGTCCTATTTATGATTGAAGAAAAAGAACCAGTTAAGAAAAAGACTCCAGTTATTCTCAAGTGTTTTAGATGTGGTAACTTTGGACATCTTGAAGATGATTGTACAAGGGATGGTTATAGTTTCAGTGATGATGAGTATGAGGATGCACTTGAAAGACCAGATGAAAATCTTCTAATGGAATTAGAAGAAGAAGTGAGTGATCCTATAGAAGACAAGCCAAAAGAAAGTAATGATGTGGACAAAGGCAAACAAATAGAAGAATATTTAGAAGAGAATGGATATGATCTCAAGGGAGAACTTATCTATGCCCTTGACATAGTAAAGAAGGTAAGAAAATAGAACTCTAAGCTTGAGATTCAGTTACAGGAATATGATGAAGAAAGAAGACTACTCATAGAGGATTTAGAAAAATCCAAAGCTAAGGCAAACAGGTTCAAGGACAAGTTAGAAGCAAAGATCTTGGAATGTGAGAAGTTAGCACAAGAAGTGGCACTACTAAAAGAAGACTTAGAGGACTCCAAGATCAAGATGAAGGGATTTAAAAATAGCTCAAAGAACTTGGATAAGTTCATCAAGACACAAAAGCCTACATCAAGTAATACAGGTCTTGGATTTGAGAAGGCTCAAAAGAAACAGGAAGGAGAGTCAACTTCAAGTTCTGAAGAGGAAACTTTAGATGAAGATACTTCAGAAGAAGACAGTGTAAAAGAAAGTCAGACATCAGAGGAAGAGTTGAACAATAGAGAGTTCAATGGAGACAAGAACAATGCATAGAGAAGATACAGATGGAACAACAATCAGAACAGGAGACCAATGAGGTCAAGACAAGGAAGCTTCAATGGAAGATGTTTTTCATGTCACAAGTTTGGGCACATGGCTTCACAGTGCAGGACACATGAAAGACAAGAATATGGGAATAGACAACTTTTTCATGGGTATTGCTACTCATGTAATCAGTTTTGTCACAAGGCAATGAATTGGGGGTTCAATGATAAAGAAGATATGGCTTCACTAGGAGAAATCCTAAGACATTTGCACCTCCAAGGAATAATAACATTAAGTGTTATAAGTGCAATAATGATGGTCACACAACAAAATGGTGTAGAGCGGACATTCCAAAAATAGGTATGAACAGGAACAGGAACATGAACAGGAACATGAACATGAACATGAACAGAAACATGAACAGGAATAGGAACAGGAACAAGAATAAGAACAATAATAGGAATAAGAATATGGATGTGAATAGGAACAGGAACAAGAACAAGAATAGGAACAAGAATGATGATAGGAATAGGAATGATGACACAGATAGAAACAGTCAGAGGAATCAAAAAATTTAGAAAAGAAGAGAAAAGGATAAAGGTAAAGAACAGTGCTTTTGGGGAGTAGAAATACTCCCACCCCAGAATTAACCACCTCAAAAGGAGGTGGGGGAGGGGCTAAGATAAGAGGCTCAATCTTAGCCCCGAGCCCCAAAGGTGACCCTTTGCCATTGATGTCAAAGGGGGAGAGATTTGTGTAATGGGGAGAGATTTGATATTTGAGAGAGCATTGAGCCAGGGGGAGCAATGTCCCAAGGGGAGCAGAATAAAAAGAAAGGTCAAAATTTCAGTAAAAATAATATGGGTTGCCATCAATGACAAAGGGGGAGATTGTTGGACATTTTGAGCTATTCTAGTTGTCATTGATGTCAAGGTGAAATATCATCATTGTTGCCCAAGTGAACAAAGGAAGGAGTCATTAATGAGGGTTGTAAAATATCTTCGTTGGCACCAAAAAAAATGAGAAGGTTGTGAAATATGTGGGCAAAATATCATCTTATGAGGGTCAGTGGTAAACCCATCATGGAAGATCAAATCAGTTTCATTAAGTCCTCCAAGAATTTAAAGGACCCATGTTGGTAGAAAGGCATCAAATGGAATGCAAGATTAAAACCCATGGATGGCTTTAATAAGCCAAAGTTTATATTTATAAATATATTTTATAAATATAATTTATAAAGGTTAAATATTTAGATTTAACTTTATAAATAATAAATGATGGGCTGACGTCATCACATCAAAGCCCCACTCATAAAGGTTTTAATTATTGTCGACGTCGAATAAATCGAAGCGTCGATGTTCGAAGTCAAATATGACTTCGTGTATAAAAGGAGGCCACAAAGACCTTTGAAAATAATATGCCTTAATCGATTTTAATTTGCGCTCTTGAGAACATTGCGAATTTTGGAGGGTCTACGTGGAAGAAGACGAAACACCCTTTTTCGTCTGAAGGCATAAGCAAAAATTCGAGGGGCTTGGAGGTTCCAAGCAAGGTGGACACGGTGGTCCATTGGCAGCGCACGTGGTGTTAAGGCGCTTGTGGGGAAGAGGACTCGCGTTCGAATCCCGTTGAGGCGTGCGAAGGGTGAAAATTTTTGGTTGTTCATTTTTTGAAAGGTGCCATTCGAAGGTTGATAGGGCACGAAGCCCTTTATTTGTTTCAAATGTGCGTGGGGCGCACGTGGTCATGGAGCCCACGGCTAGGGCATTCTTGTGGAGGTGTTGGTGAGGGGTTCGAAACCCACCAAGTGCAAAGGTATTTTTTATTTATTTTTAATTAATTGCCTAAGGTTTGTTATTAATGCATGTTAGGAGTAATAAGGGTTTTTAAAGGTTTTAAAAGGCAATTAAATGAAATAAATGATAAGGAGGAATAAGGAGTGTTAGAAAATTATTATTAAAGGGGTTGGTTTTTATTAAGTGATATTATTTAAGGATTTTTTATTAGGAGTAATAAGGATATTGTGTGGAGGCTTAATTTATATAGTGATATATTAAGCCTATTGAGCATTAATTTCTTTTAAAGGGTTTTTCTTTTAAAGAAGACTATGATGAATGTTATTTTTGAGTTGGAGTAATAAGGTGTATTATGGATCATCATTTTGCATAGTGTTATTATTAAAGTCTTCTAACCCTTATTGAGATTGAAAAGAGTAATTGTGAGTATGGCAGATTTGTGAGATCAACTCCTTGTCAAACAAAAAGGTATGGGCAAATTCTTCCTTGGTTGAGTTGGTTGATTGGCTTTCTTGAAAATTAAGTGTGGAGTGAAAAGGATTTGATTAGGGTTTCCTTTTCGAAAGTGTTTGAGTTAATGCTTCAAGGTTTTCTAGAACTAAGAGTTGTGATTAAAACCTTGTTTTATTAGCATTGTTGTTGAAGCCATTGGATTGTGCAAAGAACTTGAACTTGAGTTAGAAAAGAACATGAGTATCATTGTTATGTGAAGATTGATTTATGAGCATTGTTGTTGAAGTAAGTTGTTGTGCAAAGAACTTGAACTAGGATTTGAAAAGAACATGAGTATCATTGTTATGTGAGATTTGTTGTTGAGCATTGTTGGAAACATTTTGAGTTGATGTTTACATACTTGGACTAGGGTTTGTAAGCAAGGGTTGTTTCTTGAGTGATTGGTTGAGTAAAGTTGGTTGAGCCTAGTCAAGTGGGTGTATGAAGTGATTGTTCAAGTTCCATAAAACAAACTATTCTATATTCTGATTTGAGTAGAGAAAGTGTTTGAGCATTGAGTTGAAACATATTGGGTCTCTAACAATTCTCCTTATGTTTCTAAGAGAGTGATTGAAAGTGATTGAGCATAGTGATGAGTATAGAGCATATTGAGTCTCTAACAATTCTCTTTATGTTTCTATGAGATTGGACAAGTTTTGAGTGAGCTTGTTGAGCAGATTTGAATAAGTTTTGTGTGGACTTATTGAGCATATTGGACAAGTTCTGAGTGAGCTTGTTGAGCAGATTTGAATAAGTTTTGTGTGGACTTATTGAGCAGATTGGACAAGTTCTGTGTGGACTTGTTGAGCAGATTTGAGCAAGTTCTGAGTGAGCTTGTTGAGCATATTTGAATAAGTTCTATGTGGACTTATTGAGTAGATTGGACAAGTTCTATGTGGACTTGTTGAGCATATTTGAGCAAGTTTTGTGTGGACTTGTTGAGCATATTTGAGGATAGGTTTGTACCAGACCTGAGATAGAGATTGAGTAGATTTGTGCTAGACCGACTGGACTATGTTTAGTGTAGATTTGAGTGAGCTTGGTGAGCAGATTTGTGCTAGACCGACTGGACTGTGTTTAGTGCATATTTGAGTGAGCTTGTTGAGCAGACGTGTGCTAGACCGACTGGATTGTGTTTAGTGCAGAGTTGAGAAGATTTGTGCTAGACCGACTGGACTGTGTTTAGTGCAGATTTGAGTGAGCTTGATTGAGAAGATTTGTGCTAGATCGACTGTACTATGTTTAGTGCAGATATTGAGAAGATTTGTGCTAGACCGATTGTACCGAGTTTAGTGCAGAGATTGAGAAGAATTGTGCTAGACCGACTGTATCAAGTTTAGTGCAGTTTGAGATAGAGCTTTGGAGGTGATAGAGTAAAGAGGACAGAGTCTCTAGTGGATAGAGATCCATCATCCAGGACATTGAGGATAGGTCTTCTGAGTGAGGACAAGAGTCTTCAAGTGGAGAGAGATCCACCAATCAGTGCAGTGGAGGTAGTGTCTTCTAGAGGATCACCAACCAGAGCAGAGGAGAAGGAGTTCTCCTATGGATAGAGATCCACAAACCAGATTTAGGGGATCAACATCTCCTTTGGACAGAGGTCCATAAACATTGTAATCGGGAAAGGATTCCCAAGAGATTAACTGAGAAAGTTTTAGTAAAATATTTTCTCCGTGGAGTAGCCCGCATTGGGTGAACCACGTAAATTGTGGTGTCTCTATTGTGTGTGGTGTTGTGTACATTGCTTTGATTACTGTTGTTGATATTGCTATCTTTACATTGCATATATTGGTTTGAGAGAAAAAGTAAAAAGTGGTCTTATACTATTCACCCCCCTCTCAGTATAAGCTTGTGTTCTTCATAGTGCATCAATGCATTAATTATATTTATGAAGGTAAGGTACATGTGGTTGATGCCTACCCAGACCCCTTCATGTATTATAAATAGGTGGATCATCCAAAAGATCCTACTATATCACCCATGCACTTGGAAACTAAACCCAATGACTTTATCCAAAGTCTACATGCAACCCCATGTTTAGTCATGAAGATACCTTCACCATCGCTAGTACCATCCTATGTTTCTTCGATCAAGGAAGAATTAGAAGAGACAACTATAGAAGCTCCCATAGCTATCATCAATACATATACAAAATACCTTCCCACTCCTACTAACAAGGGGGAAGCCATAGTTGATACATATGAATCAACTCATATCATGCTTGAGAACATAATTCAATTGACCTACCTAGAACTCGATGAGTGCATAGTATCCAATGCTACATTCACTCCTATCATCAAGTTAATGAAGGATATAGGTAGTCATACTACCAAGTTGCCACCCATTGATAGTATTTTTGATGCACCTCCCAAACATGGGGGCCAAGCAGATAAACTTGGATAAGTTGATGAGGCAACCATGACTTGTACAAATGTAAATGCATCTTATCATGAGTTTGTGGGAATGATCAATGTGATGAAAAAGAACCAAAGTCCTATAAATCCATATATGCCACTTGCGAATCCATCCAACATTTCATCCATACCACAAGAGACACCATTGATGGATTCGATCACACCTACTCCATCTCACTCAAAATCTCCATAAAATCAAGAACAGGTGTACCCCCTACACCAAAGTGGGGGTAATCCAACTACCATAGTTAAACACTCTAAGTTGGAACATGAGCATAAGCTAAATCAAGAACAAGAACATGTGGATATACTCACTAGCTCCAATCATCATGAAGCATCCATATATGCTTAGGCATAAGTACTTTTGATCCATATCTACTCAATTGTCTCCTAGCTCCCACACCCAATTCACCTCCACCACATATTAGTCACCATCCAACTTCCTCAATAGTCATCCAGTCATCACCTCCACTATTCTCACAAAATATCTTGGATAGGATAGACAACATGGAGTTACAAGTGAGTCACCAACACAATGATTTACAACATATTGTGAATCGACTCACAAATATTGAGTTACAGTTGAGTAATCTAAAAACTCAACCTCCTGATTATCTGGAACAATACACTACTATGTAATCCAATGTTAAGTCTCAAATAAATCAAGGGCCAAACCAAAATTGTCACCCTAAGCGATAATTTACACCCATTGTTGAATCCATGGAATCTTTATTTGAGTGCCTCTATGCAACTAAGGCAATTTATCTACCTAAGATTCGACCTATCTATCCCAATGTACCAAATCCCAAAGGATACAAAGAAGACCTATACTATAAGTTTCATAGGAAAAATGGACATGACGTGCATATGTGCTTCAAGTTCAAACACCTGGTATAAGATATGATCGATAGGAATGATCTACAAGTCGATAATCCTATTGCAACAAACAATCAACAAATTGGCATATTTTAGAATATGTTACCCATAGATGGGATTCAAGAGGAGCAATCTAAATAGGTGATTGAGATGTATACAACCCTGTGGTCTCATAAAATAAGTCCACCATGGTCACATCGTTTAAGATATTAACATCATACCTGAAATCCACTATCTGAGCCCATGTCGACCATTTTTCATGCCCTACAAGCAACAAAGGAAATTGTCTTGCCAGAAATACCCTTATTCAACCAAAATAGGCCCAGATCTAAACAATACATGGAGGATCATTATTACCTCTATCATTGAATTAGAGGGCATGACATTAGCTATTGTCATTTTTTTAGACACAAGGTCCAAGATATTATTGATAAGGAAGCTTTATCCACAAATGGGTCACTCATCCTATCCCATCGATACATTGGCATTACCCAAAAATTCCTCACCAAAATAGGGGGGTCAATTTTTATTGCTCCTCCTAGCCAAGCCAATAACATTGCATCAATCACAGTACATATTGGGGGTATCCAAGGTGCCACACCTTCCCCACTATTCACATCATAAGAAATGAATCACATTGTGGATCCTAAAGGTAGCACACATTCCTCGCTTACTTTGATCACCACAAATTTTGGGGGTACACAAGGTACCACACTTTCCCCCTAAAATCATAAAATGATCAAAGTTACAAAAATCTCCAAGGGTATCTCCAAACCACTTGGTCAACCCAAAATACTCCTAGGTAGTCTATGACTATCTAGGTCACCCAAAAAAGTTTTGAGGGTTTCTAAAAACTACTTGGTCAATCCAAAACACTCCTAGGTGGTCTATGACCATCTAGGTCACCCCAAAAAACTCTAAGGGTTTCTAAAAACTGCTTGGTCAATCCAAAATACTCCTAGGCAGTATATCACCATATAGGTCACCAAAAAGGCTCCAAGGGTATCTACAAACCACTTGGTCAACCCAAAACACTTCTAAGTGGTCTACGACCATCTAGGTCACCCCAAAATGCTCCAAGGGTATCTACGTACCACTTAGTCAACCCAAAATACTCCTAGGTGATCTATGACTGTCTAGGTCACCCAAAAATGCTCCAAGGGTATCCACATACTGCTTGGTCAACCCAAAAATACTCCTAGGTGGTCTATGACCATCTAGGTCACCCCAAAATTCTCTAAGGATATCTACGTACCACTTGGTCAACCCAAAACACTCTTAGATGGTGTATGACTGTCTAGGCCACCCCAAAATGCTCCAAGGGTATATATGTACCACTTTGTCAACCCAAAACTCTCCTAGGTAGTCTATGACTATCTAGGTCACCCCAAAATACTCCATGAATATCTACATATCGCTTGGTCAACCCAAAATGCTCCTAGGTGGTCTATGACTGTCTAGGTCACCCCAAAATGCTCCAAGGGTATCCACATACTGCTTGGTCAACCAAAAGTTTTCCTAGGTAGTCTATGACCATCTAGGCCATTCAAAAATGCTCCAAGGGTATCTATGTACTACTTGGTCAACCCAAAACACTCCTAGGTGGTCTATGACCATATAGGTCACCCCAAAATGCTCCAAGGGTATCTATGTATTTCTTGGTCAACCCAAGATACTCCTAGGTAATCTATGACTATCAAGGTCACCCTAAAATGCTCCAAGGGTATATATGTACCACTTGGTCAACCAAAAACCCTCCTAGGCGGTCTATGACCATTTGGGTCACTCCAAAATGCTCCAAGGGTATCTATGTACCGCTTGGTCAACCCAAAAATACTCCTAGGCAATATATGACTATCTAGGTCACCCCAAAATGCTCCAAGGGTATCTACGTACCACTTGGTCAATTGAAAATGCTCCTAGATGGTTTATGACCATCTAGGTCACCCCAAAATTCTTCAAGGGTATCTACGTACCGCTTGGTCAACCCAAAATGCTCCTAGATGGTCTATGACCATCTAGGTCACCCCAAAATGCTCCAAGGGATCTACGTACTGTATGGTCAACCCAAAATGCTCCAAAGGCATATATAAGCCCTTTGGTCACCCAAAAAGCCCCAATGGAATTTGGTAAGCCCATTGGTCAAAATGTATATACATATATATCAATAAAAAATCCAAAAACATTATCAAAATATGAAAAATACAAAAATATCACATCACATTACATTGCATACCATTGCACGATATCATCACTTACATTAGGCATACTCATCACTGCACTATTCATCCTAGAATTGCTCATACATGTCTAGCACTACGAATGCACATTAGTCATCATTAAAAATCAATGTTGTTCAAGTCATCATTCACATCATTTCATATTTCACTTGTCATTTCCCACTTTTCATATTTGTGTCCATTCCCTTCACCTAGCTATTTGTTCTAGAATGTCATTAGGGTTTTCAGTCACTCAACCATCTCTAGTTTTCTTTTCATATTTTGTAGAAAGATATCTTGATTTTTAGGAGGTAGAATCTTGTTGAGATTGTACAAGAAAAGATGAAACCTATTCATCCCAACAAAATTTTTGCATTAAATCTCATTTTTGCACAAGAAAAGATGAAACCTATGAAGTGTTCTAGGTTACCTTAGGCGAAAAGTTTATCTTGCTCATCCCCCTGTGCAGATGGTTCAAGAATTTTGAGAATTGACAAAAGGACAAGCTCCTCCTTACCCAATTCCCCTAAATAAATAGTGGTTTTCACCACTATCAATAAGAAAAATTCTAAAAAGCAAAATAAACAATGGTTATCACCACTCCTCAAATCCCTTGCTCAAAGAAAATAAAATACAAAATAAATAGTGATTTTCATCACTAAGTATGAGCAAACATCCCTAAAATCAACTAAAAGAAAAGAAGGGAGTATTGAACTTGAATCCCTGGAATTATTAGCATTTGACAAACCATTAGGTGATCCTCATTATAGGTTTGGTGGCATCAAACATTCCTGGCAATGGTGGTATCCTTACGCATGATGATATGTCTGTCACATTAGATTTTGTGTGTGTGTAGAGCAATGTTTACATGTGGATGATCTAGCTTTTGGTAGCCTATACTACCTAGTAGTCTAATCCAACTAAGTATAAAACCTAGGATCATACTGCTCATAGGGTGATATTTAGTACAAATGGACTGCATTAATCCTATTTGGCACTGGGGTAATCTTATGTGTATCACAAAAATAAACTCACTTGCACACATAGGGATATTGAGTATCTGAGTCATCCTAGCATATTCATTCCTCATAAAAAAGTCTTGCATGGTTAGTATATAAATTTTTATTAGTTGACTAGAGTGTTTGAGTCTCATGAAAACCTCATAGACATTCTATAACATTCATTTAATTCATTCTATTTTTACCACATTCCATTTCATACCATTTTCCATAAATTCATTATATAGTCTCATGACAACATCACACATGAATATATGAATTCTATACAGTCTATGGTGCTAAGATAGTATATCCTATAGTATACATTTCATAATATAGATCAATACATCATTCATCTCATCATACATCCATGCATCTACATACCATAAAATCAAATCAAATCACAACATATGCATACATGATAGACATCCATCATCATATCATAAAGCAAATAAATAAATTGCATACATCTCATAAAGCAATAAGGAAACACATGATGATAAAACATAAAAGATCATATATATATATATATATATATATATATGTATGGGGTAAAAAGATACATCATAGTTTGTGAGCTAGCCATAGGCTAAAATTAAGTGAGTCCTTCGACCTCACACTACCAAAAATCCACAATATCAAAAAGAGCCATCAAAATCTCAATGACCATGGTCATGCAAGATCGGTACTACAACACTCACCCCTACCCTCGAACCAAGCTCGCCAAGAACTCCTTGACCTACTACCCCTAGATTGGCCCATTATCTGTGTAGATCTAGGCACCTCCATCCTCATCAAATACTATCTTGTATTTCTCTATTGACTCTAGTATGAACCACTAGTAGCTAGATGGGCTGGTATGTACCCCCTAAGGTGCACTATCTCATCCTCTAACTCATTAGTAAAAGCTCAATCTTGTTGGCATCTCACCTACTATATCTTCACAAAGCCTTGGAGTTGTACCACCTCCTCCCATAGCCTAGTCATCTCCCCACTACTAGGTCCCTCTTGACTAGATATTTGGGATCTCAACTGTACCTTTAGAATCACTATCTCTACCTAGGCATATTGTAACTATGTTCGAAGGAGATATATCTCTTGCCTAATATTGATTAGCTCCTCCTACAACTCTATATCAGTGTCACCCCATGTGATGTGTTGTACCTTCATCCCTTGATCCCCAATCTCATCATCCTCAAATTCACCCTAATCTCCTAAGTCCAGGAGGTCTACATTCTCATCTGCTATGTGACCAAACCCATACTGCTTACCTGCATCCACATGGCCCACCCTAGGAGTGGCCTACTTAGCCTCTGTTGTTACCCCAACCACATCTCCCCCTAATTGTCCCTCACCCTTCCACTGGCACATCACCCACCGAGAGTCATACTCTTCTGTAGTTCCAACATCATCCAAGTCCAGAATATCCACTATAGGATCTGCCTCTCCTCCTACCACCTCCACTATCGACCAGCTTAGTGTCCTCTCATCCTTGGAGTATCAATATATCATTGGCTCACTAGGCAATCCCTATTGTAGATCAAATTGTCACATAACCTAAGCATAATGGAAATACTCTTTCTCCATCCCATGTCAGCAAACCAACCATCTACCTCGCCTCACCAGGTGGAGCTGCACCTCAACATCAACTCATGCTTGGAAATACATGTACGGTCTCCAAAACACATCAACTACTCTAAGTCCTAAAAAAGAGTGGATATAATGGTCCACATTGCCAACGAGGTGATGACTCTACCCTACCTCCCAAGACCACTACTATAAGATCCTATAGCCAATCTCTCGGTCTGCTAGTTGTGCCTATGTTATCCATGGCAATCCTTGTGAACTATCCACCACTATATACCAAGCCCTTTTACCCTTGAGAGTGGATCTTGTATAGCTCATTGTACATCTATATCAATAGCACCGTCCCCCATGCTATCACCAGTAGTTGCTCCATAGTGCACCCTACTAGAGTAAACACTAACTCCAGAAGGTTCCAGGGAAACCTGGCACCTGAAGAGTCTGGTAGCAACATATTTGAGATCAATGTCATCAATAAAACATACCTCATACCAATATCCCACCAGTATTCCTCTACTTAAATAGTCATATGTCACCTCCTCTGTAGCCTTGCCAAAGTACCTCTCCATAATTGCATCCCTCTTATCTTGGCAAGTAGACTAGATCAATCACCCCTCTATCGAAATGCATAGTATATGATAGATGATGAGGCCTGGAAATGCCTCAATCATAACATGTTTTGAACATTGAAACTGCCTAAAAACTCTTGTGTTTAATCTGATATGTTAGTTAAGTTGATTTAATATGTTGTGTATTAACTATTTGTATGATCAATGTGTTAAAAATTCTATATTCTGTTTTTTACAGTTTTTTGCATAGTTTTATGTTACTTTTTCATGACTTGCTAAATGAGAAGTATGCTAAGGTTGATAGCAACACTTCACTAGTTTTTTTTTGATGTGTTTCAAGCATTTTTTTATCTAAATATAGCAAATAGTGTAAGAAAACTCATCATCGTGGCAGTAGAATCGAGTTTTCCAATGTAAATTCCAGCCAGCTACCAATGAATGGCAAGGCATGGAATTTACACATGGAGAGAGATGAAGACTATTGCAATCTGATATTGGGAGCTAACCCACCTAAGAAATGCAAATGAAATCACATGAAGAGCACACAATTGTTCATTCTAAAGATCTTTAGAATGAACAGACATCTTCGGAATGAGAAATGCAGTCTCTTCGAAATGAGCCACTTATCTTCGAAATGAGAACAAAAAGTGCTTTTTGAATTGTTGACTGATTTTTGATGATGGAAAAAGGGAAATCAAGATTGAAAAGGTTAAGGGAAAATATCTCCCATCTGACTTTGCCGTCCTTGCCGACCAAAGCCACCATTTATGGAAAAGATCAATTTTGATCCTCTTCTAGGATAAACCTAGGAAATGCTACAACATAATAGGAATAGATCTGTGAGATAGGAATGAAATATTACCAATTTGTAAGTATATTTTAGGATATATATAAATATATAGCTCCCGTCCAGGTTGAGCTAAGAAGAATGGTAGGGAAAAATAAGCAAGTAGTATAATAATAAGAAG
Organism: Wollemia nobilis; assembly: GCA_028583015.1. Taxonomy (NCBI): domain Eukaryota; kingdom Viridiplantae; phylum Streptophyta; class Pinopsida; order Araucariales; family Araucariaceae; genus Wollemia; species Wollemia nobilis. The sequence goes on along the minus strand of JAQPPZ010015863.1, from coordinate 4,766,377 downwards.
AGTGATCACATGACTCCGTAATAGAGGTTTTTAGCAGTAATACTCGTAATTATGTTCTTGAATCAATAAAGTGCACTATTTTTATTCATGTTGTTGTGAATGAGTGTGAGTAAGATATAGAGAGAGAGAAATACTCATACATTCTTTTGGACAAGGAGGCTGGCCACTTCTAGACCTAGGAGGAGGAGGACTAATAACAGGTTTTTATTCTGATTTTGCTGCAACAGAATAAGTTGTAAAACTTGTCATTTCATTTATTTGTAAACAACTAACAGTATTTGTAATATTAGTTTATTTCATGATTAGGATAATCTTGTGATTAATGATAAGTTTGGTTGTAATATCCATTTTTAGCAAAGCTTTCAAATTACTACAGATTGTCATTTCTAGAATTTACTATTTTTTGCAATTTACTGCATTTTGTGTTTTGCTGTCAACCCCTGCATAGAAGATTGACAACCTTCTATTACAGAGCATTTATAGGATTTAATTTCCATGTTATAATAAGGTTTCCATTGCTACAAAAGTAAATAGACTTCCTTTTTGTAATCATAATTAGATTTCTAATTCTGCAACTGTAACTAGGGAGTTATTTCTGCAACATAATTAGATTTCATTCTGTGATTGTAATTAGGATTTCATTTTTGCAGTTAGTAATTAGTTTTCATTCTTGCAATTATATTAACATTCAATTTATGCAATTTAGAGAAAAATATCCTAAATCCCCCACACAATCGATTTCACCAATAAGACCTGTTGCTCCCAAATGACCTAAGTTATAGCCCCGTTCACTCCTTCCGCAAATAGCCTTGTACACTACCCTGGATTGACAAATTCATTGAGAATTAATGATGTGCATAATGAAAATGCATCATTTTGGTGCTGTTTTCAAGGAATAGTGTTTCTAGAAGGTGACAACAGTCTAATAGCTGTTAATTAGACTGAGCTATGAAAATTTAGGATAAAATCTGAATATAACAACTAGGTAAAGTAACAACTATTGACCTATAATTTATGTCATTCAAGAATAAACATGAATGAGTAAGCCTAAGGATGAAAAAAATAAAATTACTCAAAATTATACCTGGCTTGTTCCATTAAGAAGATATTCACGCCTAAGGGGTGAATCACCTATGTTTGAATCACCTATGTCCTTTGAATAAAACCTCAACCATTTGTAGTATCTGTTCGAAGAAGCATTTAATTGATAAATGCCACCTGCTACCACAACTCAAAACTATGTTAGAAAATCAGACTGAGGAACTCAACTATGTTGGACCAAAACAGGGGGGAAACTTCTCTCAGTACCAAAATACCCCTAATTTTCCTACAAATTGGGGTCATAATCCTTGGACTATGCCTTGGGGAAAATCAGAACCACCCCAACGCCCTTGGAATTATTCTCAATAGACAAATTCCCAAGAATGGCCATAAACAAGTTGGAGTAATCCAACCTAGAATCAGAATCAGAATAATCCATCATGGAATCAAAATAACCCACCTTGGAATCAGAATCATATTAATCCACATTGGATGCAAAATCAACCACAGTGGAGTCAACAATACCAGTCCTATCCAAGGCAACAAAGAAATCAAGGTCAAACTCAGCATTTGCTGCCTGCACCTAATCAAATTTTTTAGGAAAAATAGAATCAACCACAGTAAACACAATAGGTGAAACAACCTCAACTTCAAGCTCAACCAATATCTAATCCAAACAACATGAGACATGCATCCCTTGTCTATGTGGCTGAAGCTGAAGAAAATGCTAAAATAAATATTCTTGATTGTAGTAACATCCAACTTCATTCAGGAAAAGTTGTACCTGAACCTGTTTCAACTAAAATAAAGGAAAATTAAAAGCAAGAACCTTTGGAACCAGTTAGAGTTAAACCAACAATAGAGAAATAAGAAGAAAAAATAGAACCACAGGTAGAACAATTACCTTCATCAAGGATAATTTCATATCCTAAAAGATTCAATACCATAGCAAAAAATTCTGAGTCAGACCTGGTCAAGGAACTTAGAAAGTTAACTATATCATTGCCCTTATTGCAAGCCATTAAGGATATACCAGTTATTAAAAGTACTATCCAATATTTGTGCATTAGAAGAGTAGGAAGAAACAAGAAAGCATTTCCCAAGACTGTTCAGGTTGAAGGAAAGATAGCTGATCTCTTGTTCGAAAAACTAGTACCTCCAAAGTATAGTGACCCAGGGAGTCTAGTTATCATAGTTACCATAGGCTCAGTACCAATATCAAATGTCTTAGTAGATCTAGGAGCTACAATAAATGTCATGACCAAGGATATAATGGAATAATTACAGCTCAAACATCTCAGTCCCACATTTACAGTTTTAGAAATGGCTGATAGGTCAGTTGCAAAACCTGAAGGTATCATTGAAGATGTCCCTATAGAAGTCTCTTATTGGGAATTCCTTACAATTTTTTTGGTTTTACAGCCAATAAATTTAGCACATGGATATCCCATCATTCTGGGAAGACCTTGGCTTGCAACTACAGCAACCTTCATAGACTGTAGATATGGAAAAATGACCATTTCAAATGGTATTGATATAAAATAGATCTCTCTGTATCCTCCTGCAAGACCCTCCAACAATTTTTTAGGTCAGTTATGGTTTCCTGACTTATATGAAGAACCAGAAGAGGTTATTTCCACACTAGCGACCTTGTTAGTAAGGGAACACACAAAAGACCTCCATGACATAAAAACTTTAGAGAATGAAACTATCCTAATGAATGTTTTGCATGAACACGTATTAGGAGAGGAAGCAATAAATATCCATCAGTTGTTAGGGATTGAGGAGAACCAAAATTTTGAAGGTCAGCCATCTGTACTATCATAGGAAACACCAGTTTCACTACCACATGGGTGGCACCATCACCTGATTTTACCTTCTCACTGTTCCATATAGGATATGCTTCCATTAGAAATCAATGAAACAAAAAATTCTTTATTTTCTCCCATCTCATCATTGCCCTCTTAACTCCCTAATCACCAAGTATGAAGAAGTGAATTCAGTCCTTCCAAATACAAAACAAATAGAAGTCCAGTAAGACAAATTACTAAATATTAACAACTGGCTTACTAGGGAAGAGGAAGAAAAATTAATAACTATTTTGCAGAAGCATGTTCATGCTTTTGCTTGGGACTACAAGGATATGTCAGGAATTCACCCTGATATATGCACCCACAAGATTTATACTGAAGAAGTCAAGCCAGTAAGACAACCCCAGAGAAGATTGAATCCTGCTTTGAGGGATATTGTAAAGGAAGAAATTGAAAAACTTATGGAGGTAGGATTCATTTACCCAATTTTTGATAGCCAGTGGGTCTCTCAATTGGTTATAGTTCCTAAGAAAAATGGAAAAATGAGAGTATGTGTAAACTATATAGAGCTAAACAAAGTAACATACAAAGACCATTTTCCATTACCTTTCATAGATCAGGTGTTAGATACCCTTGTTGGAAAGAAATACTTTTGTTTTCTTGATGAATTTAGTGGGTATAATCAAATTCAGGTTGCACCTGAAGATCAAGAGAAAACAACCTTTACCTGTCCATGGGGAACATTTGCCTATAGGGTTTTACTTTTTGTTTGTGTAATGACCCAGCAACATTTTAGCGAGCAGTCTTAGCAATTATTTTTGATCTGACTACCAACAATTTTGAGATATACATGGATGATTTCACAGTATGTGGACAAAATTTTGACTTTACATTAGAAAACCTTGACAGAGTTTTAACTCGCTATGAAATATACTAGTTATCCTTGAATCCAGACAAATATTTTATGATGATGGAGGAAGGAATAGTTCTTGGTCATAACATCTCTCTTCAAGGGATCCAGGTTGATCCAAATAAGGTGGAAATTATCAAGAATATTCTTCCTCCTAAAAATCAGACTGATGTTAGAAGCTTCCTAGGACACATTGGTTTTTACCGCAGGTTTATTCCTAGCTTTAGCACAATAGCCAATCCCATGTTTGCCCTATTGACTAAAGATTTTGAATTCTCCTGGACTACAAGGTGTCAGGAATCATTTGAAGCTCTAAAAGAGAAATTAGTAACTCCACCTATGTTAAGAGGACCTAATTGGACATTACCATTTCACATACAGGTTGATGCTTCCAATACTGCAATTGGAGTAGCATTAGGACAAATTGACAATGGTGAACACTATGCCATATACTACATTAGCAAGAATTTGATAGGAGCTGAGAAAAATTATACCACAACTGAGAAGGAATTCTTGGCAGCAATTTATGCCATCAACAAATTCAGGCATTACATCACATGTTATCAAATATTCATTCACATAGATCACACAGACATTAAGTATTTGATGAATACGCCTATGGTAAGTGCAAGAATTATTCGCTGGTTACTGTTGCTGCAAGAATTTGATATCACAATAATCAACAAACCAGGAAAAGCTAATGTTGTAGCAGATTTCTTGTCCAGGTTGTAAAACACAGAGGAAGGGGAATTAGTTGAGGACATTTTTCTTGATGAAAAATTATTTGCTATATATGTCCAATCACCTTGGTTTGCAGATATAGCCAACTACTTGGTCACAGGGAAAGTTCCTCCACATTTCACTTCAAAACAGAAAAAACAATTGATCAAACAGAGTTCTTCCTTTGAGTGGATTAAGGGTATACTTTTTAAGTGGTCCTGACCATGTGTTATGCAGGTGCATTTGAAAGGATGAGGTATATGATATCCTTAGGGCTTGTCATGATGAACCCTCAGGTGGACACTATTATGTAAAAAGCATAATTAGAAAAATTTTAGGGATAGGATATTATTGGCCATATCTTCACAAGGATGTGAAAAAGTACATCAGGCATTGTGATGCATGCCAAAGAATGGGGAAACCCACTCATACAAATGAAATACCAAAATAGCCTCAATTGGTTTTAGAGCCATTTGAGAGGTGGGGGCTTGATTTTGTAGGACCTATTGATCCACCTTCTCAAGGAAAGGTGCATATTATAGTATGCACTAATTACCTAAAAAGTGGGTAGAGGTGCGTGCTTTCAAATATGCTCGTGAAGAGAAGGTCGCTGATTTATTGTATACTCAAAATTTTTAGAGATTTAGAACTCCACGGTCTATCACCACAGACTAAGGACCCCAATTTGTATCTAAAGTCATTGAGGCTTTTAAAAAATTATATGAAATCAAACATAGAAAATCATCACCTTACCACCCACAAGCAAATGGTCAGGTTGAAGTAACAAACAGGGAACTGGAACGAATCTTGAAAAAAATAGTAGCTTTTCATAGGAGAAACTGGTTAGATAAATTACCTGAAGCAGTTTGGGCTTACAATACTGCTTGGAAATCCACTACTAGATTCACACCTTATGAACTAGTTTTTGGTAAAAAGCCCCTCTTACCTATTGAATTTGAGCTACTAACATTGCACACAACATTGGAAATTGAGATTGAATTGTCATAGGCATAGACGGACATGATTCTGTAGCTGAATGCATTGGATGAACTTCGGTTGGATGCTCTGCACCAAACTGAAGTAATTCAAGAGCAGAGGAAGTTGTGGCATGACAATCACATTCAATAGAGGAAATTTCAGCAAGGAGATTGGGATTTGCTATTTTATTCTCGCTATGAGGACTTCCCTGGAAAGCTGAGAACTAGATGGCTTGGACCTTACTAGATTGAAGAGGTATTTGACAATGGAGTAGCTCATATATCTCCTATTGATGGGTCACAGAGAAATTTGGTAGTGAATGGACATCGCCTCAGGGTGTACCATACACCTCTGACTAAAGAGAAATTATTGTAGCAGCTTGAAAGTTTGGATGCACAACAAGTGGAAGAGATTCCCTCTTCCAATTCAATAAAATCAACATGATCATGTATTTCAAGAAAAACGAAAAAAATATAAAAAAATAGAAAAAGTAGAAAACAAAAAGATGAATAAATTCTGATTGTGTATTCCTTCATGGGCATGATTTCAGGGAAATCATGAATTCCTTCATGGGCATAATCAGAATAAAAAAAAAGGATGAAAACAAGAAAAAAAATGAATAGCTCAGCAGTGAAAACCTTTCCTAAGGCACTACTGAGTTGGTATGCATGAAAACCAATTTTTTGGCATGCATAACCTTGAAAATTTTTGAATCATCATTGTACAAATTCACCAACTGCAATTGTTTTGAAATATTGCAAAAAATATTAGTAGAACATCAACAGAAGCAGTCATTCTTCAAAACTTGCATTAGCTTGTTTTAATCAGGTATATATTTCCTCATTGTAAATGATTGGTATGTAGTATATAACAATTAACCATTAGCATAAAAGGTATCCATAAGAGTTGACATACTTAAAACATGTTTTGAGAAGGAGAATATTGGTTTCTACGTAATATTCAGAATGAGAATGCCAAAAATAGTGTCTGCTATCTTCTTTAGATTAATTGCTATATTGTCTTCGGAATGACAGTAGAATGACTGTTGCACTTTGTCTTCGAAATGAGGAATTGTCTTCAGAATGAAGTTTAATATTCGGAATGAGGACTTGTCTTCAGAATGAAAACTTTATCTTCGGAATGAGGAATTATTTTTGCAATAAAACATAATCTTCGAAATGAGCATTCAACAGGATATTTCCACGTGGCATCCAAGAAGGGGGAAAATATACGATCAAGTAAAATTCTTTGACTGCATATGATAAATGACACGTGTCAGTTAAGATGTGATTGTCTTATCTTGTACCCATTAATGAAGTACCAGAATCATGAAAACATGACCAAAACATGCCACCATTATTCGATGCTAATAATCATGCAGGTGAAAATCTACGGGCGAAATAGAGGAACTAAAACCAAGTGAGGTGGATCTGATGGCAAGGACATCTGCGTAATAATTAACGGACAGGTGTTCGGAGTAGAAATAGAAATGCATGCCACCCTTCCTTCTGAAGACATATTTGCTAACACAAAATGATTACGAGGTACAGTGCCAATATTGTAGTTCATTCCAAAGAAGAAAAATAGGGCAATTGAAAACCTAAAAACAAACTCTACAAGTCTAAAAGAAGAGAAAAAAATGATCCAGAAGAAGAGTAGCAGCAGAAGTGAGTTTTTTTTAACATACCAAAATAGGAAAATGGGATGAAAGACAAATATGGAACCAGCAGATACCACCCACCTTCGATAAAATCCAGAAGTGCTGCAAATTTTTGAAGATGGATGACTTATGCCATTTTTGGACAAATTTAATGGGTCCTCTGAAGATTTTGCTGACATGTTCACTCACACATTCAAAAATAATCGGGCATAAATTAACTGCATGACAATTGAGGTAACCCCTGAAGTTTTAAGTCAAATTACTGAGCTTCCATTAGAGGGTCTTCAAATTTCTAGATCTGGCAAAAATACACTAGCAAATGTAGTTAGTCAATTTTTGGAAGAAAATGATAGGGAGACAGAATACTTAATACATAACAACACATGCAATGGGGTAAAAAGGGCTAGCCTACAAGAACTCTGGGATGAAGTGGCCACATGGGTGATAAAATTTTTAACCTATGAAGGGCAATATGTACTTTTATCAGGGCATCATCTCAAAATTTTGAACCACCTAAGACATGGTAGGCAATAGCCAAAAGTTAGGGTAAATATTCCTCTATATCTGCACCAAGAGTTGAAAAATATGGCAAAAATATATCAGGAAGGAAAAGGGAGCCCTCGCCACCATGGTATTATTAAATTAGTCTACCAGCATCATTTTAGAGGAAACCCTAGAAGCTTTGATAGGTTTTATTCTACTCTGAATGATGTAGTTTTTGGAAACGAGGATGAGGAGGAAGAAGAAATAGATGTTGTCACAGATGCTGTTGTAGAAGAAGAAACATATACTACCATAGATGTTATTGCAGAGGAGGAAACACACCCAACAAAAGCAACATAGAACCTTTCTCTAGAATATTCAACCTCATAAGCTAAGAAACAAAAGAAGAGAGGGCCTAAAACCGGCAGTCAAAAGAAAAAATAGAAGAAAGTTTATTTTTCTAAAAATGTTACTGATATGTCAAAAAAGGGGAGTGATATGCCTAGCAAAATATGAGAAGAGACAACAAGGGAAACAAAAGCACTCCCACTAGAATTTAAAACTATCCCCACAACCGCTGCTATCACCAAAAAACAGAGCAAAAAGAAAAAATTTACAGTAGGAATTAGGAGGTCTACAAGACTCCATTTGAGAGAAATAGAAGAATGGGTGATAGAAGAAGAAGGTGGACAAGGCAGTCTGGATGTTACAGAAGTGCAACTAGACCTTGAAGATTTTTCAAAATTCCTTGAATAGATGATTGAGGAAGAGACTGGGCAAGACAATTTTGAAGTTGCTACAGTTCAACAAGCCATAGAAAATGTAGATGCAATCATAGATAGTTTCATGGAACCTCCTTAATAAGAGCAGATAGCTGAAGCAAAAGATGAGATAGCTATTGAGCAGCCAATTGTAGATGATTTATCTACATTAGATTCTGAATCAGAAACAGAAGTGGTAGACATCACAAAACAACTAAGAGCAGCAAAAAGTGTTGTCAAAACACAAACTAAATGGATTGAAGAAAAATAAGATTGCAAAATTATAGTAGGAAGTGGCAAAATTGAGGAAGAGGTTGTCACAGTCTGAAGAACAACCAACTGTATCTATTGATAAGTATGATTTGGCTCAATTACTTATAGATTTATCTAGGGCAGATGACTCTTTTAAGGCAGACATAGGTGCTCATTCTGAAGCAACGCCCTTTCATTCTGAAGAAGTGCCCTTCCATTCTAAAGCATTGCCTTCTCATTTCGAAGATGATCCAGAATTGATAAAGAGCATAGAAAGGAATATTGGAGATGAGTCACAACAGGAAACACCAGCACAAGAGCAGTCCAAATAACAACATGAAATTGTTCAAGTAAGTACTCCTTCAAATGATATTTCTATATTTAAAACTGTTATATCTTCAATCAACGTAGAGGATAAGGGGGTACAAGTAGAATTGCTGTCTGATAACCAAATAGTAGAGATAGAAAAAAAATGGGTACAAGTGGAATTATTTTCTGATGACCAACCAATAGAAATAGCAGAAAATGGGATACAAGTAGAATTATTATCAGATGACCAACTAGTGGAAGTAGCAGAAAAAGGGGTTCAGGTAGATCTGCTACCTAGATTTCCACCTATAGTTAGACCACCCAATACTGTATCCCTAGAGAAATATAATACAGACATAGCTAGTTAGGTGATCAAATATGAGAAACTTGCCACTAAGGTTGAAAAATTCAAATTGGAAGGTAAATAGTTAGAAGTAAAAGAAACATAAATCAAAGCATTGAATAAAAAAGTGACTGATTTATGTTAGATTGCTGAGTTTTTAGTCCAATTTAGACAATTGGATAGATTTTACAGTCTTATTCTAAAGGAGAAATATCTCAAATGGCAGGCCATGAGGATTAGCTCAGGTCTCCCATACAAATTGGACACAACTGCAGATTTCTTAGAAGCCTATTTTGACATCCCTGTAGAACAGAAAAACCTCCTATGTGAATTATTTTTACACAGCTTCTTTATTCCAAAAGAGGTAGATTTTCACCTTCAAATTTACATAGGAGATGTTCAACTGAGAGCATTCATGTCCACTTTACAAAATTAGTTTTACTGGGATCAGGAAAAAATGCAAAATAAAGATATTGAATTAAGAGCTAAATTGTTAGTTAGAGCAATTCAGCCAAATCATCCAATTCTCACCAGACATCATTTCACCATGATGAACAGGGAAGATGTAAAAAGGATGTACTTGAGAAATTTGAGGGACTGTGTGACCAAATTTTAGAATTTTCGTAATAACAGTTTTGTTCTAGCATTATCATTTTGCAGAAACAGATGGGCAGAACTTTCCATGTTTTTACAGAAAAGGGAACCTATCTCCCCCATTAACCTAGAATGGTCTAGAAGAAGGGCATAAGGAGTGATACAACTGATTGAAATCATGCAACATCACTGGATAGGTCTCATATTTAGGCCTCCAACCATCATTACTCAAGTTCCCTTCTATTTTGAAGAAGATCCTCAACTTGATGATCAGTTTGAAGAATGGCTCAGAAACCTTCAGGAGAACAGGGGATATTATATAGGCACCAAATTGTTCTACAGATCATTGAATTTGAATATGGATATATGTGATTCCATAGCCCAATAGAATGCATGAGGACATGCATTAATATAAGTTGGGGGGAAAATGATGAGGCCTAGAAATGCCTCAATCATAACATGTTTTGAACATTGAAACTACCTAAAAACTCTTGTGTTTAATCTGATATGCTAGTTAAGTTGATTTAATATGTTGTGTATTAACTGTTTGAATGATAAATGTGTTAGAAATACTATATTTTGATTTTTACAATTTTTGCATAGTTTTAAGTTACTTTGTCATGACTTGCTAAATGAGAAGTATGCTTAGGTTGATAGCAGCACTTCACTAGTTTTGTTTTGATGTGTTTCAAGCATTTTTTTAATCTAAATATAGCAAATAGTGCAAGCAAAATGTTACTATGCAGTAGAAACTAGTTTTCCAATGTATATTCTAGCCAGCTGCCAATGAATGGAAAGACATGGAATTCACACATGGAGAGAGATGAAGACTATTGCAATATGATCTTGGGAGCTAACCCACCTGAGAAATGTAGATGAAATCACTTGAAGAGCACACAGTTGTTCATTCTGAAGATATTTGAAATGAGCAGAAATCTTCGAAATGAGAAATACAGTCTCTTCGAAATGAGTAGACATCTTTGGAATGAGAAATGCAGTCTCTTTCAGAATGAGCCACTTATCTTCAGAATGATAACAGGAAGTGATTTTTGACTTGTTGACTAATTTATGATTATGGAAAAAAGGAAAGAAATATTGAAAAGGTTAAGGGAAAATATCTCCCATCTGACTTTGCCGTCCTTGCCGACCAAAGCCACCATTTATGGAAAAGATCAATTTTGATCCTCTTCTAAGATAAACCTAGGAAATGCTGCAACATAATAGGAATAGATCTGTAAGATAGGAATGAGATATTATCAATTTGCAAGTAGATTTTAGGATATCTATAAATATATAGCTTCTGTCCATGTTGAGCTAAGAAGAATGGTAGGGAAAAATAAGCAAGTAGTATAATAATAAGAAAAGTGACTGTTACAGTCCTGTAACAGGGTTTTTAGCAGCAATATTGTAATTATGTTCTTGAATCAATAAAGTGCACTATTTTTATTCATGTTGTTGTGAATGAGTGTGAGTAAGATCTAGAGAGAGAGAAAGACTCATACCTTATTTTGGACAAGGAGGCTGGGCACTTCCAGACCTAGGAGGAGGACTAACAGCAGGTTTTTTTTATTTATTTTGCTGCAACAGAATAAGTTGTAAAACTTGTCATTTCATTTCTTTGTAAAAAACTAACAGTATTTGTAATTTTAGTTTATTTCATGATTAGGATAATCTTGTGATTAATGATAAGTTTGGTTGTAATCTCCATTTTCAGCAAAGCTTTCAAATTACTGCAGATTGTCATTTCCAAAATTTACTGTTTTCTACAATTTACTGCATTTTATGTTTTGTTGTCAACCCTTGCACAGAAGATTGACAACCTTCTATTATAGAGCATTAACAAGATTTAATTTCCATGTTATAATTAGGTTTCCATTGCTACAAAATTAAATAGACTTCCTTTCTACAATCATAATTAGATTTCTAATTCTACAACTGTAACTAGGGAGTTATTTCTGCAACATGATTAGATTTCATTCTGTGATTGTAATTAGGATTTTATTTTTGTAGTTAGTAATTAGTTTCCATTCCTAAAATTAGATTAAAGTTCAATTTATGCAATTTAGAGATAAAAATATCCTAAATCCCCCACACAATCGGTTTCACAAATAAGACCTATTGCTCCCAAATGACCTAAGTTATAGACCTATTCACTCATTCTTTCAAAATAGCCTTGTACACTGCCCTGGATTGAAAAATTAATTGAGAATTAATGATGTGCATAATGAAAACGCATCAATAGACATCCTCTAGTGTCATTGTCATCTCCCCTATCGGTAGGTAGAAGGTGTTGGTACATGGATCCCACAAGTCAATAAGTGCAGTCAAGTAGGCACAATCGCCCACCATAGGCTCTAACCTGGCCACATGCTTGAGGCCAATGGCATAAAGCCATTCCTAGTTTGCTTTAGTCAATAAATATCTTGTGGTATCAAATAGAGCTAAAACTCGATATCGAATCTTAACCACCTGACAGGGATAGGTCGGTCAATAACAAGCATCAAACAGGCTTCAACATGACCCAAAAATACCAAAAAAAGACTAAAAGTGGCCCCTTTTTTAGTCCAGTTTATGACCATCCCACTAAGGGATGGATCCCAAATCTATGATCGTACCACCCAGGGATGGCCACTTAACAACCCAGGCTAGCCATCCCACCTAGGGACGACCCCCAAATTAGGCCTTTTAGGCCACCAAAAATAGAAAAATTAAGCAATAAAAAACCCTAAAAAGCAATAAAATTATATCAAACACAAAAACAAGTATAAAATATTGCAAGGCATCCCTACTTAGGTTTAATTACCTAGGATTTAGTGTGCTCTACCCAAAAGAAAAAACAAGCCATAATTCCACTTTTAAACTAGCATAGTGTAGTAAGAAATTCAACTCTTACCTGTCTCGCACTGGCTCCATCACTGGATAAGTCTACATGCTGGCTCATGGTGACTATAGGATGGTTTCATTAGTGCTCCACTATGTAGAATCCTTCTCCTCATCACCTCTCAAGCTACAAAGTTGCAAATGCACAAATGATCCCAAATAACCCATTTTTGGCTTAAATAACCCTCCTAGGGCCTTGACCGTCCCTGGGTGGGATGAGCAGCTAATTAACTAGCTTTACCACCCTAGGATAGTCATAAAATGTGCCACCATACCACCTGGGTATGGCCACAAAAAAATCTCATCAAAACAACTCAAAATGCACCAAAAAGGGTCCAAAACCCACCAAAAACAACTTAAATATGGTCAATATTCAATTGATAACAAGGTGAACCTAAATTTCTCATGGATAAGAGAAAATTATTTACTTTAATATCTAAGAATATAATTATTTCTAGACCATCCCGCGAGAATGAGGTTTTCGACTCCTTTCTTCCATGAAACATCAACAAAGTCACCAAAATCCTCTAAAAAATGCTCCATTTTCAATGAATAAAATTTGATGAAACCCTATCAAAGTCATATGTGTAAAGTGACTCATAACTTTCATCACTGGTTATTCCCTCATTGACTCATCACTTGATGGGGTAATCATACTTAATGAATTCATAATCAAAATCAACAATCACACACTTAATCATGCAAATTATGTTCGTTCAACGAATCATTAACAAAGACAATCACGCTCCCACTTGGGACAACAAGAAAGCACAAATTTAAATCAAAAAAATTCTTGGCATTATGGAAGCATGAAGTAATTAGAGGCCTCACCTCTTCATGACTAAATAATTTCCAATATCAAGCCAACCTGAAATGCAAGGTTGTACTTGAAGCAAGTTCCTTAGCTTGTTAGAAGCAAGGATTCAAGAACACATGCTCTTTCCATGATTGGGATATCTAAAGTTGGTTAGGTTATTGAATAACCCTAATAATTCAATATTTTAGTCATCTATTTTTTCTCAGTGTTGTGTTGCACATAACGCATCTCAAAAAGGGGTATCTATAGACACTAAAATCATGTCAATATGATTAGGCAATCAAAATCATTGGGTAATTGACATCATATGGCCCCCTTGGGTAACCCTCAAAGGTTTAATAGTGGTACTAACAACTTTTGGAGGATTTTACCCCATTTTGGGAAGTTTTTGGTCATGTAGGCATGGCCATCCCACCCAGGGATGGCCATAGTCCATGGTCATCCCACCTAGGGATGGCCATGTGTGGTCATCCCTAGGTGGGATGAACATGAACTTTGACCCCAAAAAAGTCAAAATATGGAAAATGGCACCTATAAAATACCATTTTCGCACTTATTCAAGCATACAGATTAGAGGACATAGAATCATTAAGACATGTTGCATGAGGGAGTGCAAAAGGGGAGATTCTCTTCCCCTTCCAATGCATGCTCCACTTGGACCAAGTGGCACCTCTTGCCCTGCATGCCCTCACATGCCTTTTTGCCCAAAGACCCCTTTGGCTATAAAGTGGATCCATTTTCCATACAAAATATAGAGATGAGTTTTGAGACATAGCGACAGAGTGTTACCAATATTTTCCCTCACCTTTTTGTGCCTTTTTCCCTCAAAATCTCTACCTAGCGAAGGAGGTTTGTGAGTGATCTAGGAGGTGCAATTTGTTTACAAAATTGGATCAATTGAGTGAATTTCACCACCAAATTTGATGAAAACACTAGTAGGAATGTTACTAACCAATTCATAGAGGAATTGGTGATAAAACAAGTGCATAATTGGTGGTCGTCCCACCCCAAAACGGTCCCCAATATGTGATAATCACCACCGTCCCCGCAAAGTATGATAATATATCTATGCATTATTTCTTTACTATTTTTTTATTAATATTCTAGAGTAGCATATGAATCTCCTATCCAAATTTCATGCATTTTGGAGTTATATTGAGTGAGATATTGCATTTTTAAGTTTTTGTAGGCTTCCGGGGACCATCTGAATATGCACATGAAACTGTGATTGATTTTACAAATCTGACCATATGGGTTCTCTTAAAATCATGTTTTATGCATACTATCCAATTTTAATTTTATTTGGATGTGTTTTGATTCAAAAATATTTTGTTTTGGGTTTTGTAGGCTTCGTAGGCGCACTGCGAATGCAACACTAATATGGAGGTAATTTTTGTTATATTTTCAATTATATCTTTCCAAAATAATTTATTTTACATGTCCCTATAATTTATGATCATTTGGAGTTGTTTTAGATAGGCACATTGCATATTTACACTTTCTAGCTTATAGTTGCATGTATGGCTTTTACATGTTTCACATTCTACACACTTGCTATTTAACAAATATGATTTCCTTGTGTGTAGGTGTAGGTTTTACAGTGTAGGAGGAAGGAATACAATATCATAACAGTGAAGAACAAAGCAACGACATCATAGGTTTGCCCACCTCAATTGTGGGTATGAGGAAGAACGTTGGAAGTGCACATGAGCTTGTTTGAAAGGAATTGATCCTTTGGGCACCCCATCAATTTGTAAACAATTGTATCACACTAAGATCCCTCAAGGGGATGTTTATTGTAACCATGTTCTGATTTACCAAATGAAATAAAGAGAAACACCTTTTATTGCACTTATTTGGCTTATATGGTTGCTTAAATTTATCTTTTTGCAATGCTTGTTTAAACACCATATTTAGATGCATATTGTTTAACAATATTAAGGTGCACCATTTTTACCCTACTTCACCATCCACCCCTAGAAATTTAGCCTACCACCTTCAAACCCACTCCCATTGTTAATCTCGCAAGGACCTATGATCCTTTTGTTACTCTTGAATATCCCTTTATGAGCCCTTACTCCTCCGAGCTAGACATAATGAGGAGTATTTTATAATTTGTCTCCAATAAAGTTATAACTCTTAGGAGATAATAGATTTCCTAGATATATCCATACTAGAACTATCTAAAACCTCCCTATCAATAGAATAGTGATAGAGTCTATAAGGGGTCAACTAAACAACCTCCCCTAGCAACAAAGGATTCACGATTCACTAACACTCATAGTGTAAGATTTAGTTTCACTATTATTTGCACACACTACATGGCAAGATGGCAATCCCCATACAACACAATGGTAGAGTCAAGACGATGCTACCAAAAGATGTAGTTTTCCAAGATGGCAAGGGAAAAATATGGTGTGTTGATGTTATATTATGACAATGATTCCAAGCAGGCATAACTTCTACTTGTACCACACTTGTACAACATGGTACAAATTTCACTTGTACAATATGATGCAACTTCCACTTGTATGACACTTTACAACTTTTCATTTTTATGGTGCTTACTTACATTTGAACAACATCTTACTTACAACATGAATAACACATCACCCAAACAACATCTATTATAAAACATATATTCCTCCACTTGAACAACAATGAGATTTCTACTTGATTGACACTTACCCTAAAATTGTATGGGAAGTTCATGTATGGTAATCACCTATAATACAAATTGACACAAACTCAAGATAATGTTATCAAAGTCTAGGACAATAGTTTCCACTAACTAGAATGTAAAATTCATTCAAATATTTTTTTGTGCACTAGAACAACACCTCGGTTCAGGTTATAACCATGCTCTATCTTCTCCTTACAATCCTATGATCCTCAATTCCCCCCTTGGATACTTATTCTTACACATGCATAAACTAACTAGAAGTCCCTCTACAATATTTCTCTTCTACCCCTATCTTTCTCTCTTCCTCTTCCTTGCTTGTTGTTTCCTCTTACTTATTTTTGTCTATCTCCTTTTAGTCCTACACAAAGGGTTTTTATACACAACAATGTCAATTATATATGATTATCAATTACTTACCTATAATTGCTTAGATGCTCTCACATCATACTCACTAGGTAAGAGGAAAATATTTCATGAGTCCCAAATCATGAACATAAATGGCTCTTGCAAGTTATTATTCTTCTAGCTTAGAATTCTTTACAAGGCCACCTTTTATATCTTATCCTTGCCTTCCTTTGAGAAAAAAATATCTTTTAATGGAATCCACTCAACATTCATTTCATTATGTCCTATTCCATTGCATCCATCAAATCGTAATAAACACGTATTTTACTGATTAATTTCTCTTGGTGCCAACACATTCTATTAAAGTGATATTGTTGTCCATAAATATCACAAGAATGTAAATTCTAACACCTAGTTGTTACATGTCTAAACCATCCATACTAATTGAAACAACCCATCCTATAACCTCATACCTTATACTAATATCTCTTCTCATAAATTTAGTCTCACTGCTTCTTTTTTGGCCTGCATATGCAATACCTTTATTCTTTGGCCTTGTATCTAGTATTATGTGCATTTTCACACGTTGCCCATATCTTCCCAATCCTTTGTCAATATATCTCATTTTATCATTAACTTTGGTTTGATACCTTTGTTATGCCTTTCAAAGCACACAATATTTTCATTGCCATTGTGTTCTTCCATAATATAACCTTCATTGCAACCATTAATGACCTAATGAGGTTCATCTTCCTCTATTGTATCTTTATCATTTCTTTTCTCTTTCACTTTATGTATAAAAGCAAGAATAGTTGCATTATCATCTTCATCATCACTACTACTAGTGACCTGGGCAAACTGCCTATTTCCCATGCTTATTCTTGTACTTGTTTTTGCCTTTACCTCCACTTGTTTTACACCTCTCAACATTACCCTTTATTCCTTTAACTTTACCTAATATTTCAAGAATTATTTATTGGTATTCAAGCATATTGTAGGACTATTGTTAATGAGGATTCAAGCTATCTAAAATATTACCTACTATTTCTATTGAACATATATTTATACACATTCAAAACTACTCAATGGGAAACACGAGAGGCCCAAAACTAGGAGCAAAGAGGGAACCTGATAGTAGGACTGACAAATATACTTGACAAATATAGCTTTACAAAAAGCTTGATAAATTTTAGAATAAGGCTTGACATTATTTCGTAGGTCTATATGATAATATTAGAGCCTAATAATTAAAAACCTAATTAATTTTACTTAATTAATTAAACATAAATTTGAATTAATTAATATTATTTATATCCTTAAAACTACTCCTAAACATAAGGGCATTGGACTCCAATGCGTACAAATGGATAGGATAACAAGTTGAAAACACACATCATTTAGAAGATAATTATACGAACTTTGTCACCTCAGTAACTAGAGCAGGTCTTCATAAAAAATCAAAATATTAATTCCACTAGATTAGTCTTAGAAAAAACTTTATGGCAACTATAAATATGCCTATATCTAGATTTGGTTGACCCCCTCAATTTGTGTGAACAAAAAAAACTCTCTAAAAAACAAAAAGATAAGAGGACTTTATTTTACAATTTGAAGTATCAAATAATATTAGAGGAATATTCTTTAAGGATATACTTTATGGAAGATTATTTTTAATATGCTTTTGGTGTTAAAAATCAAACTTGTCTACCTATTTTTTTTTTTTTGTATTTACATGGTGGAATTGGTAGCCACCATGAATCCGAGACAGGCTGTCCAGCTTTTATGGCCGCCACAGTATTCTACATTGTCCGCCTCGGAAGCCGCCACATAGATCTTCACATAGTCCACCCCTATAACCACCATGCCACAATAATTTTAAACCTTTTACGCCATTGAAAGCACCAGGAAAGGGACAAGCGTTCAGTCCGACGAGGCCCGAGATTTGAACCTTGGACCTCCGCCCCCTTATGGGGATGAATTTACACAATTTTTTATAAAGGGTTTTGGTATCCTCATATTGAGTGGGGTTTGAACCTTGGACCTCTCAAAGAGAGGTCAAAGCCCTTACCACTACAATAAGCTTGCAACTGTCTACCTAAATTTTAAGTTGCACATAAGAAATAAAAATACAACAAATAAAAGAAGTTGTGGTCGCTACCTCACAAACAAATATGGGTATACAATTAAATATGTAGGATCACATTGAATCCATCTAGCATGATGTTGAAACTGCTTAGTCCAATTGGAAATATTGATGCATGAGCAAGTAGATTGGCCAGGGATGTAGAAACATGCAAGACCATTGATGGACAACAACCATATTAGAACAATACAAGTGCAAAAAACCATGCTTGGAAGAGAATTTGAATGAAATGCCAACAAGGACATCGGTCATCGATGTAACATCCCTATTTGGATAGAAATCTTTATATGCTTTGAACTATGTATTACTGTGGTGGTTTAATGGTATGGTCTTCTTTATCTATATATTATGGAATGTTGCATTCTTTTGTAAACTTCAAATATGGTATTGGTAATGTATTTGTGGATGCATGAACAGGTGCTCTCCTTGGTGGAACCATATGGGCAACCACCTACAAGAGAGAGATACTTAGGGAAATGATGAGGATGATTAGTTCATCAAGCAACTCGGGGTAACATAGATAATTACCCTTCATGTAGATGCATATCATGTTTGCTTAACTCCATAATTTTTTCACCATTGGACCAAGAAGTTGCTTACAATGAGCCTCCTTAAAGTAGGTTAACAATAGTTGTGTCTATCTTAAAAAAATAAGCTACCCACTCAAGGATAAAACAATGGTGTGGAATACAAGAATATTTTATGCTTGTTGTGGCTTGTAAATTAGTTTTGGATGGATTATACTTTTGTTTTAGGAGGATATTGTTATTAATATTAGAGATAGAATTAAACCTAAGGTTGGACTAAAATAATTAAATAAAGGTTTGAATCCTAATTTTTAGTTTTAATTAATCTCTTGCTTTAATTAAACCTAATTTATTACCACCTTGCTATGTAAGTTATGGTGCCTATTGAAATTGGGTGGTGCTTGATGAACATGCTCTTGAGTGTTTTATTGAATGCTCATGCACGAAGGCACGATGACCCTACTTTCTCCATAATATGGTGGATGGAGAGACAAACGAGGAATATTTATCTTGGGTGTTTGAAGGAGCTGAGGACGTTTTGGATAACAAGCATAGGATGGATCGAGTTCACATAGAGTCAGAAAGAAGGAGCTTTGAACCAGGTGGTTTTACCTTAATTTATTTTTAGCATTTGACCTAGTTTTTCGTAGCATGTTAGTCTTTGGTATGCTTGTTTCTCCCTTGTTTTTGAGCATGTGTGTGAGTCTCACATGACTATGGGATCTCTCCTAAGTGCTTGTTGTGTTGTGTTGTGTATCCTTTGCTTGGGTAAGACTATTGTTGTTGGATTTTACTTAGCGCCTAGCTTGTATTCTCCATATCTGTATTGTGGGGTCATCTTGTTGAGCTTACTCATTTTATTTTGTTTGGTTGTATATTTGCTTCTTGTTCCTCCTTAGAATATGCCTTTATGGAGAACCTTCCATGTTTGCAAGGTTGTGCGCATCTCTCTTTCCTAGTATGAGATAAAGTGCAGGGCAAACAAATGGTGTTCCTTCCTGCTTGCGCTTCGCTCTAGTGTAGTGAGCCTCAAGTAAAGGATTAGGGTTTCTGTTCATGCACATCACCTTAGTTGGTTGGGTGGAGACTATGTTATATTTATGCTTGCAAGGTCATTGTTGTTTCAAAGTGAGCATTACTTTTTGGTTTATGTGCATGTTTTGGTTGTTGCTCATGCAAGCCTTGGGTGGTTTCATTTTCTTGTTCACAATATTTTTGTTTGCTTTTGGATTGTAGTTTTAAATCCTTTCTCGTTCGATTATGCGCTCAACTTCTTGTGTTTGAACCTTGGTCTAAGGTCTTTGTAGGACAACTCTACATATGCTTGGGTTTTTTTTACATTGAGTGTCATTGTTGCTAGTTGCTTTGAGCATTGGCTTTGGATTATTTTGTTGCTTGGTTTTCTAGTGGTTTAAATCAAGTACTTAGATGTTGTGTAGAGTATCTTTGTTAAGAGATTTATTGTTAACTTAGATGCTGAAAAAATGCTTGTCTTTAAAATATTGTATAAGGGAAATTGTTTGAATTTACTTATACCTTTGAATGAAAGAATACTATAGTTGCTTGAATTCCTTAGGCTTGTGAAAGAAAAGGAATCACTTAAAGTAAAGTATTATACTATAGTTGCTTGATTTCCTTAGGCTTGTGAAAGAAAAGGAATCATTTAAAGGAAAGTATTATGCTTTAGATGTTTGATTCCTTAGGCTTGTGATAGTAAAGGAATCACTTAAAGAGAAGTATGTGATTCTCTTTGTTACATATTTATGTGATAAGTTAGCTATTTTGATTTCTTGAGAAAAAAATCATTATGAAGAAAGTGAGTTTCTTTTCTAGTAGTTACTTGAAATGATGCATGGTTGCTTGCATTTTGGTTATGGCATGTTGTAAGTTGCATTGCATGAGAGAGTTGTTATGATCCCTAAGTATATCTCACAATGATCATGGTGGTTTTCCCATCACTAAGAGGCTTGTTGACTTGTGGATGGATTCAAGAAACTTTGGCTAAGGTTTCCTAGAGCTTGAAGGTTTTGTTATTGTGGATATTAAAGCTTTGTAATGATTAAACATCAAATAATGATTATTTGTGTAATGGAAGTTACATTGTTAAATGGTAACTTGGAGTTGCCTTATTATTTTTTAAAGTAAACTTTGAAGTTGGTTATTAATGTGTTCCATTAACCTTTTGATGTATGTCATATTTGAGATATGGAATATCTTGCTTTTGTAATTGTTGATGGAAGCATTTGAGATTTAAGTTCAATAATTGCTTAGTTTGATTATGGTTAAGAGGAATTTATTTATGCATTTTCATTGAGATGAATTATGTATTACGCTTAATGCTTTGTTTAGGTTTGTCATATGATGATTTTATCTATCCTTGGGGTAGGTAGAGTGTTCCTCTTGTAAATCATAGAATCCAATCCTAGAAGAAGTTGCATGGATGTGATAGCCAGGTAGATGTGAGACCTAGAAGGAGTTGTGAGGATGAAATAGCTAGGATCTTGTGAACTTAGAAGGAGTTGTGTATATACAATAGCCAAGGAACTTGTGAGTAGTCATACCTTGAATGAGTAGGATTGGGTGTGTAGGGAAATCTATTCATAACGTAGCAATAGTGATTCCTCGATCGTGTAGGATCAAAAAATCATGTTAGTTGTCATTAAAGTGATAATAACCTTATTTGGCCCATGGAGGTATGGTAACTAAGCACCAAGGATCTATGTCGAGTAACCTACCTAGGTGAAGCTAGAGTCAGGTTAAGGAATTGGTATCCCCTTTTAAGTGTTATGGGCCTTAAAGGAAAATTCCTACATCAAGGTCATATGGTCCTATACCAAGGAGGGTGTAGAAAATGTGGGGGACCACTTATGGTGTCCTTATAAATATCCCAGAAGCTATGATATTTGGCCTATCCTATCCACTGAGTGTCATTTGTAGTGACTTAAATGTGGTAAAACCTTGAATGTTGATATATTTATATAAAAAGGGGGTGTCACCCTTGAGATACTTGTTTTGTAAGTGCTCTTAAAAAAAAATTGGGTTAGTAGTTTTAAGTTGTTATAAAGGAGGAGAATATAGGACCAGGTGCTCATGTGATGAGAGATCTACCTAGATGAACATTATCAGAATACATGGAGGTAGCAAGACAAAAGATATTAAACATGGTTGAATCTCCACTGAGGTAAGTATCCAAGACATACATGCAACTAGGTGGGCACCTTGCATGGAGGATGATAGTGATGATTTCTAGATGTGGTCAAACAAAATTTCCATACAAAGGCATAGAAAAGTGTGGCTGATGTCTAAGACACATAAGAGATGATATTGTTATGGACTTGTAATGAGCAAGTTTGTTGGTAAGGCCATGGGTGAAAGCATTGGGCCATAAATGTGAACAATGAAATGCTAGTGTTGCTACATGGTGGTGGCTATACTATGGCCACAAAGGAAGACAAAGGTAGTTGAAATTAAGTGAACAAGAAGAATATGCAACACAAGAAATGGATCCACTAGTAGAATATCACCTAGGAATGCAACGAGTCTATGTTTATAGGCATGGATGGCCACTGGGTGGCATGTGCTATAGTAGAAATCTATTTGGCAAGATGGACCTTTAAGAGGAGGTGCTACATAAAAATTTTAGGAAGGTGATCGATGAACCTCTAAGAGGAGGTGCTACATCAAAATTTTAGGAAGGCGATGACGCTTGGCTGAAACAACACTTGTGTTAAAATAATAATACTTAGTACTACAAAATGAGCTAGTCATAGTGTAGAAATATCACAAGAAAAATAAAAACCATGAATTCTCATTGACGACAGAGGTTTCAATGAGGATATTTGGAAAAAAGGTGATGCCTCGAATAGAATGGTGATGTTTGGTGGGTCACTAAATTTGATAAAAGGCCCATTTGGGTGGAGTTGGAATGAAATTATTTTTTAATCCAATCTAAGAAGGAAAAATGAGTGGCTAAGGAGAAAATAAATCTGTGATGGAAAAATGTAAAATTTTCATAGGCAGTGGAAATAGCAAAGGGTGGGGCTTTATGGTATATGACAAGAAAAATATGATGGGGGTCATGATGAAGCCTATGAAAAATTCTATTATGGAGGAATTTGTGCAAGCAAGTGGTGTAGGAATGAATTTATCAGGGAATAAAAATGATCATAGAATTTTGAAAAGTCATCGATGATCGCAAAATGGGAATAGGAGGATGAAATATTGTAGTGAAAAAAATTTCTCTCAAAAGTGACATAGGCCTATGAAAAGCAATTGTAGATAGATACATGATGAATTTTGAAATAGCAGTGGTGGTTCTCCTTCATTGGAGCGATGATAGTGGAAAGATACAATAAGCCTTGCAAGTAAAATCCTATGGGAAATGATAGCGACTAATAAGACCTATGATAATAAAAAATAAATAGTGGAAAGGAAAGAATGGTGAATGTGAGAGGTGTGGCTATGGATGAGAGGAGTAGGCAGATACCATGAATGAAATCCTAGTCAACCTAATGTTGAAGAAAGCCACCATAAAGTAGTTGATAAAACCATGCATAATGCAATAAGGTGTTGACTAGCACAAATGAGTATATGGTAGATGTTGGGAATGCTGAGAGGGAAACCAATATAGATGCAACAATATAAAAAAAATTACCAGAGCCATGACTTTTTTTCAAGGGCAAAATACAACCTGTTTAGGATGGTAGAAATCAATAACAATAACAACTGTTTATGTAAGGTCATGGTTGGTGGCCAATGGTGGATGAGAGAAATGTGGTAGATTTGATGTGGAGCAACATTCTACTTTAGAGTAGACTAATGAAACAAATCTAAACATTTTGCAATGGGTATAATGTTATAGTGTCTGTAATTGTTGACGTATAGCAAAAAGAAAAATTCTACTATTGGCATATGATGGTTGTATGTTGATTGAAAACAATGGGTTCCACATCGAAACCCTCACAAATGAGAGTTCATTTCTTTTTCTATGACGCTTTTCAAGCATAGCAGAAGAAAAAAGAAAAATAGGTTGTCATATAAAATCAAGCATAAACAAAAAAGTTCATTGCTTTTTCTATGGCCCTTATCAAGCATAGTAGAGGAAAAAAAAAAAGGTTATTGTCTAAAATAAAGCATAAAAATAGATAAAAAGAGACATATAACCATGTTGACAGTAGGGGGTAAATAGGTGGTGGCTATAGAGGTAGGTGAGGAACTGAATGCACATACGGTGGTGCTAGGGGTGCATTGATTGGTGAAATGTAGTGCACTACCTGGGAGTAAATGAGTGAGATACAAAATAATAGGAGGTGATGATTGGTCAACAATGACAATACATTAAAACCAAAATGAGGCCTTTCATGAGATAGCCAAGGAGACAACAATAGAATATGAAGACTACCCAAAACTTTCTCACACACTAGTGTGAGATAAGGAAACATGTGGGACAAATGAGCATCATCTAAAGTAGATGTAATATGTACATGTGAAACAATTTATTAAAGTTCAATTTCAACTTCACCAAGAGGAGCTTCATGGTTTTTCTCAAAAAAATCATCAACTTATTTATCAACAAAAACAATAGCTTCTTCATAATTTTCTTTAGTTTTAGCTGCAAAATTTTCTTCTATAGTCATTTCTTCCAACATGGTAGCCTTGATCAATTATATTTTAACAAAGATAATCTTAGCTCATTTAGATATCTCTTCTAGAGAGATTGGGCAACATGGTTCCTAAAATAGGAGTACCCTACAAATAAGGATCAATGCGATATGATATCACTGATGAGGATTGAAGTTATCTAGAATATTACCTACTATTTCTATTAATCAAACACATATTTATACACATTTAAAAATACTCGATGGAAAAAATTAAAGACCCAAAACCAAGAGTGTAGAGATAATTTAATAGCAGGACTGATAGAGAAACTTGACATAAACAACTTTACAAAAAGATTAAAATTTTATAGGATAAGGCCTAACATTAGTTTGTAGGCCTATTTGAAAATATTAAAGCCTAGTAATTAAAAAACTAATTTATTTTAATTAACTAGCTAAACATAAAATTTAATTAATTAATATTTATATCCTTAACAATTGTTCACTTTTTCTCTTTTGTCTTTTAATGGGCTTAACATGTACCTCTCACTATATTTTTCAATAGTGTGGGTGTTCACCGTACCATCATGTATTGTATTTTTATCAAATTACCATGGTCTACCCAAAAAGACATGACACACATCCATAGGCATAACATCACATAATATCTCATCCTTGTAAGAACCAATTTGGATGTGTACAATATGTTATTAATTAACCAAAATTTGATGTCCATTTTGCAATCTATAGACACCTAAAATGAGTTATCTTGAGGATACACACAAAAAAACCTCCTTTCTAACCTGTGAAATATATTTTATCAACTTCAAGGTTAATTCTATGGATTTTTCCAGTAGTAGGCAACTCTCTTCATGAGAGGTGTAACTGTTTCAACCCAATATGGTCTCATATTTTCTATTCTCTGAACTCGATATGGTTGTGCAAAACTAAAAATATAAAATAGCAGATAGTCAAACTATCTGTCAACATCGTGTCTGACTTCACACCGGTGACAATCAACCTGTAGGAAGCAATTTCACCTACCACCTATAGTCATCTACTGGTAGCTAATCAATCTACCCCCGATTCCACTTTTCCTCACTTACCTCTTTTTAGGATACTATAAAATGGTACTCCCCCTTCGCTATGGGGATCCATGAAATTAAAATTTACTCGTCAAAAAACATTGTTGAATTAATCTGCTAGGCCTTCTTACTACAAAAATTATGTTTTTGGATCACCACTGAGGATTTAATACTACATTTTCTCCCTAACCTGATCACTTGTGTTACTCCATTGATATATTACACCCGATCACTCACCTTCATGCTCGTAAAACCACCATTGAAAACATGACACGTTGCTTTGAATGCATTTTGGAGCTAGTCAGGGGATGATTTTTAAGTTTAAATCACATATTAGGCTAGATATTGCATGTTTGCTGCATTTTACATCCATATTTACATTCATGCATAATTTTTCATGTTTATTTTATTTAAGCATAATTTTATTTGATAAAGGTCCTACTTCTTATGGACCTTGCATATGCTACTGATTTGTTATCATTTCCTTTATGTGTAGGTTATAGGACTCGAGGACAATGAAAGGCTCCAGATATCATCTTACATGGTAGTCATAGAAAACCTGCTCTCCAAGTGATATGCTAGCACTGGAAGATCAAGATTGGACTTATTTGGTTGAGAAAGAAAAGGGGAACCACACCCTTATTTGTAATATTGTATCATTGGTGAAATCCTCTCAAAGGGAATTCCCTTGTAACACATTAAAATATCAATATAATCATATAAAATTCATAGATTCAACATTATGTTTTTTTCTATTTTATGGTGTAAATGTTTTCCTTTAAATGGTTATCACGGTGGGACATTTGGGTCCCCCTTTTTCATCATATTGTTATTTTATTATATCTACAAAATTACTAATTTTAGTTTATTTTGGTGATTACATATCCTCAGATTTAACCGTATCTACCTAAGATGATCCTTGTCTAAAAATCGTATCAACATAAGACAATCTCTTTCCTGAGTTAGAACAACTGTAGATCTGCATTTCTACATTGAACGTAGACTTTCAAGGTTAGAATATGTGTTTTCTTACCATTTCTTTGATGTTCTTGAAAATAAATAGAAAATGATAAAAACATATCTGCATTAATTTATTTTTAGGATTAATCTGTCTAGCTTGTAATCATCCTTTGTCGAGATGGTCCCATGTTTACAACTGTCTCAATCCAAGATGGTCTCTATGCATTTCAAAATTTCTTGCAGTGTTGCTATAGAAGCATAAAATAGTCATTCTAAGAAACATTACACCTTAGAATCATATCTTGCATTAATAAATATCATTATGTACTCTTTGTCTTCACTTTTTGCAATAAAAGGAACTCACATGCTCACGTTGCATTTAAACATCAATAGGTTGGATTTCATCACCAACAATTGATAGTAATCTTTAGACATCGGATTTCATATCCATTGCAGATTGCCCCCCTAAAAGCCATAATAGCCCCCCATGAGAGGCTTTTACTCTTGGGTACATCCTAAAGTTGTTAGAGTATATTACATCATTTGGGCTATGTAAATGTACCACCTTTGGTGCATAAATAAGATAGGAGTTTACTTTAAGGTAGAGTTAGTTAGTTACTTCAAGTAATGTAATAAATGCACAAGTATCAATGTGCAAGTTGTAAATGTGCATGTAGTCCACATGTACATGAGTCCTAAGTAGAGTAAGGTCTAAGGAATCTACCTTGCTATATAAAGGGTCATAGTGAGTGATTTAGAGTGGAGTAGTAATATAGAGAGTGTGTTATAGTTTAGTAGTATGGTACAATGTAGTTATTTCTTATCTATTTATGGAGTGTTCATGTCCTCCATTATATAGCATTATACTATTTTTGGCACTTTCATTAATGACATATTTTTGAGTTATTTTCATATGTTCATTTAATTATTTTATTGCATATTATTGTGCCATTAGTTTATACATATCTTAGATTAGTTATCTTGCATCTTGTGGTTGTATTCCCTATACTATAGTCTCATAAAAAGCTAACAGTGGTATCAGAGCACATGGTAGATCAAATAGGAAATAGGGAGAGCCACAAGTGAGACTCAAAGAAATCTAAAAATCTTATTTACAAAATTTTGAGATTACATTTGGTTAGAGTATTTCCATAGGGTTGTAGAAAAACTCTTGAAGACTAGGACTCAACATAAATTCCACTAGATTGACAAATCAACTAGTCAAGGTTTTTATATCTAGAATTATAAATTCTTCCATTCCATTTTCTAACATCTTGTTTCTACAAAAGGAGATTCAAAGAAAGTTGGAAAGCTTCCTACATAGAGCTAGGAAGCATATCTTCATTAGAATTATTTCAACACTTGCAGCAATAGGTAGAAGACTAAATATTTCAAAGACCTAAAAATGGTTCCATTACAAGAGTTGCAAACCTACCATCATGCAAATAATCAAAATCCAAAAAAAGAAGAAGAAGGGAAGCAAAGAAGCAAAAATAAGAGCTAGAATCTATCCATTACCCACCCCATATTTTTAGTTTCCTATTACTATCATGTTTTTACCCATCCCACCCACTCATTTCATTTTCAAATTTTCACTTTAAATAAAAGTAAAAAGTTAAGATTTATGTCCTTACATTTCTCATACCCCCTTCTGTCGCTATAGATGTGCCCATAAAGTCCATGGTATCGGTCGCCTTATCTATCGATAGCACCTTGTTGCACAAAATAACTCTCATCCTCCTCATCTATCTTCTCTCTCATCTCATATGGTTAAAATGACCCTTTCTTAGCAAAATCCACATTATATAATTTTTGGTAGGTGCACCAGTCTAGGACGGTCCCGTTTAAAAAAAATATTAAGAAATTGTCTTAGGTCGAGATAGTACCAAAAATATAAAATTTTCTAACTAACTTGTTGGCCATCCTACCTTTTGTCAAGCGCTTCATCGTTTTCATCATTTTACCTTACCTCCACCGACTCATCACTTAAGGGGGTAGACAACATAGGTAAATTTTCATCTAAAATCAAGTAAATAATCAAACACCTAAAATTGAAAATTATGTTCATCCAAGAATCATTGCCAAAAACTATCACACACCCTCCTTGCTAGGACAAAAACAAAAATCTCAATCAAATAAATACTTGGTATGCCTGAAGCCTACAAGCTGGTAGACTAACAACGTCTACCTACGACTGAAAGGTTTACCAAGATCAAATCAAATCCATCAATTTATTGGAAGCAATGATTCAATGAAATATGTCCTTTCTATGATTGGGGAATCCCACGTTGACTTTTTATTTTAGACCATCTTGCATCACTCCCTTTCAAGGTCTTTTCCATCAATTAATATCATTCATCATCAGTTCAACCAATTTAGGTCATCTATTTTTGCTTCGCATTGTGCTTATGCACAAAGCATTCCAAAAAGGGGTATTTGTAGACACCTAAAATGTGTTATCTCAAGGATACTCCCAAAAAAACCTCCTTTCTAACTTGCACAATCCATTTTATCAACTTCAGGGCTAATTTCAGGGATTTTTCTAATAGTAAGCAACTTTCTTCATGAGAGGTGTGTTAATTTTACCCAATTGTGAAACTACACTCTCTCTTAGGGTTTGGATTCCAAAACCCTCTCTTGAAAAGAAGTTAAACAAACAACTTCTTCAAGGTCTCCGCTATATTAGCATTTGCATATGTGTATTAGTAATCTCAATAAAGATATATCCATTCAATGCTTGGAACACCTTAGTGATTGCAAGTAACTGTAAACAAGGGGCATGTGTTGGTTTGTTTTACCATGCTAATTTAATGATTATTCATGAAACTTAATCAAAGCAAATGTGAATTGACCCTCATATGACCACGATGTAGTCCCTTAATTCCTTTTATCTTGAATGATTTTAAGATAGATTTTATCTTCCTTGATTAAATGGATTTTAAACAAGTTTTATCTTGCATTAAATCCTACTTTAAGCATGAAATAGAAAATTAAATCTATCTATGAATGTGAACTTAAAATGATGAAAAGATCCATTAAATTTAGCTTTTATCATGAAGATAAAGAAAGCCTTTGATGTAATTAATAAATTGTTCCTCTTTGATGAAATTAATTTTCATAAAGAAATACCAATTTATGGCTTAAAAATAATAGCCTCAAGATGTCATAATGAACTATTCCTGAAATTAATTTTCATTAAGAAGAAATAATTTCATGCGTTAAAACCACAATCTTTGATGTAATGATAAATTACCCCTCTTCAATGAAATCATAATTTTCATGAAGGAAGGTGCATTAATTGCTCTGATAGCTCATTAAATGCCACAAAAATTAACCCCCTTTTAATGAAATTTCCGAAATTATAAAACCCTTGAAAAATAGCAGTTTTCAAAAATTAATATAAAATCAGAATGATGCCGGAATGAGTCCGAATCTGTTGCGTATTGAAGATTGATGTTCATTTTAGGCGGCCATATATTTATTTTTGTCTTTTTATTTTTTACGATTTTTATTTTAATGTCTGAAGTTTAAAAAATATATATAAAATGTAGGGTTAGAAAAACCGAAAAATAAAATCCAAAATCAAATTGAATGATTAAAACAAAAAAAAAAACATCCAACATTATCAGTTTGATGACATCCCGTCCTGCAAAACCGAAGCAGTGAGAAACTCTTACATGCAACCCGTTATATTCCAACCTGCATTCACACAATCGAATAAAATAGGGTGCTAGCTCCTAAGGTCAAAAAATGAATTTCAGACTCCACATATTCACTTGATGTAACCAAAAAATGCATAAACATCACTTATAAATTTGAAATCTAAAAAAGAAAAATATAACACAGTTAAAACCGAACATGCAAAAATTTTCTCTCCTATTTTGACAAACAAAATTCAAATTTCTGAAAAGAAACCCTTTGCATTAAATAATGTTTCCAGTTTGCATTTGGCCTTCTCAAAAAATCCAGCCCCCCAGGGCGTATTTAAAATTGCAGCAAAAGAAACCCTGGCCCTTCATTTTCTCAACGGCCCTTCATTTTCCAAAACCGCTTTGCTTTCTTTTCATAATAAAACATGAGATTTAATAGCGTGCCCCCTTTCTCTGTTTAAAACATTATGATAATAAGGCCCCTTTCGTCTCAATACAAGACGTTATAATTTTGACAATGCAGTTCTCTGTCATAACGTCTTTCTCTTATTTAGAATCTTAAAACTCTATTGCTCTGTCAGACTTTGACCTTTCCCTATAACGTTTTCAAACTCGCCACCTTTCCTTTATTTTCATACTCCCTTTAAACAAAATTTTTAATTTATTTAAGGTGCATTTTATAAATTTAATCAATGGAAGGGGCGCCGCGTGGTCTTTATCTCTTCACTGCTTTGAATAGAATAAAAAAAATAAGTTTTACCCTTTGTAACGGCGAAGTTTGGTGGTGGCATCTTTACCTTAATTAAAACATTCACGACACCATTGTGCAACCAATTGACATCTGTATTTATAAGCCACCAATGCCTTTAGCAACGTTCCTCCATTTAATCTTTGATTTAGAATAAAATCAAAATTGAGATTTTGTAGACAGTTCTTTAATACAATTGCAATGTCGCTATCGGACCAGCTCTCGGCTCCTCATACAACAACAGCACACGACATATTTTCCTGCGTCATATTCTTAAACTGATTCTACTCTTTTAGGAAGCACAGCGTCTTACTGGTGAATCCACGGCAATTG
This sequence comes from Wollemia nobilis, assembly GCA_028583015.1. Lineage (NCBI taxonomy): Eukaryota > Viridiplantae > Streptophyta > Pinopsida > Araucariales > Araucariaceae > Wollemia > Wollemia nobilis. The sequence goes on along the minus strand of JAQPPZ010015863.1, from coordinate 4,734,744 downwards.
GACCGGTAGCACTATCTTCAACAACCTCATCGATTTGAATCTCCGCTGCAGCCACGATGGTGTTCTTTCATTCCAGATTACTCAATGAAGCTGGTCCCATGAGACGTTCTACCCTTGGCACTCTGCTCGCCGCATTTGTTTTAGATTGATATCCCCTAAATTCGAACAACACCCTCATCACATGCATGGCAATGTCACTTGCTGTCCAAATTTAACTTGTGTTGGTTTCCAAAACCACTATTATCCTCCAAAACTGTGCTTCCACCCATGGTGTAGATCGATTAGTCTATGATTTTTGGATAGGGGCCACCATCCAGACATACCAAATCACCAATTGCTTATAAATCGAGCTTTGATTAGCTTCGAACATGTTGAGAATGCACAACAAACCCTGCGCGAGGTCTTTGCCTGCATCTATGTTCCCGTCCGGTGATAATGAAGAAAACATTTCATCCCCGTCTCGATCAATATGCTAGGTATCGGGGTTGCTGTTCAATGAGTCTGAAGTCCACTTTGGTCATCTTTCAAGCGCTCCACTGTGTCATCACGATTGTTGTCTGTCCCTGAATGCATTAAAACCAACAATTACCAAACAAAGCATTAACCCTTTTTTTTAAAAGCTAAAAACTACGACTATTGCTTTATTTTAAATTACTGATAATATATATTTAGAAGCATATATTATTATTTATTATATTTTTAATTTCTATTATATATATATATATATATATTTTACTTTATTTTTTAATTTCATATTGTATATACAATATATGTATATACAATATTTTGTTTCATCTTCTTTTCTTTTTATGTTTTTTTTTAAATAAAAATATATATTAGTAAATATATATATTTTTAATTTTTTTTTATTATTAAGTTCAAACATGCAAATGAATGAGAACACAAAAAAAATGCTAACACTAACCTTGACGAAACAAAACGTTGACAACAATGGCGGTAAAAAGTTGTCAACAATAAATGACAATAAAAAGTTGTTGATAACAAATGACAATAAAAAGTCGTCGACAACAAATGATAATAAAAAGTCGTCAACAACAAATGACGATAAAAACGTTGACAACTTTTGATGAAAAAATCATCAACAACAAAATTACAATACAAATATAGTCAACCTGTAGGTAACAATTTCACCTACCACCTGTAGTCTTTTGTTGGCAGCTAGTCAAGTTGCCCCTGATTTCCACTTTCTCTCACTTACCTCTTTCTAGGAGGTCATAAATTGGCACTCCTCCCTCTGCTTTGGGGATCCAAAAAACTTAAATTTACTAGCTATGAAGTGCTACCAAATTAATCTTCCAGGTCCTCTTGCTGTAAAACTAATGTTGTTGGATTACCACTCAAGATTTGAAGTCGCACTCTTCTCCCTTGCCTGATTGCTCATGTTGCTCCACTGATATCTTGCACCCACTTACTCACCTTCACGCTCACAAAACTACTTTTGAAAACATAATGCATTACTTCAAATAACCTTTGGACTTGTTCATGCTAAAACACAAACAAACGATAGCGATCATCTTGCCCCAAGATGGTCTATAGATGAAACCATCTCAACCTAATATGGTCATAGTCAAGTGATCGATTTATATATTTTAATCACATCTTAGCCTAGATCTTGCATGTTTGCTGCATTTTACATCCATATTTACCTTCATGAATCATTTTTCTTGTTCTTTTATTTAAGCATAACTTGATTTGATATGGATCCCACTTCTTTTGGATCCCACGTATGCTAATTATTCACTATCATTTTCTTTGTGTGCATGTTACAAGACTCAAGGACAATGAAAGGATCTAGATCTCATCTTACACAATGGTCACAAAAAACCCACTCTCCAAGCAATGTGCTGGTACGGGAAGATCAATATTGCACCTATTTGATTGAGAAAGAAAAGGGGAACCACACCCTTATTTGTAATAATGTATCATTGGTAAAATCCTCTCAAAGGGGATTCCCTTATAACACATTGAAATATCAATATAATCATATAAAATTCGTTGATTCAACATCGTGTTTAATTTTTTTTTATTGTAAATTTTCGTCCTTCACAACCATAAGACTTTATATAGTTCAATCCTCTTCAACCCAAGATTTTATACCAGCTCTATAGACATTATATTTCTTAAGATTTTGCTATCCACAATCTACAACATTTACCTCCTAATTTTCAAATTATCCTGAACATGATCCTTCTTTTCTTAGGTTCATGTATCTATTTGGATGGTTTTAAAAATAACCTTTCTAGCATAAGGGGTTCTTCTTGTTTTGGTTCCTCCATATGCTTCAGTGAAGTAATACTTTCTTCATCTACTTGCATAATATGGTTTTTAGATTCCTTTCCTTTACTATTGCTCTATTGTATTGTTCGACATTCAAAATCCTGATGGTCAACTTCTCTACATCTATAATAGTTTTTGTGGAATATTCTACCTCTTTCCTCTACCATAACGTCCTCTTCATCTTGATAAATATTCACTTTCTCTAGTGCTCTGATTGAAATTACTTTGAGAAGTACCAGCTTCTCCTTCTTGCATATGCCACCCTCTACCACTATTTGATTTTTCTCTTCCACTAGATAACTATTCTCTTCCCCTTGAATTGATGCTTTGCTTGTGAGTCAACTTTTCTTCTACCTTGAGTGCATATTGATATACCTCCTTTTTTGTTCTAATTCAAAGCAAACCAATTTCATATTATATGTATAACCTTATTCCATTTATATATCTTACCATTTTCTCCTCATCATCTTCAATCTGACCTATTCTTCTGGTCAATTTATAGAATTATTCTATATACTCTTTCACTCACAAATCCTTTTGCTTAAAGTTTTGAAGTCTCCTAAACAATCCAATTTGATAATCAATAGGTAAAATTTTTGATTTTAATTTTACTACAAATGTTTTCCATGTTGGAATTCTATCCTTGCCTTTTTGTTCTTACTATTTGAAAATGATCCCACAAAATTGAAACATGTCCCTTCAATCATGTACAAGAAAAATAGACCCATTTTAGATCTTCCATAGGTTCATAATAAAATAATATCTCCATGTTCATTATCTAATATATCAATTATTTATCAGTTTAATTTTTACTAAAATTGGGAGTATCCATCTTTGATTTACTTCCTATGCTTGAGATCGCTTGAATCAACCATTTCTCCATTCCTTATCTTTGTTCTTCATATTGAGCTTTTGCATGACCAATTTTATCCTTTTCATTATCAATAACTTCCTCAATATGACTACCTCTCCTCTAGGTAGTCTTCATTTCATCTAGTCTAGCAACAACTCCTCTCAGGAATTTAGCTATATTCATTGATTGAGATCCCAAACCATGAGGTCTTCCTCTTGTTGTGATATTTCTCTAAAAACATTCTCTTTTCCTCTAATTCCAAATGATATAATTTAGTAGGAGGTAAAATAAACAACAACCTCCCCTAGCAGCAAAGGATTCATGATTCACTAACACTCATAGTGTAATATTTAGTTTTGTTTTAATTTATATATACTAGAACACAAGATGAATACTAGCAAGACAATAATCCCTAGATAAAATGATGCTAGTATCAAGATAGTGCTACCACGATATTATAGTACCCAATACAACAAGGGCAAAGGATGGTGCATTTATGTTATATGATGACAATGCTTCCAAACCAAGTAACTTCCACTTGAATTACACTTCCACTTGTATGGGAAGGTGCAACCTCCACTTATACAACATGGTGCAACTTCCACTTATACAATACGATGCAACTTCCACTTATACAATACGATGCAACTTCCACTTGTATGACATGATGCAAATTCCACTTGTATGACATGATGCAACTTCTTATGACATGATGCAAATTCCACTTTTATGGTACTTATTTTTATTTAAATGATATCTTACTTGTGACTTGAATATAATTCCACTTGAACAACATCTATTCAAAATATAATGTTCCTCCACTTGAACAGTAATGAGAGTTTTTATTGATTGACATTTATCTTGCAAATGTATGTAAAGTGTATTTATGGTAATCACATATAATACGAGTTGACACAAGGTTTAGATAGTGTTCTCAAGGTCTAGAATAATAATTTCCACTAACTAGAATGATAACTTCATTTGAATAGTTCTTAGTGCACTATAACAATGCCTTGGTTTGAGTTACATCCACACTCTATCTTCTCCTTGCAATATTGAAATCCTTAGTTCCCTCCTTGGACCATTACGCTTACACATGCATAAAATAACTAGAAGCCCTTATTTTTTATTTATCCTTGCTTTTGTCGATCCCCTCTTCATACTACATGAAGGGTTTTATATATGGAAATGGTAATTACACATGACTACCAGTTACTTGCCTATAAGCCCCTGCACAATCCGATGTATGTCAAGCTTGTCAAATATAGCTACAAATATACTATAAAAGGGATCCCATACATAGTTATGGATGTGGTCAGGAATTGTAAGCCATAAGGTGCAACTAAGATAGGATGACCCCATGGTGGATGGCATTGAGTAAAAATGGATCCTTAGTAGACTACGTAAAAAGGAAAATCTTAAGCATAATAGACATGTACCTTTGGCATTCTATCTACTCTTGGAATATAGTTGGGAGTAGGTTTTGGGAAGCCTAATCTATGAGGGTGTCCCATGGATTGACTTTCCTTTTGTGTTGTTACTTTTCTACATTCTTATGTTTCCTTCGTTCCTTTCTCTGGTTTGTTGTCACTATCCTCTTTAGTTAGTGGCCATCATTTTATTGCCTCTATTGCTTCATTTTTCTTCCCATTTACTCTTGTTATTTCCTTTGTAGGTTTATCCACTTTACTTGCTATTTCCTCTTTTGATCTCCCCTCTTTTATGTTCTTCCATTGTGTTCTGCCTTGTTTTCTTTCCTTGGTCCCCCATCTTCCTCCTTTGTCTTGCAATCTCGTTTGGCTGCAATTGCTTGTCTCCTTTCTTGTCCTTCTCCTCTTCTCACATTCCTATTTGAAAGTGTTATGTACACTATATTTTTGCCTAGGTTTCCTTTTTCCACAAGTTGAAATACCTTGTGAGTCACCAAGAGTGTGGGTGAAATTTTATGCCTCTCACCCACTCTTTCATTTTGATAAGAAAATGTTGATGGCTTGTTGAATTGGATATATTTTGATGCTCGAATATCACATTGATGGTCAAGATGGCCCTCAAAGATGAAATTAAATGGCGTTCATGCTAAATCCATTAGAGCGAAAGAAAATTTTGATGGGCAAATCAATCGATTGTTGCTGCGTAAAGAACAATCCCCAAAGCTCACCCTTTGATAAAGTCAAAAATGATAGAAGGTTGGAAAAGCACCCCAATGAAATCATCCAAATTTGTTGAGTGCGAGGTTAGGTGGATAATTGGGTAGGTAAAAACTCAAAGTGGATCCCAAATCCCCACCCAAGGAATGGGTAAAAAAATGGGATGACAATGGATTTCTCCTGGGCTAATGGAAAGGACTGTGACATAGTTTGTAAGGCCTGCCCTAGCTATGGTGGAGGTTCTAGAAGCCAGCAGGAAAAGGTTTATGCCCAAACACTCACCAATCCCAATTACCTACCCCTTTGATAATATTACGCTTGGAAAAAATTTGGGAGGCTTATAGAGAAGAGGACAATCCCAATCATCTACCTAGTACAAGAATCACTACACATCAAAGGAGGAGCATCAAGAGTCCCCAAGAAGAGCATTAATGATCCCATATACCTAAGTATGAGTTGACAATGGGTGCGAAGGTGGAAATTTAAAATGCACAATTTTAGAAATAATTAATTTTAGTTCACCCACCTGAATTGAGGCCCACCAATTGGTTGAAGGGTAAAGTAGATGGAAATTTATGACCTGATAGATATTTTAGAATGATAAAAGGCTCATATTTATGCATAAGCACCTAAGACCTTTCAGATAGTTGTCATTATTCCAAGGAATAAAGTACCACCTAAATATCCATTTGCTTCAAAAGCATCTTCCTACCTAATGCCATTAATGCTTATGTTTAAATTTATTGTAAAACTTGCTATAAATAGGGGGATGCTAGTCATCCTAGAGGGTGGCTCTTTAACCATTATATTTCATATGTAAAGCTTTTCCATTTTGATAATGCAAGTCTATTACTGTTTGGTCTTCAAATTGACTCTTATGCATGAGTTTGAATATTGAGTTTATTTTTGTTAAAGTTGTTTGAATATTTTTGCAATAATTTTTCTATCTAGCTTTTGTTAGCTTTTGATGCAGTGGGTAATAGGAGATAGCAAATACAAGATGCAAAATAATATGAAAGAAAGTAAATTTGCAAGATGAATAAAATATCCTATAAATAGAAATGACGAAAATGAATACAATGTAGCTATGGAGGAAATTGACACTCCATGAACAAAGCTACTAGACTAAATTGCACCCATCACCAATATATGGTGATCTACACAACACTATGCTACTGCCTACAAATATACTTTGAGCTTCTCTATATTCTATATCTACTTTTTACAATGAGACCCTTTTTATATAGGAAGATAGGTTCCTTGGCCAACACTCTACCTAGATGTGCAAGGGATAACTTGCACATATACAACTTACACATTGACAATTGTGCATTTATTACATTACATGAAGTAACTAGATAACTTCCCCCTAAATTAATATAATGTTCTAAGTATGTACCTAGGAATGTACATTTACATGACCCAATTGATGTAATATAATCTATTTTTAACAGATTTCTTGCATCTCGTTCAATGATTCTGGAATTTAATTTCAATAGAGCACAATAAGGATAGATAAGGGTAAGGTTGGTTGATCTGTCAGGTACTTTGCTTATATTTTTAGCAATTGTGTGTATGTCTTTATGCGGCTATACATGTCCTTGTTAGTTCTAGCTATGACCTCTTTTTATCTCTTTCCTGCCCCATTTTCTCTCTTGTTTAGGCAAGTAGCTAGGACCAAGGAATCAACCTTCTCCAAATATCGATCACCCTACCTTCCCTAGGTACGGTGGTCATTCAATGTTGGTGCAGGTTTGCGAGTGATTAAGGCTTCTCCAACCCCACCTCCCCGTTAGGCCAGATTTGTGACCAAGAGAAAATTTGATGATAAATATCAAACATGATATTTAATGATATTTGGGCCTATCATAAGGTCCAACATAAGATAAAATTTGTAGTTGTTATTACCTCCCCTTTGTCTCAATCATAGAATAAGGGGCCAACAACAGAATATGGTTGCACCATAGAACCCACTATAGAGAAGACTCTCGACTTGGAATGATATAGGTTTGTTATAACTATCTATTCCACATCCCACATGGGTTGAGATCGTAGCTTCTATGTTAAAATCCCCACCTTACTTCATAGTGGAAGATGCAACCATGCCAATAAAGCACCTTCAACATATGGTTAGCTTATACACATTACACAATATTAGAGAATAGAATGTGGCTCTGAGACTATTGGTAGCATATTTCAAAGGAAAAAATACGAGTGGTATTTATCACTTACTCCACATTCAATTACTAATTAGGACCATATCCCCAACCTATTTACGGATAGATTTGAAGAGAATGTGGATGGAGTATCCCTTATGGAGTAACTAGAAGCCATAAAAAGAGCTTTGATTGAGGCCATGGATGAATTCAATACTCAATTGCAAAAAATTTGGTACAAAATTCATGATGAGATCCAAATTCCCCTAGGTATGGCCTTTATCTATTACTTGAAAGCATTCAATTTAGAAATATCCATGATGGAAAAAATTTTAGGTAAGGGAATACCCTGTCGATGTCTTATATGATAGTCATTCAAACTAAAATTGACCTCATTTACATAGGAATATTAGCTTCTAGACCTCCTATTACCATTTTTCTAAACACCCAATTACCTTACGATCCACCTTTGGATATACAACCTACAACTTTTTAGTTGAATCCTTCCTTGAACCTAGTTTTGATACAAGCACCCCTTCCTACTCTAGGCCAACCTTTCATTAATCCATAATATTCAAAGTTGTATAAGATGAATAACATGCTAAGAATGATATCTAATGATATCATAGCCCTTAAGTGATAGTAGAATATCTAAATATTCTAGTACCAAATTTTTTTGAAACCTCCCTTCTAGCCAAGCAACCAAGGTTACCCACCTCTCCTAAATGGCTACCATAGATATTTGTCCCAGTTCGATAGGAAGCCTTGTCAATCACAAATTTCAATCAAATAGTACCCATACTAATTCCTTTGTAATACTCTCCTCCCAACCTAGTAAAGGATATTGTGCATACTCATAATAATTATGGGAGAGACCCATATGATTGGAAATATCCTTATCCAAATACCTACTTTTCTCTAGATAATAATAAATGTTAGCTTCTTATCTTATCCTATGCTTAGCTCCATCAACTTGTAAAAGCAACAATGCACTAAAAAACCTCAAGAACAATAAGAGATTATGCTTACCAATGATGCCTCCTAAACCCAACCACCTTTCTTATAGAAATTCCAATAGAGATCCACACATTGAAGGAAAGCTATGAGGTGGCATTAACACAAGATTTGTCAATAATGTGCATGGGATAGGATACCAACATGTACAAAAAAATATCCCATATAAATTGAAATCCATGAGCAAATATGGTTTCCATAAGTTCTTGACAAAGAGAAATCACCTCAGCCTCACAACAAAATTCTTATTGGCTAGAGCCATGTGATTGGTACAATATTTGGCATTATGAAATTGTATAGTCATCTTTGGTATTCCACAACAGGCATGCACCCATACCAAGAACTAAAAATACTTTTCAAAACTAGACTTCCAGGAAGAGAAATTCTTGGGAAAGTTATCATGCACATTGGTTTTAGGGGTAAGAAAGTAACACTTAGGATAAATTGTCAATCTCTCTGCACACAAAAAGCATTAGAACAAGCATCTTGAGGGGGACACTTGACACCTCGTATGTCTCATCAAAAGAGGGTTAATGAAAAAGGGAAATACAAACATTTTTATTAGATCTTCAACGAGCAAGGTGAAAAGCTTCCTTAGTTTGGTAGACTTATAATAAAATATCATGTCTTGGTTGTAAAATTAAAAAACTGAACAATCATAAGTAAGGAGCACACATGCAAAGGAGCCTCAAGAACTCAAAATAAGGCTTCATCCACCCTAGCCAACAATGTTGAAGGGGAATTGTATGCACAAGAATTTATAATAGCCAAAAGGGACCTATTAACACCTTCACGTCCTTTCAATATTCTTCATTACACCATTAGGAAAAAATACCAGTAAAAGCTTTAAAGCACATAATACCATTAAAAAATGATGAAGAGAAAGTCACAACATAGCTCACAACAACAATGGAACCCAAAAAAAAAAGAATTTGTCTTCTAGGGCAAGCACTACAAAATAAGAACTCCAAAAGGACTATCAAAATATTTTTAGAGTGATATAGGGATGAAACAAGGTTATCCATTGTCACCTACTTTATGTGACCTTTACATTGACAAATTGAAGGAAAAGGTAGAAAGGATGGGAGGAGATAGATTACAATAGGCTAAATATGCAGTAAACCTTATTCTCTATGTTGATGACTTCATATTGATTGGCAAGACACTTGAAACTTTAAAAGAACATATAAAAGCTTTAAAAAAAAATCTAAATAATTTAGGATGCATGTAATCACTAGCAAGACTAAAACTATGATTTTATTTACTCAAAAAAAACAAAAGCGTCCATATAGTTTATTTGAAGGAAATAATTTAGAGGTAGTAATAGAATGCAAATACCTTGGGTTAGATTTTCAAAGAAAAATCAATTAGGGAATATGTAGGATGAAATGAATACAAGTAGGATGGAGGGCACTCTACTCATTACTAAATAGGGATAGAAAAATAGAGCTATGGGATTAGAAAACCATTATGGTCATTTTTGGGTTATTAGTTATTCCAGTTGTGTTGTATGGGTGTGAGGTGTGAGATAACAATACACCAAATTTTAAATGGATACAAATGGAGAGAATTCAAAAGAAATTGATTACAAATAAGTTTAGAGTTAAAGCTTTAGTCCCATATGAGATTTCACATGCTGAAATAGGGACTATTCCACTAGAAGCATAATTTATGATAAGGATATTAGGGTACCCAAAGAAAATAGAAAGAATGGAAGATAGTAGGTTGTCAAAACAAGTAATCAAAGATACATTAAATCATAGATAAATAACACATGGATGAAACAAAATGGAAAATGGATGAAAATTGAAGCAATAGATTTCATGAGGTTCCAAACTCGTAAAAAATTAAACAATATGTGAGGGAAAATTTTTGACCTGTCATGTGGACTAAAAATTTAGGAAGGAAAAAATAGTTTTACATTAACGAGTTCAACCCAAATTGTGAACATACACAAAATAAGTACGTATATGCAAATATTAAATGGAAGGAAAAAATTTTTAAAGCCCAAAAAAGATCCAGTTTATGCCACATTAGATGCAAAACTGGGAGATGGACAATTTCTGAATAGGCATGGTCAAAATGAATGTGTCTTTTGTATAACATGAGTTTTAGAGACCAAAAAAGAGTTTGTCATGGAATGTGAAGCCTACAAGGACATCATGATTGCATATGAGGACACTCTAAAAGTAAACTCGCTAATAATATTTTTTAAGGAAATGAGAATATAAAAAAAAAATGATTTCTTATCAAAATCAACTATAGAAAAAACACATTCCAATAGATGATAAGAAGAATGATGAGATTTTTGACTTTTATGAACAATTTTTTTTGGTATAGTATTAAATTTTAAAACTTTGAATAAGAGATCCAAAGTTTGAATCCAAAAGAAAATAGGATTATACACCATACCCATATTGTATTCAAGTTTTTAGTCCCATAAACTATTTTGGTCTCATGGACATAGTTAAAATTATTTCAAATTCAAACCTTAAACATTTTATTTGGAATTTCAAAGTCTTTGTATTGTTGAGTGCATAATATATTAACTTTATGTCAAAAACCAAGTCTGGCCCGTTAAAAAATATAAGTAATAATTCAATCCATTTCATTCTTACAACTTAAAAAAAAAGTTTTGATTGGGTCCTCAACCCAAATACAAATTCTCCTACCTGGGTACCATTAGTTACATCAAGCTATACATTTCAAATTCAAACCTTTAACCTTCTATTTCAAATTTTGAAGTCTTATTTTTTAGCATTTAATGAAGTTTTAATATGTTAACTTCATGTCGAATCCTAGCTCTACCCATACTTAATAATTCATTTCATTTTTACAACTTAAAAAAAAAAAACTTCTCAAATCCAATATAAAAATTATAAGAAATATAACTAATAATTTAATTCATTTCATTCTTACGGATTAAGAAAAATGTTGATTAGGTCCTTAAACCAATTTAAAACTCTTCCACTTAGGTACCACTAGTTACATCAAGATATACAACCCTTTTGGTGTTGTTGAGATTTGAACCTTGAAGTGGGCTACATCATCCATATGTCTCAACTTGACCATTCTTACAACTTTTTATCTTATATTTAAATCATTTTAATAATAAACATAAGGCTTTATAACTTTAAAACTTACTATATTTAACTTTTAACATATATGAAGATCAAACATATTCATCATTTTGTACTTCTACTTCTTTAAACTTTATTTAATTTTATCGAATATTTAAATATATATTTTCATAAAAATAATAACAATTATTTAAATTAATATTTGCATCTAATTTTAATATATAAAATAAAAGTAATTTATAAATATTTCAATTAAGATGATACAATAAAAATATTATTAAAAAATATACATAATAATTATATCATATCATTTTGTGCTATTAGAAGTTCATTGTATAGTGGAGACACTTGTATTGTGTTATCAATTTGGTAGACATTTTTTTTTTTTATTTAGGTAGTGTGATAAAACCCTACAATCGACACATAGGGTTGAGTAGTTCCCTCCTAGCCATGACCCCTCGTCAAGAGCTACGTTTATGAATAGGGATATTAACACGCAGTTACACACATACAACAGTTTGAACCTTGGGCCTTCTACAGAAGAGCCAAATCCCAAACAGTTGCATTGTCCCTTGAAACATTTGGTAGACAAAGTTACTTTACCCTCAATTTAAACCTTATATATATATAAATAAATAAATAAATAAATAAATAATTTTTTTAAATATTATATTAAACCAAGATTATTTGAAAATGTTATATTAAAAACTTAAAAACATTTTTATTACAATTAAAAAATAGGTTCTTTAAATTGCACTTGGGGGTGCAGCGCAACAGTTGAGACTTTGGCTCTTCTTTGAGATATCCAAGGTTCAAACCGTGGCGTGGGTGAGCATGTGAAGGGGTGGGTGTGTGGTGGCTTTGTGTTAAATTTCCTATTGATAAGTATAGCTCTCGACTTTACCGAGGGGTCATGGTTGGAAGAAGACTACTTAGCCCTGTACGTCGGTCACAGGGGTTTCTCATAATAACCAAATCTAAAAAAAAAAATTCTTTAAATTAACACCCATATTTAATTTTAGTATAAATAAGTATATATATAAAATTAAAAAAACAGGTTCTTTAAATTAATACCCATATTTAATTTTAATTTGAATCAATAATTTTTAAATTTTGATTAATATATTAATAAAAATTTAAAAACTATTGATTCAAACTAGGGTGTGGGCGAGTGTGTGAGGGTGTGGGTGTGTGGTGGTTGTGTTAAATTCCCTGTTGATAAGCATAGCTCTCGTCTTTATGAAGGGTCATGGTTGGGAGGAGAATGAGTGTGTGAGGGGGTGGGTGTGTGGTCGTTGTGTGTTAAATTATTTGTTGATAAGAATAGCTCTCGTCTTTATGAGGGATCATGGTTGGGAAGAGACTTTTTAGCCATATGACGTTGGTCGTAGGGATTTCTCACACTAACCAAATAAAAAAAAATATTGTATAAAAATAAAACAAAAAAAAAATAAAAAAATAAATAAATAAATAAATATATATATATATATATATATTTTTTTTTTTTATATATATATATATATATATATATAATTTGGTTTCTCCTACGACCAAAGCACAGGGCTGAGTAGTATCCTCCCAATAACCCCTATAAAGCTGAGAGCTGTGCTTATCACTAGATAATTTAACACAACCACCACACACTCGCCCACGTCACGGTTTGAACCTTGTACCTCCCAAAGAAGAGCCAAAGCCTCAATAGTTGGTGGACAATATAAAAATTAATTAACTTTAAATATTTTAGAAAAATCAAGATATAACACTTTATGCATTCAATGGTATTAGTTCAACTTATTAATCTCTTTGAAATTTAAGAAAAGACTTAGGTTTACATTTGTATGCATTTAATAGTATTAAGTACAATTTGTTAATATTTTTGAATTTTGAGAAGAAGACTAAGATTTACATCTTATCAATTAAATTCTTAAAATTTTAAAAAGAAAACTTAGGTTTATTTTTATTTTTTGATTTGGTTAGTGGTGAGAAACCCCTACTACCAATGCTCATTGGGTTGAGCAAGTTCCTCCCAACCATGACCCCTTATAAAACAAAGAGCTATGCTTATAAATAGGGACTTTAACACACACAACCATCACACACCCACCTCCTCAAACACTCTCCCATGCCACGATTTGAACATTGGACCTCTAGGAGAAGATCCAAAACCCAAACCCCAAACTGGTGTGCTCTCGGCGTGACAATATAAAAATTAATTTAACTTAAAATATTTTAGAAAAAATAACACTTTATGCATTCAATGGTATTAGTTCAACTTATTAATCTCTTTGACATTAAAAAAAACTTAGATTTAGATATGTATGCATTTAATAGTATTAGTTCAATTTATTAATATTTTTTGACTTTTGAGAAAAAGACTTAGGTTTTACATCTTATAAATTAGCTTCATAAAATTTAAATAAGAAAAATAAGTTTAAATTAATTTTATTTATTACCCAGGTGTTGTAGGTGAGTTGGAGAGGAGAGGGCAATCTTCCAAGGAAGGTACAGGTACCAGGTTCGAATCTCCACCCTACCAAAAAGTTGAATTGGGTATCCAAAATCCAATTGATAATGTTGGTGCGGGCAGGGCTAGGTGCGACTCCGGGTGACTTTGACGGTATAGAACCCCCTGTTCATGGTTTCTCAAACCAAGGCGGCCCCGCAAGGGGTTTTCGCTTAAAAATATATATATATATATTTATTTATTTCTTTAGTGGTGAGAAACTCCTATGACCAGACTAACTACAGTCTCATCCTAACCATGACCCCTCATAAAATCGAAAGCTATGCTTATCAACAGGAAATTTAACACACATCTACCACACATCCACTCCCTCACACACTTGTCCACACCACGGTTTGAACTTTGGACATCTCGAAGAAGAGCCAAAGCCCGAAAGGTTGAACCTTGGACCTCCTAAAGAAAATCCAAAGCTCGAATGGTTGCGTTGTCTCTCAAGACAATATAAAAATTAATTTAACTTAAAATATTTTAGAAAAAGTAAGATATAACACTTCATACATTCAACGGTTTTAGTGCAACTTATTAATCTCTTTGAAATTTAAGAGAAAACCCCAAGGGCTAGGTGGATTAGTAAGTGTAGGTGTGGCAAGGCACTTATCAAGAAGAGACCTAGGTTCAAACATTGGGGAAGTCAACGCTTTGCGAAAAGACCTACGTTCAAACCTACGTTCAAACCTTGGGGAGAAGTCAACCTAGGTTAAAACTTAGGTACGAACCTGGAGCGACCGATGGTTCCCATCTCATGTTGGGTCAACAAGAATAAGATGAATAAGTTTGTTGGAAGCAGTTCTTGTGGTTTGAACCCTGCACTAACCTGTTACTAAAATAGTGGTTGTAACCAACTCTCCTATGTAATAAAAAAAACATTTAAAAAAATGACTTAGGTTTACATCTGTATGCATTTAATAGTATTAGTTCAATTTATTAATCTCTTTGACATTTGTTACTAAATAGTGGTTGTAACCAACTCTCCTATGTAATAAAAAAATATTTAAGAAAATGACTTAGGTTTACATCTGTATGCATTTAATAATATTAGTTCAATTTATTAATCTTTTTAACTTTTGAGAAGAAGACTTAGGTTTACATCTTGTCAATTAAATTCTTAAACTTTTAAAAATAAAACTTAGGTTTAATTTTTTTTAATTTGGTTAGTGGTGAGAAATCCCTACGACGACGAACGCAAATGGCTCAACGAGTCTCCTCCCAACCATGACCTCTCGTAAAGCCGAGAGCTATACTTATCAATAGGGAATTTAACACACACCCACCCCCCACACATTCGACCACGTGATAGTTTGAGCCTTGGACCTCCCGAAGAAGAGCCAAAGCCCAAACTGATGCGTTGTCCTCAAGAAAAAAATTAAGATATATCACTTTATACGTTCAATGGTATTATTAATCTCTTTAACATTTAAGAAAAAGACTTAGGTTTACATGTGTATGCATTTAATAGTATTAGTTCAATTTATTAATCTTTTTGACTTTTGAGGAGAAGACTCAAGTTTACATCTTCTCAATTAAATTCTTAAACTTTTAAAAAGAAAATTTAAGTTTAATTTATTTTTTTATTTGGTTAGTGGTAAGAATCCCTAGGACAAGGCTAAGTAGTGTACTCCCAACCATGACCCCCGTAAAGTTGAGAGGTATGTTTATCAACAGGGAATTTAACATACCACCCCCACACACTCGCCTGTCCCGCGGTTTGAATTTTGGACCTCTCGAAGAAAAGCCAAAGCCCGAACAGTTACGCTGTCCTCCTTTGAACGATCTAAATCTTTTCAAACATATAATCTTATTAAATTATACATACATAATCACCAAAATATCATAAAACTAGTTTTTGTAACCGGTTAATGTGATGTTGCAAGTCTAGTGGCATATTTCATGATTGGAATTTCGTTCCACGTTAATACCCATCTATCTTGTTAGTGTAGTTTGTAAGTAATTCTACATTAACTGGGACTTGAGTGGTTTATAAACTCCAATGCTTGCCATACTCTTTGCCAATGAGGTAGTAGGCTTAAAGGTGCAAGTCCTTGATCCCACTATTTGGGATCATCGAATTTGAGTATGTGTGTGGAGAGCTGGTCCTCTTACTTTGTAACCTGTTAATATGATATTAGTTCCACGTTAATACTATTTATCTATATAATTATAAATAAATTTAATTTTATTTAATTCCACGTTAATATTATCTATCTGTATAATTATAAATAAATTTAATAATAATATTATATTATCAAATTTTAAAAATAATAATGAAATCCTCTCATTTAACTCTAATTTTCATATCCTAATCTAATGGCATATTCCTTGATTAAAATCATTTAGTTTCACATTAATATCTATCGATAAACTAATTTAAACATGCTGTAAAAGGAGTTCCCAAGTGGAGCTGGTGGCATCGACCAGAGTCGTGCAAGATCTTAAAAATATTGACAGTGTTAAACATAATTGACAGGTGTCGGGGAGACGGAGGTCTCCACTGCTATCAGTTCACGTATCTGAGAATGACCTTCACCCTCCCTCACCCAACTCTCAAAGATATTTAATCGTACAGACTTTAAAATTGTAAATAAATGTAAGGGTTGAATTTAAGAATAAACAAAAACAACATTTTTCTTATAACTTATAATATTTAAATCCTTAAAAACTAAATTCGTTTAAATCAATTTAATTTCATGCATGAACGACAGCTACCGGCCATGGCATATTTAAACGCCCGGGTGCTCGGCTGCATAACAATTCCCATAAACTCTCAGCTGCAGGCAACATGGCGCATCCCATGGAAGACGCTAGTGAGGAAAGCATCTTCGGATCTCTGACGAGCGAACAATTCTACCGCAAGCACCACGTCGTCCACGAGGAATCCTTCATGAAAAACAAGCGCGGCATGAAGATCTTCACGCAGTCGTGGCGCCCCGAGGAAGCACCGACAGCGCTCCGTGGCCTGGTGGCGATGGGCACGGCTTCATGGACTCCAGCGGGTGGTTGTTGGAACTGACGGCCATCGGCATCGCCAAGCAGGGCTTCTGCGTGTGCGCCCTCGACCACCAGGGCCACGGCCTCTCCGAGGGCCTCCGCAGTCACATCCCCGATATAAACCCCGTTGTCGACGACTGCATTCAGTGCTTTGACGCCGCCCGGGCTCGAAACCCGGGGCTGCCGGCGTTCGTCTACGCGGAGTCAATGGGCGGCGCCATCGCCCTCCTCATCCACCTCCGTCAACGGGGCGCCTGGGCGGGCGCGGTGCTCAGCGGCGCCATGTGCGGGATATCCGCTAAGTTCAAGCCCCCCTGGCCGCTGGAGCACCTGCTGCCCAACGTGGCGTGTGCTGCGCCAACGTGGCACGTCGTGGCCACCAAGAGGATCTCTACCGTGGCGTGCAAGGAGACGTGGAAGCGCCGCCTCGCAATAAAGAACCCCCACGCCATCCGCGTACGGCCACGTGACGCCACGGCGCTGGAGCTCCTGAGGGTGTGCAGGGAGCTGCAGGGGCGCTTCGCTGAGGTGGCGCTCCCGCTGCTGATTGTGCACGGCGGCGATGACATGGTGTGCGACCCCGACTGCGTTAAGGCGTTGTATGAGGAAGCCGGGAGTACGGACAAAACGCTGAGAATCTACGAAGACATGTGGCACGGGCTGGTTGGTGAGCCCAAGGAGAACGTGGACAGGGTTTTCGGGGAGGTATACGCCTGGTTCCGAGAACGGGCAGACAAGGCTAGAGAAGCACGGTAATCTCTAGGGGCGCCTTATATCTAAATAAAATGTATGTTAATAAACCGAATGTCATCTCCAAGCTCCGAGGATTTTATCCGGATTTAATTAAATCCTCTTCTATGTTTCAATCACAGAATGGAGATAGACTTAATTTTCGAGTTGAATTACTTCCGCTTCATGCTGCTCTGCTTAATTATTTCAGTTCTCGTAAAATCAGCTGAAATTAGAGAGAATAGAATTGTGAGTGTTGCCACATTTTAAGTCGATTAACGTTGCAGTTTTCGTGCTTCGAAACTGGCATGCCTGAATTTTGAGGGGCAACATTGCTGTTACGAAAATTTGCAGTGACGTACTTCAACTGTCCCGTGCAAGTTTAAGCGTTCGCCGATTAAATTGTTTGAGGGTGATTATATACTTCAAAATATATATATTCTTCTTTTTGTTTATAATGAGGTAGGTTACTTATTTGGGTCAAGCGCCTCGAATTACAGACAAGGAGCGAAATTTTGCACACTCCCACATAACATCTTTACCTCCGTTTAATTCTTGAACGTGAGCATTTTGTGTGTTTCTGATAATTGCAGATATTGTTTATTTAATATTTTATAATTATTAAAATATGATTACAATTTTATCTTACAAAATCTAAACGCTACTTTTGTTTAATAATTACAAAAATTTTAGTGTCAAGTCTATTCATGGAAGTGCCAAGTCTAGCCAGATTACAATGAAGTTAATAATCAATAAGAAAATATATATTTATATATTTATTCATTTAATTATATATATTTATTGATTTGTTTAGTGTGAAAAATCTTAATGACTAACGTACAAGGCTGAGCAGTCTCCTCCCAACCATGATCCTTGGTAAAGTGGAGAGCTATACAATTTAACACAAAGCCACCACACACCCACCCCCTCGCACACTCCCACTCCCGAGGTTTGAATCTTGGGCCTTCCCATTAAACCATAACAGTAAAATTTTAAAGATTAATTATTTTAAATTGATTAAACTAAGTATTAAGTATTATGATTATTTAACATGAATATAATCTTGCAAGTTTTTATATTTTTATTTGACTACATTAAAAATAGTTGTCTCTCTACAACATAAAATAATATAAATTAATAGTGCTATTAATAGGAATTAAAAAATAA
Organism: Wollemia nobilis; assembly: GCA_028583015.1. Lineage (NCBI taxonomy): Eukaryota > Viridiplantae > Streptophyta > Pinopsida > Araucariales > Araucariaceae > Wollemia > Wollemia nobilis. The sequence goes on along the minus strand of JAQPPZ010015863.1, from coordinate 4,715,791 downwards.
AATAAAGGCATTAAAATAATAAATAATTGCACATTATGCATGGTATTAGAAAAAACTATAATCAGCAATTAGCTATGAGATTAATAAAAATTATTAAGAAGAGGAGAAATTAGAGGAGGAAAGATTTAAAAGTTTAAGAGGAGGAAAAATTAAAAATATTTAAATAGAGTTCAATAAAAGAAGAGTTAAAGAAAAGAAGAAAATCAATTAGGGAAGGAGACATTTAAAAGGTTAATAAGGTTGTGATTAGATTTGATGTTATAGATAATAAATTTCTACCTTATAGTTAAAATTAAGGAAGATTTAAAGATAAAAATAAATTAAGGGAGGAAATATTAAAATTTTAAGAGGATTGTGATTGGATTGGATGTTGAAAGCATGAAATTTTAAATTTATAGTTAAATTGAATAATAGTTGAATAAAGAAGAGTAAAAAAATATGTCAATGATGTGTGAAATTGAAACTTAATTATCATAGTAAGAAAATTCTATTACTAATGCAAAAAATAATCAATATAGGGTAAATATCCATGAATTTAAAGATTAGACCATGATTGGCTCTATATAAGGTTAATTCTTCTACAATCTTCTCCTCAATGACAATATTTGACCTTGATTCCAACAAAACAAAAAATATAAGACTTAAAACTTATATTTTCAAATTTATTATCAACCCATTGATAAAGATTTAAATAAGTAACATGGATTTATAAATCATTGAAATATCCAATTATCATTAAATTATAATAAACAGTAACCTTATTAACTTAAAACCAAATATTAAAATGAATCAAAATTCCATTATAAAAATCTAATGAAAATCAATCAAACAAAAGTATATAAAATTTTTGAACCTTTATAAACTCTAAATATGAGAGGCAGATTATCAAACAAGTGTTAATTGAATTAAACTTTAATATTATCTATTTTGTCACTATATTTTTTATCCATTATTTTGATGCAACCAAGTATCCTATGACAAATAAAACTAAATATTGAAGCCAATCAAATCAAATGTCTATAAAATTCCTTTTAAGTTGAATATTCTTAAAAATTATACTCTCCATGTCAAGTAAACTATTCAACAAGTGTCACTTGTTTAAGTGAATATTATTAAAAATTATACTCCCCATGTCATGTAAACTATTCACTTGTTTGAATTAAATGCCTTGGTCTGAGAGACCATGAACAGAGGATTCTACACCGTAAAATTCACCTGGGAGTCACACCCGACTCTGCTTGCACCAACATTATCAATTGGATTTTGGATACCCAATTCAACTTTTTCGTAGGGTGGAGATTTGAACCTCCGACCTTCCTTGGAGGATTACCCTCTCCTCTCCAACTCACCTACAACACCTTGGTGAATTAAATTTTAGTATTATCAAACATAAAAATTTAATTAATTATTTTTAAATTAGATATATAGTATTGAAAGAGGTCTTATTAGTGTTATATTGTAATTATATATAAAATATTATAATGCCTTCATTATTATTTACGTATTATTTTATAAGGTTCTATCCTAGGTATAACCTAGATCCCCAAAATTTTAATTGATGAAGATGGGGCAAATACCATTTGATATTATTAAAACATAATTGTAATCTACCTTAATTAATAAATGTTGAAGAGGGGATTTTACACTCAAGTTTAGATATTAGATTGTTTAGGATTTATATTAGTTTTTTAATGTTTTTAAAATAAAAATTTATTAATTTTTATGATTATTATTTTATTAATTATATAATATTGAAATAGTTATATTTGTATTATATTAGGATGATTTTTAATTATTTATATAGAATTAAAATGAGTTTTGTATATTATATTATGTTTTTATATTGATTATATGGAATTGAAACAAGATCTTATGGTAGAAATTTTGTGAGCCAAACATATTTGCTAGTTGGACTTAAATTTGTCTGTGAAGGTTGAGATTTAGTACTCCTTTTCAATTTGTATGTGGATATTTGTATTTGAATCTAGATCTCACCCAGGTGTTTTAGGTGATTTGGAGAGGAGAGGGCAATCCTCCAAGGGAGGTCCCAGGTTCAAATCTCCACCCTACCAAAAAGCTAAATTGGGTATCCAAAATCCAATTGATAATGTTGGTGCGGGTAAGGTCGGGTGTGACCCTCGAGTGAATTTGATAGTGTAGAACCTCCTGTTCGCGGTCTCTTAGACCAAGGCGGATTCGAAAGGGGTTTTTTTTGCTTAAAAAATAAAAAAATTTAGATCTCTATAAAATTTTAGTGCTTGTCCATAAGATTAAGTTTTCCAATGAGATTTAGGTTTATAATAATATAATATTTCTTATTTTTTAATCATTATTCCAAACCTATAGGTAACCTTTATAAGGTTTTTTTAATTTGGTTTATAATATTTAAATATACCTCATTAACCATTCGTTAAAAAAATATATATTTAAATAAATAATTAGTATTTAATAATTTTTTCATCACGTAAACCAGGCATCTCAATATCCAATGGTTTATTTTTGGAGGTATAATTATTTATAGAATTATATGTCAAATAATTATAGACAACTCTCATCCCTAACCTTGATAAATATAAGGGATCTTTTAAGACCAATATTAGGAACATCAAATTTTTTTGTTTATTTTTTAATTTCACACGAACCATTATACTTTACATAAATATAATCAAATTGAGTTCATTTATTAGCTTTAACTTATTGCAATTAATTAACTACTCAAGTGCAAGATAATACTAAAATTTTCAATTTGTTCAATTTTAATGTAGTCTTTCGTATAAAAAAATTGAAATATATTTAATTTCTCAATATGCACCTCCAACATACTTGCAAAAAATACACCTTTCATATGTTTTAATCACGGGACTTTGCTCTAAATTTTTTTTATATTTTTTATTTTCTTGTTGTTCCCTTTTAAGGTTATTTTTTTTCTTCTTCATTACTCTCTTAAATTGGTTTTGAACCCATGATAAATCCATTTTATAGTATAATAAAAATTTAAAACAATTATGAAGATAAACAATATTAATCCAATTTCTAAAATTTTATACTATCTAAGCATGTTAATGCATAGAATTATCCTTTCGCATGGTACCATTAAGTTTAAACTTCATACCATTAAAAGAGGAAGTACTTCTATTATACTATCTATGTAAACCTTTCAATCATATTATATTATTTTGTAATTCTCCAGGTTTAATATATAAAATATGAAACACTTGTCCTATGCTATCTATTTGGTAGATAACACTTGTGTTGTGCTATCTATTTGTTAGACATAATTACTTTATTCTCACTTTAAAATTTTAATAAAATATTTTTATTAAAATTAAAAAATAGGTATTTTTTAAATTAATACTCAGATTTGCTTCTAATATATATATATTTTAAAACATTTCAGTCAAAATTAAAAATTATTATCCGCCCATGTAGAGGAGTTGGAGAGCAAGCGGGTAGTTAAAATTCTTTAGTTGAAAATCGAGAGGCCCCAGGTTCAAATCTCTCCCCTCACATGATGCGGATATGCTATGTACATAAATGGTTACAAATAATAATTAAACAATATATATATATATATATATTATGTCTCATATGTGAACAAAGATGGTTACAAATAATAATTAAACCAAAAAACAAATAAAAAAATATTATGTCCCATATGTGAACAAAGATGGTTAAGGTTTTCCCTAGGTTCAAGGTTCAAAACGCAACTTGTGTGTAATTGCTCATTCCAAGCATGATGGTGTACCTTGTGTGTTAACAAATAAAAATAAAATCTATAACATGAAAATAAAATTAATTTAATTTAAAACATATAAAATAATATATTAAACAAAATATTTAATATATTTAATAATATTTATTTAACTTATTAAATTCTAACTTTTTTAAAAATTTTAATTTTTCTTATTAGTAAATACTTCTTGAACGCATCCCCTTCAAGTTGAACCTGGGTTACATCATTGATAATGCAAATGGCTCGAGTCTCATCATCTATAATAATTCTTTCACTTTTAAAAAAAAACTTAAGTTTAAATAAGATTAAACCAAACATAAATAATAACCATAATAACCTTATCAAACTCATACATAATAACCAAACTAAAAGGAGAGGAGGGCCTCGATTGCTATGACAGTGTGAACGGGAAAACGAGTTCGCCCCATTGAGAGAGACCTTCACCCTCTTCCATCCACTCTCACATCTATTTAATAGAGTCTAATAGTAAAACTTTATCACATTGAATAGAACTATTAAAAATTATGTAAAAATGATTGAATATCTACAGATTATTATAAACAAACGTTCTCTATAAAAATCCACTTATTAAATATTATTTATTTATTTATTAAATTAAATATCTCAGCGGCGTCATGTGCGGATTCTTGGCCAAGTTCAAGCCCCCTGGCCCCTGGAGCACCTGCTGCCCGTCGTGGCCTGGGCTGCGCCTACGTGGCAAGTCGTTCTCATTCAGACGATGTCCACCGTGGCGTGCATGGAGACGTGGAAGACGACACTTTGCATTGAAGATGGCAATTTACACACAAGACGACATGCCCTCGCTCTCCCTATGACGACAACCTTTAAGTCGGTGGAGGACAGCTAAGTTAAAGACGACCGGTTTAATCAGCTCAATCAATGACGTCTTTCCATTGTGACGGAACCAGTAATCTCGTCGACATTCACAGACGAAACTCTCGTCGACAGTTGAATTTCATTTCCCAAACAACGATCTCGCTCGACGGCAAGGCTTGACTGCAATCTCTTGTCGGTGAATCTCTAGACGGCTGGGCAATTTCAATGGTGCGCTCTCGAATGGTTTCTCCTTGACTCTGACGTTCTCCCTTGCAACCTACACACAAACTCGGCAACAACACAAATGCAGTTTGCAAAATTTGATTTTCAGAACGTTGGAATATCATGAAATGAACAGCAGAGTTTTATTATAGATGAACTTGTTGGATTACAAGTCACGTTTTACTCACTTCTCTGCCATTCGTTCCATTCCATCCAAACCCCCTCGTAGACACTCATTTTACTTATTTAAACTTCAAACCTTATTTAATTTTATTGAGTATTTAAAAATATGTTTTTATAAAAATAAATAACATTTAATTAAATTGATATATTTATATAATATTAATAATAATATATTATTTTGTACTTTTGGAAGTTCATTGTATAAAGGAGGAAGCACTTGTATTGTGTTATCTATTTGGTAGAAATAGTGTTTTTTTTTTAAAATCTGAGTAGTGGTTTAAACCACTACGACCGAGCATTCCCCTCCCATCCATGATAAGCCTGAGATAGGGAATTAATACACAACCACACAGAGCTATGCTTATGAAAAGGAAATTAATACACAACCACACACCACGGTTTGAACCTTGGACCTCTTGAAGAAGAATCAAACCTCAAATAGTTGGGCTATCCCATAAACATTTGGTAGACATAATTACTCTACCCTCAACTTAAACCTTATATATATATATTATTTTAAAAATATTATATTAGACCAAGATTATTTGAAAATGTTATATTAAAATATTTAAAACATTTTTATTACAATTGAAAAATAGATTCTTTAAATTAATACCCACATTTAATTTTAATATAAAAATATATATTATTTAATTTTAATATAAAAATATATATTTTTTAATCAAATTTTAAAAACTATTATATAAAAATAAAAAATAATATAGAAATCAATTTAACTTAAAATGTTTTAGAAAAAGTAAGATATAACACTTTTTGCATTCTATATTAGTTCAACTTATTAATCTCTTAAAATGTTTTAGAAAAAGTAAGATATAACACTTTTTGCATTCAATGGTATTAGTTCAACTTATTAATCTCTTTGACATTTAAGAAAAAGACTTAGGTTTACATTTTGTTTGCATTGAATAGAATTAGTTCTATTTATTAATCTCTTTGACTTTTGAGAAGAATACTTTGGTTTACATCTTATCAATTAAATTCTTAGACTTTCAAGAAGAAAACTTAGGTTAAATTTTTTTGGATGAAAAAGTCATTATATTAATAAAATAATGCCTAATAATAAAACAAAATGGCAAGTGGGATTAGCACACCATGTAAACCAACACACTAACCACCGTGGTTAGGAGTACGTAAGAGTGTTAGAAACCATCCACAAAAAGTCAGATAACAACTGCCAAAATAGTGTTAAATATGCACTAAGAAAGAAGGGAGTTGAGAAATCACTGTCAGGTGGAAGGCTTGAAGTTTTCCTCCATAAGGTCATAAGTCCAGCCAACGGTTGAAGAAGTCGAATCCCCCAGCCATTAGTAGTAGTACCACTAATAGTACAAGTCTATGCATTTGGTACAATTGCACCCCAACCAGGGGCATCATCTTGCTCAAGAGGCCGAACATCCCAACAAGAGGCCAGGCGATACGGGCCTCTAGCTCAAGATTCTCCACATTTGCACTATAGGAGGGGGGGCTGGGACCAATGTTTGGTAGTAGAGGGTTGTGGCTGGCGATGGGTCCCTCGATGAGTCGACAACCGATACCTAGAAGGAGAACTAAGAGGCACACAACTTATAGTGCAGGGCACATTCCCATAATGATCCATGAGGGTACTTAAGTACTGCAACTCCACATGTACCTTTTCAACTTGTACTTGAATATGTAACCAACAATCAAAGAATATAGTATATTTATCAAAAATAGAGAAGACACACTTGACATATTGCTAAGAAAAAATAGTTCTATTTTGGGACTTCCAAAATAAAACATGGCACCAATTCTAAAAATATTCCAAACAACACCCAAGTTGAAGGAAAAAGCAATAGGATCACCCAAAATAGCATGCACCCAGGTAAAATCCTCTTGCATAAAAGGTCTAAAAATTTCAAGAAGCCACTCTTAGGTCGACTGAGCCTAATCACAAAACCAAAAAATATGCAGTAAATATTTTTCTTATTCGCAAACCGGGAAAATGGGATTATGAACACCCAGATGCTTGAGCCTATTACCAACAGGCAACCCCTGGTGCAAGAGGATCAAGAAAAAAAAACTTTGTTTAGCTTCAATATAAGTAGCCCAAGCAATATGAAACCTCTTATTCCACAGGGAGGGAAGAGAGACTAAGTCTCATCTCATAGTGAGCTTATCAACCATTGAAACTTGCGGGGTGAACCATTTGTAACCTAGATGAGCTTTATATTACAAAATAGGAAGCTCCCCAGGCCAACACTAATATGACCACCAACATTTTTGAAAATGCTTATGTAGTTTGAACCAAATAGAAAATGGAATACTATCAATAACCACCTCATAAGTATCTCTATCACCAGGTTTTTAATTATGAATTTGACAAAAACTTTCCCAGGGTATCCAAATCCTGCTATGTTGGGAGAAGAAATAAAAAATGGAAGCAATACCATGCATATAGAACCTCTACGCTCTGACTCACTACACCAAATCCAAGGGATATCCCTTCCAAGTGATAACAGGAGACCACCAAATATTCATGGAAGGCAAAGAGGCACCTACTTTGCAGAAAATCCCTTTCCAACTGATCTAGGGTTTGAAGGCCTCCCAGGCTTTGCAAATACTCTAAATGATAAAATAACCTTTAACTTTAACAAGGATATGGGCTGTAAGAATGGATAGCAATCCCACCCCTTTCCAAATTTTCTCCCCCTGAAGCAAACCAGAAGAAATGCAATGCCTGACCAGAACTTTCCAATATTCATCCCCAATTAAAGATCGGGTGATCCATTTAGCACAAAGGGTAAAACCTTGTTGGTGATAATCAAACAAACCCATGCCTCCACAGTCCTTTGGAAAACAAAAAATTTGCCAGGCTACAAGATGAAAACCTCATTTTATTGGGCCTTTGACCCACAAGAAATCTCTCATAAGCTTATCCAGATTTTTATAACAAGATTTGGATGGAACTTAGCAATATGAATAATAGACATGGGTAGTAGCTAAAACCTTAGAACAAATCTAAATTTCCTGCCAGAGAAAGTTTCTTACTAGTCTAGTAAGAAAGATTCTTGTCCACTTTATCAATAACATACTGCCACAATTGTGTAGAGGAACCACGAAACACAAAAAAAATCCAAGAAATTTAAGCACCTCATCGGGTTGAATTCAATTTCATTGAAAATGATGCAACTAGCATGGAATATGGGATTGAGATTGCCAAAAATATGAGGATTTTTCCATTGAATAGAAGAACCAGAGTCTAAATAGAACACCTCTAAGCAACTAATAGTTGAGGAAAGGGATTTCTCATCTTATCAAAGCATTAAAAAAGAATCATCAGCAAAATGACCATTGACCAACTGACGATCAGAATTGGGGAGAGCAATACCCCTAATTAATCCTTGATCCACATTATGGGCCAAAAAATAGCCAAAATCCCTTGTAGCAAGAAAGAAAAGATATGGAGCAAGAGGGCACCCTTGTCTTACAGAATGATCAAGAGAAATTTACTGAGATTGACTATTATTCAAAGTAAGAATAGCTAAAGCATATTGAAATAACATAAGAACGGTTCTACAAACACTGGCCCAAAGCCCAAAGCTTGAAGCATGGCATTGATCAAGTACCACTCCATATTATCATAGGATTTCTCAAAATAAATCTTAATGAATAAAGCATCTTGTTTAGAATTTATTGCCCACTCCATAGCTTCCCAAATAGCAGGAACATTATCAAAAATGTATCTTCCCTGATCAAAGCCAGTTTGTTTAGGTCTAACAATGAAAGGCAGGAGAGATTTAAGCTTAAGTGCAAGGGCTTTGGAAATAATACTATAGGTCACATTAAGTAGGGTGATCGACCTCCAATTAGTGATGATCTTAGGGTCTCCAGACTTAAGAATAAATTTAACATTACCTTGGTTAATAATAGAACCTAGTGAACCACATTGAAGGGCTTCAAGATACACTTTGTGGAGATCAAAACCAAGCATATCCTATAATTATTTATATAATTCACATGAGAAGCCATCAAGACCAGATGCATTATCATTGGCCATGAATGACAAGGCATTTGTTAGATCTTCTAGATAAATATGAGGGTCACAGAATATCATTTGCTTAGGAGAAAACTTGTTGGGGACAACAACGATACAATCAGTAAGAGATTGCCTTCTAGCATCATCAAGGGGTTAAGAAGAAAAAAAACTTTGATGTTGTGAAACAAAGGCTTTGACAATGTCTCGAAGGTCTGTGAATCTCTGCCCATTAACTTGAATGGCTTGAAATTAGGAATACTGGACAAGAGGTCTGAGGCGTTGAAAAAAAACTTTGGTCACTCTCTCCCCCAACTTTGAGCCAATGCATTCGAGCACGTAATTGAGCACCCTTGGCTTCATACAAATCAACTTTTTTTAGCTCATATCAAATGGAAGAAACTTGAGACTGAGAAAGAGAGCTAAAATGAGAGGCTTCAAGCCTAAGATAGGCTTTGGATAGTGATGCAGGAGCATCCGGCGACAGCAGGGCAATCTTGCATCAACCAAAATTTTCTAAGTATTTTGTTGTATTTTCTTTACAAAGGTAGAAGATTTTACAAAGGCGAAAGTTTTGTCACGATATCGCGACGTCGCGAAATCGTGACATCAAATGGAGACCAAGGCACGGCAAAATTTTTGTCACGATATCGTGACATCAAATGGAAAGCGAGGCGAGGCGAAAGTTTTGTTGCGATATCACGACGTCGTGAAATCACGACATCAAATGGAGACCGAGGCACGACGAAAGTTTTGAATGGAGACCAAGGCATGGTAGAAGTTTTGTCATGATATCATGACATCAAAAGGAAAGCAAGGTGAGGCGGAAGTTTTGTCACGATATCATGACGTCGCGATATCGCGACGTCGTGAAATTGTGACATCAAAGGAAAACCAAGGCGAAGGCAAAAGTTTTGTCACGATATCGCGACGTCGTGATATCGCGACATCAAAAAAGAAAGCGAGGCAAGGCGGAAGTTGTCGTGATATCATGACATGTCGCGATATCGCGACCAAGAGGAAGGCAAATAAGAAATGAACACGCGGACGACCACGTGCACGAGAAAAGAGGCAACAGTCACAGATAAATATTCTGACAAGGCGACAGTTGCAGGCCATGGACATTATGGATGAGACAGCAGTTCAGAAGAACAGTCTGACCAAAACGGCGGTTGCAGGTCAAGGGGGTCTTTAATGCAAGCTTTCATAGCGGATCGGGGCAGTTGCCCATTTATGGAAGGAAATTTGAAAACTTGGCCGAGGAAGCGAACTTTCAGATTTTGTTTAATGGATTCTTTCAGGTGGGGCATTAATGGCCTAGAGGGTCGAGACCTCGATAAAAACTCAAAAATTGTAAGGGAAGGGGATGGTGAGTTCGAGATTGAGAGGGGGAAGAATTATGCCGGTGGACGGTATTGTAAGACTATGGTAAGAAAATTACAGAGAAATAATATCAAGTTTGACTGTGTGAATCTCGGCTTGCCATCAAGTGGTATCAGAGCGGGAGCTCCTGAGCGTGTAACAGATCACCGAAAGAGAGGCAGTTACACCAGGATCTGTGGAAGGATTTGTAAGGGAAGAAAGAAAAATGCCTCCACGAAGAAACCATGGTGGAGTAAGAAATGTGGTGCCGGCAGAAGATTTTCGAGCTTTGCAGAGGCAAGTTCAGGCCCTGCAAGAAGAGCTACGTAGAAGGCACGAGCCCGAAAGGGATGAAGGAAGTGAAGACGAAGTTGATGAAGAAGAAGACCAGTTTGAGGAAGAAGAAGAGGTTGTAGATCCTGCACAAGCCAGGTTGTACAAAGCCATCTCCCAGATTGGAAAGAAACCAAAAATGGAGGTTTCTACATATTCTGGAAACCTAAATCCAGAAGAGGTGATTGACTGGATAAATGACCTAGAAGAATATTTCGAATATGAGGAGGTTGAAGACCCTAATCGGGTCAGATTTGCTAAGACCAAGCTGAAGGGTCATGCCAGCATCTGGTGGAAGGGAATACAGCTGGAAAGGAACAGAAGAGGGAAGGAAAGAATAACAAGATGGGATAGAATGGTGGAAAAGCTGAAAAGATAGTTTATTCTGGCAGATTACGAGTTGGATCTGCTAAGGAAAATGCAGAGTTTGAGACAGACAAACAAAACTGTCCAAGAATACATCGAGGAGTTTTACAAGATCTCTATTAGAACTGGACATTTAGAGGCAAACAAGGAGAAGGTGGCCCGTTATATCAATGGGTTGAGACTCAGTATCCAAGAGGAGCTGAGCCTAGTTCGGGTAAGCACCATTGAGGATGCTTACCAGTTTGCCCTAAAGGTGGAAGAAAAGCTGAATAGACGGTTTGAAGGCAAGCAAAGAGGAAGGGGCCATGGTGGAAGAACTGGTGGGAGGACCAGTGGAGAAAAATACAAAGATCTAAAGAAGACTGGTGAAGCAAGTAGTAACCAGGATCAAAGGGAAGAGGATATTTATCAGCCCCGTGATCAGAACAACTACCCAAGAGGACGGGGTGGATCTGGACGAGGGTTTGGAAGAGGAGTATTTCGTGGGACCTGTTTCCACTATGGTGAAGAAGGACATCGAGCATTCGAGTGTCCACAACATCGAGAAAGGATGAACAAGAGACCTGAGGGTCCAGCCAGAGCTGCTGTAGCAGAGGAAGATGCTGAATCTAAACATTCTGAAGAAGCAGAGAGAGGAGAAGCAATGATCATGAGGAGAGTCCTACTGAATGAGGAGGAGGATACAGATCAGAGGAGAAGCTTATTTCGCACAAGGTGTAAATGCGCGGGTAAGGTTTGCAATATTATTATTGACAATGGTAGCATGGATAACCTGGTTTCAGAAGAAATGGTTACCAAGTTACAGTTAGAGAGGAGGAAGCACCCGCATCCATATCGGGTCGCGTGGTTACAGAAGGACCATAGGGCTTTGGTCAGTGAGCAATGCTCCATTAAATTTAATATTGGGAATTATTGTGATGAGGTCCTGTGTGACATCCTGCCTATGGATGCTTGCCATCTGTTGCTGGGAAGGCCTTGGCAGTTCGATCGAAGTGCAGTGCATGACGGTCATGCCAACACCTACTCATTGATGAAGAATGGCGTGCGCCATAAGCTGAAGCCCGTGAAGGAGGCGGATGAAAAGGTATGTAATAGCGCCAAAATCTGTTTAGTTGAAGGGAGAAAATTTTTGGATGGTTTGAAGCATGAACATTTGTGTTATGCAATAATTCCTAGAGTTAGGGAGAAAGAATGCAAAGATACCCCAGCAGAAGTCCTAGATCTGTTGGAGGAATTTCCAGATATTGTGTCTGATAATGTGCCTGAGGGTTTACCCCCAATAAGGAAAATCAGCCACCATATAGATTTGGTGCCAGGATCGAGCTTGCCAAATAAAGTTGCACACAGAATGACGCCTGTAGAAACTGAGGAGTTAAACAGGCAGGTCCAGGAGTTGCTGGAGAAGGGACTGATTCGGGAAAGTTTGAGTCCATGCATAGTACCTGCAGTGCTAGCACCAAAGAAATATGGAGAGTGGAGAATGTGTACAGATTCTCGAGCCATCAACAAGATCACAATAAAATACAGATTTCCATTGCCAAGAATGGATGACATAATGGACTGTTTAAGTGGAGCCAAGTACTTCACCAAGATTGATCTCAAGAGTGGTTACCATCAGATCCGTATCAAAGAGGGAGATGAGTGGAAGACAACCTTCAAGACCAGAGAGGGTCTGTATGAGTGGTTGGTCATGCCATTTGGGCTATCCAATGCACCAAGTACCTTCATGCGGCTGATGAATGAGGTACTGAAGGAATTTTTAGGCAAATTTGTCATTGTCTATTTAGATGATATATTAATATTTAGCAGAACCCTGGAAGAACACCTGATGCACATCAGAAGGGTTTTTGGGAAGCTGCGGGAGGAGCAGTTATTAATCAATCTAAAAAAGTGTAATTTTGTAAAGAAGGAGTTAGTGTACCTGGGATTTGTTATCTCAGTAGAAGGTCTAAAAATGGACCCAAAAAAGGTGAGAGCTATCATCGAATGGCCTACTCCGAGAAGCACAACTGAGGTAAGATCATTTCATGGTCTGGCCAGTTTTTACAAGAAATTCATTAGGAATTTCAGCAGCATTTGTGCACCCCTTACAGAAACAATGAGAGGGGATAAGAAAGAATTCAAATGGACCTTAGGAGCAGATAAGAGTTTTGATATGTTGAAGAAGAAGGTCACAGAACAGCCTATTTTGGCACTTCCAAATTTTAATAAGGTATTTCAGGTGGATACTGATGCTAGTGGGAGTGCCATAGGAGCTGTTTTGAGTCAAGAAGGTAGGCCTGTTGCTTACTTTAGCGAGAAACTCAATGATGCCAGAAAAAAGTATTCAGTTTATGATCAAGAATTTTATGCTATGGTTCAGGCTCTAAAGAAGTGGAGACATTATTTACTGCCAAAAGAGTTTGTCCTATATACTGATCATCAGGCCTTACAGTATATCAACAGTCAAACAAAACTGAATCAGAGGCACTTGAAGTGGGTTGAGTTTCTCCAAAGTTATACCTTTGTGCTGAAGCACAGAAGCGGGAAATCAAACAGAGTTGCGGATGCCTTAAGTAGAAGGCAGAATTTGCTGATTGAAATGACAGTGGAAGTAGTCGGGTTTGAAGAACTGAAGGGTTTGTACCCTGAAGATCCTGATTTTGCAGAAGCCTGGACGGCTTGCTTGGCACCTGTTACTTTGGACAGGACAAAATGGTTGGATTTTCTAATCCAAGATGGAATGTTGTTCAGAGGAAGTAAATTATGCATTCCAAGGAGTTCCATGCGGGAAAACCTAGTCAAGGAGAAACACAGCGGAGGATTGGCTGGACATTTTGGTCGGGATAAGACCATTGCCCTGGTGAGTGAGAATTACTATTGGCCACAACTGCAGCAAGATGTGAAAAAGTTTGTGCAAAGTTGTAGAATATGCCAGATGGCAAAGGGCGAAAGACAGAACACTGGATTATATCAGCCGTTACCTGTACCTGAGAGGCCATGGGAGGACGTCAGCATGGATTTCATCCTTGGATTGCCAAGAACACAGAGGGGAAATGACTCTGTATTTGTAGTGGTTGACAGATTTTCCAAGATGGCACATTTTATTCCCTACCAGAAAACAAGTGACGCGGTTCACATTGCAGGGTTATTTTTCAAGGAAGTGGTACGACTTCACGGTCTACCAAAGAGCATTGTTTCTGATAGAGATACAAAGTTTGTTGGGTATTTCTGGAGAACCTTGTGGAAGAAGTTGAAGACAGATCTGAAATTCAGTTCTGCATACCACCCACAGACTGATGGACAGACAGAGGTGGTAAATAGAAGTCTGGGTAATTTATTGAGATGCTTGATAGCAGATAAACCCAAGGGATGGGATTTGGTTTTACCGCAGGCAGAATTTGCATACAACAATTCTATCAATAAGAGCACAAATAAATCTCCATTCCAGGTCATATATGGAAACAGCCCAAGAAATGTTTCTGAGCTGAGAAAATTGGATAAAGGGGAAAAGTGCAGTGCCGAGGCAGAGGAATTTGCGAAACATATGAAAAGTCTGCATGAAGAAGTAAAGAAACAAATTATAAAAATGAATACTCAATATAAGACAAGAGCAGACCAGAAGCGGCGGTTCAAAGAGTTCGAAGTGGGAGATGAAGTCATGGTCCATCTCAAGAAAGAAATATTTCCTGCCAAAACTTATAACAAATTAAAGATGAAGAAGTTTGGGCCATGCAGAATAATGGAAAAACGGGATTCAAGAAATGCATATGAAGTGGAATTGCCAAGTTGGCTTGACATTTCACCTATTTTTAACATTTCAGATTTAGTGGAATACCATGAGGGAGAGAGTACAGAGGCACCAAGTACAGAGTTATGGCAAATTCCAGCATCTACTCCAACCACAGACGAGGTCGAGGAAATATTAGATGCTCGTGAAGGCAGAAGCACCAGGAACAAACAATATTATGAATATTTGATAAAGTGGAAGGGCAGACCTATAGAAGATGCAACTTGGTTGTCGAAGACAGAGGTTGACCGCCTGGGTCTTCCCCTAACAGAACAGAAGTGAGGATCACTTCTCAATTTACCCCGGGTGTCTGATGCAGGAGCATCCGACGACAACAGGGCAATCTTGCATCAACCAAATTTTTCTAAGTATTTTGTATTTTGTTTTATTTCTTTTCTTTACCAAGGCAAAAGTTTTGTCGCGAAATCGCGACATCAAAAGGAAACCAAGGCAAGGCAAAAGTTTTGTCGCGATATCACGACGTCGCGATATCAGCGACATCAAAGCGAGGCAGGCAAGAGGAGTTTTGTCGCGATATCACGACGTCGCGATATCGCGACATCGAAAGGAGACTGAGGCACGACGAAAGTTTTGAATGGAGACCAAGGCGAGGCGGAAGTTTTGTCGCGATATCGCGACGTCGCGATATCGCGACATCCAAAAGGCAAGGCGAGGGAAGTTGTTGTCACGATATCGTGACATCGCGATATCGCGATATCGTGATATCGCGACGTCACGATATCACGACAACAAAGGAGATCCAAGGCACGAAGGCAAGAGTTGTCGCGATATCGCGACGTCGCGATATCACGACACAAACCAAAACAAAGGGCTCGAAGGCGGAATGTGTCGCGATATCGCGACATGTCACGATATCGCGACCAGTTGAAGGCAAATAAGAAATGAACACGCGGACGGCCACGCACATGGAAAAAGAGGCAACGGTCACAGATAAATATTCTGACAAGGCGACAGTTGCGGGCCATGGACATTATGGATGAGACAGCGGTTCAGAAGAACAGTCTGACCAAAATGGTGGTTGCAGGTCAAGGGGCTCTTTAATGCAAGCTTTCATAGCGGATCGGGCAGTTGCCCATTTATGGAAGGAAATTTGAAAACTTGGCCGAGGAAGCGAACTTTCAGATTTTGTTTCATGAATTCTCTCAGGTGGGGCATTAATGGCCTAGAGGGTCGAGACCTCGATAAAAACTCAAAAATTGTAAGGGAAGGGGATGGTGAGTTCGAGATTGAGAGGGGGAAGAATTATGCCGGTGGACGGTATTGTAAGACTGTTGTAAGAAAATTACAGAGAAATAATATCAAGTTTGACTGTGTGAATCTCGGCTTGCCATCAGATAGCTCACTCTGCAAGGCAGACTTAGCCTGTCTCTGCCGCTTTGCAACTTCAATACCTAAAGTCTGCAACACTTTAGTGGTTCATTGAATGACAACATTCCACCACTCAATCCTTCCAAAAAGACCATTAGGTCTAAAAAAAAAATTCCAAATACGACTAAAGTGTCGGGGAGACGGAGTTCTTCACTGCTATAAAAATAAAATTCATTCCAAATGCGGCATATATGAGCTTTCATGCTAACTATTAACAATGATAAATATAATGGACAGGTGCCGGGAGACGGAGGTATCCACTGCTATCAGTTCACGTATCTGAGAATGACATTCACCCTCCCTTACCCAACTCTTACATCTATTTAATAGATATTTAATCTTACAGACTAAATAAATATGAGGGTTGAATTTAAGAATAAACAAATAACATTTTTCTTATAACTTATAATTGTTTTTGATACTACCTTTTCTTTTTAAAAAATGGTTAGGTCTTGTCTTCAATCATATTGTAACCTGAAATTATGATGCTATCATTATATTTGAACCTACTACTTTTAGGTCCTGAGGGTGTGCAGGGAGCTGCAGGGGCGCTTCGCTGAGGTGGCGCTCCCGCTGCTGATTGTACACGGCGGCGATGACATGGTGTGCGACCCCGACTGCGTCAAGGCCTTGTATGAGGATGCCGGGAGTACGGACAAAACGCTCAAAATCTACGAGGGCATGTGGCACGGGCTGGTTGGTGAGCCCAAGAAGAACGTGGACAGGGTTTTCGGGGATGTATACGCCTGGCTCCGAGAACGGGCAGACAAGGCTAGAGAAGCACAGTAATGGCTAGGGGCGCCTTATGTCTAAATAAAATGTATGTTAATAAATCGAATGTTATCTCCATGCTCCGAGGATTTTATCCGGAGTTAATTAGCTATGAGATTAATACAAATTATTAAGAAGAGGAGAAGTTAGAGGAGGAAAGATTTAAAACGTTAAGAGGAGGAAAAATTTAAAATACTACATGGTGTTCAATAAAAGAAGAGTTAAAGAAAAGAAGAAAATCAATTAGTGAAGGAGATATTTAAAAGGTTAAGAAGGTTGTGATTAGATTATAATAACTTTTTATGAGAAAAATAAATTAGAGGAAGAAAAAGTAGAAGAGGTATTAAAGTGGAACGAAATTCTAACATAGGAATATGCCACTGGAAATAATCAGTTTGCAATAGCAACAACATCATATGAATTGTTAGAATGATTAAAAGTTTAAGAAGGTTGATATTGGATTGGATGTTAACATGAGATTTCAAATTTATAGTCAAATTGAAGAATAGTTAAAGAACAAAAAAGAGTCATTTTCATTAACTTAAAGATAGATACGAGTTATAAGGACTCATAGAGCACACATAATTTCAAAAAAAAATGCCAAGCATATTATCTTGATGACTTCAATCCCAATATGTACTTCAAGATTGTCAAAGCTCTTAATATATGTAATATTTATAAGCCCACCATATCTTACAATAACTACCAATGTGGCATAATCTACACTTATAAATTGTTAAAATGGAAAATTTTCATAAATAAATAAATAAATATATATATATATATATTTTGTCACAAAGGACTTTATGATATTTTTATTGGATTGTATTAATACTAAGTCATTTTTTAAATGAATAGTATCAATGTTGGTATCTTCCTTTTCCATGACATTATTTAAGGTATTTGTTAATCTTGAGGGTCCATATAAATTATAATATTATAAAATTAATAAAAATGTAGTCTAATGCGTTTATTTTGTATGATATTGAATTTATTGATGGTTTTTATTCAATAGATGATTAAAAAAATTGGAAATATATTTAGTTTCTCAGTATGCACCTCCACCATACTTCAAAAAGATACACCTTTCATATTTTTTTAATCTCTGGACTTTGCTCTCAAACTCTTTGTATATTTTTTATACTCTTATCTAACTTAATCACAAATAAAATTATTTTAATATCATATAATCAATTTTTAAAAATTAATAAAATCTTTTATTCTCCTTTACTTAGTATTCTAATATATTATCTAAAGAGTTATGTGAAGCTAATTAGAACGTCCAAACTGATTCCATGACCCAACCCAACGGTAAAGTCTGTAAAACTGGTGGCAAGACTTAAACATCTATGAGTCGTGCAGGATTTTAACTATTAAGAATGTTATAATAAGCTACGTTTTAAATATAAAGGACCTGTGTCCGGTGAGACGAGGGTCTCGACTGCTATGACATCCACATTTCTCCGCATTTGAGAGAGACCTTCACCCTCTTACATCCAACTCTCACATCTATTTAATAGAGTCTAATAGTAAAACTTTATCACATTGAATACAATTATTAAAAATTATATAAAAATGATTGAATAAGTAAGTAAGGTTTGAATTCAAAGTGAGTAAGGATATACATCATACTTCATATTTATTAAAAATTTTAGTCCCATAAATTGTTTTGGTTTCATGGACATAATTAAAATCATTTCATTTCAAATTCAAAGCTTAAACATTTTATTTGGAATTTCAAAGTCTTCATTGTTGAACGTGTAATATGTTAACTTTATGTCAAATCCCATGTCTAAGAGGTTGATAAAAAATATAGGTAATAATTCAATTCATTTCATTCTTATAACTTTAAAAACAAAAAAGGTTTTGATTGGGACCTCAACCCAAATACAAATTCACTTGCTTGGGTACCATTTGTTACATCAAGTTGTACATTTCAAATTCAAACTTTTAATTTTCTATTTTGAATTTCAAAGTCTTATTTTTTAACACTTAATATGTTAACTTCATATCAAATCCTAGGTCTACCCCATCTTTAAGAAATATATGTAATAATTTGTTTTATTTTATTTTTACAACTTAAAAAAAAAAATTAATATCAAATCCAATCTAACTCCTTTATAAGAAATATAGGTAATAATTCAATTCATTTCATTCTTACAACTTAAAAAAAAAAAGTTTTTATTAGGACCTCAACCCAAATACAAATCCCCTTGCTTGGGTACCATTTGTTACATCAAGCTATACATTTCAGATTCAGACATTTAATATTCTATTTCAAATTTCAAAGTCTTATTTTTTAGAATTTAATATGTTAACTTCATGTCAAATCCTAGGTCTACCTCATCTTTAATAAATATGTGTAATAATTCATTTTTTATTTTATTTTTTACAACTTAAAAAAATAAATTTAATGTCAAATCCAATCTAACCCATCTATAAGAAATATAGGCAATAATTCAATTCATTTCATTCTTACATATTCAAAAAAAAAATTGATTAGATCCTCAAACCAATTACAAATTCCCCAACTTGGATACCACTAGTTACATCAGGCTAAACAACCCTTTTGGTGTTGTTGAGATTTGAACCTTGGTATGGGTTGCATCATCCATATGTCTCAACCAGTGGACCAAGGCCTTATTTGATTATTCTTACAACTTTTTATCTTATATTTAAATTATTTTAATAATAAACACAATTATCTATAACTTTAAAACTTACTATAATTAACTTTTAACATCATTGAAGATCAAACTTATTCATCATTTTATTCTTCTACTTCTTTAAAATTTGAACTTTATTTAATTTTATCGAGTATTTACAAATATATTTTTATAAAAATAATAACAATTATTTAAATTAATATTTTCATCTAATTTTAATATATAAAATAAGAATAAATTAAAAACATTTCAATTAAGATGATATTATAATAATAATAAATAAATAATTAAAAATTTATTATATCATATCGTTTTGTACTTTTGGAAGTTCATTGTATAAAGGAGGAAGCACTTGTATTGTGTTATCTATTTGGTAGACAATTTTTTCTTGTATCTGGGTAGTGTGATAAACCCCTATAACCGATGCATAGGGCTAAGAATTCCCCTCCCATCCATGACCCCTCGTAAGCCCGAGAGCTATGCTTATGAATAGGGAATTAACATACAATCACACACCACAGTTTGAACCTTGGACCTCCTGAAGAAGAGTTAAATCCCAAATAGTTGCGCTATCTCCCAAAAAATTTGGTAGCCTTTTCTTCCATTTTAATAGCAAAATTTTCTTTCATTTTAGCAGCAAAATTTTCTTCTATAGCCATTTCTTCTAGCATGGTAGCCTTGATCAGTTATATTTTAACAAATATCATCTTAGCTCATTTAGATATCTCTTCTAGAGAGACTAGGCAACATGGTGCCTAAAATAGAAGTACCCCACAAAGAAGGATCAAGGTGATATGATACCACTAATGATGATTCAAGTTATCTAAAATCTTGTCTACTATTTCTATTAATCAAACACATATTTATACACATTTTAAAACTGATCGATGGGAAAAATAAAAGGCCCAAATCCAAGAGTGGGGAGATAACTTAATAGCATGACTGATAGATAAACTTGATAGAAAAAACTTTACAAAATCTTGAAAATTTTTAGTATAAGACCTAACATTCTTTTGTAGGCCTATTTGACAATATTAAAGTCTAATAATTAAAAACCTAATTAATTTTAATTAATTAATTAAAAACATAATTTAATTAATTAATATTATTTATATCCTTAACAATTGTCCACTTTTTCTCCTTTTTCTTTTAATGGACTTAACATGTACCTCTTACTGTATTTCTCAATAGTATAGGTATTCACCCTACCATCATGCATTGTATTTTTATCAAACTACCATGGTCTACCCAAAAGGACATGACAAGCATCCATAGGCATAACATCACATAATATCTCATCCTTGTAAGAACCAATTTGAAAGTCTACCATGCATTATTCATTCACCAAAATTTGATGTCCCTTTTGCAACCATGAGACTTTATATAGATTTGTATGTTCAATCTTCTTCAACCCAAGATTATCTACCATCTCTATATACATTAATTTTTTTATGCTTTCACTATCCACAATCTACAACATTTACCTCTTGATTTGCAAATTGTCCTTAACAAGATCCTTTTTTTCTTAGGTTCATGTATCTCCTTGGATGGTTTTAACAATACCATTTCTAACATAAAGGGTTCTCCTTGTTTTGGTTCCTCCATATGCTTTGGTGAAGCAATACTTTCTTCATGTGCTTTCATAGTTTGATTTTCAGCTTCCTTTCCTTTACTATTGATCTATTGTATCGTTGGACATTCAAATGCCTGATGGTCAACTTCTCTACATCTATAATAGTTTTTGAGAAATACTTTACCCCTTTCCTCTACCATAACCTTCTCTTCCTCTTGATAAATATTTATTTTTTCTAGTGCTCTGGTTGAAATTACTTTGAGAAGTACTAGCTTCTACTTCTTGCATATGCCACCCTCTACCACTATTTGATCATTATCTTCATTTAGAGAATTGTCCTCTTCCTCTTGAATTGTTTTGTTGCTTGCGACTCAAATTTTATTCTACCTTGAGTGCATATTGATGTGCCTCCTTGACTGTTCTAATTCAAATTAAATCAATTTTATCTTGTATGGACAACCTTATACCATTTATATATCTTACCACTTTCTCCTCCTCATCATCAATATGACCTATCCTTATGGTCAATTTATAGAATTCTTCTATATACTCTTTCACTCCCAAATTCATTTTGCTTAAGGTTTTCAAGTCTCCTAAATAATTTGATTTGATAATAAATAGGAACAAATTTTGATTTTAATTTGACTACAAATGTTTTCCATGTTGGAATTCTATCCTTGCCTTTTTGTTCTTACTATTTGGAAATGATCCCACAAAATTGAAGCATATCCCTTCAATCATGTACAGGAAAATTTGACCCATTTTAGATATTCCATAGGTTCATAATCAAATAATATCTCCATGTTAATTATCTAATATATCAATTCTTTGAGTTAAAATTTTACTAAAATTGGGAGTATCCATATTTGATTTACTTCCCATGCTTGATATCGCTCGAATCAACCATTGCTCCAATACTTCTCCTTGTTCTTCATCTAGAGCTTTTACATGACCAATTTTCTCCTTTTCACTATCACTAACTTCCTGAAGATGAATGCCTTTACTCTAGATAGTCTTAATTGCATCTAGTCTAGTAGTAATTCATCTCAGCAATTTAGCTATATTCATTGATTGGGGTCCCAAAGCATACGGTCTTCTTCTTCCTCATTGTGTCATTTCCCAAAAAAAATATCTTTGCCTCTAATACAAAATGATCCAATTTAGTAGGAGGGTGTCAAATAAACAACAACCTCCCCTAGTAGCAAAGGATTCACAATTCATTAACACTCATAGTGTAAGATTTAGTTTTGTTTTGATTTGCACATACTAGAATACAAGACGACAACTAGAAAGACAGTAATCCCTAGAAAAAATAATGGTAGTATCAAGATAGTGCTACCACAAGATGATAGTACCCAATAATGGTCTATATGATGACAATTCTTCCAAGCCAATGTAACTTCCACTTGTATGGGAAGGTGCAACCTCCACTTATATGACATGGTGCAACTTCCTAAGGATATGAGAATAGAAAAAATAGAAAAATTTCTTATCAAAATTAACTATAGAAGAAACACACTCCAATAGATGATAAGAGGATGATGATGTTTTTTTACTTTTTCCGAACAAATTTCTTTGGGATGTTGTTAAACTTTGAAACTCTTAATAAGAGGTTTAAGATTTGAATTCAAAAGGAAGTAAAATTGTACACCATACCCCATCTTGTATTAAATATTTTAGTCCCATAAATTATTTTGGTCTCATGGACATAATTAAAATCATTTCATTTCAAATTCAAACCTTAAACCTTCTATTTAAAATTTCAAAGTCTTCATTATTGAGCACATAATATGTTAAGTTTATTTCAAATCCCAAGTCTAACCCGTTGATAGAAAATATAGATAATAATTCAATTTATTTCATTCTTAGAACTTTCAAAATTATAAAAGTTTTGATTGGGTCCTCAATCCAAATACAAATTCCCTGTTGATAGGAAATATAGATAATAATTCAATTCATTTCATTCTTACAACTTTACAAATTATAAATGTTTTGATTGGGTCCTTAACCCAAATACAAATTCCGCTGTGTAGGTACCATTAGTTACATCAAGCTATACATTTCAAATTCAAACCTTTAACCTTCTATTCTGAATTTCGAAGTCTCGTTTTTTAGCACTTAATATGTTAACTTCATGTCAAATCCTATGTCTAACCCATCTGTAAGAAATATATGTAAAAATTATAAGGGTTTTGATTGGGTCGTCAACCCAAATACAAATTCCTTGTTGATAGGAAATATAGATAATAATTCAATTCATTTCATTCTTACAACTTTAAAAATTATAAAGGTTTTGATTGGGTCCTCAACCCAAATACAAATTCCATGTTGATAGGAAATATAGATAATAATTCAATTCATTTAATTCTTACAACTTTAAAAATTATAAAGGTTTTGATTGGGTCTTCAACCCAAATACAAATTCCCCTACATGGGTGCCATTAGTTACATCAAGCTATACATTTCAAATTCAAACCTTTTATTCTGAATTTCAAAGTCTTATTTTTTTAGCTCTTAATATGTTAATTTCATGTCAAATCCTAGGTCTAAACCATATTTAAGAAATATAAATAATAATTCATTTCTTTTTTACAACTTAAAAAAATACTTAATCTCAAATCCAATCTAACTCATCTATAAAAAATATAGGTAATAATTTAATTCATTTCATTCTTACAACTTCAATAATAATAATTGATTAAGTCCTCAAACCAATTGCAAATTATTCCACTTGGATACCACTAGTTACATCAAGCTATACAACCCTTTTGGTGTTGTTGAGATTGGAACCTTGGTGTGGGTTGCATCGTGCATATGTCTCAACCATTGAACCAAAACCTTATTGGCCATTCTTACAACTTTTTATCTTATATTCAAATCATTTTAATAATAAACACAATACTCTATAAATTTAAAACTTACTATACTTAACTTTTGACATCTATGAAGATCAAACATATTCATCGTTTTATACTTCTAGTTATTTAAACTTTAAAATTTATTCAATTTTATGGATTATTTAAAAATATGTTTTCATAAAAATAATAACAATGATTTAAATTAATATTTACATTTAATTTTAATATATAAAATAAAAGTAAATTAAAAAATTTCAATTAAAATGATACTAATAATAATATTAAAAAATATACATAATTATTATATCATATCATTTTGCGCTTTTGAAAGTTTATTTTATAAAGGAGGAAGCACTTGTATTGTGTTATCTATTTGGTAGACATAGCTTTTTATTTTTATTTTTGATCCGGGTAGTGTGATAAACCCCTACAACCGACACATGATGCATGGCCGAGCAGTGCCCTCCATCCATAATCCCTTGCAATGAAAGCTACACTTATAAATAGAGGATTAACACATAGCCCCCCCTCCACACATACCACAATTTGAACTTTGGACCTTCTGAAGAAGAGTCAAACCCAAATAGTTACGTTGTCCCCTCTAACATTTGGTAGACATACTATTATATATATATATATATATATATATATATATATATATATTATATATATATATTAATTAATTAATAAATATGCATTTAATAGTATTAGTTCAATTTATTAATCTCTTTGACTTTTGAGGAAATGACTTAGGTTTACATCTTATCAATTAAATTCTTAAACTTTTAAGAAGAAAAAAATTAGGTTTAAATATTTTCAAACATATAACCTTATCCCCGTGAGTGTGGTCTACGGACAAGAATGCAACTTGCATTATCAACGGGTACAATCCCATGATGAATATGAATAA
The DNA here is from genome assembly GCA_028583015.1 of Wollemia nobilis. Taxonomy (NCBI): domain Eukaryota; kingdom Viridiplantae; phylum Streptophyta; class Pinopsida; order Araucariales; family Araucariaceae; genus Wollemia; species Wollemia nobilis. The sequence goes on along the minus strand of JAQPPZ010015863.1, from coordinate 4,690,804 downwards.
AAAGTATTACCAAAAATATAAAACATATAACCTTATTATATACATACCAAATCACCAAACTATTATAAAACTCTTGTATAATCATAAATAAATTTTATTATAATATCATATTATCAAATTTTAAAAATAACAATTAATTTAATCGAATCCTCTTATTCAGGTCTACTTTTCATATCCTAATCTACTATATAAAGGGTTACGTTAAACTAATTTGAACATTCTATAAAAGGAGTTCCCGGGTGGAGCTAGTGGCAAGAGTTTAAACGTCGACCGGAGTCATGCAGGATCTTAACTATCAACAATGTTGATTATAATGGACAGGTGCCGGGGAGACTGAGGTCTCCACTGCTATCAGTTCACGTATCTGAGAATGACCTTCACCCTCCCTCACCCAACTCTTACATCTATTTAATAGATATTTAATCGTACAGACTTTAAAATCGTAAATAAATATGAGGGTTGAATTTAAGAATAAACAAATAACATTTTTCTTATAACTTATAATTGTTTTTGATACTACCTTTTCTTTTTAAAAAATGGTTAGGTCTTGTCTTCAATCATATTGTAACCTGAAATTATGATGCTATCATTATATTTGAACCTACTACTTTTAGGTCTTGTCTTCAATCATATTGTAACCTGAAATTATGATGCTCTCACTATATTTGAACCTACTACCTTTAGGTCTTGTCTTCAATCATATTGTAACCTGCTATCACTATATTTGAACCTACAACCTTTGCACAAATTAACCATGCTGATAAAGTTTAAACTTAAATCTCATTTTAATAAATACTCAATCCACCTAATCCTTACACATATAACTTATAATCTTAAAATCTTTAAAAACTATTTTAATTTTACCTTTAAATTGGTTTAAATCAATTTAATTTCATGCAGGAACGAGCGCTGCCGGCCCCGGAATATTTAAACGCCCGGGTGCTGGGCACCAAAACAATTCCCATAAACTCCTCACCCACCTCACCCACCTCCGTCAACGGGGCGCCTGGGCGGGCGCGGTGCTCAGCGGCGCCATGTGCGGGATCTCCGCCAAGTTCAAGCCCCCCTGGCCGCTGGAGCACCTGCTGCTCATCGTGGCCTGGGCTGCGCCCACGTGGCGCGTCCTGGCCACCAAGAGGATCTCCACCGTGGCGTGCAAAGAGACGTGGAAGCGCCGCCTCGCAATAAGAGCCCCCACGCCATCCCCGCATGGCCACGTGCCGCCACGGCGCTGGAGCTCCTGAGGGTGTGCAGGGAGCTGCAGGGTCGCTTCGCTGAGGTGAAGCTCCCGCAGCTGATTGTGCACGGCGCCAATGACATGGTGTGCAACCCCGACTGCGTCAAGGCCTTGTATGAGGAGTCCGAGAGTACGGACAAAACGCTCAAAATCTACGAAGGCATGTGGCACGGGCTGGTTGGCGAGCCCAAGGAGAACGTGGATAGGGTTTTCGGGGACGTATACCCCTGGCTCCGAGAACGGGCAGACAAGGCTAGAGAAGCACAGTAATGTCTAGGGGAGCCTTATATCTAAATAAAATGTATGATAATAATTAAATCCTCTTCTATGTTTCGATCACAGAATGGAGATTGGCTTAATTTTGGAGTTGAATTACTTGCGCTTCATGCTGCTCTGCTTAATTTTGGAGTTGAATTACTTGCGCTTCATGCTGTTCTGCTTTTGGAAGTTCATTGTATAAATGAGGAAGCACTTGTATTGTGTTACCTATTTGGTAGACATGCGTGTAATTTGGTAGACATCCGTGTAATGTAATAAACTTGTGATAAACCCTTACGATCATGTCCTTCATCCATGACCCCTCGTAAGATAAGATTGTGAACTACGTTTATAAATAGGGGATTAATGCCCTCCATCCATGACCCCTGGTAAGATTGTGAACTACGTTTATGAATAGGGGATTAACACACAGCCACACACATACCACGTTTTGAACCTTGGACCTCCTAAAAAAGAGCCAAACCGCAAATAGTTGCCTTGTCCCATAGAACATTTGGTAGACGTAGTTACTCTACCCTCAATTTCAACCTTAAATATTATATATATGATTTTTTTTTTAAATATTATATTAGGTTAAGATTATTTGAAAACGTTATATTAAAAATTTCAAAAAAAAAAAAAAAAAAAAATATATATATATATATATATATATATATATATATATATATATATATATATATATCAAAGTTTAAAAACTATTATGGGTCAAGGATTTGGTTCAACAGTGAAAACACTTTGTAGGAGCGTGGAGACCAAGGTTCCAATCCCTTGGGCTTTGTAGTACTGGTGGACGTGTTGCGTTAGTTTAACCAGCTACGTAAATGGTTTAATCAATGCAACTGAAGGTATAATAATGACAAGGGACGAGATTTGAACCCACGAAGAGGTAAAAGGTTTAACCAATGCAACTGAAGGTTATAGTGGTGATAAGAAACGAGATTTGAACCCACAATAACGAGTTACTATTCCTCTACTATAATAAAAAAAAAATTTAAAACTATTATATAAAAATAAAATAAATAATATAAAAATTAATGTAACTTAAAATATATTTTTTTGGGATGAAAAAGCCATTTTTTCAATAAAATAATGTCTAATCATACAAAAAAAGGGTAGGTGGGATTACCACACCCCATAAATCAACACACTAACCACCGTGGTTAGGAGTACACAAGAGTGTCAGAAACAGTCCACAAAAATCCAGATAACAACTGCCAAAAAAATATCAAATATGTTGACTCATAACGCAGGGCACATTCCTCCAATGGAACATGTTTCATGAGGGTACGTAAGGACTGCAGCTCCACATGTAATTTTTCAACATGTACTTGAATCTATAACCAACAATCAAAGAATATAGCATATTTATTAGCAACAGAGAAGAAACACCCGACATCTTGTTGAGAAAAAACAACTCTATTCTAGGACTTCTAAAGATAAAATAGGGTAGCAATTCTAAAAATATTCCAAACAACACCCCAGTTAAAGGAAAAAGCAATAGGATCACCCAAAATAACATGCACCTAGGTAAAATCCTCTTGCATAAAAGGTCTAAAAATTTCAAGAAGCCACTCCCAGGCTGATTGAGCCCGATCACAAAACCAAAAAACATGTAGTAAATCTTTCGCTTGTTCGTAAATCGAGAAAATGGGATTATGAACACCCAGATGCTTGAGCCTATTGCCAACAAGCAACCCCTAGTGCAAGAGGCTCCAAGAAAAAAAACTCTATTTAGGTTCAATATAAGTAGCCCAAGCAATCCAAAACCTCTTATTCCATTAGGAGGGAAGAGAGACTGAGTCCCATTTCATAGTGAGATTATCAACCATTGGAACTTGCAGGGTTAGCCATTTGTAACCTAGATGAGCTTTATATTGCAAAATAGGAAGCTCCTCAGGCCAACACCAATTTGACCACCAGGGTTTTTAAAAATGATTATGCAGTTTGCACTAAATAGAAAATAGAATACTATCAATAACCACCTCATAAGTATCTCTATCACCAAGATTTAAATTATGAATTTGATGAAAACTTTCCAGGGTATCCAACTTATGGTATGTCGGGAGAAGAAATAAAAAATGAAAGTAATACCACGTTTATAGAAACTTTGCGCTCTAAATAATTGCACCAGAGCTAGGGGAGAGCCCTACCAAGTGATAACAAAAGACCACCAAATATTCATGGAAGGCAAAGAGGCACCTGCTTTATGGAAACTCCCTTTCCAACTGAGACAGGGTTTGAAGGCCTCCTAGCCTTTCCAAATACTTTGAATGACAAAATAACCTTTAACTTTAATAGGGATATGGGCAGTAAGAATGGATTGCAATCCCACTCCTTTCCAAATTTTCTTCCCCTAAAACAAACCAGAAGAAATGCAATGCTTGACCAAGATTCATCCCTAATTAAATATCGGGTGATCCATTTAGCACAGAGGGTAAAAACTTGTCAGTGACAATAAAAAAAACCCATGCCTGCATAGTATTTGGGCAAACAACAAATTTTCCAGGCTACCTAATGAAAACCTCATCTGATAGAGTCTTTGGCCCATAAGAAATATCTCAAAAGCTTATCCAACTTTTTATAACAAGATTTTTATGGAACCCAACAAGACAAATAATAGACATGGGTATGGCTAAAACCTTAGAACAAATCTAAAATTTTCCTGCTAGAGAAATTTTCTTCCTAGTCCAGTAAGAAAGCTTCTTATCCACTTTCTCAATAACATACTACCACAATTGAGCAGAGGAACCATGAAACACAAAAGGATTCCCAAGAAATTTAAATACCTCACCCAAATGAATCCAAGTCCATTGGAAATGATGCAACCAGCATGGTAGCTGGGATTGAGATTGCCAAAAATAGGAGATTTTTTTCCATTGAATAGAAGAACCAGAGGCTAAACATAACACCTCTAAGAAACTAATATTTGAGGAAATGGATTGTTCATCTTCTCGAAGTGTTAAAAAAAAATCATTAGGAAAATGACTGTTGGCCAACTAATGGTCAAAATTGGGGAGAGCAATACTCCTGATTAATCTTTGATCCACTTTATGGGTCAAAAAATAGCTAAAAGCCTCTGTAGAAAGAATTAAAAGAGATGGATCAAGAGGGCACCCCTGTATTACAGAATGACCAAGACAAATTGACTAAGATTGACTATTATTAAAAGTAAGAACAACTGAAGCATCTTGAAATAACATAAGAACAATGCTCACAAACACTGGCCCAAAGCCCAAAGCCTGAAGCATAGAAGTGATGAAGTACCACTCCATATTATCATAGGCTTTCTTAAAGTCAATCTTAATGAATAAAGCATATTGTTCAGAATTTCTTGGCCACTCCATACCTTCCCAAATAACAAGAACATTATCAAGAATGTATATTCCCTGAACAAAGCCAATTTGTTCAAGTCTAACAATCAAAGGCAAGAGAGATTTAAGCTTAAGCATAAAGTATTTGGAAATAATCTTATGGATCACATTAAGTAGGGTGATCGACCTCAAATTAGTGATGAGCTTAGGATATCCATACTTACGAATAAATTTAACATTATACCTTTGTTAATAATGGAACCTAGTGAACCACATTGCACGGCTTCAAGATACACTTTGTGGAGATCAGAACCAAGCATATCCCAGAATTCTCTGTAGAATTCACATGGGAAGCCATCAAGAACAGGTGCCTTATCATTGGCCATGAGTGACAAGGCAATTTTCATATCTTCCAAAGAAAGAGGAGTGTCACAAAATATCATTTTCTTAGGAGAAAGATTGTTGGGGACAACAATGGTACAATCATCAAGAGCTTGCCTTCTAGCATCATCAAGGGGTTGAGAAGAAAAAACACCTTGATAATGTGAAATGAATGCTTTGACAATGTTTGGAAGGTCTGTGAATCTTTGTCCATCTACTTGAATGACTTGAAACTAAGAATACTAGGTAGGAGGTCTGAGGCATTGAAAAAAATCTTTGGTCACTTTGTCCCCCACTTTGAACCAATGCATTTGAACACGTAATTGAACACCCTTGGACTCATACAAATCAATTTTTTTTAGCTCCTACCGAATGCAAGAAACTTGGGACTGAGCGAGAGAGCTGAAAGGAGAGGCTTCAAGTCTGATACAGGCTTTGGATAGCTTACTCTACAAGGTAAACTTAGCCTGTTTCCACCGCTTTGCAACTTCAATACCCAGAGTCTGTAGCACCTTAGTGGTTCGTTGAATGTCAGCATTCTAGCACTCAATCCTTCTAGAAAGACCATCATGTCTATAAATACCATCATTGGTGAAATCCTCTCAAAGAGGATTCCCTCATAACACATTGAAATATCAATATAATCATATACAATTCATTGATTCAACATTGTGTTTAATTTTTTTTTATGGTGAAAATTTTTGTCCTTCACAACCATGAGACATTATATAGATTTGTATGTTCAATCCTCTTCAACCCAAGCTTTTCTACCATCTCTATATACATTAAATTGTTTAAGATTTTGCTATCCACAATCTACAACATTTAGCTCCTAATTTGCAAATTATCCTGAACAAGATCCTTCTTTTCTTAGGTTCATGTATCTCTTTGGATGGTTTTAATGATAACCTTTCTAGCATAAGGGGTTCTCCTGGTTTTGGTTCCTCCATATGCTTTGGTGAAGCAATACTTTCTTCATCTACTTGCATAATATATTTTTAGATTCTTTTCCTTTACTATTGCTCTATTGTATTTTTGGATATTCAAATGCCTTATGGCTAGCTTCTTTACATCTATAAAAGTTTTTTTTGAATACTCTACTCCTTTCCTCTACCATAACATTCTCTTCATATTGAGAAATATTCACTTTCTCTAGTGCTCTGATTGAAATTACTTTGAGAAGTACTAGCTTCTCCTTCTTGCATATGCTACCCTCTACCACTATTTGATTGTTCTCTTCCTCTAGAGAAGCTGTTCTCTTCCTCTTGAATTGTTTTTTTGCTTGTGAGTCAACTTTTATTCTACCTTGAGTGCATATTGATATGCCTCCTTGATTGTTCTAATTTAAAGCAAATCAATTTCATCTTGTATGGATAACCTTAGTCCATTTATATATCTTGTCACTTTATCCTCATAATATTCAATCTGACATATTCTTATGGTCAATTTATAGAATTCTTCTTACTATTTGGACATGATCCCACAAAAGTAAAACATGTCCCTTCAATTGTGTACAAGTAAATTTGACCCATTTTATATCTTCCATAGGTTCATAATCAAATAACCTTTCCATTTTCATTATCTAGTCTATCAATTATTTATGAGTTTAATTTTTACTAAAATTAGGAGTATCCATCTTTGATTTACTTCCCATGCTTGAGATAACATGAATCAACCATTGCTCTAGTCCTTCTCCTTGTTCATCATCTTGAGCTTTTGCATGACTAATTTTCTCCTTTTCATTATCACTAGCTTCCTCAATATGACTGTCTCTCCTCTAGGTAGTCTTCATTGCATCTAGTCTAGCAGTAACTCCTCTAAGGAATTTAGCTATATCCATTGATTGGGGTCTCAAACCAAGAGATATTCCTCTTCTTTGTTATATTTATCTAAAATCATTCTCTTTGCCTCTAATTCCAAATGAACCAATTTAGTAGGAGGGGGTCAAATAAACAACAATATCCCCTAGCAGAAAAGGATTCATGATTCACTAACACTAATAGTGTAAGATTTAGTTTTGTTTTAATTTGCACAAACTAGAACACAAGATGAATACTGACAATACAATAATCCCTAGAAAAAATAATATTAGTATCAAGATAGTGCTACCACAAGATGATAGTACCCAAGACAACAAGGGCAAAGGATGGTGCATTGATGTTATATGATGACAATGCTTCCAAACCAAGTAACCTCCACTTGAATTACACTTCCACTTCTATGGGAAGGTGCAACCTCCACTTATACGACATCATGCAACTTCCACTTATACAATACAATGCAACTTCCACTTGTATGACATGATGTAACTTCCACTTGTATGGTACTTATGTTTATTTGAATGATATCTTACTTGTGACTTGAATATCATGCCACTTGAACAACATCTATTAAAAATATAATGTTCCTGCACTCGAACAATAATGAGACTTTTGCTTGATTGAAACTTGTCTTGCAATTTTATGTAAAGTATATTTATGGTAATCACATATACTACAAGTTGACACAAGTTGGCCAACAATCTACCTAGATGTGCAAGGGACAACTTGCACGTATACAACTTACACATTGACTCTTGTGCATTTATTACATTGCATGAAGTAACTAGATAAATTCTCACTAAAGTAATCTAATGTCCTAAGTATGTACCTAGGAAGGTACATTTACATGACCCAAATGATGTAATATAATCTATTTCTAATAGATTTTTCGCATCTCATTCAATGATTCTGGAATTCAATATCAATAGGGCACAATAATGATACATAAGGGTAAGGTTGGTTTATCTGTTAGGTAGTTTGCTTATGTTTTAAGCAATGGTGTGTATGTCTTGATGTGGCTATACATGTCCTTGTTAGTTCTAGCTATGACCTCTTTTTATATCTTTCTTGCCCCATTTTATCTCTAGTTTTAGGCAAGTAGCTAGGACCAAGGAACCAACCATATCCAAAGATTGATCACCCTACCTTCCCAAGGTGCGGTGGTCGTTCAATGTTGGTGTAGGTTTACGAGTGCATCAGGCTTATCCAACCCCACCTTCCCGTTAGGCCATATTTATGACCAAGAGAAAATTTGATGATAAATATCAAACATGATATTCAATGAGCTTTGGGCCTATCACAAGGTCCAACATAAGATCAAATTTGTAGTTGTTATTACCTCCCCTTTGTCTCAATCATAGAATAAGGGGCCAACAACAAAATACAGTTGCACTGTAGAACCCACTATAGATAAGACTCCCAATTGGGAATGATATAGGTCTGTTATAACTGTCTATTCCACCTCCCACATGGGGTGAGATCCTAGCCTCTATGTTAAAATCCCCACCCTACTTCATAGTGGAAGATGCAACCATGCCAATAAAGCACCTTCAACATATGGTTAGCTTATACACATTACACAATATTAGAGAATAGAATGTGGCTTTGAGACTATTGGTAGCATCTTTCAAAGGAAAAAATATGAGTGGTATTTATCAATTACTCCACATTTAATTACTAATTAGAAACATCTCACCAACCTATTTGTGGATAGATTTGAAGAGAAGGTGGATGGAGTATCCCTTTTGGAGTAACTAGAAGCCATCAAAAGAGCTTTGGTTGAGGCCATGGATGAATTCAATACTCAATTCCACAAAAATTGGTATAAAATTCATGATGAAATACAAACCCCCTAGGTATGGCCTTTATCTATTACTTGAAAGCATTCAATTTAGAAATATCCATGATGGAAAAAAGTTTAGGGAAGGGAATACCTTGTTGATTTTTTATAGGATAGTCATTCAAACTAAAATTGACCTCATTTACATAGGAAGATTAGCTTCTAGACCTCCTATTCCCCTTTTTCTAAAAACTCTATTACCTTACCATCCACCTTTGGCTATACAACCTACCACTTTTTAGTCGACTCCTTCCTTGAACCTAGTTTCGATACAAGTACCCCTTCTTGCTCTAGGCCAACCTTTCACTAATCCATAATCTTCAAAGTTGGATAAGATGAATAACATGATAAGAACGATGTCTAATGATATCACAACCCTTAAGTGATAGTAGAATATCTAAATATTCTAGTACCAAAATTTTTTGAAGCCTCCCTTCTAGCCAAGCAACCAAGGTTACACACCTCTCCTAAATGGCTACCACATATATTTGTCCTACTTCGATAGGAAGCCTTGTCAATCACAAACCTCAATCAAATAGTACCCATACTAATTCCTTTGTAATACTCTCCTATGAAATTAGTAAAGGATATTGTGCCTACTCATAATAATTATGGGGGATACCCATATGCTTGGAAATATCCTTATCCAAATACCTACTTTCCTCTAGATAATAATAAATGTTAGCTCCTTCTCTTATCCTATGCTTAGATCCATCATATTGCAAAAGCAACAATGCACTCAAAAACCTCAAGAACACGAAGAGATTATCCTTGCCAATGATGCCTCCTAAACCCAACCACCTTTCTTATAGAAATTCCAAGAGAGCTCCACACATTGAAGGAAAGCTATGAGGTGAAATTAACATAGGTTTTGTTAGTAATGTGCATGGGATAGGATACCAACATGTACAAAAAAATATCCCACAAAAATTGAAATCCATGAGAAAATATGGTTTCCATAAGTTCTTGACAAAGAGAAATCACCTCAGCCTCATAAGAAAATTCTTATTTGCTAGAGCCATGTGATTGGTACAATATTGGGCATTATGAAATTGTATAGTCATCTTCGGTATTCCACAACAGGCATGCACCCAGTCCAAGAACTAAAAATGCTTTCAAAAACTAGACTTCCAAGAAGAGAAATGCTTGGAAAAGTTGTCATGCACATTGGTTTTAGGGGTAAGGAAGTAACACTTAGGAGAAATTGTCAATCTCTCTACACACAAAAAGCATTAGAACAAGCATCTTGAGGGGGACACTTGACACCTCGCATGTCTCATCAAAATAGGGTTAATGAAAAAGGAAATACAAACCTTTCGATTAGATCTTCAACAAGCAAGGTGAAAAGCTTCCTCATCTTGGTAGAATTATAATAAAATATCATGTCTTGGTTGTAAAATTAAAAAATTGACCAATCATAAGTAAGGAGCATGCAGGCCAAGGAGCCTTAAGAACCCAAAATAAGGCTCCATCCACCCTAGCCAACAATGTTGAAGGGGGATTGTATGCACAATAATTTATAATAGCAAAAAGGGACCTATTAACACCTTCGCCTCCTTTCAATATTCTTCATTACACCATTAGGAACAAAGACCAATAAGAGCTTTTAAGCATATAATACCATTAAGCAATGATGAAGAGAAAGTCACAACATAGCTCACAACAACAATGGAACCCAAAAAAAAAAAAAATTGTCTTCTAGGGCAAGCACTACAAAATAAGAACTCCAAAAGGACTATTAAAATATTTTTAGAGTGATATAGGGGTGAAACAAGGTTATCCATTATCACCTACTTTATGTGACCTTTACATTGACAAATTGGAGGAAAAGGTAGAAAGGATGGGAGGAGATGGATTACAATAGGCTAAATATGCAGTAAACCTTATGCTCTATGTTGATGACTTCATCTTGATTGGCAAGACACTTGAAAATTTAAAATAACATATAAAAGCTTTAAAAAAAATTCTAAAGAAGTTAGGATGCATCCATATATTTTATTTGAAGGAAATCATTTAGAGGTAGTAATAGAATTCACATACCTTGGGTTATATTTTCAAATAAAAATCAATTAGGGAATATGCAGGATGAAATGAATATAAGTAGGATGGAGGGCACTCTACTCATTACTAAATAGGGATAGAAAAATAGAGCTATGGGATTAGAAAACTATTATGGTCCTTTTTGGGTTATTAGTTATTCCAGTGGTGTTGTATGGGTGTGAGGTGTGAGATAAAAATACACCAAATTTTAAATGGAGACAAATAGAGAGAATTCAAAAGCAATTAATTATAAATAATTTTAGAGTTAAAGCTTTAGTCCCATATGAGATTTTACATGCTAAAATAGGGACTATTCCACTAGAAGCATAAGTTATGATAAGAATATTGGGGTAACTAAAGAAAATAGAAATAATGGAAGATAGTAGGTTGTCAAAACAAGTAATCAAAGATACATTAAATAATAGATAAATAACACATGGATGAAACAAAACAAAAAATGGATGAAAATTGAAGCAATAGATTTCATGAGGTTCCAAACTCGCAAAACATTAAATAATATGTGAGTGAAAATTTTTGACTTGTCATGTGGGCTAAAAATTTAGGAATGAAAATATAGTTATACATTAACGAGTTCAACCCAAATTATGAACATAGACAAAATAAGTACACATATGCAAATATTAAATGGAAGGAAAAAATGCTTAAAGCCCAACTAAGATCTAGTTTACACCACATTAGATGCAAAACTGGGATATGAACAATTTATGAATAGGCATGGTCAAAATGAATGTGTGTTATACACTTTTGTATAACAGGAGTAGTAGAGACCAAAAAATATTTTGTCATGGAATGTGAAGCCTACAAGGACATCATGATTGCATATGAGGACACTCTAAAAGTAAACTCACTAATAATATTTTTTAAGGAGATGAGAATAGAAAAAATAGAAAAAATTCTTATCAAAATCAACTATAGAAAAAACACATTCCAATAGATGATAAGAGGATGATGAGATTTTTGACTTTGCTAAACAAATTTTTTTGGTATATTGTTAAATTATGAAACTTTGAATAAGAGATCCAAAGTTTGAATCCAAAAGAAAGTAGGATTATACACCATACCTATCTTGTATTCAAGTTTTTAGTCCCATAAATTGTTTTGGTATCATGGACATAGTTAAAATCATTTCAAATTAAAACCTTAAACCTTCTATTTGGAATTTCAAAGTCTTTGTCATTGTTGAGTGCATAATATGTTAACTTTATGTCAAATCCCATGTCTGACCCGTTAAAAAGTATAGGTAATAATTCAATCCATTTCATTATTACAACTTTAAAAATAAAAAAGTTTTGATTGGGTCCTCTACCCAAATACAAATTCTCCTGCTTGGATGCCATTAGTTACATCAAGCTATACATTTCAGTGACTTTGGTCGTAGGGATTTCTCACACTAACCAAATAAAAAAATTAAAAATTATTATACAAAAACAAAACAAATAATATATATATATATATATATATATATATATATATATATATATATATATATATATATATATATATATATGCTAGTGTAAAAAACCCCTACGACCAAAGCACACGGCTGAGCAGTCTCCTCCCAATGACCCCTATAAAGCTGAGAGCTATGCTTATCAAATAGGGAATTTAACACACAACCACCTCACACTCGCCCACATCACGGTTTGAACCTTGTACCTCCACTCGCCCACATCACGGTTTGAACCTTGTACCTCCCAAAGAAGAGCCAAAGCCCCAACTGAACAGTTGGTGGATAATATAAAAATTAATTAACTTTAAATATTTTAGAAAAATCAAGATATAACACTTTATGCATTCAATGGTATTAGTTCAACTTATTAATCTCTTTGAAATTTAATAAAAGACTCATGTTTATATTTGTATGCATTTAATAGTATAAGTTCAATTTGCTAATATTTTTTGAATTTTGAGAAGAAGACTTAGATTTACATCTTATCAATTAAATTATTAAACTTTAAAAAAAAAAACTTAGGTTTATTTTTATTTTTTGATTTTGTTAGTGATGAGAAACCCTTACTACCAATGCTCAGTGGGTTGAGCAAGTTCCTCCCAACCATGACCCCTTGTAAAGCTAAGAGTTATGCTTATAAATAAATAATTTACCACACAACCACCACACACCTACCACTCACACACTCGCCCATGTCCATGCCACGATTTGAACCTTGGACCTCTAGAAGAAAAGCCAAAGCTCGAATAGATACACCCTCCCTGTGATAATATAAAAATTAATTTAACTTAAAATATTTTAGAAAAAGTAAAAAAATATTTTAGAAAATTAATTTAACTTATGCATTCAATGGTATTAGTTCAACTTATTAATCTCTTTGACATTAAAAAAGACTTAGATTTAGATTTTTATGCGTTTAATACTATTAGTTCAATTTATTAATTTTTTTTTGACTTTTGAGAAGAAGACATAGGTTTTACATCTTATCAATTAAATTCTTAAACTTTTAAAATGAAAACTTAGGTTTAAATTAATTTTATTTATTTATTTGGTTAGTGGTGAGAAACTCCTTATGACTAGACTAAATGTAGTATCCTCCTAACTATGACCCCTCGTAAAACCGAGGGCTATGCTTATCAATAGGAAATTTAACACACATCCACCACACACCCACTCCATCACACACTTGTTCACACCACGATTTGAATCTTGGACATATCGAAGAAGAACCACAGCCCGAGAGGTTGAACCTTGGACTTCCCGAAGAAAAGCCAAAGCCCAAATGGTTGCGCTGTCCCCCGAAACAATATAAAAATTAATTTGACTTAAAATATTTTAGAAAAAGTAAGATATAACACTTCATGCATTCAACGATATTAGTTCAACTTATTAATCTCTTTGAGATTTAAGAAAAAACCCCAAGGGCTAGGTGGATTAGTAAGTGCAGGTGTGGAAAGAAACTTAGGTTCAAACCTTGGGGGAAGCCAACGCTTTGCGAAGAGACCTAGGTTCAAACCTTGGAGAGAAGTCAATGCTTTGTAAAGGTAGTAATCTACTATGAATCCTTTGAGTGCACGTCAGGCGGATGATGAGGAGCGACCGATGGTTCTCATATCACGTCGGGTCAAAAAGAACAAGATGAATAAGTTTGTTGGAAGCAATGCTTGTGGTTTGAACCCTGCACTAACCAGTTACTAAAATAGTGGCTATAACCAACTCTCTTATGTAATAAAAAAAACATTTAAGAAAATGACTTAGGTTTACATTTGTATGCATTTAATAGTATTAGTTCAATTTATTAATCCTTTTGACTTTTGAGAAGAAGGCTTAGGTTTGCATCTTATTTATTAAATTCTTAAACTTTTAAAAATAAAACTTAGGTTTAATTTTTTATTTTTTTAATTTGGTTAGTGGTGAGAAACCCCTACGACCAATGTACGGTTGAGCAAACTTTTAAAAATAAAACTTTAGTTTAATTTTTTTTTAATTTGGTTAGTGGTGAGAAATGCCACCAATGCACATGACTGAGTAGTCTCTTCCCAACCATGACCCCTCGTAAAGCCGAAATCTATGCCTATCAATAGAGAATTTAACACACACCCACCCCCTCACACACTCACCCACCCGATAGTTTGAACCTTGGACCTCCACACTTACCCACACGATAATTTGAACTTTGGACCTCCACACTCACCCACGCGATAATTTGAACTTTGGACCTCCCAAAGAAGAGCCAAAGCCCGAACTGTTGCGTTGTCCTCAGGGAAAAGAAGTAAGATATAACACTTTATGTGTTCAATAGTATTATTAATCTCTTTAACATTTAAGAAAAAGACTTAGGTTTACATATGTATGCATTTAATAGTATTAGTTCAATTTATTAATCTTTTTTACTTTTGAGAAGAAGACTTAAGTTTACATCTCAATTAAATTCTTAAACTTTTAAAAAGAAAACTTAGGTTTATTTTTTATTTTTTAATTTGGTTAGTAGTGAGAACCTCTACTACCAACGAACAAGGTTAAGTAGTCTCCTCCCAACCATGACCTCGTAAAGCCGAGAAGTATGTTTATTAACAGTGAATTTGACACACAACCCCCACACAACCACCCCCTCATACACTCCTGCCCCGCAGTTTGAATTTTGAACCTCTCGAAGAAAAGCCAAAGCTCGAACAGTTACGCTGCCCTCCTTGGAACAGTCTAAATCTTTTCAAACATATAACCTTATTAAATTATACATGCATAATCACCAAAATATCATAAAACTTTTCATAAAACTTTTCTTGCTTTCTAACCGGTTAATGTGATGTTGCAAGTCTAGTGGCATATTTCAGGATTGGAATTTTGTTCCATGTTAATACCCATCTATGTTGTTAGTGTAGTTTGTGTGTTTTGTGAGTAATCCCACATTAACTGTGTTGTGGGACATAAGTGGTTTATAAACCCCAACACATGCCATACTCTTTATCAATGGGGTAACAGGCTTAAAAATGCAAGTCCCTAATCCCACTATGTGAGATTCTCACCCATATAATTATAAATAAATTTAATTATAATATTATATTATCAAATTTTAAAAATAATAATCGAATCCTCTTATTTAGCTCTAATTTTCATATCCTAATCTACTTTATCAAGGGCTATGTTAAACTAATTTAAACATGCCGTAAAAGGATTTCCCAAGTGGAGCTGGTGGCAAGAATTAAACATCGACGAGAGTCGTGCATGATCTTAAAAATATTGACAGTGTTAAACATAATTGACAGGTGTCGGGGAGACGGAGGTCTCCACTGCTATCAGTTCACGTATCTGAGAATGACCTTCACCCTCCCTCACCCAACTCTCACATCTATTTAATAGATATTTAATCGTACAGACTTTAATATTGTAAATAAATGTAAGGGTTGAATTTAAGAATAAAAAAAACAACATTTTTCTTATAACTTATAATCTTAAAATCCTTAAAAACTATTTTAATTTTACCTTTAAATTGGTTTAAATCAATTTCATTTAATTTCATGCATGGACGAGAGCTACTGGCCCTGGCAAACGCCGGGGTGCTCGCCCACATAACAATTCGCATATACTCTCAGCTGCAGGCAACATGGCGCATCCCGTGGAAGACGCCAGTGAGGAAAGCATCTTCGGATCTCTGACGAACGACCAATTCTACCGCAAGCACCACGCAGTCCACGAGGAATCCTTAATGAAAAACAAGCGCGGCATGAAGATCTTCACGCAGTCGTGGCGCCCCGAGGAAGCACCGACAGCGCTCCGTGGCCTGGTGGCGATGGTGCACGGCTTTATGGAATCCAGCAGGTGGTTGTTGGAACTGACGGCCATCGGCATCGCCAAGCAGGGCTTCTGCGTGTGCGCCCTCGACCATCAGGGCCACGGCCTCTCCGAGGGCCTCCGCAGTCACATTCCCGATATAAACCCCGTTGTCGACGACTGCATTCAGTGCTTCGATGCCGCCCGGGCTCGAAACCCAGGGCTGCCGGCGTTCCTCTACGCGGAGTCGATGGGCGGCGCCATCGCCCTCCTCATCCATCTCCGTCAACGGGGCGCCTGGGCGGGCGCGGTGCTCAGCGGCGCCCTGTGCGGGATCTCCGCCAAGTTCAAGCCCCCGTGGCCGCTGGAGCATCTGCTGCCCGTCGTGGCCTGGGCCGCGCCTACGTGGCACGTCCTGGCCACCAAGAGGATCTCCACCGTGGCGTGCAAAGAGACGTGGAAGCGCCGCCTCGCAATAAAGAGTCCCCACGCCATCCGCGCACGGCCACGTGCCGCCACGGCGCTGGAGCTCCTGAGGGTGTGCAGGGAGCTGCAGGGGCGCTTCGCTGAGGTGGCGCTCCCGCTGCTGATTGTACACGGCGGCGATGACATGGTGTGCGACCCCGACTGCGTGAAGGCCTTGTATGAGGAAGCCGGGAGTACGGACAAAACGCTGAGAATCTACGAAGGCATGTGGCACGGGCTGGTTGGTGAGCCCAAGGAGAACGTGGACAGGGTTTTCGGGGAGGTATACGCCTGGCTCCGAGAACGGGCAGACAAGGCTAGAGAAGCACAGTAATCTCTAGGGGCGCCTTATATCTAAATAAAATGTATGTTAATAAACCGAATGTTATCTCCAAGCTCCGAGGATTTTATCCGGAATTAATTAAATCCTCTTCTATGTTTCAATCACAGAATGGAGATTGGCTTAATTTTCGTGTTGAATTACTTCCGCTTCATGCTGCTCTGCTTAATTATTTCAGTTCTCATAAAATCAGCTGAAATTAGAGAGAATAGAATTCTGAGTGTTGCCACATTTTAAGTCGAATAACGTTGCAGTTTTCGTGCTTCAAAAAATATATATTCTTCTTTTTGTTTATAATGAGGCAGGTTACTTATTTGGGTCAAGCGCCTCGAATTACAGACAAAGAGCGAAATTTTGCACACTCCAACATAACATCTTTACCTCCGTTTAATTCTTGAACGTGAGCATTTTGTGTGTTTCTGATAATTGCAGATATTGTTTATTTAATATTTTATAATTATTAAAATATGATTACAATTTTCTCTTACAAAATTTAAGCATTAGATTTTTTTAATAAGTACAAAGATTTTAGTGTCAAGTCTATTCAGATAAGTCTAGTCAGAAAGTTAATAATCTACATTTATTTATTCATTCTTTCATTTATTTATATTTATATATATATATTGATTTGGTTACTGTGAGAAACTTTTATGATAGGCTTGAGCTGTCTCTTCTCAACCATGACCCTTCTTAATGTGGAAAGTTATACTTATCAATAGAGAATTTAACACAAAGCCACCACACATCCACCCCCTCACACACTCGCCCATACCCACACTCACACCCGAGTTTTGAACCTTGAACCTCTCCATTAAACCATCACATTAAAATTTTAAGGATTAAACCTTTTCAATTGATTAAACTAAGTATTATGATTATTTAACATAAATATGTTATATATAAATATAATCTTGCAAGTTTTTATATTTTTATTTGACTACATTAAAAATAGTTGTCTCTCTACAACATAAAATAATATAAATTAATAGTGTTATTAATAGGAATTAAAAAATAAATTAAAGGCTGTTGCACATAAGGCATGGTATTAGAAAAAACTATAATCAACAATTAGCTATGAGATTAATAGAAATTATTAATAAGGTTTGTGTCGTATTGAGCTCTAGAGAATTGGGGTGTGTCTTCGCCGTATTGTCGTCTTGCCGCCACTTTTTTTGAATTTCATACAGATGTTTTTGCCAAAGTATTCTGCAATTAAGTTTTCCTAACACCACCTTGAGTTGTGTTAAGCAACCTTTTTTAATAGCTGTCGCTTATCAAACAACTTTAGTTGATGTTCGAGCTACTGGAGCAAATAATGATGCCCGGGAAACGTCCTCGTAAGTTTGTTCCGAAAGTCTTCCACGAGGTAATGACTCTGTTCATGAGATTATTCTTCATGTTAAGGATTTTTAGAATGCATGTACCTGGTATGAACAAACTCATTTAATTAGTTACTTTCTTGGTTGTATTTCGAATGATACCTTGGTTAGAAATTGGGTCCAGCATGTCTGGCAACCTCATGGTATTAAAGCTAAAAATATACAAAATTTGATAAAAAGGATTTTTCTTATTTCGTTTTGCTGATGCCACTCATGCTGAAAAGGCTTTGAAAAAAGGCCTCTGGACTGTTCTAAGTTCTCTACTCATTTTGTAACCCTAGAGCCATTCTTTTATAGTTAGTTATGAAGTCTCTCTGGAAGTTTCGGTGTGGGTGGAGTTCCTGGGTTTTCCTATTCCCTTATGGCCTTTCCTACAATATTTAGTTGCTCCTTTAGGGACTTTTGTGTGTCTTGAACCTAAGCGGTTTTTTAGTCCTTGTCCCTCTCAACGAGTGTGTGTCAAAGTTGATTTTAAAAAAGACATGCATGAGTTTATTGATATCAAGTGTGGGGAACGTACACTCAGGCAATGGGTTGTGTATATCAACTTACTTAACACTTGTTATCGCTGTCAATCTGCAACTCATAATATTAAATATTGCCCTCTTATGGCTGGAAAATTCAAACTACGTGAGGCTCCTCCTTCTTCTACCGTTTTGCCACCTTTTGAGAAATGAGGGCAAGATGACTGGATGGTGGTGAATACCCAAAAAATTGTTAACCCAAACCCTCAGTTGCCAATCCAGAGGCAGCCCATGTCGCACCTCAAGTGCAACCGCCTCCACAACCTATCCCTGCTATGCATGAACACCAAGATCCCCTTGCCCCTCAAATTCCTTTCACTTCTCCTACAAATTCTTTCACCACTATTGTTGCTCAAGCTCCCCCCACCCATGTTCCTCATTCCTCTTCTTCTACAAAAGATTATGCTGTTGATGATTCTCAAATTTCAAAATTTTGTCGCTCTCGCAGCCCTACGCGGGGGGGGGAATGGATTTTTTGTTTGATAAAAGGCGCCAGTTGGATGAAGTGAGACATCATTTTTTAGCTATCCAATCGAATAGTGAATGGTTTTCTAAATCATATGAATCTTTGGGCCACCTCGATGACAACGAGGTCATTGATATTGACATGCACCTCACTAAGTCTCAATGATTTTTTACTCCTAGAATGTTAGAGGTCTGAAGGAACCAGTCAGAAAGTATATGGTCCGTTATGAGTTATCTCTATTCATTCACATGTTTGGTATGATTGATTTTGTCTATCCACAAGAGGTCAAGGTTTATGACTTTACTCTTAATTATACCTGCAAATTTTTATGGCCGCATGGTGGGTTTCATGTTACAAATAATCCTTCTAGGAAAGGTGATGTTATTACTTTTATTGCTTTTAAATGGTGGCATCATGTTGTCTCTTGGGGATCTGACCCCACTCATCAAGTTATTTGGTCTCTGCTAGAAATTAATGGCAAACCCTTTGGAATTTTTAATATTTATGCCTCTAATGATGCTTCTGAAAGATGTGTGCTCTGGCATTGGCTTGATTTTTCTTTGCCACCTGCTATCTACATTTTATGTGGGGATTTTAATATGATTGAAAAACCCTCTGATAATATTTGATAGATTTCAATGTGTTGGACTATAGGAGAACACAAAGCATGGTTCTTTATGAAAAATACGCTTGGAGTCTCCGACCATAATTATTATTTTTCCCCTGCTGCTTATTATGAGTTTGCCTAGTATACCTGGTATAACTTCCAAGCAGGATTTTCCAAAATCTTAAAAATACTAGATAAAGCCTTGCTTACAGAGAATGACACCTTTTTTTTCCAATTTTTGTACTCTTCTTCTCCCTATGTGGATGCTCTTGCTGATACGACCTTATCTGATCATGTTCCTATTGTTTTTAACATCATCTCTATCCTACAGTAGACTCGACAATTTCATAATAAATTTTATCTCAATGTTTCTTTCCTGCAACATTCTCATGTGAAAGCTCATATTGTTCGTTGCTGGAATCTTATTCCTCATCCATATGGTCACCTTGGTTGGATCTCTTGGTGGAATCATGCAATCTATCACACCATTAAACTGTTATGCTCTCTTGGTGGTGAGGTTGCTAAGTGATGAAGAATTTCTAACGTTTCTCTTAAGCAAGAGTTACACAAAGCCTATGCTCATCTTGAAGCTTGTCCTTTTAGTTATATTTTACAAGCCCAAGTAGCTTCTCTTCGTCATGAAATAAAAAAATATGACTTGTATGAAGCAAAATGAGCCCAGTTGAGGGCTAGACTCAATTGGTTGAAAATTGGGGACAAGGTTTCTAAAGAATTTTTTAAGAGATTATGACCACCTTCTCATTCTACTCAGATTTTTGCTCTTTAGGTTGATGATCAGAGGCTCACTTCTCTCCCTAAAATAAGTGCAGCCTTTGTTAGACACTATCAACAAGTCTTTGCTTCCCAATCTTTCTCTGTAGCTCGCCAACAAGCTTTAGCTGAATATAAGGTTGTAATTCCTAAAAAGGTCTCTCCTTCTCAATGAGACATTTGTGACACTCCTTTGTCTCTTGATGATTTGAAGCAAGCCTTATCTGCAATGACTAATGAGAAAGAACCTGGATTAGATGGATTCCCCTATGAATTTTATAAATAATTTTGGGATTTTGTGTGTCCCAATCTTCTTAAGGTTTATCAAGAAGCAATTCACACTGGATATTTAGGTCCTATATTAAATAGAGGTAATATCAAGCTAATTCCTAAAGCTGGTGATCCTAAAATTCTCACTAATTGGATACCAATTACTTTGCTGAATGTAAGATATAAAATCATTGCTAAGGCCATTGCTCTCAAGCTTCACCCAATTCTCCCTTTGATTATCATACCTGAACAAACAAGGTTTGTGCAAGGCAAATATATCTTAGATAATGTGATTGTAGTTTGGGAAGGACTGGACTGGGCTCGCTCTTCATAATAGGATATGTTATTTATTAAAATTGATTTTGAAAAATATTATGACAAAGTTGAATGGTATTTTATACTTTCCATACTCCAGTCCCTAGGTTTTGGGCTCTACTTTATTCAGTCTATGAATATGCTCTTTCAATATGGTTCTGTTGTAATTACCATGAACAATTATTAGTTTGACGTCTTTGGATTGTTTAGATCAGTTCGACAGGGTTATCCCCTTGCTCCTTCCCTTTTTATTCTAGTAGCTGAAGCTTTTGGGTATTTACTTTCTTATAAAGTGTCTCAAGGATTTATTCGTGGTATTGCTTTACCTGCTTCTTCTTCTTAGATGGTTAATGGTCATTTTGCTGATGACTCTTTTTTAACCATTTATGAAGATGAACACTCTTTGTCCACTACTCTTAAATGCCTTGACACTTTTTGTATTGGTTTTGGGTCAAGGATTCAATGGAAAAAAACTTCTTGCTTTAGGAAATCTAGGAAACCCTTGCCTCCTTGGATTTCTCAATACCCGTGGCATTGGATTCAACCTGGTGAAATTTTTAATTTTTTAGGCATACCTTTTGCCTTTCACAGCACACCTACTCAGTTATGGAATTATTTCATTCAAAAAGTGGAGAAGAAATTGACCTATTGGATCACTAAGCAGCTTTCTATGACAGGGAAATTTTAGATCTACTCTAAGATTCTAGCTACCACTCATGTTTATTATTCTTCTTATTGGATTCCTTCCAAAGCTTGTTATTTGATATTGGAAAGATTGTTGAGGGATTTTTTATGAACAAATACATCTCATAAGAAGAGGTTTCAAATATTTTCTTGGGATTTTTGTTGTCTTCCCAACATTTTTGGTGGCCTGGGCCATTTAGATTGTAGCCGTCAGGGAATTGCCTTGTGTGCAAAATGGGTTGTGCGAGCTCTTGACGACAATGAAGCCTGGAAAATTCTTCTTCGCAATTGCATTTTGATTGTTATCCCCTTGGGAAAAAGGGTTTTGTGAAGATTGAATTTGTCTACTCTTATCACAGTACCTGTTCCTATTAAAATCAAAGGTTCCTTTGTTGTTAAAAGAGGCACGGGAATCTCTTAAACCCTGGCTCATTTGGAAATGAGATGGACAAAATGGTGCTTCTATTTCCTCTATTAGTGTTTTGTGGTATCCTGTTATCAAACATCAATCCTTGCCCTTTGCCCAAGTCTAGTGGATTCGTGCTCAACGATTTTACAGAAAAGGAATTAACTCGATCACTATTTTTTTCACTTTCTACACCAGAGACTGGATTCCTTGGGATGATTTTAAAAGTTTTTATCAGCTCAAGTAGGAAGATCAAGGTACTTATGAGGTTGTGGTTTTCAATACTCCTTTTTCTCTATGGCTCAAAATTTTCAAGCACTTTCAAAAGGTCTGGTGAGCTTATTGGAGTTGACCTAAGAATAAATCCATGACTCAGTATAAAGCCCATATGGGTTATTCTTGGTTATCTCCCCATATTCATATGGCTGCTATTTTAAATACTTGTTGGGATCTGATTTCTCCTCCTTCTACATGGAGAATTTGGCAAAATATATTGAACCTAAGTAAACTTTTTTTGCATGGATTTTACTGATGCAAGGCCTACCAATGGGACACCGACTTATATATATTGGAATTGATCACCCTACCTATTATTTATATGGAGAGTTGGAGGATTGTCTACATGTATCTGGTCTTTCCCTAAGGCTCATTCATCCTGGACCTAGATTGAGTCTTTTTTTCATCCCTTCATACCATCTCCTTTTTCATGGTAGCAAGTCCTTCTTGGAGATCCACTTGAATTTTTAGAACCTTTGTTGGAAGTCTGGAACATATTTAGAATTAGCATTCTTTATCATTTTTGAAAATCTAGGAACAAGATTGCTTTTTCTCATGATATTAGTTCAAGGATTTTTTCCCTAGCTGATTAGTATGTAGTGTTTTATGATTCTTGGCTACATATTTTTGTGCAGGTAAAAAAGGTTAATGTGGAGATTCAACATCTTCGTAGCCTTATTGACCACTAGAGTAATGCACCTTGCACTGTTAGTCGCCTTACTAAGGATCAATCATCCCATGGTTAGTTAGGATCTCGATCTTGTTCTCATAATAATTCTTCCTATCACAGCGAAGGGTCCCCTCCATGGAGAGGGAGACATTGGTCTCAACCTCTAGTTTTAAAATGTGGAGGGTTCGATGCAGGTTCTTCTAGACATAGTGGTTGGGATGTTCGTCCTTCTGCTCCTTCCCCTCCCCCTGTGGCAGGATGGGGAAATGAACTTCCTGAAGCTCCCACTTATGGTACAGGTTGGGGGGATACTATTCACAATGATACTGTAATAGGTTGGTCGGTTCCATCGGATACTACAAACCCTGTGGTTATTACTCGCACAAATGGATGAGATATTGGGCCTTCAGTTGGTGGTAATGATACGAGACCCAATGATGTTTTTTGGCCCATTACCACACTTTCCAACATAAATTGATATTACATGGGCATGGATGAGGTATATGCGCCTCCCTATACTTCTACTAAAGCCTCTCTCTTTGTGGTTATGCTTAGTTAAAGCCCAATTCTGATGTTTTGTTAGTCGTGGGCTCATTGTATCTAGTTTTTTCTACTGCTTTGGTTTTTTAGTGTCTCCTAACCATGGTGGTTAGTTTGAAACCATACTGGGGTGTGATCTTTTCCACCCATTTTTTTAATGTAAAAATGTCTAATTATTCTTTAATGGAATTTTTTTTGCTCTTTTTCATTCAAAAAAAATTATTAAGAAGAGGAGAAATTAGAGGAGGAAATATTTAAAACTTTAAGAAGAGGAAAAATTAAAAATACTAAATAGAGTTCAATAAAATAAGTGTTAAAGAAAATAAGAAAATCAATTAGTGAAGGAGACATTTAAAATGTTAAGAAGATTGTGATTAGATTTGATGTTATAGATAATAAATTTCTACCTTATAATCAAATTAAGGAAGAGTTAAAGATAAAAATAAATTAAGGGAGGAAATATTATAATTTTAAGAGGATTGTGATTGGATTGGATATTGAAAACATGATTTTTTTAAAATTTATAGTCAAATTGAATAATAGTTAAAAAAAATGTTAATGATGTGTAAAATTGAAACTTAATTATCATGGTAAGACCATTACTACTACCAATGCAAAAAAAAAAAAAAATTAGAGTAAGGTATATATCCATGAATTTAAATATCAGATCATATAAGGCTAATTCTTCTACTATCTTCTCCTCAATTAAAATATTTGACCTTGATTCCAAAAAAAAAAAAAAAAAGAAGTAAGACTTAAAACTTATATTTTTAAATTTATTATCTTCCCATTCATAAATATTTAAATAAGTAACAAGGATTTATAAATCATTGAAATATCCAATTATCATTAAATTATAATAAACATTAACCCTATTAACTTAATAAAACCAAATATTAAAATGAAGCAAAATTCCATTATAAAAATCTAATGAAAATCAATCAAACAAAAGTATATAAACATTTTGAACCTTTATACACTCTAAATATGAGGCAGATCATCAAACAAGTGTTATTTTTTTGAATTAAACTTTAATATTATCACAATAGTTTATGATTTTGTTACTGTATTTTTTATCCATTATTTTGATGCAACCAAGTATCCTATGATAAATAAAACTAAATTTTGAAGCCAATCAAATCAAACGTCTTGTATAGTTTATGTTGAACCTTCTTAAAAATTATACTCCCATGTCAAGTCAACAAGTGTCACTTGTTTGAATTAAATTTTAGTATTATCAAACATACAAATTTAATCAATTATTTTTTAAATTAGATATATAGTATTGAAAAAGGTCTTATTAGTGTTATATTTTAATTATATATAAAAAAATTATAATACCTTCATTATTATTCATGTATTATTTTATAAGGTTCTAACCTAGGTCTAACCTAGATCTCCAAAAGTTTAATTGATGAAGATGGAGCAAATGCCATTTGATATTATTAAAAAATAATTGTGATCTACCTTAATTAATAAATGTTGAAGAGGGGATTTTACACTCAAGTTTAGATCTTAGATTTTTTAGGCCTTATATTGGTTTTTTAATGTTTTTAAAATAAAAATGTATTAATTTTTATGATTACTATTTTATTAATTATATAATATTGAAATAGTTATATTTGTATTATATTAGGATGATTTTCAATTATTTATATAGAAAAAATGAGTTTTGTATATTATATTATGCTTTTATATTGATTATATGGAATTGAAACAAGATCTTATGGTAGAAATTTTGTGAGCCAAACTTTTTTACTAGTTGGACTTAAGTTTGTTTATGAACATTGAGATTTGAAATAACTCCTTTTCAATTTGTATGTGGTTATTTGTATTTGAATCTAGACCTCTATAAAATTTTAGTGTTTGTTCATGAGATTAATTTTTCCCATGAGATTCAGGTTTTGGTTACATAGATGAATTGGTTACAATCACAATTTTTAGTACCTACCATCACAGCTGGCAGGGTTCAAACTATCAACGAAGGCTTCCAACACGCCCACCATCTCGTTAATGGTAACCCAACATGATATGGGAAATGTCGGACGCATAGGGTTCGCACCATCTTTGTCAATCTGGTTCAACATGTGGCATAAAGGGGACCATCGGACAAGCAGGAAAAAGATCATCGTCATTAGTCAGGTGCAACACACAAAGGATTCGGATCAGACGGGCTACTAGCTATGCATGGGCACGCCCCGTGGGATAATATTTCTTTTTTTTAATCATTATTCCAAACCTATAGGTAACCTTTATAATTTTTTTAATTTAGTTTATAATATTTAAATATATCTCATTTGCACTACATCATATCGGTGTTATTACAACATTTCAACAAAACACAAAATGATATTACAATTAATAATTATGCATATATCACCGAACAAAATTTATGTCATTAGATGCTTTTATGACTTTATATATATCTATACTATTCTATTGCACTATCACCACAAAGTGGTACCCCATCAAGTTAACTATTTTAAACATGTGACTTTTTAAATATTATTAGTTGAAAAAAAATCATTTTCAAAGATTGAATTTAAAGGTTGATATGAATTATAAGGACTCATAAAGCACAATGAAGATGCCAAACACTTCATATTGTTGACTTTTATCCAATATGTACTTCAATATTGTCAAATCTCTTAATTTATGTAATCTTTATAAGCCTACCGTATTTTTTTTACTTAACACATGGGAATCAGTCAAGCCTACGTAAATTATAACAAATACCAATGTGGCACAATCTACACTTATAAATTGTTAAAAATAGAATATTTTTATAAAATATATCACAAAGGACCTTATGAGATTTTCATTGGATTGCATTAATATTAAGTTATTTTTTAAAGTGAATATTATCGTATGTTGGCATTTTCCTTTCAATTATACTAACATTATTTAAGGTATTTGTGCATCTTAAGCGTCCATATAAATTATATTTATATAAAAGTAATAAAATTTTAAAAAGTCATTAACCATTCATTAAAAAATATATATTTAAATAAATAATTAGTATTTAATAATATTTTCATCATGTAAACTAGGCATCTCAATATCCAATGGTTTATTCTTGAAGGTATAATTATTTATACAATTATATGTCAAATAATTATAGATAAATCTCATCCCTAACCTTGATAAATATAAGGGGTCGTTTAAGACCAATATTAAGAACATCAATTTTTTTTGGTTTATTTTTAATTTCACACGAAGCATTATACTTTACATAAATATAATCAGTTCATTTCTTAGCTTTAACTTGTTGCAATTAATCAACTATTCAAGTGCAAGATTATACTCAAATTTTCAATTTGTTCAATTTTAATGTAGTCTCTAATTTTACTGAGTTTTTTTTATAAAAAAATTGAAATATATTTAATTTCTCAATATGCACCTCCACCATACTTGCAAAAATACACCTTTTATTTGTTTTAATAATAGTACTTTGCTCTCAAATTTTTTTGTATATTTTTTATTTTCTTATTGTTCCCTTTTAAAGTTATTTTTTCTTCTCTAACGCTCTTTTAAATTGGTTTTGAACCCATGATAAATCCATTATACGGTATAATAAGAATTCAAAACAATTATGAAGATAAACAATATTAATCCAACTTCTAAATTTTATGCTATTTAAACATGTTAATGCATAAAATTATCCTTTGGCATGGTACCATTAACATGAAAAAAGTTTAAACTTCATACCATTAAAAGAGGAAGTACTTCTATTATACTATCTATGTAGACCTTCCAATCATATTATATTATTTTGTAATTCTTGAGGTTTAATATATAAAATATGAATGTCTTTGAGTTTTTTCCGAATGGCAGTTGCCTAGTTGTTATCATCCATGTGGTTGTGAGGTCGATTCCTCTTGTGTTTGCTCGAACGAGCGCTGATATTTATAAGCGATGTTCAATATTAAAAAAAGAGAGAGGAAGTACTTGTGTTATGCTATCTATTTGGTAGATAACACTTGTGTTGTGCTATCTATTTGGTAGACATAGTTACTTTATTCTCACTTTAAACTTTAAATAAAATATTTTTATTAATTTTTTTTTGGTTACATAGGAGAGTTGGCTACAACCACTATTTTTAGTAACTGGCAGCACAGGGTTCAAACCATAGGGACTGCAACCACCAAACCTATATGTCTTGTTAATTGTTGACCCGACATGATATGGGGACCGTCGGTCGCTCGGGGTTCGTACCGTCATCGTCCGTTTGACGCACACTCAGAGAATTTAGAACAGACTACTTCCTTTGCAAACTGGCACCACCAAGGTTTGAACCCAGGTCTCTTCTCAGCAAGTGCCCATCTAGACTAGCACTTACCAATCCACCTAGCCCTTGGGGCTAGCCCCCCCCCAAAAAAAAAGCCTATTTCTTAATATTTTTATTAAAATTAAGAAATCAACTTTTTTTTTTTTAAAAATTAATACTCATATTTGATTCTAATATTATTTTTTTTTAAAACATTTCAATCAAAATAAAAAATTATGTCCCATATGTGAACAAAGATTGTTAAGGTTTTTCCTAGGTTCAAGGTTCAAAACACAACTTGTGTGTAATTGCTCATTCCAAACATGATAGTGTACCTTGTGTGTTAACAAATAAAAATAAAATATATAACATGAAAATAAAATTAATTTAAGTTAAAATATATAAAATAATATATTAAACAAAACATTTAATATATTTAATAATATTTATTTAACTTATTAAATTCTAACTTTTGTTAAATTTTTAATTTTTCTTATTAGTAAATACTTCTTGAACGCATCACCTTCAAGTTGAACTTGAATCACATCATTGATAATTCAAATGGCTCGAGTCTCATCATCTATAATAATTCTTTCACTTTAAAAAAAAAACTTAAATTTAAATAAAATTAAACCAAACATAAATAATAACTATAATAATCTTATCAAATCATACATAATAACCAAACTAAAAGGAGAGGAGGGCCTCGATTGCTATGGCAGTGTGAACGGGAAAACGAGTTCGCCGCATTGAGAGAGACCTTCACCCTCTTACATCCACTCTCACATCTATTTAATAGAGTTTCTCTTTGACTCTGACGTTCTCCCTTGCAACCTACACACAAACTCATCAACAACACACATGCAGTCTGCAAAATTAGATTTTCAGACACTCAACGTTGGAATTTCATGAAATGAACAGCAGAGTTTTATTATAGATGAACTTGTTGGATTACAAATACATCCGAGTATTCCTCACATTTTACTTACTTCTCCGCCATTCGTTCCATTCCATCCAAACCCCCTCGTAGACACACATTTTACTTATTTAAACTTCAAACCTTTCTTAATTTGTTTGAGTATTTATTTAAATTAATATTTTCATATAATAATATTATTAATAATAATAATATATCATTTTGTACTTTTGGAAGTTCATTGTATAAAGGATGAAGCACTTGTATTGTGTTATTTATTTGGAAGACATGGTTTTTTTTTGGGGATTCGGGTAGTGTAATAAACCCCTACAACCGAAGCATAGGATTGATCATTCTCCTCCTATCCATGATCCCTACAAGCCCCAAAGCTATAGAGCTATAGGGAATTAATAGACAACCACACACGGTTTAAACCTTGGACCTCTTGAAGAAGAGTCAAACCCCAAATAGTTGCACTGTCTCCAAGAGCATTTGGTAGACGTTACTCTACCATCAACCTTAAATTCTTTATATTTCTTTTTAAATATTATATTAGACCAAAATTATTTGAAAAAGTTATATTAAAATATTTAAAACATTTTTATTCCAATTTAAAAATAAGTTCTTTAAATTCACATTTAATTTTAATATAAAAAATATAAATTTTAATCAAAATTTAGAAATTATTATCTAAAAATAAACAAATAACATAAAAATCAATTTAACTTATAATGTTTTAGAAAAAGTAAGATATAACACTTGATGCATTCAATGGTATTAATTCAAAAATTAATCTCTTTGAAATTTAAGAAAAAGACTAGATGTACATCTATATGCATTTAATAGCATTAGTTCAATTTATTAATCTCTTTGAATTTTGAGATGAATACTTTGGTTTACATCTTATCAATTAAATTCTTAGACTTTTAAGAAGAAAACTTAGGTTTAAATATTTTTCTTTTAATGAAAAATTCATTATATTAATAAAATAATGTTTAATAATAAAAAAAGGGCGGGTGGGATTAGCACACTCCATAAACCAACATACTAACCATCGTGGTTAGGAGTATACAAGAGTTTCAGAAACAGTCTACAAAAATTCAGATAACAATTACTAAAACAGTGTTAAATATGCATTTAAAAAGAAAGGAGCCAAAAAATCATTGCCAAGTGGAAGGCCTGAAGTTTTCCTCCATAAGGTCATAAGTTCGTCCAACGGTTAAAGAAGTCGGATCCCCCTAGCCATCAGCAATAGTACCACTAACAGTACAAGTCTATGGATTTGGTACAATTTTATCCCAACCAAGGGCATCATCTTACTCAGGAGGCCGAACAACCCAACCAGAGGCTAGGCGAGATGGAACTCCAGCTCTATATTTTCCACATTTGCATTGCGGTAGGGGGGGCTGGGACTAGTGTCTAGTAGTAGAGGGTTGTGGTTGGCAATGAGTCTCTCGGTGAGTCGATAGCTGAGACCTCAAAGGGGAAGTAAGAGGCACACAACTTATAGCGTAGGGCATATTCCCCTAACGATCCATGAGGGTACATAAGTATTACAAATCCACATGTACTTTTTCAACTTGTACTTGAATCTATAACCAACAATCAAAGAATAAATCATATTTATCAGCAATAGAGAAGACACGCTCAACATCTTGCTGAGAAAAATAGCTCTATTCCGAGACTTCCAGAGATAAAATAGGGTACCAATTCTAAAAATATTACAAAAAAGACCCAAGTTGAAGGAAAAAGCAATAGGGTCACCCAAAATAGCATGCACCCAGGTAAACTCCTCTTGCATAAAAGGTCTAAAAATTTCAAGAAGCCACTCTCAGGCTGATTGAGCCCAATCACAAAACCAAAAAACATGTAGTAAATATTTTGCTTGTCCACAAATCGAACAAATGGGATTATGAACACCTAGATTCTTGAGCCTATTTCCAACAAGCAACCCTTGGTGCAAGAGGCTCCAAGAAAAAAAAATTTGTTTAGGTTCAATATAAGTAGCCCAAGTAATTCAAAACCTCTTATTACATCGGGAGAGAAGAGAGACTAAGTCCCATCTCATACTGAGATTATCAACCATTGGAACTTGCGAGGTGAGCCATTTGTAACCTAGATGAGATTTATATTACAAAACAAGAAGCTCCCTAGACCAACACCAATATGACCACCAGGGTTTTTTAAAATGCTTATGCAGTTTGCACCAAATAGAAAATGGAATACTATCAATAACCACCTCATAAGTATATCTATCACCGAGATTTAAATTGTGAATTTGATGAAAACTTTTCCAGGGCATCCAACTTCTGGTATGTCGAGAGAAAAAATAAAACATGGAAGCAATACCACGCATATAGAACCTCTGTGCTCTAATCGACTAAACCAAAGCCAGGGCAGAGCCCTGCCAAGTGATAACAAGAGACCACCAAATATTCATGGAAGGCAAAGAGGTTCCTACTTTGCAGAAACTCCCTTTCCAACTGAGCCAGGGTTTTAAGGCCTCACAGGCTTTCCAAATACTTTGAATGATAAAAGAACCTTTAAATTTAACAGGGATAGGAGCAGTAAGAATGGATTGCAATCCCACCCCTTTCCAAATTTTCTTCCCCTAAAGCAAACTAGAAGAAATATAATTCCTGACCAACACTTTTCAAGATTCATCTCCAATTAAATATTGGGTGATCCATTTAGTGTTGGAAGTTAAAAGGGTAAAAAAGGTAAATTTTTTGTTTTACCACTATAAGCTTTGGACCTTACTCTTTTACCTCCTTGGACGACAAGTGAGTCAGCAGGATTGGATGACATGGACGGCAGGGAGTTTGACTCCTAAATTTATTTTTCTTTTCCTCCCTATTTTTCTTCTTCCTTATTATTCTTCCTAAGCTTTCTAGGTTAATGTTAGTAATTCTCCCATTTAAGCTTTGTAATATTTCAATTAAGATAAATGCAATTTTGGTTAATAATCTAAGTGCTTCTAATATTCATAATTACTATATTTGGTATTAGAGCTAGAGTTGAGTTCGAGAGGCTGGTGAGGCGCAGAGCCTGAGGAGATCGACAGATGGACATGGATCCTAAGGTGGTCTAGGAAGCCCGTAGGTGAGGTACGAATCTCAAGGAGGTTGAGGAGCCCGTAGATCAAGGTCAAGAGTCCCGTAGCACATGAACTGAGGTGAGGTCAAAGAGGGCCCACAAAAGGCACATGAACCAAGGTGAGGTCAAGAAAGACCCACAAAGAGCACACAAATCGAAGAGATAACTAGAAGGTGACACGTGGTAAGTGGATGAAGACGAACACACAGACCAGAGAAGACAGGTGACGTGGCAAATAGGCTACATGGCAGGTGATGTGGCAGATAAAGGGAAACAATGACGTGGTGTGCAGTGATAGTCTTGAGTAGGAGGAAAAATGGAGGTCACTGATTGCTCGAAGGTAATCTACTGAGTAGGGGCATGTTGAGGCTTTTAAAAGCCTCGTGCTATTTTGCATAGCACATGTGGGACTAAAGTCCTTGAACATTTTTTTTTCATTATGCGTGGCCATGACGAGATAAATAAGGCAAGCCTCCCTTGCCTCCCCGTTGGGCCACGCAGCTCGACTAGCTCGAGGAACCAGCATTAAGCCGTACGTCCTCTAGGAGGTTGCGGGTTTGAAACTTGGTGATTTTGCAAGTTCATTTTTTTTTTAAATTTTTGTATGAAATCTGCCCTATTATCTTGAAATAGAAGTGTATGCTGCTTAGGTTCCATCTGTAGCTATAGACGAGTTGGCTAGGAGGCTTCACTTGGCAGATAGGAGTCGTAGGTTCGACTTCTATGGAGTCTAATTTTTTTTTATTAATTTGTTCTTTTTTTTTATAAAGTTTATTATTATATTATATTAAAAAATATATATCTTTATATTTAATAAAAAATTAAATAATAATTGTTTTTAAAAAAATTTATTTTTAAAGCAATTATATATTTTTTATTAAATACAAATATAGATATATTTTTTATAATATATTTAAAAAAAAAGACATTGCCTAAGAGGCAATTTATGTAAGCAGAATCAAAATTGCAATATTGTGAGTAAGAGACTTAAAAGGTGATAGAATATTGTGTAAAAGACCTAAAGGGCTTTAAATATTTCTTTCTAAAATTTTGAGAGAGGCAAAAATTTGAGGACTAGAATTTTGTAAAAGAGACATATTGAAGGGCAAAATTCATGATTCGCTCTACAGGATGTTATCATGCACTTTGTGCACTTTTAGTAAAATAGAATGCTGAAAAATTTGATGAAAAAGTGAGAACTTATGGGCTTCATACTGTGTTTAGTCAGTTGCAAAATGCAGTAATCTCACATCAGAGACATCTAGATTCAGGGTATGAGGTAGACTCTGAAGACAATTCATTTGGGAGTAGATTTGAGCAATTTGAATCCATAGAAATTGCACCTCAAGAATCTGAATATACTCATTATAGTAATTCAGTGGAAATCCTAGAACCAGAATCACCAGAGATAATATTGATCAATGACGACGAAGAAGAAGTAGCAGACAATTTCATGACTCAAGAAATAACAACACCACAACAAGAGGAACAAGCCATCAATGATAGAGTGAATCAAGTCAGATTTGACTTAAATTTGTAATCTCTTATTTCTTCTTCTTTCTTCCTTATTTGAAAAAATAGAGTGCTTTATTGTAATCGAGAAATAAAAAAAGTATTTTAGTAATTATGGCCTCACATAACAATCTACCAATTCCAGAGTTCAACGGGTATGACTACGAGTATTGGTCTATCAAAATGAAGACTTTGCTCATAGAAAAAGGATTGTGGGACATAATTGAATAGGGTTACACCAAACCTGTAGACTGGACAACATTAAGTTCCACAGATAAGAAAACAAAGAAAGAAGCACAAAAGAGCAACTCTTTTGCTCTTTATCATCTCCAAGCAGCATTGGAGAAAAGTATATTCCCTAGAATAGCCACTTGTATAACTGCACAAGATGCATGGAAAGATTTGAAAGACAAATTCCAGGGAAATGATCAAGTGAAGCAAGTAAGGATTCAAACAATGAAACGAGATTTTGAAAATCTCAAAATAAAATAAGACGTAAAATTTGGTG
Organism: Wollemia nobilis; assembly: GCA_028583015.1. Taxonomy (NCBI): domain Eukaryota; kingdom Viridiplantae; phylum Streptophyta; class Pinopsida; order Araucariales; family Araucariaceae; genus Wollemia; species Wollemia nobilis. The sequence continues at coordinate 4,656,642 of JAQPPZ010015863.1, read as the reverse complement.
ACTACTGTGTCAGAGTCAAGGCAGTAGTTGATAAAATGGTTACTCTTGGTGAAGAAATTAAGCCTAAAAAAATTGTAAAGAAAGTGTTACGAACATTTATTCAAAGATGGAATCACATGGTCATAATAATAGAAGAGTCAAAAGATCTTTCCACTTTAACATTTGATGCATTAATAGGGTCATTAATGTCTCATGAAGAGAGGTTACAATAATCTCCTTCAATAAGTTATGGAGATGATGATAAAGCCTTCACATCTAATGAAAATGCTGGCAGAGGACATGGAAGAGATAAAGGTAGAGGCCAAAGAAGAGGTAGAGGTAGAGGAAACTATAGAGGTGGCAATCAGAACAGAGGAGGCAATCAGAATAGAGGTGGAAACCAAATTCAAGGAGGAAATCTAGGACGAAGTGGAAATCAAGTACGAGGAAGTGACAAGTCCAAAAAAACTTGTTTTAACTGTGGCAAGCTAGGTCACTTTGCTCACGACTACTGGCCAAAAACTTATCAAAGCAACAACAGTCAATATGGAAATTATGGAAAAGAATATGATACCTCTAATATTTTTCTATCATATAGACAATCAGAACATAATCTAAATGACAAATGGATTCTAGATACTGGTTGCTCAAACCATATGAGTGGCAAAGAATATCTATTTGCTACTCTAGATTCCACTTACAAATCCCAAATCAAGTTAGGGGAAGATAAAGCTTTACAAGTCGAATGCATTGGAGCCATGGAGGTTCCAAAAAAAGGACTAAAGAAATTGAATGACATCTACTACACTCCAAATCTCCAAAACAATCTACTAAGCATTGGGAAAATGATGGAGAATAATTACAAACTTATTTTTGATGAAGGAAAATGTATCATTCTTGATAAAAACAATTGTAATCATGTCATCACATAGGTCCCAATGACTAAGAATCGGTTATTTCCTCTCAAATTTTGTGATCCAGAGGGAGTTCAACTTGCAAATGTAGCTATAACTAATCCAAGTGTGCTTTGGCACTTGCGATGTGGTCACCTTAATTCCGCTAGCTTGAAACTGTTAACTTCTCAAGCTATGGGAAAGCACTGAAGGTCAAAGTTTCCAAAAGGACAAGCGTGGAGAGCTAGCTATCCACTTCAGTTAGTGCATTCGGATATCTGTGGTCCAATGCAGACAAAGAGTATCGAAAACAATTCTTATTTTCTCACATTCATAGATAATTTCTCTCACATGTGCTGGATTTATTTCTTGAAACATAAAGATGAAGCTTTTGATTACTTCATAGATTTCAAAAACAATGGAGAGAAACAAAGTGGGAATTATGTAAAATGTCTTAGGACAGATCAAGGAGGTGAGTACTCCAATGCATTCTTGAAATATTATAAATCAAGTGGGATCAAAAGGTAATTCACCACTGCCTATACCCCACAATAGAATGGTGTGGTCAAGAGAAAGAACCGCACCATAGTTGAGATGGCAAGAATGATGCTTCAGACTAAGCATCTAACTAATATGTACTGGACTGATGTTGTCGCTACTTATGAGGGGTGGTACGGAAAGAAACCAAATGTAAAGCATTTCAATTTTTTTGGTTCTTTAGCATATGCACACAATCATAATGAGAAGGGGAAGAAGCTTGATCCCAAAATTTAAGCTTGCATTTTTGTAGGGTATTGTGAGTCTATGAAAGCATATAGACTCTATAATCCCAAATATCATAAGATTATTCTCTCAAGGGATGTAATTTTTGATGAAGGAGGAGAATGGGGTCATCAAAGAATTTTTGTTGATGATGGATCCCAAGATGTAAATTATTCACAAGTACATCAGGTACAACAAGTGTCTCCCAAGAAAAATAAAGGCACACCCCCTCCAAGTCCAAGCAAGAGTACTTCGAGTACATCTGACACCACTCCAAGTCCTTCTCCATAGACATCTATAAGTTCTTCACCGATGGACATTGAATCTCCATAAATAGGTAAAATAACATTACAACATCATCCATATTTTCAAATGTTGGATCAAAATTACCAGAAAAGATACACTAGAAGCCAAGCTAGTGAAATAAATTTAGTTTTGCAGAAACTTGAAAATCTGCATATGTATGGGGATGATGACTCCCAAGATCCTAAGGGAGATGTAGTTAATTATGCTTTATTAACTAGTGCACAGCTAGAACCATCTAGCTATGAGAAGGCTTGTACTCAAAATGTATGGCAAGAAGCCATGAAAGAGGAAATAACCTCTATAAAAAATAATGATACATGGGAGCTAGTAAAGATTCCAAAAGGAAAAAAATGTGTTGGATGTAAATGGGTCTACAAGACCAAATACAATGCTTATGGAAGCATTGAGAGGCACAAGGTGAGACTAGTAGAAAAAGGTTTTACTCAAAAATTTGGCATTCACTATGAGGAAACCTTTGCCCCTCTTGCACGGCAAGAGACAATCAGATCAGTTCTTTCCTTAGTTGCCCATAAAGGATGGAACATTCAACACATGGATGTGAAAAGTGCTTTTTTGAATGGATACCTGACTAAGGAGGTTTATGTTCAACAACCTCAAGGCTTTCAAGAACAAGGAAAGGAGAACCTTGTTTATAAATTGAAAAAAACACTCTATGGCCTCAAGCAAGCACCAAGAGCTTGGTACTCACGCATTGACGACTATTTTATCAAGTATGAATTCATGAGAAGCAAAAGTGAACCAAATTTGTACTACCTAAAGCATGGAGTAGACATTCTCATAGTTTTTTTGTATGTGGATGATCTAATATTTATGGGTGGTAACAATAAAATGAATATGGAGTTCAAAAACTCCATGATGAAACAGTTTGAGATGAAAGATCTCGGTTTAATGCGATACTTCCTAGGCATGGAAGTGCATCAATAAAATAAGGGGATCTTCTTATGTCAACATAAGTATGCTCAAGACATGATCAAGAAATTTTCCATGGAGCATTGCAAATCAGTTGCAACTCCAACTGGACATGGAATCCAATTGAGCAAGGACGACGAAGCACCAAATGTTGACATGACCTTACAGGAGCATGGTTGGGATTCTGATGTTTCTCACCAACACAAGGCCCAATATTCAATATGTTGTTTCTCTAGTTTCAAGGTTTATGGCAAGTCCATATGAGCTGCATCTACAAGCAACTAAAAGAATCTTAAGATATGTAAAAGGTACATTGGATTTTGGAATCCATTACCACAAGTGTAATTTTGTGAAATTAGTTGGCTTCAGTGATAGTGATTGGGGAAGCAATGTAGATGATAGGAAATCTAAATCAGGGAACTCTTTTAGTCTAGGGTCAGGACTAATAACTTGGAGTTCTAAGAAACAAACTGTTGTAGCATTGTCATCTACTGAGGTTGAGTATATAGCCATCACACATGCTAGTACTCAAGCCTTATGGTTGATAAAAATCCTTGAAGAGATTGGCAAAAGTCAAAGTGGTCCAACTCGACTGTATTGTGATAACATAAGTGCCATTAAGTTGGCATACAATCCAGTCCACCATAGTAGATCAAAGCATTTCGATATGAAGTATCACTTCATCTGAGACATGGTGGAGCAACATATAGTTAAGCTTAACTATTGCAGCACTTTGGATAACATTGCATATATCTTAACCAAAGGCATGGCTAAAGCTCAATATATAAAGCTGAGATACTGTATAGTCAGGCCTCTCAACTTCAAGGGGGAGAATGTTGGAAGTTAAAAGGGTTAGAAAAGGTAAAATTTTTGTTTTACCACTGTAAGCTTTGGACCTTACCTTTTTACCTCCTTGGACGACAAGTGAGTCAGTAGGATTGGACGGCATGGACGGCAGGAAGTTTGAATCCTAACTTCATTTTTCCTTTCCTCCCTATTTTCCTTCTTCCCTATTATTCTTCCTAAGCTTTATAGGTTATTGTTAGTAATTCTCCTATTTAAGCTTTGTAATATTTCAATTAAGATAAATGTAATTCTGGTTAATAATCTAAGTGCTTCTAATATTCATGATTGCTATATTTAGCACAAAGAGCAAAACCTTGTCGGTGATAATCAAATAAACCCATGCATGCATAGTCCTTGGGATTTTTTTTTCCCAAGCTATGAGATGAAAACCTCGTTTGATAGAGTCTTTGGCCCACAAGAAATATCTCAGAAGCTTATCCAGATTTTATAACAAGATTTGTATGGAACCTAACAAGACGAATAATAGACATGGGTAGTGGCTAAAACATTGGAACAAATCTAAATTTTTCCTGCCAGAGAAAGTTTCTTACTAGTATAATAAGAAAGCTTCTTGTCCACTTTCTCAATAACATACTACCACAATTGAGTAGAGGAACCATGAAACACAAAATAAATTCCAAGAAATTTATACACCTCACCGGGCTGAATCGAAGTCCATTGGAAATGACGCAGCTAGCATGGCATCTGGGATTGAGATTATCGAGAACATGAGTTTTTTTCCATTGAATAGAAGAACCAGAAGGTAAATAGAACATCTCTAAGAAACTAATAGCTGAGGAAATGGATTGCTCATCTTATCAAAGCATTAAAAAAGAATCATAAAAAAAATGACCATTGACCAACTGACGACCATAATTGGGGAGAGCAATACCCTTGATTAAGCCTTGATCCACATTATGGGAAAACAAATAGCTAAAAGCATTTATAGCAAGAATGAAAAGATATGGAGCAAGAGGGAACCCCTATCTTATAGAATGACCAAGAGAAAATGACTGAGATTGACTATTATTCAAAGTAAGAATAGCTGAAGCATCTTGAAATAACATAATAATGGTGCTCACAAACACTAGCCCAAATCCCAAGGCCTGAAGCATGGCAGTGATGAAGTACCATTGCATATTATCATGGGCTTTCTAAAAATTAATCTTAATGAATAAAGCATCTTGTTCAGAATTTCTTGCCCACTCCATACCTTCCCAAACAACAAGAACATTATCAAAAATGTATCTTCCCTAAACAAAGCCAGTTTGTTTAGGTCTGACAATCAAAGGCATGAGAGATTTAAGATTAAGCGCAAAGGATTTGAAAATAATATTATAGCTCACATTAAGCAAGGTGATAGACCTCCAATTAGTGATGAGCTCAGGGTCTCAAGACTTAAGAATAAATTTAACATTACCTTTGTTAATAATAGAACCTAGTGAACCACATTGCAGGGCTTCAAGATACACTTTGTGGAGATCAGAACCAAGCATATCCTAAAATTATTTGTAGAATTCACATGAGAAGCCATAAATACCAGGTGCCTTATCATTGGCTATGAGTGACAAGGTATTTTTTAGATCTTATAGAGAAAGAGGAGTGTCACAAAATATCATTTGCTCAAGAGAAAGCTTGTTGGGGACAATAGTGATATAATTAGCAAGATCTTGCCTTCTAGCATCGTAAAGGGGTTGAGAAGCAAAAACACCTTGATAATATGGAACAAAGAATTTGATAATATCTAGAAGATCTATGAATCTCTACCCATCAACTTGAATGGCTTGAAACTGGGAATACTGGGCAAGAGGTCTGAGGTATTGAAAAAACTATTTGGTCACTTTGTCGCCCCACTTTGAGCCAATGCATTCAAGCACATAATTGAGCACCCTTGGCTTTATACAAATCAAATTTTTTAGCTCATATGAAATGGAAGAAACCTGAGACTAAGCAGTAGAGATTAAAGGAGAGGCTTGAAGCCTAAGATAAGCTTTGGGTAGCTCACTTTGCAAGGTAGACTTAGTCTATTACTTTGCAAATTCAACACCCAAAGTCCACAACACATTAGTGGTTCATTGAATGACAACATTCCACCACTCAATCATTCTAGAAAGACCATCAGGTCTAGGAATCAAATTCCAAATGCAGTATATATGAGCTTTCATGCTAAAGCTATGCAAAAAAGAAACATTCAGGTAAAACTGTGAAGAATGCACTCTAGGTTGAAATTTTAACTTTTCCATCAAGAATAAAATAGGTGAATGATCAGACAGTGTAGTACTAACAAAAGTCAACACATACGATGAAGAAGGTAAAATATGGGAGAACTAAAAGTTGCCACACTAAAAAACGATGGCTCTATCCAATATTTCTAAAACCCTGGCAGAAGTAGCCTGGAAATTGGTCCAAGTGTACCAAAGAGCCTAAGGAAATTCAGAATATGAGAAGCAAGAATTAGGGTCATAAATGAGAAGCTTGTTTTTCATAAAAAATAAGCTTTCCTTTCACCTAAGAACCACCGCATTTGGGCATGAATGACCAAAATATTTCTCCACCATATTAAAATCTCTACAGAGCACCCACATGGCAAATGAAAGATTGATGGAAAGCCATCTCCAAAACTCACAATAATTAGAAGCGATGTTTGAGGCATATACATTAACCACCCCAAACAATTTTTTGTAGATCTTGAGAAAAATCTAGACATCTTGATTGGATGGGTCAACACACTAGGTCACAATATTCTTTTGTAATCGAGGCACAATGATAGTGACGACTCCCATTTTATTGAGGAATACTTCATGGTAAAAGAGGCACTTTGTGGCCACAAAAAGTCACATGCACATCACAAATTGAAATGAGAAATCTTAACTTCTTGCAAACATAAAAAATTTAGGCTTCCATGCACTTGAGATACATTTGACATCTCATTTTAGACCAAATATTTTTTGATCGGGTTCAACAGTCCTTGGAAATTCCATGAGAAGAAAATCATTGGGACTTGTTATGATGTATGATCTCCATGACATCCTCTGCATCAAACAAACCTTCAAGTGAGAAATAAGAGTTGGAGACCACATGGCAAGCTTCACTATTTAGCTACTAATATTTGTCATTTTGAACAGGGCTGCGGGAGCGATGGACCTTAAAGGACCGACCCTCCTCCACTGAAGAATTATTTGGAGCTGCCACCATCGAGGCAAAAGAAGAGCTCGACCAAAGACATTAAGACATCGATGAAACTGGGGTTTGCATGCCAAAAATTGGAGGATCCATATCAATAGGAGTCTAAACATCTTCAGTAGAATCTTGCATGTCTTGAGGAGTAGGGGTAAGTTGCACAATGAAAATTGAAGCTTTCCACTACTTAGCTCCATGGGTTTTCCTGCTAGAAATAGTAGTCCATTCTTCACTGTTTCCCTGTGAGCCATTAGTGGGAGCTGGGAGAGTGGGCGAGGGATTTGCCTTATATTTCCACTCCATCAGAGGGAACTCCTAAATTTTGTGAGCTACAGATTGACATCGGTAACAAGTATTGAGAAATTGATATATGCAACTCTTTGCCTAAATGATTGGTCCATGATATTGATATCAATAAAATCCTACAAATCCTTGGTAAGGTCAACTTTGATACAAAGCCTTTTAGTGGGTCGAGCAGAGAAGAAGTTTTCTAGCTCAAGATAAAAAAACTTAACTAAGGGGGCAACTAAATTCTACAAAAAAACCCAAAGAGGAATAGGAAGACTGGGGAATTCAACCCACATCGGTACTTCCAATGCATCTTGATCACTAACTTGGAAATCCCTAAAGTAGGGTTGCAAAACCAACAAATAATTACAGAAATTCCATGGTCCCCTAGAAAGAACCTACTATGCTTGAGCTGGGTTTGAAAAGCAAAAAATAAAATATCCTTTGGTAAGGTTTTGTACATTCTCCACTTTGACTCCATATGGGCCCCAAACTTGTTGGACCCACGAGCGAATAAGGGTATCATATGTGATACGACCCAAAAAAAAGACCACAAAGGTATGAATTTCAAACCATTCACAAGCCATATGGTATTCATGCAAAGGAATAATAGCTTGAGGTACAAGACCTTTACCTCATGATACACTTTCGAAACAAACTTATGCAAATGTTTTCCCGATGCCATTAAGCTCTCCAACAAACTCAAAATAAACTTAGCTGATTGCATGAGTGGAAACCATTAAAAAGGGTGAAATAACACTGCCTCAAGGTGGCATTAATGCAGTAGATAGGATTTTCCCACCCCTAAACCTACCAAGCTAGCAACTATTTTTTGCTCTTCTATCGCCAATCCTTCTCTGCTCCAAAAAACTTAGGTCGCCAATCCTTCTATCATCAATATTTTTTCAAACATATAGCCTTATTAAATTATATATACATAATCACCAAACTATCAAAACTCTTATATAATCATAAATAAATTTAATTATAATATCATATTATCAAATTTAAAAAACAATAATTAATTTAATTATTTTAATCGAATCATATTTTTTTGATTAAAAGATAGATTATATTAATTCATTAATTGGAACATTACAATATTTTGGTGCTAGCATAATCCATCATCTAAAAAAAAAAATGAGGTGGATCAGGAGTAAAGCATCCATAACCGAATATACATAATAATAAAAGCTAATATCAACAAAAATACTATAGCTATATCTTGTAGCAATACACCATATATCAACACTAATCTATGGAAGAATCTGTTATAAGAAGAAATTTTGGGCATGTCTTTCGTGATATCTTCTAAACTCTTCAAAAAAGAAAAATAAGTAATCAAATCTTGAACATGTTCATCATTGTTAACTGCCTTCTTCTTAGTTTTATGTTGCACCTTCTGAAGATCTTGAATCATATAAGAAAGTTTATGAAGTTTGTCAATAGCATCTCGAGGTATGTTGGAAGTACCATAGACTTGGGAATGAATGCATACCACATGTAACAAAAGATTAAAGGTCAAGTATGCTAAAACTATATCCCATGGAGGAGAAGCTATAGTAAACACCTTTTTGCATTTGCACTTTCAAATGTACTTGAGAAGGATGAGTCTACAAACATCCCAGAGTGGGACACTGATCTAGCTAAGAAAAACCAAGTAGAGAAACCTTCCAAGATCTAGTGAAAGAGGGGAAAATAAAAGAGTAGAAGACATCCCAAAACTATTTAGCCATGTCCCAAAACCAAAAAATGTGAATAAGAGTTTCTAAAACCTTACAAAAATTGCATTGAGGGGGAATGTGTAAAATCACATTCAAACTCTCAGTAGTTGGAAGCTTTTGATGCAAAATCTACCATCCAAGAAGTTGAGTTTTGGATTCAACAAGAGCTTTACAAATTTGAGTAGCAAGAAACTGCCATTGGGAATTGATAAAATTCACTTGCCACTTGACATTGAGCTTAGAGTCTAAAGAAGGGGAACATAGAAGATTTTTGTATAACCAACTAGAAGTAATGGAAGAGATTCTAGGACCATTAAGCCATCTCTAGTCATGCCAAATATTATGGTCAGTTATTCCCAAATTCATAAGGATCTCACAAGGGATGGAAGCCACAACTAAGCCATAAGAATCTTTGGACCTATAGGGAAGGGAGCAATAATTGCAGATTTGGTTCCAGGTATGAATTGAACAACTACTCAGATCCTAGATATCTCTAATTCTATTAATTCATTTATTAAAAAAAATAGACCATGAATAGCATTGCATAAAGCTAAAGTTTTATCATTATCAAGGATAATTTTATTCCACCAAATACTATTTAGACCAATGCTCACACCATATCTCAAGGAGTCAGAATTCTAAGTCAATAAATGAGAAACTGATTGCCAAGATTTCTAGTTTTGGGTAGCTAGAATAGATTCTTTAACTATAAAATAAGGTGTGTTAATGATCTTATCCTCCCAAGGGGTTTCTTTCCATTTACCTTTGTGAGTAGCTAGAGAAATTTTGTAATGAAATAGGTGTTTCTAATTTTCATCACCAATAATGGCTCTAGCAACCTCTTTTTTAGCTAGAATTTTGCTCTGGGTAAGAGGATCAATGATGCCTAGAAATCCTAAACCCTTAGGTTGAGTACAAATTTTTCAAGATATGGGTGTCATTCCCAGCTTCCCATACCATTTAGTCCATAAAAAAATTATGAATAACCTAAGTTAATTTGTTATAGGCTACCTTGGGGGCCATCCAACAAGAGGAGTAATAAACATGAGAGGCTACCATAATTTTATTCACAACTTGAATTCTTCTTGCTAAGGAAAGAAATCAAGCTAGCCAAGCATTAAATTTTTTTTGAAGTCTTTCCATAACTCAGTTCCACATATCCTTAGGAGAGATATTAATCCCAAAGAGAATTCCTAAATAACTCACAATCATACTGAAGAACACAAGCTTATACTAAGAGGGGGGTGAACAATATAAGACCAAATTTTTTAATTTTCTTTCCAAATAATATTATCCAATATAATCTATGGCAATATGAGTAGCAGTAATCAAAGCAATGCACAAATAATAACACACAATAGAGACACCAATTTAATGTTGTTCACCCAATGTGGGCTACTCCACGGAGAAAATATTTCACTAAATTTTTTTCAACAAATCTCTTAGGAATAATTCCCTATTACAATGTTTATGGACCTCTATCCAAAGGAGACACCAATTCCTTAATAAAGTGTGTGGATACCTATCCATAGGAGAAATATTTCCCCTTTGCTAGTTTGTGGATCTCTATCCACAGGAGAACTCCTCCTCTGCTCTAGTTGGTGATCCTCAAGAAGACTACAACCTCTAATGCACTAGCTTGTGGATCTCTCTCCATTGAATACCTCTGTCCTCACTTAGAAGACCTCTATCCTAACAACCCTGGCTAATGGATCTCTATCCACTAGAGACTATTGTCCTCTACTATGTCACCTCTAAAGCTTACTCTTGGCTCTACTCAATCTCTATCTCAAATCTACACTAAACATTGTCCTTCAGTCTAGCACAAATTTGATCACAAGTTTATCTCTAGTCTGGTACAAATCTATCCTCAAATCTACACCAAACTATGTCCTCAAATATATCCTCAAGCCTTAACACAAATCTTGATTTAATTACAAATCAACTCAGCTTAGATCTGCCTCAAGCCTTAACACAAAGCTTGAACAAATCAATAAATCAACTCTACTCTCAAGTCTTCTCAAAGACTTGTCTCAAATATGTCTACAAGTCCTCTCAATAACTTTCTCAATATGCTCTCAAGTCTTCACCAAGAATTACCTCAAATCTACTCAACAAGTCCTCTCTAGAACTTGTCCAATCTGCTCAACAAGTCTTCACTAAGAATTACCTCAAATCTGCTCAACAAGTATTCACCAAGATTTACCTCAAATTTTCTCAAAAATTCCTCTTTAGAACTTGTCTAATCTGCTAAACAAGTCCTCACTAAGACTTAACTCAAATATTCTCAAAAATTCTTCCCCGAGACTTACCTCAAATCTGCTCAACAAGTCCTCTCTAGAACTTGTCCAATCTACTCAACAAGTCTTCACTAATACTTACCTCAAATATGCTTGTAAGCTTCCACAAAATCTCACACAAAAATTTCCTTAAGTTTTCACAAAATTTTACTTAACTCTGTCCTTAAGTCCCCTCTAGGACTTACTCAAATATTCCCACAAGCTTTCACAAAATCTTGCTAAACTCTATCCTTAAGTCCACTCTAGGACTTACTCAAATCTACTCATAAGCTTTCACAAAAGCTTATTTAAATCAATTGCAAAACTTGCATACAAAACTCAACTTAATCTCTTTCAGGAAACCTCTTCAATACCACAAACAATTTTCACTCAGAATCTTGTTTAACCACATAAAAATATAGAGAATTATTAAAGACTCAATATGTTTCACACTCACAAATCACTCAATCACTTTCAAACTCACTTTCAAATCAATTTATAATAAAGAACAATTTGTTTCATAGAACTTGAACTGTCACTCCAATACTTTCAATCAATAATGCTCAACCACCTTCACTCAACCATTCACTCAATGAAACACAACTTGCCTAAAAACTTTAACCAAGTGTTTCACTATACTTTCAACTACTTACACTATGAATCTCAGACCTTGACTCAAGATGATTCCAAGTTCACATAACAATGATACTCATGATATTTCACAAACCTTAGTTCAAGATAGTTCTCAACTTCACATAACAATGAAAATAATGATATTTCACAAACCCTAGCTCAAGATAGTTCTCAATATCACACTCAAATATTCTCACAAACATTCCCCAATCATGCAAATGAAACCTCACTTAAACATTTCCAACAATACTTATCAAAAAAACTTTTTCACTCCAACTTTACATTTAACAACATTCAATCCAACAATATTCACTTATAAGGAAGATGTGCCCATACCTTTTATTTTGATGGATATATGTCTTCAAAACCTATCTTAACCATAATCAAATATTCTTTGCTAAACTCAATGTTAGATATCAACAATCTATCTCAAAATCTCCACAAATATTCTCCTCAAAAATTTATTCACTATACAAAAATTATCATCTCAAGTACACCTTATAATCTCCAAACTTCTCAAACAAATATTCCAATTACTCAATTTCACTATAACCTCCTTCAGAAATTTAATGCATAGATTAATCCAAATTTCTTACTTATGTCTCCCTACTCAAAATTTTGCATTTAAAAACTAATTAACCATCACAAATAAAAAATAATGCAATTCATCTTTTAAATAAAAAATAAAACATCTACCACCTTTAACTAAGGTAAAAATTAAATTTACCTTAACCTCCTTATATCTCCCTAGGCACTCACAATGCAACCTTAGACCTTTGACCACACGCTCAACATAAACAATAACAAAAAATCAAAGTACCTTTGTGTGCCACTCGATGGGATTCGATCCTAGGTCATGCTGCCGCTAATGACCTAGCTGCGACCTACCTGCCACATGAGCTAGGCACTCACTTGGGAGGGAAAATACCTTATGAACTTAGTACTTTCGATCCAGTGCCAAAATAAAAAATAAAACTTTGCCCTTTCGTAGCTGCCAATACTTGAACGCGAAACGTCCGCTCTTCCCTACGCCTTACAAACCGAACACTTGGCACTAGCCCAACCAGTCGGTTGGTGGCAAGGCTCTATGCCTTGACCAACTTATTCTTCACATTTTTGATTACCTTTTTAAAAAGAATAATATCCTCTTCTTATGCTCATGAATTTTTACATTAATCAACTTTACCTTTTTGCAAATGCATGAAATCGAAGACTTACATTTTTTTGGTAAGTCTTATGGTATTTATTTGGCAAGCACCTTCAAACGTCGACTGGGAGGAAAAATTATTTAAAATGAATTTGCGCCCACCCTAACTTTAGGGTTTAAATAATATTATTTTATAAATTAATTTGTAATATAGATATTATAAATAATTTATAAATGACCTAGGGCTTTATTTTATCCTTTAATATTATAATAAAAGTATTATAATATTATTTCCTTTGGGCCTAGGTATTTTTCTCTTTCACCCTTAGATCTTATCTGACCTCCTTTAATATTATAACAATAAATATTATAATATTATTTCCTTTAGGCCTAGGTATCCCTTTCCTTCAGGGTATTTAACCATCCTTTTGACCAATCATGTGAAGCTCTTAAACCAAATTTCTTGGGCTTAAAATATAAATATTTTAACCCTCCTTTTGTCAAATCCTGTACTGATCACTGACACTGAATCTTGACATCAATGACAACACAACTACTCAAAATTTCTAACATATACCATGAGGGATGATCTTCCACTCAATTAAGGAGTTGCATCCACGAGGAGAGGAAGAGGTATAGAAGACTTCAATTTTAGAGTCATTAATATGAGAACCAAAGACATCACAAAACAATTGAACAAAATATTTAGCCGTTTCCACCTCTTGTTGGGTATTTTGAAGAAAAATAAGGGAATCATCAACAAAATGAGAGTTAAGAGCATGCTTATCCCCAGGAAGCTTAATACCCTGAATGAGGCCATTAGAATGAGCCTTATGAAGAAGATAACCAAGAGCATCGACAACCAGAACATACAAAAAAGGAGCAAGGGGGGAACCCTGTATGATAGACCATTGAAGAGGGAAGTAGGAGGAAAGAACTCCATTAACCTGAACACAAGCTGAAGCATCACAAAAGAGCACACCAATTTTATTACAAAATTTTGTACCAAAACCAAACTAAGAAAGCATACTAAGAATAAAACCCCATCTAATTCTATCATAAGCTTTGTCAAAATCTAACTTAACCAAGAGGACATATTTATTAGAGTCGATAGCCCATTACGAAGTTTCCCAGGCCATCATAAGATTATCTAAAATATAACAAATTAAGAAAAGTAGATTGTTCAGGGTAAACAATTGCTTAAGTAATAGTTTTGATTTTTAAAGCTATAGCTTTAGCTATGATATTGAATGAAACATTTAGGGGTGTAATAGGTCTCCAATTTGGTTATGAGTCGCACCTTTAGGAATTAGCTTGATAAGCCCTGCATTGATATAAGCTCCAAGGGAACTATTATGGAGATCTTCCAGGTAAACGTGATGAAGATCAGAGGAAATAATATGCCAATTTTTTTATAAAACTCCACTGGAATACCATCCAAGCCAAGAGCTTTGTTATTCTTCATAGAAAAAAGAGCAGTTTGCAGATCATTCACAGAAAGAGGATATTCAAGTTGATCCCGAATAATGGGGTATACTAGGGTAGGAATATGTTCCTATGCATATTCCATTAAGTTACATTGGATTTCATCCCTTGGATCCACTATAAAAAGTTGTGAGAAATGAGCTACAAAAAGATTCATGATCTCTTTAGAATCGAAAAGAGAATGACATGAAGGGTCCTCCAACTCAGTGATCCTTTTCAAAATATTCTTATGTCTGAGGTAGTTTAAAAAAAAATTAGTTCCCTTGTCTCCCTAGGAGATCCAATTGAGGCAAGATCTAACATGTGCCCCTCTAGCATGATAAGCCTCATAGACTCTAGCCTGATTTTCAACATTAGCTAGACTGCATTGAATAACAATGTTATTAGGGTCTTTCATAAGCATGGAATGAAGATGAGAGATCTCCTTATGAAGGTGACTCTCTTGGATCTTCTTCCTCCTGGAAACATAGCGCCCATACCATCTAAGGGATGAAACCATATTGGAAATCATTGTTTCAAACCATTTGATCCAATAAATATTACCGGTTGGTCTATGAAATCTATTCCAGACATGCTCTACAAGATGACAACAAGAAATATTGTCAAGGTGGGACACATTTAATTTGAATGGAAGTGGTATTAAATTAAGAGAGATAGAGGAATTTTTGATAGAGGATAAGATATGAATGTGATAAGACAAAGTAGTGTGATAAAGGATGCAAAATTGCTCGTGGATGGAGAATTTATCCAGGAAATAATTACTAAAATAAAATCTATCCAGACAAACAAGCTTCCTAGCAGAACCTTGACGATAGTTGGACCACGTAAACTAGTTATCTCTATGAGAGGAGGCTTTACCAAAGAGAGGGTCATGCACACCTAAATTATTATGAAAAAATAGCCAACTACCAAATTTAGCATTAGAAAAGGGTCTATTACCAGTCCAACTTTTATCACTAGGATTCTCAATCATATGAAAGTCACCTCCAAGGATCCATTCTATAGGAGGGAGATAAACAACTAACCATTCCCAAAGCGTTATATGGCTAGGAGGGTCATTAGGAGCATAAATAGAACAAAATACAATAACCTGAGAGTTAAGAGCCAATATAATCCACACACAACGATGAGCAGGGTCTTCACCATGGTCTAGAATAGCATAACAAAGAGACTTGGCTATGGAAAGGGCAACACCTCCTTTACCATTAACATGCAAATTAGTAAATTTAGATGCATAACCACCACCAATGATATCCATACATTGGGTGTGAGAGACCAGTGACTTTCAGTTTTTGAAGGAAAAGAACAAAAATATGATTTTTAGCAAAAACTTATCGAACTTGAAACTTACGATAAGGGAGGGAGAGCCCCCTAACATTCTAGGATTGAATATTTAAATTCATGAGGTGTGATTTAGAGGTTTCTCGACCTCATGAGTTAGAGCTTAGAAAATATTTTCACTGATTGGCAACAATTGCATGTTGTCCATATGGGTTTGTTGAGCATGAACCTTATTATGAGACACTTGAGAGAAGGATCTAGCAAGATCTTTAATAGATGGTTTTTTTCCTATGAATGGATGAAGTGATCTTCGGGGGTTGATGAATGTTTGTTGTTTGCCAACCATTTTCCACCCATTTGTCATAATACTATCTTTCAAGAGTTGCGGTGAAGTAACGAGAACTAACTCAAGACTCGTGGTTGAAATTGGTGGGGCTTGAGTATTTATAGGAGTATCTGAGTACTTAGTTTGAGCAGTGGAAGGGACATGAGGGTTCTTTGAAGGAACGAATTGAGAAATAAAAGTTTTTTTGGGAACAGGGTGTGTTGAGGGCCATCGAAAGGGAATTTCTCGAATAAATTTTCAGTAACAGCTTCCATATAAGGACCATTATTAGGGATTTTTTTTGCAGTTTTTTTAGCAGTTGCTTCCATTTGTTCCTTTTTAGATAATTTTTTTAGACAATTTTTTATCAAGTGCCCAACTTCTCTATAGTAAAAACACACATTAGGTAAGTTTAGATAGATAATAGGTTTAATAATTTGGAAACCTGGCCATTGAGTTCAAGGGAGAGGGGCAACGACTTGGATATGTCCATTTCTACACAAATAGGAGGGTGCACTTTATATTTAGATAGTTTTTTCTAACATCGGGTGAGACCACAAAACATTACCAGGAACAACAACAATTTTATGGAGAAATGAGCGACATGAAAGAGATAAAAAGGGCAACTCTATCCACAAAGGTTATTTTGCCCTAGAGGGACCCTCTGGATGAAAATCCAAAGACCAACCTTGCAAATAACAAGTTTATCCGTAGATAACCCAAGTTTCGTATTGAAGAGCGTTTTTAGCATGTTCAGGATTCACAAAGGAGACTCCTATGTACCCCCTTATCAACCCTCGAATAGCCTCAACTATCCAACCTCTAGTATTTTCCCAACCCCCCCTGACACATTTGAAAAATTTAGCCTCAGGTGGTATCTTGCGTAAAAATAAAAATAAAATGACAATATGTTCAGACAAGTCATTAGCTACTTCAACAAATGAATTAGGAAAAACAATTGAAAGGGGCTTACCTTGCTTTGCATGTGGTTGATGTGTTGCAAGATTAGGGTTTGATGTGTTGCAATATTAGGGTTTGATGGATCAACAATGTAGCCCTCTAGTAAGCTCATCTTGCTCTCCAAATTTGTAGCTTCTCCATGGAATTGTTTGCAAGGTTCCCAAGAGAAGGGAACCTGAGATTCAAGATCATTGAGGGATGGAGTTTCTTCCATCATAGAAACCTCACATCCCGTGTGAACTATTTTTCTATACTTCTCCACTACAAAGTTGGGTTTGTCGTCGGATGGCGACGATTGTCCCAATTCTTCACTTTAAGCCCTATAAGATGCACAACCTTCTGCAAACTCCAAAGATGGACAAAACCCTACAATAGCATAAGAATGCCCTAATTTTTATTTTTCACAAATATTTGAAATGTTTGGATATTCACCGATGAAAAAACAAAGCCCTCAAAATGTTTAAAGTATGTGTAGTTGTTTCGAAAATCTCAACTCTTAGAATAAAACTCTAAAAATTAACACAGGAATACCCTCTTTTTTATTTTTTAATCTTTGAAATATTCAACGGTGGAATGCAAATACCCTCTCGAAGCTGAATCAGTGAGTTCTCCTAAAAACAAACACTACCGCTGATTCAAAATATTTTATTTTATGTCCTATAAGCTCTGTGCCAACAACCAAAGGCGATATACTAAAAAGAAATAAAATAAAATGTCCTCCTTTTATGCCGTCCTCCAAACCTTTGGAAAAGCTGAAGCCGAATAACACATGCATGTGATTGCTTTCAGCTGTCCCTAAAATGTCCTCCTTTTATGCCGTCCTCCAAACCTTTGGAAAAGCTGAAGCCGAATAACACATGCATGTGATTGCTTTCAGCTGTCCCTGTCGGACGCGGTGGCTTCTGAAATTTTCCCCGTTAATTTTCAGCCACCATGCTACTTAGCTCCCTTCGGCTGTTGTTCGACACAAAACTACATCCATCAATCGAATCAGGTCTACTTTTCATATTCTAATCTACTATATAAACTAATTTGAACAGGTCTACTTTTTATTCAGGTCTACTTTTCAGGTTATGTTAAACTAATTTGAACATTCTGTAAACTTATTCGAACATTCGAGCTGGTGCCAAAAAAAAAACTACGTTTTAAATATAATAGACAGGTGGCGGGGAGAAGGAGGTCTCCACGTATCAGTTCGCATAGCTGGTGGCAAGACTATTAACAATGTTAAATATAACCGGGGAGACGGAGGTCTCCACTGCTATCAGTTCACGTATCTGAGAATGACCTTCACCCTCCCTCACCCAACTCTCACACATCTATTTAATAGATATTTAATCGTGCAGACTTTAAAATTGTAAATAAATGTAAGGGTTGAATTTAAGAATAAACAAAACAACATTTTTCTTATAACTTATATTCTTTAAATCCTTAAAAACTAAATTGGTTTAAGTCAATTTAATTTCATGCATGAACGAGAGCTACCGGCCCTGGCATATTTAAACGCCCGGGTGGGTGCTCGGCGACATAACAATTCCCATTAACTCCCAGCTGCAGGCAACATGTCGCATCCCATGGAAGACGCCAGTGAGGAAAGCATTTTTGGATCTCTGACGAGCGAACAATTCTACCGCAAGCACCACGTCGTCCACGAGGAATCCTTCATGAAAAACAAGCGCGGCATGAAGATCTTCACGCAGTCGTGGCGCCCCAAGGAAGCAACGGCAGCGCTCCGTGGCCTGGTGGCTATGGTGCACGGCTTCATGGAGTCCAGCGGGTGGTTGCTGGAGCTGACGGCCATCGGCATCGCCAAGCAGGGCTTCTGCGTGTGCGCCCTCGACCACCAGGGCCACGGCCTCTCCGAGGGCCTCCGCAGTCACATCCCCGATATAAACCCCGTTGTCGACGACTGCATTCAGTGCTACGACGGCGACCGGGTTCGAAACCCGGGGCTGCCGGCGTTCCTCTACGCGGAGTCAATGGGCGGCGCCATCGCCCTCCTCATCCACCTCCGTCAACGGGGCGCCTGGGCGGGCGCGGTTCTCAGCGGCGCCATGTGCGGGATCTCCGCCAAGTTCAAGCCCCCCTGGCCGCTGAAGCACCTGCTGCCGGTCGTGGCCTGGGCTGCGCCCACGTGGCACGTCGTGGCCACCAATAGGATCTCCACCGTGGCGTGCAAGGAGACGTGGAAGCGCCGCCTCGCAATAAGGAGCCCCCACGCCATCCGCGCACGGCCACGAGCCGCCACGGCGCTGGAGCTCCTGAGGGTGTGCAGGGAGCTGCAGGGGCGCTTCGCTGAGGTGGCGCTCCCGCTGCTGATTGTGCACGGGGGCGATGACATGGTGTGCGACCCCGACTGCGTCAAGGCCTTGTATGAGGAAGCCGGGAGTACGGACAAAACGCTGAGAATCTACGAAGGCATGTGGCACGGGCTGGTTGGTGAGCCCAAGGAGAACGTGGACAGGGTTTTCGGGGAGGTATACGCCTGGCTCCGAGAACGGGCAGACAAGGCTAGAGAAGCACAGTAATCTCTAGGGGCGCCTTATTTAAATAAAATGTATGTTAATAAACCGAATGTTATCTCCACGCTCCGAGGATTTTATCCGGAATTAATTAAATCCTCTTCTATGTTTCAATCACAGAATGGAGATTGGCTTAATTTTCGAGTTGAATTACTTCCGCTTCATGCTGCTCTGCTTAATTATTTCAGTTCTCATAAAATCAGCTGAAATTAGAGAGAATAGAATTCTGAGTGTTGCCACATTTTAAGTCGAATAACGTTGCAGTTTTCGTGCTTCAAAAATATATATATTCTTCTTTTTGTTTATAATGAGGTAGGTTACTTATTTGGGTCAAACGCCTCGAATTACAGACAAAGAGCGAAATTTTGCACACTCCCACATAACATCTTTACCTCCGTTTAATTCTTGAACGTGAGCATTTTGTGTTTTTCTGATAATTGCAGATATTGTTTATTTAATATTTTATAATTATTAAAATATGATTACAATTTTATCTGGCAAAATTTAAGCATTAGATTTTTTTAATAAGTACAAAATTTTTAGTGTCAAGTCTATTCAGATTACATGGAAGTGCCAAGTCTAGTCAGAAAGTTAATATTTTACATTTATTCATTTAATTATATATATATATATTGATTTGGTTACTGTGAGAAATTTTTATGGTAGGGTTGAGGAGTCTCTTCTCAACCATGACCTTTAGTAATGCGGAGAGCTATACTTATCAATAAAGAATTTAATAGAAAGCCACCACACACCCAGCCCCTCACACACTCACCCATGCCCATGCCCAAGCCCGAGTTTTGAACCTTGGACCTCTCCATTAAACCATAACAATAAAATTTTAAGGATTAAACTTTTTCAATTGATTAAACTAAGTATTATGATTATTTAACATGAATATGTTATATATAAATATAATCCTGCAAGTTTTTATATTTTTATTTGACTACATTAAAATAGTTGTCTCTCTACAACATAAAATAATATAAATTAATTGTGTTATTAATAGGAATTAGAAAATAAATTAAAGGTGGTTGCACATAAGGTATGGTATGAGAAAAAACTATAATTAGCAATTAGCTATGAGATTAATAGAAATTATTAAGAAGGTTTGCGTGGTATTGAGCTCTAGAGAATTAGGTTTTGTCTTCGTATTTTTGTTGTCTTACCGCCACCTTTGTTGAAGTTCATGCAAGTATTTTTGTCAAAGTATCTAGGTTTTGTCTTCGTATTACTGTTGTCTTACCGCCACCTTTGTTGAAGTTCGTGCAGGTGTTTTTGTCAAAGTATCCTACAATTAAGTCTCCCTAACAACACCTTGAGTGGTGTTAAGAAACCTTTTTTAATAGTTTTCGCTTATCAAACAACTTCAATTGATGTTGGAGCTGCTGGAACAACGAATGGAACTCGGGAAACGTCTTCGTAAGTTTGTTCTGAAAGTCTTCCACAAGGTAATGACCCTATTCATGAGATTATTCTTCCTGTTGAGGATTTTTAGAATGCATGTACCTGGTATGAACAAACTCATTTAATTGGTTACTTTCTTGGTCGTATTCCGAATGATACCCTGGTTAGAAATTGGGTCTAGCATGTCTGGCAACCTTATGGTATTAAATCTAAAAATATACAAAATTTGATAAAAGGTTTTTTCTTATTTCATTTTGCTGATCCCACTAATGTTGAAAAGGCTTTGAAGAAAGGCCCTTGGACTATTCGAAGTTCTTTGCTCATTTTGCAACCCTACAACCGTTCTTTTACAATTATTTATGAAGCCTCTCTGGAAGTTTCAGTGTGGGTGGAGTTTTCGGGTTTGCCTATTCCCTTATGGCCTTTCCTACAATCTTTAGCTACTCCTTTAGGGACTTTTGTGTGTCTTGAACTTGAGCGGTTTTTTAGTCCTCGTCCCTCTCGATGAGTGTGTGTCAAAGTTGATTTAAAAAAATACATGCATGAGTTTATTGATATCAAGTGCGGGGAACATGCACTTAGGCAACAGGTTGTGTATATCAATTTACCTAACACTTGTTATCGTTGTCAATTCGTAACTCATAAGATTAAAGATTGCCCTATTATGGTTGGAAAATTCAAACCGCGTGAGGCTCCTCCTTCTTCTTCTACCATTTCATCACCTTCTAAGAAATGAGGTCAAGATCATTGGATGGTGGTGAATACCCAAAAAAACTATTAACCCAAACCCTCAGTTGCCAATCCCGAGGCAGCCCACATCGCACCTCAAGTGCAACCGTCTCCACAGCCTATCCCTGCCATGCACGAACACCAAGCTCCCCCTGCCCCTCAAATTCCCTTCGCTTCTCCTACAACTTCTTTCATCACTGTTGTTGCTCAAGATCCCCCCGCTCATGTTCCTCATTCCTCTTCTTCTAAAAAATATTATGTTGTTGATGATTCTCAAATTTCAAAAGTTTGTCACTCTCGTAGCCCTGTGCAGGGGGGATGGATTTTTTGTTTGATAAAAGGTGCCAATTGGATGAAGTGAGACATCTTTTTTTAGAAATCCAATCGAATAGTGGATGGTTTTCTAACTCGTATGAATCTTTGGGCCACCTCGGTGACAACAAGATCGTTGAGGTTGACATGCACCTCACTAAGTCTCAATGATTTTTTACTCCTGGAATGTTAGAGGGTCGACGGACCCAGTTTGAAAGTATATGGTCCGTTATGAGTTATCTCGAGTCATTCACATGTTTGGTATGATTGACTTTGTTTATCCATAAGAGGTCAAGGTTTTTTACTTTACTCTTAATTATACCTGCAATTTTTTATGGCTGCATGGTGGGTTTCATTTTACAAATCATCCTTCTAGGAAAGGTGATGTTGTTACTTTTATTGCTTCTAAATGGTGGCGTCATGTTGTTTCTTGGGGCTCTGACCCCACTCATCAAATTATTTGGTCTCTACTGGAAATTAATGGTAAACCCTTAAGAATTGTTAACATTTATGCCTCTAATGATGTTTCTAAAAGATGTGTGCTCTAGCGTTAATTTTTCTTTTCCACCTGCTATCTACGTTTTATGTGGGGATTTTAATATGATTGAAAAACCCTCTGATAATATTTGACAGATTCCAATGCATTGGACTATAGGAGAATGCGAAGCATGGTTCTTTATGAAAAATACGCTTGGAGTCTTCAACCATAATTATTATTTTTCTCCTGCTACTTATTCTGAATATGCCTGGTATACCTAGTTTAACTTCCAAGAAGGATTTTCTAGAATCTTAAAAATACTAGATAGAGCCATGCTTACAAAGAATGACACATTTTTTTCCAATGTTTGTACTCTTCTTCTCCCTATGTGCATACTATTGTTGATACGGCCTTATATGATCATGCTCATATTTTTTTTAACATCATATCTGTCCTACAATAGAATCGATAGTTTCATAATAAATTTTATCTCAATGTTTCTTTCCTACAACATTCTCATGTGAAAGCTCATATTGTTTGTTGCTGGAATCTTATTCCTCGTCCATATGGTCACCTTGGTTGGACCTCTTGGTGGAATCATGCAATCTCTTGCACCACTAAAATGTTATGCTCTCTTGGTGGTGAGGATGCTAAACGATGAAGAATTGCTAACGTTTATCTTAAGAAAGAGTTACACAAAGCCTCTTCTCGTCTTGAAGCTTGTCATTTTAGTTATGTTTTACAATCCCAAGTAGCTTCTTTTTGTCATGAAATAAAAAAAATGACTTGTATGAAGTAAAAGAAGCCAAGCTAAGGGCTAGACACAATTGGTTGAAAATTGGGGACAAGGTTTCTAAAGAATTTTTTAAGAGATTACGACCACCTTCTCATTCTACTTAGATTTATGCTCTTTAGGTTGATGATCAAAGGCTCACTTCTCTCCCTAAAATAAGTGCAGCCTTTGTTAGACACTATCAAAAAGTATTTGCTTCCCACCCTTTCTCTGTAGCTCACCAACAAGATTTAGCTGAATATAAGGTTGTAATTCCTGAAAAGGTCTCTCCTTCTCAATGAGATGTTTGTGACACCTTTGTCTCTTGATGATTTGAAGCAAGCCTTATCTACAATGGCTAATGAGAAAGCACCTAGATTAGATGGATTCCCCTATGAATTTTATAAATAATTTTGGGATTTTGTGTGTCCCGATATTCTTAAGGTTTATCAAGAAGCAATTCACACTAGATCTTTAGGTCCTATCTTAAACAGAGGCAATATCAAGTTGATTCCTAAAGCTGGAGATCCTAAAATTCTCACTAATTGGAGACCAATTACTTTTTTGAATGTAAGCTATAAAATTATTGCTAAGGCCATTGCTATCAAGCTTCACCTAATTCTCCCTTTGATTATCATACCTGAACAAATCGGGTTTGTGCAAGGCAAATATATCTTAGATAATGTGATTGTAGTTTGGGAAGGACTGTACTGAGCTTGCTCTTCACAACAAGATATGTTATTTATTAAAATTGATTTTGAAAAATATTATGACAAATTTGAGTGGTATTTTATACTTTCCATGCTCCAGTACCTAGGTTTTGTGGTTTACTTTATTCAATCTGTGAATATGCACTTTCAAGATGCTTCTACTGTAATTACCCTGAACAATTGTCATTCTGACATCTTTGGATTGTTTAGATCAGTTCAATAGGGTTATCCCCTTGCTCCTTCCCTTTTTATTCTACTAGCTGAAGATTTTGGGTATTTACTTGCTTATAAAGGGTCTCAAGAATTTATTCATGGTATTGCTTTACCTGCTTCTTCTTCTCATATGGTTAATGGTCATTTTGCTGATGACTCTTTTTTAACCATTTTTGAAGATGAACACTCTTTGTCCACTACTCTTAATGCCTTGACACTTTTTTTCTTGGTTCTGGGTCAAGTATTCAAAGGAAAAAATCTTCTTGCTTTAGGCAATCTAGGAAATCCTTGCCTCCTTGGCTTTCTCAATACCTATGGCATTGGATTCAACCTGGTGAAATGTTCAATTTTTTAGGCATACTTTTTGCCTTTCACAACACACCTGCTTAGTTATGGAAATATTTCATTCAAAAAGTGGAGAATAAATTGACCTATTGGATCACTAAGAAACTTTCTCTGGTAGGGAAATTTTAGATCTACTCTAAGATTATAGCTACCACTCATGTTTATTATTCTTCCTATTGGCTTCCTTCCAAAGCTTGTTATTTGAAATTGAAAATATTGTTGAGGGATTTTTTATGAACAAATGCATCTCATAAGAAGAGGTTTCACAGAGTTGCTTGGGATTTTTGTTGTCTTCCCAAAAATTTTGGTGGCCTGGGCCATTTAGATTGTAGCCGTCAGGGAATTACCTTGTGTGCAAAATGGGTTGTGCAAGCTCTTGACAACAATGAAGATTGGAAAATTCTTCTTCGCAATTGCATTTTGATTGTTCTCGCCTTGGGGAAAAGGGTTTGGTGAAGATTGAATTTGTCTACTCTTATCACAACCCCTGTTCCTATTAAAATCAAAGGTTCCTTTGTTGTTAAAAGAGGCCTAGGAATATCTCAAACCTTGGCTTATTTGAAAAGGATATGGAAAAAATGGTGCTTCTATTTCCTCTATTAGTGTTTTGTGGTCTCCTATTATCAAAATTCAGTCCTTGCCCTTGGCCTAAGTCCAGTGGATTCATGCTCAACGGTTTTATAGAAAAGGAATTAACTCTATCACTAATTTTTTCTCTTTCTACACTAGAGACTAGATTCCTTGGGATGATTTTAAAAGTTTTTTATCAGCTCAAGTAGGAAGATCAAGGTACTTATGAGGTTGTGTTTTTCAATACTCCTTTTTCTCTATGGCTTAGAATTTTCAAGCACTTTCAGGAAGGCCTGGTGGGCTTATTGGAGTTGGCCTAAGAATAAATCCATGATTAAGTATAAATCTCATTTGGGTTATTCTTTGTTATTTCCCCATATTCCTATGGATGCTATTTTAAATGCTCATTGGGATTTGATTTCTCCTCCTTCTACATAGAGAAATAGGTTCAAAATAGTTTGGGTGAAATATATTGAACCTAAGCAATATTTTTTTGCATGGAGTTTACTGATGCAAGGCCTACCAATGGGACACCAACTTATATGTATTGGCATTGATCACCCTACCTATTATTTATGTGGAGAGTTGGAGTATTATCTACATGTATCTGGTCTTGCCCCAAGACTCGTTCAACCTGGACCTGGATTGAGCCTTTTTTTTGTCCCTTAATACCATCTCATTTTTCATGGCAGCAAGTCCTTCTTGGAGATCCACTTGATTTTTTAGAACCTTTGTCGGAAGTCTGGAACATATTTAGAATTAGCATTCTTTATCATATTTGGAAATCCAGATTCAAGATTACTTTTTCTCATGATATTAGTTCAAGGATTTTTTCCCTGGATGACTAGTATGTAGTGTTTTATGATTCTTGGCTACAAATTTTTGTGTAGGTGGAAAAGATTAATGTGAAGATTCAACATCTACGTAGCCTTATTGACCACTGAATGCACCTTGCATTGTTAGTCACCTTCCTAAGGAAAAATCATCCCATGGTCGGTCAGGATCTCAATCTTGTTCTCGTTGGAATTCTTCCTATCATAGCGAAGTGTCCCCTCCACGAAGAGGGAGACATTGGTATCAGCCTCCAATTTTAAAATGTGGAGGGTCCGATGTAGGTTCTTCTAGACATCGTGGTTGGGATGTTTGTCCTTCTGCTCCTTCCTCTCCCCCTATGGCAAGATGGGGAAATGAACTTCTTGAAGCTCCCACTCGTGGTATAGGTTGGGGGGATACTATTCATAATGATACTATAATAGGTTGGTCAATTCCAGCGGTTACTACAAACCCTATGGTTATTACTTGCACAAATGGTTGGGATATTGGGTCTTCGATTGGTGGTAATGATACGAGGTCCAATGATGTTGTTTGGCCCATTCTCGCACTTTCCAACACATATTGAAATTACATGGGCATGGATGAGGCAGATGCGCCTCCCTATAATTCTACTAAAGCATCTCTGTGTGGTTATGCTTAGTTAAAGCTCAATTCTGATGTTTTGTTAGTCGTGGGCTCATTGTATCTAGTTTTTTCTACTGCTTTGGTTTTTTAGTGTCTCCTAACCATGGTGGTTATTTTGAGACCATAATGGGATGTGATATTTTCCATCCATTTTTTTGATGTAAAAAAGCCTAATTATTCTTTAATGGAATTTTTTTCACTCTTTTTGATTAAAAAAAAAATATTAAAAAAAGGAGAAATTAGAGGAGGAAATATTTAAAACTTTAAAAAAAGGAAAAATTAAAAATAATGAATAGAGTTCAATAAAATAAGAGTTAAAGAAATAAATAAAATCAATTAGTGAAGGAGACATTTAAAAGGTTAAGAAGGTTGTGACTAGATTTGATGTTATAGATAATAAATTTCTACCTTATAATCAAATTAAAGAAGAGTTAAAGATAAAAATAAATTAAGGGAGGAAATATTATAATTTTAAGAGGATTGTGATTGGATTAGATGTTGAAAACATGAAATTTTTAAATTTATAGTCAAATTGAATAATAGTTAAAGAATAAATAAGAGTAAAAAAAAATGTTAATGATGTGTAAAATTGAAACTTAATTATCATGGTAAGACCATTACTATTACCCATGCAAAAAAAAAAAATTAAGGTAAGGTAAATATCCATGAATTTTAATATCACATCATAATTGGTTTTATATAAGGCTAATTATTCTACTATCTTCTCCTCAATTAAAATATTTGACCTTTATTCCAACAAAACAAAAAAAAGGTAAGACTTAAAATTTATATTTTTAAATTTATTATCATCCCATTGATAAAGATTTAAATAAGTAACAAGGATTTATATATCATTGAAATATCCAATTATCATTAAATTATAATAAACATTAACCCTATTAACTTAGGAAAACCAAATATTAAAATGAATCAAAATTCTATTATAAAAATATAATGAAAATCAATCAAACAAAAGTATATAAACATTTTGAATCTTTATACACTCTAAATATGAGTCAAATCATCAAACAAGTGTTATTTTTTTGAATTAAACTTTAATATTATCACAATAGTTTATGATTTTGTCACTCTATTTTTTATCCATTATTTTGATGTAACCCAGTATCCTATGATAAATAAAACTAAAATTTGAAGCCATTCAAATCAAACGTCTATAAATTCCTTGTATAGTTTAAGTTGAACCTTCTTAAAAATTATACTCCCGTGTCAAGGCAACAAGTGTCACTTGTTTGAATTAAATTTTAGTATTATCAAACATAAAAAATTAATAAATTATTTTTTAAATTAAATATATAGTATTGAAAGAGGTCTTATTAGTGTTATATTTTAATTATGTATAAAAATATTATAATACCTTCATTATTATTCATGTATTATTTTATAAGGTTCTAACCTAGGTCTAACCTAGATCTCCAAAAGTTTAATTGATGAATATGGAGCAAATGCCATTTGATATTATTAAAAAATAATTGTAATCTACCTTAATTAATAAATGTTGAAGAGGGCATTTTACACTCAAGTTTAGATCTTAGATTTTTTAGGCTTTATATTAGTTTTTTAATGTTTTTAAAATAAAAAGTATTAATTTTTATGATTATTATTTTATTAATTATATAATATTGAAATAGTTATATTTGTATTATATTAGAATTTTTTTCAATTATTTATAAAGAAAAAAATGAGTTTTGTATATTATATTATGTTTTTATATTGATTATATCGAATTGAAACAAGATCTTATGGTAGAAATTTTGTGAGCCAAAATTTTCTACTAGTTGGACTTAAGTTTGTTTGTGAACATTGAGATTTGAACAAACTCCTTTTCAATTTGTATGTGGTTATTTATATTTGAATCTAAACCTCTATAAAATTTTAGTTTTTGTCCATGAGATTAGGTTTTCCCATGAGATTCAGGTTTTGGTTACATAGATGAATTGGTTACAATCATAATTTTTAGTAACTACCAGCGTAGTTGGCAGGGTTCAAACTATCAATGAAGGCTTCCAACACACCCACCATATCGTTAATGGTAACCCGACATGATATGGGGACCGTCGAACGCATAGGGTTCACATCATCTTCGTCAAACTATCAATGAAGGCTTCCAACACACCCACCATATCTTTAATGGTAACCCGACATGATATGGGGACCGTCGAACGCATAGGGTTCACATCATCTTCGTCAGTTTGGTTCAACATGTGTCATGAAGGGGGACCGTCGGACAAGCAAGAAACATATCGTCGTCATCAGTCAGGTGCAACATGCAGAGTAGTCAGATCGGACGGGCTACTGGCTATGCATGGGCACACCCGTGGGATAATATATATATATTTTAATCATTATTCCAAACCTATAGGTAACCTTTATAATTTTTTAAATTTGGTTTATAATATTTAAATATATCTCATTTGCACTACATTATACCTATGTTATTACAACATTTCAACAAAACACAAAATGATATTACAATTAATAATTATGCATATGTCACATAACAAAATTTATGTCATTAGATACTTTTATGACTTTATATATCTATAATATTCTATTGCACCATCACCACAAAGTGGTACCACATCAAGTTGACTATTTTAAACATGTGAATTTTTAAATATTATTAATTCAAAAAAGTCATTTTCATTAGTTTAAAGATTGATATGAGTTATAAGGACTCATAAAGCACAATTGAAGATGCCAAACACTTCATCTTGTTGACTTTCATCCAATATGTACTTCAAGATTGTCAAATATCTTAATATATGTAATCTTTAGAAGCCTACCGTATCTTTATTTTTTTTGGTTAACACATGGGAATCAGTCAAGCCTATGCAACTTACAACAACTACCAATGTAAGCCTATGTAACTTACAACAACTACCAATGTGGCACAATAGACACTTATAAATTGTTAAAAATAGAATATTTTTATAAAATATATGACAAAGGACCTTATGAGATTTTCATTGGATTGCATTAATACTAAGTTGTTTTTTAAAGTGAATAGTATTGCATGTTGACATCTTCCTTTCCATGATATTAACATTATTCAAGGTATTTGTGCATCTTGAGGGTCCATATAAATTTTATCTATATAAAAGTAATAAAAGTTAAAAAAGTCACTAACCATTCGTTAAAAAAATAATTAGTATTTAATAATGTTTTCATCATGTAAACTAGGCATCTCAATATCCAATGGTTTATTCTTGGAGGTATAATTATTTAAACAATTATATGTCAAATAATTATAGATAAATCTCATCCCTAACCTTGATAAATGTAAGGGATCTTTTAAGACCACTATTAGGAACATCAAAATTGTTTTGGTTTATTTTTTAATTTCACATGAAGCATTATACTTTACATAAATATAATCAGTTCATTTCTTAGCTTTAACTTGTTGCAATTAATCAACTATTCAAGTGCAATATTATACTCAAATTTTCAATTTTAATGTAGTCTCTAATTTTACTGAGTTTTTTTGTATAAAAAAATTGAAATATATTTAATTTCTCAATATGCACCTCCACCATATTTGCAAAAGATACACCTTTCATTAGTTTTAATCATAGTACTTTTTTCTCAAAAATTTTGTATATTTTTTATTTTCTTTTTGTTCCCTTTTAAGGTTATTTTTTTCTTCTTTAATGCTCTTTTAAATTGGTTTTGAACCCATGATAAATCCATTTTACAGTATAATAAGAATTCAAAACAATTATGAAGATAAACAATATTAATCCAACTTCTAAAATTTTATGCTATCTAAAAATGTTAATGCATAGAATTATCCTTTGGCATGGTACCATTAACATGAAATTTTAAACTTCATACCATTAAAAGAGGAAGTACTATTATACTATCTATGTAGAGCTTCCAATCATATTATATTATTTTGTAATTCTCGAGGTTTAATATATAAAAGAGGAATGTCTTTTAATTTTTACGGAATGACATTTGGTGTAATGGTCGTTGCCTAGTTATTATCATCCATGTGGTTGTGAGGTTGATTCCTCTTGTGTTTGCTCAAACAAGCGATGATATTTGTAAATATTTGTCAACGATGTTCAATATTAAAAAAAAAAGAGAGGAAGCACTTGTGTTATGCTATCTATTTGGTAGATTGGCATACATAGTTACTTTATTCTCACTTTAAAATTTAAATAAAATATTTTTATTAATTTTTTTTTGTTACACAGGAGAGTTGGCTATAAATTTTAAACTTTAAATAAAATATTTTTATTAATTTTTATTTTTTTTACATAGGAGAGTTGGCTACAAATTTGTAAATATTTATAAACGATGTTCAATATAAATATATATATATATATATATATATATATATATATATATATATATATATATATATATATATATATATATAATGAAGCACTTGTGTTATGCTATCTATTTGGTAGATAACACTTGTGTTGTGTTATCTATTTGGTAGACATAGTTACTTTATTCTCACTTTAAACATTAAATAAAATATTTTTATTAATTTTTTTTTGGTTACATAGGAGAGTTGGCTACAACCACTATTTTTAATAACTGGCAGCGTAGGGTTCAAACCACAAGGACTGCAACCACCAAACCTATCTGTCTTGTTAATTGTTGACCCGACGTGAGATGGGGACCATCGATCGCTCGAGGTTTGTACCATCGTTGTCCATTTCGCACGCACTTAGAGGATTTAGAGCAGACTACTTCCTTTGCAAACTAGCACCACCAAGGTTTGAACCTAGGTCTCTTCTCAACAAGTGCCCATCCAGACTAGCACTTACCAATCCACCTAGCCCTTGGGACTAGCCCCCCCAAAAAAAAAACCTATTTCTTAATATTTTTATTAAAATTAAAAAATAGACTTTTTTTTTTGAAAATTAATTCTCAGATTTGATTCTCATGTATATATATATATATATATATATATACATTTTAAAACATTTCAATCAAAATAAAAAATTATGTACCGAACAAAGATGGTTAAGGTTTTCCCTAGGTTCAAGGTTCAAAACGCAACTTGTGTGTAATTGCTCATTCCAATGATGGTGTACCTTGTGTGTTAACAAATAAAAATAAAATCTATAATATAAAAATAAAATTAATCCGCTCATGTAGAGGAGTTGGAGAGCAAGTGAGTAGTTAAAACTCTGCAATTATCGAGAGGCCCAGGTTCAAATCTCTCCCCTCATATGTTGCGGATATGTTGTATATAAAAGGTTCCTCATAAAAAAAACTAAAAAATAAAATAAAATTAATTTAAGTTAAAATATATAAAATAATATATTAAACAAAACATTTAATATATTTAATAATATTTATTTAACTTATTAAATTCTATTTTTTTTTTTTTTTTTTAATTTTTCTTATTAGTAAATACTTCTTGAACCCATACCCTTCAAGTTAAACCTGGGTCACATCATTCATAATGCCAATAGCTTGGGTCTCATCATCTATAATAATTCTTTCACTTTTAAAGAAAAAGCTTAAAGTTTAAATAGGGTTAAACCAAATAATAACGATAATAACCTTATCAAATCATTCATAATAACCAAACTAAAAGGAGAGGAGGGCCTCGATTGCTATGACAGTGTGAACGGGAAAACGAGTTCGCCGCATTGAGAGAGACCTTCACCCTCTTACATCCACTCTCACATCTATTTAATAGAGTCTAATAGTAAAAGCTTTATCACATTGAATAGAACTATTAAAAATTATGTGAAAAAGATTGAATAACTACAGATTATTATAAACAAACGTTCTCTATAAAAATCCACTCATATAACATAAATATTATTAAATATTATTTATTTATTTATTAAGTTAAATATCTCAGCGGCGACATGTGCGGATTCTTGGCCAAGTTCAAGCCCCCTGGCCCCTGGAGCACCTGCTGCCCGTCGTGGCCTGGGCTGCGCCTACGTGGCAAGTCGCTCTCATTCAGACGATGTCCACCGTGGCGTGCATGGAGACGTGGAAGACGACACTTGGCATTCAAGATGGCAATTTACACACAAGAAGACATGCCCTCGCTCTCCCTATGACGACAACCTTTAAGTCGGTGGAGGGCAGCTAAGTTAAAGACGACCGGTTTAATTAGCTCAATCAATGACGTCTTTCCATTGTGACGGAACCAGTAAGTCGACATTCACAGACGAAACTCTCGTCGACAGTTGAATTTCATTTCCCAAACAACGATCTCGCTCGACGGCAAGGCTTGACTGCAATCTCTTGTCCGTAAATCTCTAGACGGCTGGGAAATTTCAATGGTGCGCTCTCGAAAGGTTTCCCCTTGACTCTGACGCTCTCCCTTGCAACCTACACACAAACTCATCAACAACACATATGCAGTTTGCAAAATTAGATTTTCAGACACTCAACGTTGGAATATCATGAAATGAACAGCAGAGTTTTATTATAGATGAACTTGTTGGATTACAAATACATCCGAGTATTCCTCACATTTTACTTCTCCGCCATTCGTTCCATTCCATCCAAACCCCCTCGCAGACACACATTTTACTTATTTAGACTTCAAACCTTTCTTAATTTGTTTGAGTATTTATTTAAATTAATATTTTCATATAATAATATTATTATTAATAATAATATATCATTTTGTATTTTTGGAAGTTCATTGTATAAAGGATGAAGCACTTGTATTGTGTTATTTATTTGGTAGACATGGTTTTTTTTGGGGATTCGGGTAGTGTAATAAACCTCTACAACCGAAGCATAGGATTGAGCATTCTTCTCCTATCCATGATCCCTGTAAGCCGGAGACTTATAGAGCTATAGGGAATTAATACACAACCACACATGGTTTAAACCTTGGACCTCTTGAAGAAGAGTCAAACCCCGAATAGTTGTGTTGTCTCCAAAAACATTTGGTAAACATAGTTACTCTACCATCAACTTAAACCTTAAATTCTTTATATACCTTAAATTATATATATATAATTTTTTTTTTTTAAAATATTATATCAAACCAAAATTATTTGAAAATGTTATATTAAAATATTTAAAAAAATTTTATTACAATTGAAAAATAAGTTCTTTAAATTAATACTCACATTTAATTTTAATATAAAAAAATATAATTTTTAATCAAAATTTAGAAATTATTATATAAAAATAAACAAATAACATAAAAATCAATTTAACTTAAAAGGTTTTAGAAAAATTAAGATATAACACTTTATGCATTCAATGGTATTAATTCAAAAATTAATCTCTTTGAAATTTAAGAAAAAGACTTAGGTTAACATATGTATGCATTTAATAGTATTAGTTCAATTTATTAATCTCTTTGACTTTTGAGATGAATACTTTGGTTTACATCTTATCAATTAAATTCTTAGACTTTAGAGAAAGAAAATTTAGGTTTAATTATTTTTTAATGAAAAAGCTATTATATTAATAAAATAATGTTTAATAATAAACAAGTGCGGGTGGGATTAGCACACTCCATAAACCAACACAATAACCACCGTGGTAAGGAGTACAAAAGAGTGTTAGAAACAGTCTACAAAAAGTCAGATAACGAGCACTAAAATAGTGTTAAATATGCATTTAAAAAGAAAGGAGCCAAAAAATCACTGCCAAGTGGAAGGCTTGAAGTTTTCCTCCATAAGGTCATAAGTCTATCCAACGGTTAAATAAGTTGGAGCCCCATAGCCATCAGCAATAGTACCACTAACAGTACAAGTCTGTGCATTTGATACAATTTTATCCCAACCAGGGGCATCATCTTGCTCAGGAGGCCGAACAACCCAACCAAAGGCCAGGCGATATGGAACTCTAGCTCTATATTTTTGACATTTGCATTGTAGGAGGGAGGGCTGGGACTAGTGTCTAGTAGTAGAGGGTTGTGGTTGGCAATGAGTCCCCCGGTGAGTCGACAACTGAGACCTCGAAGGGGAAGTAAGAGGCACATGACTCATAGCGTAGGGCATATTCCCCTAATGATCCATGAGGGTACATAAGTATTGCAAATCCACATGTAATTTTTCAACTTGTACTTGAATCTATAACCAACAATCAAAGAATATAGCATATTTATCAACAATAGAGAAGACACGCTCAACATCTTGCTGAGAAAAATAGCTCTATTCCAGGACTTCCAAAGATAAAATAGGGTACCAATTCTAAAAATATTCCAAACAACACCCAAGTTGAAGGAAAAAGCAATAGGGTCACCCAAAATAGCAAGCACCCAGGTAAACTCATCTTGCATAAAATGTCTAAAAATTTCAAGAAGCCACTATTAAGCCGATTGAGCCTAATCACAAAACCAAAAAATATGCAGTAACTATTTTGCTTGTCCAAAAATCAGAAATATGGGATTATAAACACCCATATTCTTGAGCCTATTGCCAACAAGCAACCCCTGGTGCAAGAGGCTCCAAGAAAAAAAACTTTGTTTAGGTTCAATATAAGTAGCCCAAGCAATTCAAAACCTCTTATTCCATCGAGAGGGAAGAGAGACTAAGTCCCATCTCATAGTGAGCTTATCAACCATTGGAACTTGCAGGGTGAGCCATTTGTAACCTAGATGAGCTTTATATTACAAAACAGGAAGCTCCCTAGGCCAACACCAATCTGACCACCAGGGTTTTTTAAAATGCTTATGCAGTTTGCACCAAATAGAAAATGGAATACTATCAATAACCACCTCATAAGTATATCTATCACTAGGATTTAAATTGTGAATTTGACAAAAACTTTCCTAGGGTATCCAACTCTTGGTATGTCGGGAGAAGAAATAAAACATGGAGCAATACCATGCATATAGAACCTCTGCGCTCTAACTGACTAAACCAAAGCCAGGGTAGAGCCCTGCCAAGTGATAACAAGAGACCACCAAATATTCATGGAAGGAAAAGAGGTGCCTACTTTGCAGAAACTCCCTTTCCAACTGAGCCAGGGTTTTAAGGTCTCCTAGGCTTTACAAATACTTTGAATGATAAAAGAACCTTTAACTTTAACAGGGATAGGAGCAGTAAGAATGGATTGCAATCCCACCCCTTTCTAAATTTTCTTCCCCTGAAGCAAACTAGAAGAAATGTAATGTCTGACCAACACTTTTCAAGATTCATCTCCAATTAAATATTCGGTGATCCATTTAGTGTTGGAAGTTAAAAGGGTAAAAAAGGTAATTTTTTTGTTTTACCACTGTAAGCTTTGGACCTTACCCTTTTACCTCCTTGGACGGCAAGTAAGTCAGCAGGATTGGATGACATGGACGACAGGGAGTTTGACTCCTAACTTATTTTTTTCTTTCCTCCCTATTTTCCTTCTTTCCTATTATTCTTCCTAAGCTTTCTAGGTTATTGTTAGTAATTCTCCTATTTAAGCTTTGTAATCTTTCAATTAAGATAAATGCAATTTTGGTTAATAATCTAAGTGCTTCTAATATTCGTGTTACTATATCTGGTATCAAAGCTAGAGTTGAGATCGAGAGGTTGGCGAGGCATAGAGCCCGAGGAGATCGACAGGCGAACATGGATCCTGAGGTGGTCTAGGAAACCCGCAGGTAAGGCACGAATCTCGAGGAGGTCAAGGAGGCTACAGATCGAGGTTGAGAGGCCTGTAGCACATGAACTTATGTGAGGTCAAAGAGGACCTACAAAAGGCACACAAACTGAGGTGAGGTCATTAAAGACCCGCAAAGAGCACATGAATCGAGGAGCTAACTAGAAGGTGACATGTGGCAAGTGGACAAAGGCGAACACATAGACTAGAGCAGATAGGTGATGTGGTAGATAGGCCACATGTCAGGTGATGTGGTGGATAAAGAGAAATGACGATGTGGTGTGCAGTGATAGGCTCAAGTAGGAGGAAAAAGGGAGGTCACTGATTGCTCGAAGGCAATCAACTAAGTAGGGGCATGTTGAGGCTTTTAAAAGCTTCACGCTGTTTTGCATAACACATGTAGGACTAAAGTCCCTGAACATTTTTTTCATTATGCGCGACCACGACGAGATAAAGAAGTCAAGCCTCCCTTGCTTCCCCGTTGGGCCATGCAACTCGACTAGATCGAGGAACCAGCCTTAATCCGCACGCCCTCTAGGAGGTCGTGGGTTCGAAACTCGACAGTTTTGCAAGTTAATTTTTTTAATTTTGGTATGAAATCAGCCCGATTATCTTGAAATAGTAGTGTATGCTGCTTAGGTTCCATATATAGCTATATCCGAGTTGGCTAGGAGGCTTCACTTGGCAGATAGGAGTTGTGGGTTCGACTCCTGTGGAGTCTAAATTTGTTTTATTAAATTGTTTTTTTTTTTTTTTTTAATAAAGTTTATTATTATATTATATTAAAAAATATATCTTTATATTTAATAAAAAATTAAATAATAATTGTTTTTAAAAAAAAATATTTTTAAAGCAATTATATATATTTTTTATTAAATACAAATATAGATATTTTTTTTATAATATATTTAAAAAAAAAGGACATTGCCTAAGAGGCAATTTATGTAAGCATAATCAAAATTGCAAAATTGTGACTAAGAGGCTTAAAAGGTGATAGAATATTGTGTAAAAGACCTAAAGGGCTTTAGATATTTCTTTCTAAAATTCTGAGAGAGACAAAATTTTGAGGACTAGAATTTTGTAAAAAAGACATATTGAAGGGAAAAATTCATGATTCGCTCTACAGGATGTTATCATGCACTTTGTGCTCTTTTAGTAAGAGAGAATGCTAAAAAAATTGATGAAAAAGTGAGAAATTATGGGCTTCATACTATGTTTAGTCAGTTGAAAAATGCAGTAATATCACATCAAAGACATCCAGATTCAGGGTACGAGGCATAATCTAAAGACAATTTGTTTGGGAGTAGATTTGAGCAATCTGAATCCATAGAAATTGCACCTCAAGAATTTGAATATACTCATTATAGTAATTCAGTGGAAATCCTAGAACTAGAATCACTAGAGATAATATTGATCAGTGACGACGAAGAAGAAGTAGCAGACAATTTCATGACTCAAGAAATAGCAGCACCACAACAAGAGGAACAAGTCATCAGTGATAGAGTGAATCAAGTCAGATTTGACTTAAATTTGTAATCTCTTATTTCTTCTTATTTCTTCCTTCTTCCTTCTTCCTTATTTGAAAAAGTAGAGTGCTTTATTGTAATAAATAAATAAAAAGAGTGTTTTAGTAATTATGGCCTCACATAACAATCTACCAATTACAGAGTTCAACGAGTATGACTACGAGTATTGGTCTATAAAAATGAAGACATTACTCATAGGAAAAGGATTGTGTGACATAATTGAATAGGGTTACGCTGAACCCATAGACTAGACAACATTAAGTGCCATAGATAAGAAAAAAAAGATATAAGCACAAAAGAGCAACTCTTTTGCTCTTTATCATCTCCAAGAAGCATTGGAGAAAAGTATATTCCCTAGAATAGCCACTTGTATAACTGCACAAGATGCGTGGAAAGCTTTGAAAGACGAATTCCAAGGAAATGATCAAGTGAAACAAGTAAGGCTTCAAACAATGAAACAATATTTTGAAAATATCAAAATGAAATAAGACAAAAAAAATTTTGACTACTGTGTCAGAGTCAAGGTAGTAGTTGATAAAATGGTTACTCTTGGTGAAGAAATTAAGCCTAAAAAAATTGTAAAGAAAGTTTTACAAACACTTATTCAAATATGGAATCACATAGCTATAATCATAGAAGAGTCAAAATATCTTTCCACTTTAACATTTGATGCATTAATAGGGTCATTAATGTCTCATGAAGAGAGGTTACAATAATCTCCTTCAATCAGCTATGGAGAAGATGATAAAGCTTTCACATCTAATGAAAATGCTGGCAGAGGACATGGAATAGATAAAGGCAGATTCCAGATAAGAGGTAGAGGTAGAGGAAACTACAGAGGTGGCAATCAGAATAGAGGAGGCAATTTCAACAGATGAGGCAATTAGAACAGAGCTGAAAACCAAACTCGAGGAGGAAATATAGTATGAAGTGGAAATCAAGGAAGAGGAAGTGACAAGTCCAAAACAACTTGTTTTAACTGTGGCAAGCTAGGTCACTTTTCTCATGACTGCTGGTCAAAAAATTCTCAAAGCAGCAGCAGTAAATATGGAAATTATGGAGAAGAAGATGATACCTCTAATATTTTTCTATCATATGGACAATCAGAACATAATCTAAATGACACATAGATTCTGGATACTGGTTGCTCAAACCGTATGAGTGGTAAAGAATATCTATTTGCTACTTTAGATTCCACTTATAAATCCTAAATCAAGTTAGAGGATGATAAAGCTTTGCAATTCGAAGGCATTGGAGCCATAGAGGTTCCAACAAAAGGACTAAAGAAATTGAATGACATCTGCTACACTCCAAAGCTCCAACACAATCTACTAAGCGTTGGGAAAATGATGGAGAATAATTACAAACTTGTTTTTGATGAAGGAAAATGTATCATTCTTGATAAAAACAATTGTAATCATGTCATCACATAGGTATGAATGACCAAGAATCAATTATTCCCTCTCAAATTTGGTGAGCCAGGGGGAGCTCAACTTGCAAATGTAGCTATAACTAATCCAAGTATGCATTGGAACTTGCGATATGGTCACCATAATTCTGCTAGCTTGAATCTGTTAACTTCTCAAGCTATGGGAAAGCACTTAAGGTCAAAGTTTCCAAAAGGAAAAGTGTGGAGAGCCAACTATCCACTTTAGTTAGTGCATTCGGATATCTGTGGTCCAATGCAGACAAAGAGTATCGAAAACAATTCTTATTTTCTCACATTCATAGATGATTTCTCTTGCATGTGCTGGATTTATTTCTTGAAACATAAAGATGAAGCTTTTGATTGCTTCATAGATTTTAGAAACAATGTAGAGAAACAAAGTGGGAATTATGTAAAATGTCTTAGGACAGATCGAGGAGGTGAGTACTCATCTAATGCATTCTTGAAATATTGTAAATCAAGGGGGATCAAAAGGCAATTCACCATTGCCTATACCCCACAACATAATGGTGTGGCTGAGAGAAATAACCACACCATAGTTGAGATGGCAAGAACGATGCTTCAGACTAAGAATCTAACTAATATGTACTGGGATGATGTTGTAAGAACCAGTGTATATATTCTAAATAGAAGTCCAACTTCTAGTTTAGATGGTGTCACTCCTTATGAGGGGTGGTACGGAAAGAAACCAAGTGTAAAGCATTTCAAAGTTTTTAGTTCTTTAGCGTATGCACACAATCCTAATGAGAAAAGGAAGAAGCTTGATCCCAAAATTTAAGCTTGCATTTTTGTAGGGTATTGTGAGTCTATGAAATCATATAGACTCTACAATCCCAAATCTTATAAGATTATTCTCTCAAGGGATGTAATTTTTGATGAAGGGGGAGAATGGGGTCATCAAAGAATTTTTGTTGATGATGGATCCCAAGATGTAAATTCTTCACAGGTATAATAGGTACAATAGGTGTCTCCCAAGAAAAACAAAGGCACACCCCCTCCA
Source organism: Wollemia nobilis (assembly GCA_028583015.1). Taxonomy (NCBI): domain Eukaryota; kingdom Viridiplantae; phylum Streptophyta; class Pinopsida; order Araucariales; family Araucariaceae; genus Wollemia; species Wollemia nobilis. The sequence goes on along the minus strand of JAQPPZ010015863.1, from coordinate 4,616,583 downwards.
AGCCCAAGCAAGAGTACTTCGAGTACATCTAATGCCACTCCAAGTCCTTCTCCATAGATATTTATAAGTTCTTCACCGATGGACATTGAATCTCCATCAAGAGGTAAAATAACATTACAACATCATCCATATTTTCAAATGTTGGATCAAAATTACCAGAAAAGATACACTAGAAGCCAATCTAGTGAAATGAATTCAGTTTTGCAAAAACTTGAAAATTTGCATATGTATGGGGATGATGACTCCCAAGATCCTAAGGGAGATGTAGTTAATTATGCTTTATTAACTAGTGCACAAATAGAACCATCTAGCTACGAGAAGGCTTGTACTCAAAATGTATGGCAAGAAACCATGAAAGAGGAAATAACCTCTATAAAAAATAATGATACATGGGAGCTAGTAAAGCTTCCAAAAGGAAAAAAATGTGTTGGATGTAAATGGGTCTACAAGACCAAATACAATGCTGATGGAAGCATTGAGAGGCACAAGGCGAGACTAGTAGCAAAAGGTTTTACTCAAAAATTTGGCATTGAATATGAGGAAACATTTGCCTTTGTTGCACGACAAGAGACAATCAGATCAGTTCTTTCCTTAGTTTCCCATAAAGGATAGAACATTCAACACATGGATGTGAAAAGTGCTTTTTTGAATGGATACCTGACTAAGGAGGTTTATGTTCAACAACCTCAAGGCTTTCAAGAACAAGGAAAGGAGAACCTTGTTTATAAATTGAAAAAAACACTCTATGGCCTCAAGAAAACACCAAGAGCTTGGTCCTCATGCATTGACGACTATTTCAGCAAGTATGGATTCACGAGAAGCAAAAGTGAACTAACTATGTACTACCTAAAACATGGAGTAGACATTCTCATAGGTTTTTTGTATGTGTATGATCTAATATTTATGGGTAGTAACAATAAAATGAATACGGATTTCAAAAACTCCATGATGAAATAGTTTGAGATGAAAGATCTCGGTTTAATGCAATAATTCCTAGGCATGGAAGTGCATCAATAAAATAAGGGGATCTTATGTCAACATAAGTATTCTCAAGACATGATCAAGAAATTTTCCATGGAGTAGTGCAAATCAGTTGCAACTCCAACTGGACATGGAATCCAATTGAGCAAGGACGACGGAGCACCAAAGGTTGACATGACCACTTATAGGAGCATGGTTGGGAGTCTAATGTTTCTCACCAACACAAGGCCCAATATTCAATATGTTTTTTCTCTAGTTTCAAGGTTTATGGCAAGTCCATATGAGTTGCATCTACAAGCAACTAAAAGAATCTTAAGATACATAAAAGGTACTTTGGATTTTGGAATCCATTACCACAAGTGTAATTTTACAAAATTAGTTGGCTTCAGTGATAGTGATTGGGGCAACAATGTAGATGATAGGAAATCTACATTAGGGAACTCTTTTAGTCTAGGGTCAGGACTAATAACTTGGAGTTCTAAGAAACAAACTGTTGTAGCATTGTCATCTACTGAGGCTGAGTATATAACCATCACACATGCTAGTACTCAAGCCTTATGGTTGAGAAAAATCCTTGAAGAGATTGGCAAAAGTCAAAGTGGTCCAACTCGGATGTATTGTGATAACATAAGTGTCATTCAGTTGGCATACAATCCAATCCACCATAGCAGATCAAAGAATTTCGATATGAAGTATCACTTCATCCGAGACATGGTGGAGCAACATATATTTGAGCTTAAATATTTTAGCACTTTGGATAAAATTGTAGATATCTTCACCAAAAGCATGGCTAAAGCTCAATAAATAAAGCTGAGAGACTGTATAGTCAGGCCTATCAACTTTAAGGGGGAGAATGTTGGAAGTTAAAAGGGTAAAAAAGGTAATTTTTTTGTTTTACCACTGTAATATTTGGACCTTACCATTTTACCTCCTTGGACGGCAAGTGAGTTAGCAGGATTGGATGGTATAGACGACAAGGAGTTTGAATCCTAACTTCATTTTTCTTTTCTTCCCTATTTTCCTTCTTCCCTATTATTCTTCCTAAGCTTTCTAGGTTATTGTTAGTAATTCTCCTATTTAAGCTTTGTAATCTTTCAATTAAGATAAATACAATTCTTGTTAATAATCTAAGTGCTTCTAATATCCGTGATTGCTATATTTAGAACAAAGAGCAAAAACTTGTCGGTTATAATCAAATAAACCCATGTCTCCATAGTCCTTGGGCAAACAAAAAATTTCCCAAGCTACGAGTTGGAAACCTCGTTTGATAGAGTATTTTGCCCACAAGAAATATCTCAGAAGCTTATCCAGATGAATAATAGATATGGAACCCAACAAGACGAATAATAGATATGGGTAGTGGCTAAAACCATGGAACAATCTAAATTTTTCCTGCCAAAGAAAGTTTCTTACTAGTCCAATAAGAAAGCTTCTTGTCCAATTTCTCAATAACATACTACCATAATTGAGTAGAGGAACCATGAAACACAAAAGAAATTCCAAGAAATTTATACACCTCATCGGGCTGAATCCAAGTCCATTGGAAATGACGTAGCTAGCATGGCAGTTGGGATTGAGATTATTGAGAACATGAGGTTTTTTTCCATTGAATAGAAGAACCATAAGCTAAATAGAACATATCTAAGTAACTAATAGCTGAGTAAATGGATTGCTCATATTATCGAAGCATTAAAAAAGAATCATCAACAAAATGACCATTGACCAACTGACGATCATAATTGGGGAGAGCAATACCCCTGATTAATCCTTGATCCACCTTATGGGCCAACAAATAGCCAAAAGCCTTTGTAGCAAGAATGAAAAGAGATGGAGCAAGAGGGCACCCCTGTCTTATAGAATGACCAAGAGAAATTGATTGATATTGACTATTATTAAAAGTAAGAATAGCTAAAGCATCTTGAAATAATATAATAACGGTGCTCATAAACACTAGCCCAAAGCCCAAGGCCTGAAGCATTGTAGTGATGAAGTACCACTCCATATTATCATAGGCTTTCTCAAAATTAATATTAATGAATAAAGCATCTTGTTCAAAATTTCTTGCCCACTCCATACCTTCCCAAACAACAAGAAAATTATCAAAAATGTATCTTCCCTGAACAAATCCAGTTTGTTCAAGTCTGACAATCAAAGGCATGAGAGATTTAAGCTTAAGCAGAAGGGATTTTAAAATAATATTATAGCTCACATTAAGTAAGGTGATCGACCTCCAATTAGTGATGAGCTTAGGGTCTCTTGACTTAAGAATAAATTTAACATTACCTTTGTTAATAATAGAATCTAGTGAACCACATTGCAGGGCTTCAATACACTTTGTGGAGATCAAAACCAAGCATATCCTAAAATTCTTTGTAGAATTCACATGAGAAGCCATCAATACCAAGTGCCTTATCATTGGCCATGAGTGAAAAGGTATTTTTTAGATCTTCTAGAGAAAGAGGAGTGTCACAAAATATCATTTGCTCAGGAGAAAGCTTGTTGGGGACAATAGTGATACAATTAGCAAGAGATTGCCTTCTAGCATCATCAAGGGGTTGAGAAGCAAAAACACCTTGATAATATGGAACAAATAATTTTATAATTTCCATAAGATCTATGAATCTCTGCACATCAAATTGAATGGCTTGAAACTGGGAATACTAGGAAAGAGGTCTGAGGCATTGAAAAAACTATTTGGTCACTTTGTCCCCCCACTTTGAGCCAATGCATTCAAGCACATAATTGAGCACCCTTGGCTTTATACAAATCAATTTTTTTAGCTCATATCAAATGGAAGAAACTTGGTACTAAGCAAGAGAGCTTAAAGGAGAGGCTTCAAGCCTAAGATAAGCTTTGGATTGCTCACTTTGCAAGGTAGAATTAGTCTATTTTCGCTACTTTGCAACTTCAACACCCAAAGTCCGCAACACATTAGTGGTTCATTGAATGACAAAATTCTGCCACTCAATCCTTCTATAAATACCATCAGGTCTAGGAATCAAATTCCAAATGCGGTATATATGAGCTTTCATGCTAAAGCTATGCAAAAAAGAAACATTCAGGTAAAATTGTGAAGAATGCACTCTATGTTGAAAGTTTAACTTTTCCATCAAGAATAAAATAGGTGAATGATCAGACAATGTAGTACCAAGAAAAGTCAACACATACGATGAAGAAGGTAAAATATGGGAGAAATAAAGTTGCCACACTCAAAAACCATGGCTCTATCCAATATTTCCAAAACCCTAGTAGAGGCAGCCTAGAAATTGGGCCAAGTGTACCAAATATCCTGAGGGAAGTCATAAGGTGAGAAGCACAAATTAGGGTCATAAAGGCGAATCTTGTTTTTCATAAAAAACAAGCTTCCCTTTCACCTAAGCACCACTGCATTGGGGCATGAATGACCTAGTCAAACTATTTCTCCACCATATTAAAATCTCTACAGAGAACCCATGTGGAAAATGAAAGATTCATGGCAAGCCATATCCACAACTAACACTGATTAGAAGCGATTTTTTAGGCATATAAATTAATCGCCCCAAACAATTTTTTGCAGATCTTGAGAATATCTAGACAACTTGATTGGATGGGTCAACACACTAGGTCACAATATTCTTTTGTAATCGAGGCACAAGGATAGTGATGAATCTGCTTTTATTGAGGAATAATTCATGGTAAAAGAGGCATTTTATGGCCACAAAAATTCACATGCACATCACAAATTGAAATGAGAAATCTTAACTTCTTGTAAACATAAAAAATTAGGATTCCATGCACTTGAGATACATTCGACATCTCATTTTGGACCAAATATTTTATGACCAAGTTCATCTATCCTTGGACATTCCATGAGAAGAAAATCATTGGTACTTGTTATGATGCATGATCTCCATGACATCCTCTGCATCACCCAAATCTTCAAGTGAGCCATAAGAGTTGGAGACCACATGGAAAACATCACTATTTAGTTATTGATATTTTTCATTTCGAACAGGGCTGGGAGAGCGATGGACCTTAAAGGATCGACCCTCATCCATTGAAGAATTATCTGGAGCTGCCACCACTGAGGCAAAAGAAGGGCCTGACCAAAGAGATTAAGACACCGATGAAACTAGGGTTTGCATGCCAACAACTAGAGGATCCATATCAATAGAAGTCTAAACATATTCAGTAGAATATTGCATATCTTGAGGAGTAGGGGTAAGTTGCACAATGAAAATTGAAGCTTTCCACTACTTAGATCCATGGGTTTTCCTGCTATAAATTTTAGTCCATTCTTCAGTGTTTCCCTACGAGCCATTAGTGGGAGCTGGGAGAGTCGGTGAGGGATTTGCCTTATATTTCCACTCCATCAGAGGTCACTCCTAAATTTTGTGAGCTACATATTGACACCGATAAAAAGTATTGGGAAATTGATAGATGCATCTCTTTGCCTAAATGATTGGTCCCTGATATTGATATCAATAAAATCCTACAAATCCTTGGTAAGGTCAACTTTGATACAAATCCTTTTAGTGGGTTGAGCAGAGAATAAGTTTTCTTGCTCAAGATAAACGAACTTACCTAAGGGGACAACTAAATTCTATAAAAAAACCCAAAGAGGGATAGGAATACTGGGGAATTCAACCCACATCGGTACTTCTTGTGCATCTTGATCACTAACATGGAAATACCTAAAGTAGGGTTGCAAAACCAACAAATAATTATAGACAGTCCATGGTCCCCTAGACAAAACCTACTATGCTTGAGCTGGGTTTGAAAAGCAAAAAATAAAATACCCTTTGGTAAGGTTTTGTACATTCTCCACTTTGACTCCATACGAGCCCCAAACTTGTTGGACCCAGGAGTGAATAAGGGTATCATATGTGATATGACCCAAAAAATAGACCACAAAGGTATGAATTTGAAACCATTCACAATCCATATGGTACTCATGCAAAGGAATAATAGCTTGAGGTACAGGACCTTTACCTCGTGATACACTTGTGAAACAAACTTGTGTGAATGTTTTCCCGATGCCATTAAGCTCTCCAGCAAACTCAAAATAAAATTAGCTGACTGCATGAGTGGAAACCATTAAAAAGGGTGAACTAACACTACCTTAGGGTGGCATTAATGCAGCAGATAGGATTTTCCCACCTCTAAACCTACCAAGCTAGGAACTATTTTTTGCTCTTCTATCGCCAATCCTTCTCTGCTCCAAAAATCTTAGGTCGTCAATCCTTCTATCATCAATATTTTTTCAAACATATAGCCTTATTAAATTATATATACATAATCACCAAACTATCAAAACTCTTATATAATCATAAATAAATTTAATTATAATATCATATTATCAAATTAAAAAAATAATAATTAATTTAATCAAATCATATTTTTTTGATAAAAAGCTAGATTATATTAATTCATTAACTGGAACATTACAATATTTTGGTGCTAGCATTATCCACCAGCTAAAAAACAAAATGAGGTGGATCAGGAGTAAAGCATCCATAACTGAATATACATAATAATAAAATCTAATATCAACAAAAATACTATAGCTATATCTTGTAGCAATACACCATATATCAACACTCATCTATGGAAGAATCTATTATAAGAAGAAATTTTGGACATGTCTTTCGTGATATCTTCTAAAATCTTCAAATAAGAAAAAGAAGTAATCAAATCTTGAACTTGCTCATCATTTTTAACTGCATTCTTCTTAGTTTCATGTTGCACCTTTTGAAGATATTGAATCATATGAGAAAGTTTATGAAGTTTGTTAATAACATCTCGAGGTATGTTGGAAGTACCATAGACTTGGGAATGAATGCGTACCACATGTAACCAAATATTAAAGGTCAAGTATGCTAAAACTATATCCCATGGAGGAGCAGATCTATTAAACATCTTTTTGCATTTGCACTTCCAAATGTACTTGAGAAGGATGAGTCTACTAACATCCCAGAGTGGGACACTAATCTAGATAAGAAAAACCAAGTAGATAAAACTTCCAAGATCTAGTGAAAGAGGGGAAAATAAAAGAGTAGAAGACATCCCAAAACTATTTAGCCATGTCCCAAAACCAAAAAAAGTGAATAAGAGTTTCTAAAACCTTACAAAAATTGCATTGAGGGGGAATGTGTAAAATCACATTCAAACTCTCAATAGTTGGAAGCTTTTGATGCAAAATCTACCATCCAAGAAGTTGAGTTTTGGAATTCAACAAGACCTTTCCAAAATTGAGTAGCAAGAAACTGCCATTGGGCATTGGTAAAATTCACTTGCCACTTGACATTAAGCTTAGAGTCTAAAGAAGGGGAACATAGAAGATTTTTGTATAACCAACTAGAAGTAATGGAAGAGATTCTATGACCATTAGGCCATCTCTAGTCATGCCAAATATTATGGTCAGTTGTTTCCAAATTCATAAGGATATCACAAGGGATGGAAGCCACAACTAAGCCATAAGACTCTTTGAACCTATAGGGAAGGGAGCAATAATTGCAGATTTGGTTTCGGGTATGAATTGAACAACTACTCAGATCCCAAATATCTCCAATTCTATTAATTCCTTTATTAAAAAAAGATAGACCATGAATAGCATTGCATAAAGCTAAAGGTTTATCATTATGGAGGATAATTTTATTCCACCAAATACTATTTAGACCAATGCTCAGACCATATCTCAAGGAGTCATACTTTTAAGTCAATAAATGAGAAATTGATTGCCAAGCTTTCCAATTTTGGGTAGATAGAATAGATCCTTTTTTTTTTATTTGTGGAAAACATCCCAAAAGGGATGCCACTTTCGGGTAAGACCCAAGGAGGCAAGGGTATCCATTTCACCAAAAACACCTAGGACTCGGACCTGGCCTACCACCTTTGACACACTCAAGGAGCAAACAAACACACAAACCCAATTAAAAATAAGCAGATAACAACAAAAATAATAAAATAAAATAAAAAACATGCTCCTTGAGTGTGTCAAAAACAAAAGCACAACCAAACACACACAATAATATAAAAGAAACCACAACACAAACCACATAGAAAAACACAAGAAACACATAACAAAACACAAACAAGACAAAAACAACAGAACACTACAAAGACATAACCCAAAAAAAAAACAAGAAAAATAAACACAACCAAAACCTAAAAAATTAAAAAATAAAACAAAAATAAAAATAAAAAACAACCAACAATAGACAATAGAAAAAAACAAAAAATATAGAAAACACTCACCCATAAAAACACGAAATAACACAAACAAAGAGAAACCCAAGAACAAGAACGAAAAAAAACACAAGAACAATAACAAAAAACATAATAAAAAAAAAAACAAAACAACAAAAACACAAGAACAACAAAAAACAACACAAAGAACACAAAAACAAAACAAAATAAAAAAACCCACCCACCTTAAAAAACTAAACAAAAAAAAACAAAAAGGAAAAAAGAAATAAAAAATGAACAAAACAAAGACCTATCTAGACCAGAAGACTATTAAGGCAAGAATCAAGGGAACAAAAGAAAAGAATAGAATGAGCTAGGGAACTAAAAAAAAACTGAATGAACCAAAGAGAAGCAAAAAAAAAAAAAAACAAGAAGAAACTAGGTACCTTCATAGACTGGAGCCATCCAAAGAAATGATAGAAAGAAGAGCTTCCCTAATTTGAGAAGCCCACCATATAGGAGGGTGGCCATAACAAGTAAGATCACCTTTGTCCAAAGCCCAATTAGCTAAAGCATCAACACTCTTGTTTTGATCTCTCGACCACATGATTGTAATCAACTTTCAAAAATCCCATCTGGATTAACTGAATCTTCTCAATAATTATTTTTATTCTCCAATCCACCTTATGATTCTTAGAAGGATTCTTCAAGAGATTAATCATAAGTTGAGAGTCAGACTCAACTATCACCTTTTCCCATCCAACCTTAGTAGCCTCCCGAAGACCTCTAAGGATACCATACCCCTCAGCAAGGTTATTGGAAAGAATACCCAAATTCTCAGCAAAAGTAAAAACCAGGGAGCCATCTGAAAGTCTACCAATTCCTCCCACATTGGCTTTTCTAGGGTTCCCTCTAGAGGCTCCATCAGTATTGACTTTTCCAAAATCCTTAGGAGGAGGTTGCCAATTTCTATTCCTATCCAATTTACTAATACTCACATTCCCTTTAAGATGGTTGCCCTTAGAAGGTTTAATATTCAATATTTGCATCACTTGATCCCATATTTGGTGGGAGTTTTGGGGGTGATTAAGGAGATGATGGACTCGATTCAACTAAGTGGGCTATGGTCTTTTGCCAAATATAGTGAATATCCTTACTATCTTGATTAAAAATTTGGTTGTTCCTTTCATTCCAAATATTCCAAAGAAGAATGGTAGAACCCATCCAAACTAACTGCCTAATAAAATGATCAACACCCTCTTGATTAGGCCAATCCCTCCAAAGCTGTTCAAAAGTAAAAAAATTGGACCACTTTAAGCCAAGTAAAGTGGCCATTCTCCTCCACAACTTAGAGGCTAAAGTACACTCAATAAAAATATGGTTGATATTTTCTACATTCTCTTCACACATTTCACATCTAAAAGGGCCATGAAAACCACGCTTCATAAGTTGCTCACCAAGTAAGCACCCTACGATGCAATAAAATCCAATTAAAGAACCTCACCTTAGGCCGGAGCTTTTGAGCCCACAATTGAGAAAATATGTCAGAAGAATGGTTGGGATTATTATGGCATAAGGTCAAATAACCTTGAGCAATTGAATACTCACCCTTAGTAGTGTTGTTCCATCCAAAACAATCTTTTTCATGGGACCAAGAGAGGGATCTCATATGAAGGATGCCTTGGATATCTTGTCTTTGCCTTTCTGGGATTTGAATAGGCCAGTCCTCAATAGGGATCCAATATCTACCAACCTTTGAATTACCAGTATGGTACCGACAATAATTAGCCACCTTTATCCAATTAGCTCGGTGAAGCTCCTCCATCCAAGGCCTCCAATCGGGAAATTGAGTTATCAAAGGCTTGTGACCATCCCAAGAATCTATCCAAAAATTTGCATGTTGACCATTATGAATGATCCAAAATAATTTTTTCTTTATCAAATCCTCACCAGTCTTAAGAACTCCTAAAATGGGAGAACCTTTGGTAGGAAGTTGATAGCGAACAAGGTCTTCGGGACTTTTGTTCTCAGCATATTTAGCACGGAGATTATTGGCCCAAAGAGCATTGGGGTTATGCAACATCCTCCAATATAATTTAGCAGCTAAAGCTTTGTTGTTATTAATTGAAGACCGTAAACCTAACCCCCCTTCACTCTTAGGAAGACATAAAGTATCCCATTTCACCAAGGCCCATTTTCTTTTCTCCTTAGTACCACTCCAAAGGAAACGATGACTGATTTGATCCAATTCTCGAAGAACAACCTTTGGAATATTCAAAATGGAAGAAACATAAATAGGAATAGCTTGAAGGACTGATTTTACCAAGGTGATTCTACCCCCATAAGAAAGCCACTTGTTGGTCCACTTTCCAATTTTCTTCTTGACTTTGTCCAACAACCAATTCCAATCTTTATTTTTCTGCCTTTGAATATTTATGGGAATACCTAAATAAGTGATTGGAAGAGAGGTCTTATTATATCTTAGCTTATCCAAGACCATGGATTCCTGTCTAGCATAGCAGTGAAAGAAAATAACTTTAGATTTGTCTTCATTGATCAACTGCCCAGTAGCCTTAGAAAAACAACTAATGATTTGCTTAATATTAGAAGCTTCCTTAACTGTAGCTTTACCTAAAATAGTAGAGTCATCCACAAATTGAAGATGAGAGATAGGTCTAGCTCCATGAGCAATGGTAACTCCCTCAAGGGTTTTGTTTTCCCTCTTTTTGGTTATAGTCCTACCCAAGCATTCAACAAGAATGATGAATAAATAAGGGGATAGCGGGTCACCTTGCCTAATACCTCTAGAAGCTGGGAAATATTGAGAAGGCCTGCCATTGATAAGAACTAAGTAGGAAACTGAAGAGATACATCCCATAATCCAATCCATCCAATCCTTAGAGAAACCAAATTGCCTCAAAACTTTGATAAGGAAGTGCCAATCCACTCTGTCATAAGCTTTGGATAAGTCTAACCGAATGAACATGGAAGGAGAATTTTGCATATCCATGGAATGGATGGCTTCCTGAGCAAGAACTATCTCATCTACTATTTGACATCCTTCCACATAACCCCCTTGCTCTGGGGAAATAATCTTATGCAAAAGAGGCTTCAACCTTTCTGCCATGATTTTAGTAATGATTTTGAGAAGAACATTACATAAAGCAATAGGTCTAAAAGCTGAGATATGATCAACCTCTTGAGATTTTGGAACAAGAGTAATATAAGTTTTATTGATAACCTTCAAAATTTCTTTGGCTTTCCTGGCTTCTTCCACCACCTCTAATAAATCAACATGAAGGATATCCTAGAACTCTTGGTAGAACTCAATAGGAAAACCATCAAGACCTGGGGTTTTCCATTTTTGCATTTTAAAAACTACTTGTTGAAGCTCATTGATAGTAACAGGAGCAGTTAAAATAGAGTTCTCCTTAGAAGTGATAAGAGAAGGGATTTCTTGAAGAACATTATATTGTGAAGCTGAGTCAAGGGGAGTAGCAGCAAAAATATTGGAAAAGTAATCAAAAACAATAGAGTTCATGCCATCCCAAGTATAAACAACATCTCCAGAATCTAATTTTAAGGAAGAAATAAAGTTGTGAGATCTTCGAGCTAGAAGAGATTTGTGGAAAAAAATTGTGTTTCGATCTCCTTCTTTGAGCCATTGAATTCTAGATTTTTGCTTCCATAAGATTTCTTCTCTTTTTTCCCATTCCTCTAACTGAGTTGTGAGTTTAATTTCATCTGCACTTCTCTTCTCTGTGAGGCCATCTAAACGGATTTTCTTATTCAAATTTTCAAGATGAGCAATAAATTCATGTTTTTTTTATGAACATCCCCAAACTCTTTCTAGTTCCAAGTCTTGATTTTGGATTTAATGTATTGCAGTATTTTGACAAAACAGAACATCTTAGTCCCATGCCTAGGTTTACCTTCCTTCCACCATTGTTGCACATGAGGTCTGAAGGAAATGTCTCTAAGCCACATTAATTGAAAATGAAAAGGAGAGAAACTCACATTGGTTTTCCACATTTCCACCATGACTGGCCAATGATCCGAACCAAGCATTATTAAGAGTCTTCACTTTAGGAATGTGACCATGGATTAAGAAATTTTTAGAGAGCAAAAACCTATCCAATCTCTCCATTATACAAGCTAAGCCTTTCCTTCTGTTAGACCAAGTCATAAGTCCATTATCTAGTTGGATATCCACAAGATGGAGGTTTGCAATATATTCGCTCATGAGGTCAGTGATTTTGTCCAAATTTCTATTTCCCCCCATTTTCTCATCCAGAGAGAGGATGGTATTGAAATATCCTCCGATCAAGATCCAAGATTTAGGAAAATGAGAGATAATATGAGTAATATCCTTCCACTGTCTTCTTTTTTCCTCCAAATAAGTTGGAGCATAAATAGTAATGCAGAGCATAATCTAGTTGGAATGTCTACTTTGAATAGCTATAGCCAACAAACCCCAACTGCCAACCATATGGTGAATAACTACCTCTTTTGGATCCCAAAGACAAGCAATGCCACCCGAAGTCCCTTGGGAAATGAGGGAAACCTGAAAGCATGAGATTTCGAAAGGAAGAAATACTAAGATGCAATGAAAACAAAACTAACTCGATGCTAAATGAATATGCATAAAAATAGGACGAATGTAATCGAATCAACCAAAAATAAAGGAGAAAGCAAGAGCACAGCCCCTTTTATATTAATGCGATTCCAAACTTAGTTACAATCCACTTCCTCCCATTTTAGGGGCTAGGAGTGTTAGCATGTTTTAGTTACAATCATGATTAGTAATCTTCTTTCCGCATGCCCACATTTGAAACGGGCGGGCCAAAGTGTTGCCATCGCTTATGCTGATGAATCCTTGCTTCTCGCTGTTTATCCTGCGTTCAGAGACATAACCAAGGCGTTAGTAGCACTTGTGAAAAAAAAAGATAAAGCATTTGACTTTAGAACTCAATGAGAAATGCATGCAAAAGATTGATTAAATCGGTAAACAAAACAACTCTAAGCAACCTGCAACTTTGACAGAAATCAGAAAACCTTACCAGAGGGCCGTTGCCATTAAAACAGTCGGTCGATTTGCTCTTGACTGTAATTCGTCCATTGGCAGGATGAATTCAACTGTTATTCGTCCTCGGGTAGGACACGAATTTGACTGTGTTAAGACGCTGAATCAATGTTGTTACCTGCAGGTTAGTGGGACAACAAAAACGACAAAAGCATGATAATATTCGACAGAGGTCTAAAGCCGTGATAGCATGATAATATATTCGATAAACTATTTAAATAGTCTAAAGCGTAATGCAGGATATATTCGATAAATGACAGAGTAGACTAATATGCAACTAACAAAAAGTGTGGGGTGCCCAAGCGGGCCGCCCCCATTAGAACTTGACTTTGACGCCAATCCACTAGGGATGGGCTCAAAATCTCAGAGAATGTGGTGTCGTCGAATTGATGGATCAAATGTGGTAAAATGTCGAGTTTAGGTCCGGATCCACACTTCTAAAAGCCACCCAATAACCTCTCTTGCGAAAGATATTACGGGTGTAGAAGAGATGAATCGAAAAGGAATGCAATCAGGTGTTTAATTTGGTAGCACTTCGTTGCTTTCAAATGTCTACCAACTTGTGGTTTTGGGTGGGAAAGTCCACCATTTTATAGACCCATGGGGTCTCTTTGGAGGGGCACGCAAGGATGCCACGTGGCAGCCATGCCTTCCCAAAAGGGAGGAGACTCCTCCCTGACTTGGGCTTACATGACTGCCCTTGTGACAGTCCTCTAACTGCCAATCTGCCCACCTATGCGCGCATGCACAACAGGCGATAATAATTGACTGTCTTCGGCTACCACTCGTTTAATGTCTACTTTAATGGTTTAATGTTTGCTTTCAGATGCTTAAAATTTGCCTTTGATTGTCCAACGTCCGCCTTCGATTGGTTAAATTCTACCCAGGCATAAATGCAAAGTTTTTGATGCGATATCGCGACACCAAAAAGGGAAATAGGGCACAATGGTCGGAGCTGTCACGATATCACGACAGTCGTGACATCACGATAGCGTGACATCGTTACTGTCGTGATATCGTGACCGTCGCAATATCACGACAGATATCATTTGCCTAAGTCATTTGTTTAAGTGTAGCATTTGTTTAAGTGTTGCATTTGTTTAAGTGTAGCATTTGTTTAAGTGTTGCATTTGTTTAAGTGTTAAAAGCAACATTTGCCTAAGTGTTAAAATCTTGAGCCAAACTTGGAGGATACATTCGATAGTTGGGCCTTATCACCAGGGAAGGCGAAACGGTCAAAGAAAGCAAACAAGAAATAACCAAACCACTGTCATGTAACCAGATTGGTACCTTCCAAAACTGTTGTGTAAGTGGCTAGGGCCACTGTTTGACCTCTGAAGGCTGCCCTGAAGGCTGTGTGTGTCAATGCGATCAGTGTTTGTAGCCACATAATCGAATTGGTACTATTTTGGTGTCTATAGATGCCTCTTTTTGGGATGCGCTATGCATGGCGCAGCATCGAGCAAAAAAATAGATAACCAAAGCACTAATGATTAGGGTTTCTTGGTAACCTAACCAACTCTTGATGCCCCAAGTATGGAAAGGGCATGCATTCTTGAATCCTTGCTTCTGACGAGCTAAGGAATTTTATTTCAAGTGTTAACCTATTTTGGTGAGGTGTGACTTGAGCTTGGACATTGATCAGTCATGATTAGGCAAAGGGCGCAACCTTTTGTCCATAGGGGAACCTTGTGTTCATGCTTTGGGAATGCCAAGTGTTTGATCAATTTGATTGCTGCTTATTTACTGCCCCAAGCAGGAGCATGATTATCTTTTTCAATGATTCTTTGAATGCATGTCATTGCTTTGATTGGGTGTGTGCTTGTGGATTGGTGACTAAGTGTGACTACCCCCTCAAGCGACGAATCGATGAGGGAATGACCTTCATGAGAAAAGCGACGAGTCGCTTGACCCAAGATGACTTATGCAAGGGTGCCTTTAGATGGTTTACAATTAAGCATGTGCAATTTCCCGACATTTGGACCTATTTTTAGTGGGTGTTAACCCTTTTGGTGATGCCATAATGGGGTGAAATCGTCAAAAACCCGTCTTCCCGTGGAGCGGTCCGGCTATGGTAGACTTCTTGGGGAAGTAGGAGAGTGAAAATTTGAGCCCCGACATCGATTTTCTATGCCAAGAGGTTAAGTGCAAGAGCACTTGTGTTCGGCAATGCTTATTGCTATGTTTTTGTGTTGCATTTTTGTGATGTTTTTGTTGTTTTGATTTTCTTGCTTTGTGTATATGTCATGATTTTATGTTATGCACAATGATTGATGTTAATGGATGCATGCTACTTTATATTGATGTATGCACATGGTATGATAAATGCGATTGTTGTATGTTGATTTATTTTGATGGATGCATATGTTATGATGAATGCAAATGTTTTTGATTTATGTGTGATATGCAGAAATGAAATGGATGAATCGAATTTGTGATGTTTGGCTATGGCACCATAGACTGTTTAGAACTCTGTTATTTTGTCTTTAGGCGATTGCTGTGATGCATGAATTTGTATGTATATATGTGGTTTTTTTTTTTTTTGTATTTTTTGATGGTATTGTAAGGATGAAAAGTAGCATAGTTGGTTTAGAAATGTAGCTAAGGTTTTCTAAGACTCAGACGGTTTTAACTTACTAGCCATGACTGTACTTTATCTTACAAGACTTTTGAACAAGGTATGAATCGGACTTGTTTTTGACCAAGCTATTTCACATCCTTGTGTGTGCAATTGAGTTCATTTATGTGGTATTTGTCAAGATACCACCAGTGCCAGATGGGCTTTCAACCGAACCTGTACTGAGGATCACCTAATTAGCTCCACTAACTCCTTTGTTATATTTAGTTAGATTAATCTGTGATGTTATCCAGGATACCATAAGCTAGCTCATCCTTATGCAAACATTGGTCTGTACACATGCAAAGCGAATGTGACAGACATATCGTCATGCGGGTAGGATACCACCATTACCAGATAGGTTGTCAACCAAACCTGTAATGAGGATCACCTAGATGGTTTTCGAATGCTGAGAATTCCGGGGATTCAAGTTCGGGATATTTGTTGGCTGAATGATTTAGAAAGTTGCTCGTCTATATAGTGATGAAAATCACTGTTTATTTTCTATTAATTCTTTTTGAGTGAGGATTTTGAATAGTGGTGATAACCACTGTTATTTGATTTTGTGTTTTGAGTATTGTGCATTTGGGCTGGTGAGTGGCCTTGATCCTTGTGGCCTTGGGGACGACTACGCATCCTTTGCAGGGACGTGTAGTACGAATCCTTACGATGTTGGGAACCAAGGGGGTGATGGAGATTATGGAGTAAGTGCATTGATCTTTTGGGCCTTGGGGATGACTACCCATCCTGGTTAGGGGTGGATAGTATGAATCCTTACAACTTGGAGACCAAAGGTGAATGGAAAGTGTTAGGATGATGATTTGTTGGAATTTTGTTTGTGAACGACGTTGATCCCTTTTGGGTCTTGGGGATGACTATCCATCCTTTGCAGGGATGTGTAGTACAAATCCTTACAACTTTGGGAACCAACTATGATTGGGATTTGGTAGTGGTAAAAACCACTGTTTATTAAGGTGAATGGATAGGAAAGAGCTCATACTTTTGTCAATTCTCAACATTCTAGAACCATTCGCATAGGGGAATGAGCAAGATAACCGTTTCACTTATGGTGACCTGGATTACTGCGCAGGTTTCATCTTTCGTTCACACAACTTGGGAATTTTTATGTGTTTTAATTTGTGTTGGGATGTTACGTAACAAGGTGTATTTCAAGTGTAACTCTACCTTCGTAAAATCTGTCTGACTCAGTACATTACGTAGCTAAAGAGAAAAATGATGACTGAATCACAAAAACTCTTGATACATTAAAAGACCACTGACTCTAGTGTGGTTAAAAGCAATGCATGGTGTTTTTGTTGTTTTTGTAAAATGAAACAGTGTGGAACAAGATGGACTAACAGAGCAATTATAGCCTATGGTGCCTTTGACCTGTACGACCACAAATATGCAATGTATGGATGCAATGCTTTAATGCAGCTATGTATTTTTGTATTTTTGATGGATTGATTTTTGTGAATATGAAGATGAAGTGCGAGAAGAGCTCTCTATTGATGAATTTAAGTATGCCTAGAAATGAGATGCAAAAAAAAAAAAATTGTTGTTTTTGATGATTTTTGAATTTTAACTTTTCTTATTTTTGACCAAGCAATTGTGGAAATCCTTGGAGCATTTTGGGATTGACCAAGCAATTATAGAATCCTTGGAGCATTTTTGGGATTTGACCAAGCGATTGTGATAATCCTTGGAGCATTTTTGGGATTGACCAAGCGATTTTATGGATCCTTGGAGCATTTTTGGGATTGACCAAGTGATTGCAATAATCCTTGGAGCATTTTTGGGATTGACCAAGCGATTGCGATAATCCTTGGAGCATTCGGGGTGACCAAGTGATTGCGATAATCCTTGGAGAATTTTTGGGATTGACCAAGCAATTGCGATAATCCTTAGAGCATTTTTGGGATTGACCAAGCGATTGCGATAATCCTTGGAGCATTTTTGGGTTTGACCAAGCGATTGTGATAATCCTTGGAGCATTTTTGGGTTTGACCAAGCGATTGCGATAATCCTTGGAGCATTTTTGGGATTGACCAAGTGATTGCGATACTCCTTGGAGCATTCGGGGTGACCAAGTGATTGCGATAATCCTTGGAGCATTTTTGGGATTGACCAAGTGATTTTAGAGATCCTTGGAGCATTTTGGGATTGACCAAGCGATTGCGGAATCCTTGGAGCTTTTGGGGTTTTGACCAAGCGATTGTGATAATCCTTGGAGCTTTTTGGTTTGGATTATGGCTCTTCATGGGATAGAGGTACCCCCAGCTTGATGGTCTTTACACTCTGGATCTGGCTCTGGAGGTATGGGCACGAATGGATTGTCCCTATGTGTGGATATGAGGACAGGGTCCGCCCTCGGTACTGATGTTGCTATGGGATATCTGTGTGAAAGTTGATCTCGATATGCCCAAAGTGGCGGATGTAACGCTTGGTCCCACTGCGATGGGTTAATGCGCCACTCATGCCCTAGTATTATGTTTATCTGTTGACATGCTTCATCGATATTTATGGGATGTCGATGCTGTCACATGTGATTACTGTGGGCTATCTCTGTTTTATCCTCACCTTCGACCAGTGAGTACAGCTCATCAAAATTTGGAGATTCTGAGACATGGAGGACTACATCATCAGGTAGCCCTACGGTTAAAGGTTGATCCTCTTCTAAAGGATCCTCATGTAAGTTGGGCCTTGGGAGCTCCAAAATCTTGGTCTCTATCGACTCTAAGTGCTCTAGCACTTTGCATGTATCAGGAGATTTGAACCCCTCCTCTTCTTTGGTTGGTTTTTGTTGAGGAACTTGGGGCTTATGGAGGGGTGGCCAGATAGCACCCCCCATGCCTTGGTAGGGTATTTCATCCTGCTCTTCTCCTTGCTTAGATTCTTTAGAGGCTTCTTTATGAATTTCTAAAGGTGACCCATAAACCTGAGTGGGTTCCTGAGGAAGGCGCCCATCATTGGTTATGGGATTAGCCTCCCGCTCATGTCTAGTAGGCATTGGGGGTGGTGCTTGATAAGGTCATGGAGACTTGTCTCGCACCCAGGGGTTGTGCCTCTCATAATGTTTTATCTTATGTGTGTGATGGGTTGGAGTCCTCTCCTGCATAGTTTGTTGGAACAACTCATCCTTCTGGTGCTAAAGGTGCTCTTTATTTAGAAGATACCATTGCTCTAACTGTTGTCATTCTAGCTCAAGTTGCATGAGTTGCATCCGATGTGCGAAATGCTTGACAGATTCTAAGATAGTTGGTCTTACCACCTCATGTCTAGAAGGCCTAGATGCCTCTCCTAGATATCTATCTCGATCGTAGTGATCCAAGATTTCTATAGGCCACCTCCCTCTGTTGGAGGTAGTGGCATTTATCTGAGGATCTAGCCTTAGTAGCTGATCCTGATAGCTAGCATTCACGGAGGTGTCTTGCTCTCGTGATGTATATTGTTCTTGAGGAAGGTAAGGGTTTTCCTCTTGCTCTTCGTCATAAGTGAAAAAGGAATGGGTGGAGTTGGCCCACCCCTCCTGAGGAGCCTTGTGCTTTGGATTTGTCTTTTTAGTCCTGACAACTAGAGGGGGTGAAGGAGGGATAGTGTAATGATGTGGTTCCTCCCGTTGAACCCTATGTTGACCTAGCGCTTCATCGCATGATGATCGCTCATAGCGAGCATCTAAGGGAGCTCTCCTATGATTGTACCCCTCATAGAAGGGTGTGTTCTGAGTGCTATACTGAACAGGAGTGCTCCATGAAGAGGTGCCCCTATAGTCCCATTTCGTCGGGGCACGGAGGGGACTGCCTTGTGTGTCAGGCCGCCAAGGTGGTATGACCAAATCCTTGGGGCTATACCGGAGGTGACTTGTGCCTCCTTGGATATTCCCCACAGCATCCGCCTGTGATTGGTCTTGGCTACGGGTGAGCACCATTGTGGTGCTCTTCTACTAGCTAAGCAGATTTTTATCTTGTTTATGATGATTTTTTTTTTGTTACACTAAGCAGAAATGAACACACACATATACAAACAGTGATTATCTCTTTTAAGGATTAATAGTGTGTCCTAAACTGGTTTAGTGCATTTTGATATTTTGTTTTGTTTTTGCAAGTTTTGAAGAACGTTTAAATGTAGAATGTTGGCTCATATGACTCCCATAAATGGTCACCCCTTCAATATACCATTGCTGGACCGATATACCAACCTCTCTATATACCCGCCCTTACGAGAGGGAAACTATAGGTACGTGAGAGCAGATGGTACGTGGAAAATAGGCGGTATGAAAGGGGGATTGTCCTGTTAATGACACCTACCATAGAAGACTTATCCTTGCACGCATGGGAATCACCCCAACAACACTCAGTCAGCTTTCATCAGGATTTACACCTAACAATAGTGACAATCAGGGTGATGGATGCAAAATCAAGCCAAGGTGGTGATGAAATCCACCAATGGTCTTGATCAAGGGCTGGGGTTTTACGACCAACTCCTTGGTTTAATTTTACCAAATGATGTGTGTGGGGTTCATTTTATTTAATGAAAATGAAACAAGCATAAACAACTTTCCCTAAGCAAGTAAAAGTTGACAGAAAAATAGAAATAGAAAATAATAAAAAAAAATGACAGGTACAGTTTTGGAACCTTACCTCTTTTCTACTCAAATCGGCTGTCTTTTTCGCCCAAATCTACTATTTCTGATTTGGCCCGATACCTTTAAGTGCAAAACATAAATTTCAATCAATTTATGAATCTAAAAAAAAAAAAATAGGGGACAGGGTCCCACCGTGATCGCCACTGAAAGCATGATATTTCGGAAGGAAGAAATACTAAGATGTAATGAAAACAAAACTAACTCGATGCTAAACGAATATGCATAAAATAGGATGAATGTAATCGAATCAACCAAAAATAAAGGAGAAAGCAAGAGCACAACCCCTTTTATATTAATGCGATTCCAAACTCGGTTACAATCCACTTCCTCCCGTTTTAGGGGCTAGGAGTGTTAGCATGTTTTAGTTACAATCATGATTAGTGATCTTCTTTCCGCATGCCCACATTTGAAACGGGCAGGCCAAAGTTTTGCCATCGCTTATGCTGATGAATCCTTGCTTCTCATTGTTTATCCTATGTTTAGAGACATAACCAAGGCGTTAGTAACACCTGTGACAAAAAAGGATAAAGCATTTGACTTTAGAACTCAATGAGAAATGCATGCAAAAGATTGATTAAATCGGTAAACAAAACAACTCTAAGCAACCTGCAACTTTGACAAAAATCGAAAAACCTTACCAGAGGGCCGCTGCCATTAAAACAGTCGACCGATTTGCTCTTGACTGTAATTCGTCCATCGGCAGGACGAATTCAACTGTTATTCGTCCTCGGGTAGGACGTGAATTTGACTGTGTTAAGACGTCGAATCAATGTTGTTACCTGCAGGTTAGTGGGACAAAAAAAATGACAAAAACATGATAATATTCGATAGAGGTCTAAAGCCACAATAGCATGATAATATATTCGATAAACTATTTAAACAGTATAAATCGTAATGCAGGATATATTCGATAAATGACAGAGTAGACTAATATGCAACTAAAAAAAAGTGTGGGGTGCCCAAGCGGGCCGCCCCTGTTAGAACTTGAATTTGACGCCAGTCCACTAGGGATGGGCTCAAAATCTCAGAGAATGTGGTGTCGTCGAATTGATGGATCAAATGTGGTAAAATGTCGAGTTTAGGTTTGGATCCACACTTCTAAAAGACACCCAATAACCTCTCTTGCGAAAGAGATTACGGGTGTAGAAGAGATGAATCGAAAAGGAATGCAATCGGGTGTTTAATTTGGCAGCACTTCATTGCTTTCAAATGTCTACCAACTTGTGGTTTGGGTGGGAAATTCCACCATTTTATAGACCCATGGGGTCTCTTTGGAGGGGCACGCAGGGATGCCATGTGGCAGCCATGCCTTCCCAAAATGGAGGAGACTCCTCCCTAACTTGGGCTTACATGACTGCCCTTGTGACAGTCCTCTAACTGCCAATCTGCCCACCTACGTGCGCATGCACAGCAGGTAGCAATAATTGACTATCTTCGGCTACCACTAATTTAATGTATGTTTTAATGGTTTAATGTTTTCTTTCAGATGCTTAAAATCTGCCTTTGATTGGCCAACATCCACCTTCGATTGGTTAAATTCTGCCTAGGCGTTAATGCGAAGTTTACGTCATGATATCGCTACGTCGCGATATCGCTACGCCGCGATATCGCGACACCAAAAAGGGAAATAGGGCACAGTGGCCAGAGCTGTCGCGATATCATGATAGTCATGACATCGCGCTGTCACGATATCGTGATGGTCGCGATATGGCAGCATTTGCCTAAGTCATTTGTTTAAGTGTAGCATTTGTTTAAGTGTTGCATTTGTTTAAGTGTAGCATTTGTTTAAGTGTTACATTTGTTTAAGTGTTAAAAGCAACATTTGCCTAAGTGTTAAAATCTTGAGCCGGACTTGGAGGATACATTCGATAGTTGGGCCTTCTCACCAGGGAAGGCGAAATGGTCAAAGAAAGCAAACGGGAAATAACCAAAGCACTATCATGTAACCAGATTGGTACCTTCCAAAACTGCTGTGTAAGTGGCTAGGGCCACTGTTTGACCTCTAAAGTCTACCCTGAAGGCTGTGTGTGTCAATGCGATCAGTGTTTTTAGTCACATAATCAGATTGGTGTTGTTTTGGTGTCTACAAAACCACTTTTCTAGCTAGCCAAATTTTACTGGCAATTAAGTCCATATCCTCCATTGACATCTTAGTTTCTTGAAGGAAAACAAGATGTGGATGATTTACCTGAATCATTCTTCTAATTTCATTTTGTTTTGAAAGACTCCCTTTGAGTCCTCTAATATTCCAAGTGATGATCTTCATTAATACCGGGCTAAAAAATTTGGGAAGGGCATTAATCTTACCTTCCTCTACAAGCTTTTCACCTTCTTTTACCATATGATATTGATTGGTCTTGTGACCTACTTTTTGATTAGAATCCATCTTCAATTTTTTTTCCCTGTTTCTTGAATTATTCCAATTGAATTTGAGATGGCTTCTAACTTTGAAGAATGCTCGTACACAACCAAAATTTTACTAGATGGTTCAATAGAGTCTATATTGGGACCTGCATTATTTGAAGTTTTGACATTTGAAATATTGTTTTTCTTGTGTAAATTTTCTCCTTTTTTTTTTCGTTGAAAACCTTTGATTTTTTGGTTTGTCTCTAAGTTCTTCCCTTCATATTTAAATTGTGTTTCTAATATTTCAGTTTCCATTATTTCCTCTTCCTCACTTGGGACATCATTTGTGGAAAGGATTTCAAACATATTAGCAGATGACTTTGATTGATCCTTCATAACTATTTTTTTGTTAGTGTTCTTCTTCTTAGGTATTTGGAAACCTGCTAAGTTTATATCTTCTTTATTTTGATTAGGAATTTTATTTGGGCAAGCACTGGACAAATGACCATATTCATGGTAAATTCTACAACGAAAAGGAATGTTCTCATAGTCCACAACTTGATCCCAAGTGTCTTCCCCAAATTGTAATGTGATATTTTTAGGTAGGGTTTTGTTAAAATCCATTAAAACACAAATCCGAGCATAAGTAATATGTTCAAAATTTTGATTACAATCAACAGTCATCATAAAATTTCCTAAAGAGTTTCCAATTGAAGAAAAAATAGTAGGATTCCAAAATTCAATAGGGAGGCCAAAGAGTCTAACCCACACGGGAGCAATAGAAGGAATCTCTTCTTCGACTTTAAATTTAGTATGCCAGGGCTTCATGAAAAGCCCTGCCCTTCCAAAAAACCAAGGACCCCCTTGAAAAGTTTTCTCTCTATCTTCATTATTAGCAAATAAAACAAGAAAATAACCATTTGGATAAATAGAGATTTGTAACTCACCTTTAGTTTTCCAGACTTTTTGTAGCCCGGACTTTGAAAGCAGATAGACTCGGACGAAAACCCACGAACTGACAAATTAATCCTCTTTTTTCCAAATCTTCAATGCCAGTCTGAATGTTATCCATATTAAGCTTAACAATAGGAGTTCCATCAGCTGCTTTAAGACATCCTGACTCTATTTTCCTGGGATTAATCTTAGGCATTATTAGAGGTTTATGGGAAGCCCTAATATTGATATTATCATTGGGATGAGGCTGTCCACTGCGAAGGGCATCCCTAAAATTCATTTTTGGGACTGAGTCTTCAGAATTATTACCCTTGATAGGGGTTTTCACAGTAGAATTATTTTGCGGGTGCACCTTAGCACCAGATTCACTTGATATATGAGCCATTTTTTGATCAACTGCTTGAAACTTGTTTCATGATCTCTTTAATCCTTGCCCTAGACGCCGTGGAAAGGTATGGTTTTCACTTTTCTTTTGTGTAGAAAATTGGAAGCCGTTGTCACTCAAGTTCACAGTATGATCTATTGAAAGACAAATTTCTAACCCATATTGTATCCCTTGCAACATTTCATGCTAAAATATTGATAATAAACCACAAAAATATTGGTCTCTAGGGCTCGAAGGTCCTAAAAACCAACCTCTAGATATGCTTGCACTCAACCCAGATGAAACCCTCGCATAGCCGCTTGCCAAATATGTCATTCACACATAGGGATGTGCTAGGATCTATGTTGCTCCAAATTATATGAAAATTGGTGGAGACGTTCTTGGGTTTTTAAAGCATCTACCCTCAAAATTTTAGCTCAATACGAGTCCGGATGAGTGAGATATGACTGAAACGAGTTCAAAAGTTTGGGCAATCCTGTGAAAAATGTCTCCCTTCCAAAATAATCTAGGTTGTATCTCTAGAATAGATCCTTTAACTGTAAAATATGGTGCGTTAATGACCTTATCCTCCAAAGGGGTTTCTTTCCATTTACCTTTGTGAGTAGCTAGAGAGATTTTGTAATGAAATAGGTGTTTCCAATTTTCATCACCAATAATGGCTCTAGCAACCCATTTTGTAGCTAAAATTTTGCTTTGGGTAAGAGGATCAATGATGCGTAGACCTCCTAAAGCCTTAGGTTGAGTACAAGTTTTTCAATAGATGGGTGTCATTCCCACCTCCCCATCCCATTTAGTCCATAAAAAATTATGAATAACCTGAGTTAATTTGTTATAGGCTACCTTGGGGGGCCATCCAACAAGAGGAGTAATAAACATGAGAGGCTACCATAATTTTATTCACAATTTGAATTCTTATTGGTAAGGAAAGAAATAAAGCTAGCCAAGCATTAAAATTTTTTTGAAGTCTTTCCATAACCCAGTTCCACATATCCTTAGGAGAGATATTAATCCCAAAGTGAATTCCTAAATAACTCATAATCATACTTGAAGAACACAAGCTTATACTAAGAGGGGGTGAACAATATAAGATCAAAATTTGTACTTCTCTTTCCAAATAATATTAGGATAATCTATGGAAATATGAGTAGCATTAATCAAATCAATGCACAAATAATCACACACAATAGAGACACCAATTTAATGTTGTTCACCCAATGTGGGCTACTTTACGGAGAAAATATTTCACTAAAATTTTCTCAACAAATCTCTTGGGAATAATTCCTTAGTACAATATTTATGGACCTCTATCTAAAGGAGACACAAATTCACTAATAAAGTATATGGATACATATCCACAGGAGAAATATTCCCCTTTTTTGGTTTGTGAATATTTATCCACAAGAGAACTCCTTCTCCTTTGCTCTAGCTGGTGATCCTCACGAAGACTACAACCTCTAATGCACTGGCTTGTGGATATCTCTCCACTGAAGACCTTTGTCCTCACCTAGAAGACCTCTATCCTCACTACCATAGCTAATGGATCTCTATCCACTAGAGACATTTTTCCTCTACTTTGTCACCTCCAAATCTTACTCTTGGCTCTGCTCAATATCTATCTCAAATCTACACTAAACATTGTCCTTCGGTCTAGCACACATTTTCTCATAATTTTATCTCTAGTCTGGTACAAATCTATCCTCAAATCTACACCAAACTATGTCCTCAAATCTATCCTCAAGCCTTAACACAAATCTTGATTAAATTACAAATCAACTCTGCTTAGATCTACCTCAAGCCTTAACACAAAGCTTGAACAAATCAATCAATCAACTCTACTCTCAAGTCTTCTCAAAGGCTTGTCTCAAATCTGTGTACAAGTCCTCTCAAGAACTTGCTCAATATTCTCTCAAGCCTTCACCAAGAATTATCTCAAATCTACTCAACAAGTCCTCTCTAAAACTTGTCCAATCTTCTCAACAAGTCTTCACTAAGACTTACCTCAAATATGCTCAACAAGTATTCACCAAGACTTACCTCAAATTTTCTCAAAAATTCCTCTCTAGAACTTGTCTAATCTGCTCAACAAGTCCTCACTAAGACTTAACTCAAATATTCTCAAAAAAATTTCATCGAGACTTACCTCAAATCTTCTCAACAAGTCCTCTTGAGAACTTGTCCAATCTGCTCAACAAGTATTCACTAATACTTACCTCAAATCTACTTGTAAGCTTCCACAAAAGCTCACACAAATATGTCCTTAAGATTTCACAAAAGCTTACTCAACTCTGTCCTTAAGTCCCCTCTAGGACTTACTCAAATCTTCCCATAAGCTTTCACAAAATCTTGCTAAACTCTATCCTTAAGTCCACTCTAGGAATTACTCAAATCTACTCATAAGCTTTCACAAAAGCTTATTTAAATCAATTGCAAAACTTGCATACAAAACTCAACTTAGTATCTTTCAAGAAACCTCTTCAATACCACAAAAAAGTTTCACTCAAAATCTTGTTTAACCACATAAAAATATAGAGAATGATTAGAGACTCAATATGTTTCACACTCACAATCACTCAATCACTTTCAAACTCACTTTCAAATCAATTCATAATAAATAACATTTTGTTTCATAGAACTTGAACTGTAACTCCAATACTTTCAATCAATAATTCTCAACCAAATTCACTCAACCATTCACTCAATGAAACACAACTTTCCTAAAAACTTTAACTAAGTGTTTCACTATAGTTTCAACTACTCACACTATGAATCTCAGACCTTGACTCAAGATGATTCCAAGTTCACATAACAATGATACTCATGATATTTCACAAACCTGAGTTCAAGATAGTTCTCAACTTCACATAACAATGATAATAATGATATTTCACAAACCTTAGCTCAAGATAGTTCTCAATATCACACTCAAATATTCTCACAAACATTCCCCAATCATGCACATGAAACCTCACTCAAACATTTCCAACAATGCTTATCAAACAAACTTTTTCACTCCAAATTTACATTTAACAACATTCAATCCAACAATATTCACTCATAAGGAAGATGTTCCCATACCTTTTGTTTTGATGGAGATATGTCTTCAAAACTTGTCTTAACCATAATCAAATATTCTTTGCTAATCTCAATGTTAGATATCAACAATCTATCTCAAAATCTCCACAAAAATTCTCCTCAAAAATTTATTCACTATACAAAAATTATCGTCTCAAGTACACCTTATAATCTCCAAACTTCTCAAACAAAGATTCCAATTACTCAATTTCACTATAACCTCCTTCAGAAATTTAATGCATAGATTAATCCAAATTTCTTACTTATGTCTCCCTACTAAAAAATTGCATTTCAAAAATAATTAACCATCACAAATTAGAAATAATGCATTCATATTTTAAATAAAAAATAAAACATCTACCACCTTTAACTAAGGTAAAAATTATCGGGTCCTTGGTTCAATGGCTGGGACAAATAGTTGATGTATCCTACACCAAAGTTCAAATTTGGGTGGCACCAAATAACTTAGTATAACTAAATCTATGTGCGAAAAAAATATAATTCTTTCAAAATCATACTTTAAAGGCCCGAGGTGTAGACCAATTGGTTCATCCAAACCCCACAAGGGGGGTGAAGGTCCAAGGTTCAAATCTCGGGCCTCGTCGGACTGAACACTTGTCCCTCTCCTGGTGCTTTCAGTGGCGTAAAAGGTTTAAAATGATTGTGGCATGGTGGTTATTGGGGCGAACTACGTGAAGATCTGTGTGGCAGCTTCTGGGGTAGACAAAACAGAATACTGTGGCGGCCATAAAAAGCTGGATAGCCTACCCAGATTCATGGTGGCTACCGATTCCACCATGTAAATTCAAAAAAAAAGAAACTAAGGTAAAAATTAAATTTACCTTAACCTCCTTATATCTCCCTAGGTGCTCACAATGCAACCTTAGACCTTTGACCACACGCTCAACATAAACAATAACGAAAAAACAAAGTACCTTTGCGTGCCACTCAATGGGATTCGATCCTAGGTCATGTTGCCACCAATTACCTAGCCACGACCTACCCGTCAAATGAGCTAGGCGCTCACTTGGGAGGGAAAAATACCTCGTGCACTTAGTACCTTCGATCCGGTGCCAAAATAAAAAATAAAACTTTGCCCTTTTGTAACTGCCAAGACTCAAACACGAAACCTCCACTCTTCCCTATGCCTTACACACCAAGCACTTGCCACTAGCCCAACCAGTCGGTTGGTGGTAAGTCTCTATGCCTTGACCAACTTATTCGTCACATTTTCGATTGCATTTTTAAAAAGAATAATATCCTCTTCTTATGCTCATGAATTTTCACATTAATCAACTTTACCTTTTCGCACATGCATGAAATCGAAGACTTACATTTTGTTGGTAAGTCTTATGGTATTTATACCATATGGCAAGCACCTTCGAACGTCGTTTGGGAGAAAAAATTATTTAAAACGAATTTGTGCCCACCCTAACTTTAGGGTTTAAATAATATTATTTTATAAATTAATTTGTAATATAAATATTATAAATACTTTATAAATGTCCTTAGGTTTTATTTTTATCGTTTAATATTATAATATTATTTCCTTTGGGCCTAGGTATTTTTCTCTTTCACCCTTAGATCTTATCTGACCTCCTTTAATATTATAATAATAATTATTATAATATTATTTCCTTTAGGCCTAGGTATCCCTTTCCTTCAGGGTATTTAACCATCCTTTTGACCAATCATGTGAAGCTCTTAAAGAAAATTTCTTGGGCTTAAAATATAAATATTTTAACCCTCCTTTTGTCAAATCCTGCACTGATCACTGACACTGAATCTTGACATCAATGACAACACAACTACTCAAAATTTCTAACACATACCATGAGGGATGATCTTCCACTCAATTAAGAAGTTGCATCCACGAGGAGAGGAAGATGTATAGAAGACTTCAATTTTAGAGTCATTAATATGAGAACCAAAGACATCACAAAACAATTGAACAATATATTTAGCCGTTTCCACCTCTTGTTGGGTATTTTGAAGAAAAATAAGGGAATCATCAAAAAAATGAGAGTTAAGAGCATGCTTATCCCTAGGAAGCTTAATATCCTGAATGAGGCCATCAGAATGAGCCTTATGAAGAAGATAACCAAGAGCATCGATATCCAGAACATACAAAAAATGAGCAAGGGGGTAACCCTGTATGATAGACCATTGAAGAGGGAAGGAGGAGGAAAGAGCTCCATTAACATGAACACAAGCTGAAGCATCACCAAAGAGCATACCAATTTGATTACAAAATTTTGGACCAAAACCAAACTAAGAAAGCATACTAAGAATAAAACCCCATCTAATTCTATCATAAGATTTGTCAAAATCCAACTTAACCAAGATGACATCTTTATTCGATTTGATAGCCCATTACGAAGTTTCCTGGGCCATCATAAGATTATCTAAAATATAACGACTTAAGAAAAGTAGATTGTTCAGGGTAAACAATTGCTTGAGTAATATTTTTGATTTTTAACGGTATAGCTTTAGCTATGATCTTGTATGAAACATTTAGGGGGGTAATAGGCCTCCAATTGGAGATTTGGTTATGAGTCGCACCTTTAAGAATTAGCTTGATAAGCCCTGCATTGATATAAGCTCCAAGGGAACTGTTATGGAGAGCTTCCAGGTAAATGTGATGAAGATCAGAGGAAATAATATGCCATTTTTTTATAAAACTCCACTGGAATACCATCCAAGCTAGGAGCTTTGTCATTCTTCATAGAAAAAAGAGCAGTTTGCAGATCATTCATAGAAAGAGGATATTCAAGTTGCTCCTGAATAATGGGGTCTACTAGGGTAGGAATATGTTCCTATGCATATTTCATTAAGTTACATTGGCTTTCATCCCTTGGATCCACTATAAAAAGTTGTGAGAAATGAGCTACAAAAAGATTCATGATCTCTTTAGAGTCAAAAAGAGAATGACATGAAGGGTCCTCCAACTCAGTGATTCTTTTCAAAATATTCTTATGTTTGAGGTAGTTTAAAAAAAATTAGTTCCCTTGTCACCCTGAGAGATCCAATTGAGGCAAGATCTAAGATGTGCCCCTCTAGCACGATAAGACTCATAAACCCTAGCCTAATTTTCATCATTAGCTAGATTGCATTGAATAACAATGTTAGTAGGGTCTTTCATAAACATGGAATGAAGATGAGAGATCTCCTTATGAAGGTGACTCTCTTGGATCTTCTTCCTACTAGAAACATAGCGCCTATACCATCTAAGGGATGAAATCATATTGAAAATCATTGTTTCAAACCATTTGATCCAATCAATATTATCGGTTGGTCTAGGAAATCTATTCCAGACATGCTCTACAAGATGACAACAAGAAATATTGTCAAGATGGGACACATTTATTTTGAAAGGAAGTGGTATTAAATTAAGAGAGATAGAGGAATTTTCGATAGAGGATAAGATATGAAGGTGATAAGACAAAGTAGTGTGAGAAAGGATGCGGACTTACTCGTGGATGGAGAATTTATCCAGGAAATAATTACTAAAATAAAATCTATCCAAACGAACAAGCTTCCTAGTATAACCTTAACGATAGTTGGACCACGTAAACTATTTATCTCTATTAGAGGAGGCTTTACCAAATAGAGGGTCATGCACACCTAAATTATTATGATAAAATAACCAACTACCAAATTCAGCATTAGAAAGGGGTCTACTACCAGTCCAACTTTTATCACTAGGATTCTCAATCATATTAAAGTCACCTCCAAGGATCCATTCTATAGGAGGGAGATAAACAACTAACCATTCCCAAAGGGTTATATGGCTAGGAGGGTCACTAGGAGCATAAATAGAACAAAATCCAATAACCTGAGAGTTAAGAGCCAATCTAATCCACACAACGATGAGCAGGGTCTTCACCATGGTCTAGAATAACATAACAAAGAGACTTGGATATGGAAAGGGCAACACCTCCTTTACCATTAACATGCGAAGTAGTAAATTTAGATACATAACCACCACCAATGATATCCATACATTGGGTGTGAGTGACCAGTGACTTTCAGTTTTTGAAGGAAAAGAACAAAAATATGATTTTAGCAAAAACTTATCGAAATTGAAACTTACGATAAGGGAGGGAGATCCCCATAACATTCTAGGATTGAAGATTTAAATTCATGAGGTGTGATTTAGAGGTTGCTCGACCTCATGAGTTAGATCCTAGAAAATATTTTCACTGATTGGCAACAATTGCATGTTGTCCATATGGGTTTGTTGAGCATGAACCTTATTTTGAGACACTTGAGAGAAGGATCTAGCAAGATATTTAATAGATGGTTTTTTTCCTATGAATGGATGGAGTGATCTTGGGGGGTTGATGAATGTTTGTCATTTGCCAATCATTTTACACCCATTTGTCATAATACTATCTTCCAAGAGTTGCGGTGAAGTAACGAGAACTAACTCAAGACTTGTGATTGAAATTGGTGGGTCTAGAGGATTTATAGGAGTATCTGAGTACTTAGTATGAGCAGTGGAAGGGGCATGAGGGTTCTTGGGAGGAACGACCTAAGAAGTAGAAGTTTTTTTTGGAACAGGGTGTGTTGAGGTCCATCGGTAGGGAATTTATCGACTAAATTTTCAGTAACAACTTCCATTTAAGGACCATTACTAGGGATTTTTTTTGCAATTTTTTTAGTAGTTGCTTCCATTTGTTCCTTTTTAGATAAAATTTTCAAACAATTTCTGATCAAGTGCCCAACTTCTCTATAGTAAAAACACACATTACGTAATTTTAGATAGATAATAGGTTGAATAACTTGGAAACTTGGCCATTGAGTTCAAGGGAGAGGGGCAATGACTTGGATATATCCATTTCTACACAAATAGGAGGGTGCACTTTATATTTAGATAGTTTTTTTTGACATCGGGTGAGACCACAAAGAACAACAACAATTTTATGGAGAAATGAGCGACATGAAAGAGATAAAATGGGCAACTCTATCCACAAAGGTTATTTTTACCTAGAGGGACCCTCTGGATGAAAATCCAAAGACCAGCCTTGCAAATAACAAGTTTATCCGCAGATAACCCAAGTTCCATATTGGAGAGTGTTTTTAGCATGTTCAGGATTCACAAAGGAGACTACTATGTACCCCCTTATCAACCCTCGAATAGCCTCAACTATCCAACCTCTAGTATTTTCCCAAACCCCTTGACCCATTTGATAAATTTAGTCTCAGGTGGTATCCTGCATAAAAATAAAAATAAAATGATAGTACGTTCAGACAAGTCATTAGCTACTTCAACAAAGGAATTAGGAAAAATAATTGAAAGGAGCTTACCTTGCTTTGCATGTGGTTGGTGTGTTGCAAGATTAGGGTTTGATGTGTTGCAATATTAGGATTTGATGGATCAACAATGTAGCCCTCTAGTAAGCTCATCTTGCTCTCCAAATTTGTAGCTTCTCCATGGAATTGTTTGCAAGGTTCCCAAGAGAAGGGAACCTGAGATTCAAGATCATTGAGGGATGGAGTTTCTTCCATCATAGGAACTTCACATCCCGTGTGAACTATTTTTCTATACTTCTCTACTACAAAGTTGGGTTTGTCGTTGGATGGCGACGATTGTCCCAATTCTTCACTTTAAGCCCTATAAGATGCACAACCTTCCGCAAACTCCAAA
This sequence comes from Wollemia nobilis, assembly GCA_028583015.1. Lineage (NCBI taxonomy): Eukaryota > Viridiplantae > Streptophyta > Pinopsida > Araucariales > Araucariaceae > Wollemia > Wollemia nobilis. The sequence continues at coordinate 4,583,683 of JAQPPZ010015863.1, read as the reverse complement.
GATGGGCAAAACCCTAAAATAACATAAAAATGCCCTAATTTTTATTTTTCACAAATATTTGAAATGCTATGATGTTCACCGATGGAAAAACAAAGCCCTCAAAATGTTTATAATATGTGTAGTTGTTTCGAAAATCTCAACTCCTAAAATAAAACCCTAAAAAATAACACAGGAGTGCCCTCTTTTTATTTTTTAATCATTCAAAATATTTTATTTTATGTCTTATAAGCTCTGTGCCAACAACCAAAGGCGATATACTAAAAAAATAAAATAAAAAGTCCTCCTTTTATGCCATCCTCCAAACCTTTGGAAAAGCTGAAGCCGAATAACACATGCATGTGATTGCTTTCAGCTGTCCCTGTCGGACGCGGTGGCTTCTGAAATTTTCCCCGTCAATTGTCAGCCACCATGCTACTTAGCTCCCTTCGGCTGTTGTTCGACACCATACTACATCCATCAATCGAATCAGGTCCACTTTTCATATCCTAATCTACTATATAAACTAATTTGAACAGGTCTACTTTTTATTCAGGTCTACTTTTCAGGTTATGTTAAACTAATTTGAACATTCTGTAAACTAATTCGAACATTCGAGCTGGTGCCAAAAAAAACTACGTTTTAAATATAATAGACAGGTGGCGGGGAGAAGGAGGTCTCCACGTATCAGTTCGCGTAGCTGGTGGCAAGACTATTAACAATGTTAAATATAATGGACAGGTGCCGGGGAGACGGAGGTCTCCACTGCTATCAGTTCACGTATCTGAGAATGACCTTCACCCTCCCTCATCCAACTCTCACATCTATTTAATAGATATTTAATCGTACAGACTTTAAAATTGTAAATAAATATAAGGGTTGAATTTAAGAATAAACAAAACAACATTTTTCTTATAACTTATAATATTTAAATCCTTAAAAACTAAATTGGTTTAAATAAATTTAATTTCATGCATGAACGAAAGCTACCGGCCATGGCATATTTAAACGCCCGGGTGCTCGGCCGCATAACAATTCCCATAAACTCTCAGCTGCAGGCAACATGGCGCATCCCATGGAAGACGCTAGTGAGGAAAGCATCTTCGGATCTCTCACGAGCGAACAATTCTACCGCAAGCACCACGTCGTCCACGAGGAATCCTTCATGAAAAACAAGCGCGGCATGAAGATCTTCACGCAGTCGTGGCGCCCCGAGGAAGCACCGACAGCGCTCCGTGGCCTGGTGGCGATGGTGCACGGCTTCATGGACTCCAGCGGGTGGTTGTTGGAGCTGACGGCCATCGGCATCGCCAAGCAGGGCTTCTGCGTGTGCGCCCTCGACCACCAGGGCCACGGCCTCTCCGAGGGCCTCCACAGTCACATCCCCGATATAAACCCCGTTGTCGACGACTGCATTCAGTGCTTTGACGCAACCCGGGCTCGAAACCCGGGGCTGCCGGCGTTCCTCTACGCGGAGTCGATGGGCGGCGCCATCGCCCTCCTCATCCACCTCCGTCAACGGGGCGCCTGGGCGGGCGCGGTGCTCAGCGGCGCCATGTGCGGGATATCCGCTAAGTTCAAGCCCCCCTGGCCGCTGGAGCACCTGCTGCCCATCGTGGCCTGGGCTGCGCCAACTTGGCACGTCGTGGCCACCAAGAGGATCTCCACCGTGGCGTGCAAGGAGACGTGGAAGCGCCGCCTCGCAATAAAGAGCCCCCACGCCATCCGCGCACGGCCACGTGCCGCCACGGCGCTGGAGCTCCTGAGGGTGTGCAGGGAGCTGCAGGGGCGCTTCGCTGAGGTGGCGCTCCCGCTGCTGATTGTACACGGCGGCGATGACATGGTGTGCGACCCCGACTGCGTGAAGGCCTTGTATGAGGATGCCGGGAGTACGGACAAAACGCTCAAAATCTACGAAGGCATGTGGCACGGGCTGGTTGGTGAGCCCAAGGAGAACGTGGACAGGGTTTTCCGAGAGGTATACGCCTGGCTCCGAGAACGGGCAGACAAGGCTAGAGAAGGACAGTAATAGCTAGGGGGCCTTATGTCTAAATAAAATGTATGTTAATAAATCGAATGTTATCTCCATGCTCCGAGGATTTTATCCGGAGTTAATTAGCTATGAGATTAATACAAATTATTAAGAAGAGGAGAAGTTAGAGGAGGAAAGATTTAAAACGTTAAGAGGAGGAAAAATTTAAAATACTAAATGGTGTTCAATAAAAGAAGAGTTAAAGAAGAGAAGAAAATCAATTAGTGAAGGAGATATTTAAAAGTTTAAGAAGGTTGTGATTAGATTATAATAACTTTTTACGAGAAAAATAAATTAGAGGAAGAAAAAGTAGAAGAGGTATTAAAGTGGAACAAAATTTTAACATAGGAATATGTCACTGGAAATAAACAGTTTGCAATAGCAACAACATCATATGAATTGTTAGAAATATTAAAAGTTTAAGAAGGTTGATATTGGATTGGATGTTAACATGAGATTTCAAATTTATAGTCAAATTGAAGAATAGTTAAAGGACAAAGAAGAGTCATTTTCATTAAACTTAAAGATAGATACTAGTTATAAGGACTCATAGAGCACACATAATTTCAAAAAAAATGCCAAGCACATTATCTTAATGACTTCAATCCCAATATGTACTTCAAGATTGTCAAATGTAATATTTATAAGCCCACCATATCTTACAATAACTACCAATGTGGCATAATCTACACTTATAAATTGTTAAAATGGAAAATTTTCATAAAATATATATATATATATATATATATATATATATATATATATATATATATATATATTATTTTGTCACAAAGGACTTTATGATATTTTCATTGGATTGCATTAATACTAAGTCATTTTTTAAATGAATAGTATCAATGTTGGTATCTTCCTTTTCTATGACATTATTTAAGGTATTTGTTAATCTTGAGGGTCCATATAAATTATAATATTATAAAATTAATAAAAATGTAGTCTCTAGTTTTAGTGCGTTTATTTTGTATGATATTAAATTTATTGATGGTTTTTATTCAATAGATGATTAAAAAAATTAGAAATATATTTAGTTTCTCAGTATGCACCTCCACCATACTTGAAAAGATACACCTTTTATTTTTTTTTAATCTATGGACTTTGCTCTCAAACTCTTTGTATATTTTTTATACTCTTATCTAACTTAATCACAAATAAAATTATTTTAATATCATATAATCAATTTTTAAAAATTAATAAAATCTTTTATTCTCCTTTACTTAGTATTCTAATATATTATCTAAAGAGTTATGTGAAGCTAATTAGAACGTCCAAACTGATTCCATGACCCAACCCAACGGTAAAGTCTGTAAAACTGGTGGCAAGACTTAACATCTATGAGTCGTGCAGGATTTTAACTATTAAGAATGTTATAATAAGCTACGTTTTAAATATAAAGGACCTGTGTCCGGTGAGACGAGGGTCTCGACTGCTATGACATCCACATTTCTCCGCATTTGAGAGAGACCTTCACCCTCTTACATCCAACTCTCACATCTATTTAATAGAGTCTAATAGTAAAACTTTTTCACATTGAATACAATTATTAAAAATTATATAAAAATGATTGAATAAGTAAGGTTTGAATTCAAAGTAAGTAAGGATATACATCATACTTCATATTTATTAAAAAATTTAGTCCTATAAATTGTTTTGGTTTCATGGACATAATTAAAATAATTTCATTTCAAATTCAAAGCTTAAACATTTTATTTGGAATTTCAAAGTCTTCATTGTTGAAAACACGTTAACTTTATGTCAAATCCCATGTCTAAGCCGTTGATAAAAAATATAGGTAATAATTCAATTCAGTTCATTCTTATAACTTTAAAAACAAAAAAACATTTTGATTGGGACCTCAACCCAAATACAAATTCACTTGCTTGGGTACCATTTGTCACATCAAGTTATACATTTCAAATTCAAACTTTTAATTTTCTATTTTGAATTTCAAAGTCTTATTTTTTAACACTTAATATGTTAACTTCATATCAAATCCTAGGTCTACCCCATCTTTAAGAAATATATATAATAATTTGTTTTATTTCATTTTTACAACTTAAAAAAAAAAACTTAATATCTAACTTCTCTATAAGAAATATAGGTAATAATTCAATTCATTTCATTCTTACAACTTTAAATAAAAAAGTTTTGATTAGGAACTCAACCCAAATACAAATCCCCTTGCTTGGGTACCATTTGTTACATCAAACTATACATTTCAGATTCAGACATTTAATATTCTATTTCAAATTTCAAAGTCTTATTTTTTAGAATTTAATATGTTAACTTCATGTCAAATCCTAGGTCTAACTCATCTTTAATAAATATGTGTAATAATTCATTTTTTTTTCATTTTTTTTTTTTTTTTACAACTTAAAAAAATAAATTTAATGTCAAATCCAATCTAACCCATCTATAAGAAATATAGGTAATAATTCAATTCATTTCATTCTTACATCTTCAAAAAAAAATCTTAAATTTTTTTTTTTTTGATTAGGACCTCAACCCAAATTCAAATCCCCTTGCTTGGGTACCATTTGTTACATCAAGCTATACATTTCAGATTCAGACATTTAATATTCTATTCCAAATTTCAAAGTCTTATTTTTTAGAATTTAATATGTTAACTTCATGTCAAATCCTAGGTCTAACTCATCTTTAATAAATATATGTAATAATTCATTTTTTTTCATTTTTACAGCTTAAAAAAAAAAATTTAATGTCAAATCCAATCTAACCCATCTATAAGAAATATAGGTAATAATTCAATTCATTTCATTCTTACATATTCAAAAAAAAAATTGATTAGATCGTCAAACCAATTACAAATTCCCCAACTTGGATACCACTAGTTACATCAGGCTAAAAAATCCTTTTGGTGTTGTTGAGATTTGAACCTTGGTATGGGTTGCATCATCCATATGTCTCAACCATTGGACCAAGGCCTTATTTGATTATTCTTACAACTTTTTATCTTATATTTAAATCTTTTTAATAATAAACACAATTATCTATAACTTTAAAACTTACTATAATTAACTTTTAACATCATTGAAGATCAAACTTATTCATCATTTTATTCTTCTACTTCTTTAAAATTTAAACTTTATTTAATTTTATCGAGTATTTACAAATATGTCTTTATAAAAATAATAACAATTATTTAAATTAATATTTTCATCTAATTTTAATATATAAAATAAGAATAAATTAAAAACATTTCAATTAAGATGATATAATAATAATAATAATAATAATAATAAATAAATAAATAAAAATTTATTATATCATATCGTTTTGTACTTTTGGAAGTTCATTGTATAAAGGAGGAAGCACTTGTATTGTGTTATCTATTTGGTAGACAATTTTTTCTTGTATCTGGGTAGTGTGATAAACCCCTATAACCGATGCATAGGGCTAAGAATTCCCCTCCCATCCATGACCCCTCGTAAGCCCGAGAGCTATGCTTATGAATAGGGAATTAACATACAACCACACACCACAGTTTGAACCTTGGACCTCCTGAAGAAGAGTTAAATCCCAAAGAGTTGTGCTATCTCCCAAAAAATTTGGTAGCTTTTTCTTCCATTTTAATAGCAAAATTTTCTTTCATTTTAGCAACAAAATTTTCTTCTATAGCCATTTCTTCTAGCATGGTAGCCTTGATCAGTTATATTTTAACAAATATCATCTTAGCTCATTTAGATATCTCTTCTAGAGAGACTAGGCAACATGGTGACTAAAATAGATGTACCCCACAAAGAAGGATCAAGGTGATATGATACCACTAATGATGATTCAAGTTATCTAAAATCTTGTCTACTATTTCTATTAATCAAACACATATTTATACACATTTTAAAACTGGTCGATGGGAAAAATAAAAGGCCCAAATCCAAGAGTGGGGAGATAACTTAATAGCATGACTGATAGATAAACTTGATAGAAAAAACTTTACAAAATCTTGAAAATTTTTAGTATAAGACCTAACATTCTTTTGTAGGCCTATTTGACAATATTAAATTCTAATAATTAAAAACCTAATTAATTTTAATTAATTAATTAAAAACATAATTTAATTAATTAATATTATTTATATCCTTAACAATTGTTCACTTTTTCTCCTTTTTCTTTTAATGGACTTAACATGTACCTCTTACTGTATTTCTCAATAGTATAGGTATTCACCCTACCATCATGCATTGTATTTTTATCAAACTACCATGGTCTAACCAAAAGGACATGACAAGCATCCATAGGCATAACATCACATAATATCTCATCCTTGTAAGAACCAATTCAGAAGTCTGCAATGCATTATTCATTCACCAAAATTTGATGTCCCTTTTGCAACCATGAGACTTTATATAGATTTGTATGTTCAATCTTCTTCAACCCAAGCTTATCTACCATCTTTATATACATTAAATTGTTTATGCTTTCGCTATCCACAATCTACAACATTTACCTTTTGATTTGCAAATTGTCCTTAACAAGATCCTTTTTTTCTTAGGTTCATGTATCTCCTTGGATGGTTTTAACAATACCATTTCTAACATAAAGGGTTCTCCTTGTTTTGGTTCCTCCATATGCTTTGGTGAAGCAATAATTTCTTCATGTGCTTTCATAGTTTGATTTTCAGCTTCCTTTCCTTTACTATTGATCTATTGTATTGTTGGACATTCAAATGCCTGATGGTCAACTTCTCTACATCTATAATAGTTTTTGAGAAATACTTTACCCCTTTCCTCTACCATAACCTTCTCTTCCTCTTGATAAATATTTATTTTCTTTAGTGCTATGGTTGAAATTACTTTGAGAAGTACTAGCTTCTACTTCTTGCATATGCCACCCTCTACCACTATTTTATCATTATCTTCCTTTAAAGAATTGTCCTCTTCCTCTTGAATTGTTTTGTTGCTTGCGAGTCAAATTTTATTCTACCTTGAGTGCATATTGATATGCCTCCTTGATTGTTCTAATTCAAATTAAATCAATTTTATCTTGTATGGACAACCCTATCCCATTTATATATCTTACCACTTTCTCCTCCTCATCATCAATATGACCTATCCTTATGGTCAATTTATAGAATTATTCTATATACTCTTTCATTCCCAAATCCATTTTGCTTAAGGTTTTCAAGTCTCCTAAATAATTTGATTTGATAATAAATTGGAACAAATTTTGATTTTAATTTGACTACAAATGTTTTCCATGTTGGAATTCTATCCTTGCCTTTTTGTTCTTACTATTTGTACATGATCCCACAAAATTGAAGCATATCCCTTCAATCATGTACAGGCAAATTTGACCCATTTTAGATCTTCCATAGGTTCATAATCAAATAATCTCTCCATGTTAATTATCTAATATATCAATTCTTTGAGTTAATTTTTTACGAAAATTGGGAGTATCCATATTTGATTTACTTCCCATGCTTGATATCGCTCGAATCAACCATTGCTCCAATACTTCTCCTTGTTCTTCATCTAGAGCTTTTACATGACCAATTTTCTCCTTTTCACTATCACTAACTTCCTGAAGATGAATGCCTTTACTCTAGATAGTCTTAATTGCATCTAGTCTAGTAGTAATTCATCTCAGCAATTTAGCTATATTCATTGATTGGGGTCCCAAAGCATACGGTCTTCTTCTTCCTCATTGTGTCATTTCCCCAAAAAAATATCTTTGCCTCTAATACCAAATGATCCAATTTAGTAGGAGGGTGTCAAATAAACAACAACCTCCCCTAGTAGCAAAGGATTCACAATTCATTAACACTCATAGTGTAAGATTTAGTTTTTGTTTTGATTTGCACATACTAGAATACAAGACGACAACTAGAAAGACAAATAATCCCTAGAAAAAATAATGGTAGTATCAAGATAGTGCTACCACAAGATGATAGTACCCAATAATGGTCTATATGATGACAATTCTTCCAAGCCAATGTAACTTCCACTTGTATGGGAAGGTGCAACCTCCACTTATATGACATGGTGCAACTTCCTAAGGATATGAGAATAGAAAAAATAGAAAAATTTCTTATCAAAATTAACTATAGAAGAAACACACTCCAATAGATGATAAGAGGATGATGATGTGTTTTTACTTTTCTGAACAAATTTCTTTGGGATGTTGTTAAATTTTGAAACTTTGAATAAGAGGTCCAAGGTTTGAATTCAAAAGGAAGTAATATTATACACCATACCCCATATTGTATTAAAGATTTTAGTCCCATAAATTATTTTGGTCTCATGCACATAATTAAAATCATTTCATTTCAAATTCAAACCTTAAACCTTCTATTTAAAATTTCAAAGTCTTCATTATTGAGCACATAATATGTTAAGTTTATGTCAAATCCCAAGTCTAACCCGTTGATAGAAAATATAGATAATAATTCAATTTATTTCATTCTTACAACTTTAAAAATTATAAAAGTTTTGATTGGGTCCTCAATCCAAATACAAATTCCCTATTGATAGGAAATATAGATAATAATTCAATTCATTTCATTCTTACAACTTTACAAATTATAAATGTTTTGATTGGGTCCTTAACCCAAATACAAATTCCGCTGTGTAGGTACCATTAGTTACATCAAGCTATACATTTCAAATTCAAACCTTTAACCTTCTATTCTGAATTTTGAAGTCTCATTTTTTAGCACTTAATATGTTAACTTCATGTCAAATCCTATGTCTAACCCATCTGTAAGAAATATATGTAAAAATTATAAGGGTTTTGATTGGGTCGTCAACCCAAATACAAATTCCTTGTTGATAGGAAATATAGAATATAATTCAATTCATTTCATTCTTACAACTTTAAAAATTATAAAGGTTTTGATTGGGTCCTCAACCCAAATACAAATTCCATGTTGATAGGAAATATAGATAATAATTCAATTCATTTAATTCTTACAACTTTAAAAATTATAAAGGTTTTGATTGGGTCTTCAACCCAAATACAAATTCCCCTGCATGGGTGCCATTAGTTACATCAAGCTATACATTTCAAATTCAAACCTTTTATTCTGAATTTCAAAGTCTTATTTTTTTAGCTCTTAATATGTTAATTTCATGTCAAATCCTAGGTCTAAACCATATTTAAGAAATATAAGTAATAATTCATTTCATTTTTACAACTTAAAAAAATACTTAATCTCAAATCCAATCTAACTCATCTATAAAAAATATAGGTAATAATTTAATTCATGTCATTCTTACAACTTCAATAATAATAATTGATTAAGTCCTCAAACCAATTGCAAATTCTTCCACTTAAATACCACTAGTTACATCAAGCTATACAACCCTTTTGGTGTTGTTGAGATTGGAACCTTGGTGTGGGTTGCATCGTGCATATGTCTCAACCATTGAACCAAAACCTTATTGGCCATTCTTACAACTTTTTATCTTATATTCAAACCATTTTAATAATAAACACAATACTCTATAAATTTAAAACTTACTATACTTAACTTTTGACATCTATGAAGATCAAACATATTCATCGTTTTATACTTCTAGTTATTTAAACTTTAAAATTTATTCAATTTTATGGATTATTTAAAAATATGTTTTCATAAAAATAATAACAATGATTTAAATTAATATTTACATTTAATTTTAATATATAAAATAAAAGTAAATTAAAAAATTTCAATTAAAATGATACTAATAATATTAAAAAATATACATAATTATTATATCATATCATTTTGCGCTTTTGAAAGTTTATTTTATAAATGAGGAAGCACTTGTATTGTGTTATCTATTTGGTAGACATAGCTTTTTATTTTTATTTTTGATCCGGGTAGTATGATAAACCTCTACAACCTACACATGACGCATAGGGCCGAGCAGTGCCCTCCATCCATAATCCCTTGTAATGTCCAGAGCTACACTTATAAATAGAGGATTAACACATAGCCCCCCCTCCCACACATACCACAATTTGAACTTTGGACCTTTTGAAGAAGAGTCAAACCCAAATAGTTACGTTGTCTCCTATAACATTTGGTAGACATACTATACTATATATATATATATATATATATATATATATATATATATATATATATATATATATAAATTAATAAATAAATATGCATTTAATTGTATTAGTTCAATTTATTAATCTCTTTGACTTTTGAGGAAATGACTTAGGTTTACATCTTATCAATTAAATTCTTAAACTTTTAAGAAGAAAAAAATTAGGTTTAAATATTTTCAAACATATAACCTTATCCCCGTGAGTGTGGTCTACGGACAAGAATGCAACTTGCATTATCAACGGATACAATCCCATGATAAATGTGAATAAAAAGTATTACCAAAAATATAAAACATATAACCCTATTAAATTATACATACGAAATCACCAAACTATTATAAAACTCTTATATAATCATAAATAAATTTTATTATAATATCATATTATCAAATTTTAAAAATAACAATTAATTTAATCGAATCCTCTTATTCAGGTCTACTTTTCATATCCTAATCTACTATATAAAGGGTTACGTTAAACTAATTTGAACATTCTATAAAAGGAGTTCCCAGGTGGAGCTAGTGGCAAGAGTTTAAACATCGACCGGAGTCATGCAGGATCTTAACTATTAACAATGTTAATTATAATGGACAGGTGCCGGGGAGACGGAGGTCTCCACTGCTATCAGTTCACGTATCTGAGAATGACCTTCACCCTCCCTCACCCAACTCTCACATCTATTTAATAGATATTTAATCGTACAGACTTTAAAATCGTAAATAAATATGAGGGTTAAATCTGATTGTGCACGGCGCCGATGACATGGTATGCAACCCCGACTGCGTCAAGGCCTTGTATGAGGAGTCCGAGAGTACGGACAAAACGCTAAAAATCTACGAAGGCATGTGGCACGGGCTGGTTGGCGAGCCCAAGGAGAACGTGGATAGGGTTTTCGGGGACGTATACCCCTGGCTCCGACAACGGGCAGACAAGGCTAAAGAAGCACAGTAATGTCTAGGGGAGCCTTATATCTAAATAAAATGTATGTTAATAATTAAATCCTCTTCTATGTTTCGATCACAGAATGGAGATTGGCTTAATTTTGGAGTTGAATTACTTGCGCTTCATGCTGCTCTGCTTAATTTTGGAGTTGAATTACTTGCGCTTCATGCTGTTCTGCTTTTGGAAGTTCATTGTATAAATGAGGAAGCACTTGTATTGTGTTACCTATTTGGTAGACATGCGTGTAATTTGGTAGACATCCGTGTAATGTGATAAACTCGTGATAAACCCTTATGATCATGTCTTCCATTATGTCCTCCATCCATGATCCCTCGTAAGATTGTGAACTACGTTTATGAATAGGGGATTAATGCCCTCCATCCATGACCACTCGTAAGACTGTGAACTACGTTTATGAATAGGGGATTAACACACAACCACACACATACCACATTTTGAACCTTGGACCTCCTAAAAAAGAGCCAAACCGCAAATAGTTACCTTGTCCCATAGAACATTTGGTAGACGTAGTTACTCTACCCTCAATTTCAACCTTAAATACTATATATATGATTTTTTTTTAAATATTATATTAGGTTAAGATTATTTGAAAATGTTATATTAAAAATTTCAAATATATATATATCAAAGTTTAAAAACTATTATGGGTCAAGGATTTGGTTCAACAGTGAAAACACTTTGTAGGAGCGTGGAGACCAAGGTTCCAATCCTTTGGGTTTTGTAGTACTGGTGGACGTGTTGCGTTAGTATAACCAGCTACGTAAATGGTTTAATCAATGCAACTGAAGGTATAATGATGACAAGGAACGAGATTCGAACCCACGAAGAGGTAAAAGGTTTAACCAATGCAACTGAAGGTTATAGTGGTGATAAGAAACGAGATTTGAACCCACGATAATGAGTTACTATTCCTCTACTATAATAAAAAAAAAATTTAAAACTATTATATAAAAATAAAACAAATAATATAAAAAATAATGTAACTTAAAATATATTTTTTTGGGATGAAAAAGCCATTATATCAATAAAATAATGTGTAATCATACAAAAAAAGGATAGGTGGGATTAGCACACCCCATAAACCAACACACTAACCACCATGGTTAGGAGTACACAAGAGTGTCAGAAACAGTCCACAAAAAGCCAGATAACAACTGCCAAAAAAGTATCAAATATGTCAACTCATAACGCAGGGCACATTCCCCCAATGTTTCATGAGGGTACGTAAGGACTGCAGCTCCACATGTAATTTTTCAACATGTACTTGAATCTATAACCAACAATCAAAGAATATAGCATATTTATTAGCAACAGAGAAGAAACACTTGACATCTTGTTGAGAAAAAACAACTCTATTCTGGGACTTCTAAAGATAAAACAGGGTAGCAATTCTAAAAATATTCCAAACAACACCCCAGTTAAAGGAAAAAGCAATAGGATCACCCAAAATAACATGCACCCAGGTAAAATCCTCTTGCATAAAAGGTCTAAAAATTTCAAGAAGCCACTCCTAGGTCGATTGAGCCCGATCACAAAACCAAAAAACATGTAGTAAATCTTTCGCTTGTTCGTAAATCGAGAAAATGGGATTATGAACACCCAGATGCTTGAGCCTATTGCCAATAGGCAATCCCTAGTGCAAGAGGCTCCAAGAAAAAAACTCTATTTAGGTTCAATATAAGTAGCCCAAGCAATCCGAAACCTCTTATTCCATTAGGAGGGAAGAGAGACTGAGTCCCATTTCATAGTGAGATTATCAACCATTGGAACTTGCACGGTGAACCATTTGTAACCTAGATGAGCTTTATATTGCAAAATAGGAAGCTCCTCAGGCCAACACCAATTTGACCACTAGGGTTTTTAAAAATGATTATGCAGTTTGCACCAAATAGAAAATAGAATACTATCAATAACCACCTCATAAGTATCTCTATCACCAAGATTTAAATTATGAATTTGATGAAAACTTTCTAGGGTATCCAACTTCTGGTATGTCGGGAGAAGAAATAAAAAATAGAAGTAATACCACGTTTATAGAACCTTTGCGCTCTGAATAGCTGCACCAGAGCTAGGGGAGAGCCCTACCAAGTGATAACCAGAGACCACCAAATATTCATGGAAGGCAAAGAGGCACCTGCTTTATGGAAACTCCCTTTCCAACTGAGCCAGGGTTTGAAGGCCTCCTAGGCTTTCCAAATACTTTGAATGACAAAATAACCTTTAACTTTAATAGGGATATGGGAAGTAAGAATGGATTGCAATCCCACTCCTTTCCAAATTTTCTTCCCCTAAAAAAAACCAGAAGAAATGCAATGCTTGACCAAGATTCATCCCCAATTAAATATCGGGTGATCCATTTAGCACAAAGGGTAAAAACTTGTCAGTGACAATCAAACAAACCCATGCCTCCATAGTATTTGGGCAAACAACAAATTTTCCAGGCTACCCGATGAAAACCTCATCTGACAGAGTCTTTGGCCCACAAGAAATCTCTCAGAAGCTTATCCAACTTTTTATAACAAGATTTGGATGGAACCCAAAAATACAAATAATAGACATGGGTAGTGGCTAAAACCTTAGAACAAATCTAAAATTTTCCTGCTAGAGAAATTTTCTTCCTAGTCTAGTAAGAAAGATTCTTGTCCACTTTCTCAATAACATACTACCACAATTGAGCAGAGGAACCATGAAACACAAAAGGAATTCCAAGAAATTTAAATACCTCACCCGAATGAATCCAAGTCCATTGGAAATGATGCAACCAGCATGGTAGCTGGGATTGAGATTGCCAAAAATAGGAGATTTTTTTCCATTGAATAGAAGAACCAGAGGCTAAACCTAACACCTCTAAGAAACTAATATTTGAGGAAATGGATTGTTCATCTTCTCGAAGTGTTAAAAAAAAATCATTAGGAAAATGACTGTTGGCCAACTAATGGTCAAAATTGGGGAGAGCAATACTCCTGATTAATCTTTGATCCACTTTATGGGTCAAAAAATAGCTAAAAGCCTCTATAGAAAGAATTAAAAGAGATGGATCAAGAGGGCACCCCTGTATTACAGAATGACCAAGGTAAATTGACTAAGATTGACTATTATTAAAAATAAGAAAAACTGAAGCATATTGAAATAACATAAGAACAATGCTCACAAAAACTAGCCCAAAGCCCAAAGCCTGAAGCATAGAAGTGATGAAGTACCACTCCATACTATCATAGGCTTTCTTAAAGTCAATCTTAATGAATAAAGCATATTGTTCAGAATTTCTTGGCCACTCCATACCTTCCCAAATAACAAGAACATTATCAAGAATGTATCTTCCCTGAACAAAGTCAGTTTGTTCAAGTCTAACAATCAAATGCAAGAGAGATTTAAGCTTAAGCATAAAGGATTTGGAAATAATCTTATGACTCACATTAAGTAGGGTGATCGACCTCAAATTAGTGATGAGCTTAGGATATCCATACTTACGAATAAATTTAACATTATACCTTTGTTAATAATGGAACCTAGTGAACCACATTGCACGACTTCAAGATACACTTTGTGGAGATCGGAACCAAGCATATCCCAGAATTCTCTGTAGAATTCACATGGGAAGCCATCAAGAACAGGTGCCTTATCATTGGCCATGAGTGACAAGGTAATTTTCATATCTTCCAAAGAAAGAGAAGTGTCACAAAATATCATTTGCTTAGGAGAAATATTATTGGGGACAACAATGGTACAATCATCAAGAGCTTGCCTTCTAGCATCATCAAGGGGTTGAGAAGCAAAAACAACTTGATAATGTGAAATGAATGCTTTGACAATGTTTGGAAGGTATGTAAATCTCTGTCCATCTACTTGTATGCCTTGAAACTAAGAATACTAGGTAGGAGGTCTGAGGCATTGAAAAAAATCTTTGGTCACTTTGTCCCCCACTTTGAACCAATGCATTTGAGCACGTAATTGAACACCCTTGGACTCATACAAATAATTTTTTTTTAGCTCCTACTGAATGCAAGAAACTTGGGACTGAGCAAGAGAGCTGAAAGGAGAGGCTTCAAGTCTGATACAGGCTTTGGATAGCTTACTCTGCAAGGTAAACTTAGCCTGTTTCCACCGCTTTGCAACTTCAATACCCAGAGTCTGTAGCACCTTAGTGGTTCATTGAATGTCAGCATTCTAGCACTCAATCCTTCTAGAAATACCATCATGTCTATAAATACCATCATTGGTGAAATCCTCTCAAAGAGGATTCCCTCATAACACATTGAAATATCAATATAATCATATACAATTCATTGATTCAACATTGTGTTTAATTTTGTTTTATGGTGCAAATTTTTGTGCTTCACAACCATGAGACATTATATAGATTTGTATGTTCAATCCTCTTCAACCCAAGATTTTCTACCATCTCTATATACATTAAATTGTTTAAGAATTTGCTATCCACAATCTACAACATTTAGCTCCTGATTTGCAAATTATCCTGAACAAGATCCTTCTTTTCTTAGGTTCATGTATCTCTTTGGATGGTTTTAACAATAACCTTTCTAGAATAAGGGGTTCTCCTAGTTTTGGTTCCTCCATATGCTTCGGTGAAGCAATACTTTCTTCATCTACTTGCATAATATATTTTTATATTCTTTTCCTTTACTATTGCTCTATTGTATTTTTGGATATTCAAATGCCTTATGGCTAGCTTCTCTACATCTATAAAAGTTTTTTTTGAATACTCTACCCCTTTCCTCTACCATAACATTCTCTTCATATTGAGAAATATTCACTTTCTCTAGTGCTCTGATTGAAATTACTTTGAGAAGTACTAGCTTCTCCTTCTTGCATATGCCACCCTCTACCACTATTTGATTGTTCTCTTCCTCTAGAGAACTGTTCTCTTCCCCTTGAATTGATTTTTTGCTTGTGAGTCAACTTTTATTCTACCTTGAGTGCATATTGATATGCCTCCTTGATTGTTCTAATTTAAAGCAAATCAATTTCATCTTGTATGGATAACCTTAGTCCATTTATATATCTTGTCACTTTATCCTCATCATCTTCAATTTGACATATTCTTATTTTCAATTTATAGAATTCTTCTATATACTCTTTCACTTCCAAATCCTTTTGCTTAAAGTTTTGAAGTCTCCTAAACAATCCAATTTGATAATCAATAGGTAAATATTTTGATTTTAATTTGACTACAAATGTTTTCCAAGTTGGAATTCTATCCTTGCCTTTTTGTTCTTACTATTTGGACATGATCCCACAAAATTAAAACATGTCCCTTCAATTGTGTACAAGTAAATTTGACCCATTTTATATCTTCCATAGGTTCATAATCAAATAACCTTTCCATTTTCATTATCTAGTCTATCAATTATTTATGAGTTTAATTTTTACTAAAATTAGGAGTATCCATCTTTGATTTACTTCCCATGCTTGAGATAACATGAATCAACCATTGCTCTAGTCCTTATCCTTGTTCATCATCTTGAGCTTTTGCATGACTAATTTTCTCCTTTTCATTATCACTAGCTTCCTCAAGATGACTGTCTCTCCTCTAGGTAGTCTTCATTGCATCTAGTCTAGCAGTAATTCCTCTAAGGAATTTAGCTATATCCATTGATTGGGGTCTCAAACCAAGAGATCTTCCTCTTCCTTGTTATATTTCTCTAAAATCATTCTCTTTGCCTCTAATGCCAAATGAACCAATTTAGTAGGATGGGGTCAAATAAACAACAACATCCCCTAGAAGAAAAGGATTCATGATTCACTAACACTCATAGTGTAAGATTTAGTTTTGTTTTAATTTGCACAAACTAGAACACAAGCTGAATACTGACAATACAATAATCCCTAGAAAAAATAATATTAGTATCAAGATAGTGCTACCACAAGATGATAGTACCCAAGACAACAAGGGCAAAGGATGGTGCATTGATGTTATATGATGACAATGCTTCCAAACCAAGTAACCTCCACTTGAATTACACTTCCACTTCTATGGGAAGGTGCAACCTCCACTTATACGACATCATACAACTTCCACTTATACAATACAATGCAAATTCCACTTGTATGACATGATGTAACTTCCACTTGTATGGTACTTATGTTTATTTGAATGATATCTTACTTGTGACTTGAATATCATGCCACTTGAACAACATCTATTAAAAATATAATGTTCCTGCACTTGAACAATAATGAGACTTTTGCTTGATTGACACTTGTCTTGCAATTTTATGTAAAGTATATTTATGGTAATCACATATACTACAAGTTGACACAAGGTTTGGATAGTGTTCTCAAGGTCTAGAACAATAATTTCCACTAACTAGAATGACAATTTCATTTGAACAATTCTTTACCTTGGTTTGAGCTACATCCACACTTTATATTCTCCTTGCAATATTGCAATCCTTAGTTCCCTCCTTGGACCATTACGCTTACACATGGATAAAATAACTTGAAGCCCCTCTTTTTTATTTATCCTTGCTTTTACTGATCCCCTCTTCATCCTACATGAAGGATTTTATACATGGAAATGGTAATTACACATGACTATTAGTTACTTGCCTATAATTGTTTATATTATCCTACATTAAATAGTTAGGGATATAGGCCTTCATACAATACATACTAAAGACCCCCACTCTAGGGAAATAGGGATGCATGCTAACCCTTAGCCTCCAATTAGCAAATAATACCTATGCCAATCCATTTACAACAACTCCCCTTAACCTTATGAAGGAAATAGTCCCCATGTAGAGCAACTATGTGGAGGACCCCAACACATAGTATCATTCATATCCCAACCCCTATTTGTACCTTGGTAAAGGGACTCAATAGACCCCATAATATTGGATAAAGTTGGATACACTTAGACTTCCACTTCTTACCCAATGATCAAGGTGCAAATATAGAGCTAGCTCCCTCAATTCCAACCACCAAACTTTGATCTTTGGACAAGTTACACAACTCCAAAATAGGTTTTTATAACATTGGATGAGGAGTAGGTCTACACAATATCCTATGAAGCAAGTGGCTCACCACCCAACGAGCCATAGGTTCAATCAAACTTTATGAATTGGACCAAGAGAAATATTGTAGAAGAATAAAGGGCCAATCCAATAGTTTTTGATACCTAGAGAGAAGTTTTACCAGATCTTAAAAAAGGCACTTCCTCTATGATAACACCTCACCTAAATGTACCAAATCCTCTAGGAGTGGATAAAAGAAACATCCCCAAGGTCCCACGACATCATGCCCTTATTCTAAACCCATCTAAATCTCCCCAACCAACTTTAGATAGGCTTGGACCTTAGTGGATGCCAAGCACAACCCAAAAGGTCCACTCCATTAAGACCATTTTATGTGATAGTCAACCTAAATAAATCTATTTTTGCAATACCTCTTTTGGATGTTATATCAATGCCAAATTAGATGAAGAACTTGGAAGAATATTTGTAGAATAAAAGGGTATTGGGAAAGTTAAAGGCACTTGCAATCCTATATATTTGGTCCTGAAATAGTTTGAGCTTAGAAAATGCCTTTTTACTCGACCCTAATATATAGTGACAAACTAATCCATAATTGTCTAATAGATTTTGGATCTAGAACCTTAGTCATACCCAAAAGGTATCAGATGTAGCAACCTCAACATGTTAGTCATAACTCATGTAAGTATGACAGTTCACCACCTCAACATGAACATAAGATTTAAGGCTCACATGCTAATGTAGCCCCTGCACAATCCGATGTATGTCAAGCTTGTCAAATATAGCTACAAATATACTATAAAAGGGATCCCATACATAGTTATGGATGTGGTTAGAAATTGTAAGCCATAAGATGCAACTGAGATAGGATGACCCCATGGTGGATGATGATGAGTAAAAATGGGTCCTTAGTAGATTACGTAAAAAGGAAAATCTCAAGCATGATAGACATGTACCTTTGGTATTTTATCTACTCTTGGAATATAGTTGGGAGTAGGTTTTGGGAAGCCTAATCTGTGGGGTGTCCCATGGATTGAATTTCCTTTTGTGTTGTTACTTTTTTGCATCCTTATCTTTCCTCCATTTCTCCCTCTGGTTTGTTGTCACTAACCTCTTTAGTTAGTGGCCATCATATTCTTGCCTCTATTGCTTTCTTTTTATTTCCATTCCCTCTTATGATTTCCTTTGTAGGTTTCTCCACTTTACTTGCTATTTTCTATTTTGATCTCCCATCTTTTATGTTCTTCCATCGTGTTCTACCTTTTTTTCCTTCCCTAGTTCCTCATCTTCCTCCTTTGTCTTACAGTCTCGTTTGGATACAATTGCTTGTCTCCTTTCTTATCCTTCTCCTCTTCTCCCCTACCTATTTGAAAGTGTTATGTGCACTACATTTCTACCTAGGTTTCCTTTTTTCACAAGTGGAAATACCTTGTGAGTCATCAAGAGTGTGGGTGAAATTTTATGCCTCTCACCCACTCTTTCCTTTTGATAAGAAAAGTTTGATGGCTTATTGAATTGGATATATTTTGATGCTTGACTCTCGCATTGATGGTTAGGATGACCCTCAAAGATGAAAGCAGATGGCGTTCATGCTAAATCCATTAGAGCAAAATAAAATGTTGATGGGTGAATAAATCGATTGCCACTGAGTAAAGAACGATCCCAAAATCTCACCATTTGATAAAGTCAAAAAGGGTAGAATGTTGGCAAACACCCCAATTAAATCATAAAAATTGGTTGAGTGTGAGTTCAAGTGGATAGTTGGGTAGGTAAACACTCAAAATGGATCCCAAATCCCTACCCAATGAATGGGGAAAAATAGGATGACAATGGATTTCTCCTAGGCTAATGGAAAGGATTGTGACATAGTTTGTAAGGTTCGTCCTAGTTATGGTGGAGGTTCTAGAAGTCAGCGGTAAAAGTTCTATGCCCAAACACTCACCCTACTTAAAAGGTACATTGGACCAATCCCAATTACCTACCCCTTTGATAATATTGTGCCTGGTAGAAATTTGGAAGGCTTATATAGAAGAGGACAAGCCCAATCATCTACCTAGTACAAGAATCACTGCACATCAAAGGAGGAGCATCAAGAGTCCCCAAGAAGAGCATTAATGATCCTATCTACCTAAGTACAAGTTGAAAATGCATGCGAAGGTAGTAATTTGAAATGCACAATTTTAGAGGTAATTAATTTTAGTTCACCCACCTGAATTGGCCCACCAGTTTGTTGAAGGACAAAGTAGATGGAAATTTATGACCTGATAGATATTTTAGAATGATCAAAGGCTCAGATCTATGCAGAATCACCTAAGACCTTTCAGATAGCTGCCATTATTCCAAGGAATAGAGTACCACCTGAATATCCATTTGCTTCAAGAGCATATTCCTACCTAACACCATTAATACTTATGTTTAAATTTATTATAAAATTTTCTATAAATAAAAGGATGATATTCATCCTAGAGGGTGGCTCTTTAACCATTATAGTTCATATGTAAAGCTTTTCCATTTTGATAATGCATGTCTATTACTGTTTGGTCTTCAAATTGACTCTTATGCATGAGTTTGAATATTGAGAGTTTATTTCTGTTAAAGTTGTTTGAATATTTTTGCAATAATTTTTCTCTCTAGATTTTTTTAGCTTTTGATGTAGTGGGCAATGGGAGATAGCAAACACAAGATGAAAAATAATATGAAAGAAATTAAATATGCAAGATGAATAAAATATGCTATAAATAGAAATGATGGAAATGAATACAATGTGGCTATGGAGGAAATTGACACTCCATGAACAAAGCTACTAGACTACATTGCACCCATCACCAATAAATGGTGATCTACACAAAACTATGCTACTGCCTACAAATATAATTTGAGCTTCTCTATATTTTATATCTACTTTTTACAATGAGACCCTTTTTATATACGAAGATAGGTTCCTTGGCCAACAATCTACCTAGATGTGCAAGGGACAACTTGCACGTATACAACTTACACATTGACTCTTGTGCATTTATTACATTGCATGAAGTAACTAGATAAATTCCCGCTAAAGTAATCTAATGTCCTAAGTATGTACCTAGGAAGGTACATTTACATGACCCAAATTATGTAATATAATCTATTTCTAATAGATTTTTCGCATCTCATTCAATGATTCTAGAATTCAATATCAACAGGGCACAATAATGATAGATAAGGGTAAGGTTGGTTTATCTGTTAGGTAGTTTGCTTATGTTTTTAGCAATGGTGTGTATGTCTTGATGTGGCTATACATGTCCTTGTTAGTTCTAGCTATGACCTCTTTTTATCTCTTTCTTGCCCCATTTTCTCTCTAATTTTAGGCAAGTAGCTAGGACCAAGGAACCAACCATATCCAAAGATTGATCACCCTACCTTCCCCAGGTGCGGTGGTCGTTCAATGTTGGTGTAGGTTTATGAGTGCATCAGGCTTATCCAACCCCACCTCCCCGTTAGGCCATATTTATGACCAAGAGAAAATTTGATGATAAATATCAAACATGATATTCAATGAGCTTTGGGCCTATCACAAGGTCCAACATAAGATCTAATTTGTAGTTGTTATTACCTCCCCTTTGTCTCAATCATAGAATAAGGGGCCAACAACAAAATATAGTTGCACTGTAGAACCCACTATAGATAAGACTCCCAATTTGGAATGATATAGGTCTGTTATAACTATTTATTCCACCTCCCACATGGGGTGAGATCCTAGCCTCTATGTTAAAATCCCCACCCTACTTCATAGTGGAAGATGCAACCATGCCAATAAAGCACCTTCAACATATGGTTAGCTTATACACATTACACAATATTAGAGAATAGAATGTGGCTCTGAGACTATTGGTAGCATATTTCAAAGGAAAAAATATGAGTGGTATTTATCAATTACTCCACATTCAATTACTAATTAGAAACATCTCACCAACCTATTTGTGGATAGATTTGAAGAGAAGGTGGATGGAGTATCCCTTTTGGAGTAACTAGAAGCCATCAAAAGAACTTTGATTGAGGCCATGGATGAATTCAATACTCAATTCCACAAAAATTGGTATAAAATTCATGATGAAATACAAACCCCCTAGGTATGGCCTTTATCTATTACTTGAAAGCATTCAATTTAGAAATATCCATGATGGAAAAAAGTTTAGGGAAGGGAATACCTTGTTGATTTTTTATAGGATAGTCATTCAAACTAAAATTGACCTCATTTACATAGGAATATTAGCTTCTAGACCTCGTATTCCCATTTTTCTAAAAACTCTATTACCTTAACATCCACCTTTGGCTATACAACCTACCACTTTTTAGTCGACTCCTTCCTTGAACCTAGTTTTGATACAAGTACCCCTTCTTGATCTAGGCCAACCTTTCACTAATCCATAATATTCAAAGTTGGATAAGATGAATAACATGATAAGAACGATGTCTAATGATATCACAACCCTTAAGTGATAGTAGAATATCTAAATATTCTTGTACCAAATTTTTTTGAAGCCTCCCTTCTAGCCAAGCAACCAAGGTTACCCACCTCTCCTAAATGGCTACCACATATATTTGTCCTAGTTTTATAGGAAGCCTTGTCAATCACAAACCTCAATCAAATAGTACCCATACTAATTCCTTTGTAATACTCTCCTATGAAATTAGTAAAGGATATTGTGCCTACTCATAATAATTATGGGGGAGACCCATATGCTTGGAAATATCCTTATCCAAATACCTACTTTCCTCTAGATAATAATAAATTTTAGCTCCTTCTCTTATCCTATGCTTAGCTCCATCAAATTGCAAAAGCAAAAATACACTCAAAAACCTCAAGAACAAGAAGAGATTATCCTTGCCAATGATGCCTCCTAAACCCAACCACCTTTCTTATAGAAATTCCAAGAGAGCTCCACACATTGAAGGAAAGCTATGAGGTGAAATTAACATAGGTTTTGTTAGTAATGTGCATGGGATAGGATACCAACATGTACGAAAAAATATCCCACGAAAATTGAAATCCATGAGCAAATATGGTTTCCATAAGTTCTTGACAAAGAGAAATCACCTCAGCCTCACAAGAAAATTCTTATTTGCTAGAGCCATGTGATTGGTACAATATTGGGCATTATGAAATTGTATAGTCATCTTCGGTATTCCACAACAGGCATGCACCCAGACCAAGAACTAAAAATGCTTTCAAAAAATAGACTTCCAAGAAGAGAAATGCTTGGAAAAGTTGTCATGCACATAGGTTTTAGGGGTAAGGAAGTAACACTTAGGAGAAATTTTCAATCTCTCTGCACACAAAAAGCATTAGAACAAGCATCTTGAGGGGGACACTTGACACCTCGCATGTCTCATCAAAATAGGGTTAATGAAAAAGGAAATACAAACCTTTCGATTAGATCTTCAACGAGCAAGGTGAAAAGCTTCCTCATTTTGGTAGACTTATAATAAAATATCATGTCTTGGTTGTAAAATTAAAAAATTGACCAATCATAAGTAAGGAGCACGTAGGCCAAGGAGTCTGAAGAACCCAAAATAAGGCTCCATCCACCCTAGCCAACAATGTTGAAGGGGGATTGTATGCACAATAATTTATAATAGCCAAAAGGGACCTATTAACACCTTCGCCTCCTTTCAAAATTCTTCATTACACCATTAGGAACAAAGACCAATAAGAGCTTTTAAGCACATAATACCATTAAGCAATGATGAAGAGAAAGTCACAACATAGCTCACAACAACAATGGAACCCAAAAAAAAAATAATTTGTCTTCTAGGGCAAGCACTACAAAATAAGAACTCCAAAAGGACTATTAAAATATTTTTAGAGTGATATAGGGGTGAAACATGGTTATCCAGTATCACCTACTTTATGTGACCTTTACATTGACAAATTGGAGGAAAAGGTAGAAAGGATGGGAGGAGATGGATTACAATAGGCTAAATATGTAGTAAACCTTATGCTCTATGTTGATGACTTCATCTTGATTGGCAGGACACTTGAAAATTTAAAATAACATATAAAAGCTTTAAAAAAAAATTCTAAAGAAGTTAGGATGCATGTAATCACTAACAAGACTAAAACTATTGGTTTTCTTTACTCAAAAAAAGCAAAAACATCCATATATTTTATTTGAAGGAAATCATTTAGAGGTAGTAATAGAATGCACATACCTTGGGTTATATTTTCAAAGAAAAATCAATTAGGGAATATGCAGGATGAAATGAATATAAGTAGGATGGAGGGCACTCTACTCATTACTAAATAGGGATAGAAAAATAGAGCTATAGGATTAGAAAACTATTATGGTCCTTTTTGGGTTATTAGTTATTCTAGTGGTGTTGTATGGGTGTGAGGTGTGAGATAAAAATACACCAAATTTTAAATGGAGACAAATAGAGAGAATTCAAAAGCAATTGATTATAAATAATTTTAGAGTTAAAGCTTTAGTCCCATATGAGATTTTACATGCTGAAATAGGGACTATTCCAATAGAAGCATAAGTTATGATAAGAATATTGGGGTACCTAAAGAAAATAGAAATAATGGAAGATAGTAGGTTGTCAAAACAAGTAATCAAAGATACATTAAATAATAGATAAATAACACATGGATGAAACAAAACGAAAAATGGATGAAAATTGAAGCAATAGATTTCATGAGGTTCCAAACTCGCAAAACATTAAATAATATGTGAGTGAAAATTTTTGACTTGTCATGTGGGCTAAAAATTTAGGAATAAAAAAATAGTTATACATTAACGAGTTCAACCCAAATTGTGAACATAGACAAAATAAGTACACATATGCAAATATTAAATGGAAGGAAAAAATGCTTAAAGCCCAACTAAGATCTAGTTTACGCCACATTAGATGCAAAACTGGGATATGAAAAATTTATGAATAGGCATGGTCAAAATGAATGTGTGTTATACACTTTTGTATAACAGGAGTAGTAGAGACCAAAAAATATTTTGTCATGGAATGTGAAGCCTACAAGGACATCATGATTGCATATGAGGACACTCTAAAAGTAAACTCACTAATAATATTTTTTAAGGAGATGAGAATAGAAAAACAGAAAAAATTCTTATCAAAATCAACTATAGAAAAAACACATTCCAATAGATGATAAGAGGATGATGAGATTTTTGACTTTGCTGAACAAAGTTTTTTGGTATATTGTTAAATTATGAAACTTTGAATAAGAGATCCAAAGTTTGAATCCAAAAGAAAGTAGGATTACACACCATACCTATCTTGTATTCAAGTTTTTAGTCCCATAAATTGTTTTGGTATCATGGACATAGTTAAAATCATTTCAAATTAAAACCTTAAACCTTCTATTTGGAATTTCAAAGTCTTTGTCGTTGTTGAGTGCATAATATGTTAACTTTATGTCAAATCCCATGTCTGACCCGTTAAAAAGTATAGGTAATAATTCAATCCATTTCATTATTACAACTTAAAAAAAAAAAAAATTTGATTGGATCCTCTACCCAAATACAAATTCTCCTGCCTGGGTACCATTAGTTACATCAAGCTATACATTTCAGTGACTTTGGTCATAGGGATTTCTCACACTAACCAAATAAAAAAAATTAAAAATTATTATACAAAAATAAAACAAATTATATATATATATATATATATATATATATATAGATATATATATATATATATATATATATATATATCTATATATATATATATATATATATATATATATATATATTGGGAGGAGGCTGCTCTAAGCATATATATATATATATATATATATATATATATATATATATATATATATATATAAGATATATATATATATATATATATATATGCTTAGAGCAGTCTCCTCCCAATGACCCCTATAAAGTCGAGAGCTATGCTTATCACTAGGGAATTTAACACACAACCACCTCACACTCGCCCACATCATAGTTTGAACTTTGTACCTCCACTCGCCCACATCACGGTTTGAACCTTATACCTCCCAAAGAAGAGCCAAAGCCCCAACTTAACGGTTGGTGGATAATATAAAAAATAATTAACTTTAAATATTTTAGAAAAATTAATATATAACACTTTATGCATTCAATGGTATTAGTTCAACTTATTAATCTCTTTGACATTTAAGAAAAGACTCAGGTTTACATTTGTATGCATTTAATAGTATAAGTTCAATTTGTTAATATTTTTTGAATTTTGAGAAGAAGACTTAGATTTACATCTTATCAATTAAATTATTAAACTTTTAAAAAGAAAACTTAGGTTTATTTTTATTTTTTGATTTTGTTAGTGATGAGAAACCCTTACTACCAATGCTCAGTGGGTTGAGCAAGTTCCTCCCAACTATGACCCCTCGTAAAGCTAAGAGTTATGCTTATAAATAAATAATTTACCACACACCCACCACTCACACACTCGCCCATGCCCATGCCCATGCCATGATTTGAACCTTGGAACTCTAGAAGAAAAGCCAAAGCTCGAATAGATACACCCTCCCCATGATAATATAAAAATTAATTTAACTTAAAATATTTTAGAAAAAGTAAAACTTTATGCATTCAATGGTATTAGTTCAACTTATTAATCTCTTTGACATTAAAAAATACTTAGATTTAGATTTGTATGCGTTTAATACTATTAGTTCAATTTATTAATTTTTTTTTGAATTTTGAGAAGAAGACTTAGGTTTTACATCTTATCAATTAAATTCTTAAACTTTTAAAAAGAAAACTTAGGTTTAAATTAATTTTATTTATTTATTTGGTTAGTGGTGAGAAACTCCTTATGACTAGACTAAATGCAGTCTCCTCCTAACTATGACCCCTCGTAAAACCGAGAGCTATGCTTATCAAAAGGAAATTTAACACACATCCACCACACACCCACTCCATCACACACTTGTTCACACCAGGATTTGAACCTTGGACATACTGAAGAAGAACCAAAGCTCGAGAGGTTGAACCTTGGACTTCCCGAAGAAAAGCCAAAGCCCAAATGGTTGCATTGTCCCCCGAAACAATATAAAAATTAATTTAACTTAATATTTTAGAAAAAGTAAGATATAACACTTCATGCATTCAACGATATTAGTTCAACTTATTAATATCTTTGAGATTTAAGAAAAAACCCCAAGGGCTAGGTGGATTAGTAAGTGCAGGTGTGGCAAGAAACTTATAAAGAAGAGACCTAGGTTCAAACCTTGGGGGAAGCCAACGCTTTGCGAAGAGACCTAGGTTCAAACCTTGGAGAGAAGTCAATGCTTTGTAAATGTAGTAATCTACTATGAATCCTTTCAGTGCACGCCAGGCGGATGAATGAGGAGCGACCGATAGTTCTCATATCACGTCGAGTCAACAAGAACAAGATGGATAAGTTTGTTGAAAACAATGCTTGTGGTTTGAACCCTGCACTAACCAGTTACTAAAATAGTGGCTGTAACCAAATCTCCTATGTAATAAAAAAAACATTTAAGAAAATGACTTAGGTTTACAAAATGAGGGTGGGGGTGGGCAGCAAGTACGACCAAGTGCTGCACTTGGTCGTATTTGAGGGTGGGGGTGGGCAGCAAGTACAGCCAAGTGCTGCACTTGGCTGTATTGAGAAATGAGGGTGGGGGTAGGCGACAAGTACGGCCAAGTGCAGCACTTGGTCGTACTTGTCGCCCACCCCCACCCTCATTTACTTGGCTGTACTTGCAGCACTTGGTTGTACTTGCTGCCCACCCCCACCCTGCTGCCAAGTAATTGAGGGTGGGGGTGGGCAGCAAGTACAACCAAGTGCTACACTTGGCTATACTTGCTGCCCACCCCCACCATCAATTTGAGGCTGCACTTGGCTGTACTTGCTCCCCACCCTCCACCCTCATTTACTTGGATGTACTTGCTGCCCACCCCCACCCTCAAATTGAGGGTGGGGGTGGGCAGCAAGTATAGCCAAGTGCAGCCTCAAATTGAGGGTGGGGGTGGGAAGCAAGTACAGCTAAGTGCAAAGACTTGGTTGTACTTGCGCCCACCCCCCACACTCATTTACTTGGTCGTACTTGCTGCCCACCCCCACCCTTAATTTGAGGGTGGGGGGTGGGCGCAAGTACAGACCAAGTAAATGAGGGTGGGGGTGGGCGGCAAGTACAACCAAGTGCTGCACTTGGCTATACTTGCTGCCCACCCCCCACCCTCAATTTGAGGTCGCACTTGGCTGATGCTACGCCCACCCCCCACCCTCAATTTGAGGGTGGGGGTGGGGAGCAAGTACATCCAAGTAAATGAGGGTGGGGGTGGGCGACAAGTGCGACCAAGTGCGAGCGGCACTTGGTGCACTTGCTTCCCACCCCCACCCTCACCTCAAATGAGGGTGGGGGTGGGCAGCAAGTGCATCCAAGTGCGACACTTGGTCGCACTTGCTGCCCACCCCCACCGTCAAAATTGTGGGGGTGGGCAGCAAGTGCAGCCAAGTGATTTGAGGGTGGGGGTGGGCAGCAAGTGCAGCTAAGTGCAACAAGTGCAGCGAGGGTGGGGGTGGGCAGTAAGTGCAGCCAAGTGCTGCACTTGGCTGCACTTGTTGCCCACCCCCACCCTCAAATATGAGAGTGGGTTAAGGGTGGGGGTGGGCGGCAAGTGCAGCCAAGTCTGCACTTGGTCGCACTTGTTGCCCACCCCCATCCTCAAATATGAGGGTATTTGAGGGTGGGGGTGGGCGGCAAGTGCGGCCAAGTCTTTGCCGTACTTGTCTGCCCACCCCCACCCTCAAATACCCTCAAATTTGAGGGTGGGGGTGGGCGAGCAAGTACGACCAAGTGATGCACTATACCCTCAAATATGAGGGTGGGGGTGGGCAGCAAGTACAACCAAGTGCATCACTTGGTCGTGCTTAGCTGCCCACCCCCACCCTCAAATGAGGGTATTTGAGGGTGGGGGTGGGCGACAAGTGCGGCCAAGTGCGGCACTTGGTCGCACTGTCGCCCACCCCCACCCTCAAATATGAGGGTAGGGGTGGGCAACAAGTGCAGCCAAGTGCAGCACTTGGATGCACTTGCTGTTTGAGGTTGGGGGTGGGCAGCAAGTGCAGCCAAGTGCTGCACTTGGCTGCACTCTCGCCTGAGGGTGGGGGTGGGCGGCAAGTGCGGCCAAGTCTTGCACTTGGGCATGCTGCTGCCCACCCCCACCCTCATATTTGAGGGTGGGGGTGGGCAGCAAGTGCAGCCGCTGCACTTATGAGGGTGGGGGTGGGCAGCAAGTGCAGCCAAGTGCTGCACTTGGCTGCACTTGCTACCCACCCCCACCCTCGGGTAGCAAGTGCAGCCGCTGCACTTGGCTGCACTTACTGCTCGAGGGTGGGGGTGGGCGGCAAGTACAACCAAGTGCTACACTTGGCTATACTTGCTGCCCACCCCCACCCTCATACATGAGGGTGGGGGTGGGCAGCAAGTGCAACCATGTGCTGCACTTGGTTGCACTTGCTGCCCACCCCCACCCTCAAAATATGAGGGTTGGGGTGGGCAGGAGGGTGGGGGTGGGCGACAAGTGCGGCCAAGTGCGACACTTGGCCGCACTTGCTCGCCCACCCCCACCCTCAAATATGAGGGTGGGGGTGGGCCGCAAGTGCGGCCAAGTCTGCACTTGGTCGTACTTGCTACCCACCCCCACCCTCATATTTGAGGGTGGGGGGTGGGCGACAAGTGCGGCCAAGTGCGGCACTTGGCTGCACTTGTCGCCCACCCCCACCCTCAAATATGAGGGTGGGGGTGGGTAGCAAGTGCAGCCAAGTGCAGCACATGGCTGTACTTGCTGCACACCCCCACCCTCAAATGGTGGTGGGGGTGGGCGCAAGTACGACCAAGTGCAGCACTTGGCTGTACTTGCTGCCCACCCCCACAGCCAAGTGCAGCACTTGGCTGTACTTGCTACCCACCCCTGCCCAATTGAGGGTGGGGGTGGGCAACAAGTACAGCCAAGTGAAGCACTTGGCTGTACTTACTACCCACCCCCACCCTCATTTGAGGGTGGGCTGCACTTGGCTGTACTTGCTGCCCACCCCCACCCTCAAAAGAGGGGTGGGAAGCAAGTACTTGGCTGTACTTGCTGCCAAGTACAGCCAAGTGCTGCACTTGGCTGTACTTGCTGCCCACCCCCACCCTCATTTGAGGGTGGGGGTGGGCACTTGGCTGTACTTGCTGCCCACCCCCACCCTCGCACTTGGCGGTGGGGGTGGGCAGCAAGTACAGCCAAGTGTAGCACTTGGCTGTACTTGATGCCCACCCCCACCCGAAATTGAGGGTGGGGGTGGGCAGCAAGTACAGCCAAGTGCGGCACTTGGCTATACTTGCTGCCCACCCCCACCCTCAAAAGAGACTTGGCTGTACTTGCTGCCCACCCCCAACCGCATTTGAGGGTGGGGGTGGGCAACAAGTACTGACCAAGTGTAGCTTTTGAGGGTGGGGGTGGGCAGCAAGTACAGCCAAGTGCTGCACTTGGCTGTACTTGCTGCCCACCCCCACCCTCAAAAGAGACTTGCACTTGGCTGTACTTGTTGCCCACCCCCACCCTCATTTGAGGGTGGGGGTGGGCAACAAGTACAGCCAAGTCTGCACTTGGCTGTACTTGCTACCCACCGAGGGTGGGGTGGGAAGCAAGTACAGCCAAGTGCAGCACTTGGCTGTACTTGTTGCCCACCCCCACCCTCAAATGAGGGTGGGTGTGGGCAACAAGTACATCCAAGTGCTGCACTTGGCTGTACTTGCTGCCCACCCCACCCTCATTTGAGGGTGGGGGTGGGCAACAAGTACTGACCAAGTCTTCGCACTTGGTCGTACTTGTTGCCCACCCCCACCCTCAAATGAGGGTGGGGGTGGGCAACAAATGCTGCCCAAGTCTTGCACTTGGCTGTACTTGCTGCCCACCCCACCCTCATTTGAGGGTGGGGGGTGGGCAACAAGTACTGACCAAGTGCAGCACTTGGCTGTACTTGTTGCCCACCCCCACCCTCAAATGAGGGTGGGTGTGGGCAGCAAGTACAGCCAAGTCTCTTTTGAGGGTGGGGGTGGGCAGCAAGTACAGCCAAGTGCAGCACTTGGCTGTACTTGCTGCCCACCGCCACCCTCAAATGAGGGTGGGGGTGGGCAGCAAGTACGACCAATGCTGCACTTGGCCGTACTTGCTTCCCACCCCCACCCTCAAAAAAGACTTGGCTGTACTTGCTGCACACCCCCACCCTCAAATGAGGGTGGGGGTGGGCAGCAAGTACAGCCAAGTCTCTTTTGAGGGTGGGGGTGGGTAGCAAGTACAACCAAGTGCAGCACTTGGTCGTGCTTGTCGCCCACCCCCACCCTCAAATGAGGGTGGGGGTGGGCGACAAGTACGACCAAGTCTTGCACTTGGCTGTACTTGCTACCCACCCCCACCCTCAAAAGAGACTTGGCTGTACTTGCTGCCCACCCCCACCCTCATTTGATGAAATGAGGGTGGGGGTGGGCAACAAGTACAGCCAAGTGCAGCACTTGGTCAGTACTTTCTGCCCACCCCCACCCTCAAATGAGTGTGGGGGTGGGCAGCAAGTACTGACCAAGTGCAGCACTTGGCGTATGCTTGCTTCCCACCCCCACCCTCAAAAGAGGGTGGGGGTGGGCGATGATTTGAGGGTGGGGGTGGGCGGCAAGTACGGCCAAGTGCGGCGCTTGGCGTACTTGCCGCCCACCCCCACCCTCAAGTGAGTGTGGGGGCAAGTACAGCCAAGTGCAACACTTGGCTGTACTTGCTACCCACCCCCACCCTCATACCAAGTGCTGCACTTGGCTGTACTTGCTGCCCACCTCCACCCTCAAATGAGGGTGGGGGTGGGCAGCAAGTACAGCCAAGTGCGCCCCACCCTCAAATGAGGGTGGGGGTGGGCAGCAAGTACAGCCAAATGCTGCACTTGGCTATACTTGCTGCCCACCCCCACCCTCGCTGCACTTGGCTGTACTTGCTGCCCACCCCCACCCTCATTTGAGGGTGGGGCTGCACTTGGCTGTACTTGCTGCCCACCCCCACCCTCCCCGCACTTGGCTGTACTTAGCTGCCCCACCCCCACCCTCATTTGAGGGTGGGGGTGGGTATGCAATTAATAGTATTAGTTCAATTTATTAATCCTTTTGACTTTTGATAAGAAGGCTTAGGTTTGCATCTTATTTATTAAATTCTTAAACTTAAAAAAAAAAAACTGAGGTTTAATTTTTAAAATTTTTAAATTTGGTTAGTGGTGAGAAACCCCTACGACCAATATACGGTTGAGCAAACTTTTAAAAATAAAACTTTAGTTTAATTTTTTTTTAATTTGGTTAGTGGTGAGAAATGCCTATGACCAATGCACACGACTGAGTAGTCTCCTCCCAACCATGACCCCTCGTAAAGCCGAAATCTATGCCTATCAATAGAGAATTTATCACACACCCACCCCCTCACACACTCGCCCACCCAATAGTTTGAACCTTGGACCTCCACAATTACCCACACGATAATTTGAACTTTGGACCTCCACTCTCACCCACGCGATAATATGAACTTTGGACCTATTACTTACCCAAATGAGGGTGGGGGTGGGTAGCAAGTACAGCCAAGTGCAACACTTGGTATGAGGGTGGGGGTGGGCAGCAAGTACAGCCAAGTGCAACACTTGGATGTACTTGCTACCCGAGGGTGGGGGTGGGCAGCAAGTATAGCCAAGTGCAGCACTTGGCTGTACTTGCCGCCCACCCCACCCTCGGGCAGCAAGTACAGCCAAGTGTTGCACTTGGTCGTACTTGCTGCCCACCCCCACCCTCGGGCAGCAAGTATAGCCAAGTGTTGCACTTGGTGCACTGCTTGCCCACCCCCACCCTCGGGCGGCAAGTACAACCAAGTGCTGCACTTGGTCGTACTTGTCGCACGAGGGTGGGGGTGGGGAGCAAGTACAGCCAAGTGCTGCACTTGGCTGTATTTGCTGCCCACCCCCACCCTCGAATTGAGGGTGGGGGTGGGCAGCAAGTATAGCCAAGTGCAACACTTGGCTATACTTTCTGCTCGAGGGTGGGGGTGGGCGAGAAGTACGACCAAGTGCGAGCACTTGGTCGTACTTGCCGCCCACCTACGGCCAAGTGCAACACTTGGTCGGACTTGCTGCCGGGCGGCAAGTACGATCAAGTGCGAGCACTTGGTCGTACTTGTTGCCCACCTACGACCAAGTGCAACACTTGGTCTGTACTTATGCCCGAGGGTGGGGGTGGGCGACAAGTACGGCCAAGTGCGACACTTGGCCGTACTTGCTGCCCACCCCCCACCCTCAAATAAGTGTGGGGGAGGGTAGCAAGTACAGCCAAGTGCAGCACTTGGTTGTACTTGCTGCCCACCCCCAACCTCAAATGCGGGTGGGGGTGGACAGCAAGTACAACCAAGTGCTGCACTTGGTTGTACTTGCTGCCCACCCCCACCCTCAAATACTTGGCTGTACTTGCTGCCCACCCCCACCCTCAAATGAGGGTGGGGGTGGGCAGCAAGTACAACCAAGTGAGGGTGGGTGTGGGTAGCAAGTACAGCCAAGTGTAGCACTTGGTCGTACTTGCTACCCACACCCACCCTCACTTGGCTGTACTTTCTGCCCACCCCCACCCTCATTTGATGGTGGGGGTGGGCAACAAGTATAACCAAGTGCAACACTTGGCTGTACTTGCTGCCCACCCCCACCCTCAAATGAGGGTGGGGGTGGGCAACAAGTACAGCCAAGTGTTGCACTTGGCTATACTTGCTGCCCACCCCCACCATCAAATGAGGGTGGGGGTGGGCAGCAAGTACAACCAAGTGCGACACTTGGTCGTACTTGCTGCCCACCCCCAACCTCAAATGCGGGTGGGGGTGGACAGCAAGCACGACCAAGTCTTGCACTTGGCTGTACTTACTGCCCACCCCCACCCTCAAATACTTGGTTGTACTTACTGCCCACCCCCACCCTCAAATGAGGGTGGGGGTGGGCAGTAAGTACAACCAAGTGAGGGTGGGTGTGGGTAGCAAGTACAACCAAGTGTAGCACTTGGCTGTACTTGCTGCCCACACCCACCCTCACTTGGCTATACTTTCTGCCCACCCCCACCATCATTTGATGGTGGGGGTGGGCAACAAGTACAGCCAAGTGCAACACTTGGCTGTACTTGCTGCCTACCCCCACCCTCAAATGAGGGTGGGGGTGGGCAACAAGTATAGCCAAGTGTTGCACTTGGCTATACTTGCTGCCCACCCCCACCCTCAAATGAGGGTGGGGGTGGGCAGCAAGTATAGCCAAGTGCTGCACTTGGCTATACTTGCTGCCCACCCCCACCCTCATTTGATGGTGGGGGTGGGCAGTAAGTACAGCCAAGTGCAGCCCACATCAAATGAGGGTGGGGGTGGGCGGCAAGTATAGCCAAGTCTTGCACTTGGCTGTACTTGCCTGCCCACCCCCCACCCTCATTTGATGGTGGGGGGTGGGCGATAAGTACAACCAAGTGCGGCACTTGGTCGTACTTGCCGCCCACCCCCACCCTCACAGCATTGGTTGTACTTGCTGCCCACCCCCACCATCAAATGAGGGTGGGGGTGGGCCAAGTACAACCAAGTGAGGGTGGGGGTGGGCGGCAAGTACGGCCAAGTGCTTGCACTTGGTAGCACTTGGTTGTACTTGCTGCCCACCCCCCACCCTCAAATGAGGTTGGGGGTGGGCAGCAAGTACAGCCAAGTGCTGCACTTGGTAGCACTTGGCTGTACTTGCTGCCCACCACCACCCTCACTTAGTTGTACTTGCTGCCCACCACCACCCTCACTTAGTTGTACTTGCTGCCCACCCCCACCCTCAAGCGCAGCAAGTACAACCAAGTGCTACCAAGTGCAACACTTTGCTGTACTTGCTACCCACCCCCACCCTCAAATGAGGGTGGGGGTGGGCAGCAGCTACGACCAAGTCCTGCACTTGGTAGCACTTGGCTGTACTTGCTGCCCACCGCCACCCTCACTTGGTTGTACTTGCTGCCCACCCCCACCCTCATTTGATGGTGGGGGTGGGCAGCAAGTACAACCAAGTGCTGCACTTGGTAGCACTTGGCTGTACTTGTTGCCCACCCCCACCCTCACTTGTTTGTACTTGTCGCCCACTTGCGACACTTGGTCGTACTTGCTCGCCCACCCCCATCCTCACTTGGTTGTACTTGCTGCCCACCCTCACCCTCAAATGAGAGTGGGGGTGGGCAGCAAGTACAGCAAAGTGCTACACTTGGCTGTACTTACTGCCCACCCCCACCCTCAAATGAGGGTGGGGGTGGGCAGCAAGTACAACCAAGTGCATTTGAGGGTGGGGGTGGGCAACAAGTACAACCAAGTGCCGCACTTGGCTGCTGTACTTGCTGCCCACCCCCACCTCATTTGAGGGTGGGGGTGGGCAGCTATGCAGCCAAGTGCGACACTTGGTTGTACTTGTCGCCCACCCCCACCCTCATTTGAGGGTGGGGGTGGGCGGCAAGTGCGACCAAGTCTTGCACTTGGCTGTACTTGTTGCCCACCCCCACCCTCAAATGAGGGTGCTGCACTTGGCTGTACTTGCTGCCCACCCCCACCTCATTTGAGGGTGGGGGTGGGCAGCAAGTACAGCCAAGTGCAGAACTTGGTTGTACTTGCTGCCCACCCCCAACCCTCATTTGAGGGTGGGGGTGGCGCAATGCTGACCAAGTCTTTGCACTTGGCTGTACTTGCCGCCCACCGCCACCCTCAAATGAGGGTGGCGGTGGGCAGCAAGTACAGCCAAGTGCTGCACTTGGCCGTACTTGCTGCCCACCCCCACCCTCAAAAGAGACTTGGCTGTACTTGCTGCACACCCCCACCCTCAAATGAGGGTGGGGGTGGGGCGACATGCGCAAGTCTCTTTTGAGGGTGGGGGTGGGTAGCAAGTACAACCAAGTGCAACACTTGGTTGTACTTGCTACCCACCCCCACCCTCAAATGAGGGTGGGGGTGGGCACAGTCTGACCAAGTCTTGCACTTGGCTGCACTTGCTACCCACCCCCACCCTCAAAAGAGACTTGGTCGTACTGCTTGCCCCCCCCCACCCTCATTTGATGGTGGGGGTGGGCAACAAGTACAGCCAAGTGCAGCACTTGGCTGTACTTGCTTCCCACCCCCACCCTCAAAAGAGGGTGGGGGTGGGCAGCATTTGAGGGTGGGGGTGGGCGGCAAGTGCGACCAAGTGCGGCGCTTGGTCGTACTTGCTGCCCACCCCCACCCTCAAATGAGTGTGGGGGTGGGCGCAAGTACGACCAAGTGCAACACTTGGTCGTACTTGCTACCCACCCCCACCCTCATACCAAGTGCTGCACTTGGTCGTACTTGCTGCCCACCTCCACCCTCAAATGAGGGTGGGGGTGGGCAGCAAGTGCGCCAAGTGCAGCCCCACCTCAAATGAGGGTGGGGGTGGGCAGCAAGTACGACCAAATGCTGCACTTGGCTATACTTGCTGCCCACCGCAATTGGCTGTACTTGCTGCCCACCCCCACCCTCATTTAAGGGTGGGGCTGCACTTGGCTGTACTTGCTGCCCACCCCCACCCTCGCTGCACTTGGCTGTACTTGCTGCCCACCCCCACCCTCATTTGAGGGTGGGGGTGGGTATGCAATTAATAGTATTAGTTCAATTTATTAATCCTTTTGAATTTTGATAAGAAGGCTTAGGTTTGCATCTTATTTATTAAATTCTTAAACTTAAAAAAAAAAACTGAGGTTTAATTTTTAAAATTTTTAAATTTGGTTAGTGGTGAGAAACCCCTACGAGCAATATACGGTTGAGCAAACTTTTAAAAATAAAACTTTAGTTTAATTTTTTTTTAATTTGGTTAGTGGTGAGAAATGCCTATGACCAATGCACACGACTGAGTAGTCTCCTCCCAACCATGACCCCTCGTAAAGCCGAAATCTATGCCTATCAATAGAGAATTTATCACACACCCACCCCCTCACACACTCGCCCACCCAATAGTTTGAACCTTGGACCTCCACAATTACCCACACGATAATTTGAACTTTGGACCTCCACTCTCACCCACGCGATAATATGAACTTTGGACCTATTACTTACCCAAATGAGGGTGGGGGTGGGTAGCAAGTACAGCCAAGTGCAGCACTTGGTATGAGGGTGGGGGTGGGCGACAAGTACGACCAAGTGCAACACTTGGTCGTACTTGCTGCCCGAGGGTGGGGGTCGGCGGCAAGTATAGCCAAGTGCGGCACTTTGCCGTGCTTGCCGCCCACCCCCACCCTCATTTGAGGGTGGGGGTGGGCGGCAAGTACGACCAAGTGTTGCACTTGGCGTGCTGCTGCCCACCCCACCCTCGGGCAACAAGTATAGCCAAGTGTTGCACTTGGCTGTACTTGCTTGCCCTCGGCAGCTAAGTACTGACCAAGTGTTGCACTTGGTCGTACTTTGCCCACCCCACCCTCGGGCGACAAGTATAGCCAAGTGTTGCACTTGGTCGTACTTGCTGCCGAGGGCATAAGTACTGACCAAGTGTTGCACTTGGGCGTACTTGCTGCCCACCCCACCCTCGGGCGACAAGTATAGCCAAGTGTTGCACTTGGTCGTACTTGCTTGCCCACCCCACCCTCGGGCGAGCAAGTACAACCAAGTGCTTGCACTTGGTCGTACTTGCTGCACGAGGGTGGGGGTGGGTAGCAAGTACGACCAAGTGCAACACTTGGTTGTACTTGTTGTCCACCCCCACCCTCAAATGAGGGTGGGGGTGGGTAGCAAGTATAGCCAAGTGCTGCACTTGGCTATACTTGTTGCCGACCCCCACCCTCAAATTGAGGGTGGGGGTGGGCAGCAAGTACAGCCAAGTGCAACACTTGGCTATACTTTCTGCTCGAGGGTGGGGTGGGCAGCAAGTACGACCAAGTGCAACGACTTGGCTGTACTTGCCCACCTCCGACCAAGTGCAACACTTGGTCGTACTTGTCGCCCGAGGGTGGGGGTGGGCGGCAAGTACGACCAAGTGCGGCACTTGGTCGTACTTGCTGCCCACCCCCACCCTCAAATAAGTGTGGGGAGGGTAGCAAGTACGGCCAAGTGCTTGCACTTGGTTGTACTTGCCGCCCACCCCCAACCTCAAATGCGGGTGGGGGTGGACGGCAAGTACGGCCAAGTCTTGCACTTGGCGCATGCTTGCCGCCCACCCCCCACCCTCAAATACTTGGTCGTACTTGCTGCCCACCCCCACCCTCAAATGAGGGTGGGGGTGGGCAGCAAGTACAACCAAGTGAGGGTGGGTGTGGGTAGCAAGTACGACCAAGTGTAGCACTTGGCTGTACTTGCTGCCCACACCCACCCTCACTTGGCTGTACTTTCTGCCCACCCCCACCCTCATTTGATGGTGGGGGTGGGCAACAAGTACAGCCAAGTGCAACACTTGGTTGTACTTGCTGCCCACCCCCACCCTCAAATGAGGGTGGGGGTGGGCAACAAGTGCGACCAAGTGTTGCACTTGGCTATACTTGCTGCCCACCCCCACCATCAAATGAGGGTGGGGGTGGGCAGCAAGTACAACCAAGTGCGACACTTGGTTGTACTTGCCGCCCACCCCCAACCTCAAATGCGGGTGGGGGTGGACGGCAAGTACGGCCAAGTCTTGCACTTGGCGTACTTCTTGCCCACCCCCCACCCTCAAATACTTGGTTGTACTTGCTGCCCACCCCCACCCTCAAATGAGGGTGGGGGTGGGCAGCAAGTACAACCAAGTGAGGGTGGGTGTGGGTGGCAAGTACGACCAAGTGTAGCACTTGGTCGTACTTGCCGCCCACACCCACCCTCACTTGGTCGTACTTTACGCCCACCCCCCACCCTCATTTGATGGTGGGGGTGGGCAACAAGTACTGACCAAGTGCAACACTTTGTCGTACTTGCTGCCCACCCCCACCCTCAAATGAGGGTGGGGGTGGGCAACAAGTATAGCCAAGTGTTGCACTTAGCTATACTTGCTGCCCACCCCCACCATCAAATGAGGGTGGGGGTGGGCAGTATATAGCCAAGTCTTTACACTTGGCTATACTTGCTGCCCACCCCCACCCTCATTTGATGGTGGGGGTGGGCAGTAAGTACAGCCAAGTGCAGCCCACCATCAAATGAGGGTGGGGGTGGGCAGCAAGTATAGCCAAGTGCTGCACTTGGCTGTACTTGCTGCCCACCCCCACCCTCATTTGATGGTGGGGGTGGGCGATAGCATCGACCAAGTGCGACTTGGCCTGTACTTGCTCCCCACCCCCACCCTCACAGCATTGGTTGTACTTGCTTCCCACCCCCACCATCAAATGAGGGTGGGGGTGGGCAACAAGTACAACCAAGTGGTGGGGTGGGCGACAAGTACGACCAAGTCTGCACTTGGTAGCACTTGGTTGTACTTGCTGCCCACCCCCACCCTCAAATGAGGTTGGGGGTGGGCAGCAAGTACGACCAAGTGCTGCACTTGGTAGCACTTGGCCGTACTTGCTCGCCCACCACCACCCTCACTTAGTTGTACTTGCTTGCCCACCACCACCCTCACTTAGTTGTACTTGTCGCCCACCCCCACCCTCAAGCGTAGCAAGTACGGCCAAGTGCTACCAAGTGCGACACTTTGTCTGTACTTGCTGCCCACCCCCACCCTCAAATGAGGGTGGGGGTGGGCAAGAAGTGCGACCAAGTCTTGCACTTGGTAGCACTTGGTCGTACTTGTCGCCCACCCCCACCCTCACTTGGTTGTACTTGCTGCCCACCCCCACCCTCATTTGATGGTGGGGGTGGGTGCAAGTACAACCAAGTCTTCGCACTTGGTAGCACTTGGTCGTACTTGTTGCCCACCCCCACCCTCACTTGTTTGTACTTGCTGCCCACTTGCAGCACTTGGCTGTACTTGCTGCCCACCCCCATCCTCACTTGGTTGTACTTGCTGC
Organism: Wollemia nobilis; assembly: GCA_028583015.1. Classification (NCBI taxonomy): domain Eukaryota; kingdom Viridiplantae; phylum Streptophyta; class Pinopsida; order Araucariales; family Araucariaceae; genus Wollemia; species Wollemia nobilis. Next base: position 4,543,674 of record JAQPPZ010015863.1, on the reverse strand, counting down.
CCACCCTCACCCTCAAATGAGAGTGGGGGTGGGCAGCAAGAACAGCCAAGTGCTGCACTTGGCTGTACTTACTGCCCACCCCCACCCTCAAATGAGGGTGGGGGTGGGCAACAAGTACAACCAAGTGCATTTGAGGGTGGGGGTGGGCAACAAGTACAACCAAGTGCTGCACTTGGCTGTACTTGCTGCCCACCCCCACCTCATTTGAGGGTGGGGGTGGGCAGCAAATACAGCCAAGTGCTGCACTTGGCTGTACTTGCTGCCCACCCCCACCCTCATTTGAGGGTGGGGGTGGGCGGCAAATGCGCCTAAGTGCTTGCACTTGGCTGTACTTGCTGCCCACCCCCACCCTCAAATGAGGGTCACTTGGCTGTACTTGCTCCCCACCCCCACCCTCATTTGAGGGTGGGGGGTGGGCGGCAAATGCAGCCAAGTGCGACACTTGGTTGTACTAGCTGCCCACCCCCACCCTCAAATGAGGTGGGGGTGGGCGGCAAGTACGACCAAGTGCGGCACCCTCATTTGAGGGTGGGGGTGGGCGGCAAGTACGACCAAGTCTTGCACTTAGGTCGTGCTCTGTCGCCCACCCCCACCCTCAAATGAGGGTCACTTGGTCGTACTTGCTCCCCACCCCCACCTCATTTGAGGGTGGGGGTGGGCAGCAAGTCGGCCAAGTGCAGCACTTGGTTGTACTTAGCTGCCCACCCCCCACCCTCATTTGAGGGTGGGGGTGTGCGGCAAATGCGGCCAAATCTTTGCACTTAGGCTGTACTTGCTGCCCACCCCCACCCTCAAATGAGGGTGGGGGTGGGTAGCAAGTACAGCCAAGTGCTTGAGGGTGGGGGTGGGCAGCAAGTACAGCCAAGTGCAAGTACAGCCAAGTGCAGCACTTGGCTGTACTTGCTACCCACCCCCACCCTCAAATGAGGGTAATGAGGGTGGGGGTGGGCAGCAAGTACAGCCAAGTGCGACGACTTGGTCGTACTTGCTACCCACCCCCACCCTCACTTGAGGGTGGGGGTGGGAGAAAGTACAACCAAGTGCTGCACTTGGTTGTACTTTCTCCCACCCCCACCCTCAAGTGAGGGTGGGGGTGGGCGACAAGTACGACCAAGTGCTCGCACTTGGTCGTACTTATCGCCCACCCCCACCCTCATTTGAGGGTGGGGGTGGGTAGCACCCTCATTTGAGGGTGGGGGTGGGTAGCACCCTCATTTGAGGGTGGGGGTGGGTAGCAAGTACAACCAAGTGCGGCGGCAAAGTACAACCAAGTGTAGCACTTGGTTGTACTTACGCCCACCCCCACCCTCAAATGAGGGTGGGGGTGGGCAGCAAGTACGACCAAGTGCTTGCACTTGGTCGTGCTACTGCCCACCCCCACCCTCAAATGAGGGTGGGGGTGGGCGACAAGTACAACCAAGTGAGGGTGGGGGGTGGGCGGCAAGTACGACCAAGTGTAGCACTTGGTCGTACTTGCTGCCCACCCCCCACCCTCACTTGGTTGTACTTGCTGCCCACCCCCACCCTCATTTGAGGGTGGGGGTGGGCAGTAAGTACGACCAAGTGCACCCTCATTTGAGGGTGGGGGTGGGCGATAAGTACAGCCAAGTGCAGCAAGTACAACCAAGTGAGGGTGGGGGTGGGCGGCAAGTACAGCCAAGTGCTGCACTTGACTTGGTTGTACTTGCTGCCCACCCCCACCCTCAAATGGGCAACAAGTACAGCCAAGTGCTGCACTTGACTTGACTGTATTTGTTGCCCACCCCCACCCTCAAATGAGGGTGGGGGTGGGCAGCAAGTATAGCCAAGTGCAGCACTTGGCTGTACTTGCTGCCCACCCCCACCGCTGCACTTGGTTGTACTTGCTGCCCACCCCCACCCTCATTTGAGGGTGGGCACTTGGCTATACTTGCTGCCCACCCCCACCCTCGCTGCACTTGGCTGTACTTGCTGCCCACCCCCACCCTCATTTGAGGGTGGGGGTGGGTATGCATTTAATAGTATTAGTTCAATTTATTAATCCTTTTGACTTTTGAGAAGAAGGCTTAGGTTTGCATCTTATTTATTAAATTCTTAAACTTAAAAAAAAAAAACTTAGGTTTAATTTTATAATTTTTTAAATTTGGTTAGTGGTGAGAAACCCCTACGACCAATGTACGGTTGAGCAAACTTTTAAAAATAAAACTTTAGTTTAATTTTTTTTTAATTTGGTTAGTGGTGAGAAATGCCTATGACCAATGCACACGACTGAGTAGTCTCCTCCCAACCATGACCCCTCGTAAAGCCGAAATCTATGCCTATCAATAGATAATTTATCACACACCCACCCCCTCACACACTCGCCCACCCAATAGTTTGAACCTTGGACCTCCACACTTACCCACACGATAATTTGAACTTTGGACCTCCACACTCACCCACGCGATAATATGAACTTTGGACCTCCCGAAGAAGAGCCAAAGCCCAAACTGTTGCGTTGTCGTCAAGAAAAAGAAGTAAGATATAACACTTTGTGTTCAATAGTATTATTAATCTCTTTAACATTTAAGAAAAAGACTTAGGTTTACATCTGTATGCATTTAATAGTATTAGTTCAATTTATTAATCTTTTTGACTTTTGAGAAGTAGACATAGGTTTACATCTCAATTAAATTCTTAAACTTTTAAAAAGAAAACTTAGGTTTATTTTTTATTTTTTAATTTGGTTAGTAGTGAGAACCCCTACTACTAGCGAACAAGGTTGAGTAGTCTCCTCTCAACCATGACCCCGTAAAGCCGAGAAGTATGTTTATTAACAGTGAATTTGACACACAACCCGCACACAACCACCCCCTCACACACTCTTGCCCTGTAGTTTGAATTTTGAACCTCTCGAAGAAAAGCCAAAGCTTGAATAGTTATGCTGCCCTCCTTGGAACAGTCTAAATATTTTCAAACATATAACCTTATTAAATTATACATACATAATCACCAAAATATCATAAAACTTTTCTTGCTTTCTAACCGGTTAATGTGATGTTGCAAATCTAGTGGCATATTTAAGATTGGAATTTTGTTCCACGTTAATACCCATCTATGTAGTTTGTGTGTTTTGTGAGTAATCCCACATTAACTTGTGGGACATAAGTGGTTTATAAACCCCAACACTTGTCATACTCCATCAATGGGATAGCAGGCTTAAAGGTGCAAGTCCCTAATCTCACTATGTGAGATTCTCACCCATATAATTATAAATAAATTTAATTATAATATTATATTATCAAATTTTAAAAATAATAATCGAATCCTCTTATTTAGCTCTAATTTTCATATCCTAATCTACTTTATCAAGGGCTATGTTAAACTAATTTAAACATGCCGTAAAAGGAGTTCCCAAGTGGAGCTGGTGGCAAGAATTAAACATCGACGAGAGTCGTGCAGGATCTTAAAAATATTGACAGTGTTAAACATAATTGACAGGTGTCCGGGAGACAGAGGTCTCCACTGCTATCAGTTCACGTATCTGAGAATGAGCTTCACCCTCCCTCACCCAACTCTCACATCTAGTTAATAGATATTTAATCGTACAGACTTTAATATTGTAAATAAATGTAAGGGTTGAATTTAAGAAAAAAAAAAAACAACATTTTTTTTATAACTTATAATCTTAAAATCCTTAAAAACTATTTTAATTTTACCTTTAAATTGGTTTAAATCAATTTCATTTCATTTCATGCATGGACGAGAGCTACTGGCCCTGGCATATTTAAACGCCCGGGTGCTCGCCCACATAACAATTCGCATAAACTCTCAGCTACAGGCAACATGGCGCATCCCGTGGAAGACGCCAGTGAGGAAAGCATCTTCGGATCTCTGACGAACGACCAATTCTACCGCAAGCACCACGTCGTCCACGAGGAATCCTTCATGAAAAACAAGCGCGGCATGAAGATCTTCACGCAGTCGTGGCGCCCCGAGGAAGCACAGACAGCGCTCCGTGGCCTGGTGGCGATGGTGCACGGCTTTATGGAATCCAGCGGGTGGTTGTTGGAACTGACGGTCATCGGCATCGCCAAGCAGGGCTTCTGCGTGTGCGCCCTCGACCACCAGGGCCACGGCCTCTCCGAGGGCCTCCGCAGTCACATCCCCGATATAAACCGCGTTGTCGACGACTGCATTCAGTGCTTCGACGCCGCCTGGGCTCGAAACCCGGGGCTGCCGGCGTTCCTCTACGCGGAGTCGATGGGCGGCGCCATCGCCCTCCTCATCCATCTCCGTCAACGGGGCGCCTGGGCGGGCGCGGTGCTCAGCGGCGCCATGTGCGGGATCTCCGCCAAGTTCAAGCCCCCGTGGCCGCTGGAGCATCTGCTGCCCGTCGTGGCCTGGGCCGCGCCTACGTGGCACGTCCTGGCCACCAAGAGGATCTCCACCGTGGCGTGCAAAGAGACGTGGAAGCGCCGCCTCGCAATAAGGAGCCCCCACGCCATCCGCGCACGGCCACGAGCCGCCACGGCGCTGGAGCTCCTGAGGGTGTGCAGGGAGCTGCAGGGGCGCTTCGCTGAGGTGGCGCTCCCGCTGCTGATTGTGCACGGTGAAGATGACATGGTGTGCGTCCCCGACTGCGTGAAGGCCTTGTATGAGGAAGCCGGGAGTACGGACAAAACGCTGAGAATCTACGAAGGCATGTGGCACGGGCTGGTTGGTGAGCTCAAGGAGAACGTGGACAGGGTTTTCGGGGAGGTATACGCCTGGCTCCGAGAACGGGCAGACAAGGCTAGAGAAGCACAGTAATCTCTAGGGGCGCCTTATATCTAAATAAAATGTATGTTAATAAACCGAATGTTATCTCCAAGCTCCGAGGATTTTATCCGGAATTAATTAAATCCTCTTCTAAGTTTCAATCACAGAATGGAGATTGGCTTAATTTTCGAGTTGAATTACTTCCGCTTCATGCTGTTCTGCTTAATTATTTCAGTTCTCATAAAATCAGCTGAAATTAGAGAGAATAGAATTTTGAGTGTTGCCACATTTTAAGTCGAATAACGTTGCAGTTTCCGTGCTTCAAAATATATATATTCTTCTTTTTGTTTATAATGAGGTAGGTTACTTATTTGGGTCAAGCGCCTCGAATTACAGACAAAGAGCGAAATTTTGCACACTCCCACATAACATCTTTACCTCCGTTTAATTCCTGAACGTGAGCATTTTGTGTGTTTCTGATAATTGCAGATATTGTTTATTTAATATTTTATAATTATTAAAATATGATTACAATTTTATCTTACAAAATTTAAGCATTAGATTTTTTTAATAAGTACAAAATTTTTAGTGTCAAGTCTATTCAGATTACATGGAAGTGCCAAGTCTAGTCAGAAAGTTAATATTCTACGTTTATTCATTTAATTCTATATATATATATATTTATTTATTTTGATTTGGTTAGTGTGAGAAACTTTTATGGCAGGGTTGAGCAGTCTCTTCTCAACCATGACCATTAGTAACATGGAGAGTTATACTTATCAATAGAGAATTTAACACAAAGCCACCACACACCCACCCCCTCACACACTCGCCCATACCCACGCCCGAGTTTTGAACCTTGGACCTCTCCATTAAACCATAACAATAAAATTTTAAGGATTAAACTTTTTCAATTGATTAAACTAAGTATTATGATTATTTAACATGAATATGTTATATATAAATATAATCCTGCAAGTTTTTATATTTTTATTTGACTACATTAAAATAGTTTCTCTCTACAACATAAAATAATATAAATTAATAGTGTTATTAATAGGAATTAGAAAATAAATTAAAGGTTGTTGCACATAAGGTATGGTATTAGAAAAAACTATAATTAGCAATTAGCTATGAGATTAATAGAAATTATTAAGAAGGTTTGCGTCATATTGAGCTCTAGAGAATTAGGTTTTGTCTTTGTATTACTGTCGTCTTACCGCCACCTTTGTTGAAGTTCGTGCAAGTGTTTTTGTCAAAGTATCTAGGTTTTGTCTTTGTATTACTGTCGTCTTACCGCCACCTTTGTTGAAGTTCGTGCAATTGTTTTTGTCAAAGTATCCTACAATTAAGTCTCCCTAACACCACCTTGAGTGGTGTTAAGCAACCTTTTTTAATAGCTGCCACTTATCAAACAACTTCAGTTGATGTTGGAGCTTGTGGAACAACTAATGGCACTCAAGAAATGTCCTCGTAAGTTTGTTCCGAAAGTCTTCCACGAGGTAACGACCCTGTTCATGAGATTATTCTTCCTATTGAGGATTTTTAGAATGCATGTACCTGGTATGAACAAACTCATTTAATTGGTTACTTTCTTGGTTGTATTCCGAATGATACCCTGGTTAGAAATTGGGTCTAGCATGTCTGGCAACCTCATGGTATTAAAGCTGAAAATATACAAAATTTGATAAAAGGTTTTTTCTTATTTCATTTTTCTGATCCCACTAATGTTGAAAAGGCTTTGAAAAAAGGCCCCTGGACTGTTTGAAGTTCTCTACTCATTTTGCAACCCTACAACCATTCTTTTACAGTTAGTTATGAAGCCTCTCTGGAAGTTTCAGTGTGGGTGGAGTTCTCGAGTTTGCCTATTCCCTTATGGCCTTTCCTGCAATCTTTAGCTACTCCTTTAGGGACTTTTGTGTGTCTTGAACCTGAGCAGTTTTTCAGTCCTCGTCTCTCTCGACGAGTGTGTGTCAAAGTTGATTTAAAAAAATACATGCATGAGTTTATTGATATCAAGTGCGGGGAACACACACTTAGGCAACGGGTTGTGTATATCAATTTACCTAATACTTGTTATCGTTGTCAATTTGTAACTCATAAGATTAAATATTGCCCTCTTATGGTTGGAAAATTCAAACCGCATGAGGCTCCTCCTTCTTCTTCTACCATTTCATCACCTTCTAAGAAATGAGAGCAAGATGATTGGATGGTGGTGAATACCCAAAAAAATTGTTAACCTAAACCCTCAGTTGCCAATCCCGAGGCAGCCCACATCGCACCTCAAGTGCAACCACCTCCACAACATATCCCTGCCATGCACGAACACCAAGATCCCTCTGCCCCTCAAATTCCTTTCGCTTCTCCTACAACTTCTTTCACCACTGTTGTTGCTCAAGCTCCCCCCGCTCATGTTCCTCATTCATCTTCTTCTACAAAAGATTATGTTGTTGATGATTCTCAAATTTCAAAAGTTTGTCGCTCTCATAGCCTTGTGCAGGGGGATGGATTTTTTGTTTGATAAAAGGTGCCAGTTGGATTAAGTGAGACATCATTTTTTAGAAATCCAATCAAATAGTGGATGGTTTTCTAACTCATATGAATCTTTGGGCCACCTCGGTGACAACAAGGTCATTGAGGTTGACATGCACCTCACTAAGTCTCAATGATTTTTTACTCCTGGAATGTTAGAGGGTTGACGGACCCAGTTTGAAAGTATATGGTCTGTTATGAGTTATCTCGAGTCGTTCACATGTTTGGTATGATTGACTTTGTCTATCCACAAGAGGTCAAGGTTTTTTACTTTACTCTTAATTATACCTACAATTTTTTATGGCTGCATGGTGGGTTTCATGTTACAAATCATCCTTCTAGGAAAGGTGATGTTGTTACTTTTATTGCTTCTAAATGGTGGCATCATGTTGTTTCTTGGGGCTCTGACCCCACTCATCAAGTTATTTGGTCTCTACTGGAAATTAATGGCAAACCCTTAGGAATTGTTAACATTTATGCCTCTAATGATGTTTCTGAAAGATGTGTGCTCTGGTGTTGATTTTTATTTGCCACCTGCTATCTACGTTTTATGTGGGGATTTTAATATGATTGAAAAAGCCTCTGATAATATTTGACAGATTCCAATGCATTGGACTATAGGAGAACGCGAAGCATGGTTCTTTATGAAAAATACTCTTGGATTCTTCGACCATAATTATTATTTTTCCCCTGCTACGTATTCTGAGTATGCCTGGTATACCTAGTCTAACTTCCAAGCAAGATTTTCTAAAATCTTAAAAATACTAGATAGAGCCATGCTTACAAAGAATGACACATTTTTTTCCAATGTTTGTACTCTTCTTCTCCCTAGGTGCATACTATTGTTGATACGACCTTATCTGATCATGCTCATATTGTTTTTAACATCATCTCTGTCCTAAAGTAGACTCGACGGTTTCATAATAAATTTTATCTCAATGTTTCTTTCCTACAACATTCTCACGTGAAAGCTCATATCGTTTGTTGCTGGAATCTTATTCCTCGTCCATATGGTCACCTTGGTTGGACCTCTTGGTGGAATCATGCAATCTCTTGCACCACTAAACTGTTATGCTCTCTTGGTGGTGAGGATGCTAAGTGATGAAGAATTGCTAACGTTTCTCTTAAGCAAGAGTTACACAAAGCCTCTACTCGTCTTGAAGTTTGTCCTTTTAGTTATGTTTTAAAAGCCCAAGTAGCTTCTCTTCGTCATGAAATCAAAAAAGATGACTTGTATGAAGTACAAAGATCCAAGATGAGGGCTAGACTCAATTGGTTGAAAATTGGGGACAAGGTTTCTAAAGATTTTTTTAAGAGATTATGATCACCTTATCATTTTACTTAGATTTATGCTCTTTAGGTTGATGATCAAAGGCTCACTTATCTCCCTAAAATAAGTGCAGCCTTTGTTAGACACTATCAAAAAGAATTTGCTTCCCACCCTTTCTCTGCAACTTGCCAACAAGATTTAGCTGAATATAAGGTTGTAATTCTTGAAAAGGTCTCTCCTTCTCAATGAGATGTTTGTGACACTCCTTTGTCTCTTGATGATTTGAAGCAAGACTTATCTACAATGGCTAATGAGAAAGCACCTATATTGGATGGATTCCGTTATGAATTTTATAAATAATTTTGGGATTTTGTGTGTCCTGATATTCTTAAGGTTTATCAAGAAGCAATTCACACTGGATCTTTAAGTCCTATCTTAAACAGAGGCAATATCAAGTTGATTCCTAAAGCTGGAGATCCTAAAATTCTCACTAATTGGAGACCAATTACTTTGTTGAATGTAAGCTATAAAATCATTGCTAAGGGAATTACTATCAAGCTTCGCCTAATTCTCCCTTTGATTATCATACCTGAACAAACAGGGTTTGTGCAAGGCAGATATATCTTAGATAATGTGATTGTAGTTTGGGAAGGACTGGACTGAGCTTGCTCTTCAAAACAAGATATGTTATTTATTAAAATTGATTTTGAAAAATATTATGACAAAGTTGAGTGGTATTTTATACTTTCCATGCTCTAGTACCTAGGTTTTGGGCTCTACTTTATTCAATCTATGAATATGCTCTTTCAAGATGCTTCTACTATAATTACCCTGAACAATTGTCATTCTGACATCTTTGGATTATTTAGATCAGTTCAACACGGTTGTCCCCTTGCTCCTTCCCTTTTTATTCTAGTAGCTGAATATTTTGGGTATTTACTTGCTTATAAAGTGTCTCAAGGATCTATTCATGGTATTGCTTTACCTGCTTCTTCTTCTCAGATGGTTAATGGTCATTTTTTTTATGACTCTTTTTTAACCATTTCTGAAGATGAACACTCTTTGTCCACTGCTCTTAATGCCTTGACACTTTTTTTCTTGGTTCTGGGTCAAGTATTCAATGGAAAAAAACTTCTTGCTTTAGGCAATCTAGGAAACCCTTGCCTCCTTGGCTTTCTCAATACCCATGGCATTAGATTCAACCTGGTGAAATGTTCAATTTTTTAGGCATACTTTTTGCCTTTCACAACACACCTGCTCAGTTATGGAAATATTTCATTCAAAAAGTGGAGAATAAATTGACCTATTGGATCACTAAGAAACTTTCTCTGGTAGGAAAATTTCAGATCTACTCTAAGATTCTAGCTACCACTCATGTTTATTATTCTTCCTATTGGCTTCCTTCCAAAGCTTGTTATTTGAAATTGAAAAGATTGTTGAGGGATTTTTTATGAACAAATGCATCTCATAAGAAGAGGTTTCACAGAGTTGCTTGGGATTTTTTTGTCTTCCCAAAAATTTTGGTGGCCTGGGCCATTTAGATTGTAGCCATCAGGGAATTACCTTGTGTGCAAAATGGGTTGTGCGAGCTCTTGACGAAAATGAAGATTGGAAAATTCTTCTTTGCAATTGCATTTTGATTTTTCTCGCCTTGGGGAAAAGGGTTTGGTGAAGATTGAATTTGTCAACTCTTATCACAGCCCCTGTTCCTATTAAAATCAAAGGTTCCTTTGTTGTTAAAAGAGGCCTAGGAATATCTCAAACCCTAGATTATTTGAAAAGGAGATGGAAAAAATGGTGCTTCTATTTCCTCTATTAGTGTTTTATGGTCTCCTGTTGTCAAAATTCAATCCTTGCCCTTGGCCCAAGTCTAGTGGATTCATGCTCAACGGTTTTACAGAAAAGGAATTAACTCTATCACTAATTTTTTCTCTTTCTACACCAGAGACTGGATTCCTTGGGATGATTTTAAAAGTTTTTATCAGCTCAAGTAGGAAGATCAAGGTACTTATGAGGTTGTGTTTTTCAATACTCCTTTTTCTCTATGGCTCAGAATTTTCAAGCACTTTCAGGAAGGTCTGGTGGCTTATTGGAGTTGGCCTAAGAATAAATCCATGATTCAGTATAAAGCCCATTTGGGTTATTCTTGTTTATCTCCCCATATTCCTATGGATGCTATTTTAAATGCTCATTGGGATCTGATTTCTCCTCCTTCTACATAGAGAACTAGGTTCAAAATAGTTTGGGCAAAATATATTGAACCTAAGAAATATTTTTTTGCATGGAGTTTACTGATGCAAGGCCTACCAATGGGACACCAACTTATATGTATTGGCATTGATCACCCTACCTATTATTTATGTGGAGAGTTGGAGGATTGTCTACATGTATCTGGTCTTGCCCCAAGATTTGTTCAATCTGGACCTGGATTGAGTCTTTTTTTCGCCCTTCATACCATCTCATTTTTCATGGCAGCAAGTCCTTCTTGGAGATCCACTTGAATTTTCAGAACCTTTGTCGAAAGTCTGGAACATATTTAGAATTAGCATTCTTTATCATATTTGGAAATCCAGGAACAAGATTGTTTTTTCTCATGATATTAGTTCAAGGATTTTTTCCATGGATGACTAGTATGTAGTGTTTTATGATTCTTGGCTACATATTTTTGTGCAGGTGGAAAAGGTTAATGTGAAGATTCAACATCTACGTAGCCTTATTGACCACTGGGGTAATGCACCTTGCAATGTTAGTCACCTTCCTAAGGAAAAATCATCCCATGGTCGGTCAGGATCTCGATATTGTTCTCATTGGAATTCTTCCTATCATAGCAAAGTGTCCCCTCCACAAAGAGAGAGACATTGGTCTCAACCTCCAATTTTAAAATGTGGAGGGTCCGATGCAGGTTCTTCTAGACATCGTGGTTGAGATGTTCGTCCTTCTGCTCCTTCCTCTCCCCCTATGGCAGGATGGGGAAATGAACTTCTTGAAGCTCCCACTCGTGGTACAGGTTGGGGGAATACTATTCATAATGATACTATAATAGGTTGGTCGGTTCCAATGGATACTACAAACGCTATGGTTATTACTCGCACAAATGGTTGGGATATTGGGTCTTCTGTTGGTGGTAATGATACGAGGTCCAATGATGTTGTTTGGCCCATTCTCGCACTTTCCAACACATATTGAAATTACATGGGCATGGATGAGGCAGATGCACCTCCCTATAATTCTACTAAAGCCTCTCTTTGTGGTTATGCTTAGTTAAAGCCCAATTCTGATGTTTTGTTAGTCATGGGCTCATTATATCTAGTTTTTTCTACTGCTTTGGTTTTTTAGTGTCTCCTAACCATGGTGGTTAGTTTGAGACCATACTGGGGTGTGATCTTTTTCACCCATTTTTTTGATGTAAAAAAGACTAATTATTCTTTAATGGAATTTTTTTCGCTCTTTTTAATTCAAAAAAAAAATATTAAGAAGAGGAGAAATTAGAGGAGGAAATATTTAAAACTTTAAGAAGAAAAATTAAAAATACTAAATAGAGTTCAATAAAATAAGAGTTAAAGAAAATAAGAAAATCAATTAGTGAAGGACACATTTAAAAGGTTAAGAAGGTTGTGACTAGATTTGATGTTATAGATAATAAATTTCTACCTTATAATCAAATTAAAGAAGAGTTAAATATAAAAATAAATTAAGGGAGGAAATATTATAATTTTAAGAGGATTGTGATGGGATTGGATGTTGAAAACATGAAATTTTTAAATTTATAGTCAAATTGAATAATAGTTAAAAAATAAATAAGAGTAAAAAAAAATGTTAATGATGTGTAAAATTGAAACTTAATTATCATGGTAAGACCATTACTATTACCAATGCAAAAAAAAAAAAATAGGGTAAGGTAAATATCCATGAATTTTAATATCACATCATAATTGGTTTTATATAAGGCTAATTATTCTACTATCTTCTCCTCAATTAAAATATTTGACCTTTATTCCAACAAAACAAAAAAGATAAGACTTAAAATTTATATTTTTAAATTTATTATCATCCCATTGATAAAGATTTAAATAAGTAACAAGGATTTATATATCATTGAAATATCCAATTATCATTAAATTATAATAAACATTAACCCTATTAACTTAGGAAAACCAAATATTAAAATGAATCAAAATTCTATTATAAAAATATAATGAAAATCAATCAAACAAAAGTATATAAACATTTTGAATCTTTATACACTCTAAATATGAGTCAAATCATCAAACAAGTGTTATTTTTTTGAATTAAACTTTAATATATATATATATATATATATATATATATATATATATATATATATATATATATATATTTTTTTTTTTTTTTTTTGATATATAGAAGCAATGGTTACAATCATGATTTTTAGTAACTATCAGCACAGCTGGTAGGGTTCAAACTATCTACGAAGGCTCCCAGGACTTCCATCGTCTTGGTACATGGTAACCCGGCGTGAGATGGGGACCGCCGGACGCATAGGGGTTGCACCGTCGTCATCAATCTGGCGCACCACTCAAAGGAATCGGATCTGGCTACTGTCTGTGCATGGGCAAGCCCGTGGGATTGGAACCTAGGTCTCCTCTCGGTAAGCGCCCCGACTTACCAATCCACCTAGACCCACGGACAATTAAACTTTAATATTATCACAAAAGTTTATGATTTTGTCACTATATTTTTTATCCATTATTTTGATGTAACCCAGTATCCTATGATAAATAAAACTAAATTTTGAAGCCAATCAAATCAAACGTCTATAAATTCCTTGTATAGTTTAAGTTGAACCTTCTTAAAAATTATACTCCCGCATCAAGTCAACAAGTGTCACTTGTTTGAATTAAATTTTAGTATTATCAAACATAAAAAATTAATAAATTATTTTTAAAATTAAATATATAGTATTGAAAGAGGTCTTATTAGTGTTATATTTTAATTATATATAAAAATATTATAATACCTTCATTATTATTCATGTATTATTTTATAAGGTTCTAACCTAGGTCTAGATCTCCAAAAGTTTAATTGATGAAGATGGAGCAAATGCCATTTGATATTATTAAAAAATAATTGTAATCTACCTTAATTAATAAATGTTGAAGAGGGCATTTTACACTCAAGTTTAGATCTTAGATTTTTTAGGATTTATATTAGTCTTTTAATGTTTTTAAAATAAAAATGTATTAATTTTTATGATTATTATTTTATTAATTATATAATATTGAAATAGTTATATTTGTATTATATTAGAATGATTTTCAATTATTTATATAGAAAAAAATGAGTTTTGTATATTATATTATGTTTTTATATTGATTATATTGAATTGAAACAAGATCTTATGGTAAAAATTTTGTGAGCCAAACTTTTCTACTTGTTGGACTTAAGTTTTTTTGTGAACGTTGAGATTTGAACAAACTCCTTTTCAATTTGTATGTGGTTATTTATATTTGAATCTAGACCTCTATAAAATTTTAGTGTTTGTCCATGAGATTAGGTTTTTCCATGAGATTCAGGTTTTGGTTACATAGATGAATTGGTTACAATCATAATTTTTAGTACCAGCCATCACAACTGGCAGGGTTCAAACTATAAATGAAGGCTTCCAACACACCCATTGTCTCGTTAATGGTAACCCGACATGATATGGGGACCGTCAAACGCATAGGGTTCGCACCATCTTCGTCAGTTTGGTTCAACATGTGGCATGAAGGGGGACCGCCAAACAAGCAAGAAACAGATTGTCGTCATCAGTCAGGTGCAACACGCAGAGGAGTCGGATCGGGCTACTGGCTATGCATGGGCACACCCATGGGATAATATTTCTTTTTTTTAATCATTATTCCAAACCTATTGGTAACCTTTATAATTTTTTTAATTTGGTTTATAATATTTAAATATATCTCATTTGCACTACATCATACCCGTGTTATTACAACATTTCAACAAAACACAAAATGATATTACAATTAATAATTATGCATATGTCACCTAACAAAGTTTATGTCACTAGATACTTTTATGACTTTATATATCTATAATATTCTATTGCACCATCACCACAAAGTGGTACCACATCAAGTTGACTATTTTAAACATGTGAATTTCTAAATATTATTAATTCAAAAAAGTCATTTTCATTAGTTTAAAGATTGATATAAGTTATAAGGACTCATAAAACACAATGAAGATGCCAAACACTTCATCTTGTTGACTTTCATCCAATATGTACTTCAAGATTGTCAAATCTCTTAATATATGTAATCTTTAGAAGCCTACCGTATCTTTTTTTGGTTAACACATGGGAATCAGTCAAGCCTACATAACTTACAACAACTACCAATGTGGCACACTATACACTTATAAATTGTTAAAAATAGAATATTTTTATAAAATATATCACAAAGGACCTTATGAGATTTTCATTGGATTGCATTAATACTAAGTTATTTTTTAAAGTGAATAGTATTGTATGTTGACATCTTCCTTTCCATGATATTAACATTATTCCAGGTATTTGTGCATCTTGAGGGTCCATATAAATTATATCTATATAAAAGTAATAAAAGTTTAAAATGTCATTAACCATTCGTTAAAAAAATATATATTTAAATAAATAATTAGTATTTAATAATGTTTTCATCATGTAAACTAGGCATCTGAATATCCAATGGTTTATTCTTGGAGGTATAATTATTTATACAATTATATGTCAAATAATTATAGATAAATCTCATCCCTAACCTTGATAAATGTAAGGGATCTTTTAAGACCAATATTAGGAACATCAAAATTGTTTTGGTTTATTTTTTAATTTCACGTGAAGCATTATACTTTACATAAATATAATTGGTTCATTTCTTAGCTTTAACTTGTTGCAATTAATCAACTATTCAAGTGCAATATTATACTCAAATTTTCAATTTTAATGTTGTCTCTAATTTTACTGAGTTTTTTGTATAAAAAATTTGAAATATATTTAATTTCTCAATATGCACCTCCACCATACTTGCAAAAGATACACCTTTCATTTGTTTTAATCACAGTACTTTTCTCTCAAATTTGTTGTATATTTTTTATTTTCTTGTTGTTCCCTTTTAAGGTTATTTTTTTCTTCTTTAATGTTCTTTTAAATTGGTTTTGAACCCATGATAAATCCATTTTATCGTATAATAAGAATTCAAAACAATTATGAACATAAACAATATTAATCCAACTTCTAAAATTTAATGCTATTTAAACATGTTAATGCATAGAATTATCCTTTGGCATGGTACCATTAACATGAAAGTTTAAACTTCCTACCATTAAAAGAGGAAGTACTTCTATTATACTATCTATGTAGAGCTTCCAATCATATTATATTATTTTGTAATTCTCCAGGTTTAATATATAAAATAGGAATGTCTTTGAATTTTTGCGGAATGACATTTGGTGTAATGGCAGTTGCCTAATTATTATCATCCATGTGGTTGTGAGGTTGATTCCTCTTGTGTTTGCTCGAACAAGCGATGATATTTGTAAATATTTGTAAATGATGTTCAATATAAAAAAAGAAGAGGAAGAACTTGTGTTATGATATCTATTTGGTAGATAACACTTGTGTTGTGCTATCTATTTGGCAGACATAGTTACTTTATTCTCACTTTAAACTTTAAATAAAATATTTTTATTAATTTTTTTTGTTATACAGGAGAGTTGGCTACAAATTTTAAACTTTAAATAAAATATTTTTTTTAATTTTTTTTTTTGTTACATAGGAGAGTTGGCTACAAATTTGTAAATATTTATAAACGATGTTCAATATATATATATATATATAATAGGAAGCACTTGTGTTATGCTATCTATTTGGGAGATAACACTTGTGTTGTGCTATCTATTTGGTAGACATAGTTACTTTATTCTCACTTTAAATAAAATATTTTTATTAATTTTTTTTTTGGTTACATAGGAGAGTTGGCTACAACCACTATTTTTAGTAACTGGAAGGGCAGGGTTCAAACCACAAGGACTGCAACCACCAAACCTATGTCTTGTTAATTGTTGACCCAGCGTGAGATGGGACTGTCGATCCCTCGAGGTTCGTACCATCGTCATCCCTTTGGCACACACTCAGAGGATTTAGAGCAGACTACTTCCTTTGCAAACTAGCACCACTAATGTTTGAACTTAGGTCTCTTCTCAACAAGTGCCCATCCAAACTAGCACTTACCAATCCACCTAGCCCTTGGGGCTAGCCCCCCCCCCAAAAAAAAACCTATTTCTTAATATTTTTATTAAAATTAAGAAATAGATTTTTTTTTTTTTTTAAATTAATACTCAGATTTGATTCTAATATAATAATTTTTTTTAAACATTTCAATCAAAATAAAAAATTATAATTAATTATATCTGCTCATGTAGAGGAGTTGGAGAGCAAGCGGGTAGTTAAAACTCTTTCGTTATCGAGAGGCCCAGGTTCAAATCTCTCCCCTCACATGTTGCGGATATGTTGTATATAAAAAGTTCCTCATCAAAAAAATAAAATAAAAAATAAAAAATTATGTACCATATGTGAACAAAGATGGTTAAGGTTTTCCCTAGGTTCAAGGTTCAAAACGCAACTTGTGTGTAATTGCTCATTCCAAGCATGATGGTGTACCTTGTGTGTTAACAAATAAAAATAAAATCTATAATATAAAAATAAAATTAATCCGCTCATGTAGAGGAGTTGGAGAGCAAGTGGGTAGTTAAAACTCTGCAGTTATCGAGAGGCCCAGGTTCAAATCTCTCCCCTCACATGTTGCGGATATGTTGTATATAAAAGGTTCCTCATAAAAAAATAAAACATAAAATAAAATTAATTTAAGTTAAAATATATAAAATAATATATTAAACAAAACATTTAATATATTTAATAATATTTATTTAACTTATTAAATTCTAATTTTTTTTTTTTTTTTTTAATTTTTCTTATTAGTAAATACTTCTTGAACACATCCCCTTCAAGTTGAACGTGGATCACATCATTGATAATGCAAATAGCTTGGGTCTCATCATCTATAATAATTCTTTCACTTTTTTCTTAAATAAGGTTAAACCAAACATAAATAATAACGATAATAACCTTATCAAATCATTCATAATAACCAAACTAAAAGGAGAGGAGGGCCTCGATTGCTATGACAGTGTGAACGGGAAAACGAGTTCGCCGCATTGAGAGAGACCTTGACCCTCTTACATCCACTATCACATCTATTTAATAGAGTCTAATAGTAAAAGCTTTATCACATTGAATAGAACTATTAAAAATTATGTAAAAATGATTGAAAAACTACAGATTATTATAAACAAACGTTCTCTATAAAAATCCACTCATATAACATAAATATTATTAAATATTATTTATTTATTTATTAAGTTAAATATCTCAGCGGCGCCATGTGCGGATTCTTGGCCAAGTTCAAGCCCCCTGGCCCCTGGAGCACCTGCTGCCCGTCGTGGCCTGGGCTGCGCCTAGGTGGCAAGTCGTTCTCATTCAGACGATGTCCACCGTGGCGTGCATGGAGACGTGGAAGACGACCCTTTGCATTCAAGATGGCAATTTACACACAAGACGACATGCCCTCGCTCTCCCTATGACGCCAACCTTTAAGTCGGTGGAGGGCAGCTAAGTTAAAGACGACCGGTTTAATCAGCTCAATCAATGACGTCTTTCCATTGTGACGGAACCAGTAAGTCGACATTCACAGACGAAACTCTCGTCGACAGTTGAATTTCATTTCCCAAACAACGATCTCGCTCGACGGCAAGGCTTGACTGCAATCTCTTGTCTGTAAATCTCTAGACGGCTGGGAAATTTCAATGGTGCGCTCTCGAATGGTTTCCCCTTGACTCTGACGTTCTCCCTTGCAACCTACACACAAACTCATCAACAAAACATATGCAGTTTGCAAAATTAGATTTTCAGACACTCAACGTTGGAATATCATGAAATGAACAGCAGTGTTTTATTATAGATTAACTTGTTGGATTACAAATACATCCCTGAGTATTCCTCACATTTTACTTACTTTTCCGCCATTCGTTCCATTCCATCCAAACCCCCTCGTAGACACACATTTTACTTATTTAAACTTCAAACCTTTCTTAATTTGATTGAGTATTTATTTAAATTAATATTTTCATATAATAATATTATTAATAATAATAATATATCATTTTGTACTTTTGGAAGTTCATTGTATAAAGGATGAAGCACTTGTATTGTGTTATTTATTTGGTAGACATGATTTTTTGGGGATTCGGGTAGTGTAATAAACCCCTACAACCGAAGCATAGGATTGAATATTCTCCTCCTATCCATGATCCCTGTAAGCCCGAGAGCTATAGAGCTATAAGGGATTAATACACAACCACACATGGTTTAAACCTTGGACCTCTTGAAGAAGAGTCAAACCCCAAATGGTTGTGTTGTCTCCAAGAACATTTGAAAACATAGTTACTCTACCATCAACTTAAACCTTAAATTCTTTATATATATATATATAATTTTTTTTTTAATATTATATTAAACCAAAATTATTTGAAAATGTTATATTAAAATATTTAAAACATTTTTATTACAATTGAAAAATAAGTTCTTTAAATTAATACCCACATTTAATTTTAAATATAAAAAAAATATAATTTTTAATCAAAATTTAGAAATTATTATATAAAAATAAACAAATAACATAAAAATCAATTTAACTTAAAAGGTTTTAGAAAAAGTAAGACATAACACTTTATGTATTCAATGGTATTAATTCAAAAATTAATCTCTTTGAAATTTAAGAAAAAGACTCAAGTTTACATCTGTATGCATTTAATAGTATTAGTTCAATTTATTAATCTCTTTGAATTTTGAAATGAATACTTTGGTTTACATCTTATCAATTAAATTCTTAGAATTTTAAGAAGAAAACTTAGGTTTGATTATTTTTTTTTAATGAAAAAGCCATTATATTAATAAAATAATGTTTAATAATAAAAAAGTGTGGGTGGGATTAGCACACTCCATAAACCAACACAATAACCACCGTGGTTAGGAGTACACAAGAGTGTCAGAAACAGTCTACAAAAAGTTAGATAACAATCGCTAAATAGTGTTAAATATGCATTTAAAAAGAAAGGATCCAAAAAATCACTGCCAAGTGGAAGGCCTGAAGTTTTCCTCCATAAGGTCATAAGTCCGTCCAACGGTTAAAGAAGTTGGAGCCCCCTAGCCATCAAAAATAGTACCACTAATAGTACAAGTCTGTGCATTTGGTATAATTTTATCCCAACCAGGGGCATCAACTTGCTCAAGAGGTCGAACAACCCAACCAGAGGCCAGGCGATATGGAACTCTAGCTCTATATTTTCCACATTTGCATTGCATGAGGGAGGGCTGGGACCAGTGTCTAGTAGTAGAGGGTTGTGGTTGGCAATGAGTCCCCTGGTGAGTCGACAACTGAGACCTCGAAGGGGAAGTAAGAGGCACACGACTTATAGCGTAGGGCATATTCCCCTATTGATCCATGAGGGTACATAAGTATTGCAAATCCACATGTACTTTTTCAACTTGTACTTGAATCTATAACCAAAAATCAAAGAATAAAGCATATTTATCAGCAATAGAGAAGACACGCTCAACATCTTGTTGAGAAAAATAACTCTATTCCAGGACTTCCAAAGATAAAATAGGGTACCAATTCTAAAAATATTCCAAACAACACCCAAGTTGAAGGAAAAAGCAATAGGGTCACCCAAAATAGCATGCACCTAGGTAAACCCATCTTGCATAAAATGTTTGAAAATTTCAAGAAGCCCCTCTCAGGCCGATTGAGCCCGATCACAAAACCAAAAAATATGCAGTAAATATTTTTCTTGTCCATAAATCGAAAAAATGGGATTATGAAAACCCAGATTCTTGAGCCTATTTCCAACAAGCAACCCTTGGTGCAAGAGGCTTCAAGAAAAAAACTTTGTTTAGGTTCAATATAAGTAGCCCAAGCAATTCGAAACCTCTTATTCCATCGGGAGGGAAGAGAGACTAAGTCCCATCTCATAGTGAGCTTATCAACCATTGGACCTTGCGGGGTGAGCCATTTGTAACCTAGATGAGCTTTATATTATTAAATAGGAAGCTCCCTAGGCCAACACCAATCTGACCACCAGGGTTTTTAAAAATGCTTATGCAGTTTGCACCAAATAGAAAATGGAATACTATCATTAACCACATCATAAGTATATTTATCACCAGGATTTAAATTGTGAATTTGACGAAAACTTTCCCAGGGTATCCAACTCCTGGTATGTCAGGAGAAGAAATAAAACATGGGAGCAATACCATGCATATAGAACCTCTGTGCTCTGACCGACTAAACCAAATCTAGGACAGAGCTCTGCCAAGTGATAACAAGAGACCACCAAATATTCATGGAAGGCAAAGAGGCGCCTACTTTGCGAAAACTCCCTTTCCAACTGAGCTAGGGTTTTAATGCCTCCCAGGCTTTCCAAATACTTTGAATGATAAAAGAACCTTTAACTTTAACAGGGATAGGAGCAGTAAGAATGGATTGCAATCCCACCCCTTTCTAAATTTTCTTCCCCTGAAGCAAACTAGAAGAAATGTAATGCCTGACCAACACTTTTCAAGATTCATATCCAATTAAATATTCGGTGATCCATTTAGTGTTGGAAGTTAAAAGGGTAAAAAAGGTAAAATTTTTGTTTTACCACTGTAAGCTTTGGACCTTACCCTTTTACCTCCTTGGACGGTAAGTGAGTCAGCAAGATTGGACGACATGGACGACAGGGAGTTTGACTCCTAACTTCATTTTTTCTTTCCTCCCTATTTTCCTTCTTCCCTATTATTCTTCCTAAGCTTTCTAGGTTATTGTTAGTAATTCTCCTCTTTAAGCTTTGTAGTCTTTCAATTAAGATAAATGCAATTTTGGTTAATAATCTAAGTGCTTCTAATATTCGTGATTACTATATCTGGTATCAAAGCTAGAGATGAGGTCGAGAGGTTGGTGAGGCATAGAGCCTAAAAGCACGAGGATACGGAAGCAAAAAGGGAAAGCTAACATGTGATATGCAAACAAAGAAACAGAATCAACGCTAAATCCTAGAAACTTGAAAGTGCATGAAAAGAGGGAAAAGCACGAGCGAATCAAAATGAAACAAATAGGAATAAAGAAGACAACACTTTTTATTGATATGTTTCAAACTCAGTTACAATGCACATCCTCCCCTTTCAAGGGCTAGGAGCATTTAAGCATGAGTTCTTGTTACATCCATGGGTCCTTTCCTTCTTTCGCGTGCCCACATGTAAAATTGGGCAGAACAAAACGTCATTGCCACTTGGAGTGATGAGTCTTGACTCCTCGCTGCTACTTCGATGTCCAAACCATACATTCAAAGGAACAAGAAATGGTCAGTAGCACTTGCGGATGAAACAAAGCATGCAATCCCCAAGCCTACGATAAGTGAATGAGAAAAATGAATTAAACCAAGATTAAAACCGACCCAAATGCTCTAAAAATTTTATAGGGGCATAAAGATACCACCAGGAAGGTTCTGCAAAAAGAACAGTTGGAAAATTCCCCACCAATTTGAATTCGCTCCAGGGCGGGACGAATTCACCTGCAACAAAACACCGAAAAGATACTGTCCCAATGTCCTGCCTAGGAAGCTCCAAAAGACCTGTAAACTTGGGATTAGCTAATTGGGGGCATTTTGGGAAGACCCAAATGGTCATATTTTCCCAATTTGGCCTCCATAAATGGGAATTTGATGATGCTACCTACGGATTAGTAAAAGCGAACAAAGCTAGAAATATGATCAAAATTGCTCAAAATGAGACAAGATTCAAATGAAAATCTATCTAAACATCATAGAACTAAATGCAAAAATGAAAGAAAGAAAATCTACCATGAAATTCCCATCGCTCCGAAAGGGGGCGATTAGGATTGTGGCAGTGTGGGAGGGGGCACCCATGGGGCAGGTCGCCCACCGTTTGAGGCCTGATTTCGACACCAATCCACTTGGGATGGGTCCAAAACCTCTTGTATGGTATTTTTGGCAAATTGTGTGGGGTATTGTGGCCAAATTTTGGGTTTTGGGATCAAGATTTGTCCTCCCAATAGTCACCCAATGACCTCCCTTCTAAAGGAGATCAAGGATGTGAAAGGCACAAATCCAAAAAGGTGTGAGATGTGTAAATAAAATGACAATGCTTAATTTCTCTAAAATGCTACTTCTCTTCATATTTTGGGGTGAGGAAACTCACCAATTTATAGACCTGAAGGTCTCTTGAAGTGGGCATGCAGAGGTGCCACTTGGCAATCATGCCTTCCTAGGGGGAAGGAGATCCTCCCTGAATAGGGACTTCATGACTGACCTTACAAATGCCTCTAATGCTTGAAAACACTCACCCATACTCCCATGCGATGAAGGAAGCATTGGGTGGCGGACCTGAGCTACCATTTGTCAAGATTTGACTTTTTTCCCGTCAAACCTGCAATTTGCCCCACCCTAGAGCGAATTCAGAATTTATCCCTGGGTGAGGCAAATCCTAGATTTAATTCATCCCAGGGTGGGACGGATACTAAGCAAAGTTCCTGAAGGTACCAAATTGATCCCTGACCTTTCAAAACTACTGTGAGAGTGGTTAGGACCATTTTTTGACCTCTGAGGGCTACCCTTGGGGCTGTGTGTCAAAGCGATCAGTGTTTGCAGTCACATAATCGGATTGGTGCTATTTTGGTGTCTACAAAGCCCAAGGAGATCGACAGGCGAACATAGATCCTGAGGTGGTCTAGGAAGCCCACAGGTGAGGCACGAATCTCGAGGAGGTCAAGGAGCTCATAGATTGAGGTCGAGAGGCCTGTAACACATGAACTGAGGTGAGGTCAAAGAGGGCCTACAAAAGGCACACAAACTAAGGAGAGGTCGAGAAATACCTGTAGAGAGCACATAAATCGAGGAGCTAACTAGCAGGTGACACATGACAAGTGGACGAAGGTGAACACACAGACTAGAGCAGACAAGTGATGTGGCAGATAGGCCACGTGGTAGGTGATGTGGTGGATAAAGAGAAATGATGACGTGGTGCATAGTGATAGGCTCAAGTAGGAGGAATAATGGAGGTCACTGATTGCTCGAAGGCAATCAACTAAGTAGGGGCATGTTGAGGCTTTTAAAAGCTTCACGTTGTTTTGCATAGCACATGTGGGACTAAAGTCCCTGAACATTTTTTTTATTGTGCATGGCCACGATGAGATAAAGAAGTCAAGCCTCACTTTCTTCCCCATTGGGCCACGCAACTCGACTAGCTCGAGGAACCAGCCTTAAGCCGCACGCCCTTTAGGAGGTCGTGGGTTCGAAACTCGACGGTTTTGCAAGTTAATTTTTTTTATTTTTGTATGAAATTTGCCCGATTATCTTGAAATAGCAGTGTATGCTTCTTAGGTTCCATCTGTAGTTGTAGCCGAGTTGGCTAGGAGGCTTCACTTGGCAGATAGGAGTTGTGGGTTCGACTCCTGCGGAATCTAAATTTTTTTTTTTATAAAGTTTATTATTATATTATATTAAAAAATATATCTTTATATTTAATAAAAAATTAAATAATATTTTTTTTTTTAAATTTTATTTTTAAAGCAATTATATATATATTTTATTAAATATAAATATAGATATTGTTTTATAATATATTTAAAAAAAAAGGACATTGCCTAAGAGGCAATTTATGTAAGCAGAATCAAAATTGCAATACTGTGACTAAGAGGCTTAAAAGGTGATAGCATATTGTGTAAAAGACCTAAAGGACTTTAGATATTTCTTTCTAAAATTCTGAGAGAGGCAAAACTTTGAGGACTAGAATTTTGTAAAAGAGACATATTGAAGAACAAAATTCATGATTCTCTCTACAGGCTGTTATCATGCACTTTGTGCAATTTTAGTAAGAGAGAATGCTGAAAAATTTGATGAAAAAGTGAGAACTTATGGGCTTCATACTGTGTTTAGTCAGTTGAAAAATGCAGTAATATCACATCAGAGACATCCAGATTTAGGGTACGATGTAGAATCTAAAGACAATTCATTTGGGAGTAGATTTGAGCAATCTGAATTCATAGAAATTGCACCTCAAGAATTTGAATATACTCATTATAGTAATTCAGTGGAAATCCTAGAACCAGAATCACCAGAGATAATATTGATCAGTGACGACAAAGAAGAAGTAGTAGACAATTTCATGACTCAAGAAATAGCAACACCACAACAAGAGGAAAAAGTCATCAGTGATAGAGTGAATCAAGTTAGATTTGACTTAAATTTGTAATCTCTTATTTCTTCTTATTTCTTCCTTATTCATTCTTCCTTATTTGAAAAAGCAGAGTGCTTTATTGTAATCGAGAAATAAAAAGAGTTTTTTAGTAATTATGGCCTCACATAAAAATCTATCAATTCTAGAGTTCAATGAGTATGACTACGAGTATTGGTCTATCAAAATGAAGACTTTACTCATAGGAAAAGGATTGTGGGACATAATTGAATAGGGTTATGCTGAACCCGCAGACTATACAACATTAAGTGCCATAGATAATAAAACAAAGAAATAAGCACAAAAGAGCAACTCTTTTGCTCTTTATCATCTCCAAGCAGCATTGGAGAAAAGTATATTCCCTAGAATAGCCACTTGTATAACTGCACAAGATGCGTGGAAAGCTTTGAAAGACAAATTTCAAGGAAATGATCAAGTGAAAAAAGTAAGGCTTCAAACAATGAAACGAGATTTTGAAAATATCAAAATGAAATAAGACGAAAAATTTGGTGACTACTATGTCAGAGTCAAGGCAGTAGTTGATAAAATGGTTACTCTTGGTGAAGAAATTAAGCCTAAAAAAATTGTAAAGAAAGTTTTACAAACACTTATTCAAATATGGAATCACATAGCTATAATCATAGAAGAGTCAAAAGATCTTTCCACTTTAACATTTTATGCATTAATAGGGTCATTAATGTCTCATGAAGAGAGGTTACAATAATCTCCTTCAATCAACTATGGAAACGATGATAAAGCTTTCACATCTAATGAAAATGCTGGCAGAGGACATGGAATAGATAAAGGCAGAGGCCAGATAAGAGGTAGAGGTAGAGGAAACTACAGAGGTGGCAATCAAAATAGAGGAGGCAATTTCAATAGATGAGGCAATTAGAACATATCTGAAAACCAAAGTCGAGGAAGAAATCTAGTACAAAGTGGAAATCAAGGACGAGGAAGTGACAAGTACAAAACAACTTGTTTTAACTATGGCAATCTAGGTCACTTTGCTCACGACTACTAGTCAAAAACTTCTCAAAGCAGCAGCAGTCAATATGGAAATTATGGAGAAGAAGATGATACCTCTAATATTTTCTATCATATGGACAATCAGAACATAATCTAAATGACACATAGATTCTGGATATTGGTTGCTCAAACCATATGAGTGGTAAAGAATATCTATTTGCTACTCTAGATTCCACTTATAAATCTTAAATCAAGTTAGAGTATGAAAAAGCTTTGCAATTCGAAGGCATTGGAGCCATAGAGGTTCCAAAAAAAGAGGGACTAAATAAATTGAATGACATCTACTACACTCCAAAGCTCCAACACAATCTACTAAGCGTTGGGAAAATGATGGAGAATAATTACAAACTTGTTTTTGATGAAGGAAAATGTATCATTCTTGATAAAAACAATTGTAATCGTGTCATAACACAAGTTCGAATGACCAAGAATCAGTTATTCCCTCTCAAATTTGGTGAGCGAGGGGGAACTCAACTTGTAAATGTAGCTATAGCTAATACAAGTGTGCATTGGCACTTGCGATATGGTCACCTTAATTCTGCTAGCTTGAAACTGTTAACTTCTCAAGCTATGCAAAAGCACTTAAGGTCAAATTTTCCAAAAGGAAAAGCGTGGAGAACCAGCTATCCAGTTCAGTTAGTGCATTCGGATATCTATGGTCCAATGCAGACAAAGAGTATCGAAAACAATTCTTATTTTCTCACATTCATAGATGATTTCTCTCGCATGTGCTAGATTTATTTCTTGAAACATAAAGATGAAGCTTTTGATTGCTTCATAGATTTCAAAAACAATGTAGAGAAACAAAGTGGGAATTATGTAAAATGTCTTAGGACAGATCTAGGAGGTGAGTACTCCTCCAATGCATTCTTGAAATATTGTAAATCAAGGGGGATCAAAAGACAATTCACCACTGCCTATACCCCACAACAGAATGGTGTGGCTAAGAGAAAGAACCACATCATAGTTCATATGGCAAGAACGATGCTTCAGACTAAGAATCTAACTAATATGTACTGGGTTGATGTTGTAAGAACCTATTCTAAATAGAAGTCCAAATTCTAGTTTAGATGGTGTCACTCCTTATGAGGGGTGGTACGAAAAGAAACCAAATGTAAAGCATTTCAAATTTTTTGGTTCTTTAGCATATGCACACAATCCTAATGAGAAGAGGAAGAAGCTTGATCCCAAAATTTAAGCTTGCATTTTTGTAGGGTATTGTGAGTCTATGAAAGCATATAGACTCTACAATCCCAAATCTCATAAGATTATTCTCTCAAGGGATGTAATTTTTGATGAAGGGGGAGAATGGGGTCATCAAAGAATTTTTGTTGATGATGGATCCCAAGATGTAAATTCTTCATAGGTATAGTAGGTACAACAGGTGTCTCCCAAGAAAAACAAAGGCACACCCCCTCCAAGCCCAAGCAAGAGTACTTTGAGTACATATGACGCCACTCCAAGTCCTTCTCCATAGATATCTATAAGTTCTTCACCGATGGACATTGAATCTCCATCAAGAGGTAAAATAACATTACAAAATCATCCATATTTTCAAATGCTAGATCAAAATTACCAGAAAAGATACACTAGAATCCAAGCTAGTGAAATGAATTCAGTTTTGTAGAAACTTGAAAATCTGCATATGTATGGGGATGATGACTCCCAAGATCCTAAGGGAGATGTAGTTAATTATGCTTTATTAACTAGTGCACAGCTAGAACCATCTAGCTATGAGAAGGCTTGTAATCAAAATGTATGGCAAGAATCCATGAAAGAGGAAATAACCTCTATAAAAAATAATGATACATGGGAGCCAGTAAAGCTTCCAAAAGGAAAAAAATGTGTTGGATGTAAATGGGTCTACAAGACCAAATACAATGCTGATGGAATAATTGAGAGGCACAAGGCGATACTAGTAGCAAAATGTTTTACTCAAAAATTTGGCATTGACTATGAGGAAACCTTTGCCCCTGTTGCACAACAAGAGACAATCATATCAGTTCTTTCCTTAGCTGCCCATAAAGGATGGAACATTCAACACATGGATGTGAAAAGTGCTTTTTTGAATGGATACCTGACTGAGGAGGTTTATGTTCAACAACCTCAAGGATTTCAAGAACAAGGAAAGGATAACCTTGTTTATAAATTGAAAAAAACACTCTATGGCCTCAAGCAAGCACCAAGAGCTTGGTCCTCACGCATTGACAACTATTTCAGCAAGTATGGATTCATGAGAAGCAAAAGTGAACCAACTATGTACTACATAAAACATGGAGTAGACATTCTCATAGTTTTTTTGTATGTGTATGATCTAATATTTATGGGTAGTAACAATAAAATGAATATGGAGTTCAAAAACTCCATGATGAAACAATTTGAGATGAAAGATCTCGGTTTAATGCAATACTTCCTAGGCATGGAAGTGCATTAATAAAATAAGGGGATCTTCTTATATCAACATAAGTATGCTCGAGACATGATCAAGAAATTTGTCACGGAGCAGTGCAAATCAGTTGCAACTCCAACTGGACATGGAATCCAATTGAGCAAGGACGACGGAGCACCAAAGGTTGACATGACCACTTACAGGAGCATGGTTGGGAGTTTGATGTTTCTCACAAACATAAGGCCCTATATTCAATATGTTTTTTCTCTAGTTTCAAGGTTTATGGCAAGTCCATCTGAGCTGCATCTACAAGCAACTAAAAGAATCTTAAGATACGTAAAAGGTACATTGGATTTTGGAATCCATTACCACAAGTGTAATTTTACAAAATTAGTCGGCTTCAGTGCTAGTGATTGGGGTAGCAATGTAGATGATAGGAAATCTACATCAGGGAACTCTTTTAGTCTAGGGTCAAGACTAATAACTTGGAGTTCTAAGGAACAAACTGTTATAGCATTGTCATCTACTGAGGCTGAGTATATAGTCATCACACATGCTAGTAATCAAGCCTTATGGTTGAGAAAAATCCTTGAAGAGATTGGCAAAATTCAAAGTGGTCCAACTCAATTGTATTGTGATAACATAAGTGTCATTCAGTTGGCATACAATCCAGTCCACCATAGCAGATCAAAGCATTTTGATATGAAGTATCACTTCATCCAAGACATATGAGCTTAAATATTTCAGAACTTTGGATAACATTGCAGATATCTTCACCAAAGGCATGGCTAAAGCTCAATATATAAAGCTGAGAGACTGTATAGTCAGGCCTCTCAACTTTAAGGGGGAGAATGTTGGAAGTTAAAAGGGTAAAAAAGGTAAAAATTTTGTTTTACCACTATAAGCTTTGGACCTTACCCTTTTACCTCCTTGGACGACAAGTGAGTCAGCAGGATTGGACGGTATGGACGACAAGGAGTTTGAATCCTAACTTCATTTTTCCTTTCTTCCCTATTATTCTTCCTAAGCTTTCTAGGTTATTGTTAGTAATTCTCCTATTTAAGCTTTGCAATATTTCAATTAAGATAAATGCAATTCTTGTTAATAATCTAAGTGCTTCTAATATTCGTGATTGCTATATTTAGCACAAAGGGCAAAACTTTGTTGGTTATAATCAAATAAACCCATGTCTCCATAGTCCTTGGGCAAACAAAAAATTTCCCAAGATACGAGTTGGAAACCTCGTTTGATAGAGTATTTTGCCCACAAGAAATCTCTTAGAAGCTTATCCAGCTTTTATAACAAGATTTGGATGGAACTCAACAAGACGAATAATAGATATGGGTAGTGGCTAAAACCATGGAACAAATCTAAATTTTTCTTGCCAAAGAAAGTTTCTTACTAGTCCAATAAGAAATCTTCTTATCCACTTTCTCAATAACATACTACCACAATTGAGTAGAGGAACCATGAAACACAAAAAAAATTCCAAGAAATTTATACACCTCATTGGGCTGAATCCAAGTCCATTGGAAATGACGTAGCTAGCATGGCAGCTAGGATTGATATTACCAAGAACATGAGGTTTTTTTCCATTGAATAGAAGAACCAGAAGGTAAACAGAACATATCTAAGAAACTAATAGCTAAGGAAATGGATTTCTCATCTTATCGAAGCATTAAAAAAGAATCATCAACAAAATGACCATTGACCAAATGACGATCATAATTGGGGAGAAAAATACCCATGATTAATCCTTGATCCACCTTATGGGCCAAAAAATAGCCAAAATCCTTTGTAGCAAGGATGAAAAGAGATGAAGCAAGAGGGAACCCATGTCTTACAGAATGACCAAGAGAAATTGATTGATATTGACTATTATTAAAAGTAAGAATAGCTGAAGCATCTTGAAATAATATAATAACGGTGCTCACAAACACTAGCCCAAAGCCCAAGGCCTGAAGCATGGCAGTTATGAAGTACCACTCCATATTATCATAGGATTTCTCAAAATTAATCTTAATGAATAAAGCATCTTGTTTAGAATTTCTTGCCACCTCCATACCTTCCCAAACAACAAGAACATTATCAAAAATGTATCTTCCCTGAACAAATCTAGTTTGTTCAGGTCTGACAATAAAAGGCATGAGAGATTTAAGCTTAAGCAGAAGGGCTTTGAAAATAATATTATAGCTCACATTAAGTAAGGTGATTGACCTCCAATTAGTGATGATATCAAGGTCTCCAGACTTAAGAATAAATTTAACATTACCTTTGTTAATAATAGAACCTAGTGAACCACATTGCAGGGTTTCAAGATACACTTTGTGGAGATCAGAACCAAGCATATCCTAAAAGTTTTTGTACAATTCACATGAGAAGCCATCAATACCGGGTGCCTTATCATTGGCTATGAGTTAAAAAGGTATTTTTTAGATCTTATAGAGAAAGAGGAGTGTCACAAAATATCATTTGCTCAGGAGAAAGCTTGTTGGGGACAATAGTGATACAATTAGCAAGAGATTGCCTTCTAGCATCATCACGGGGTTGAGAAGCAAAAACACCTTGATAATATGGAACAAAGAATTTTATAATTTCCAGAAGATCTATAAATCTCTGCCCATCAACTTGAATGGCTTGAAACTGGGAATACTAGGCAAGAGGTCTGAGGCATTGAAAAAAATATATTTGGTCACTTTGTCCCCCGAATTTGAGCCAATGCATTCGAGCACGTAATTGAGCACCCTTGGCTTTATACAAATCAATTTTTTTAGCTCATATCAAATGGAAGAAACTTGGTACTAAGAAAGAGAGCTTAAAGGAGAGGCTTCAAGCCTAAGATAAGCTTTGGATTGCTCACTTTGCAAGGTAGACTTAGTCTATTTAAGCTACTTTGTAACTTCAACACCCAAATTCCGCAACACATTAGTGGTTCATTGAATGACAACATTCCGCCACTCAATACTTCTATAAATATCATTAGGTCTAGGAATCAAATTCCAAATGCGGTATATATGAGCTTTCATGCTAAAGCTATGCAAAAAAGAAACATTCAGGTAAAATTGTGAAGAATGCACTCTAGGTTGAAAGTTTAGCTTTTCCATCAAGAATAAAATAGGTGAATGATCAGACAATGTAGTACCAGGAAAAGTCAACACATACGATGAAGAAGGTAAAATATGGGAGAACTAAAAGTTGCCACACTCAAAAACCATGTCTCTATCCAATATTTCCAAAACCCTAGCAGAAACAGCCTGGAAATTGGCCCAAGTGTACCAAAGAGCTTGAGGGAAGTCATAAGGTGAGAAGCAAGAATTAGGGTCATAAAGGTGAAGCTTGTTTTTCATAAAAAAAAAAGCTTCCCTTTCACCTAAGAACCACCTCATTGGGGCATGAATGACCTTGTCAAACTATTTCTCCACCATATTAAAATCTCTACAGAGCACCCACATGGCAAATGAAAGATTCATGGCAAGCCATCTCCATAACTCACACTGATTAGAAGCGATGTTTGATGCATATACATTAATTGCCCCAAATAATTTTTTGTAGATCTTGAGAAATATCTAGACAACTTGATTGGATGGGTCAACACCCTAGCTCACAATATTCTTTTGTAATCGAGGCATAAGGATAGTGATGACTCCCCTTTTATTGAGGAATACTTCATGGTAAAAGAGGCACTTTTTGGCCACAAAAATTCACATGCACATCACAAATTGAAATGAGAAATCTTAACTTCTTGCAAACATAAAAAATTTAGGCTTCCATGAACTTGAGATACATTCAACATCTCATTTTGGACCAAATATTTTATGACCGAGTTCATTAGTCCTTGGACATTCGATGAGAAGAAAATCATTGGTACTTGTTATGATGCATGATCTCCATGACATCCTCTGCATCACCCAAATCTTCAAGTGAGCCATAAGAGTTGGAGATTGCATGGAAAGCATCACTATTTAGCTACTGATATTTGTCATTTTGAATAGGGCTAGGAGAGCGATGGACCTTAAAGGACAGACCCTCATCCATTGAAGAATTATCTGGAGCTGCCACCACTGAGGCAAAAGAAGGGCCCGACCAAAGAGATTAGGACACCGACGAAACTGGGGTTTGCATGCCAACAACTGGAGGATCCATATCAATAGGAGTCTAAACATATTTAGTATAATCTTGCATATCTTGAGGAGTAAGGGTAAGTTGCACAATGAAAGTCGAAGCTTTCCACTACTTAGCTCCATGGGTTTTCCTACTATAAATAGTAGTCCATTCTTTAGGGTTTCCCTACGAGCCATTAGTGGGAGCTGGGAGAGTGGGCAAGGGATTTTCCTTATATTTCCACTCCATCAGAGGGCACTCCTAAATTTTGTGAGCTACATATTGACATCGGTAACAAGTATTGAAAAATTGATATATGTAACTCTTTGCCTAAATGATTGGTCCCTGATATTGATATCAATAAAATCCTACAAATCCTTGGTAAGGTCAACCTTGATACAAATCCTTTTAGTGGGTCGAGCAAAGAAGAAGTTTTCTTGCTCAAGATAAACAAACTTACATAAGGGGACAACTAAATTCTACAACCCACATCCTGTGCATCTTGATCACTAACTTGGAAATCCCTAAAGTAGGGTTGCAAAACCAAAAAATAATTACAGACAATCCATGGTCCCCTAGACAGAACCTACTATGCTTGAGATGGGTTTGAAAAGCAAAAAATAAAATACCCTTTGGTAAGGTTTTGTACATTCTCCACTTTGACTCCATACGAGCCCCAAACTTGTTGGACCTAGGAGTGAATAAGGGTATCATATGTGATATGACCTAAAAAATAGACCACAAAGGTATGAATTTGAAACCATTCACAATCCATATGGTATTCATGCAAAAGAATAAAAACTTGAGGTACAGAACCTTTACCTCGTGATACACTTTTGAAACATACTTGTGCGAATGTTTTCCCGATGCCATTAAGCTCTCCAACAAACTCAAAATAAACTTAGCTGACTGCATGAGTGGAAACCATTAAAAAGGGTGAACTAAAACTGGCTCAGGGTGGCATTAATGCAGCAGATAGGATTTTCCCACCCCTAAACCTACCAAGCTAGCAACTATTTTTTGCTCTTTTATCGCCAATCCTTCTCTGCTCCAAAAAACTTAGGTCGCCAATCCTTCTATCATC
Source organism: Wollemia nobilis (assembly GCA_028583015.1). Lineage (NCBI taxonomy): Eukaryota > Viridiplantae > Streptophyta > Pinopsida > Araucariales > Araucariaceae > Wollemia > Wollemia nobilis. The sequence goes on along the minus strand of JAQPPZ010015863.1, from coordinate 4,510,181 downwards.
AATATTTTTTCAAATATATAGCCTTATTAAATTATATATACATAATCACCAAACTATCAAAACTCTTATATAATCATAAATAAATTTAATTATAATATCATATTATCAAATTAAAAAAATAATAATTAATTTAATTAATTTAATCGAATCATATTTTTTTGATAAAAAGCTAGATTATATTAATTCATTAACTAGAACATTACAATATTTTGGTGCTAGCATTATCCACTAGCTAGAAAAAAAAATGAGGTGGATTAGGAGTAAAGCATCCATAACTGAATATACATAATAATAAAAGCTAATATCAACAAAAATACTATAGCTATATCTTGTAGCAATACACCATATATCAACACTCATCTATGGAAGAATCTATTATAAGAAGAAATTTTGGGCATGTCTTTCGTGATATCTTCTAAAATCTTCAAATAAGAAAAAGAAGTAATCAAATCTTGAACTTGCTCATCATTGTTAACTGCCTTCTTCTTAGTTTCATGTTGCACCTTCTGAAGATCTTGAATCATATGAGAAAGTTTATGAAGTTTTTCAATAACATCTCGAGGTATGTTGGAAGTACCATACACTTGGGAATGAATGCGTACCACATGTAACAAAAGATTAAAGGTCAAGTATGCTAAAACTATATCCCATGGAGGAGCAAATCTAGTAAACACATTTTTGCATTTGCACTTCCAAATGTACTTGAGAAGGATGAGTCTACAAACATCCCAGAGTGGGACACTGATCCAGCTAAGAAAAACCAAGTAGATAAACCTTTCAATATCTATTGAAATAGGGGAAAAGAAAAGAGTAGAAGACATCCCAAAACTATTTAGCCATGTCCCAAAACCAAAAAAAGTGAATAAGAGTTTCTAAAACCTTACAAAAATTGCATTGAGGGGGAATGTGTAAAATCGCATTCAAACTCTTAGTAGTTGGAATCTTTTGATGCAAAATATACCATCCAAGAAGTTGAGCTTTGGATTCAACAAGAGCTTTCCAAAATTGAGTAGCAAGAAACTTCCATTGGGCATTGGTAAAATTCACTTACCACTTGACATTAAGCTTAGAGTCTAAAGAAGGGGAACATAGAAGATTTGTGTATAACCAACTAGAAGTAATGGAAGATATTCTATGACCATTAAGCCATCTCTAGTCATGACAAATATTATGGTCAGTTGTTCCCAAATTCATAAGGATATCACAAGGGATGGAAGCCACAACTAAGCCATAAGACTCTTTGAACCTATAGGGAAGGGACCAATAATTGCAGATTTGGTTCCAGGTATGAATTGAACAACTACTCAGATCCTAGATATCTCTAATTCTATTAATTCATTTATTAAAACAAGATAGAACATGAATAGCATTGCATAAAGCTAAAGGTTTATCATTATCAAGGATAATTTTATTCCAACAAATACTATTTAGACCAATGCTCACACCATATCTCAAGGAGTCAGACTTTTAAGTCAATAAATGAGAAACTGATTGCCAAGCTTTCCAATTTTGGGTAGCTAGAATAGATCCTTTAACTGTAAAATAAGGTGCGTTAATGACCTTATCCTCCCAATGGGTTTCTTTCCATTTACCTTTGTGAGTAGCTAGAAAGATTTTGTAACGAAATAGGTGTTTCCAATTTTCATCACCAATAATGGCTCTAGCAACCCATTTTGTAGCTAAAATTTTTCTCTGGGTAAGAGGATCAATGATGCCTAGACCTCCTAAAGCCTTAGGTTGAGTACAAGTTTTTCAATATATGGGTGTCATTCCCACCTCTCCATCCCATTTAGTCCATAAAAAATTACGAATAACCTGAGTTAATTTGTTATAGGCTACCTTGGGGGCCATCCAACAAGAGGAGTAATAAACATGAGAGGCTACCATAATTTTATTCACAATTTGAATTCTTCTTGGTAAGGAAAGAAATAAAGCTAGCCAAGCATTAATTTTTTTTGAAGTCTTTCCATAACCCAGTTCCACATATCCTTAGGAGAGATATTAATCCCAAAGTGAATTCCTAAATAACTCATAATCATACTGAAGAACACAAGCTTATACTAAGACGGGGGGGTGAACAATATAAGACCAAAATTTTTACTTTTATTTCCAAATAATATTATCCAATATAATATATGGAAACATGAGTAGCAGTAATAAAATCAATGCACAAATAATCACACACAATAGAGACACCAATTTAATGTTGTTCACCCAATATGGGCTACTCCACGGAGAAAATATTTCACTAAAATTTTCTCAACAAATCTCTTGGGAATAATTCCTTATTACAATATTTATGGACCTCTATCCAAAGGAGACACCAATTCCCTAATAAAGTGTGTGGATAGATATCCATAGGAGAAATATTTCCCCTTTGTTGGTTTGTGGATATTTATCCATAGGATAACTCCTTCTCCTCTGCTCTAGCTAGTGATCCTCACGAAGACTACAACCTCTAATGCACTGGCTTGTGGATATCTCTCCACTGAAGACCTCTGTCCTCACTTAGAAGGCCTCTAACCTCACTACCCTAGCTAATGGATCTCTATCCACTAGAGACTATTGTCCTCTACTCTGTCACCTCCAAAGCTTACTCTTGGCTCTGCTCAATCTTCTTCTCAAATCTACACTAAACATTGTCCTTCGGTCTAGTACAAATTTTCTCATAATTTTATCTCTAGTCTGGTACAAATCTATCCTCAAATATACACCAAAATATGTCCTCAAATCTATCATCAAGCCTTAACACAAATCTTGATTAAATCACAAATCAACTCAGCTTAGATCTGCCTCAAGCCTTAACACAAATCTTGAACAAATCAATCAATCAAGTCTTCTCAAAGACTTGTCTCAAATCTGTCTACAAGTCCTCTCAAGAAATTGCTCAATATGATCTCAAGACTTCACCAAGAATTACCTCAAATCTAATCAACAAGTCCTCTCTAAAACTTGTCCAATTTGCTCAACAAGTCTTCACTAAGACTTACCTCAAATCTTCTCAACAAGTATTCACCAAGGCTTACCTCAAATTTGCTCAAAAATTTCTCTCTAGAACTTGTATAATCTGCTCAACATGTCCTCACTAATACTTAACTCAAATATTCTCAAAAATTCTTCACCAAGACTTACCTCAAATCTGCTCAACAAGTCCTCTCTAGAACTTGTCCAATCTGCTCAACAAGTCTTCACTAAGACTTACCTCAAATCTGCTTGTAAGCTTCCACAAAAGCTCACACAAATATGTCCTTAAGCTTTCACAAAAGCTTACTCAACTTTGTCCTTAAGTCCCCTCTAGGACTTACTCAAATCTTCCCATAAGCTTTCACAAAATCTTGCTAAACTCTATCCTTAAGTCCACTCTAGGACTTACTCAAATCTACTCATAAGCTTTCACAAAAGCTTATTTAAATCAATTGCAAAACTTGCATACAAAATTCAACTTAATATCTTTTAGAAAACCTCTTCAATACCACAAAAAAGTTTCACTCAAAATCTTGTTTAACCACATAAAAATATAGAGAATTATTAGAGAATCAATATGTTTCACACTCACAATCACTCAATCACTTTCAAACTCACTTTCAAATCAATTCATAATAAATAACATTTTGTTTCATAGAACTTGAACTATCACTCCAATACTTTCAATCAATAATTCTCAACCAACTTCACTCAACCATTCACTCAATGAAACAGAACTTGCCTAAAAAAATTAACCAAGTGTTTCACTATACTTTCAACTACTCACACTATGAATCTCAGACCTTGACTCAAGATGATTCCAAGTTCACATAACAATGATACTCATGATATTTCACAAACCTTAGTTCAAGATCGTTCTCAACTTCACATAACAATGATAATAATGATATTTCACAAACCCTAGTTCAAGATAGTTCTCAATATCACACTCAAATATTCTCACAAACATTCACCAATCATGCACATGAAAACTCACTCAAACATTTCCAACAATGCTTATCAAACAAACTTTTTCACTCCAACTTTACATTTAACAACATTCAATCCAACAATATTCACTCATAAGGAAGATGTGCCCATACCTTTTGTTTTGATGGAGATATATCTTCAAAACTTGTCTTAACCATAATCAAATACTCTTTGCTAATCTCAATGTTAGATATCAACAATCTATCTCAAAATATCCACAAACATTCTCCTCAAAAATTTATTCACTATACAAAAATTATCATCTCAAGTACACCTTATAATCTCCAAACTTCTCAAACAAAGATTCCAATTACTCAATTTCACTATAACCTCCTTCAAAAATTTAATGCATAGATTAATCCAAATTTCTTACTTATGTCTCCCTACTCAAAAATTGCATTTCAAAAATAATTAACCATCACAAATCAGAAATAATGCAATTCATCTTCTAAATAAAAAATAAAACATCTACCACCTTTAACTAAGGTAAAAATTATCGGGTCCTTGGTTCAATGGCTGGGACAAATAGTTGATGTAGCCTACTCCAAAGTTCAAATTTGGGTGGCACAAAATAACTTAGTATAACTAAATCCATGTGGGAAAAAAAATATAATTCTTTCAAAATCATACTTTAAAGGTATGAGATGTAGACCAATTGGTTCATCCAAACCCCACAAGGGGGCGAAGGTCCAAGGTTCAAATCTCAAAACTCGTCGGACTGAACGCTTGTCCCTCTCCTGGTGCTTTCAGCGATGTAAAATGTTTAAAATGATTGTGGCATGGTGGTTATAGGAGCGAACTACGTGAAGATTTGTGTGGCAGCTTCTGGGGTAGACAACACAGAATACTGTGGTGAAAATAAAAAGCTGGATAGCCTACCTGGATTCATGGTGGCTACCGATTCCACCATGTAAATTCAAAAAAAAAAAAACTAAGGTAAAAATTAAATTTACCTTAACCTCCTTATATCTCCCTAGGTTCTCACAATGCAACCTTAGACCTTTGACCAAACACTCGACATAAACAATAACAAAAAATCAAAGTACCTTTGTGTGCCACTCGATGGGATTCGATCCTAGGTCATGTTTCCGCCAATGACCTAGCCGCGACCTACCCGCCACATGAGCTAGGCGCTCACTTGGGAGGGAAAAATACCTCGTGCACTTAGTACCTTTGATCCGGTGCCGAAATAAAAAATAAAACTTTGCCCTTTCGTAGCTGGCAAGACTCAAACGCGAAACCTCCACTCTTCCCTACGCCTTACACACCGAGCACTTGCCACTAGTCCAACCATTCGGTTGGTGGTAAGGCTCTATGCCTTGACCAAATTATTCGTCACATTTTCAATTGCCTTTTTAAAAAGAATAATATCCTCTTCTTATGCTCATGAATTTTCACATTAATCAACTTTACCTTTTCACACATGCATGAAATCGAAGACTTACATTTTGTTGGTAAGTCTTATGGTATTTATACCATATGCCAAGCACCTTCGAACATCGATTGGGAGGAAAAATTATTTAAAACGAATTTGCGCCCACCCTAACTTTAGGGTTTAAATAATATTATTTTATAAATTAATTTGTAATATAAATATTATAAATAGTTTATAAATGACATTAGGCTTTATTTTTATCCTTTAATATTATAATATTATTTCCTTTGGGCCTAGGTATTTTTCTCTTTCACCCTTAGATCTTATCAGACCTCCTTTAATATTATAATAATAAATATTATAATATTATTTCCTTTAGGCCTAGGTATCCCTATCCTTCAGGGTATTTAACCATCCTTTGGAACAATCATGTGAAGCTCTTAAAGCAAATTTATTGGGCTTAAAATATAAATATTTTAACCCTCCTTTTGTCAAATCCTGCACTAATCACTAACACTGAATCTTGACATCAATGACAACACAACTACTCAAAATTTCTAACACATACCATGAGGGATGATCTTCCACTCAATTAAGGAGTTGCATCCACGAGGAGAGGAAGAGGTATAGAAGACTTCAATTTTAGAGTCATTAATATGAGAACCAGAGACATCACAAAAAAATTGAACAAAATATTTAGCCGTTTCCACCTGTTGTTGGGTATTTTCAAGAAAAATAAGGGAATCATCAACAAAATGAGAGTTAAGAGCATGCTTATCCCCAGGAAGCTTAATACCCTGAATGAGGCCATCAAAATGAGCCTTATGAAGAAGATAACCAAGAGCATCGATAGCCAAAACATACAAAAAATGAGCAAGGGGGCAACCTTGTATGATAGACCATTGAAGAGGGAAGGAGGAGGAAAGAGCTCCATTAACCTAAACACAAGTTGAAGCATCACCAAAGAGCATACCAATTTGATTACAGAATTTTGGACCAAAACAAAACTAAGAAAGCATACTAAGAATAAAACCCCATATAATTATATCATAAGCTTTGTCAAAATCTAACTTAACCAAGAGGACATCTTTATTAGATTCGATAGCCCATTACGAAGTTTCTCGGGCCATCATAAGATTATCTAAAATATAACAACTTAAGAAAAGTAGATTGTTCAGGGTAAACAATTGCTTGAGTGATAGTTTTGATTTTTAAAGCTATAGCTTTAGCTATGATCTTGTATGAAACATTTAGGGGGGTAATAGGCCTCCAATTGGATATTTGGTTATGAGTCACACCTTTAAGAATTAGCTTGATAAGCCCTGCATTGATATAAGCTCCAAGGGAACCGTTATGGAGAGCTTCCAGGTAAACGTGATGAAGATCAGAGGAAATAATATACCAATTTTTTTATAAAACTCCAATGGAATACCATCCAAGCCAGGAGCTTTGCCATTCTTCGTAGAAAAAAGAGTAGTTTGCAGATCATTCACAGAAAGAGGATATTCAAGTTGATCCCAAATAATGGGGTCTACTAGGGTAGGAATATGTTCCTATGCATATTCCATTAAGATACATTGGATTTCATCCCTTGGATCCACTATAAAAATTTGAGAGAAATGAGCTACAAAAAGATTCATGATCTCTTTAGAGTCGAAAAGAGAATGACATGAAGGGTCCTCCAACTCAGTGATTTTTTTCAAAATATTCTTATGTGTGAGGTAGTTTAAAAAAAATTAGTTCCCTTGTCACCCTAAGAGATCAAATTGAGGCAAGATCTAAGATGTGCCCCTCTAGCATGATAAGACTCATAAACCCTAGCCTAATTTTCAACATTAGCTAGATTGCATTGAATAACAATGTTAGTAGGGTCTTTCATAAGCATGGAATGAAGATGAGAGATCTCCTTATGAAGGCGACTCTCTTGGATCTTCTTCCTCCTTGAAACATAGCGCCCATACCATCTAAGGGATGAAACCATATTGGAATCATTGTTTCGAACCATTTGATCTAGTCAATATTACTAGTTGGTCTAGGAAATCTATTCCAGACATGCTCTACAAGATGACAACAGGAAAGATTGTCAAGGTGGAACACATTTAATTTGAAAGGAAGTGGCATTAAATTAAGAGAGATAGAGGAATTTTTGATAGAGGATAAGATATGAAGGTGATAAGACAAAGTAGTGTGAGAAAGGATGCAGACTTGCTCATGGATGGAGAATTTATCTAGGAAATAATTACTAAAATAAAATCTATCCAAACGAACAAGCTTCCTAGTAGAACCTTGATGATAGTTGGACCACGTAAACTAGTTATCTCTATGAGAGGAGGCTTTACCAAAGAGAGGGTCATGCACACCTAAATGATTATGATAAAATAGCCAACTACCAAATTCAGCATTAGAAAGGGATCTACCACCGATCCAACTTTTATCACTAGGATTCTCAATCATATTAAAGTCACCTCCAAGGATCCATTCTATAGGAGGGAGATAAACAACTAACCATTCACAAAGGGTTATACGGCTAGGAGGGTCACTAGGAGCATAAATAGAACAAAATACAATAACCTGAGAGTTAAGAGCCAATCTAATCCACACAACGATGAGCAGGGTCTTCACCATGGTCTAGAATAGCATAACAAAGAGACTTGGCTATGGAAAGGGCAACACCTCCTTTACCATTAACATACAAAGTAGTAAATTTAGATACATAACCACCACCAATGATATCCATACATTGGGTGTGAGTGACCAGCGACTTTCAATTTTTGAAGGAAAAGAACAAAAATATGATTTTTAGCAAAAATTTATCGAAATTGAAACTTACGATAAGGGAGGGAGATCCCCCTAACATTCTAGGATTGAAAATTTAAATTCATGAGGTGTGATTTAGAGGTTGCTCGACCTCATGAGTTAGAGCCTAGAAAATATTTTCACTGATTGGCAACAATTGCATGTTGTCCATATGGGTTTGTTAAGCATGAACCTTATTTTGAGACACTTGAGAGAAGGATCTAGCAAGATCTTTAATAGATGTGTTTTTTCCTATGAATGGATGGAGTGATCTTGGGGGTTGATGAATGTTTGTCATTTTCCAACCATTTTACACCCATTTGTCATAATACTATCTTCCAAGAGTTGCGGTGAAGTAACGAGAACTAACTCAAGACTTGTGGTTGAAATTGGTGGGGCTTGAGGATTTATAGGAGTATCTGAGTACTTAGTCTGAGCAGTGGAAGGTGCATGAGGGTTCTTGGGAGGAACGACCTGAGAAGGAATAGGGTGTGTTGAGGGCCATCGCTAGGGAATTTCTCGACTAAATTTTCAGTAACAACTTCCATATAAGGACCATTACTAAGGATTGTTTTTGCAATTTTTTTAGCAGTTGCTTCCATTTGTTCCTTTTTAGATAAAATTTTCAGACAATTTCTGATCAAGTGCCCAACTTCTCTATAGTAAAAACACGCATTAGGTAAGTTTAGATAGATAATAGGTTGAATAACTTGGAAACCTAGCCATTGAGTTCAAGGGAGAGGGGCAATGACTTGGATATGTCCATTTCTACACAAATAGGAGGGTGCACTTTATATTTAGATAGTTTTTTTTGACATCGGGTGAGACCACAAAACCTTACCAAGAACAACAACAATTTTATGGAGAAATGAGCGACATGAAAGAGATAAAATGGACAACTCTATCCACAAAGGTTATTTTGCCCTAGAGGGACCCTCTGGATGAAAATCCAAAGACCAGCCTTGCAAATAACAAGTTTGTCCGCAGATAACCCAAGTTCCATATTGGAGAGTGTTTTTAGCATGTTCAGGATTCGCAAAGGAGACTACTATGTACCCCCTTCTCAACCCTCGAATAGCCTCAACTATACAACCTCTAGTATTTTTCCAAACCCCTTGACTCATTTGATAAATTTAGTCTCAGGTGGTATCCTGCATAAAAATAAAAATAAAATGACAGTACGTTCAGACAATTCATTAGCTACTTCAACAAAGGAATTAGGAAAAACAATTGAAAGGGGCTTACCTTGCTTTGCATGTGGTTGGTGTGTTGCAAGATTATGGTTTGATGTGTTGCAATATTAGGATTTGATGGATCAACAATGCAGCCCTCTAGTAAGCTCATCTTGCTTTCCGAATTTGTAGCTTCTCCATGGAATTGTTTGCAAGGTTCCCAAGAGAAGGGAACCTGAGATTCAAGATCATTGAGGGATGAAATGGAATTGTTTGCAAGGTTCCCAAGAGAAGGGAACCTGAGATTCAAGATCATTGAGGGATGAAGTTTCTTCCATCATAGGAACCTCACATCCCATGTGAACTATTTTTCTATACTTCTCTACTGCAAAGTTGGGTTTGTCGTCAGATGGCGACGATTATCCCAATTCTTCACTTTAAGCCCTATAAGATGCACAACCTTCCGCAAACTCCAAAGATGGGCAAAACCCTAAAATAGCATAAGAATGCCCTAATTTTTATTTTTCACAAATATTTGAAATGCTTCGATGTTCACCGATGGAAAAACAAAACCCTCAAAATGTTTATAATATGTGTAATTGTTTCGAAAATCTCAACTCCTAAAATAAAACCCTAAAAAATAACACAGGAGTGCCCTCTTTTTATTTTTTAATCTTTAAAATATTCAACGGTAGAATGCGAATGACCTCTCGAAGCTGAATCAGTGAATTCTCCTAAAAACAAACACTACCGCTGATTCAAAATATTTTATTTTATGTCCTATAAGCTCTGTGCCAACAACCAAAGGCCATATACTAAAAAAATAAAATAAAAACTCCTTTTATGCCATCCTCCAAACCTTTGGAAAAGCTGAAGCCGAATAACACATGCATGTGATTGCTTTCAGCTGTCCCTGTCGGACGCGGTGGCTTCTGAAATTTTCCCCGTCAATTTTGAGCCACCATGCTACTTAGCTCCCTTCAGCTGTCCCTGTCGGACGCGGTGGCTTCTGAAATTTTCCCCTTCAATTTTGAGCCACCATGCTACTTAGCTCCCTTCAGCTGTCCCTGTCGGACGCGATGGCTTCTGAAATTTTCCCCTTCAATTTTGAGCCACCATGCTACTTAGCTCCCTTCAGCTGTCCCTGTCGGACGCGGTGGCTTCTGAAATTTTCCCCGTCAATTTTAAGCCACCATGCTACTTAGCTCCCTTCGGCTGTTGTTCGACACCATACTACATCCATCAATCGAATCAGGTCTACTTTTCATATCCTAATCTACTATATAAACTAATTTGAACAGGTCTACTTTTTATTCAGGTCTACTTTTCAGGTTATGTTAAACTAATTTGAACATTCTGTAAACTAATTCGAACATTCGAGCTGGTGCCAAAAAAACTACGTTTTAAATATAATAGACAGGTGGCGAGGAGAAGGAGGTCTCCACGTATCAGTTCGCATAGCTGGTGGCAAGACTATTAACAATGTTAAATATAATGGACAGGTGCCGGGGAGACGGAGGTCTCCACTGCTATCAGTTCACGTATCTGAGAATGACCTTCACCCTCCCTCACCCAACTCTCACACATCTATTTAATAGATATTTAATCGTACAGACTTTAAAATTGTAAATAAACGTAAGGGTTGAATTTAAGAATAAACAAAACAACATTTTAAGTCGAATAACGTTGCAGTTTTCGTGCTTCGAAACTGGCATGCCTGAAATTTGAGGGGCAACAGTGCCGTGACGTACTTCAACTGTCCCGTGCAAGTTTAAGCATACGACGATTATATACTTCAAAAAAAAATATATATATATATATATATATTCTTCTTTTTGTTTATGGGTCAAGAGCGAAATTTTGGGCATAACATCTTTACCTCCGTTTAATTCTTGAACGTGAGCAATTTTTGTGTTTCTGCAGACTAAAAATAGTACATATTGTTTATTTAATATAATTATTTAATATTTTATAATTATTAATATATGATTACGATTTTATCTTACAAAATTTAAACATTAGATCCTTTCTAATAAGTACAAAATTTTTAGTGTCGAGTCTATTCAGATTACATGGAAGTGCCCAGTCTAGTCAGTTACAATAAAAATAATAATCACTGTAGGTAATAAGAAATTATATATTTATTCATTTAATTTAAAAATATATATTATAAAACCATAACTTTATTTCAGTAAAATTTTGACGATTACTTAAATTATATTTATTAACAATATATTGATTAAACTAAGTATTATGATTATTTAACATGAATATGTTATATATAAATATAAGCTTGCAAGATTGACTACATAAAAAATAGTTTTCTCTATATTAATAATGCTATTAACAGGAATTAAAAAATAAATTACAGGCATTAAGGCATGGTGTTAGAAAAAACTATAATCAGCAATTAGTTATGAGATTAATAAAAATTATTAAGAAGAGGAGAAATTATAGGAGAAAATATTTAAAACTTTAAGAGGATTGTAATTGTATTTAATGTCAGGAAATACTAAATTGAGTTCAACAAAATAAGAGTTAAAGAAAAGAAGAAAATCAATTAGTGAAGGAGACATTTAAAAGGTTAAGAAGGCTGTGATTAGATTTGATGTTATAGATAATAAATTTCTATAATTAAGGAAGAGTTAAAGAGATAAATAAATTAGGGGAGGAAAGATTAAAAGTTTAAGAGGGTTGTGATTGGATTGGATGTTGAAAACATGAAATTTCAACTTTATAGTCAAATTGAAGAATAGGTAAAAAATAAAGAAAAGTAAAAAAAAATAATGTCAATGATGTGTGAAATTGAAACTTAATTATCATGGTAAGAACATTACTATTAAGAATGCAAAAAAAATTGATGGTAGGGTAAATATCCATGAATTTAAAGATCATATTATGATTGGCTCTATATAAAGGTTAATTATTCTACTATCCTCTGCTCAATGACATTATTTGGCCTTGATTCCAACTAACTCAAACATCCATTGACTCTTTGAAAAGTTAACATTTTTCAAGCCACAAAAAGCATTTTTAGTGTAGTTTTTTTTGTACTTCTTTAGTTTCTCTAGAGGTGTCCCCATTGGGCCCTCCTAGGACATCAATGTTATCTTTGATTCAAAAGCAACCAAGAAGTAAGGGCATCAATATTATCTTTTATTCTAAAGCAACCAAAAATTACTTGTCTAGCTAGCTGATTTCCTAGTTTTCCCTTGAAGTTTTTCAATTTTAATTACTATAATATGTTTCTATTTTAAAATGATGACAACTTTTTGTGTAATAAAGTGACATTAAGAAGTCTTCAATATTTTTGTAAAAGACAATTGAAGAAGTTTTTAAATTTTTAAATGTCATTAATTATTTCAACTAAATAAATACCATTTTTTCCATGAAAAGAATCACTAAAATATATGAAAGTTACGATTTAATTTTATTTATGACTAGTATTCCAAACAAATAAGTCCACTCATTTCTTCTCATCATTTTTATTGAATAATTATTCCCCATAATTGCTTGTAATTTGCTTAATCATTGTTAATTCATATTTTGATACTCAATTAAAACTCTTTCCACTTAATAAAATGACATGTAAACAACACCCAACAATGTTACACATTTCTCTATGTATAAAAAAAGATGTAAAGATTTTTTATATTTCTTTAAAGAATAAAGAAAGAATGAACTGATATTATTTTGTATATAGTGAGGTTACTCACATTTAATAAAAGCTTTAGGATCAACTATCCTCAACCATTCTAAATTGATCTTGTAAAACATCAATTAAAGGTCTTTTTATGCAATAAAGTGGCATTGGAAGGTCTTTGGTAATTAAAGGCCTTTTATGCAATAAAATGACATTGTAAGTTCTTTGGTAATTAAAGGTATTTTTACACACTAAAGTGACATTGAAAGGTCTTTGGTATAAAAAATAAAAAATAAACAGACTAATTGTTAGTAAAGTTCATAAATATTAAAAGGCAGAGGACTAATAAAGATAAGGAATCTCACATAAGTATCTATTAAAATTTAGAGGGTCAACTATTCCTACATGTGTAATTTGATGTTAATAAGGATAAGATATCTTACATAAGTAAGACTTAAAACTAAGGGTGAGTGCTAGGCAAGTTGGCATGAGACAGCTAGTTGAGGAACATGATTCGTACGGTGCGGTGAGGAACGTGATCCATACGATACAGATTCATGGGTTAAAATCACATTGGTTTACCATAAACCCTTTTCTCCTGAGGGTTAGGTGGATTGGTAAGTGCTTGTCTAGTTAGGCACTTACCAAGAAGACACCCAAGTACAAACCTCACGGGAAGTCTTTTTGCAAAGGTAATAGTTTGATCTGAATCCTCTAAGTGTGCACTAGACCAATGATGATGGTACGAATCTTGAGCGATCGGTGGTCCCCTTCATGCAAGGTCAAAAATAATGAGGTGAAATTGTTGAAATATTTGAGTTGTCATTGATGTCAAAGGTTGCTTTGGTTGATAGCAATTGTCATTGATGTCAAAGTTTGTTATGGTAGAAAGAAAATCATGATGTGTTGAAGAAAAGTATGCAAAATATGTTAGAATTTCACAATAATAGATATGCAAAGCATTACACAAAATATGAAGAGAAGAGTGGAACTGATTGATTTATCTCTAGGATCAACTCTGTATAAATAGTAGAGTTGATCATTGAGAGTCGTTGGATTACAACAACTCATCAAACCTGATGAAGACACCACTTAGAGTTCTCCTGACACATGGAGGAGTGGAAACTCAAGTGTGTATCCTAGTGAACTTAAGAGAATATTCACTTATTCTAACACCCCCCTTAAGTGATACTAGGGGAGATTCTACAAATGAGTCCCGACAATGAGGCCTGATTAGGTACTCATGTACAACATAGATAGTTGGTGGAAAAAACCCCTATGGGAAAAAACCAACTATCACTTCTTTGTTTTGAAATGATGGTAAAAACCCAGTGGGAAAAGCCACCAATCAAAAGCAAAGAAGTATGAAAGAGGCTTGTCTTCGGATGGCGAAGATTGTCCTCTTTAACAAATAAAATATGAGTCCCGGTAAGAAGGCCTGATTAGGTACTCATGTACAATATAGTGAGAGGTGGAAGACCTCTTTTTCAATGCAGATTGGACACTCCAAGTTTCTCTCGCAACTGAAGGTAACGCGAAGAAGGAAAAGACTTGGTGAAGATGTCTGCAAGTTGATTCTCTGTCGAAATATATTCCAAATGTATATCCCCTTTTTGAATATGTTGCCTGATGAAGTGCATGTGGATCTCAATGTGTTTGGTGCGCTGATGCTCAACTGGATTGCATGCAATATGAATTGTGCTTTGATTGTCACACCATAGAGTTATAGGCACTTCTTGGAAAAAACCAAATTCTTTGAGAATTTGATGAAGCCAAAGGGCTTCTTGACTGGTTATAACTGTTGCTCTGTATTCTACCTCTGTAGAAGATAATGCTACTATCTATTGTTTCTTGCATAACCAGGCTACTGGAGAAGAGCCAAGGCAAAAAACATATCCAGAGGTAGAACATATGTCATCCACTGATCCTGCCCAATCTGAATCTATATAGCCAATGATATCCATGGAGTCTCCTTTATAGATGAGCCCAAAGTTTGTAGTACCCTGCAAATAACGAAGAATTCTTTTAGCTGCTTTCCAATGACTAAAATGAGGGTTATGAGAGAACTTGGATATGAGCCCAACAACATATGAGATATTTGGGCGAGTATGAGTGAGGTATAACAAACTGCCTACAAGTTGATGGTATAGAGTAGCATCACAAGGAGGGGATGAGCAGGAAGTACTGAGATGAATGCCAGATTGAAAGGGGGTAGGAGAAGGTTTGCAATCTGTCATTTGAAACTTCTTAAGGAGATCTTGAGTGTACTTTTGTTGACATAAGGTGATCCCTGCTTTATTTTGTTTTATTTGAATCCCAAGGAAGAAATGAGCTAGACCTAGATCAGCCATTTCAAATTTTTTAGAGAGGGAATATTTTATATTTTGAATGTGAGTGAGGTTACTACCAATGAGAAGGAGGTCATCAACATAAAGAACAAGAATGGTGATATTCCCTTTACTTCTCCAAATGTAAATTGTATTATCAGACTCACAATGAGAAAATCCTATTGAAAGAAGGAAGGAGTCCATATTTTCATACCAAGCTCTAGGGGCTTGTTTGAGGCCATATAGATATTTTTTAAGCCGAAAAACAAGAGAGGAGTCTTGAGTAAAACCAACAGGTTGTTCCATGAATATTTCTTCTTTTAAATTTCCATGTAAGAAGGCACTTTTTACATCCATTTGGTAGACTGGCCATTTATGGGAAGCGACCAGAGCAAGAACCAATCTAACAGAATCCATTTTAGCAACAGGAGCAAAGGTTTATGTATAATCAATACCCTCTATTTGAGAAAAACCTTTGGCTACAAGACGAGCCTTGTGTTTATCTATTTCCCCATTAGGCCCATATTTTGTTTTGAAGATCCACTTACATCGAACTAATTTTCTTCCTTTAGGTAAGGGAACTAACTCCCAAGTATCATTTTTGATCAAGGAAGAAAATTCGTTATCCATGGCATCTTCCCATTCTTTTATACCTGAGGCTTCTTTGAAGGATTGAGGATCAGAAGAAATGGATTGACATACAAGACTAGATCCTGTGGGGTTGGATGATCTGTTAGAAGGAAGATTTTGAATGTAGGGAGTAGCTTCTTTAACAATTGTGCGGGCCCATTTTGGCATAGAAGAGGGAGTTGAAGGAGTTGAAAGACTTTGAGAAGGAGTTACAGGTTCTTCATCTTGATTATCAATAACCAAATTAACTTCAAGGGTTGGCTCTTCATAATATTGAGTTTCCACTATAGGAGAAGGCTCAATGGAGGAAGAGTCCTTTGGAGGTTCTTTTTGAGGGAATGTTTCATCAAATTGGACATTCCTATGAAAGAATACCTCATGAGTTGAGGGATCAAGAAGCCTGTAAGCTTTTAATTCTTCACAATAATCGATAAAGATGAGTTGTCTGCTTTTCTTATCAAGAGCCTTCCTTTTCTTCTTTGGAATGTGAGCCCAAGCAATACATCCAAAAATCTTGAAATTGGAAACATCTGGTTTTAAGCCAGACCATGCTTCTTCAGGGGTTATTTGATCAAGGGCTTTATGAGGTGTGCGATTTTGAATATAATTTGCATAGTTAATAGCCTCTGCCCAAAAAATTTTTGGAAGATCTCTTGAATGGAGCATACAATTAGCCATCTCTTTCAATGTCCGATTTTTCCTTTCTGCAATGCCATTTTGTTGAGGATTATGGGAGACAGAATGTTGATGAATTATACCATGATTAGAAAGAAATATGGAGAATTCATTACTGCAGTATTCCCCCCATTATCAGTACGAATCTTCTTGATTTTGCAAGAAGCCTGATTTTCAACTAAGGCTTTAAATATTTTAAAGTGAGATAACACATCACTTTTATATTTGAGGAAGTAGACCCAGGACCTTCTAGAGAAATCATCAATAAAGGTAAGAGCATACTTTGCTCCTTTAAAGGATGTTTCAAGAAAGGTCATTAAGTCACTATGGATTAATTCTAGAGGAGATGAGGTTTTTAGAGAACTACTCGGATGGAAAGGATCTTGATGTTGCTTTCCAAGAGCGCATCCAGGACAAACCCCATCATAAGAAGAGACTTGGGGTAGTCCTTTAACCATATTATGGGTGCACAAATATTTTAGGTAGTTATAATTAATATGACCAAACCTTTCATGCCATTTTTTACTTTCAAGATTACTATGAGCCACAAAACAGGAGGCTCCTTCTGGATTTTGAAAGCCTTTGAAGTAAAAAATATGAGATTTATGATCAATACTCCCTTTTGCTATAAGAGAATGAGGGAATTGAAGATCTCTTATCTCAACTCCTGTTGGGGAGAAGAGAACAATTTTCTCATTTCCAGAAGTACAAATTTGATAAATGGATAGGAGATTAGTGGCAATGTCTGGAACATAGAGAACATTGTTTATAGAGCCACCATCAATGGTTATATCCCCTTTCCCTTTGACAGGAATGAAGGTGGAGTCCCCTACTTCTATGTTGTGAGTAGAGCTAGAGGAGATAGAAGAGAAAGACTTATCTGAAGCAGACATGTGATGAGTTGCTCCAGAATCTAGGACCCAATAATTAGAGGAATATTTGGAGGTTTTTCCTTGAACATTAAGGGATTTTCCTATTTGCTTATTATTTTCTATCTTTTGATCCTTTATAGCTGCCTCTAGTTGCTGTAATATTTTCCAGCATTTGTTAGCAGAGTGACCATTCTTTTTACAGTGAGTACAGGTAATGGGAGTCTTTTCCTTCTTTTTAAATTTTTCTTTAGAGGAAGTGGAGGCTACTAAGGCTTTTGAAGAAGAGTTTTCATATCTAGCAAGTTTGGTTTCTTCCCTAGTTAATCTATCACAAAATTCTTCTAAAGAGGGCATTTTAAAGGTTGCACCAAGAGCATCTTTAGTGGATATGAAGGTGGTTGCAAATATTTGAAAAACACCATTTAGTTTAGAAAGGATTAGATAAATGCATTCTTCTTCTGTCTTAGTCTTCCCACTGCCTTTATATTGAGTGAGGATTTCTTTGAACTTAGTGAGGAAATCAATAATACTACTAAAATATTCAGGAGATAAAGAAGTTAGTTCGGCTTCTAGTTGCATTGATCTCATCTGATCTACTTTTCCAAACAAGGTTTTTAATTTCTCCCAACTTTCATGAGGAGTTTTGCAATCTGTAATATGAAACCACAAGCTTTCATGAACATTAGTGCTAATAATACCCATAGTTTCGTGCATTTTCCCTTTATGAACAAAGATCTCATATTCTTTATCAAATTCTGGTTGTTTTTCTTCTAATAAATGAGTAAGACCTTTTTGAGAGATGAGATTTAAAATTTTAGGTTTCCAAGTGTGAAAATTATGAGGGGTGAGGGGCTCAATTGAATTCATTTTTGAGGATTTAAAATAATTAATTATCCCCCCTTTAAAACCCAAAAATGATATAGGAAAAAATGAAGCTTGTTCAATAATAGGTAACTCAAATATACCCGCCCTTACGAGAGGGAAACTGTAAGTATAATGAGGCCTATAATTGTTTGCTTTAGAATGCCAAATCCTTTATTGAACACAGTACTCGCCCTTACTTGAGGGAAACTATAAGTATTGTGAACATAAGAAGGGTTTTGGTTTGAAATGCAAGGGGCAACAAGTTAATTTTTCTTCTCAAAACTTGCCCTTACGTGAGGGAGACTATAAGTTGAGAGATTCTAAAAAAACTGTTTGATAAGAAAATATTTGTCAGGCCTTTATACCAAGTTTCCTAATAAACCCGCCCTTACTTGAGGGAGACTATAAGTTTTTAGGATATTGATACATGGAACGTAGACAAAATATTTGAGGGATACGGGTATCAAAGTAATTTTTATATTTCTAAAAAAAAGATATGAAATAAAATTATTTACTTTGAAAGAAAATGTCACTTTAAACAATAAATGGGTTATTTAAACTAAATAGCTTTTTAAAACTTTAATAATGTAAATATATTTATGAATAAAATTATAAATAAAGAAAAAACACAATTTAGAATTTAGTTTATGAAAAAATGAAAAAAACCTTTATTTAGTTTTAAATAACCAATACTATTTATTTTTAAGAAGAATAGCAAATATTTAATATCTATGTGTAATAAAATATGAAGGAGAATTGCATATAAGAGACACCCTTCCCCTTCGACACAAAGAGTGCAAAAAAACTTGCACTCTTAAAACCCCCCCAAAGAATTTTATTATATAAATTTACAATATTCCTTAGTTACGTTTTAGGAGAGCGACAATGATATTTTGAGGCCCGCCAAAACGTAGATATAAGGAAAATGAAACCAAACGATTCGGAGGAATCGAATAGTTTAAAAAAAAATGAAGGAGCGACAGACTTTGGAACAATTTACGGCCCGATACAGCAAGAGCCAAAAAAATAAAACCAAAAATACAGTGATGAAACTGCCGAGGTGACCAAGCAACACCGCAGAAGATGAAAGTCTCATCACAGAGCCGAAAGGGTGGATGTTTAACACCTTCGAAATAGCAACGCTCAATCCTTACTCATATACGTAACGCTGCACGAAAATGATTAGGAAGAAAGAGCCCTAGAAAAATTGAATAATCAACCATATGCTTTAGAAACTCTTGATTTTTTCTTTAAAAAAATAGTCAAATAAAAGACCTATGAATCTGACTTATAATGAAATGTGTTTACACAGAGAAATGTAAAAAAATATTTGCTTCCTTCGAAAAAAGGGAGCACCACTTGGGTGGAAACGTCGTAGAATGCAAATGCAAACGTCGTAGAATGCAAACGCAAACATTGCAGAATGCAATCAAACATGCCAGAGACCTGCAATCAAACGCGTTAGAGACCTGCAGGAGAAGATTTAATCAAAGTAATACCAGATATTAAAAGAATGCAATCAAAATGCGCTAGAGTCCTACAGGAAAAAAATTAAATAAACATCGTCCAAATGGTCGAAGGGCGGAAGCTGTAGCTCGTTGGACGAGTTTTAAACCTGCAATTTAAGACTTTGAAGGAGCACAAGATAGCATTCAAAATCATGAATCAAAAGTATATAAAACGAACTCAGAGAGAGGGCTTTTAAAACCTTTTGAGAGAGCGAGCACCGGGAGAAAGAAAAGGAACTCCAAGAGGAACTGGAGTCACACTGGCAATGGACGGTGAGTTCGCCAGATAGAACGGAAGCAACGAGTGCCAACGAGTGCGCCAACGCGCCAACGTGAGTGGCAGCCATTGTCTAACATCTATAATAGTCGGAGCTCACGTTGAGAGAGCCAGAGAACTAAGAGTGAGGGATAGGTAACGTTTATTTTAATCTATGAAATTCACTCGCAAAAAACAAGGATATAGGTAAATGTTAGAAAATATGAATACGCTAAGAAAGAAAAAATTTAAATAAGAAAATACCGAGGCTTCTTTCCTTTGAAAAGGGAAGGCGAGAAAGAACGCCTTCACACAGGGAAGTAGCTATACTTTCTAAAAATTTTCCTCAAGCACGAATTCAATGTTGATAGAAATAATATGCAGCATATATTAAAAAAATGCTGAAATAGTAAAATAACTTGGATAAAAAAATAGACTAATGCAACTTCGAAGTTAGATAGCCCAAAAAAAATATCCAAGGTAAAAGAATCAGATCCTAGAACCTTCAAGAGAGAATACTTAGCAAAATCTATCCTGCTCTGGTACCATGTTAGAATTTCACAATAATAGATATGCAAAGCATTACACAAAAGATGAAGAGAAGAGTGGAACTGATTGATTTATCTCTAGGATCAACTCTGTATAAATAGTAGAGTTGATCATTGAGAGCCGTTGGATTACAACAACTCATCAAACCTGATGAAGACACCACTTAGAGTTCTCCTGACACATGGAGGAGTGGAAACTCAAGTGTGTATCCTAGTGAACTTAAGAGAATATTCACTTATTCTAACAAAATATAAAGTGTGAACTTTAATATTTAAATATTAGAGTGGGATATATTAAAGTAAAGGTTAAATATTTAAATCAATGATTTAAATATTTTATATGAAGTGAAAGGTTGAGATTATAAGCTGATGTCTTAAAAGTGCCACATGAAGAAGAGTATATATATGGGATTGAAGTGTACTAAAAAATGTCAGAGTGGATGAGAAAATTGCTATGATGTTTGTCGTCTGGGAGTGTCTCCTTTGATGCCAATCATGAGTGTCATTCATCACTGTTTATGAGCTTCCTTGTTTATTGTTCGTGGGTGTCATTGTTCATTAGTCTTTCGCAGCCATCGTGTATGTCATTCATTGATGTTTTGTGAGCTTTTCGTTTGCCATTCATGAGTCTTTTTGTTCACTATTTATGAGTCTTTTCGTTCACAGTTCATGGGTGTCATTGTTTATTGTTCTATAGCGATCTCCATTGATGTTTGTGGAAGTCATCATTCGCTTCCATAGTAAGTACATTTCATTGAGTTGTGTGAAAGAATTTTGTGAGTCATTTGTTGAGTTGTGTGAAAGAATTGTGTGATTCATTTATTGAATTGTGTGAAAGAATTCTATGAATTCATTCGTTGAGTTGTATGTAATATTTCTGTGAGTCATACATTGAGTTGTGTGGAAGATTTTTATGATTCATTCGTTTAGGTCTGTGTAAGTCACCTGCTGCCATTCAAAAAGAAGTTTGTGTTGTGAGGATTACTTATTGCTAGTCAAAATAATTATGTGTGGTTATTTGTTGCCATTTGAAGAGGAGTATTTTGTTGCCATTTGGGAGAGCTTTTTAGTGTCATCTATGAGGATTATGAATTATCATTTGTGAATATATTTTGCTATTTCTATTGAGATTCCATTGTCACATGTTAAAGAAATTTTTTCATCCCATTCTGAAAGAGTTTTTGTTGTTGGTAAAAATTTTAATTTGTTGCTACTATCCATAGAATTCATTATTGTCATTTCAGGAAGTTCTGCGCTGGGTGCATACATTGTTCCACACCATTGGAAACCATTGACATCTGAGGAGTATTTTCAGTTCGTGACAGAGTAGAAGAGAGATAGTGAAGTTGTTAGGGTTATGAAAACGTGCCAAGGAAGACTTAGAAAAGCCTTGCAAAAAAGATGTTATGTTTGCATGTTTGGAAGAGTGAGAGAAAATAGTTAGGGTTGAGTGCTTCATTACTACAAGCCAGATTTCATATAATAAATCTATCAGTGAAGAGCAGATTGGAAGTGTAGATCAATCGTGGAAAGTTTTAGGTTGTTGCTTGGAAATTATTACTACGTAAAATGAGTTGGAAGACAAGGAAGGACATCACGATAAAGAGATTATTGGCTGATGTATTTACCTCAATTCCATGGTGTTGACGATTCCTCTCAACGAGTAGTGTATCCACAACGGTTGGCATTGCATTGGTAATACTTGGAGAAGAGAGACCTAGGTTCGAGTCTCATGCATGATTTATTTTTTATGTGTGATAGATAAAGTTTTCAAGGAAGAGATTGTGTGTTTGACATTGGTAGCCAAAAGGTACATTCTGATGATTTTTCTATTGTGGAGTAATTAAATATTGATTGACCTTATAGTGGGAGATATAAGTAGATATTGTGTATTTCAAGATTAGATTTTCATGTATTGTTTTCATGAAAGGATAAGTGAGGTATCATGAATGTATTTTGATTTGAGATTATCATAGAGAAGCAAAAATGGAAATATGAGAGCAAGGGTTTGAGAGCAAATTGGTGCATTGACTTTGAGTGAAATTTGAGAGTAAACTTGCAAGTGTTATAGACCAGTTTTGTAAAGTAAATCTTTGATGTGCATTAGTGGTGAATGAAATTAGGAATATATGTGAAATATTTGAGTATGTATACGCAGTGTGTGTATGCAATAATTGGAATGTTATAAGCATATTTGAGTGGAGTTATGAGCATATTTGAGCAGAGTTATGAACAAAATTGAGCATGTGTTATGAACATATTTGAGCAGGTGTTATGAATAGATTTGAGCAGATTTTGTAAGCAGATTAGAGCAAAGGGGATTGAGGTCTCTTGTGGATAGAGGTCCACAAACCAAAATAAAGCAGATTGGTGTCTCCTATGGATAGAGGTCCACAAAATTGACAATAGGGAATTGAGATATTTTTTGGGTTGGTGCCCATAAAATTTGTAATAGGGAATTAGTTCCCAAGAGATTTGTTGAGAAAATTTATAAGAAATATTTTCTTCGTGGACGTAGCCCACATTGGGTGAACCATGTTAAATCTATGTCTCTCATGTGTGTGATGATTTGTGCATTGTTTCATTTACTACATTGATATTATTGTTGTTATCATTTGGAAATAAAAGTAAAAGTTTTGATCTTATATTGTTCACCCCCCTCTCAGTATAATCTTGTGTTCTTCAGGAATAGGTTTTGTGGGAGAAGGCAGCCCCTGCACTTATCAATTACTAAAAATAGTGTGGTTATGACCAACTCTCCAATGTAACCAACAAAACAAAATAAAAAAGGTAAAACTTAAAACTTATATTTTCAAAATTATTATCATCCCATTGATAAAAATTTAAATAAGTAAAAGGATTTATAAATCATTTAAATATTCAATTATCATTAAATTATGATAAACATTAACCCTATTAACTTAGAAAAACCAAATATTAAAATGAAGCAAAATTCCATTTTAAAAATCTAATTAAAATCAAACAAACATCTATTAACTTATTGAACCTTTATACATTCTAAATATGAGATAAACCATCAAACAAGTGTTATTTGCTTGAATTAAACTTTAATATTATCACAATAGTTTATGATATTGAAAACCAAATATTAAAATGAAGCAAAATTTCATTTTAAAAATATAATTAAAATCAAACAAACATCTATTAACTTATTGAACCTTTATACATTTTAAATATGAGGCAAACCATCAACAAGTGTTATTTGTTTGAATTAAACTTTAATATTATCACGATATTTTATGATTTTGTTAGTATCCTATGATAAATAAAACTAAATATTGAAGCCAACCAAATCAAACATCTATATACATTCTAAATATGAGGTAAACCATCAAACAAGTGTTATTTGTTTGAATTAAACTTTAATATTATCACGATAGTTTATGATTTTGTTACTATATTTTTTATCCATTATTTTTACGCAACCAAGTATCCTATGACAAATAAAACTAAATATTGAAGCCAACCAAATCAAGCATCTATAAAATTCGTTGTATAGTTTAAGTTGAACATTATTAAAAATTATACTCCTCATGTCAAGTAAACCATTCACAAGTGTTACTTGTTTGAATTAAATTTTAGTATAATCAAACATAAATAATTAATTAATAATTTTTTAAAATTAGATATATAGTATTGAAAGAGGTTTTATTAGTGATTTTTTTAATTTAGTGAAAATCCCCTTGGTCTTGACCACACCAACATTATCATCGTGCTTGACTCTGATCGCACCAGCATTATCATTGTGCCCTAATCTGATCGCATCATTATGCTCGACCTTGATCGCACCAACATTATCAACTAGATTTTGGGTACCTAATGTGCGTTTGGTAGGGTGGAGATTCGAATCAAGGACCTCCCTTGGAGTATTGCCCTACCCTCTCCAACTCACCTATACAACACATGGGTAGAGGTCTTATTAGTGTTATATATAAAAAAATTATAATACCTTCATTATTGTTTATGTATTATTTTATAAGGTTCTAACCTATATCTCCAAAAGTTTAATTGATCAAGATGGATCAAATTCCATGTGATATGATTAAAAAATAATTGTAATCTACCTTACTTAATAAATTTTGAAGAATTTTACACTCAAGTTTAGATCCTAGATTTTTTAGGTTTTATATTAGTTATCTAATGTTTTTAAAATAAACATGAATTAATTTTTATGAATATTTTTTTATTAATTATATAAGATTGAAATAGTTATATTTGTATTATATTAGGATAATTTATAATTATTTATATAGAACTAAAATAATTTTTCTATATTATATTATGTTTTTAAATTGATTATATGGAATTGAAACAAGACCTTATAGTAGAAATTTTGTGAGCCAAAACATTTTATTAGTTGGACCTAAATTTGTTTGGGAATGTTGGGATTTAAACTAACTCATTTTCAATTTGTATGTGGTTATTTGTATTTGAATCTAGATCTCTATAAAAGTATAGAGTTTGTCCATGAGATTCAGGTTTATAATGGAAAGTTTTTTTTATTTATTGAGTAAATACTTCTTATACATATACATATCTGTCGTGGGGATTGAACTCAGGTCATATTACCGATAATGCAGGTGGCGTCCTTGCCGGTAGACCACATCACAAGTTTATGGTTTATAATGCAAGTTTCTTATTTTTTTAATCATTATTCCAAACCTATTGGTAAATTTTATAATTTTTTTAAAATTTGGTTTATAATATTTAAATATATCTCATTTGCACTACATCATACACAATGGTATTACAATTAATAATTATGCATATGCCACCTAACAAAATTTATGCCATTAGATACTTTTATGACTTTATATATATAAACTATTCTATTGCACCATCACCACAAAGTGGTACTACATCAAGTTGACTATTTTAAGCATGTGACTTTTTAAATATTATTAATTTAAAAAGATCCATTTTCATTAATTTAAAGATAGATATGAGTTATAAGAACTCATAAAGCACATATAATTTCAAAGAAGATGCCAAGAACATCATCTTGATGACTTTCATCCCAATACGTACTTCAAGATTGTCAAAGATTTTAATATATGTAATCTTTATAAGCCTACCATATCTTACAACAACTACTAATGTGGCACAATTTACACTTATAAATCGTTAGAATGAAAATTTTTCATAAAAAAAGTATTTTTTTGTCACAAAGAACCTTATGATATTTTCATTGGATTGCATTGATACTAAGTCATTTTTTAAAATGAATAGTATCGAATGTTGGCATCTTCATTTTCCATGGCATTAACATTATTTAAGGTATTTGTGCATCTTGAGGGTCCATATAAATTATAACTATTATAAAATTAATAAAAATAAAAAATGTTATTTTTTTTTTATTTGTGGAAAACATCCCAAAAGGGATGTCACTTTCGAGTAAGACCCAATGAGGCAGGGGTATCCATTCCGCCAAAAATTCCGAGGACTCGGACCTGACCTACGACCTTTGACATACTCAAGGAGCAAACAAACACACAAAACCAATTTAAAAATAAGTAAATTACAACAAAAATAATAAAATAAAATAAAAAACATGGTCCTTGAGTGTGTCAAAAACAAAAGCACAACCAAACATTCACAATAAGATAAAATAAACCATAACACAAACCACATAGAAAAACACAAGAACCACATAACAAAACACAAACAAGACAAAAACAACATAACGCTACAAAGACATAACCCAAAAAAACATGAAAAATAAACACAACCAAAACCTAAAAAATAAAAAAAAATAAAATAAAAATAAAAATAAAAAACAACCAACAACAAAAAATAAAAAAAAACAAAAAACATAGAAAACACTCACACATAAAAACACGAAATAACACAAAAAAAGAGAAAACCAAGAACAAGAATGAAAAAACACAAGAACAATAACAAAAAACATAAAAAAAAAAAAACAAAACAACAAAAACACAAGAACACCAAAAAACAACACAAAGAACACAAAAACAAAACAAAACAAAAGAACCCACCCACCTTAAAAAACTAAAAAAAAAAAAAAAATTGAACAAAACAATGACCTATCTAGACCAGAAGACTATTAAGGCAAGAATCAACAGAGGAAACAAAATAAAGAATAGAATGACCTAGGGAACTAAAAAAAAACTGAATGAACCAAAGAGAAGCAAAAAAAAAAAAAACAAGAAGAAACTAGGTACTTTCAGAACTAGAGCCATCCAAAGAAATGATAGAAGAGCTTCCCTAATTTGAGAAGCCCACCATATAGGAGAGTGGCCATAACAAGTAAGATCACTTTTGTCCAAAGCCCAATTAGCTAAAGCATCAACACTCTTGTTTTGATCTCTGACCACATGATTGTAATCAACTTTCAAAAATCTCATCCGGATTAACTGAATCTTCTCAATAATTCTTTTTATTCTCCAATCCACCTTATGATTATTAGGAGGAGTCTTCAAGAGATTAATAATAAGTTGAGAGTCAGACTCAACTAACACCTTTTCCCATCCAACCTTAGTAGCCTTTTGAAGGCCTCTGAGGATACCATACCCCTTAGCAAGGTTATTGGAAAGAATACCCAAATTCTTAGCAAAAGTAAAAACCAGTGAGCCATATGAAAGTCTACAAATTACTCCCACACTGGCTTTTCCAGGGTTCCCTCGAGAGGCTCCATTAGTATTGAATTTTCCAAAATCCTTAGGAGGAGGTTGCCAATTTCTAGTCCTATCCATCTTACTAATACTCACATTCCCTTTAAGTTGGTTGCCCTTAGAAGATTTAATATTTAATATTTGCATCACTTGATCCCATATTTGGTGGTAGTTTTGGGGGTGATTAAGGAGTTGATGGAATGATTCAACTAAGTTGGCTATGGTATTTTTCCAAATATAGTGAATATCATTCCTATCTTGATTAAAAATTTGATTGTTCCTTTCATTCCAAATATTCCAAAGAAGAATGGTAGAACCCATCCAAACTAATTGCCTAATAAAATGATCAACACCCTCTTGATTAGGCCAATCCCTCCAAAGTTGTTCAAAAGTAAAAAAACTGGACCACTATAAGCCAAGTAAAGTGGCCATTCTCCTCCATAGATCAGAGGCTAAAGTACACTCAATAAAAATATGGTTGATATTTTCTACATTCTCTTCACACATTTCACATCTAAAAGGGCCATGAAAACCACACTTCATAAGTTGTTCACCAGTAAGCACCCTACGATGCAATAAAAGCCAATTAAAGAACCTCACCTTAGGCCAAAGCTTTTGAGCCCACAATCGAGAAAAGATGTTAGAAGAATGGTTGGGATTATTATGGCATAAGGTCAAATAACCTTAAGCAACTGAATACTCACCCTTAGTAGTGTTCTTCCATCCAAAACAATATTTTTCATGGGACTAAGAGAGGGATCTCATATGAAGGATGCCTTGGATATCTTGTATTTGCCTTTTTGGGATTTGAATAGGCCAGTCCTCAATAGGGATCCAATATCTACCAACCTTTGAATTACCAATATGGTACCGACAGTAATTAGCCACCTTTATCCAATTAGCTCGATGAAGCTCCTCCATCCAATGCCTCCAATCGAGAAACTGAGTTATCAAAGGCTTGTGACCATCCCAAGAATCTGTCCAAAAATTTGCACGCTGACCATTATGAATGATCCAAAATAATTTTTTCTTTATCAAATCCTCACCAGTCTTAAGAACTGCTAAAATGGGAGAACCTTTGGTAGGAATTTGATAGCGAACAAGGTCTTCAGGAATTTTGTTCTCAGCATATTTAGCACAGAGATTATTAGCCCAAAGAGCATTGGGGTTATGCAACATCCTCAAATATAATTTAGCAGCTAAAGCTTTGTTTTTATTAATTGAATACCGGAATCCTAACCCCCCTTCACTCTTAGGAAGACATAAAGTATCTCATTTCACCAAGGCCCATTTTCTTTTCTCCTTAGTACCACTCCAAAGTAAACGATGACTGATTTGATCCAATTCTCAAAGAACAACCTTTGGGATATTCAAAATGAAAGAAACATAAATAGGAATAGCTTGAAGTACTGATTTTACCAAGGTGATTCTACCCCCATAAGAAAGCCACTTGTTGGTCCACTTTCCAATTTTCTTCTTGAATTTGTCCAACAACCAATTCCAATATTTATTTTTTTGCCTTTGAATATTTATGGGAATACCTAAATAAGTGATTAGAAGAGAGGTCTTCTTATATCTTAATTTATCCAAGACCATGGACTCCTGTCTAGCAGAGCAATGAAAGAAAATAACTTTAGATTTGTCTTCATTGATCAACTGCCCAGTAGCCTTAGAAAAATAGCTAATGATCTGCTTAATATTAGAAGCTTCCTTAACTGTAGCTTTACCTAAAAGAGTAGAGTCATCCACAAATTGAAGATGAGAGAAAGATCTATCCCCATGAGCAATGGTAACTCCCTCAAGGGTTTTGTTTTCTCTCTTTTTGGTTATAGTCCTACCCAAGCATTTAGCAATAATGATGAATAAATAAGGGGATAGCGAGTCACCTTGCCTAATACCTTTGGAAGTTGGGAAAGACTAAGAAGGCCTGCCATTGATAAGAACTAAGTAGGAAATTTAAGAGATACATCCCATAATCCAATCCATCCAATCCGTAGAGAAACCAAATTGCCTCAAAACTTTAATAAGGAAGTGCCAATCCACTCTGTCATAAGCTTTGGATAAGTCTAACCGAATGAACATGGAAGGAGAATTTTGCATATCCATGGAATGGATGGCTTCCTGAGCAAGAACTATCTCATCTACTATTTGACGTCCTTCCACATAACCCCTTGCTCTGGGGAAATAATATTATGCAAAGGATGCTTCAACCTTTCTTCCATGATTTTAGTAATGATTTTGAGAAGAACATTACATAAAGCAATAGGTCCAAAAGCTGAGATATGATCAACCTCTTGAGCTTTTGGAACAAGAGTAATATAAGTTTTATTGATAACCTTAAAAATTTCTTTGGCTTTCCTAGATTCTTCCACGACCTCTAATAAATCAACATGAAGGATATCCCAGAACTCTTGGTAGAACTCAATGGGAAAACCATCAAGACCTGGGTTTTTCCATTTTTGCATTTTAAAAACTACTTGTTGAAGCTCATTGATAGTAAGAGGAGCAGTAAAAATAGAGTTCTCCTTAGAAGTGATAAGATAAGGGATTGCCTGAAGAACATTTTGTTGTTGTAGACACCAAAACAACACCAATCCGATTACGTGACAGTGCTTTGGTTATGTCCCGTTTGCTTTCTTCTGGCCGTGATATCATGACATGTTGTGATATCGTGACATGTCGCGATATCGCGACCATTTCTCCTTCGGGCCCCTTTCTTTTGTTTATGTCGCGATATCGTGACATGTCGCGATATCGTGACCATTTTGCCTTCGGGCCCCTTTCTTTTGTTTATGTCGCGATATCACGACGTCGCGATATCACGACCATTCCGCCTTCGGGCCCCTTTCTTTTGTTTATGTCGCGATGTCACGATATCGCGATATCGCGACCATTCTGCCTTCAGCCCCCTTTCTTTTGTTTATGTCGTGATATCGTGACCATTCCACCTTCGGGCCCCTTTCTTTTGTTTATGTCGCGATATCGTGACGTTGCGATATCGCGACCATTTCGCCTTCGGGCCCCTTTCTTTTGTTTATGTCACGATATCGTGATATCGTGACCATTCTGCATTCAGGCCCCTTTCTTTTGTTTATGTCGTGATATCGCGACAAACTCTTGCCTTTGCGCCTGGGTAAACATTAAACAATTAAAGGTGGACTTTAAACATAAACAAATAAAGGTGGACTTTAAACAAATGAAAGTGGAATTTTAAACAAATGAAAGTGGACTTTAAACAAACAAAAGTGCACACTAGAGAAACAAAAGCGGACATTAAACAAATAAAGGTGGGCATTAAACAAATGGTAGTGGAAGTCAGTCAATTACTGCTCCCTGCCTGCATGCGCACGAGTGGACGACCAGCGAACTGTCATGCAGACCAGCATGGGCAAGCCAGACAGGAAGAATTTCCCCCATCACGCACTAGCATAAACACCAAATGGCATCCTTGCATGCCCATAAAAACTGCATCCTGGGAATTCTATAAATTGTAGAGTTCTCTCACCAAAAAAAAAAAAAAAGGAAGGAAGAAACGTTTGGAGCAGCGAAGCCCTGCCCGTTTATCGCCAGACGCTCTGCCTTCGATTCACTTCTACCGCATCCGTGATATCTTTTGCAAGGGAGGTCATTGGGTGTTTATGGAGAACGTGAATCCGGATCCATGGATCCATCAATTTCTCGACAAAGCTTATCATTATGTTTTTATTTCTTTTGCATTATGATTTCGGTTTTTATTTCTTTTGCATAATAATAGCACCGGGATCTTTTGCGTTATGACTTCAGGATCTTCTGCAATCTGTTGTTTTAATCAATATTTTATATGCATCTTTCATTAATTTTAGAGAACAAACGTTTCCTATTTGCAACAGGTGCTACTAACGCCCTTGTTGTTTCTTTGATCGTAGGAGGAGCAACAAAGGTTGAGGATTCATCAACGCAAGCGACGACAACACTTTGGCCCGCACATTTCAAATGTGGGCACGCGAAAGAAGGAAGATTGAGCCATGATAATAGCATCGGGATATTTTGCGTTATGATTTTGGGATTTGCTGCAATCTTTTGTTTTAATCAATCTTTTATATGCATCTTTCATTAATTTTAGAGAACAAACGTTTCCTATTTGCAACAGGTGCTACTAACGCCCTTGTTGTTTCTTTGATCACAGGAGGAGTAGCAAAGGTTGAGAATTCATCAACGCAAGTGGCAGAAACACTTTGGCCTGCCCATTTCAAATGTGGGCACGTGGAAGAAGGAAGACTGAGTCATGATTGTAACCAAAATTCATTTAACGCTCCTAGCCCCTGAAAAGGGAGGAGGCATATTTGTAACTGAGATTAAGAGAGTTAAATAAAAGGGTTGTGCTTTCTCCATTTTCTTTTATCTCCGTTCGATTCGTCTCTTTCATTTCATGCATTTCACATTTTAGGATTTAAGCGTGTTTGATTTTGAATACATCGCAATTAGTATTTCTTTCGTCTAGAATCTCGTGCTTTCAATGGCGATCACGGTGGGACCCTGTCCCCTGCATTTTTGAGATCAAGAAATTGATTGAAATTTATGTTTTTGTGCTTGCAGGTACCGTGCCGAGAATCAAAAATAGCCGATTTGGGCGAAAAAAAAAAGGATGTACCGGGCCGAGAATCAGAAACAGCTGATTTGGGAGGAAAAGACAACCAATTTGGGTGGAAAAGAGGTAACGGTTTCTAACTGTCCCTATCATTTTTTGCTATGATATTTTTGTTTTCTGTCATGTTTGCCTTCTTAGGGAAAGAGGTTGCTGCCTATTTCATTTTTAAATAAAAAGAACCACACACACTTCACATGGTAAAATTAAACCAAGGAGCTGGTTGTAAAACCCCAGCCCTTGATCAAGACCAACAGTGGATTTCATCACCACCTTGGCTTTATTTTGCATCCATTACCTCGATTGTCACTGTTGCTCGACGTAAATCCTGATGAAAGCTGATCGAGTGTCGTTGGGGTGATTCCTAACGCGCGAGGATAAGTCTTCTATGGTAGGTGTCATAAATAGGACAATCCCCCTTCCGTATCGCCTATGTTCCACGTATCATCTGCTCTCACGTACCTATAGTCTCCCTCACGTAAGGGCGGGTATATAGAGAGGTTGGTATATCGGTCCGACAATGGTATATTGAAGGGGCGACCATTTTGGGAGTCATAAGAGCCTTCATAATTGCATTTAAACGGTTTTCATAAAAAGCTTTCAAAAAAAAAACAAACAACAAAACACACTAAAACCAGTCTAGGACACACCATTAATCTTTAAAAGAGATAATCATTGCTGTGTGTGTATGTTCTTTTCTGCTTAGTGTAACAAAATCATAAACAAAAGATAAAAATCCACGCATTTTGTCACTCGATCCAAAAGCTCCAAGGATTCCCGCAATCGCTTGGTCACTCCAAAATGCCCCAAAGGTGTCCATGAACCATTTGGTCAACCCAAAAGCACCCCAAAGGTGCCCATAAGTGATGCAAGAACATCCCACAAAATATGGGAAATCTTATATTTTTCCCTAAATTTTAGTGCATCTTGTCGGGGTCATAACTTCTCAACCGTAGCTCCGATTGACGTGAAATTTTACAGGGAGTTAGTTGGGATAATTTTAAACAAATATAATTCCTTGGAATTCTATTTGTCCAAAAAATTCAGTTTTCGAGGCCAAATTCCATCATCTAGTGCCTCGAAATTAGGTTTTAAATTTGATAACCTAATTTTTTATGCTTTTTGAGTTAGGACTTGAAACTTCATTTTTGGCTTGTCTATTGTAAGAAGGATGTGCACCCCAATTTTGGGCCCCATCTGACTCATTTCAATTTTAGGTTTTTTTTTTTTTAGAAAGCATCTACGCACTTTGTAGAGAGGCAACACAATGGTATTCACCCGTAGCCAAGCCCACTCACGGGCGGATGCTATGGAGAATGATCAAGGGGGCACAAGTCGTCTCTGCTACAGCTCCAAGGACTTGGTTATTCCACCTTGGCGGCCAGATACACACAACAACCCACTTTGTGCCTTGATGGAATGAGACTATAGGGGCACACCCACACAACATAGCCCCTTTCGGAAAGATTCCATACACGTGGCACTTACTATAGATGGGAGAGATCCCATAAATACCCAAAACATACCATTCCAAGAAGGGTACATCCGTAGGAAGCCTCCCTTAGAAGCTTGTTATGAGTGGTCACCATGCAATGAAGCGCCTGAACGACAGGGGGTCTATCAGGAGGACCCACATGATTACACCGTCCCCCATTTACCCCCTATTGTTGTCAAAAATACAAGAACCAATCCAGAGCACAAGGCTCATCAGGCGGGGCAAGCCAACTCTGCCCACCCCTTTCTCACCTATGAACGGGAGCACGAGGAAGACCCTTACCTTCCTCAAGAATAATATATAGCGTGGGAACAATGCATTTTCGCACCAGCTAGGTATCAGGGCCACCCACTAAGGCCAGAGCCTCAAGTAAATGCCACCAATATTGACAGAGGGAAGCGCCACATAGAAGTCCCGGATCCTCAAAACTGAGACAGATACATCAGAGAGGAAACTAGGCCTCCTAGGATCAAAACGATAGAGTAAATTGACTTATCATTTGCTAGACATGCCGCCCGCCAAGCACGGATCAAGCAGCTTGAGCAGGATCAATAGCAGCTAGAACAATTATATCACCTTAATAAAGAGCACATTCGGTGCCAAACAAATGAGCTGCTCTGCACCACTGTGCATGAAAAGGTTCAGACCCCCTAAACATAGAGGGCGGAAAAGTATGAGAGACACAACCCCATAGTGCACGATAGGTCTCCAAGACCTCGCCAAGAGGTCCCTCTAAGACACTTAAGATATGAGCGGGAGACCACCCCCAAGAACTACGATGGGTACCCTTCGCGGGCGCCCATACCTGTTCATCAAGCTCTCTCAGTAACTCCTTGAGAAGCTTATGATAAATATGAACAAGAGGAAGAGTGAGCCGAAACGCCCTATGAAGGCAGAGGAGGTGCTATCCGGCCACCCCTCTATAAGCCCCCAGTTACCCGTAACACACAACAGGAACAAGTTACGGAAGAGGAGATTAAGTCCTCCACTACATACAAAGCACTCTTGGAGCGTTTAGAGTCGGTAGAAACTAAAACTTCAGGGCCCCAAAATCCCACGTTACACCAACTCTGCAGTCATCCGGTGCATCCGTCAGTGCCCGCACCGCCTTACCTCGAACATTTCAAGTTGCCTCAGCTGGCAGTATTTAAGGGCGAAGAAGATGCTCAAGAGCATGTGACAAGATTCCTGAGCCAATGCTTTGGCATTCAGGATAATGATGCGTTGTTGCTTAGGAAATTCATAACCACATTCACGGGCCCTACCTCGAATTGGTTCACACAGTTACCAAAGCACAACATCAATAACCTAGACCAATTAGTGGATGCGTTCCTTGAATGCTTTGCCTTCAGCACCAAGAAGAAGGCATCACTGAGTGATCTGGCCAGCCCCAGACAATATGATGAGGAGACAATGGCGGCCTACGGGAATCGATGGAGGACTCTACTTTCCAAGCTACCTTACTTTCCCCCTATGTCTGACCTCACACAGATGTTTGCACAAAGTTGCTTGAAATTGATCTCTGGGCTATTGTAGCTGCAGGAATATGCCACTTTAGAAGAAGCTCTGGCGCAAGCCAGAATTATCGAAGAGATCAAAATAGGGGAGGAAGCAATCACCAAACCTAAAAAGAAAGAGTGGAACAAAAACACCAAGACAGGGACTACGCAACAAAAACCCGCTGAGGTTAATCAAGTTGCTATAAATGTCCCCAAGCCTGCACAAGAAGTAGAGCCTCAAAAGGCTAATTATCAGGCGGTGCCTCACAATAACTACGAGAAAGATAATAAAAAATAGGATCACAATCAACAACATCGCCCTAGGAAAAAATTTACACCCTACACCGAGTCCAGGGAATCTTTGTTTGACCGTTTGTCAGCGGCAAACTTGATTAATCTGCCAGAGATTCAAACAATCGATCCTAATATGCCCAAGCCTAAGGGCTACAGAGAGGATCTTTACTGTAGATTCCACAGAAGGAAAGGGCATAACCTTAACGTCTGTTGGACGTTCAAAGGTTTAGTGCAAGACCTCATTGACAATAATACATTGGTAGTAGATAACCCCATCGCACCCAACAACCAACAAATGGGTGTTTTCAAAGATCCTTTACCCGCACATGATGCACAAGAAAAACCTATTCATGTCAACGAAGTGCAACAAAATTGCCCCATGGAGGGGTATGTTGGGATGATCAGCATTGTGACAAGGAACAAGATACACTCAGGGGCTACCCCTGTGACATCCACAAGAGAAGTTCCACCCATGTCACAACCTCAAGTGAATCTTGCACAACTTCCCCCGCCTAGACCAGTGGCCATGATTTGCACTAGACTTACTCAAAGTCTACGGACCACGTCAGCTAGGCTCTCCATTTATGAGCTTATTCAACAATCGATGCCCCATCGGGAAGCTCTCATGGAGATATTAAATGCAATTGAGCTGCAACCCCACGAAGCGGATTCGTTCAACAATTTTGTGGGGCATGTAAAACAATGTACCGAACTAGTCATCACCTTTAGGGAAGATGAATTAAAAATGGTGACTAGGGATGTAGCGGATCCACCCCTGCACATTATTGCGCGAGTCAACGAGACTCCATATAAGCGAGTGTTGGTAGACACTGGTTCGTCCAGTAACATTATTACAACCGCTGCACTGAAACATTTGAAGCTACTA
Source organism: Wollemia nobilis (assembly GCA_028583015.1). NCBI lineage: Eukaryota > Viridiplantae > Streptophyta > Pinopsida > Araucariales > Araucariaceae > Wollemia > Wollemia nobilis. The sequence continues at coordinate 4,474,110 of JAQPPZ010015863.1, read as the reverse complement.
GCCTATCACATTGTACCTTCCACTTATGCCCTTCAAGCATTCAATGATGCGATATGCTCGACAGTGGGCACAATTGTCCTGCCCATACAAGTGGGACAAAAGACCATTCATATGTTGTGCCACATTTTAGAAGGTGAGATGGCATACAACATATTGCTAGGGCAACCATGGATCAGGGACATGAAGTGTGTCTCTTCGATAGATCACTAGTGTCTGAAGTATGCATTTGAAGGAGAAGTACATGTAGTCCTGATGGACTTAGAACCCTTCAAATATTGTAATACAGTGTAACTGATGCCGCAAACAACCCTCCCATCGACGCACTTGGATTTCTAGTTAAATCCATCTAGACAAGGTTGATGCCACGAGCACCACTGGTGACTAATCCATCAAAACCCCAGACAGGTGCATCTTCATCATCTGCTCCTTCATTACCAACACCACCTGTCATGGCTAAACAGAAGGACAAAGGGAAACAAATCATGGAAGAATCTAAACCCCTAGAAGAGGTGTTGCCAACGATATCAACTATCTCAATAGAGGAGATACCTAGCACAGTGGAAGCTAAGGCTCATAATCCACCCAACATGGAATGGAATCAGGAAGGCCTTCCATTCCCTCCTCAATCATCAACAATTACTGTTTAAATGGCCAGTACGGGCCTGGGGGAGTATCTAGTGCAGAATGTTGTAGCAATGCCCGTGCTAGAATCAGTGCAAGACATGGGGAGACCTCGCCTTCCCATAGGGACAGTTGTTCCTTTAGGTTACCCACCAAACCAGAGTAATTTTGTGTATAGGGGCCTTGATCATGGTGTCAAACCATGCAAGCAAAAGGACGAGGACGAAGAGCCTTTTGTCAAAAATTTCAATTATCTGTCGAACCCGGACTTCGCTCTGAGATATCTCGGCCAATGCAATTGGCACGGATACGAGTTAGGTAGGTATGAACAAGGAGTGCGTGTTTTGTGCCAACCAAGATACCAAATGCCTTATGACAAGTCAGGAGTAGGGTTTAATCACCCTTTGCACCTCGACATCTTGGTCAAAAACATGCAAGGCCTAGGGATAGGCAACAAGGATGGGTTGGCATCAGATCCATATGCCAATCCAAAAACAACTTATACATTGGGGGATTATTTCCCATTACAAACAAACAACCTTGTTGACCTCAACAACACTTTCCCTTCGGCTGAACAAGGAGAAACCTCACGGACTCACCCACAAGGGGAAGATGGACAAGACCAAGAAGGGTCTTTCGAAGATGAGTCAGAGTACGATCGTTCTCACGAATATCCAATGAATGATGATCAAGAAAGCTTCCTGACGATGTTCCCATTGACTGCTCCAGTTGAGCACATGCCATTTCAAGATGACATGTTTGAACATTTGCACATGGGTCCAAGACATAGGTGGCACCTCAACCCGATGCAGTTATAGCAATTACTACACCCACCACTCCAGGTACATAGTGAGCATTTTTTTCCTAGAGACCCTATCAAACCATCAATGCCTAGGGCAGACCCTGTTTGCGTGTCAGCACATAGGGCTGATCCCTTTGTGCCAGTGCCTACAGAACTAGACCCAACGCATCTAGAGCATCCCAAATGTCAGAGTTATCACATCTGTGGTAATGGAGGTTACCCTCATTTCATCAACATGATCTCCATTGACTTGACCGCCCCCATACATGATCCAACCAATCCCACACGATCATTGCATCTAGACATAGAGGCTATAGATTGGGATCGCGCTGACACACCACCGTCCCCATCAGAGTATTGGCCTTGCGGTGGGATGTTTCATTTCACTCCAAGACAGAGTCAGGATGTCTTTCATGCTGAATAGGAACTTGACGTTCCTAATGATGATCTTAATTTACCAAACGATATCCATCTGATCCCCATTCCACATCAGTTAGAAGACAAATCCCACATGTCGGTGGAAGCAATGACTGATGTAGACATAGGCATAGATCCAATGAATCCATAGATTCTCAAGCTAGGGGTAAGTCTTTCCCCCGAAGAACAATCTGATTATGTTGCCCTTCTTAAAGAAAATAAGGAGGTTTTTGCATGGTCATACAAGGATATGTCGGGACTAGACCCACAGCTAGTCACGCATAATTTAACGCTTGATCCGACAATTAAGCCAGTAAAGCAAAAACTACGTAAGATGCACCCAACAGTGGCCTTAATGGTAAAATATGAGTTACAAATTTTTTTGGATGCCCAGTTTTTTATCTGTGTGGATTATCATCCATGGTTGTCTAACATGGTTCCTGTCAAGAAGCCCGACGGGAGGATTCGCATATGCACTAATTTTCGTGATCTTAACAAAGCGAGTCCTAAGGATGATTTTCCCTTGCCAAGCATCGACACATTGGTAGATGCCACAACGGGCCACAAAATGCTTTCCCTTATGGATAGTTTCTTAGGATACAATCAGATTCGTATCAATCTCGAGGACTAACTAAAAATGGCATTCATAATGCCTTGGAGGACATTTTGCTATAAGGTCATGCCTTTTGGCCTTAAAAATGTTGGTGCCACTTACCAATGTGCCATGACGTACATCTTTCACAATTACATGCACAAGACTTTGGAAGATTACATGGATGATTTGTTGGCCAAATATCTTTTGCACCCAGATCACCTCGGTGACTTGAGCAAGGTCCTTGATCGCCTCATTGAACATAAAGTCAGACTAAACCCCAAGAAGTGTGTCTTTGGCATCACATATGGAAAGCTCTTGGGTTTTATAGTCTCCAAACGAGGAATCGAGGTAAACCCAAACAAAGTCAAGGCAATCCTTGAAATGCTCCCCCCAACCACCATCAAGCAGCTCAGGAGTCTGTAGGGAAAGGTTGCATCGATCAAGCGCTTCATAGCACAGTTATCTGACAAGTGCCGACCCATGAATAAATTACTGCATAAGGGGGTCACATTTCATTGGGATGACGAGTGCTAGTCAGCCTTTGACAACATTAAACAATACTTGGCTTTGCTGCCAGTACTGGCACCACCTAGACTAGGAGTGTCGTTCTATTTATACATCTCAGCTACTGAGGTGGCACTAGGCGCCATGCTATCCCAAAAAAATGAACTTCATAAAGAACTGGCTACATACTATCTTAGCCGCACCCTGGTCAGTTATGAACTTAACTATGCATACATTGAAAAGCTCTTCTTGGTAGTGGTGTTTGCTACCAAAAGGTTACGCCACTACATGCTCAGTAATAAGACGTATGTTGTGTCTAAGGAGAATCCATTGCGATACATGATGAGTCATACTTATCATAGTAGCCGCACGGCGAAATGGATCATGTTGTTGACAAAGTTTGACAGAGTTCATTGGACAAAAATCCATAAAAAGTCAAGTCATTGCCGATCAACTAGCTGAGGCTCCTCTTGAAGACGATCAGCATCTGACTTTCGAACTACCTGATGATGGGGTCTTCCATGTTTCAGAATCTCCAGATCCTGATGAGCCTGAGTCATAGGCTGACATAACCCTATTCTTCAATGGATCCAAATGTGAGCAAGGGGGTGGCACGAGAATTATATTCTTCACTTCGCAAGGCACTCCAATGCCTCTGTCATTTAAATTAGACTTCCCATGCACCAACAACAATGCAGAATACGAAGCCTTGCTCATAGGTCTTCAGACAGCAGTCACCATGAATATTAAACGTCTAAACATCTTTGGTGATTCGTTGTTAATTGTCAATCAAGTGAAGGGGATTTTTCAATGTAAATGTCCAGTTCTGCAGGCCTACAAAGCCCTTGTGGACAAATTCCTGGCACAACTTGAATGGTATGACATTGAGGCACTCCCTCGATCATCAAATCGTTTTGCGAATACTATGGCCTCCTTGGGGTCACTAATCCCACAAGACCCTTCTGGTGAAATGACAACCATTCAGGTTAAAACATTATCGCAATCTGTGATGGAGCATGCAAGCTCTGATTTGACACCAGCAATCCACCTGATCTAGATTGAACCGTCTTTGGATAAGTTCTCTCGAATCCACGATTGTTTGACTCGAGCCAACTGGGGGACCTTGTTCTCCCCGACCCCTCTTAATAGCAACACAATGTTGTTTTTACAAGTTCTTTCCTGTTCAGCTTTTTTTAGGGATGGACTTCAAGAGGGATTGGCCATTCATACTATCGAGGTTTTTGATTAGCAGGATTGGTACACACCCATTTGGGATTACCTCAAGCTAGGTAACCTCCCACTTGGATTGACACAAGCCGTGAAAAGATCATTCAAACAGAAAGTGGCAAAGCATGTCTTTTTAGGAGACATTTTGTATCGTCGAAATTATGAAGGAATCCTCCTTCGTTGTTTGGACCAACAAGAGTCCGCTTGGGCGATCACCCAAGCTCACGATGGTACATGTGGTGGCCACTTCAGCGGTATGGCCATCGCAAAGCGCATTATTCGCATGGGTTATTATTGGCCATCTTTAGAGCGATATTGTTGCGCATATGTGAAGAAGTGCATGAAGTGTCAACACCATGCTAATTTGACACACGTACCTTCTCAGGCCTTGTAACCGATCCAATCGGTTTGGCCTTTTTAGCAGTGGGGATTTGACCTAATTGGAAAGATCTCCCCTACGTCATCTGGTCGTCACACGTTCATTTTAACGACCACAAAGTACTTCACCAAGTGGGTGGAAGCGATTTCGCTAACCTCTATGACTGGATCCCGCATTACGGAGTTTATTTTGCATAACATCATATGTCGTTTTGGTATTCCATCCAAGATCCTATCAGATAATGGGACACCTTTCAAGAATAAAGATGTGCGTGCTTTGACCACAAAGTACAAAATTTAGCATAGTTTTTCAACCCCTTATTATCCACAGGCAAATGGGAAAGCAGAGGCATCCAACAAAACGCTAGTCGCAATTCTTAAAAATACAATTGCAGACAATCATAAGGACTGGCACATTCAGATCCCGCTTGCCCTATGGGCTTATCGCACCAGCATTCGGAAGCTCACTAGGGCAACTCCATTCTCGCTGGTGTATGGCTCCGAGGCAATCATGCCTTTTGAGTTAGAAATCCCTTCCCTACGCATTTCAATGCAAAAGTTCATCGATGATGACACTGCACGATAGGCCTGGTTAGATCAACTAACGTTGCTCGACGAACGACGTGTTAATGCCCTTGAGCGTTTGCGTATCTATCAAAAGTGACTTAAGAGAGCATACAACCTGAAGGTCCACCTCAGGGAATTTTAGGTTGGTGACTTGGTATTAAAAGAGAACTAGCAAAATTATAATTTGCCATCCCATCTACGGGACAAGTTCACGGCAAACTGGTTAGGTCCTTATGTCATTGACAGTAGAATAGGACCTAGAACATACCGGCTTGCCTCCCTTGAAGGAATCATAGAAAAATAACCCTTGAACATCAGTCATTTGAGGTCGTTCCACGTCTAGAAAGCCATAGTCCCACTAAAAGCTCCAATGATTCTCATCATCACTTGGTCAACCCTAAATTCCCCAAAGGTATCTATAAACCCTTTGGTCAAGCTAAAAGCTCCAAGGATTCTCATCATCGCTTGGTCAACCCTAAATGCCCCAAAGGTATCTATAAACCCTTTGGTCAAGCTAAAAGCTCCAAGGATTCTCATCATTGCTTGGTCAACCCTAAAAGCCCCAAGGATTATCACAATCACTTGGTCAAACCAAAAATCTCCAAGGATTCCTAAATCCCTTGGTCACCCCCAAAGCTCCAAGGATTGTCGCAATCACTTGGTCAACCCAAAAAGCCCCAAGGATTATCACAATCACTTGGTCAAACCAAAAAGCCCCAAGGATTATCGCAATCCCTTGGTCACCCCAAAAAGCCCCAAGGATTATCGCAATCACTTGGTCAAACCAAAAAGCTCCAAGGATTCCTAAATCCCTTGGTCACCCCCAAAGCTCCAAGGATTATCGCAATCACTTGGTCACCCCCAAAGCTCCAAGGATTATCGCAATCACTTGGTCACCCCAAAATACCCCAAAGGTGCCTACAAACCCTTTGGTCACACCAAAAAGCTCCAAGGATTATCGCAATCTCTTGGTCAACCTCAAAAGCTCCAAGGATTATCACAATCGCTTGGTCAAGAAAATCCAAAAAAAAAAAAAAAATTCAAAAACAAACAAACAAAATCTACATCTCAATTTCATGCATACTTCCAAAAAAAAAAAAAAATAGTTGCATTAGGCATCACATCCATGTTTGTTGATCACACAAGGCAAAAGCACCATAGACTATCATTACTTGGCAAAACCACCACCTTTTCACATTTTCCACTTTGAACAAAAGTACACCAAAATAAACGCCAATCACCATTTCACCATATCATAAATCAGTTGTCATCTAAACATATCTAGAGTTTTCGTCATTCATATTGTCTTTAGGTTTCTAGCCAAAACTCGTACAAAAGTCAAACCGATGTTACAATGGTAGAGTTTTACTTGAAATACACCTTGTTACGTAGCATCCCATCACAAATTCAAAAACACATAAAAATAATTCCTAAGTTGTGTCAATGAATGATGAAACCTGTAAAGCAATTCAGGATACCAAACAGCGAAAATATTATCTCGCTCATCCCCCTATGTGAATGACCCCAGGAATGCTGAGAGTTGGCAAAAGGACAAGAATCTTCCCTACCCAATTCACAAGAATCCCAAGTTCTCAAAACGTTGCAAAACATCAAAAAGTTGCACAAAGTCAATACTCCAAACATTGACGTCAAATCCCACAAGCAATAGTGATTCTCATCACTCCCAAATTCAAATCCCTTGCTAAAAAAAAAACAAAAAAAAAATAAACAGTGATTTTCATCACTATAAACGAGTAGGTATCCCAATACAAATGAAGAAAATAAGGGAGTCGAACTTGAATCCCTGGAACTCTCAGCATTCAAAATGTCATGAGGTGAACCTCAGTACCGGTTTGATGGATAACCTATCGATCACTGGCGGTAAACCTCTCGCATGATGATATATCTATCACATTTACTTGTGTGCAGATCAATGTTTGCATGTGGATGAGCTAGCTTATGGTCTCCTAGATCGCAAAACAGATTAATCCGACAAAATACAACAAAGGAGTTAGTGGAACTAATTAGGTGATCCTCAGTATAGGTTTGGTTGAAAGCCTATCTAGCACTGGCGGTATCCTGACAAATACCACATAAACAAACTCAATTGCACACACAAGGATGCGAAATAACTTGGTCAAAAACAAGCGCGATTCATACCTTGGTCAGACATCTTGTAAGATAACGGTCCAATCTTGGCTAGTTAGTTATAACAGCTGAATCTCAGAAAAACCTAGCTACATTCCAAGCCAACCATTGCATATAATCCATTCCTATATCGCCATATACACAAAAGTCATTTACCACAGCAATCATCCCATCCATTCCATTACTTATCATATAAATCAACAACATGCGCATTTATCATACCATATGCATTCATCACCATAAACATGCATCCATCAACATCAATCCTTGTGCATAACATAAAATCATGACATATACACAAAGCAAGAAAATCCAAACAACAAAAACATCACAAAAATGCAACACAAAAAAATAGCAATAAACATTGCCAGACAAGAGTGCTCTTGCACTTAACCTCTTGGCATAGCAAAACTGATTTCGGGGTTTACATTGTCACTATCCTACTCCCTAAGAAGGCTACCATAGCCGGACCGCTCCACGGGAGATCAGATTTTCACCAATTTTAATCCCAAATGGCGTCACAAAAACAACAAAACAACAAAAACATCACAAAAATGCAACACAAAAACACAGCAATAAACATTGCCAAACAAGAGTGCTCTTGCACTTAACCTCTTGGCATAGCAAAACTGATGTCGGAGTTTACATTGTCACTATCCTACTCCCTAAGAAGGCTACCATAGTCGGACCGCTCCACGGGAGGTCGGATTTTCGCCAATTTTAATCCCAAATGGCTTCACAAAAACAACAAAACAACAAAAACATCAGATAAATGCAACACAAAAACATAGCAATAAACATTGCCAGACAAGAGTGCTCTTGCACTTAACCCCTTGGCATAGCAAAACTGATGTCGGGTTTTACATGGTCGCTATTCTACTCCCTAAGAAGACTACCATAGCTGGACCACTACACGGGATGATGGATTGTTGACACTTTCACCCCATTATGGCATCACCAGAAGGGTTTTTACCCACCAAAAACAGGTCCAAAAGTCGGAAAACTGCTTGCACATTCAACAGACAAACATCTGAAGGCATCCTAACCTAAGTCATCTTGGGTCAAGTGACTCGTCGCTTTTCTCATGGCGGTCATTCCCTCATCGATTCGTCGCTTGAGGGGGTAGTCACACTTAGTCACCAATCAACAAACACACACCCAATCAAGGCAATGCCATGCATTCAAAGAATCATTGACAAAGACAATCACGCTCCTGCTTGGGGCAGTAAACAAGCAACAATCATAAATCGATCAAACGCGATCAAACGCTTGGAATTCCCGAAGCATGAACTCAAGGTTCCCCCATGGATAAAAGGTTGCGCCCTTTGCCTATTCATGACTGATCAATGTCTAAGTTCAAGTCACACCTCACCAAAACAGGTTAATACTTGAAATCAAATTCCTTAGCTCGTCAGAAGCAAGGATTCAAGAATGCATCCCCTTTCCATGCTTGGGGCATCACAAGTTGGTTAGGTTACTAAGAAACCCTAATCATTAGTGCTTTGGTTATCTATTTTTGCTCAGCACTACGTCACCCACAACGCTTTCCAAAAAGGGGCATCTATAGACACCAAAACAACACCAATCCGATTACGTGATAGATATTTGGTTGTCCCGTTTGCTTTCTTCTGGTCGCGATATCGCGACATGTCGCGATATCGCGACCATTTCGCCTTTGAGCCCCTTTCTTTTTTTTATGTCGCGATATCGTGACATGTCGCGATATCGCGACCATTTCGCCTTTGGGCCCCTTTCTTTTGTTTATGTCGCGATATCGCGATGTCGTGATATTTCTCGCCTTCGGGCCCCTTTCTTTTGTTTATGTTGCGATATCGCGACGTCGCGATATCGCGACCATTCCGCCTTCGAGACCCTTTCTTTTGTTTATGTCGCGATATCATGACCATTCCGCCTTCGGGCCCCTTTATTTTGTTTATGTCGCGATATCGCGACAAACTCCCGCCTTTGCGTCTGGGTAAACATTAAACAATTAAAGGTGGACTTTAAAAAAATGAAAGTGGACTTTTAAACAAATGAAAGTGGACTTTAAACAAACGAAAGTGCACACTAGAGAAATGAAAGCGGACATTAAACAAATAAAGGTGGGCATTAAACAAATGGTAGTGGAAGTCAGTCAATTACTGCTCCCTGCCTGCATGCGCGCGAGTGGACAACCAGCGAACTATCACGCAGACTAGCATGGGCAAGCCAGACAGGAAGAATTTCCCCCATCACGCACTAGCATAAACACCAACTGGCATCCCTGCATGCCCATAACAACTGCACCTTGGGAATTCTATAAATTGCAGAGTTCTCTCACCAAAAAAAAAAAAAAAGGAAGGAAGAAACGTTTGGAGAAGCGAAGCCCTACCCTTTTAACGCGAGACGCTCTGTCTTCGATTCACTTCTACGTCATCTGTGATCTCTTCTGCAAGGGAGTTCATTGGGTGTTTATGGAGAACATGAATCAGGATCCACGGATCTATCAATTTTCCGACAAAGCTTACCATTCTGTTTTTATTTCTTTTGCATTATGATTTCGGTTTTTATTTCTTTTGCATAATAATAGCACCGGGATCTTTTGCGTTATGATTTTGGGATCTGCTGCAATCTATTGTTTTAATCAATCTTTTATATTCATCTTTCTTTAATTTTATAGAACAAACGTTTCCTATTTGCAACAGGTGCTACTAACGCCCTTATTGTTTCTTTGATCGCAGGAGGAGCAGCAAAGGTTGAGAATTCATCAACGCAAGCGACGGCAACACTTTGGCCTGCCCATTTCAAATGTGGGCACGCGGAAGAAGGAAGACTGAGTCATGATTGTAACCAAAATTTATTTAACGCTCCTAGCCCCTGAAAAGGGAGGAGGCATCTTTCTAACCGAGATTAAGAGAGTTAAATAAAAGGGCTGTGCTTTCTCCATTTTCTTTTATCTCCGTTCGATTCGTCTCTTTCATTTCATGCATTTCACATTTTAGGATTTAAGCGTGTTTGATTTTGAATACATCGCAATTAGTATTTCTTTCGTCCGAAATCTCGTGCTTTCAGTTGTGAAGCTGATTCAAGAGGAGTAGCAACAAAAAGATTGGAAAAGTAATAAAAAACAATAGAGTTCATGCCATCCCAAGTATAAACAACATCTCTAGAATCTGATTTTAAGGAAGAAATAAAGTTGTGAGATCTTCGATCTAGAAGAGATTTGTGGAAGAAATTTGTGTTTTGATCTCCTTTTTTGAGCCATTGAATTCTATATTTTTGCTTCCATAAGATTTCTTCTCTTTTTTCCCATTCCTCTAACTGAGTTGTGAGTTTAATTTCAACTGCACTTCTCTTCTCTGTGAGGCCATCTAAACGGATTTTCTTATTCAAATTTTCAATATGAGCAATAACTTCATGTTTTTTTTTATGAACATCCCCAAACTCTTTCCAGTTCCAAGTCTTGATTTTGGATTTAATGTATTGTAGTCTTTTGGCAAAACATAACATCTTAGTCCCCTGCCTAGGTTTACCTTCCTTCCACCATTGTTGCACACGAGGTCTGAAGGAAATGTCTCTAAGCCACATTAATTGAAAACGAAAAGGAGAGAAACTCACATTGGTTTTCCACATTTCCACCATGACTAGCCAATGATCCAAACCAGCATTATTAAGAGTCTTCACTTTAGGAATGTGACCATTGATTAAGAAAATTTCAGAGAGCAAAAACCTATCCAATCTCTCCAGTATACAAGCTAAGCCTTGCCTTCTGTTAGACCAAGTCATAAGGCCATTATATGGTTGGATATCCACAAGATGGAGGTTTACAATATATTTTCTCATGAGGTCAGTTCTTTTGTCCAAATTTCTATTTCCCCCTGTTTTCTCATCCAGAGAGAGGATGGTATTGAAATATCCTCCGATCAAGATCCAAGCTTTAGGAAAATGAGAGATAATATGAGTAATATCCTTCCACTGTCTTATTTTTTCCTCCAAAGAAGTTGGAGCATAAACAATAATGCAGAGCATAATCTGGTTGGAATGTCTACTTTGAATATCTATAGCCAACAAACCCCAACTGCCAACTATATGGTGAATAACTACCTCTTTTGGGTCCCAAAGACAAGCAATGCCACCCGAAGTCCCTTGGGAACTGAGGGAAACCACTTTTCCAACTGGCCAAATTTTACTAGAAATTAAGTCCATATCCTCCATTGACATCTTTGTTTCTTGAAGGAAAACAATATGTGGATGATTTATCTGAATCATTCTTCTAATTTCATTTTGTTTTGAAATACTCCCTTTGAGTCCTCTAATATTCCAAGTGATGATCTTCATTAATACCAAAAAAAAGTTGGGAAGGGAATTAATCTTACCTTCCTCTACAAGCTTTTCACATTATTTTACCATATGATATTGATTGGTCTTGCGACCTACTTTTTGATTAGAATCCATCTTCAATTTTTTTTCCTATTTCTTGACTTATTCCAATTGAATCTGAGATGGCTTCTAACCTTGAAGAATGTTCGTACAGAGCCAAAATTTTACTAGATGGTTCAACGGAGTCTATATTGGGACCTGCATTATTTGAAGTTTTGACATTTGAAATATTGTTTTTCTTGTGTAAATTTTCTCCTTTTTATTCTGTTGAAAACCTTTGATTTGTTGGTTTGTCTCTGAGTTCTTCCCTTCATATTTAAATTGTGTTTCTAAGATTTCAGTTTCTATTATTTCCTCTTCCTCACTTGGGACATCATTTGTGGAAAGGATTTCAAACATATTAGTAGATGAATTTGATTGATCCTTCATAACTGGTTTTTTTTAGTGTTCTTCTTCTTAGGTATTTGGAAACATGTTGAGTTTATATCTTCTTTCTTTTGATCAGGAATTTTATTTGGGCAAGCATTGGCCAAATGACCATATTCATGGCAAATTCTACAACGAAAATGAATGTTCTCATAGTCCACTACTTGCTCCCAAGTGTCTTCCCCAAATTTTAATGTGATCTTTTTAGGTAGGGTTTTGTCAAAATCCATTAAAACACAAATCCGAGCATAAATAATGTGTTCAAAATTTTAAGTACAATCAGCAGTCATCATAAAATTTCCTAAAGAGTTTCCAATTGAAGAAAAAACAATAGGATTCCAAAATTCAATGGGAAGGCCAAAGAGTCTAACCCACACGAGAGATATAGAAGGCATATCTTCTTCGGCTTTAAATTTAGTATGTCAGGGCTTCATGAAAAGCCCTGCCCTTCCAAAAAACCAAGAACCCCCTTGAAAAGTTTTCTCTCTATCTTCATTATTAGCAAATAAAACAAGAAAATAACCATTTGGATAAATAGATATTTGTAACTCACCTTTATTTTTCTAGCTTTTTGTAGCCCAAACTTTGAAAGAAGATAGACTCGGATGAAAACCCACGAACCGACAAATTAGTCCTCTTTTTTCCAAATCTTCAATTCCAGTCTGAATGTTACCCATATCAAGCTTAACAATAGGAGTTCCATCAGCTGCTTTAAGACATCCTGAATTCATTTTCCTGGGATCAATCTTAGGCATTCTTAGAGGTTTATGGGAAGCCCTAATATTGATATTAGCATTGGGCTGAGGCTATCCACGACGAAGGGCATCCCTAAAATTTATTTTTGGGACCGAGTCTTCGAAATTCTTACCCTTGACAGGGGTTTTCACAGTAGAATTATTTTGTGGGTGCACCTTAGCACCAGATTCACTTGAGATATGAGCTATTTTTTGATCAACTACTTGAAACTTGTTTCGTGATCTCTTTAATCCTTGCCCTAGACACCGTGGAAAGGTATGGTTTTCACTTTTCTTTTGTGCAACAAATTGGAAGCCATTGTCACTCAAGTTCACAATATGATTTGTTGAAAGATAAATTTCTAACCCATCTTGTATTCCATGCAACATTTCCTGCTAAAATATTGAGCATAAACCACAAAAATATTTTTTGCTAGGGCCCGAAGGCCCTAAAAACCAACCTTTGGAGCTGCTTGCACTCAACCGAGATGAAACCCTTGCATAGCCGCTTGCCAAATATATCGTTCACACATACGGATGCGCTAGGATCTATGTTGCTCCAAATGATATAAAAATTGGTGAAGATGTTCTAGGGTTTTTCAGGCATCTACCCTCAAAATTTCAGCTCAATCCGAGTCCGGATGAGTGAGATATGATCGAGTTGGGCAGTTTGGACAGTCCTACGAAAAACGTCTAATCAATCAAGGCTTTCTAATAATTATGGGAATATGGCTAAGTGGTCCAAATAAAAAATGTTATTAACCATTCATTTAAAAAATATATTTAAATAAATGATTAATATTTATTAATATTTCATCAAGTAAACTAGCCATCTCAATATGCAATGGTTTATTCTCAAAGGTATAACTATTTCTACAATTATATGTCAAATAATTATAGACAACTCTCATCCCTTTGTTAAATATAAGGAATATTTTAAGGCTAGTATTAGGAATATATTATTTATTTATTTATTTATTTATTTACATGGTGGAATCGGTATCCGCCATGAATTCGGGCAGGCTGTCCAGCTTTTATGACCGCCACAGTATTCTGCGTTGTCCGCCCTATAAGCCACCATACGCGCAGTTCGCCCCTATAATAACCATGTCACGATCATTTTAAACCTTTTACGCCGCTAAAAGCACCAAGAAAGGGACAAGCGTTCAGGCAAAGCCCGAGATTTGAACCTTAGACCTCCGTCCCCCTTATGGGGTTTGGATGACCCAATTGATCTACACCTCGAACCTAGTACTAGGAATATTAGAATTTTTTTTTTTTTTTTAATTTCACACGAAGCATTATACTTTACATAAATATAATCAAATTGAGTTCATTTTTTAACTTTAACTTGTTGCATTTAATCAACTATTCAAGTGCACCATTATACTCAAATTTTCAACTTGTTCAATTTTAATCTAGTCTCTAGTTTTACTGCATTTATTTTATATGATATTGAATTTATTTATGGTTTTTATTCAATAGCTGATTAAAAAAAATTAAAATATATTTAATTTCTCAATATGCACCTCGACCAACTATTCAAGTGCACCATTATACTCAAATTTTCAACTTGTTCAATTTTAATCTAGTCTCTAGTTTTACTGCGTTTATTTTATATGATATTGAATTTATTTATGGTTTTTATTCAATAGCTGGTTAAAAAAAAATGAAATATATTTAATTTCTCAATATGCACCTCCACCATACTTGCAAAAGATACACCTTTCATTTGTTTTAATCACTGGACTTTGCTCTCAAACTCTTTATGTATTTTTTAATTTCTTATTGTTCTCTTTTAAGGTTATTATTTTTGTTTCTTTAGTGCTCTTTTAAATTGATTTTGAACCAATGATAAATCCATTTTATAGTATAATAAGAATTTAAAATAATTATGAAGATAAACAATATTAATCCAACTTCTAAAATTTTATGCTATTTTAACATGTTAATGCATAGAATTATCCTTTGGCATGGTACCATTAACATGAAAGTTTAACTTTCATGCCATTAAAAGAGGAAGTACTTGTGTTATACAATCTATTTAGACCTCCCAATCATATTATATTATTTTGTATTTCTCAAGGTTTAATATATAAAATAAAAAACACTTGTGTTGTGCTATCTATTTGGTAGACATAGTTACTCTATTCTCACTTTAAACCTTAAATAAAATATTTTTATTAAAATTAAGAAATAGGTTTTTTTTTTTAAATTAATACTCTTAGATTTTATTTTAATATTAAAAAAACTTTAAAACATTTCAATCAAAATAAAATAGAAAGTCCCATGTGAACAAAGATGGTTAAGGCTTTCCTTGTCTTTGAGAGGTCCAAGGTTCAAGACGAGGCTTGTGTATAATTACTCATTCCAAGCATGATGGTGTGCTTATATGTGTTAACAAATACAAATAAAAAACAACATGAAAATAAAATTAATTTAATTTAAAACATTTAAAAATATATATTTAACATTTAATGTATTCCATAGTATTAATTTAAATTATTATTAAATATTGACTTTTTTTTAATTTTTTAATTTTTCTTATTAATCTAACAAATACAAATAAAAAACAACATGAAAATAAAATTAATTTAATTTAAAACATTTAAAAATATATATTAAATAAAACATTTAATGTATTCCATAGTATTAATTTAATTTATTATTAAATTTTGACTTTTTTTATTTTTTTTAGAAAAAACCCCTTGTGGGGCCGCCTTGAGAGACTAAGGGGTACTACACCATCTAAGTCACCCAATAGTCGGGTACTACACCATCAAAATCACCCGAGAGTCACACACGACCCTGTCTGCACCAACATTATCAATTGAATTTTGGATACCCAGTTCAGCTTTTTGGTAGGGTGGAGATTTGAACCTGGGACCTCCCTTGGAGGATTGCCCTCTCCTCTCCTCTCCAACTTACCTACAACACCTGGGTTTAAATTTTCTTATTAATCTATACTTAATCACATCAGCTTCACTTCAGGTTGAACCCAGGTCGCATCATTGATAATGCAAGTGGCTCGGGTCTCATCATCTATAATAATTCTTTTACTTTTAAAAAGAGAAAACTTAAGTTTAAATAATGTTAAATCAAACATAAATAATAACCATAATAACCTTATCAAATCATACATACATAATAACCAAACTAAAAAATCATTTAAAAAAAATATTATAATACTCCTATCTAATCTAATCCCAAATAAAATTGTTTTAATATCATATAAATTTTTTTGAAAATTAATTTAACTAAATAAAATTAAAAAAATATTTCATTATCCTTTACTTAGTATTCTAATCTACTATCTAAAGAGCTATATGAAGCTAATTAGAAAGTCCAAAAGGATTCCATGACCCAACCCAAGGGTAAAGTCTGTAAAACGTTGAGCTGGTGGCAAGACTTAAAACATCTATCAATCGTGCAGGATCTTAACTACTAAGAATATTATAATAAACTACGTCTTAAATATAAAGGACCCGTGTCCGGGGAGACGAGGTTCTCGACTGCTATGACAGTGTGAAGGGGAAAACGAGTTCGCCGCATTTGAGAGAGACCTTCACCCTCTTACATCCACTCTCACATCTATTTAATAGAGTCTAATAGTAAAACTTTATCACATTGAATACAACTATTAAATATTATATAAAAAATGATTCAATAACTACAGATTATTATAAACAAACGTTCTCTATAACAATCCATAACATAAATATTATTTATTTATTAAATTAAATATCTCAGCGGCGCCATGTGCGGGTTCTCCGCCAAGTTCAAGCCCGCTGGCCCCTGGAGCACCTGCTGCCCGTCGTGGCCTGGGCCGCGCCTACGTGGCAAATCGTGCTCATCAAGAGGATGTCTACCGTGGCGTGCATGGAGACGTGGAAACCCTGCCTCGCTATGTGGGCAAGACGACTTTTTTTTCTCACAAGAATCTGTTACATCCATAGTATTTTTACTGTCAACCAAGGTTTGAATTTTGGGTTCTCCTAAAACCCCCTACTACTTCTCATTAAAGTAATTTTTATGAAAATCAACTACTTCCTTTAATAATTGGTAAATACCTAACCAAACTAACATTTACTAATCTACTTAACCTTTAAAACTACACAAGACAACTTGCCATCCATGTGAGGGGAAACCTTTAAGTCGGTGGTGGGTAGCTAAGTTAAAAGACGACCGGTTTAATCAACTCAATCAATGACGTCTTTCCATTGTGACGGAACCAGTAATCTCGTCGACAATCACAGACGAAGCTCTCGTCGACAGTTGAATTTCATTTCCCGAACAACGATCTCGCTCGACGTCAAGGCTTGACTGCAATCTCTTGTCGGTAAATCTCTAGACGGTTGGGAAATTTCAATGGTGCGCTCTCGAATGGTTTCCCCTTGACTCTGACGTTCTCCCTTGCAACCTACACACAAACTCAACAACAACACAAATGCAGTTTGCAAAAATAGATTTTCAGACACTCAACGTTGGAGTATCATGAAATGAACAACAGAGTTTTATTATAGTTGAACTTGTTGGATTACAAATACATCCTTGAGTATTCCTCACATTTTACTCCCCTCTCGGCCATTCGTTTCATCCCATCCAAACCCCCCTCATAGACACACATTTTAAATTTTTATACATCGTTTTGCCTTCCTCTTGTCATGGTTGACAAGTTGTGTCATTCCATCTCCTATGTAGATGTCCGCATCATATTCATTGAGTAAGAGAAAATGTTTCATGGACGAAGGTCATGAACATTTTTTAAGTCTATAATTGTGATTTCATACTTAGCTATATTGGAAGCGTTCATCCGTGTTGTCCCTTTAGTGTTTCTTCCACTTGACCAAGTACTCATGATAGACCTTGCTTCTTGTTTTCTTTGATATTCTCGAGTCTATGATTGCCTCAATTTTGTCTCATTCCTTTTTTGGCAACTGTGTTATCCATTGTTCTGTTGAAACAAAAACTGTATGGTCTTCATCCACATCCCTAGGTGGATCATAGTATGGATATAAACCAAACAGTAAATATTGGCAAAATATCGATGCCTTCTAGAAGCTCAATTTCATATGTATTGGCAACAAACTTCTTCAAGACCTTACAAGATCCAATCTTCTTCCAATTTAGCTTGTTGTAGGTGCCTTTGGGAAACCTTTCCTTCACAAGTGTGCCAAAACCAAATCTCCAACCTGGAATTCTTGTATCTGACACTTGAGGTTAGAATGTTGCTTGTATTTCATGACATTCCTTTCCAAGTTAGCCTTCACTTCACGATGTAGATCTTGCATATAGTTAGCAAAACCCTCTGCCATAACACTGGGTTTTTGCAATTTAGCTATGCTCTGCAAGTCATCTACTCCTCGAGGATGAGTTTCGTACACAATCTAGAATGGACTTTTGGTTGTGCTTCTATTTATTGAATTGTTATATGCAAATTTTGTCTATGCTAACATAGTATCCCACAACTTCAGTTTCACCAACTAGACATCGGAGCATATTTTCAAGGCTTTTGTTTAGTACTTCAATTTGTCCATCTATTTGAGGGTGATAGGCTAAACTAAAACTTAATTAAGTACCCAACTTCTTCCACAGGGTACACCAAAAGTCACCTACAAACTTTGCATCCCTATCTTATACAATGCTCTTTGTCAAACCATGCAATCTCACAACTTCTTGAAAGAACAAATCAACAATATGGGTAGCATCATTTGTCTTCTTGCAAGGTACAAAATGTGCCATCTTCGAGAATCTCTCAACAACAAAAAAAATGGAGTCATTATCCTTTTTTTTCCTGGACAACCCGAGAACAAAATCCATACTCACATCTTCCCATGGTATCTCTAATATTGGTAATGGTTGATACAACCCAGTATTTTGAATCCTCCCCTGTGCATCAAACTTGACAACCTTGCATAAACCTTTAAACATCTGCATTCAGTAATTAGCACAAAGTTATCCCATCATTTTGTCTACTCCAAAATGTCTAGCTAGTCCTCCACTATGTTTCTCTCTTATCAAGTTCTCCCTCATTGAACCCTATGGTATGCACAATTGTTGTCCCTTGAACAATAGTCCCTGTTGGATGCAGTAACTAAACAAGGTGTTTTATCCCCTATAGTAGGATTATTGCATGATATACAAGCTTCCTTGAAGTCCACATCCTTAGCATAAAGTTCCTTCATAGCATCAAAATCCATGACTTCAACTTGCATCATGTTTAGTACTAGATTTATTCTGCTCAAGGCATCAAATACTCGATTTGAATGACCACTTCTATGCTTCTAGACAAATGAATATCCCCACAAAAATTCCATCTGCTCCATATGTCTTTTATTCAATTTAATCTGGTTGTTGATAAACTATAGAGCATGATTATCAATGAACAAGACAAACTCTTTTGGCAACAAATAATGTCTTTGTTTCTTCAAGGCTTGAAAAATGGCATAAAACTCCCGGTCATAGATCGTGTACTTCCTCTTTGCCTTATTTAGCTTCTCATTGAAATATACAATGGGCTTGCCTTCTTGGATCAAGACTCCTCCTATCACCTTCCCACTCTCATCACAATGTGCCTCAAAGACCTTATTGAATTTTGGAAAATCTAGAATGGGTTGTTCCATTATCTTCTCCTTCAGGGTTCAAAAAATTCTTTTTGTTGTAGTCATCCACTTAAATTCATACTTTCCTCCTTTCATTGTTTCTGTGATCGGGGCACAAATTCCACTGAAGTTTTTGATGAACTTCTTATAAAAACTTGCAAGACCATGTAAAATCCTAGCCTCAAACATACTTCTAGGTGATGACCAACTCACAATGTCCTTGACCTTTTCAAGGTCTATCCGTAACCCTTCTTGGGAAATCACAAAACCCAAGTACACCAATTCCTCCATAAAAATACATTTCTTCAAGTTGACTAGCAACTTCTCTTCCTTCAGTATTTGTAAAACAATCTCAAATGTTCCAAATGGTCTTCCTTGCTCTTATTGAATATCAAAATGTTGTCTAGATAGACAACCATAAACTTGCCAATAAATGGCTTGAACACTTTTTTTCATCAACCGCATAAAGGTATTGGGTGCATTTGTCAATCCGAATGGCATAACCAACCACTCATACAATCCATCCTTTGTCTTGAATGTGGTCTTCCACTCATCTCCTTCCCTAATTCGAGTCTAATGATAACCACTCTTCAAATCTATCTTCATGTAGTAATTTGCTCCACTCATGCAATCTATCAAATCATCTATGTGAGGCAATGGAAATAGATACTTGATAGTTATCTTATTGATAGCCCTAGAATCCATACACATGTGCCACTCTTTGCCCTTATTTTGTGTAAGCACAACTAGTACTACACATGATATCAAGCTCTCTTGGATTAGTCCTTTATCAAATAGCTCCTAAACTTGTCTATTTATTTTCTCATTCTCCATTGGTGTCAACCTATATGTTGTCTTATCAGGTAAACTCAATCTAGGAATAAAATCAATGTGATGGCTAATATTTCTTGTTGGTGGCAACCCATATGGTAATGCTTACAACAAAAGTTTTGCATACTCATCTAACAAATCCTTCACCTCACTTGGAATCTCCTTCTTGCCTGTAATGTCACCCTTTGTGGATTTAAAAATCAAGGCAAAACACGCCTTCTTATTTATCATCTCTTTCAAAAATTGTTTTTCTTGAAACCAAACATATTTTAGGACCAATGTCCTCTCTTTCATCCTTGTCCTTCAACAAACTCAACACAAAATTCTTACCATATTTCATAATGGTGTAGGTGTTTTCCCTACCATCATGTACTACCTTTCTATCAAATTGCCAAGGTCTTCCCCACAACACATGATAAGTATCCATGAGAATAATATCACATATGACCTCGTCCTTATATGATCCTATCTAAAAATTTACCTTGCACTATTCACTTACTAGAATCTAGTGTTCCTTTTATAGCCAAGAGACCTTATATGGACTAGGGTGTTCTACCTTCTTCAACCCCAAATTCTCTACCATCTCAATAGATACTAAATTATCCATGCTTCCACTATCTAGATCACCTTGCAGTATTTGCCACCAGATTTGCACAAAATTTTGAAAATATTTTTCCTTTGGATAGGTTCACATTTCTTCTTCTTTGGCTTTATATGTACTCTCTTCATCATGAGATATTCTTCTTGCTTGGGCTCCTCCACATACCTTCAAAAATCAACAATTTCTTCTTGGGCTTGGGCAAATGGTTCCTAACATCCCTTTCCTTAATTGTTTCTTCGTTGCATGGTTGAACATTAAAATATCTGATTACCATCTTCTCTACATCTAGAACATCTTTCATAGAATCCTCCTCTACCCCTTCCTTGACCAAACTACATATTCCTCATGATAATTCTTCATCTCCTCTTATGTTAATATCATATAATCAATTTTGAAAAATAACTTAACTAAATTAAATTAATAAAATCTTTCATTCCCTTTTACTTATTATTCGAGTTATGTGAAGCTAATTAGAACGTCCAAAAGGATTCCATGAGCCAACCCAAAGGGTAAATTCTGTGAAACGTTGAGCTGGTGGCAAGACTTTAACATCTACGAGAGTCGTACAGGATCTTAACTATTAAGAATGTTATAATACTCTACAATTTAAATATAAAGGACCCGTGTCCGGGAAGACGAGGGCCTCGACTGCTATGATAATGTGAACGGGAAAACGAGTTCGCCGCATTTGAGAGACCTTCACCCTCTTACATCCAACTCTCACATCTATTTAATAGAGTCTAATAGTAAAACTTTATCACAGAACTATTAAAAATTATATAAAAAATGATTGAATAACTACAGATTATTATAAACAAAATTCTCTAGAACAATCCACTCATATAACATTAATATTATTAAATACTATTTATTTATTAAATTAAATATCTCAGCGGCGCCATGTGCGGGTTCTCCGCCAAGTTCAAGCCCCCTGTAGCACCTGCTGCCCGTCGTGGCCTTGGCGCCTACCTGGCAAGTCGTGCTCATTAAGAGGATGTCCACCTTGGCGTGCATGGAGACGTGGAAGCGCCGCCTCGCTATGCCGGCAAGACGACACTTTGTATTGAAGATGGCAATCGACTTCTTTTTTAACTATCAAACAGGGTTTAAATCTTGGGTTGCTCCATATAACCCTACCGCATTTCGTTAACGTAATCTATGTGACGTCTCGTTAACGTTTATCCGGCGTGAGATGGCAACTGCCGGTTGCTCAGGTCATTACGTCGTTGACGACCACTAAGAGGGTTCAGATCAGACTACTTCCTGACACCACCAAAGTTTGAACCTAAATTTCCTCTTGAGAAATGTCCAACCAAACTAACATTTATTAATCTACCTAAACCTTAAACCATACAAGAAGACTTATTATCCCTCTCCCTGTGACGACAACCTTTAAGTCGGTGGAGGGTAGCTATGTTAAAAGACGACCGGTTTAATCAACTCAATCAATGACGTCTTTCCATTGTGACGGAACCAGTAATCTCGTCGACATTCACAGACGAAGCTCTCGTCGACAGTTGAATTTCATTTCCCGAACAACGATTTCGCTCGACGGCAAGGCTTGACTGCAATCTCTTGTCTGTAAATCTCTAGACGGCTGGGCAATTTCAATGGGCGCTCTCGAATGGTTTCCCATTGACTCTGACGTTCTCCCTTGCAACCTACACACAAACTCAGCAACAACACACATGCAATTAGATTTTCAGACACTCAACGTTGAGTATTATGAAACGAACAACAGAGTTTTATTATAGATGAACTTGTTGGATTACAAATACATCCCTGAGTATTCCTCAAATTTTACTCCCTTCATCCAAACCCCCCTCGTAGACACACATTGTACTCTTTTATACATTATTTTGCCTTCCTCTTGTCATGGTTGACAAGTTGTGTCATTTCATATCTTATGTAGATGTTCCTATCATACTCATCGGGTAAGAGAAAATGTTTCATGGTGAAGGTCATGAACATATTTAAAGTCCATAATTGTGATTTTATACTTTGCTATATTGAAAGTGCTTATTCACGTTGCCTTTTATTTGTTTCTTCCACTTGAGCAGGTATTCATGATAGACCCTGCTTCTTGTTTTCTTTTATATTCTTGAGTCTATAATTGCATCTATTTTGTCTCGTTCCTTTTTTGGCAACTGTGCTATCCATTGTTTTGCTGAAACAAAAAATGTCTGGTTTTCATCAACATCCCTAGGTGGATCATAGTATGGATATAAATCAGACATTAAATATTGGCAAAATATCGATGCCTTTTGGAAGCTCAATTTCACATGCATTGGCAACACACTTCTTCAAGATCTTACAAGATCCAATCTTCTTCCAATTTAGCTTGTTGTAGGTGCCTTTGGGAAACCTTTCCTTCACAAGTGTGCTAAAACCAAATCTCCAACCTAGAATTCTTGTATTTGACACTTGATGTTAGCACGTTGTTTGTATTTCATGACATCCCTTTCCAAGTTAGCCTTCACTTCAAGATGTAAATCTTGCATATACTTAGAAAAACCCTCTGCCATAACATTGGGTTTTCACAATTTATCTATGCTCTGCAACTCATCTACTCCTCGAGGATGAGTTCCATACACAATCTAGAATGGACTTTTTGTTGTGCTTCTATTTACTGAATTGTTATATGCAAATTTTGCCTATGCTAACACATCCCACAACTTCAGCTTCACCAACTAGACATCGTAGCAAATTTCCAAGGATTTTTTTTAGTACTTTAGTTTGTCCATATGTTTGAGGGTGATAGGCTAAACTAGAACTTAATTTAGTACCCAACTTCTTCCATAGGGTACACCAAAAGTGACCCACAAACTTTCATCCCTATATAACACAATGCTCTTTGTCAAACCATGCAATATCACAACTTCCTAAAAGAACAAATCAACAATATAAGTAGCATCACTTGTCTTCTTGCAAGGTATGAAATGTGCCATCTTTCAGAATCTATCAAAAAAACAAAAATAGAGTCATTATCCTTTTTTGTCCTCAACAACCCAAGAATAAAATCCATACTCACATCTTCCCATGGTCTCTCTAATATTGGTAATGTTTGATACAACCCAGTATTTTGACTCCTCCCTTTTGCATCAAACTTGACAACCTTGCACAAACCTTTAAACATCTACATTCATTCCTGGCCAATAGTAATTGGCACAAAGTTGTCCCATCATTTTATCTACTCCAAAATGTCCAATTAGTCCTCCACTATATTTCTCTCTTATCAAGTTCTCCCTCATTGAACACCGTGGTATGCACAATTGGTATCCCTTGAACAACAATCCCTCTTGGATGAAGTAACCAATCATGGTGTTTTGTCCCCTACAGTAGGATTATTGCATGATATCCAAGCTTCCTTGAAGTCCACATCCTCAGCATAAAGTTCCTTCATAGCATCGAAACCCATGACTTTAACCTGCGTTCAACAACAGATTTATTCTACTCAAGGCATCATCTACTCAATTTGAATGACCACTTCTATTCTTCAAGACAAATGAATATCCCCACAAAAATTCCATCCACTTAATTTTTCTTTGATTCAACTTACTCTGGTTGTTGATAAACTATAGAGTATGATTATCTATGAACAAGACAAACTCTTTTGGCAACAAATAATGTCTTTTTTTCTTCAAGGCTTGAACAATGGCATAAAAATTTTGGTCATAGATCAAGTACTTCCTCTTTACCTTATTTATCTTCTCATTAAAATATGCAATGGGATTTCCTTCCTCTATCGATACTCCTCCTATCACCTTCCCACTTTCATCACAATGTGCTTGAAAGACCTTGTCGAGTTCTAGAAAATCTAGAATAGGTTGTTCCATTATCTTCTCCTTCAGGGTTCAAAAACTTCTTTTTGTTGTAGTCATCCACTTAATTTCATACTTTCCTCCATTCATTGTTTTAGACACAAATTCTACTAAATTTTTTTATGAACTTCCTATAAAAACTTACGAGACCATGGAAAATTCTAGCCTCAAACATACTTCTAGGTGATGACCAACTCACAATGGATTTGACCTTTTCAAGTTCTATCCGTAACCCTTCTTGGGAAATCACAAAATCCAAGTACACCAATTCCTGCATAAAACTGCATTTCTTTAAGTTGACTAGCAACTTCTCTTCCTTCGGTCTTTGTAAGAACAATATGAAATGTTCCAAATGGTCTTCCTTTATCTTATTGAATATCAAAATGTTGTCTATATAGACAACCATAAACTTAACAAGAAATGGCTTCAACACTTTTTTCATCAATCACATAAAGGTATTGGGTGCATTTGTCAATCCAAATGGCATAATAAACCACTTATACAATCCATCCTTTGTCTTGAATGTGATCTTCCACTCATCTCCTTCCCTAATCCGAGTCTAATGATAACCACTCTTCAAATCTATCTTTGTATAGTGCTTTTCTCTACTCAAGCAATTCATCAAATCATCCATGTGAGGCAATGCAAATCGATACTTGATAGTTATCTTATTGATAGCCCTAGAATTCATACACATGTGCCATTCTTTGTGCTTCTTTGGTGTAAGCACAACTAGTACTACACATGGGATCAAACTCTCTTGGATTAGTCCTTTATCTAATAACTCCTAAACTTGTCTCTTTATTTTCTCATTCTTCATCGGTGTCAACCTATATGTTGTCTTATTAAGAAAACTCGATATAGGAATCAAATCAATGTGATGGCTAATAATTCTTGTTGGTGGAAACCCATATGACAATGCTTATTACAAAATTTTTGCATACTCATCTAGAAAATCCTTCACCTCACTTGGAATCTCCTTCTTGCCTATAATGTAACCCTTTGTGGATTTAACAATTAAGACCAAACATGCCTTCTTCTTTGTCATCTCTTTCAAAAATTGTTTTTATTGAAACAAACATATTTTTGGATGAATGTCCTCTCTTTCATCCCTGTCCTTCAAAAAACTCAACACAAACTTCTTACCATATTTCATAATGGTGTAGGTGTTTTCCCTACCATCATGTACTGCCTTCTATTCGAATTGCCAAGGTATTCCTAACAACACATGGCAAGTATCCATGGGAATAATATCACATATGAGCTCATCCTTGTATAATCATATCTAAAAATTAACCTTGCACTATTCATTTACTAGAATCTGGTGTTCCTTTTACAACCAAGAGACATTATAGGACTAGGGCGTTATACCTTATTCAACCCCAACTTCTCTACCATCTATGTAGATACTAAATTATCCATGCTTCCACTATCTAGACCACCTTACAACATTTGCCACAAGATTTGCACATAATTTTGAAAATATTTCTCCTTTGGATAGGTTCACATTCCTTCTTCTTTGGGTTTAGATGCACTCTCTTCATGATGAGATATTCTCCTTGCTTGGGCTCCTCTACATACCTTGGGAAAGCAACACTTTCTTCTTGGGTTTGTGCAATATGGTTCCTAACATCCTTTTCTTTATTGCTACTTCATTGCACAGTTGGACATTAAAATGCTTGATGACCATCTTCTCTACATCTATAACATCTTCCATAGAATCCTCTACCCCTTCCTCAACCAAAATTACCTCTTCCTCATGAGAATTCTCCATCTCCTCTGGTGTTATGGCTGGAATCACCATGAGAAGTACTAGCT
Organism: Wollemia nobilis; assembly: GCA_028583015.1. Lineage (NCBI taxonomy): Eukaryota > Viridiplantae > Streptophyta > Pinopsida > Araucariales > Araucariaceae > Wollemia > Wollemia nobilis. The sequence goes on along the minus strand of JAQPPZ010015863.1, from coordinate 4,447,659 downwards.
TCTCCTTCCTATTTTTGTTGTCCTCTTCCACTGATTGTTTGTCCTCACTGACATGAGAATCTTCCTCTTCCTTTTTGATTATTTTATTTCATATGCATTAAATTCTTCGCCTTTAAGGCATACTGGCTGGATTCCTCTACCATATTTATACTTATCATACTAATTTAATATTGTATAGATATCCATGCTCCATTTATGTACTTTGACACTTTCTCTTTACTGTATTCCACATGATCGGCTCAAATGGTGAGCCTATGGAATTCCTCCATGTACTCCTTCACACTCATATCCTTTTATCTCAAGTTTTACAATTTTTTGAAAAAACTCAATTGATAGTTAGACGAAAGGAATTTGGCCTTTAGCTTAGTCACCATTTTCTCCCATGTCCTAATCATTTCCTTCCCTTTTCTTTGCCTTTTAGTTTGTACATGGTCCCACCACAAGGATGCATGCTATTTCAACTTTGTGTAGGCAAATTTCACCCTTTTGGAGTCTTCTATTGATTCAAAATCAAAGTACTTCTCCATTTCAATAATCCAATCTATGATCTCCTCTGGATTTAAGTTTCCATTATACGATGGGGTTTCTATATTTGGATTTTAACCCATATTGGAGATCACCCAAATCAACCACTCTTATACCTTTTCCCCTTGCTCTTCATCTCGAGCTTTCATGTGGCCAACCTCCTCTTCTTCGTTGTCACTAATATCCTCAAGATGAATACCTTTTATTTGGGTTGTTTCAATCACCTCCAATCGAGTGGTAATTCCCCTCACCATCTTAGCTATATCTAAAACTCAAGGGCCTCATGGTATTCTTCTTCCCCATTGTGCCATCCTTCCTTTTGTATGCATCATGACTCAAATATCTTCTGGATCTAATACCAAAAATCATGTAATAGTATGGTAGAGCAGATTTCCTTTAGTCAGTAATGTTGGTAGATGACGGGGTATAGACAATAATTTTTGATGGAAAAGTACTCCTTGTGATTAAAAAATCCTCTAATAAAAATTTTGTAAGATGATATCCGAGACTATGTCAAAAATATAACACTCCATGCTATGTCGAAAATATGTCACCCCATGTTATGTTGGAAAGATGTCACTTTGCATTCAAGATGAAAGTTTACACACAAGATGACACACCACATCTCTTCCTATGATGAGAACATTTAAGTTAATTAAGGACAACTAAGTTAAAGATGGCCAGTTTAATCAATTCAATCAATGATGAATTTCCATTGTGATAAAACTTGTAAGTTGACATTCATAGATGGAGCTCTCGTCGGTAGTTGTCTTTCATTTCTTGAACAACAATATTTCTTGATGGAAAGGCTTGACTGTAATATCTTGTTGGCAAATATCTAGATGACTAGGAAATTTCATTGATGCACTCTCAAATTATTTTCCCTTGAATTTGATTTTCTCCCTTGCAACCTACACACAAAATCAACAACAACACATACGTAGTCTGCAAAAATAGATTTTCAAACACTCAATATTGGAGTATTATGGAATGAATAGAAATATTTTATTATAGATGAACTTGTTGAATTACAAATACATACCTGAGTATTCCTCACATTTTACTCCCTTCTTAGCCATTTTTTCCATACCATCCAACCTTCCTCCCCCTCGTAGACACATACTATGGCCTTTTATACTTTCCTTTGTCTGATCGTTTCACCTTCCTCTCATTGTGGTTGATAAGTCACGTCGTTTCATCTCCCATATAGATGTTCACATCATGATTGAATTGTTGTAATAAAGCAAATATTTTTTCATTTATTTTCAAAATAATAGAATAAAAAATATGCATCAAACAATTCTTAGCCTATGATATAAATTAAATATTCTTTTAATTTCTTGCCTAAAATGAAAAAATAAAGGATATACAAAAAACTTAATCTAATCTCATTAATTTCATTTATTATGTATTACAAAACAAAATAAAAACTTGTCTAAGTAGTAAAAAAATAAACAAAAGATATCAAAAAATAAGAAAACACCGACAAAGGGATAGGGTTACCTGCACCAACAACTAAGAAAAAATCATTGCTTTGCAACGATATAGATGCTTGACAAAATTTCTCTTGTGGTTCCAGCGATATCATTCTTTCTACAAAAAAAACAAAATCTAAAACATTACGCATGGAGTTAGGTTTTAGGGGTGCCAATAGGTCCTTGGATCAATGGTTAATACAAAGAGTTGATGTATCCCACACTAAGGTTCAAATCATGGTGGCACCAAATAGCTCAATGTGAGTAAGTCGATGTAAAAGGGAAAGGACAACCCTTTCAAAACCCTACATAAATTAGGTTTTAAGGGCCTATGTATCTCAAGAGGTTTAGTTATCTATCTCACTATAATAGTCAAGGTCCTTAGCTCTTCAGGTAAAAAGGAATTTTGCAGGCTAGTGGAATAAATTACATCAAAGAATGCTACTACAAATAATGATATTGTTTTGCACATATTTGATAGATTTTGATAGTAAATAAAGTGCCAGAAATGGTAGATCAACATAACAAAGAGGATGACATTACTAATAAAATAATGACACTATTTTGTAAAGTACAATAAAATTTTGACTATATACAAAATATGCAATAAATGATGAATCAACAAAACAGGGAGAATGTTATCGCTTCTAGAGATAGCAATATATTTCTATAAACTTTGTAAGAAATTTGATAGTAAATATAATGCAAAAAATGACAAACCTACAGAGCAAAAATGTTATAGACAAGATCCCTGCTACTTCCAATGATATTGTTCTAAAAAATATGTGCAGTAAAACAAAGTGCAAAGGAATTTTTTTTTTTAGATAAAATTTTTATTAAAAAATCTCAAGTTATACATTTACTTTTGATAATTTACCTTTATTGACAAGGCTTAAAATACAACTCAACTTTATTTCTTTGACTATCCAACTTCTGGATGTTCCAACTCTTGCTAGATGACCCCTTAAAGTGTTCCATTCATCCTCTCCTTTATAATACTTAAACTTCATCCTGAATCTAAATGCCTATTTATATTCTTGTCCTCCCTTTATTAGTTCCCATATTGTAGTCGTTTCTAGAGTTGTGTCCATTTTTCTACTTCATACTCTACCATTTGAGAGTCCTCCTAAGTTCTAGTCTACACTGTCTCTAAAAGTTTCCTAATTAGAGTTCCCAAAATTCTTTCCTCTATTCTAAATTCTTCTCTAAAAATCATGTTGTTACATTCCAACCAAAGTTGCCAGTAGATGGAACCCAAACCCAAATCCCAAGCTATCTTCAAGGTATTTTATTTGAATCTATTAGTCTTCCAATAGTCCTAAAAGTTGTTCTTAGTGGGAATGGATATTTATGATTGGCAAAAATTGTTGTACCACAAACTCTATACTATTTGGGCATAGGAGCACACAAAAAGGAGGTGGCCCATTGTTTCCTCATCTTGGTGACACATTACAGACCAATTGGATCCAATAAATACATGTCTTCTCAAGGTATCCTCAGTCAAAATACTCTTATCTACAACCAACCACATAAAGTAGTTTATCTTTGGCCATCCTTTGGGTTGCCATAATTTCAACCAGGGGGTCTTGTGGACCAATTTGAGTGTTGTGGATAATTTTTTTGTAACCTTCTTTGATAATGTAAATTCATAATTGGCTATACCCCCAACCTGTTAGAGTATATTACATCATTTAGATCATGTAAATGTACCACCTTTGATACAAAAATAGATTAGGAGTTTACTTTAGAGTAAAGTTTTTTATTTTTTGAATTTACATGGTGGAATCGGTAGTCGCCACGAATCCGGGCAGGCTATCCAGCTTTTTATGGCCGCCATAGTATTTTGCGTTGTCCGCCCTAGAATCCACCACACAGATTTTTGTGTAGTCCGCCCCTATAACCACCATGCCACAATCATTTTAAACCTTTTACGCCACTGAAAGCACCAGGAAAGGGACAAGCGTTCAGTCCGACGAGGCCCGAGATTTGAACCTTGGACCTCTGCCCCCTTATGGGGTTTGGATGAACCAATTGGTCTGCACCTCAAACCTTAAAATAATATAAATTATTAATGCTATTAATAGGAATTTAAAAATAAATTAATAATGCTATTAATAGGAATTAAAAAATAAATTAAAGGCATTAAGGCATGGTGTTAGAAAAAACTATAATCAACAATTAGCTATGATATTAATAAAAATTATTAAGAAGAGGAGAAATTATAAGAGAAAATATTTAAAACTTTAAGAGGATTGTAATTGTATTTAATATTAGAAAATACTAAATTGAGTTCAACAAAAGAAGAGTTAAAGAAAAGAAGAAAATCAATTAGTGAAGGAGACACTTAAAAGGTTAAGAAGATTGTGATTAGATTTGATGTTATAGATAATAAATTTCTATATTATAGTTAAATTAAGGAAGAGTTAAAGAGATAAATAAATTAGGTAAGGAAATATTAAAAGTTTAAGAGGGTTGTAATTAGATTGGATGTTGAAAACATGAAATTTCAACTTTATAGTCAAATTGAAGAATAGTTAAAGAATAAAGAAAAGTAAAAAAAAATTAATATCAATGATGTGTGAAATTGAAACTTAATTATCATGGTAAGAACATTATTATTAAGAATGGAAAAAAAATGAGGGTAAGGTAAATATCCATGAATTTAAAGATCATATTATGATTGGCTCTATATAAGGTTAATTTTTCTACTATCCTCTGCTCAATGACAATATTTGACCTTGATTCCAACTAACTCAAACATCCATTGACTCTTTGAAAAGTTAACCTTTTTCGAGCCACAAAGAACATTTTTAGTGTAGTTTTTTTTTGTTTTTCTTTAGTTTCTCTAGAGGTGTCCCTATTGGGTCCTCCTAGGGCATCAATCTTATTTTCTATTCTAAAGCAACCAAGAAGTAGGGGCTTCAATCTTGTCTTTGATTATAAAGCAACCAAGAAGTAAGGGCTTCAATCTTGTCTTTGATTCTAAAGCAATCAAAAATTACTTCGTCTATCTAGTTGATTCCCTAGTTTTATCTTCAAGTTTTTCAATTTTAATTAGTATAATATGTTTCTATTTTAAAATGATGACAACTTTTTGTGTAATAAAGTGACATTAAGAAGTCTTCAATATTTCTGTAAAGGACAATTGAAGAAGTTTTTAAAATTTTAAATGTCATTAATTATTTCAACTAAATAAATATAATTTTTTCCATGAAAAGAATCACTTAAATATATGAAAGTTACAATTTAATTTTATTTATGACTAGTATTCCAAACAAATAAATCCACTTATTTCTTCTCATCAAATGTTTATTGAATAATTATTCCCCATAATTGATTGTAATTTGCTTAAGCATTGTTAATTCATCTTTTGATACTCAATTAAAACTCTTTCCACTTAATAAAATGACATGTAAACAACACCCAACAATGTTACCCATTTCTCTATGTATACATATTTTTTATATTTCTTTAAAGAATAAAGAAAGAATGAACTGATAGTCTTTTGTATATAGTGAGGTTAGTCACATTTACTAAAAGCTTTAGGATCAACTATCCTCAACCCTTCTAAATTGATCTTGTAAAACCTCAATTAAAGGTCTTTTTATGCAATAAAGTGACATTGGAATTTCTTTTGTAATTAAAGGCCTTTTATGCAATAAAGTGACATTGTAAGGTATTTGGTAATTAAAGGTATTTTTACACAACAAAGCGACATTGAAAGGTATTTGGTATTAAAAATAAAAAATAAAGAGACTAATTGTTAGTGAAGTTGGATTAATAAAGATAAGGAATCTCACATAAGTATATATTAAAAGTTAGATGGTCAACTATTTCTACATGTGTAATTTGATGTTAATAAGGATAAGATATCTTATATAAGTAAGACTTAAAATTAAGGGTGAGTGCTAGGTGAGTTAGCGTGAGACAGCTAGTTGAGGAACGTGATCTATACGGTGCGGTGAGGAACACGATCCATACATTGGGATTCATGGGTTAAAATCACATTGGTTTACCATAAACCCTTTTCTCCCGACGGTTCAGATCAGACTACTTCCGTTGATGACCACTTCCTTTGCTAACTACCACCACCAAAGTTTGAACCTAAATTTCCTCTTGAAAAATATCCAACCAAACTAACATTTATTAATCTACTAATCCTTAAAACTATAGTTAATCTACCTAATCCTTAAAACTATAGGAGAAGACTTACCATCCCTCTCCCTGTGACGACAACCTTTAAGTCGGTGGAGGGTAGCTATGTTAAAAGACGACCGGTTTAATCAACTCAATCAATGACGTCTTTCCATTGTGACGGAACCAGTAATCTCGTCGACATTCACAGACGAAGCTCTCGTCGACAGTTGAATTTCATTTCCCGAACAACGATTTCGCTCGATGGCAAGGCTTGACTGCAATCTCTTGTCGGTAAAACTCCAGACGGCTGGGCAATTTCAATGGTGCGCTCTCGAATGGTTTCCCCTTGACTCTGACGTTCTCCCTTGCAACCTACACACAAACTCAGCAATAACACATATGCAATTTTGCAATTTACAAAAATAGATTTTCAGACACTCAACGTTAAGTATTATGAAACGAACAACAGAGTTTTATTATAAATGAACTTGTTGGATTATAAATACATCCCTGAGTATTCCTCACATTTTACTCCCTGCATCCAAACCCCCCTCGTAGACACACATTGTGCTCTTTTATACATTATTTTGCCTTCCTCTTGTCATGGTTGACAAGTTGTGTCATTTCATCTCTTATGTAGATGTTCGTATCATACTCATCGGGTAAGAGAAAATGCTTCATGGTGAAGGTCATGAACATATTTAAAGTCCATAATTGTGATTTTATACTTTGCTATATTGAAAGTGCTTATTCATGTTGCCTTTTATTTGTTTCTTCCACTTGACCAGATATTCATGATAGACTGTGCTTCTTGTTTTCTTTTATATTCTTGAGTCTATAATTGCATCTATTTTGTCTCGTTCCTTTTTTGGCAATTGTGTTATTCATTGTTCAGCTGAAACAAAAAATGTCTGGTTTTTATCAACATCCCTAGGTGGATCATAGTATGGATATAAATAAGACATTAAATATTGTCAAAATATCGATGCCTTTTGGAAGCTCAATTTCATATGCATTGGCAACAAACTTCTTCAAGATCTTACAAGATCCAATCTTCTTCCAATTTAGCTCGTTGTAGGTGCCTTTGGGAAACCTTTCCTTCACAAGTGTGCTAAAACCAAATCTCCAACCTAGAATTCTTGTATCTGACATTTGATGTTAGCACGTTGTTTGTATTTCATGACATCCCTTTCCAAGTTAACCTTCACTTCAAGATGTAAATCTTGCATATACTTAGCAAAACCCTCTGCCATAACATTGGGTTTTCACAATTTATCTATGCTCTGCAACTCATCTACTCCTCGAGGATGAGTTCCATACACAATCTAGAATGGACTTTTGGTTGTGCTTCTATTTACTAAATTGTTATATGCAAATTTTGCCTATGCTAACACATCCCACAACTTCAGCTTCACCAACTAGACATCGTAGCAAATTTCCAAGGCTTTTTTTTAGTACTTTAGTTTGTCAATATGTTTGAGGGTGATAGGCTAAACTAAAACTTAATTTAGTACCCAACTTCTTCCACAGGGTACACCAAAAGTGATCCACAAACTTTGCATCCTTATCTGACACAATGCTTTTTATCAAACCATGCAATATCACAACTTCTTGAAAGAACAAATCAACAATATAAGTAGCATCATTTGTCTTCTTGCAAGGTATGAAACGTGCCATCTTCGAGAATCTATCAAAAAAAACAAAAATAGAGTCATTATCCTTTTTTGTCCTCAACAACCCAAGAATAAAATCCATACTCACATCTTCCCATGGTCTCTCTAATATTGGTAATGGATGATACAACCCAGTATTTTGACTCCTCCATTTTGCATCAAACTTGACAACCTTGCACAAACCTTTAAACATTTACATTCATTCCTGGCCAATAGTAATTGGCACAAAGTTGTCCCATCATTTTATCTACTCCAAAATGTCCAATTAGTCCTCCACTATATTTCTCTCTTATCAAGTTCTCCCTCATTGAACACCGTGGTATGCACAATTGGTATCCCTTGAACAACAATCCTTCTTGGATGAAGTAACCAATCATGGTGTTTTGTCCCCTATAGTAGGATTATTACATGATATCCAAGCTTCCTTGAAATCCACATCCTCAGCGTAAACTTCTTTCATAGAATCAAAACCCATGACTTTAACCTGCATCGTGTTCAACAACAGATTTATTCTGCTCAAGGCATCATATTCTTGATTTGAATGACCACTTCTATGCTTCAAGACAAATGAATATCCCTACAAAAATTCCATCCACTTCATATGTCTTTGATTCAACTTACTATGGTTGTTGATAAACTATAGAGCATGATTATCTATGAACAAGACAAACTCTTTTGGCAACAAATAATGTCTTTGTTTCTTCAAGGCTTGAACAATGGCATAAAAATCTTGGTCATAGATCAATTACTTCCTCTTTACATTATTTATCTTCTCATTAAAATATGCAATGGGCTTTCCTTCCTCTATAAAGACTCCTCCTATCACCTTCCCACTTTCATCACAATGTGCTTGAAAGACCTTGTTGAGTTCTAGAAAATCTAGAATGGGTTGTTCCATTATCTTCTCCTTCAGGGTTCAAAAACTTCTTTCTGTTGTAGTCATCCACTTAATTTCATACTTTCCTCCATTCATTGCTTCTATGGTAAGGACACAAATTCTACTAAAGTTTTTGATGAACTTCCTATAAAAACTTGCGAGACCATGAAAAATTCTAGCCTAAAACATACTTCTAGGTGATGACCAACTCACAATGGACTTGACCTTTTCAAGTTCTATCTGTAACCCTTCTTGGAAAATCACAAAATCCAAGTACACCAATTCCTCCATAAAACTGCATTTCTTCAAGTTGACTAGCAACTTCTCTTCCTTCGGTCTTCATAAGAACAATATCAAATGTTCCAAATGGTCTTCCTTTCTCTTATTGAATATCAAAATGTTGTCCAAATAGACAACCATAAACTTGCCAAGAATGGCTTCAAAACTTTTTTCATCAATCACATAAAGGTATTGGGTGCATTTGTCAATCCAAATGGCATAATAAACAACTTATACAATCCATCCTTTGTCTTGAATGTGGTCTTCCACTCATCTCCTTCCCTAATCCGAGTCTAATGATAACCACTCTTCAAATCTATCTTTGTGTAGTGCTTTGCTCTACTCAAGCAATCCATCAAATCATCCATGTGAGGCAATGCAAATCGATACTTGATAGTTATCTTATTGATAGCCCTAGAATTCATACACATGTGCCATTCTTTGTGCCTCTTTGGTGTAAGCACAACTAGTACTACACATGGGATCAAGCTCTCTTGGATTAGTCCTTTATCAAATAGCTCCTAAACTTGTCTATTTATTTTCTCATTCTCCATCGATGTCAACCTATATGTTGTCTTATTAAGAAAACTTGATCTAGGAATCAAATCAATGTGATGGCTAATACTTCTTGTTGGTGGCAACCCATATGAAAATGTTTATTACAGAATGTTTGCACACTCATCTAGCAAATCCTTCACCTCACTTGGAATCTCCTTCTTGCCTATAATGTAAACCTTTGTGGATTTAACAATTAAGGCCAAACATGCCTTCTTCTTTGTCATCTCTTTCAAAAATTGTTTTTATTGAAACCAAACATATTTTAGGACTAATGTCCTCTCTTTCATCCTTTTCCTTCAAAAAACTCAACACAAACTTTTCACCATATTTCATAATGGTGTAGGTGTTTTCCCTACCATCATGTACTACCTTCTAGTCAAATTTCCAAGGTATTCCTAACAACACATGGCAAATATCCATGGGAATAATATCACATATGACCTCGTCCTTGTATGATCATATCTAAAAATTAACCTTGCACTATTCACTTACTAGAATCTGGTGTTCCTTTTACAGCCAAGAGACCTTATATGAACTAGGGCGTTCTACCTTCTTCAACCCCAACTTCTCTACCATCTATGTAGATACTAAATTATCCATGCTTCCACTATCTAGACCACCTTATAACATTTGCCACCAGATTTGCACACAATTTTGAAAATATTTCTCCTTTGGATAGGTTCACATTCCTTCTTATTTGGCTTTAGATGAACTCTCTTCATGATGAGATATTATCCTTGCTTGGGCTCCTCTACATACCTTGGGAAAGCAACACTTTCTTCTTGGGTTTGTAAAATATGGTTCCTAACATCCTTTTATTTATTGCTACTTCATTGCACGGTTGGACATTAAAATGCTTGATGACCATATTCTGTACATCTATAACATCTTCCATAGAATCCTCTACCCATTCCTCAACCAAAACTACCTCTTCCTCATGAGAATTCTCCATCTCCTCTGGTGTTATGGCTGGAATCACCATGAGAAGTACTAGTTTCTCCTTCCTATTTTTGGTGTCATCTTTCGCTGATTGTTTGTCCTCATCGACATGAGAATATTCCTCTTCCTTTTTTATTATTTTATTTTATATGCAATAACTTTTACTTCGCCTTTAAGCCATACTAGCAGGATTCCTCTATCATATTTATACTTATCATAATAATTTCATATTGTATAGATATCCATAGTCCATTTATATACTTTGACACTTTCTCTTTACTGTATTCCACGTGATCGTCTCAAATGGTGAGCCTATGGAATTCCTCCATGTACTCCTTAACACTCATATCCTTTTATCTCAAGTTTTACAATTTTTTGAAAAAACTCAATTGATAGTTAGACGAAAGGAATTTGGCCTTTAGCTTGGTCACCATTTTCTCTCATGTCCTAATCATTTCCTTCCCTTTTCTTTGCCTTTTAGTTTGTACATGGTCCCACCACAAGGATGCATGCTATTTCAACTTTGTGTAGGCAAATTTCACCCTTTTGGAGTCTTCTATTGATTCAAAATCAAAGTACTTCTCCATTTCAATAATCCAATCTTTGAGCTCCTTTGGATTCAAGTTTCCATTATACGATGGGGTTTCTATATTTGGATTTTAACCCATATTGGAGATCACCCAAATCAACCACTCTTATACCTCTTCCCCTTGCTCTTCATCTCGACCTTATATGTGGGCAACCTCCTCTTCTTCGTTGTCACTAATATCCTCAAGATGAATACCTTTTATTTGGGCTGTTTCAATCACCTCCAATCGAGTGGTAGTTCCCCTCACCATCTTAGCTATATCTACAACTCAAGGGCCTCATGGTCTTCTTCTTCCCTATTGTGCCATCATTCCTTTTGTACGCATCATGACTAAAATATCTTCTGGATATAATACCAAAAATCATGTAATAGTATGGTAGAGCAGATTTCCTTTAGTCGGTAATGTTGGTAGATGATGGGGTATAGACAACAATTTTTGATGGAAAAGTACTCCTTGTGATTAAAAAATCCTCTAATAAAAATTTGGTAAGATGATAATCCGAGACTATGTCAAAAAGATAACACTCCATGCTATGTCGAAAATATGTCACCCCATGTTATGTTGGAAAGATGTCACTTTGGATTCAAGATGAAAGTTTGCACACAAGATGACACACCACCTCTCTTCGTATGATGAGAAAATTTAAGTTGATTAAGGACAACTAAGTTAAAGATGGCCAGTTTAATCAACTCAATCAATGACGAATTTCCATTGTGATAAAAATTGTAAGTTGACATTCATAGATGGAGCTCTTGTCGGTAGTTGTCTTTCATTTCTTGAACAACAATCTTGCTTGATGGAAAGGCTTGACTATAATATCTTGTTGGCAAATATCTAGATGACTAGGCAATTTCAATGATGCACTCTCAAATTATTTCCCCTTGAATCTGATTTTCTCCCTTGCAACCTACACACAAAATCAACAACAACACATATGTAGTCTGCAAAAATAGATTATCAAACACTCAATATTGGAGTATTATGGAATGAATAACAACATTTTATTATAGATGAAATTTTTGAATTACAAATACATACCTGAGTATTCCTCACATTTTACTCCCTTCTTAGCTATTTGTTCCATCCCATCCAACCTCCCTCCCCTCGTAGACACATACTATGGCCTTTTATACTTTCCTTTGTCTTATCGTTTCACCTTCCTCTCATTGTGGTTGATAAGTCACGTGTTTTCATCTCCCATATAGATGTTCACATTATGATTGAATGGTTGTAATAAAGCAAATATATTTTTATTTATTTTCAAAATAATAGAATAAAAAATATGCATCAAACAATTCTTAGCCTATGATATAAATTAAATACTCTTTTAATTTCTTGCCTAAAATGAAAAAATAAAGGATATATAAGAAACTTAATCTAATATCATTAATTTCATTTTATCTTATATTTAAATCATTTTAATAATAAGCACAATGATCTATAACTTTAAAACTTACTATATTTAACTTTTAACATCATTGAAGATCAGACTTATTCATCATTTTATTCTTCTACTTCTTTAAAATTTAAACTTTATTTAATTTTATGGAGTATTTAAAAATATTTTTTTATAAAAATAATAATTATTTAAATTAATATTTTTATCTAATTTTAATATATAAAATAAGATTAAATTAAAAACATTTCAATTAAGATGATATAATAATAATAATAATAATAAATAAATAAATAATTATTATATCATATCGTTTTGTACTTTTGGAAGTTCATTGTATAAAGGAGGAAGCACTTGTATTGTGTTATCTATTTGGTAGACAATTTTTTCTTGGATCTGGGTAGTGTGATAAACCCCTATAACCAATGCATAGGGCTAAGCATTCCCCTCCCATCCATGAGCCCTCGTAATCATGAGAGCTATGCTTATTAATAGGGAATTAACATACAACCACACACCACGGTTTGAACCTTGGACCTCCTAAAGAAGAGTTAAATCCCAAACAGTTGCGCTATCTCTCGAAACAATTGGTAGCATTTTCTTCCATTTTAGTAGCAAAATTTTCTTTTATTTTAGCGGAAAAAATTTCTTCTATAGCCATTTCTTCTAGCATGGTAGCCAAAAAAGATCATCTTAGCTCATTTAGATATCTCTTCTAGAGAGACTAGGCAATATGGTGCCTAAAATAGAAGTACCCCACAAAGAAGGATCAAGGTGATATGATACCACTAATGACGATTCAAGTAATCTAAAATATTGCCTACTATTTCTATTAATCAAACACATATTTATACACATTTTAAAACTTCTCTATGGGAAAAAGGAAAGGCCCAAATCCAAGAGTGGGGATATAACTTAATAGCACGGCTGATAGATAAACTTGATAGAAAAAACTTTACAAAATCTTGAAAATTTTTAGTATAAGGCCTAACATTCTTTTGTAGGCCTATTTGACAATATTAAAGCCTAATAATTAAAAACCTAATTAATTTTAATTAATTAATTAAACATAAAATTTAATTAATTAATATTATTTATATCCTTAAAAATTGTCCACTTTTTCTCCTTTGTCTTTTAATGGACTTAACATGTACCTCTTACCATATTTCTAAATAGTGTAGGTGTTCACCCTACCATCATGCATTGTATTTTTATCAAACTACCATGGTCTACCCAAAAAGACATGACAAGCATCCATAGGCATAACATCACATAATATCTCATCCTTGTAAGAACCAATTTGGAAGTCTACAATGTATTATTCATTCATCAAAATTTGATGTCCCTTTTGCAACCATGAGACTTTATATATATTTGGATGTTCAGTCCTCTTCAACCCAAGTTTATCTACCATATCTATATACATTAAATTGTTTATGCTTTCACTATCCACAATCTACAACATTTACCTCTTGATTTGCAAATTGTCCTTAACAAGATCCTTTTTTCTTAGGTTCATGTATCTCCTTGGATGGTTTTAACAATACCATTTCTAACATAAGGGATTTTCCTTGTTTTTGTTCCTCCATATGCTTTGGTGAAGCAATACTTTCTTCATGTGCTTTCATAGTTTGATTTTTAGCTTCCTTTCCTTTACTATTGATCTATTGTATTGTTGGACATTCAAATGCCTGATGGTCAACTTCTCTACATCTATAATAGATTTTTGGGAATACTTTGCCCCTTTCCTCTACCATAATCTTCTCTTCCTATTGAGAAATATTTATTTTCTCTAATGCTCTGGTTAAAATTACTTTGAGAAGTACTAGCTTCTCCTTCTTGCATATGCCACCCTCTACCACAATTTTATCATTCTATTCCTTTAGATAACTATCCTCTTCCACTTGAATTTTTTTGTTGCTTGTGAGTCAAATTTTATTCTACCTTGAGTGCATATTTATGTGCCTCCTTGATTGTTCTAATTCAAATTAAATCAATTTTATCTTCTATGGACAACCTTATCCCATTTATATATCTTACCACTTTATCCTCATCATCTTAAATATGACCTATTCTTATGGTTAATTTATAGAATTCTTTTGTATACTCTTTCACTCCCAACTCCTTTTGCTTAAGGTTTTCAAGTCTCCTAAATAATTTGATTTGATAATAAATAGGTACAAATTTTGATTTTAATTTGTGATCGAGAGCCTCACATTTTCGCGACGAAAGGACAGAGAAGGAGCCAGAGATAGGAAAGTGTCGTGATATTGCGACATGTCGTATTATCACGACATTTTTCTATCTCTGGCTCCTTCTTCGCATTTGCATCGTGAAAATGCGACATGTCACGATATCGTGAAACTTCTGCTCTCTTGCGCTTCCTCTTGTCTTCCGGTCGCGATATCGCGACACTTTTCTATTTTCGGCTCCTTCTCTGTCTTTTTGTCATGAAAATGCGACATGTTGCGATATCGCGACACTTTTTTGTCTCTGGCTCCCTCTCTGTCCTTTCGTCATGAAAATGCGACATGTCGCGATATCGTGACACTTTTCTGTATCTGGCTCCTTCTCCACCTTTGCATCGTGAAAATGCGACATGTCGCGATATCGTGACATTTTTCTATCTTTGGCTCCTTCTCTGCCTTTGTGTCACGAAATGTGACATGTCGCAATATTGCGACACTTCTGCTCTCTTGCACTTCCTCTTGTCTTCTGGTCGCAAAAATGTGACATGTCACGAAATCGTGACATTTTTCCCCAGTGCCTTCTCTCTCCTATTTCGGTCATGAAAATGCAAGATGTCGTGAAATCATGACATTTCTTCTTCTACGTCTTCTCTCTCCTATTTCGATCATGAAAATGCGACATGTCACGAAATAGCGACATTTCTCTTATGTGCCTTCTCTCTCCTGTTTCGGTCGTAAAAATGCGACATGTTGCGAAATCACGACATTTCTCTTCTGCAGCTTTTGTCTCTTCTTTGAGTCGCAAAAATGTGACATGTCGTGATATCGTGGCATTTTCCTCGGCCTCTTTCTCTCTCCTCCCTGAGTCATAAAAACACGAAATGTCACAATATCACGAAATTTTTCTCCACAACTTTCTCTCTCCTCCCTGCGTTGCGAAAATGCAACATGTCGCGATATCGCGACACTTTTTCTGTCGTGATATTGTGACACCAACGCAAAACACTTAGAATTTTTTTTGTCGATGCAAGATTGCTCTACTATCCCTAGATGCTCTTGCATCAGATAATCCACAACTTTGCACTTGGTGTCTCACTACTGTCTCCCTCATGGTATTCCACCAAATCTAAAATGTTAAAAATAGGTGATATGTTAAGCCCACTTGGCAATTCCACTTCATATGCATTGCTTGAATCCCATTTTTCTAGGATTCTGCATGGTCCGAACTTCTTCATATTTAGCTTCTTATAGGTTTTAGCAGGAAATATTTTCTTTCTCAGATGGACCATGACTTCATCTCCCACTTCGAATTCCTTAAACTATCGCTTCTGGTCTGCCTTTGTCTTATATTGAGTATTCATCTTAGTAATGTGTTTCTTCACTTCTTCATGCAAGCTCTTCAGGTGCTCTGCAAAGTCCTCAGCCTCGACACTACACTTTTCTCTTGTATCCAACTTCCTCAACTCAGAAGCATTTCTTGGACTGCTTCCATATATTATCTGGAATGGAGATTTGTTAGTACTCCTGTTGACAGAATTGTTGTAGGCAAATTCTGCCTACAACAAAACCAAATCCCATCCCTTGGGCTTATCTCCTATCAAGCATCTCAATAGGTTACCCAGACTTCTATTCACCACCTCTGTTTGTCCATCAGTATGTGGGTGGTATGTTGAACTGAATTTCAAATCTGTCTTCAGTTTCTTCCACAAAGTTCTCCAAAAATACCTAACAAACTTGGTATCTCTGTCAGAAATGATACTCTTTGGTAGACCATGAAGTCGTACCACCTCTTTGAAAAATAAACCTGCAACATGAACGACGTCATTAGTTTTTTTGTAGGGAATAAAATGTGCCATCTTTGAAAACCTATCAACTACCACAAATATGGAGTCATTTCCCCTCTATGTCCTAGGTAGGCCAAGAATGAAATCCATGCTGACGTCTTCCCATGGTCTCTCTGGTACAGGTAATGGCTGATATAATCCTGTGTTCTATCTCACACCTTTCACCATCTAACATACTCTACAACTTTGCACAAATCTTTTCACATCTTGCTGTAGTTGCGACCAATAGTAGTTCTCACTAACCAGGGCAATGGTCTTATCCCGACCAAAGTGTCCAGCCAGCCCTCCACTGTGTTTTTCCTTGACTAGATTTTCTCTCATTGAACTCCTTGGAATGCGTAATTGACTTCCTCTAAACAACATTCCATATTGGATCAGAAAATCCAACCACTTGGTCCTGTCCAAGGTAACTGTATCGCTCCAAATTTTTCGCATCCCTACCTTCAGGCTATTGGATCCGCGCCCGGAAGGAGGATGGGAAAAGGATGATGTGGTACCTCGGACGAGAGGACTTCGCGAAGGTCCCGCCTCTCAAGGGAGGTGCATTTTGGTGATTTGTCGATGGATGGTGGGTTCACCAGGAAACATTTGATGGCAGTTTCCACGCCTAGGTTTTGGGAATGAGTTTTAGATGAGTTCGTTTTATTTTTAAGCATTCATCCTAGGTTTGGCCGAATGATTCTAACTTAAACTACATGAAAATGCAATTTAAATGAATACAACAAACAGAAAAGAAAGCAGAAACAGAGAATTTGCAGGAGGCCAATGAAGATTACCTGATCCGAAAGTCTGATGAAGTTTATGATTACTTGTAGCGAGTCTGGATCGTCCGCAATTCAACGGAATCGCCTTCAATTTGATAAAATCGTCTAAAGCGACAGGATCGTACGCAATCCGACGAATTCGTCGGACGAATTCATCGAGAGACCTGCAAAACGACAAGCAGGATGCGAAATACAAGAAATTCTATTTTGTAAACGGGGGCAAACTATATGAAAAAGTAATATGAGTATTGAACAATATGCAAGAACAAAAGTAAATGCAAATCACTGTGTTTAAATAGCAGAATATGATCTTAATATGCAAACTAGACAAAATGGGTGAACTCCAGATGCAATATAGTATAAAAACTGAATAAACAATCTAATTTATAGCATGAAATGACAGAGAAAAGAGAAAGAAAAGCAAACTCCAGGCACTGATTGCCTCGATGTGTGCTGCAGTCGAAATCGTCTCGCATCAGTACGAGATCGTCCCGAATTTGATGAGATCGCCTCCGATCTTGATAGGTTCGTCGGTTGCGATAGGTGCTGGCTCCGGCTGAAAACCAGTGGTGTACCTGCAATAAAATTAATATAGGACTAGTGCAAGAGCAAATTTGAAGTGTTTTAGCGCATAGGGAGTTGATTTACATAAAAATTCAGCCAGGGTTTGGGGAAGGAAAAGTTTTAGAGTTAAATAGGCATAGGATAGTTGTTGGGAGGTTGGAGATCATCCCAATTTGGGAGATCTCCAACGGGGAAGGGTCCCAATGGCGCGAGACACGCTTACTGCCGGATTGGAGACCCGTTGGAATGGATTCCAACTATGCAAATTCAGTTTTGCGACAAAATCGTACGGACGTTCTAGTCCGGACGAAATCGTCAAATGCAGGGCGATATCGTCCGATCGGAGACGATATCGTCAAGCGGTCAAAACAAGCTGCTAAAAATGGCACGAAAAAAGAGGAAACGGGTTTCTCGGCGGTTAACGGGCGGTTTGGGAGGTTAAATTTGAATTTAAATTTATTTACTAAGGTGAATGTAATTATTCCAATTTTACTGCGCCAATTTTAGGGTGCTACATTTTGCCCCCTCTTTAGCGAATTTTTCGAAGAAAATGCGTTAAAGATGAGTTCTTCTCGATCTACGAGAAAGCAAAAAAATTATTCCCATTTTTAGGCGACGATTCTTGGTCGAATCGTACGACAGCTTACTATGGTGCCCCCTCTGTGTTTTTACCCAAATCGAACGTTTGCGGTAAAAACACGGAAAAGCAAAAATTATTGTTGAATTATTTTGAATAAAATTAAGAAAAATAGGGTAAAACCCTAATTCATTGTTTTATGTTCATTTTACTATTTTTAGAGCTCTGGAGCAAAAATGGTAGAGACAGCGCACAGATCTGCAGAGGTCCGCCGCGGTCTACGGGTAGGGGTTTAAACTTAGTTTAGATTGATTTAATTTGAATTTACATGCTTTGTAAATGAATTTTAGGATGAATTTTGAGCATCGCGGCCGTTTTTGGCCATCGACGTCGTCCGGACGAAATCGTCCCTAGTTCGACGAAATCGTCTCAAGTTCGTCAATTTCGCCCAAGGGCGAAATCGGCGAAAAAGGGACGATTTCGTCAAATTAGAGACGATTTCGACACACGAAATCGGAGACGATTTTGCTCAAATTTCGGACGATATCGGCCAATAGTGGGCGATATCATCAATTGCAAAAATTTGATCTTTAAGTTGCATTATTGATTGCTGAAATTGTTATTAATGATTGTTTGTTGTTTTGATTGTTTATTCTTGTAGAGAGGATTACTAAAGAGAAGAGAGTGGAAATATGACGGAATGAGAGACGACTTGGCCGCTCTCACCCGGGCGAGAGCGGGATCTGCGGCACGGGCCGGCTTGCGGCATGTGGCGAGAGATGCCACGGGTTTCTCTCGACATGGGGCTACCGACGGCCCTAGCGGAGAGGTGGTACCGGGGCTCTTCATGCTTCGGTTACCGACGGGGAGATGACTCCCACACTAGAGGATGTATGGAGGATTCTTAGAATCCCCATACAAGGGAGGATGATCACACCTACGGCCAATCAGGGCCACGCGATGGGACGACTCTGCGGTGACCCGAGCTTCGCCCTGGAGAAGGGCGGAGTGAACATCGAGGCACTGCGCCAGATGCAGGGGCATCTACAGCGACACGAGTTTTGGCTGGGGTGGTTGGTGGACTTCTGCTGTGCCACCAGAGCGGATGCAGGGTACCATGGATGCTGGCAGATGTGATCTGCGACATGCGTGACCATGGCTACAGATTTTCTTGGGGCAGCTTTGTTCTATGCCGGCTGTACAGGATCCTTTACGGGGTCGTGTACAAGGGCGGGCGATGTCTGGTCATGACATCGCTCCTACAGGTTTGGTGCTTGGGAGCACATTGCGATGCAGAGGCCGGTAGGGCTTCCTCCGATAGGGGTTGACGGGGAGAGGCCCCGAGTCTTCTCTCGGTGGCTCCGGAGAGGGGCACGGCGACGGATCGACCTGCCGGTGTCCCGGAGACTCTTGGATGACTTGGTCCCCGGACCAGATCACCTGGAGGCCGTGGAGGCAGCATCCAGGGTGGGCAGAGGACGCACGGGAGCTGGCTCGCATCAGGCGAGTCTGCTAGCTACGGATGGAGAGGGGAGAGGTGGAGCTCCACCGCTACGACCGAGTTTTGCGATAGTTCGGTCTACGACGGGGGATCCCATCTCTCGGGGATTATGAGTTTTCTCGGACCGTCCGGGATAACACCACGGTTAGCGGGGCTCCGGATATGCAGCGATTCTGGAGTCAGGATGCGGACGATGCCCCCATTCGGCCAGTGGATGGGGACGACGCGAGGGTAGCCGATGGCTACGATGCCAGTACGCGAGGCATCCGCCCTCCTCGGATGACGAGGGCTCGGGGACCGATCCACGCGGTTGTGCGTCGGATAGGGAGGCGACGCCGGGCGGCGGTAGAGGCAGCCCGGGGTCACGACGAGAGGAGAGCGAGAGGAGGCCACGAGGCACGGGAGAGGCCGCGGTAGAGGGAGAGGGAGAGAGGAGGGAGGTGAGACCCCCATCTCCACAGAGGCCACCATCACCCGATAAGGGCAAGGGCATGGACATTGGAGAGAGTAGCGAGATGGCTACTCTCCAGGCAGAGAGAGATCATCCGCGAGCTCGGGTGCGGACGTTACGGGATGCGGCTGCACGGCACCGGGCTGAGGTGTCGCGGCTACGAGACGAGAATGCTCGTCTCGGGGCACGAGGCGGAGGGGTGAGCACTCGGGAGCTGATGCGGTCGGTTTCTCGGACCGCATTCTATCGGGCTCTATACTACCGAGGCGGTGCCGAGAGGGCCGAGAGGATACGGGTGCCACCTGCCATAGCGAGATTCCTATCAGGACAGGGTCGACGAGGAGCTCATCCCGGTCGACGACGAGGACTCGCAGTACCACACATATTGCGATGGGACCACCTCGTCCTCCGTAGGGTGGGGGAGGAGATGAGGCCGAGAGCTCTAGAGGCTCTCGAGGCTAGAGGGCGGGATATTGCTATTGATATTGTATTATACTTGTATTGATAGAGGATTGAGTATGCCGAGGTACAGATTGTGGCATACCAATCCAGTTTTGATGATGTATATATTCTGTTGATATATATAGATGAGATATTTTTTTGATCATATGACTTGTCTTATGTGATGCTTATGATGCTTTTTATGTTTGATTGATTGATTGAGTTGATTGATGTAATGATTTTATTGATGATTCATGTAATTATGTCGTTTTGGAAAATATTATAACTTGGATGTCATGCTATAAATATTTTAAATGAAATAATCTGATGTAACAAATTGATTGGTTGTAATGAAATGTGATAAAAATAAAAAGAGATTTCTAACAATAATTTCAAAGGACATTGTCGCTATTATAGACCATTTCATGGAGTCGTTGCTCACTCGGTCGTCAAGCTAGTCCCAGGATAGAAATATTGTTAAAAGAAAAGAGTGCTTAAGAGACTGTCTTAAGACTTTGTTGTGATGATGCAAATGATGATGATGATGGTTTGCTTTCAGATTTCCATGAAAATATTACGCATGAAATATTGTAAAATGATTTTTGCTAGGCATAAATTCCTAAGTGTGATAAAAATTGTTGAATAATTCCTTAAGAATTATACCATCATTGCAAAATGCAAAGGTTGACATAATGATATGAAATAATAAAAATGTGTTTGCTTTTGAAAAGCATAATTTGTAAAAAAAATGAAGTCATATGTTTTGTATGATCTTTGATAAATCGGGAAATAAAATTGTTACAATGGTTTGCGCTAGGCATAGAATATGTAGGTATAGACTTATACCATCATCGCGAAGATCAAAGAAAGGATAGTTTTATTGCATGATTAATTTTTGATGAACGAGAAAATATGATAATGAGGACTTGCGCTAAGCATAAAATTCCAATTTTGGTTTTGAAACTATACCATCGTTGCGAAAGTCGACCAGATATATGTGTTATGCTTTGAAAGGAATTTTTGATTTTTTCTATTATATAGTTGTCTTTGTGGAAAATAATTGTACTTGATTTATTCCAAACAAGTTTGCAAAAATAATATTTCAAAGTATTTTGAAGACAAAAAGTTAGATTTATAAGGAATCCCATGTGCATAAGTGAATTCATTGCCAATCTTGATTTATCATAATGATAGACAAAATCTCTCAAATACAAATGTGTGTGCAATTGCATTGTTCATTTACGAGTTTTGAGCAAGATACTATGATACAAGTGATTTGAAGAAACCAAATAAGTGTTCATTAACCATGATGTAGATGCATATAACCATACTAGGCTACTATGTAGATCGGATTATCAAGAGCTAGCTAATCCATAAGCGAGACATAGGTCTGTACAAAAGAAGGTCGCTAATGTGACGGACATATCGCCACGCTAGGAGTTACCCAAGGCCAAGCAGGTTGGGCACAAACCACTTGTTATGGGGCTTACCTCACAGTTTTCGAATAATTGAGAATTCCGGGGATTCAAGCTCATTCACCCTTCTTTTCTTTTCAAAGGGTAGGGAAAGGGATTTTATTGCTTTTCTTGCTTTCTTTTGAACTTTGCTTATTTTTCTTTTTGTATTTCTTTTGCTTGATAATGCTTGGAACATTGCTGACATAACATTTTTCTTTTCTCTTTTTCTTGAATTTTTCTTTTCTTTTTCTTTTTCTAGGGATACTTGCTCAGATTAGTCTGTAGAGCAAGGGATTTTTATTCTGGGTAGGGGTGAGCTTGTCCTTTTGCCAATTCTCAAAGATTCTAGACCATGTGCATGATAGGATAGCAAGGGAAACTTTTCACTCAAGAAATCGGTTCTACTATGTAGCAAAACATGGAAATTACAAATATAATCATTTTATTGTGAAAAGATGTGCTTGGTTTAAGTAAATAACAAGATCAATTCTCTATGCTCAAACTTTATTTAATTGAATTTTGTGAACTTTGATATAAGAGAGATTAGTAATCATGCCAGATAAAATCAAGATATTTATTGTTGTGAGTGTGCAAGTGAGGGATTCAAAATAAATGCTAATTTTATCCAAAATAAGTTGAAACATATAATTGCAATAATTGTAAGAAAATAATGATTTTGAGAAAGTTTTGAGAATGTTGACTCTCTCTTTCTTCCGTATATTGTTTTGGTTTCGAAAGAGTCAAGCATATAGCTGTTTTTGGATTTTTATGTTGATTTTTGTTTTGGAGCAAAAGGAACTTTACAAGTGCTTTAAATAAATGCAATAAATATTTTTGAAGATTTTTGAAGATTTTATGAATGTTTTTGAGGTTTTTGAATAAATTGAAAGAAATACAAGATAATGATTTTGAACAAATATATACATGGATGAAATAGACCAAATTTATGCATAATAACGTTTGAGATGTAAAATATTCATGGGTTCTTTAAGTTCTTTACCATCTAAGGTAGATAATTTATATGCTCCTGATTCAAATTTTGCAGTAATGATGTATGGTCCGAGCCAGTTGGGCTCAAATTTACCTTTAAGTTCTTTGGTTGCATTTGTATTTTTTTGAAGATTTTGAGGATTTTGATTTTTTTTTGTATTTTGATTTTAATTTATGAATTGAAATTGGTGGTATATACAAGATGATCTATATACACTATACAAGGTTTATTTGAGTATAGCATGTCTAAGGTTGCTTCAAAATCAAAGGAGGTTTTGAAGGATAATCTGGTTGAGGTGAAGGTAAGAATAAAAGGTGATGAGTAAAAGGTAGTGATAACAAAAGCTTTGTTATAATGTAAAATAATGTAGCAAAAGATTTGACTTTTATATGTGTAAAATTGATCATGTTACAAAATAAAATGTCAGAAGGATAAGAAAGTTCTTCATTCTTATTATTATATTCCAAGTTTTGATAAGATGGAGAAAGTATATGTGAAAGATATGCATGGATGTTATTTGGTAAACAAGGATGATCATATATGGATGAAGAAAAGTGATGGATAGAAGATAATTGTGATAATAGAGAATGTATAGAACTTGATGTTTCAATCGTTAAATATTCTTCAAATGGTGTTGGGTCACCATGTATGGTAACAATTTTATTTGCAAGTTCAAACTTCAAACATTGGTGAAGAGTGGAAGGGAAAACCCTCATCGTATGAATCCAAGGACTCTGGAGAAATAGGTTGTAAGGTGAAGGACAATATCCTACATAGAATAAAGTATCCAGGATCTTGGATCCAATATTGAGGGAAAACATTATAGTACCTTGAGCTTCTTGAATTTCATTGTTAAAAGATTTTATAATAACATTTGATTCATTAATATCTTCTTCCTTTGATTTGGGTTTTTGGAATAATTGATAAGTGCATAAATTAAGAGAGGAGTCATTATCTACCATGATAGTTTTAACAGGTGTTTCTTTACTAGATCCGATAATGTAAAGATAGGAGTCTTCTTGTGGAGTAGAGGAAGGAATATCCTCATCATAGAATGAAATATGGTTAACCTCAAGAGGGTTTACACCATTAATTATGTTCTTAGAGAAAATATGATGAGGAACAAATTGTTGGCTAGGTATTTTGAACAAAATTTCCTTGTGAGAAATTTGTAATACTTCTAAAAGGGATATCTTTGCTTGAGGATTAATCACTTGTTGTTGGCTATCAAAGTGGATTTCAGATTGAGATTTTGATTCTAAAGATGAGCTTTCTATGCTTACATTCCATTTTGGATCATTCTCTAGAGCCAAAGATAGTTTTGAAGGTTGGTCAAATGAGGAATCCATATCTTGAATATCAGATTGAGTTGATTGAACTTGAGGTTGCTCATTTGTAGTTTTTGTTACAATATTAATAATATCATCATGATGGGACACATTAACATGCAATATTTGATTGGTTTCTTGTTGTTGATAATTGAGTAGGGGTTCTTGGGAGATCCCCATGTCTTGATTGATTATTGGTATTTGTTGTGTAGGAGTTTGATTGTTTACTTGGAGATTTATAATCAGTTGTAGATTGTAATTCCTTTATATTAAAAAGACCCTTATCAATCAAATCTTGAATTGCACATCTTAAATCTTTACAATTTTGTGTCATATGTCCATCTACTCTATGATATTCACAATGTAACTGAGGTTTAAACCAATCTGATGTGGTATCAGGTTGTCTTATGGAAGGAAGTTCAATAATATTTGTGTCAAGTAAATACTTGAGAATTATATCCATTGGTTGATTAAGCCTAGTAAATTTACGTGATGAAGGTTTTTGAGAGGTTTTTGATAAATGCCTTAGGAATTTCGTCATAAAAGGACCTAATGGTTTCTCACCTCTACTTTCTTTATTATGGGTAGAATGATGACAGGAAGATTGCGATGTAGGAGGTGAGTGCATGGTAGAATTGGAAGAATAAGTATTTTCTTGTTGAAATGGATGTGTTGTATTGAAAGAAGAGTATTGAAAAGGTGGTGGAGGATTATATGTGGATTGATAGACATAATATGGATATATGGGAGAATAGATAATATCATTATGAAGAGGATTGGCAAAGGGATTGTTTTGTTGAGTTATGGATGAAAAATGAGAGAAGTGTGATGGAGGTGGTGTTGAATAGGGATAAGGTTGGTCATAATCAACAAATGTATTTGGCTGAATTCTTCCAACATTACTAATGGGCTCATATTGATTTGAGTAAAAACTCATGGTTTGTTTAGTACTTCTAAAAGTAATATTTAGCATCTACTATTTAGAATTGAATCTAAAACATACAAACTTGAAATGATGATTTTGTTTTTGTTTTTCTTGTATACATATATATATTTTTGTTTTTGTTTTCAAAAGGTTTATGATGCATTCACGTCGGGTTCACCAAAATGTATCGCTCCAAATTTTTCGCATCCCTACCTTGAGGCTATTGGATCCGCGCCCGGAAGGAGGATGGGAAAAGGATGGTGCGGTACCTCGGACGAGAGGACTTTGCGAAGGTCCCGCCTCTCAAGGGAGGTGCATTTTGGTGATTTTTCGACGGATGGTGGGTTCACCGGGGAAACATTTGGCGGCGGTTTCCACGCCTAGGTTTTGGGAATGAGTTTTAGATGAGTTCGTTTTATTTTTAAGCATTCATCCTAGGTTTGGCCGAATGATTCTAACTTAAACTACATGAAAATGCAATTTAAATGAATACAGCAAACGAAAAGAAAGCAGAAACAAGAGAATTTGCAGGAGGCCAATGAAGATTACCTGATCCGAAAGTCTGATGAAGTTTACGATTACTTGTAGCGATCTGGATCATCTGCAATTCAACAGAATCGCCTTCAATTTGATAAAATCATCTAAACTGACAGGATCGTACGCAATCGACGAATTCGTCGGACGAATTCATCAGAGACACTGCAAAACAGACAAACAGATGCGAAATACAAGAAATTCTATTTTGTAAACGGGGGCAAACTATATGAAAAAGTAATATGAGTATTGAACAATCTGCAAGAACAAAAGTAAATGCAAATCATTGTGTTTAGATAGCAGAATATGATCTTAATATGCAAACTAGACAAAATGGGTGAACTCCGGATGCAATATAGTATAAAAACTGAATAGACAATCTAATTTATAGCATGAAATGACAGAGAAAAGAGAAAGAAAAGCAAACTCCGAGGCACTGATTGCCTCGATGTGTGCTGCGGTCGAAATCGTCTCGCATCAGAACGAGATCGTCCCGAATTTGATGAGATCGCCTCCGATCTTGACGGGTTCGTCGGCTGCGATAGGTGCTGGCTCCGGTTGAAAACCAGTGGTGTACCTGCAATAAAATTAATATAGGACTAGTGCAAGAGCAAATTTGAAGTGTTTTAGCGCATAGGGAGTTGATTTACATAAAAATTCAGCCGGGGGTTGGGGAAGGAAAAGTTTTAGAGTTAAATAGGCATAGGATAGTTGTTGGGAGGTTGGAGATCATCCCAATTTGGGAGATCTCCAACGGGGGAAGGGTCCCAATGGCGCAGACACGCTTCTGCCCGGATTGGAGACCCGTTGGAACGGATTCCAACTATGCAAATTTAGTTTTGCGACAAAATCGTACGGACGTTCTAGTCCAGACGAAATCGTCAAATCTAGGGCGATATCGTACGATCGGAGACGATATCGTCAAACGGTCAAAACAACTGCTAAAAATGGCACGAAAAAAGAGGAAACGGGTTTCTCGGCGGTTAACGGGCGGTTTGGGAGGTTAAATTTGAATTTAAATTTATTTACTAAGGTGAATGTAATTATTCCAATTTTACTGCGCCAATTTTAGGGTGCTACAGTAACAGGTGCCAAGCAAGCCTTCTAGGCTTCTACAAAATCATGATCTTCAGGGTACAAACCCTTTAGTTCATCAAATCCTACCACTTCCACCTTCATTTCTATCAACAAACTTTGCCTTCTACTTAAGACATCTACAACTCTGTTTGACTTTCCACTCCTGTGCTTCAAAACAAAGGAATAACATTGTAAAAACTCAACCCACTTCAAGTGCCTCTGGTTCAGCTTCCCTTGGCTATTAATATACTGTAATGCCTGATGATCAGTATATAGAACAAATTCTTTTGGCAACAAATAATGTCTCCACTTCTTCAGAGCTTGAACTATGGCATAAAACTCTTGATCATAAACTGAATACTTCTTCCTAGCATCATTGAGTTTCTCACTAAAGTAAGCAACAAGTTTGCCTTCTTGACTCAATACATCTCCTATGGCACTACCATTGGCATCACAATCTACCTGAAATACCTTATAAAAATCTGGAAGTGCTAAAACAGGTTGCTTGATGACCTTCCTCTTTAACATATCAAAGATCTTATCTACTC
Organism: Wollemia nobilis; assembly: GCA_028583015.1. NCBI lineage: Eukaryota > Viridiplantae > Streptophyta > Pinopsida > Araucariales > Araucariaceae > Wollemia > Wollemia nobilis. The sequence continues at coordinate 4,420,019 of JAQPPZ010015863.1, read as the reverse complement.
CTAAGGTCCACTTAAAGTCTTTCTTATCCCCTCTCATTGTTTCTGTAAGGGGTGCACAAATACTGCTAAAATTTCTAATGAATTTCCTGTAAAAACTTGCTAGACCATGAAATGATATCACTTCAATTATGCTTCTTGGAGTAGGCCATTCAATGATAGCCCTCACCTTTTCGGGTCCATTTTTAGACCTTCGATCGAGATGACAAATCCCAGATATACTAACTCCTTCTTCACAAAATTACACTTTTTAAAATTTATCAACAACTGTTCCTCCCTCAGCTTCTCAAAAACCCTCCTGATATGCATCAGGTGCTCTTCCAAGGTCTTGCTAAATATTAAAATATCATCCAAATAGACAATGACAAATTTCCCCAAAAACTCCTTCAATACTTCATTCATCAGCTGCATGAATGTGTAGGGTGCATTAGTTAGCCCAAATGGCATGACCAACCACTTATACAAACCTTCTCTGGTCTTGAAAGTTGTCTTCCACTCATCCCCTTCTCTGACACGGATATGATGGTAACCACTCTTCAGGTCAATCTTGGTCAAGTACTTGGCTCCACTCAAACAGTCCATAATGTCATCCATCCTTGGTAATGAAAACCTGTATTTTATGGTGATTTTGTTAATAGCTCGAGAGTCTGTACACATTCTCCACTCTCCATATTTCTTTGGTGCTAGTACTGTAGGTCCTACATATGGACTCAAGCTTTCCCAAATCAGTCCCTTCTTCAGCAACTCTTGGACCTACCTTAGCTCCTCACTTTCTACAGGAGTCATTCTATGGGCTGCCTTATTGGATAAACTAGATCCTGGTACCAAATATATATGGTGATTGATCTTCCTCACTGGTGGTAAACCATCAGGCACATTATCTGATATAATATCTAGAAATTCTTCTAACAGACATTCAACCTTTGCTGGAATTTTTGTATACTGTTCCTTCTTAATAGTAGGAATTAATGCATAGCACATAGAATCCTTCTTCAGGACCCCCAAAATTTTTTTTCCATCCACCAGACAGATTCTAGCATTGCTGCATACTTTTTCATCCACCTCCTTAAGTGGTTTCAATTTGTGATGCACTCATCTTTTGTTAGAGAGTACGTATTTGCATGCCCATCATGCACCGTGCATCTGTCAAATTGCCATGGTCTCCCCAACAACAAATGGCAAGCATCCATAGGCAATACATCACACAAGACCTCATCTTGATAATTTCCAATGTGAAATTTGAATAAACACTGTTCACTGACTAGTGTTGTGGTCTTTCTATAACCATGCAATTCGATATGGATGCGAGTGCTTCCTCTTCCCCAATTTCAACTTAGTAACCATCTCTTCTGAAACTAAGTTGTCGGTGCTACCATTATCAATGATAACATTGCAGACCTTCCCTACACATTTGCACCTCGTGCGAAACAGGCTCTTCCTCTATTCTAGTTCTTTGTCCTCATTCAATAATGCTCTTCTCGTCATCAGCACTTCTCCTCCTTCTGCTTCTTTAGAATGTTCTGATTTAGCACCTTCATCTACCACAACAACTTTGGCATGACCCTTAGGTATCTTATTCATTCTTTCTTGGTGTTGGTGACACTTGTATGACCGATGTCCCTTTTCCCCACACTGGAAACATGTTCCATGGAATCCTCCTCTTCCATACCCACGTCTAGGTCTACCTCTTCCTCTTTGGCAACCATTGTTCTGATTATGGGGACGGTAGGTATTTTCCTCTTTTTGGTCCTGGTTATTACTTGTTTCACCAGTCCTCTTCTGATCTTTATAATTTCCTCCACTGGTTCTTCCACTAGTTCTTCCACCACGATCTCTTCCTCTTTGTTTGCCTTCAAATTTTATGTTCAGCTTCTCTTCAACCTTCAAGGCCAACTGATATGCATCCTCTATGGTGGTTATTCTGACCAAGCTGAGTTCTTCTTGGATGTTCATTCTTAACCCATTTATGTAATGAGCTACCTTCTCCTTAGTAGCCCCTGAATGGCCAGTTCTGATTGAGATCCTGTAAAATTCCTCTGTATATTCTTTTACAAATTTGCCTGCCTGTCTCAAACTCTGCATTTTTCTCAATAGGTCCAATTCATAATCTATAGGAACAAACTGTCTCTTCAGCTTCTCTACCATTCGGTCCCATCGGGTTATCTTTTCCTTTCTACTTCTGCTTCTTTCGAGCTACACTCCTTTCCACCATATACTAGCATGGCCTTTCAATTTTGTTTTTGTAAACTTGATCCGATCTGGATCTGCAACCTCCTCATACTCAAAATATTCCTCCATATCATTGATCCAATCAATAAAATCCTCTGGGTTGAGATTCCCAGAATATGCAGAGACATCAAACTTTGGCCTTTTCCTAACCTGAGATATGGCTTTAAATAATCTAGCTTCAGTAGGATTCATTGGTTCTTCGTCATCTGATGGAGCATAAGTTTCCCAGGCTTCATCGTCACTCTGGTCTTCTCCCTTCGGCTCGACCCCTCTTCACAATTCTTCTTGCAAGGCTTGCACTTGCCTCTGCAATGTTCTAAAATCTTCTTTAGGTACCACATTTCTCCCATGACCACGGTTCCTTTGTGGAGGCATCCTGATCACTTCTCTCACAAATCTGAATCGATCCTGGTGCAAACTACCTCACGTTCGGCGATCTACTTACACACCCAGGGACCTCAAATTCTCTCTTCTCAGAACCCTTCCACAGATCCTGGTGTAAGCTGCCTCACTTTTGGTGATCTGCTCACACACTTAGGAACTCTTGCTCTGATACCACTTGATCGAGAGCCAAAATTATAGAGAAGAAAAATAGTTCAATTTTATTCAAAATGCATGGAGAGAATTACAGTCATAGCAGAATTTATAGAAGTAGCAGCAGAGTTGCGCTTTACAAAAAAATTTATTCTGAAAGACAGAATATGTATTATCGTTACAAAAATTTCCTGACCCTTGTGCAGGCCTTTGCTTTGCCTTTTAAAGGTTTGAAGGTGATGCTCCATTTCCAGTTGGTGGCCCTTCATTTCCTCTTCCAAAACCTTTCATTTTGCCTTCCCATGTCGCTTCGTTGTCCTGGTATTTGAAATGTCTCCCTTTCGACTCTTCATCTTCGTCTTCTTTTTTGACCGCAAAAATATGACATGTCATGATATCACGACACTTTCTTGTCTCTGGCTCCTTCTCTGTCCTTTCGTCATGAAAATGTGACATGTCGTGATATCGCAACACTTTTCTTTTTTTGGCTCCTTCTCTATATTTTCGTCGTGAAAATGCGACATGTCGCGATATCGTGACACTTTTTTGTCTCTGGATCCCTCTTTGTCTTTTCTTCCCAAAAATGCGACATGTCACGATATCGTGACACTTTTCTGTCTCTGGCTCCTTCTTCGCCTTTGCGTCACAAAAATACGACATGTCATGATGTCGCGACATTTTTCTATCTCTGGCTCCTTCTCTGCCTTTGCATCATGAAAATGTGACATGTCGCGATATCGTGACACTTCTGCTCTCTTGCGCTTCCTCTTGTCTTCTGGTCGTGAAAATGTGACATGTCACGAAATTGCGACATTTTTTCCTGATGCCTTCTCTCTCCTGTTTCGGTCGCGAAAATGTGACATGACGCAAAATCACTATATTTCTTCTTCTATGCCTTCTCTCTCCTGTTTCGGTCACAAAAATGTGACATCTCACGAAATCGTGACATTTCTCTTCTGTGCCTTCTCTCTCCTATTTTGGTCACGAAAATGCGACATGTCACGAAATTGCGACATTTCTCTTCTGCGCCTTCTGTTTGTTCTTTGAGTCATGAAAATGCGACATGTCACGATATCACGACATTTTCCTTCACCTCTTTCTCTCTCCTCCTTGATTCGCAAAAATGTGACATGTCGTGATATCACGATATTTTTCTCCGCAACTTTCCCTCTCCTCCCTGCATCGCGAAAATGCGACATGTCGCGATATCACGACACTTTTTCTGTCGCAATATCGTGACACCAAGGCAAAACACTTGGAAATTTTTTTTTGTTGATGCAAGATTGCTCTGCTGCCCCTGGATGCTCCTGCATCAATTTGACTACAAATATTTTCCATGTTGGAATTCTATCCTTGCCTTTTTGTTCTTACTATTTGGACATGATCCCACCAAATTGAAGCATATCCCTTCAATCATGTACAAGAAAATTTGACCCATTTTAGATCTTCCATAGGTTCATAATAAAATAATATCTCCATTTTCATTATATAATCTATGAATTCTTTGAGTTAAATTTTTACTAAAATTGGGAGTATCCATATTTTATTTACTTCCCATGCTTGAGATTGCTCGAATCAACCATTGCTCCAATCCTTCTCCTTGTTCTTCATCTAGAGCTTTTACATGACCAATTTTCTCCTTTTCACTATCACTAACTTCCTCAAGATGAATGCCTTTACTCTAGGTAGTCTTAATTGCATCTAGTCTACTAGTAATTCATCTCAGCAATTTAGCTATATTCATTGATTGGGGTCCTAAACCATACGGTCTTCCTCTTCCTCATTGTGTCATTTCCAAAAAAAAAAATCTTTGCATCTAATACCAAATGATAAAATCTAGTAGGAGGAGGTCAACTAAACAACAACCTCCCTTAGTAGCAAAGGATTCACAATTCACTAACACCCATGGTGTAAGATTTAGTTTTGTTTTGATTTACACATACTAGAATACAAGATGACAACTGGAAAGACAATAATCCCTAGACAAAATAATGGTAGTATCAAGATAGTGCTACCACAAGATGATAGTACCCAATAATGGTCTATATGATGACAATGCTTCCAAGCCAATGTAACTTCCACTTGAATTGCACTTCCACTTGTATGGGAAGATGCAATCTCCACTTATATGACTGGTGCAACTTCCTAAGGAGATGAGAATAGAAAAAATAGGAAAATTTCTTATCAAAATCAACTATAGAAGAAACACACTCCAATAGATGATAAGAGGATGATGATATTTTTTTACTTTGCTAAAAAAATTTCTTTGGGATGTTGTTAAATTTTGAAACTTTGAATAAGAGGTCCAAGGTTTGAATTCAAAAGGAAGTAAGATTATACACCATACCCATCTTGTATTAAATATTTTAGTCCCATAAATTATTTTGGTCTCATGGACATAATTAAAATCATTTCATTTCAAATTCAAACCTTAAACCTTCTATTTAAAATTTCTAAGTCTTCATTTTTTAGTGCATAATATGTTAAATTTATGTCAAATCCCAAGTCTAACCCATTGATAGGAAATATAGATAATAATGCAATTCATTTAATTCTTACAAATTTAAAAATTATAAAAGGTTTGGTCCTCAACCCAAATGCAAATTCCCTATTTATAGGAAATATAGATAATAATTCAATTCATTTCATTCTTCCAACTTTAAAAATTATAAATGTTTTTATTGGGTCCTTAACCCAAATACAAATTCCCCTGCATGGGTACCATTAGTTACATCAAGCTATATATTTCAAATTCAAACCTTTAACCTTCTATTCTGAATTTCAAAGTCTCATTTTTTAGCACTTAATATGTTAACTTCATGTCAAATCCTAGGTCTAACCCATATTTAAGAAATATACATAAAAATTATAAATGTTTTGATTAGGTCATCAACCCAAATACAAATTCCCTGTTGATAGGAAATATAGATAATAATTCAATTCATTTAATTCTTACAACTTTAAAAATTATAAAGGTTTTGATTGGGTCCTCAACCCAAATACAAATTCCCCGTTGATAGGAAATATAGCTAATAATTCAATTCATTTCATTCTTACAACTTTAAAACTTATAAAGGTTTCGATTAGGTCTTCAACCGAAATACAAATTCCCTTGGATGGGTGCCATTAGTTACATCAAGCTATACATTTCAAATTCAAACCTTTAACCTTCTATTATGAATTTCAAAGTCTCAGTTTTTTAGCACTTAATATGTTAACTTCATGTCAAATCCTAGGTCTAACCCATCTTTAAGAAACATCTTTAAGAAATATACATAATAATTCATTTCATTTTTACAACTTAAAAAAATACTTAATCTCAAATCCAATATAAGCCATCTATAAGAAATATAGGTAATAATTCAATTCATTTCATTCTTACAAATTCAAAAAAATTTGATTAGGTCCTCAAACCAATTGCAAATTATTCCACTTGGATACCACTAGTTACATCAAGCTATAAAACCCTTTTGGTGTTGTTGATATTGGAACCTTGGTGTGGGTTGCATCATGCATATGTCTCAACCATTGAACCAAAACCTTATTGACCATTCTTACAACTTTTTATCTTATATTTAAATCATTTTAATAATAAACACAATGATCTATAACTTTAAAACGTACTATATTTAACTTTTATAACCATTGAAGATCAAACTTATTCATCATTTTATTCTTCTACTTCTTTAAAATTTAAACTTTATTTAATTTTATGGAGTATTTAAAAATATTTACAATGCTATATAATGGAGGACATGAACACTCCATGAAAGGATATGAAGGGACTACATTGTACCATACTACCACACACTCTATATTTACTACTACATATGATGTTCTCTCAAAATACTCACTATGAGGCCTTTATATAGGAATTTAGATTCCTTACCCCTTACTCTGCCTATCTACCTGATGTACAAGTGGACTCCTTGTACATTTTACAACTTGCAAATTTGACACTTGTGCATTTATTAAAATACTTGAAGTAATTAACTAACTTTCTCTAAAGTAAACTCCTACTCTAGTTATGTACCAAAGGTTATACATTTACATGATCTAGAGATGAGTCTAGGAGGAGATTGGAGATTGGTGATCTCCATTGAAGACTGAAACCTACAGAGTGTAGAAGAAGAAAAGGCCATAGCAGCCTTATTGTTGATTCAAGAGACTCCAGAGAAGAGTCCAAAAGAATATTGGAGGTTGGTGATCTCCATCAAAGACTGCAGATAACAGATTGAAGAAATCAGCTTGAAGAAGTTGAAGAGACCCACAAAAGGTCCCACTGAAGAAATTCCAATTTTGGAAGCGATAAAGAAGGACTAGCAAAAAGTCCCATTTCAGAATTCCAACAACAATAGTTTTCAGAGATCCGAGAGGAAGATCTCATTACCAACACTTCCATAGTAGAAGGTTGAAGGAAAGGTCTCATTTGGAAGACCAAAGAAGCTACAATATTGAAGACCTTGGAGAGGTCTCAAGGAGAAATAAGGAGAAGGCTTGGAGAGCCTTATTTCATAGATTAGAAAAAGTCCATTAAAGGAGTTCCTAGGAGAACTCATCGAAGAAATTTACCACCAAAGGAAGAACTTGGGACAATTGTCGCCATTCAACAACAAGCCCAAGGGAGAAGGATTTGGCAAGAAGTTTGCCAAATTTTGGAGGAGATTGGTGAAGACCTCAAGACTTTCAGATTCTTGAGAAGAAGGCCTTAATTGAAGTCAAAATTCGACAAGGAGGTTGAAGGAGAAAGGAGCCAAACATTACTACCAAACCTGAAAGGTTTGAAGATTACCTTTGAAGGCTAGAAGGCTCATTCAGAGATAGGGGTTTTCTGAATCTATAATAGAATACTGAAGGGTTCTTGAAGAAAAACTCAGCTGCGATTTGGGAGAATTCCCTACCAAATTTTTGAGTTTCAAGGACAGCATTTCAGTGCAGAAATTGACTGCAAAAGAGGCAGCAATCAGGGCAGCATTACTAGCTGCAAAAACTTTAGAAGTTACAGAGTCCATCCTGAAGGTTAATCAAGTCACCTACTATATTTTAAGGGCAACAAGTTAGAGGGTTTTTTGGAGCTGCAAAAAGGTGAGTTAGAGAGTTGTTTTGGACAGCCAAGTAGAGCTGCAAGTTCATCCAGTTAAAGGCAGCAATAAGGTGAATCTAATCACCTAGAAATCCTTCATCTACAGATATCATTAAGGTAAGCAACTTGGGTGCAAATAGGTTCATTAGTTGAACTTTAATTTGGGTTATTATCCAGTTCCATTAAGCACCATTTTAGTTCTTTAAAATTTGCAAAGAGAAGGTTGCATATTATAGTCTTCAAAGGGAGTGTAGAAGGAAGTTTCTTTTAAGGTTTATACCTGCACATTAAAATAGGAGTTAGATATATTTTGACAGAAAGAAAAATATCATCTTCCTATTATCTAGTTACAACAAAGAAGACTACATTAAGTTACAGAGATTATAGTGCATTTAGGAGCAATTACTAGTGCATGATTTAAGGTTCATTTGAAGGAGTAATAAGGTGAGATCAATATTGCACTATACTAGTTGTTCTTAAAGAGTTTTAAGGTGCACTAAGTATTTTAAGTTACAGTGAAAATTAGTGCATATTTTGAGTTACTTTGAGGGTTCATCTACAGGAGTAATAAGGAGAAACTATTATTGCACTATATTAGTTATTCAAAGTTCACTAAGGATTTTTAGTTAAGGTGAACATTAGTGCAAAGTTAAACCTCTAAAATTAGTTGCATGGTTAAGAGCTTGGATTCATTGGTGCTAAAATTATCCAAGTGAAGGAGTTAGAGGTTAGTGTTGTCTAATAATAAAGGCAACAATACATTGCTCTCAAGGATTAGAGCAAGTAATCACCATATCTAAGAAGCAAAGGAAAAGCTTCAGAAATCTGTCTTCATTTGTCCTCAAGCTATACAACGAGGAGCCACCATATCAAAGGAGAAAAGTAGCATAAAAAGGAGACAAGGAACTCTCAAAACTTTGGTGCAAAATAAAGTATCTTATTTATGTTACATTGATGCACCATATCCCTCCTAAAGAGGATGAAATATAGAGTGTCTCAAGACACTAAGGCAACAAGTATCCTACATCCACAATCGGTTGAATCATTGAAGACAAAAGGTGCAAAATTTGGGTAGAGAAGGTGAGCCAACCTAGGGCACATAAGCTTCATTTTGGGGTGTCTAGAGACACCATTTTCAGCACCTTATCCAGTGCCTATGATTGCATCAACCTGCAACACAAGTACCTACATAAAGATAAAGGCAAGGGCAACAAATAGCAAGCGATATAGAAAAGGAGAAAATGAAGGTGCAATACCCAATAAGTAGGCCGAGTGAAAGCACCACATTCTACCATTGGAGCTCCATAGAACCGCCACTCCATCACCCTTGGTACCTCACAACTGGAGCCAACCATCATCCTCGAATAGAACAACTTGCAAGAAGGAAATTGTTTGTTGTAAAAGGAGTGAAGCAAGCTTACAAATGGTTGGAATGAATAGGCATTGAGAAGATCTTAAGGTTAATTTTTGGTACATTGAAGAGAGCGTGCATGCAAAGGAGATATCTACACTTGTCTTGAAAGAGGAAGGAATATTGTGCCACTTGGCACAAAGGGCATCATCACCCTCTTATCTCCAATGCTCAAGAAAGGCGCTCATTCATGTAACACCTTTCATCATTGCCCTAACGTTCAAGGAATTTCAATGCTCAGCAAGGAGAAGCTAATCCAGTGCCACGCGGTTTAACGCTCCACAAGGTCCAACGAAGCTCGAGGAAGAGACTTAAGTAACACCTACCACCACTTGGCACCCACTTCAAGAAGAAGAAGCTTACATATAGCCACCAAACAAGAAGCACACAACGAATGGAAGTGAATTCGTAGTGAGCATTAAGTGAGAGCATATTCGAAGCCTGAAGTCAAGGAGTCAAAGGTGCATTTAAGATTGTCATAAGAGGACGTCCGTCGAGTCTATCATAAACTAGCAAGAAGATACCAGTGCTCACAATCAACGCTCAGGTTCAATACCAATCAACATGAGTTCAAAGGTATATTTGCACTTACTACTTGCTTTCATTAAAGTTTAAAAGGAGGTATAAGGGAACATATATTTCTAAGGTTAAAATAATTGGAGTAGATATAACCTTAGAGAAAGCAATCAAATCAAAAGTGCATAATATTAAGGGTTAATTCAAGGAGCATTATATTTACAAATAATTAAGTAGGAGAAATAAGGGTTTCTACTTTAGACACTTAGAAATTATATTGCAAATATTATTAATTTCTAATATTCCAAAATTAGGGAGTTATAAGGTATACTACATCAAACATAGATAATTGGAATTTAGAAATATTGGATAGTAAGGGATATAAAAGGAAGTTTATTATTTACTTAAAGGAGTTGGAATTATATACTTACACTTGTCTCATACTCATACTAAAGGGACAAAATAAATCCAACCATAGAACTTCAAATTAAGTGCATAGTTCATTAGGAGAGATAAGGTGAAATAGGAGTTGATTATTGTTATTTACAAAACATTACAAAATCAACCCAAAAGGTGAACTATTACTTACTAAGCACTTTATCAAACTTATAACACATTCCAATCACTAGGGAGACATAAGGAATCCTACAAAACCTAAGTCTTGGAAAGGTTTTATCAAATTGGTTCACATACTCTAAACTAGGGAGTCATAAGGTAGTCTACTACAAAGGATCTATCAAAAGTGTTCTTAAAAATATAAAAGAGCTAAAACTAAGAAATATGTCTACCTCAAAGAATATAGTGAACAATGATATGAACAACACTATTAGAAAGGAAAGAGCAAGTGTCATAAAAATTAGAATCAAGAATTTACTTATAAAGTCTGAAGGAGACTTAGACCTTACTTCAAAAAGGATTCATAGTGAGGCTTTAAAATATAACTTTGAAACCATGGAATATTATCTACATGCTCGACTCACTGAAGCAATTGATAATGGAAAGAGTGACATTCAAATTCCTTTAGAATTTGGTAGCATATTATATATGGTATTACTTACATTCAAATGTTACAAGGATGAGAATGTAGAACAAAGAGGATTGATAGAATTACTTAAACTGAAAATATAAATGGATGAATCATACCTAGAGAAGATATTTCAATCCTCATGTAGTATTGATACTTCAAGTTATACTAACACAAAATCTTATCATGATGTCGTAAGTGTTTGTTGAGAAGATTCTATACAAAACCTAGAAAATGATAAAAAGGACAAAGGCAAAGAGAAGATACTCTTGCAAGAATCAGGTGATAGTACATCCACCTATGAAAGTACTAACTCCAAAGACAAGAATAAAGAAGAAGAAGAGGAGGAACAAAATCAAGGATGCATATAGTGCAATATAAATTAAAGATAATACAAAGGACCAGATCAAACTGAAGAACATCTGAAGATCGAAGATCCATATTGAAGACTAAAGTCTTCAATACCCAAATAATGTAATATAGGGGGTGTTAGAGTATATTACATCATTTGGGTCATGTAAATGTACCACCTTTGGTACATAACTAGAGTAGGAGTTTACTTTAGAGTAAAGTTAGTTAGTTACTTCAAGTATTGTAATAAATGCACAAGTGTCAAATGTGCAAGTTGTAAATGTACAAGGAGTCCACTTGTACATTAGGTAGATAGGTAGAGTAAGGGGTAAGGAATCTATCTTCCTATATAAAGGCCTCATAGTGAGTGTTTTGAGAGAGCAGCATATGTAGTAGTAAATATAGAGAGTGTGTGGTAGTATGGTACAATGTAGTCCTTTCATATCCTTTCATGGAGTGTTCATGTCCTCCATTATATAACATTGTACTATTTTTGTCACTTTCATTAATGGCATATTTTTGAGTTATTTGCAGATGTTCATCTCATTATTTTCCTGCATATTATTGTGCCATTAGTTTATAGTTATCTCAGATTAGTTATCTTGCATCTTGTGGTTGTATTCCCTGTACTACCATCCCATCAAAAGCTAATACAACCTAGTTGATCAAGTCCATTCCTCCTTGGGGACTTCCTTCCTTCCAATATTTATTTCACTTCTTTTTTCTGCTACGTATTATTCCCTTATCCCCTCCTTTGGTACTTTCCACTAATAAATATTGGCCCGCAACTGGTCTAGTGGTTTAAAATAATGGCCTATGAGATACCATCCTTTCCTTTGAAAGTTTTCTTTGAGGCCTATTAAGTGAGAATATTGATCAATTATGGGGGGAAAATATTCCAAAGAATATTCCCATAGTCTAGTAGTCCTGCCATCCCCCAATTTATAGTATAGCCCTTCTTTGATAAGTGATGCCCCTTTCTTTATATATTTTTAGGTCTCTCATCCCTCTCCTATTAATAGAATACGAGGAATATATTTTGTATTTTGTAAGGGATAGTATTTAGCTTTCAGAACTTAGATCCAATGTTGGTCCTGATGAGTTAGCCATCTCCAATATAACTTGATTGTTTGTTGTGGCTAATCTAATTCCCAAACCTCTAACTTCCTTTGGATTACAAACCTTTTTCCAACTGACTAGTTCCCTTGTGTGATTATCCTGCACTATAGACTAAATAAAGTATCTCATCAGCTTGTCCAAATATTTTAAGATACTCTTTTGGGCTTCTATAATGGAGAATTTGTACATTGGAATTGCTTATAGATTTTTTTAGCAATGTTACTCTTCCTCCAAAACTTAGCCACTTGTAGGTCCAATGCAAAAGTCTCAAGTGGATTCCATCTCTTATTGATTTCCAATATTTATTTTTAAGGATCTTATCTATTAGGGGATATAAAAATATTCCAAAGGTAGTGATACCTCTGACAATATGAGGATGTGGATAATTTGTTCTCTTAATATTTTTGTCACATTGAAAAACTACTTTTGATTTTGCTTCATTTAGTATTTGTCCAATAGCCACTATGTAGTGATCCAACACTTCTCTCATATTGGTCACTTCTCTTATCGATGCTTCCCCCCACATTCCTATGTTATATAAAAATTAAAAGTGAGTAAGCTTTATGTTCCTGGTTATCCTCATCCCTACAATGGTGTTCTCTACTCTCCTCTTATGTATGAGTCTTCCCAACCCCTCTAAAAAAATGATGAACCAAAAATGTGAAAGTGGGTCCCCTTGTTGAATGCCTCTACAAGCTTTGAATAGTTGGCATGGATTACCATTAATGAGCATTGAGAAAGAGATAGTAGAGATGCATTCCATAACTTATTTTATCCATTTGTAGAGCAAAAAAAATGGTGCACCTAGCAAAGGGAAATGAAATGCATCTATTGTTCTATTTAAGCATTCAAAAGTGACATTAAAGTAAGCAATAAGTATGACAAATATGTGAAAGAAATGGGGGGTTCTCTTTATATTGATTAATTTTTCAAATACATGGTTACAAAATATCCCCTTGAGGGCTCTCAATTGATACAATCCATTACAATGTTGAAGGATCCAATCCTTTCATAAATTTAAGGTGCGCTTTCAGTGTCTTCCTCGCACTCATGATTGAAGCGTAGGTTTTTGTTACCATTGTGATGAGCTATCCATATTCAAATCTTTAGCTCCTTCCTCATGCACTGGAATACTTGTACCTACACACAAGAAATTGAAATTGGTTAATAGCATGTGCGGATTAAGATAAAATCAATGAAATGCATGCAACATAGGATACAAAAAGTGCAATAGATAATGCAAAACTACTCCAAATGATACCAAAACTTAGCATGATGTATATTATCTACTTTAGGAATGATCTATGCAGAAATTGAAATGAAATTATGAGCAGAATATATGGTCATCCCTAGGTGGGCCAATTGGGACTGTCATCACAAAAACCCTAATTGAAGGTCCAAAACTACTCCAAACTTTACCAAATTCAAGTATGATGCATATAAACTACTCTAAAAATGATCTACACTAAAATTGATTCAAAATTGTATGCCAATTCATGGCCATCCCTGGGTGTGCCAATTGGGACTGTTAACCATCCTAGGTGGGGACGACCACCAAACATGGTGGTTTTTACCACCAATTCCTCTAGGATCTGGTCTAGAATACTCCTAGGGGTGTTGTCATCAAATTTGGTGATTTGATTCATAGGAATGGATGGGTTTTGGAAGGGATGTGCGTATTTGGGGATGCCTTGGAAACTCCTTCGATTGATGAAGATTCCAAGGGCAAATACGAGGGCAAAAGGTGAGAGTGAATCTCGATAGCACTTCATGGTGAATTCTTGCAAAGACCTCTCTCTGAAATTGAGTGGAATCACTCCAATTTATAGCCCAAGAGGGCCATAGGGCCAAAGGGGCAAGTTGGGGCATGCAAGGTAGGTGCCACCACTTGTCAAAACCCTTGCCATGCATTGGGTGGAAGAGGCCTCCAATTTGGGCCTCCAATTTGTAGTTTGTGATGGCCTAGATAGTCTCCCAATCTATCATAAGTCATTGGGTGGGATAAATGGTAGAATTTGATTACCATTTATCCCACCCTTGACTTTTTGAGGGGTCTAGGCCATGGCCGTCCCACCCAGGGATGGTTTCTTGTGGTCGTCCCTGGGTGGGATGACCATGAACTGTGGTCATCCTAGGGTGGGACGACCATGGCTACATGGCCCAAAACTTCCCAAAAGTGGGGTAAACCTTCCCAAAAGTGGTTAGGACCCCTAATTAACCCTTGAGGGTTGCCCAATGGGGCCATATGGTGTCGATAAGAGTGGCATCATCGTAGTCTAATCTGATTGACATGATTTTAGTGTCTACAGGTGCCCCTTTTTGAGATGCGTTGTGTGAAATAGAGTGCAGAGCAAAAATAGATGACTAAACTATCAAATGATTAAGGTTATTCAGTAACCTAACCAACTTTAGATGCCTCCATTGTGGAAAGAGCATACATTCTTGGAATCCTTGCTTTTGACATAATTGAAGGATTTGATTTTGGTATACCTTTTAGCCATGTTGTTTGAACAATTTAGGCTTAGGGTATACTTGGTCTTGGTTCCTTATTTTGATAGTATGCCTATTTGGATACGTGTCCTAAGGCTTCCAAGGAGACCAAGACTTTGTTTTGTTGAATTGGTGCTGAATTATTTGCCCCAACGTAGGCTTGAAATTTATCTTTGGCAATGATTCTTTTGAATGTATGCAAGTTGCACTTTTGAGTGTTTGAGTGTTGATTTTGATTATGAATTCATTATTATGACTACCCCCTCAAGCGATGAGTCGATGAGGGCATGACCAATGATGAAAGTGATGAGTCACTTGACCAATATGACTTGATTGGGATTACCTTCAACTTTACCCATTGTAAAATTTATCAATTTTGTTAGGATTTTGATAGTTTTGTTGATATTTCATGGAAGAATAGAACTGAATACCTCATTCCCGTGGAGTGGTCTGACCACAATGGCCTTCTTGGGGATTGAAGTAGAGACTTTTCAATTCATCCATGAACAATTTGTGTTCAATATTTGATCCTTTGTGAATTTTATCAATTTTGACCTATTTTTGGTGGTTTTTAGGCCATTTTCTTTGCTTTTTCTACTATTTTTTTTTAATGTTTTTATGTGAGATTTCATAGAAGAAAGGAAATGAATACCTCATTCCCATGGAGCATTCTAGACGCAATGGCCTTCTTAGGGATTGAAGTGAAGACATTTCAGTTCGACGATGAATAATTTGGTTCAAGTAGCCTTATGGTAATTTACTCATCTTGTCGGATTGCATGGAGCGCAAGTCGCTGCAACCACCAAGTGTATAGGGTAAATAACTAGGTACGAGGTGCACTTGAGATTTTGCTTTATTTGATTTTTTTGTTGATTTTATGATTTTTGAATATTTTGGATTGGTAGATATGCTTAATTGTCCTTTATGAAGCTCCTTGTGGTGAGCAAATATGTGCATTTATGTCTGCTTATCGGTTTGTTGATGCATTTATGGATGCAATATCATGGATGCATATGATGTTATTTTATGATATGTACATGTGTATGCATAATGAAATGGATGATTTGTTAATCTGTATGATGAATTATGAATACTATTTGACACACTAGATGCTAGCACCATAGACTATACAAAATTCATTGATTCATTTTTAACTTTATCATAAGACTATGTAATGGATTGTGAAAATGTAAACTGACAAACATGTGATAAAATATTATGGAATGATATTAATAGTAAGATGTTATAGAATGTCCTTGAGGTTTTCATGAGACTCAAACACTCTAGTGATCTAGTCAAAAGTTGTATATTAACCATGCAAGACTTTTTGGCAAGGTATAAATCTGCTAGGATGACCAAGATATTCAATATCCCTGTGTGTGCATGTGAGTTCATTGCTATGATAATGCATAAAGTTACCCCAGTGCCAAACATGATTGATGCAGCCCATCTATACTGAAGATCACCCTACGAGTATCATGATCCTAAGTTTTGTACGTAGTTGGATTAGACCACTAGGTAATATAGGCTACCAAAAGCTAGCTCATCCACATGCAAACATTGGTCTATACAAAAGTAGGTCGCTAATGTGATAGACATATCATCATGCATAAGGATACCACCATTTCTAGGTAGGCTTGATGCCACCCAACCTGTAATGAGGATCACCTTATGGTTGTCAAATGCTGAGAATTCTAGGGATTCAAGTTTAGTACTCCCTTATTTTCTTTTATTTTTGAATTGCTCTAGGGATTTACTCATTTTTGTTTTGGTGAGCAAGGGATTTTGGTAGTGGTGAGAACCACTATTTATTTTACTTTTTGCTTTTTCTAGTGGTGAAAACCACTATTTCTTTTGAATATTTTTAGTGGTAACAACCACTATTTATTTTCTCTTTGGATACTTGCCCCAATTTGGCATGAAGCAAGGGATTTTGATTGTTTTGGGTAGGGAGGAGCTTGTCCTTTTGTCAATTCTCAACATCTTTGAACCATTCGCATAGGGGGATGAGCGAGGTAAACTTTTCACTTAGGGTAACATGGACCACTTTGTAGGTTTCATCTTTCCTTGTGCAAAACTTGGATTTATTAGTGTGAAAATGTGTTTGGGATTATGATGTATACAAGGTACAATCAAAGCAAGACTCTACCTTCTAAAAATCAGGATAGCTTTCTAAAAAATCTGAAAAGAAAACTAGAGATGGTTGAGTGACCGAAAACCCTAATGATACCTTATAACAAATGGCCTAGGTGAAGGGAAACAGACACACATATGAAAGGTGGAAAATGTAGATGGACATGATAATTGAAATGTAGATGAGTATGAATAATGACTTTTGACAAAGTTGATTTTGAATGATGGCTAGTGGATAGACCTAGTGCTAGACATGTATGATCAACTCTAGAATGCAAAATGCAATGATGGGTATGCTTAATGCAAGTGATTGTATAATGTAGCTATATGAAATGTAATGTAATGCAATATTTTTATATTTTTGATATTTTAATGATGTTTTTGGATTTTGATAAATATATATATATATTTGACCAATGGGCTTAGTGGATGCCATTGGGGATTTTGGGTGACCAAAGGGTTTATAGATACCTTTGGGGATTTTTGGGTGACCAAAGGGTTTTGTAGATACCTTTGGAGCTTTTTGGGTGACCAAAGGGTTTATAGATACCTTTGGAGATTTTTGGGTGACCAAAGGGTTTATAGATACCTTTGGAGCATTTTGGGTGACCAAAGGGTTTATAGATACCTTTGGGGATTTTGGGTGACCAAAGGGTTTGTAGATACCTTTGGAGCTTTTGGGTGACCAAAGGGTTTGTAGATACCTTTGGAGATTTTTGTAACTTTGATTATTTTATGATTTTAGGAGGAAGGTATGATACCTTATGTACCCCCAACATTTGTGGTGATCAATGGAAGCGAGGAAGGTGTGATACCTTTAGAATCCTCAATTTGCTTCATTTCTTGTGATGTAAATAGTGGGGAAGGTGTGACACCTTGGATATCCCTAGTATGTACTGTGATTGATGCAATGTTATTGGCTTGGCTAGGAGGAGTGATAGAAATTGACTCCCCCTATTGTGGCAGGGAATTCTAGGTAATGCCAATGTCTTGATGGGGTAAAATGAGTGACCCATTTGTGGATAAAGCTTTCTTATCAATAAGATCTTGGACCACATGTCTAAAAATATAAAAATCACTAATGTCATGCCCTTTCATTTGGTGATAGAGGTAAGAATGATCCTCCCTGTATCGTCTAGATCTAGACCTATTCGGGTTGAACATGGGTATGTCTGGCAAGATGATTGTCTTTGTTTCTTGCAGGTTGTGAAAAATGGTTGACATGGGCTCAGATAATGGAGTCCAGGTATGATGTTGATGCTTTAAATGAGGTGAATATGATTGACTCATTTTATGAGGTGATGGGGTTGTATGTGTCTCAGTCACCTATTTAGATTGCTCTTCTTGACTCCCATATGTAGGTAACAGATCTTGAAATATGTCAATTTGTTGATTGTTGATTTGAAGATCATTCTTGTCAAGCATATCTTGTACCTTGTTCTTGAATGGGATACATGACTGAATGTCATGACCATATACTTGATGATAAGGATAGTATTGGTCCTCTTGATACCACCATGGTTTGGACTTGTTGGGATCCAAGGGGTGGATATCTGGTGATGTGGTAGCCTTGGCCTCGCATAATCGATTAAAGAGTGATGCCAAAGATTCAAGAAATGGTGTATAAGTGTGAGGTTGATGGTGTTGTTGCCTTTGCCCCTACTTCTTTTGAGACTTGACATTGGACTGCATAGGAGGGGGTTGGTCCTGACAATCAGGGGGTTGAGATTTTGGATGACTCAACCGTAACTCAATGCTTGTGAGTCGATTCAATATCTATTGTAAATCATTGTGTTGGTGACTCACTTGTAACTCAATATTGGCTAGCCTATCCAAGATATGTTGTGAAACTAGTGGAGGTGATGACTTGGATGGTTTTTGATGAAGTTGGATGACAACTGATAGGTAGTGGAGGTGGATTGGGTGTGGGAGCCAAGAGACAATTGAGTAGATGTGGATCAAAAGTTCTCAATATCTGAGTAGATATGGATGGTTCATGATGATTGTGGGTAGTGAGTATATCCACATGCTCTTGTTCTTGATTTAGCTCATGCTCTTGTTCCAAATCAGAGTGTTCAATTGTGGTAGCTAGATTATCCCCACTTTGGTGTAGGGGGTACACCTGTTCTTGATTTTGTGGAGATGTTGAGTGAGATGGAGTAGGTGTGACTGAATCCAACAATGGTAGCACTTGTGGTATGGATGGAGTGTTGGATGGAGTCGCAAGTTGCATAGATGGATTCAAAGGACTTTGGTTCCCTATCATCACATTGATCATTCCCACAAACTCATGAGAAGATGCATTTGCATTTGGACAAGTCATGGATGCCTCATCAACTTGTCCAAGGTGGTCTACTTGGCCCTCATGTTTGGATGGTGAATCAAAAATACTATCAATGGATAGTGACTTGGCAAGAGGATGACCTAGATCCTTGATCGACTCAATGATAGGCATGAATGTAACATTGTGCATTATGTACTCACCAAGTTTAGGATTGGTCAAGTGAATTGTGTCCTCAAGTGTGGTGGAGGAAGATGGTATGATATGATCTGATTCATCCATATCAACTATGGGTTCCTCCTTGTTGGTAGGAGTGGGAAGGTCTTCTACTGATGTGTCGAAGATGGCTATGGGAGCCTTTGTAGTTGGTCTTTTTGACTCTTTCTCACTTGAAGAAATCAAGGATGAAGGAGGAGTGGTAGTAGAAACTGATGGTACCAATGGTGGTGAAGATAGCTTCACAATTAACCGTGGGGTTGAATCTAGACTCTGGATAAGATCATTGGGTTTAGTGTCCAAGTGTGTGGATGGAAGAGTAGACTCCTATGGATGATCATCCTTATTGTAATACTTGAAGGGGTCTGGGTCGACATGAACCACATGGACCTGGCCTTCATGAATGTATTTGATGCATTGATGCACGATGGAGGGGATGCACTCCATGTCTCTCATCCAAGGTATTCCTAGAAGTATGTTGTATTGTCTTGCACCTTCCAAGATGTAGAATAATGTAGGTATAGTATTTTGTCCAACTTGAATAGGTAGGACTATCGTGCCCACAGTGGAGGATAAAGCATCATTAAATGCTTGCAAGGTGAATGTGGATGTTGCAATGTGTGAAGATGGAAGGTTGAGATGTTTTAGTGTAGTTGTGGTAATAATATTTATTATGGAACCTGTGTCAACCAATACTCACTTATAGGGGATATTGTTGATGCACGCGATGATGTGCAAAGGAGGGTCTGGTAAATTGGTAGACACAGGTTTGATCTCATGATTTTGAAAGGTTATAACAGGATCTTTGTGCATTTGTATGTATCCCACAAAGTTGGTGAAAGCATCAAGATCATGAGGTTGTAACTTGATTGAATTTAAAACCTCCATGAGAGTTTCTCGATGCTTGGGGGATTGTTGTATTAACTCACCCATGGTCATGTTGGCTGATGACGTATGCAAACTTCGCATAGGCCTACTCTGGATTGTTACCACTTGTTGGATGGGAGTTTTGGGTGGTGAAGGCCACAATGTAGAGGGAGTGTAGACTTCCCTACTAGGCCCCTTGGTAGGTCGATTATATCTGGTTTGGGCTTGGAATCGGTGTTGGCTAACCAAATAATCCATTTGATCATGTGGAAAACCCATTGGTGTTCTCCTGGTAGAGGTACCTTGGTGGTCGGGTCCTCTATGTGAGGGGTTGACCTCACGATGGCTTTTTGGGCATCATGCAAGAATGATGAGATCCTCAAGAGAATAGCAAAGGTATTTAGGGCCCCTTTGTGAATCTTCTATGGCACTAGCCCTTGATCGGGCTTGGCCACATGTAGTTACCATGTGATTATAGGTCTTGTTCTCAATCGCATTTGGACCAAATCCATAAAAGAGGGGTCCCTCGACCATAGTCAAAAATTTTGGCTTTCAAAAAGGTTTTTTGTGTTATTATAGAAACATAAAAATGGTGCACCCCAACCGAAGCAACATAATTTGTAAATGCGTATTAAGTCCTATGAAAGCAAAAGACGAAGCATGCAAAGTAAATGATAATGTATGACAAGCAATAAAGTGAAATGGGGCGTTCCCCTTATAAAATAATGTTAAATTCAATTACAATGCCTCCCTTTGAGGACTTGAATCGCTTGATACAATCTGTTACAAAAATAGTGCCAAGAGATATCAATATCTCAAAGAACGTGGTGCACATCCACTGTTCTTTCGCATGCCCACACTCGAGGTGGGCGGGCTCAATGTCGTCGCCACTTACGTCAATGTGATCCTTGTCCTCCGTTGTCTCCTATCATGTTTTGGCACCTAAATATGCACACAGGAAAGCAAAAGAGAATCAAAAGCATCTATGTGTGATATTAAAACATGCAATCCCCACAGCCTGAAAGGGCGCATGTGTGGTAGAGATATCAAAAAAATTCCAAATAAAGAAAAACTCAAGAGTGATGTAAAAGATATGATTTTGGGATGATATCACCTAGTTTTGTAAGTTTTGGAGGCCCGATCACTATGTTCGATCCCGTCGCACTTTGTGAACCTGCAAAAGGCAAGCGAGCAATTATTCTACCTAGACATGTCAAAAACCTGCAATATTTGGTGAGTAAGCATAAAATGACATTCTAAGAAGACCCATGTGATCATATTCTAGATATCCTACTCAAATTCTCCTGCATGCAAAAGTGGGACCCGCATACATACAAATCATAAAATAGCGATATCTCGACCGATATAAGTCAGAAAGTAGTGAAATTTGAACTGTAACATCCTAGAGACATATGCAAAATAGCTAATAAAAAATAGTCCTAATATTATGCATGAATTTCTATTCATCTAGGGGTGGGACGAATTCGACTGTCACAAATTAGGGGGCACCCGGGGGTGGGACGCCCGCCAAAATCTCCCAAATTTTCACACCAATCCAAGGTATATTGATGCAAAACTAGAGGGGAAGTATTTTAGGCAAATTATATGTGGGTATTCGAACAATTGATTCTGGTTTTGGAGTCAAATTGCACCTTCTTTTGCCACCCGATAACCTCTCTCGCTAAGGAGAAATTATGGATGAAAAAGGCACAATAGGGGTGAGGTAATAACTCGGTAGCACTTCGTTGTGATTCCTAGAAATAACCTCCCTTTCTTGGATGAGAATGCCATCCAATTTATAGACCTAGGAGGTCAAATGTGCAAAAGGCATGCAAGGGCATGCAAGGCCAAAGGGGCCATTTGTCCATCAGGGCGACATGCATAGGTGGGGGAAGAGAATCTCCCCAAAATGGCCTCATTGATGGGGGTTGCCATAGGCATGCCCTGGGTTCTGACCTGCATGCCTCGAGGAGTAGGGTAAGTGGTAATTTTTGGCGGCCACTTGTCCAGATTTGACTTTTTTCCAGTCAAACCTGCTATTCGCTCCACCCCGGGATGAATGTTGTATTCGCTCCGGGGTGGGACGAATAGAAACTGCTATTCATCTCGGGGTGGGACGAATAGGAACTGAGCCTCAAAAAGTCCCCAATTGGCCTAGGAACCTTCCAAAACTATTTTGGGAGTGGTTAGAACCACTGCTTGACCTCTGAGGGCTGCCCTAAGGGCTTTGTGCATCACTTTTGTCAATGCCTTGGTAGCATAATCGGATTGGCGCTATTTTGGTGTCTACAGATGCCCCTTTTTGAGAAGCATTGTGTGCAACACAGTGCTGAGAAAAAATAGATGACCAAAGCACTCAATGATTAAAGTTATTCAGTAACCTAACCAACTTTAGATGCCCCAATCATGGAAAGAGCATGCGTTCTTGAATCCTTGCTTTTGACGAGCTAAGGAAATTGATCTTGGTTTCTCTTCAGCTTGCGGGTATGCTCAGAGGACTTATAACCCTAGGCATTTAGAGAATACCAAGTATTTTTGTAAATAGGTAGGACCGTCTGCTCTGTTGTGTTTCTTAATTGAGATTTTTGCTTGTTTACTGCCCCAAGCAGGAGCGTGATTGTCTTTGTGAAAGATTCGTTGGACGAACACAATTTGCATGATTGAGTGTTTAATTGTTGATTATGATTATGAGTATGACTACCCCCTCAAGTGACGAGTTGATGAGGGAAGGACTTAGCGAGAAAAGTGACAAGTCACTTGACCTAGATGACTTTTGTTGGGTTGCCTTCAGGTGTACTCATGAAGATTATGGCAATTTTGGAAGGATATTGTCGATCCGATAGATGTCTTATGGAGGAGAGAGAGTCACAAACTTCGTTCCCATGGAGTGGTCCAGCCATCAAGGCTTTCTTAGGTATTAAAGGAGTGGTTCTCGCACTTCCATGGTGTTGTTGAATTCTACCTTGAGTTCAAATGAATCGCATCAAATTTGACCTATTTTTGGTGGGTTTTAAACCATTTTTGGTGCCTTTCGGAGTAAGAGGGAGAGAAAAACCTTGTTCCCATGGAGTGGTCTGGCTATACTAGCCTTCTTGGGGAGTAAATTAGAGTCTCTCTATGACCCTAGTGGTGGTTTATTATGCCATTATGCTTGGGTGTGAAATCAACCAAGTTTAGGCAGTTTTATGCTATTTTTGGAGCCCTTTTGGGGCTGCTTTGTGTTATTTTGAAAATTGTGAGTTGTATTCATCCCAGGGTGGGGCGAATGCAAATTTTGTATTCATCCTAGGGTGGGATGAGCACAAATTAATGTGCTCATCCCTCCTTGGGATGAATACAACCCTAATAGCCTATAAAGCCCCTAAAATTGTGGTGTGGGGCCATTATTGCAAGTTTCTTTTGGCGATTCGAGTGGTGAGGAGGAGGAGAGTGATTGTGCGCAGTGAAGCGCTGTCGAACTCGATCCAAGACACCATGAGCCAGTAGACTAGAGCATCCAATGGAGGGGCCGGTGCGATGCGGGTATGTAGTGACTCCTCGATCGTGTTTTTGTGCTATTTTTGAATTTTGTGTGTTTTTTTTTTTTATTTTTGAGGCCTTAAAAAGGCCATTTTTGTGAAGCATAAGAATGCTTACTAATTTTTGTTGTGTTTTGTTTTATTAGGTGAGGGGTCGGTATCGTAAGCCAAAGTTGTTTGAGACCACCCGGGCTACCTTGAGTGAGGCGGATTGGGAGTGGCTAGATCAGTTGGGCCTTAAGCAAGTGACACGGTTGGAGCCTGTGATAGGTGACCGTGCCTACTTGATGGCTTTGATTAGCTTGTGGGACCCCTACACTAATACCTTTCACCTCTCGAAAGGGGAGATGACGGTGACTTTAGATGATGTCTATCATATTCTGAGGATTTTGATAGAGGGGCGACCCATCAGGACTATGCACCATGACCTGAGAGGTGCAGTGCTGACTCGTTACTTTGGTGATCGGGCAGATGATGCAGAGGATGACTGCCTGAAGGGCGATATATTGGTTGGTTATTGGTTTTGGGAGGAGGTATTGAAGGTGAGGCATGCATTACTCATGACCCTCATCTCCAATATGCTTCTACCCGACTCCTCTAGAGTGAGGTTCCCATGGAACCTGCTGGAGCTAGTGTTTGCCTTGGTGGCAAGCACTAAGAAGAAACCATTGGTGATGGCATGGGGTACTACACTACTGGCACAGCTCTATGATGAGTTGTACGAGATCCACTATCGAAAGAAAAAGGGGATAGGGTGCAACTATCTACTATAGTGTTGGGCATGGCAGCACATAGTTATGGAGCGACCACGGGGACTACCATGGATGACCCAGGGTGAGTTGGAGGACCTGGAGATCGGGTATGCCATATTTTGGTAGAAGGCATAGGAGGTTGGTCAGAGTAGGCACTGGGCAGGTGACGTGGGTCACTATGCTAAGGCTTTTGCTGAGTTGATGGTGGGTGATGTTAGCTGGCGGCCTTACAGAGACTGCCCAACATGGCCTGAGGCTAGGGAGTGGCTGCAGAGGAGCAGGTGAGGGAGATGGTTGATAGGGTGACATGGCACGGAGAAGGAGTTCTTCCCTTATGAGTGGGTGACATGGTAGTTTGGGGTATGCCAGGGATTTCCTAGGGTGCCCATGATCTATAGGCACCATGGGGATGAGAGGACCCTGACTTGGCCCACAGTGGTGGAGACGGATGAGGCGACCAACCCAGCTATAGTGGTTCCCAATGTGGATGATGTTGGGACTACAGCTGAGTATGACACGTGGTGGGTTATGTGGTGGTGGCAGGGTGAGGAGGCCCTTGGGGGAGATGCAGCGGTGGTAGCTATGGATATGCCTCAAGATGTACCTGAGGAGGATCAGGTGGAGTCGCCTTACCAGATGGATGAGTAGGTGGACCTCCTGATCATGGATGATCAGGGTGATGATGAGGAGGTGGATGCGGGGGATCAAGGGTTGCCTGAGCAGTAGGATGTGCCAGTGGATCGGTATGCCACATTGTAGACCGAGCTAGCTATGGTTAGGTAGGAGAGGGATCTCCTACGGGCATAGGTGTAGGAGCAGGGTGACCCGATAGAGGTTAAGGCTCTATGGTTGTGGGTACAGGAGTTGGAGGTTGAGGTGGGGTCACTGTGGGCCTAGGTGTTGTGGGTGACGGATACCTACCAGGCTCGGGAGGCTCGGGGCCAGCTCTACAAGAGTGAGCTAGAGTGGGAGGTGATCCAGCTTGGGGGATAGCTACCAGAGTTGGATGATGGTAGTACCTCGCACTGGACCCGATGGAGTGAGACAGAGCGGTCTATCTCATCGAGGTGGAGGATCGAGGTGGCTAGGGGGAGTCGAGTGGGTGGCAGTTGACCGAGAGAGATCTCAGCGATCGCATACTATGGGTGGTAGTACTAGTCGTAGCACCGATCCTACATGATCATGGTGGCCGATATGGATAGGGCCTTATTTTTGGTATGGGTGAGGTCGGAGGACCCACTTTGTTGTAGCCTTCGAGCATTTTGGAAACTATGATGTACTATTTTTGCCCCATATATATATGAGATTTTGTTGTTGTCATCATGTGTTTCGCTTATTGTTTTATTGTATGAATGCAATGTGTGTATGGATTTATTGATGATGTGTTAGGTGTTTGATATGGATGCATATGGATGCAATGAGATGGTGATGGATAGATGTTATGTATGCATGTGTATTTGCTTGTATTTTGTTTTGCAGCTATCTATATGCATGGGTGCATGGTGAGATGAACTATTTGGATGGTTGATAAAAATGATTGTGATTGATGATTTGACATACTATGTTAGCACCATAGACTGTTCAACATATTGATGCACTTTTGTTTTTGTTGCTTTTGCTTTGTTTTTGTAATAGAAATGTGAAACCATTATTGTAATGTGGTGAAATGGAGTAAATGAACTGACATGTTTAAAGAATGTAGGTGAGGTTTTTATGGGACTCAAACATTCTAGCTGGTGTGATCAAAGGTTGTATACTAACTATGCAAGACTTTATGACAAGGTATGAATCTGCTAGGATGACCAAGGTACTTCATATCCCTGTGTGTGCAAGTGAATTCATTCCTGTGATATGCATAAGGATACCACCAGTGCCAAGCAGGCTCTCAACCAAACCTGTACTGAGGATCACCAAATAAATGCCACCATCTTAGGTTTTGTACTAAGTATGATTAGACCAATAGGCAATCTAGGTTACCAAAGCTAGCTCATCCACATGCAAACATTGGTCTGCACACACGCCGAAGCTAATGTGATAGACATATCATCATGCGTAAGGATACCGCCAGTGCCAAGTAGGCTATCAACCAAACCTGTACTGAGGATCACCTTATGGTTTTCCAAATGTTGAGAGTTCTAGGGATTCAAGTTTGACTCCCTCTTTTTCTTCAATTTTATTGGGATACTTGCTCTCATATATATAGTGATAAAAATCATTGTTTATTTTTTTCTCTTTTAGTGACAATAATCACTGTTTATTTTGAGTTTTTCTTTTTCTCTTGAGCAAGGGATTTGAATTTTGAGTGATGGGGATCACTATTTCTTGTGCTTTTTGATGTGTGCACTTTTTTATTTTTGTATTTGGGGTTTTTTGAATTTGAATTTTTGCTTTGTGGGGGTTTGCAAATTTAGACTATTGCAAACATGTGAAAATGTGGGAATTTGATGACAAAAAGGGGAAAACCACTTATTGTTGTGGGGGGAATTGGGTAGGGGAGAACTTGTCCTTTTGCCAACTCTCAACATTCTTGAACCATTCGCATAGGGGGATGAGCAGGATGACATTTTCGCATAAGGTAACCTAGACCACTTCATGGATTTCATCTATCTTTGTGCAAAAATTTGATGTTTAAATGTGTAAATGTGTTTGGGATATGATGTACACAAGGCATAATCTAGGCAGGACTCTACCTCCTAAAAATCAAGATAGCTTTCTACCAAACCTGAAGAGAAGCTAGAAATGGTTGAGTGACCAAAAACCCTAATGACATTCTAAAACAAATGATTAGGTGAAGCGGTGGACAAAAATGTGGATGAAGATGATAAGTATAACATTGAACTATGATTACTTTCACAACATTGATTTTGAGTGATAACAAGTGTATCGTCTTGGTGCTAGACATGTATGAGCAACTCTAAAAATGTAAAATTCTAATGAGTGTGCCTAAATGCAAGCGATGATCGAATGCAATGGGATGCAATGCGATGAGATGTGAATTATTTTTGTGTTTTTATGATGTTTTTGAAATTTTGATTGATTTATATGTATGAAAATGCAATGCGATGCAATATTTTTGTATTTTTGATATTTTGATGATGTTTTTGGATTCTTGATTGATATATATGTATGTACATGTGACCAACGGGCTTATTGGGGGCCATTGGGGCATTTGGGGTGACCAAAGGGCTTATGGGTGCCTTTGGGGATTTTTGGTTGACCTAGATGGTTCTAGACCGTCGAGGAGCATTTTGGTTGACCAAGCGGGTTAAGGCATCCTTGGAGCATTTTGGGGTGACCTAGACGGTTCTAGACCGCCTAGGAGCGTTTTAGTTGACCAAGTGGGTTAAGGCACCCTTGGAGCATTTTGGGGTGACCTAGACGGTTCTAGACCGCCTAGGAGCGTTTTGGTTGACCAAGTGGGTTAAGGCACCCTTGGAGCATTTTGGGGTGACCTAGATGGTTTTAGACTGCCTAGGAGCGTTTTGGTTGACCAAGTGGGTTAAGGCACCCTTGGAGCATTTTGGGGTGACCTAGATGGTTCTAGACTACCTAGGAGGATTTTGGTTGACCAAGCGGGTTAAGGCCCCTTGGAGCATTTTGGGGTGACCTAGATGGTTTTAGACCGCCTAGGAGCGTTTTGGTTGACCAAGCGGGTTAAGGCACCCTTGGAGCATTTTGGGGTGACCTAGATGGTTCTAGACCGCCTAGGAGCATTTTGGTTGACCAAGTGGGTTAAGGCACCCTTGGAGCATTTTGGGGTGACCTAGACGGTTCTAGACCGCCTAGGAGCATTTTGGTTGACCAAGCGGGTTAAGGCACCCTTGGAGCATTTTGGGTGACCTAGACGATTCTAGACCACCTAGGAGCATTTTTGGGTTGACCAAGCGGGTTAAGGCACCCTTGGAGCATTTTGGGTGACCTAGACGGTTCTAGACCACCTAGGAGCATTTTGGTTGACCAAGCGGGTTAAGGCACCCTTGGAGCATTTTGGGGTGACCTAGACGGTTCTAGACCGCCTAGGAGCATTTTTGGGTTGACCAAGCGGGTTAAGGCACCCTTGGAGCATTTGGGGCACTATGGTGCTCTAAGCATGGAAAAACCTCAAATGGATGACGTTCAAGGGCTCGGGATCTTCGACTCCTTCAAGAGAGGCGAGTTGATATGTTTTAGGTCCTATCTGACTGGTGATGACGAAAGGACCTAACCAGTTTTTCGTAAACTTATCCCTCAGGTGGGATGGCAAATTAGAGTTTTGTTGGTTCTCTTTCAGGATGAGGTCACCAACCTGAAAGTCCCTTGGATGGACTTTCATATTGTAGGCTCTCTTTAGTCACTCCTGATAAATGCGCAAATGCTCTAGGGCATGAATGCATCGTTCATCAAGCAACGTAAGTTGGTCTAGTCGAGCCTGTCGCGTAGTATCATCATCAATGAATTCTTGCATGGATATGCGTAGTGAGGGGATTTCTAGCTCTAGAGGCATGACTACCTCTGCACCATACACTAGTGAGAATGAGGTTGCCCCAATGGGCGTCCGAATGCTAGTGTGATAAGCCCATAGGGCAAGAGGGATTTGTGTGTGCCAATCCTTATGACTTCCATTGACTATATTTTTAAGGATGGCAATTAATGTCTTGTTTGAGGCCTCTGCTTGCCCATTTTCTTGTGGATAGTATGGTGTCAAAAAACTATGTTTGATTTTGTACTTATTCATTAAAGCACACACAACCTTGTTTTTGAATGACGTCCCATTATCCGAAATGATTTTGGATGGAATACCAAAATGACAAATGATATGATTCATTATGAACTCCACTATGTGGGGTCCTGTCATTGAGGTAAGGGGAATTTCTTCCACCCATTTGGTGAAGTACTCAGTTGCCATGATGATGAACATGTGACGGCCCGAGGATGTAGGGGAGATCTTCTTGATTAGATCGAGTCCCCATTGCGAAAATGGCCAAACCGATTGAATCGGTTGCAAGGCCTAGGAAGGTACGTGTGTCAAATTAGCATGATGCTGACACTTCATGCACTTCCTAACATATGCGCAACAATATCACTCTAAATATGGCCAATAATAGCCCATGTGAAGAATGCACTTTGCGATGGCCATGCCGCTAAAGTGGCCACCGCATGTACCATCGTGTGCCTGGGAAATGGCCCAAGTGGCTTCCTGTTGTTCCAAGAAATGAAGGAGAATTCCTTCGTAGCTCCGATGATACAAAATATCTCCTAACAAGACATGCTTTATCGCTTTCTATTTGAGTGTCCTTTTGGTGGCATGCGACAATCCAGGTGGGAGGCTACCAAGCTTGAGGTAGTCTCGAATGGGAGTATACTAGTCCTGCTGCATAGAAGCTTCGATGGTGTGAATGGCCTGGCCCTTTAAAATTTTATCCCTAGCAAATGTTGATTGGGGGAGAACTTGTAAGAATAGCATGGTGCTACTATCAAAAGGGGTTTGGGGGAATAAGGACCCCCAATCGGCATGATTTAGGTGATCATGAATTTGTGAGAACCTATCATGAGATGGTTCAATTTGAATCATGTGGATGCCTAGCGTGGCTTCAGAGCTCTCACGCTTCATCATGGGTTGCGATAGCATTTTAACATGAATGGTGGTGATGTCATCTGAAGGGTTCTATGGGATGAGTGACCCCAAGGAGGCCATAGTATCCACAAAATGATTCGATGATCGAGGGATTGCCTCGATATCGTACCATTCAAACTTTTCCAAGAAAACATCCACAAGGGCTTTATAAGCTTGCAGCACTAGACATTTGCACTAAAAAATCCCTTTGACCTGGTTAACAATTAGCAGGGAGTCACCAAAAATGTTAAGCTTTTTGATTTTCATGGCGACGGTTGCTTGAAGACCTATGAGCAAGGCTTCATATTCTGCATTGTTGTTCATGCATGGGAAATCGAGTTTAAATGATAGGGGCAATGGAGCTCCCTACGGTGTAAATAACATGACTCCCATGCCACCCCCTCGCTTGCATTTGGAGCCATCAAAGAATAGGGTCATATCAGCCTGGATCTTAGGCTCATCAGAATCTGGTGATTCTGAGATATGGAAGACCCCGTCATCGGGTAGCTCCATGCTAAGAGGCTGATCATCCTCAAGAGGAGCCTCCACAAGCTGATCGACGATGACCTGACCTTTGATAGATTTTTTTCTGATGAATTCTAGGTCAAACTCCATCAACAACATGATCCATTTCTCTATGCGACTACTATGATAAGTGTGACTCATCATGTATCGCAATGGATTCTCTTTCGACACAACATGCATGGTATGCCCTAGCATATAATGGCATAGCTTCCTAGTGGCGAAAACCACTGCTAAGCACAACTTCTCGACATATGCGTATCGAACCTCGTAACTGACCAGGGTGCGGCTAAGATAGTAAGTAGCCTGCTCTTTGAAAAACTCGTTCTTCTGGGCTAGCATGGCCCCCAGTGCGATCTTAGTGGCTGAGATGTATAAGTAGAATGGTACTCCTGGTCGAGGAGGTTCCAAGACTGGTGGTGAAACCAGGTATTGCTTTATCTCATCAAAGGCTTCTTGGCATTCGTCATCCCAGTGGAATGCAACTCCCTTATGCAATAATCTATTCATCGATCGACACTTATCCGACAACTGTGCTATGAAGCACTTGATAGATACGATTTTGCCTTGTAGGCTTTGCACTTGCTTGATGGTAGTCAGGGGAGGCATTTCTAGGATAGCCTTGAATTTTTTAGGGTCCACCTCGATGCCTCACTTGGAGACTATGAAACCCAAGAGCTTTCCAGATGTGATGCCGAAGATGCACTTCTTGGGGTTTAGCCTGACATTGTGCTCAATGAGGCGATCAAGGACTTTGCGTAAGACATCGGGATGCTCATGATGTAATAGAGACTTAGCCAATAAGTCATCCATGTAATATTCCAGAATCTTGTGCATGTAATCATGGAATATGTATGTCATGGCTCGCTGATAGGTGGTGCCAGTGTTCTTGAGGCTGAAGGGCATGACCCTATAACAAAATGTTCCCCAAGGCATTGTAAACACCATTTTGATCTGGTCTTCTGGGTTGATACGGATCTGATTGTACCTAGAGAAACCATCCATGAGGGAAAGCATTTCATGGCCTATTGTGGCATCTACCAGTGCATCGATGCTAGGAAAAGGAAAATCATCCTTAGGACTCACCTTGTTTAGATCTCAAAAGTTTGTGCATATGCGAATCCTCCCGTCAGGCTTCTTGATAGGAACCATGTTGGACAACCATGGCGGATAGTCTACGGGGATAACGAATCGGGCATCCAAGAGTTTTTGTATCTCGTATTTCACCATCAAGGCTACTATTGGATGCATTTTTTGCAACTTTTGCTTTATCGGTTTGACTATCGGGTTGAGTGTTAAATTATGCATGACCAGATTTGGGTCTAGTCCTGGCATATCCTTGTATGACCATGCAAAATCTTGCTTTCTCTCTGTGAGAATCTGGATGTACATGGCTTGCTCTTTAGGGGATAAGCCTTCCCCTAGCTTGATAAACTATGGATTATCTGGATCTGAGCCTATGTCTCGGTCAATCATTGGCTCAACTGACATATGTGATCCATCCTCCAACTGATGTGGAGTAGGGATCAGGTGGATGTCGTCTGCTGAATTAAGATCATCGATGGGAATGTCAGGTTCCTCTTCAGCATGAAAGATATCTTGAGTAGGTTTTGGGGTGAAATGAAACATCTCACCACATGGCCAATACTCAGAAGGTGACGGGGGTGAATCAACATGATCCCAGTCGATAGCATCTAGATCAAGATGCAATGGCTTGGAAGGATCGACTGGATTGCAGAGCGGTGTGGTCAAATAAATGGAGATCATGTTGATGGAATGAATTTTCTCTCCAAGACCATGGGTGAAGGACTCATTATCAGTATCACTTCCTATCCCCAAGTGTGGCGATGGGGGAATAGGGATCATCAGATCCTGTCTATGAATAGACTGTAGGATGGGATCATTGGGCTCGAGGAGCTCCATGTATGTCGGTGGGTCTGGAAAGACCTCATGATAGATCCGATCTAGATTGATTGGTCTTGCCCTTAAGCATGGGCCAACGTGTAGCTGATGATACACCTCATCTATGTCGATGGGCTCGTGATGATGACGCAAATAATGAGGACCAAGATAGGCCCTCTCCGTCTCATCTTCATCATCACTATCGTATATTAGTCCCTCACCTCTACCCACAGGCATTGGGCGATCTGGCTAATGAGGTCCCATATATGCTCACTCCTCATAATCATCATCATGGATGAGGACTTCTTCACTCTCGTCTTGTGGTGCCATTGGCACGCGAGGATTGAGTAGTTTGAGCAAATGGATGGTGTCCTCGCCATGCGGTCTAACTTCTTGAGGGTGGACCGGCTCTTTAGGTGATAGGAGCTGCTACCAGATAGGGTCATCTATGGGGAACATGTACATGAAGTCCTCCTGCTCATCATCAATGGGGATGACCTACGAATGATCATTGTCTAACTCAAACGGGTCGTACGGTGCTACCTCGTAATCGGAGTCATCGCTCGAGGTCCACTCATAAGAGGGGCCTTCATCACAAATATGAGGACATGCTTGCGAGCTCTCACCTCTCTCAAAATATGGGAGAATGTCACTAAGGATCATAGGGCTCCCATTAGATATCGAGAAATAGTCCCCCAATGAGTAGATGGTGTGCGGGTTGGCATAGGGGTCCCTAGCCAACTCATCTCTCTGACCTATGCATAGGCGATCGATGCCATCCATGAGGACATCCAGGGGAAATGGGTTGTTATGCCCTAATCTCAACTTGTCATATGCCATTTGATATTGTGGCTAAAAAGGGACCCACATGCCCTGCTCATATCTACCTAACCCAAAACCCTACCAGTTGCATAGGTCAAAATACTTTAGCGTGAAGTCTGGGTTAGACAAGTAATCAATGTATTCCCCAAAAGGCTCCTCATATTCCTCCTCCTGTTGGTAGGGCTCTATGCCATAATCTAGGCCCCCATACATGAAGTTTGTCTGATTAGGATGGAGGCCTAAAGGCACAAGGGTGCCTCTCAGAAGGAGAGGTCTACCCATGTCCTGTATGGACTCAACTACAGGTGTAGCCATGACATTTCGAACCATGTACTCCCCTAGACCTGTACTAGCCATCTCAACTATGATCAATGATCATGGTGATGGGGAAAAAGGAGTGCCTCTTGGGCCCATTCCATGATGGGCTCATCGGCCGCCCATTCCTCCATCATGCCAGGCACTT
Source organism: Wollemia nobilis (assembly GCA_028583015.1). NCBI lineage: Eukaryota > Viridiplantae > Streptophyta > Pinopsida > Araucariales > Araucariaceae > Wollemia > Wollemia nobilis. Next base: position 4,386,196 of record JAQPPZ010015863.1, on the reverse strand, counting down.
CTTTAGAGGATATGGTGGAAACTATTGGGGGGATCTCTTCAATGGGTCTCTTCCTTGTGTCCTTCGACAATGGGGTCATAGATGATGGTGATGCTTGTGAAGGAGCTGAAGATGAACATGGGATGGACTATGATGAAGGTAGCTCTACGGGAGGGGGTGATGCCGAAATCGGACCCAAATGAGACTTGTTCAATTGAAAGTCCAAATGAGGCGATGGTAGGGTCGATTCGGGCAACTGCTGCACCAGGTTGCAGTATTTGAAGGGCTCGAGGTCTACCAAAATGACATGAACCTATCCTTCATACATGTATTTCAGACACTGGTGCATGATTTATGGGACACACTTCATGTTCCTAATATAGGGTCTACCCAGTAGGATGTTATACGCCATCTCACCCTCTATTATGTGACACAACATCGAAATCATCTTTTGCCCAACTTGAATGGGCAGGACAATTGTGCCAACTGTCGAGCATATAGCATCATTGAATGCTCAGAGGGTGTAGGTGGATGCAACAATGTGCGATGCCGATAGTTTGAGATGCTCTAGTGTCATTGTGGTAATGATATTACTGGATGAACCAGTGTCTATCAGAACTCTCTTGAATGGGGTTCCATTCACACATGCGATGATGTGCAAAGGTGGATCCACCATGTCGATGGGAATAGGCCTTAGCTCATCTTCCCTAAACGTGATGACTAGCTCGATGCATTGGCATACATGCCCCATGAAATTGTTGAAAGAATTAGCTTCCTGGGGCTACAGCTCAATGGATTTTAAAATATCCATCAAGGCCTCCCTGTGAGGCTGTGATTTCTAGATTAGCTCATAGATGGAGAGCCTAGCCGATGTGGTCCTCAAAATCTGAGTGAGTTTGGTCTAGATCATGGCCATAGGCCTAGGTGGGGGAGTCTGTACTACTGGTGGTGTAGCTCATGAAGTCAATGAAACATCGCTTGGAGCCGTAGGAGCTATGGTTGGACTAGGGTACTTCTTGTTCCGTGTCACAATGCTCACCATGCCCACAAATCCCTACTTGGGATAGGCCTGATGGACCTCATTTACTTGTGTTGTGGGCTTAGCCTACCATCCATGGGCTAGTAAGGGGTATTTTTAGACCTCCATCTGTTGGTTGTTTGGTACCATGGGGTTGTCTACCATGAGAGCTTTGTTGTCGATCAGGTCCTGCACCAAGTTTTTGAACTTGTAGCATCCAAATATGTCATGACCCTTCTACCGGTGGTACTTGCAATACAAGTCTTCTCGATAGCCTTTGGGATTTGGTGCGTTAGGATCCATAGGTCTACTCTCAGGTAGGTGGACCAAACTAGCCATGTAAAGGTGGTCAAACAAGGAATCCATAGATTTTGTTATGGGCGTAAACTGCCGCTTGGGGCGATGTTGTTGATTCTACCCCTATTTTTGATTTTCTTTCTCATAGTTCATAGGGGGCGTGGCATGATACTCTACCTTTTGAGGCTGTTGTGCTTGTATTAGCCCTAGAACACTAATGGCAACCTGATTGACCATGGTGAGTTTTGGTTATACTATGTTGGTCTTGGTGGTCTTGGTCCACTCCTTGCGAGGTTTTGCAATCTCGCCATCTTGGATCTTGATTTCTTCGATGGTCCTGGCTTGCACCAGGGCATCCTCAAGAGTGGCGTACTACTGGAGTTGTAGAAGCAAGGATATGGGTCTCAGGAAGCTCTTAGTAAATATTTGGGTCAACTCCGATGTGGGGAGTAGATAGGGCACCTTTGAAAGCATAGCCCTCCATCTGTTTCCATAGTTGTTAACTGACTCATCGTCATACTTCTTGAGACTGACCAAGTCAGCAAGTGTTGCCTTCCTCTTGGTATTGAAGGTGAAACATTCTAGGAATACATCCATGAGTTGGTCCAAGTTGTGGATGTTGTGCTTAGGGAGCTATGTAAATCGATTGGTATGCTTGTAGCTGTTCGATCGGTATGCTTGCATAAGTTGTTATATAGTGTTTTTACGCGCTCTTCTTCCAACTCATATCCATCATAATCTTTGTAAGGAATCTATGGATCTGGTCTATAAACCTGTGTGTTTTCCCGTAGAGGGTGCCCTGCATCAGTCCTGGGAGTCAAATCTCGATCAAACCTGGGAGGTCTAGGAGGCAATCCTCTATAAGGTCTAGGCGACCTCTCTTGGACTGGGGACAATTGCCTCCGATAGGTCTCTGCCCTATGAGTTCTTGGGGTCAAAACCTGCTCATGTAGGGTCTTTTGGAATAACTCATTGGTTTGACATTGAATACATTCCTTCTCAAGCTGATGCAGGTGGTCTAGTTGCTCTTTATCACACCGAAGTTGTTTGAATTGAGCTTGGTGTTCTGCATATATGGAAACCACCTATTGGACTTGTTCTGTTGTTTGAGGTCTAGGTGGCCTAGATGGTTCCCCTCGATCTCTTTCTCAGTCATGGTGATCCGAGACCTCTATAACGTGCTTCCCTCTATCGAGGTTGGCAGTATTGACCCATGACTCTGGGTGAGGCAGGTGCTCCTGATACTCAACTGGTGTAGAGGTGCAACACCCTCACACAGTAACTTGCTCTTGAGGAATATCATGGACTTCCTCGTACCTTCCCCCATGAACGAGGAAAGGCAGGGCTGAATTAGCTTTCCCTGTATGATGAGCCTCATACTCATCCTGATATCTAGGCTCCCTAGCCCTAATTGGGTGGCACGGAGGTAAGATGTGATCATCATGCCCCACCCAATGATCATTGTGGGGATATGGACCTTGAGTGGGCACCTAAGCTCTGACAGGCACACGAATGTGTGGTACTACCCTATATCTATGTGCCTCTTTGTGCACTAGCCAATCATCGTCAAAATGAGTGTTTGACATGTCCATATAATGGGAGTAATCTCCCTAGGTTGGCTCTTGGTGCATGGGGGTATCCCATCTAGGGGTCTCTTGGAGACCCTACTCTGTCCTAGCTATCCTAGTGATTTGCAGACTGGGGTGAGTGTCAGCCCTCCAAGGTGGTATGACTAGATCTCGAGGGCTATAATAGAGGTGACTTGTGTCTCCATGTACACTCTCCACAATGTCCACCCTTGATTGGGCTTGGCTATGGGCGAAAACCATTGTAAGAATATCTATCAAACATTTTAATGTTTATCTTCCTTACAAATTTTATGAAACATTATACCAAAAGGGAAACACACAATCAAATAGATGTTTATCTTTGTTAATGTATTAAATGTGTATCCTAAAAAATGGTTTTAGTGTGTTTCAAGTTTGTTGTAAAGAGACCTTGTGTCACATGTTTGATAATTGTTGCATGATATTCTCAAGTTAAAATGGATTTCACCTGTATACTCGTAGCTTGACAACCTAGCTATGAACTCCAGGTTGCGTTATCCCACCTATGATGTGTGGTAATGAAGCCCACACATGGCCAGGGAGCACAGGTCCTCTTAGTTCCTCACCCAGTTCACCCACAGTCTATGATACACCTCCCCAAAGGGTGATGCATGCTATAACCCATAGGCTATGATGGATCTTGGAACCGGCCTTAGCAAGATGGATCGGGTTCATGGGATTTGAGCCAAGTGGATGGAGATGAAACCCACTGTCACTTGTGCTCTACCAACGGTTGGGGATGAAGTCCAACTCATTAGCGTTTAAGTGGATCATGGTGTGTGTGATTCCTTTTAATTCAAAAGAAAGTAAACAAGAGAGCATTCAATGATTTTCAACTAAATGCAAGCTTTAAAGCAACATTTTACTTTTAGAATATGGAAATATGAGATATGGAAGTCACTACATTAAACATAGGAAAGCAACCCTAAATGAAGACTCACCAATGGGTGAGCACCAAAAAATCAGGCCAAGAAGATGTAATCCTAATCAAGATTTTCTACTCTATGCATGTTTTTGTAATTTTGAATTTTTTAGAAAGAAATTGCGACAATTTTCTACCTTTTCTACTTAAGCACATAAAGCGAAAACAAACTGAAAACAGAGTTCTGTAAATGCAAAACAAGAAGAAAGTGGTTCAGATCCTACCTCTTCTTTGCCATTGTTTGCTGGTTCTAAAATCTAGCTCAAAAATCCTATTGTTTTCTATTCACTCTAGGGTGGGAATAATTTTAGGTTTGCATTCATCCCATGGAGGGATGGATTTGAATCCATCCCAGGGTGGCACGAATAGCAGTACCAAGTTTTCCTGGGTCTGGAGCGACTAAAACCTGCAACAAAAAAAGATGAAAATTGAGTTAAAATATCACCTAAAGAAAAAAGTAACTAGGTCCCACCATGATCACCATTGTAGCAATGGAGAAATTGGGCACACAAAATGAAGCAACAAAATTTGTAAATGCGTATTAAGTCCTATGAAATCAAAAGACGAAGAATGCAAAGTAAATGACAATGTATGACAAGCAATAAAGTGAAATGGGGTGTTTCCTTTATCAAATAATGTTAAATTCAATTATAATGCCTCCCTTTGAGGACTTGAATCACTTGATACAATCTGTTACAAAAATAGTGCCAAGAGATATCAATCTCTCAAAGAACGTGGTGCACATCCACTATTCTTCCGCATGCCCACACTCGAGGTGGGTGGGCTCAATGTCGCTTCCACTTAAGTCAATGTTATCCTTATCATACGTTGTCTCCTATCATGTTTTGGCACCTAAATATGCACACAAGAAAGCAAAATAGAATCAAAAGCATCTATGTGTGATATTAAAACATGCAATCCCCATAGCTTGAAATGGCGCATGCGTGGTAGAGATATAGAAGGAATTCCAAATAGAGCTAAACTCAATAGTGATGTAAAGATATGATTTTGGGATGATATCACCTAGTTTTGTAAGTTTTGGAGGCCCGATCACTGCATTCGATCCTGTCGCACTTTGTGAACCTACAAAAGGCAAGCAAGCAATTCTTCTACCTAGACATGTTAGAAACCTACAATATTTTGTGAGTAAGCATAAAATGACATTCTAATAAGACACATGTGATCATATTCTAGATATCCTACTCAAATTATCCTACATGCAAAAGTGGGACCCACATACATACAAATCATAAAATAGCGATATCTCGGCCGATATAAGTCAGAAAGTAATGAAATTTGAACTGTAACATCCTAGAGACATATGAAAAATAGCTAATGAAAAAAATTCCTAATATTATGCATGAATTTCTATTCATCTGGGGGTGGGACAAATTTGACTATCACAAATTGGGGGGCGCCCGGGGGTGGGACGCCCACCAAAATCTCCCAAATTTTCACACCAATCCAAGGTAGATTGATGCAAAACTAGAGGGGAAGTATTTTAGGCAAATTAGATGTGGGTATTCAAACAATCGATTCTGGTTTTGGAGTCAAATTGCACCTTCTTTTGCCACCCGATAACCTCTCGCTAAGGAGAAATTATGGATGAAAAAGGCATAATAGGGGTGAGGTAATAACTCGGTAGCACTTTGTTGAGATTCCTAGAAATAACCTCCCTTTCTTTGATGAGAATGCCATCCAATTTATAGACCTAGGAGGTCAAATGTGCAAAATGCATGCAAGGGCATGCAAGGCCAAAGGGGCCATTTGTCCATCAAGGCGACATGCATAGGTGGGGGGAGAGAATATCCCAAAAATGACCTCATTGATGGGGTCTGCCATAGGAACACCCTAGGTTATGAACTGCATGCATCGAGGAGCAGGGCAAGTGGTAATTTTTGGCAGCCACTTGTCCAGATTTGACTTTTTTCCAGTCAAACCTGCTATTCGCTCCACCCTGGGACGAATGTTGTATTCACTCTAGGGTGGGATGAATAGAAATTGCTATTCATATTGAGGTGGGACAAATAGGAAATGAGCCTCAAAATGTCCCCAATAGGCCTAGGAACCTTCCAGAACTATTTTCGGAGTGGTTAGAACCACTGCTTGACCTCTGATGGCTGCCCTAAGGGCTTTGTGCATCACTTTTGTCAATGCCTTGGTAGCATAATCAGATTGGTGCTGTTTTGGTGTCTACAGTTATATATCAAAATTATCAGTGAAATGAGCTTATCACAATGGTCTAGGGCTCTAAAAATGACTTCCTAGTCAAAATTTGCATTTTTGGAATATTTGGCCAACCGAGGCTCATGGAGAAATGCCCAATTTTAGGAATTTTAGAAAAATGTGGAGCCAGGCCTCAAAAATTCTATGAGGGGTGCACAAGGAGCTAACTAAGACAAAAAAATAAATTTGGTATTTTTTAGAGTTCTCTAGGGATTTTTATGACCGTTTTAGTGTAATTTTTCTCTATTTTTGGCTTTAAAATCACTCAAAAATAGAGTAATCATAAAAATAACATAACTTTTTCATTATATCTCCGATTTGCATGATTTTTGATTCATTAGATGTAGAATCAAAAATTAGCAATTTTCATAGTGAGGCTTTAAAAGATAAAACCATGGAATATTATCTACATGCTTGAATCACTGAAGCAATTGATAATGGAAACAGTGACATTCAAATTCCTTTAGAACTTGGCAGCATATTATATGACATTACTTACATTCAAATGTTACAAGGATGAGAATGTAGAATAAAGAGGATTGATAGAATTAATTAAAATAAAAAAATAAATGGATGAATCATACATAGAGAAGATATTTCAATCCTCATGTAGTATTGATACTTCAAGTTCTACTTACACAAGATATTATCATGATGTCGTAAGTGTTTGTTTAGAAGATTATATACAGAACATGGACAATGATAAAAGGGACAAAGACAAAGAGAATATAATTTTTCAAAAATTAGGTGATAGTACATCCACCTATGAAAGTACTGACTCTAAAGACAAGAATAAAGAATAACAAAATAAAGGATGCATATAGTGCAATGTAAATTAAATATAATACAAAGGACCAGTTAAACTGAAGAACATTTGAAGATCGAAGATCCATATTGAAGACTAAAGTATTCAATACCAAAATAATGTAATACAAGAGGGTGTTATAGTATATTACATAATTTGGGTCATGTAAATGTACAACCTTTGGTACATAACTAGAGTAGGAGTTTACTTTAGAGTAAAGCTAGTTAGTTACTTCAAGTATTGTAATAAATGCACAAGTGTCAAATGTGCAAGTTGTAAATATACAAGGAGTCCACTTGTACATCAATTTGATAGGTAGATTAAGGGGTAAGGAATCTATATTCCTATATAAAGACCTCATAGTGATTATTTTGAGAGAGCAACATATGTAGTAGTAAATATAGAGAGTGTGTGGTAGTATGGTACAATGTAGTCCTTTCGTATCCTTTCATGGAGTGTTCATGTCCTATGTTATATAACATTGTACTATTTTTATCACTTTCATTAATGGCATATTTTTGAGTTATTTGCAAAGGTTCATTAATTTATCCTAAATATTATTGTGCCATTAGTTTATAGTTATCATAGATCAGTTATCTTTCATATTGTGGTTGTATTCCTTCTACTATCATCCCATAAAAAGCTAACACAACCTAGTTGATCAAGTCCATTCCTCCTTAGGCACTTACTTCCTTCCAAGATTTATTTCAGTTCTCTTTTCTCCTAAGTATTCTTCCCTTAGCCCATCCTTTGGTACTTGCCCCTAATAGATATTGGCCCGCAGTTGGTTTGGTGGTTTTAAATAATTGCCTATGAGAAATCACCCTTTCCTTTGGAAGTTTCTTTGAGGTATATTAAGTTGGGATATTGATCAATTATGGGAGAAAAATATTCCCAATAATCTTCCCATGGTCTAGTAGTCCTGACATCCCCCAATTTCTAGTATAACCCTTCTTTGATAAGTGATGCCCCTTTCTTTATAGATTTTTAGGTCTCTGATCCCTTTCCTATTATTGGAAGATGAGGAAAATCTTGTATATTTTGTGAGGGATAGTATTTAGCTTTAAAAATTTGGATCCAAATTTGGTCATGATGAGTTAGCCATCTCTAATATAACTTGGCTTTTAGAGTTTGGTTTTTTGTTGTTGCTACTCTAATTCCCAAACCTCCAACTTCCTTTGGCTTACAAACCTTGTTCCAACTGACTAGTTCCCTTGTGTGATTATCCTGCACTCTAGACCAAAGAAAGTATCTCGTCAACTTGTCAAAATATTTTAATATGATATTTTAGGATTTTAGAATGGAGAATGTGTACATTGGAATTGCTTATATATTTTTTTAGCAATGTTACTCTTCCTCCAAAAATTAGCCACTTGTAGGTCCAATGCAAAATTTTTGAATGGATTCCATCTCTTATTGATTTTCAATATTTATTTTTAAGGATATTCTATATTAGGGGGATATCCAAATATTCCAAATGTAGTGATGCCTTTGATAATATGAGGATGTGGATAAATTTTTCTCTTAATGTTTTTGACACATTGAAAAAACTAATTTTGATTTTGCTTCATTTAGTAGTTGTCTAGTAGCTACTATGTAGTGGTCCAACACTTCTCTCATATTGGTCACTTATCTTATTGATTATTCCCACCACATTACTATGTCACCTACAAATTGAAAGTGAGTAAGATTTCTATTCTTGTTTATCCTCAACCCTACAATGGTGTTCTCTACACTCCTCTTATGTATGAGTCTTCCCAACCCCTCTACAAAAATGATGAACCAAAAAGGTGAAATTGGGTTCCCTTGTCGAATGCCTCTATAAGATTTGAATAGTTGGGATGGATTACCATTAATTAGCATTGAGAAAGAGACAATAGAGATGCATTCTATAACTTATTTTATCCATTTGTAGAGCAGAAAAAGTGGTTCACCAAGAAAAGGGAAATGAAAAGCACCTATCTATTTAAGCACTTCAAAAGTGACATTAAAGTAACAAATAAGTGATGAAAATTATGTGAAAGGAATGGGTGGTTATCTTTATATTATTGTATTTGTCAAATAAATGGTTACAAAATGTCCCCTTGAGTCTCTTAATCGATGTAATCCATTACAATGTTGAAGGATCCAATCCATTCATAAATTCATGGCGTGCTTTCAATATCTTCCTCGCACGCACGATTGAAGCACGGGTTTTTGTTAACACTATGATGGGCTATCCATATTCAACTATTTAGATCCTTCCTCATGCACTAGAATACCTATACCTACACACAAGAAATTGAAATTGGTTAATAGCATGTGCATATTAAGATAAAATCAATGAAATACATGCAACATAGGATACAAAGAGTGCAATAGAGAATGCAAAACTACTCCAAATGATACCAAAACTTAGAATAATGTATATTATCTAATTTTGGAATGATCTATGCAAAAATGGAAATGAAATTATAACCAAAATATGTGGTCATCCCTGGGTGGGACAATTGGGACTGTCATCACAAAAACCCTAATTGAAGGTCCAAAATTGCTCCAAACTTTATCAAATTCAAATAGGATGCATATAAAATACTCTAAAATTGATCTACACTAAAATTGGTTTAAAATTGTATGCCAACTCATGTCCATCTATGCGTTGGCCAATTGGGATTGTCAACCATCCCAAGTGGGGATGACCACCAAACAGGGTGGTTTTTACCACCAATTCTTTTGGGATCTAGTCTAGAATACTCCTAGGGGTGTTTTCATTAAATTTGGTGATTTGATTCACAAGAATAGATGGGTTTTGGAAGGGATGTACATATATGGGGATGCCTTAGAAACTCCTTCGATTGATGAATATTCCAAGGGCAAATACGAGGGTAAAAGGAGAAAATGAATCTTGACAACACTTCTTGATGAATAATTGTAAAGACCTCTATCTAAAATTGAGTGAAATCACTCTAATTTATAGCCCAAGAGGGCCAAAGGGACAAGTTGGTGTATGTAATACAAGTGACACCACTTGCCAAAATCCTTGCCATGCATTGGGTGGAAGAGGCCTCCAAGTTGTAGTTTGTGATTGCCTAGATAGTCTCCAAATATATCATAAGTCATTGGGTAGGATAAATGGTATAATTTGATTGCCATTTGTCCCACCCTTGATGTTTTGAGGGATCTAGACCATGGTCGTACCACCTAGGGACAATTACTTGTGGTTGTCCCTAGGTGGGATGACCATGAACTATGGTCATCTTGGGGTGGGAGGGCCATGGTTACATGGCCCAAAACTTCCCAAAGTGGGATAAACTTTCCTAAAAGTGGTTAGGACCCCTAATTAACCCTTGAGGGTTTTCCAATGGGGCCATATGCTGTTGATAAGAATGGCATCATCAAAGTCTTATCTAATTAACATGATTTTAGTGTCTACACCATTCTTCGTTGAAACCAAATTTCTTTAGTATTTGGGCTAAAAATTCCCAACTTACTATATCATAAGCCTTGGATAAATCTAGCTTAAGGAACATACCTTTGTTCCCCTTTTTGCAAAGCTTGTGAATAGTTTCCTATGCTACCACAATCTCATCTAGAATTTGTTTGCATTGCACAAATCCGCCTTGTTCTATAAATATTAACCTTAGTAAGATATATTTTAGCCTATTTACCATCAATTTGGTTATGACCTTATAAACCACATTGTAAAGAACAATTGGTATATATTTAGTAAGATTCTACATATCTCCACATTTCAGGATTAGAGACAAAAAAGTGTGATTCAAGGCTTTAAGGATTCTTCCACTAATTATGACTTCTATTGCTTGGGTTAAATCCTTTGATATTATATTTCAATAGGCTCTATAGAACTAAACTAGAAATCAATAAAGACCTAGGACCTTCCCTGTCGGTATAGCAAAAATTATTTCTTTAACTTTCTCCTCTCTAATTTCTCTTAAGAGTTTCTCATTTTGATTTTGTGATATTAACACTGGTATGCTTCCTAAAATTTTCTCTTGGTGCTGAGTGGAAAGATTTTGTTCTACAGTAAACAAATTCAAAGAGTATTTATTTGCAATTTATTTCATACAAAGGGCAGTGGTTTCCCTATTTCTATCCCCCATGGAAAGGGTGTCAATCCTATTATGGTGATTGCATGTTGTGGTTGAGTGATGGAAGAACTTGGTGTTCCTATCTCCCTCTTGTAGCTAGATTATTATTTATATTTATCTCTAGTAGAATTTCTCTTTCATGTCTAACTTTTCTTCCTCTTGCATGAAAATACTTTATTTATACATAAGCTCTTCAGAGATATATTTTGAGTGATTATAGGGTTTAGAAATTTTTCTATAACAAAATTACTGCTAGATGTGGTCATTTCATTCTATAAATATGTACGCAAAAATAGGATTCCAATGTTAGCATATAGTTTAACATTAGCTTATTGCTTGTCGAAACTTTCTAGTTTTATACTATGGTCGGCATAGTTGTGTGTTTGATGACACATATATATTTGCTTTAGTTGTTGCTATAGTTTAGGGATACACCTTAGGGATATATTTTGTTAGTCTGTCGTCCTGGATATTTTATACAATATCCTAAGGTTGTAACTTTATAAAGTGTGCAAATATCAATACATTGTAATATTTAGTGTGATACCTTTCACATTTGGTATCAGAGCCAGCAAAATTTCTCAAACCAATGATTTCCTATCGCTCAAGAAATGAGTTTAGTATTTGTGGTTTATAAAGAAATTGTTGGAAAGAAAACTCGTTGATTGGCGAGGAGACATTGCTAAGTGAAGAAAGCAGAGGGCTAGTTTTTTTTAGAAAACCATGTGAGAAGGCATGGAGACTTCCTGTAGTCAAACAACTATGCCATTCGAAGCTCGTAGAGATATGGAAACAAGAGGAAGCTTGATACGCTTCGAGATATCTATGCATATTATTTATTTATTTTTGCTATGTAAAAAAAATACGGTGCATCAAGTCTGCGTGAAGAGAAGCATTGGGTCTACGTGAAGATAATCGTTAGGTCTATGTAAAGAGAATCACCGGGCTGCAAATAGTTTGCTTACAAAAATGTCTTGAGAACAAATAATTTAGAGGATGTCGTTGAAGGACGATTTATTGCAGGAAAACGCGTGACATTTTGTTCTATCAATTTTTGAGGAGTCTTCCATTCCCTGTGGAGGAACTAGCATGCGTAGGAGGCACTGGCCATGTGTAAGACCATCATAATCATTGTAACAATTTCTTGTGTAGACAAATGCATTTCTACATTCTACTACGTGTTGGGATGTAAAAAAAAATGAGTTAGATCAATATTTATGTGTTAATGTTGTATTTCTTATGTTTGCGAATATGGGAGCCTTCGGAAAAAGAAGGGAAAATTGAGGGGTCCTTCTGCATCAAGAAGGTGCCATACATTGAAAGTGCCTTCTGCATCAATAAGGTGCCATATATTGAAAGCATTGTCTGCATCAAGAAGACACCATACATTGAAAGCACCTTCCACATCAAGAAGGTGCCATACATTGAAAGTGCCTTCTGCATCAAGAAGGCGCCATACATTGAAAGTGCCTTTCACATCGCGAAGGTGCCTAAGTCTGTGGAGGTTCCAAGCACTAAGGCACGTGTAGCCAAGGAGTCGGGGGATCGAATCCCACCGAGAGGTAATATAAAAAAATTTTAAGTGGTCATTTTTTGCACCTTTAATATTAATTTTATCAATTTTTTTAATAATTTAATATTAATTTAATTAAAAAAATCATTTTTTTAATTTTTAATGGTTTTTTAGTTAAAATTAAATTTTATTATTAATTAAACCTTTGATAAAATTTTATTTTTTTTGCAATTAAATGATTTGCACAATTGCCTAAGAGGCAATCTTTGTAGATGATTTGCACAATTGCCTAAGAGGCAATCTTTGTAACAAGCCCAAAAGGCTTTATAAGTGTTGATTTTCTGCTTTAAGGGGGGATAATTGTGCATCAAAGGGGGATAATTTTGCAGCCATTAATCTATTATGATAAGGTCAAACGGATGCTATTTTGCCCTTCATTCTCTCTTAGGGAGAGAAACCCCTGAAGCATTTGATGAAAGAGTGCGAGTGTATGGTCTGAATACCATCTTTAGTCAGCTCCAAAATGTTGTAATAGCAAACCAAAGAGTACCTGATGTTGGTTACGATGGTGATTCTGAAGACAACAATTCTTTTGATAGCCAACCTGAGGAGTCAGTATCTGTTGAAGTTGCACCACAGGAACCTGAAATCATTTGTCTTAGTGACAGTGATTCTGTTGAGGAAGTGGAGCCAGAACCTCATTCACCTGAAATCATAATTGTTAGTGACGACAGTGATTCTGTTGCTGACAATTTTGTCAATGAAGCGATAGGTGAACCTATGGAGGTAGAACAAGATCTCTAGGAGAGAATTGATCGAGTGAGATTTGATTTAAATCTGTAATTTTCTTTTGCAAAGCATAGTGCATTGTTTGTATTGAGGAATAAAAGAAGAGTATTTCTAGTTTATTTCCAAAATTTATGGCATCAAATAATAATCTACCCATACCAGAGTTTAATGGGGTAGATTATGAGTATTGGTCCATCAAAATGAGGACCTTACTCATTGGCAAAGGACTATGGGATGTAGTCGAAGAAGGTTATGCAGAACCTTCAGATTGGACCACTTTGAGTGCAACAGATAAGAAGAACAAAAAAGATGCCCAAAAGAGCAATTCTTCTGCCCTCTACCATCTCCAAGCAGCTTTGGAGAAGAGCATATTTCCAAGGATTGCTTCTTGTTTATCTACCCAAGAAGCATGGAAAGCCTTGAAGGATAGTTATCAAGGTAGTGATCAGGTGAAGCAAGTGAGGCTTCAAACCTTGAAGAGAGATTTTGAAAATCTCAAGATGCAAGAGAGTGAAACTGTAGGTGACTATTGTGTGAGAGTGAAGGCAGTGGTAAACAAAATGCAAACCCTTGGAGATGACATCAAAACTATAGTAGTGGTGAAGAAAGTGTTGAGGACACTTCTTCCTAAATGGAATCATATAGCTATCATTATTGAGGAGTCAAAAGATCTTTCTAACCTATCTTTTGATGCTCTAATTGGTTCCTTGATGTCTCATGAAGAAAGATTACAGGGTTCTCCTTCAACAAGCTATGGAGGTGATGACAAAGCTTTCTCATCCAATGAGGGTGCAGGAAGAGGCCAAGGAAGAGGACAAAGGAGAGGTAGAGGAAGAAGCAGCTCAAGAGGTGGAAATCAAGCAAGAGGTGGCAATCAAGGAAGAGGTGGCAATCAAGGAAGGAGTGGCAATCAAGGAAGAGGAGGTGACAAAACAAAGAAAGCTTGTTTCAATTGTGGCAAGCTTGGTCACTTTGCTAAAGATTGTTGGTCCAAGACTTCTCAAGGTGGAAGAGGTCAATATGGCAACTATGGTGAAGAAGAAGGAACTTCAAATTTATTTCTTACTTATGGAAAATCAGATCAAAGTCTAAATGAATCTTGGATTTTGGATACTTGGTTGTTCCAATCACATGAGTGGCAAAGAGGAGCTCTTTGCTACAATGGATTCCACCTACAAATCAAGAATCAAGTTGGGAGATGACAAAGCTCTACAAGTTGAAGGTATTGGAGCCATGGAGGTTCCAACAAAAGAAGGCACCAAGAAGGTAAATGACATCTATTACACCCCCAAACTCCAACATAACTTGCTTAGTGTTGGAAAAATGATGGAGAAAAATTATAGGCTTGTTTTTTATGAAGGCAAATGTGTAATTTTTGATAAGAACAATTGTAATAGAGTTGTTACCCAAGTACCTATGACACATAATAGGTTGTTTCCTCTTAAGTTTGGGGAAAATGGGGGTGCTCAACTTGCTAGTATTGCTATAGCAAATCCAAGTGTACTTTGGCACTTGAGATATGGTCATCTAAATTCTGCAAGCTTGAAATTGTTAACTTCTCAAGCTATGGTGTGTGGACTTCCAAAAGTTGATGAACACAAGGAGGTCTGTGAAGGGTGTGCTTTGGGAAAGCACTCTAGATCCAAGTTTCCAAGAGGACAAGCATGGAGAGCTAGCCATCCACTCCAATTGGTGCATTCAGACATTTGTGGTCCAATGCAAACCAAAAGCATTGGTAACAATTCTTACTTTCTCACTTTCATTGATGATTTCTCTAGGATGTGTTGGATCTATTTTTTGAAAACTAAAGATGAAGCTTTTGATTGTTTCATAGATTTCAAAAATAATGTAGAGAAACAAAGTGAGTTTGTTGTAAAGAGTCTAAGGACTGATAGAGGAGGAGAGTATTCTTCAAATGCATTTCTAAAATATTGTAAATATTGTGGAATAAAAAGGCAATTCACAACTACCTACACCCCACAACAAAATGGTGTGGCTGAAAGAAAGAACCACACTATAGTAGAAATGGCTAGATCAATGTTGCAAACTAAGCATCTAAGTAACATGTATTGGGTTGATGTTGTAAGAACTAGTGTTTACATTTTGAATAGGAGTCCTACTTCTAGTTTAGATGGGATCACTCCTTATGAAGGATGGTATGGCAAAAAGCCAAATGTAAAACACTTTAAGGTTTTTGGTTGTCTTGCATATGCCCACATTCCTGATGAGCAAAGAAAGAAACTTGACCCCAAAAGTCAAGCATGTATTTTTGTTGGATATTGTGAGTCTTCCAAAGCATATAGGCTCTACAATCCCAAAACACATAAAATTGTACTTTCCAGGGATGTAATTTTTGATGAAGGGGGAGAATGGGGTCATCAAAAACTTTTTGTTGATGATGGATCTCATGATGCAAGTTCCTCTCAAGTGCAGCAAGTGCTGCCCAAAAATAGCAAAGGAAGTCCTCCAAGCCCAAGTATGAGTACTACTTCAAGTACACCAGATGCTACTCCAAGTCCTTCTCCACAAAGATCAGTAAGTTCTTCACCAATGGATATT
This sequence comes from Wollemia nobilis, assembly GCA_028583015.1. NCBI lineage: Eukaryota > Viridiplantae > Streptophyta > Pinopsida > Araucariales > Araucariaceae > Wollemia > Wollemia nobilis. The sequence goes on along the minus strand of JAQPPZ010015863.1, from coordinate 4,370,393 downwards.
GATTCTCCATCAAGAGGTAAAAGAACACTTCAGCACCATCCATATTTTCAAATGTTGGATAAGAATTTCCAGAAAAGATACACTAGAAGTCAAGCTAGTGAAATGAATGCAATTTTAAAAAGACTTGAAAATCTGCATATGTATGGTGATGATGACTCCCAAGAACCTAAGGGAGATGTAGTCAATTATGCTTTAATGACTAATGTAGAGCTAGAGCCATCTAGCTATGAGAAAGCATGCACTCATGATGTATGGCAACAAGCCATGGAAGAGGAAATAACCTCTATAAAAAAGAATGATACTTGGGAGCTAGTGAAGCTTCCTAAGGGTAAAAAATGTGTTGGATGCAAATGGGTCTACAAGACCAAATTCAATGCTGATGGAAGCATTGAAAGACACAAGGCAAGACTTGTAGCGAAAGGCTTCACTCAGAAGTATGGGATTGACTATGAGGAGACCTTTGCTCCTGTTGCTAGACAGGAGACTATCAGATCAGTACTTTCCTTGGCTGCCCACAAAGGGTGGAAAATTCAGCACATGGATGTAAAGAGTGCCTTTCTCAATGGGTACTTGAATGAAGAGGTTTTTGTGCAACAACCTCAAGGTTTTAAAGAACAAGGTAAGGAGAACCTTGTCTACAAACTGAAAAAACCACTATATGGCCTCAAGCAAGCACCAAGGGCATGGTACTCACGCATTGATGGCTACTTTCAGGAGTATGGATTCACTCGGAGCAAAAGTGAACCTACTCTCTACTACCTAAAGCAAGGTAAAGATATTCTCATTGTATGTTTATATGTGGATGATCTAATATTCATGGGTAGTAGTGCCAAGATGAATAAGGAGTTCAAACACTCCATGATGAAAGAATTTGAAATGAAAGATCTAGGCTTAATGCATTACTTCCTAGGCATGGAAGTTCATCAAACAGATAAAGGGATCTTCATATGTCAACACAAATATGCTCAAGATATGATTAAGAAATTTTCTATGGAGCAATGCAAGCCTATTGCAACTCCCACGGGTCATGGGATCCAATTGAGCAAAGATGATGGAGCACCAAAAGTTGACATGACCACTTACAGGAGCATGGTTGGGAGTCTAATGTTCCTCACCAACACAAGGCCTGATATTCAGTATGTTGTTTCTCTTGTTTCAAGGTATATGGCTGATCCATCAGAACTTCATTTTCAAGCAACTAAGAGAATTCTGAGATATGTAAAGGGTACATTGGATTTTGGGATCCATTACCACAAATGTAATTCTATAAAATTAGTTGGCTTTAGTGATAGTGATTGGGGCAGCAATATAGATGATAGAAAATCTACTTCAGGGAATTGTTTTAGTCTTGGGTCAGGACTAATTACATGGAGTTCCAAAAAGCAGATTGTTGTAGCATTGTCATCTACTGAGGCTGAGTATATAGCAATCACACATGCTAGTACTCAAGCTCTATGGTTGAGAAAAGTCCTTGAAGAAATTGGAGAGCAACAAAGTGGTCCTACAAGATTGTACTATGACAATATGAGTGCCATCCAATTGGCACATAATCCCATCCACCATAGCAGGTCAAAACACTTTGATATGAAGTATCACTTCATTCGAGACATGGTGGAGAAACAGGTAGTTGAGCTTCAACATTGCAGCACTTTGGATAACATGGCAGATATCTTCACCAAAGGGGTTGCTAAAGCTCAATATGTAAAGCTGAGAGACTGTCTTGTCAGCCCTCTCAACTTTAAGGGGGAGAATGTTAGCATATAGGTTAACATTATATTATTGCTTGCCGACACTTTCTAGTCTTATACTATGGTCGGCATAGTTGTGTGTTTGACGATATATATTATTTTAGTTGTTGCTATAGTTTAGGGATTCACCTTAGGGATCTATTCTGTTAGTCTGTCATCTAGGATATTTCCTACAATATCCTAAAGTTGTAACTATTTAATTTGAGCAAATATCAATACATCGTAATTTTTAATGTGATACCGGTATTTCACAGCCAAAAGTTCAATTTACAATATTCTACAACTTTTATAATGAAATCACTACTAGAAATGATGATGTCATTTTTTAGTTTTGGACATATAACTAAAATTCAAAAATTGATACAACAAAAGATAACAAAAGTCTGTTAACATCAATATTGTTGATAAAAAGTTAGAAGACCAACGATATCATTTCTTGCAACCAAGATGACTGATTAACTAAGAAGGGTAAGATTTTATGGTTTGAGGAGGTTGAGGAGCATTGCTAGAAAATTTTAGAATTTTGAGAACACATGTAAACATTGTAAAATGACTTAAAATTGCAAGAAGTTAGATATACAAAAGAAAGGAAGACAAACATTATTAAACTATGAAATAAAACAGTGAGCTAGTGGGAACAATACTAAATAAGCAAAGGGGAGATTATGAAACTAAATAAAATGGAGTTAGTGATAACAAAACTAAAGAAATTATAGTGAAAATTTAGTACACCCAAAGGAGGCTTGCCTTGGCCACTTTTACAAGTTGCCCTTGTTGAGAGGCTAGTTGATCATTTGAAAGCAAGGAATAAATATGGTGGCCACACTCACTATAGATACTAAGATCAATGGAAAACATTAAAATTCTAGGTAAAAGTAATTGATAAAAAATATAAAAAGTAGTGCTCACCATCAATTTTCTAGATCTATGATGAGCATCAACCCAAGGAAAAATGAGTAAGGATAACTTTAGAGCTCTGTGAGTTGTGGATTTCTTATCCAATAGCTTGTACCTTTTCACACAATTATCAAATAAGTTAGAAAAATCCTTTCCATCAACCAAATATTGGACACATGGCAAATTCTTCAATGATTTATGGAAGAATAAAATAGATGCCCTACCAAGGTGCTCATCTAGAAGAGATTCATAATATTAGGTGGGACTATATTTGATAGTTTGTTAGAGACTTAAGCAAATATGGAAGTACCCAGGTCACCATGTCCCATGAACTATCCAATCTTGGTGATTAATAGTATGCATCATTCTTGACAACCCTTTTAGTGATAACTAAAGGGTTATTCCCACCAGTAGGCAAGGGGAAGCAAGTTCAATGGTCATGCGGTGTCTTCTAGGTCTGTTTGGTAAGTGTAGACAAGTTTTGTATTTGATAGAACCCACAATAATTGTATATGTAGTGACCACACAAACTCTTGATGCTACATCTTCAAGAAACCAATGATCAGAGATCCACCATACAATGACTCGTATAAAATAATGAAGCATTAAAAGAACTTCACAGATTGTTTGAGTGATGATCAATGACAAACACTAATTCTTAGAAGCAAGGAGATTTATGACAAAGTAAGTCCATGCATGTTATTTATTTTCTAGATATATGATGGGCATTGATCTAAGAAAAGATGAATAAAACAAAAACACTAGATATCCATGAGCAATCATTTTATCATCTAATTGCTAGTTTTGCTTCAATTAAATATCTAAAGAGGTGGTAGAGAAATTTTTTGCCATGGTTCAAGAGTTGGAAATGTGGCAAAGACAATGACATTTTATGGGAAAGGTAAATAAGATCTATCATTTATTTTAGCTAGAGCCATATTTCATGACTCATAGGGATGGAGAAAGAATCTGAGGTGCCTAGATCATAAAAACCCATTGTCCATCCAATCAAAGTAAGGATTATTGATCCAAGAAGTCCTAACTTAGGGAGAAGGCAGGAACATTATTTCACAATGATATTTATAGAGGGAATGTTTTAGGATCCGAGTCACTAGGAATTCATAATTTTAAGATATATTTTTTAAATGGTGTATGCATACATGTCGAGGAAATTATCTTGTAGTTTTGATCCTAAAAGGAAGTGATGGTGTAGTGGTTTGACCTCTCCTTTGCTCGAATCAGTTCACTAGTTCAAATCTTGACAATTTGTTTTTTTGTAAATTACTTAAAAAGGACTTTAGAAAGATTCTCTAGTCTTAAATAACATATGTATCCATGGTATAATGGTTGTATGACTTTTTTTCAACACTTTGGTCAGTGGTTCAATCCCCATGAGCAACCTTTTTTAAGTGAGTTTTTTCCTTTTTTATGGATGGCATATTAATCATAAGGAAGGAGATCACACATCCTCCAACTATAAGCATGGTATAGTGGGTGGAAAGTTTATTTGTTGAGGGTAAATTTTAAGTTTAAAATTCAATGTTGATTTCTTTTTTGCTCCAAGGTATGCTCATGTTCAACATTGAAATTTAGTTTCTTCTATACTTTGATTAAAGTAAGTGCACATGGCATATTGGTATGGTATCTCATTTACGAGTGGATCATCTTGGGTTTGATCCCTGTCAGCTCGAAAACCATTAAATAATTTATTTATATGTATAATGACAATCCTAACTAGTCAAATTAATCAACTTGTCAATCCTTGATTTACTAGTTAAAAGTGTTGAAGAAACACACGCTTATACTGAGAGGGGGCTAAATAGTATAAGATAAAACTTTTCCTTCCAAAATAATAACTGTAGGTCTGCTGATAAAAAAAACTCCCTCAGGTGTGCTCCAAAATATGATCATTAATGGCATCAACTTCTGCTCACAAATATGATGAAAAACGTTTCCCAAGTCTGCTCCAAAGCTTATCTTGCTTCTCTTGTAAATTCTACCACTATTTCATTATCTGCACAGGCTTATGCAAATTTACTCAAATCTATGGCATCTATTAAATTCTCTAGCTCTCCAAGGGCTTGACCTTTGTTATACAAGGTTTTTAAATTGATTGCATCATATACCAAAACTTAAAGATGTTGTTCTAAATAAATTAACACTTTGTGATCCACCCTATATATATATACGCTTTTAAAAATACATTACACATTTTCTACGCCACTTGCATCGATAAGAAATCCAATGCATTCGAGAGCACATATGCCTTTTGTATAAAATATTAAACCTATGGTATCTTATTGCAACAACCATTAAAGTAGACACAATTACTTTCTCCTCTATAATGATTGTGATTATATCACAGGGGCATGTGATAGGGGCCTAATATTTACTGACATGCCCTTCACCATTTCCCTCCTCGATGATTAATTTATTATAATTAATCGATCCTTTGCTTTGCTTTTTTTAGAATTCAAACTCATCTCATGAGCACAACTTCCAATATTTGACATTAATATGATCCTCATCTCTAGTTGGTAGCCCTCTCACTAGTAACCTTATGATGATACTAAAACTAGTGATGAAATGTCCGATGGTATACTCTAAGTTGATCGACTTCTTCGACTCTAACTGCACATGATGTTGCTTTAGATGGCATAGTTTTCCTCTTAGACAAAGGTGATGGCTCCCAACCGATGTTGGCCACCTTCAAGACGACCTCAAGTTGGGACTTCTTATATCGATCTTTTCATGATGGCATGTTCTGGTTCTAGGTCAGTCACATTATTCAATGTTGGTGTTATAGGATTAGTCGGTTACTCCTCGATGATTTTTGCGACCTTATGCTCTAGTTGAAAAATTACTCTCTCTAGTTGTGGCATCTTCCCTTGTCACCGATGACACTCTTTCATGATGTTATCATCTTCATATATGAGTTTTAGATGGCACGCTCCAATCAGTAGAATCTCAGACTGCCACAACCTGCAACATGCATCAAAAACCCCTCAACATTGTTCTACAACACCACCTCCATTCCACATACGATCCAATAGGGATTCTTGTTCTTTAACAGTGATCTTGGACCATATGAATTTTTAGTTAATGACCTCACTTTAAATAATGACACATATCATTGCTTCTAATTTATATTCCACAACTTCATATTCGACGCTACTCATGTATATCGAATATATTTTAATAAAAAACCATGATAAAAAATAAACACTAGCCTTTTATTTATATGCAAACCTTTTCACTTTCTTGCTTTTGGTGCACAAGAGGTTGGAACACCTTTTTGAATTTGAAACATCACTTTTATTAACTTATAAGGGGTCAACCCCTTCCATCATTAACACTATATAATAAATGCATATGATATAATATTTAAATCATATTTAAAATATTATGGTGGATCGGCCAATACACCCATCACATTAATATTTAAAATTTTAATTTAAATATGCCAAACTTGATCACCCAAAATCATAAGAAAACCTATAATTAAATCACCCTTGAAAATATATATGCCTTGAACAATTTTCCCAAGCATGCCATCATTTTCCAACAACCAAGTCGATATTTGACATCAATGACAACTCAATAGTGAATAATTCTAACAATATCCCCCTTTGTCATTGATGGCAACCCTACAAAGAAACTGCCATTTACTACAATAGGATCACAAGTTGCTACCCCTGACAAGATGCTCCCCCTTACAGAAATTACAAGTTTTTCCCCCTTATTGAAATTCTTCCCCTTTGACATCAATGGCAAAGGCTTCTTAGGGCTAAATAATACGGCACTTGACAATTCCTCCTTACTAACTACTTTAATTGAGACATTCAATAATGATATTGAAACTACTCCCAACTTACCTCTAATATACTCAAATGTATCCTTTGGAAGTGGCTTGGTAAAGATTTTAGCAATTTGTTCCTTTGTAGCAATGTACTCCAACTTAACTTGATGATCAGTAACTTGCTCTCTCAAAAAGTTATACTTGATCAAAATGTGCTTGGTACTTGAATTCATCATCGGATTATTTGAAATATTGATGGCACTTGTATTATCACAAAATATGGAGATAGGATGATCATGCTCTACTTTGAAATCACTTAAGATTTATTTCATACATAGAACCTATGTGCAACAAGTAGCTACTGCAATGTACTCCATCTCTGCAGTAGATAAGGACATTGATGCTTGTTTCTTACTTAGCCAAGAGACCAAATAGTCTCCAAGAAAAATGCTCCTCCACTTGTGCTTTTCCTATAATCTACACTGCCTATCCAATCTGCATCTGTGTATGTAGTGAGAGTGAAATTATCACATCTAGGATACCATAGTCTAAAATCCATAGTTCCTTTCAAATACTTGAAGATTATTTTTATTTTTTGTACATGTGTTTCCTTTGGTGTAGCTTGAAATCTTACCACCAATCCAACTGCCCGCATTATATCCGACCTTGTAGATGTGACATACAGTAAACTTATAATCATGGATCTATAAAAATTTTGATTAGCCTTAGGAGACTCATAATATTTACTTAAATTACATCCTGTAATCATGGGGGTACTCATAGGATTGCAATCCTCCATCCTGAATTTCTTCAACATTTTATTTTACATACTTGGTTTGATAGAGAAATATACCTTTATTTGACTATGAGATTTGCAAACCAAGAAATAAGGATAGCTCACCAAGAATTGACATATCAAATCCACTTTGCATATATTTTGCAAATTCCTAACACATATTTTCATTACTACCTCTGAAAATAATGCTGTCTATATAAACCACTATAAGTAACTGGTCATTTCCTTCATTATTTATGTATAGGTTGCTATCAGCTATACATTTTCTAAAACCCTATTCTTGGAGGTATTTATCCAACCTTGAGTACCAATCCTTGGGGTCTTTATTTAGTCCATAGAGAGCCTTCTTCAATTTTCATACATAGTCTAGCTTGTCTGTCAAGTGAAACCATATGGTTGCTCAATGTAGACCTCTTCCTCTAAGTAACCATTAAGAAATATTGATTTTACATCCATTTGGTACACTTTGAAGTTTATGAAACTTTAAAAGGCCAAGAATAGGAGCAAATGTCTCTTCAAAATCAATTCCCTCAACTTGTGCATAGCCTTTGCACACAAGTCTTGCTTTGTTTCTGATAACTTGATCATATTAGTTCAACTTGTTTCTGTAGACCCATTTGGTGATGATTACATTCTTGTCTTTTGGATGTGGGACAAGTTCCCAAGTATTGCACTTCTCTATTTGATATAACTCTTCTTCCATTGCCTTAATCCCATATTTATCTTCACTTGATTCATTGAAATTCTTTGGCTCAACTTAAGATAGTAAAAAGAAGTTGGCATTTCACCTATACCTATTATTTTCCTCCTTTTTTGTATCTCATCATATAGATTCCGAATAATCAGATCTTCTAGATGGTTCTTTTGCACATATCCGGATGGTGTTTTAGGTGGTGCCTTGAATGGTGTTTTGGGGGGTGTTCTTGAGTGTGTCCTTTTCAAAATTCTTCTTCTTGGTCCATGATCTCTTGAGCTGGTTCTCTTAGATACATTTCTTCATCAACTCTTACATTTACACTTTCTACAAATTTATGCAATATTTTATTGTAGCATCTATAGGCTTTGCTCTTTGAAGAGTATCCAAGAAAGATACCTTCATCACACCTAGAATCAAAATTGCCCAAATATTTTTTATTTCATCTAATGTAGCATTTTCTTCCAAATATTCTAAAATACTTCACAGTAGATGGTCTTCCCTTTCAAAGCTCATACAATTTTTTGTGGTGATTTACTCTTATTTTAACTCTATTGATGATATAAATAGTTGTATGAACTGTCTATCTCCAAAAAGCATCAAAAATATTAGACTCATTTAGCATGGCCCTAGACATGCCTTGAAAGTTCTGTTCTTCCTTTTAACTACTCCATTTTGCTATGGAGTTCTTGCTACTGAGTATTATCTTTTGATTCCATGTTCACAAAATTCTACAAATTCATTTGAAGTGAATTCACCTCCTCTATCTGATCTTAGATACTTAATATTTTTACCTATTTTATTTTCTACAAGTGCCTTGAAGGCTTTGAACCTTTCAAGGGCTTCTGATTTTTCTCTTAAGAATGTTACCCAAGTCATTCAAGAATAATCATCAATAAACAACATGAAATAATTCTCGCCTTGTAAGATCTTTGTCCTTGTAGGACCACATAGATTAGTGTGAATTAGCTCTGAAGGCTTGGATGAAGATAATTCCTTTGATTTGAAATTTGATATTGTTTTCTTACCATGCTACCTCTGTATACAAATCGTGTTTTGGGGTTGGGCTATCTTGGGAAAATATTTGACTGCCTATTTGTTGCTTATTTTAACCATGTTGTCAAAGTTTAGATGGCTCATTCTCCTGTGCCATAACTAGCTCTCATCCTCTTGTGATAAAAAGTATTTTTCTCATTTAATTTTGCTTTGCAGTTCTACATATGTTTGTAATAAGTTTTTCTATCTTGTATTTCTTGATATCACATCCATTTGGGTGAAATGTGAGTGTATGCCCATGATCACATAGTTGGCTCACACTTAGAAGGTTGTTCGTTAACCCTTCAACATATAACATATTCTCTATCCTTGATATTCCATTATCTAGGCTCAAGATTCCCTTTATGATAATTTTGGTAGAATCATTATCACCAATTTTCATTGTAACTCCATTTATTTCTTTGAGAAAGAGAAATTTTCTTTTATCACCCGTCATATGGCTTGAACAACCATTATCAATGTACTACTAATTTCCTTCATTTTGCACATGAAGAGTTATTTGTACCAACATAGTCATATCCTTTTCTTGTTCTATTTCTTTTTCCAAACTTTGGAGGACATATCCTTTTGAACAATTTGACCATCCTCCTTCTTACTTGATTTCGAAAGTTCAGGGAAAACCCTTCTACACCATTTAGTTGTATTCCCAAAATTATTACATTTGTAACAAATGATGTTGTAGTCCATGAGAGGTGAAAATGAATTAAAATTCTTCTTGGTGAAGCTAAAATTATTCTTAGCATGGACCCTACAATTTATAGCTTTATGACCATATTGGTTACATGAAAAGCAATAACCTCGAAAAAAATATTGAAACCTATCTAATTGCCTTGGAGGATATTGTCGTATGGTTCTCTCAATGTTGTTTCTATTATGGACCTTGGTCCATGATGATGCTTTGTTTTCTTCCTTCTTGATTCTTCCACTTCTTAGAAGATCAGCATAGGTCTTAGGCTCTTCTTTAATTATTTTATTTTATGCCTCTATTCCTTTTGAGCTTGACTCCTCCTTTTGTTTCTTTTGAATTTCTTCAAAACCAAGTCCAATATTTATAAATGAAGATCTTTGTGCTTTGATAATATCATCCAATATTTCTATGCTTTTCTCAAACCTAATATTTTTTTGTAGCTTATCATTAGATTTTTTCACTTCCTTCCTTAGAGAGACAATCTCATGTTTCAATTTTTCACATTCCAACACTTTTGCCTTTAACTGCTCAATCATAACTTCTTCAATTCGCTTTGCCTCTTCAATTTTAACTTTTAAGTCGATGAGATCTTGTGAAAACTTTACCTTTATCTTCTCATCCTCTTGTACTTGAGTATTCAATATTGAGTTCTTCTTTTTAAGCCTCTTCACCTCTTCAAGAGCAAAAATAAGTTCACTACTTCAAATATTGAATTTTTTTTTTGTAATATTACTTAAAAAGAACTTTAGAAATATATTCCACTCTTTAATCACATTTATATCCATCGTAAATTGGTCGAATGTCTTCATTTTAGCACTTTGGTTAGCAGTTCAATCCCCATGAGCAACCTTTTTGAAGTGGGTTTTTTACCTTTTTTTATGGATGGCATATGCACCATAATGAAGGAGATCACACATCCTACCAACTATAAGTGCTGCATAGTGGTTTGAAAGGTTGTTTGTTGAAGGTATTTTTTAATTGTAAAACTTGATGCTAATGTATTTTTTACTCTAAGGTATGCTAATTCAGAATATTCAGATTTAGTTTCTTCTCTTATTTGATTAAAGTTAGCACACATGGTGCATTGGTCTACTCTCTCATTTGTGAGTGGGTCATGTTGGGTTTGAATCCCATTAGAAAAAAACCCATCAAATATTTTATATATATATATATATATATATATATATATAATGAGGATCTCAACCAATCAAATCAATCAACTTGACAATCCCTAATTTTCTAGTTAGAAGAGCAATATTCAATCCAATGGTGCCAAGTGGAAAAATTTTATTTGGCAATTTTATTTTTATATATTTAAGTGCTAATATATAAAATATTTTAAAGACCATAACTTTTACATATGAAAGCATTTAGAGCCCATTTTTTTCCAAATTGTATGCTTTTTCAAGCTCCATGCAGTGTTGACATTAGTTTATGAGCCTATTATAGTTATGCTTAGGGTTTTATATGCAAAATAGATTCCTTAGAGCATGTTACTTATCTCAATGGGAAAAATTATAAAACTTGGTTAGTTCAAATGGTAGGATTAATCAGAAGCAAGAATATTTGGTTCATCTTTAATAATCAATTAAAAGGTGGTCTTAGTGATCATGAAATCAGTAAGAGAAAGGAGGAAGCTCTTAGACTATTATACATATTAGTGGAGCCATATTTACTTTACCAAATTAGAGATAAAACCGATCCTATTGAGGTATGATATCTTTGGAATATATTTATGGAAAAGTAAGTGCTAGTGAAGTTAACCAAATAGATATAGTAATTTTCAATCTCAAAATTTAGTATTTTAATAACGTTTAAGACTACATATCTCCCTTTGAAATTCTAAAAGTTTATCTACCTACGACATGAGGTAAGGTAAAGAGTGATGAAGAGTATATCTAATATATTACTTCTAATATCTCTCCTCCATTTCATATAACTGGCTTGGTTCTTTATGTAAATGCTATGACTATTAAGGATCCACAACTCATCTCTCTTGAAGGAATTTTCAAGCTTCTAATCCATTATTAAGGAGCAATGATAAATTATGGATATCTTTTTCATACATAATATAATCCAAAAGACTTCAAATAAATTCAATCTAAAGCTTAGTTGCCCAAGGGAAAGTCAGATTTTAAAAAATTCAAATACTTATGAGTATTATAAAAGGGAAGCATACTCCATCAAAAATTGTATTTCAAGGATAAAGAAGATTAAGACCAAATTATTGAGGGATAGACACAAGCTTTATGATGATGAATATGAGGATAATATCATAAAGAAGAGGCCCATTAGATAAGCCATTAAGAGGGGAGGTGTTACCTATAATGTCTTCTCTCCTTGGCCCCCTCAACTCAAATTATAGGGAGATGGTGAAATATGTGTAATTTTATCTTGTTAGGCCAAGGCCAAAAGTTTTAAGAAGTACTTATGAGCACTAGTAATGTAGCCTATGGGTGTGTGATTAGGTAAGCCTATGGGCATTCATCATTTATGCAAGCCTAAGAGCATGTTCATGTAAGCCTAAGGGTCCCTTTCATATTTCACCCTTAATGGTATTTATTAACCCACTTTTATGGATAACATTTTTTAAAGGGTGTAATTTATCATTATTATATTGTAAGCTAACCTCAAGGTCAAGTCAATGTCAGGTTGAGGTTATACTCTCATTGGAATTTTTGTATCACTAAAAATACTCCTCAATGAGGATCCATTTGTATAATAAGCATGACTAAAATATGATTTATTGTGATGCCCATAGCCACCACCCTCTATATTTTCTTGTTGTCTCCCTTAATTTATTTACTTTATTTACTATTAGTATTTTAAATTTTGTTTACTTATTTTTTGCATATGATTGTGGTGAATGCATGTTTTTGAATGTTTCTAGAAAATATTGTGAATTCAAATATTTACCAAATGCAACAAGTTGCCACTACAATATGGATTTAATTTTATTATGTTCATATAAAGGATGATATTCCTAGTATAGTAGTATAACAAAGGACATTGAATGATTTTATGATATTACCTTAAAGGATCCCCTATATTTATCAATGTTAGGAATGAAAACACTAAATTGTTTTTTGAATTTACATGGTGGAATCAGTAGCCGTCATGAATATGGGTAGGTTGTTCGACTTTTATAACCACCACAGTATTCTATTTTTTTCACCTTGGAAGCCACCACACAACTCTTCATGTAGTCCGCTCCTATAAACACCATGCCACAATCATTTTAAACCTGTTACGTTACTAAAAACACCAGGAAAGGGATAAGAATCCAGTCCAACGATATGAAAATGCTAATTTGGTTTTGCAATTATTTGAAATAGCTACACTTCCCTGAAGAACACAAGCTTATACTGAGAGGGGGGGCTGAACAGTATAAGACCTCTTTTTACTTTTTCCTTTATACTTCAAAACAGTAAAGCAATATACCCAAAGCAATATCAAAACAATGCACAATATCATCCACAAAGTGACACCAATTTTAACGTGGTTCACCCAGAATGCCTAGGCTACGTCCACAAAACTTTTCTCTAAAATTTATCTCAAAGTTCTTTGGGAAACCTTCCCAATTACAATGTTTATGAGCCTCGGCCCAAAGGAGACACCTTCCCCCAATCTGTTTTGGCCTCCGGGACCTTCCCCATCTGAATTTATGAGCCTCTACTCAAAGGAGATACCTTCCCCTCTGCTCTGGAAATGATCCCTCAGAAGATCAACTGCCTCTACCTCTTGCCAGCACGTGGAACTCCTTTCCACCGAAGACCTCCTATCCTCAATGCTTAGCCTAAGAGACCTCTGCCTTCTATGATCACGTCCACAGTAGCTCAGCAACCTGTACCAAACATAGTCAGTCGGTCTAGTACAAGTCTTCCTCTGTCTGTCAGATCTGTCCAACTCTTGAACAAATCAATCCTCTACACACAAGCCTTCTCAAAGACTTGCCAAATCTGTCCTCAGGTTCTTCTCAAAGAACCAATGCACCTCTGTCCTCAAGTTCTCTGATAGAACTATCAAAAACTCAGCTCACAAGTCCTCTGCTAGGACCTGTCCAAATCTGCTCACAAGTCCCCACCGAAACCTGTCCAAAACCTGCTCACAAGTCCCCACCGAAACCTGTCCAAAACCTCAACAAGCTCACCAAGAAAAACTTGCTTAGCATGAACCCACAAAGAGAATTGTTAGAGACCCAATGTGATTCATAAACCTCATAGAAGCATAAAGAGAATTGTTAGAGACTCAATATGTTCTATACTTAACTCCCAATCTCAATCTCAAATCTCATAGAAACATAAAGAGAATTGTTAGAGACCCAATATGTTCTATACTTAACTCCCAATATCAATCTCAACTCAATCTCAATCTCAAAAGAATAAGATAGATGTAGTATGCTTTTCTCAAGAATATGAAACACAACCCAACAATTGCCAACTATGCAATATCTCATATAACAATGATACTCATATTCTTTTCACCAACAACTAGGGTTTCATCATCTCAATGCAAGTAGCAAGACTTACTAACATAAACCCTAGTGCAAAAAATGCTTCCTCTTCCTCAACCAGAATTATGCATTCACCCAAAAACTCATCAATGATTTTAATGCATAAACAATCTTCAATATCCAAAAAATAGGATTTACACCAAAAATACCTAGTAGACAACCTTTTCACTCCAAACTCAATTTCAGAAAATATACCATCAACAATATACATGGAAGAAGTTGCCCATACCTTTACTTTGATGAAGAAGGAGAACTCAAAATCTGTCACAACACTAACTCTCAATTTGCCACCAATTAGAGTTAGCAACTATACAATAATAAACAATAATAAAGATCCAAATTAACACCTTATTTCTCCAACTTAATAAAAACCACCAGAAGTATAATATACATACAAAGTAAAACCTCTTTACACCTTATTACTCCACATAAACATTAAGCATCAATAAAACAATGTCAAAGCAAATATGATACCTTAACCTTATACCTCCAACGCATTCACAGCCACTATCCTTTGCACACCGCGACCAAAAGAAAATTACCCACGAAGAGAATCGAACTTGGCACCTCTGCCTTCTAGCGCCTTCGCTAAAACGCCACCGTCGTTGGGTCACAAGTGCCCAATGAAGAAATACAGTGTTGCCCTATATTTTATCTTCCTTTGATGCCAAGAATCTGGAAAACGTAAATGTCTTCCACAAGCCACATGCAAACTGGTGAGCGCTGTCCAAAACGTAAGTCACTGAATGCTTGCATTAATCATCTCACACAGTGCTAAAAAAAACATTGTTCATGTGCAATTGCCAATCCACTAACGTCAAGCATAAAAGTTAAGGATGCAACCCAAGCTCAAATTTGAGTATGCCAAGAACGGTTTCCAATACATAGATCAAGCACAAATTCAAAGACGTCAATCAAAGATTCGAAGACATAAAGCAAGCTCAAGTCGAAGACACCAAGCGCTATTCGAATGATACGAGCAAACGCAAATCATGATTTTCATTAATCGGTGGTTACAATCACTTTAGAAAATCATCCCCACTTATATAGCCATTTCTCCTTAGCTGTTTGACGTCGGCGCTCCTCCAACGATGGCAACACATCGGCGAAAGAATTCTTTTTTTCTCCGTCGCTTAAGGGTTGAAAGACCCTTTAATAATAATTAAAATAATAATTATTATTATTTTATTAATAATAAATTAAACTTAGACCCTTGTCAAAGGTTTGAGTTAATTTAATTATTAATAATAAACATGGACCTTCAAGGTTTTTCAAGAAGTAAAAACCTTTGCATTAAGTTAAGCTTGGTTTTAATAAAAACCCTTAATGAGTCCAAATGGTTTTAAGAAAAACCTTTAACCTTGTCACCATGGTTTTAATAAAAACCCTTTAACATTATGAAGCTTCTCAAGATATTTTTGACATCACACTCTTTTTGATATCAACACAAAAATGCCTTTTGACATCAATGACAACTTATACACTTGAGCAAAGGCAATGTACCCAAAGTACCCAAAATTGCCAACAATCTCCCCCTTTGTCATTGATGGCAAACCTTTACTGAAAACACTTCTCAAGAGCCAAAACTGAAACCAACTGTGCTAACAACCGACCAACTGTGCCCACAACTGAGAATCTTCCTTTGAAGTTTTGCTCCCCCCGACTTGAAGCTTTCCTCTTCACTTTGAAGCTCTCCCCCTTACTCATATCTCTCCCCCTTTGTCATCAATGGCAAAGGGCCACCTTTGGGGCTCGGGACTAAGAATGAGCCTCTTAGCTTAGTCCCTCCCCCACCTCCCGATGAGGTGATTAATTCTGGGGTGGGAGTAAAACTCCCATTAGGCACCGATCATCATCAGCGTCTATAACTTCCTTGTCGGGCCTTCTCTTGAACTCTTTGTCCATATTCCTGTTCTTGTCACTGTTCTTGTTCTTGTTCTCATCCCTATTCTTATCCATGCCTTGATCCTTGGACCTGATCATACCATTGTTCCTGTTCTTGTATTCTTGGAATTTCAGCTCTACATTGTCTAGCTGTGTGACCTTCATTGTTGCACTTATAACAAGTAACAATGTTATTTCTTTTAGGCATACCTATTCTTTGAATCCACCAGTTCTGACCAAACCTATTCTGACCAAACCTGTTCTGGCCAAACCTGTTCTGACCAAACTTTTGACCAAACTTTTGACCAAACCTATTCTGACCAAACCTGTTCTGATCAAACCTATTCCTGATATTTGCCTTGCAATAAACTGCCTTGTGCCCAAACTATTGACAAGAGTAGCAATACCCTTGAAAGTAACTAGCACTTCTAAAACTATCATTTACCTTCTTCACTTGAGCCATGCAATGTGAAGCTATGTGACCAAACCTGTGACAAGCAAAACATCTGCCTTGAAACTTTCCTTTATTTGACCTCTTAGGCTTGTAAACTTTCTCCCCTTTTTCTATTTCCTATTTTCTATTTTTGTGCATCTATCATTCAAGGACTCATGATCTGAAATACTTTCCTCATCAGAACTCTCTTCCTTTTGGAGTCTCTTACTAGACTCTCCAACTTGTTCCTTGTGAGGCTTAACAAAACCAAGGCCTATTTTATCTGTTGTCTTTCTTTGACCTTTGATGAGTGACTTAACCTTTTTGGAGCTATCTTGAAACCTGTGAAGCTTATCCTTGTACTCTTTAGTTTCCTCTTTCAAAGAAGCCATTTTCTGTTCTAACTCACTATACTCAAGAACCTTAGATTCTAACTCATCCTTGAGTTCTTGTGTCTTAGCTATAGAGAAGTCAAGACTTTCTATAAGATCATCTCTCTCCATACAACATTCATCTAACTTATCCTTGAGTCTAGCATTCTTCTTTCTTTCCTTTTTCAAAGCACTAAGAGCACTAATAAGTTCACCTTTAAGATCTACTTCTCCTTCCTCTATATGTTTGCTTTTTGAATCATCAAAGCCTTTTTCAGATTTCTTATCACTAGAGGTGCTACCCTTTTCAAAAACCATACATGCATCTTCCTTATAGTTTTCTGAAGCATCCTCATACATACTAGAAACCAAATCATTATTTGTGCAATCATCCTCAAGGTGACCAAAATTTCCACATCTAAGACATTTCATGATAATGAATCTATGTTTTGGTTCTTCCTCTTTTTCTGATATGAACAACATCTCATTTTCATTATCACTTGAAGAACTTTCACTATCACTACTAGAACACTTACTTGCCTTGTCTAGGTAGAAGCTCTTCTTGTGTTTGTGAGAGTACCTCTTTCCTTGATTGCTATGCTCATCTTTGTTTTTCCTGTGATGCTTGTGCTTTTCAGAATCCTTGCTCTTACAGTCCTGTTTATCTTCATCACTTTCATCCTTGGCAATAGTACAGTTAGTAGCATAATGACCAAACTTTCCACAATTGAAACATCTTACATTTTTCATACTTTTGTGCTTTCTAGAGAACTTGCCTTTCTTGTTGTAATATGCCTCTTCATCACTAGAAGACTCATCACTCTCTTGAAGCTGTTTACCCTTGGATTTCTTGGTAGCCTTGAAAGTCGCCTCTTTCTTGACATCAACCTTCACTTGAGTTCTCAACTCAAATGCTGCAAGTATACTATGGAGCTCATCCTTTTTCAACTTATCCAAATCTTTAGCTTCCTCAATAGCAGAAATATTTTCACTAAATCTATTAGGAAGAGATCTTAAAATCTTATCACAAACATCATTTTCAGCAAGCTCAAGACCTAAGTCTTTCATGGAGTTAACAACCTCATCCATACGAAGCATGTAGTCACTAATATTTTCATCATCATTCATCTTGAGTTGTTCAAACATACCTTTGAAGTGTCTCAACTTGGCCTTTCTGACATTTGTATCACCTGTATGAACCACCTTCAATCGTTTCCACATTTCACTAGTCTGTCTTGCGGTGAATCACTTTGGTGAGATCTGCTTTCTGTAAGCCTTTCGGGATTGCATTCATTGCTTTTGAATTGTTGTGATGTAGGAGCCTTTCTTCTTTAGTATTAGGACCATGTTCAGGAATAGTGTACTCATCTTCAATCACTTCCCAAACCTCATTCCCAAGTGCCATTAGATGAACCTTCATCCTTGCACTCCAAAGACCAAAATCTGACCCATCAAGAATAGGTGTTGCATTGCCACTTGAATGATCCATTGTGTTCTTTACTAGCTTTTCCTTCAAGTTGTTAAACTTTTCGAAGGCACCCGCTCCGATACCAATTGAAGAACACAAGCTTATACTTGAGAGGGGGGTGAACAGTATAAGACCTCTTTTTACTTTTTCCTTTATACTTCAAAATAGTAAAGCAATATACCCAAAGCAATATCAAAACAATGCACAATATCATCCACAAAGTGACACCAATTTTAACGTGGTTCACCCAGAATGCTTGGGCTACGTCCACAAAACTTTTCTCTAAAAGTTATCTCAAAGTTCTTTGGGAAACCTTCCCAATTACAATGTTTATGAGCCTCGGCCCAAAGGAGACACCTTCCCCCAATCTAAATTTATGAGCCTCTACTCAAAGGATATACCTTCCCCCTATCTAAATTTATGAGCCTCTGCTCAAAGGAGATACCTTCCCCTCTGCTCTGGAAATGATCCCTCGGAAGATCAACTGCCTCTACCTCTTGCCAGCACGTGGAACTCCTTTCCACCGAAGACCTCCTGTCCTCAATGCTTAGCCTAAGAGACCTCTGCCTTCTATGATCACGTCCACAATAGCTCAACAACCTGTACCAAACACAGTCAGTCGATCTAGTACAAGTCTTCCTCTATCTGTCAGATCTGTCCAACTCTTGAACAAATCAATCCTCTACACACAAGCCTTCTCAAAGACTTGCCAAAACTATCCTCAGGTTCTTCTCAAAGAACCAATGCACCTTTGTCCTCAAGTTCTCTGATAGAACTATCAAAAACTCAGCTCACAAGTCCTCTGCTAGGACTTGTCCAAATCTGCTCACAAGTCCCCACCGAAACCTGTCCAAAACCTGCTCACAAGTCCCCACCGAAACCTGTCCAAAACCTCAACAAGCTCACCAAGAAAAACTTGCTTAGCATGAACCCACAAAGAGAATTGTTAGAGACCCAATGTGATTCATAAACCTCATAGAAGCATAAAGAGAATTGTTAGAGACTCAATATGTTCTATACTTAACTCCCAATCTCAATCTCAAATCTCATAGAAACATAAAGAGAATTGTTAGAGACCCAATATGTTCTATACTTAACTCCCAATATCAATCTCAACTCAATCTCAATCTCAAAAGAATAAGATAGATGTAGTATGCTTTTCTCAAGAATATGAAACACAACCCAACAATTGCCAACTATGCAATATCTCATATAACAATGATACTCATATTCTTTTCACCAACAACTAGGGTTTCATCATCTCAATGCAAGTAGCAAGACTTACTAACATAAACCCTAGTGCAAAAAATGCTTCCTCTTCCTCAACCAGAATTATGCATTCACCCAAAAACTCATCAATGATTTTAATGCATAAACAATCTTCAATATCCAGAAAATAGGATTTACACCAAAAATACCTAGTAGACAACCTTTTCACTCCAAACTCAATTTCAGAAAATATACCATCAACAATATACATGGAAGAAGTTGCCCATACCTTTACTTTGATGAAGAAGGAGAACTCAAAATCTGTCACAACACTAACTCTCAATTTGCCACCAATTAGAGTTAGCAACTATACAATAATAAACAATAATAAAGATCCAAATTAACACCTTATTTCTCCAACTTAATAAAAACCACCAGAAGTATAATATACATACAAAGTAAAACCTCTTTACACCTTATTACTCCACATAAACATTAAGCATCAATAAAACAATGTCAAAGCAAATATGATACCTTAACCTTATACCTCCAGCGCTTTCACAGCCACTATCCTTTGCACACCGCGACCAAAAGAAAATTACCCACGAAGAGAATCGAACTCGGCACCTCTGCCTTCTAGCGCCTTCGCTTAAACGCCACCGTCGTTGGGTCACAAGTGCCCAATGAAGAAATACAGTGTTGCCCTATATTTTATCTTCCTTTGATGCCAAGAATCTGGAAAACGTAAATGTCTTCCACAAGCCACATGCAAACTGGTGAGCGTTGTCCAAAACGTAACTCACTGAATGCTTGCATTAATCATCTCACAGCACAATCTGGAAAACACAGTTTAGGTGCAATTGCCAATCCACTAACGTCAAGCATAAAAGTAAGGATGCAGCCCAAGCTCAAATCCGAGTATGCCAAGCACGGTTTCCAAGAAACAGATCAAGCACGATTTCAAAGACGTCAATCGAAGATTCGAAGACATCACTTGAGCAAGCTCAAATCGAAGACACCAAGCGCTATTCGAATGATACAGAGCAAACGCAAATCACAAACTTCAATTAATTAGTGAGTTACAATCACTTTAGAAAATCATCCCCACTTATATAGCCATTTCTCCTTAATTGTTTGACGTCGGCGCTCCTCCAACGATGGCAACACATCGGCGAAAGAATTCTTTTTTCTCCGTCGCTTAAGGGTTGAAAGACCCTTTAATAATAATTAAAATAATAATTATTATTATTTTATTAATAATAAATTAAACTTAGACCCTTGTCAAAGGTTTGAGTTAATTTAATTATTAATAATAAACATGGACCTTCAAGGTTTTTCAAGAAGTAAAAACCTTTGCATTAAGTTAAGCTTGGTTTTAATAAAAACCCTTAATGAGTCCAAATGGTTTTAAGAAAAACCTTTAACCTTGTCACCATGGTTTTAATAAAAACCCTTTAACATTATGAAGCTTCTCAAGATATTTTTGACATCACACTCTTTTTGATATCAACACAAAAATGCCTTTTGACATCAATGACAACTTATACACTTGAGCAAAGGCAATGTACCCAAAGTACCCAAAATTGCCAACATTCCCAAAAATAAATTACTAAATTCCAATGTGGTTATCTAATATTGATGAAATTATCATTGACTATTAATCAATTATTTTAATAATTTTTTAAAATTAATGATCATTAATTTTATGACCATTTTAAATATTTTTAATTTAACAATAAGTATAATTTATGGAAAACGATGAAGTACGTAAATATCTTAAATAATTTTAATGTTAAAGAGAAGTGAAATGCCAATAAATCATACCATTCATTTTTTTAATGTTAATATATAAGGAATATGCTAACATATCATATCATTAAATTAAAACAATCATTTAAATAATAATTAGTGTAAATTCAAAAAACAAATAATTTCATAAGCCCATTTCTTAAAATGAATATTTTTGCATAAAATGTCTCTCCTTAATAATATAAACATATGGGTTAGATCACATTGATAATGGTTGTAATATTGGTAAGCTAATAAAGCATTACATGGACTAAAATATTTACTAATTTAAAGGTAAATATTAGGATTTCAAAGGAAATATATCATAACATTGAATTGCATATCATGGAAGAAATTATTAAAAATGCATTCAATGAATATAGTGAAGAAATGGTGCACAAACTTAAGTTTTATTCTCAAAATTTGATAGATGAATTTTATGGAAAGAAACAAATGACTAATGTTTTAAAAGAGAAATTATCTTTATTTCTCAAAGATGCAAAAGAGGAAATATTTGCATCACTTATAAGCTATCTTCATGGAAAAAAATTATAATATGATGGTATTCACAAAAAACCATTATAATATCTATAGAATAATGTTTAATGATGTATCTATCTCTTTTTGGATTCACGTATTGTGATAAACCCCTCCGACCACTGCATAGGGTTGAGCAGTTTTCTCTCAGCCATGACCCCTCGTAAGATCAAGAGATATGCTTATCAACATGGGAGTAACACATGGCCACACACACACACGTATGCCACAATTTGAACCTTGTCCCTCCTGAAGAAGATCCAAATCCTGAACTGTTATGCTCTCCTCCCAGGACCTTAATGATGTATTTATCATTACTCAGTTTTGATATTTTTCAAGAAAAGAAACAAGAAATGAAAAAACATAAAATTTGAATGAATGTTATATTAGCTTAAATGAGGAATCATTGAAATCAAGGTTGTGTTGATTTTCTAACATAGTTATTAGAAGGAACATCATTAGGTATATCTCAAATGAATATGTAGAAGCAAAGAAGAAGAAAGAAGAATAGAATAAAACACACCAAGAAGGCTAATATAAAATATAAATTCCAAATCAAATAGGAACCATATAGTGCAATGTTAGATATTGATCTAAAAGAGGTGGATTGAAGATAAAGAAAAAGACCATGATTGAAGACTAAATTCTTCAATAGCCAAATAATGTAATACCAGGGTGTGCTGAAGTATATTACATTGTTTGGTATATGCTAATGTACCTCCATGGTACATTTGTAGATGATATATTAGGTTGAGTCATTGTTTAGAGTATTGAGTTATATTTCCTCTCTTATGTAAGTGTGAATGTGCAAGAAATGCACAAGTGCTATGTAAAGTTATAATGTGCAAGAAATTAGAGTGCAAGTGTAAGTTGATTCTATGTGTACAAGTGTCTTGTATGTATGAGAACAAATATGTAATGTAAATATGTGCACAAGTATCTTAGATTAGAGTGTGCAAGTTATAGAAGTGTAAGAGTCATGTGTAGGTGTGCATATGCTATAGTATCATTTTTTCATAAAGTATGCAAGTGGCAAGTAGTCAAGTTAATATTCATGAGACTTGGCATATATAGAGCAATAGTCTAGTACTTGAAGATTCATATTACTATGGGTATATTATGGAGATAATGCTCCATATATATATATATATATATATATATATATATATATATATATATATATATATATATATATATATATATATATATATATATATATATATATATATATATATATCTATATATATGAGAGAGAGAGAGAGAGAGAGCATCATGATCATTATATTTGTAAGAGAAAGAGAAGCAATAAATCTTGTATACATTTTTAGCAATTACTATTGTAAGTTGTTCTACATGCTTAGTACTTGTAAGATTCAAACTAGTTACATTCATATTTCAATGTATTATTTAGTGTTATTTAATTTATTATAAGCCTTTATATAAATTTTAATTTTCTTATATTATTCTACTCATATCATTATCTTGACCATATTATATTGTGTTGTTTAATATTCGATATTGGATTTTGTGGTAGAATTAAGGCTTAAAAATCCATCATTACGGTCTAACATTGAAATCCATTATGACATTAACTAGTTTAGTTAGGAGTCCATATGGGCACCAAGGTCTAAGTTTACATTATTGTGGTGTCAAGATTCCTGAAGACTTAACCATGTTTTTTGAGGACTTGAGCAACCCCTATTTTTCTTAGATCACCATGATAACATGGTCACAAACATAATATGGGTGGGACCTCTTTCAATCCCATATAATTAATATAAAATAATTATTATATAAAATATGGTGCTTTTGATTTTGTATGTACTAAAAAACATAAGTATGTCTTCATAATATATTGTACTCTGCCAATGGAGTCTTGGTTTTATGGTTGATACATATGGGTAATGCACCCCACATCAAGATTTGAATCATGATGGGACAAAATGGGATATATAACATAAAGTAATTAGTTGTATCTATTGTATTCACTTTCAAAATATATACATATATATTATACTCTAAAGAAATTTGATGGAGGAACAAAAATAACATCTAAGATGAGAAACAACAATAAGTTGAGAGACAAAACTTTACCAAATAAGTAAAACTATTAAAGTGTTATTTGATTGACCATCTATAAACTTGGAGAACAATTAACAAATACTTCCTCTAAGAACAAGATTTATAAAATTTATAGATTTGATGTATCATATAACTCATTTACTATAAACTACTTTTAAAGGCTTGTAACATATTTAAAAATTATATGAATATAATAAGAGGATAAATAATATTTTTTGCTTATGAAACACCATTCAATAGAAGAAAATACTAAATTATATAACATTTCTAACTTATATTAATATTTCATAAGTTTTTTCTATTGGTATTGAGGCAAGAAAAAGAAATAAAGAGTTTTACATTATAAAATAACGTTCCAATATCATGGATAAACTTAATCATTTTATCAGATAACATGAATTCAAACAGTTAAAAATATAGATTCTAACAAAATCTCATTGTGATATCATGATAATATGAACTTATACTATAATAACACATTTATGATACAATATAATGATAATACTATATAAATAAAACCTATGTTAATCCTATACAAAAAAATATATGTTTAAAATTGTAGTGAATTCTCACTTCACTCAAGGGAAGTGAGACCTTGTCCAAAAGGCTTTGGTGAAAAGCAAGCTATCCATAGAATCTGGAAGAAAGCAAAGGCAAGGGCATAAGTCTTATGACTGAATTTTTTAGGTTAGACATGACAACAAAGAGATAGAACTAAAGCTCTTATGAAATATTGAAGCAATGATGCACATAAAAATATTATAATCAAAAGAAGAGAATGACTTGGGTATCCAACCAAGTAAAACATTTGATAATCGCATGCTAGTGGTGATAGTTGAAACATCAGATGAGAACAAATGAAAAGTTAGTAACAAGAAGTGTCGATTGGACCAAAAACACATAAGAACCTAAAGATCAAAATTTCATTCAAAGAGTAAAAGGAAATTTGCACACAAAAATGTTATCATCCAGATTCCAGTCAAGCCTATACCATCCAGACCCTAATATTTTAGGAAGTCAAATTTTGCTTTAGGGGATACCACCCCCAAACCCTGGCATGGAGGATCATTGGAATCCCATCCCCTAGATGCAGTCACAACCCTAGACCCAATATATTGTGTTGGGATATTTTGTCTTTCTACTGCAAAGAAGTGTAACATCAAAGACATCGACCTAGAAACTGTTGATGAGAAGCCACAAATATGAAAACATTTACGAAAGGAAAAAATTACACCAAATTTCCAGCATGACGACAAAATCTCACCTCAAATGGATCCATATCTAGAGACCTATGGATTTTACACCATCAATGTAGAAGTATGCAAGTGGGAATTTTGAAAGAAATATTTTGAATTTTGGGAGGGAAGGATTCCCAATTTTTGTCTATAAATACTTATGTTTTCTTTATTATAAGGATCAAAATCTAGCCATACCCATGCCTAGTATCTAGTATGATATGGGGTACTCCTTCATTCCTTTTTATATTATGTCTTGGCTTAAGCCTTGCATTGTTTCAACTAATTAGTTTCAAGACTCTTTCTCTGGCATGTATGTAACCTGAAATTTATATATATGAGAAGCTATGACCATTTTGTTTTCTATCTTGATTCTTATGTGTGTGTTTGGGGAAACTATGTTCCTTGTGGTATCAGGTATGTTTTCATTCAACCTGTCATGATGCAGAGAGTTTTAAACCTTTGGTGCATTGCCCCCTTAGTATAAGTTTACTTTTATATGCTTTACTTTCTATCATTTACTACTTTTCCTTGTAACCCTTTTTCTAGTCAAAGACCGAATAGAGTAGGCTAGCCTAGGAAGACTACGTTGTCTTAGAGATCACATCCAAACAAGGATCCAGCCTTGGTAAAAACCCCTAGAGGTCATCTGAAGGAGCCATGTCCTGCTTCCTAGAATTCTTGGGTTGGTGCTCAAAGCAAGGTGCGAGTGCTAGACACACCTGGAAAAACTGCATGTGGTTGACCATGGCGCATGGAGTGTAAGAACTAGATTCTAATCCCAACAAAAATATTGCCTAATTTTTTAATTAATTCTTAAAAATAAATAATATATTAAAAATTTCTAAACCACTTATATGATGTAAACGTTTTAAAAGTGTGAAAAAAGATAATCAATGTAAATAATGCTTTAAAAACCCTTAACTATGCTTAAAAATATATTTAAAATAACTTCATAAAAATCTCATCCAAATAAAGTCCCATAAATAGATAGTGTAAGCATAATATCATCTTTAGTAATTTACAAAAAATAGTATATTAATAAGAAAACATAGGAATAACACTTTTTCTTTGTACAATAACTTAAATTAAATCCTACTTGTAGAATATTTAAATTTTGTTAAAAGTTAAGGTGTATGGCATGGATGATAAACAACCTATTGAAATAACATTATCATCATCTAAATATTTATATTCCAAGGAGATATTATAATGCATATAATATTTTAGTAATTTAAATTTAATATTTCAAAATAGCATGCTACTCTTCATATTAAGATGCCTTTGCTTTTTAAAGGGGCTTATCTAAAAATAAAATTGTTAGGATTAATGTTTTTTTATTTGAGTCTAATGTTAAGTATATATAAGAGAATTTGAGACTATAAAGGACACTATTGAGTGTCAAATAAATTGAACCCTTATATTTCTTAATGAACATCCTTGGACCCGCTCACCACTTACAATTGAAAGGCTATTTTCAAAATTGATATTTGTACATAATAAAAAAAATGATATTTGAAACTTTTATGTACTACAATGTCTAGCTCACTTTTAATGAGACACCCTTTTGGTATAATTGTTTTAAGTTTATTTTTGCTTTCTAAAAATATGAGAATATATAATTCTTCTTCTTTTTAAGGTAGAGTAGAACATACTACAATAGTAAAAAATTAATTAAACAAGAAGGTTTAAAAATTAAATGAAAAACACTTTATTAAAAAATATATCTTAATTTGAATTCTATTTTTCAAGCTTCTTTACATGTGACATCATTGCAAATTTACGGTTTTCTAAAATTTATAAATGAATTTTCATAAGTAGTACCATCTTATCAAGAGAGATAAACCAAGGTTCTCTCCCGACAAAAGTAGCAACATCCCTAAATTATGCACCATAGCTACAATGTCAAGTTGGATTTATAACACAATAACTTAATTATATAAATCTATGTTTCTCATTACAAAACCTACAAAGCATATAATATTTACGTTGTGCATCTAACACAAATTCTCCTCCTTTGCAACCAAATTTTATATGATAATTTGGATTGTATTCCATGTTGGGTCTTGAGTGGCAGTACATATTCTCCAAATTTAAATGAGTGGTATTACTCTATGTGTTCAATCGACTGCAACTAAAGAGTAAATCATGTCATCCAACAAAGAGAGAAAAAAAATATAGAATGATAAAAGACATAAATTTTTAAAAATTAAAAATTAAATAATAAGAAACCTCCAGGAAGAACCTATATGCAATTTAGGACATCAATACTATAAACTTGCTTATCAAATTCGATAATGTAACAACCGCATAATGGTGTACTCTAGATGTTTGGTGTATATGGGCAAGATCTGTTGTCCATATCAAGTATTTTTTTAAGAAGGATCTAAGAAATATAAGAAAAAAATGAATTCATTAGTTTAAATTTAGCATGGGGCTGAAATATATTTGAGCAACAACATTATAAGCTTGTGATAAAAAATTAAGTAAAATATTAGGATACAATGGAATAGGAAGAAATAAAACAAACAAACAAACATATACCATATATCCTAGTATACGTCCAACATCTACAAAAGCATCATAAAAGAACATGTTACTACATGGATCAATAGGAGGAAAAAAATTTCATTTTTATATGATGAAAAGAGAAACAAGAATAAGAGGGAATGACAACAAAATATAAAACTAATGATAAGGATGAGAAACATTATAAGTGTGGTGTCCATTAAAGCCAGAAGAAGAATTATTACTCACATCTATATAAGGAGTTAAAACAATGATCTTTACTCCAACTAATTTTGAATAAATTATTTTTATAGTCAATTGCTCAAGCAATGCATTAGTTTGTATAGGCTAAGACAACTTTATTTGATGCATTTACATCTAGTAATAGTTAAGTCATGCGTCGTATCACACCTTGCCTTCCCCACTAATTCCTAATAATGTGATGTATTGAATCTTAAGGTGTAGTTTGGGCCTATGATGCAAATCCTCTTTCACTAAATATGTGATAATATTAGAGGGATTGTGAGTGCTTTAGTTTCTATATTCAAACAATAAAAGACTCAAAATAATGATTCGATTTGATACAAATATCATTTGAAAGTAGGAACATATTCTATTTATGGGGAAACAAGGTGGGTATGTTGGTAGTAGAGATTTAGATATAGTACAATATTGTATACAAAAAATAACAATAATTGAATAGAAAATATTTAGCCAATCAACTAAAATAGATGAAAATATACCTATTGATTTTAAAGGGAAAATCAAAGGGAAGGAGATGGTTGATCCTCACTATTGAATATGATTGATAGGTTAGGCATAATGGATGTCAAGGTACTTGACCAGTTTCCCTAGCATAATCACATGTATGAGGCCTATAACATGCAGGAACCATTGTAAATTTAGATATTCTAAAAAAATATCCATAATTCATTTTAGAATACAAAAATGAAAAAGAACAAACTACATAAGCAAAACAATAACAACTTGGAATGATAACTCCAAAGAGAGGAGGGAAATTCAAACCTTAGTGGGAGGTACAAGGTTTTTGTATGAAATATCCACAACAACAATGTATACCAAATCAATTTGTTGATCTTAAAGAAGAAAATAAAATCCATCAATACACAATGTAAATCAACCTCGTAAGAAATAGAGGGAAAATAGATATAAAAACACACAAGCAGTCATTTAAAAAATAATAAAAATAAATATGTAAACATCAAAATCATAAGAAAAGCATAGATTCAGAAATCAATATTTATCAAAGTCCATTAACAAAAATTTGTATCTTTATTACCATAAGGGATGTGTATTTGAATCTCAAAATTTTCAATATAACCAAATGAGTCTTTGCTCCATTATTTCTTCTAGGGCCTCTATTAACTTCAAAAGTTTGATAGTATGCTCTAGACGAGATGCTTTTGAAATATAAATGAGACAATAAATCATAAATTTTAAATATGCACAAAGACACATTGAAAGGAACAAAAGATTAGTAATACATAAAAACCAAAAAATAATTTATTTAAATCTCACTACCAAAGGCAAAGGTGTGCAAACGATTTTAAATAGGTAAGGAATTGCAACAATTGCTCCAATTTTAGATGCAAATTATTCTCTACATTTTGACCATTTGTTACTATGAGCTTACATATTCACCCACTAAGAAAAAAACATGCTCTAGTGCCTGTAGGAGATCATTTACAAAAATAAAAAAACTTCAGTGTCAAGAAGCATCATCTCATAATCATGGTTAGACATCATTACTTCATGCATCTAATGTAGATCCTCATCCTTTGCAACCAAAGTTTGTATGGCATTGGTATTGTATCCCTGTTGGGTCTTGAGACAAAAAATAAAGTAGTGCACAACATACACCTTGACCAATACACATTCTCCAACTTTGAATGTGTGGTGTTCCTCAATTTTCTCAACTAGCTACAACCAAACAATAAAGCGTGTCATACAAAAATGATAAAAAAATGCTTTAAACAAAAAAGATATAACTTTAGAAAAAATAAAAATAAAATATTAGGTTACCTCCAAAAAGGACCCATATACAATTTATAACATCAAGAGTATGATGTCACTTACCAAATTTAGTTATGGAACCATTGTATAGCGGGACACTCTGAATATTTGGTGTAGTTAGGTAAGAAATATAATCCATCATTTTTAGGAAGGATCTACGACATATCAAAAAGTAAAATTTTTAGTTCAAATTAAATAGTGTGGAGCTGAAATTTTTTTGAGTAATAGCATTAGAAGCTTGTCATAATTTTTAACAAAATATTAGGATACAATGAAATAGGAAGGAAAAAAAACAAGAAAATAAATATGTTTATTGCTTAACAAAAGTAATTGAACATAAAATATTTATTCAATCAACTTAATAAATGAAAGTATACCGATTGATCACCCAGGTGTTGTAGGTGAGTTGGAGAGGAGAGGACAATCCTCCAAGGGAGGTCCCAGGTTCAAATCTCCACCCTACTAAAAAGTTGAATTGGGTATCCAAAATCCAATTGATAATGTTGGTGCGAGCAGGGTCGGGTGCGACTCCCGAGTGACTTTGATGGTGTAGAACCCCCTGTTCATGGTCTCTCGGACCAAGGCGGCCTTACAAGGGGATTTTCACTTAAAAAAAAAATAAGAAGAAGAAAGCATATCGATTGATCTTAAAGGATAAATCAAAGGGAATAAAATGGTTGACCTTCACTATAGAAGATGATTGACTAGTTAGCCATCATGAATACCAAAGTATTTGACCAATTTTCCTAGCATATTTGATACCTAAAATATGCAGGAACCACTCTAGATTAAGTTAGATATTTTGAGAAATTGTCCATATTTCTTTTTAGAAAACAAAAATGAGGAAAAACATACTACATAAATTAAAAAAATAACAAATTCTAATGGCAACTTCAAATATAGGATGGAGATTCAAAATTTAGCATTAGGTAAAAGACTTTTATATGAAATATCCACACCAACAATGTGTCTAAAATCAGTTTCCTAGTCCTTAAGAATAGGAAACAAAATCTATCAATCTATAGTGTAAATCAATCTTGTAAGAAATAGGGGTAAAATAAATATAAAAAAATCCATGTGTGGTAATATAAATATTAAGTTACCTCCAAGAAGGACCTATATACACTTTATAATATCAATATTATGATGTTCCTTACTAGATATTGTATAATGGGATGCTCTGAATACTTGGTGTAGATAGGCAAGAAATATCATCCATCATTTTTTATGAAGGATCTAAGAAATATCAAAAAGTGAATTTGTTAGTTCAAATTAAATAGTATGGAGCCAAATAAAATGTTTTAGTAATAGCATTAGAAGCTTACCATAATTTTTTTAGAAGAATATTAAGATACAATGAAATGGGAAGAAAGAAAAACGAACAAGCAAACAAACATGTTTAGTGTTTGACAAAAGAATTTGAATGGAAAATATTTAGCCAATCAACTAAATTAATGAAAGTATACCAACTGGTCTTAAAAGGTAAATCAAAGGGAAGAAGATTGTTGAAATTTACTATAGAAGATGATTGGCTAGTTAACCATCATGAATGTTGAATTACTTGATCAAATTCCCTGGAATATGTGATACATGTAATATGTAGGAACCATTGTAGACTAAGTAAGATATTTTGAAAAAATGTCCATAATTCTTTTTAGAAAACAAAAACGAGAAAGAAAAAACTACATAAATAAAATAAAAACAAATTGGAAAGGCAACATCAAAAAGAGGAGGGATATTCAAACATTAGCATCATGTACAAGGCTTTTCTATGAAATATTCACACCAACAGTGTGTTTCCTCAAGAATAGCAAACAAAATCCATCAATCTATAGTGTAAATCAACCTTGTAAGGAATAGGGTCAAAATAAATATAAAAAAAACCCATGCGTGGAAATTTAAATATTAAGTTACCTCCAAAAATGACCTATATAAAATTTATAATATCAAGAGTATAATATTGCTTACCAGACATAGAAATGGAACCATAGTATAATAGGATGCTCTAAATACTTGGTGTAGATAGGCAAGAAATACAATCCATCATTTTTTTATGAAGGATCTAATAAATATTAAAAAGTAAATTTGTTAGTTCAAATTAAATAGTGTGGAGCTAAAAAAAATATTTGAGTAATAGCATTAGAAGCTTACCATAAATTTTTTAAGAGAATATTAGCATACAATAAAATAGGAAGAAGAACAAACAAGCAAAAAACCATGTTTAGTGCTTAATAAAAGTGGTTGAATGAAAAATATTTATCCGATCAACTAAATGGATGAAATCATACAAATTGATCTTAAAGGGGAAATCAAAGGGAAGAAGATGACTGAACTCCACTATAGAATATGATTTACTAGTTAACCATCATGAATGTCGAAGTACTTGACTAATTTTCCTAGCATATGTGATAACTATAATACATAGGAACCATTGCAAATTTAGTTAGATATTTTGAGAAAATATCCATATTTCTTTTTAGAAAAACAAAAATGAGAAAGAACAAATTACATATTTGGAATAATATTTTCAAAGAGAGGAGGGATATTCAAACCTTAACATCATGTACAAGATTTTTCTATGAAATATTCACACAAATAATGTGTTTGAAATCAATTTCCTAGTCCTGAAGAATAGCAAACAAAATCTGTCAACCTATAGTGTAATTCAACCTTGTAAGAAATAGGGTTAAAATAAATATAAATAAACCCCTATGTGAAAATTTAAATATTAAGTTACCTCCATAAAGGACCTATATACAATTTATACTATCAAGATTATGATGTCGCTTAGTAGATATATCAATGAAACCATTTATCTAATGGGATGCTCTGAATACTTGGTGTAGATAGGCAAGAAATACCATCCATATTTTTTTATGAAGGATATAGGACATAAAAAATTGAATTAATTAGTCCAAATTAAATAGTGTGGAGCCAAAATAAAAATGAGTAATAGCATTAGAAGCTTGCATTTTTTAAGTAGAAGATTAGAATATAATGAAAAGGAAGAAATAAAAACAAGACAACATGTTTAGTGCTTAACAAAAGTAGTTGAACAAAAAGTATTTAGATAATCAACTAAATGGATGAAAGTATACCCATTGGTCTTAAAGGAAAAATCAATGGGAAGAAGATGATTGAACTTCACTATAGAATATGATTGACTAGTTAGCCAAAGAATTGACCAATTTTCCTTATATATGTGATACCTATAATATGCAAGAACCATTGTAAATTAAGTTAGATATTTTGAGAAAATATCCATAATTCTTTGTAGAAAACAAAAATGAGGAAGAACAAACTACATAAATAAAACAATAATAAATTGCAATGGCATATATAAAGAGAGGAGGGAGATTCAAACCTTAGCATCAGGTACAAGGATTTTCTATGAAATATTCACACAAACAATAAGTTTGAAATTAGTTTCCTAGTACTCAAAAATAACAAACAAAATATGTCAATCTATAGTATAAACCAACCTTGTAAGAAATAGGGGCAACATAAATATAAACAAACCCATGTATAAAAATTTAAATATTAAGTTACCTTCAAAAATAACCTATATACAATTTATAATATAAAGAGTATGATGTCACTTACAAGATATAGCAATGGATCAATTGTATAATGGGATTCTTTGTATATTTGGTGTAGATAGGCAAGAAATATCATCCATAATTTTTTATGAAGGATCTAAGAAATATTAAAAAGTGAAATTTTTAGTTCAAATTAAATAGTGTGGAGCCAAAATAACATTTGAGTAGTAGCATTCGAAGCTTGCCATAATTTTTTTAACAAAATATTAAGATAGAATAAAATAGGAAGAAAGAAAAACAAATATTTTTAGTGCTTAGTAAAAATAGTTGAACTAAAAATCTTTAGCCAATCACCTGAATGGATGAAAGTATATCAATTGATATTAAAGGGCAAATCAAAGGGAAGAAGGTGGTTGAAATTCACTATAGAAGATGATTGACTAGTTAGCCATCATGAATGCCAAAGTACTTGACCAATTTCCCTAGCATATGTCATACCTGTAATATGTAGGAAACACTATATATTAAGTTGTATATTTTGAGAAATATCCACAATTCTTTCTAAAAAACAAAATGGAAAAGAAGAAACTACAAAAATAAAACAATAACAAATTGGTATGACAAATTCAAAGAGAGGAGGGAGATTCAAACCTTGGCATCAGGTATAAGGCTTTTCTATGAAATATCCAAACCAAATATGTATCTAAAATTAGTTTTCTAGTCCTCAAGAATAGAAAACAAAATACATCAAACTATAGTATAAATCAACCTTATAAAAATAGGTGTAAAATAAATATAAACAAATCCACGTGCAAAAATTTAAATATTAAGTTAATTTCAAAAAGTACCTATATGCAATTTATAATATCAAGAGTATGATGCCACTTACTAGATATAGCAATAAAACCATTGTATAATGGGATGCTCTATATATTTGGTGTATATAGGCAAGAAATATCATCCATCCGTTTTTATGGGCTAAGAAATCAAAAAGTAAATTTGTTAGCTCAATTTAAATAGTGTGAAGCAAAAAAAAACATTTGACTAATAGCATTAGAAGTTTGCCATAAATGTTTTAACAGGAGATTAGGATACAATAAAATAGGAAGAAAGAAAAACAAACAAGCAAACAAACATTTTTAGTGCTTAACAAAAGTAGTTGAACAAAAAATTTTTAGCCAATCAACTGAATGGATGAAAGTATACCAATTGATCTTAAAGGGAAAATCAAAGGGAAGAAGATGGTTGACCTTCACTATAGAAGATAATTGATTAGTTAGCCATGATAAATGCCAAAAGACCAATTTACCTGGCATATGTTATATCTGTAATATGTTTGATACACAAACTACAACAATGGTACCTATAAAAAACAAAAAACAAACATCAGAAGCCCGACCAAGATTACGACATTTGGCTCAGCGGGGTTCAATTCTGGTCTATGAGCTTTTTGGAGCAAACATCTCCACTATGCTAGAAATTAGCATTTTTATTTGCCATTCCTTGCCACCTGAGTTCATGGGTGACAATTGCCTTGTGAATTTTCCATGCCTTCATAAACTTGCCCTTTAAACGGATTGCAAGAAAATGCATAAGGGAAAGGAAGATATGTGTTGGCGCCCATGTCAGAAAAACCATGCCCAGTCACTAGGCCCCAATTCAGCCACATCAGCAACAACAACCAGTTACATATTAAGATTTCCATTTGCATCAGTGTGGGCCATAATACATGGAGGAAAATTGTCATACCAGACTTGAAAGTTGTCCTGTTCAACTCCTTGATTGGCAAGGAGGTCAACAACTTTGTTTCCTTCCCGATAAACATGCTGAATTGTAACATGTTTGATGCCTTCAATTATTTTCAAGCTTTCTTGGATAGCATTGAACATGATCTAGGCAGGGAGTTGACACTTTTGGATGCAATGAACGATGTTCATAGAATCACATTCTATGATAAGTCTTTCAAACCGAAGTCGCTTGCAAATGAGGAGGCCTAGGTATAATGCACGAGCTTCAACAAAATTATTGGTTTGACTGCCCATAGACTCAAAAAACATGCATAGGACTTTACCTTGACTATTTTTGAAGAGACCAC
This sequence comes from Wollemia nobilis, assembly GCA_028583015.1. Classification (NCBI taxonomy): domain Eukaryota; kingdom Viridiplantae; phylum Streptophyta; class Pinopsida; order Araucariales; family Araucariaceae; genus Wollemia; species Wollemia nobilis. The sequence continues at coordinate 4,335,019 of JAQPPZ010015863.1, read as the reverse complement.
CTCCTCCAGCCCTACCAGGGTTTCCTTTTGAGGCCCCATCAACATTAAGTTTGACCCATCCACAAGGCGGGGGAATCCATTTCACCATTGACCTGTCAGCTTTTGGAGGACCCCGGGGGGTGTCAATCTAAAATTTGAGAGTATTGAAAATGGATCATTCCCATTGGTTCTTGGGCTTCTCAGCTTGGATGAGACTAGCATTCTCGATGGCAAATGATAAAGCTCGAGAAAACACTGATTTTGCATCATTTGTAGTAGCACCAAAGATTCTATTGTTCCTCTCCAACCAAACCTACCACAAAAAGTGAGGAAAATAATACGACCAAAAAGCACGAATTTTTGGATTCATAAATGGATTTGGCCACTGATGGTAGGCATCAACAAGAGTTTTTGGGTATACCCAGGATAAGTTGGCCAGTTTGAGAAAGGAAGACAACACTTCAGTAGAGAAAGGGCATTCAAGGAAGATATGAATTATAGATTCCCAATTACTTTTGTAGAGGACACAACGGTTAGGGAGCATTAGACCTCTTTGGATGAGATTGTCGATGGTCAAAATTTTGTTTAAAGAAGCAAGCCAAAAAAAATGGGCTACCTTAGGGATTAAAATTTTCAACTAGACAGTATTAAATTCAGGCCAGGAGTTAACTTCTCTAGTTTGGGCATAGTAGGCAGATTTAACAATATAAAGCCCATCCTCACAAAGATGCCAAAAAGGAGATTCTGACGCATTTGGGTTACTAGGAATGATAGTAGTGCGTAACAGACCAACAATGATGGAAAAAGTAGAAGACTGGGCAATGTTGATATTTCCAGAGGGAAAGGGCTTCCATATGGCACCGCTATAGTTTCTATAAAATAAATTACATACCTTAGAACCAAATAGGTGATCAGTGATTGGCTTGATGCAGGATAGACTAGCATCATTGATTAGAGGGTGATCGCTAAGCCATTTATCCTCCCAAAATTCAATAGACGTTCCATTTCCTAGCTGCCACCTGAGTCCAGATTTTAGAATGGGCCTTGTATTAATCATAGCATTCCAAAAATGTGATCCAACCGAAAGTAGTTCATCACTGAGAAAGACCCGTTGCTATAGATATTTATCTTTTATGATGTCGATCCAAGTAGCTTGTTCATTTCGGATAACTCTCCAACCTTGCTTACCAATGAGGGCATAGTTCATCTTGCTAGCTTTCCTGAAACCCAACCCTCCCTGATTCTTCTTCAAGCAGATCTTGTCCCAAGCAACCAGGGGAATTCTGTTATTATTTTTTCTCCCTGACCAGAGAAATCTCATTTGAATTTGTTCAATTTTCTTGCAGATAGAAGTTGGGGCTTTAAATACAAACAAGAAGTACACTAGAATGCCTTGCAAACAAGCTTGGACAAGAGTCACTTTTGCTACCTGGCTAAGGAGACAACCTTTCCACCCAGCCAACTTTTTTTGAATTTTCTCCAAGATGTTATTCCACACGTTTGCAGGAGGTTTACCATGGAAAAGGGGTATGCCTAGATAGGTGGAAGGAAGGCTTGATATGCTGCAACCCAAGATTCTGACAATATTTTGTTATCTATCAATAGGTGTATTCAAGAAATACAATTTACTTTTATGGAAATTAACTTTTTGTCCAGCAGCCAGCTCATAGGAGAGTAGGATATTCTTGATTACCCTTGCTTCAGGAACTGAGGCTTTGGTTTCCAGTAATGTATCATCAACAAATTGTTGATGTGTGACCGGTTGGGAGATAGAGGAGGCCTTTATCCCAGAGATAGTACCATTAGAGCAGGCAGATTTGAGTGCCCTCCCAAGGGATTCTGCAAGAATGATGAATAAATAAGGGGAAAGGGGATCCCCCTGTCTGATTCCCTGGTTGCTTTTGAAATACCTAGTAGCAGCACCATTTACAATGATAGAAAACCAGGCAGAAGAAAGACATTCTTGGATTAAGGTAATCCACTCTGGATGAAAGCCAAATTTTGTCAGCACAACACATAAAAAGCTCCAAGAGACTCTATCAAATGCCTTGGTGATATCTAACTTGAGAAATAGGCTTGGATTTTTGTTTTTGGAGATAGAATGGAGCAGTTCATGAATAGTTATTATGCCATCAGTTATGAGCCTTCCCTTGACCGAACTGCCTTGACAAGAATCAATAATATCAGGGAGCAGTTTCTTCATTCTGTTGGCAATGGTCTTGGTCAAAATTTTGTACACAACATTGCACAAGCTTATCGGTCTATAATAAAAAATTATTCGATAGTGTTGAGTCTTTGGGACAAGGGTGATAAAGGTGGAGTTGAAGTCTCTCAGGATGCACTTGGATGCTTGAGCAAACTGAATAGCTTTGATTACATCAGTGCTAACAATGTCCCAAAACTATTGAAAGAAATGGGGAGAGAAACCATCGGGCCTAGGTGCTTTATCAGTAGACATGGAAAACACATCTTTAATTTCATCTGTAGAGAAATCAGCCAACAGGCTATCATTATTTTCATTAGAGACTAAACAAGGAATATTTTGGAGAAGAAAATTGGTGGCTTGAGGATTACTCGGTTGGCCTGCTCCAAGAATATTTTGGAAATGGGCTACAACTTCATGTCTCACCTCCTCTTCATTTTTCATGCTGGTGCCATCCGACCTAGTTAGATTTTTTATTTTGTTGATGCTCCTGTGTCGGAGGGTGAGGGTATGGAAGTACTTCGTATTGGAATCACCCTATTTGAGCCAGAGAGCTCTCGATTTTTATCACCAAAAGGTTTCTTCCATGGATAAAATATTGTGATATTCGGCTAGTAGTTCTCTTTCTTGTTCCCTGAGATGCACATCATGTTCCTCATTTTGGATACGATTTTCAATAGTCCGGATCTTATCACCAATGACTCTTTTTGCTTCAAATAAGTTCCTAAAATTTTCCTTGTTCCAGATATTTATGTTGTTTTTGGTGTGCCAGAGTTTTTGAGTTAATCTTACAATTGGATTACCAGGAAAATATTTGCTCCACCATTCAAGTACTTTGTTTCTAAAATTTGGGTGTTGGATCCACATCGGTTCAAACCGAAAAGGAGACTTGAAAGAGGTAGCATTCAACCCCTCCAAAACCAGGGGATTGTGGTCAGACCCAATCCAAGGAAGAGAGTGGAGAGTTGCATCCCCAAAGGATTGAAGAGCTTCATGGGAAATGAGGAATCTGTCCAGTCGCATTAAGATATGTTGTGCCCCACTCGCTTGTTGGTCCAAGTGAATTTTCTCCCTTGAAGGTGGATGTCCATAAGACCACACTCATCAACGAATTCAGAAAAATCTTCAAAAATCTGAGGTGAGATAGGAGTACCTCCTTTTTTGTCAGTAGGGTATAACGGTGAGTTAAAATCACCAACTATCATCCAAGGCTGACTCTGGAATATCTATCGCATCTGCCTCATAGAAAACCATAGTTCTCGTCGACCAGACATAGTATTAGGAGCATACACATTAGATAAAACCCACTGAACATTTGAGTCTTTGCAACAAAAAGCAATGTTAGTAATCCTATCAGAAGAAGATAAAATATGACCTTCTACTTTAGTAGGGTCCCAAAGGCACATAAGGCCACTAGATGCTCCCCTAGCAGGGCTGGTAGCCACTCCACAATTTTTCCATATAGCCTGAATAACTCTATCTTGGCAGTTTTCATTGATCTTGGTTTCTTGCAGCAAGATGATGGTCGGCTTAATGTCTTTTCTCATGGATGAAAGGATCCTCTGCTTGGTTCATCCATTAAGACCTCTCACATTCCATGAGAGGATCTTCATTTGGAATATTTTGAATATTTTTTCCCTCTTTCATGCGAAGGTGTCGAAGGGGGTTTGGTTTTGTTCCCTTCATCTATGAAAACCTTAGAAAGATCCTGCTCAGCTAAAGAGGTGATAATAGTGGGTTGATTTCCATTAGCAATACTATCTTCAACTTCCTTTCACCTTAAATCCTGTTTACTAGGTCTCCCTCTTTTCACTTTTTCACAGTTTGTGTCGGCTGAAATTTTCTTTTGATTTCTAGAACCATGTTTTTGAGGGCTAGGGTTTTGGTTATCAGGATTCAGATCAGGAACTTTCAGCCCAAGACTGATAACATGTTCACTAACAGGAGGAGGGATGGGGATAGACACACTGAACATAGGGTCTTGCTGGTTTGGGGGCTCGCCAGAATTATATTGAAGAAGGCTTAGGGATTCAGCAAAAAAATGAAGACCAAAAGGTCGTGGATGTGAAGGGGATTGCAAAATATCACCAGCAGTGGAACAAGATTGCAAAGGGTTATCTATAAGATCAATGACAGGATCCTCTACAGAATCACTTAAAGGCCCGAAAGGGTTTGCTTTAGCAAAAAGGGAGCAATTTTGTTCTGAATTAGAAAATTCATGGATGGAAAGATTACCTTATTTTTCCTTTTCATCAGGATTTCTTGATGCAAAAATAGGCTTCCCAATATCCATGGTGGCGGCCAGCTTTTGGGTCGGCTTAGCTTGATAAAATTTCTTTCCGTGAGTAGGCCCAAGAGACATATCATTAGAATTAGTTGCTGGGAATTTTTGGATCAGATTTTTTGCAGTTTCCTTTTTCAACAATAGACACTGAGCCTTCAAGTGACCTTGGGTATGGCATTCAATACAAAACATTGACTTGTTTTCATAAAAAATGGCCTAGCATTTTCTTTTGGGGTTGTAGACGAGATCTACATAGGTAGGTAGCTCAGAATCAAGGTTTACCATAATGTAGATTCTGGCATGAGTGAGCCTTGATTGTGCTTTCGTCGTAGGGTCTAGGGTAACAAAATCTCCAACAACTTCAACAACCATGAGAAAAATCCTTTCATCCCAATATTGGAGGGGTAGGTTGGGGAGTCAGAACCAGACAGGTGCCATATTAATAGATTGGATTTTAGGATCAAAGTCCTCTGCCCATTTTTGCAGGAACAAGCTTCTATGACCGTAGAACCAAGGTCCTCCAGACAAGATACGGTTGGTGTCTTGCACATTGTTGAGGCTTATGAGGAAAAACCCTCTAGACATGGCCTTGATTTCCATGGATCCATTGGGATGCCATTTGGTCGATGCCCATTTCTTGATTGATTCAATGTCAGGTCAGCCTCCCACAAATTTTCCTATCAAGGATAAAGAGCTTCGACTGATAATCGAGTCCATAACACCGGGAGGAATGGAGATATCCTTGTCATTACGGGTGTAGGGGTTTGGCTTAGAAGAGGTAGACACATGTCCCTAATTTTTGACTTTATCAGCATAAGAACCTCGAGACTGGCTCAAAAGGTTTCTGCTAGCGGTTAGGTTTTCAGAAACCGTATGTGAACCACAACCGCTAGTGGTGTGGCCTTTAGGAGGGGGTCCACATGGATCGTTGATGCTCGTATCTTTGAAGATGTCATCTTTTCCATTGTAGGGAGGTTTCCCTAGATTGCCGCTATCGCCATTATCGATATCAACTTTCTTGCCTCCCCAAAACTTGAAATTTTTATCGCCATCGCCAGAGCGCTCTATCGTCGCCGCCAGAGCGCTGCGTCACCGTCGCCAGAGTGCTCCGTCACCATCGTCATCTCTCTCACCCTTGCTTTATAATGCTTGGCGATTTCACAAAAGTGTTTCAAGTTGCACAAGATTTGAAAGTAATGGATGTATGGACCGCTTCTTATCATGGCTAAATCTGATGCACTATGTTTTCTTTCGACCTTGCGCACCACGAATGATTCACAATCCTTTTTGTTAGAGTTTCTGACAAAAAAAGGTTGCACACAAAAGGAGATATGTTTTTCTTGTTTGTCGTTAGGGTTTCAATTTCGATTGTGTCTAATATATCAAACATCCAACACAATCCGCAAAGACTGAGGGCTTCCAGGGCTTCCTATCTGCAGATATCCAATCTGTATCGTGTCATTGTGAAAACCCCATGGCTAAATGTGTTGCACTATATTTTTTACCCCTTTTTATCACATTTTAATATTACAATATTTTAAAATTTAAACTTATGTTACAACATTTTAATATTTAAACTTATGTTTAAAGCTGAAATAATTTAAATAGTAAAACTTATATCATTTGATAAGTTAAATAATTTTATTAATTTTTTTTTTAAAGATTTTTTGAAATTATTAAATGTTATTAATTCAATTGATTAAATTTTTTTAACTATTAAGAAGAAAACCTAGGTTCAAATATTTTCAACAAGTAATATATGTAATTGTTGTAATACTGTTATGTGATCATAATATATGTAAAATATTTAATATATATATTTTTTAAAGTGTGAGAAACCCTTATGATAGATGTTGTCGAGGGCTGGGCATCCCCATCCCACCATGACCTCTCATAAAAGGAAAAATTGAACTGAATGACAATACTCAACCATTAAGCGTTGATCATAGAAACTTCTCTCACTATATAAATCTTAAAAAATATATTATATTTTTTAAAATTAAACATAACAAAATTTAAAAAAATATAATAAATATTATAAAATTAATTAAAACCATTATATATGATAAAATTTCTAAAATATATATTTTTAAATAAAATTTTATTCTACTCTAATAGAAGTTATCCATTATAAAGCTTTTATATTACAAATTTTCAATGACATTCGTATCTGCTCCTCTGTTTGAAGAATCAAAAAGGTTGTGGTAGTTCTCTTAGATTCTCATCGTAGTCATTTCTATAATTTTTTTTTAGTTCAAACATTTTTAACTCGTTATTGCAACATTTCTTTATAAACTATTATTTACAATAATAAAATAATTCATTTTAATATATAATTGCTTTAATTAATAATATTATTTTTTAAATTACACTTAGGGTGCAGTAAAACCATTTAGGCTTTGGTTCTTTTTCAGGAGGTCCAAGGTTCAAACCATTGCGTTGGTGAGTGTGTGAAGGGGTGGGTGTGTGGTGGCTTTGTGTTAAATTCTCTATTGATAGGTATGTCATGGTTGAAAGGAGACTGCTCAACCCTGTACATTGGTCATAAACGTTTATCACAATAACCAAATCATATATATATTATAAATTATAAAAACATAATTTTCAAACTTCATCTTTAAACATTAATATAATTAAATTTATTATTTTAAAGAAGGGCGTGCCTTGCGGACCTTCTTCCTCAAAAAGTCTACCAAACTACACATGAATATGGGAATTATTGAATTCATTAACATAAATCATTTTATTAATTTTGTTTGTTTAATTTATAATTATTTTTAAGGTAAATGTTAAAATTTATAATTTTTATTTTATATTTTATAAAAGTAAATGTTTAAAATTCATGCAAGGATGGTTTTAATGTACATGGAAGATTATTATTGTATAAAACTTAGTCAATCAAAATTTATTTTCATCTTAGGATTCTTATAAGAATAATTATAATGACACCGCTAGAAAATAATTCAAGTTGAATTTTTTAACCTAAATATTATAATTAGTTGGATTTAAATTTATTTGTGGTTGTTGGTATTTGAATTTAATTTTTTATAATTTTATTTTCTTATTAAGTTTTAAATCAATTTTTTCATAAAATTTTAAAGTTTAGTTATAAAATTAGAACTTTAGTTTATTGTGTGAAACTTTTGCTTCCTTTATTGTCCTAAACTTCTTAGGCAACTTTTATAGCCTTTTAATTAGTTTTATGAGATTCAAACAAGTTACACTTATATTATATCACAATTGTGGTGTTATTACATTATTTCAAGTATCACAACTAACAATTATGCATATTCCACCTAGCAAAATTGAACCTAGATATTCATATTGAAAATTCAATATTTTAACAATGTAATCTCCTACCATGTAATACTTATGTGACCTTTTTAATCTCATTAGGGGCAATATCAAGCTCATTCCCAAGGCTAGAGACCTTGAGGATATTTGTAATTGGAGGTCAATTACTCTTCTCAATGTCTCCTACAAGATTATTGCTAAAGCCCTTGCTTTCATGTTGTGCGGCCTCTTACCTCTCATCATTCGGCCAGATTAGACAAGATTCATCAAGGGCAAATACATCCTGGACAATATCATAGTTGTCTAGGAGGGAATGGAATGGGCAAGGCAATCTCAACAAAAAACCTTGTTTCTCAAGATTAATTTTGCCAAAGCCTATGATAGGACTAAGTGGCCTTTCATTCTCGCCATGTTACAAGCCCTTGGTTTTGGCCCTAAATTTCTAAGCACTGTCAAAATGCTTTTTGTAGATGCTTTAGTCTGTATTACTATCAACGACCAACAATCCTCCTCTTTTGGTTTATATAGATATGTTCAACAAGGGTGTCTTGTTGCCCCAACTTTGTATGTCCTAGCTACTAAGGGCTTTGGCTACCTCCTTGCTAATGCAATTACCAAGGGTTGTGTGAAAGAGATCACGCTTTATGAAACTTCCTTACAATTTATCAATAGGTATTTTATCGATGACTCTTTTCTCATCCTGGTTGAGGAAGAGGATAATATGACACAAGCCCTCCATTGCTTACATATCTTTTGTTTGACCTCTGGTTCAAGTATTCAATGATAGAAAATCAGTGCTATAAGTAGTCTTTTTTTCCCACACCCCTTTGGCTCAAAAATTATAGGTGGAAGTGGATCCAATGGAGAGCAAAAACCATGTCTCGAAAAACAATCATTTCTCTTCCATAAATTATCAATTCGGTAAGTCCTTAAACTTACGAGTGTCACGCACAGTATATGCCTATAGTGTTGGGGAATGAATCCGTATGTACCTTATTTAGTTTGGTGGGGGATGTTCGTGCATTTGAAAGTCAGCCAAACCAAATAAACTAAGTGTGGAAAATTAAATAAATAAATTACAACTAAAATTAAAGTACCGAAAGTAAATGTATGTGAAATTAAATGTGCAGAAAAAAACCACAAAACTAAATTAAATTAACGTGATAAACAAAGCAATAAACTAATATAAATAAAATAAATGCATAAATAAAACAAGGAAGGACTACTGCAGGGGGTGGGCCCAAGCTCCCGCAGATAGTCCGCCCGAGTAGCTACGTAGAGCTTGATTGAATAAGAGGAGTTGGACTCTCAATCAATTAAACAAAGAATAAAATGAAGAATAATTTTTTTGTAAGATTAATCATTGATCTTTGTTCGTCTGGCCTGTGTATTTATATAAAACATAGCTAGATATTGTTACAATAACAAATTAATCTAATTTAATCACATGACGTGATTAGTTACAATTGGTTCTACACATATTTTATTTCCCTATTTTAAAGCATGTCCGTTCACACAAGGATAAATATATAAAAATCCTTAGGTGTACGTAACAAACAAATCCTAAACTAATGCATCCTAAAAATAATGCCTTAAGAGCTTTACAAGGTCAACCGACCAATCAGTTGATAATAATAACAAATACTTTATTCTATTTAATAAATGCATGATTAAAATAGTTCTCCTTTGTCTTCACGTGCAACCTCCTCCTTAGCCCCTTGGTCAACCTGGTCAATGTTGACTTGGTCATATGGCATCTCCAATGCGGGTGTCTCCAACGTATGGGGAGTAAGGCACCAATAAGGTGCCTACTTGAGTAAGGCATCGACTTGGCGTCTACTTGAGTAAGGCGCCTACCTGACACCTACTTGAGTAAGGCACCAGAGTAAGGTGCCTCCCCATGTATGGGAGTAAGGCGCCTACTCCATATACCTTAGATGCAGTTAAGAAAAATAATGCCAGGTCCATTTGGAAGATAGACTGGGAATACAATGGATTAGTACTAAAATCTGCATTCATACACAGTTTCCAGTAAAAACACTTGTTAAGCATAATACCGGATTTTCTATCAATTATATGTATAAGTTAAATATAAATATATCTCACATGCTAATTAACTAGTAATAATACCGCTTAAAAGTGTATATAAAATGAGCATTTATGGTGCTCATCATCCCCTCTATGCCTAAATATTGGCACGTCCTCATGACAACAACCCTCAGAATAATAATAAATTTATTATTTTTATTATTTTATTGAGTACTACTCTATTTTTTTTCTTTGAGCGTGGCTATTTGTCTTCTGTTGAGTGTTGTTGTTTTTGTCAGTAGATTTTATTTTGCTCTCACTTCTTTGTTTCAGGTAGCAGATTTCCATTCCACTATGAAATTGAACCCGAAGTGACGTGAGCAAATCATTTTCTTGGTCTGCTATCTTTTCTTTGAATTTATATCAAATGCCATTCCGCTCCCACAATTGTGTAATATTTTCACGAATTTTCATTCCGCTCAAGAATTACGACATAAGTAAGGCATGATAAACTTTAATTGCTCCATATTGGAGTGGGGATTCTTCTTTCGTTCCTCCGTGAATCCGCTACCTGATTAGAATCAAATATATTTTTTTATTCCACTCCAATTTACATCTATTTCCCAGTGGATTGCATTTCGCTCACTTCCTTTTCTCTGGAAATGAATTTCACTACCAGACTCAATTATCTTTACTCCAACTTGCCGCATGTGTTCCTATGCCATCCCATTATGGTTTTAAAATCTTCAATCAAATTATTTTTTTTCTTCTCTTCTTTTTTTTTTCTTTCTTTCTGGGGTAATGAATTTTTTCATATCCAAGGCATGTCATGTGACTGATCTCTACTGGGATATTTTGATGAAGAATTTATAGGGGCATATACTGATATTAGAAGAGAATTTATTTTTAAAATAATCATACACATAATTAACGAAAAACTCAGTACATACCTGGGTGAATTTCATAGATTCTGATCTGTAGCATGTTGGTGGTGTAAAAACATTTCCATGTTGCCCATAACCAAGGTGTTCCAGAAAATATTATTGTGACATTGGTGCTCTTGGAGAATTTTTATTTTATTATTATTTTTCTCTGGTTGCCTTCATCTTCCACATCGCTAATCATCTTCGTTGTTCTTCCTCAAAGTGTTGATTGAAAACTGCGATGGTAGTGTTGTGCAATGGTGTTTGTGGTTCATCATACTGCACCCATGGGGTCCTATCACCGCAAACAATTTACTCAACTTAAAACAGAGTATAAATTGAACTCAACAACCCCCAATAATTTGTGAAGACATTATTTTCCTTGAGCATGACAATCTAGAAAAATGATGCAATTTTTAAATTCCCATCGACGTAGCTTAAAATGTTTTTACGCCCATCCGTATTGCTGACAGAGAACAGTAAAAACATGGCATCCTTTCTATGGTGTTCTTCTCCAGCAAACGAAGTCCAATTATTCTGTGTAAGTCATGCACCGCCTTTCCAAGGGAACTCTTTTTATGAAAGTGATTTCCATATACCTGATGAAAATAGATAGGGGAACATTGTTGCACATACAACTGCACTAAATTCGATTTCACCCATTGAGATATTCTTCTGTAGGTGTGGACTTTAACAAGTCCGAAATCGCAGCCATAATTTACCTTTTTTTTTTTTTAACCCTTATCCTGAGCCCTCTTCTGCTAGTGTTCCTGTACTGATTTGTATTTCAACTAGGAGTCTGTCAATATAATATTTTTATTTGCGGGGTATTTTGGTTCACCCAAATCCTCACCCACTTAAATTGGTGACGTCCTCGTCACCAGTAACAGGTGCCTCTATGCAATAGGTTTGCAGCCCTCTGAACATCAGGTCCCACACTGAGCAACAAGAACCCCCAATCTAGGGAGAAGAAGTTGAGCACTACTAGGATAAAGTGGATCTGTAGTTCTCTTCTCTAGGAAGAGCTGCAAATTTTTTTTTTTAGTACTCTTCTCTTTCCCAACCATCCGATTTTTTTTTTTTTTTTTAACTTTCCAACAACCAGTGCACCAAAAAATACATGAGACAGAATGCATGAAATCAAGGTGCCCACGTGGTGTTGAAAAGTAAGCAGTTTATAACGCGTCTAATATTGAAGAGTTGATTAGGCCCTCCAATTTCTTTTTTTCGTACTGCATCAACATCTGCTTTGCACAAAATACAGAGGTGGGTACCTCTTACCTTTGTAGTAAATTAACACCCACGTCCATGCCCAGATGGTGACTATCTCCTCTGGATGGAAATAATCGAGTTTCTACCTCCTAAAAAATGTGCAGGTTCATGAATGTTGAGCCAGTATAGGCCTTGTCTCCCAAGATGCCTATTTTTTGTATAATCAGGTCATTTCCCCTGTAAAAGAAAAACTAAGAAAACTAAAATGCAGTTCAGTGTAATTTGTGCCTGTTAGGTCCTAGCTCTCAAGATGCCTACAACTTGCATGCGGGCACTTTCCCTACAACACATAAAAGAAGCAAAAGAAATTTTATGCTGAGTAGGATATATGATGTGTGGATTTTTTCTTTTTCCCCCATTTTTTTTTTAATAATAATCAAGGCACCCTTGACGCATGACATCAAGGTGCTTGTCCTCTTTTTTTTTTCTTGTGATCAGGTACCTCTGCTGATGGACATTGAGGTATTCCTTGAGGAGCTTTGTGTCTACTTGATTAAGGTGCCTGTTTGGTGCCTGCTTGAGTAAGGTGCCTACTTCAGTAAGGCATCTACTTCAATAAGGTGTCTACCTGAGTAAGGTGCCTACCTGAGTAAGGTGCCTACTTCAGTAAGATGCCTACCTGAGTAAGGCACCTACCTAAGTAAGGCACCTACTTCAGTAAGGCGCATACCTGAGTAAGGCACTTACTTCAGTAAGGCGCCTACCTAAGTAAGGAGCCTACTTTCGTAAGGCACATACCTTAGTAAGACATCTTCTTGGCACTTGTTTGAGTAAGGCACTCCTAAAAATTGTTGGTATGACACTCTGCACTTCATGTTGTCCTAAAAAACATAAAAAACTAAACTAAAGGCATTAATAAAATTCTAATTATTTTTTTTTCGTTTATTCTACCATGACCAGAACAGATCTTGGATTAGCATTTTTTTTTCATCATCTGCATCAAATAATAGAATGTCAACTGTAACAAATGAGCTGGTGAATTTAGGTGGCCAAGCTAGGGAACTGTCAATTGAGCCATCCCAGGAATTTGGCTAAATTTTTTGTCCGCCAAACTATGTGTGAGAAATAATGGACTCTTTCCATTATGACAATAATTTTCTCCAAGATTTCCGATCCTCACTATATCCTTGCAAAGTTGGCGTTCTTCTCATCCTCTTCTCTGTATTTGCTCCACATATTTTAATAGAAATAAAATATTGCCATAGAAACAGTAATATGGGCACTATTGATTAAAAGGTGAGGCCGCGTAGGGAATATTGTGTCCCATATACCACCATTGGAGGATTGATGACAGTCAATTGCCAACAACTTTAAACTTTAAAATACCCAACTCTTTAACGACACAAAAAATATTTTAATCCTACATTGACATATCTCTCTTCGAATGCACTTGTAGGATTAATATTTGTGCATTATTATTTTCTCACCATGTGTTCCTGAACTCATCACTCTTTTCAATTGAATTTATACTGCCCTGATAGACATGCATCCGAATCAAGATGATCTCCCATTCTAAATTATTTTCTTCGCAGTCAAAATTAGAGTCGCACTACGATCCTCTATTTCTTGGAGTGAGGATAAATAATTTTTTTTCATCATCATTTGCAACATCTATCGGGCGTTCGGTGCGATGTTTCTATGAGAAACATCATGCTGATTTTATGTGTTGTTGTTCTTGGCTCTTGTAGATATTTGACATCTACTTTTTTTAAGCTCCTCCCATGTTTTATTTGGCTTCCGGTTGGAAATTTCTCATTTCCCTTCTAGACCAGACTGGTCCTCGGGAAAGAGGATACTTTCTTCCAACATGTAGCAAAAATAAAACTTTGTTTCTGATTTACATTTTAACATGGAGCTGTTTCAGTAGAAGATTTTTTTTTTTCCATGAACATTGTGAGTAGTGTTCATTGTGCTGTTGGTGGCAATGATGAAGGTGGGGTCCCCCAATGCCTATATCTGAGCTAGTATTATGAAAATATTCTTATTTGTTAACTATTATGATATGTTGTAGCATGAGGAGAGTATTTTACTTCATGGCCTCACAACCAAACTCTTTCAACATTATGATAAAATGTGCAGGTCGAAAATGACTACCTGCGGCTAGCACCTTGAAGAAAACAGGGTGTAGCAACCTTTTAAAAACACATGCTAGTTTCTGATTCACCAGGTCGCCTTAAGCGTAAGTGAAGAGCATACTCCATAACAACATGTTATTTTAAATTTAGCTCTGTCATTTTACCTACATCATTAAAAGAAATTGACAATGTGTTGCAAAGCGTTAAGCCTATAAAAAAATTTCATTGCTAAAACCAAGTTTTTTTTTTTTCAAGCGAAAAACCCCTTGTGGGGTCGCCTTGGTCTGAGAGACCACGAATAGGGGGTTCTACACCGTCAAAGTCACCCAGGAGTTGCACCCAACCCTGCTCGCACCAACATTATCAATTGGATTTTAGGTACCCAATTCAGCTTTTTGGTAGGGTGGAGATTCGAACCTGGGACCTCCCTTGAAGGATTGCCCTCTCCTTTCCAACTCATCTACAACACCTGGGTGCTAAAACCAAGCTTTTAGAGGTATAATTTTCCAATAGTTTCTATATAAAAACACATCTCTAAAAAATTTCAATTATATCTGGGTTGTGTTATTTCTTTGATTTTTTGAAACCATTTAGAACCTGATGGAAATCCTTCATCGCCTCATTTTCTAAACTTTTCAACAATAGATTTTATTTCTACTTCTACACTTAATATGGTACATCAGGTTCATTCTCGAATTTACTTGAGAAGTTGGTAAATTTAACTATTGCCTATGAGAATTGGCTCTGACTGTGCTGGCAACTATTATTATTTTTTTGGCCTTATAAAAAGGCCCTCGCTAGACTCACACTTCTTAGGAAAAATATCTATAAGTATTTTAAAGTGGGATTCTTATCTAACCTGTAAATTAGAACACTACATTTTTGACACTCCCTGGCAACGACGCCAAAATGGTGAGCAGAAATCATGTCTTGAAAAATAATCATTTCTCTTCCATAAATATTCAATCTGGTAAGTACGTAAACTTACGAGTATCACGCACAGTATATGCCTGCAATGTTGGGGAATGAATCCATTTGTACCTTATTTAGTTTGGTGGGGGATGTTCGTGCATTTGAAAGTCAACCAAACCAAATAAACTAAGTGTGGAAAATTAAATAAATAAATTACAACTAAAATTAAAGTGTCAAAAGTAAATGTATGGGAAATTAAATGTGCAGAAAAACAAACACACAACTGAATTAAATTAAAGTGATAAATAAAGCAATAAACTAATCTACATAAAATAAATGCATAAATAAAATAGGGGAGGACTACTACAGGGAGTGGGCCCAAGCTCTTGCAAATAGTCCGCCCGACTAGCTACATAGAGCTTGCTCGAATAAGAGGAGTTACACTCTTAATAAATTAAACAAATAATAAAATGAAGAATAATTTTTGTGTATGATTAATCATTGATCTCTGTTCATCTGGCCTGCGACTTTATATAAAATGCAGCCATGTTACAATAACAAATTAATCTAATTTAATCACATGACGTGATTAGTTACAATTGGTTCTACACAAATTTTATTTCCCTATTTTAAAGCATGTCTGTTCACACAAGGATAAATATATAAAAATCCTTAGGTGTACGTAACAAACAAATCCTAAATTAATGCATCCTAAAAATAATGCCTTAAGAGCTTTACAAGGTCAACCGACCAATCGGTTGATAATAATAACAAATACTTTATTCTATTTAATAAATGCATGATTAAAATAGTTCTCCTTTGTCTTCACATGCAACCTCCTCCTTAGCCCCCTGGTAAATCCTGTCAATGTTGACTTGGTCATATGGCATCTTCAATGCAGGTGTCTCCAACGTAGGGGGAGTAAGGCACCAATAAGGTGCCTACTTGAGTAAGGCACTGACTTGGCTCCTACTTGAGTAAGGGTCTTGCATGGCACCTACTTGAGTAAGGTGCTAGAGTAAGATGCCTCTCCATGTATAGGAGTAAAGCACCAGAGTAAGGCGCCTACTCCATATACCTTAGATGTAGTTAAGCAGAAGCATGCCAGGTCCATTTGGGAGATAGACTAGGAAAACACTAGATTAGTACCAAAACCTGCATTCATACACAATTTCCACTAAAAACACCCGTTAAGCATAATACTAGATTTTCTATCAATTATATGCATAAGTTAAATAAAAATATATCTCACATGTTAATTAACCAGTAATAATTCCGCTTAACAGTGTATATAAAATGAGCATTTCTAGTGCTCATCATCCAACATGGTGAGATGTTTCACTTTCTTGGAATCCATTTTACCTTTTAAGCTTCATTTGTTGACCTCTGAAAGTATGTTATGAATAGGGTAGAAAAGAAATGTCAGAAGTGGCTTTCCAAGCCACTTTCTTTAGTAGGAAAATTTTATGTTTACTCCAAGATACTTGCTACCATGCATATCTATTATTATTCTGGGTGCCCCCAAAAGCTTCCTATCACAGATTGAAGAAGCTTCTATGATATTTCCTATGGTCCTCTTCACCAAAAATTAACATTTCCATAGAGTTACATGGTATTACTAATGTTTTCCATGAGAGTCGAGGGTTAGGGCTCCTTGTTACCTTTCACCAAGTCACTATCTTGTGTGCTAGGTGGGTCATTCATGTTATGCATGACAATGAAGCCTATAAACACTTACTTCAACACTACATAGCATTTTATGTCATCCATGGGTGAAAATCTTGGAGGGAGCTTGGTTTGTAATCCATTCTAGTGATGAAGGTTTCAATTCAAATTTAGGGCACTTTTGTTACTAAGAGTATTTGGAAAGCTTGGGAAGATCTCCGACCCTAGTTGCTTTGGAATAGAAATGATTTCAGCACTAAACTCTCTATCAATCAACAATCATTGTGGTGGTCCCCCATTCTCACCTATCAAGAGAAATCACTAATAAAAATTCCATATGTCCACACCCTTTGATTTTCCATACGGGCATCCAAGTCATCTCTAACCTCTTTTCCAAGTGAACTAGGAATTGTCTTCCATGAACAAAAATTAAAACATAGTTTTGCCTCTTTGATGCTAAAAAAGAAATATTTTAGGCAATTCAAGCCACATAACTACTTGAAATGCTTCATAAAATTAGGGTTTGAACCCTACTTCCTTGGTGGAAGGACTGGAAATGGTATCCTGACACTCCTTTTAGGAGCTATAAGCCAAGCAAGGGGTACCTTTGGCTCTCACATTTTCCCATGGTCCCTAAATTAAATGAACAATGGAGAATCTAGGCAACTAGTAGATATTGGAAGAGCACATTTCACACTCTCTAGAATATTGTTTTAGAGCCTAAAGTGGCTCACTTTCTTTGTTGTCTCATTTTTCAAGGATTTCTTGTAGGAGAACGCATCTATCATTTAGGGTTGCACATTCCTAAATGTCATTTTCATCATTGTAAGGAATCCATTAAATATTTATTTTGGTATTTCCCTAAGATCCAAGTGGCCTAGAAATAAATTCATGATTTTTTAAATCTTTTAGGCCACAATCCTTTTTCTAGACTATGGTTCTTCTTGGGTATGCAACCCAAATACCAATATACATAGAGTAGATTTAGCATATTTTTAGAGTTGAGATTCTATTTAACATATGGAAAATTTGTAATAGAATTTTGTTTTGCTCAGCACGCATCTCTAGAGTTTTCCATGTATTCAAAAGCTATAATATGCTCCAATATTTTACTTTAGATTCAACTGCAAGCAAACAAGGTTACCCTTAAGTTTTAGCATCTGTTCGACCACTAGGCGGATGCTCCTTACATTATGGCTTAGGTTTTATGCTCCCCACCTCGTCAATTTTTTTATAAATAGATTTGAGACCACATGAGGTCCCACAAAAGGACTATGACTACTTGGAGCCCTTTCCTGCAAGACTGATGTGCTAGGGGAGGATTCCTCTCTATGTCACAATATTACGATTGGGGATCATGACTCGACTAGGCTAGCACTTTGCCTTAGACCATAGGCAACACTCCAAAGTTGCAGGGTGATGGTCGGTGGGATCTAGTTCCCACAGATCCTAATCCTTCCATTGGTTGAGGAAATCCTTCTAGATAAGGACCCTCCTCCCTTTGCTGGTGCTACTCCTATGGTGACTTGAGTACTAGTGGACCTTCTGCCCTTTCTTTTTTGTTGATATGTTAATTATTTTATAGTTATTCTATGCCTTTTTGGCATTCGGTTTATGTTATGCATAGGTTTTTGGGGTGTGCTTCCATACCATCCATTTTTTGTGAATTGTGTAATCATATTTTTTTAATAATATCAAGTCACTTTCAATAATTTTTTTATAATTATTAATTTAAGGATAGTTATAATTTAAAAAATCCACAAAGCATACATAAATTTGAAAAAAGAAGTTAGGGACTCACCCTAATATTTTCCTTTAAATTATTAAAAATGTTAGTGCATGTAACGCCTTATTAGCTTTTCAATCTCATGTGACACAACCCATATATTTATATTATTAAGAAGAAGATATATCTAATGCAAAAACATTTATTGTAAGAGATGACCTTATGAGATTTGTGTTTCATTGAATTAATAGTAATTATTTATTCAAATGATTGTTTTAAATTATGGTATGATATGTTAACATATTCCTTCTATATTAACATTTTAAAAAAATGAATGGTATGATATATTGGAATTTATCTTTTCTTTGGCATTAACATTATTTAAGATTTATGCTTCATAGGTTTTCATAGATTATAATTATTGTTAAATTATAAATATTTAGAATGATCATAAAAGTTAATGACCATTGATTTTTTAAAATTATTAAAAGAATTGATTAAAATTTAATGATGATTTCATTGATATCAAGTAACTGCTTTGGTCTTTAGTACTTTGTTTTTTAGAAGTGTAGTTATTTCAAATAATTATAGACATATCATAATATTTTCATTCATGTTGGAAAAACATTGGTTAGTTTTCTATGGTATAAATAATTGCATCCATTTAATTGTCAACCCAGGATAGCTTGTAAACTTGTGAGTAACCCTACAAAGTATATGTCTGTAATCTCCTTTTCATTAGATGAGTCCTGTAGATTCTATGGTTTGGGTGGTGTTGTTGTTTCGTTAGAGTTATCGTTTATCTTATAAACCACTAATCTAATTTACATTATCAAAAACATGACTGAAATGCATTACTGAAATCAAAACTACACACTTGCTGGAATTTTACAGAAAATGAGGGAAATTGCAAAATTAAATTAAGCTACATAAAACATAGAAAAAATTAAAAAACTAATTAAAATGGCATAAACTATGTAAAATAAGGGAGGAATACTATTGAGAGTGGGCCCAATTTTCCAATAGATTCCACCCACATTAAGTCATACATCGGATGCTAGTTGAGTTTGATTAAAAGACTCAAATGTATTGTATTGAAATTTGCAGCAGAAAAATACAAAGAAAATCCAAGATCTATTTTTTAGGGGTGGCCTGCATATTTATAAGATATGCGGCCATGCCCTATTACATTAAAAAAGCAAATCAATTTTTGAATTTTCTATTACAATAATACAAATGAATAAAGGAGATAAAACAAAACATTAAACTCAGAATATATTTAGTGTATTATGTATTAGAACAGAATACGTCTGATATTTTGCTTTACCCGATTACATTGATTTTTTATGTGATTGCTAAAAAATAGATGACATATGGTCATTGACATTGTCCTTGGTCCACATCCATCGCTGAAATCATATCCGCATCCATCGCTGAAATCGTCGTTCTGTTCTACCAACAATAGAGTATCGCATTGTATTTCTATGTTAATAGGAATCAGACGTCATATTTGTAAAAGATGAGAATTAGACATCTAACAAGAATCAAGCACCTAAACAGGAATTGGATTCCAGATAGTCAAGCACCAAATATAAATCAGAAACCAGACAATCAAGCACAAAAATAGTAATCGGGTGCCCGATAGTCAAGCGCTAAATCAGAATTGAATGCTTAAAAGGGAATCGAGTGCCTGACTTAGCGCATTACACTGTTTTGTTGCATATATTTTTAGCTTCAATTTTTTATCATAAGTATAAAGTGCCAAGTCCAAGTGGGACCTCGACGTAAACATGCCAAAATATCATAAAATCCACTACATTTACACATAATCCACTCAAAAACATACATAATCTAATGTTAAATACATATAAAATTTGCATAAAACATATATTTCTATTAAAATAAATGTCGCAATATATATGGAAAGTTTATACAAAAATGAGCATTTTCAAGGATCATAATTCCACATGCTTAAGGGTTGGCACGTCCCTGTGCCACTTTGAACTGGTAATTACCAATCTCACTAACACCCTTCCAATAGGCCCTAACTTTTTCCTTCCTCTTATTTTCAATGGCTTTGGCCTTTGCCTTATCTCTAGGCTTTCACCCTTTCAATGTTTTGGAAGTGGCTACCTCATGTTGCTACCTTTTCAAGCGCTTGCTGCATCGAGTTGGCTGACTGGGTCCTGCTCCTGCACCTATTCCTGATTTTTTTTTTCACAGTGGTTTTCTGATGTATAATTTCAAAACCAGTTGCATCTGTGAATGCAAGTGGTTTATTACTGTAATTAGAAAAATTATAGTTATCCATGCAAGATTTTATAAGAGCGTGTGCCAAATTTTACATAGATGATGACTATGAGTATTTTCCCCAATCAGAGTAGTGACATGTGGAAAAATGCCAAGTGGAGAGAAATGGGTGGCTAGTAATTCAATGGGGATTGTACTGATAAACATACACCTATGAAAATGATATATATAAAATAGAAAATTAAGCACATACTCGTATTATGTTTCGTGCATGTATAATGTGCAAACGCTCGTGGTGCACTGGCATTGGCTACTTTATGATGACTAGGTGTTTCAAAACAAATAATGATAGGCATACTTCCCATGCGACAAATTTTCCTCCATAGTAATGGTTCTTGATTACTATAATTTGATACATTTGAGAATTCTTGCACATTTTTAAGAAAATATTAGAAAAACAAGTCTTCATAGGACGACAAACATTCCCTCCTCAAAAGTTGTTTGACTTCATGCACATGAATGAAATACTAACATTGCACAGGCCACTTCTCGATGTTGAAGATTATTCGTACGAGGCAAAAATACCTGTAAAAAGAAAAAGCAAGTGTCATTTATATGAGAATTGGGTGCCTTATTTTAACTCACGGATTGTAGGTGCTTACTAAAATAGGAAGCGGATGCCTTTTGCTTGCAATAGGACACTAGACTTAAAACAAACTTTATACAATTGTTTTTTACATCCAAGAAACTCAGGTGTCTTCTTCTCAAAAAATGAAATTTGGGTACCATTTTATTAGAAAAATAGGAATCAGACATCGGTCTACCGTAAAATGGGACT
Source organism: Wollemia nobilis (assembly GCA_028583015.1). NCBI lineage: Eukaryota > Viridiplantae > Streptophyta > Pinopsida > Araucariales > Araucariaceae > Wollemia > Wollemia nobilis. The sequence goes on along the minus strand of JAQPPZ010015863.1, from coordinate 4,313,570 downwards.
TAGGCATATTTTCCTTGATATATTGGGAGTCAGGTGCCTTCTATCATACAAACGAGAATCGGGTGCTTTCCACTTTAGAAAATGAAAAGCGAAAAACCCTCCTTTTTTTCAATGTTTGATGATGCGTCCACTAGTGTACGCTTACAATTTATTAGGCCTTCAGTGTCCTAGTTTGAATAACAAGGACAAAATCAGCATATGCTACCCGAACCATCATTCAGGTATTTTTCTTAATGAAGACAAAAAAAACACCCAAACACTTGTTCAAATATGGTTTCCCCCTCCAAGTGGGGATAAGCTGCTTCTACTGGAATTTAAACTCCTAAAAATTTAGGATTGTGTAGGTTCATGTACCATATGCTTGTTAGGCCTAGGTTTCCTAGGTTGCCTAACAGTTGCACTCAGGGCATCATTCTTGCAAAAAAGAAATACAACTAAAGAAAGAAAAATTGTATAAATTTTAAAAACAAAAATTATTTTTGGACCATGTGGATAATTTTCACATATTAATGACTCATTTTAAAACTAGAATCAACTAGGGTCTCTCCTATACCTAATTTGGACTTCATCATATAAGTCTCAAATACATGATATGGATACAGTTGGTGACATTGACTATTAATGTAATGTTGTTACCATCAATTGTTCTGATCCTAACAAAACCATTGTTGATGATTTCAATCACTTCATATGGCCCCATCCAACTATGCATAATTTTACCTTTTATTTCCTATAATCGGGAGTCATACAATAATGCCCACTCTCCCACTTTTAATTGCTTTGGCCTGGTGTGACGATCATGCCACTTGGCCCTCTATTTTTGGATGATATTTGTCTTATGCAGAGCATCTCTTCAATATTCATCCATCTAGTTAAGCTACTAAATATGCTCATTTTGTGCCTCATATAGATTTAAATTTAAATCTACTATAGTTCTAAGAGTTTTAATCTCAAATTCTATGGGCATCATAGCATTCTTCCCATATACTAGTTGGAATGGTGTAAAACCAGTAGTAGTTTTCTAGGTGGTTTTGTAAGCCCACACTACTTTTGGTAATCTTGTGGCCCAATCCTTCCTATGTTGCTATACCATCTTTGTGAGAATATTCTCCAATTCATGGTTGGTTACCTCTACTTGCCCATTTTTATGTAAATGGTAAGGAGTGGTTTTGTTATACATGATTTTATATTGCTGCATGAGTTCCTAAATAAAATTTGAAGTAAATTGATGCCCTTAATCAATTGTGATCTGAAAATAAATGAATACAGTAAATCTACTATAGTCTTCTCTTTAGAATCACACAATACATGCACTTCAACCCACTTGGTCACATAGTTAGTGTAAACTGATATACATCTTACCTTCTAACTGTGGATTAATGGGTCCTACAAAGTCCATCCCTCATTTATCAAATGACTCTATATGTACATGTGGTTGGAGTGGTATTTCATATCTAATAGTAGGTCTTCCCATCCTTTGATATTGGTCACATTGACTCATGTGATTGGTTGCATATTTGAATAATGAAGGCTGGTAACCAACTTGTAATACTTTGAATGCAATCACTTTTCCTACAAAATGGCCACCACAAGGTTCATTATGGTAAGATTTCAATATTTCTATGATATCATTATTAGTAACATATCTTCTTATGATCTGGTCAAGACATGTTTTAAATAGGCACCCATCAATACATGAGAAGTCTACACTTTTCTCAATTAAATTCTGTTTATCATGTGGTGAAAGTTTAGGGGATACTTTACCAGTGGCTAAATAATTAGCCATATCTGCATACCATGGTATCTTTTCATGTAGAGCAAACAAATGCTCATCTAGAAATTGGTCATCTGTAGCTGCATGAAATGGAGGTATCAATCTAAACAGAAAATCAGTTACCACATTGTTATTTCTTGGTTTATCTACAATTATCACATCAAACTCCTACAAAAGTAATAGCCATATAATAATCCTACCACTAATTCTAGATTTTTTTGTTTGGTATCTAATAGCTGAATGATCAGTGTGCACAAAAACTTGATATCCTATAATATAATATCAAAGTTTGTTAAGAGCATGTATAACAACAAGAAATTCTTTTTTTGTGATAGTATAATTGAATTTAGCACCTATAAGATGTTTACTAACATAGTAGATGGCATAGAAAATATCACCATCCTTTTTTCCTAGTACTAATCCTATTGCATTATTGGATGCATCAACATATATGTGAAAAGGTATGGTCCAATTTAGACCTCTTAGCACTAGAGCAGTAATCAGTTTTTCCCTCAAATTGTTAAATGCTTATTCACATTGTCCAAACAAACTCTATATCCTTTGATAACAATGTGCTTAGGGGTTTAGCAATTTTGCTAAAGTCTACTATAAACCTCCTATAGTAACCAACTAATCCAAGGAAACTATGAATATCCTTCTAAGTTTTGGGTGTAGGTAGGTTTTGGATAACTTATATCTTCTTCCTATCTACCTTGACGCCATTTTCAGAGATATGATGTCCTAAAACTATCCCCTCCTGCATTAACATATAACATTTATCATTAATTAGGGACAGATTGGTTTCCTCACACCGCTGAAGTGTTTTCTCCAAATTTTCTATGGCTTCTTCAAAGGTTTCACCATAAACAGTGAAATCATCCATGTATACCTCCATATTTTCTCCAATAATATCAAAGAAGATGCTCAAAACTACCCTCTAAAATGTGGTAGGTGCATTACACAGACTAATGAGACCTGAAAATACCTCATTTTTACACTATGTTTGACATATAAAACTGTCATATTATTAAGTTAAATTCCAAATAGTTGATTAGAATATATATTTGTTAAGTGTTTGCATGATTTTATGTTAGGATCATTATATCTCTATTTTTGACTATTTTCAGCATTTTGTGACTGCTTTTGCTTGATTAAGTAGCAAATAAAAATATGCATTTCAAATAGCCAAATGTGGTATGCTGATATCCATTAACTTCATAATATTTTATGAATGTTTTCTTACCCTTCAACTTGTTTTAAGTCCACATTGAAGCCAAATTATTAGGACTATCATAAATCTAAAAATCTGAAAAAACAACCATATAAAAATTAGCAAGCTGTCACTTTATAGGAACACCTTGAATTTGTCAAGAAAAGCATGAGGATATGGATGGAATGAGTTCAGAAGGAATACATAAGACATATGACCTATTTAGAATCATTCACACATAGTCTAAATAGGCAGCAACAGGGTATAATAGAGCAGGGACAATTGTGCAGCACTGTCGCACTATTTCAGCATGGTTACTTGGTGAATGAAGTGTATAAATTCAGTAGCAACTTGATGTACTCTTTCATGTTGATATTTGAATAATTTTTTGCATGTTCTAATTTGTTTGAATTTACAAGAAATGGCAATATTTTACAACTGTGCAGCAGATTTGGAAAATGCAGTAATTTACCATGTAAATTCTAGCAAGCTACCAATGAATGGCAAGGCATCGAATTCACACATGGAGAGGAATGAAGGCTATTGCAATATGATCCTGAGGGCTAATCCACTTGAGAAATGCAGCTAAAATAACTTGAAGAGCACAGAGTTGGTCATTTTGAAGATCTTTGGATTGAACAAGTATATTCGGATTGAGAAATATGGTCTCTTTGGATTGAGAAATACAGTCTCTTCGGTTTGAGCCACTTAGCTTCGGATTGAGAACAAAAAGTGTTTTTTGACTATTTTTTTATGGTGGAAAAATGCAAATAAGGTTGAGAAGGGTAAGGGAAAATATCCCCCAGCTGTCTTTGTCGTCATTGCCATCCAAAGCCACCATTCATGGAAAAAGATCAATTGATCCTCTTCTAGGATAAACCCAAAAATAACTATAGCATAATAGGAAGTTGTTTGCAAGATATAAATATCATATTATAAAGTAGAGAAAGATGTGTGAGATATTTCTAGACTCCTCCCATGTACTCCCACCACTGAAGATTCTTTCTAAGGGCCAATGACTACTACTGCAACACAAACTGTCCAGATTTACATTTATTTTAGATCCAGAATTATTGATAAATCACTGTAAAGTAGCACATAGGCTGATTTGAGCATGGCATATATTTTAAATGTTTTTATAAATAACACAGATCCATCCTTGGTTGAGACAGTTAGGAATTAGAATAGAGGAGAGTTTTCAATAGCAGCAATTAGGACTGTATAGTAATTTTCTATAATATTTTTCAGCATGTTTTGTCATCAATAAAAGTGCAGTTATTTTATCATTTTCTATTCTGAATGTTAATTAGTTAAGGAGTTATTTTCACCTCCTTCTAGATCAGGAAGTATGGGCCAATTTTTAGATCTAGAAGGAGGATTTTTATGACAGGTTTTAATCTGTAATTTTGTTGCGACAGAATTAACAAATTACTTGTCAAGTTTACTTTTATTGTTTTAAGTTTGTATAATGTTCTTTATGTTTTATATTATGTCTGTGTACAAAATTTGTGTGTGTGTGTTAGCTGACAAATTATATTAAGCATTTTTCCTTTGTTTTCCATGTTTTCCCTGCTTTTCTATTTTAGCAACTTTTCATTTTCAGCATATTTTATTTTGTTGTCAATTCCTGTAGCAGAAGCTTGACGACCTTTTGTGGTAGGACATTGACAGGTGTTTTTAGCATAAGTTTCATTTAAAAGCATTATTTCAATTATGCAAGAGTAAATAGGTTTGAATTCTGCAAATGTAACTTAGGATTTCATTTTAGCAACATTTAAATTTAGCAATTTAAATTTTGTTATTTTAATTCTGCAAAAGTAGATTAGACTTTCAATTTAACAATTCAAATTCTTGAAATTGTAGTTAGATTTCAATTTTTGCAACTTAGAATTAGTTTTTAGTTCCTGCAAATTTCCATTCTACAGATTAGGTTTAGTGTGACACCAAAAGGCTAAATGAAATCTGTCTCACCCAATAAATGTTTGAAATCTGAATGCTTAAATTGTACTCTACCCTAGCCTTCTATCGTAGACAGCCTTGGACACCACCCTAGATTGATAAGATTTGAGATTTAATGATGTTCTTAATGAAAACACATCATAGACCAAAGGACAAAACTAGGCAAGAAAAGGTTTCCCATGGGTAAGTGAATGTGGTATTGTCTTGATCCTCTTACCCTATCTAAATCTAGTTATATCCACTGAACCCATTCAGGAAAGAAAAGTACTTCGTACCTGATAAGTTATCAAGGACCTGATCTATGAATCGTAAGAAGAATTTGTCTTTCTTGATTGCTTTATTCAACATCCTATAATCAAAATAGATATACCTCTTACCATTTTTTTGGGCACCATCACCAAAAATGATACCCACTCACTATGTAAAATTGGGTAAATGAACCCAACTATAAGGAGTTTCTACAATTTAGCTTTGATAATCTCCTTCATAGTTGAATTTATTCTTCTCTGTGGTTGTCTTACCTATTTAACTTGATCTTCTAGATATATTCAATGAGTACAGGTTTTAGGAGCTATTCCTCTCATCTTTGAATACTCCCATGATGTTTGTTTAAGGGTTTTTAATAAAACCATGGTGACAAGATTAAAGGTTTTTCTTAGAACCATCTGGACTCATTAAGGGTTTTTATTAAAACCATCTTGGCTTAATGAAAAGGTTTTGCACCTTGAAAAAACCTTAAAAGTCCATTTTGATTATTAATAAATAAATTAACTCAAACCTTTGAAAAGGTTTTAAGTTAAGTTTATTATTAATAAAATAATAATTATTAATTTAATAATTATTATTGAAAGGGTTTCTAAACCCTTAGCAGCGCTCATGTAAAAGACTTACCTCGCCGACGTCAATTTGCATGGGATGAAAGACTATTAAAGGGCATTATTTCCTAAGGTTTTAAACACCTCCGATTTGCATGATTACCTTTGAATTTGTATTGCTCTGTGACCTTCGATTTCATATTGCTCTGTGACCTTCAATTTTGGATTGCTCTGTGATTTTTAAGTTTTGTATTGCTCTATGTTTAAGTTATGATTTCGTATGCCTGTGAGGAAGACAAATTTGTTTGTATTTAATTTCTACGAGCAAAGAGAAGGTAAAACAATGAGTGGCGCTTGAGATTTTCGTTGGGCACTTGTGATCCAATGGTGGAGGCAATGGAACAAAGGTGCTCTCTAGGTAGAGGTGTCGAGATATATTCACATTAAGATTATCCTTGCTTGATTGAAAAGATAGCATACGAATTAATTAATGTAGAGCTCGTAAAATGGATGTAAAAATTTTAAGTTTGAATTTCCAGCAAAAGAAACAAAAAGGACATCATGGAATAGTTGGAATCCAACTAGACACCTTGGCCTAGTTGCAAGAGGGTTGCGGCTTACATTTTGTGTGCAAGGAGGCCAATGATTGAGTCTCGGTGGAATCGCTTGGCAAGTGTGTTGAAATCACCAATCGTGAGGAAAAATAACATAACATGGTTCCTAAGATTCAGGATGTGTGCTAAATTTTATGTTGGTATTGTTAAAGCTATTATAGGGGACAAAACCAATGGAGTAAGTTTATGTATATTACTCAATCATGCAAATGATCCAGTAGATAAATCATATGTAATAAATTGATTGAACACACAATGTACATGTGATCCTAAGGGTAGGGATTCACTAGCATAAGAGAAATCCCCTGATTCTATATTCTTAAAGAAATCAGGTAACTATGCAAGAATGCAATCATGAAAATTATAATTATGCAAAAGCAATATCAATTATAAAAATGAAATGATGTATATGATATAGTTGAGAAGAATGTTTACTTGTGAGATGGATATAAGCAAGTATTAGCTTATGTTTTTCAAGGAATAAAGATGATGAGATATATTCCTTGTTAATGATTTGACATTGCGTTCTTACATATGAAAGTAATTAATAAAGGAATGACTCTTAGTATCCTTTCCTTGAAAATTATAAGTGAGGGAGGAATATGTATCACAAGCAAACAATGCAAAAACAATGTCTTCTAGCACACGATTCATGATATAGAGGTAATAGTTGCATTCCAAAAGAGAAAGAAAAATTATATACAAGGTAAGCCAAAGTCCCAAGGGTGGGGAACCACTAGCATCAGTGACCTAATGCAAGTGCAATGCATATGAGCTAAATTTACTATTTATCATCATCACATCATTGCAAAATCCCCTAATTCTGAATGCATTAGGCATGCAAGCATACATGAAAATTATGCAATCATGCAAACTATACAAGCAATTCATGATGTAGGTGAGATTATCAATGATTAGTAAGATTTGGACAAGTTTTACTTGGTGCTTATAAATTACTATTGATGATATAGGGTTTTTAATGATTACACTTCATCATATTGCCCTAGTTTGGTAGGAAAAATAAGGTTGTATGATAATTTATATAAATGGTTATACTAGAGTAGGATGTCTAATCCAATTATCCAATATTGTTAGGTGTATTGAACACTTGCCATGTACTGGGTAATCCTTTCATTCACTTGCCTTAGGTATACAGGTGGATTTTATAAAATATTTTATTATGTTATCACTTAAAATTTTTGATAGACCCTTCTATCGAAGGAGGTTTGCTAGAATCATTCCTTGCTTGTTGGGTGGGTAGGTAAGCTAAACACTTGTCAATCATAAAATGATTCTAACATACCTCTTTTTTGGGTATAAGTATAAATCAACCTTATTGAGTATTTGGATATGGTGTTTGATGAGGTTTGATTTATCTCATGCCTCTCTTATTAGACCAAGCGAGATGGTCAATATCCTAAATATCCATTGATTGGCATACATGTAATGTTTTAGTACAAGGTTATAAATCATTAAATCTATAAGATTAACCATATTGATGGTCTAATAGATGAGTTTGGGTGTGCATTTTGATTACTTTTATGAGACTAATGAAAAGAAGATTATTTGTAATCTTGATTTATGATGCTTACAATGATGAAGAGATTGAAGTATTGATGACATTGAAATTCCTAATGGATCCCTACATAGAGGAAAAACATTTGATAGGATTATCCAATGTTGATGGATGCCTAGGGATTTTTAAACACTTGTAAATCATTGAATTATTTTGTCACTTGATTTTCCTAGGTATAGATATGAATCAATTATATATAAAAACATTTTTATAAAAGATGTTAAATGATAGAAGAGATAAAACAAAAAATTCAAGGAGGAACTTGCTAGCTCAAACTGTCCTTTTCATATGCCATGTATAAATTTTCTTTGTAGTATTAAACTCATTGTAGAGTTCTAGCAAGTTTTAGAAAAAATATGATGTAAATGATATAGTAGATACATTGAAGAAGTAATGATATATGCACTTGAAAAAGAGTTTTTAAAGAGATTCGCTACCTCAATTTCCTAGCTAAAATGCAATATATCCTAACTATGATCATCATAGGTCATGAACAATCCCTTGACTATGTATGCAAGAAGAAAATAAACACAAGCAAGTGAATTATCATTCTATTATGCCACAATAAGTTGATGGTAATAGGCACATAATCAAGCAAGTAATGCAAATCTAGGAACACAACCCTCTAGACATTTTGGAATCTAGAAAGAGAAGCTAAGATATTGATGTATAGTTATGCTATGGCTAGTGACTATTTTTAAGAACTATACCATCAAGATCTTAACTCCCTTCCAGATTTCAAAATACCAAAAGGTCATTGAGGAGGTCCACTAACTTAGTGACCAACTATGAGTGCAATGCAAGTGACTCTATTTTCTAGCTAGATTCATCATCACCTCACCATGCACTTTCTCATGATGTTGTGGGATGAACAAGAAAACTCAAACAACCATGCAATTAGGCACGTGAGATCAAGAAAAAGTGTTATAGGAAATTGTACATATAATCAACCATTAGGCACATGAGCAAGAAAAACATGTCAATTCAAGCATAATATCTATTTAGATGCATTATATTTATAGACTCTTTATGTTATTTATTATCTAATGTGGTCAAGTGATATGTACCTAACTCATATTTACCTATCAATATGAATGGACCTAGACAATTAGGATTGAATTTACCTCTTAGGTCCTCTTTATCAGTAGTTTTCTTCTAGTTTTCTTTAAGAACTAAGTCACCTATTTCAAAGTAATGAGGTCACACTCTCTTTACATAGGCTTTCTTGAGTTGTTGGTGATATACCCATAGGTGATCTAAGGTATGAATCCACTTTTCATCAAGTAGGTCCAATTGGCTAAGGTGAGTATGGTGATACCCATCTCCAACAAGAGCATCCTTCAAAAAGATTCAAAGGGATGGAACTTCTAATTTGCAAGGGAATATGGCCTTAATTCCATGGACTAAGTCATAGGGTATAACATCAATTTGAGTCCTAACACTAGTATGATACACATATAAGGCAAGATATAGTTACAAAATCCAATCCTTACTTGTTTTGTTAATGAGATTCTTTAACATTTTTATTTAAAGTTTTATTGGAGGTATTTACCTGGCCATTATCTTGTGGTTAATATGGTGTTGACAATTTATATTGAATTTTAAACTTTGTACAAAGATTGAAAATATTCTTGTTTTTAAAGAAGGTGCCATAATATAAGATGATCATGTTGGGGATACAATATCATAAGAGGATCTAGTTCAAGATAAAATTTAAAACCTGAACTCTAGTACAAGAAGATAAAGGTATAGCCTCTACCCACTTTTTGAAGTATTTAGTTGTAATAATGATAAAATTATGTCCATCGAATGACACAAGGTTTATCTTATTGATGATATCTGACCACCAATTGGAGAAGGGTCAATGAGACATCATGGATTGAAGCTTGTATGAAGGTGCATGGATAAGATTATCATGTTTTTGGTGCTTTTCATATTCTCACATGTAATTATAGGTATCGTTTTTTATGTATGACTAGTGAGAAGTGTATTAGAAATGGCACTTCCATTGAATAAACCACCACATACCCCATCATGAGCACCTTGAATTACTTGCTTAGCTTCATTGAAATTTAGGAACTACTCTCGATATTTTCTTAGATTCATTGAATTACTTGCTTAGCTTAAGCATTGGTTCACATGTTGGGCACTACTCCAATTATTTTATTTGATTCACTACCAAATCATCCTAGGAAAAAGGCCCTTCATGTTGTGTAAATTTGTTGCAAATCATGCCCCTAAATTTCAAAGCTTGCTTGGAAAAAATAAATATACCATCCAAAACCAATGGAATGTCTTCTTTATTCCTCGAGAACACAAATAATTCACAGAGTGCACAATTTAATTAATTGCATTTAAAATTCTCTTCTATTAGCCTGCATGCGCTCCAATAATTACCACGTCCTAAGGGTGCAATTCTTCCGCAATGTTCCTCCAAAATCGAAGGAAACAACTTTGCTCTTTTCTTCAATAAAATCATCTCATGGATACCTGCTAATCTCCTTCACTTTATTTCTCTGGAAAATTACTGTATTTTGAAAAATAAGGGTAAGCTATATTTTTAAAATTGAAATATGCTTCTCTTCTTCTCCCTTAAAGGCACTTTAAATTTTCTTGCCAATTCGATGGCGAATAGTCTCCTTATATAATTTTTTTCCTTTTCCTTCTTCGCCCTTATTTTAGAAAATTAGATTTTCTAAAAACAAAGCACCTCTCTCTTCTTATTTTTTTTTCTGAAAAGTGGTTTTTTTATTTTTATTTTTTAAATAGATTTGCCTTGATTTTTTTTTTGAAAAGGGCATCCTTGATTTTAAAAACAATTTAAAACTCGAGTGTTTGTTTTTGAAACAATGCGTTCGCACCTTAATTAAGGTGAATGATCATTATATATATATATGAAACAATATTTTATTGAAAAAAATAAGGGCACACGTACCTTTTATTAGCACCCGAAAGAGTGCCCTAAAAGTGCTTAGAACTAAAAACATGTTCGCCCCTTAATTGGGTAAATGAATACGTCGTCCTATCCCTAGGACAAACACGATTTAGAATTGGTGCTTATTTTTATTTTTTATGTACATTCACGTCCAAAAAGGTGCAAAATTTTCCATTACCAATGGGTTCACCCCAATAGGGGGCGAACGAACGTGTCGCCCCATCTTTGGGGTGAACGCGTCGTCCCCCCACTTACGGGGCGAACACAACTTGGACACACACACACACACACACACACACACACACATATATATATATATATATACCTTTTAAAATAATTAAAATACTAACAAAACATTATTTAAATATTTACAAATGGTACCTCATTAGCAACTTGTCATTATATATAGGCCTTTAAATGAAGGCCATTCACTAGGATAGGAAGATCCCAACCTTCCATGTCTCAAAGGTGATATGCATTAGCCGCGTTTACTGCACATATTTGAAAAGGGCCCTCCCAAATAGCATCAAACTTGTGATGTTTCCTTGGTTTGGCCTTTTTATTGTTCCATTTGAGAACTAAATCTCCCACTTGAAAACTATGCTCGGTTATTTTCTTCCCGAACCACCTCTGTATTTCTTTTATGTGTTTGGAAAATACTTGATAAGATTTCTTTCTGTCCTCTTCCAACTATAGCAACTGTGCAAAACTTTCACTCATGGGATCATACTCTTCATCTTCATCCCGAAACAACTACAATGTTTGGAGCACTGGAAGCTCAATATGAGTGGGAAAAATTACTTATTTTCCATGCACCAAGGCATACGGAGAGGTTTTAATGGATTTCCTGATGGAGATGCGATCTTTCCAAAGTTCTTGGTTCAACAATAAATGCCAACTTATTTTATTATTTCCCAGTGTCCTCTTTAAAATTCGCAGTAAATTTTTATTGGTGGATTCGGCTAAACCATTCCCTTGCAGGTAATAATTAGACGATGTCCTTAGATAAATACCATATTTTCTAGCAAACTCTGTGATCTTGGTCCCAATGAATGGAGTTCCATTATTAGTTACAATTGAGTCTAGGACACCGAAATGAGTAATGATTCCTTCTAGAAAAGAGATGACAATTGCTTGATCTGCTTTCTTAGTAGGAATAGCCTCTACCCATCTAGTAAAATAATCAATCACCGTTAAAATATACTTATGCTCTATGAAATAATATGGATCAATAACTCCAATGAAGTCAATACTCCACTACTAAAAAGGTGCTTCTACTTGAATTGAGCGCAAAGGCAATGCTCCCTTCCTAATTCTGCCAACATACCGCTAACAGTTATCACAGTGTGTACTTACTTTATGAGCATCAACAAAAAAAGTAGTCCAAAAATAGCCTGCTCAGATAATTTTTAAGGCCATGGGCCTTCCTACATAGTGACCACCAGATAGCCCAAAATGAAATTCCTCCAATATTTTCTCCTTTTTAGATTCCTTAACACATTTGAGGAGAACTTTGTCAATGTTCTTGTGAAACAGTTTGTTAGGCAATAAAACATATCTGAGGGCTTGCAACCTAAACTGTCATTGTTGTGAAGCATCAATGTGAGGTGGACATGTTCCGAAGGTGAGGAAGTCAACCAACTCTTCTGTCCAGTCACGATTTCTCATAGCATGGTTTGTGCAAATAATTTCACTCAAATTTCTCATGCACAATATCCAATGATTTGGATGTTGCACTTTTTGCCAACTCCTGGTAAATGGATCTCTAATGAACTAGCTTCATTGGTCAGATTTCCATGTTATATTCTTGGATTTTTGAAACCCATCCTGCTCTCTTGTTGCAAATTTCTCCTTGGAGAATGAAATTTTGGACATCAGAATGTATAACGTACACAATTGTTTTACTCTGAGAAACAAAGTGTCGGAATTTCTTCAATGACTTCATCATTGCATATACTTGTTTCTCAATAAAAATGTACTTCACTTAATGTGGCATGATAACCTAGCTTAAAAAATAAATTGGTTTCTCATCTCCATCCTCTTGCTTTTGTGTCAGAACTACAACATAACTCTCTTATTCACCCACTGCATAGAGAATAAATTTTTTTGAGTAATAAGGATTAACCAATATTGGAGCTTGAGTGATCCTCCCATTGATCTATCTGAAATCCTATTTTCTCACCACAATGCACTTGAACTCAACATCCTTTTTTAAAATCTCAGTTGTGGGCTTCACCACCTGATCGAAGTCAACAATAAAATTTCGAATGAAATTAATCTGACCGAAGAAAGATTGCAAATCCCTTTTGTTAGCCGATAATGGTAGCTTTAGGTTGGATATGATAGAATAAATTTCCCACCGTACTAAAAGTTTAGAAGGCATCTAGTTCATGCACACTTTTAGAGAAGGGAATAAGCTGACCTGTTGGCCAACAAGGATGTCACGCAGGTTGCTCTTCAAGTTTGGACGAAATATTTTCCCAACATTTTGATTATTCCAAATGAAACCAACAATAGATGATGAGATGGAATTATTTTTTGCTCATTGGCTTTTATTTTTTTGGTGTAATCCTTTCATGATTTTGATTCTTGAAAGCTTATACCACTTTTTTTGAGGAGTATTTTTCATTGTTCTTGGTGGACCCCTTTGCCTCATCAATAGTCTTATTTTTTATCCACGGTTTGGTTGTTTATGGATCTAATGAAGTGGTAATCATTGGAGATGTTACTCCTCATATTATATTTGGTGCATTTTTTTGGTTAATTTTCTTTCTTTCCAAGTGCCTAAGGATCACATTTTTTTGTCTTTGCTTATTTTAAAAATTTGTAGTGTGCCGCTATGGTGGTCCTTGGATTCTAATTTGATTTTTTTCATTTGGCTAGGGACTATATGCATCTGTGTATTATTTTGCACCCTTTGACATCCTCATGGTCAGATGATGACTGATTAATATATTGAATCCATATATTGCTAATTTTATTTCCTTTCCCTAAGCCACTCCTCGTGATGACTCAGTTGATAATTATAGATTTTCAACTAATCACATGCATGTTGTTATCATCATTTTATATGGCCATAGAGGTTTTCATTACTTGAATATCTTCTGGTTTGTGCATTATTACTCTACTTATTTAAACTATCCTTGTGTTTTCTCCATAAATATGGAGAGTAGTGATATCATCAACAATGTTATACTATCCAAGATTGCTTTGGGGAATATGTTACTATAAATGGAGCCCTTAAAATTGGTAATTGATAGTGATGTTAGTAAAATTATTAACAGGGGAGGTCTTCTTGAGTGCATGCAAAGATTTTATGGTTACGATGAGTTGATTTTATTGCAAATGACACATTCTTGGGTTCATGGGCATGTGAAAGATAAGGGAATTGAGTTCAAAATCAACTTGTCCCTCATAGTTGAAGCCATGTATTTTGTTATTAAAGGTGAAATTATAAATAGGAAGAAGCATTCTTTCACCAAAGAGCTAGAGAAAATATTGGATAAAGATGAAAAGATTCAGAAGTTGCATAGTAATATTCGTAGGTACTCTATCCCTTACCCATGGGATAGAGTGGTGCTATCCATTATAAGATATTTCACTTTGAACAACAAGTTCAGTGCTCTACATAAATTCCACTTTACTTTTTTAAACCTTCATTGGGGAAAAACATTGAATGTGTTGGTTTTCTTTCTAAGATCCCCAGAGAAGACCATTGGAAAGGTGTAGTGTGGGAAATCAAACATTCCCCTCCATAAAGTTCTCAAAATTATATTTCATCATATATGAAAAAAATAAATCAAAGAAATATCCCAAATTTGGAGCTTGATTATGGCAATTCCACTACTTCAACTGAAAACCTTGATGGGTCAAATATCTGCCTAATAAAAAAAATGTGTTTGTGCACCCTAGATACGACCAACATTGAATTACCAAAGGAAATAAATGTCCCCCATATAAATCTCTAGATAATTTTGGTTCCCAAACTAATCCTAAATGGTTAAGATAAGAGTTGCAGGAAAGAATTTTTAAAAGTATAGAAAGAAATGGGAAATATGGCCACAAGCCAACTGTGTAGGATCGTAATATACTGATAGAAAGAATTCACACCAAGTAGGAAATAACATGTAATAGAAAAAATGCAACATAATTTATGTATAACTCTACATAAATAACCTTCAGATTAACATTCCAACACTCACTCCCCTATCAACAATATTTAAATTCAACTTGCAAAATTTAAATTTAAAAGAAAATAATTAATACAAGTGTGAAAAATAAATGCATAAGATAGAAGGAAACAATACACAAAATCACTTGCAAGTCCAAAAGCTCTGGATCTTCTATTACTACAGAGAACTTGAAGAATTTTCTGGCAAAATATCTATTTTTTCCAACCCTTTACAATGAAAGTTTGCTTAGTATTTATAGAGGTTTTCACCTCTTTCATTAAATACATGAAAGGACCCAATGTCCGTAGATATGAGACATGGTGAATCATTATTTCTTGGAAATATTCCTCTAGCAATCATGATCTGAAAAATAGTCTTGGATGACAAAGCATTCGGATATAAGGGAATTAAATCCTGGCCACCTCTGTTTCTTTGGAAATAAAAAATGTGCCTCATTAATTTACTCTGTATTAAATTTGCTTTGAAGAGGGAGCAAAATCACTGAGAATATGTCTTCAAAAACATCTTCCACTTTGCTACCAATATTAAATTATGGAATTTATTTAAAGCATATCTTCCATTTGAATTTACACCTTAATATTGCACAAGATGACAACAATTAATGGCAAAAACTGCATCATTTGGTTCATCACATGCTTTTCCACAATTTTATATTTGGGTGTAACTCATAAACAAACCAACCAAGCTTCAAAAATATCATTCGCCTTCCAAATGGGCGACAAATATAATCACCCTTTGTACCAGGCAAACACAATAGTTAGGATATTTTTTCCTTTGAAGCTGCTCTTGACATAAGACACCTTCACCCAAATTAATCTTCATTGAAATATATTTTGAAACGTCTTCACCTGAATTAAAAAAAAATTAATAATGTTCACCCTCAAAAGGGGTAAATGCAATCTTTACTCAAAACTGCCTTCGAAATGCTTTCACCCATAGCAAAAAGTTGCATTGTTTTCACCCATCACCAAACATTGATATGCATTCTCCTCTCGAAGGGGCGCAATATATCTTCGCCCATACACAAGAGTGAAATCAATTTAAAATTTCTCTATCACTAAAAAAATTTCATGATGTTCGCCCCTAAAAGGGGTGAATGCAACTTTCGTCACACTCCTAGGGCAAACTCATTCCTGGACCCTTCAACAAAATTTTAATGTTTTTAAAACACGTTAACTCCATTATTGGGAAAACATGAATTTCATCCCATCATTGGGGCAAACGCAAATGTGCCTTACATTACTTTGTCCATAAACTTTTAAAATATGTTTGGCCCATTAGTGGGGCGAACACGACTTTCACCCCATGCTTGGGGTGAATGCGCTTTCAAACCCTTGGGCGTATTCAATACTTAGAATTTTTTTCTCTCTCTTTACCACTCATTTTTCATTGCTTTCACCATGGGCACGTAACACTTTCACCCTACAGCTGGGGTAAAAGCAATTTATCTCTACTTTTAACGTCTTTATTGTAGGCGATGCAATTGAATTATTTCCAAGCCGTGATCATAGTTCTTCGGAACATTTATTTTTCAAACCAAATATTACATGAAAAATAAAAATAAAAATATAAAAGGGCTGCAATGATTAAAATCGAGCAGAATGCTACATCATAAATATTTATTTTACATTATAGTTGACAAATTTATTGAAACCCAATGTGGCATGGTGTAAAACTGCCAACACAAACATATACCATATATTCTAATATACATCCAACATCTATAAAAGCATCATAAAAGGACATGTTACTACATGGATTAATAAGAGGAAAAATAAAATTATTGTTAGATGATGAAAAGAGAAACAAGAACATGAGGGAACAACAAAATCTAAAATTGACGATAATTATGGTAAGCATTATAAGTGTGGTGCACATTAAATTCATAAGAACAATTATTACTCACATCTATGCCTATAAATAAGGATTTTAAAAAATATTCTTTGCTCTAACTAATTTTGAATGAATTTATGTTACGACCCAAAAACACACAAATAGTAAAATACAAAAATAGAAAAAGTGTTTTTTTACTATGGAGAGAGGTACCATAATTCTTCATGGACCCCTAACTAAACTACTATTTTTCTAAAGTTTCAATCTCATAAGTTTTCCTAAAAGCTACATCTCATGAGGTACCCTAACACAAGTCTGTTTGTGTAGGCATATCATGTGTTACTGCAAATAAGCCCATCTATACCATCATTCTTGATGAGCTAGACTTATCACCCTCCATACATCAAAGGTATACACGCATATACATACCATACAAAAATAATTATGTGTAGGTATGCTACGAGTATTACGATTTAAGCTATCTATCTTGTCTCCACAATGAGCTATCTTAACTCAGATGTAGTCTCTCGACAACTTAGTCCTTTATCTCCTTAAGGGGTATCAATTCCCTTAGGTCTTCTATTTTCACCCTAAGGGGTTATAAATTCCCTTAGGTCACCTATGTTCATCCTAAGTGGTTCTTAATTCCCTTAGGTCACCTATGAGTTCACCCTAGAACTCTACTCTTAGATTTCTATCATCAAGCAACCAAATAATAACACAACTAGATACTACAACATCAAGGAGTAATTACTAAGCATCCAAAAAATAAAGAAGGATTAACACTAAAATTTAATCAACTACATAGCTTAACCAAATACAAAAATAAAGTAAAGGTACTTCCTCTAAACCAATAAACAATTATTGCATTAGAATTTGCATGATAACTCCTTACTTTAAAGAATATTACAGTAACTTAATTGGGGATATCTCCCCATAATTCTAGTCTATTTGAGCATAAGTAAAGCAACATAAAATACAATTACCTATACTTTACTTCCATTTAACTTCTCACTTATCCTTGCTTCCCATTGATTCTTTGAGGGTAG
The DNA here is from genome assembly GCA_028583015.1 of Wollemia nobilis. Lineage (NCBI taxonomy): Eukaryota > Viridiplantae > Streptophyta > Pinopsida > Araucariales > Araucariaceae > Wollemia > Wollemia nobilis. Next base: position 4,295,612 of record JAQPPZ010015863.1, on the reverse strand, counting down.
TAGGGGATCAGGGTACTCATGGTTCAGGATAGGCATGCCTTTTAAATGCATCTATTCATTTACTTTGCCAAATTGCAACTATACAAAATTCAATTAAGTTTCCAACCATCTAATGCATAATGGATATTATAAAATATCCTTTACTTTTATCTTCACCTCTCAAGTTCCCTTAGAGATTCATCCAACATGTACTACTTAGATCAAGGTCTAACTTTAATCAAATCCAATCATGTCTTAAAGCATTAAATTCCCATATCTTTAACCTCTAAAACAATCCTTTTCCTTTCATTCCCTAAATCAAAGTCCCATAACTTCAATTCAAAGAATAAATCTAGATCCTTTTTAATTCACAAATTCCAATCAAATCAATTATTGTTTTAAAGCATTAAAGTCACATCCCTTTAACCTTTAAAAAATCATTCATTCATTCCCTAAATCAAAGCCCCATAACTTTAATTCAAAGAATAAATCTACATCATTTTTAATTAAAAACCCCTAAGAGAATCATCATAAATCAAAGGTTTCCTTTTTAATTAAAAGCCCTAAGATAATCAACATAAATAAAAGGATTCCTTTTTAATTAAAATCCCTAATATAATAAACATAAATCAAAGGATTCCTTTTTAACTAAAAGACCTAAGATAATCAATATAAATGAAAGGTTTCCTTTTTAATTAAAAACCCTAATATAATCAACATAAATCAAAGGATTCCTTTATAATTAAGAACCCTAAGATAATCAACATAAATCAAAGGATTCCTTTTTAATTAAAAACCCTAAGATAATCAACATAAATCAAAGGTTTCCTTTTTAATTAAAAACCCTAAAATAATCAACATAAATCAAAGGTTTCCTTTTTAATTAAAAACCCTAAGATAATTAACATAAATAAAAGGTTTCCTTTTAATTAAAAACCCTAAGATAATCAACATAAATCAAAGGTTTCCTTTTTAATTAAAAACCTTAAGATAATCAACATAAATCAAAGGTTTCCTTTTTAATTAAAAACCCTAAGATAATCAACATAAATAAAATGTTTCTTTTTTAATTAAAAACCCTAAGATAATCAACATAAATCAAAGGTTTCCTTTTTAATTAAAAACCCTAAGATAATCAACATAAATCAAAGGTTTCCTTTTTAATTAAAAACCCTAAGATAATCAACATAAATCAAAGGATTCCTTTTTAATTAAAAAACCTAAGATAATCAAAATAAATCAAAGTATTCATTTTTAATTAAAAGCCCTAAGATAATCAACATAAACCAAAGGTTTCATTTTTAATTAAAAACCCTAAGATAATCAACATAAATCAAAGGTTTCCTTTTTAATTAAAAACCTTTAGTATGTTTCATATAAATCCAAGGTTCTGGTTTAATTAAAATCCTTCAATATGTCTCATATGAATCAAAGGTCTCTTTTTAATTAACACCCTCCATTGTATTTCACATAAATCAAAGGTCTCTATTTAATTTAAATTGCATAGCGAACCTTTCTAATACAAGATTTAACCAAAGGCTAACGCCCTTCATGGCAAATATTGAACAACTTCTGTAGAGCGATTAAGGGACAAGCAAATCGGAATTTCAACAAGGTATAATGGGGTAAAATTAGGTTCTTTCTAGATGCAACCTTCTATTAAACCCATGGGTGGTTTTCTCTACTAGCGACGCTCACATGTGTGACACTCTCTCTCTCTTTGGACATGAAGGTCTAAGACACATAGCGCTCTCAAATTCTCAGTTCTCTCTAGACACACTCGACGCTCTTGAACTCATAGTGCTTTCAAAGCATTAATCGGCTCTAAAAGACACATCGTCCTCAACCACTCTTAGGCTCTTAGACTCATGGTGTTATTAAAAACACTAATAGGCTCTTAAAATACTCATAGGATCTTAGATTCACAACATCTTCAAGACACTCACGGTGCTCTCTAAAAACCTTAACTGGATATCCTAAAAATATAGCATCTTCAAGCACTCACATTGCTTTCTAAAAACACTAATAGGGCTCCTAAAACACCAATAGGGTCTTAAACACAACATCTTCAAAGCATTCGTAGTGCTTTCTAAAAACACCAATAGGGTCTTAAACACAACGTCTTCAAAGCATTCACAGTGCTTTCTAAAAACACTAATAGGGCTCCTCAAACACCAACAGGGTCTTAAACACATCTTCAAAGCATTCGTAGTGCTTTCTAAAAACACCAATAGGGTCTTAAACACACATCATAGCACCTTCAAAACTTAGACGCAGGTGGTTTCAACCCTTACCAAAGGCTTCTCACGTTACAGGGAGTATAACCAAGATTCAAACCATGATTTTCACCATAATAACACATGTAAACAAAACAGGTTAAAGTCTAAAACACTCCAACCTTAATACTCCTATGGAATGGAATTTGGTGGCATCTCGGCTGCCTCTCCCTTTCTTGTGGTGTGTTCCTCTCCTTTTTCTAGTCCCTGGTATGCGTCCTCCTCCTTCCTCCTCATGTCATTCCTTTTTATTTTATTTTTCCCTTCTTATTTTTTCCTCTCTAGCACCATACGTGCTTTCTTGCCTAGGTGGCCCATCCACCCTTCTCGAACCTTGAGCCCTTCCTCGAGCCCCCTCTTCCTTCAATGCTTCGTCCCTTCCTCTAGCGGTAAGGAATCCTTCTTCCGATATTTTCCATATTTGGAAACTTAGTAGCCACCCTAGATTATTTTCATAGCTTACACGCTATAGGGGAATGGGATATTTATATATTTTATATTATCCTTTTTTTTAAAGAAGAATGGTAAGCTTTTAAACAAATATCATCTATGTGATATTTATCACCATTAAAATATACTTCTTTTATTTAGATAATTTCATAGTTGCTTTTTCTTTAAAATAAAAGACATGTATTTCTTAAATGGATATTTTTTGTTTTTTTCAATTAATTAAAGTCTTTTAATGACTTCTCCATTATCATTAAAATGAACACCTTTAATTAATTTAAAAGAACTCTCATTTATTAAATAAAATGAAGTTTACTAATGAGCTTAATTAAATCAATCATTATTTAATCAAAACTTCATTAATTATTTTAAATGAATCTTCATTTAACATATAAATTTAATATGCTTTTCTTCATAAAAATGATGCTCTATCTTTACTTCAACAAGACAATTAGCTTTATGCATCCACATACATTTGGAAGTTGTTTTCCTATAGAAGTTCCAACATTATGCTACTCAAACCATGATGCAGTAGAGAGAAAATAAATTTATAAAGCAACAAAGAGGGAATCTTTCCATAAACCCAGTCACCTATCTTAGCCAAAGATTTTACGATAGCTACTAGGCTATCATATAAGGCTCAAGACGATCATTCATCGATGATTATCCCTTGCAAAAATGCATGCCTATATGAAGGTATATATCCATGTTACCTCAGAGTACCTTAATCATCATTTCCCCTGATCTTAGATACCCTCATTTATGGTGGATGTTTTTGCCTTCTCCACCTATGAGTGTACCTGATCATACACACTTGGCAATATATTAGTGATAACATGCCCTTCTAAATAAACTAAACATCATATAGTTGGTTCAATTGTTCAAACTAAGTATCACCACACCATAGGTTAATACATTATATCTTTGTACCATAAAGTCAACTAGGGAGGGTCATGACATCCTCCCCCACTAGAATTAAACATTGTCCTCGGTGTTTCCAGTTTTCCTTTGTTTTTGAAAAAAAAAAAAAGATATTACATTATAATGTTTCAAATAAAAAGGGAAAATGTTTTTGCATAACCTCCATTTTCTCCCAAGTGGCATTTTTCTCAAAGAACTAGTCCCACTAGACCTTACACTATTTGAGAGTCCGATTCCATAGAGACTTGGAATGAAACTCAAGAATATTCACCAGTAGTACTTCAATAGCCTCCGGATTTGCCATATGCAAATTAGAAACATCCCACACATGTTCAAGGTCAACAACATATTTCCTAAGCAAGGATAAATGGAAGGTGTCATGGATTTTGGATAGATTAGGTGGTAATGCAAGTCGGTATGCAACCATACTGATCTTTTCCGTGATCTCAAAGGGCCCCACAAAACATGGATCCAAATTCATGGATTTGATAGCACTCTTTTTTGGATTAACCCTTAAGAACACCTTATCTCCAATAGAATACTCTCTTGGAGTCCTTTTTAGATCTGCATAACTCTTCTGCCTATCCATAGCTTCTTTAAGCCTTTGCCTAATTTCCTTTAGTTGATCTTCCATCACCCTAACCATTTTTGGACCAATCACAACTCGGTCCTCTAGGTTGTCCCAAGACAATGGTGTTCTACACTTTCACCCATACAAGGCATCGAAAGGTGCCATTCCTAGTGAGGAGTGATGTCCATTATTGTAGGTAAACTCTACCAAAGGTAGACAATCTTCCCAATGAGACTTGTGATCCATGCATTACATGTGAAGCATGTCTTCAAAAACTTGGTTTACCCACTCCGTTTGGCCATCTTTTTTAGGATGGTATGTTGAACTCATATTCAATTTAGTACCAAATGCACTATGAAGGGATTCCTAAAATTTAGAAGTGAATTTGGAGTCTGTATCTGAGATGATTACCTCAAGAAATCCATACAATCGAAATACCTCTTTTATTATTTTTCTAGCCACCAACTGAGCATCATCCTTGGTATTTCTTGGTATGAAATGGGTAACCTTAGTCAATTTTTTGACCACTACAAAGATGGCATCATGTTGGTACCAAGTCTTGGGTAAACCCACTATAAAATCCATGGATATAACCTACCATTTTTGCATAGGTATATCATGTAGATATAGTTTTCCTATAGGATGTTGGTTTTATGCCTTAAATTTCTAACATTCGAGGCATAAAGCAACAAAATATGTGATGTCCTTCTTCATTCCTACCCAAAATAAGGTTCTCTTCATGTTTTCCCACATTTTGGCTCCTCCTGGATGAGCAGAATAAGGATATCTATGGGCTTCTTGCATTATCAAGTTCCTTAAATCACCCATATTTGGTATGATGACCCTTCCCTTATAACATAGAAAGTCATCCTTCACACTAAATTCCTTATTTCCTTCAAGATATCTATTCATATTAACTCAAATTCCTTGGCAATACTCATCCTGATATTTCTCTTATCTTACTCGATCCATCAGGTCCATGTGAATTCTAGTTATGGTTGCTATACATTTTCTTCTACTCAATGCATTAGCTACTTTATTATCTTTTCCTTTTATGTACTTAATCTCGAAATCATACTCAACGAGGAATTCCACCCATATTCTCTCTCTCACATTGAGTATTGGTTGGGTGAATATGTATCACAAAATTTGATGGTTGGTTTTTAATTCAAAGGGTCTCCCCACCAAGTAGTGGCGTCAAACCTTTAAAGCATGCACCACTGCAACTAGCTCTAAATCATGTGTAGCATAATTAAATTCATACTTTTTGAGCTTCCTTGAAGCATATGCCACAACTGATTCCTCTTGTGAGAGTACCCCACCCAACCCATCTATTTATGCATCAGTGCACACTAAAAATTCCCCCTGGGGATCGATAACCTTTAGTATTGGTGTCGTAGTAATATTATGCTTTAGTAGTGCAAAGGTAGCCTCACACTTTTTTGACCACTTGAATTACTTTCTCTTCTTCTTAAGGTTAGTTATGGGTCCAACAATATTAGAGTAGTCCTTTATATAACATCTATAGTAGCTCATTAATCCCATCAAACTTCACACTTCAGTCATATTAGTAGGGGGTGGATAATTTAGAATAGCATCTATCTTCTCTAGATCCAGAACAATCCCTTTTACTAATATGACATGTCCAAGATATCATACATCTGGAACATATAATTCAATCTTAGCCAGATTTCCATAAAGTTGATTCTTCCTTAACAATTCTAACATGATCCTAAGATGCTTATTGTGCTCTTATCTATCTCAAGAGTATATAAGGATATCATATAGGAATACCAAGACAAATTGGTCCAACTATCTTTTGAACACACTATTCATTAAGTTCATGAAAGCAATTGGGGTATTAGTCAATCCAAAGGGTAGAACCGTAAACTCATAATGCCCATACCTAGTCTTAAATCTCATCTTATGAGTGTCTTCCTCATGAATCCTTAACTGGTGGTACCCTGACCTTAAATCAATCTTAGTAAACACCTTGGAATTTTTTAATTTATCAAATAAATCTTCAATCCTAGGTAAAGGATACTGATTCTTGATTGTATCTTTATTTAACTGTAATCAATACACAATCATAGCAAATCGTACTTCTTTTTCATGAACAATATCGATGCACCCCATGGTGACACACTTGGTTTTATCAAACCCTTCTCCAATAATCCTTGCAATTGAACCTTCAGTTCTTGAATTTCAATAGGATTCATCCTATACGTGGATATATGAATAGGCTCAACTCCCATCATGAGTTCAATTATGAAGTCAAATTCCCGTACAGGAGGTAGCCTAGGTAAGTCCTCTGGAAATACATCCTAAAAGTCCTATAAGATCGGATGTTGTCTTAGTATTTCTCCTTTCTCATAGTCTTCCACTTCATTAATTTTTACTACATACACTATTCCTCCTCTCTTTAAAGCCTTTTTCATTGCATAGCAGACAACATCTATGGTTCAAATGCCCTTTGCTTGCTATGAACTCTTATTCTCCTTCCATATTCTTCTAAATACTCAATCCATCGGTCCTAAAAATTGACTAAGTCTTTATGAGCCTGTAGCCAATCCATCCCTAGGATCACATCAAAGGCATGTAAGGGAGCTACATATAAATAACCTTTCGTAGTCCCACTAGACAGAGTGATTTATACCATTGGATAACACTGGTTCATCGAGTAGTCCTGCCCAAAATTGTACTCAATATTCCACCCTTGAGCTAAATATCCAAGCCTTTCTGATATAGTCCTTGCTAGACTAGACAAAATAAAACTATCAGTGGCTCCACTATCTATCAAAATATTTACTTGCTTATTGAAAATCTTATATTTGACAAGTAATGGGGTGGCTTGTCCCTCTAGCTTCTGCTTCCCAATTGTGGTATAAATTTGATGTTTTGGTTCCTTCCCTTTTACATTAGCTATGCTAGTCCCTGCTCGATATGGACACTGGTTGTAGTAATGATATCCCAAAAAATTATAGCACTCTTACTTGGGTCCTTGCTATTTTTTAGGTTTCTCATTCTTGCTTTTAACAGCTGGAGTTGGAGCTTGTGACTTCTATGGTTGAGGTTTCGTGTTATTGGGTTTGTTATCCTTCTTACGAAAGTTATTCTTAAACATTTCTTATTTCCATAAGGTTTCTTCTCAGGATTTTGGGGGTTCTTAGCTTTTTGCTCTTGATCATACTCCCATTTTACAAACCCAACACTATTCCTCTTATTTAGCTCCTACCAAGCTTGCTCAGGTAGAGTATCATATTTATAATAGAAGTGTGACTCTTCTTTATTTGCTAATTCATATACCTTTTGCAGTGTTTTAGGTTCTTGCATGTGTACATCATGCTTTAACCTAGTCTCCAATCCTAGAGTAAACTTATAAACCTATATTTTCTCATTATAAATAGGTACATATTTAAACAATCTTACCAGCTTCTTATAGTACACCTCTACTATGCTGGTTCCTTGTCTCAAACTAGCAAATTATTCAAACTTTAAGGTATAGAAATACTCTGTTAGTAATATCTTATTAAATATGTTTATAAATTCTTTCTATGGGGTGTCAATGGGTTCAATATTAGTTTCCTCGTAGTGGGTACCCCACCAATCTAGATCAGACCCTCCTAGATTAATCGTAGCCCAAAGTATTCAAGTTCTTGATGAGTAGTCTTTTATCGTAAAGTGAACCTCTATTTCTCTCAGCCATGCTTACGTTGCATCCCCATCGCCCTCTCCATCAAACTCAGAGATACTAATATTTTTCATGTCCCTAACTATTTCCTTCTCCACTAAGGCTCTGGTTTGTAATTTTTTTGTAATTAGTCCACTTTCTAGACCAATATCTAAACCTTGAACTTGTGAATTCTTATTTTCAGTTGTTTCTAGCAATTGTCTTATTTTATCCTGCATAGCAACGATCATAGTGGTGAGGTATTCTACCTCCCTATTGGGGTTTTTTGGTTCCCCATCCTATTTTTCCTCTTTGACATCACTTTGTCGAGTTTGTCTAGGTGTAGGCCTCCATCTTCTGGTCTTAGGTGGCATCTTAACCTAGTTCCATCCAAGAAAGAATATTAGATTACAATTTCATCTTAAGTTGTATCTCTAATTCAAGCCATAATACAGAGTTCTTCTTGCTAGATGCATTAGTATCCTAACTAGGGTAATATCCCAAACTAGGATGTGTGACTAATACCAAATCCCATACTAAGGTATTCTAACATCCACGATCCTTGGGGTTAACTCCCATCAGATCCTAGAAAATAAGGTATCCTAGATCATCCTAGCTTTAGCCTTTACCTTAATCAAGCCTTCATTGGATACATATAACTCCATTTAGTACACATAGAAGTTTTATACCCTCGCACATAGAGTTATGATACCAAATGTAACAACCCAAAAACACACAAACAAAAAAATACAAAAAAAGTTTTTTTTTACTATGGAGAGAGGTACATGAATTCTTCATGGACCCCTAACAAAACTACTATTTGCCTAAAGTTTCAATATCCTATGTTTTCCTTAAATATACATCTCATGAGGTACCCTAACACAAGTTCTTCTTTGTAGGTGTATCATGTGTTACTACAACTAAGCCCATCTATCCCATCATTATTAATGAGATAGAATTATCACCCTCCGTCCATCAATGGTATACACGCATCTCCATACCATACACAAATCATTATGTGTAGATATGCTACAAGTATTACAAGTTAAGCTATCTATCTCGTCTCCACGATGAGCTATCTTAACTCAAATGTAGTCTTTCCACAATGTAGTCCTTTATCTCCCTAAGGGGTCTCAATTCTCTTAGGTCTTCTATGTTCACCCTAAGGGGTTACCAATTCCCTTAGGTCACCTATGTTCACCATAAGGGGTTTTTAATTCCCTTAGGTCATGTCTGAGTTCATCCTAGAACTCTACTCCTATATTTCTATCATCAAGCAACCAAATAATTATACAACTAGATACTACAACATCAAGGAGTAATTACTAAGAATTCAAAAAATAGAAAAGGATTAATACTAAAAGATAATCAACTACATAGATTAATCAAATACAAAAATAAATTAAAGGTACTTCCTCTAAACCAATAAAAAATTATTGTATTGGAATTTGCATGGTAACTCCTTCTTACTTTAAAGAATATTACATTAACTGCATTGGGGATATCTCACCACAATTCTATTCTTTTTGAGCATAAGTAAAGCAACATAAAATACAATTACCTATACTTTGCTTCCATTGAACTCCTTGCTTCTCCTTGCTTCCCATTGATTCTTTGAGGGTAGTAGGGGATCATGGTACTCATGGTTCAGGATAGGCACACCTTTAAATGCATCTAGTCATTTAGTTTACCAAATTTAAACTATACAAAATTCAATTAAGTTTCCAACCATCTAATGCATAATGGATATTATAAAAGATCCTTTATTTTTATCTTCACCTCTCAAGTTCCCTTAGAGAGTCATATAACATGTACTACTTAGATCAAGGTCTAACTTTAATCAAATCCAATCATATATTAAAGCATTAAAGTCCCATACCTTTAACCTCTAAAACAATCCTTTTCTTTTCATTCCCTAAACCAAAGCCTCATAACATCAATTCAAAGAATAAATCTACATCCTTTTTAATTCACAAATTCCTATCAAATCAATTACTGTTTTAAAGCATTAAAGTCACATCCCTTTAACCTTTAAACAATCACTCATTCATTCCCTAAATCAAAGCCCATAACTTTAATTCAAAGAATAAATCTACATCCTTTTTAATGAAAAACCTTTAAGATAATCAGTATTCAAAGGTTTCATTTTTAATTAAAAACCCTAAGATAATCAACATAAATCAAAGGATTCCTTTTTAATTAAAAACCCTAAGATAATCAACATAAATCAAAGGATTCCTTTTTAATTAAAAATCCCTAAGATAATCAACATAAATCAAAGGTTTCTTTTTAATTAAAAACCCTAAGATAATCAACATAAATCAAAGGATTCCTCTTTAATTAAAAACCCTAAGATAATCAACATAAATCAAAGGATTCCTCTTTAATTAAAAACCCTAAGATAATCAACATAATTCGAAGGTTTTATTTTTAATTAAAAACCCTAAGATAATCAACATAAATCAAAGGTTTCATTTTTAATTAAAAACCGTAAGATAATGAACATAAATCAAAGGTTTCCTTTTTAATTAAAAACCCTAAGATAATCAACATAAATCAAAGGTTTCCTTTTTAATTAAAAACCCTAATATAATCAACATAAATCAAAGGTTTTATTTTTTATTAAAAGCCCTAAGATAATCAACATAAATCAAAGTATTTATTTTTAATTAAAAACCCTAATATAATCAACATAAATCAAATATTTTCTTTTTAATTAAAAACCCTGAGATAATCAACATAAATCAAAGGATTCCTTTTTAATTAAAAACCCTAAGATAATCAACATAAATCAAAGGATTTCTTTTTAATTAAAAGCCCTAATATAATCAACATAAATCAAAGGTTTTCTTTTTAATTAAAAACCCTAAGATAATAAACATAAATAAAAGGTTTCCTTTTTAATTAAAAACCTTGAGTATATTCATATAAATCCAAGGTTCTAGTTTAACTAGCTTAGATATAAAGGATATATATCTAAAAACGTCGGGAGTTATCAATATCGAGGTGCCTATCTCATTTCTTTGGTTGGTTAGTCGACTGTTTTCGTTTAAATATTTTAAATGTTTGCAACGGTTGGTTAGTCGGTTGTTTTAGTTTAAATATTTTAAATTTTTTTGTTAATTTCGGATTTTTAATAAAAAAAAATTGCTTACGGTGTGACATGTATGACCTCTTTGCTTCCCACCCCCATGTCTACCATTGTAGGAATGCCTCTTGGCGTAATTAAAATCCTTCAATATGTCTCATATGCATAAAAGGTATCTTTTTAATTAACACCCTCCATTGTATTTCACATAAATCAAAGGTCTCTATTTAATTTAAAGTGCACAACGAACCTTTCTAATACAATATTTAACCAAAATATAACGCCCTTCATGGCAAATACTGAATAACCTTTGTAGAGCGATTAAGGGACAACCAAGGCAGGAGTTCAACAAGGTATAACAAAAAAAAATCAAGTGCTTTCTAGGCGTAACCTTCTCTTAAACCCATGGGTGGTTTTCTCTACTAGAAGCACTCCCAAGCGTGATACTCCCTCTCTATTTGGACACGTAGATCTAAGACACACAACACTCTTGAATTCTTAACACTCTCTAGACACACCCGACGCTCTTGAACTCACAACGCTTTCAAAGCATTAACCGACTCTAAAAGACACAGCGTCCTCAACCACTCTCAAGCTCTTAGAATCACGACGTTATTAAATACAATAGTAGGCTCTTAAAATGCTCATAGGCTTTTAGATTCATGACATATTCAAGACACTCGCGGTGCTCTCTAAGAACCTTAACTGGCTCTCCTAAAAATACAGCATCTTTAGGCACTCACGATGCTTTCTAAAAACACTAACAGGGCTCCTAAAGTACCAACAGGGTCTTAAACACAGCGTCTTCAAAGCATTCACAGTGCTTTCTAAAATATCAATGGGGTCTTAAACACATCATCTTGAAAGCATTCGTAGTGCTTTCTAAAAACACCAACAGGGCTCCTAAAACACCAACAGGGTCTTAAACACAACGTCTTCAAGAAGATTCATAGCACTTTCTAAAAACACCGATAGGGTCTTAAACACACATCACAATGCCCTAAAAACTTAGACGCGGGTGGTTTCAACCCTTACCAAAGGCTTCTCATGCTACATGGAGTATTACCAAGCTTTGAACCACAATTTTCACCATAACAACGCATGTAAACAAAATAGGTTAAATTCTAAAACACTCCAACCTTAATACCCCTATGAAATTGAATTTTGTGGCATCTTGGCTACCTCTCCCTTGCTTACGGTGTGTTCCTCTCCTTTTTCAAATACCTGGTCTGCATCCTCCTCCTTCCTCCTCACATCATTCCTATGCCATTCTTTTTTTTTCTTATTTTTCCTCTCTAGCACCATATATCTTTTCTTGCCTAGGTGGCTCGTTTGCCCTTCTTGAACCTTGATCCCTTCCTCTAGCTCCCTCTTCCTTCAATGCTTCATCCCTTCCTCTGGCGATAAGGAATCCTTCCTTCGATAGTTTCCATATTGGGCAACTTAGTAGCCACCCTAGATTATTTTCATAGCTTACACGCTAGAGGGGAATGAGATATTTATATATTTTATATTATCATTTTTTTAAAGAAGAATGGTACCATTTTAAACAAATATCATTTATGTGATATTTATCACCATTAAAATATACTGATGAGGCCTGGAAATACCTCAATCATAGCATATTTTGAACATTGAAACTGCCTAAAAACTCTTGTGTTTAATTTGATATGCTAGTTAAGTTGATTTAATATGGCGTGTATTAACTGTTTGCATGATCAATGTGTTAGAATTATTATATTCTAATTTTTACAATTTTTGCATAGTTTTATGTAACTTTGTCATGACTTGCTAAATGAGAAGTATGCTTAGGTTGATAGCAGCACTTCAATAGTTTTCTTTTGATGTGTTTCAAGCATTTATTTATCTAAATATAGAAAATAGTGCAAGCAAACTGTTACTATGTAGTAGAAACTGGTTTTTCAATGTAAATTCCAGCCAGTTGCCAATGAATGGCAAGGCATTGAATTCACACATGGAGAGAGATGAAGGGTATTGCAATATGATACTGAGAGCTAACCCACCTGAGAAATGTAGATGAAATAACTTGAAGAGCACATAGTTTTTCATTTCAAAGATCTTCAAAATGAGCAGACATCTTCAGAATGAGAAATACAGTCTTTTTGAAATGAGCAGACATCTTCGAAATGAGAAATACAGTCTCTTCGAAATGAGCCACTTATCTTCGAAATGAGAACAGAAAGTGCTTTTTGACTTGTTTACTGATTTATGACGATGGAAAAATAGAAAGAATGTTGAAAAGGTTAAAGAAAAATATCTCCCATCTAACTTTGTCGTCCTTGCCATCCAAAGCCACCATTCATGGAAAAGATCAATTTTGATCCTCTTCTAGGATAAACCCGGGAAATGCTACAACATAATAGATATAGATCTGTAAGATAGGAATGAGATATTCTCAGTTTGTAAATAGATTTTAGGATATATATAAATATATAGCTCCTGTCCAGGTTGAGAAGGTAGGGGAAAATAAGCAAGAAGTATAATAATAAGAAAATATCAGAAAAGTTACTGTTATAGTCCTATAACAGGGTTTTTAGCAGCAATACTGTAATTATGTTCTTGAATCAATAAAGTGCACTAATTTTTCTATTCATGTTGTTGTGAATGAGTGTGAGTAAGATATAGATAAAGAGGACTCATACCTTCTTCTGGACAAGGAGGCTGGCCACTTCTAGACCTAGGAGGAGGACTAGCAGCAGGTTTTTATTCTGATTTTGTTGTAGTAGAATAAGTTGTAAAACTTGTTATTTCATTTCCTTGTAAACAACTAACAGTATTTGCAATCTTAGTTTATTTCATGATTAGGATGATCTTGTGATTAATGATAGGTTTGGTTGTAATCTCCATTTTCAACAAGCTTTCAAATTACTATAGATTGTCATTTCTAGAATTTACTATTTTTTGTAATTTACTGCATTTTGTGTTTTAATGTCAACCCCTGCAAAGAATATTGACAACCTTATGTTACAGAGCATTGATAGGACTTAATTTCCATGTTATAATCAGGTTTCCATTACTACAAAATTAAATAGACTTCATTTCTGCAAAATAATTAGATTTCATTCTGTAATTATAACTAGGATTTCATTTCTGCAGTTAGTAATTAGTTTCCATTCCTACAATTAGATTAAAGTTCAATTTATGCAATTTAGAGATAAAAATGTCCTAAATCCCCCACACAATCGGTTTCACCAATAAGACCTGTTGCTCCCAAATGACCTAAGTTATAGCCCTATTCACTCCTTTCGCAAATAGCCTTGTACACTGCCCTGGATTGACAAATTCATTGAGAATTAATGATGTGCATAACAACAATGCATCATTTTAGCACCGTTATCGAGGAATAATGTTGCTAAAAGGTGAAAACAGTCCAATAGTTGTTAATTAGACTGAGTTGTGAAAATTTAGGATAAAATCTGAATATAACAACTGGTTAAAGTAACAACTATTGACCTATAATTTATGTCTTTCAAGAGTAAACATGAATGAGTAAGCCTAGGGATGAAAAAGATAGAATTACTCAAAAGGATCCTTGGCTTGTTCCATTAAGATGATCTTCATGCCTAAGGGGTGAATCACCTGTGTTTGAACTACCAAAAAAATTAAAACAAAAATCACCAACTTCATCATCATTAGAACATCCTTAGAAAGAAAAATCATCAGACTCATCATCAACAGAGGATTCTGGACCTCTTAAGAGTGAAATTTGGATAGGTTTAACTATTCCCAAGGAACAGGAAACTATGGTAGAGGGAGGCAATCTAGATGGGGATGGCCAACATGGTTGTGTCCATAATGAAGGAAATGATCAGGATATGCCCCAACCTTCTAGAACATTTGAATATCCTATCCATTTGAATCCAACACAAAACTCCCCCATGAAAACCATTTCACCTTCAGTACTTCCAACCTTCTAAGGTGTTGTATCTGAAGATCCTGATCAGTTTTTGTTTGAATTCAAAGTAGTGTGTCAAACCTATGACTATGTAAATGACAATCAAAAACTTAAGGTTTTTCCCTCAACACTCAAGGACTCAGCATTACGTTGGTTCATGATCTTAGAGCCAAATTCCATCCGAACCTGGGATCAAATGGAAACTGTGTTTTTAGACAAATATCGAGAGTATTTTCGTGTAAGGAACAAGAAAGATGAGTTATTCAGGATTAAGCAGGAATATGATGAAACATTAGAAGACTATCTTGATAGGTTATCCTTTGTTCAAAGGAGATGTGGAATTGTAGAACTTGAGTTATGCAAAACCATATTTTTGAGAGGATTACAAGATGAATCCAGAGAAGTATTGGATTTGATGGGAAAATGGGATGTAAATACTCTCAGTAATGAGGAAATTGTGGATCTCTATAGGAATTACTCTCACACTAAGCAGGGAAGAAGAAAAAATATTACAAATGGCACTGATGTGAAGGACCTAATAGAGGAACTTGCAAATTTTAAAATTGATATTCTGGTGCAATTGAACACAAATTTGGGAGAAATGTCTGCAAAAGCAAAAACCACAGAACCTTTGGCAATTTATTGCCCAAGATGTAGAAATAAACATGATTTGCAGGAGTGTCCTTTGAATAAAACATCTATCTCAACCATTTGTAGTATCTGTTTGAAGAAGCATTTGACTGATAAATGCCACCTACTACCACAATTCAAAACTGTGTTAGAGATTCAAACTGAGGAACTCAACTATGTTGGACCAAAATAGGGGGAAATTTC
The DNA here is from genome assembly GCA_028583015.1 of Wollemia nobilis. NCBI lineage: Eukaryota > Viridiplantae > Streptophyta > Pinopsida > Araucariales > Araucariaceae > Wollemia > Wollemia nobilis. The sequence continues at coordinate 4,279,910 of JAQPPZ010015863.1, read as the reverse complement.
TCTCAGTACCAAAATCCCTCTCGTTTTCCTACAAATTGGGGGCATAATCCTTGGACTATGCCTTGGGGACAATCAAAACCACCCCAATGTACTTGGAATTATTCTCAATGGACAAATTCCCAAGAATGGCCACAAACAAGTTGGAGTAATCTAGCCTGGAATCAGAATTAGAATAACCTATAATGGAATCAAAACAACCCACCCTGGAATTAGAATCAGAATAATCCACATTGGATGCAAAATCAACCATAGTGGAGTCAACAATACCAGTCCTATCCAAGGCAGCAAAGAAATCAAGGTCAAACTCAACATTTGTTGCCTACACCTAATCAAAATTTTCAAAAAAAATAGAACCAACCACAACAAACACAACAAGTGAAACAACCTCAACTTCCAGCTCAACCAGTCACTAATCCAAACAACATGAGACAGGCATCCCCTGTCTATGTAGCTGAAGCTGAAGAAAATGCTACAATAAATGTTCTTGATTGTAGTAACATCCAACTTCATTCAGGAAAAGTTGTACCTGAACCTGTTTCAACTAAAATCAATGAAAATGAAAAGCAAGAACCTTTGGAACCAGTTAGAGTTAAACCAACAACAGAGAAAGAAGAAGAAAAAATAGAACCATAGGCAGAACAATTACCTTCATCAAGGATAATTCCATATCCTGAAAGATTCAATACCACAGTAGAAAATTCTAAGTCAGACCTAGTCAAGGAACTTAGAAAGTTAACTATATAATTGCCCTTATTGCAAGAATTAAAGATATACTAGTTATTAAAAGTAGTGTCCGAGATTTGTGCATTAGAAGAGTAGGAAGAAAAAAGAAAGCATTCCCAAGACTGTTCAGGTTGACGAAAATATAGCTAATCTCTTGTCTGAAAAAATAGTACCTCCAAAGTATAGTGACCTAGGGAGTCCAGTTATCACAGTTACCATAAGCTCAGTACCAATATCAAATGTCTTAGTAGATCTAGGAGCTGCAATAAATGTCATGACCAAGGATATAATGGAACAATTACAGCTCAAACATCTCAGTCCCACATTTATAGTTTTAGAAATGGCTAATAGGTCAGTTGCAAAACCTGAAGGTATCATTGAAGATGTCCCTATATAAGTCTCTTCTTGGGAATTCCCTGTAGATTTTTTGGTTTTATAGCCAAGAAATTTAGCACATGGATATTCCATCATTCTGAGAAGAACTTGGATTACAACTACGCAGCCTTCATAGACTGCAGATCTAGAAAAATGACCATTTCAAATGGTATTGATCTAAAATAGATCTCTCTGTATCCTCCTACAAGACCCTCCAACAATTTTTTAGGTCATTTATGGTTTCCTGACTCAGATGAAGAACCAGAAGAGGTTATTTCCACACTAGCCACCTTGGTAGTAAGGGAACACACAGAAGACCTCCATGACACATAAAATTTAGAGAATGAAACTATCCTAATGAATGTTCTACATGAACAAGGGTTAGAAGAGGAAGTAGTAAATATCCATCAGTTGTTAGGGAATGAGGAGAACCAAAATTTTGAAGGTGAGCCATCTGTACTATCATAAGAAACATCTATTTCACTATCACATGCATGGCACCATCACCTGATTTTCCCTTCTCACTGTCCCATACAGGATATGCTTCCATTAGAAATCAATGAAATAGAAACTTCTTATTTCCTCCCATATCATCATTGCCTTCTTAACTTCCTAATCACCAAGTATGAAGAAGTGAATTCAATCCTTCCAAATACAAAACAAATAGAAGTCCAACCAAGAAAATTTTTGAACACTAATAGCTGGCTTACTAGGGAAGAGGAAGAAAATTTGATAACTATTTTGCAGAAGCATGTTCATGCTTTTACTTGGGACTACAAAGATATGTCAGGGATTCACCCTGATATATGCACCCACAGGATTTATACTGAAGAAGTCAAGCCAGTAAGACAACCCCAGAGAAGATTGAATCCTGCCTTGAGGGATATTGTAAAGGAAGAAATTGAAAAACTTTTGGAGGTAGGATTCATTTACCTAATTTTCGATAGCCAGTGGGTCTCTCCATTGGTTATAGTTCCTAAGAAAAATGGAAAAATGAGAGTATGTGTAGACTATAGAGAGCTGAACAAAGTGACATACAAAAACCATTTTCCATTACCTTTCATAGATCAGGTGTTAGATACCCTTGCTGGAAAGAAATACTTTTGTTTTCTTGATTGATTTAGTGGGTATAATCAAATTCAGGTTGCACCTGAAGATCAAGAGAAAACAACCTTTACCTGTCCATGGGGAACATTTGCTATAGGGTTTTACCTTTTGGTTTTTGTAATGCCACAGCAACATTTTAGTGAGCGGTATTAGCAATTTTTTTTGATCTGACTACCAACAGTGTTGAGATATACATGGAATATTTCACAGTATGTGGACAGACTTTTGACTTTACATTAGAAAACCTTAACAGAATTTTAACTCGCTGTGAAAAATACTAGTTATCCTTGAATCTAGACAAATGTTTTATGATGATGGAGGAAGGAATATTTCTTGGTCATCACATCTCTCTTCAAGGGATCCAGGTTGATCCAAAGAAGGTGGAAATTATCAAGAATATTCTTCCTCCTAAAACTTAGACTGATGTCAGAAGCTTCCTATGACACATTGGTTTTTATCATAGGTTTATTCCCAGCTTTAGCACAATAGCCAATCCCATGTTTGCCCTATTGACTAAAGATTTTGAATTCTCCTGGACTGCAAGGTGTCAGGAATAATTTGAAACTCTGAAAGAGAAATTAGTAACTCCACCTATGTTAAGAGGACCTAATTGGACATTACCATTTCATATACAGGCTGATGCTTCCAATACTGCAATTGGAGCAGCATTAGGATTAATTGACAATGGTGAACACTATGTCATCTACTACATTAGCAAGAATTTGACAGGAGTTAAGAAAAATTATACCACAACTGAGAAGGAATTCTTGGCAGTAATTTATGCCATCAAAAAATTTAGGCATTACATCACAAGTTATCAAATATTCATTCACACAGATCACACAACCATTAAGTATTTGATGAATAAGCCTATGGTAAGTGCAAGAATTATTCATTGGTTACTGTTGCTGCAAGAATTTGATATCACAATAATCAACAAACCAAGAAAAGCTAATGTTGTAGCAGATTTCTTGTCCATGTTGCAGAACACAGAGGAAGGGGAATTAGTTGAGGACATTTTTCCTGATGAAAAATTATTTGCTATATCTTTCCAATCATCTTGGTTTGCAGATATAGCCAATTATTTGGTCACAGGGAAAGTTCCTCCACATTTCACTTCAAAATAGAAAAAACAATTGATCAAACAGAGTTCTTCCTTTGAGTGGATTAAGGGTATACTTTTTAAGTGCAGTCCTGACCATGTGTTATGCAGGTGCATCCAAAAGGATGAGGTATATGATATCCTTAGGGCTTGTCATGATGAACCCTCATGCGGACACTATTCTGTAAAAATCATAATTAGAAAGATTTTAGGGACAAGATATTACTGGCCATCTTTTCACAAGGATGTGAAAAAGTACATCAAGCATTGTGATGCATGCCAAATAATGGAGAAACCCACACATACAAATGAAATGCCACTACAACATTAATTGGTTTTAGAGCCATTTGAGAGGTGGGGGCTTGATTTTGTAGGACCTATTGATCCACCTTCTCAAGGAAAGGTGCATATTCTAGTATGCACTGATTACCTGACAAAGTGAGTAGAGGTGCGTGCTTTCAAACATTCTCATGAAGCGAAGGTCGTCGATTTCTTGTATACTCAAATGTTTTAGATATTTGGAGCTCCACGATCTATCACCACAGACCAAGGACCCCAATTTGCATCTAAAGTCATTGAGGCTTTTACATAATTATATGAAATCAAACATAGGAAATCATCACCTTACCACCCACAAGCAAATGGCCAGGTTGAGGTAACAAACAGGGAACTGGAATGAATCTTAACAAAAATAGTAGCTTTTCATAGGAGAAACTGGCTAGATAAATTATCTAAAACAGTTTGGGCTTACAATACTACTTGGAAATCCACTATTGTATTCACACCTTATGAACTAGTTTTTGGTAAAAATTCCCTCCTATCTATTGAATTTGAGCTACTAACATTGTGCACAACATTGGAAATTGGGATTGAATTGTCACAGGCATAGATGGATAGGATTATGTATCTGAATGCATTGGATGAACTTCGGTTGGATGCTCTGCACCAAACTAAAGTAATTTAGGAGTAGAGGAAGTTGTGGCATGACAGTCACATTCAGTAGAGGAAATTTTAGCAAGGAGATTGGGCTTTGCTATTTTATTCTCACTATGAGAAATTCCCTGGAAATTTGAGAACTAGATGGCTTGGAACTTACCAGATTGAAGAGGTATTTGACAATGGAGCAGCTCGTCTATCTCCTATTGATGGGTCATGGAGAAAGTTGGTAGTGAATGGACATCACCTCAGGGTGTACCATACATCTCTGACTAAAGAGGAATTCTTGCAGTCGCTTGATAGTTTGGATGCACAATAGGTGGAAGATATTCCCTCTTCCACTTCAATAAAATCAGCATGATCATGGATTTCAAGAAAAGCAAAAAAATAAAAAAAAATCAGAAAAAGCAGAAAACAAAAAGATGAATAAATTTTGATTATGAATTCCTTCATGGGCATGATTTCAGGGAAATCATGAATTCCTTCACGGGCATAATCAGAATAAAAAAAAAAAACAGAGAGAAAAGGAGAGGTAAAAAAAAAAAAAACAAGAAAAAAAGGAGAGAAAAATGAATAGCTCAGTAGTGAAAACCTTTCCTAAGGCACTACTAAGTTGGTATGCATGAAAACCAATTTTATGGCATGCATAACCTTGAAAATTTCTGAATCATCATTGTACAAATTCACCAACTACACTTATTTTGAAATATTGTAGAAAATCTTAGCAGAACATCAATAGAAGCATCATTCTTCAAAGCTTGTATTAACTTGTTTTAAACAGGTATATATATCTTACATTTTTTCATTGTAAAAAATTGGTATGTAGTATATAACAATTAACCATTAGCATAAAAGGTATCCATAAGAGTTGGCATACTTAAAACATGTTTTGAGAAGGAGAATATTGGTTTCTGCCTAATCTTCGGAATGAGAATGCCAAAAATAGAGCCTGCTATCTTCTTCAGAATGACTGTTGTATTGTCTTCGGATTGAAGTTTTCTTTAGATTAACTGATGTATTGTCTTTGGATTGAAATTGTCTTTGGAATGACAGTAGAATGAATGTTGCACTTTTTCTTTGGAATGAAGCTTTGTCTTCAAAATGAGGAATTGTCTTTAGAATGAAGCTTTGTCTTCGGAATGAGGAATTGTCTTCGCAATGAAGCATGATCTTTGGAATGAGGACTTGTATTCGGAATGAAATTTTATCTTCGAAATGAGGAATTGTTTTTGCAATGAAGCATAGTTTTCGGAATGAGCATTCAACATGATATTTCCATGTGGCATACAAGGAGGGGGAAAATATATGATCAGTAGAATTATTTGACTGCATATGATAAATGACATGTGTCAGTTGAGATGTGATTTTTCTTATCTTGCACCCATTAAGGAAGTACCAAAATAATAGGGAAGTGACCAACAACATGCCACCATTATTTGATGTTGATAACCATACACATGAAAAATCTGCGGGCAAAACAAATGAGCTAAAAACAAGTGAGGTGGATCTAACGGTAAGTACATATGTGCAATCATTAACAGGAAGGTGTTTGGAATAGAAATAGAGACGCGTGCCACCCTTCATTTTGAATACATAATTTCTAACGCAAAATGATTACGAGGTACAGTGCCAATATTGCAGTTCATTTCAAAGAAGACAAACAAGGCAATTGAAAACCTAAAAACAAACCCTATAAGTTTACAAGAACTAGAAACTAACAATCCAACAAAAGAGTAGCAGTAGAGGTGAGCACTTTTTAACATACCAAAATAGGAAAATGGGACAAAATACAAATATGGAACCAGTAGATACCACCCACCTTCGATAAAATCTAGAAGTGCTACAAATTTTTGAATATGGAGGGCTTATGCCATTTTTGGACAAATTTGATGGGTCCTCTGAAGATTTGGTTGACATGTTCACTCACACATTCAGAAATAACCAAGAACACATTAACAACATGACAATTGAGGTAACCCCTAAAGTTTTAAGTCAAATTACTGAGCTTCCATTAGAGGGTCTTCAAATTTCTAGAACTGGAAAAAATACACTGGCAAATGTAGTTAATCAATTTCTGGAAGAAAATGATAGGGAGCTAGAATACTTAATATACAACAATACATGCAATGGGGTAAAAAGGTCCAACCTACAAGAACCCTGGAATGAAGTTGCCACATGGGTAATAAAATTTTTAACCTGTGAAGGGCAATATGTATTTTTATCAGGGCATCATTTCAAAATTTTGAACCACCTAAGACATGGTAGGCAACAACCAGAAGTTAGGGTAAATATTTCCCTATATCTAGACCAGGAGTTGAAAAATATGGCAAAACGATATCAGGAAGGAAAAGGGAGCCCTCACCACCATGGTTTTATTAAATTAGTCTGTCAACATCATTTTATAGGAAACCCAAGAAGCTTTGATAGGTTTTATTCTACTCTGAATGTAGTTTTTGGAAGAGAGGATGAGGAGGAAGAAGAAATAGATGCTGCCACAGATGCTATTGTAGAGGAGGAAACACACCTAGCAGAATCAATAGAGCACCTTTCTCCAGAACCTTCATCCTCATAAGCTAAGAAACAAAAGAAGAGAGGGCCTAAAACCGATAGTTGAAAAGAAAAATAGAAGAAAGTTCATTTTTTTGAAGATGTTGCTTATCTGTCAGAATAGGGGAGTGCAGTGCCTAGAAAAATAGGGGAAGAGACAACAAGGGAAATAGAATCATTCCCACTAGAATCTAAAACTGTCCCCACAACCCCTGTTGTCACCAAAAAATAGGGCAAGAAGAAAAAATTTGCATCAAGAACTAGGAGGTCTACAAGACTCCACTTGAGAGAAATAGAAGAACAGGTGATAGAAGAAGAAGGTGGACAAGGCAGTCCGAATGTTACAGAAGTTCAACCAGCCCCTAAAGGTTTTTTAGAATTCCCTAAAAAAATGATTGAGGAAGAGACTAGGCAAGACAGTTTTGAAGTTGCTATAGTTCAACAAGCCATAGAAGATGTGGATGCAATCATAGATAGTTTCATGGAACCTCCTGAAGAAGAGCAGACAGCTGAAGTAGAAGATGAGATAGTTGTTGAGAAACCAACTGCAAATGATTTGTTTGCATCATATTCTAAATCAGAAACAGAGGAGGTGGACATCACAGAACAACTAAGAGCAGTAAAAAATGTTATCAAAACACAAACTAAACGGATTGAAGAAAAAGAAAATATCATTGAAATACAAGAAAAGAAGATTGCATAATTACAATAGGAAGTGGCAGAATTGAGGAAGAGGCTGTCATAGTTTGAAGAACAGCCAACTGTATCTATTGATGAGGATAATTTGGCTCAGTTACTTATGGGATTATCTAGGGCAGATGACTCTTTTAATTTGATTGAGGCGTCTAAAACTTTGACTAAAGACATAGGTGCTCATTTTGAAGCAGTTCCATTTCATTATGAAGAAGTGCCCTTCCATTCTGAAGCATTGCCTTCTCATTTCGAAGATGCTCCAGAATTGATAAAAAGTATAGAAAAGAATATTGGAGATGAGTCACAGTAGGAAACATCGGCATAGGAGCAGTTTAAACAACAACATGCAATTGTTCAAGTAAGTACTCCTTCAAATGAAATTTTTGTATTTAAAACTATTATACCTTCAATAAAAGTAGAGGATAAGGGGGTACAAGTAGAATTTTTATCTGATGACCAACTAGTGGAAATAGCAGAAAAAGGGATACAAGTAGAATTATTATCAAATGACCAACCAGTGAAAGTAGCAGAAAAAAGGGGTTCAGGTAGATCTGCTACCTATATTTCCACCTGTAGTTAGACCACCCAATACTGTATCCCTAGAGAAATATAATATAGACATAGCTAGTTGGGTTATCAGATATGAAAAACTTGCCACTAAAGTTGAAAATTTTAAATTAGAATGTAAATAGTTAGAAACAAAAGAAACAGAAATCAAGGCATCGAATGAAAAAGTGACTGATTTATGTCAGATTGCTAAGTTTTTGGTCCAATTCAGATGGCCAGCCAGATTTTATAGTTTCATTCTGAAGGAGAAATATCTCAAATGGTAGGTCATGAGGATTAGCTCAGGTCTCCCATACAAATTGGACACAACTGCAAATTTCTTAGAAGCTTATTTTGACAGCCCTATAGAACAGAAAAATCTCTTATGTGAATTATTTTTACATAGCTTATTTATTCCATAAGAGGTAGAGTTTCACCCTCAAATTTACATAGAATATGTTCAACTGAGAGCATTCATATCCACTTTACAAAATTAATTTTACTGGGACCAGGAGAAAAGACAAAATAAAAAAATTGAATTAAGAGTTGAATTGTTAGTAGAGTAGTTTAGCCAAATCATCCACTTATCACCAGACAACATTTCACCATGATGAACAGGAAAGATGTAAAAAGGATGTACTTGAGCAATTTGAGGGACTGTGTGACCAAATTCTAGAATTTCTGTAATGATAGTTTTGTTCCAGCATTATCATTTTGTAGAAACAGATGGGCATAACTTTCCATTTCTTTACAAAAAAGGGAACCTATCTCCCCCATTAACCTAGAATGGTCCAGAAGAAGGGCGGAAGGAGTGATACAGCTGATTGAAATCATGCAACATCACTGGATAGGTCTCGTATTTAGGCCTCCAATCATAATTTCTCTAGTTCCCTTCTATTTTGAAGAATATTCTCAACCTGATGATTAGTTTGAAGAATGGCTTAGAAACCTTCAGGAGAACAAGGGATATTATATGGGCACCAAATTTTTCTACATATCATGGAATTTGAATATGGTTATATATTATTATATAGCCCAACAGAATGCATGAGGACATGCATTAATATAAGTTGGGGAGAAATGATGAGGCCTGGAAATGCCTCAATCATAGCATATTTTGAACATTGAAACTGCCTAAAAACTCTTGTATTTAATATGATATGCTAGTTAAGTTGATTTAATATGTTGTGTATTAACTGTTTGCATGATCAATGTGTTAGAAATACTATATTCTAATTTTTACAGTTTTTGCATTGTTTTATGTTACTTTGTCATGACTTGCTAAATGAGAAGTATGCTTAGGTTGATAGCAACACTTCACTAGTTTTGTTTTGATGTGTTTCAAGTATTTATTTATCTAAATCTAGCAAATAGTGCAAGCAAAATGTTACTATGCAGCAAAAACTAGTTTTTCAATGTAAATTCTAGCCAGCTGCCAATGAATGGCAAGGCATGGAATTCACACGTGGAGAGAGATGAAGGCTATTACAATCTGATCCTAAGAGCCAACCCACCTGAGAAATGCAGATGAAATCACTTAAAGAGCACACAATTGTTCATTTAAAATATCTTTGTAATGAACAGACATCTTTGGAATGAGAAATACAGTCTCTTCGAAATGAGCGAACATCTTCGAAATGAGAAATACAGTCCCTTCGGAATGAACCACTTATCTTCGGAATGAGAATAAAAAGTGCTTTTTGACTTGTTGACTGATTTTTGATGATGGAAAAATGGAAAGAAGGTTGAAAATGTTAAAGAAAAATATCTTCCATCTGACTTTGCCGTCCTTGCTGTCCAAAGCCACCATTTATGGAAAAGATCAATTTTGATCCTCTTCTAGGATAAACCTAGGAAATGCTGCAACATAATAGATATAGATCTGTAAGATAGGAATGAGATATTCTCATTTTGTAAATAGATTTTAGGATATCTATAAATAGATAGTTCCCATCTAGGTTGAGAAGGTAGGGGAAAATAAGCAAGAAGTATAATAATAAGAAAATAGTAGAAAAGTGACTGTTACAGTCCTGTAACAGGGTTTTTATCAGCAATACTATAATTATGTTCTTGAATCAATAAAGTGCACTACTTTTTCTATTCATGTTGTTGTTAATGAGTGCGAGTAAGATATAGAGAAAGAGAAATACTCATACCTTCTTCTGGACAAGGAGGCTAGCCACTTCCAGACCTAGGAGGAGGACTAACAACAGGTTTTTATTCTGATTTTGCTACAACATAATAAGTTGTAAAACTTGTCATTTCATTTCCTTGTAAACAGCTAACAGTATTTGCAATATTAGCTTATTTCATGATTAGGATGATCTTATGATTAATGATAGGTTTGGTTGTAATCTCCATTTTCAGCAAGCTTTCAAATTACTATAGATTGTCATTTCTAGAATTTATTGTTTTCTATAATTTACTGCATTTTGTGTTTTGTTGTCAACCCCTGCACAGAAGATTGACAACCTTCTGTTACAGAGCATTGACAGGACTTAATTTTCATGTTATAATCAGGTTTCCATTACTACAAAAGTAAATAGACTTCATTTCTGCAACATAATTATATTTCATTCCGTAATTGTAACTAGGATTTCATTTCTGTAGTTAGTAATTAGTTTCCATTCCTGCAATTAGATTAAAGTTCAATTTATGCAATTTAGAGATAAAAATGTCCTAAATCCCCCACACAATCGGTTTCACCAATAAGACCTATTTCTCCCAAATGACCTAAGTTATAGCCTTATTCACTCCTTCCGAAAATAGCCTTGTACACTGCCCTGGATTGACAAATTCGTTGAGAATTAATGATGTGTATAACGACAATGCATCATATAATTCTTTTATTTAGATAATTTCATAGTTGCTTATTCTTTAAAATAAAAGACATATATTTCTTAAATGGATTTTTTTGTTTATTTCAATTAATTAAATTCTTTTAATGACTTCTCTATTATCATTAAAATGAACACCTTTAATTAATTTAAAAGAACTCTCATTTATTAAATAAAATGAAGTTTACTAATGAGCTTAATTAAATCAATCATTATTTAATGAAAACTTCATTAATTATTTTAAATTAATCTTCATTTAACATATAAATTTAATATGCTTTTCTTCATAAAAATGATGCTCTATCTTTACTTCAAAAAAACAGTTAGCTTTATGCATCCACATACATTTGGCAGTTGTTTTCCTATAGAAGTTCCGACATTATGCTACTCAAACCAGATGCAGTAGAGAGCAAATAAATTTGTAAAGCAACAAAGATGGAATCTTTCCATCAACCCAATCACCTATCTTAGCCAGATATTTTACGATAGCTACTAGGCTATCAACTAAGGCTCGAGACGATTAGTCATCGATGATTATCCCTTTCGATAATGCATGCATATATGAAGGTATATATCCATGTTACCTTAGAGTACCTTAATCATCATTTCCTCTGATCTTAGGTACCCTCATTTCTGGTGGATGTTTATGCCTTCTCCACCTATGAGTGTACATGATCTTGCACACTTGTCAATATGTTGGCGATAACATGTCCTTCTAAATCAACTAAACATCATATAGTTGGTTCAATTATTAAAACTAAGTATCACCACATCATAGGTTAATATATTATTTTTTTGTACCATAAATTTAGCTAGGGAGGGTCATGACAATTTGTTAGGTACCCAAGATAGGTACCTAATAATTTAATATTGTATTCTATAATAGTATAAGCCATAAATTAAATATTGATTAAAGACGGCCACATGTCAAATTAAAAATAGGTATGTCATAAATCATATATGTAACCATTAGGGAACATAGTCATATGTAACCATAAAAGAATAATGTCATATTATTATGCACTTTGTAACTCATGGAAGATGAATTACCACAAGGATGACCTTGTAACTCATTGAAGGTGAACCATCACACTCTTGTATAAAGAGAGATGTACCCCCATTGTAAAATTCATATATGAAGTATTCTTGTAGAATTATTTGCTTGTGGAGCTAGAGATCTTGTCGAGTGGCTTCCTTTCAATAAGGATCATTTTACGGTGTTACCTTACCTCAAGGGTATTATTAATCTCTATTTTAGTGTAGATTCATATTGTGTAATCTATTAGTGGATGCATGTTGAATATTTTTGCATATTGGTGAATGATTTATGTTAATGATAAGAGAGGTTTACAAAATTTGGTACCAGAGCAGTGATTCTAGCAAAGTAGGGTTGTTTTTGCAGAGCTAGGGCATGTTTTTCTAAAACAATATCACATTTTACAGAGGCTATATTTTTTATTTCAGCAAATATTTTCGAAATATTTTTGTTCCAACATGTAGATATTTTTTAGTACTACAAACATGAATACTCATTTGTTAAATTTTTATATGTATTAAGGTAGTTATGGTTGTTTGAAGTTGGGTTATTTGTGTTGTTTTTTGGTCACGCAATTTGTTTTTTTCATATTCAATTTTTTAGGAGTCATTTTAGAATATTTTAGCACCAGCATGTATATTATTTTGAGTACTATAAAAAGGATTTCTCACTTGTGAAATTATGATATTCAAAGAGTTACAACTATTTGAAGTTGGGTTGTTGAGGTTATTTTTTGGTTGCGCAATTATTTTTTTCAAAAAAAATTGTTTTAAATTTCTTAGCAAGCATTTTCAAAATAATTTTGCACCAACATGTAGGTTATTTTGAGTACTTCAAGAAATACTGCTTAATTATTAAATTTTGCTAACTATTGAGGGAGTTAGAATTGTTGCAATATGGGATTTTGATATTGTTTTTGGGTTGCACGACAAGTTCATGCAAAATCAAAAACTTTCATAGCTCTCAATTTGAGTAAGCAAATTAGTTGTCATTTTAAGAAGTTGCAAATTTGAGTAAGCAAAATTTGTAAATTTGCTTGTTTGATGAAAGAAATAGATGAGATCTAATAAATTTTAAGTTTTGAGAATTATTTTTTTTAAAACCCTAGCTACTTTGGGAAAAATCATGGAGTTGTCAATATTCATTAGAGAGGGTGATAGTGATGCTTAGGAATAGTGAAAATTATTTAAGTCTTTAAAATATTCTAAATTATTTTGGATAAGTGAGCTTTTTGATTATTTACAAGGGGAAGCTTTATCTTAGTTTAAGAATTTATTTAGTGCCCATACGTTTCTAAACACATGGGAAGAATTTAAAGTTGCATTTTTGAACAAATGGGGATCAAAAGAAAATGATAATAATATGCAAGCTAAATAAATTATACTTTTGTGTCAGGGCCAAACAGTGGTCAAAAGGACTTGTTTGAATGTAAAAATTCTATTTTGCCAGTTCATGGTTGCATTCGAAATTATATATATATATATATATATATATATATATATATAGTTTCAATTAACCCTAGCAACAAATATTATTTTATCAATATGTTTTTAACTAAGAGTTTGTAAATTCAAGCAAAATAAAAACAAACATAAAACTTGAGGGTACAAATATTCAATTTTTTGAATATTTGAAGCTCACCATGGATAAATATGTTTTACATTCGGATTTTCATGCTACTGAGATAAATGATGTAGATATTGTTCTTGGTTATCCTTGGTTAAATTCCTTGGGTACTATTAACATTAATGTACAAAAGAAATTTATGAAGTTATGGTATCGCAAAAAGAAGATAACATTGCAAGATATCTCTCAATCTAAGGTGCAAGAATTAGGGGTAAACTAGGAAGTTATGGTAGGGAAGCAAGTTGCAAAAAATCATGAAACAAAGTCTAAGGAGGAGGTAGTAACAAAGATCAAGGAAGAAGCAAAATCTGAATCCAAGGACAAATTCAAGGATGGGAGCTTGAAAAAAGAACAAGATGTTGAAGAGTCTAAAAAGGTTGAACATCAGGCTAAGGTTGGATTATATCGCCATCCACACCACCATGAGAGGTAACAATCATGGAGACGGGGCTTGAGGTAGTAGAAGAACAATGAGGGACATACAAGGAACCAGTGGATACAAAACTTTGGATATACTCCCGGTCGTAAATACAAGCAGACATGGATAAAGAAAGTAAAAATTATACTTTCAACACATGGCATTGGCATCAACAAAGACCACCACCAATCATAGTTTCACTAGGATGGATGGATGATTGAGATTGGTACTAGTACTCAGCATGGCTCAAAAGATCATATTATTTAGCCTCTTCTAATATTTCAAGGATGAAATATTTTGTAAGGGGGATGGAATGTTAGGTACCCAAGATAGGTACTTAATAATTTAATATTATATTGTATAATGGTATGAGCCATAAATTAACTATTGAGTAAGGAAGGCCACATGTCAAATTAGAAATAGGTATGTCATAGAATCATATATGTAACCATTAGGGAATATTGTCATATGTAACCATCAAGGAATATTGTCATATTATTATGCACTTTGTAACTCATGGAAGGTGAACCATCACACTCTTGTATAAAGAGAGATGTATTTGTATTGTAAAATTCATATATAAAGTATTCTTGTAGAAGTTTTGGCTCATGGATCTGGAGATCTTATGGAGTGGCTTCCTTCCAATAAGGAGCATTGTACGATGTTGCCCTACCTCAAGGGTATTATCAATCTCTATTTTATTGTGTGTTTTTATATTGTGCAATCTATTTGTGGATGCATGTATATTTATGTATTTTTATGCATATTTGTGAATAATTTATGTTAATGAGAAGAGATGTTCACAATATAATTATTTCTTAAATCAATTGCTCAAGCAATGCATGAGTCTATATAGTCTAAGACAACTTTATTTGATGCATGTGCATCTAGTAATAGTTAATTCATGTTGTATCACACCTTGCCTTCATCGCTAATCCCTAATAGTGTGATGCACTAAATATTAAGGTGCAATTTGGGCCTATGATGCAATACTATTTCACTATAGATGTGAAAATATTAGAGGGACCATGGGAGTGCTTTAGTTTCTATATTCAAATAATAGAAGACTCAAAAGAATAATTTAGTTTGATACAAATATCATTCGAAAGTAGGAATCTATTGTTCTAGTTATGTGCAAACAGGGTGGGTATGTTGGTAGCAGAGATTTAGATATTGTACCATATTATAGACAACACTAAATAACAATAGTTGAATAGAAAATCTTTAGCCAATCAACTAAAATGGATGAAAATATGCCCATTGATTTTAAATAGAAAATCAAAGGGAAGGATATGGTTGATCCTCACTATTGAAGATAATTGATTGGTTGGGCATCATGGATGTCAAGGTACTTGACCAATTTCCCTAGCATAATCACATGTATGAGGCCTATAACATGCAAGAACCATTGTAAATTTAGATATTCTTAGAAAATATCCACAATTCATTTTAGAATACAAAAATGAAAAAGAACAAACTACATAAGAAAAACAATAATAACTTGGAATGATAACTCCAAAGAGAAGATAGAAATTAAAACCTTAGTAGGAGGTACAAGGATTTTATATGAAATATCCACAACAACAATGTATACCAAATCAATTTGTTGGTCTTAAAGAAGCAAATAAAATCCATGAATACACAATGTAAATCAACCTCGTAAGAAACAAAGGAAAAATGGATATAAAAACACATAGGCAAAGATTTAAAAAAAAACACATAAACATCAAAATCATAAGCAAAGCATAAATTTAGAAATCAACAGTTACTAGATTCCAATAACAAGAACTTTGTATGTTTCTTTATTACCAAAAAGAATGTGTATTTGAATCTCAGTTTTTTCAATATAACCAAAAGAGTCTTTGCTCCATACTTTCTTCAGGGCCTCTATTAAATTCAAAAGTTTGATAGTATGCTCTATAAGAGATGCTTTTGAAATGTAAATGAGACAATAAATATTAAATATGCACAAAGCACATTGAAAGCAAAAAAATATTAGTAATACATAAAAATAAAAGTGAATTTGTTAAATCACACTACTAAAGGTAAAGGTGTGCAAATGGTTTTAAATAGGTAGGGAATTGCAACAATTGTTCCAATATTGGATTCATATTGTTCTCTACATTTCAACCATTTGTTATTGTGAGCTTACATATTCACACACTAAGCAAGAAACTTTAATAAATTCATGCTCTAGTGCCTGCAGGAGATCATTTATCAAAATTATGAGCTTTAGTATAAAGAAGCATCATCTCATGATTATGGTCAGACATCATTACTTCATGTATCTAATGTATATCCTCCTCCTTTGCAACCAATTTTTGTATGAAATTGGGATTGTATCCCATGTTGGATCTTGATATAGCAAATAAAATGGGGCACAACATACACCTTAGCTAGTACACATTCTCCAAATTTAAATGTGTGGTGTTCCCCTATGTTCTCAATTAGCTATAACCAAAAAATAAAGCATGCCATTCAAAAACGATAAACAAAACGCTTAAAACACAAAAGATTAAATTTAAAAAAAATAAAAATAAAATATTAAGTTACCTTCAAAAAGGACCTATATACAATTTATGACATCAAGAGTATGATGTCGCTTACCAAATTTAGTAATGGAACCATTGTATAGTGGGACACTCTTAAGACTTGGTGTAGATAGACAAGAAATACAATCCATCCTTTTTTGTGAAGGATCTAAAAAATATCAAAAAGTGAACTCATTAGTTCAATTTAAGTATTGTGGAGTTGGAAAAATGTTTAGAACATTAAAATCTTTCCATAATTTTTTAATAGAATATTAGGATATAATAAAATAGGAAGAAATAAAAACAAACATGTTTAATGCTTAAAAAACGTAGTTGAACAAAAAATCTTTAGCCAATCAATTAAATGGATGAAAGTATACCAATTGATCTTAAAGGGTAAATCAAATGGAAGAAGATGGTTGACCTTCACTATAGAAGATGATTGACTAGTTAGCCATCATGAATGTTGAAGTACTTGACCAATTTTCTTGGCATATGTGATACCTAAAATATGTAGGAACCATTGTAAATTAAGTTAGATATTTTGAAAAAATATCCATATTTCTTTTTACAAAACAAAAACGAGGAAGAAAAAACTACATAAATAATACAATAACAAATTCAAATGGCAACTTCAAAGATAGAATATACATTCAAACCTTAGCATTGGCACAAGTCTTTTCTATGAAATATCCACACCAACAATATGTCTAAAATCAGTTTCCTAGTCCTCAAGAATAGTAAACAAAATATGTCAATCTATAGTGTCAATCAACCTTGTAAGAAATATGGGTAAATTAAATATAAATAAATTCATATGTGGAAATTTAAATATTAAGTTACCTCCAAGAAGGACCTATACGCAATTTATGATATCAATATTATGATGTCGCTTACCAGATATGACAATGGAACCGTTGTATAATGGGATGCTCTAAATACTTGTGTAGATAGGCAAGAAATACTATCCATCATTTTTTATGAAGGATTTAAGAAATATCAAAAATTGAATTTGTTAGTTCAAATTAAATAGTGTAGAGCCAAATAAAATATTTGAGTAATAGAATTAGAATCTTGCCATAATTTTTCTAATAGAATATTAGGATACAATTAAATATGAAGAAAGAAAAACAAACAAGCGAACAAACATGTTTAGTGCTTAACAAAAGTAGTTGAACAGAAAATATTTAGCTAATCAACTAAATTGTTGAAAGTATACCAACTGGTCTTAAAGGGTAAATCAAAGGGAAGATGATTGAACTTCACTATAGAAGATGGTTGACTAGTTAGCCATCATGAATACCGAAGTACATGATCAATTTTCATGGTATTTGTGATATTTGTAATGTGTAGGAACCACCATAGATTAAGTTAGATATTTTGAGAAAATGTCTATAATTCTTTTTAGAAAACAAAATTGAGGAAAAATAAACAAATAAATAAAAGGCAACATCAAAAAGAGGAAGGAGATTCAAACCTTAGCATCATTTACAAGGATTTTCTATGAAATATTCACACCAACAATGTGGTTGAAATCAGTTTCTTGGTACTTAAGAATAGAAAAAAATATTCATCAATATATAGTGTAAATTAAACTTGTAAGAAATAGAGGTAAAACAAATATAAACAAACCCATGTGTAGAAATTTAAATATTAAGTTACCTCCAAAAATGACCTATGTAAAATTGATAATATCAAGAGTATGATTTTGCTTACCAAATATAGCAATAGAACCACTTTATAATGGGATGCTCTAAATACTTGTGTAGATAGGAAAGAAATACAATCCAAATTTTTTTATGAAGTATCTAAGAAATATCAAAAAGTAAATTTGTTAGTTCAAATTAAATAGCGTGGAGCTGAAAAATGTTTGAGTAATAGAATTAGAAGCTTGTCATGTTTTTTAAATATTTTAGTATAATGAAACAAGAAGAAAAAAAAACAAGCAAACAAACATGTTTAGTGCTTAACAAAAGTAATTGAACAAAAAAACTTTGGCCAATCAACTAAATGGATGGAAGTATACAAATTGACCTTAAAGGGCAAATAAAAGGGAAGAAAATGGTTGACCTTCACTATAGAATATGATTGACTAGTTAGCCATCATGAATGCGAAAGTACTTGACCAATTTTCTTAGAATATGTGATACCTGTAATATGTAGGAACCATTGTAAATTTAGATAGATATTTTGAGAAAATATTCATAATTCTTTTTATAAAACAAAAACGAGAAAGAACAAACTACATAAATAAAACAATAAAAAATTGGAATGGCATTTTCAAACAAATGAGTGATATTCAAACCTTAGCATCAAGTACAAGGTTTTTTTTATGAAATACTCACAACAACAATGTGTTTGAAATCAATTTCCTGTTCCTCAACAAAAACAAACAAAATTTATCAACCTATATTGTAAATCAACCTTGTATGAAATAGAGGTAAAATAAATATAAATAAACCCCTGTGTAGAAATTTTAAATATTAAGTTACATCCAAAAAAGACCTATAGCAATGGAACCATTGTATAATGTAATGCTCTGAATACTTAGTTTAGACATACAAGAAATAACATCCATCCTTTTTTATGAAGGATCTAAAACTTCAAAAAGTGAATTCATTAGTTCAAATTAAATAGCGTGGAGCCAAAAAAATGTTTAAGTAATAGCATGAGAAGCTTGCCATAATTTTTTAATAGAATATGAGAATACAATGAAATAGAAAGAAAGAAAAATAAACAAACAAACAAAAAAAAAAGTTGAGTGCTTAACAAAAGCAATTGAATGAAAAATCTTTAGCCAGTCAACTGAATGGATAAAAGTATACCAATTGTTCTTAAAGGGAAAATTAAAGGGAAGAAGATGGTTAACCTTCACTATAGAAGATGATTGACTATTTAGTCATCATGAATACTAAAGGACTTGACTAATTTCACTTATATATGTAATACCTATATGTAGGAAGCATTGTAAATTAAGTTAGATATTTTGAGAAAATATCCATATTTATTTTTAGAAAATAAAAACGAGAGAGAACAAACTACATAAATAAAATAATATCAAATTGAAATGATAACTTTAAATATAGGAGGGAGATTCAAACCTTAGCATTAGGTACAAGGATTTTCTATGAAATATCCACACCAACAATGTGTCTAAAATCAGTTTCTTGGTCCTCAATAGTATAAAAAAATACATCAATCTATAGTATATATAAACAAATCCGTGTGTGGAAAATTCAATATTAAGTTACGTATAAAAAGAACCTATATATAATTTATAATATCAAGAGTATGATGTCACTTACCATATAGCAATGGAACCATTTTATAATGGGATGCTTTGAATACTTGGTGTAGATAAGCAAGAAATACCATCCATCATTTTTATGAAGGATCTAAGACATCAAAAATTAAATTTGTTAATCCAAATTAAATAGTGTGGAGCCAAAAAGAAAAGTTTGAGTAATAGCATTAGAAGCTTGCCATACATTTTTAATAGAATATTAGGATAAGTAAAGTAGAAAAAATAAAAATAAATAAGCAAACAAACATGTTTAGTGCTTAACAAAAGTAGTTGAATGGAAAAACTTTAGCCAATCAACTGAATGGATGAAAGTATACCAATTGATCTTAAATGGTAAATCAAAGGGAAGAATATGGTTGACCTTCACTAGAGAATATTATTTATTGGTTAGCCATCATGAATGCCAAAGTACTTGACCAATTTTCTTGGCATATGTGATATTTGTAATATGTATGAATCATTATAAATTAAGTTAGATATTTTGAGAAAAATATCCATAATTTTTCTTAGAAAAAAATGAGGAAAAAACTAGATAAGTAAAAAAATAACAAATTGGAATGGCAACTTTAAAAATAGGAGGGAGATTCAAACCTTAGCATAATGTACAAGGCTATTTTACGAAATATTCACACCAACAATGTGTTTGAAATCAATTTTTTGGTCCTCAATAATAGCAAATAAAATTTGTCAATTTATAGTGTAAATCAACCTTGTAAAAAATTAGGGCAAAATAAATATAAACACACCTAATGTATGGAAATTTAAATTTTAAGTTACCTCCAAAATGGACCTATATACAATTTATAACATCAAGAGTATGATGGTGGTTACTAGATTTAGTAACAAAACTATTGTATGATAGGATGCTATGAATAGTTGATGTAAATAGACAATAAATACAATCCATCCTTTTTTATGATCTAAGAAATATCAAAAAGTGAATTTGTTAGTTGAAATTAAGTAGTGTGGAACTAGAAAAACATTTGAGTAATAACATTAGAAACTTGTCATAATTTGTTTATAGAAGATTTGTATACAATGAAATAGGAATAAAGAAAAACAAACATGCTTAGTGCTTAACAAAAGCAATTGAATGGAAAATCTTTAGCCAATCAACTAAATGTATGAAAGTATATTAAATTATATTAAATGGCAAATCAAAGGGAAGAAGATGACTGACCTTCTTTATAGAAGATGATTAACCAATTAGACATCATGAATGTCAAAGGACTTGACCAATTTCTATAGTATATATGAAACTTGTAATATGTAGGAACCATTGTAAATTAAGTTAGATATTTTGAGAAAATATATATAATCATTTTTAGAAAATAAAAATGAATAACAAACTACATAAATAAAATAATAACAAATTGGAATGACAACTTCAAAGAGAGGACTAATATTCAAACCTTAGCATCAACTGCAAGGCTTTTCTATAAAATATTCAAACCAACAATGTGTTTGAAATTGGTTTTCTAGTTCTTAAGAATATCAAACAAGATCTGTCAATCTATAATGTAAATCAACCTTGTAAGAAATAGAGGAAAAATAAATATAAACACCTAATGTAAGGATAATTAAATTTTAAGTTATCTCTAAAATAGACCTATATAGTATGGTGTGAGCTACTAGATTTAGTAATAAAACCATTATATGATGAGATTCTCTGATTAGTTGGTGTAGATGGGCAAGAAATACCATCCATCCTTTTTCATGAAGGATCTAAGAAAAATAAAAAAAATGAATTTGTTGGTTCAAATTAAGTAGTGTGTGTGTGTGTTTTAAAAAAAAAGTAGTGTGGAGCTAGAAAAACATTTAAGTAACAACACTAGAAGCTTGCCATATTTTTTTTAACAAAATATTAGGATACAATAAAATAGGAAGAAAGAAAAACAAACAAGCAAACATACATGTACAACGCTAAACAATAGTAGTTGAATAGGAAATCTTTAGCTAGTCAACTGAATGGATGAAAGTATAGTAATTGATCTTAAAGAGCATATCAAAGGGAAGAAGATGCCTAACCCTCACTATAGAAGATGATTGACTTGTTAGCCATCATGAATGCCAAAGTACTTGACCAATTTCCCTGGCATATGTGATGCCTGTAATATGTAGGAACCATTGTAAATTAAGTTAGATATTCTAAGAAAATGTCCATAATTCTTCTTAGAAAACAAAAACAAGGAAGAACAAACTACATAAATAAAACAATAACAAATTGGAATGGCAACTACAAAGAGAGGAGGGAGATTCAAACCTTAGCAGTAGATGCAAGGCTTTTCTATGAAATATCCACACCAACAATGTGTACGAAATCAGTTTCTTGGTCCTAAAGAATAGCAAACAAAATCTATCAATCTACAATGTAAATCAACCTTGTAAGAAACAAAGAGAAAATAAATATAAACACACACATGCATGGAAATTTAGAAAAAAATAAAAAATAAACATAAACATCAAAACCACCAATAAAGCATAAAGTAAAAAATCAAGAGTTATTAGAGTCCAATACCAAGAACTTTATATGCTTCTCTATTAGAAAAATGAATGCATATTCAATTCTTTGTTTTGTTCAATATGACCAAAATAGACTCTGCTCCATCCTTCCTTCTAGGGGCTCTATTAACTTTAAAAGTTTGATAGTATGCTCTAGAAGAGATGCTCTTGAAATATAAATAACACAATAAATCACAAATTTCAAATATGCACAAAGGCACATTGAAAGCAACAAGAGACTAATAATACATAAAAAAAAATGAGAATTTATTTTAATCTTACTAGCAAAAGCCATTATCTAGTTCACCAAAGGCAAAGGTGTGCAAAAGGTTTTAAATTATGTGTAGGGAATTGCAACACTTGTCCCAAGTTTGAATTCAAATTCTTCTCTGCATTGCAAGCATTTGCTATTGTCAACTTACATATTCATCTAATAAGAAAAGGGTTTAAGACATTCATGCTCTAGTGCCAGTAGGAGGTCATTTACCAGAATCAGGAACTTTTGTGCCAAGAAGCATCATCTCATCATTGTCGTCAGACATCATTTCATCATTATGATCAAGCTTGCTCTTAACGAAGGCAGACATGAGACAATATTCAAAAGAACTTTCATGTAAGACAGATATATTATCCAAAATGCAAAAGGCTATAGATAGCAACTCAAGTGAAGCAAGCTCTTTGTTTAGCCCCCCATACAAGCACAATCAATCATATTTAGAGTTATAGTCTCACTTCCTAAAGTGGCACCAATAATAGGATCAAAAGTCAACCACTTGTCATGCAGCTCCTTCAAAACACAATCACTCTTTACAATGCTTTCATAAGACATATGAATGGGATACATAGACCTCTACCCATTTTACTATTATCCAATTTGACATTTTGGAAGACACACTTAAATGGTAGCTTTCACTGTGCTTTCTACACTCTGAATTCTTTAGTTTGGCTCTGAAATTTGCTTATGATGCTATTTCATCATAAAAGATAATAGGATTTTGTTAAAACATCTCACAATAGTGTGCCATGATAGTGTAAATGTTTTTTTTTAAAAACAACTAGTAATTCTACCACCAAAATAGCATTTGTGAATAACTTGAAATTGTTTATAGGAGTTTGATTGGGAAAACTTGTAAAATTTACTAAAACCACATAAGTGAAGATAACAAAATCCATAGATTTATCCAATAATACAAAACAAAATTCTTGAATAAGTGAATAAGGATATGCACAAATTTGCTTCTCAATGTGCATTACTTATCCTACCTCAATTATATAAGAAGTGAATATCATCAACCTTATAAGATATGCCTAGCAAGAAAACTTGCCCACGAGCAGAGGAATAGTTGTAACCCTGTATTGTATGTCTACCTACAATATCAATGGATTATCCAAACACCTTTATAAGTAGTTGCTTATTCCAAACCAAAAAAATAAAAGATAACATTGAACCCTACTTCCAAATATATATTGAAATTGCTAATATCATAACGAAATAGCACAAACTATATATTTGCATACTAATCTCAAAATAAAAAATTGATTCTAAAAACCCCTCATATTTACCTGAAGTGGAGAAATTTTTCTTCATAATGTCCAATTGTTGAGCCAAGGGAACAAAAACTTCAAAACAACATCAACTTTTTGAAAGTATTTGTTCCTCCATCTCCTATTTACTATAAGTAATGACAATATGCCTCCAAAACTTGCTCCCCATGACAATCCCACTACAATCTTGTACCATGGAATTTCCAATCTTTTCTCTTGTTTGTTAGAAGATGTGAGAGGAGGAGAAGCAAATTGTGGCCAAGAGCAATTCTTTGGAAGGGGACAACCCCATAAATTTGGATTCCCTGTATATGATGATTCTGCAAATGTATTCAACTTTTTCCCTTGGGGTATATTGCCTGAAAGATTGTTGTTGGATAATCTTAATGTCCCCAAGTAGTCTAGAGAGTCCAACTCCATTGGGATTTTTCCAAACAATCTATTTGTAGAAAGGTCAAGTGACTCAAGTTGAGTCATTGCTCCCAAACTATTTGGAATAGACCCCATGAGATTGTTCATAGACAAATTGAGAAGCATCAAGCCCTTCAACATTCCAAAATCAAAGGGAATTTCTCCACTCAGTTGATTGTTTGAAAGATCTATAGATGTTAAGGCAGAAAGAATATAAGAGTAGTGTCGATTTGTGCCTTTGGAAGTTATATACAACTCATCCTCATATTGATACCCTATGTAAGAATAATCTCTTATTTCATAGTTGTTTGACAACACAGAGTCATTTTGACTTGGTGTAGCCATTGCTTTTAAATATAAAATGTTGTGTGGAATAACACCTGATATACAATTGGAAGAAAGGTCCAAGATTTGGAGTTGCATTAGCTGGCCAATTTCTAAAGGAATATTGCCTGTCAAATTGTTCTCCCTCATCACCAATACTCTTAAAAGTGAAAGATTTCCAATCAAATTTGGAATCCGGCCGGTTAACTGGTTTTGCCCAAAGTCAACAACTTGTAACATTGTACAATTTGTTACTGAATGAGGGATTGATCCTTCCAACTTATTCTTTCGAAGAACTAATGAAGAAAGTTTGCTTAGTTTACCAAAGTTGTGAGGTATTCTTCCCTGCAAACTATTATTTGCCAAATTCAATATTTGAAGAGAAGCACAATTGGCCAAGTTGAATGGAATGTCACCATCTAAATTGTTGTTGGCTAGACTTAACACTTGGAGTCGTGATAAATTGCCCAAGGTGGGAGGAATGTTACCTGTAAGCAAATTATCATTGAGTACTAAAATTGTAATATTAGGAGACCATAATGATGGGATGCCTCCACTCAATGCATTCTTAGACAAGTCTAAGTAGATAATCTGCATCCAAGCTGAAGTATTTGTAAAAAGGCAGCCTTCTAAGTAATTTGCTGTAAGATTTATATATTGCAAGGATGGACTAATATCCCATAGCCAAAAGGGAATTTCTCCAACAAGGTTGTCGTTGGCCAATGTCAACTCCTTAAGTGAGTATTGGGTTGAAATCCAGAGTGGAATTTGTCCGTCAGTCTTACATGATACCAAGTGCAGACTGTCTAATTGAAAAGAGGGGATCCATGAGGTGCTAATGTTCAGTACACAATTGGATAAATACAATCGCTTTAATTTGGTGAGGTTATGGAAAAAAGTTTCCGAAATTGTTTGATTGTTGTCGAGGGACAGGGAGAGAACTTGTATGGAAGATGGCAATGCTGAGGAAGGAATGCTTTCGTTGAATGCATTGCTGTCAGCATAAAGCCTAGTGAGGGAGGAAAGCCGAGCAAGGGAGGAGGGAAGGGTCCCACTTAGTTTGTTAAAGGAAATATCTAAGTAAGAGAGTGAAGAGAGATTGCCCAAGGAATCTGGGACATTACCGCTGAACTGATTGGACCAGATATCAAACCTATTTAGAGACGAAAGACTTCCTAGAGAAGACGGTATACTTCCACTCAATTGATTGTAGATAAGAAGAAGAGACTTTAAAGAAGAAAGTTTACCTATACAAGATGGTAAACTTCCATTGAGTTGGTTACGAGAGAGAACAAGATAAGTAAGATTGGTAAGCAGACAAATAGTAGGGGGAATTGTCCCACTCAATAGATTGTCGGGAAAGAGAAAGATACTTTAAAGAAGAAAGTTTACCTATACAAGATGGTAAACTTCCATTGAGTTGGTTGTTAGAGAGATCAAGATAAGTAAGATTGGTAAGCAGACAAATAGTAGGGGGAATTGTCCCACTCAAGTTGTTATCATTCAAGTAGAGCTGAGTGAGGGAAGAAAGTCGGGCAAGGGTTCCACTTAGTTTGACAGAGAAAAGAAAAGAGAGAGACTTTAAAGAAGAAAGTTCAAATATACAAGATGGTAAACTTCCATTGAATTTGTTTCCACTAAGGTAAAGATGAGTAAGATTTGTAAGCAGACAAATAGTAGGGGGAATTGTCCCACTCAAGTTATTAGGCTATAAATCAAGATATCGAAGATGAGAGAGATTTCCAAGACAGAGAGGAAGAGTACCTGTTAATTGATTGCCCCATAATTCCAAATGTGTGAGACAACAAAGGTCGCACAAGCTATCGGATATGATGCCACCGTCCAAGCTCTGGGGAATGGTAAGTGTGAGGACGTGGTTGTTGTGGGGATGACAGGATATGCCGTGCCACGTGCCACATTTGAGAGAGAAAGCACACTTTATTGTGGTCGTCACACTAATAATGACCGTCAATTCCACCGCGCACCCAAAGCTCTGGGTAATTATGCTTTTGAGATTTGAGATATAGATGGGTATTATATTATTAAATTTGAGAGAAAATAAAATTTATATCAACATTCATTAAAATAGATATAAGAATTATTATTTATAAAAGATTTTTACCGATTGCAAATTACTCCGTGTAACTGTTCGTGGTCATGTTCGTATTAAATTAAAAAAACACAGATAATAATTCATAAATTTTTCACAACTTTGATTTGACTTTAAAACAATTTAACCTTTTTAAATTTATATTAACTTTATTATAATTTAAATTTTAAAAAATATATAAAAGATTTAAAATTTTAAAAAATAAATAAAAGATAAATAAGATTTTTTTTTTAATATAGGGATCATGTTTATATGCAAGGAAAAATACAGATGAAACTTATAATTTTTTTTTTGTTGAGAATTTTAATTTTTTAACTTTAATAATTTAAAATTTAAAAGTTAAATGATGAGTGTGTGAGGGGGTGAGTGTGTGTCTCCCTGGTGGAGTTGTTGTAACAGGTTTGGAGATTCCTGGTCAAAATCCTCATATCTTAATATTTCAAATATATATATAATAACATTTTTTAATTTAATTATATAAATATTATATCAAATTTTAATTCATTTATATTATATTTTTACCGTTTGTTATTATTACAACATTTCAAGATTTTTTTAATGGTTAAGAAGGAAACCTAAGTTCAAATCTTGTCAAATAAGTAATATATGTAATTGTTGTAATAATGCTATATGGTCATACTATGTGATCATGATGTAAGATATTTGAATCCAATTCAATCTTATATAACCAATCAAAAAACTATAATCAATATAAAATAATATTGTATTTTTAAAAAATAAAGATACCAAAAATTTATAAAGATATAATAGACATTATAAAATTAATTAAAACCATTATATATCGTTATATTTCAAAGATAATATACTCTTCAATAAAATTTTATTCTACTCTAATACAAGTTATTGATTATAAAAGATTGAAGACACCCTCGATTGGAACAAAGTCTTCGCTAAAGGGGTGTAAACCCTACGTGAAGTCAAGCGATGGAATAAACCGATAAATTTGGCTACAGTCTTAGTGAAAGGGATGCAAACCCTAGTTGTAGTCAAGCATTGAAGGAAGAGGGTTGTTCGTAGACCATCTCTTTAGTTTGTGAGAAAGCCTCTTCGGTTAGAAGAAATATCTCTCAAGGATATTTGGGTTCGTGGGTGGATGAACCTTTGCCCTCTATTAGGATTTTAGAGGATGAATTTGGATTGGATCTAATTGATCATGAAGCTCGAACAATTATCTGCAAACTCAAGGGCAAAAAACCAATCCTAATGGAGCTCAAATGATACATTAAAGATTGGTGGACAAGTATAGAATTCCAAGTAACTCTCCTACCCAAAATTTATTTTTTGTTTCCTTTTTTAATTTAGTGGATAGAGATAAGGTAATGGATTATAGATATAATTGGTTTTTCAAACAAATAGGCGTCTATATAATACCTCAGACTCCTAGTTACAACCCATTTATATAAGAAGTTAATGGCTTTCCAGTTTGGGTGAATCTTTATGTTCTCCATGTGGAGTTTTGGGGAGAGAAGATATTCAACAAAATCGTTAATGTCATTGGTGCATTCCAGTATATGATTCCCAAACAGAGGAAAATTTGTCTAGTAAAATTAATTTGAGTAAAGAAAGATTGGTTGTTTGGATGGATGTTTCAGTTCTTGGGCCTCAATCCATTACTATCTTCTCAAGTAAAGGGGAATGAATCCAAAATATTGAATATGAAAACTTCTCCCTAATATGTTATGGTTATCAACAATATGGTCATCTGAAGAAGAGATACCCGATCATCCGATCATGCTCTGGAGGAGAAGGCCTTGCATGCGAATGATTATAAAACTTCAAATTTCCTAGTTCAAAAGAAAGAAGCTCATCCTCAAGATGCACCAATTGTCCAACAAGAATAATGTAAGAAAAAATACTCAACCACAAAAGGAGAATTTGAATCAAATCATTGATAAAAACCAAATGGTTACTAAAGACCATCTACACGGTTCCTGTTGGACATTTTGAGTCCCTAAGTCAAAGTTGTTATTGATGTCAAGATGCCAATGATAGCTCTTTTTCAGTTTGAGTGCAAAGTTTAATGGAAGTTATAATGGGTTAAAATATCTTTATTTTACACCCAAAATAATGGGTCAAAAAATGGTTTCATTTCTCCTTTGGAAGCAGATGTATCCGAAGTAGTGGAAGAATATAATATTATAATATTTATTATAATATTTAACCAAGTTGGTGAAAAACCCAAATAAATTATTATAATTTTAATTATAATATTATTGGGTTTACAAAGGTCAATTAATTATTTTTATAAACCCTAAGGTTGGGTTTTGAAAGGAAAAATATTTCAAAGCGCAAATTTTAATGTTGATTAAACCCAAAGGTTGGGTTTAAATTAAAGGCATTTGAAGCCTTTATCGTCAACGTCATGGAAGGAAGCATGGTGAGCACCGATGTCGTTAATGCAATGGAGGAGCATATAAATATGCCCAAAGTCCTAAGTTTTATTTACCCTTGCTCTCGATTTTAATGTTTGGCATGTGAACTCGTGAGATTTGATTTTCATGGACAACAATTCGTTTAAGAAAACAAGTGTTGAGTGTTGACATCCAACCAGGTAGCATGGCCTAGTGGTGAGTGGGCAAGTGCAAAGGTGTTAGTTTGTTGTAGGTCCTGCATTCGAAATGCGATGACTGCGTTCGAGGTAATGTTGATTGGAAGCACCCAAGGCACATGTGGTTTTTGGCCAAGGAAAAGGGAGAACGTGCGTATTAGAAGCACGTGGTGCTTTGTTGATAGCTAATGATATTGGTAGCTCGTGCGGTGGTTGAGGACGTGGTTAAGGTGCTTGACGCATGGGCAGAGTGAGGGTTCGATTCCCTCTGAATATGAGGTACAATTTTTATTTTATTTTAATTTTTATTAGTTGCCTAATGTTGGAGGAATAAGGGTGAATAATTGATTATTATTTTTGAATATACATTAAGGCATAAAGTTTATGGTGAATGATTGTTGAGGATTATTTTGGAGGGATTGGTATTTGAGATTTATTATTTTAGGAGTAATAAGAAGTTTTTAGTAAAGTCTTGATTTAATTCTTATTAAGACTTTGTAGCATTATTTTTTTATAAGGGGTTTTCTATTAAAAGAAGACTATGGTGAATGTTATTTTTGAGTTGGAGTAATAAGGTGTATTTTGGGTCATCATTTTGCATTGTGTTATCATTAAAGTCTTATAACCCTTATTGAGATTGGAAAAGAGAAATTTGTGAGTGTGGCAGATTTGTGAGATCAACTCATTGTAAAGCAAAAAGGTATGAGCAAATTCTTCTTTGGTTGTGTTGGTTGATTGGCTTTCTTGAAAATTAAGTTTGGAGTGAAAAGGATTTTATTAGGGTTTCCTTTTTGAAAGTGTATGAGTTAATGCTTCAAGGTTTTCTGAAATTAAGAGTTGTGATTAAAACCTTGTTTTATTAGCATTGTTGTTGAAGTCATAGGATTGAGTAAAAAGCTTGAGTTAGAAAAGAACATGAGTATCATTGTTATGTGAATATTGAGTTATAATCATTGTTGTTGAAGTGAGTTGTTGTGCAAAGAACATGAACTAGGGTTTGAAGAGATCATGAGTATCATTGTTATGTGAGATTTGTTGTTGAGCATTGTTGGAAATATTTTGAGTTGGATGATACATGCTTGGACTAGGGTTTATGAGCAAGAGTTGTCTCTTGAGTGATTGGTTGAGTAGAGCTGATTGAACCTAGTCAAGTTGATGTATGAAGTGATTGTTCAAGTTCCATGAAACAAACTATTCTATATTCTGATTTGAGTTGTGAAAGAGATTGAGTTGTGAGAAATAGAACATATTGAGTCGCTAACAATTCTCTTTATGCTTCTATGAAATTGAGTTGAGAAAGTAATTGAGTTTTGAGTATAGAACATATTGAGTCTCTAACAATTCTCTTTACGCTTCTATGATATTGATTTGAGTTGAGAAAGTGATTGAGCTTTGAGTGTAGAACATATTGAGTCTCTAAAAATTCTCTTTATGATCCTATAATATTAGACATGTTTTGTGTGGACTTGTTAATCATATTTGAGGTAAGTCTTTGAGAAGACTTGTGGACTGATTTTGTGTGAGCTTTTATGGAAGCTTACAATATAGATTTGGTTAAGTCCTAGAGAGGACTTGTTGAGCAGATTTGGACAAGTTCTATGTGAGCTTGTTGAGCAAATTTAGACAAGTTTTGAGTGAGCTTGTTGAGAAGATTTGAATAAGTTTTGTGTGAACTTATTGAGCAGATTGAAAAAGTTTTATGTGGACTATTTGAGTAGCTTTGAGAAAATTACGAGTGAGCTTGTTGAGCATATTTGAATAAGTTATGTGTGGACTTATTGAGCAGATTAGAAAAAATTTGTGTGGACTTATTGAGTAGATTTGAGCAAGTTTTGTGTGGACTTGTTGAGCATATTTGAGCAAGTTCTAAGTGAGCTTGTTGAGCATATTTGAATAAGTTTCACGTGGACTTATTGAGCATATTGGACAAGTTCTGTGTGGAATTTTTGAGCATATTTGAGCAAGTTATTTGTGGACTTGTTGAGAAGATTTAAGGATAGGTTTTTACTAGACATGATATAAATATTGAGCAAATTTGTGCTAGATTGAATGGACTGTGTTTAGTGTAAATTTGAGTGACCTTGTTGATCAGACGTGTGCTAGACCAACTGGACTGTGTTTAGTGCAGAGTTGAGCATATTTGTGCTAGATCGAATGGACTATGTTTAGTGTAGATTTGAGTGAGATTGTGAGAATATTTGTGCTAGACCGATTGTACTATGTTTAGTGCAAAGATTGAAAAGAATTGTGCTAGATCGACTAGATCGTGTTTAGTGCAGATATTGAGAAGAATTGTGCTAGACCGACTGTACCGAGTTTAGTGCAGTTTGAGGTAGAGCTTTGGAGGTGACAAAGTAAAGAGGACAAATTCTCTAGTGGATAGATATCCATTAGCTAGGACATTGATTACAGGTCTTCTGAGTGAGGACAAGAGTCATCAAGTTGAGAGAGATTCACCAATCAGTGCATTGAAGACAGTTTCTTCTAGAGAATCACTAGCTAGAATAGAGGAGAATAAGTTCTCATGTGGATAGAGATCCACAAACCAGATTTAGGGGATCAACATCTCCTTTGGATAAAGGTCCATAAAAATTGTAATCGAGAAAGTATTCCCAAGAGATTAACTAAGAAAGTTTTAGTAAAATATTTTCTCTGTGGAGTAGCCTATATTGGGTGAACCACGTAAATTATTGTATCTCTATTATGTGTGGTGTTATGTACATTGCTTTGATTACTGCTGTTGATATTGCTATATTTACATTGCATATATTGGTTTGAGAGAAAAAGTAAAAAGTGGTCTTATATTGGTCACCCCCCTCTCAGTATAAGCTTGTGTTCTTCAATTGGTATCAGAGCGGGTTCCTTCAGAAGAGTTTGACATCTTGAAAGAAAAACGGTCAAGAACACAATGGATCAAAAGGATCAAAGGTACGGGTACTTATATAATACATCACCGGTATTTTATGGAAGTAACTTCTTTTATTGGTTTATGCTGATGAGATTTCACCTGATGGCACTTGACAATGAAGTTTGGGATGTAGTGAAACTTGGATATGATCTAGCAATCAATCCTCCTATAGATAAGGAAGGTAAGCTTCTAATGCATGCAAATTCAAGAGTTATGAATGGAATTATAAAAGTATTGCGTAGATTATAATCTATGAAGGTTATGGATTGTAAAACAACAAAAGAAATGGGGGAACTACTGCATAACATATATGAATGGGATAAAGGTGTCAAGAAAACTAAGATCAAAAATCTCAAAGGAGAATTTGAAAACTTAAGAATGCAGAATGATGAAAATATTTGTGACTATCTCAGTAAGATTGATGAACTTGTACATGATATGAGAGGACTTAGAATGAAGGTCGATGAATATGATGCTTATGATAAAATCTTGAGAACTCTTCCAAAAAGGTACAGTGAAAATGTCTCTGCTATAGAAAAATCAATTGATAGTGATTTTCTGACAAAAAATTCTTTGCTTGGCATGCTTACAACCTTTGAGATAAAAACAAAATATCCTATCCCTCTAAAGGAGGTAGCATTCAAAGAGAATAAGGAAACAAAGGGTGCGAATCTAGAATCAAGCAATGAGTCTTCTAGTGATGAAGAAGCCAATTATGGTAGAAGAGATAAAGGTTCCATAAGACCCATAAATCTAAGATCTGTTAAGTTTTTCAATTGTGGAAAGTATAGACATTTTGCAATAGATTGTAAAGAACCAAAGAACAACAATGGTGAAGAAAAAAAGGATCACATGTACAGGAAATCAGGAAGATATAGGCATCAAAAGAAAAGTAAGGATGGATAAAATAGACAAGGAAATAAGTTCTTCCAAATACAAAAGAGGAGCTACTATGCGGATAATGCAAGTAAGTACTGAAATTATAGTGATGCTAGTTCTTCAGATAATGATAGAGATGAAGTCCTATTTATGATTGAAGAAAAAGAACCAGTTAATAAAAAGACTCCAGTTATTCTTAAGTGTTTTAGGTGTGGTAATTTTGGACATCTTGAAGATGATTGTACAAGGAATGGTTATAGTTTTAGTGATTATGAGTATGAGGATGCACTTGAAAGACCAAATGAAAATCTTCTAATGACATTAGAAGAAGAAGTGAGTGATCCTATAGAAGACAAGCCAAAATAAAGTAATGATATGGACAAAGGCAAAAAAATAGAAGAATATTCAGAAGAGAATGGATATGATCTCAAGGGAGAACTTATCTATGCCCTTGAAATAGTAAATAAGGTAAGAAAACAAAAATCTAAGCTTGAGATTCAATTACAGGAATATGATGAAGAAAGAAGACTACTCATAGAGGATTTAGAAAAATCCAAAGCTAAGGCAAATAGGTTCAAGGACAAGTTAGAAGCAAAGATCTTGGAATGTGAGAAGTTAGCACAAGAAGTGGTACTACTAAAATAAGACTTATATGAATCCAAGATCAAGATGAAGGGATTTAAAAATAGCTCAAATAACTTGGATAAGTTCATCAAGATATAAAAGCCTACATCAAGTAATACAGGTCTTGGATTTGAGAAGGCTCAAAATAAACAAGAAGGAGAGTCAAATTCATTTTTTTAAAAGGAAAATTCAGATGAAGATACTTCAAAAGAAGACAGTGTAAAATAAAGTCAGACATCAGAGGAAGAGTTGAACAATAGAGAGTTCTACGAATATAGGAACAATGCATAGAGAAGATACAAATGGAATAGTAATTAAAATAGGAGACCAATGAGGTCAAGAAAAGGAAGCTTCAATGGACGATATTTTTTATGTCACAGGTTTGGGCACATGGCTTCACAATGCAGGACACATGAAAGATATGAATATGGGAATAGATAGCCTTTTCATGGATATTGCTACTCATGTAATCAATTTGATCATAGGGAAATGAATTACAGGGTTCATGATAGAAGAAGATATGGCTTCACTAGGAGAAATCCTAAGATATTTGCACCTCCAAGGAATAATAACATTAAGTGTTATAAGTGCAATAGTGATGGTCACACAACAAAACAGTGTAGAGCAGATATTCCATAAATAGGAATGAACAGGAACAGGAATGATGACACGGATAGAAACTGTCAAAGGAATTAGAAAATTTAGAAAAGAAGAGAAAATGATAAAGGTAAAGAACAATGCTTTCGAGGAGTATAAATACTCCCACCCCAAAATTAACCACCTCAAAAGGAGGTGGATGAGGGGCTAAGCTAAGAGGCTCAATTCATAGCCGCGAGCCCCAAAGTTGACCCTTTGCCATTGATGTCAAAGGGGGATAGATTTGTGTAATGGGGAGAGATTTGATATTTGAGAGAGCATTGAGACAGGGGGAGTAAAATAAAAATAAAGGTCAAAGTTTCATTAAAAAGAATATGGGTTGCCATCAATGACAAAGGGGGAGATTGTTGGACATTTTGAGTCCTTAAGTTAAAGTTGTCATTGATGTCAAGATGCCAGGGATAGCTCTTCTTCAATTCGAGTGCAAATTTTAATGGAAGTTATAATGGGTTAAAATATCTTTATTTTACACCCAAAAGAATGGGTCAGAAAATGGTTTCATTTCTCCTTTGGAAGAAGATGTATCCGAAGTAGTGGAAAAATATAATATTATAATCTTTATTATAATATTTAACCAAGTTGGTGAAAAAATCAAATAAATTATTATATTTTTAATTATAATATTATTGAGTTTACAAAGGTCAATTAATTATTTTTATAAACCCTAAGGTTGGTTTTTGAAAGGAAAAATAATTCAAAACGCAAAGTTTAATGTTGATTAAATGCAAAGGTTGGGTTTAAATTAAAGGCATTCAAAGCCTTTACCATCGACATCATGGAAGGAAGCATGGTGAGCACCGACATTGTTAATACAATGGAGGAGCATATAAATATGCCCAAACTCCTAAGTTTTATTTACCTTTGCTCTCTATTTTAATGTTTGGCATGTGAAGAGGAAACAAAGCTCGTGAGATTTGATTTTCGTGGACAGCGATTCGTTTAAGAAAACAAGTGCTGAGTGTTGAATCCCAACCAGGAAGTGTGGCCTCGTGGCGAGTGGGCAAGTGCAAAGGCGTTAGTTTGTTGTAGGTCTTGCGTTTGAAATGCAATGACTACGTTCGAGGTAGTGTTGATTGGAAGCGCCCAAGGCGCATGTGGTTTTTGGCCAAGGCAAAGGAGAACGTGTGTATTAGAAGCATGTGGTGCTTTGTTGATAGCGAATGAGCTTGGTAGCTCATGCGGTGGTTGAGGTCACGATTAAGGCGCTTGGCACATGGTAAGAGTGAGGGTTCGATTCCCTCTGAAGATGAGGTACAATTTTTTTTATTTTAATTTTTATTAGTTGCCTAATGTTGGAGGAATAAGGGTGAATAATTGATTATTATTTTTGAATATACATTAAGGCATAAAGTTTATGGTGAATGATTGTTGAGGATTATTTTGGAGGGATTGGTATTTGAGATTTATTATTTTAGGAGTAATAAGAAGTTTTTAGTAAAGTCTTGATTAAATTCTTATTAAGACTTTTGAGCATTATTTTTGTATAAGGGTTTTTCTATTAAAAGAAGACTATGGTGAGTGTTATTTTTGAGTTGGAGTAATAAGGTGTATTTTGGGTCATCATTTTGCATTGTGTTATTATTAAAGTCTTCTAACCCTTATTGAGATTGGAAAAGAGAAATTTGTGAGTGTGGCAGATTTATGAGATCAACTCCTTGCATTGTGTTATTATTAAAGTCTTCTAACCCTTATTTTTCTTTGGTTGTGTTGGTTGATTGGATTTCTTGAAAATTAAGTTTGGAGTGAAAAGGATTTGATTAGGGTTTCCTTTTCAAAAGTGTGAGTTAATGCTTCAAGGTTTTCTGAAATTAAGAGTTATGATTAAAACCTTGTTTTATTAGCATTGTTGTTGAAGTCATTGGATTGAGTGAAAAAATTGAGTTAGAAAATAACATAAGTATCATTGTTATGTGAATATTGAGTTATAAGCATTGTTGTTGAAGTGAGTTGTTGTGCAAAGAACTTGAACTAGGGTTTGAAGAGATCATGAGTATCATTATTATGTGAGATTTGTTATTAAGCATTGCTAGAAACATTTTGAGTTGGATGATACATGCTTGGACTAGGGTTTATGAGCAAGAGTTGATTCTTGAGTGATTGGTTGAGTAGAGTTGATTGAACCTAGTCAAGTGGATGTATGAAGTTATTGATCAAGTTCCATGAAACAAACTATTCTATATTCTGATTTGAGTTGTGGAATATATTGAGTTGTGAGAAGTAGAACACATTGAGTCTCTAACAATTCTCTTTATGCTTCTATGAGATTGAGTTGAGAAAGTAATTGAGTTTTGATTATAGAACATATTGAGTCTCTAAAAATTCTCTTTTTGCTTCTATGAGATTGATCTGTGTTGAGAAAGTGATTGAGCTTTGAGTGTAGAACATATTGAGTCTAACATTTTTTTTTATGTTTCTATGATATTATACATGTTCTGTGTGGACTTGTTAAGAAAATTTAAGGCAAGTATTTGAGAAGACTTGTGGATTGATTTTATGTGAGGTTTTGTGGAAGCTTACAATACATATTTGGTTAAGTCCTAGAGAGAACTTGTTGACCAGATTTGGACAAGTTCTGTGTGAGCTTGTTGAGCATATTTGGACAAGTTCTAAGTGAGATTGTTGAGTAGATTTTAATAAGTTCTGTGTGGACTTATTGAGTAGATTGGACAAGTTATGTGTGGACTTGTTGAGCAGATTTGAGCAAGTTATGAGTGAGCTTGTTGAGCATATTTGAATAAGTTATGTGTGGAATTATTAAGCAGATTGGATAAGTTCTGTGTGGACTTATTGAGTAGATTCGAACAAGTTCTGTGTGGACTTGTTGAGCATATTTGAGCAAGTTTTGAGTGAGCTTGTTGAGCAAATTTGAATAAGTTATGTGTGGACTTATTGATCATATTGGACAAGTTCTGTGTGGACTTGTTGAGCATATTTGAGTAAGTTCTGTGTGAATTTGTTGAGTAGATTTGAGGATAGGTTTGTACCAGATTTGAGATAGAGATTGAGAAAATTGTTGCTAGACTGACTGGACTGTGTTTAGTGCATATTTGAGTGAGCTTGTTGAGCAGATGTGTGCTAGACAGACTGGACTATTTTTAGTGTAGAGTTGAGCAAATTTATACTAGACCGACTGGACTATGTTTAGTGCATATTTGAGTGAGCTTGATTGAGAAGATTTGTGCTAGACTGATTGTACCGCATTTAGTGGAGATATTGAAAATAATTGTGCTAGACTGACTAGACGATGTTTAGTGTAGATATTGAGAAGAATTATGCTTGACTGACTGTACTGAGTTTAGTGTAGTTTGAGGCAGAGCTTTGGAGGTGACAAAGTAAAGAGGACAGAGTCTCGAGTGGATAGAGATCCATCAGCCAGGACTTTGAGTACATGTCTTCTGAGTGAGGACAAAAGTCTTCAAGTGGAGAGAGATCCATAAGTCAGTGTAGTAGAGGTAGTGTCTTCAAGAGGATCACCAGCCAGAGCAGAGGAGAAGGAGTTCTCCTGTGGATAGAGATCCTCAAACTAGATTTAGGGGATTATCATCTCCTTTGTACAGAGGTCCATAAACATTATAATCGGGAAAGGATTCCCAAGAGATTAACTAAGAAAGTTTTAGTAAAATATT
The DNA here is from genome assembly GCA_028583015.1 of Wollemia nobilis. Classification (NCBI taxonomy): domain Eukaryota; kingdom Viridiplantae; phylum Streptophyta; class Pinopsida; order Araucariales; family Araucariaceae; genus Wollemia; species Wollemia nobilis. The sequence goes on along the minus strand of JAQPPZ010015863.1, from coordinate 4,241,974 downwards.
TTCTCTATGGAGTAGCTCGCATCGGGTGAACCACGTAAATTGTGGTGTCTTTATTGTGTGTGGTGTTGTGTACATTGCTTTGATTACTACTGTTGATATTGTTATCTTTACATTGCATATATTGGTTTGAGAGAAAAAAGTAAAAAGTGGTCTTATACTGTTCACCCCCCCTCTCAGTATAAACTTGTGTTCTTTAGTTCCATGGAAAATATTAGCACCTTAGATGGTATTATTGAAGCTAATTATGAAATAATCGATGGCGGTTAGTTTTATGAAAATGAAGATCCTACAAAATGTGTTACAACTAGATATTACCTCAAGATCTTGAAGTGCAAAAATGCATTCTTAGATCTTGCCACTCTAAAGGAAGAACCTCTTCAACATAAGAAAAATAATTGAACCAATTTCCTCTTTGATGGATGACTATTATGTTTGTCTTCCTTCTATCTGCTAGAGTTATGTGTCATGTAAGAGTTGTTCTTGTTTTTAGTTCCTTAAAAAAAGAGTTGATTATGAAAACTTAGCAGTTTGAGGAAGATGAATAATTTTTATAAAAAGGTAAATATGGATATGTTTTAATTAACTTGTTAAAAATGTAATGAGAACAATGTAATGTTTTATTTTTGTAATGAGAGTGGCCCCCAATAAAAGCCACACATAACTTATTAAAATATATATATATCAATTATAAAGTTTTTATATTACACAAATTCCCTTACAAATTTCCAATGACATATTCCTAACCGTTCTTGCTCAAAGAATTAGTGAAAGAGATTGTGGTAGTTCTCCTAGATTCTAGTCGTGATCATCTCCATAAATAAAAATATTTACCAATGATTATTTAGATTCAAACATTCTTAACTATAAACTACTATTTATAATAACAATATTTTTATAATAAAATTTTCACATTTTAAGATATAATTTTTATCTATTAATAATATTTTTCTTATAAATTAGAAAACCATAACTTTTAAAATTCTCATATTTAAATATTATTAAAATAGAATTTGTGATTTAAAAGAGGGCTTCCCTTACTAGCCTTCTTCCTCCCATAGTCTACCCAACTACTCAAGAACATGGGTTTTTTTAACTCATAAACATAAATTATTTTATTTGTTTAATTATTATAATTTTTGTTTGTGTTAAATGTTGTTAAAATTTATAGTTTTCATTTTGTATTTCATACAAATAAATATTAAATATTTAAGTAGGGATGGTTTTATAATGTATATGGAAGACCATTATGGTATAAAATTTAGTTAATTAAAACTTATTTTCATTCTTGCTCTCTAAAATAATTTAAAAAAATGAATTGATTTAGTGATTAAAGGTTTAAGATGAGTGGTAGAAACGGGAGGAAAAAAATCTTATTTGAATAAATACTTTATGCAATAAAAAAATCACTCAATCTAATTCAATTTTAAAACTATAAATAAGATCAATTTAAAACAAATATAATAATAATGTTTCAATAAAAATTAAAAATAATATATACAAATAAAAATAATTTTTTTTAACAAATATGCAAGGCATTGAGAGGGGTCATCACGTTGACGGGGTCATCACACGTTTTTGACATTTGAGAGGGAAAACCAAACTTGTAGGGCCTTCTTTCCGCCTTCTTTCCCTTCTTTTAGGGGTGTGGATAGAAAATGTTAATATTGACAGTCAATTCCCCTGCGGACCCAAAACCCACTTTAGCGGGGTCGTCAGGCTTTTGACATTTGTGAGAAAATTAAGCGTGTAACTTCCATCTTTGTGTACCTTCCGTCTTTTCCTTGTTTTCGCGGTGTGGATGGAAAATGTTAACAATGACAGGCAATTACTACGCACACAAAGCCGACTTTAGCGGGTCATCATGCTTTTGAGATTCTTATTTACTTGTCTTTAGAGTTATTGTAGTTGAAAATTGGTGGATATATTTATTAATATGGATTATAAAGTTTAACATATTTTACATAAAAGATGAATAAGATTTTTTAATTAATATGGTGGTCATGTTAATGTGAAGGGTTAAGTGCAGGTGTAGTTGGGCATTTACCAAGAAGAGACCTAGGTTCAAACTTTGGAGGAAGCCAACCTTTTGCAAAGGGCTAGGTGGAATGGTAAGTGCGGGTGTGGTTGGATACTTATCAAGAAGAGACCTAGTTTCAAACCTTAGGGGGAAGTCAACCCTTTGCAAAGGTAGTAGTCTGATTTGAACCCTCTAAGTGCACGCTAGACCAACGATCATACGAACCTCGAGCAATTGGCGGTCTCCATCGCACACTGGGTTACCCAGAAATGAAACAGTGGGTTTGTTGGTGCAGTCCATGTGGTTTGAACCCTGCCCTGGCCAATTTCTAAAAATAGTGGTTATTGTCATCTCTCCTATGTACCCAAAATATATATATATATATAGTGGTCATGTTTATGTATGAATTTTATTTTTATTATATGTATGATTAGAGAGTAATATTTTTAAAATGATTTTTTATTTTTATTTTAAGTTTGCACCTTGAACATTTTGAAGAAAAGCCAAACCTTTGCACTATCTTTTTGGGACTAAAATTGTTGTAATATATATATATATATATATATATATATATATATATATGAACTCATTTGAACTCATTTCAATTTTATGCAGTTAATTATAAAATTATAATTAATATATAAAATAATATTATATTAAAAATATTATAAAATTATTAAATATCATTACATTTTTCAAGAACGTGTATTCTTCTAAATATAATTATTTTCAATAACATATTTTTACAAAATAAATAAATAAATAAATAAAATTTTATTCTACTCTAATACAAGTTGTTGATAAGGCTTTTATATTATAAGCCTTTTATTCCCCATAGATATTTTATGCAAAAATACTTATTCTAAAAAAATGACCTTTTAATATTTGTGTCTCATTGAATTCATACTAATTGTTTATTCAAATACTTTTTTAAAAATCAATGGTATGATATGTTAACATATTCTTTCTATATTAAAAAAAAAAAAAATGAATGATATGATATATTGGAATATCCTTTCTTTTTGACATTAACATTATTTAAGATATTTATGATTTTTATAAGTTTTCATAAATTATATATTTTTTTAATTTATCAAAAAAACCCTTGCCAGACCGCATTAGTCTAAGAAACCATGATCAAGGGGTTCTACACCATCAAAATCACCCGAGAGTCACGCCTGGCCCTAACCACACCAACATTAACAACTAGATTTTGGGTACCTGATGTGCATTTAGTAAGGTGGAGATTCGAAACAAGGACCTCCTTAGGAGGATTGCCCTACCCTCTCCAACTCACCTACAACATGTGGGTTCCATAAATTATAATTATTGTTAAATTAAAAATATTTAAAATGGATATTAAAGTTAATGACCATTGATTTAAAAAAACTCATTAAAATAATTGACTAATATTCAACGATAATTTCATCAATATCAAGTAACTGCTTTGGTCTTTAGTACTTTATTTTTTTTTGGAAGTAGTTATTTCCAAACAATTGTAGATCCAACTCACTATTTTTTTTTTGTTAGTGTGAGAAACCCTTATGACCCACGCTCAAGGTTGGGCATCCCATCCCACCATGACCTCTCATAAGGGGAGATTTGAGCTTATCAATAGGGAATTTAACACACAACCATACACACACCCACCCCTCACACACTCGTCCATGTCGCGGTTTGAACCTTGGACCTCTCAAAGAAGAGCCAAAGCCCAAACCATTTTGTGGTCCCTCCGAGACAAGTCAACTCACTATTTTCATTCCTAACTTTCATAAATATAGAGGATACTTTAAGGTAATATTAGGAACATAAAATATCCTTTGTTCTACTACTTCATTAGGAACATCATCCTCTATGTGGACATAATCAAACTGGATCCATCTCCTAGTGGTAAATTGTTGCATTTGGTAAATGTTTGAATTCACAATATTTTCCAAAAACATTCCAAAGCATACAATCACCACACTCATATGTTTAGGAAGGCATCTATAGTATCCTCAACAATGTTAGGATTTTAGACTCTTGTCTCACCTCGTTATGTTCAAAGGATATGTTGTAAAATCCTAAAACTATCTTCTATGTCTAAGTTTAAAAGAACGCCCAAGGGTTCTAGAGAGAAAAAAATGTTTCTCTCCTAAGGTTCTATGCATACACCTTAAAAGGACTAAGACTGAAATTAAATATGAAAGAAGACAAGGTTGTAAGAAGACAAATCCTACACTATATACCTTTTTGATTCAATGATTCCACAAAAGTAAATATTTCCTTTATTTTTCAAGGCAACAAAAGATAAATGCAAGTCCACACAAACTATCCTAATGCACACCATATGTGATTTTATTCCTTGCCTGATTCAAAATGATAAAATTATTTTAAATAATAATTAAACTGAGATCAATTTTTTTTTTTTGTTAAACTTGTTACAAATTAGATAGCAAAGTCTAAATACAACAATCAATGACCAAATACTAGATTACGAAAATGAAACTAAGAGGATTTTGGGATGATGGTACCATATTTGCTACAAAGGAAATTGCACTATCTAACTGCAATTACACTACCTATAATACAACTAATGCAAATGTTGAAGGTGCCACAAACACAAAACTTGAAAAAAAGATACAAAAAAGGAAAACAATGAGAGTAGAGGGTTCTACCTAACATAAGAAAATATAGTGAGCTTCCAAGATTATTAGGTTAGACTCCTATACATTTTTTTGGTGGTATTACATTATTTGGTATGTTGAGTACCATTGTAAATATTTATATTAGAATGTAATCAAGTGTGAGCTATAAGTGAAAGATATCATGTGTGCAAGTGTGAGTTATAAATGAAAGGTGTCGTGTGTAAGTGAAGAGTCATGTGAGGTGTCTTGTATGTAAGAGAGAGTTATGAGTGAGTATGATGTGTCAAGTTTATAAGTAGGGAGTTATATGTAATCATGAGAGACTGTCATTATGTATTATGTGAGGTTTATTATGTAAAAAAGAAAAATGAAATGTTGCATCTCCTGTGAGTTTGAGGAGAGTAAAATTTAGGTGCATTGAAGAGTCTCATGTAAGGTTATATATTGAATACAAAGCTCTATGCTAAGAAATGAAATGTTATCAAGATTTTATTCTATGTAATCAATAAAACTTTTTTTTTTTGATTGGTAGAAAGGGTTTTGAAAGGTCCCTGAACCTTGTACAAGAGAGATTACAATAAATCCATATCGACTGAGGTGGTCCAAGAAGAAAGGAATATAGAGTTGGCCAACCTCCACACTAGGGAAGGTGTCGCGAAATCGTGACCAAAATGGTGATGTCACGAAATCGCGACAAGATGCGCCGTTGAAGCCAAAGGAAGAAAGGAAGTCGCGAAATGTGTGAGATTATTATCAATAAAGTTATTTTTTATAACAATAAAGTTATTTTTTATAACATTGGTGTTATTATTAAATGTGTGAGATTATTAGATCCTAGACTTATAAAACTATGATATTTTTTGGTCCATTTGCTAACAATGGTATTAGAGCTACATTGATTAGAACCACCTTGTTGGTAAAAACTTTATTTTAGTTGAACCATCTAGGAAGGAGAGAATGTGATTTTGGAAGTAATGGATTGGAGAATGTTTGAAGGATATATAGTTAGAGGAAGTTTTGTTGAAGAAGATAATATTGGAGAGAAAGAGTGTTGGAGAGATTGTTGGAGGACAATTGTTGAAGAGGAAGAATTGGAGAAGATGTTTATTGGAGTAAAGGATAGCTAGAGTAGAAGTATTGGACAAAACGATAATTGTAATATTGATGGAGAAGAAGACAAGAGACAATGAGAAGATAATTTGGAAGAACATTGAAGATTGATATTATTGGATATTGAAGTGTCAGTGTTGGAATAAAAGTAACTACACAACATGAACAAAGTAGTTGGAGTAATATTCATGAAGAGATCATAGTCGAGTTGGAGGAATGTGTAGCCTGAGTATTAGATGAAATATTTGCTAAGAGAATGTAGCTATTTCTTGAGAAGTTTGTTGAATGAGTGCCTATTAAATTATGTCTAGAGGAGGTTCTATATTATAGAGTAGTGAGCAGAAGAATTGAAGAGTTATGTCCAAAGGAGGAATTATTCTTTTGAATGTTTACATAGTGTCTAATAAGGAAAATAAGCTGAGAGAGATTGATAAAATCAATAATGTTTGAGGTGGAACACAAAGGTATTATTATCCATTAGTAACTGGAGCATTTCATAATGCTCAAATCAACATGGAAATCAAAGATTAAAGGTTACCCTAAAGTCGAGACTAAAGTGCCACGTGCGCATGATAAAGTGAAAATTTAGATGAGGACAAAGTGCCATAATGGTATATTATTAACCTTATAATAGCTACACATTTACAATTAAATATCAAACATACTTTTTAGATTAAACTAAATTATTAGGAATATTTAATTAAAGTGATTTTAGGGAGATATAAGGTAGTGATTTAATGAAGGAATGAATGAATGCAAGAAATAAGGAAATTAAATATTTGAAATTTGAATTGTAGATTGATTTGAATAATGAGTTAATTGAAGTTTGGGTTAAATTGATTTCGAGGGAGACATAAAAGACTAAGGAATTTAAAGTTGGTTGATGAAAAGTTAAAAAAAAAAAATGAAATTGATTGATTGAGACTTTTAAAGAAATATTTGAATTTTAGGAGATTGAAAATTGAAAAATAAAATTAGTTTTATGATGGCAAATACAAAAAAAATTCTTTGTAAATCACAACTTTTGAAAGGGCCAAATTTCACATCATGGGAAAATAAAATGAAATTAATACTTATTGTTGAAAACTTTGGGATATAGTAAATGGAAAAAAGAACATGCTAGAAGATGAAATTAGAACACAAAACTTTAAATATGATGATGCAAAAGCTCTCATGCTAATCACATTTGGGATAACATATGAAATTTAGCCATAGATAAGTGAAGTAGCTACTTCAAAAAATGCTTGGGAAAAATTATGCAAAATATTTTAAGTAATGAAGCGACTATTTTGCACTTGCAATCACAATTGTATTCTTTAAAGGTTCATAGTGGAGAAAGTATAGAACTTTTTCTTTGAAGGATAGCAAAATTAAAATCTAAGTTATAAACTATGGGAGAAAAAGTGGAAGACAAGTTTCTTGTCCAAGTTACTTTAAGATCACTCTTAGAAATTCTTTGATGAATTAGTAACTATTCTTCAAGAATATGAAGTGGAAAATATAGTAAGAGATGAAATGACTAATAATGCTCTAATGCCAAAGAAACATATATCAAATAATATTGTTGCATCATCTCAATCTCAACCTGAAGGAAAAAGAAGATATTGTCACATATGTAATATGGAAGGCCATACCACAAGATATTGGAGATATAATTCTCTAAACCAAAGAAATCAAATAAATATACCTTTTCAAAGGTTCTAGCCAAGACAAAATCAAACTCGATATCCACCTATGTAATAATAATGACGAAAAGAAGAAAATAAAAAAGAAAACTTAGTTCAACAAATTTAAAAATTTAAAAAAGAGGATGAAAATGAAATAGGATCCCTTATGAGAAGAACTGTAGATGATAAAAAGATTAAATGAACCTTAGTGAGACTAATGAGAGCTTCACGAAGGATTATGATTTTTTCTTAAAATCATCTCATATTTTAGGAGCCATATATTTGTGAAAGGTTATTTGATTCAACTGATTCTTGGACCACTTTGTGTGACATCTGAATAGCTTTAAAATAAGTGTTCATATGAAATAATTTGAGCAATATTGAGGGAGATACAACCCTATGAACACAACCATATGGAACAAGGGCAGTGCCAATTTTCAAGTCGCGAAAAACAAAATTGCAAATATTTATAAGCTAGGGTTTTAATGATGGGAAGAGCAATGAAGATCTAGGACTTTGGTGAGGCAAGATATTCTATCTGGACATAGAATTTATCAGGTAAGTTTTTTTCCCCTTTATTTATCTTAGAAAATTTGCATGCAAATTATTATAAAGTATTTATCAAATATTATATTTGCTATATGACATTCAGATAAATTTTAATATATTTTGAGTTTTAGTTTCCTTTCCATGTATTGATTTATATTTAAATCCTTAGAATCATCTCTAGTAGTAGAGGTTAGTGAGTGCACCTTAGAGAGATCCTCATTGCTCCAAGATATGGTTATTTTTGATAAATTTAATGGGTATTGGCTAGGGCTTCAACCTTGAGAAAATGGATTGATAGAAGCTGGAAGTCTCCAGGAACGATTCTATCATTTCTTCACAAAGGATTCTTTCTAGCCATTTTTTGTTCTAGGGAAGAAAGAGAAATTTTTCTAAAAGGGGATCCTTGGTTTATACGAAGAGTAGGACTCGTGGTTACCTGTTGGTATGAGGGATTTTCACCTGAAAATGTAAATCTATCTCTAGTTCTAGTATGGGTTAGGATGTTTGGGTTTCCCATTGAATTTTAGAAAATAGATACCTTTAAGGCAATAGTCAACACTCTAGGAAAATTCTTTGAGGTTTTAGATACAACAAAAAATGGATTCTTGGCTATTTATGCTCAGATATTGATCATGATTGATATAAGTAAAGCTCTACTAGAATCAATCATTCATAAGTATGGGGATAAGATGTGGAACAAAACCATATATTATGAAAATATATATTTTAGACGTAGAAGACGTCATGATTTGGAGCATATTGAGAGATCATGCCCTAAGAAGAGCCTAGTAGAATCGTATGTAGAAAAGTGCAAGAGAAACTTACAAATGGTTATAGATTAATATGGTTTTCAACTTTCAAAAGATAGATCTAAAATAATAAAATAAAATAAACAATGGAGACTAGTAAGGAAGGATATTGGAAGAAATACTAACTCTTTTGAGGGTTTATATTATGAAGAAAAAGTAGATCAAAACTTAAAGTACACAATACAATAGTTTCAACATATTAACAAGGAACCATCTATTCAGTATGATCCTGATACAAAGAAGAAAATTCTAGATGAACCTAAGGAATGTGTATTATCATATTTTAAATACTTTTGAAGTACCACACACCATTCAAGAGAAAAAAAATTGGTAAATAAAATACAGTTTTTTTTTTTGAAAAAATTGAAAAAACTTGTATTAAAACAAAGATTAGTTACAAAAGGGAGAAGACCCTTCCCATCGATTACAAGGCACAAAAACGTGACACAAACCACCTTTGACCGCAAAAAGTCAACAATTCATGAAATCGCGATAGGTCGCAATATTGCGGCAACAAACCAACCAAGACCGCGACGGAGCGACATGTCGTGAAATTGTGACATGTCATAATTTCACGACAGCTAGCCAACCTGGGCCATGACGAGGCAACAAGTCATGATATCATGACAACAATCCTTCCCTATCCGCGACAAAGCAACATGTCACGATATCGCAACAAGAATCTTTCCTCGGCCGCAACAGAGCAACAAGTCGCGAAATCATGATGACTTTCCTCCATTGGCCCCGACGGCGCAACACGTCGTGATATCGTGACAACTTTCATCCCAAGGTCGTGACAGTGCAACATGTCATGAAATCATGACAACTTTCCTCCAAAACCCGTGACGGCGCAACATGTCACGAAATCACGACAGCTTCCCTCCAATATCCGTGACGGCGCAACAAGTCGCGATATCGTGACATCTTTCCTCCAAAGGCCGTGATGACAAAACATGTCATGATATCATGACAATTTTCCTCCAAAGGCTGCGACGGCACAACATGTCGTGATATCGTGACAATTTCCAACCAAAGGCCATGACGGTGCAAAAAGTCACGATATCACGACAGCTTCCCTCCAAAGGCCGTGACAGCGCAACATGTCACGATATCGTGACAGTATCCCTCCAAAGTTCACGACGGTGCACCATGTCGTGATATCACGACAGCTTCCCACAAAATTTAGTGATGGTACACCATGTAGCGATATCGCGATAGTTTCCCCCCAAAGTCCATGATGGCGCAACATGTCGCGATATCGCGACAGCATCCCTCCAAAGGCCGCGACGGTGCAACATGTCGTGATATCGTGACAACATCCCTCCAAAGGCCGTGACGGCACAACAGGTCACGATATCGCGACAAAAACCACACTTAGCATTTTCTTTGCTCATTGTCTCAAGGATCTTTCAAGGCCCTACCTAATCACTTCATCCTCCAAAGGCATGTCACTGTGCAGCTGCAGCCCTACCTCTTTCCAGCACCCATCTTCGCAAGGAAATCGACCGCTTTATTTAGATCTCTACTCACATAAACGGGGATTACATCATCTAATTCCCTCCATAGTTCCTTGATTTGAGAGACCAGAATCCACAACCTCCAAGATTTCGAAGCAAAGTTCCTCATGCAGTCAAGAGCGCCAACCATAATTTGAGAATCAGATTCGATAATTATCCTCCTGTGACCCTAATTAACTGCCCAGATGGAAGTAGATTTGATAGCAATGGCTTCTGCTTCATTATTTGTGGCTCTTCCCAAGCCTTGCAGTTCCCAATAGAGCACTGAACCAGCATGATCCCGGCAAACTACACCAATTCCAGCACTGCTCGGATTGCCTTTTGCAGCTCCATCAGTATTGATTTTGATCCAACCTTCTGGGGGTGGTTTCCAGCTAGCTCTGTCCAGTTTCTCTTGCTCTTCAACTCCCTCTTCCAGTGGCCCAGGACCAACCTGATTTTCCTCTTCAGCATAGATGGCAACAGTTTCTGTGACTTTGCTCTAGATAACCTGCCAAACTCCATCCAGCGAGGAGAAAGTTTCTCTAAAAATACGAGTGTTTCTCTCCAACCACACTTGCCACCAGATGAAAAGTAAGCCAAGCTCCCAACCTATTCGAAGATCTTTAGATTTAAATCTACCCCTCTTCCATTTTTCCCAAATATTGGTCCGGTTCAGATCACCATTAGCCTGGAATTTATAGTGAGAGAACCAACGCTTCCAAATCTGACCCTTGAAAGGGCACTCAAACATCAGGTGATCAGTTTTTTCCTCGTTCTTGTGGAATAATACACACTGAGATGGAATGATGATTCCTCTACTTCTGATATTGTCAAAAGTGAGATTTCCATTGTGCATAAACTTCTAGGCAAAGAAATTTACTTTCGGCCAGCCCTTGGAATGCCAAATCTTTCTCCAATCCTAAACCGAAAATGAATATGGGGGAGGCCCTGGGAGGATCTTGTCGTATCCGTCATTCACTATATATACACCAAGGTTCCCATAGCCCCAAGCTAATTCATCCTCCTCATCTCTCCCTGTGAGAAACCTTTTTGTCAAGATCTTGGTCAATATGGGTGCCAGCTCCGGAGGGATTGTAATTGGCCACTCCTCCAACCTCTTAAAATTCTTAAACTTATACTCACCCATTTGGCTAGTGTTGAAATAACTTTCAATTTGGACCTAGCCCTTGGATTCTATGGCAAATTTAATTGGTTGTAATTCGGGGAACATAGCAATGATGGGTGGGTACTGGTCCCATGAATCAGTCTAGAAACATGCCTTCTCCCCTCTCCCCACTTTCCAAAACAATTGGTCTTTAATAACCTAAGATCCAAGCTTGAGAGCCTGCCACACTAAGGATCCAGTACCATCCAGAGGGAAACGACCCACCTCATTGGGGTGAACATGACCCAAATATTTACTAGTTAGGATTCTATTGAATAAGGAGGTTGGCTGGGAAATCCACCTCCAGTACAGTTTTCTAGCCAAATATTTGTTATTTAGCTTGGAGCTTCTCAGTCCCAACCCTCCTTTTTCCTTGGGCTGGGTAACTTTATCCCAACAAACCAAGGCCCATTTCCTCTCCCCTTTTGCTCCTTCCCATAAAAATCTTCTAGCCATTTTGTCCAGCTCTTTCCATATAGTATGTGGGGCAGCCAAAATAGAGAATTTATAAATTGGCATGGCATGAATAACTGACTGTAGGAAAGTTAATCTACCCCCATAGCTTAACCATTTATGAGACCAATGATTCATTCTATCTTTGATACCATCCAAAAGATCCTTCCAGATATCTATTTTTAATTTTTTGAAATGCAAAGGAACTCCCAAGTAAACTACTGGAAGAGAAGTCTTGGTGAATCCCAAAATCTCTATAACTCTGTCCTGTAGCCTTTGGTCAAGATTGAAAAAGACCACTTTGGATTTTTTATCATTGATGAGCTGGTTTGAAGCCCTAAGGTAGACATTAAGAGTATCTTTGATTCCTCTAGCTTCCCTGAAGCTGGCCACTCCAACCAATCTTGTATCATCCACAAACTATAAGTGAGTCAAAATTTCCTCCCCCACCTTGATACCTGTTAGCAGGCCTTGATGTCTTCTCCTCAAGAAAATTCTACCTAATCCTTCAGCCAAAATGAGGAAAAGATAGGGAGAGCAAGGGTCTCCTTGATGAATACCACGAGTGGCTCCAAAAGGTTGCAAGGGAAGACCCTTGATTAGAACAGAATAAGAGGGCGTAGAAACACAACTCATGACCCAATCTATCCAGTCCTGAGAGAAACCAAAGGCTGCCATCATCTTTGACAAGAAACTCCACTCCACCCTATCATGAGCCTTGGACATATCCAGTTTGATGAACATTCCTTTATTACCAGAGTTTTGCATTGTATGGATTGCCTCCTGAGCAAGAACCACCCCATCCAAGATTTTTCTACCCTTTACAAAACCCCCTTGCTTAGAAGAGATGATGTTATGAAGGAGAGGTTTTAGCTATTCAGCCATTATCTTTGTGATTATTTTATAAATAACGTTACATAAGGCAATAGGTCTAAAATTAGAGATATGAAACCCCTCGTCCCCTTTAGGAATTAAAGTGATGAAGGTATGATTTATTGCCTTAAGCATTCTTTTATTAGTTCTGGACTCCTCTGTGACAGCCAAAACATCCTCCTCCAAAGTATCCCAAAAGGCCTGAAAAAACTCAATAGGAAAGCCATCTGGACCCGGAGATTTGCCAGTGCTCATTCCAAAGACCACATTCTTCAGTTCATCTCTATCAATGGGTCTAAGAAGGGTCTGATTTTCCTCTTCAGAGATAACAGAGGGGATGACATCAATAACTTCATTCTGAGCCTCAACATATTGCTCCATGCTTTCCTTAAAAAGTTTAGAAAAATAATCCATTGAGTGGGAATGCATACCAGGAAGAGTATCAAAGGAGTTTCCATTCTCATCTTGAAGGGCTTCCATGTTATTCATCTGTCTCCTAGCACAATCTGATCGATGGAAAAATTTTGTATTTCTATCACCTTCTAATAACCAAGTGTTCCTTGCTCTCTGTTTCCAGTAAGTCTCCTCTTGGTTATCAATGTCCTCAACCGCTTTGCACAAGGCATCATCCTCGATTTTGAGCTGCTCAGTAATTGTTCCTTCCCTAAATATTTTTTGAACCTCTTCCCATCTGGCCACCAAGGGAGCTCTTTGGAGTTGAAAATCTGACTTATTAGCTTGCCTCCATTGTTTCAGTTGAACTTTGACAAAATGAAGTTGTTTGTGGAATCTAAACATTGCTGTCCCAAAAGTTAGATGGCCTTCTTCCCACCACTGCATAATTTTCTTTCGAAGATCCTCCTTTTGTAGCCAAAAATTCTCAAATTTAAAAGGTTTGTGATGCTGCCCTGTCATAGACCCTCCCTCCAACAAAATGGGAAAGTGATCTGAAACTGGGCCCTCCAAAATCTGTGATTTAATGTTCCACTTTACAAATGCCTCCTCTGAGACCAGAAAATGGTCTAGCTTTACCTTCCTACTATGTGGCTCCCTCCTCTTATTAGTCCAAGTAAAGTAGGTTCCAGGACCTTTAATATCCACTAAGTGAAAGGCCTGGACTTGGGCAATCAGAAGCCGATCCCCTGGATCCAAAATTGGGGCTCCACCTTCCTGATCTCGAGCAAATAATTTAGCATTAAAATCCCCTACAATAATCCATTCTAAATCTTCCCTTGAGGACCTCATGTTATGTATAGCTTTCCATTGGAGCCTCTGGCCATCAAGGTTTTGGGCCCCATAAAAATTTGTGATTAAGACATGTTCAGCTATGACATTGTTCCTAAAATGAGATGTGAGAACACCCCTCCAAGCTATATGTTCTATTGCAGTCCATTCCAGAGGGTTCCAAAGAGTAACAATCCCCCCTGAGGCACCTTGGGCAGCCACATCCATATGACTAGTGCCCCTCCAGATTCTATTAACTGTTTTACACATAAGATCTAAAGACATTTTTGTCTCCTAAATAAGCAAAAAGTCTGTTTTACATTTTCCTAAGAGTCTTTTAATAGTAGATTGATGGGTTATACTGTTTAAAACCCTAACATTCCAAGATTGAATAATCATTGAAAACCTTGAGAGCAGTAAGAATCAATTGTCCTCATCGATCCTCCAGTGATCAGCTTGTCTCCTTGAGCTACTATTAGGTCCTTATTTGATTTTCTGCCCGCTCCTTGAGAGTTGCTATTTTTGGATCTCTTTTCCACCTGAGTTATCCCTAGGGCTGGCCTTTCTCTATTCTTCTCTGGAATTCCCATGCTGACATCCTTACTTATCGGTCGCGCTTGGGAGTGCACTATCGGTGCCCCCGCATTCTCTCGGTCGTAGTAACTCAGTGGACTCAATCACCTGTTCTAATACAGGGGGAGATGAAGGAGAGGCATGAGTGTGGATGTTATTGTCCTCAATATTACCATCCACTCCTTCCATGACTTGATCCTCTTGATCCACTAGTGTCTTAAAATTTTCATATCTATTGGCTGGCTTGGGTTGTGATTGCTCCTTACCATTTTTCTTTTGCTTTCTCCTTCTTTTGGGTTGTTCAAAGCCATATTTCTGAACATAATTACCCTAAGGAGTATTGGATGGTTCTTTTGCAAGAGTAGACTTACCCTATCTAGGGCGATTTGGCATTCCAAGTGAGGCCTCTATTTTTGTGTTCAAACTATTTGGACAAAATCGGGCCAAATGCCGATGCTTGTGGTAAACTCTGCATCTGAAGGGCAGAGCCTCATAATCTAACTATTGGATCCAAGATATTCTTGCCAGTTCAAGTTCCACCTCTGTCGATAGTGGCTGGCTAATATCCATTTCCACACAAATTCTTGCAAAGATAGCTGTGTTACCTTCTATAGTGTCCTTGGAGATGCCCAGATGTCTACCGAGGGAGTTACCGATCATTTCCAGAACCTGCTCACCCCAAAACTCCATTGGAAGAGCGTACAACCGGATCCAAACCGGGACAACCGTGGGTTCAATACGAGGATCGAAACCCACTCTCTAGGGTTGAACAAATAACCCTACCGGACCGTGGTTCCTCTTTTTTGATTCAAACGCCCTATTTTTATCGGCTAGAGAAGAAAAACTAACAATGAAATACCCGTTACTAATAAACCATAAGGAGTACTCACCATGAGGCTCCCAATTTTGTCTGACCCAGGTATGCAAGAAATTCAGGGTAGGTCGGATACCCATGAATTTACAGATCAGATCATGGTTAGCTCTGTATATGATTGTGTCTTCGACCATATTTGGTTCGATGAAAATCTTGGGTCTTGAGGCGGATTGTGGGAGGCATCCATTAACTCGATGTGCTGTTGAACTCTTGCCAGCATTCTTGAAGAGTGTATGAAGAGTATTTCTCTGAGCTTCGTCATTAGAAGACGAAGAATTTTATTTTAGCAATTCAGTGTAAGAGCTCTTTCTCCCAGAGAGAGGGTCTGGAGGAGACCCCATTGGGCCCTCCTGGGGCAGCAGACGTTCCTTCAGATCCACAGTAACCAGCAAAGCACTACGGCAACCCACCTGATGCCTTGAATTTTCCTTCGCTCCACAAACCCTAGAACATCTAGATAAGGTAGATGTTAGGGAATAAAGAATAAATAAAATACATTTTTAGAAGTTAATACCTTTGCCATTAATAAGAAAATATCGAAAAATGAGCAGAACAAGTCAAAAGCTTCTATAATAGAGCCAAGAGAGGATAAATATGATGAAAAAAATTATAAAATAATAATAAGGAATATAATAATAAGACCTAGTCCTAATATAGGCAAGGCAAAAAGAGGAAAACCCTCAAGTTATCAAGAAAGATCCAAGGAAGCAAGAGCAAACATAGAGAAAGGAATACAAACTAAGTTGGTTGAACTTGTTTTTACCAAACAAAAAAATGATATTGGTAATACGTAGGTAGGGCCCAAAGCCCCTAATGAAACATGATTGTCATATCATGGAATATAAGGGATGCAAATAACCTATCAAAGTAGAGGTGTATTAGGGACTTGTGTTTGAGTAATAAGCCTAATATTCTTTGTATCCATGAAACTAAAATGACAAAAGAAGAAGTTTCAAAAACTATGAAAGCGGTATGGAAAATATGTGAATGGGATGCTATGGATTATGAAGGAGTGGTACGAAGAATTCTAACTTATTGGAATCCTTCTAGAACCTCCTGTGTAACCATTCATGAATCTAGGCATTGGATAGCCTCTTTAGTCACTTTCTACTTTGTAGATTATCATTTCATCCTTATCAATGTCTATGGACCTATAACTCAATTAGGTAGATTAGAATTTTGAAGTGGGATTGAGGAATTTATGAGAATTTAAGACCAAAAAAATTATTCATGATCATAGGAGACTTTAATGCCATAACCAAGCTGGATGAAAAATTGGAGAAATTACGAAATTAACCCAAAGTATGAGATATTTCTTAGCTTTTATTTAATACAATAATCTATGGGAGGTTGAGTTTGAAGAATACAACTATATTTGAACCAACATTAGGAGATTCCAAAATCTAATAGCAAAATAATTTGATAGATACATTCTCTCTAATCATTGGCTAGATGAAGGAACTTGTGCTAAAATTAATACTTTAACAAGGATTGGTTCAGATCACTAGCCAATAAGAGTTAAAATGATGGTAAGTGAATTACAAAAATATCATATTTAAAATATGAGCAGATGTGGGAATATCATCCTCATTTTGTTGATATGATATCTCAAACGTGGAATTCTTCAAGTAATGGTGGGTTGTATGCTCTTCCAAATAAAATTAAATATATGACATCTAGATTAAAATAATGGAACAAGAACACTTTTGGAAATATTTTTGAGAAGAAAGAAGAACTAAAATATAAACTTTCAAAATTTCAAAAAGGTGATCATTATTATCCAAGATTAGAGGAAATGGAGTTTCTTAGTGAATATCATAATATTTTGAGTAAGGAAGTGAAATTCTAGAGATTAAAGTCAAGACATATGTGGTTAAAATAAGGAGATAAAAATACAAAGTTTATAGGATGGCTATAGTATAGAGATAATATCTAGAATTAGTAAAATTAAATCAATAAAAGGGGTTTGGATTGAAGATCAAAGTAAAATTAGAAAAGAGGTAAAGCCTTTTTATCAAAATGTTCTAGGAATCAGAGGAGACTGAAGTTCTTAATGATAAACTTCTTCAAGATGTTCCTTTAGTTATAATGAATGAAGACGATAGGAAACTAATGGAGCCTATTACTCTAGAAGAAGTTTATTTAGCTCTTTTCTCTTTTAATAAGGATAAATCCCCAAGTCCATACGGGCTCTCTACAACATTTTACCAACTTAATTGGGGTATAGTGAAAAATTCGTTATTGGTGGGAGCGGAACAGTCTAGGGTAAAACAATAGATATCTTATAAAATAAATGCAACATATACCCTAATTCCAAAAAAGGACATTGAATTATTTAAATTTTTTTAGACCCATAAGTCTATGTAATATGGCATATACGATTATCTCCAAAGTGATGGCAAATCGATTAAGGCCATTTTTAGAAAAAATCATTTTAGAAGAGCAAGAAGGATTTGTGAAAGGGAGATAAATTCTAGACGAGATCTGATGTCGAAGCCTATCTTTCAAAGGGCATAACTTTTGATCCAACCATTAGATCAGCTTGAGATTTTATGAGAAGCTAGATAACGAGGAGGATAATGTCATGGATAGGTCTTAGAGGGACCTAGATTACCATTTTCAGGCATTTTCAAGATTTTTTTGGGCCCTAATTTCTTCATCTAGTGCCCTAAAAATAGATTTTTTTTTTTTCTCCCAAGTTACTAAAAATGGTAGGTTTTGGCTAGTTACTAAAAATAGAATATTTTTGGTTAAAAATGATAATTTACCAAAAATAATAATTTCTTATCTTTAGGGCTTTAATATTTAGGGTTTTTATTTTAGGGTTTCTCTTGGGATATATATTCCCCTTGTATTGCATTATTAAGGGTGGATCTAAGAATGAGAAAATAAAATTATTGTAGGTTTATTTTTTTAATTTATTTGTAAATTTCATGTGATTGGACGTATTTGTTCTGACCTCTTACAACTATATTTACACCATGTGGTATTAGAGCAAGTTGGGTCTTGTTGGGGAAGAGAAGGTAATATTATTGATTACAATTATTCTACTATTCTTATTTTTGTTTGGAATATTACAAATGAGATTAGCATGAGGAGAGGAAGAGGAGGTTATGCCCAGGTTAACAGGCATGTGCAGGAGCTGCAGGTCCAAGTAGCTTATTTGACTAGAGTAAATGCCCGTATAAGAGAAAGACATCCAACAGAGTTTACATATCTAGATTTTGATAATGAGACTATGGAAGGAGACAAAAAATCAGAGATCATTGTAAATGAAGAGCCAAAGGGTCATCCAAAGGAGCGTCATTTTGAGGAAAAGCTGATTAGGACCTTATAAGAAATAGATATGGGATCAAGATTGATATTCCTAAGTATGTAGGAGGGTTGAAACCAGAGGAGTTGATCGATTGGTTGAATAGCATGGAGAAGTTCTTTGAGTGGAAAATTCTTTTAGAGGAAAATAAATTGAATCTTACATGCACAAAGTTAAAAGAGTATGCATTTATTTGGTGGATCATCTATAGAAGGAGAGGAAAATAAAAGGAAAGGAAAATATTAGGATCTAATGTAAAATAGAAAAAAACAGAAGGAGAAATTCCTACCTAAATATTATACCCAAAAGTTGTTTTGTAGACTTCATAACCTTAGACAAAAGGATCAAAGCATCAAGGACTACACCAATGAAATCTACAAGTTATCAATTTGATTGGAGCTTGAAGAGTGAAAAGAACAAAAGATTGTAAAGTATGTGAATGGATTAAGTTATGCCATACAATATGATTTAAGTATGCTTCAGATCCATAGTGTAGAGGATGCATATTAGATAACATTAAAAGCAAAAGAGAAACATAATAGGAGTAATTTTAGAAGAGCAGTGAATAAAGAGCCATTGCCACATTCAATCAAAGAGCATGGTGGATTTAATCCCTCAAAGAAAAAATCTTCTAATACAGAGAAACAAGAAGAGTTTGGGTAGGGTCAAAGTAACTACCAAATAGGTGGAGGATTTCAGAGAGGAAGAGGCTATGATGGAGGATGAAATTGGGATGGATCTTGAAGGTAATATACCTGTTATAGCTGGATGAGGAAGGGCGCATAGATTTTGTGTACTTGTGCTACCCCATGCAATAAGATAGGGAGAACAAGCTAGATTCAATCTGGTTGAGGCAGAAGTTACTACACATGTGGGGAAAAACTCATGATAAGGAGGATGATGATCATATCAAGGAGGGAAAAATCGCAAGATAATGATGATGGTGATTCCTGGCTGCATATGAATATCTTTTGAACAAGATGCACATTTGGAGGAAATTTATGTAAGGTAATTATTGATTTTGGTAGTTGTGAAAATGTAGTTTCAAACAAAATGGTTGAAAAACTTAAACTAAAGTATGAGAAGAACCCATATCCCTACCACATATCATGGTTCAATAAATGGAATGAGGTGTGTATAGATAAGATGTGTCTGGTTAAGTTTCCAATTGGTAATACCTACAAGGATGAAGTATGGTGTCATGTAATTCCAATGGATGCATACCACATATTATTGGGGAGGCCTTCACAATATGACAAGAAGGCTCCCCATGATGGGGGAAGGAATACTTACACATTCTAGAAGTATGGAGTAAAAGTTGTCTTGTTACCACATAAATAAGAAGGACAGAGTGAAAACCTATTGACAACTAAGGAATTTATCATAGGGAAGAAGGAAGTTGGTTTTTGTTGTATTAACAACAAAGAAGGTGGATACAGGGGATGTTGTTATACCACCCACAATAGTAAAGTTTCTAAAAGAGTATGCCTATGTCATATTAGAGGAGTTACCAGATGGATTACCCTCAAAAAGGGATATTCAACATCATACTAACTTAATTCCAGGATCAACTCTTTCAAATCAGATAGCCTATAGGCTAAGTCCTATGCAAAATGAGAAGTTGAATAGATAAGTGTTAAAATTAATAAAGAAGGGAGTTGTTAGAGAAATTATAATTCTATGTACGACTCTTGCACTATTGACACCAAAGAAAGATGATGCATGGTGTATGTGTGTATATAGTCGATAAATCAATAAAATTAAAATCAAGTACCAGTTCCCAATTCCAAAGGCTAGATGATATTATGGATGTGCTAGCAAGAGCATAATGTTTTAGTAAAATTGATCTACATAGTAGATATTATTAGATTCAAATCCAAGGATATGAATGAAATACCACTTTCAAGATAAGATATGGGTTGTACGAATGGTTGGTGATGTCATTCAGATTATCTAATTAATGCACCCAATACGTTTATGAGGATGATGAACAGAATACTGCAGGAATTTATTGGTAAGTTTATGGTTGTGTATTTTGATGATATTCTGATATTTAGTAGGAATGAAGAAGAACACCTGTTGCATTTAAAATTAGTGTTATATTTTTTAAGGAAGGAGAAGTTGTATGCCAATATGAATAAGTTTAGATTTCTTCAAAAGAGTCTAGTGTTCTTGGAATTTGTAATCTTATAGGATGGAGTAAGGATGGACAAAGAGGAGGTGAAGGTAATTTTGGAATGGCCCACTCCAAGAAATGTAATAGAGGTGAGGAGTTTCCATGGCTTAGTGAATTTTTATAGGAAATTAATTAGAAATTTTAGTAGCATTGTTGCATCTATAACAAAGTGTACAAAGGGGAGAGAATTGTGTGGACAAAGGCAACAACAGAGAGTTTTGAACTATTGAAGAAGAAGGTGCCAAAAGCACCTATTTTGATATTATCAAATTTTAACAAACTATTTGAGGTTGATTGTGATGCCTCACATGTGGGAATTAGAGTTGTGTTGAATCAAGAGGGGTGGTCTGTAGCATTCTTTAGTAAAAATTTGAATGAGGTTAGGAAAAAATATTCTACTTATGATGTGGAATTCTATGTTATTGTGCAGGCATTGAGATACTGAAGATATTAGTTAATGGCTAAAGAGTTTGTGTTTTTTTATTGATCATGAAGCATTGAGGTATGTAAATACCTAGAAGAAATTAAAGAATAGGTATGCAAAGTAAGTATCATTTTTATAAGATTATACATTTGTTTTGAAGCATAATTCAGGTAAGCATAATCAAGTTGCTGATGCTTTGAGTAGGCATGTAGTATTATTGACTACTATGGAGCATGAAGTAGTTGGATTTGAGGCAATTAAGAAAATGTATGATTATGATCCAAATTTTGGTAATATTGTGAAGTAGTGTAAGAATCCAGTGTTGGGAGAAGTTGGTAGTACTATTTGTGATTATTTGATGCAAAATAGCTATTTATTTAAAGAAAAGCAATTGTGCATTCCTATTGGTTGAATGAGGGAGAACACTATTATAGAACTGCAGAGTGGAGGTTTGGCTAGGAACTTTGAAGTGAGGAAGATGATTGCTCTTGTAAAGGATAAGTATTATTGGTCGAAGGTAAAGATGGACATAACTAGGTTTATGCTAAGATGCAGAGTATGCCAAATGGCTAAATACCATGCACATGATACAAGGCTTTATATGCCTTTGCTCATTCCTACAAGACTGTGGATAGATTTGAGCATGAAATTTATGTTAGGTTTGCCTAACACACAATAAAGTAGGCACATTTCATTGCTTACCAGAAAACTAATGATGGTACTAGAACTGTAGATTTATTTTTTAGAGAAGTTGTTAAACTGCATGGTGTTCCAAAAACGATCACCTTATATAGGGACACAAGGTTTCTTAGTCACTTTTGGAGGAATTTATAGGAGAATATGGGGACAAAGCTATAATTTAGTAGTGCATATCACCCTCATACTGATGGGTAGATAGAATTAGTAAACAAAAGTTTGAGAATTATTATAAGGTGTATTATTGAAGAAAACCAAAATAGTGGGACTTAGCCTTACCACAAGTTGAGTTTGCATATAATAGTTCATTCAACAGTTCAACATGAAAATATCTGTTTCAAATTGTTTATAGTAAGAATCCTAATGATGTGCTAGATCTAATTGATCTATAAATTTAGAGTAAAATCATTAATGATGCAAAGGAATTTGTAGAGCACATACATCAATTCTAGGAAGGTGTCACAAAGAAGTTGCAAGATAGCAATAAACAATATAAAATAGCAGCAAATGCCAGTAGGAGAATGAAAGTATTTGAGGTGGTAGACATGGTGATGGTTCACCTTAGGATGGATTTCGAAGTGCACATGTAACAAATTGAAGTATAAGAAGATTGGACCATGTAGAATTTTGAAGAAAATGAATGATAATACCTATAAAGTGGAGTTGCCTGATGATTTTGATATTTTACAATTTTTAATGTTATATATTTGTATGACTCATGTGGATGAAGATGAAGTTGAAGAAGAAGAGGACATAAACTAGGAGCAACAGATGCCCAAGAAGAAGAAAGCTAAAATTATTCAAGTATTGGATAAGAAGACAACCAATACTATGCAGGGAAACTACAACAAATACTTGGTACAGTGGGAAGGTTTACAACAGGAAGATAATACTTGGATTTCAGAGCAAGAACTAAAAGAGGTTGATAATAGAAATTTGCAAGAGTTTTATCAGAGGAACTCGTAGGAGCAATGCTATTTTCAACCAGAGGAGAATGATGTGGGAGCCTATCTTGTAGAGGGCATAACTTTTAATCCAACCATAATATTGGCTTGGGATTTTACAAGGAGCTAGATAATGAGGACAATATCGTGGCTAGGTCACAAAGGGACCTAGATCTCCATTTTAGGCCTTTTCATGATTTTTTTGGACCCTAATTCCTTCATGTAGTGCACCAAATATAAATTTTAGTGTTTTTTTTGTTTTTATCCCTACTAAAACTAGTAGGTTTTTGGATATTTACTAAAAATAGCATGTTTTGGCTAAAAATGACAATTTGCAAAAAATAATAAGTTCTTATCTTTAGGGATTTAAGATTTAGGATTTCTCTTGGGATATATATTCCCCTTGCATTACGTTATGAAGGGTGGATCCAGGAACGAAAAATTTAAAAAATCATTATAGGTTTATTTTTTTAATTTATTTGTAAATATCATGTGATTGGAGGTATTTATTCTGACCTTTTGCAGTTGGATTTACACCAAGATCATAGTAGATCATAAAGTTATACATTCAGAAGCTTCAAGAAAAGAGAAAGCAATGATCTTAAAACTTGATATGAGTAAAGCCTATGATAAGGTTAAATGGGATTTTCTTTTTGCTATTTTAGAAAAGTTTGGATTTAGAAATAAATGGGTTAGATGGATTAAAGCTTGTGTCTCTACAATTTCTTAGTGACAAAATATTTTAAAGCCAAGAGAGTCCTTAGACAAGGAGATCATCTATCTCCTTATTTGTTTATTATTATGGTAGAGGTTTTGAGTAGGAACTTAAAGAAGGCTTACAAATATGGGATTATAAGTGAACTTAAGGTTAGTAATAACATCAACAACATCACCCATCAACAATTTGTAGATGATACAACCCTTTTTGAAAGGGCAAGGATAAATGAGGCCAGAAATTTGAATAATTTTTTAAAGAAATACGAAAGATCTTCAGGGCAAAAATTTAATAGGACAAAATCCAGCATTTACTACCTTAACATTCCAACTAATATCAAAGCAAGAATTTATAGGTTACTTCAAATGGAGGAGGCAAATTTACCAACAACTTATCTAGGGATGTCTTTATTTGAGGGGAGAATGAAAATAGAATTATAGAATCCAATTATTAGTAAATTTTAAAATAAAATTCCAGCTTGGAAAGGTAAAGGATTATCATTAGTGGGAAGAGTGTAGTTAATTAAGTTAGTCTTACAAGTCATTCCAACATATTATATCATTGTATTCTATGCCAAAATCAGTTTAAAAAGTTTAATCTATATTATGCGATCCTTTTTATGGTTAGGTTTGCATGATAAAAGTAAATTTTATCTAGTGAAATGGAGCAAGTTGTGTGATGATAAAACTAGGGGAGGTCTTGGTTTAAGAGTTCTTACATATGCAAACTTAGCTCTTAGGGGAAAATTAATCTAGAGATTGTACAAAGAGATTCAAAGACAATGGGCAATAATTTTTCTAAGTATGTTGATCCCAATGATCCAAGTTTAATTTTTATTGCATTCTCTCTACCAAATGGTTCTGCTCTTTGGAATGGTTAAAAAAATATATTTTAATCTTATGATTAAATGTTTAATATGGGTGTTGGGAACTAGAGAAAAAAATTCTATTTGGAAGGATACTTGGTGTGATAAAAAAACACTCAATTTAGATCCAATTTTGAAACCTTTGATGAGATTGCTTCAATATAAATATGGTGATAGGGTTTCAAACATTTTGTACAAGGATCGGGAAGGAAGATAAAAATTGAAAGAAGATTTTTTACAAGTATACAAGATATTGATGCTAGGAGGCAATTGAGTAGAAATATAACAATTGTGATTATTTCGAGGAGAGCCAAGGATAAATTTATTTTTGAGTTGAATAGCTCAGGAGAATACACAACAAGAAGTGGATATAATGTACAACACTAACTAATTAATTATATTACTAGAATATGGAGAGATATTTGGGATAGACCAAGCATTCTTAAAGTTAAAACGTTTATTTGGCTAGTAGGTCATAGAAGAATTCTATCCTGGGATAACCTTATGAAAAGGGGTTTTCATGGCCTCTCTCAATGTGTTCTTTGTAAAAATGAGGAGAGTATAGAACATCTCTTGGGGCATTGCTCAATAGTCTAGAATTTGTGGCAATGGATTTTTAATATGTTTGGTAAATGTATGGTGATGAATAGAAGAATTGAATATTGGTTAAAGCAATGGTAGAGGAATTATAAACGCGAGGCTTTATAGACAATATGATATATATCATGCATTATGAGGGCATCATGGACACAAGTTATATTGGATTTTATGTCCATAGATAAAATTAGAATATTTTGTATATATTTTTATAGATTAATATAAGTCTATCAAAAGGTTATATCTCAATGCAATTAATTCTACTAACCATCCAAGTGTTGAATAATAGTATCCGAGGAGACAATCCCTTGCTATATTGCTTCTTGTTAATCCTTGGATAATTTCTTGGAATACCTTTATTTGATTTAGAGGAAAACCTCTTCCTAGGCTGCATTAGCATACTCTGCATCTACAATAGGATTCATACTACAATGAACTATCACAGTTTGTTTGTGTGCTTGCAACCTATGTGCCTCTAATCTTACCAAATCACTTTAAATGAATTTGATGGAGTTGAAAACAAAAATAACATCTAAGATAAGAAATAATAATAAGTTGAGAGACAAAACTTTAACAATTAGCTAAAACTATTAGAGAGTTATTTAATTGACCATATATAAACTTAGAGAACAATTACCAAATGCTTCCTCTAAGAATAAGTTTTGTAAAAATATAGATTTGATGTATCATATAAACTAATTTATTGTAAACTACTTTTAAATTCTTGTAACATATTTTAAAATTATATGAATACAATAAGTGGATAAATAATATTTTCTACCTATGAAACACCATCCAATTAATAGAAGAAAAATACTAAATTATATTAACTTATATTATTTTTTCATAAGTTTTGTCTACTAGTATTAAGGCAAGTAACAAGAAACAAAGAGTTTTACATTATAAACTAAGGTTCCTAGGATGTGTTCCTAAGATGGGCTAAAAGAGGGGTTCCCAATATGTATTCCTCATTAACCAAAATAACAATAATTATGCCCAAAAGTTATTTTAAACCACCTCAAATAAAGGGTGGGTTTTGAATTCTTGAATGCTTTCTCACCCTTGGTTGTATGTGCTTCCATGAGCCCTACACACAACCAAACATAAGGATTAGTAGCATCTATAGGTCTATCTTGGTTAGATCCAGATTAATAAATGATGCAAGCAATAAAATATAGAAAACTTGAATTAAAGCAGGAAAAAAACTTTAAAATGATGTAAAACACATGCAATATTACTTGTTTTACCTTTGTTGATTGTTTGTTGATTTTATGGCTGAAATTGGTCTCTAGAGTGGACCGCTTGGGGTTGTACAGTTCTAACTATCAACCATCCATGGGTGGGTGGTTGAGCTTGTACTAACCAAAATTCTACAAAAACCTCTAAAGTACCTTCTAGGGGTTGTTTGGGATTGAATATCTGACTAATTTTGGTCTTCATTTGAGATCTTCTAAGGGTGGGCATTTGCAACTATGAACTGACTAGGGGTAGGTAATTGATCCTGGGATGCTTAGCGGACCTCCAATAGGGTATTAGGAGCCTCTCTTAGGAGTTTGAGGTTGACTGGAGCCTTCACCTATGAGTAGTTTTATAAAAACTATATGTGTAAATGGAAGCATACAATAGTCTCCATGGCTAGTTTACAAACAAGGGATGAGCACACAAAAGGATTGTAGAAGAAATTTTGGTATACTTTTGGCATATAACTTCAAAAAATTATGAAAATAAATGAAATGAATGGGTATTTATAGATTTTTTCAAGGGATATGGGGGTAGTGAGGTGAAGGTGACATGGCATGACATGGCAGCCAAGTTTCAATGGGTGAGAGGAGTCAAAAATCTAGAAAATTCCACTGGTATGGTTAGAGATGTTATGTACACCATAAC
Source organism: Wollemia nobilis (assembly GCA_028583015.1). Classification (NCBI taxonomy): domain Eukaryota; kingdom Viridiplantae; phylum Streptophyta; class Pinopsida; order Araucariales; family Araucariaceae; genus Wollemia; species Wollemia nobilis. Next base: position 4,214,917 of record JAQPPZ010015863.1, on the reverse strand, counting down.
TCATTAATTTCCTTGGATGGCGAGAGTCATCGCCCCAATAAAGTGGTATGCACACACCATGCCTCATTAATGCTCTTGGGTGGGGAGATTCCTCACCCTTTCCAAGTGGTATTAAGATGCGTGGGGATGGTAAGGATACATGGGGATGTGGAAGGTAGGGGGTACACTAGGCTAAGGTAAGGTGGACCTATGCTATGGTATAAGAGTAGGTCAGGGGTGTGTGCACATAGAATAGGAAATATGGAGTAGTCACATGGTGACTAAGGGCTAGGTGTAATAGAAGGCTTAATTGGTTAAAGGGGCTAGAGAAGGTTGATTTTTATTTTTATAAGTTTTCCATAGTGCATTTTGGGTTATTTGGAATTATTGAAAAATTATTAAAATATGACCTTAGGAAAATATAAAATAGACTATTTTTAGGTGTCTGCATTTTTCCCTTTTTATATCATGTTGTGTGTGGGTATAAAGTGATGTAAAAACACATGACTCTAGAGTCTGATACATGATGGGCCATGTAATAGTGGCATGTAGGTGGAGGCATATATGAGGAGATGGAGAGGGAGCCAATAAAGGAGTAGAGGTAGGTAGAGAGATGGACCAGGAGGAGGAGGATGACGAGAAGCCTTTGAGGTAATGAGTACATTGTTGATTACTCAAGGGAGAAGGGACATCAGAGGCAATGATCGAGGAGGTTCCAATGGGTGATTTTAAGGGTAACAAGAGGCCCAATTTTTATGACTACATGGATTTGGATGGATTTGCATCAATGATTTAGGAGGTAGAGGTACTGGGGAAGTGAGTGTGGCTAATGGATTCATAGCACAATCAGGAGGCAACATTCACACTAGAGAGGATGGGATGGTAGGTAGAAAGGGACAAATTATAGGATAGAGATATGTTATAGGGATAAAGGGATAGCATGTAGGATGGTCGAGATAGGCTATATAAGAAACTTTATGTTGAGAAGGAGTTTTAGGGATAGCTTATGGTCATGATAATAGAGATGGGTAGACTCCTATATGATATTGAGAAATTGAGGGCATGATCAATAGCACCAAAGGTGATGAGGCCAGGAATTGCCTCATTCATGGACTATTTTGGATATTTTACAAATTGCTTTATAAACCTTATGCTATGTTTTTTATGCTAATTTTGATGGTTGAATGCATTATGTATTAATGTTTACATGTTTGAATGTTCAGGAGCACAATACTCTGTTTTGTCCATTTTTTGCATTTATTTACTCTGTTTCAGTTGATTTACCTAGCAAATAAAAGTTTACTTGAAATATGTAATAATGAGTGTTGATGTGTATTCCGTTCTAGGAGCATTTCATTTGTTTTCCTTGCCTTCTAACCAGTTCAAATTGCAAAAAGGTGCCAAACTATTGTGACTGTGCAGAAAATAGAATTTGACCATACAAATTCCAACCAGCTATTCATAAATAGCATGGCTTGGAATTTGTCAACTCTAGTGTGTAAAACCTATAGAATTGGTCTTCTGAGGACTTAGGAAGACTACCTAGCCGGTAAAACTCACTTTCCTATGCATATGGTGTACGAATAAGGGTCAAAATGGTTAAACTACTAGATATTCTGGAGCAGCTCCGAAATGAGCGAAGTAGGACCAATTTTGGTCAAAATAATAAACAAAACACCCAGAAAGGTGGAAAATGGTGAGATGAGGATGGATACAGGTGTATGAGGAGTTTTATCACCCCTTCCAATGCATTTCCACCAATGGATGATGCACAACAAGGAAAATGGAGATGCTGCAGCAGAATAGTTTCCTGCATTTCAGGAAGACAACTTCAGAACAGTTGTTGAATCCTTGAGAAACAACAACAAAACGGATTAGCATATGTAGTAGATTAGTATAAATAACAAGCTCCCATGTTGGTTGAGCATATAGACATTTCCATAGAAGGATAGGGATAAAATAGTTGTTTCAGCTGTAACAGAACAACAATTCAGCAGGATTTTTCTTGCATTGTTGCAATGTTGTTTCATATTCAATAAAAGTGCAGTTTCTTCATCCATTTATTGTTCTGAGTGAATGTGTGATCATTAGGTAGTTAAGAAGAAGTCTTCTTGCCTTCTTCTGGATCAGGGAGCAAGGGCCACTTCCAGGCCCAGGAGAAGGACCAACAATTGACAGGTTTTTCTGTTCATTTCTTGTTGTAGCAGATTAGCAAAAAACTTGGCAAATTCCATTTCTTGTTACTAATTGTGTTTATTGTAGATGCATGTAATATTTGTGGTGTGTAGTAGATGTGTGTGCATGTCAGTTGATTACCTAGCATAGGTTTTGGAATTTTATAGCATTTATGGTTTTCCCCTATTTTCAGCAGTTATTTCCAGCTTTCTGGCATTTTCCATTGTGTGGGTAATTATTAGCTTATGTGTTTCCATTTCTGCAATTCTTCCATTATTGTCATTTTAATTCTACAAATGTAGTTAGGTTTTATTTTCTGCAACTCTTTCATTCCTGTCATTTTCATTTTGCAAGAGTAAGTAGGTTTCATTTCTATCATTTCAAATTCTGCAAAAGTAATCAGGTTTCACTTTCTGCAATATTTCCATTTCTATAACTTTACTTCTGCAAGAATAATTAGAATTCAATTCATAGGATTAGAAGTGACACCATAACCCCCAAAGGCTAACTTGTCCCACCAATAAATCCTATTTCCTGAATGACCTGATCTTCAAGCTGCCTAATTCTACTATCGTATACAACCATTGGACACCGCCCTGGATTGACAAACTTAAATATTAAATGATGTGATTGACGACACTCATCATTTTTGGCACCGTTGTCAAGGAACTTTAGGTGTTGTTAGGAGAAGTAAAGCAGCCCAAGAATTATTATTTTGATACAAGTAACAATTCTTGGAAACTTGTACTTTAGTTCATTTAGCAAATGAGCATGAATGCATAGGCCAAGAGACGAAAGAGGAAGGTTTATCAGAACTGACTCTTTTCTTGAAAGGTGTTCTTCATGATCAAGAGAAGACTTGCATGTGTATGAAATCCCTGAAAGACTTAAACAAGAATCATCTTCTTCATCAGCCAAAATTTTGGGACCTTTGGAAGAGGAACTTTTAGAAGCACTTACTTCTAGACATACCTCTGGACCTGGTCCATCTGAACCAGTTGTACAAGTCAAAAGTGAGGAAGCAACTATGGTAGAAGTAGAAGAACATGATAGGGATATTCTGGTCCATAATGCTGAAAATCCTACTAGGACTTTTGAATACCCTATTCATTTGAATCCTACTCAGAATGCTCCTATGAAAATAATTTCACCTTCTGTATTGCCAACCTTTAGGGGAATTGTCTCTGAGGATCTTGACCAATTCTTGTTTGAATTCAAGGTTCTATGTCAGACTTATGACTATGTAAATGACAATCAAAAACTGAAATTGTTTCCATCTACACTCAAAGATGCAGCTTTACGCTGGTTTATGAGTCTTGAACCTGATTCAATCCGCACTTGGGATCAAATGGAAACTGTATTCTTGGATAAATATCAGGAGTATTGTAGAGTGCGAAATAGAAAGGATGAATTGTTTTGGATTAAACAAGAGGAGGATGAGAATTTGGAGGACTATCTTGATAGATTTACCTTTATCCAAAAGAGATGTGGTCCTGTAGAACCCTATTTGTTAAAAACCATATTCTTAAGAGGTTTGCAGGATGATTCTAGGGAAGTATTAGATTTAATGGGAAAAGGAGATGTGAACCAACTTGAGATTGATGAAATTGTAGGGTTATGCAGAAATTATTCTCGCACTAGGAAAAGAAGAAAGAAGCAGAATTCTAATAATAATGATATCAAATAATTAATGGAAGAAATGGCTAACATGAAAATTGATATTCTTGTCCAATTAAATTCCGCATTAGGGGAGAGAAATGCAAAATCTAACTCTACACCACCCTTGGCTATCTATTGCCCAAGATGTAGAAACAAGCATGCTTTACAAGATTGTCCCTTGAATAGAACTTCTATCTCAACTATTTGTGGCATTTGTTCAAAGGAGCATATGATTGATAAATGCCATCTGTTGCCTCAACTCAAAAATGTTTTGGAAACCCAGATTGAAGAACTTAATGTTATTGGACAAAGGTAAGGAGGCAAATTTTCACACTATCAAAATGCCCCTCGCTTTCCTACAGGATGGGGACAAAATCCTTGGAATATGCCATGGGGATATGCAGAACCACCCTCACAACCTTGGAATCAATCTTAGACAACTCCCCAAGATTGGTCACACTAAATCCACCCTGGAATCCCTAGTTAATCCACCTTGGACACATAATCAACAATATGGGCAAAGATGGGGGCCATAATACCCATCATATCAAGGGCAGCAAAGGTATCAAGGATAAACTCAAAACCTGCTTCCTTCTCCTAATCAAAAATTTTAGGGAAGAATGCAACCACAACAAGCACAACCGGTAAAGCAACCTCCACTTCCAGCTCAACCTATGGCTAATCCAAATAATACAAGACATGCAGCTCCTGTCTATGGAGTTGAATCTAAAGAAACTATTGCAGTTCATGTCCTTGACTATAGTAATATCCAATTACATTCAGGAAAGGTATTACCTAATCCTATTCCACCTACCATTGAAGAAATTGATAGCAAACAAGAATCTTCCAGTTCAGAACAGTTGCCAACAACTTTGGAAAAGGAGAAAGAAAAATCAAAAAATGTGCAGGTGAGAGATGTACCCCCTGCAGGAGTGGTACCATACCCTGAAAGGTTTGATAATACTATAACTAACCCTGAATCATAATTAGTCATAGAACTTAAGAAAATGACTATATCCCTTCCTTTGTTGCAAGCAATAAAGGATGTGCCATTAATCAAGAAAACCATTTAAGAGTTGTGTATCAAGAAACTTGGAAGAAAGAAGGCCTTTCCTAAAACTATGCAAGTAGAAGGGAAATTGGTTGACCTGCTATCTGGGAAACTTATTCCTCCAAAATATAGTGATCCAGGGAGTCCAGTTGTCACAATCACTATTGGGCTAGTGCAAATTCCAAATGTATTGATTGACCTTGGAGCTGCAATTAATGTAATGACTAAAGACACAATGCAAAAATTGTAGCTCAATCATCTCAGTCCTATGACTACAGTCTTAGAAATGGTTGATAGGTCAGTTGCAAAACTAGAAGGGATACTGGAAGATATTTCCATAGAAGTTTCTTCTTGGGAATATCCTGTAGATTTCCTGGTATTGCAGCCTAGAAACTCAGCTAATGGCTATCCCATCATTCTAGGATGACCTTGGCTTGCCACTGCAACTACTTTTATAGACTGTAGATCTGGGGAAATGACCATTTCAAATGGCATTGATCTCAAAAATATTTCCCTTTATCCACCTGCCCAACCTTCAACCAAATTTTTTGGACAGATATGGTTTCTTGAATCTGATGAAGAACAGGAAGAAATTGTTTCCACTCTAGCCACAATAATAGTAAAGGAACACATTGAGGAAATTAACTCACAAGAAAGAGAAATATTTGAGGATGAAACTGTCCTAGTTGAGACATTACAAGAAGAAGGACTTAAAGATGATCAAATCATTGTTCATCACTTGCTGTGGAAGGATGAAGAGCATACCTCAGAACATCTGTCATCCATTCCAATACAAGAAAGCTCTTTCATACTACCACATGGATGGCACCATCATCTTCTTACCTCTTTCACATGTCCTATGCAAGGAATGATTCCATCAGGCATCACTTTTGAAATAGAATCCAGAGTATTTCATACTCTTCAGCCACACCACTATCCATTAAATTCTTTAATCAACAAGTATGGAGCAGTCAATTCTGTTCATCTAGGAATAAAACAAATTGAAGTACAACCAGGTAAATTTTTGAATATTAATAGCTAGTTGACTAATGAACAAGAAGCAAAATTATTTGTTGTCCTACAAAAACATGTTCAGGACTTTGCTTGGAGTTATAAGGATATGACTGGAATTCACCCTGATGTGTGTACACATAGGATATACATTGAAGATGTTAAACCTATGAGACAACCTCAAAGATGTTTGAATCCTGCTCTGAAAGATATTGTCAAGGAAGAAATTGAAAAACTTTTAGATGTAGGGTTCATTTATCCAATATCAAACAGTCGATGGTGGGTTTCTCCATTGGTTATTGTTCCAAAGAAAAATGGGAAAATGAGAGTGTGTGTAGACTATAGAGAGTTAAACAAGGTCACACATAAGGACCATTTCCCATTACCTTTCATAGACCAAGTGTTAGACACCCTTGCTGGTAAGAAATTCTTCTATTTTCTTGATGGTTTCAGTGGATATAATCAAATACAAGTTGCACCAGAAGACCAGGAGAAAACTACTTTCACATGCCCTTGGGGAACATTTGCTTATAGGGTCTTGCCTTTTGGTTTATGTAATGCTCCAACAACTTTTCAAAGAGCTATTTTGGCAATATTCTCTGATTTGACAAATGAAAGTGTGGAAATCTATATGGATGATTTCACAGTATGTGGAGAAACTTTTGATTATACCTTAGAACAACTTGAAAAAGTTTTAACACATTGTGAAACATACCATTTGTCTTTAAATCCTGAAAAATATTTTCTAATGATGGAGGAGGGGATTGTCCTTGGTCATCATATTTCCTCTCATGGGATCAAGGTTGACCCCAAGAAGGTGGAAGTCATCAAAAACCTTCCTCCTCCAAAAACTCAAACTGATGTAAGGAGTTTCTTGGGACATATTGGTTTCTACCATAGATTTATTACAAATTTTAGTACCATAGCCAATCCAATGTTTGCATTATTGACTAAGGATTCTGAATTTACCTGGTCTATTGAGTGTCAAAAGTCTTTTGAAGCATTGAAGGAGAAGTTAACAACTCCCCCGATGTTGAGAGGACCTAATTGGGAACTGCCATTCCATATTTAGACTGATGCTTCCAATACTACCATTGGAGCAACACTAGGTCAGATTGAAAATGGAGAACATTATGCCATTTACTACATTAGTAAAAACTTGATAGGAGCTGAAAAGAACTACACCACTACTAAGAAGGAATTCTTAGTTGTGGTATATGCTATCAATAAGTTTCGACACTATATCACAGGATATCAAGTGTTCATCCATACAGATCATGCTGCTATTAAATACTTGATGAAAAAACCTATGGTTAGTGCAAGAATTATTCACTGGTTAATATTATTGCAGGAATTTGATATCACCATAGTAAATAAACCAGGGAAAGCCAATGTGGTAGCAGATTTTCTATCAAGATTGCCAAATACAGACATAGGGGAATTGGTGGAAGATGCTTTTCTTGATGAAAAACTATTTGCTATTTTTGTGCAGTCTCCATGGTTTGCAGATATAGCTAATTACTTGGCTACAGGGAAAATTCCTCCTCACTTCACTTCTAAACAAAAGAAATAGTTAATCAAGCAAAGCTCTTCTTTCAAATGGATAGGAGGTCTACTTTTTAAATGCAGTCCTGACCATGTCTTACGTAGGTGCATCCACAAGGATGAAGTATATGACATTCTCCATGCATGCCATGATGAACCATCAGGTGGACATTATTCAGTCAAGAGTACAATTCAGAAAATCTTAGGTATTGGTTATTATTGGCCATCTCTGCATAAGGATGTAAAAAAATATGTCAGACATTGTGATGCATGCCAAAGAATGGGAAAACCTACCTATACTAATGAAATGCCATTACAACCTCAAGTAGGTATAGAACCATTTGAGAGATGGGGGTTGGACTTTGTAGGACCAATTGACCCACATTCTCAGGGAAAGGTGCATATCTTGGTATGTACTGATTATGTGACTAAGTGGGTAGAGGTGCATGCGTTTAAACATGCTCATGAAGAAAAGGTTGTTGATTTCCTGTATACTCAAATTTTTTTATATTTTGGAGCCCCACATTCTATCACTACAGATTAGGGACCTCAATTTACATCAAAGGTTATTGAAGCCTTTACTAAATTATATGAAATCAAGCACATGAAGTCCTCACCTTATCACCCTCAAGAAAATGGTCAGGTTGAAGTAACAAATCAAGAATTAGAAAGAATATTAACCAAAATAGTAGCTTCCCATAGGAGGAATTGGATGGATAAACTACCTAAAGTAGTTTGGGCTTATAACACTACATGGAAATCCACCACAGGATTTACACCTTATGAATTGGTTTATGGTAAAAATCCTCTTTTGCCTATTGAATTTGAATTACTAACACTTCGAACTGCTTTGGAAGTTGGTATTGACTTGTCATAGGCACAAACATACATGATTTTGTAGCTCAATGCATTGGATGAACTATGAATGGATGCATTGCATCAAACTGAGGTGATTCAAGCACAATGGAAGTTGTGGCATGATAGTCACATTCAACAATGAGAATTTCAGCAAGGTGATTGGGCTTTGTTGTTTGATTCTCACTATGAATATTTTCTTGGGAAATTACAAACTAGGTGGCTTGGACCTTATCTGGTTGAAGAAGTATTTGGAAATGGAGTTGTTCATCTGTCACCCATTGATGACTCATGAAGGAAGCTAGTGGTTAATGGACATCGTCTCCGGATATACCATGCACCACTGACTAAGGATGAATTTCTAAAGCAAATAGAGCAAATGGATATCAACATGATGGAGGGAACTACTCCTTCCACAATAGATTCAGCAGAATGATAAAAAAAAAAAAATGAATAATTCAGAAAGTGAAAACCTCCTAGGAGGCACTTCTGAATTGGCTTGCATGAAAACTAGTTTTTCGGCATGTTTGCCTTGTTGGTCCCACAATCATTGTTCCATATTTTCCCAAGACTGCACCTATTTTTGTTTTCAGTAGAAGAACCAGCTGGTAGTCAATAGGAACAAACATCTGTACAAATGTAGATGAATGGTTACATCAGGTATGTGCTCTTTGCATTTTAATCATTGTAGATATTTAGTATGTAATGTGTGAAAATAATTAGTTAGTATAAAGCATTCATAAGGTTTGGTAAAATCCAAAAAGTTATCCATCTAGTCAAGGGAGGCAAAGAAAAAGATTCATGTCTAAAAGGATAGATTGAAAAATTGTAGTTAGTAAAACTTGTTCCTGAAGGGAAGGTGTGCAGAGCTCTGGAATGATGTTAAGCTCTGGAATAAGAATGTTGTTTATTAGCTTTGGAATGATGTTAAGCTCCAAAATGAGAATGTTTTTTAAATAAAAGCAACTTTAAAATGAAATAATAAACTTCAGAATGAACCAAGGCAAACTTGATTGAAAATATGAAATGCCACGTGGCATAAAATTGTTTTTAATTCCATCGTTCGAAGTTGGAAACAAAAGTCATGGCATGGATTCCAAGTTATGGGTCTCAAAGCTACGATGGGAAAGATGTCTTTGGAACTACCATGTGCTTCAGGGTATGCAAAATATTTGGCACATGCAACAAGGCACTTCGGAAAATGGAAACTCTACAAATTGTGCATGTTATGGCCAATGCCCAACTGCCAACTCAACAAGCCGTAATTACTTAATAAGAAAAAATCAGCAGAATGGGTAAATTAAGTTTTTACACGGAATAAGAATCTACCACGTGCCTGGTAAGATGGATGTGGTTTTTCAAAATCTTCAACACGTTCTGAAGTTGGTTCCTACGCTCCACAAATTTAATTGCCATATCTGCAAAATCATTGCAAATTATCATAGCACCCCTCAAACGAAAATTGTTGATTCCAAAACCAGAAGATGATCTATTTCAATAACATTTATAGGGTAGTAAAACAACAAAACATAGAGAAATTTGAAGATGAGGGGGAAAAAGAACAAAATTGAACCAAAAAATGCTAGTTATCTGCAGAAAGATCCTGAGTCATTACAAATTTTTACAGACGGAGGGTTGATGCCATTTTTGAACAAATTTGATGGGTACTCCGAGGGACTGGTAGCAGAGTTTGCATGAACTTTTAGAAACAACCAGGCTAGCATCAATGGCATGACAATCCAGGTAACACCTAAAATCTTAAGTCAAATCACTGAATTACCTTTGCAAGGGCTACAAATTTTAAAAGCTGGTAAAAATACCCTAACATAAATAGTTAATCAGTTTAGAGAAGAAAGAGATAGACCAATTGAGTTTCAAATGAATAATAATGTTTGCAAAGGGGTAAAACGAACCAGTTTACAACACCCTTGGGAGGAAGTAGTTGTATGGGTAATCAGATTCTTCACCTGTGAAGGGCAATTTGTTGTGTTGTCTAGCCACCATATTAAAATTTTGAATCATTTGAGGCATGGTGGCCAGAAACCTGAGTTTAGGGTAAAATTTCCCCTATATCTGCACCAAGAATTACAGAGTATGGCTAAATGCTACCAAGAAGGAAAAGGAACCCCTAAGCATCATGGATTAATTAAATTGATCTACAAATATCATTTTAGAGGAAACCCTAGGAGTTTTGATAGATTTTTCTCTTCTTGGAATGAAATGGTTTATGAAGAGGAGATAGGGGATGAAAGCCCTAAAAGCCCTGAAACTAATGAAGAAGAGGTAGAAGATGAATCCTCTGAAAATGATATTCCCTCTTCACCACAAGGACCTCCATCTTCTAGGACTAGGAAACAAAGGGAAAGAAAATCCAAAACTGGTCCTGTAGAAAAGAGGAGGAAGGTAACATTCTCCGAAGATGTGACTATTTTTCCAATACAACCCATTGAGCAGCTAAGGAGTCCAAGCAGGGAAACAAATACTGATAAGGAGATATCTCAATCCGGAGTAGAGTCTACTCTAGAATTATCAATATGCTCCAGAACCTACCAAAAAATGTAAAAAGAAGCAGTTTACCCTTGGGGTGCAAAGGTCCTCTAGACTTCAGAAGGATAAAACAATTAAGGGGATAGTAGATGTGGAAACATTACTGCCTCAGACAATGGTTGAAGATCAAGGGGGACACATTGATACATCCATGGAAGATACACAATAGGAGGAAACATTTATGGAAGAAATTGTAGATATAGGTACATAGGATACAGATATAGGCATAGAAGATACATGTATAGATACAACAATACCTGCAATGTATATCCCACTTGCTTATTCTTTTGATTTTGAAGCAGAATTTATAATAGAGGAAGAGGAGGAGGATATACAAGAATAGTTACGTGCTGCAAAAAGTGTCATCAGGACACATATGGGATGGATTGAATAGAATGAGGCCTCTATACAAGAAAAGGATAAACTCATTACTGATTTACAATAGGAGGTGGAAGAATTAAAGGCTAGGTTATCCAATCTGGAGCCACAACCTACAAAAGCTGATTTCGAAGATGAGTTGGTCAGAATTCTATTAGAATTAGCATAACATAATAGAGAAACAACTATACCTAAGGAAGATTCAAAAAAAAAGGAAAAAGCGAGGAAGCGGGGCGGGCGGGGACGACACAGACACACAAAGAGGCAAAAGAAGAAGAGGGGGGGGGAAAAAAAACACAGAACAACCCACCCCCGCGACAAAAGAGGGAGGAAGAGCGCGCCCCCCCCCCCTCACCAAAAAAAAAAAAAAAAAAAGAAGGAGGAAACCCCCCCCCTAGAAAAAAAAAAAAAAGGAGGACAGGAGGGATTACCCCCAAAGGAGCAAAAGATAACTTTCAAACCCCCATTGGTAACATTAATAAAATGAGAAGGTAGATATCTTTGGAAATTTTAGAGTACCTAGTTTAGTTTTGAAGGCCAGCTAGATGTTATAGTCTAATATTGAAAGAGAAGTACCTCCGTTGGCAAGTGATGAGAATTTGTTTTGATCTCCCCTATGAAATAAACACTACAGAGGAGTTTTTGGAAGCTTATTTGCATAGTCTAGAAGAACAAAAGAATTTGATGTGTGAACTATTCTTGCACCAGTTTCTCATGCTATAAAATATGATATTTTTGCCACATATCTTCATAGGGGATATTCAGTTGAGAGCTTTTATGTCCACCCTACAAAATCAATTGTATTGGGATCAGGAGAAAAGGGCAAGTAAAGAAGTTGAACTAACAACTGAGCTACTACTTAGACCAGTCCATCCCAATCACAGGACTACCACCAATCAACATTTTACCTTGATGAGAGAACAAAAGATCAGGTTGGTTTATCTAAACAACCTTAATGATTGTATGTCCAGTTTTCAAACTTCTTGTGCCAAATATTTTGGAAATGCTTTATCAGCTTGCCAAGTTAGATGGGGAGAGTTATCAATATCACTACAGAAAAGAGAACCCATCTCACCCAACAACCTATTGTGGTCTAGATGAAGAGCAGAAGGCATAATGCAGACCATCCTAGAAATAAAGGATCATTGGATAGGTCTGAGGTACAAACTACCCACTGTTATAACTCTTGTCCCTTATTTCTTTGATAGTGATCCTCAACCAGATGAGCAGTTTCAAGAATGGCTCAAACAATTACAGGAAACCAGAGGATACTATAAAGGGAGGTTGTGGAAGTATCAAGAAAGAAATTTGAGCATAGATCTTTGTGCTTCTGTAGCATTGCAAAATGCATGAGGACATGCATCAGAATAGGTTGGGGGGAAAATGATGAGGCTAGGAATTGCCTCATTCATGGACTATTTTGGATATTTTACAAACTACTTTATAAACCTTATGCTATGTTTTTATGCTAATTTTGATGGTTGAATGCATTATGTATTAATGTTTACATGTTTGAATGTTCAGGAGCACAATACTCTATTTTGTCCATTTTCTGCATTTATTTACTCTGTTTCAGCTGATTTACCTAGCAAATAAAAGTTTATTTGAAATATGTAATAATGAGTGTTGATGTGTATTCCATTCTAGGAACATTTCATTTGTTTTCCTTGCCTTCTAACCAGTTCAAATTGCAAAAAGGTGCCAAACTACTGTGACTATGCAGAAAACATAATTTGACCATACAAATTCCAGCCAGTTGTTCATAAATAGCATGGCTTGGAATTTGTCAACTCCAGCATGTAAAATCTATAGAATTGGTCTTCTAAGGACTTAGGGAGACTACCTAGCTGATAAAACTCACTTTCCTACGCATCTGGTGTATGGATAAGGGTCAAAATGGTTAAACTACCAGATATTTCGGAGCAGCTCCGAAATGAGCAGAGCAGGACCAGTTCTGGTCAAAACAGTAAACAGAACACCCAAAAAGGTGGAAAATGGTGAGATGAGGATGGATACAGGTGTATGAGGAGTTTTATCACCCCTTCCAACACATTTCCACCAATGGATGATGCACAACAAGGAAAATGGAGATGTTGCAGCAGAACAGTTTCCTACATTTCAGGAAGACAGCTTCAAAACAGTTGTTGAATCCCTGAGAAACAACACAAAATGGATTAGCATATGTAGTAGATTAGTATAAATAACAAGCTCCCATGTTGGTTGAGCATAGGTAGAAATTTCCATAGAAGGATAGGGATAGAATAGTTGTTTCAGCTGTAACAGAGCAACAATTCAGCAGGATCTTTCCTGCATTGCTGCAATGTTATTTCATATTCAATAAAAGTGTAGTTTCTTCATCCATTTATTGTTCTGAGTGAATGTGTGAGCATTAGGTAGTTAAGAAGCAATCTTCTTGCCTTCTTCTGGATCAGGGAGCAAGGGCCACTTCCAGGCCCAGGAGAAGGACCAACTATTGACAGGTTTTTCTATTCATTTCTTGTTGTAGCAGATTAGCAGAAAACTTGGCAAATTCCATTTCTTGTTACTAACTGTGTTTATTGTAGATGCATGTAATATTTGTGGTGTGTAGTAGATGTGTGTGCATGTCATTTGACTCCCTAGCATAGGTTTTTAAATTTTATAGCATTTATGGTTTTCCCCTGTTTTCAATAGTTATTTCCAGCTTTCTAGCATTTTCCATTGTGTGGGTGATTAGTAGCTTATGTGTTTCCATTTCAGCAATTCTTCCATTACTGCCATTTTAATTCTGCAAATGTAGTTAGGTTTTATTTTCTACAACTCTTTCATTCCTGTCATTTTCATTTTGCAAGAGTAAGTAGGTTTCATTTCTGTCATTTCAAATTCTGCAAAAGTAATCAGGTTTCATTTTCTACAATATTTCCATTTTTGTAATTTTACTTCTGCAAGAATAATTAGAATTCAAATTCAGTTCATAGGATTAGAAGTGACACCATAACTCCCCAAAGGCTAACTTGTCCCACCAATAAAGCCTATTTCCTAAATGAATTGATCTTCAAGTTGCTTACCTCTGCTATCGTATACAACCATTAGGACACCGCCCTGGATTGACAAACTTAAAGATTAAATGATGTGATTGACGACACTCATCAAAAGGGTGGGGAGATATGGTAGCCTTGTAGGTTGATGTGGTAGAGTTACAATAGGATTATCCCTACAAGAGAGGGATAAATTGAGCTTATTAGAGGAGATGCTATTGAGAGAGAATGTGCCTCTTCCCTCATGCACAACATCATAATCCAAGTAGATTTAAAGGAGTATGCCATTATTTTTTCTAGTTGTGCCTCAATTTATGGAGATCATAGCTGCTTAGATATCAGTGGTATGTCCCTCTCAATGTGGAAACGGATAACAAAGGAGTGGGGGAGTTGACAGGGTGAACAAGAGTAGATGGGGTATGATCAACAGGGCAATGAGGAGGGGAGTAGGAGATGACTAGGAGATAATAGTAGGAATGATTGTTTTGGTTGGGGCTTGAGAGGCCATCATTTTGTATATTTTGATGATGTATGATGTTGTATGCTTGAGGGCAATTTTGATGTAGCCTACAAACATAGATGAGGATGTAAGTATTATTTATTTTCAATGATATATATACATATATCATTGTGATGATGTGATTCATTTGTGTCTATTATTATGATGATATGTATGGTTTATGTTTTTGATGGATAATTTGTGAGTAGATGGATATGCTATATGATGTGATGGATCTGATTAAATGGATGATGATGATGTATGTAGACTCATATGTGCTTGTTTGATCATGTTTTGACCATGTGGATATGTGTTTCATAATAAAAATTAGGTTAATTAATCAATGAAAAATGCATAGTCACAATGTCACGATAACACAACATGAAACATTATAATCATAATGGACACAAGATGTAAGACATGGATAATAACACATGAACCCAATAAAAAAGAAAAATGGCATATGATACATGATATGAATGGAGACTTTAAGATGAGTATGCAATGAATTATGGTGAACCAAGATGCTTGTTACTTAAATGCCTTAAGATTTTTAGGTCTTAGAAGTATTTTAGGAAACTCAAACACCCTAGTGGCACCAATCAAACTCATCAAATGGCTAATCAGAATCCCTTAGAGACCTAGACCATCCTGGAAAAGCTCAAGATAATCATGGAATAATCTATGTGCAATGATGTTCCTTGCTCAATGTTGATTAAGGTTGGACTAACCAATCGTAATACAAGCCAATATAAGCTAGCTCATCTATAAGCATTCATTCAAAGGTCTTTACTAAATAAAGTCACTAATATGATAGACATATCACCCCACAAAGGGCATATTTCACTGCCAATCAAGTGTCTATAGCCCCAATGGAGGCTAGCTCCATAATCCTTTGATGTAGATCCATTGCTAGCCAAGAGTCTAAAATACCTGAGGAACCAAGTTATAGATATCTTTTTGCTCATTGTGTCTCTTTTTTTTTAAACATGTAATTTGGATCCTCATGTTTGGATTATCTGCATCATAGGATGAGTGAGAAAACCTTTTGCTTTATGGTAAGACTACTCATGGAGTTGTATTTCCTAGAATCAAAATTTAATTAAAATGTGTGATATGTGCTTGGTCCAAGAGAGAACTCTAGTTAGCCAGTGGAGGCTAAAATATCCTTAGAACATGACAACATTTTATAAAGGTTGAGTGGAACACTAGGTATAGCTGAATAACTAAAACAACCTCTAGTTCCAAGCAACCTAAGATAATCAATAGAAAAGACATCCTAATGGTTAGGACGATAAGTGTATGTGATTTATAAGAGATGAAAGAGGCAATAGATAGGGTGATATGACACATGATACAACAATGGACAATGAATAAAATTGCATGAGATGTGAGATATATAGATGGACAAAATATGTACAATAATTTGCATGTCATTGATTAATTAAGCCAATAGATATTGGGAAATTCATATTTGTCCATCCAAAGATAATCAAATTAACACATGATAAGTCATATGCATTAGTAGAATGGATGAATATGTTGGACGAATGCAATGTGTGAGCATTGGAGGTAGAGAGTGTCAACTCCTCCCAGACAAAAGGACATTATTATGACAAAAATATGAGAAGGGAGAATAAAAATAAATTTAAGGGGGGAATAAGGAAAAGAGAAAAGTAGAAGGTATGAGAGAAATAATAGAATGAGCAAATGAGAAAGAGAATGAAGGGAAGAAAAGGACCCATCATAGGTACGTAGCCGATCGTAGCGTAATCATACAATAATGACATGGCACTAAGTAAGGGAAGAAATAAATGGGATAAGAATAAGGGAAATGATGACAAGTGAAAGAAATGATAATTAAAAGAATAAAAAAGATGATGGATGGATACAAGAAACAAAATGTTGGATTGAATGGGGGTGTATTGGTTTTGGTTGGTGTTTTTTTTGTTATTTTTTTTGTTGAAACATCAAGGATATACAAGAAGAAGGAGCCTATGGGTATGGCATTAGGCATAAAAAGCATGAAGGTGAAGGATGTTTATGGTTTTTTACTCTTCAATCTCTTCAAGAGTGGTAATCTTGTACGCACTATAACCAAAATTTAATATGAAAATATACAAACCAAGTCAATTGGGAGTGAATTTATCCCACAAATGGCTAGGTAAGAATTGAATGGCTTGCACTTATTGGATAGTTACACGATGAAGCGATTAATTGCTTGAATATTTCCTTACAAGCTTCGCAATTCTTTGAGATTATTTTAGGGAGGCATTTCAAAATGACCTTTACTTTATGAGGGTCCACTTAGATACCCCACTAAGAGATGATAAATACAAGAATTTTGCTTGAGGTAACACCAAAGATGCATTTCTTGGGATTTAATCTCACGTTGTGCTCTAGAAGTTGGTCAAATATTTTCATAAAACATCGACGTGTTGATCATGCTTTTTTAATTTTTCCAATAAATCATCCACGTAATATTCTACAATGTCATGCATGTAGTGATGAAATATGTAGGTCATAGCATGCTGATAAGTAGTGCCTACATTTTTAAGATCGAATGACATGACTTTATAATAAAATGTCCCCCACGACATGATGAAAGATGTCTTGCATTGATAATAAATATTGAATTGAATTTGATTGTATCTCGAGAAGCCATCCATAAGGGAAAGCATTTTGTGACCCACTATGGAGTCAACAATAGTATTGATATTTGAAAGTGGAAAATCATCCTTGGGACACACTTTGTTAAGATCACAAAATTTTATGCATATGCATATCCCATTTTATTCTTTATGATGGGTGCCATATTTGACACCTATTTCAAATAACCTATGGGTTGGATGAAGACCACATCCAAGAATTTTTGCAGCTCTTTTTTTACCATTAGTGTGATTGTGGGACAAAGCTTTTGTAGCTTCTACTTAATTGGATTAGAATTTTGGTTGAGGGTAAGGTTGTGGACCACTAGATTTGGATCAAGACCTGGCATATCTTTGTAGGGTCATGCAAAAATAAATTTATATTTTATCAAGAGTGATGTGAAGTGTTTCCACTCTTCAGATAATAGACTCTTTCCAAGTTTGAGGATATGTAGATCGGTGGAGTAAAAAATTATGTCAATTTTAATGGTTTCTTCCATAAGCATGTGGGAACCATATTCTAGTTAGTGTGGATTTGGTATGAGATGCAGATCATATACTACATTCTCAGCAAATATGGGTTCATCACCAGTTAATTTGGCTTGGTAAACAAAAGAGGAAGTGGAAGGAAAAGTAGAAGGAAGGTAGACATTTGATATTTTGAGTAACTAATATTTTGAAAGGAAATCTAAAGGATAAATAGGAGAAGAAATTCGATGGTACTTGGATCAATGTTAAGGAGACATGGAGGATCGATTGAATAATTAAGTAGAGTGAAGAGATCAATGAATATCATGTTGACAATGAGTGTATGATGTTGTGAATGGATACAACTGCTAGAGGATAGATTTTTCATTATGAGATCCTATGGAAGAGGGAGGTAGGGTTATGCATAAAGGATTGAACCCAAAATTTAATTATAAAAAAAAGGTGACACAGTTTTGAAATGCAGGTGAATCCTAGCATAATTTATGTAGGATATATGGCGAATTACCTTTATTTTTCACCAAAAATTATAAAATTGTGGTGAATTTTTGGTCTGGATTTTGGTCTGACTGGAAAATAATATCCAGTATAAGACCGATTGCAAAACCAGGTTCAACCATAGACCGGTTATAAAATAATGTCTGACGTTAAACTAGTTTTAAAACTAGGTTTGACCTTAGACCAGTGGAAGAAAAGGTTTAGACATAAATCGATTACAAAACAAGGTATGACCATACATCGATTACATAACAAGGTCTAACCGTAGATCGATTACATAACCAAGTCTGACCATAAACTAGTTGCATAACCAGGTTCAACCATATACTGGTTTCATAATAAGATATGATTGAAGATTGGTTGCATAACAAGGTTCAACCATATACTAGTTTCATAATAAGGTCTTATTGAATATTGGTTGTATAACCGGGTCCGAATGTAGATCGGTTACATAACTAGATCTGGTCGTAGACTGGTTGCATAACTAGGTTTGATTTTAGTCCAATTACAACACTATGTCCAACCGTAGTTCGATTGGAAAACCAGGTATAGCCAAAAATTGGTTGTAAATCTAGTTCCAATTATAGATTTGTTGCAAAACTAGGTTTGGTCATAGATCTATTGTAAAACTAGGTTTGGCCATAGTTTGATTGCAAAACCAGATTTGGTTGTAGTCTGGTCTAGCCATGGATTGGTTGTAAAACCATGTTCGATCATAGACCAGTTGCAAAACAATATCTAATTTTAGGCTAGGTGCACCAGGGTTTATGCATCCATGTGTCACATGATCGATTAGCCCATATGCATGTCAAATAAAATGTTGTCATGCATCCACCCCTATTAGTTGTGTCTATAAGAAGGTATCAATAATTTATTATTTTAGGTTTTTCCTTCTGCACAATATTAGAGTGAACCCTTCCATCCCCAAGCAACCATTATGCTACACCTTTCCAGAGAAAACTTTCCTTTGCTTCCAAAACTTGTAGTAATGGCTACCACTTCCACAACCTCTAAAAATTATATTCAAAAACCCAAATAGCACCATAATTTTAAACTTGTTAACCACCTATGGTTACAACCATTCATGGGTCATTGACTCAGGTTTATAGCCTTTGATTTCCATGTCATATTTTAGAATAGATAAATATGTTTTGTACAGTATCATTGACAACTATGACAATGATTTTGTGGTCGTCACTCTAACAATTCAAAATATAAAAATGTACTTCACCATAAAACCTTTTGACATCCAAAAATTGATAGGTCTTCCCCATAAGTGTTTCCCTCCCGTTTCATTGAAATTCATTATCACTAGCGATGATAAAGCTTACCTAGAGATCAACTTCGATCTCTCTTCCGAATTGTTGTCAGCTATTAAATTTCACAATTTTAAATTTGTGATTTGTCATCTAATTTGTTTTTTTTTGCAAATTTTGTGGCTAAGTTGAAAATGGGGTTAATGAATACCTCTGTTACAAACTTATATTTTAGGGAAATTCTTGAATTATTTCAAGGAAGGTTGTTTCTGCATGGAAGAACAAGATTTCATTCTAGGTATTGGCCTATGTTATTCGTTGTCTTAACCCCAAAAAAATTGACTCATGTACATACATTTATGATTGCATCAGAATAGAGATCAATGCAATTCAAATAAAAAATGGGACCATAATGGCCACAATAAATTATATTTTAGCTCTCTATTATGAATGTTTTCATAATTTATAGGATACTAGTGTACCAACTATAGTGCATGCAACCCTGCAAGCCATTGCCATGACACCCCAAGAGTTGAAGGTAATTATTCCATTTTTCACCATCAAATAATGTTTAATATTTTAGCATGTTTTCATATTTTAAATTTTTATTTGCACCTAAATGTAGAGTAAGGCAACCAACACCTAGAAAAAATAGGATGCTACTATTAGGGATCACATGCTAGAGGCCACTGGTGATTCAAAATAGTCTGAAGCATCACCACTACACAAGCCTCATAAACGTCCAAGGGTAGATGCTTCTGGAGTTTCTCATCAACATGTTGTGCAATGTGAATCTAGTGAGACCACACCAATGATAGGTAAGTTTATTGTTTTGAGTTTCTTGATTCATTTCCATTACTGCTTAGTTCAAATTATAATAATGTTTTTCCTTCTTTTTTTTTGTATATTTTCAGTGTTCTACCCCACCCCCCTTGCAACTGCATCGAGTTTCCTTCACAGGTTGGATGGCAGCAAAAAATGTCAACATTGGGTAAGTGTTTTTTTTAAATAATATGTATTAATTTTAACCATTTTTTTTTTTATTTTAACAAGAATCTTATAATTTAGGTGCCTCTTTGCTACATACTCAAAGAAGGTAACAAATTATGCCACCACCACCACCTCTAGCATGACTATGATTAATGAGAGGTCAAATGGATGGAAAAAAACTTATTGGTGTGAGATCATAAGAGGCACCATCATAGATAGCTTCTCAGGCTACATTTCCATTTATGATATTTTCAACAGGTTGTTCAAGTCAAGAAATTTCAAGCTCAGAAATAGATAATCCTCATTTAGAGGATGATTATATTCTACAATGTAACATCAAAGGATTTAAAGCAGAAGATGTGCTTCAAGCACAACAGACACCACCACAATCACCTGAATCTCATCAAACCACATCATCACCTTCTAGAAGAAACCCTGGTCCTAAACCTAAGGACAAAAAGTTAATTTTTCAAAGAAAAAAATAATGCCTGATAATTGTGAGGCATTGATCAAGGAAAAATTGCTTCACAATGTAAACAAAATGAAGAATTAGGAATTTCGGGCAAAGGTCCTTATAAAGGAGTTAAATTATTGATATAAATTTTTTTCTAAAAGGCAAGAAATATTTTCTCTCATTCAAAATGAACTAGAAAAGCTTGGTGGTCTGTTACATCAAGTTGAATCAGGCTCAGTAAATGCTTCTATTTTATATAATTATGAAGTATTAAATATTATGTTGAACAGATTGAAGAACCCTAATGTTGAAGCCCAAGCATATTATAATCAATGAGCTATTGATAAAAAGAAAGTTGCAATAGATAAGGCTTCAAGGGATGCAGCTGAGGTGAGATTTTAGTTTTAGTAAATTTTATGGTTATTATTTTCTATATAACTCTCAACTAACTAATGTTTTCTTTTAATTTTTGCATTCATATTTTGACAATTTAAAGAAACAAGTTGTAAGAATGAATGTTAATATCCATGTTGCAAATAAATCACTCCAAGTAACAATAAAAATGAAGGAGACCATGCAAGCCAAGATCGGAGATAACCATTATTTAAAAAATATTATAAAGTAGCACCATATGGATCCATATATCTTGCTAAAGAAGAAGCATAAATAAAATATTCATTTAGTGCAAGAGGTTCCAACATGAGAAGAAATATCGATGGTTGGGAGCATATAGAAGGTAGAGGAAGGCCTCATTAGATATAGAGCACTGCCAATGCCAGAGTAGGCTATTGGTATAGGAGAAAAGGGAAAGTAACCTAAAACTTCAAGAGCATATGAAGCTCAAGGTGATATAGAAGGAGCAAATGAATCTCTCTCTAAGCACCCATCTGAAACTTAAGATATTATATATTGTTTCATAGTTGACAACAAATTTTTTTGTATTGTTGTCAATAATTTTTGACACTATATATTTTCATTGCAAATAATAAAAAAGACTTTTATTAATTTTTGTCTTCTATCATTCAATGGTTATTTCCATTTATATTATTGTGCTGCATTTAAATTTAGAATGATTCAACTATTGTAATTTCAAATAATAAACGAAATATTACTATGATATAACTCAATTGTGCCAATACATTAATATCAATATGTTAACAATACAATAATATAAAACATAAGGTTTTAAGAATGAACACAGTTAGGACACTATGAAGACTACTATATAAAACATATAATTTGAAAATATCGCTCTGATATAAATCATAAAATTAAATTTCAAGTAGCTAAAGCAATGTTGTGATCACAAGTAAAATCAAATTTATCAATGAAATTGATAACAAATATTGTCAAATTTATCAATGTTGTGAAATCTTGGAAAATTTGTAATTTAGGTATCTAAAAAAAACACTTATCAGCTTGTCCAGAACCATCACTGATAAGCATTGTGATAACAAGTAAAATTAAACTTATCAATAAAATTGATAACAAAGAAAGTCAAAATTTTCAATGTTGTGAAATCTTGGAAAAATTACAATTCAAGTATCTGAAACAAAACCTTATCAACTTATCCAGAATAACTATTAAGCATAGCGAAAATCTATGTCTCCATAATATGATCACTGCCTCCATGATTATCCTCATTGTCATGTGTATTAATGATACCCCTTCTGTTTGCTAGTGATTTTCAGTATGCTAATGCTTTGTCATAGGGAAATTTTTCCAGCTCATATGATGACACAAATTCTTAAACAATTGTCCAAATTTTTATCTAGCCTATGACGGTATTTAAATTTCACAAAATATCATGCACTAAAAACCCTCTCACCTTCCAAAGATCCCAAAATCACTGTTTGACATAATTCATATAAATAAAAATATTCACTCATTGCATCTTGTAAGACACTATTTGGATCCAATTTTTCACAAACGTATAATCAAACCAGACTTATGATAGTTACTCAAAAGTGACGTTTGTTCAACCATTATCATTCCAAAACATGATGATTGTTGTTTCAAAATTCTTTGTTGAGAAAACCTTTAATTTCAATACCATTGGCTTCCACACTTTTACAAAAATGTTTAGAAAGTGTGCCCATATATTTAATAAAAAATTCATGTACAAATTTGTAGTCATTACAAGGACCCCAAAATATGGGGTTAACAACACCCATGGCCTCAAGCAACTCATCTCTTTGAAACTGATCTCTTATTTCTCTTGTTAATGAATCTGCTATTTTAATCAATTTAATCTTAGTATTTTGTAAAACTACTTCAAATCCATTTCATGTTATGGGAATTTGTTCAACATCATCTGTAACTATATTTAATCACCTTTCAAAACAATAAAGAGGTATCATCCTTCCATGTACACTAATACAAATATAATCATTGATGTCGAACTTCAAAAAGCTTTTGGTATCATTCACATTAGTTAGTGTTTTCTAACTATCAAACAAAGGATCTGTAAAATTTCCTTCAGATCCATATATTCTATCAATATGCATACATATTTATTTTCTTATCTTTATGAAGTCAATAATATAGATGGATCTTTCTTGTGCATTTTTAATCAATATATTCATTTCTTGCAACATTGGAAGAATACCACATAATTTTAGAAGTGTTTCTAAGTCAGATAATAGATATAGAAAATATTTTGACTTATCAATTGCCCTATGATTTTCATACATAAAACCTGCTAAAGATTTATATTCTATAAAAACTTTGTATTTATGCAGGTTGGCACATTGAAATCTACCTTGTATCCACATATTTTAACAATTTTATCCCTTCTATAAATCCTAGTGCAAATTGTTGAAACCCTAAAAATATCTTTGGACTACACAAGAAATAAGAATGTATCTCACATACAAGATCCTCCACTCTCGCAATGTTACCGAAAGTGCTCACAATTTTGTATGCAAGATTCATTCTATGAGACATGCAATGAATGGGTATCAAATATGGGGTAATTGATGTCTGAAGTCAAACACATAGACCACTCATGTGTCCTTGCATTGTAGCAGCACTGTCAACCCCAAAACATATTTATTTTATGGCTATTTTATTATTATTCATGAAGATTTTTTGCATTACAATTCTACACCATATTATGTAATGCTAGCAAAATAGGCTACCTTAAATGATTTTGCAATGTGTAGACATGAATGCAAATCCAATAAGTGTTCTCAACAACTGTCACCTCATCAATTGAAAGTGAAATAAATTTTGCGAGTTTTACTTTCTCCCTCAGGTCCTCCTGCTCAACCAATAATAGATATTTTACCATTTTCCAACCACTTCGATCACACCAATGTGAACTAGGAAGGTTTTAAACATCGACTAGCTGAAATAGATGCTTATAATAAATTAAATGAAGAACATGAACTTATACTGAGAGGGGGGGTGAACAGTATAAGACTTAACCATTTAATAATTTTAAATTCAGATAGCAGTGGCATCAACACAATATTAAACAAGACAGAAAGCATCACACATAGAAGACTCATTTTTAACGTGGTTCACCCAGAATGGCTGGGCTACGTCCACAAAACTTTTCTCTAAAAGTTTATTTCAAATTCTTTGGGAAACCTTCCCAATTACAATGTTTATGAGCCTCTGCTCAAAGGAGATACCTTCCCCTAACTCTGCTCTAGCTGGTGATCCTCTAGAAGACCTCTGCCTCTTCTGCCCTTAGCAAGTGGAACTCTATCCACAGAAGACACCTGTCTTCCCTGCTCTGGCTGGAGACCTCTGTCCTCAACTCTATCACCTCAAAGCTGGTCCTCGAATTTGCACTAAACACAGTCCTTCGGTCTAGCACAAGTGTCCTCTTCCTCTGTTCTGCAAAACATAGTCCTTCGCTCTTATTGCGCAATTACAGCTGCACTCGATCGAACATCGACCTTTGCACCTCTGCGCAAACACAACAACATTCAACACTCTACGATCGGACTTCTCACAGTGCGCATCAACTCGCCACTTCTGCACTATTTGCACTGTTATGGCTGCATCTCGCACACTTCGCACTAATCGATTCGACTAGGTCTCTACGCACCGTGGACTTAACATGCACAATTTCGATACACACACTCAATGCCTTCAATCTCGAAACAACCCTCCTTTTATAGAGTAAATTTCATGATCAAAACTCTCAAACTTAGTCGACTGTAATCCTCAAACTACGTCGGCTGCAAAACCCTAACTCCGTCGACTGCATGCCCTAATTTACGTCGGCCCAGATTTAACTTTGTCGGCTCAAAGTTAACTCTGTCCTTCAACCACCTCTGGAACTCACCTGTAGCTTCTGCCGTGAAACTACAACATGTCACGATATCGTGACACCTTTGCCTGTCGAACACCTTCTTTTGCCTGCTATCATGAAATCGTGACACTTTTTGCCTTTGTCTGCCTTGGCTACGTCCTTGTCATGAAATCGTGACACTTTCGACTTTTGCTGACGTCATCTTCACTCCTATCATGAAATCGTGACACTTTAGACTTCATGGCCTTCTTCTCTGCTTTTGTCATGAAATCATGACACATCTACTTTTGCTGACATCATCTTTACTTATGTCATGAAATCATGACCCTTTTGTCTTCATGGCCTTCTTCTCAGCTTTTGTCATGAAATCATGACACTTCTCCTATAAGATTTTCTCTCGCTTACGCCCATTAACATGTCACGAAATCGTGACGCCTTTCTGTTCCATACACTCTTCTCCTAGACTCTTCCCTTTTGCATGTCATGAAATCATGACAGTTCTCACTTCGAGCTTTTCAGCATGTCACGAAATCATGACAGTCCTCAACTTGACCTCTGTAGCATGTCATGAAAATGCGATAGTCCTCACTTGGAACTTTGCATCATGTCATGAAATCATGATAGTTCCTGAATAACTTTCTCTCTCTTCGATCTTGTCATGAAATCATGATAGTTCACACTGTGGACTCTCTTTTCTGCATTATGTCACGAAATCGTGACACCTTTTTGTCCATACAACTTTCTTGGCAATGTGTCACGAAATCGTGACACTTTTCCTTCTCTGCCTTCCTGCACTTTTCGAGTCACGAAAATGCGACATGTCATGAAATCGTGACACTTTCCAACTTGCTCTCTTTCTCTGCCAACATGTCATGAAATCACGATAGTTTTGCCAGCTTCGTCTCTGTCTTCCAACGTGTCGCGAAATCGTGACACTTTTGCTAGAACTTTCTCTCTCCTCAAACATGTCACGAAATCATGATAGTTTTGCCAGCACTTTCTCTCTCCTTAAACATGTCACGAAATCGCGACAGTTTTTCCAACCGCCTACATATTTTTTCTTACTTGTCTTTTTCTTGATCTTTTGCAACTGGGCTACTCTGATCTTCTTGGAAACTCACTTTCCAAACTGAAACCTTCATCAAAACACATTCTTTGACATCAAACCAAATTGCTTCAAGACCTTCTTGACATCAATGACAACATCTACACTTAGAGCAAAGGCAATGTACCCAAGGTACCCAAAATTGCCAACAATCTCCCCCTTTGTCATTGATGGCAAACCTTAATTGAAAACACTAGTCAAGAGCCAAAACTGAAACCAACTGATCCAACAACTGAGAATCTGCCTTAGAAGTTTTTGCTCCCCCTGACTTGAAGCTCTCTTCTTCACTATGAAGCTCTCCCCCTTACTCATATCTCTCCCCCTTTGTCATCAATGGCAAAGGGCCACCTTTGGGACTCGGGACTAAGAAAGAGCCTCTTGGCTTGGTCCCTCCCCCACCTCTTGATGAGGTGATTAATTTTGAGGTGAGAGTACAACTCCCAATTTCTCCCTTAGATACTCAAACGTATCTCTTGGAAGAGGTTTGGTGAAGATATCTGCAATCTGCTCTTTAGTAGGCACATACTCTAGCTTGACCTCGCTTCTCTTGCACTTTCTCCCTTAGAAAATGATATTTGATGGAAATGTGCTTCGTCCTTGAGTGCATTACCAGATTTTTAGAAATACTTATGGCACTTGTATTATCACAGAGAATGGAGATGGGTTGTTCATGCTTGACTTTGAAATCCTCCAAGGTGGTTTTCATCCATAAAACCTGTGTGCACCCAGCCACTGCTTGCTATGTATTCAGCCTTCTCGTAGATAAGGAAATCGAAGGTTGTTTCTTACTTAGCCAAGAAACCAGACTCTTTCCCGAAAAGAATGCTCCACCACTAGTGCTTTTCCTATCATCAATACTTCCCGCCCAATCTGCATCTGTATAGGCTGTGAGGGTGAAATCATCACCTTTGGGATACCAAAGCCCAAAGTCCATAGTACCCTTCAAATATCTGAATATCCTCTTGACTGCTATAACATGAGATTCTTTTGGAGCTGCCTAAAATCTTGCAACTAATCCAACAACCTGCATGATATCCGGTCTGGTAGTTGTACTGTATAGTAAACTGCCAATCATAGATCTGTACAACTTCTGATCTGCCACTGGAGATTCATCATCTTTACTCAGATTGCACCCTGTAATCATAGGAGTACACATGGGTTTGTTGTCCATCATCCCAAATTTCTTCAACATTTCTTTGATATACTTTTCCTGAGAGAGAAATATACCATCTTTTGATTGCGCAATCTGAAGCCCTAAAAAGAATGACAGACTCTCCAATCATAGACATCTCGAATTCCTTCGACATGGTGTTAGCAAAAACTTTGCACATCTGAGTATTATTTCCCCCAAAAATAATATCATCAACATAGACAACTATAATCAACATATTATCATCTTCATTCTTAATATACAAGTTGCTATCTGCCACGCCTTTCCTGAAGCCTTGCTCATGAAGATAACTGTCAAGTCTTGAGTACCACGCCCTTGGAGCTTGCTTTAATCCATATAAGGCCTTTTTCAGCTTACACACATAGTCTGACTGTTTTGTGAGAGAAACTCCTTCTGGCTGTTCTATGTAGACTTCTTCTACCAACACCCCATTTAGAAAAGCCGACTTTACATCCATTTGGTATACCTTGAAATATTTGAAGCTTGAAAGGGCCAAAAACATTCTGATAGCTTCAAGACGAGCAACAGGCACAAACGTCTCTTCGAAATCAACACCTTCTACTTGAGCATACCCTTTACAGACTAACCTAGCTTTGTTTCTGACAATCTTTCCATCCTCATTGAGTTTATTTCTGAATATCCATTTTGTGCCAATGACATTCTTGTCCTTAGGTCTTGGAACCAAATCCCAGGTTTCACTTTTCTCTATTTGATTTAGTTCTTCATCCATTGCTTTTACCCAAGACTCATCTGTACATGCTTCACTAAAATTTTTTGGCTCAATCCGAGATAACAATGAAACATTCGTAGAATCATGTGAAGGAATGACTCTTCTTCTTGTTTGCCTGCTATTTGGATCACCAATGATCAAATATTTGGGATGATGTTTCTGAACATACCGTGAAGGAGTTTTGGGAAGCAGTTGTTGTCTTTCCTCTTCTTCATCTGACACCTCTCTGAATTCTTCTTGACAGATTTCATCACTGAGTTCCTTGACTGGTTCTCTTATCCCTGTCTTTTCATCTACTGTTACATTCATGCTCTCTACAATTGTATGAGTTCTTTTGTTGAAGCATCTGTAGGCCTTGCTTTTGCTGGAATATCCAAGAAAAATTCCCTCATCACACCTAGGATCAAACTTACCCAAATTCTGATCTTCTCTTCTGATGAAGCATTTACTCCCGAACACTTTGAAGTATTTTACTGTAGCTGGTCTTCCTTTCCACAACTCATAGGGAGTTTTATGATGATTGACTCTGAGTTGAGCCCTGGTGATGATGTAGACTGTTGTACTTACTGCTTCTCTCCAAAAGCCATCTGAAAGTTTTGACTCATTTAACATTGCTCTAGCCATATTTTCAACAGTTCTATTTTTCCTTTCAACTACTCCATTTTGTTGAGGAGTTCTTGCTGCTGAATATTCTCTTTTGATTTCGTGTTGCTCACAGTATTCCACAAATTCATTTGAAGTGAACTCTCCTCCTCTATCTGATCTTAAGCATTTGATTCTCTTGTCAGTCTCATTTTCAATCATTTCTTTAAAAGCTTTAAATTTTTTAAAAGCTTCAGATTTTTCTTTGAGAAAAGTAACCCAAGTCATTCTAGAATAATCATCTATAAACAACATGAAGTAGCTATCTCCCTGAATGCTCTGAGTTCTGGTGGGGCCACACAAATCAGTATGAATAAGATCCAATGGTTTGGAAGAAGTATACCCTTTTGATTTGAAACTGGTTCTGGTCTGTTTACCATGTTGACAAGGACCGCAAATGATGTTATGGGGCCTTTTTATTTTAGGCAAGTCTCTCGATTGCTTCCTTGTTACTAATATTGACAAGATTATCAAAACTCAAATGTCCCAATATTTTATGCCATAACCAACTCTCATCTTCTTGAGTTATAAAACACTTTTCCCTTTTTATCTCACTTAGCATGTAAAGATTGTTTGGAGTCCTTGTAGCACTAGCAATGAGTTTTCCATTTTTTTCTTTACTTATCTCACATCTATCTGAAAAGAAAGATACTATGTGCCCTTGATCACAAAGTTGACTCACACTAAGAAGATTATGTCTTAGGCCTTCTACATAGAGCACATTCTCTATTTTGGATTTCCCATCCAAACTAAGAGTCCCTTTACCACAGATTTTTGTGGACTTGTTATCTCCAAAACTGACCGTTCCTCTGTTTGTTTCTTTGAAAACCAAAAACTTTTCTTTTTCACCAGTCATATGTTTTGAACAACCACTATCAAGATACCATTTTTCTACTTTGTCTTGAGCATGAAAAGCAGTTTGAACTATCATTGACTTAGATTTGATCTCATTCCTCTTTTTAGTGAACTCAAAGCTAAATCTATTCAAACCGCACATCCTTGCTATATGCCCAAAATTCTTGCACTTGTAACACATGATATTTTTATTCATAAGAGGTGCAAATGAGTTAACATTTTCCTTACTATGGCTATTCAGAGATTTATTGCAATGCATAGCTATGTGACCAAATTTCTTACAGGAAAAACAATAGCCATGGAAGGTATTATGTAACCTGTTTTGATGCCTTGGATGATTGTTCTTCTTGCGATCAACTGGAATCCACTGCTCTTCAGGATGAAGATTGATCTTGCTCGAAGACCCTGTTTCATGAATGGTGATACCATCCTTCTTTTCACATGGAATATTCTATCTGAGAGTCAACTGTTCCAACTTCACTCTAAGAGACATAATCTCTTCTTCTAGTTTCTCACAATCAGCCTTCCTTTCC
Organism: Wollemia nobilis; assembly: GCA_028583015.1. Classification (NCBI taxonomy): domain Eukaryota; kingdom Viridiplantae; phylum Streptophyta; class Pinopsida; order Araucariales; family Araucariaceae; genus Wollemia; species Wollemia nobilis. The sequence continues at coordinate 4,184,566 of JAQPPZ010015863.1, read as the reverse complement.
TTTTAGAGCCTCTCGTTAGAACCTCGTTCAACCTTCTTCCCTTCTTCAGCTAGAATTTTGAAATCTATAACACTTTGAGACAATTCTGATCTTGCTATCTCTTCTTCCCGACATTTATGCTTGAGAACAAAATTCTCTTCCCTGAGATTCTCAAGCTTTCTCAAGGCCAAGAAGAATTCACTTTTGAGATCGAACTCAATCTCTTCATTTCTTTCTGAATTTATATGTTCCTCTGATAGATCCTTCTCCAAGTTGTTAGGCTCTTTCTGGAGTGACCTGCTCTGATACCAATTGAAGAACATGAACTTATACTGAGAGGGGGGTGAACAGTATAAGACTTAACCATTTAATAATTTTAAATTCAGATAGCAGTGGCATCAACACAATATTAAACAAGACAGAAAGCATCACACATAGAAGACTCATTTTTAACGTGGTTCACCCAAAATGGCTAGGCTACGTCCACAAAACTTTTCTCTAAAATTTTATTTCAAATTCTTTGGGAAACCTTCCCAATTACAATGTTTATGAGCCTCTGCTCAAAGGAGATACCTTCCCCTAACTCTGCTCTGGCTGGTGATCCTCTAGAAGACCTCTGCCTCTTCTGCCCTTAGCAAGTGGAACTCTATCCACAGAAGACACCTGTCTTCCCTACTCTGGCTGGAGACCTCTGTCCTCAACTCTATCACCTCAAAGCTGGTCCTCGAATTTGCACTAAACATAGTCCTTCGGTCTAGCACAAATGTCCTCTTCCTCTGTTCTACAAAACATAGTCCTTCGCTCTTATTGCGCAATTACAGCTACACTCGATCGAACATCGACCTTTGCACCTCTGCACAAACACAGCAACATTCAACACTCTACGATCGAACTTCTCACAGTGCGCATCAACTCGCCACTTCTATGCTATTTGCGCTGTTATGGCTGCATCTCACACACTTCGCACTCATCGATTCGACTAGGTCTCTGCGCACCGTGGACTTAACATGCACAATTTCAATACACACACTCAATGCCTTCAATCTCAAAACAACCCTCCTTTTATAGAGTAAATTTCATGATCAAAACTCTCAAACTTAGTCGGCTGTAATCCTCAAACTACGACTGTAAAACCCTAACTTCGTCGGTTGCATGCCCTAATTTATCCATTCTATTATTCTTCCCACAAAAACTCCCCCCCTCCTCCCCCCCCCCACCCCCCCCCATACTTCTACTGAAACTACAACATGTCACGATATCATGACACCTTTGCCTGTCGAACACCTTCTTTTGCCTGCTATCATGAAATCATGACACTTTTTGCCTTTGTCTACCTTGGCTACGTCCTTGTCACGAAATCGTGACACTTCTATCTTTTGCTGACGTCATCTTCACTCCTATCATGAAATCATGACACTTTAGTCTTCATTGCCTTCTTCTCTGCTTTTGTCATGAAATCATGACACATCTACTTCTGACGTCATCTTTAACTTTGTCATGAAATCGTGACCCTTTGTCTTCATGGCCTTCTTCTACTTTTGTCATGAAATCGTGACACTTCTCCTCATAGAACTTTTTTTTCTATCATGAAATCACGCTTTCACTTCTCCTCTTCAGACTCTTCCTTTGTTGCATGTCATGAAATCATGACAGTTCTCACTTCGAGCTTTTTAGCATGTCACGAAATCATGACAGTCCTCAACTTGACCTCTGTAGCATGTCGTAAAAACGTGATAGTCCTCACTTGGAACTTTGCATCATGTCACGAAATCATGATAGTTCCTGAATAACTTTCTCTCTTTGATCTTGTCATGAAATCATGACAGTTCACACTACGGACTCTCTTTTCTGCATTATGTCATGAAATCACGACACCTTTTTGTCCATACAACTTTCCTGGCAATGTGTCATGAAATCATGACACTTTTCCTTCTCTGCCTTCTTGCACTTTTCGAGTCATGAAAATGCGACATGTCACGAAATCGTGACACTTTCCAACTTGCTCTCTTTCTTCCAACATGTCACGAAATCATGACACTTTTGCTAGAAATTTCTCTCTCCTCAAACATGTCACGAAATCGTGACAGTTTTGCCAGCACTTTCTCTCTCCTAAAACATGTCGCGAAATCGCGACAGTTTTTCCAGCCGCCTGCATATTTTTTCTTACTTGTCTTTTTCTTGATCTTTTGCAACTGGGCTACTCTGATCTTCTTGGAAACTCACTTTCCAAACTGAAACCTTCATCAAAACACATTCTTTGACATCAAACCAAATTGCTTCAAGACCTTCTTGACATCAATGACAACATCTACACTTAGAGCAAAGGCAATGTACCCAAGGTACCCAAAATTGCCAACATTAAATTAAACATGGGTCTACCCTTTTTCAGAATACTATATACAACAACAAACTATAAGATTCTTGAAGCAAAAGTGATCTTCTGAATTTTATGAAATTGTGCTTGAATCGTACCACCTTTCTCAACAAGATATTATCATAGCTTCAATTCATTTTCATATTCTTGCATTCTAATGCATCCTTCCACCTAACTATTTTTCTAATTGTTCCATCACTTTCATTAATTTTTGAATAGACTTTTCAATAATGTTTTTCTATTGAATCTAACTTCAGTTGCATCTTATGCTCCTTTTCTAGTTTCCAACTATAAATTATGCATTTACATTCTATTGGAGTGTCATTGTTGTCCTTGGGTTGGATTGGCTCTATAAAAGGATATGTTGATGACCATTCAACCTTAAATGACCTTCCAATAGTCCATCTAGTTAACCTTCTACATTTATGTTTTTATCTTGAGGATTCCCTAGTATATTTTCAAGTGGCATGTCATTTATAGAAATATCTTCAAGTGTTTGTTGAATGTTATTGTTCAAAGAGTTTTCTTGTGAAGGCATCTCTTCATGAGGAATATATTCAAGTGGATATATATCAGGTTCAACCATATATTTTGCATACAATGATATTCTTTATCATTTTTGGATGTAAGAGAACATATTTTTACAAACAGAAAAAATATTCAAATCAACATGCAATATGGCCAAAACCATATACTCAAACTTAACTTTTTAAGGAAGAAAGCATTATTAAGTGAAAATTAATAGAATACACAACAAATTTTTTAGTAGGTAAAATTCATTTGTACCTCTAATTTGTATAGATGTCGATGGCTCATTGGATTTTGATATGTGGCTAAAATATTTTACGATACTCTTTTTAGTAGAAGATATGCTTCCCTTCCTTCTATCGCCAGTAGGTGCCATTTTACTAGGAATTTTTTTTTTTCATTTAGAAAATTAAAAAAATGTTGAACAAATCTTACTACTATAAGACCTCAAAATAATATTGTAACTAAAATAAACAGAGGGTTGGTTGGTAGAAAATACATACCAATTTCTAGTCAAGCTTTATCATGATTTTTTCTGTGCAATGCACTACTCTGTTTTCTGGAGATAGATAATTATCTGTAGTTGTCTTAATTTAAAGGACATACAAAATCAATATACAAATTCAAATCTACTGCCAAGTATAAGAATTTCTATAATTTAACGAAAAAAGTTATGTAGATACAAAATATATTTAGATATTTAAATATTGAAAAATACCATATTATGGTACTAAATAGCCTTGGAACATAGTTCCTTTAGAGAAGGTCTGCTAGCTGAAAAATCAATGAAAATACTCACTAGTGGAACAAAGGAAAATAGAGAAATAATGTGAAATAGAGCATTCACCTATTTGCAATAAATCGTGAAATATAGCAAAGTAAAAATGTGAATTTTATGACATAAAAATAGAGAATCACAATGTCTTAAGAGAATTAGAGAATCACAGCATCTTAAGAAAAGTTTAGCAAGCTAAAAAATACACCAAAACACTCACTTGTGAAAGAGAGAAAAACAGGGGAAACATGGCAAACAAAGCATTGACATATTTGCAATAAATGAGATCTCATACTCTCTAAAAAATGAGAGAATCAGAGAATCATGGTGTCTTAAGAGAAACATAGAATCATAGTGTTCTAAGAGGACAACTAGATGAAATATGCATTAAAATACTCACATGTGGAATAGAGGAAAATAGGGAAAAAGAGCAAAATAAAAACCAATAATTTTTTAACAAAAAAATAGATGTTACTACTACAACTCCTTGAGCTCATTCTCTAAAAATAATAAAAGAGGTGAAATTTTGTACCTGTATTTTTCACTATCGATGAATAATCTGGATAGAGTATCGGTGCAAAACTTGATCTAGATCATTTTCAGGTTGAAAACAGGGTCCAACCACCCAAGTAAAAAATAATGTTCAAAACCAATCTGGGTGCAAAAGTAGGTCTGACTCACATTAGGGTGGAAACCAGGTGTAATTGTAGATGTAGATGTTGTTCAAGTGCAAAGTAAACTATCCATATGGTAATTTAGTTCGGATTTCGATCGAGTGCAAAGAAGACATGCTAGATGGAAATTCAGATCTGGATGTCATTCGGGTGCAAAGCAGATAATGGAAATTTAGGTTTGGATATCGTTTAATTGTAAAGCAATCAGTCTGGGTGGATGTTCAGGTTCAGATGTTTTCTAGGTGTAAAGTAGATAGTCTAGATGGAAACTCAGGTCTGGATGTCATTCTGGTGCAAAGCATATGGTTTGGATTTAAATTTAGGTTCAGATGTCTCATGGGTGCAAAGCAAGGTCGAACTCACAATCAGGTTTGAAAATCACCTTTAGATCTGGTCTGAGAGAAAATTTGGGTCTGGATCCATTTTGGGTGTAAATTAAAGTCCGACTTACGATCAAGGTGCTAATTCACATTCGGATCCAGTCTGATTGCAAAGTAGGTTCCGACTCCTTTTGGGTGCAAAGTAGGGTCTGATTCCAGCACGGGTGGAAAACGAGGTTTAGCTTGGAAGGTTTTACTTTTTGATGTTATTGTTCATTTTTTGAATACTTTGAATGTTTTACACTACTAAGTATCATTGTCGTATTATTTATATAGATGTATAAGAGGTAAATTTGGTGGGATAATTAAAAAAATTATAATTTTAAGGTAAAATGGGTCCATAATTTAGGCGGGAGTGCTAGCGATTTAAATAAATACAAGTAATATTATTATCAACGTGAGGTGAACCAACACCTAAAAATTTTTACATCCAAAAATTTTAGATGAATGGGCCGATGTCTGCGGTCCCCAAATTAGCTAATCTACATTTTTTTAAATGCTAATATTCGTAAATTTATAAATATTCACCACTATGCATAACCCTAGAGGGAGGAGTTGATGAATCTTGAGAGGATGTGGATTAGGTTGAAGTGATAGTTCCTATGGTATGAGAAGAGGAATTTGTAATATGGATTGAGCATTTGGATACTCTAGCAAAAGGAGCATTGGGAGGATAGGGAGTGAAAGGGAGAAGAAATGAAGGTAAAAATTACCATCATCTAGTTCCTGGGTCAAGGGTAGAATGGGATATGACACTTCCTAAGAGCTATCGAAAGTAAGTGAAATAGTATCGAATCGCTTCTTGACCTCATCCTTGAATGTGTTGGATGAAGAGACATGGACTGTGACAACTTAGAAAAAGTCCTTAGGAATTAAGTGGGTGTACTCGAGATCGATGTATGCATCGTAATCGTTCTTTGTGAGGTCAAGGTGAAGGCATTTGATATTTTTCTTGAGGGAGACAATTGAGAAAATTTTATTTATTCCAAGCTAGATTTATCTTTAAGTAATTGATATGGAAACTCAAAATGGATCATAGACCCTACTCATAATGACCTATGCCAAATCCTTGCTAGTTGAAACATTGAAAATATTGCTTGGTAAAGGATGTGTTAGACATATTATTAATATTACTATAAAATGGGGCCTTAGACTCTTTATGTATAGACTTATCAAAAGAAGAATAAATTCCCTCATAGAAAAAATTAGTATTATTAGATGAGGATCCAATGGGAACAATAACACCTATAGTCAGGGGAGCATCATGAGGATGACCAAAATCTATAACAAACTTGATAGTAGGAAGGAAGAAAGATACATTATGTACAATATATTCCACTAGACCAAGTTTGGACAACTGTACAAACATGTGGGGTGATTCTTGACTAGATTGATGGGTAGGAGATCCCATACTAGGTGGTGTTGAAGAAGTGATCATAGTGATCGAAGAGGGCAAGGATGCAAGTGGGCTAGGGGAAGAGGATTATGACACTGGATGATTATGGTAAAAGGATGAAGGCATAGATTAAGAGGATGAAGGTATGGACTAGTAAGATGATGTGGAAGGTGAGGATGAAGATGAAGGTATGTTATAGGTAGTAGCCTATTTATTAGGTGATGAAGAAGGTGGTACTTAGGAGGAGTAGGTGGAATAATGGAAGAAGTAGAAGGGAGAGGTGATGTAGGCATAAGAGGTGGATGCAGAGTGAGTGGATGAGGATTGGGTATGTGAGGGAGAGGTGTATGAAGTGGAACAAAGAGAGGTGTAGGAAGACAAAGAGTAGATGAAGATGCATGAATGTAGGCTATAGAGGATTGGGGAAATTGAGTGGGAACAAAAGTAGAATATGAGGGATGAGGTCGAAGAGAAGGAATGAGATAAGGACAAAAGGATGAAGAAGGATGATAGTCATTCAAAGGTAGATAAAAGAGATGTCATAGATATTGAGCTGACAATGGGGATAATTAGCTGATTGAACAAGGAGAGGATGATTGGGTACCAAAGTTATTGAAGGGATCAAAGGTAGATGTGTTGGTTGGATAGGGAAATTAGGCTATAGACTAGTAGGGGCAAGATGGGTGGATGACAAGGTTATATTTGGTAGAATGGAGACCATGTTGCAATATTTAAATGGCTCATCATCGATAGGAATGTAGTGTATGCATCCGTTATGGACATATTTTAAACAATGATACAAAGTGGACAAAATGCATTGCATGTACTAGATCCATGGTCATCTAAGAAGCAAATTATATTGCATATCTCATTCAATAACATGACATAAGGTAGAGATTGTTTTCATGCCCACCTAAATTGGAAGGATGATCATACCAAGCGTTAAGTTTAACATGTCATTTAAGGTCCACAAGGTGATGGTAGGGGTGGCTAAATGACTATATGGAAGGTTAAGGTACTTAAGGGTGATAATTGAGATGATATTAATTAAGGATCTAGTGTCGATAAGGATGTGCTTGAACATCATGTAATCCATGCATTCCATGATATGCATTGGGGGATCAAGCCCCGCTTCCTCAAGTATTTTGATCTTATAGTCATAGAACAAATTGATAGTGACATGTACATTCTTACATTACCCATAAAATTTGCAAAGGCATTGGGATCTTGTTCTTGAAGACCTATGGATTTCAATATGTCCATCAAAGCTTCTCGATGCTAAAGATATTGTTGGATGAGATAATATATCAAGAATTTAGTTTATTCCATCTTGAGACTATGGGTAAGATGACTCTTTAAGTGGAGAATAAGGTGTATCAAATGGGGCACATCTGGTTCTAGTGGAGTAACTGATGGTGAAGGCATACTTGAGGGGTCATGTTGTTGAGGTTGGTGATTGGGGTAATGTTGGTTTATGGTGACTATGTTGATCATTATACAAAGCCTTGGTAATATGGTATACCATTGACATGATTTATTTGATTAAGCATGATTGCAAAAGTTGAGGCACCATTGTGTTGTTGGGTTATCCCATGTTGAGGTAAAGGATTTTGATAAATACCAAGGTTTTGATTAGAGGGGGCTAAAGGATTGTCAATTGTGATGTCCCCTCGATCTATCATTTATTACACTAGATCTTTGAGTGTTCTATAATCATTAACATCATGACCATTTTACCGTTGATAGACACAAAAGTGATGTTCTTTATGCCATCTATTTTTAGGCTTATTAGCATCCTTTGGTATGATTTTTTATAATGAAATAACTTTTTCTATAACAGTTTTTGAAAAATAGTTGATAATGGATCTCATAAGGGCATCCAATTTCTTGGAGGATGAGGAGGGAATTGAGGGCGATTGGATGGTTGGATAGAAGAAGAGGGATTGGTTGGCTAGATAGGGGCTAGCTAAGGTTTGAAAGGCTATTGTTGAGGCTAGAAGGATTGTTGTTGATGTTGAGTACTAAGTTGAGGAGAGAGTATCAGTGTAATCAACACTATTTGATTGACTTGGGGGCCTTTAGATTGGTTTTTATTGTTGTTTCTTTTATTATATTTATTGGGGTACTCTTTCTTTTTAAGTTTAAGTTTCCCTTCTTGAATATTAATGTCTTTGATTATCTTCACTTGAGCAATGGCTTCCTCAAATGAGCAATGCTATTGAATTTACAATGTTTTTAAGATGTGTTTAGCATAGCTTTGAGTGAACATCCTCACCAATTAAATAGGGGGAATAGAGAATGCCAATTCATTGATGACTTCCCACCACCTAGTGAAATAATAATTAATGGGTTCATCATCAACTTGGAAAATACTATAGAGGTCCATAAATTTTTTTTGCTTTTTTATGTTTATTGAGAAATTATATAGGAAGAGATTTGCAAATTGCTCAAAAGATAAGAAAGTATGGTAAGACAAATTGTTGTACCGATCCAAGGCTTTTCCCCCAAGGGACATGGGGAAGGTGCATGACATGAGTGGATTATTTTTACAAATGATATTTATGGTCTTATTTCCCATTAAACTTCTCAAACTTAGGCACCTCAAATCAATAAGGATAGGGATGTATAGGTACTAATGGGTGAATAGGTTGAGTTAGAAGTTGGCTATAGGTAGGCTTTTGATACCCATGGTCATTTGATTGTAACTCCAAGTTGTTGAGTCAATTTATTAGTCTCTAAATCTCAGTCTATGGGTCTTGAGATGCTTGTGGAGGTTTAGTTATTAAGGCAAAGTGGAATACCTCATGAGGATGGAGGTATGAATAGGTATAAGAATGAGGAGGTAGCTAAGTAGCATAGGCTACACAGGATACATACAATGAGGAAGGGGGTGGTTGATGAGGTGGAGGATATGAGGGTTGGATAACTTGAGATGATGGAGGGGTTGGTATGTTTATGGCATAGTCATTAGTTTGGATTGAAGAAGAGGAGTTTGTTTTTGGGTAGGTATGGTATGGAGGGGTATTTGGAACTACATGAGTGGTCATAGATAAGAATTTAGAGGAGGAGGTGGTAAAATATGCATAGTAGGTGGAGTGGTAGTACATGAAGGGGGTTGAGTGAAGAAATAACCTTGATTTAAAGTAGGAGGATTAAAAGGATTAATATATATGGGAGGTTGAGTAAGTGGCTAAGAAGCAATGTGAAATGTAAGATGAAGGGGTTTTCTAAGAAGTGCTAGTTTGAGCTTGTTGTAAAGAAGAATAATCATAAGGAGAGGTAATATGAGAAGGAGGTTGAAGAGGAGGAGAAGAAAAATGATAAGAAGAATATTGAAGTAGAGAAGTAGAAGAACGAGGAGGAGGAGGAAGGTAAGGAATAGAATAAGCAACATTCACAAAAGAAGATAAATTTACAAAAGGAGTCGTGTTAGGAAGTGTGAACTTAGGAGGTGGTGTAGGAAGATGAAAGGAGATTTGAGTAGTAGATGAATAAGCAATGTGTGTTCAAGGATCAAGAAATGGATTAGAATCAGAGAAAGCATATGAAGGTGAAAACTAAGGAGGAGGATTTTGCAAAGAAGAAGCACTATTGGAAGAAGAAATATGGTTTGGATCAATGGCTAATGATATGGTACCCACAGTTTGGGGATACCGAGGGGACATGAGAGGTTTATGAATAAATTTTCTCTTAGGAAGATGATGGAAAGAGCATTTTTGAATATAGAGTGGGGTAGGTAAACTTTTGGTGAGTTAGGCGAAGGAGGATGAAGCAATAGGCGATGTCATAAGCTAGGAGATGTGAGAGATGCAAGCTTAATGAAATGGGTAGTGTAAGCATGATAGGCATTAGGGTCATAATGGAGGAGATTAAATCATGAGAAATATGAAGGGGTCACATCACTAGGTTTCTCTGGTAAGTTGGTATAAGTGGTTTGATTCATGAGGTCTTGGTCATAGTAAAAGAGCCCAAAGCAACCCACATCACTAGGGAAGAGAACATGGTAAAAAATGGATAGACTACCAAGTGGGATGTGAGGCGCATCCTCTAGATGAGTTGGAAGAGTTGTTAAATGATGGGGGTTTTTATTGGAATTATCCATAGAATTGTGTGTTTGAGCTCTGGTTTGGCTTCTCGTCAAGACCATAAGAAACCAGGGATAGAATAGAATATGGAACAATCAAGGGATGTTGTAACCATAATTTTTATGGAACCACACCCCCCAAATAGTTTTGACTATGAACCGTAGAGGCTTGGATGGTTGGATCTAGAGATAGTGTACAAGGACTATAATGGAAGAAACAAAAGAAAGGGAGAATGATGAGTTACTCTTTTTGGTATTTTTCTAATGTTTGTGAATGTTTTTATTATTCTTGTGAAATAATGTTCTATCTACACAAACAAACAACAAACGATTAAGATTAAGATGGTTTATTATGGGCTGTCTTGATGTTTGATCTCAATTTTTTTGTTTAATTTTGTTTATTTTTATTTTTGGTTTTTGTGTGCTTTGATGTAGCCTACCCCTATAATCTTTAAAATTTAGATAGGATTAATCTACAAGGTGTGTTTATGCAAGATCCCCAATATACTTGAGAGTATGTGGGGAGAAGTTGTGCATAAATGGTCAAATGCTTCTTATGAAATGAGTGGCTCAACATACTCTAAAAGGAAAAAAGACATCCAATACCTTTTTTAGGGGGTATAAGAGGCAATGCTATCTAGAACCTATGGTGGCCCAATTGATTTTTGCTTCACCATCGATCAAACTCGATTAAGAATGATAGTTGCACACCCACTGATTATTTAGCCTTGTGACCAAGGACATATAACCTTAGACTACTCCAAGCTAGTCTCAAGGGTAGTCAGCTTCCCAATGCTAAAATCTATCAAACAATGTGATCTAACTATGGTTTTATTGTGGAAAATTTGATATCCGTAAAATATTGGTTGTCATGCTACCAAAACTTCCTGATCACAACAATATGTGAGCTCTGGTGGACTCATTGCTTGATCCTAGGATAGCTTGAAAGTTGAATAGGCCAGGTCTGGACACCCCAATATGAGCTTCTATGATAAATATTATGAAAATAACTCAACCAGATAGTAAAATATGGATGACCAAGCACAATTTAAGATCATTTTACTAGCAAGGGAAGACCGATGCCTCTTCCAATGGGTTATTATAGCAATTTCAATCATTCACATGACATATAGAAGAGAAAGAAAGAAAATTTGATGAACCTATATTTATTCAAATGTTGTAATAAACATATATCCTTTAATCAGTGAAGAAGCATTGCCTACACATTCAAATAATGTAATATGTAGACAAATCACATACACATTGTACAACAAATTATACCAAAAAGCAAAAACCAGATATTATGCATTATATTCAATTTGGAATGTTACAATAGCAAGGCTAGGAAAAATCACTCAAGCCATTCAATGAAAATAATACATAGAATAAACCCATAATAGGGGATTCGCATCTATTGTCCTAATCATAGAGACATGTTGACTCTGGCTCTTCGAATAGCTCCCGAAAATGATCTTAGATGGTCTGCTCAACTTTTGGTAAAAAACCTACACAAAGGGGGAGAAAATAAGAGAATGATAGAAATAAAGATACAAAGGGGATACAACAACCTAGACTTAGCACTCAAATATACCTCTCACAAGCTTATTGCATGATTGCTTGATGATGAAGCCTAAATGCCTTGGATCCTTTTATAATTGGCTATCCAAAATTAGTTACAAATACTTGGTGTAGAGCCTACCACTCGGAACATTTACATGGTCGAGCATCATTTTGAATTCTTGAGTTTTTTACAGTAGAATTAGTTGATGCCAACTATCGAAACCTTTGCCAAGATGCTTATTTGTCTAAGGATGCTCTGTCTGTTATTAGGAATTATTTGTTCAAATTTTGATTTAAGGGATTCTTAATAGTGGTGGTCTAGGAATTTGAATATGCTGCTTAATTCATGTAAAAATACAATACTCCTTTTAATTCCTATTATCCTAGTCATTTGCCTTCTCATCTTCAGACATTATTTGACTAGAAATGACATAGTTAGGCTCTTAGGATGACACAGAGGGGAACCCAACATGATGGTGAAGAGAATAAAACAAACAGGGTAACAATGTGGATGGTGGTGGGAACAATTGAACACAATGGATGTGGAAGGCTATAGACAATGGTGGCGAGGTGGTGTGTTGTGGAGTATACTATGATGGTTATTAAGAGAGAATACCCTGAAGAGGGAGGGCAAAGGGGAATGAAAGGAAATATGGAATGTAAAACAAGATCTGTAAGTGTGGCAATTAATAGGAGTGATAATAAAAGCACACTTCCATAACTATATTCCATTAGGGTGATTCCTATGTAACTATACTCTATCGAGATGTTGCTATCCTTTTGAAGCTTTAAAATTGTTTTGACCTCCTCTTCCTCTTATTGTGCCTTTTACGTCTTTTATGCAAAAACTTCTTGCATTATTTACAGTCTCTCATGGTCATTGCCTTTTACACTCTCTAGCTTGTCTTTACTATAGACTCCTTCATTATGCTTATATCCTTCATTTAAATCCATGTAGAGATAGTATCCATTGTCAACTGATGACAATAACATCATGCTTTGTATATCCAAGCAGATATGCCTATCTTGAATCTACATTGAATCCATCCTTTGAGTTGCTTGTTTCATGATCTTGCCTTCCTTAGTGCAGTCTTTAAGTTTTTTGGCTCATGTGGTAGATTTTATTCACATGATATAATACTTCCTTTTTGAACATTCTATTGAAAACCCTCATGTTCATTAGCAAATTTTCTATGCTTGTTTTGGACTTCTGTACAATGTTGCAGTTGGGGTTTTAAAACGTTGTATGAATGGTGCTTATCGATCTTCATCTGCTCCAAAGAGATATGTTCACTTGGGATATCTTATGGTTTTTCACTTTTGGTACATGAGTGATTTGACACTCCATACTGTCAGTCAGTCTTTGAATAGTGTATCTCACATCTTCTCATGTAGAGCTGGATTCATATATCTTGCCCAAGATGATCTAGGGTTGTTGATGTGCCTTTTTCTCTTTGTATCGATTCATCGCTGATGGAATTAGTGATGAGTGGTCTTCAAGAGCATCACAAATAGGAGAGGATGCATTGTCAATGATGGTTGAGGTTTTCGTTGATTGAATTTATGATGTTGCTTTTGAACTAACGATGGCTAGACTACTTCATCAATGGATTTGAGGCTTCACTGATAGGATTTGTGACTAGGTTTTAGGCTGGCGATGCTCGCTTTTACATTTTGGTTTTTTGATGTTGAAAAGAGCTATCACTGATGGGGTAAACTCTGGATTAGTGATGAAGGGGTTGATGAGAAATGACTACTTACTTGCACCTTATCCTATCACCGATGGACATTATGGTCATGGATTATATTGATGATAGTGCTTTGGAGCCTTTTAAATACAACTTTATTTGACCAAATTCTATCGAGAGGGGGACCTGCTAGGCTGATGTTGAAATGACCCTTGTCTAACTTTATTCGATGAGAAATAGCGATCATTGATCAAGGAGATATTGGATCAGTGATGTGAGTTTGGAGGAGTGACTATCAAATTTCCACTATATTTTCTTCAACTTGGTCACTGATGAGGGATATTCGTTAGTGATAGCTTCAATGATGAAAAGGCTTGTAAGAGTGATGAAGGATATCAGGCAAAAATACTGTCATTAATGTCAAAACTTGGTCACTGATTGAATCGATGATGGAGTTATTTGGAGAGTGATGCAGCTATATGGGCTTAATTCTTATCAATGATGGCTTAGAACAGTAAGGAATCAGGTCAAAGATAGGGTTTATGAAGGGTGACAAAGGATTTTAAGCCTTTTTGGACTTAGTGGATGGATAAGGAAGACCTTAGGAGTATTTTTATTATGAATAAGGTGGACTTAGACAATTTTGTGCTAATATATGCTGGTAAAACCTTACAAACTTAAACTTTTCCTTAGAACTTAACTAGGGGTCAAAATTTGTAATAAGTGGTTTAAAGGGTTATGAAGTGAATGCATGGACTAAAATGTAGTAACTTATGGTGAGTGAAATGAAGAGTATGAAATGTCGTAGTGGAATGAAGATGTGGTTCCCTAACTAATGATTAGGTGGATAATATGAACTTATGATGAACAAAAGTGAATTATGATATCCTTTATATATACCCATTTTTTAATATTATGAAGGCTTTCATTTTGTTTTGTATTCAGCTTCTCATCCTAAAATCACCTAGACATCAAGACTTTGTTGAAACTCAGGGTGTTACTTAAGTTGGGATTTTTGAAGCCCAAAACAGGATTTGTCTGGGATGAGAGGAATATTTGATCTGTTAGGATAGAATTTCCACTTAAGAAGTCTAGAATATTTGGTTATAACCAATACAGATCTTGACCAGAACCTTATTTATATGAACTTTTTACAACATACCTCACAAAAGTCTTACCCTTAAGGACTTAATTTCAAATACAAAACTTAATATTCTTAGCTTCATGACCAAGTCGACTCAGAAAAAAATTACTTGAGGACATAATAAAAAAGACTAAATCACCTATGAAGCTATTAAAATTGAAAACTTACTCAACTACTAAAAACTAGAATGAGAACATAAATGATTGTATCAAGAATAAAATTGATTTATTTATAGTATCTACATATGTACAAAGGTAGACACAAATATTTCATCATTTTTAATCCCCATTGTAGGGATAATACACCTTCAGGTGTTGTCCGTTCACTAGAAATTGGATTTTTTCACCATGTAGGGTTTGCATCCTATAGGTGTGTTGTCCTACCTTTTGGAAAATATGGTAAGGAATTAACCACTTGGGCTCCAACTTGCCTTTTTCTCTTGGTTTGTCATTCTTTGGATCCTAGTATAAAACAATATCTCCAATTTCAAATGCATTTCCTCTGGTTTTCTTATTGAATACTTGCACAGTCTTCTAAGTTCCTTGGGTCATCTTATTTAGAGCATTTCTTTTGTCTTCCTCCAATTTTACAATCTAATTCATTCTTCTTTGTAGGCTATCATGATTTTTGTGATCTTGGAGTAATAAATCCACTGTAGGTATTTCAACTTGTGGGAGGAGCAAATATTGTTCTCCATATACTATCTCATAAGGTGTTTTTCTTGTAGCCCTCTTGATGGAAATTCTATCTGTCCATAGAGCGAATTTTAATTCGCTATCCCAACTTCTCTTGTTCTTTCCTAGTGATCTCTTTAGTCTGGTTATAAGATTCTTGTTTGAGTATTCTACCTGCCCATTCCCTTATGGATAGTAATTTTTTGAGTGAGTCAGTTCAATATTGTACTTGCTACAGAAGTCTATCATTTCATAAGAGATGAAACTACTGCCATTGTTAGTAACTAGTTTTCTGGGTATCCTTTCGTGACAAAAAGAGAAGAGAAAGAGCAAGAAGTAAAAGTGCCACGATATCGCTACATGTCACATCCTCGTGACCAAAAGAGAAGAGAAATAGGAGAAAATAAAAAGTGTCACGATTTCGTGACATGTTCAGAATGAAAGAAAGGGTGTAGCGATATCGCGACATGTCACTTTTTCGCAACCAAAAGTGAAGAGAATAAGCAAGAGGGAAAAAGTGTCGCGATATTGTGACATGTCGTATTTTTGTGACCAAAAGAGAAGAGAAAGAGCGGGAAGGAAAAGTGTCGCAATATCGTGACATGTCACTTTTTCGCGACCAAAAGAGAAAAGAAAGAGGAGGAAGGAAAAGTGTCGCGATATCGCGACATGTCGCAGTTTCACGACCAAAAGAGAAGAGAAAGAGGAGGAAAGAAAAAGTGTCACGATTTCGTGACATGTTCAGAATGAAAGAAAGGGTGTAGAAATATCACAACATGTCACTTTTTCGTGACCAAAAGTGAAGAGAATAAGCAAGAGGAATAAGTGTCGCGATATCGCGACATGTCGTATTTTTGTAACCAAAAGAGAAGAGAAAGAGCGGGAAGGAAAAGTGTCGCGATATCGCGACATGTCACTTTTTCACGACCAAAATAGAAAAGAAAGAGGAGGAAGAAAAAGTGTCGTGATATCATGACATGTCATAGTTCCGTGACCAAAAGAGAAGAGAAAGTGTAAGGAGGCGAAAGTGTCGACTGCTTGTGTTCTAAGGTGTGTGTAATATTTTGTAAGGGTGTTGCTCTTTTTTGGCTGTGTGGCCCTAGTAGGGGGCTAAGGATAGACTTTCCCTATTGAGGTCATGTTCTGTTTCAACATTGTGCTGATTTTGTAATAGGTTTTGGGTCAACCTGTAAAACCCGATTGTAATGAATTTGTACCTTAATTACCAAAAAAAAAAACTAGTTTTCTGGGTACTTCGAATTTGGTCAAAATATTTTCTTCTAGGAATTTGATGATTACTTCAGTAATAGATCTTCTCAATGGGGCAACTTCCACCCATTTGGTGAAGTAGTCCGTGGTGGTTATTATCCATCGGTGGCAACCTGATGAGTTCGGATTAATATCTCCTATCAATTCTAGACCCCATTGAACGAAAGGAGCTTCTACTATCATAGGTTTCAAGGGCATTGTAGGAAATTTCTTCTTACCATCAAATATTTGATAGTTTTGGCATTTTCTTACTAGCTAGTGAACATCTCTGAACATGGAAGGCTAGTAGTATCCCACCCTCATTATACTATTGGTAGTTGCCTTAGGTGCGAAATGTCCTCCACAAAAGCCAACATGAAATTCTTCAATAACTCTGGCTATCTCTTTTTGAAAAAGGTAGAGTAGTAGTACACCACTTGGATGTCTCCAATATAGCTTATCTCCTTGGATATAATATTTATGTGCCTACAGTTTGATACTTCTCATTTTATTTTGGGTGCAACCAATAGGGAATGTTAGTGTTTGCAAGTACTTTACAATATCTCTATACCAGTCATCTTCAGATGCTTTCTTCTCATGGGTTTGATGTATGTCAACATTCTTGATTGTGTTATTAAATCTCTCTCCCCCTTTGGTTGCTATATATTTTTCTAGGCCTTGTCCTTTGATAGTTTTCACCATCTTAAATTCCACCATATATTGTTGTAGCTTGACTGTCCATCTAGCTGAACTACTTGTAGGCTCATTTTGAGTGAAAAAATCTTTGACATCTAAGGAAGGGATACATGCTATCACTTTATTAGCTCCAAAAATTCCTTTGAAGTGCTCTAAATATTTTACGAGTGTAAAGGTCTGCTTCTCTATCATGTTATATTTTAGTTATGACCTTTCAACCCTAATCTCATGAATGCCAATGGCCTTTCCACATTTTTTGTATATTTTTGTGATAATACAACAACAATTGCATCCTATGAGGAAAAAGAGTAAATATTGAAATCTTGGTGATAGTCAAGACAGGCTAATACAGGATCTTGGGTGATAGCATCCTTGATTTTTTGGAAGGCTTGCAAATTTTCTTTTGTCCATCTAATAATACCTTTTTTTTATCATGTTGTTTAAAGGTTTCGTAATTTGGGAAAAATTTGGCACAAACCTTCTAACAAAGTTGATTTTGCCAAAGAATGATCTAACTCCTTTTAGATTCTTGGGAGGAGGGATCTTGGCGATAGCCTCAGTTATTTTAGGATCAATATTAATTCCTTCTTTAGAAACAATTTGGCCTAATAGCTTGCCCTACTTTGCTCCAAAAATACACTTTTTAGGATTAAGTGATATGCCAAATTCCTTACATCGAGCAAAAAATTGAGTAAGATGTTCAAAGTGATCTTCAGGGTTCTTAGAGAACACAGTTATGTCATATAGATATACAACCACCATTTTAAACATCACCCCTTTGAAATAAAAATCCATGGATCTTTGGAATGTGGCCCTTGCGTTCATCAATCCAAAAGGTATTCTGAGATACTCAAATGTCCCCCAGGGAGTAGTAAAGGTTGTCTTATGCCTATCTTCAATGTCAACCTGGATTTGGTTATAGCCTGAGAATTCATTTAGTAGAGACATTCTGGATGATCCTAAAACAGCTAGCAACAATTGTTCCATTTTTGGTAATGGATAATTGTCTTTCAAGGATATTTTATTTAAATTTCTAAAGTCTACACAGTATAATATCTTCGTTTTTCTTCCTTACTGGCACTAAATTGGCTATCTAAGTCAAAAATATAACTTTCCTAATTATCTTGAAATCTAGTAGCTTCTGGAATTCCTTTTACATTATAGGGTGTAGTGTTGGATTAAAATTCCTCTATTTTTGTCTAAATAGATTGGTACCTTCTTTGAGTGGGATGATATGCTTCATTACCTCAGTGTTAAAGGTTCTAAAGTCTTCATAACTCAAAGAAAAGGTATCTTTATGCTTCTTTAGATATTTTATGTAGTCTTTCTTTTATTTTTATGACATTGATTTCTCAACTTTGACCATTTTGAGCTCTCACTCAGTGTCGATATTAATCTCCTTTTCTTCCAATCCTTGCAAGGTTGTTTTATGAGCTTTATCAAAGTCGTCAAATAGACTTTATAATGAAATTAGTCCTTTGGGTAGTTTGTTAGTCTTTAATTGTATCACCTCCATAGGCTCTCTGATTACTTTCTTCATTTTCTCTTCATCTTCTTCGTCACATATAATATATGCATATTGATTTTGTAGCGTCATGAAGTCCTTTATGTCTATGCCATCTTGGAAAACTTGCAGATAGACTATGTTGTCTAGGATAAATGGATGATAGATGGAAATAGTAGGGAATCTTTCTTGTTATTTCGTATCTATCTCTGGACTATCTGAACCTATGGTATTTATGGCTAATAGATTGGCTATCTAATTTTATTCTCTAGGAATGTATGTGATGTTGAAAGCTAGGAATTTATTAATTTCTTCTTGAGCAATATGTTTATACTGCTTTAGGTTGGGATGCTTAGCTTGATATTTACCTTTAATATGTTGTATTATTAACTCAGCATCACCACATACCGTTAGATAATTAATCCCCAATTCTTTGGCCTTTCTTAAGCCTAACAACAGGGCTTCATATTCTACAACATTGTTTGTACAAGGAAAGTGTAGCTTGTAAGGTATGCCCAGATAGTTTCCATTAATGTCAGTCAGGTTGACCCCAACTCCTACTCCAATATGTGACTTAGCTCCATCAAATATTAGGGTCCATATTTTTGAAGTTAGTATCCTTGTAGATTTAGCATCAACTTTTGAAGTTTTATGTGGGACCATGTCTACCACTTTAAGCACTTTATCTAAGAAGGAGTAATACCAAATAGAATAGAATCCTATCTATTTTTCTTCAAAATACTGAACTAAGTTGATAGTGGTATTATCAAACTTTTTAAGCTCAACATAATATCTATGAAAGGGTTCTTTTCTGAGGGTCACTTGCTCTTTAGCTATCATGGGAATTATAGCATAGGACCAATCTAATTGAATGGATCCTCCTAATTGTTCAGCCCAATGTCTTGATAGTAGTAACAAAAAAAAGGATCTACGTCAACCATAACTATGTCCATGACTATGCCCTTCTTTGGATATTGATCTAAATAAAAAAGTAGTCCTATAATGATTCATGCACAAGGGATATGCCTACTATCCATAATAGATATTGGGGGGGAGTCTTTGGTGCATATTAGACCTAACTGGTTTGCCACTTGTTTAGGCATGACATTATGTGATGCTCCACTATCTAACATACAGTTATAAATTACATACTATTCCCCAAAGTCTGTGTTATATCTCAAAGATATATAAAAAGGTCTGACTGTTGATGGATTTCTAGGAATAGGCTTGGGCTTTTCAGCTGCTAAGAAATTGCATATGTGATTGTTATATGGCTCAACCAAACCAAAATCTCGACACACCTGATCCCTATATTTTGGTATAGTCATTAATTCTCCAAAGGTAATGTTGATCTTTTGTTTAGCCAGTTCTTGGCCTGCATCAAATTTGGCCTTCTTGATTTCAGCATTTTTGTCAAAATATGACTATTTTTGTGCTTCATTTCTCACTTTAGTCTCAGATGTTACCTGTTGGTTACTATTGTTTTATTTCTTAGTGGATCTATCTCTGCTTTGAGTCTATGTAGCTGGGTCAGCCTTATCAAACTTATTTACTTTTTCCAGCACAATTATACTTCTCATATTAATAGCATGTATTCTCTCTAAGGTTTTAATTTCTCCAGTTGTTGGAATAGTTTTACCTTGTTTCATAATTTCATATCTATTTTTTTGAGGTCTTTTTAGAATTTCCATATTCTTAAGGACCATAGCCCTAGGTTCTTTTTCTGATTTGGGTAACTCATCCATTTCTTTTTCAAATTGTATTTCTCTTTCTTCATCTTCCTTAGTCCAACAAGTATTTATCCTTATCTCCTCATCTGATTCCTCTCCTTCATTTTCATTGGGATGTGCATTCAAATAGATACAACATGCAACCAAGTTGTATGGGGTATCACATTCATTGCAATAGTATGGGAATCATAAATTGCATTTGCAGTGGCCATGGGATTGGGGACTAAATCCATGTCTTTTGACTCTTCTCTCCTTTTCCAACCATTATTTACATTTTTGCTCCCTTCTTCTCCATTATTCCTTGCCCAATTTCTATTAAAATTTCTTCAAAATTGGGGTTTGTTATCAGACTGCACTTGGGTTGGTTGTTCATCATTTATAGATTTATCCCTTTCAATTCTAGACAACCTATTATTGATTGTATTGAATATTTTAGTAAATTGGCTAGACAATATTTCTAAGGGATCTTGTTGGATTTTACCATGTACAAACAATACACAGCCTATGCAAAGAGCAAATAATAATAACAATCAAAATGGAGAAATAGTGAAAACCCTAGTTAAGCTCCCATAAGCAAAATAAGAAAATAGTGCAATAAAAAACAACAATCACACAAATGTAAGAGACACAAGATATACATGGTTCGGCTAGTGTACCCTACATCCACGAAGAAACAATCAGTCCTTTGTATTAGCAACAATACAACAATCTTCTCCTCTGTACAATGTCTCCTCTCCTCTCTTGCTCCAAACTAGAAAAAGAGTGTTAACCACAATGACGACCTTTACAGTATAGAATATATAGAGGTTCATGGATTTTCCTCTATCCTAAACCACATAGTGGTGTTGAAATACAATGGGCCAAAAAACATGGGCTGAAACCACCCATACGCTTATCACGTTCTTTTGACAAGTTTTTTTCACCAAGAAATATAGTTAAATTTCCAAAACAATTATCCCCGTCACGAGACCCCGTTCATAATATTTAATGGCCTTGGAACCCCACCAACAATATCTAATGGCATTGGAACCCTACCAACAATATTTAATGGTAATTAATTTCTTTCTTATCAGTTTAGCTCCATTACCTAACATATCTACCTCAACCTTTTTTAACATTGAGAACCCAACTTTTATAGGTTTCCTCTCCACTTGATCAGAGCTTATCTCGTGTGCATAGGACTTCATTTTTTTGTAGTCTAATATATTTCTCTCTATTTATATGGCTTGCTCCATGCAGTCATCAACATTGTTGGCTCTATGTTGTCTTAGCTCATAACTAAATTCTCCAAAAAAGGTATTCTTATCAAAAAATACAGCCTTATGATCATTGGATCTTAGGGTTTTAGTAATTGTATTTCTAATCTTGAAAAATCATCTATTAAAATCCTCTATTGACTTATTGTCCTTCTTCATTATTGCAATATCTATTAAAAAATACTGTTCATTCTTTATTTCTCCATATTTTCTTAATAATACTCCTTCCATGGTCTAGAAATCAGGGATTTGGTTGGCTAGGAGAGAATTAAACCAGTCTCTTGCATCATTTTCTAAGGTTTGTAGGAATAGTCTGAGAACTACATCCTCATGTTCAACCTCAATGCTATCTAATGCGTATAGAAATTTTTTGATATGATCCTCTCCTATAAATGTTGTGTTTCCATGGAATTTGGGCAAGTACTTATGATCTTTGGTCGAAAAGGGGTGTAAATTTTGGGGTAAATGGAATGGTCTGTATCTATTAGTCCTCCACACTTGTAGGTTCTGATTTGGTTGTGCCATAGGGATGATAAGGACACTAACCACAAGGGTGCTAATCACAAAATTTATGTTAGGTTCAGGCTTCTTGATAGAATTGTTACAAATAGAGTATGTCCTACTTTGATAAATAAATATTTTAAGAACTAGGGCTTTTTGTGTATGGGTAAATACCTCTGGGTCTTTAAATTCTAGGAAGAGCTCTTTGTTGTTTCATTTGGTGTGTGCCAGGTCAAATTCTCCTTCTTATTTTGGGTTTGTTCAAAGTCACCAGCACTTGGGTGCAATATAATCTCATTCAGGCCAAGATTGCTCAGCTTTTAAATTTTATCAATATCTCAGATATGCATAGAGTTTACCATGGAGCCAAAAACTATGGTGTTGATGGGTAAAAATTTGCCATAGGGGAGATAGACTACAAAAACACAAAAAATAAACAATCTATCCCTGATAATGGCACCAAAAAATATTGTTGGTGGGTTGGTATAAAACAAATTCCGTATGGAGATAAGCCAAAAATATGTTCAAATAACTACAAAAGGCTCTCCTTGGCAACAACACTACAAAATGTGGTGTAAGTGGAAGGGTAAAAACTTATAGAATGTTGTTGGGAACCAAAATCAAAAAAATGATATGTAAATAACATATAAGTTTGGTTCCCAGTAATGGTGTCAGAAACTATTGGTGTAGGTTGACGGGTAAAAGCACAAAAATTATCGTTGGAAAACAAACTTGGAAAAAATGATGTGTAAATAACATCAAAGGTTCGATCCTTGTAATGGTTCCAAAAATTGTTGTGGAAAATTTTGATATCCTTAAAATATTGACTATCACGCTACCAAAACTTCATAATCACAACAATATGTGAGCTCTGGTGGACTCATCGCTTCGTCCTAGGAAAACTTGAAAGCTAAACAAGTTAGGTTTGAACACCCCAATATGAGCTTCTATGATAAATATTATGAAAATAGTTCAACCAGATAATAATATATGGATGACCAAGCACAATTTAAGAGCATTTTACTAGTAAGGGCAGACTGATGCATCTTCCATTGGGTTATTGTAGAAATTTCAATCATTCACATGACATATAGAAGATAAAGAAAGAAAATTTGATGAACCTATATTTATTCAAATATTGTAATAAACATAGATCTTTTAATCAGCAAAGAAGATTTGTCTACACATTCAAATAATGCAATATGCAGACAAGTCACATACACGTTGTACAAATTATACCATAAATAAAAAACCAGATATTATGCATTATATTCAATTTGGAATGTTACAATAACAAGGCTAGGAAAAATCACTCAGGCCATTCAATGAACATAATACATAGAATCCACCCATAATAGGGGATTAGCATCTACTATCCTAATCATAGAGACCTATAGACTTTGGATCTTCGAACGACTCTTGGAAATGATCTTAGATAGTTCGATCAATTTTTGATAAAAAACTTGCACAAAGGAGGAGAAAATAAGAGAATGATAGAAACAAAGACACAAAGGGGATATGAAAACCTAGGCTTAGCACTCGAAAATACCTCTTACAATCTTGTTGAACGGTTGCTTGATGATGAAGCCTGACTGCCTTGGCTCATTTTATAATTAGTTTTTCAAAATTAGTTACAAATGCTTGGTGTAGAGGCTACCACTTGGAACATTTTCATGGTCAGACATCATTTTGACTCTCTGAGTTTGTTATAGTAGAATTAATTGATACCAACTATCGAAACCTTTTCCAGGTTTCTTATTTATCTAAGGATGCTCTATTTGTTATTAGGAATTATTTGTTCAACTTTTAATTTGAAGGGGGCTCTTAATAGTGGTGGACTAGGTATTTGAATATACTATTTAATTCATGCAAAAAGATAATACTCCTTTTAATTCCTGTTATCCTAGTCATATGCCTTCTCATATTTAGACATTATTTGAATAGAACTGACATAGTTAAGCTCTTATGATGACATATATGGGAACCTGATGTGACGGTGAAGAGAAGAAAAAAAAATGGGTGACAATGTGGATTGTGGAGGGAACAATTGAACACAATGGATGTGGAAGGCTACAAATAATGGTGGTGAGGTGGTGTTTTGTGGAGCAGACTATGATGGTTATTAAGAGATAATTCCCTAAAGAGGAGGGCAAATGGGAACAAAAGGAAAGATAGAATGAAAAAATGATATTTGGAAGCATACCAATTAATAGGAGTGATAATAAAAGCACACTTTCATAACTATATTACATCGGGGTGCTCTCTCTGTAACTATACTTCGTTGATATGTTGATATCCTTTTGAAGCTTTGATATTGTTTCGATCTCCTCTTCCTCTTATCATGTCTTTTTATATCTTTTGCATAGGAACTTCTTGCATTGTTTATAATCTCTCATGGTCATTGCCTTTTACACTTTGTGGCCCATATTTACTATAGACTCCTTCATTATACTTACATCCTTCATTTAAATCCATGTAGAGATAGTCTCCTCTGTCAACTGACGACAACAATATCATGCTCTGTATATCCAAGAAAATACGCTTATCTTGAGTATGTATTGAATCTATACTTTTATTTGCTTGTTTCATGATCTTGCCCTCCTTAGTACAGTATTTAAGGTTTTTCGCTCATGTGGTAGATTTTATTCACATGATCCAATACTTTCTTTTTGAGCATTCTACTGAACACCCTCTTTGATGCCTTTTATATTCTTGTTTCAAAATTCTCTAAAGTGTTGTAGTTGGGGTTTTGAAACGTACCATGAATGGTGTTTTATGATCTTCGTCTGCTCCAAAGAGATATGTTCGCTTGGGACGTCTTACGATTTTACCACTTTTGGTATACAAGTGATTTGGCACTCCATACTATCTATCATTATTTGAATAGTGTATCTCATATCTTTCCATGTAGAGCCAACTTCATCGATCTTGCCCAAGATGATCTATAGGTGTTGATGTACCTTTTGCTCTTCACCTCAATTCATTGCTAATGGAATGAGCGATGAGTGATCTTAAAGAGAGTCGTAAACATGAGAGGATGCATTGTCACTGATGGTTGAGGCTATCATTGATTGAATTAATGATTTTTCTTTTGAAATGATGATGGCTAGACTGCTTCATCTATATATTAGAGGCTTCATTGATAGGATCGGATACTAGATTTTAATTTGGCGATGCTTTCTTTTACATTTTGGATTTTTTGCTATTGAAAATAGCTATCACTGATGGGATAGACTTTGGAACAGCAATGGATTGGTTGATGAGTGACGACTACTTGCTTGCACCCAATCCTATCACTGATAGACATTATGGTCATGGATTATATCAACGATAGTGCTTTTAGGTCTTTTAAAAACTTCATTTGACCAACTTCTATTGAGAGGGGGACCTTCTAGGTTGACATCAAAAAGACCCTTGTTTGAATTTCTCTAATGAGGAAGAGCAACTACTGATCGAGGAGATATTGGATTGATGACGTGAGATTGGATGAGCGACTATCAAATTTCCACTTTGCCTTTTCTTCAACTTGGTCACTGATGAGGGATATCCATTAGTGATAGCTTCGGCAATGAAAAGGCTTGTAAGAGAAATGGAGGATCTCAAGCTAAAATATTGTCATTGATGTCAGACCTTGGTCACTGATTGAATCAATGATAGAGTTCTTTGGAGAACGATGTGGCTAGATGGTTGTTTTAAATTTTGATCTCATTTAGTTGCCATTGATGTCAAGGTGAGAATTTGTCATTGATGCCAAAGTGAACACATGAAGTTGTCATTAATACCATGGAGTACACCATCATTGAAGCCAGGAGCAATGCAAAGAGTTGAAGGAAAATTGTCAAAATATTGTTTTTATTAAAACCATGATGGTAGAATAATTTTCATCAAATCAGTGGAGTACAAATAAAGGTTTAAATTTTATCTCAAGGAGGCTTTAATTTTTATTAAAGTCAAAGGTTTATAAATATAATTTATAAAATTTAAATTCTTTTAGAATTTAAATAATTTATAAATTATAAAGGTTATAAAATCACCAATGTCATCAAATTTAGTGGAGTGCCAATGTCTATGTCAAATGGTGAAATTCGTATATAAATGCTATGCCAAAGGGAAATTAAACCTTAATATTCATTGATTAATTCATGCGACCGAGAAAAGAGTATTTCGTGCAATCATTGAGGAAGAAGACAAAAATTTGTGTTGTCTTTTAGCGCCAGGAAGAAGATGAAATAGGAGGGCTTAAGGCCTCACTCCCATTGGACAGTGTGGTCCATTGGTAGCACACATTTTGTGAGAGCATTGGGAGTGGAAGTGACCATGATCGATTCGCATAGAGGTTGTTGGCGTGTTTGTCTTGAGCGCTGAGGAGAAAAATTTTGGCACACACTCGTTTAGAGCACCAAATTTGGAAGAAAGAGCACTAGCCTTCCAAGCATGCATGTAGCGCACGTGGTGGGCAAGCCCGCGACTAGGGTGTACAAGGAGGCAGTGATTATGGGTTCAAATCCCATAAGCGGCAAAGGTAATTTTTAGTTAAATAATTTTTTATTTGCTTAATGTTTTTCCTAAGGTAAAAATGGAGTTATAAGGGTAAATGAAAAGTTGCTTGCTTGTTAATTGATTTATGTTATTGGAGTTATAAGGAAAGTGGATTTGATTTTTGCCAAAGTTCTTCTTGCTATTAAAATTTAATTAAAGAGGTTTTTGAGTTAAATATTGGTGGATGTTAAATTTATTTTAATTGGGAGATTATAAGGTGTTATTGAAAAATATTTTATGTATGTTTATGGTTATTTTTATAGATGGAGTGATAAGGTGTAATTGATTTTTTGCATTACATTGTGAGAGATTTATATTCTAACCTTTTTGAGTTTGGCATAGAAGTGGTTGTGATTGTGACAAATATTTGAGGTTCCTTCATCATCAAGAAAATGTATGAGCACATTCTTCCATAGTTGAGTTGATTGATTGGTTTTCTGAAAATAAGTTTGGAGTGAAAAGGATTTGATTAGGGTTTCCTATTGAGTGTGTTGAGTTAATGCTTCAAGGTTTTATGAATAAGGAATTGTTTTATAAGCATTGTTGTTGAAGCCATTGGTTGAGCAAGGAACTAGGATTTGAAAATAATTTGAGTATCATTGTTATGTGAAGATTATTTCATAAGCATTGTTGTTGAAGCCATTGATTGTGTGAAGAACTTGAACTAGGGTTTGAAAATAACATGAGTATCATTGTTATGTGAGAGTTATTTTATAAGCATTGTTGTTGAAGTGAGTTATTGAGCAAAGAACTTGACAAAGTATTTGAAAATAACATGAGTATCATTGTTATGTGAGATTTATTGTTGAGAATTGTTGGAAATATTTTGAGTTGGTGTTTATATACTTGGACTAGGGTTTGTGAGCAAGGATTATTACATTGAGTGTTTTGGTTGAGTAGAGTTGGTTGAGCCTAGTCAAGTGGATGTGTGAAGTGATTGTTCAAGTTCCATAAAACAAACTATTCTATATTCTGAATTGAGTTGAGAAAGTGATTGAGCATTGAGGTGAATAAGAAGTATATTGAGTCTCTAACAATTCTTCTTATGTTTTTGAAAGAATGATTGATAGTGATTGAGCATTGATTTGAATTTGAAGCATATTGAGTCTCTAAAAATTATTTGTACGTTTCTAAGAGAGTGATTGAAAGTGATTGATAATTGTGATGAGTATAGAGCATATTGAGTCTCTAACAATTCTATTTATGTTTCTATGAGATTTGACAAGTTCTAGTGTGGACTTGTTGAGCAGTTAAGAGGTAAGTCTTTGAGAAGACTTGTGGATAGATTTGGGTAAGCTTTTGTGGAAGCTTACAATACAAATTGAGAGCAGATTTGGATAAGTTCTTGAGAGGACTTATTGAGTATATTTGAGCAAGTTATAGAGAGGACTTGTGGAGAAGATTTGAACAAGTTCTAGAGAGGGATGTGGAGCATATTTGGAAAAGTTCTAGAGAGAAATTATTGAGTATATTTGAGCAAGTTCTAGAGAGTACTTGTGGAGTAGATTTGAGCAAGTTCTAGAGAGGACTTGTGGAGCATATTTGGACAAGTTCTAGAGAGGACTTGTGGACAGATTAGTGTGAGCTTTTGTGGAAGCTTACAAGGAATATTTGAGATAAATATTTGAGAAGACTTGAGAGCAGAGTTGATTGATTTGTTCAAAAATTGAGTTAAGGTTTGGGGAAGATCTAGTAGAGTTGATTCAAGCCTTGATATAAGGCTTGAAGACAAATATTGAGGATAAATTTGTGCTATAATGAAGGAATGTGTTTAGTACATATTTGAGGATAGATTTTGGTGCATATTTGATGATAGGTTTGTACCATATTAGAGACAAATATTGATCATATTTGTGCTAGACCGAAGGACTATGTTTAGTACAGATTTGAGACAAAGATAAGTGCAAGCTTTGGAGGTGACAGAGTATAGAGGATGACAATATCTAGTGGATAGATATCCATTAGCCAGGGTAGTGAGGATAGGTCTTCATAGTGAGGAAAAGAGTATTCAGTGGATAGAGATCCATTAGCTAGTGTAGTAGAGCCAAAAATTCTTCTAGAAGATCACCAACCAAAGCAAGAGGAGAAATGAGTTCTCTTGTGGATAGATATCCATGAACTTGATTAAGGGATTGGTGTCTCCTTTGGATAGAGGTTCATAAACATTGTAATAGAAAAAGGATTCCCAAGATATTGATTGAGAAAATTTTAGTGAAATATTTTCTTCGTGGAGTATCCCACATTGGGTGAACCACGTAAATTGTGGTGTCTCTATTATGTGTGGTGATTTGTGCATTGCTTTGATTACTTCTATTGATATTGATATCTTTACATTGCATAATATTAATTGGGAAAGAAAAGTAAAAAGTGGTCTTATATTGTTCACCCCCACTCTTAGTATAAGCTTGTGTTCTTCAATGGCCTTAACTCTTATTGGTGATGGCTTAGAATAGTTGAGAATCGGATCGGTGACAGGATTTATGAAGGGCAACAAAGGATTTTAAGGCTTTTTGGACTTAGTGGATGGCTAGGGAAGACATTAGGAGGATATTTATTACAAATAAGGTGGAATTAGATAATTTTATGCTAATCTATGTTGGGAAAACCTTACAAACTTAAACTTGCCTTAGAACTTAAATAGGGTTCAAACTCTTTAATAAGTGGTTTTAAGGGTTATGAAGTGAATGCATGGACTTAAATGTGGTAACTTATGGTGAGTGAAATGAAGAGTATGAAATACCTTAGTGGAATAAATATGTGGTTCCCTAAATAATTATTAGGTAGATAATATGAACGTATGGTGAACAAAAGTGAATTATGATATCTTTTATATACCCCCTTTTTAATTTTATGAAGGCTTTCTTTTTTTTTCTTCAACTTCTCATCCTAAAATCACCTAGACATCAAGACTTTGTTGAAATTTAGGGTATTACTTAAGTTGATATTTTTGAAGTCCAACAGGTTTCTAGAGGGATCAACCAATGGTTGGGGATAAATTCCAACACCACTAGTTGGTTTGCAAATGTGTTATGCAAAGTGATGTATATTTTTTTATTTTATTTTCTTTTAAATATGCCTAACTATGATGCACAAACAAGACTAGTTTAAGGATGCAAAATGTAAATGTTGCCTTTGCTAAATGCAAAGAAAACAAGCACTGAGCTAAAATACTCTTTCCTTGTCTAATATGTAAAGAAAATAAACCCTAAATAGGAAATGCAATGCAACTTACCTACACTAAAGAATAATAAATGAATCTACCTAAACAAGATGCTTTTGGAAAAGAAATATAATCTACAAGCAAGCAAATGAAAGACTCCTAAACTAGTTAAGCAAAATAAATAATCCTATACTTTGCATATAAGAAAAGCTATACTAATAACAAGGAAATGCAAAGGACAATAAAAGAAAATTCTATGATAAGAAAAACAAATTACTAAGGAAAATAAATGATAATACAAGAAATGGAATCTATGCTAACAAAAGCAAATAAAAATGCATAAAAGAACTTTACTTCTAATGAAAGCAAGGAAATTGCATGAAAAGAAAACTAATATAATAAAGTGATAAAAAGTGCTTGAAAGGAAATCTAATATAAGAAATGAATGCAAAGCATGCAATTAAAAACTAATCTAAGAAAATAAGTAAAATACTTGAAATGAAACTACTCTAAAAAAAGTAAGAAATAAAATTTAACCTAGGAAAGCAAGAAAAGTACTTGAAAGAAACTAATCTAGCAAAGCAAGAAAGACATGAAATGAAATCCTACTTTATGAAAGCAATAAATGGCATGAAAGAGAAGCTAATATAGAAAAGTTATAAAGGATTCAAATGAAATCTAATCTATGAAATCAAGAAAGATGCACAAAATGACAACTACTTTAAGAAAGCATGAAAATATGATGATGATGTATGTTGAATCAAAGTGACCTACTCACTTTTGATTCTCGAGCTCACATGAAGTGCAAGGGAAGAGTATAAATGGGGTAGGGAACCTTTTAATATGATAATATTGTGGTATTGACATGATGTTCATTAACCAAGAAGGAATTATGCTCTTTTGATCTCTGATATTTCTTTAAAGTGTGAGTAGAGAGCATATGGGGTCATGTCCCCTTTAATGTGGATTACGTGGTGAGGGTTCATTACCTTAGAAGAGAGGAACTACTTTTGATCTCCAATATCATACTATGGTGTGAGGAGAGAGCATATGTAGGCCAAGCCTCCTACTTTATGTGATATGCAAGATGCAAATGAAAATAAAAGTGCTATAAATAAAATGCGAGTTCTTTAACCTGAAAAATTTCTTCCACCCTTTTGATCCTCAAGATCAGTTTTTGACCACAAGAGGAGAGCATACAGGTAAGAAGATAACTTTTATTTTATGTGGTCCAAGGCTCAAAAGAAATTATGATGAACAATCAAATAAAATACTTAAATTACACTTGCTTTTATAAATTTAGATAAAAAATAGGTGACAATAACACCTACCTAAGGTCCTATGCTTGCTGGTAGCTGGCAGGGTCTATGGTTTAGGTTTTGTGACTAAAATATGCTCTGTGACTGCAACTTTCACACCTTGGATGGTCCATAGTCAAAACCACCTACCCCTAAATAGTTGATCCTAGGAGCATTTTTATGTGTGGGTGGCTCTAATGTGTTAGGTTTTTGTGTCTCATAGGGATAGTATGGTAGCTTTTCCTATAAAACCTAGCAAGAAAATAGTCAAAAAATGGATTTTGAATGAAAAAAAAAGAGGGATATGTGAAATTGGTTTTGTATTATTATGATTGGCTATGTGAAATTGGGTACCTAACTACTAGATCCCAAGTTAAAATAACAACAGGTGAACCTGCCAAATAGGGACGATCAAAACTATCAATTGTATGGGCCTGAACAATTGATACTATGAACCACCTAGGGACATATGGGTAGGTGTGATGGTATATGATAGGATACCAACTTGGTTGGGTCCTATTTTGGATGATTTGTGGATAGTTTTGAGCGATTTTGAACCTTGAAAAGCAAAAACTAAAATTGAATATAAGAAAATAATAGTTTTCATAGCCTACAAAATGAAAAACGTCATGTGGATAGAGAATGGAATGTCCCATCGTGATTGTCAAAATATGGTGTAGAAAATATGTCATTTTATTTTCATTAATAAATATGTCAAAATATTAGATGCCACATGGGCTACAAGAGAGATTACTAGGATGTATATCCCTTTTACAAAAACAACTATAATGACACCCAAATTGTATTGTAAACCACCTCAAATATTGGGTGGGATTTGAAGGCTTGAATACTTGAAAACCCTTGGTTGTATGCACCTTTGTGAGACCTACACAAAACCAAACGTAAGGATTAGTAGCATATATGGGTCTACCTTGGTTAAACCCAAATTAATATATATTGTAGGTAATAAAATATAGAAAACTTGAATTAAAGTAAGAAAAAAACTTTAAAATGATGTAAAACACATGTAATATTACCTTGCTTACCTTTTTTGGTTGTCTATTTTTGATTTGGCTAAAGTTGGTCTCTAGAGTGGACCATGTAGGGTTAGGTAGTTTTGACTGTCAATCTTCCAAGGGTGGGTAGTTGAGCTTGTACTTCCCAAAATGCTGAAAAAATATCTAGAGGAAATTTTGGGGGATTTTTGGGGCCAAATCTCTAACTTTATTTGGTATTCAATGGGAACGATCCAGGGGTGGACAGTTGCAATTGTGAACCACCTAGGGACAAGCGGTTGAGCTTGGGCTACCTAGAATTTGATGAAACTTGCAGGGGATATCCAACAGGGTATCAAAAGCCTCTGGTAGGAGTTTGGGGTTACTTAGAGCCTTCACCTATGATCAGTTTCACAAAAAAATATGTGCAAATGGAAGCATACAATAGCATCCATGGCTGATTGACAAAAAATGAATGAGCACACAAAAGGATTTCAAAAGAATTTTTGGTAGAGTTTTGGTATATAACTTCATAATGAGGGGGTTTTTATAGAATTTTGCAAGGGAGATGGGGGTACTAAGGTGGATGTGGCATGGCATGACATGGCAGCCAAGTGTTAATGAGTGAAGAGCATGGAAAATTCCACTTGCATGGTTAAAGAGGGTGTGTGCACCATGCCTCATTGATTTCCTTGGATGGGGAGAGTCCTCACCCCACTCAAGTGACATGTGTACACCATACCTCATTAATTCTCTTGGGTGGGGAGATTCCTCACCCTTTCCAAGTGGCATTAAGAGGTATGGGGGTGGTAAGTGTGCATGGGGATATGAAATGTAGGGGGTAGACTAGGATAGGATGAGGTGGACCTGTGTGATGGTCTAAAGGTAAGTTAGAAGGGTGTGCACATAGGATAGGGGAGATGGGGTAGTCACTTGGTGACTAAGGTCTAGGTGTAGTAGAGGTATTAATGGGTTAAAGGGGCTAGAGAAGGCTGATTTTTATTTTTGTAAGGTGACCATGGTGCATTTTGGATTATTTGGGATTATTACAAAATTATTGAAATATGATAGGCAAATATTAAATAGACCATTTTTAGGTGTCTACATTTTTTACAATGAAATATTTGGTAGAATAAAAATTTAAGGACTGAAAGGATAACATAATATATATGAATGTAGGAGAGAAGGATAATAATAAAATATCAAACTATACCTTACTCAAATATATTCATACAAGTCCAAGTATTATTATATTAGGAAGCATTGTGTGAAGAGTCAAGTTCAAGTGTGCATACAAGATAGTGTCATGTGTATGCAAGTTTCAAGTAGAGAAGCCAAGAGTCATAAGGCTTGGTATATGGAAATTAAGAGTCATGGTAACCAAATATTCATCCTAGAAAGGCTATATATTACTCCATAGATCATATATATCATATCATAGTCTACAGAGAGAGTTTCTATGAGATATTTGTAACAGAAAGAGGAGTAATACAAGTTTGCATACATTTGAGCAACTAGTATTGTAAGTGTTGTTATATTGTATATTTTAGGCTTTACATTCATATTTTAGCATATTATTAAATGTTATTGACATCTTATTAAGCCTTGATAATACATATTAGTTGTCTCATTTATCTTTGTTACAATATTATTATTGGGTCCATTATATTGCAACTTCATTATATTTGATCATGTGATTACTTTTTTGTGGTAATTTATATTAAGTATTATAGCATAAAAATCTCACAATGGTATTACAACCACAACAAGGTTGCTTGCATAGGTTTTAAAAGTTGCAAAAAATAAGAATATTACCACTAGGTAAGGAAATACAGTAAAAATAATTATTTCCACTGAGATGAAGGAAAAACTAGTGAAGCTAAGGATATTACCACTAGGTAGGAAAAACTAGTGAAGATAATTATTTCCACTAGGTTGAAGGATAACTAGTGAAGAATAAGTTTCATATTAAGAGAGAACCAACTTAGAAGAAAATTTGGTCATTGCCATTCTGATTCAAATAATTTGAATGTACTGGATTCTTAAAGCTATCTAAGATTTTTCTACAATGAAAATTAATCTTTAGAATTTGATAAGCTTCCTACAATAGATAGAGAAGAATTTCATCTTTTATTGCTTGAAGGTCATGATATTTCCTCATGTAGGGATTGATTTGAGTTGTAGTTAAGTCTTAGATATAGATCTTGATAAAAAATTTAGGTCATTAAGAAATAGACCTTGATAAGATAGATTGAGTTAACCTATTCCAATAAATCTATTTGGAATAGAAGGTAGTCTATAATATTAGTTTTAGGTCTTGAATATAGACCTTGATATTGGTAGATAAAGGAGACCCAAGAAAATAGGTCCCATTGAAATTAGATAAAGGAGACCCAAGAGAAGAGGTCCCATTAGAAGTAGACAAAGGAGACTTATTAAAAATGTCCCATTGAAGGCAAATTGAAGAAGACCCAAGAAAGAGGTCCATGATAAGAGATTTATTGGTCCTAAGTAAGAAAAGAGATCAGCAATATAACTTGCTATATAGAGATAGAAAGCAAGTAAGAAGACTTGAAGGTAGCAAGAAAACTTCAAGTGAATAAGCAGATTTGAAGGTAGAAAGAAGACTTCAAGAAAGAAATATAAGAAGGTGACAAGATTTAAGATTGATGCAAAGCATCATAAAAGACCACATGGAAAGCAAGTTTTGAAAGGTAACAAAGAAGACTTGAAGGCAAGTATCTCGCCAAAGCTATTCAAGACAACAATATTGAGTTAATACGATAAGAAGGCATCAAGTTCATAAAAGTCAAGGTAGTATTCATAGTAGCATCATAGTCAAAGCAAAGAACCATAGTATCATCGTAGCACAACAAATTTTATGAAAAAAAGGGCAGTAAGTTTGTGAAAGTCCACAACAGAAAATTTTAGTTGAGTAGCTACAAAAGAATTAGTGAACGTCTACGTGCAACCAAAGAGAAATAAAATTTTAAGTGTTATTTAATGTGCCATTATTGAAATGAATAAGGTACATTATAATCTTCTACACCATAGTGAAAAGCTTATTATTTACACCTGCAATAATTAAGAGAAGAAATATTAGAATAGCAAGTAGTTGCAACATGCGATAAAGACATTAAAGAGTGAAGTATTTATGGAAAGATAAAACTATGAAGAATATTTGAGTGTAGACTCATCCTTTGTGCCATAAAATTCTCATTGTAAGCTAACAAATAATGTTGTTATCCAAAAACCATGCACCACCCTGAGTAAAGTTGAATGTAGGTCAAAAGGAAACAACAAAAAGCCATTGTAAAATGCTATTGATAAAAAACAAAGTGCCATTGATAAGCACCATTGTAATGTGCTATTGTAAATCAAAAAATATCCATTAACATCAAGATATAAAGTTTCATTCAGTGCCATTACTAAGTACATTCGATCTGCATAGAGAGGAGAGCATGATAGGCAACGAAGCATTAGTAGAAGTGCAATCACAAACCAACTAAAGAGGAAATGAACTCCATCCAAGCATTGTATATAAGTTGAGTGTTAGCAATGTAATCAAATGAGCTCTAATTCCAACATAGAGCAACTCAAAAAGACAATAGGCAAGCACAAAATAGTTAAGGGATACCAAGCACCGAAGATAAGTCATGGAGTCAAGCATCTAAAATGTCTAGCCAAAGGTGTAATGTCTAAAGTGAAATGAAGCATCATGCAAAGGAATGCTAAGCACCATTTGAAATGGAGTTAACAAAACGTAACGTCTCACATGCACAATTATATATGTCATGTTGTAATTAGGGTATGAATACCGAGTGTTACTAAGCAATGAAGAAGAAATAAATTGAATCCAAGCATTGGAGAGTCTAACATCATAGTTTGAGCACCAAGAAAATAGTTGTAAATAATGCAAAGATATCGAACGTTACAAGTATGTAAGAAGTTGGAATGTTGAGTGTTAGATAATATGCCACATAATCTACCCACACATCACGTTAAGGTAGATATTGAAATGGTCACCTCGAACTATTTCAAAGAGTACCTCATACAAATACTAACTAACCATTTCTCACACGCTTGAAGGAAGAAGCATAGAGAAAATATTTTCAAAATTCAAAAAATTGTAGCACCAAAGTAGCCATAGGTATTTGCACCTTTAAAGGAGGTATATTAGGGTTCATTAATCCGATATTCTATTTATTGCTAAGGCTAGAGGAGAGATAAGGAGCTTATGATTTAATTCTTTCTAAGGTTTAATGAGTTTAATTGGAGAGATAAGTGTGCTATTAGGTTGATAAGTTTTTAATTATTTTTCTTAAGTTTTTTATTGGAGTGATAGTAGAAGTAGAGAATATTTAATTCTAATGTTTTTTGAAAGGTTTGATTTTGTTTATTATTGAAATTCCAGGAATATAGAATATTTACAAAATATTTAATTTTGGAGAGATAAGGAAGTCTACTTTAAATTTAGGAATATTATATTTACAAAATTCTTATATTCTAGTTTCTAATTAATTAGGGAGTCACAAGGAATTCAAAATCAAAGGTTTTTGAAGACTTTAGAAACTTGAAAGCTTATCATTCAAAACTTAAGGTAGTCAACTTCAAAGGTTATATGAGTACTACCATGTCTATCAACAAATTCTTTCTTTTAGAGTCTCAACTTCTCAAAGGTCCTAACTATGCTTCATGGAAAAACAAAGTAAAATCCATTTTTATAGTAGAAAAAGTTTGGGAAATTGTTAGAGGAATAAAAACTAAACCTATTGAAGGTGATAGAGAAATTAAAAATATAAAGAAGAAGAAGAAGCAAAATACCTCATGATAATAACATTTGCAATTTCATATGAGATACAACCTTACATAAACACAATTGTAACCTCTATAGAAGCTTGGAATACTTTATCCAGGATATTTGAATGAAAGAACAAAGCTACTATTTTGAATCTTCAAACCCCATGACATTCTTTAAAAGTTAATTGTGGTAAAAAAGTTGAATTATTTTTAAGAAGAGTGGAATACATAAAAGAAAAACTATTAACTTTAGGAGAAAATGTAGAGGACAAATTTCTTGTTCAAGTGATCTTGAGAGCTCTTCCAAAAAATAAGCACCTAGTTACATATTTACAAATTCTAAGAAAATATACTTCATTTTATGAGTTAGTCAATATTCTACAAGAGTATGAAGTAGAGAATTCAATCAAATATGAGATGACTAACAATGCCTTAGTATCAAAAGATAACACACAAGGAAATGTTGCTTCAATTTCAAAAGATAAGTTTAATAGGAATAAAAAATATTATCAGATATTAGGAGGAATCATAAAACATTTTTTTGTAGATATAATCCAAGGAATCAATATCGAGGAAATCAAATAAATCAAAATGGTTAAAAAAATAGGCCAATACAACCAAGACAATATCAAACTCAATATCATCCAAATAAAAAACAAATTTCAACATAAGTACCCTTATTAGTACCAATATAATCAACCACAATTGCAATATAGAGAATGAAATAAAAAAGATCATCTAGCTCAAGAAATGCAAGAAATTGGATAACTAGAAGAAACTACAGAAGAAAATAAAGTCAAAGTTATTTCAGAAAAATTGGTAATTCATGAAGTTGATTTTTTGAAAGATACCAATCACTCACTTGATTAGAATACAGAAAGGCAAAAAAATAGAAGAAAGCAAGAAATAACAACACAACCTCCAGGATGACGAGAAAGATCATATTGAAGACTAAAGTCTTCAATAACCAAATAATGTAATATAGGGGTATGTTGGAGAACATTACATTATTTGGTACATGCCAATGTACCACCTTGGTACATTATTCTAAATATTATATTAGGAGTGAGTTAATATTTCATGTAATATAATAATGTGTAGATAATGCACAAGTGTCATGTAAATATGTGTGCAAGTGTTATGAGTGTAAATGTGCACAAGTGTCCAATATGTAAGTGTGCACATGTGTTCTTATATTAGGAAGAGTTGTGTGAAGAGTCAAGTCCAAGTGTGCATACAAGATAGTGTCATGTGTATGCAAGTGTCAAGTAGAGAAGCCAAGAGTCATAAGGCTTGGCATATGGAAAGGAAGAGTCATGGTAACCAAAGAGTTATCCTAGAAAGGCTATATATTATGCCATAGATCAGATATATCATATCATAGTCTACATTATCTATAAAGAGAGTTTATATGGTATATTTTTAACAAAAATAAGAGTAGTACATGTTTGCATACATCTAAGGAACTAGTATTGTAAGTGTTGTTATATTGTATATTTTAGGATTTATATTCATATTTCAGCATATTATTGAATGTTATTTGACATCTTGTTAAGCCTGTATAATATATATTAGTTGTATCATTTATCTATGTTACAATATTATTATTGGTTCCATTATATTGTAACGTTTCATTATATTTTATCCTATGATTACTTTTATATGGTAATTCATATTAAGAATAATAGCATCAAAAGATAATAGGTGTATTAGAGTCGAAACAAGATTGCTTGCATAGGTTTTGAAAGTTGAAAAAATTAAGAATATTACCATTGGGTAAGAAAATCCAATGAAGATAAGTATTTACATTGAGTTGAAGAAAAAACCAATGAAGCTAAGGATATTACCACTAGGTAGGAAAAAAATAGTGAAGATAATTATATTCACTAGGGTGAATAATAAGTTTCATATTAAGAGAGAACTCAGAAGAAAAGTTGGTCATTGTCATTCTACTTCAAATAATTTGAATGTATTGGATTCTTAAAGCTATCTAAGATTTTTATACAATGAAAATTAATCTTTAGAATTTGAGAAGCTTCCTACAATAGATAGAGAAGACTTTCATATTTGATTTATTGAAGGCCATGAGATTTCCTCGTGTAGGGATTGATTTGAGTTGCAATTAAGTCTCAGATATAGATATTGATAAAAGTTTCAGGTCATTAAGAAATAGACCTTGATAATATAGATTGAGTTAACCTATTCCAAGAAATATTTTAGAATAGAAGGTAGTCTATAAGATTAGTTTCAGGTCTTGAAGATAGACCTTGATATTGGTAGATAAAGGAGACCCAAGAAAAGAGGTCCCATTGAAATCAGATAAAGGAGACCCAAGAGAAGAGGCATAATTAGAAGAAGACAAAGGAAACTTATTAAAAATGTCCCATTGAAGGAATATTGAATAAGACCTGAGAAAGAGGTTCATGATAAGATATTTATTAGTACTAAGTAATAAAATAGGCCATCAATATAACTTGCTCTATGAATATAGAAATTAAATAAGAAGACTTGAAGGTAGAAAGAAAACTCCAAGCTAATAAGTAAACTTGAAGGTAGAAAGAAGACTTCAAGTAAGAAAGATAAGAAGGCAACAAGATTGAAGATTGATGCAAAGCATCATAAAAGACAATATGGGTAGCAAGTTTTGAAAGGTAACAAATAAGACTTGAAGGCAACATTTTGGAAGGCAATAATATTGCCAAAGCTAGAATACAAGACAACAATATTGAGTTAAGAAGATAAGAAGGAAAAAAGTTTAGAAGACACAGGCCAACATTCATAGTAGTACCATAGTCAAATTAAAGTGTCATAGTAGTGTCGTAGAACATCAAAGTTTGTTAAAAAAAGGTAGTAAGTTTGAGAAAGTCCACAAGGAAACATTTTTGCCAAGGAGTAGCTACAAAATAATTAGGGAAAGAAGAATCAAGGAACGTCTACGTGCAACCAAAAATAAATAAAAATTTAAGTGTTTTTTAGAGTTCCGTTCTAAGGTACATTAGAATATTTAGCAACTCCAATAAGTAAGAGAAGAAATATTAGAATAACAATTAGTTGTAGCATGTGATAAAGACATAAAAGAGTGCATTATTGATGGAAATATGAAACTGTGAAGAAGAGTTGAGTGTAGAGTCATCCTTTGCACCATAATGTTACCATTGGAAGCTAAAAAGGAAAGTTATTATCCAATAGCCACGCACCGCCCTAAGTAAAGTTGAATGTAGGTCTAAAGGAAACAACAAAGTACCATTATAAAATATTATTGAAAAATAACAAAGTGCCATTGTTAAGCACCATTGTAAGGTGCCATTGTAAAGTGCCATTGTTAAGCACCATTGTTAAGCACCATTGTAAGGTGCCATTGTTAAGCTCCATTGTAAGGCACCATTGTAAAGAAAAAAAAGATCCATTAAAATCAAGAGATAAAGCACCATTCAATGACATAACTAAGCGCATTCAAGCCACACAAAGAGGAGATCATGATAGGCAACAAAGTGTTAGTAGAAGTGTAATCACAAACCAATTGAAAATGAAATTAACTCCATACAAGCATTGTACAGAAGTCAAGTGCCAGCAACATAACCAAGCGAGCTCTAATTCCAACATAGAGCAACTCAGTAAGACCAGAGCCAAGCACCAAATAGTCAAGGGATACCAAGTGCTAAATATAAGTTATGTAGTCAAGAATCTAAAACATCAAGCCAAAGGCATAATATCTAAAGGAAAATGAAGCATTATTTAAAGCAATGCTAAGCATCATCTAAAAGGGAGTTAGCAAAGCATAACATATTGTAGGTAAAATTTTGACTACATTACAGGGATAAAAATGAGGTATAAGAAAAGGTAATTACATCATAGAGAGGTCAGTCAAATTTTTCAAGAAATGGATGTGTTTAAAAAAAGACTCAAAATTGCAATCAAAGGTAATACAACATTGCTCAGCAAGAAAGACTCACGGTCACAAGAGATTTTCTTGAATACATTATCATAAGAAGGCCAAGGGGTGAAATCCAAAGGATCATGAATGTGGGATGTTGAGGTTCTCAAGTCCATGAACTTTAGTAAATCCACAATCAAAATGTTTAAAATTTTATTTTTCAAAGTTTTGATTATGGTCGTGAGCATTTCTTTGTAAAAAACACTATGGAAGGACAAATGCATGTTTGATTGAAAAGGAGTGCAACCTTGGATGGGAAATTCTTAGAACCATGGAAATCCTTGATACCATGATCAGATTGGTCAAACTTTGGCTTTTTGGAGTTTGGATCATGACTGTGGGTATTCCTTTGTAAATAGCATGGTTGTAATTTTGATGTTTGAAGGTGGAGCCCTCCCAAGAATCATGACTTCCTCTCAACCCATGATCATGAGTGTTCTTTGTTGCGGTCAAAACAATTAAAAGGTGCTCATATTGGAAAATAATCATGTTTGAGAGCCAATTCTATCCCAAAGAAGCTAAAGCCTAGAAACCATGATTTTCCCTGAATATGTGGTCAAAATAGTCAAACACCCCTAGTTCTAAAAAACAAGCACGGTTTTGAGGAAAATGGTAGATTGAAGGCAAGTCCTCATGACAGTGGATAGGATCATCCAAGGTAAAAAATGTAAGAGTGAGGGCACAGTTTTGAGGTCAACCTGATTTTATTGTGTAACACACCAACTTTGAGTTTGATAAACTTGATTTCATCTGTTCACCTCCAAATCAATGAACGATGTTAAATCTTGATAGGAATTCATAAAATAATAATATTGTTTCCGTGACCACATGATATATTGAAATAATCAAGAAAAACTAGCACAATGGAAGATGAAGCAGTCAAGAAGCTGAAGTGTTTTGGTCTAGAAGTTTCTAAAATCATCCAATCAACAAATTTTTGTTATGAAATCTATGGTGGTGAGTAGCTGCAAGAAAATGGGATGGCCCAAATTCAATTTCCCTTAACCAATTCAAGAAGATATAGCTAGAGGCCAACGATTATAAGCAAGTTTCAAGGAATCAAAATTTTTCTAAAGATCCTTGTAATGCTCATATTCATAATCAATGTAAAAATCTATAAATAGAGGTCGAACCCTCATTTTAAAGGATCGACTCTAAATTTTTTGCTTGCACTATTGTAACTTGTTCTCGTGGTCAAATAAAAGATCGTTACTTGGGATTTTTACCTTAGATTTGTGATCTTCTTCATCATCTAGTATTAATCTTGTGAAGTCATTTTTGTTAATGTTGCTAGGGTATTCTATTCTGATGATATTTGATTTTTATCCTAGGGCAATTGGAATTATTCATAATATGAATGTATGCTTCTAAGAATTCATTTTTGTTAGTCTAAGTATTGGTTTATTTTATTGATATTGGATTGCTAGTATCTTAGATGTTTGGAATGGTTCATGTGGTATGCTATGATCTTTAATTGTGAAGAGCACATATTTGAATGTTGTTAGTTCCAATGGTTTTCTTGCATTTGATTTGTGAGAGGTTGTTGGTATAAGCCTATGTTGTTAGCTTCATCCATCCATTTTACATTTCATAACTCCTTACCATTTTCTCATACCTATCATTAACCTTTTATAATTTCATTTTGAGCTTAAAAGAGTCAATGTTATGTAGGTTGACAAGGAACCAAACTACTCTAGAGGTTGAATTAAAGCAATTTGATTTATCCAATGTTTGGTTTGGGTTGTAACTAGTGGGTGATTTCCTTTAGGACCAATTATTATATGAGAGATATAATGTATTTTCAATTAGGTTTCAATATGAACCACAACATGTATCACATGCATCATTTTATTTTTCATGTTCTAATAAGGGCATGAATATCGAGTGTTACTAAGTAACAAAGGATAAATAAAATGAAGCCAAGCATTGGCGAGTCTAATATTGTAATTTGAGCACCAAGAAAATAGTTGGAATGCATAAGGTAAAGAGATCGAGCATTACAAGTATGCAAGAAGTTGGAATGTTGAGCACTAGATAATATGCCATGCAATCTGTCTACATGTCACATTAAGGCAGATATTGAAACAGTCACCTTGAATGATTTCAAAGAGCACCTCATGCAAAGACTTACCATTTCTCACATGCTTGAAGGAAGAAGCATAGAGAAGAAATTTTCAAAATTTTAAAAGTTGCACCATCAAACTAGCCACAAGGAGTCATGACTTTCAAGGAGGTATTTTAGGGTTCATTAATTTGATATTTTAATTATTTCTAAGGCTAGAGGAGAAATAAGGAGTTTATTATTTAATTATTTCTAAGGTTTAATGAGTTTAATTGGAGAGATAAGTGTGTTATTAGGTTGATAAGTTTTTAATTGATTTTCTTAAGATTTTTCTTGGAGTGATAAGTAGAAGTAGAGAATATTTAATTCTAAAGTTTTTTGAAAGGTTTGATTTTATTTATTTTTGAAATTCAAAGCATATAGAATATTTATAAATTATTTAATTTTGGAGAGATAAGGAAGTCTAATTCAAATTTAGGAATATTATATTTGCAAAATTATTATTTTCTAGTTTCTAATTAATTTGGGAGTCATAAGGAATTCAACATCAAAGGTTTTTGAAAACTTTAGAAACTTCAAAATTTATCATTCAAAAATTAAGGTAGTAAATTTAAAAGGTTATATGAGTGCTACCATGTCTGTCAAAAAATTATTTATTTTAGAGTCTCAACTTCTCAAAGGTCCTAATTATGCTTTATGGAAAAACAAAGTAAAATCCATTTTAATAGTAGAAAAACTTTGGGACATTGTTAGAGGAATAAAAACTAAACCTATTGAAGGTGATAGAGAAATTAAAAAATATGAAGAAGAAGAAGCAAAATCCCTCATGATAATAAAATTTGCAATTATAGATGAGATACAACCTTACATAAGCACAACAATAACCTCTATAGAAGCTTGGAATACTTTAGCCAGGATATAACAAAGTTATTATTTTGAATCTTCAAACTCAATTACATTATTTAAAAGTTAATAGTGGTGAAAGCATTGAATTATTTTTAAGAAGAGTGGAAGACATAAAAGCAAAACTATGAACTTTAGGAGAAAAATTAGAGGATAAATTTTGTTAAGAAACTACTATTAAAAATAAACTCACTCACAAAAAATATTGAAAATAAGCTTAGATTCAAGGGTTTGGCTTTGTTTACCTACCCTAGTTGCTAGGGATATCTATCTGCATCTTTCGTGGCTTTAGAGGTACCCTGTGTTTAGCTTATGTAGATATCCATACCTTTCAAATCTAGATCTAGGTTTGCAATACCTTTTGGATCTCTCTGCAGATCCTACATTTGTCCATTTTTTGATATTTCGATGGTTTCTCTTGCTATAGTCTATATTTTTTATCTTGGGTGAGGACCCTATGCTTCTTATTGTAGATATGGATATGTCTCCCATGGTTTTATTTCT
This sequence comes from Wollemia nobilis, assembly GCA_028583015.1. Lineage (NCBI taxonomy): Eukaryota > Viridiplantae > Streptophyta > Pinopsida > Araucariales > Araucariaceae > Wollemia > Wollemia nobilis. The sequence goes on along the minus strand of JAQPPZ010015863.1, from coordinate 4,140,180 downwards.
AAATGGACCGTGGTGGGACTGTATTCTCTATTGATATGGGTGGTTTTTTGTTGGTTCGATGTTGCAGTCGTTAAGGTCTTAGAATGGGGACCTCGTGATTCATCGCTTACTATAATTATCAACCATGATTGACAATCCTTGTGTTCATTTTTGCTCCAGTCATGGGTCATCATGGTGATTGGTATCTTTGGTTTTCCCTACAACTTGTATTTTTAGTATTCTTTGCAGGGAGATCTTATGGCCTATCAAGATCTTTAGTGACTATTGATCCACTTTCCAAGCCATGTTTTATTTTTGATATTCATAGGATTCTTATTTTAGTTCATCCTAACCGATTTATCCTCTCTATTGAGCCTATCTATGATGGTTCCATGCCTACCTATATTGGATTCTCCTTTGCTACAGCTATTCCTAGATTTATTTTCCAAGCGATTTTGTCTTCCTATTTATCCTGGGTGGGAAATAGTGTTATGGTTTTCCCCTTAGGCAGGATCTCCCTTTTCAATTTTTTTTTGTAAGTTCCTTGCATCCCGGGACCTCTAGGCAGGATTTTTCATTTCAAATACTGGGTCTATTGGGCAGGATTTTTTAATTTTTATTTTAGTTCCGTACGAGATGATATCGTGTCCCAGTCTGAAGATGGTCCTTATAGGATTGTCTTCCTGTGCACTACTTTTTTTTTAATTCAAAAGGTCCACATTTTGTCATGTTGTTTGGTCTGTTGACCTGGTTTCCTCTTTTTCATTTGTAAAAAATTTTGGGGCCCCTTTCAAAACCCATTTTTAATAAAAACTACCAAAAAAAAAAACTAAGATTCATACATAACAAAATATCATAATGTGTCCCTTTCCTGGTGCTTTCAGTGGCTTAAAATTTTTAAAATGATTGTGGCATGGTGGTTATAGGGGTGAAAACACAGAATATTATGGCAAGCATAAAATTTGGATAGCCTACCCAGATTTATGGTAGCTACCGATTCCACCATGTAAATTCAAAAAATATATATCATAATGCGAAAAGTAAATGCAAAATTAAACACTCTCACAATAGACATAAAATCACAATCCCCTTTGAGGGGGCAACCTCCTTCAATATTTCATTAATTCATAAAAATATACATTCATACATAGCTTCATGTCCTTTAAATAAAAACTTCATTCAGCCCTAACCCTAAGCTCAAGAGTTGGTTTACATGCAAAATGCCACTCAAGATAGAATATTCTACCAAACATCGATTACATTCTTGATAAAGGTTACATGAAATGGTCCCACTTATCTAGGTGCCTTACTTGCCATATACTATTATAAAGCATTACAAAATAACATTATAAATGGGGTCCCCACATTGGAAGTGGTTCATTACATAAATAAATAAGAATTACAAAATTAATGTTAGGATGAGGTCCTAACACATCCTTCCCATTCAAAAATATTTGTCCTCAAAGTTCTAGATGAGGAAACTAGTACTGGAGTTGTTGGAGAAACTCCCATGTAGCATCTTCAAATTGTAGACCACACAACTAAACAAGGACCTCTATAATGGATCAGTTGCAAAGAGTGTGCATCCTACAATCCAACAATTATTCTGGATCGAGCAAGATAGAACCTTCTTCATCCAATTTTAGGAGGGTAGATTGAACCTGTACCTAATTTTCCATAACATTCTTGAGAGAAGATACAATAAAAATAGGGTGGAGATCAAATTTTGGTGGTAGGGCCAATTTTTAGGTCATGGTACCAATATTCTATAAAACTTGGTAGGACCCATAGTATTTGGTAGCAAGTTTTTGGCACCTACGAAGCTAGAGAGATGATTGTTTGTATGATTGCAAGCAAAGAAAGACCATATCACCAACATAAAAGCTATTATTAGAATGATATTTATCATCTTGTTGGTGCATCTAGTTTTTAGCTACTTCTAAATTCATATTTAGTTGATGGACTTCGATATGTTGGCTAAGTGTAGTGTCAACTGCATGGACCTTGGAGCTACCTGGAATGTAGGAGGAGGGCATGAATGGAGGTTGTCGAAGGGAAGCCATTTTTCCCATTATGTAGGATGATCAGAGGCAAAGCAATGAAGGTATATCTCTAGACATTTGTTGACAATCTTAGTCTAGCCATATGTTTGCAAATGATAAGTTGAACTCATTTTTAGCTGAGTTCCTTGTAACTTAAAAAATTCTTGTCAAAAATTACTAATGAAGGTTGGGTCATGATCAGACACAATGGATGCAAACATACCATGAAGGTCAAATATAGAATTAAGGAAAATTTGTGCAACAATGGAGGTTGTGTAAGGATGGAAGGGGGAACAAAATTGAGCATACTTCGAAATATGATCCACTACCATGAAAATATTTGATTTATCACTAGACTTAGGTAACCCTTCAATAAATTCCATGGAAATATCTATCCAAAATTGTTCAAGAATAGGTAAGAGTTGTAGAGTTCCTATAGAATGCACCATTTTACCTTTCACCCATTGACAGGTGTCACATGCTGCCACAAAATTATGTATGTCCTTATTCATACCTTTCTAATAAGTATGCTTAATCCTTTAATATGTTTTGAGGAACCCAAAATGGTTTGCAGTAGGTGAAGCATGTATTTCCTTCATGAGAAGTTCCTTAAGGAGAGACTTGTGAGAAACAACAATGCGTTAGTGGTAGCACAAATATTTTTCATCCCAAGTGTATCTAGGACATGAGGTAGATTATGTTTCAAGGGAGGAAACTAAAGTTTGTAAACCTGAATCCTTAAGCACCTCCTCACAAAGAGAATTTATCCACCATGGAATGGGTGAAGAAATGGCACATAACATACTGTGAAACTCAAATTGGTTAGAGAGGGCATCTCCCATAATGTTCTCCTTACCCTTTTATAAGTAATATCATAATCATATCCCATGAGCTTAGAGACTCACTTTTGTTGTTTGAGGGTGGAAACCTGTTGATCCAAGAAATATTTGAGACTTTGGTGATATGTTTTAATGGAGAAATGATGCCCAATGAGATAAGGTCACTAGTGAATTATCACATTCAAAATGGCAAGATTTTCCTTAGCATAAGTTGATTTTCCTAGATTACGACTAGAGAGCACTTTACTAGTGAAATCCAAGGGGTGCCCTTCCTGCATCAACATCGTGCCAATACCATTACCTGAAGTATAAATTTCAATTACAAAAGGCTTGGAAAATTGGGCATTGCTAATATTGGAGTGGTTTTCATAACATGCTTCAACTCAAGGAAAGCATGTTCAACTAGACTGGTCCAAGTAAAATAATCCTTTTTTTAACATAGATGTTAAGGGAGCAACAATTTTACCATAATTACGAATAAATTTGTGGTAATAGCCTATAAGCCCCAAAAATCCATGAAGATATTTTAGAGTGTGAGGTTTTGGCCACTCTTGAACTACCTAAATCTTCCTAGGGTTAATTTTAACTCCATCTTTGCTGACAATGTGTCCCAGATACTCCACTTTTATCAATCCAAAAGAACATTTGGACTACTTAGCATAAAGTTGATGTTGTGCCACACGTTGTAAAGTTTGATTCACATGGGAGAGGTGCTCTTCCCAAGAGTGATTATAGACCAAAATATCATCAAAGAAAACAAAAATGAATTTACAAAGGAATTGACAAAAAAAGTTGTTCACGAGGCTTTGAAATATGGAACGTGCATTGGTCAAGCAAAATGGCATCATCAAGAACTCATAATGACCCTCATGAGTATGGAATGAGTCTTTTGGGAATATCTTCATCCTTGAGCTTGATCTGATGGTACCCAAAGAAAATATCTAATATGGAGAAAAAATAGTCCTATATAGATCGTACAATAAGTCATCCACCATAATAATATAAAACTTGACCATAATAGTGAGCTGATTGAGCTCACAAAAATTGATGCATAATTTCCAGGACCCATATTTATTTCACACCAATAAGATAGGAGAAGAGTAAGGATTGTTACGTGGTCGAATGACTTTAGCTTTTTATAATTCTTGTACTAATTTCTCTATCTCTAACTTAAGGGTGTGAGGGTATTAGTACATCATGATGTTAGGTGGTACACTGCTAGGTACCAATGGAATGACATGGTCATGGGAGAAATGTGGTGGAAAATATAATGGTTTGGAAAAAACTACATTGTGCTTTGTCAAAACAAGTTGTAAATATTTAAGAATTTGGTACACCTCTAAATTAGGTTGTTTTATTGCAAACATCTGAGAAATATCCCCATGAGAATATTTTTTTAACTTCTCCATACGGTTTGAGTTGATCAATTGAGGAGGCCCTACATGTGAAACTTGAAGAGTGTAAGATCTTCCATTTTGTAAAAATTGCATTTAAAGCTCTGCAAAATTCCATGATATGGTTCTCGATGTACCTAACCACTGAGCTCCCAATACAATATCACATCCTCTTAATTGTAGAGTAAACATATCAATTTTGAGCTTATAATCACCTATTTTACTTTAACATTATGATATTTATCTTTGTAAGGCAAAGTCCTTCCATTGACCACCATAACCTCGAAGGAATTACATGTGTGTATATAATAATTGGACTGCTTGGTAATTTGGGGATAAATAAAGTTTTGTGTACTTCCAAAATTAATAAGGATTGTAAGACATTGGCCTTTGAAAAACCCACAACTATCATGGTTTGGGGAGTAGTAATCCTAACAAGAACATGTGGTTCTTCATATACTTCTTCCTTATTTTGGGGTGGATCTTCTACTGGTTCTGTTTCATCATCACTTTGGTCACTATTGATTGGATCTTCGATATCTATGAGGAACAACTTATTTTATGGATACCTATGCCCTAGAACATAATTTTAATCATAATTATAGCACAAACCTTGAGCACGTTAAGCATCCAATTCTTCTATAGTCAAGATTTTGTGGGGAATAATTTTATTTTGATTATGAGTTGGGAACTTGGGAGGAAATGAGGGTTTAGATAGTGTAAATTTAGATGTCCTCGAAGCTAAGAATTTATTTTTTTCCAACCATGCCAAGTTTATAGCCTGAATCATTATTTGTGGTTTAAACATCTTGACCTCAACTTGAAGATCATCCTTCAAGCCACTAATGAAATAGCTCAAAAAAACCCTTCATTCAACCCCTTATTTTTGCTAGCCAATTTATTGAATTGGGTTTGGTAATCTCAAACTAAAAAGATTTATCACAACTTTATCAATGCTCCTATAAATTTATCATACTCACTAGGGCAAAATTGAGTGAGTAAGTAGGACTCAAAATCTTCCTAAGAAGGATAAAAAATGGTGTGTTGCAATAAATGGTACCACTATAAAGCTTCAGATTCAAAATTGAAGGAAGCCATCTGTACCCAATAATATCTAGCGATATTATGGAGTTTAAAAAATTGATCAACATAACATAACCACCCATCTACATCCTTCCCATTGAACTTAGGAAATTCTAACTTAGGCATCTTAAAGGTATGATCATAGTCAAAGAAAGGGTAAGATTCTACCCCTTCTTTTCCTTTTACCTGACCTAATTATTTAGTATGATAATAAAACGCTTTTGGACACCTTGAATTTTAGACTCAACCTCGACAAGTTGTTCTTCCAAGCTAGTTTTGGAGTTAAGGTATTCACCTCTAAAGCGTTGAATATCTTCCTTTATGGTGTTATTGTCATGACAAAGGCTATCAAGGATGATTTGTATATTTTCACATCGAAGTGGCTTGATCTACCTCTTTTTGATGTCCATGAGTACCACCATCCATTTTGGGAATTTTTGGACCTCTTGCACTTAATTACTAAAAATAGACATGTGATTGCAGGAGTTACTATTTTTAGTAAGGAGTCCAAAAAACTGCTTGGGTGTTATATGTCCAAATGATCAGCTTGAAAATATAGTCATAATGAGCTATATATCCCAAAATTTATTTTGGACATCCCAAACTCTAGTTGTTTTGATGAGTCTACTGGTGTGGTCAGTTTTTGCTTTGGAGGTGGGTTCAAAAGTTGAGTATTGTGTCAACCAACTCTACCTTGTCTGTTTTTTACTACTGACCACTTTAAAAATTGTACTGACACCTATAGTATGACACTAACATTGTTTAGTTTATTTCACTAACAACCATATAATTACTGACACTATTTGTTATATTTCTATCACTAACAACCTTATAATCCTTGACTATTATAGATGACTCTTGCTACCACTAGCAATCATGCCTAATTCGTTTCTAGATTTGGGATTCCCTGTGCTACTGACAATCCTATAATTTACTGACTGTTACTGAATGAATAGTTGACTATTACAGACACTTGCAAACTCTACCTTGACTATTTTTACATGCAATTATTTTTTGTTATAGGGAAGTCTACTTCGTATGCTCACTTTTATGGGATGAATTTTTGGTTGTAGGTTACAGATTCAGTAGAACAGGAAGGGTTTTGTTTTTTATTTGTAGGTTAAATTTTTATAGAACTAGGGTATGCTACACAAAGGTGTATGTAATACCCATAAGCCCTATGTTATACCACAGTAACAAAAAATAGTGCTCAAACTAGTATTTTTTATCACTACTCAAGGAGGATTCCACACATACACTTGAGCACACTACCCACCTCTTTGATAGTATGGGAGAGTAATATTTTGGGATGTTGTCTCATGTACTATGAATAATACGAGGCCAAAAAAGCTTCATAGGTCTAAATGTTTGTTTAATCCTAGATGGTTTCCCCAAATACCTGAAGATACGTGGGAGCTCAATTCTGTGCATGGGTGTTGTCTAAGGCCTGGGTATTAGAGCATGATTATCCATCACTTCACTAGATATTTTATGGTATCTAGCTTAGAAAATAATTATAGATTCTCCATAATATTTTAAAACCCCCAACATAGGATTTCTAACCTACACAACTACTATAGAAAAAATAAAGGATTGTATTTTTACTGGTTTTTTCTCTTTTTTTTAATAATAGACAAAAAAATGAAAAACATAGGAAAATTATACCTAACAGTTGGAATGGATGGGCAAGAATTGTCGTAGTCCAGCATAAATCAGACTTGGAAAGTGCTCTAATACCACTTGTTAGGAACCTACTATTAAAACTAAACTCACTCACAAAAAATATTGAAAATAAGCTAATATTCATACAATAACATAATATCACAATGCGAAAAGTAAATGCAGAATTAAACACTCTCACAATAGACACAGAATCACATGCTTCTTCGAGGGTGCAACCTCCTTCAATATTTCATTAATTCATAAAAATATACATTCGTACATAGCTCCATGTAGTTTAAATAAAAACTTCATGCAACCCTAACCCTAAGCTCAAGAGTTGGCTAGCATGCAAAATGCCACTCGAGCTATAATATTATACCAAATATCAGTTATTATTGGTTAGAAATATGCCTAATAGAAAGGTTTGTGCACCCATGAACTTTGACCAACATTAAAAGGCCTAAAAAATAGAAGCTTCAAGGCCAATCTCTGGAGACGGTCAACTCCTAGGGAGTCCTAGCTAGAAACATTGAGGAAAAAGGGGAGCTAAAAGAAAGCAAACGAATCTGAAGCTAGAAATTAAAGGGGTACGAATTCAACCACATAAAAACATATGCAAAATAAAATTAAACCATGCAAGAAACATGAGTGAATCACCTAATAGATCATCCAATCCTTACTCTTATCTACACTTGATTGAAAGCAAATTCTAGAACTATCGAATGAAATGCATGAAATCTAGATTATAGAATTTGAGCATATCCACTCAACTAGCTTTAGAAAAAAAAAACATTCAATAATCACACACTCAAGAGCTTGATTGGAGACCAAACAATAATACACTTATATTTTTCAAATAGAAAAATATTTGCATATGAGTTGTAATAGCTAAAGAGTCAACCCCTTGGAATGACTTGCATTCAAGTATTTATAGCCATTATAATAAAATTTGTTTCATGCATTCAAGATGGTAGGTAGGCAATGTGATTGTGTTAGAGGAATGGAGGTCTTGCAAATTCCTTATGATATTTTGAATATTGTTGCTATCAATTATTGTTTGGTACTTCCTGTACATTTTTAGCTAAGGATGGTTGTTAGGAGGAGGTAGATCGTTCTACATAGATACGAGTCCTCGATCATTCTAACTTGTTTGACAGCTCTAATTGCCCACATGTACCTAGAGAGAGTTGACTAATTAATTTATGCAGGAAGAATTTATAATTTGACCTCTTTCATGGATCCGAGGTTCAATTTATTATCCACTAGATAAATGATAGTCTATTTTTTGCTAGTCATTCATCACACACTTTGATAGTCGAGCCTATAACTATGTTCTCCCTTGGAAACACTCTGATGTCCTTGAACTAGGCATGGATATGGATATCAACAGAATTTTAGGATCCACATGTCACTTGCTCATGACTCAAAATTCCATCCAACATACTTTTCCTTCTTCATGGTGGATTTTTGGGGCTTATACCTATCTCAGGGCACTTCACAAGCCTTTAGGACTTCTTTAAATCTTGTTGGACACTCATTTTTCCATACAATTTGAGGTGGCATTTCAAGACTTGACTGAGGATCGACAATGCCCCATTTTCCACCCCCTTGCTCTTGCGGTGGGAGTTTAAGATCCTATTTCACCACCCATTGCAACGACCTTTGGGACCAACATGAAGTCCATAGTGCCCAATTTTTTTCCCACTACGATATTTAGTCGAATTAACAATTTTCCTTGGTGGAGCTTAGGGGATAACTTCTAAGGCCAAATACACCCAACCTATTATGACTGTGGTAAACTTTCAAGATCCAACCATTGTCTTATAGTGACCCATCTCTTTTCCTAATTGACACTTACTCAGATTTTTACTTCTTTTTTGATGCCACATAGGTGGGTGAGGAAGCAAATGCCTATTTTACCACCAAAATCCCAATACCTACATTATAGCCTGCATAGCCTCTATAAAATTCCACCATAGCTTTTCTTGATATCAGAGGTCCACTCTCAGCCACTACCACTTGATGCTCATAGGCCTAGCCTCAAAACTTTAATAATTTAACAATCATTATCTTGTCTATCAAAAAGGGATAGGTGGGTAAATGCATGTAAAATATTACCCACACTCTTGGTGGCTCATAGGGGGTTTCCACTTTGTGAGAACATGAACCCAAACGACATTATTTTTCCTAAAAATACTTCCAAATGGAGAAATAAAGAAGATAAGGATAGAAAATTCACAAACAAAGATAACCAAGAGAGGCTGCAAGAAATATGAGGGTGGTAGGCAATGGGGTGGGATCTACACACACAACACGATGGGAAAAAATGGATAAAAATAAAAGAAGGGTGATCAAAGGGGAGAAAAAAGGACAAAATAAGAGAGAAAGATGGTAAACAAGAACAAGAACACACAGGAGGAAAGGAAAGGAGGAAAGAGGTAGCAACAGGATGACTACAGGTGCCACTAACCAAAGGATTTAGTGATAACAAGCACATGAGGAATATGAAGGAGCTAGTGATAACAAAACAAAGAAACAAAATGGAAGGTGACTATGGAGTTATACCATGGTAATATCAAATTGAACTTATCGATCCATGGGACAACCCCATAGATTACATTCCCATCAAAATACTCCACTACAGCCCAAGGCTTCTTCAAGAATAGATAGAATACCAAAGACACTTGTCTACCTTGTCACAACCTTTCTTTCCCATGCAGTCTGACAAGAACTTACTCAGCTAATCAAAATTCATCATAAAAACCCTCAATTGTGCTCTTAGACTCATCCTTTGATGAATCACCAAGCAACATATGAGGCACCTTATATAGAGCAATTATCCTAGATAACTATGATGTACGTGATGCTCATGAAATATTTGGTTTGATATGGATTATCTGGTGGTGCATCCAAATCTCACCTTTTTGGGTTCCCTTTTGACCTTATGATTTCATGCCTATGTTGGGGAGATATGTTGTCCTGCTTGTACGAGTCCCTACATACTTTTTTTATGCGATCACAAATATTTGAGAGCATTATTCATTGGACTATAGAATCACAAAAAAAAAACAAACCAAAAAAATGGAAGGAAGGAGGCACAAAAATAGGAGAAAGTGCTTTTAAGAAAAGGTACCACCTAGAAATTCCTTCGTAATTTTGAATTCAAAGATTCTAAAAATTTAAGCAGATGGCAGCAACTTGGTGGAATTAAACTTCCTACAACCTTAGCTTAATATGATGTCACCTACTATGCAGCCTTGTACATGTACTTTCTTATTCAATTACCAACTATGTACACAAAATTATAGTATGCTTCACACACCCAAACCAGAGATCCTTCTACAACCTATCCGATGGACCTGTAGTGTCTGAACTAAATGGTACCAAACTTGAGCTACTCTTCATGCTCAACTTGGCACTTCCCACCATCATCATTAATTTAATTGGATATCTAACTAGATTTCATGTTTTTCTTTAATATCCCCATACTTTGACCACCTGTCAATTGTGCAAACATTGCTCTTATCACCTCGATCCATGCTTTGATTGCTGATCATTCCTAGGTTGAATACTAGTATCATACTCTGTTGGAATCGAATGTCATCATCACCCATACCTCATCCTCTTGAGTATCAATTATTTTCTTAGTCATGATCCAATCATCATAATTATGTCCTCTTAGATCCTCTTAGATCTGGAGACTATCAAGCGGGTTTCTATAGAGTATCCAAATGGAGGATGAATAATATAATTCAAGCTAGAATAGACATGATGTCACCATCTCATTTGAAGCTATCCCAGGCTTACACATGGAATTTTAGCCAGTATCTATCATTTTTTGGTTAATAGGTGAGCCTTATTTGGGAAGAAGCACTACAAGATTTTAGCCTCCCACCATTATGCTTTATGTAGGTAGAGTCAAGGTATTGTGCACATGTTTCTCCATAAGAGAGGTTTCCAACCATTCATTCTCCTACCTCTCATATCCCTATAGATAACTACAATTAATTATGTTTTCTATCATGGGGAATGTACAAGCATCGTTTCTACATGGGCCACAAAACTGATCTCCTCCCCATCCTTTGTCTTCATATGGAGGCACCCCCTGCTCTAGAATGGCCCTCATATTTGTGGTGGACTATATATAGGGCTACTGCACAAGTGATTCCAATTTCCAAGCTCTTCATTTCCACGTACTAATAGCTTCCTCTACATGCTTTTGACCTCTTCGAATAGCTACTAGATTCTCATCCTCAATTCTTATTGTGTTTGTTGCACATTCTTCTAGGAGTAGGAAGGAAAATCACCCGATATTACTTGGTACTAGTCAGGCAAGATATTTTTAGGGAGGGCACTATGAAGAACGGGTGAAAAGGATAGAAGAGGATGAGGAATATTCCTAGCAAAAATATTACCTACTTGGATAAACATTCATTCAGCTTGAAAGGCTTCCTTAAAGATTTGCAAAAAATTCCCTCTCTCCTAACTATTGAATGAGGAGGCTTATATCAGGATCAAAAGCATGGATATAGTATTAGGTAAGCTATAGCAGGGGAGGGCTAATATTCAAGGGGAATCCTCTGCCAAGTCCTGTCAAATCAAATATTTAAGTTCAAAACACTTTCACAAGGGACCTGCTTGATAAATGAGAATTGAGTGAGCAACAAGAAAGGATCTCCAGAGCTGTCAAATATGTCAATGAGGGCTCTCGCTAGGTCAACCCATGTATGGATGCTTCCATGATCCAGAGATTTATACCATAGAAATGCTCTTCCATTGAGATATAAATCAAGGAGCCTAAGCATGATATCCTCAAAAGCAATACTGTGAAAAATAGCCAAAAAATCTACGTCTTTATAGTGATCATATGCAACACCTTCTATACCATATTAGCTTGACAACATCTTTAGAGCTACCTTGGGTATATTATGCTAGTCCAATATATTCAAAGGGCCTACAAAATTCTAGCAAGGATAGCCTTACTAAGCCATAAGATACACGGGTCCTTCATAGATTTTGGGTTCTTCCTTTAGAGTAGAGTCACCAAATGAGCATAATTTCTCTGCTAGTGAGGTCAAGGCTACTCATCAAACCTTGGGTACTTTGGGAAAATAGGCTTTTAGGAAAATTATAAAAGAACAACCAATCATGGACTTTGATTGGTCTTGAGGAGAGTCACCAGGTGAATAAAACATAGATATTACATATTAGAGCCTCACCAAGCTTTGTGTGACAAAAGGGATGAGATCTTCAGTCCCATCGGGCACGCAAAACATTGTTGGTCAAAAATTCACCTAATGCAAAGGTTTATGCACTCATGAACCTTGAACAATATTGAATGGCATAAAAAATAGAAGCTTCAAGACCAATATCTGGATAAGGCCAGCTCTTAGGGAGTCCTAGCTAACAACATTGAGGAAAAAGGGGGGTTGAAAGAAAGCAAACGGAGCTGAAGCTAGAACTTAAAATGGAATGGATTTAGTTGCATCAAGACATATGCAAAGAAAACTTAAACCATGCAAGAAGCATGAGTGAATCACCTAACAAATCAACCAATGCTTACTCTTATATATAATCTGTTACACTTGATTGAAATCAAATTCCAAAACTACCAAATGAAATGCATGAAATCTAGATTGTAGAATTAGAGCATATCCACTCAACTAGCTTTAGCAAAAATAAACATTCAATATTCACACACTCAAGAGCTTGATTGGAGACCAAATAATAATACACTTATATTTCTTAAATAGAAAAATATTTACATATGAGTTGTAATAGCTAAAGAGCTAACCCCTTTAAATGACTTGCATTTCAATATTTATAGCCTTTACAATAAACATTGTTTAAATACATTCAATATGGTAGGTAAGCAATGTGACTACATCGGAGGAATGACAGTCCTGCAAATCCCTTTTGATGTTCTAAATACTACTGCTATCAATGATTGTCTGGTACTTCCTTTATATTTTTTAGCTGAGGGCAATTGTTAGGAGGTAGGTGGTTTTGCACAGATCTGAGCCCTCGATCATTTTGACTTGTCTAACAACTCTAATTGCCTGCATGTGCCTGGAGAGATTCAACTAATTAGTTTACATAGGAATAATTTAGAAGTTGACTTCTTTCATGGATCTAAGGTTTGATTCATTATCCACTAGATAAATGATAGCCTATTTCTAGCTAGTCGTTCATCACACACTTTGATATTCGAACCTGTAAATGTGTTCTCCCTTGGAAGCACTATGATATCCTTGAAATATATGGGAATATGGACATCAAAGGACATTTGGGATCTGCATACCACTTGCTCATGACCTAAAATCCTATCCAGCATACTTTTTCTTCTTTAGGATAGATTTTTGGTGCTTATACCCATATCACGGCATTTGGTGAGCCTTTGGGACTTCCTTAGAGCCTGACAGAAACCCAATTTTCTGCCCAATATGAGGTGGCATTTCGAGACTTGATCAAGGATCGATAGTGCCCCATTTTCCACTCCCTTGATCCCATGGTGGAATTTCATAATCATGTTATGCCACCCACTATAGTGGACCTTTGGGACCATCTTGAATTCCATAGTGCCTGATTTTTTGTCCACTATGATAGTTAATTGAATTTATGATTTTCCTTTGCGAGTCTTAGGGGATAACTTATAAGATGAAATACACCCAACCTATTATGATTATGGCAGGTTTTTGGGATCCATCCATTATATTATAGTGACCCATTTCTCCACTTGATAGATACTTAGTCAGATTTTTACTTCTTTTTTGATGTTCCATAGGTGGGCAGGGTAGCAAATACCTCTTTTACCACAAAACTCTCATAAATTGTATTATAGCCGACACAACCTCTAGAATATTCCACCACTGTCTTGCTTGATATCATGTTATCTTTTGATGATTATATGATATAGGAAATGAAACCACAAGATGTAAAATAAGTAAGCTAAAATAACTATATGATAATGACACTATAATATGCAAGAAAATGATAATAGAAACTTCTGCAATAACTCAAAAATATACCATTAAAGAAAGATTATAAAAATGGTACAATGAAGTATAATGGAGGGCATGATCACTCCATTAACTATTTTTTAAGATCTACATTGTACCACACTATCAATCTATACTATGCACTCTCTATATTCTATCCTCTCTATTTCACTCATTATAAGACCTTTATATAGGAAGATAGGTTCCATGGCCCTTACTCTACCTTTGACTCTATCCTATGACTTATGTGCATGTGGAATACATGCACATTTACATCATTGCACAATCTAAATCTTGTGCATTTATTACGTGTTGAAGTAACTACATAACTTTACTCTAAAGTAAACTCCTACTCTAGTAATGTACCAAAGGTGTTACATTGATATGTACATAAATAATCTAATATACTCTAACATATTAGAGGTTTTCTCTCAGCCACCACCACCGGATGCTCATAAGCCTAACCTCAAAACTTTACTTATTTGACAATCATCCTATCTATCAAAAAGGGATAGGTGGGTAAATGCATGTAAAATTTTACCCATAGTTATATTCTTGATAATGGTTACATAAGATGGTCCCACTTGTCTAAGTGCCTTACTTTCCACATACCATTATAAAGTATTACAAAATAACATTATAAATGGGGTCCCCACATTGGAAGTTGGTCATTACATAATCAAATGAGAATTACAATAATAATTTTAGGATGGGGTCCTAACAAATTTCTTATTTAAGTTATCTTGAGAGCTCTTCCAAAAAACTACAAGCATCTGGTTACGTCTTTGCAAATTCTAAGCAAAGATACTTCATTTGATGAGTTAGTCAATATTATATAAGAGTATGAAGTAGAGAATTCAGTCAAATATGAGATGACTAACAATGCCTTAGTATCAAAAGATAACACACAAGGAAATGTTGCTTCAAATTCAAGAGATAGGTTTAATAGGAATAACATATATTGTCAGATATGTAGGAGGAATCATAATACAATTTTTTGTAGATATAATCCAAGGAATCAGTCTCAAGAAAATTAGATAAATCAAAGTGGTCAAAAGAATAGGCCAATACAACCAAGACAATATCAAATTTAGTATCATCTAAATAAGCAACAATTTCAACATTAGTACCCCTCTTAGTACCAATATAATCAACCACACCTGCAATATAGAGAAGGAAATAAAAAAGGTCATATAGCTCAAGAAATTCAAGAATTGGAAGAAAATGTCTATAAAGTAAAAACAGACAATGCCAATAAAGTGATAGATCAAATAAACTAACACAATGCATGCACAAATGATAGATTTGATTTATTATGACTCAAGGAGCATTGATCTCCAAATTCTACAATATATTTACCCCAAATATAGGGTTACAGTGCACTTTATTATGTTTGATACAAAATTACAATGAGAGAGTTTAACCCTCATCAAAACAAATATCTGGCGTCTTTGATCCATCCTTGCTCCAAAAATTTGGTGAGCGGGCTTTGGTATCCCTATGGGACCACTCTGGCTACAACAACTATCAATGTAAAATGCTCCTGGAACCTGCACACAAACATATTATAAAACGGATTAATAATAACTACAGGGTGTCCATAGTGTGAGACCCACTAAAATATAAAATTAAGCAATATCAACCCCAACTGAAATATTGAATAAAAGGAAATGTAGATATGCCAAAAATTAAATAAATTAGTAATAAATAATATCTTATCTGAAGTATACCTATGTGATTGATCTATGTTTATGCTTCATCGATCCAGTGTCACACGAACACCAAGGAGCATCCAAGGGTAAGTAAAATGCAAATTGGCTATGGGGAAACACCCTAGAGCATCCATGGAGGGATTTGAATGCCCTACAACATTCTTGTAATGCTTAGAAATGCTCTAGAGACACCCTAGAGCATTCAACAGTCTTCAAAAAGAGTCCTACAAAACCAGATTTGGTTCACAGGGGTTTGGAGGGCTCGAAATGGAGGATGCGATGGTGATGAGGGAAGAGGATGTTAGTAAAATGCTAGGGTTTTGGTATTATTAGGAATTAAGGATTAGGATAATATTAGGAGTCCACCATAAACTTTAGAATCAAACCAATTCCCAATCTATCAACCTTGATTCATAAAAATGAATCATATTTTATAACTTACCCTCAACATGTTAGGGTTTTGATGACACCAATAGTTAATCAAGATTAAAACATGATGAATGGATAATATTATAACTTTGCTATGTACACAGATCATGCTAAGTAAATGGTTAGGATTAAATCATGATGGGTGGATGAGATATATTCATAAATATACATATATATTTTTTAAATATATATAAATATAAATATATAATATTTATATATATATATATATATAATGAAGGGCTATAATTTGAGGTTGTGGATGGATAACAAGTGGTTAGGATTTGGTGTCTAAATATTCTCCTTTTTGTATCACGTTGTGTGAAACACAATGCAGTGCAAAACCAAGAGACACCTAGTTTTGGTGAACTTCTTTTCCTTGGTGTGCAAGAAGATCCTAAAGATAAAAATTATTGTTGTAGCTTACCCCCTCAATTGGTGAATGAGTGAAGAATGAATCTCACAAGCCAATTGAAAGAATTATAGGTGATATTATGGATGTAAATGTGGGTGAATGATGTGTTCTATTTTTTTCCTAACATATGAAGAATTTTGTGATGATGTGGATGATATGAATGATGTAAATGATGGTGAGTGACAAAGATGACGATGCAATGATTGATTATTCTCTTGCCCTAACAAAAAAAAGTTTTTTTCCAATTGTGGGTAATAATATGGATGTAAATGTGGGTGAATGATGTGTTATGTTTTTGCCCTAATATATGAAAGAGTTTTTTCCAATTTTGGTTGATAATGTGGATGATATGAATGATGTAAATGATGTATGTCAATGTGGGAAATCAAAAACCAAATTTGGTTACCCAAGTTTGGGGTGGTTCTGTGTTGTTGAAGAATATGCCTTTTGGTTTCATTGAAATACAAAGTGATGAAAATGCAATATGACATGGAGAATTGTGATCGTATAGTTATTTATTTTACATGGTGGAATCGATAGCCATCATGAATTTGGGTAGGTTGTCCAAGTTTTTATGGCCAGCCACAGTTTTCTACATTGTCCACCCTGGAAGCCACCACATAGATATTCGCATAGTTCACCCCTATAACCACCATTCCATGATAATTTTAAACCTTTTATACCACTAAAAGCACCAGGAAAGGGATAAGCATTAAGTCTGGTGAGGCCCAAGATTTGAACCTTGGACCTTCACCCATCTTACGGGGTTTGGGGGAACCAATTGGTCTACACCTCGAACCTAATTGTGACCATATAGTTACTATTGAGAAATTATTTAAATCAAAATAAATCATTCTAATATAACTATATCCCCAATTATTGTGGTTGTAAAATAGATGATGTAATGAAAGTTATCCATGTTTTGAGCCCCACAGATAAGGACATCAATGACGGTTGTTGGACAAATTAATCTGAACATAGTCTCACTCAAAAAAAATGAGGGACCAAATGGATTTTGATTTCAAATAGGAGCATATGATCAAGTGTTCTTATGATGATCTATTCATCCTACTGAATTGCATTGATAATCAATCACTGCAATCGCTAGGGGGATAGAATATACCACTAGATACAAGGTTCAATTAAAAAGGTAAGTGGATGTTAAAAATATTGAATGGAAATGCAAGGATAAATATAATTGGTAACATGGAATGATGATGTATGATGTGGAATGAGTATGGAGACGCATTGATGAGTGAATTATATGATTTTGTAAAATTTGGAATTATTTTGGAATGTTTTTGAAGTGATTTTGGACAATTTCATGACTTTTGATTGCAAACAAGATTTAACCATCCAAATCAATTCATGTTATCACAAAAAGTGATGGAATTATGTAATGAATTATGAGGATGGTAAATATGGAATTTTTGTGAAATTTTGGACCATTTTGAGGTGATTTTACATGATTTAGGTGTTTTCATGACTTTTGATCGCAATCAAAAATCATGCACCCAAATTGATTCCTATTTTCAAAAAACATAATGTTATGATGAAATGGATGCATGGATGAAATTTGAAGTGATTCTATGGGGATTTGTTATGTTTTGAAGCCTTTAGAATCCTTATACAACATTCTAGAACTGGACGCCAGCCAGCATCCATGGCAGGTATAGACACAAGGGACGTCCACCACCCTGCAAACTCTAGGAGGCATTTGAGTGCGCTTGGCAAATGCCCTGGAGTGTTTGAGTGTGCTAGACTTAGCTATAAAAGGTCTGTAGGGGTATATTTGAATTCATTATTGTGTTTGAAGGTTCGAGAAGCAACGTTTGAAGGAAAGTGAGTGAGTGAGTGAAGGAGTGTGGAGGATTAAAGTGATGGTGATGGAGGGAGTGGATGTGGTAGCATAAGTGGAGGTGTAGGTGGCTAAGGTAAGTGCCCTTGGAACTCTTGTTTGGTGTTGTGCAATTTTTTTTAATGTGTTTAAATATTTTTTATTATGCAATGAAAGTGATGGTAATGTGCATTTTCTTATTGTGTTGTGCTATAGTTGAGAATCTTGGAGGTTCAACACCTATTCACACCCATCATACCAGGCATAAGAAAGACCTTGCAGAAGGCCCATTGGGATAAGTTGGAGTGGATGGGATTGGTGAGGGTTACGCAGATAGATGTGGTGAGGGTTGATGAGGGGTACCTTTCTACCTTTGTGGAAAGGTGGGATCCAAATAGGGGGATCTTCCAGCTCCTGATAGGGTAGGCAACAATGATACTGGAAGATGTATACCACATATTTTGAGTACTAGTAGATGGATTATGTGTCCAAGTTAGACATGATAAGAAGTATGAACTAAGGTAGATCTTTTAAGATGGATGGAGGGATTTGAGTGTGAAGGGTGGAGGTATAAGGTATTTGGCCATGTATGTGAAGGATTTGGAGGCATTGCCCACCTTGATCATGTTCCTATTGGCCAACATATTGGTGCCTAACAACATTGACTATCGGTTCCCATGGAACATGATTAGGTTAGTGTACAATATGATCGATGAGCCTCGGGTATATGCATGGGCATCAGATTTTCTGACTTAGATGTATCTAGAGTTGTATGAGGTGAGGAAGTGAGGGTGGAATGGTTTGGGTTGCAATGTATTATTGTAGTATTGGGGTTAGGAGAACTTCAGTGTGGCTCATCTTGTGGGTCTACCCTATGAGGAGTGGGATAGGGATCAACCCTATATATTTATATGGCATGTGGTAAATGAGGTACAACTGAATCATCTTGGTCATAGTAACTAGGAGTGCAAGGATCTATGGGTAGGCTTGATACTAGATCAGGTGTGTTGGAGACCATGGCGAGATGCTAGGTGGCCTAGTGATGGTGAGAAGTTATGAGAGGTGAGGCTAGCCAGGTGGGTGGTTGGATGACATGGGAATGAGGTGGATTTGATCCAATTATCATGGGTATTATAGCAATTCAGGTTGAGGTAGGTAGTACTTGAGGCTCTAGTGCTCTATAGGCATCGATTTGATGAGTTGAGCCTACTTTGTGTGGAGGCGTGCTAAGTGGAGTATAGGGATGATGCGGAGGTAGAACTCCCAGATATGGATGATTTTGGTACCATAATGGAGTATAATGTATGGTTCACTTCACATCCACCATGGGTACTGAGCTAGGTGGTTGAGGAGGGTAGTGGGGATGATGGGGAGGCAACGAAGGAGGTAGAGGAGACTTTTGATATCAAATATTTCCTAGGTCTAGCAACCCAATGAGGTAGGTGAGGGATGTAGTATAGTAGCCTCAAAATATTGGAGGTGATGGTGATGGTGGTATGGAACAAGTTTCAAAGAGACTTCCTAATTAGAGCAAAGAGGAGTGGGCTAGGCTCGAGGTAGAGTGGAACCAACTCTGATAGATTGAGGTGGAGAAGGATGTAGAGATAGCTCGGCTATGGGTGAAGTTGGAGGTATGGGTGGGAGTGGGTGATGGTGTAGATACAATAGTGAGGCTTCAAGCAGAGTTAGCACAGAGGGACTCTTGTCAGAGGTATGATGTGTTACACCTTCTATCTCGAAAGGGATATATCCAAGATTTAGAGGATCTACTCATGCAACACCACATTGGGCTACTGGATATACCTTCTTACTCTATAGTGGGTTCTATTAGGCATAGTGACTCTAGGTATAGGGCTCCATTAGGGTCTAAGGGGTTTTCCTATGGGTGCTAGCTAGTGCTTAGATGCTCTTTTTGTATATGATCCTTGGTGCTCCATTGTATATAGCCTTCAAGAATTCTTTTTACATGCAATTTTTATATATATACATGGATTTTACTTTTGTGTTATAAATTTGTGTGAATGTTTGTGTGAATGCATGTGTATATGTGATGGATGATAATGTAATGATGATGTTTATAAATGTAAATGAACTAACACTCTAATAATCATTCGTAGTTTAGATTTTACTTGACCATATTGATTATTGTTGTTTAATCAGGGGCACCAAAGTGGTGGAATGTGAAATGGAAGACTCATATAATGATGTGATAATGACATGGATGGTGTTTTGGCTTATGAATGGCTGATTTGAAATTGTTTTTTAGAGACTCAAACATCCTAGTGTTTTTAACC
Organism: Wollemia nobilis; assembly: GCA_028583015.1. Taxonomy (NCBI): domain Eukaryota; kingdom Viridiplantae; phylum Streptophyta; class Pinopsida; order Araucariales; family Araucariaceae; genus Wollemia; species Wollemia nobilis. Next base: position 4,119,499 of record JAQPPZ010015863.1, on the reverse strand, counting down.
AAACTCACAAAGCTCTATCTAATTTCTCTAAGACCAAATGTGTGTGCAGTGAAATGTTCGTTTACCAATCATAAGCATTGTAATGACTCATGGCAATCAAGAAAAAATATGTGTGCAAGTGAGTTCATTAACCCATATTGAGTAAATTGAGATGAAACCTATGATGGAGGAGACCTGGAAGCTAGTTTGTCTTTATGTGCGATCAAATGTCTCTTCAAGAGAGACATATCGCCACACATGAGCATACTTCACTTCTAGTCAAGCATCTATAGCCTTGATGGAGATTAGCTCCATAGTACAATGATCTAATCTTAAGCTTTTGGGAATCAAACTACCTGACCATCTATATGGAAATTTAGTTCTATCCTTACTACTTGAAGATCTATGGTGTGTGATTTGTAAAAGAATTGGATGATGATAATTTTACTCTATCCTTACTACTCATTTTTGTATTTGGAAGTGGTTATAGTGATGAAGACCACTATTTTTTTTTTGGACTATGTGCATAATGGGACAAGCAAAGATGAATTTTTTACTTCGAGGTTCAACTCTATCATGGTGTTATCCGTCTTTGGCACAATATATTTTTAATATGTGTGAGATGTATTTGGTTCAATATTGTTGGAGTCGACTTCCAAAACTCAATATTTTCTTAGTGAAAATGTGCCTTGGTCCTAGAGAAAACTTGGCATGTATTGGAGGTTGCTAGAAACACTAGAAGTGGATGAGTGACCTAAAACACCTAGGGATGGTGGAAATTTGGCAAATTATGACATGAATTATGAAATGGTAAAGTGAAATGAATGTTAAAGTGAGTGTGCCCTTGGTTAAGGCAACAAGACTTATTAGATCAATTTTTATCTAAACTTACACAAATGACCCTTAATATGGTGGGTGAAATGCACTGAAATGATAATGAATGTGATTGTGCAAAATTAATGTGTGGAATGCAATGTATATGCATGATGTTTTTGCATATTAGCCATGTATATATACATATACATATATAAAATGTATTAAGCATAAAACACTCTCAAGTGGATGATGTTTGTTGGCTCAAACTCTTCTACTCCCCCTAGAATGACAAGCCTATATGATTGGAATAAACCTTGTGAACTTGGATAGTAACAAGCAACACATGTGAAAATAAATGACAATGCCATGCAAATGCAATGCAAAGATTTGTTTTTGTTATTTTTGACTTTTTTTTGCATTTTTTATTATGTACGTATGTTACAAAATGTTTTGATGAAGTGATTAATGAAGTGGAGGTGGTCATTCACTAGTAGGCTCAGATCGTACCCTTGGGAGAAGCAAAGGGAAAATGAGATGATGGATGGGGAACATTATAAGGTAATGCTCATTCTATTCGTTGAATGGAATGATTGGGATTGATTCCTTTTCGGTTTCATCTGAAGCTATTGATATGACATCGTATTCTTCATAGACTTCCTCAAAGTCATCATTATGATTAGTTTTCTCTTCTGAATCTAAATAGAGGTTTTGAAAAGCTTGTTCAAAATAGGAAGTGGAAGAATGAGAATGGTAACCCAAACCTAAACGATCATGTGCTTCTTGATATGGATTTTCAATGATGTCATGCATACCCTATTCATGTCATCCTAGACCATATCCTTACCAATTGACTCGATGAAAGTATCAATATGGAAAACTAGACATGTGTTCTATATTGGAAAGGACTAGTTACTTGGGTTCATCTACGAGAGGAGGATCGAATGAGTAATAGAGTCCTCCATATATAAAATTGATTTGATTAGGTATTGAACCCATATTGTACACTACTCCTATGGATAAGGGTGGATCACATGGGTGATCATAACCCCTAATAGTTTGGATGCTTAGCGATGTAACTATGATATCTTAGACCACATATTTTCCAATGCTAGGATTGGTGAGGTAGACTACAACTTTTGAGGATGTGTATGAGGTGGATGAAGTGGATGTGGAAGTGGAAGGCTTATGGATGACTGGTGACTCAGAGGGATGTGTGTTGGAATGGCATCTTATAATATGTTAAATCAACTTGTGAGAAATTATCTGGTGGATATGAAGATGGATTTGGTTGAAGAGTTTTATGAATGGTTAATGATGTTGATAGAATGATAGTGTATGTTTGTGAAGTTGGTTGGATTGGTGATAATGTATGAGTGGTGATAATGGGTGGTGTTGATGTTGATGATGTGGATAGAGTGTATTGGATTCAGCCACATGTACATGTAGACAACTGTTATGAAGGTGGAGGTGTGGAATGGTGAGCTTGATGTGGGGTAATGATGGGAAGCTCCTCAAGAATAGGATCTTTATATGAATAAGTGGTGGATGATGTGGTTTATGGTGTGAGTAAGATGTGAGTGGATGGAATTGTAGATTTGTAGGGATTTGAAATGAATTTGCAGTACTTAAACAGTTCAATATCCACTGGTATGCAATAAACTTGTCCCTCATGTATATATTTTAAGCATTGATGTAGTATGGAAGGGACACATCTCATATCCCTAATCCAAGGGTGTCTAAGGAGTACATTGTAAGCCATGGACCCCTACAAGATGTGGAATATGATATGCAACATTTTTACCCCCACTTATATGGGTAAAATTATAGTGCCAACTATGAAAAAATGAGCATCATTGAATGCTTTCAAGGTGAATGTGGATTTGGTTATGTGTGAAGGTGGAAGATTTAGATGTTGAATGGCATAAGTGATGATGATGTTGATGGAGGAGTCAGTTGTTGGAAATATGTTGAATATTTTTCATGTTTCTCTAGTGGGGCTAACACTAAAATGTATTGGACACTCTGTACCTACACTCATCAGGGTTCAGGGCCAGGCTGAGCCATGAATAGGGGTTCAAGGGTAGTAGCCCTCTAAAAAGTAGGGGTTTAGGGGCATTTAGGGTTACTATATTTGAACCCATGCTTTTTCACCCATGATATTGTAAAATCTATGCATGTGCCTTTTTTATATATATTGCGCTTACACTAGGTTTTGTAGAGAGAAAAAAGGCGAATATTATTGTATTAGATACGCTCAAGTTAATGCAATAATAATAATACTATGCTAGTTTTTACCCGGTTGAGGGTTTCCAGGATAAATATTGTGTAATGTGTGAATCTGCAATCTTCTTTTGATTCTGTTATTACTGCTTTTCTATTTTAGTTTATCAGGGCTTTTTATTTCTTTTCATTTGGTATCATAGCTAGGTTTTAACTTTGTTTTATGAGTAAGGGTTTCAACCCTATGATAAATCAATTCTTGAGTGGGAGTCGTACGCAAAAGGATCTAGGGAAAAAATAAATATGGGAATCACACAAATAGAGATTAAAAAATTTAATGGATAGAATTTTGATTTGTTGAAACTCAAGATGGAGGATCTTTTGGTTAATAGAGATCAGTGAATTGTGGTCTCAATAATAAAACCAACATTGATGACTGATGAGGATTGGTTGAAAATTGATAGGAAGGCTAGTAGCTCTATCAGATTGTGATTATATGACTCAGTATTATTGAATGTATCTATAGATACCATGAAAAATCTATTATGGGAAAAGTAAGAAATATTGTATCAGACAAAGTCATTGATAAATAAACTCTTTCTTCGAAAGAAGTTGTATTCACTTTGGATGAATGATGGTGACTCCGTGGTTGAAAATTTGAATGTTTTTAACACTATGGTAAGTCAACTAAACTCTATAGAATTAAAAATGGATGAAGAGGAAAAATGTATTACTTTATTTTTTTCATTACCTGATTCATGGGATAATCTAGTTACGGCTATCACCAATACTACATCTACATTGAAATTATAGAGGATATAGTAGGAATTTTTTTTCTAAGGAGATGAGATGAAAATATTTAGAGGATTATCATCAAAAGGATGCCTGGGTTGTGAGAGGTTGTTCTCAAGAAAGAAGCAAAACAAATCAGGAGAAAATAAATTAGAAGAAAATAAATCAAAATCTAGTGGTAAATTTGTTGCCTTGGAAAAGTGGAAATATTGGAATTATGGTAAAGCAGGGCATTATAAAATATATTGTAGATCTAAAAATGCTGATAATAATCGATCATCTGATGAAGAAAATCCTACATAAAAGAAGACCACAAATGAAGATTCAGGGGACTTATTCTTGGTTGCAGCTTGCTCAAGTGAATGCCATGACTCATGGTTGATTGACTCGGGTGCTTCTTTTCATATGACTCCTCATAGGGAGGGGTTTAGTGAATATGGAAAGATATATGGAGGTAAAGTCTTATTGGGATACAATTCAACATATAAAACAACAGGTCAAGCTAAGGTTAAAATATGGAAGAATTAAAATCCTTTCTAGTGTGTTAGATATTTTGGGTTTGGCAAGGAATCTAATATTTGTGAGTAAGATGAATGATGCAGATGTGAATGTGGTATTCAATAAGGATACCTACAATATGGTTCATGGATCCTTGGTTTTGGCAAGAGGATTTCACACATGAACTTTATTCAGACTTGAGGCTAGCACTATAAGTATTAATTTCAATAACACTTTAGTTATACAAGAGAATAATACGGTTGAAATGGCTTCGAGCATTCCTACAGCGAAGACAATATTCTAGCATCAATGCATGGGGTACATTGGTAAGAAAAGAATTTGAAAACTAAAAATGAAAGGTATGGCTAAAGGAATTTTTGATTGCCCATTAAATTTTGGTTTTTGTGAGCACTGTGTTTTCAGAAAACAAACTAGAATCAAGTTTTCAAGTAGTGCTACAAGGTCTGAAGGAATTCTACATCTAGTTCACAGTGATGTTTTTGGACTTGCAAAAGTACCAGTAAATCTATCTATTTTATTACATTTATAGATGACTTCTCAAGAAATACTTGGGTATATTTTCTATGGAACAAATCTGAGGTTTTTAATAAATTTAAAGAGTTTAAGGCTCTTGGAGAAAATAAAATAGAGAAAAAGATAAAGGTTTTTAGAAGTGATAATGGTGGTGAGTATTACTCTAATGAATTTGAGTAGTTTTGCAAGGACTGTAGAATAGAAAGGTAGAGAAAAACTTTGTATACTCCATAATAGAATGGGGTTGCTGAACAAATGAATAGGACATTGATGAATAAGGCTAGAAGCATGCTAAGTGGTGTAGGGTTAGAAAAGAAGTTCTGGGCAAAAGTTATGTTAACAACTTGTTATCTCATCAATAGATTTCCTACCTCATATTTGGTGGAAAAGACTCCATAGGAAGTATGGACTGGTAAGAAACCCTCTCTCAGACATATAAGGGTTTTTGGTTGTGATGCTTATATGTATATCCCAAAAGAGAAAAAGACTAAGCTAGACTATAAATCTAAAAAATGTATATTTGTGGGTTATAGTACTAGTGTTAAAGGATATAAGTTGTGGAACCCAAAAACATAGAAGGTTGTTTACTGTCGTTATGTGATCTTTAGAGAAACAAAAGGGGTTTTAAAATAGGCAATGCAACCAAGCAAAGAACCAAAAATAGTACAGGTAAAATTGGAACAAGAGGAAGAACTAGTGGTAGAACCTGAATTACAGAGAGAGTCTGAAGAGGAATATTCAGAGGAAGAAGGTGAGGAGGAAGCTAAAGATGCAGAACCTAGAACTCCAGTTTTGAGGAGATCAGATCGATAGAGAAGACTTCTAGATAGGTATAGTCCTTTGAATTTTTGTTTTGCATTTAATTTATTAGTTCCTGATGAAGAACCCAAGACTGTAAAGGAGGCACTTCAGTCAAGTGAGAATAAGTCTTGGAAAATGGCTATGGAAGAAGAAATGGAGTCCTTGGATAAAAATAAGACATGGTACTTGGTAAAATTACCTCATGGCAGAAAATTTGTTGGTTGTAAGAGGTTATTCAAGAAGAAGTACAATGTAGAAGGAAAGTTGGAGAAGTACAAGGCTCGCTTTGTAGTAAAAGTATTTTATCAGGTTGAAGGAATTGACATTGGGGATATTTTTTCTCCTGTGACTAAACTAACTTCAATTAGATTTATGTTGGTTATTTCTGCTACTTTTTATTTTGAAATAGAAAATATGGATGTAAAGACATATTTTCTACTTGGTGATCTTGATGAAGATATATATATATATATATATATGTCACAACTAGAATGATTTAAGGTAAAAGGTAAGGATGACTTGGTATGAAAGCTGAAGAAGTCTCTTTATGGGTTGAAGTAGTTTCCAAGGATGTGGAATCAAAAATTTGATAGGTTTATCTTGACACTTGGGCTTGGAAAAAGCAAAGAAAATCCATGTGTATATTTGAAAAAGGAAGGTGAAAATTTTGTTATCATTGTATTATATGTGGATGACATGCTATTAATTGGTAACAGTAAGGAGATGATAAAGTTACTCAAATCTTAGTTATCTTCTAAATGTGACATGAAGGATATGGATGCTGCAAAATTTATTTTGGGTATGGAAATAATAAGGGATCATGCAAATAGAAAGTTATGGTTAAATCAAAGGAAATATGTTGATTTTAACTACAAAAGTTTAGAACACATGATTGTAAACCAGTATGTACTCCATATCTGATTAGTCAAAAGTTATCTGTTGAACAATGTCCCAAAATAGATGAGGAAATTGAAGAAATGCATCATGTTCCTTATGCTAGTGTTGTGTTTAGTTTGATGTATGCAATGGTCTGTACTATACCCAATGTTGCACATGCAATGGGAGTAGTTAGAAAATATATGTCAAATCCAGGAAAGGAACATTGGACTTGTTAGAATTAAAGTGCACTATGTCTTCACCTTGACACTTGTCAGTTTTACTTGACATTTGTCATGTTATCAAATAGGCCTTATGCCTATATATGTAATCCATTTGTATCAATACAAATCTCATCAGTTTTACTCCTATCATTTGGTATCAGAGCTCCAGGCGTTCTCCTACCTTTGTGAGCTTGAGGGGGGTTTCCCTCATGGAAATCCCTCCTCATTATTTCCCCTCATTTTTTCTCCCATTTTTCTTTCAAGCTAGGGAGTATGCTCTCCATCCATGTGATGGATCAGAAACCAGAAGCTTTGAAAAATTAATGGCTGTCCATTTTTTGGAGTGAGATTTTTTTTGGAAGGTTAACCCTGGCCTGCTGAGTCTTGCCAAATCTTAGGTCCAGTTGTCTCATAGTGAACCTTTGGGTTAGAAGGATTCTCAAACTACTGAAGCATATATGAATTGGTCCTCACAGATCTTGCCAGGGGTCCATCATGCCAAATGAAGATGCCGTTTTGAATCCCCGATTGCTAGAATTGAAGGCGGAAGAGGTGTTGCTTTCACTACGAATATCAATGGTGAAAGTAGCATCACAGGATTGAATCTGGAACTCTATGTTTTTTGGGTTTGAGTTTGTGTGAGGAAGACAACATCGGTGCAGTGTGCATTCGAAAAGGGGATTCTTTCCTGATGAAAGGTTGATAGCCCACGGCCTAAAAACTTTTGCTAGTGCCTGCATGTCAGGGTGGTCTCTACATCCGTCATCCACCAATGCTACTCCCACTGTTCTCATTCAAATCATAGGCAGATCAGGATTTAATGAGCGAGGTGTTATGTTGATATAGCTTTGCTATACCAGATCCGTGATGGGGAAAAAAATTCCTCATTGCTATAGAGATGGCACCTTACATTTTAATATCTTCGGTTTGTGGATTTTTTTTAGCTGTCAAACTTGAGAGAGTCCGTCGTTTTCATCCAGAAAGTTCATGGATGCCCCTTTGTGAATGTTGTGTTAATAAAGAAGATCACGACGAATGTTGTATGAGAAACTGTGGCATCAAGGGAAATGCTAGACTACAGTATTTTAATCTGCTGCTAGCATTCATGTCACACTCCTGATAGGGAATGTGCATTGATTTCTAGATGCCATGGACCCGTTCTTTTCTCGCTGTGCACTGTGGATGAACTCGCGGATCGTGGCGGTGGCAAGGCGTGATCGTCAATCAGACTACAAGAAAAAGTGCAGTGGCACTCGCCATTCAAAACACCATGACCCGACAATTTGTTAGATGTGAAGAGGCCACGAAAATTGTTATAAAACATCCAAAGTTATTTATTTTTTGAGAGCCACGTGTGCTAGTTGTCCCTGACAAACCCTATAAAATACGCATAGTTCTGACGAATCTGTGAGAAGTTTTGTTGTCCATTTTTTTAGAATCATTCTGGAGATGCACTTTCTACTTGGTATATAACCAAGACGGTAGTGTCAGCAGCATCCGAAATCCACTACAAGTAGATTGTTGGGTATGATATAATCAAGAAGTGGATGCATAATGTTCGAATTGGATGACCTTGATGGCGTGTGAAGTTGCAGCACATTTTAGCAAGAGAAGATCCCCGATGCAGTTTTGAGAGGATGTAGTAGTAATGTGTTTTAAAGGTGATAGCACATGGATTTGATGCTAACAAACAGGCCTGTTCAATTCCTATTGATGCGGTGCATGGGTTTTCAGTCTCAAGAGATCGAGAAGTGTCTCAGAATGTGCTGCTTTTGTAGAGCCACCTATTTTCAAGCTTAACCTAATGGTTTCATAGTGCCATGCATGGAGATACTGTAATATCTACATACATATACCATATGCCTGAGATGTTTTTTCCAGCGGTGCGTAGAGTGAAAACGTCAACTATGGGTGCAGTCAGTGGATTTAATTTTTCCTGGAGATCGTCGAGCCTACGAAGAAGATGAAGCCTCTAATAGATTAAAGCCTGTTCGTCCATTTACAGTGTCGAAGGAGATACAGTCTATGAAGATAACTATGTGCACTGCATGGAACTTACCAATAATTTGATTTTTTTTATATATTCAAACTTTTTTTGTTGATCTTTTAATGGTGGTGATGGACATCTATTTCTACGTCAGACTGGTAGATTCGTGTGTGATGTCTTTGAATGCAGTCGTGGGGTATTTTGAGCTTCATTTTTTTCTAGAATCCCCAAACACTATGATGCATTTAGAGATCATTGTGGAAACGTCTTGATGAAGCAGTCTACAAAAATTTCTCCCTCTCATTGAAGAATTCAATAGCTCCATATTTGGCATTGTCTATAGATTTCCCAAAAGAGTGGTCGGCATCCTGTCCATATCACCAGCGCACCCAAAATAGTGGTTATCTTCAGAGGTAAACCCGACAGTTTATAACATGGTGGATCCACGTAGTTCTTTGTTGTCTCAATCCCGAGTTGTTTGATGCATTGCGTTGATAGTTGTTTTGTTTTTCCATGAAAAATTATGCGTTCATGGGACATCCGTGTGGTGATTTTTTATTTTACCGAGACGTTTGTGAATGTTGCATTCAATGATTATAGAGAGTTGAGATCGTGCACACTTTTTTGTGTTTAGCGATGAGATCATGGAGAGCTACGAAGAAGTATACCCCTAGGTTTTGGGCCAATAATTACGGTGATGACAATGATGTGCTATTGTTGGTGGTGGGGCCCAATATGGAGGCAATGACCTTTCATTTTTTCATTGAGAGCATATTGTCTGCTAAAATATGAATGATTTGCTAAAGTCTGTTGTAATGTCTGCCTGTTGGCAAGATATTTTTATCATTTTTTTAATGTATGCCCACATGAAGTGGAAGGCCTACATGGCCTATGTACTTTTCCTTGGAGGGAATTTTTTTTTCAAGGATGGTGAAGTTTTATTTGGTCATTTTTTTAAATCCTTTTCCACATGGAGAGTGGAAGTGGGAGCTGAAGGCCTCATGGCACTTATTGTATTTTTTCAAGTGATGGCCCACATGGCCCATGTAATTCCCCTGCGAGGATAAATTGATTTGTTTTTATTCTACTAGAGAGCAATGCCGCCACATTGCGAAGGTTATTTCTTGCTTAGTGAGATTTCTATTATTTTTCCCATGGATGAAGGACTTATTGAGTTTCGACTATAGCCATGTTTATAGTCGTTGGAAATATTTTTTGAGACAGAAACATTGGTGGTGTCCATTTCTAATTCTGAGGCTGTTTCATTTGATTTTTTAATCCTCAAATTTTTCTACCTTGGAGTGCACTCTTGGTTGAACCTGACACTCCCAAGGCACTTGTAAGTGAACCTAGTATCTAGTATTCTCCTCTTTCTAGTTGGTGAATGCAGTCGCTGGTCACCCATACATTCCAATAAGATGAGGTGACTACCATAAGGACACTTATTCTAGGGACTACAGACATAGACACCCTAGACTCTATCCGAGGTTTTTTTGGATCTACTTCTGAAGACTACAGACGAAGACACTTCAAAATATTCTCTTATTATCTTCTTATTCTCCTCCATATTTGGATCTATGGCTCATTTTATTGTATTGAGTGCATTTTCGACAGATACCGACACTCTTATATGGCTCGTTTTTCCTTTGTATTAAGGTGCATTTTTTGGTAGAAACTAACACCTTCTAGATTGAGTTTCACCATGGGGGGGATGATATTCATGGTGAACCTAGTTAGTGACTTATGAGAGGCAAAATCCTCTGAGGATGACCTGCAAAGGAAAAAAAACCAGAAGTGGCTGACCCTGAGGCACCCATGATGACCCTGAGGCACTTAGACGGCTGACCCAGTGACAACAAACCCATCAAAGTGACTGACCCTAAGGCAACAGACCGAGATGTATACACATTTGATCTAGCGTTATTCACAGTTGAAGAGCCAAGTGCAAGGATCATGAGCCTAGACCAAATTAGCAATAAAAGAGGATGATAGGTTGCTTTTAGAAAAGTCAACATTAAGGGGGAATGTTACCTAATGTTGACTTATTTTTTTCTTTAGTTAGGATAGTGCACTTTAAGGGGGAATGTTAGAATTAAAGTGCACTATGCCTTCACCTTGACACTTTTCAGTTTCACTTGACATTTGTCATGTTATCAAATAGGACTTATGCCTATATATGTAATCCATTTGTATCAATACACATCTCATCAATTTTACTCCTATCAGGACTATTGTGAAGAGGATCTTCAGATACTTGCATGGAACTATAGATTATGCTATTTGTTATGGAGGAAATTCTAAAGATAATAATATTGTAAATCTACAAGGGTTTGTGGATGCTCACTGGGCTAGAGATATTGACAAGAGAAGATCTGCAAGTGCTTATTATTTTAGGTTGTTTGGAGGGGCAATAAGTTGGATGAGTAAAAAGTAATCAGTTGTTGCTTTATCCACTACAAAAGTAGAGTACATTGCAGCAACTCATACCTATAAAGAAGTAGTGTGGTTATAGAGGTTGTGTTCAACAATTGGTCTTAAAAAAAGGCTATGATAATTAATAGTGATAGTCAAAGTGCAATATTTTTGGCCAATAATTTTGGTTTTCATGATCAATCAAAACATATTGATTTCAAGTACCATTTTGTGAGAGATATGATTGAATAGAACCAGGTGATATTGGAGATGAGAAGAATATTGTTGACTCATTAACAAAAGTTGTACCTACTCAGAATTTCTCTTGGTGTAGAATATCTATGGGCATGGTTGCCCTTGACAGTTGATAATGGCAGTTTTTGACCCCTATGGAAAGTATTAAACAAGTGGGAGAATGTTGGAAATATGTTGAATATTTTCCATGTTATTCTAGTCGGGCTAACACTAAAAGGTACTAGATACTCTGTACCTATACTCGATGGGGTTCGGTGTCGGGTCGGGCCCCGAACAAGGGTTCGAGGGAGGTAGCCCTTCAAAAAGTAGGGGTTCAACAATGGTAGCCATCGACCAAATTGTTTAGGGTTTTTAAGTTATTTTTAGACCCATATGGGCTTTTAGGGTTACTATATTTTAACCCATGCTTTTTTCCCATGATATTGTAAAATCCATGCATGTGCCTTTCTTATATATATCGCACCTGCACTAGGGTTTGTAGAGAGACAAAAGGTGAATATTATTGTATTGGATATGATCAATTTAATGCAATAATAAGATAATATTGTGCTGGTTTTTTCTTGATTGAGAATTTCCAGGATAAATATTGTGTAATGTGTGAATTTGCGTTCTTCTTTTGATTATGTTATTATTGCTTTTCTATTTTATTTTATCAAGGCTCTTTATTTATCTTCATTGGTTTCAATCAATACTCATTTAAATAGCTTCCTATCAAACTAAGCCATAATGTGTAATGAAGGGTCCACCGATTCTAATGAAATTGATTTAATTTCAAAATAATAGAATGTGATGGAAGGCTCCATGCACATTCAAATACTCCCCATGAAATTGTTGAAGGCATTAGTGTCTTGGGATTGAAGTTCAATGGATTTTAAAATTTCCATTAATGCTTCATGGTGTGGGGGAGATTTTTGTATGAGCTCATAGATAGATATTTAGGTTGAAGCCATTTTAAGGCTAGTTGGTAGCCAACTACTTAGAGAGATGATGGATCTTTGTGGATGGTTTGGAAAATAAGTGGATTGATATGGATGGCTTGGAAGGTGAATTGGTTGGGATGAATTGATGGAAAAATGTATGGGTGATGATGAATTGGTAGGTTGTGGAGACACAATTTCTTGTGGTGTTATAGGAGGTTGAACTACCTGTTGTTTTTCATTTTGTCTATTGGTGCTTCTTTGACCTTGGGTAACTACGTGAATAGCCCCCATAAAACCTTGATATTATTTCACGTGGTTGACTTTATTAGGAGGAGTCTAAATGTTTGACCCCCCTATTGTCTATTGTTGTTCCTCATGATGAGGAAGTGGTGTTTGGTATATACCAAGGTTTTGGTTTTTTGGGCCAAAGGACTATCAAACTTGATGGCCCCTAGCTCTATAAAATCTTGCACCATGTGTTTGAATGACCAGTATGTGTTAATTTCATTCCCTTTATGTTGATGTAAAGGATAAAACAAGTGATTCTTATAGCTCTTGCCACATTTAACTTGATATTCTGGTATAATTTTGGGTAAGGCAATAGCGTTGTTGTCTTACAACCTGTGAAATAGGGAGGTGTATGATTCAAGAAAAGGTATGAAGATATAGTCTTGTCAAGCAGATTGTCGATGTTGGTGATTTTCCATAGTTGGCATTGTGTTATGAAGTTGTTGGGGTGGAGGAAACGCTTGATAGGACACTTGTTGCGGTTGTAGTTGAACTAGTTTTTGTTGCTGTTGTCATTACTGTCTGACTCAAGACCACTTGATTTACTTGACTTGGTTTAGATTGGCCAAAATAATTTTCTTTTGATTAGCCCTTGTTTACCATTATTTTTTTCTTAGTTTTATCTCACCTTATTGGGTTTTTATCTCTTCAATCACACGATCTTAGGCAAGAGCTTTATATAATATGCAGTATTGTTGTAGTTGCAATAATAAGGAGGTAGGTTTGAGATAACTCCTTGTGAACATTTTAATTAATTCATCCATTGGTACGGAGAATGGCAACTTAATGATGAGTGCCCTCCAATGGTTTCCAAAATCATAGACCAAATATTCTTCAAATTATCTAAGATTGTATAGGTCAATCAATGTGGTTTTATTGTGAACATTGAGGGAGAACCTTTCCAAAAATTAATCCACTAATTGTTCAAATGTGTAAATACTTTTATGTGGCAGATGATTGTACCAGTATGAGGTATCTCCCCCCAAAATCTAAGGAAAGGTTGAGAGTATCAAAGCATATTGATTTTGAATTTGAAAACATAAGTGAATGAATGTTCTCATGTTCTCCCTAGGATCCTTAGTCCCTTTGAATTTGTAAAATTTTGGTATTGTGAAGTCTATCGAGTAATGCGGTGATGGTATCGAAAAATAAATAGGTTGATTTACCAACCATCTAAGTGTGGGATTCTGGTACATCATACCAGGACTATGTTTAATCAAGCTATCAATTTGTTGTTGCATTGCTTGGATTTTAGGGTCTTCCACATGTGTGTATAAACCCTGAATTATTTTATGATTGTGTGAATATGGGGTGTATGGGGTGGTGAATTATTGAGGTGGAATGTGATGTCGATGACTAGATGGATTGAAGGGTACTTGATGATATTGGGCATGTTGTTGTACTTGGTTATGGGATAATTTATGTTGATAAAATGGAGATGAGTTTTGGGGAATGTGAGTGTGTTGGGTTGTGGAAGGGGATTGATTTGGGTGAATGGGGGTGTGGGTATAGCAACTTGAGAAGATGATGATACCTAGGATAAATCAGGTATGAAGTAGGTGTGTTGGCTTGGAATGGAGTGGGGTTTAAAATCGGCTATCTGTGTTTATTGTTGGGAACAAGAACAAGCATCTCGCTGATCCATGAGCAATTGATTGATATGTTGCCATGCTTATTGTATGGAAATTTTTGAAGTAGATGGTGTGATTGTGGTAGAATTGGAATTAGGTGATGTATGAATGTTGGTCATGTTGATTGAGGTTAGTGTAGGGTAAGTTGCAAAAGGAATCACAACTGAATGTGGGTGGTTGATGGAATCTACAAAGCAGTATTAAATTGTGCTTCGTAGAGTGGGTTGGAATATGTGGTGGTGTAAGTAGATGGGATGGAGGTAATTTGGCTAAATGATTGTGGAGGAATTTCATGTGAAGGTGAGTATGATGCCTCAAAAAGAGGGTTGGTTTAAAAATTATGGAAGCTATAGGAATGTGAATGATCTAGTTCCTACTGAGAATAAGGAACATGTCAGGGTGAAATATGAAGTGGTTCTAGAGTAATATTGGTTGGTCTTAGATAAGCTCTAACTTTATCCATGTCTATGTATGTTGTGCGGTGGTCTGTGGGTGTAGATGGCTTAGTTTTTGAGATGGTTGTATGAATGGCTCTATGCATCACATCAACATTCTAAGTGAATACTGTGTGAGGATGTGAATAAGTGGAACACTCCATGGATGAGGTTGGCATCTAACTCATGGCTTTGGATTAATTTTTTTTCAATACCATAAGCTATGAGAAAGTAAGTGGTAATGGACATGATGTATGTGTGTGAAAAGGTGCAATGACAATGAAAAACACACATAAGCAAACAAAAAATTGAATCCTATGTCTTGCAAAAAATATATTTTTTAGTATGGTTTGTGTGTTTTGATGTGCAGATCCTAACCCTAGACTACTATGCAAGATGGGTTCCTAAGGTGGATGGAGGGTGAGAAATTTCTTGGTGATGAAATCTAAAAAAAATACTCATGGGTTTCTAAGGTGTCTATGGGGCAAGACAGTGGATGAAGATGAAATCTATTATCACTAGTCTTGATCAATGGTTGGTGATGAAGTCCAACTCACTAACATTGAAAGTAGAGCATGTAATTGTGTGTGATTCTTTTTAAATTTATGTTATATATGTTTTCAACATGTAAAGAAACCCTCTTACACTCAACCAAGTTGGTGATCAAGAACACCAATATCAAGTCCCTCAAAAGAGGCTAGGGTACACCGCTTAAGATCCACCCTAAATCATCAAGTGATTTCAATAGTGGAGGGTTCACCTAACTCCTTCATGAAACCCTAACCCTAGATCTAGTGATTTTTGTGCTGAGGGATTTCTAAAACTTGCAAAAGAAATAGAGAACATACATTAGTAAAATATATAAGATAAATTAAAATTTGAAACCCTTTGGAGGTCCCACCATGATCGCCATTTTATAAAGTAAAAATAGACAACACCAATAAAGTGATAGATTAAAGCAAATAACACAATGCATGCACAAATGATAGATCTAATTTATTATGACTCAAGGATCCTGGATCTCCAAATTGTACAATATATTTGCCCCAAATTTGGGATTACAATGCACTTTATTGCTTTTGATACAATATTACAATGAGAGGGTTTAACCCTCGTTAAAACAAATATTTGTTGTCTTTGGTCCATCCTTGCTTTAAAAAATTGGTGAGTGGGATTTTGTATCCTTATGGGACCACTCTAGATGCAACAACCATCAATACTGCTTCTGGAACCTACACACAAATAGATTATAAAAAGGGTTAGTAATAATTGTAGGGTCTCCACAGTGTGAGACCCACTAAAATCCAAAAGTAAGCAATAACAACCCTAACTGAAATGTTGAATAAAAGGAAATGAAGAGATGCCAAAAATATAAATAAAGTAGTAATGAATAATATCTTATATGGATTATACCTATGTGATTGATCTATTTTTATGCTTCATCAATCCAGTGTTGCACAAACACTAGGGAGCCTCCAAGGATAAGAAAAATGTAAATTTTCTATGGGGAAAAACCTTGGAGCATCTAGGTAGGGATGTGAATGCCTTTCAATGTTCTTGGAATGCTTAGAAACATTCTAAAAATTCCTTGGAGAATTTAGGGGTGTTCAAAAGGAGTCCTGCTAAAATAAAAAGGTGATATGCTGGATGTATGCATTTATGGAAATGGATTTGAGGTGGAAATGATGGAATTGCCAAGTAATGACAGCCTATGGTGCTTTTGACTTGTATGACCTATCGAAGTATGCAAGGGATGGATGCAATGTTTAATGCAACCTATATTTTTGTATTTTGATTTTTATGAAAATGCATGCAAATGTTTTGGTGATTTCGTTTTTTTTTTTTTTTGAGAATGTATGGAAAATGCAAATGTTTGTGTGATTTTGTTTTTTTATGAGAATGCATGTAATTGAAATGCAATTGTTTTTGTGATTTTGATTTTTTTTTTTGATACCTTTGGGGCATTTAGGGTTTGACCAAGCGATTATGAAAATCCCTGGAGCTTTTAGGGTGACCAAGTGATTGTGATAATCCTTGGAGATTTTTTGGGATGACCAAGCGATTGCGATAATCCTTGGAGCTTTTTGGGATGACCAAGCGATTACAATAATCCTTGGAGCTTTTTTGGGATGACCAAGTGATTACGATAATCCTTGGAGCTTTTTGGGATGACCAAGCGATTGCGATAATCCTTGGAGCCTTTTGGGGTGACCAAGTGATTACGATAATCCTTGGAGCTTTTTGGGATGACCAAGCGATTGCGATAATCCTTGGAGCTTTTGGTTTGACCAAAGGGTTTATGGACACCTTTGGAGCGTTTGGTTTGACCAAAGGGTTTATGGACGCCTTTGGAGCGTTTGGTGTAACCCACTGGCTTTTCAAGGAATAGAGGTACCCCCAGCGTGATGATCTTTGTGCACCGGATCTGGCTCTGTAGGAATTGGCACGAATGGATCGGCCTTATGCACTGATAGGAGGGCAAGGTCTGCCTTCGGCACTGATGGTGCTATGATATCTCTGGGTGGAAGGTGCTCGCGATCATCCCAAAGGAGCGAAATCAACATTTGATGCCAGTGGGCTGAGTCTATGCGCCACTCATGCCCTAGTCTTATGCCTAGTTGGGCCATTAGTTCGTCATGGGTTACAGGGTGATTGTGTCGTCGTGCATGATTGAGATAAGCCATTTCAGTTTCATCTTCGTAATCATTGTCAGTGATCCAAAGGCCCTCGTTGGCCTCGATAGTTGTCTGCGACATGTTAAGCTCTTCTTGTTCGAGCAGATTGATGTGGTCCTCATGGAGTTGTTTCACGCTTTGTGGGGGGACCAAATTTTCCTGTAATGGCACAGGCTCGATGGGAGCCTCCAAAGGGAATAATGTTAGGAGAATTTTGTGATGCTCATCCATGGGGACCACCTGTGAATTAGTGTTGTCAGAATCAAACGGGTCCCATGGCACTATTGCATATGTTGACTCGTCTTTGGCGAGAGAGTCAGGCTCATCAAATTTTGGTGATTCTGAGATATGGAAGACCTCGTCATTAGGTAGTTCTACAACTAGGGGTTGATCCTCTTTGAGAGGATTTTCATGTGAGTTGGGCATTTGGGACCCCAAAATCTTGATCTCTACCAACTCTAAGTGTTGTGGCAGCGCATTGCTTGTATCGGGGGATTTGAGCTCCTCCTGTTTGATTTGTTCCCATTGCAAGTTATGGGAAACTTGATGCCTTGGGAGGGGTGGCTGGATAGCACCCCCCATGCTTTGGTATTTCATTTTAGTCCACTCTTTTTCTAGCTCAGGTTCCTCAGAGGCTTCTTGAAGAATTTTTGGGGGTGGCCCATGAACTCGGGTGGGCGCTCGAAGAAGGCACCTGTCATTGGTCTTAGGATTGGCCTCCCGCTCAAGTCTAGGAGGCGTCGAGGGCAACGTTTGATAAGGTCGTAGAGACCTGTCTTGCACCCAGTTGTGTTTCTCATAATGTTTTGTCTTATGCATGCGAGGGGTTGGAGTCATTTCTTGCATAGTGTGTTGGAACAGCTCATCCTTCTGGCGCTGAAGGTGCTCTTCGTTAATATGGTACGGTTCTTCTAACGATAGTCGTTCGAGCTCAAGTTGCGTGAGTTGCTTGAGATGTGTGATATATTCGGTAGATTCTATGATAGTTGGTCCCACCACCTCATGTCTAGAAGGCCTATACGCCTCTCTTAGATAAAAATATCGGTCGTAGTGATCCAAGATCTCTATAAGACACATCCCTCTGTTAGGGGTAGCAGCATTCTTTCGGGGCTTTGGCCTCAGTGAGTGGTCCTGATAGATAGCAGGTGCGAAGGTGTATTGCTCCCGCATCGTATATTTCTCTCGAGGAAGGTATATGTATTCCTCGTGCTCTCTTTCATAAGTGAAAAATGGGTGGACAGAGCTATCTTGCCCTGCCTGAAGAGCCTTATGCTCTGGATTTGTCTTTGTAGTCCTGACAACTAGTGGGGGTGGAGGGGTAATGTAATCATGTGGTTCCTCCCATCGAACCCTATGTTGACCTAGCACTTCATCGTGCGATGACCACTCATAGCGAGCATCTAAGGGAGATCTCTTACGACTATACCCCTCATGGAAGGGTGTGTGTTGAATGCTATGCCGAATAGGAGTGCTCCTCAAAGAGGTGTCCCTGTAGTCCCTTTCCTTTAAGGTGTGGAGGGGACTGCATTGTGTGTTAGGTCGCCAAGGTGGTATGACCAAATCCTTGGGATTGTAACGGAGGTGACTCGTGCCTCCTGGGACATCCCCCATAGCCTTCGTCCGTGATTGGGCTTGGCTACGGGTTAGCACCATGACGATGTCTCTCTAAAAACCTTAAAAATTGAAATGAGTTATATGGGGCCCAAAATTGGCGTGCGCATCCCTCTTATAGTAGATAAGACAAAAATGAAGTTTCAAGTCCTAGCTCTAAATACATTAGGAGATATTGACATCCGAACAGCTCAAAAAGTGCATAGAATTGCGTGCCCAATTTTAAAACCTAATTTCGGGGCACTAGATGATGGAATTTGGCCCCAAAAACTGACTTTTTTGGGCAAATAGGATTCTAAAGAATCATATTTGTTTAAAATTATCCCAACTAACTCCCTGTAAAATTTCAAGTCAATCGGAGCTACGGTTGAGAAGTTATGGCCCCGACAAAATGCACTAAAATTTAGGGAAAAATATAAGATTTCCCATACTTTGTTGGATGGTCCTACATCACTTATGGGCACATTTGGGGTGCTTTTGGGTTGACCAAAGGGTTCATGGACACCTTTGGGGCATTTTGGAGTGACCAAGCGATTACGGGAATCCTTGGAGCTTTTTGGAGAAAATGACAAAATGCGTAGATTTTTTTATCTTTGTTTTTAATGATTTTTTTGTCTACACTAAACAGAATTAAACACACACATTCACAAAACCGTGATTATCTCTTTTAAGGATTCTTGGTGTGCCCTAGACTGGTTTAGTGCATTTTGGTGTTTTGTTTTTGTTTTTGTAGGTTTTGTAGAACGTTTAAATGCATTATGTAGGCTCTTATAACTCCCAAAAGGTCGCCCCTTCAATATACCAACCAGGCCGATATACCAACCTCTCTATATACCCGCCCTTACGAGAGGGAGACTATAGGTACGTGAGAGCAGAAGGTATGTGGTACGTAGGCGGTACGGAAGGGGGATTGTCCTATTAATGGCACCTACCATAGAAAACTTATCCTCGCGCGCATGGGAATCACCCCAGCTACGCTCGGTCTGTCTTCGTCAGGATTTACGCCTAACAACAGTTGACAATCAGGAAATGTATGCAAATCAAGCCAAGGTGGTGATTAAATCCACCAATGGTCTTGATCAAGGGTTGGGGTCTTACGACCAGCTCCTTGGTTTAAAATTGTTTCGTGGAGTGTGTGAGGTTCATTTTATCCAACGAAAATGAAACATGCATGAATGACTTTTCCTAAGCAATGCAAGCTAAAATGGAAACAGTCAAAGAAACAGAAACAAAAACAAAAAATTTCAACAAAGATGATGAAAATCCCTACCTCTTCTCTGCCTGCTCCAGTTGCCTCTGAAATTTTGCTCTGAAAAGTTGCAGACAGAAAATCGTCCCTTGGTGAGACGATTAACAGAACAAAAATCGTCCCTTGCAGAGACGATTTTACAATCGTCCCAGGGTGAGACGATTGTCAGAATAGAAATCGTCCCTCGCAGAGATGATTTTACAATCATCCCAGGGTGAGACGATTTCCAGAACAGAAATCGTCCCTTGCAGAGACGATTAACAGTCTGCAAGAAAAAAAAATGTACCTGTCAAGCACAAACACAAAAATTCAATCAGTTTCTGTGATTTTAAAAACATGGGGACAGTGTCCCACCGTGATCGCCATTGAAAGCACGAGATTTCGGAAACAAAAAGGAAAAACTAAACAAAATTGCATTAAAAGGAAAGAACACAAATGAATGAACACAAGATATAAAAGCAATATAAACTATAGCCCTTTTTATTGATATTCTTTTCAATTCGTGTTACAATACGTCTCCTTCCTTTTTAGGGGATAGGAGCGTTAGATATTGATCTCTACAATTTGCTTCAGAATTCCTCTTCCGCATGCCCACGTTTGGAATGGGCGGGCCAAATGTTGTCGTCGCTTGCGTTGGTAAGGTAGACTCCTCGCCGCTCCTCTAATGCTGCAACTCTGCACTCAAAGAAACAAACAAGAAAGTCAGTAGCACCTGTGTATGAAAAATAAAAGATGAATCTAACGATGGTTGAAATGAATCTAAATGAAATGAAAAACTTGACAAAAGCATAAACCTGAAACTAAAAGAAATACCACGATTATGAAAGCACAAATCGCCAGTAAGTGAACTAGCAGCACTTCGTCGCTCAAAATGCTCCTTCTCTGTATCTTCCCTTTTTGGGTGAGAAAACTCACCCTTTTTATAGACCCAAGGGATCTTTTTGAATTAACATGCAAAAGTGTTTCTTTGCATGAATGCTTTTGTTTGTGAAGAGAAGACTTCTTCTTGATCAAGGGCTTCTTAACTGCCTCTGTGCATGTCTTTGCATGTTTTAGCAAAGCTCACTTGCACTCCCATGCAATGAAGGGATAGCTAAGTGGCAAATCTGAGTTTTCTTAAAAAGCTTACTCTCCTTCCCATGCAGTGAAGGGAAAGTCAATTGGCAGATGTGTGTTGTTAAAAGAACTCACTCGCACTCCTATGTCATGCATGAAAAGCTGAGTGGTAGTTCTGAGTTGTCATGCGCTGAGGTCTGACTTTTTGCTGGTCAAACCTGGCATTCGTCCCACCCAGAAGCGAGCGCTAGTAATCGTCCCTGGGTGAAACGAGTACAAATCCATACTCGTCCTTGGGTAGGACGAGTACAAATTCGCACTCGTCCCTGGGTGGGACGAATAAGAAATAAAGTGTCTAAAAGGTGCCAAACTGATTTTTGACTTGCAAAACTGCTGTGTAAGTGGTTAGAACCACTGTTTAACCTCTGGGGGCTACCTTGGGGGTTGTGTGTGTTAATGTGATCAGTGTTTGTAGTCACATAATCGGATTGGTGTTGTTTTGGTGTCTACACAACCCTAACTAAAATTTTGAATAAAAGGAAATGAAGAGATGCCAAAAATATAAATAAAGTAGTAATGAATAATATCTTATATGGATTATACCTATGTGATTGATCTATTTTTATGCTTCATCAATCCAGTGTTGCACAAACACTAGGGAGCCTCCAAGGATAAGAAAAATGTAAATTTTCTATGGGGAAAAACCTTGGAGCATCTAGGTAGGGATGTGAATGCCTTTCAATGTTCTTGGAATGCTTAGAAACATTCTAAAAATTCCTTGGAGCATTTAGGGGTGTTCAAAAGGAGTCCTGCAGAACCAGATTTGGTTCACAGGTGTTTAGGGGGCTGGAAATGAAGGATGCGATGGCGATAAGGGGGGGATGTTAGCGAAATGCTAGGATTTTGGTATGATTAGGAGTGAAGATCTAGGATGATCTTAGGAGTCCACCATAAACTTTAGAATCAAACCAATGCTCAATTGATCAACCCTAATTCATAAAATGAATCATTTTCTATAACTTGACTTCAACATGTTAAGGTTTCGACGATACCAACGGGCGGTTAAGATAAAAATATTATGAATGGATAAAATTATAACTTTTCTATGTGACACATATCATGCTAAGTAAATTTTTAGGACTAAATCATGATGGGTGGTTGAGATTTATTAATAAATATACATATATATTTATTATATATATGTAGATACCCAAAAGTCGCACATTGCTACTTCTACGTATCCATAGGTGATTCCAAACACCCCTAGGATATTTTAGGGTATCATAGTCATGCATAGTCATGTGTAGTCAGGCGTAGTCAGGCGTAGTCATGCGTAGTCAGACATAGTAATGTGTAGATTGCCATAGTTCACCATAGCAATATGTAGACTTCCATATACTACTTCATTGGATTTTAGGTACAAAACCCTAATAAACATTCCAAATCACATCCAGTGCATATGGATATCATTCTACGGTCTATTTGCATTCAATTGAGGCCCCCACGGGGTATTAGTTGACCAAAACAATTAATAAGTCAATTCCAATTCTAATTTAATGTTGACTTCACTTAAGTCACCTTTTTAGGGCAAATCTGAATAATTAACCTCTAATTCCTAATTAATGCTAATTACACCCTCCCACATATTTGTTAGGATGTTCTTTTAATCATGTCCTAAATTGACTTAAGGCCTCCTAATCAGGATTAGCCCTAATCCATCCTCACACTTGTGTGAGGATGAGATATTTTAAGGAATGTGATGTTGCCACATTGCATTTCTTAATCTAACCCTAGTCAAAATAAAACCTAGATTTAGTCTATCTAACTCCCCCCCTGAACCTTTCCATTGCCTATAAATAGTGGGTCCTAAACCCCAAATAAGAGATCAAGTTAACAAAGCACAATTACTCTACTAAAATGAAAAGCAAACATTGAATAGTCTATTCTCGATGCACATAGTCAGATTTCAATAGTACATAGAGGCACACCAACTTCCTAGAAATCAATCCATAGAAGCAATTTTGCATAAGGGACCTCACAGTTCAGATCACCCCTTACCCCGTGAATCTGGACCTAATTCACCCCTAAGGTGGCGAAGTGGGTCTACAGTGTCTAGATCAACCCAGATCTGGCAAGTAAGCTCCATTTCATTATTTTATGTCCCCTTGCATCATTTATTTTAGTATTTATCATGTTTTTACAGTAATTTTATCTTCTTAAACATGGGGCCTAACTAAGGCAAGTCCCTCAATGAACTAACTCCCTTTTACAGGTTATTCAGTAGATCTGGAGAGGAAGAATAGCAGCAAACAAGCAAACCATGCGGTGACCCACATACAAAGAAGCCCACCTTCAATGAGGGATGATTGAAGAAGGCGTCAAATTGGTTGTAACCTTGTTGGAAATAGAAATGGATAAATGGCAACACGTCCTTCTTGTAACACATTTTTATTAATATTAATGGAATGCATTTTCTTCATTTAATGCATATTTTATCTTGTGTTGAATTATCAAATGTCATTTTTTGACCATTTCATTTTGGCACGCCCGGTGGGACCTCCCAAAATAGATGGTGCTATATTAGTTGTTTTATAAATCTAACATTATCCTCTATTTCTATGTCTTTCAGGGACCAAAGTTGTCTACCAAAGAGACCTCCAAAACCCTAGGAAACACCCTAGGTCATCATAATATTGATTTGAAGCCTCTGTAGGTAATTCACCCCCCACCCCACAAACTTGTTGTCAATTCACCCCTTAGGTGGTGAAGTGCATTTAAGAGCCCCAAAATATGAATATATTTTTATCTCAGACATCCTTGCAACCTACAAAGGCCCTCTAGACTATCAGATATCAGATATAAGCCTTCAAAACCAAATTCACCCCCCAGGTGGTGATTTGAGTACAGAAGCCTCAAAAACCCCTAAATCAACTGGGGTGATATTTTTAGTGGCCAAGAAAACCCTTATTAGCATCAAAATGCAGGTATTTTCACTTTTTATGCCTCTGTTGCAAGTTTTGGAAACAAAAATTTCACTAACTAGTTAAATAATCATTGTTAGACATAGTTTTGTTTTCATTGTAAAGTTTTCGAATCCTTATAGTTTCTAAAATTTTTAGGACCTACAACTTTCCAGCAACTGTACAAAATTTATTTCTCAAATATATTTGCTTTTCTATTTATACTTTTCATATAGCATAAGCCTATGTTGTTCCTCCTTCATTGATATCTTCCATTGCTAAAAGGAATTTTACATTCTAAAGTTAAATTAGGGTTTCTAATCCCCTCTTACATTTTCTAAAAGAACTTTGCATTCCAAAGTTAAATTAGGGTTTCCTAATCCATTTATTCCACACATTTGGATTGCATGTTTCCACACTTTACAAAGTAGATTAGTTTACTTTGAAAATACATTTAGGGCTAGACTATTTCTTTGCAAAGAACTCTTTATCTAATCATTTGCTTTCAAAAAGCCATTAGGACTAGTTTTCTTTTGAAAATGTAATTAATTAGTTTCTTACCTTGCATACACCGTTAGAAAAATACAAACCCACACACACTCACATGTAAATTTAAACAAGTGGTGAGATTGGACTTCATCCACAATCCATCGCTCGAGACTGGTGCTGGCGAAGTTGTACCCTCCACTAGCTTTCACCCCCCTAGACACCTAACAACCCCACAGTTTTTTGGATTTCATCATTGGAAAATCCCTCACTTTTGTGATTGGGCCCTGGATTTCATCACCAGTGGTTACCTGCAGAGTGGGACAGGATTAGATGCCTTCATCCACAAGGCTCACATAATTCATGGACACAATAACTTTCATTATTGACTAAGCCCACTTGAGGGTGAAGTGAAAGCATGGGGTTGTTGACCATGCCTAGCATGTCATAGACAGTTCCACATATTTTTGTGAGAGAATATAGTGAAGACACTTCAGCATAGTGGGTTTTCTCCCTGTAGGATATCATTTTACCATACCTTCCATATAGGTCACCATTTGCACGTTGTGATACCATTCTATTCTATGAATCTTTAGGTGTTGGAGGAGGTTTGATATCGATGACATTCCTAAATTTCTAGAGTATCCACTACACTAACCTTGATTCTATATAGGGATTACCAACATTACTACACATAAAACAAAGAGAAAAACACATTTATTTTCAGCATTTAGAATTGATTTCGGTCTACCGTTCTTTGCATGATCATGGACAGGTCTCAACACATTACACTATATTTTTTTTTTCCACATACAACATGTTACTTGCTTCACATTTACATCAGAAATAGTCTAGACTATATTACACAAGGTTTATTTCTAAAACTATGGTACACATGCCACAATGCCTATGGTCACTCGTAGTAGAGTGCACGAGCAAGCGCGCTTCATAGAGGAGATGTATGTCACTTCCTCTAGTCAGTCCACTCTTACTCCTTCGACACTGAAGGAGAAGATCATAGACACATCTTATTCAGGAATGGAATTCGATGTACATTTTACACACATGAGGCCTCTAGATGAGACATCAAACTTAAGTGAATTCCTCGCTACTTCACTTACATAGGATTACCTGCTCCTTTCAACCTCATCCTCACCTAATCCACCAACCACGTTATGCGATCATGTGATCTACACAGAGCCAAGACAACCTCCTCTATTCTTCACCATAGATGAGGAGGTCATTACCTATCTCTCCCACCTTTGCACAACCTTTCTTCCAAAATCTATCTCAATCCCTTTTTGACAGTGACTCACCACTCCTAAATCATACCCATCCAGATGTCACATAATTCACCCCTACCATAGGAATGGTGTCTGATCCATCCTCCTCTATTGTAGGAAACCAAAATCCATCCTTCTAGACCGCATAATATATTCTTCCCTAATAGGAACCATAAATTTTTTCCCAAACCTCACACCCGCTCCTTTCAACCCCATCCTCACCTACTCCACCAACCACGTTATGCAATCATGTGATCTACATAGAGCCAAGACAACCTCCTCTATTCTTCACCATAGATGAGGAGGTCATTACCTATCTCTCCCACCTTTGCACATCCTTTCTTCCAAAATCTATCTCAATCCCTTTTTGACAGTGACTCACCACTCCTAAATCATACCCATCCAAAGGTCACATCATTCACCCCTACCATAGGAATGGTGTCCGATCCATCCTCCTCTATTGTAGGAAACCAAAAGCCATCCTTCTAGACCGCATAATAGATTCTTCCCTAATAGGAACCATAAAAATTTTCCCAAACCTCACACCTACTCCTTTCAACCCCATCCTCACCTAATCCACCAACCACGTTATGCGATCATGTGATCTACATAGAGCCAAGACAACCTCATCTATTCTTCACCATAGATGAGGAGGTCATTACCTATCTCTCCCACCTTTGCACATCCTTTCTTCCAAAATCTATCTCAATCTCTTTTTGACAGTGACTCACCACTCCTAAATCATACCCATCCAGAGGTCACATCATTCACCCCTACCATAGGAATGGTGTCTAATCCATCCTCCTCTATTATAAGAAACCAAAAGCCATCCTTCTAGATCGCATAATAGATTCTTCCCTAATAGGAACCATAATTTTTTTCCCAAACCTCACACCCGTACTCTTCACAAGATTCTCAACCATCACCTCCCTAAGAGCCATTTTTCACCATATCTAAAGGCACCTACCAACCGCCTCTTCAATAGCAATATGCACAAACCCAAGAGGGAGTGTACACATACACTTTCTCCTTGACCTAAACTCCTACCTTGGCAGCCTATCCCATATTTTCAACAACTTTCTTACCAATATCCTAGGTATTCGAACTGTATGATACCCAACCTTTAGAGCCACCTTTATCTATGACAACCTTTAGGATACTGCCACCTCCTCCTTTTTAGGCTCCTACTACCAATATCCATCCTACCTATGGACCAAGACCCATGGCTTACCTGCCCACTCAGACAAACTATTCTATGTAGTTTAGATTCCCTACTGCCTACCCTCTAATATAGAGACAAATCCCATTCTTTGATACTTCATCTCGACCACCCCTAGTACCGATAGCTCTGATGCCTACACCATTACTAGTAGCACCTAGTTTCTTTATGCCTCCTCCAGATTTATCATCGCCACCTACGACCCAACCATTACAGTAGGCTACGACCCAACAAGTACCTATGCCACCATCTTAGGCCATATAGTCATAGTACTATTATCCCCAACAAACATCTACCCCACAACCTAGTGTTCCTATAGATACGATAGCACATGGCACTCAGTATCAGCCTTACCAAGATCAGGTACAACCATACTATTCATAATACTAGGAAGAGCAACAATACCAGTATCCACCACATCCACAGGGGTAGCCTACCATAGCTCAGTCCCCCACTTCTATGACACCTAAACTTCAACTCTTACAAGATGAAGTCAAAATGTTGAACCTATGCACCTCTAGTTATGGGCCATAAAAGCCCTATTATGATGAACTGTACAACGAGCTAGTCCACCTGTTAGTTCTCATTCCTCCCTACCCCTATCACTTCGAAATACCAAAAATTGACAAGTATAGAGGTAAGGAAGACCCTAGATAGCATGTGAGCAACTACTGCTCATCCTGCTACCAGCTTCACAGTAATAACCCCCTCATGTTGTGTACCTTCTCCCTGTCCCTTATCGGGCCAGTATTGGATTGGTACAACATGCTCCCATGTCATAGCTTGTATACCTTTGAGCAGCTGGAAAAATCCTTCTTAGAGAACTTTTCCATCAACATCAAGAAAAATACCACATTTTTTGATGTGTACGCCCTACGATAGGAAGACGACGAGTCCATTATTGAGTATTTTTCCAGAAGGAGAGAAATTATCCATGACCTTACCCATATCCTCCCCACTATGGATCTCATGACACTCTTTTCCAAGATTTGCTACAAACACATTTCCACATCCCTCCAGCTTCACCAAAGTCATACCTTTGAAGATGCCATTTCACAAGAAAAAGTGATTGAATAAATAAATGTCTAATCGAAGAAGATTAAAGTGAGAGCCAAATCCAACTATAACTTCAAATTCCACTTCAATAGACCCTTATTAAATCAACCTTACCCTCGGCCACCATAAGCCAACCAAGTCACATTTGCTACCCTAGCACTAGCGTCAACCCCTCAATCCTATACAATGTAGCCACAAACATTCCAAGCCAATGCTCTTGCTTCACCTTGATTGCAACAATACCGAGGCATGCACCCACAAGTTCCCCTTCCCCATTATAAGATACACAAAACAAGCAACTTGTTCAAGACACAACAACCAAACACCATGAATAGGAACAACCGACACTCAGTCCAAATGAACAACTTCCACACCCTTCGACCGCCACCATTAGGGAATCCCAATTTTTACCCTCCTCATCTGATTTTGATACCCCAAATCAGTTGGCAATGCATACCACACAATGCATATCCATATTCATGACAAATAGTGGCCCAGTAGACTATAATATATGTGATACCCATGTATATGAAACCCCTATCTAATCTACCTAATATTTTGGTCGTCCCTCAGCCTCGACGTTGACTATTGGAACCGTTTTCCAACTAGGAAGTCCTGACAACCATACCAAATTTGTGTATGCGGGATTCGACTCTTTGATCACCCCACCACCACAATCCAGCTCCAATGATGCACTTACTCACCTAGCCAGCCCTTATTTTTCTTTATGCTACTTCAGGAATTTCCATTGGCATGGATTTAGGATTGGCCACCACAAGCAAGGGTTGCGTACACCCATTAACCCTCATGTTCGATCACCCATCGATAAAAATGGTCTAGGTTATCGTCCAAATGTTGTCTATACACTAGAAGACGAGATAAAATATTTATCCTTACATCCTCCTCCATGTCCAACACACACCTTGGAAGAATATATCGATATGGATATATTAGAAGACACACATTCACTTACATCCACCATCGTAGCCCCCTACAACTTCTTCCAAGAATATCCTACAATTGATGCCTCTTTATTCTGTGATGTCGAGATATTGGCCAAATACTTTACCACCTTATCCCTGGATACACCACCAATAGAGATAAACCTGGTCCCACCTGATCCACCACTGATAGAACCAGACCCAATCCCACCTGATCCATCATCGATACACTTGTCTATATTCATGCTTATACATAAACAACTATAGATAGAAACCTCTTGCCCTCGTTCACCACCAGTTATCCTATGATCACCCTTGAGCCTTTTAGGACATGCACAAATAATTGAACCTCCTTCACTAGAGTCCCCTCCACCTAGATCACCCATAGCATTGGTCAACATGGTTGAGGTAGACTTATGCTCTCCTCTCCACTATAACCACTAGAGAATTCGAGATGATACCCCAAACCTAAACTTTATTTATCTCGCATATATTTCACACATATCGGTTCTTGGAAACTTCCTTCTTTCACCTCATGTCTTGCGGGTAACAAATGCCCCTTCCTCATCGACCTCATCCCAAGCCCCTTAGGTCCATCACATAGGGATTTACATAGATGAAGAATACAAATTCAGCAAGGCCATTGATGAATTCGACCTCATTCCTATCCTCGAACAATTGCGTGATGGATCTCGCATGCTCATCGAAGACACCATCGACGTCGACATCGGTGATGATCCAAAAAATCCACATATCTTCAAATTATCTGCTAGTCTCTCACTCGAGAAGTGCATCGTCTTCATGAACTTCCTATTCTAGTACATAAAAGTTTTTGCATGGTCATACAAAGACATGCTGGAAATTGACCCTGTTGTAGCGGTTCATAATCTAATACTATATCACAATGCCAAACCACTATGACAAAATTTATGATGTATGCATCCAATTTTTGCACTGATAGTAAAGTCCAAGCTCTAGAAGCTCCTAGACATCAACTTCATTGTATCCATCAACTATCTCGAGTGGGTATCCAGCATGGTCCCTGTACCTAAGCCATCCGATGAAGTTTGTGTTTGCACATATTTTCATAACCTAAAAAAATTTTGTCGTAAAGACAACTTCCCTATACCTAGAATTGATTCCCTCCTTAACTCCATCACAGGTCACAAAATGATTTCCCTCATGGACAATTTTTTTGGATACAATCAAATCAAGATCAACCCAGCTGATCAACACAAAACCTCCTTTACAACACCATGGGGGAACTTTTGCTACAAAGTCATGCCATTTGGCCTTAAAACTATTTGGGCAACCTATCAACGAGCCATGACCTACATATTTCACTATTTAATGCACAAGAACATTGAGGACTATGTGGATGATCTTATCACTAAGTCCAAGAAACGTGTTAACCATCTCAAAGATCTCTGTCAGATTTTTTATCGACTATTAAACAAAATGTGCACTTAAACCCTAAGAAGTGTGTGTTTGGTGTTACATCGGAAAAAATACTAGGGTTTACTGTCTCCCAATGAGGCATTGATGTAGATACTAGTAAGGTAAAATCCATCATTGATATGCCTCTACCTACCATGCTAAAGCAACTACACAACCTTCAAGGCAATATTACCTCTACCCGTAGATTTATAGCACAATTATCAGACAAATGCCAACCATTCAATCATCTCCTACAAAAAGGAGTACACTTCAAATGGGATGATAACTATCAAGCAGCATTTTATGCTATCAAAACCTACCTTACATCACCATCGGTCATGTCACCACCACACCCATAATTACCACTATCTCAATACATCTTAGCCACAAAATTTGCACTAGGTACACTCTTAGCTCAAAAGAATGCCCTTAACAAAGACTAGGCTATCTATTACATTAGATGTACACTAGTTAGTTACAAAATGAGATACAGATACATGAAAAAGCTATGCCTAGCAGTAGTATTCACTACGCAGAAGTTGAGACACTACATGTTAAACCACACAACATAAATCCCCTTCGATACATGATGAACAAGAGTTATCATAATTCATGCACAACAAAATGGATCACGCTCCTAACTAAATTCGACCTAGAATTCATCTCCCAAAAATCCATCAAATGGCAAGTCATCACCAACCAACTGGACGAAGCCCCCCTAACTGACAATCAACCCCTCATCATCCAGCTCCCTAATGATTCCATATTCTATATAACCGAAGCTGAAGAATTTGTAAAACCTGAAGTCGAAGCTGAAATTGCCTTATTCTTCGATGGTTCTAGATGTCTTCATGTTGGGGGTGTAGGCATTGTCTTCTTTACACCTAAAGGAGAGCCATTCCCATTTTCATTCAAACTAGACTTCCCTTGTACCAACAACAACATAGAATATGAAGCCCTAATCCTAGGACTGAAACAAGCACACTCCATGCATATCAAATGCATTCACATCATAGGCGATTCACTCCTCATAGTCAATAAAGTGAAGGAACTTTGGCTATGCAACTACCTAGTCCTCCAGTAGTACAAGAAGATCGCACAACAACTCTTATCCTGATTTGAGTGGTACAACCATGAAGCCACTTCATGATTGTCAAACCGTTTTGCAGACACCATGGCCTCCTTAGGATCCCTCATTCTACAAAATCTAATATTCGACACAAGATCTGTATCCATTCATACACTTACACAATATGCTATATCACCCACACCTCCCAAAGACGATGGTGATGTGTATGTGGTAAAAATAGAACCTCACTACCCATAAATCTCACAGATCAAAGAGTACATCAAACTAGGATTCCTACCATGTGATTTACCTCACGATCAATGTTGAACCTTTAAACAAAGAGTGATCCGCTACATATTTTTGGGGGATATCCTTTACTAACGTAGCTATGACGACATGCTCATACATTTCCTAGAACCACAAGAGTCGCAACAGGTTGTACAAGAAACCCATGACAACACTTGTGGTGGCCATTTCAGTGGTATGGTAATTACTAAATGCATCCTCCGTATAGGTTACTACTGGCCCAAAATGGAGCAATACTACTATGAGTATGTCAAATGTTGCATCAAATGCCAACAATATGCCAACCTAATGCATTTACCCTCCCAAGCACTTCAACCAATCTATTCCATGTGTCCCTTCTCCCAATAGGGCCTAGATATAATTGGACAGATTACACCAGCTTCCTTAAGCAATCACAAGTTCATCATAACTGCCATAAAATATTTTACCAAGTGGGTCAAAGCCATCCCACTAGTCCAAACCATTGGATCCAAAATAACACATTCATCATAGAACATATCATATGGCGCTTTGGAATTCCATTCCAAATTATTTTTGATAACAGGAAATCCACCACTGATAGAGTCGGACCCAATCCCACCTGATCCATCATCGATATGCTTGTCTATATTCATGCTTATACATAGACAGCTATAGATAGCAACCTCTCATCCTCGTTCACCACCAGTTGTCCTACGATCTCCCTTGAGCCTCTTAGGACATGCACAAATCATTGAACCTCCTTCACCAGATTCCTCCCCACCTACCTCACCCATAGCATCAGTCAACATGGTTGAGGTAGACTTATGCTCTCCCCTCCGCTATAACCACCAATGAATTTGAGATGATACCCCAAACCCAAAATTTATCTATCTCACATATATTTCACACATATCAGTTCCTAGAGACTTCCTTCTTTCACCTCATGTCTTATAGGAGGCAAATGCCCCTTCCTCATCGACCTCATCCCAAGCCCCTTAGGTCCATCACACGGGTGTTTACATAGATGATGAATACGAGTTCATCGAGGCCATTGATGACTTCAACCTCATTCCTATCCTTAAAAAATTACATGACGTATCTTGCATGCTCATCAAGGACATAATCAACATTGACATCGATGATGATCCAAAAAATCCACACATCCTAAAATTAGTCGCTAGCCTCTCACACGAGGAGCGCATCACCTTCATAAACTTCCTACACAAGTACATAAAAGTTTTTGCATGGTCATACAAAGACATGTTGGGACTCAACCCTGTCGTAGTGGTTCATAATCTAATACTAGATCCCAATGCCAAACCAATAAGACAAAAGTTGTGATGCATGCATCCAACTTTCACATTGATAGTAAAGTCTGAGCTCCAAAAGCTCCTAGACATCGACTTCATTGTACCCATCGACTATCCCAAGTGGGTATCCAGCATGGTCCCTGTACCTAAGCCATCCGATGAAGTTTGTGTTTGCACATATTTTCATGACCTAAAAATAGCTTGTCCTAAAGACAACTTCCCTCCAAAATTGATTCCCTCATTGACTCCATCGCAGGTCATGAAATGATTTCCCTCATGGACGAATTTTTTGGATACAATCAAATCAGGATCAACCTAGCTGATCAACACAAAACCTCCTTTACAACACCCTGGGGGAAATTTTGCTACAAGGTCATGCCCTTTGGCCTCTAAAATGTTGGGGCAACCTATCAATGAGCCATGACCTACATATTTCATGATTTAATGCACAAGAACATTGAGGACTATGTGGACGATCTTATCACTAAGTCCAAGAAATGTGTTAACCATCTCAAAGATCTCCGTCAGATTTTTGATCGATTATTAGAACACAATGTGCGCTTAAACCCTAAGAAGTGTGTGTTTGGTGTTACATCAGGAAAAATACTAGGGTTCATTGTCTCCCAATGAGGCATTGAGGTAGATCCTAGTAAGGTGAAATCCATCATCGAGATGCCTCCTCCTACCACACTAAAGTAATTGCACAGCCTTCAAGGCAAGATTACCTCTATCCATAGATTTATAGCGCAATTATCAGACAAATGCCAACCATTCAATCATCTCCTACAAAAAGGAGTACACTTCAAATGGGATGATAACTGTCAAGCAGCATTTGACGCTATCAAATCCTACCTTACGTCACCATCGGTCATGTCACCACCACACCCATAATTACCACTAACTCTATACATCTCAGCCACAAAATTTGCGCTAGGTACACTCCTAGCTCAAAAGAATTCTCTCGATAAAGAGTAGGCTATCTACTACATTAGTTGTACACTAGTTAGTTATGAAATGAGATACAGATACATGAAAAAGCTATGCCTAGCAGTAGTATTCGCTACTTAGAAGTTAAGACACTACATGTTAAACCACACAACTTTGTCATTGCTCGAGATAATCCCCTTCGATACATGATGAACAAGAGTTATCATAATTTATGCACAACCAAATGGATCATGCTCCTAACTAAATTTGACCTAGAATTCATCTCCCAAAAATCCATCAAAGGGTAAGTCATCACCGACCAACTGGCCGAAGCCCCTCTAACTAACAATCAACCCCTCATCATCCAACTCCCTGATGATTCTATATTTCATATAACCGAAGTCGAAGAATATGTCGAACCCGAAGTCGAAGCTGAAATCACCCTGTTCTTCGATGGTTCTAGATGTCTCCATGTTGGGGGTGCAGGCATTGTCTTCTTTACACCTGAAGGAGAGCCACTCCCATTTTCATTCAAACTAGACTTCCCTTGTACCAACAACAACACAGAATATGAAGCCCTAATCCTAGGACTAAAACAAGCACACTCCATGCATATCAAATGCCTTCACATCATAGGCGATTCACTCCTCATAGTCAATAAAGTAAAGGAACTTTGGCTATGCAACTACCTAGTCCTCCAGTAGTACAAGAAGATCGCACAACAACTCTTATCATGATTTGATTGGTACAACCATGAAGCCACTTCATGATTGTCAAACCATTTTGCAGACACCATGGCCTCCTTAGGATCCCTCATTCTACAAAATCTAACATCCGACACAACATATGTATCCATTCATACGCTTACACAATCTGCTATATCACCCACACCTCCCACAGACGATGGTGGTGTGTATGTGGTAAACATCGAACCTCATGACCCATGGTTCTCACAGATCAAAGAGTACATCAAACTAGGATTCCTACCATGTGATTTTCCTCATGCCCAATGTCAAACCTTTAAACAAAGAGTGATCTGCTACACCTTGTTTGGGGGACATCCTTTATTCATCGTAGCTATGACGACATGCTCCTACGTTGCCTAGAACCACAAGAGTCACAATGGGTTGTACAAGAAACCCATGATGGCACTTGTGGTGGCCATTTCAGTGGCATGGCGATCACTAAATGCATCCTCCGTATGGGTTACTACTGGACCAAAATGGAGCAATACTGCTACGAGTATGTCAAATGTTGCATCAAATGCCAACAACATGCCAACCTAACACATTTACCCTCCCAAGCACTTCAACCAATCCAGTCCATGTGGCCCTTCTCCCAATGGGGCCTAGATCTAATTGGATAGATTACACCAGCTTCCTCAAGCAATCACAAGTTCATCATAACTGCCACAGAATATTTTACCAAGTGGGTCGAAGCCATCCCACTGGTCCAAACCATTAGAGCCAAAATAGCAGCATTCATCATAGAACATATCATATGCCGCTTTGGAATTCCCTCCCAAATCATTTTGGATAATAGGAAATCCTTTAAAAACAAGACTGTCGAGCCCTGTGTGACAGATTTCACATACACCATAGTTTTTCTACCCCATACTACCCTCAAGGAAATGGCCAGGTAGAAGCCACGAACAAAACCATCTGCTCCATTCTCCATAAAACTATAGCAGAGTCTCATCGATAGTGGCATAATCAAATACCCCTAGCATTGTGGGCATATCGTACAAGCATTCATACTCCCATTGGGGCAACACCCTTATCACTTGTATATGGGGCAGAAGCTATCATGCCCCTTGAGCTTGAGATACCCTCCTTAAGGATATCTATGAAGGATTTCATTGACGATGACACTGCTCGCCAAGCTCGCTTAGATCAACTAACACTTCTCAATGAGCGTCGCATTCACGCAATCGAGCACACACGAGTCTATCAAGATTGCCTTCGTCATGCCTACAACAATAAGGTACATCAGTGCAAGTTCATAATCGATGACCTGGTTCTCAAAGAGAACCAACAAATCACAAGTCAACCTCACCAACAACGTGACAAATTTACCCCAAACTGGTTAGGGCCATTCATCATCACACACAAATACGGTTCAGGAGCATATCGTCTGGCCAATATTGAAGGCCTTAACAAACCTGAACCCATCAACATCTTGCACCTTCGTGCATTCAATGCATGATGCACAAACACATTCACCATCGCGAGTGACACACATCATTAGCATAAATCACTAAACACATCACCACGTAGATATGTTATTTTGCTTTATTATTTCTCTATACATGTACTTTCACCTTTTTACCATTTTTATGCTTTGGGTATTTGTTTTTCCTTTTTGCAGGACTCACACCATCAGTAGGAGAGTACTACAGTGGCCTCACCTACCACCATGCAGGACCATCCACAACCACAACAGAAACCCATTACACCGATCGATCTAGCCCGACCACCAGTCGCCCTTCATACCAGGCGCTCCTTGCATTCATCCCATTCAGGTCATCATACCTCACCTTGACACCATTCCCCTCATCTAGTGAGGTTCATCCTATTCACCCCACTTTGGAGACAACCAGGTCACCATGTCCTCTTTTGATGAAAAGGAGGAATCCGCCCAACCCCAAGAACAGGGGTTGCCCTCCCACCCGTCTGATGATCTCAGACATCGCTATTCACCCACAAATCATCTCCATCACCCCATAGGATCCTACCGCCCGCCTAATAGGGAGTATACACCTCATCCACCTTGTCCTGCATTCCTACCCACTCCACTTCCTAATGGCGAGTCCACCTATTCCCAAGCTTTGCAAGCTCATGCTGCACAAGCTGCTCAGGCTTCCTCCATAGGCAGACCTTTATCCCATGTGCACCATCATTTGGGGCCATCCCCCATGCTCCCTATACTCCAGACACTACCATCTCCCCTATGAGGCTTGCATTTCCAATCACCCAGGCCTTTTCATTCCTCCCCTTCATCCTCGAGGTCTTCTCCATCCTCTCATGCCTACCAAGCCATGCCACACACATCTCGACCTCCATCACCACCATCACCAACACCATTGCTCCCACACCATGAGATACAACATCTCTTCTCCTGTGTCGAGGCTCTAGAGCTGCAGATGAGCCACTACCATTGCCATGTTCACCCGTGCTAGTCTCCCATGACCCATACACCTTCACCCTTGCACAGATCCACACTTTGATCTCGTACCCAACCTACATTGGACCCTCGACCTACACGACCATAGGTAGACCGACCTTCGTCACCTCCAATGGAGCCCTACATTTATCCCATGCCAGTCCCATTCACACCATTGTCTGAAATATTCTACCATATCGTACATCAGGGTGTCATTGACTTACCCGAGATTCGACTTATGGACCCCTCGCGTCCTAAACCGCATAACTATCATGAGAACCAATACTGCATTTACCATCGCCAACCAGACCATGATATTGAAGAGTGCAAAACATTCAAAAACCTGGTAAACAACATGCTACGTGGTGATCGAACCCCATCACCAAAGTGTCTCATCCCACTAAGCCGACTTGTCAGTCCTCCACATCGCACCACCCCTAGGACCTTACCACCTCGTAGCACCCTGACAGCACCCACCCACTACATTCATAATATTTCCAACTATAACTCCAGCCGCAATCCTAGCCACATCAGCACTTCACCATCCCACTCCCGACCTGACTCACGCCACTTCACCCTATAGTAGTCCTAGTAGTGCTTCCTTCTTCTTTCCTACTTCTTCTACTTCTTACAATAGCTGACTCACTTCTTCTCCTCTTTCTCTTGGATTTAGGTAATCCCCTTTTCTTGTTGGTTACCAAAGTCTATTTCTTCTCACTTCTTCCATCTGTACATTCTACTCTTACATATTTCTTCACTTGATGACCATTACACACATTTTTGTAGCTCACAGCTTATACATCCACTACACAAACACACCCCACATGCTGGGGCAACCATGATCACAGCATCATACTTTTTATCATCTTAACACACTCTACTCATCTGTAGATAAATTCACCACAAACTCCTTCATCTTCATGTCACAAACTTCTTCTTGTAGATATTGCATTCCTCCACTTGCATCGTTTACATTTACATCCATTGTACATATTCATATGCTTTACATTTAGACTTTTAATTCATGTTTGTACATTCTTTCTCAAAATGCGCCTTAGTAGGAGTAACAAACACACTTGTTAGCATCACCACCTAGATGTCCATTCCTCCTTTTCAGGGTCAAGGTATACATAGGTGTCGTGTTCGACTTTGACTACTCTTTAGTTCAGTCAATCCAGTGTCACCCATAGCTACCAAGGCTTGTACATTCTTCTTATGGATATTTAGGTTGGTTCAACTTCTCTCATGGACCATACACAAACAGGTTATACATTAAATAATTTTGAGTCTAGGGAAGAAAACATCTGGAGTAGATATCACCATCTAGCGAATGGTATCCCCTACTCATCCTATCGCTTGCATGGTCAACATACGACCTAGGGATAAACAAAGGGATCAAGCATAAGCAAAAATAAAATATTGGGTAGAAAACAAACGTCATCGCCCATACAAAAATAGCACCATGAGAAAATACAAAAAGAGCACCACCAATCAAAATAAAAAGAGAAAAAGAAATAAAATAACACCACAATCATTAGGTCAACACTAGAAGAGGGGCAAAAAACAAAAGGAAATGCCTCTTGATATCACCCATGTTATGCTTATCGCCTTTGGTCCTTAGGTTCAACATAACACCATGGGATGATTTCCATCGCTAGCAATAGGATCCAAGAGCCTGCCTACCAATGGAATAGTCTTACAGGTGGCAACATATCTGTAACATTAGCACCTCGCTTTTGTATAGATCACTGTTGCAGACGGATGAGCTAGCTAGTCCGGTAGCGTCTATAACGGGTTAATCCTACCTCCCTAAAAATGGATAAATGAACCTTACACATGCACACACATAGGTCCATGATAGATTTTGAACTAGCCCGATTAATTATAAGTTGCCACAATACTTGTATAGCTAAGGGTCTAAGATTTGATTGTCACAACTATGTTGGTCAAAGCCATTACACATGCCTTACATTATCCAACTTCCCTGAAATCATGGGATGGATCGCATCCATAAAGGTAAATTTCATTATACAATTGCTTCCTTGGTGCATTTCAGTACGTCCATACATGCATCCATGCATCTATGTTATATACATTTTTTACATACTACAACTATGCATTCATCCTACATTTCTTTAAAGCATCATTGCATTCATACTACATGCATTCACTACAAAATCACATTCGATATCACATCATACTGCATTCAAAACACAATCATGCATACTATTCTACAATTCATTCATACGATAGAACAATAATAGATCTAAACCATGTCACACATGTATATCTATTCATCATACATATCTACAAATGATGTTACGCTAATCTATGCTAAACATAAATAAAAACACATTTCAAACCATAAAAATGACACATGTATATATAATAGCCAAAATAAATATGTATATATATATATATATATATATCGTCCATACAAAATGCCCAAAGGCTACAATCTGGGATCATGCCCATCATCATCTAGCATCAAAAATACCCGTAGGCTACAATCAACATAAGAATATCCTAACTCCCACCAGGAGTCTCCATGTGACCCTAATGGCTCGCTCGCATCTTCATAGCTCAGCTCGACTCCACCCTAAACTCCAAAACCGAATCCACATCAGGCTGATCCTACACCTCAGCCTTGGCACCAACCTATCCCACCATAGCAACACTATGTTGGATCTGATGTGACGGTGCCCGCACTCATGATTGTGATCCAGAATGTGACACCACTCGCTCATAATCAAGGAGAGAAATCTTGCGCATCGACAGAGCAGTCTCACACATCATCTTTTTGGTAGACTCAACCGCCAACTGACTAGTCAAATTGTCAATCATCCGCTCCTGCCTAGCCATAGCAGCCCTCATCTCCACCATCTCAACCTCCAACTATTAAACTCTATCGTGCAGTCCCCGTGCCTCCTCCTCTGTAGCCTGCCTCTCCATGATATCAATAGGAATCTATTGTGCCATCCCAACAAATACACCAATATCCAAGGTATCATCGATACCACCTATATCGACCGCCCCACCTCCCTCAGCCTTGGCTCCAACAACTTGTCCCATACCCATGTCTACATCCACATGCACCTCCTCCACCCTCACACTTTGGGTGCTCGCTCCACTGCCCAGGAGATGCCACGATCAGTGCAGAGGAATCTCCTCTACATCACCAGCCACATCTTTCGCCCTCGCTCAAGTTCTCCTACTAGCTCTCCCTTCTGGTGGAGGTGCCCCAATAGCAGGTACCACCCATCGATCAACTACACCTCTCCTAGGCTCCCAACTCTACAGTGCCCACCACGCATCAAACTCCGAAGTCGTCCCAGCATCCCCTACAACTGAGATATCCATAGGAGGATCCCTCTCCCCAACCCAAGGCAACACCATAGGCCGATCCCCTTTGTCTCCCCATCGCCTATAATAAATCATAGGAGCCCTTGGAACATCCTATTATAACCCAAACTATCGCCTCACTCTATCAAACTAAAAATACTCAGTCTGTCGAGTGTACCACCCCACCAACCATCTGCCCTATCGAATGGCCCATAGCTACTCATCATCCTCACCCCAACTCACCCCACCCAACCAAGGCCTCCATCTAATATCACCAGGAGTCAGGCCTCCAAACTTATCCCTCCACAACAACGGGTCACCCTCATGCGGCCTCTTGATACCTTGCTTAGTTGTCGTACTCCATCTCAAAGCATAGGCCAAATACTCTTTTCCTTCCACATGTACAGGGTGAGGCAATAAATATGGCCTCTCGATCGCTATGTGCTCCCATGCCCATACCTGCAACAAGGGAATCACACTCAATCATGTCCTCCTACCACGAACAACCTCGTACAACTCTTGATAAACTTGGGCCAATAGTGCAGGTGCCCATGCAAATACAACCTTCTGCTCCACCAGGTCACTCACTACATCCAACATATTCTAGGTGAACAATACCCCAGAATTGTCAGGTAGAGCATACGTAGAGATCATCATCATAGCCACGCACTATCGATCTGATATCTTATCCTGTACCCATAGCCACTCATAATCGATCTTAGAGACATCCACATCCCTCCAATATGCCCCAAAGAATCTCTCCAACACAGCGTGCTTACTCTCATCTATGGCTGCCCTCATAGGAACACCCTCAATCGGCAGTCGGTAAATTTGATACACATCTTCTAATGTCACGGTCATTTCCCCAGTAGGAAAATGAAAGGTGTTCCTATCTGCGTCCCACCGCTCACACAATGCAGACACGTATGCTTTGTTAGTATGGATGCTCTTACATTCCCACACACCTCAAAAATGTATGTCATCCAACCAAGATAACTCCTCTTTCGTCTTCATCAGCTCCTCAAAGCCCTCCTTAAATTTTCTCACCCGATGACGGGGCTCAAGCATCTTCACCTACCCAAAACACAATAAAACACACATCAATAACCCACATAACAATGCAATCAAATAAAACTACATCAATCACAATTTTCAAATTAAACCTATTTAATTTGACACACACTTCAAAGTAAAACAATGCACAAAACACACAATAAAACACATCAACATAACAGTCACACATTTGGATACCCATTTTGTCATTTCATGGCAAAAGTGCAAACTGACATGACAAACAGTATAATTTGGACTCCCAACAACTCAGTTCAAATTTAACACTACCTATTAATTGGCACGCGAATCAAACATAAGCCAAACAACAACATATACAAAAACAAATATTATTTTTGGATACCCATTTGCCCACTTAATGGTAAATGTGTCGACAAAATTCAAAAACAACATACCAATCTACACAGATCTAAAAGTCAACTCTATCATAAATACACCAAAATCGAACACACATCAGAAGACATAATTAAAAAATAATAGTCATATTTTTGGATACCCATTTGCCCACTTAGTGGTAAAAGTTCAAACAGATGTTGAATACAGTCTAAATCAGGCTCCCTACAACTCATTTTCAGTTTAACATCATCTACACCTTGGCACGCAAATCAAAGGTAGGCCAAATGAAGTCATTCACCAAAACAAACAACATTTTTAGACACCCATTTTGCCCTTCTACGATGAAAGTTTCATCGATTTCCAAAAATCTTACCTCTAACATGACAAATCTAACAGTCTAGGTTTGATAAATTACACCTAAAAGCGACATATTCAGAAATCATACCAAACAAAAACAAAAAAAATAAAACAGTTACATAACGGGATACCCATTTCCTACTTTAGTGGATAAAATACAATAACATGTCACTTTCAGTACATGGTTATTTCAAAAACTAACAGTCAAACTTCACATCTACACTACCCATTACCCGGTCAAATTGGTGATAAAACAAGTCCAATTTAAAACCTAATCATATTTTTGGGTACCCATTTGGCTCGTTTACCACTATGTTTTCAAATTTTAATTAAAAATTACTAAAAAATTTAAATCGGGATGAAAACCTCCCCCCTCATTCACGTTTCTCGAGAAAAATAAAACAAAATCAAAACAAAGCAAAAGGACACTTACCGGTGGATCCCCGCACCTGCTGCCAGCCGCCCTACGTCCCCTCATCATCATCGCTCTCAAATTCATCACCCGCGCTCTTCTCGTGTCTTTGAATGCCTCCACAAGTCACTTTCCAATGTCGTGCACCATCAAAATGAGCCCATTCCATGCAAATCAGGGCTTAAATATACCTTAATCACCGATTCGCCCCTCGAGGGGTGAACTGAAACCCAATTCACCCCCCGGGTGGTGATTTAGGTCAAATCACCCCTTGGGTGGCGAACTCAACCAAAACACCCCAAAATGCACCCAAAACCCTAGGAAAGCAGACACTTGTCCCCTAAAACCCTAGGAACCTTCCAAAATTATCTTTTAACTTCATTTGCAATCATATTCATCATGCATTGGTATCTTATCAATCGTTGCATCATCAATTCACCACACTTCATTCGCCTCATTGTTGATTCCTCGTTTGAGGGGGTATTCATATCCAAAGTCAGCTTTGCATGCAACCACAACATCGAAAATCCAAAAGTGCGATTAGCACATTTGTCTACAAAAATTTTTGCTAAAGATTATCATACGAAATAATCTCAATCACAACCAGACATGGGTTATATCAAGAGAGTTATGCGTGACAATGGAAAGGTCACCTTGGCATTCATGGAGCACAATGAATGACATGGGTGACTAATTCAACGCAACATTTGAAGGACTTCACTCTGGCATTCATGGAGCACAATGAATGACACGTGTTGAATAATTCAAATGTTAACTAACTCAAATGGTTTGACACTTGTCACCATGTTCTCATCAATCAATCAACAACAAAAATTTAGATAGGCTTTTGTCCTATTCATACTTTTGGACCACGTTGATCTAGTCGCAAAAGCAAAGCAGTCAAAAGTTGCCATTCTCAAGCAACTGGTATGGCATCATAAATGTCATATGGACTCAGCAAAATCACATCATTGCATTCATAATCATTCATTTTCATTTACCAGCATTGTTTTTATCTCTTTCCTCTTTTCCTTCTTTCCTTCTTC
This sequence comes from Wollemia nobilis, assembly GCA_028583015.1. NCBI lineage: Eukaryota > Viridiplantae > Streptophyta > Pinopsida > Araucariales > Araucariaceae > Wollemia > Wollemia nobilis. Next base: position 4,075,560 of record JAQPPZ010015863.1, on the reverse strand, counting down.
TCTTCTTCCCCTGTGGACATCAAGTTGATGTTGTATGGTCACGCTTCGAGCGACTACATACCTTCGTTAATTCTTCTTTTTTTCTTCCCGGATCCCTTAATTGGTATGTTCACACTTCGAGTGGCTACATACCCTTTGATTGGACTCCATTCCCCTTCTATCCCTTTTCCTTTTGCACAAACCCTTCACATTTTTGTATTAAACTGTGTTCCACACAGTATAGTACAAAAAGGGGAAAATGTAGACACCCAAAAGTCACACATCTCTACTTCTACGTATCCATAGGTGATTCCAGACATCCCTAGGCTATTGTAGGCTATCATAGTCATGCGTAGTCAGGCGTAGTCATGCATAGTAATGCGTAGATTGCCATAGTTCGCCATAGCAATATGTAGACTTCCATATACTACTTCATCGGCTTTCAGGTCCAAAACCCTAATAAGCCTTCCAAATCACATCCAGTGCATTGGGATATCATCCGATGGCCTATTTGCATTCAATTGAGGCCCCCACGGGGTATTAGTTGACCAAAACAATTAATAAGTCAATTCCAAATTCTAATTTAATGTTGACTTCACTTAAGTCACCTTTTTAGGGAAAATATGATTAATTAACCTCTAATTCCTAATTAATGCTAATTACACCCTCCCACATGTGTGAAATTAGGGTTTGTTAGGATGTTCTTTTAATCATGTCCTAAATTGACTTAAGACCTCCTAATCAGGATTAGTCCTAATCCATCCTCACACATGTGTGAGGATGAGATATTTCTCATAAGGAATGTGATGTTGCCACATTGCATTTCCTAACCTAACCCTAGTCAGAATCAAACCTAGGTTTAGTCTATCTAACTTCCCCCCTGCACCTTGCCATTGCCTATAAATAGTGGGTCCTAAACCCCTAATTAGAGATCCTTCCAAAAGTTAACAAAGTACAGTTACTCTACTAAAATGAAAAGCAAACATTGAACAGTCTGTTCTCAGTGCACACAGTTGGATTTCAACAGCACATAGAGGCACACCAGTTGCCTAGGAATCGATCCACCAAAGTAATTTTGCACAAGGGACCTCACAGCTCAAATCGCCCCTTGCCCCGTGAATCTGGCCCTAATTCGCCCCTCGGGTGGCGAAGTGGGTCTACAGCGTCCAGATCGACCCAGATCTGGTAGGTAAGCTCCATTTCACTATTTTATGTCCCCTTGCATCATTTATTTTAGTTTTTATCATGTTTTTATAGTCATTTCATCTTCTTAAACATGGGGCCTGACTAAGGCAAGCCCCTCAATGAACTAACTCCCTTTTGCAGGTTATTCAGTAGATCTGGAGAGGAAGAACAACAACAAACAAGCAAACCATGTGGTGGCCCACATACAAAGAAGCCCACCTTCATTGAGGGATGACCGAAGAAGGCATCAGATTGGTTGTAACCTTGTTGGAAATAGAAATGGATAAAGGGCAACACGTCCCTCTTGTAACACATTTTTATTAATATCAATGGAATGCAGTTTCTCCATTTAATGCATATTTTATCTTGTGTTGAATTATCAAATGTCATTTTCTGACCGTTTCAATAAATATAAAATATTTATATATAGAGAGATATAATTAAGGGTTGTGATTTAAGGTTGTGTATGGATGACAAGTGGATAGGATTTGGTGTCTACAAAGTCAAAGCTCTTTCAGAAAAATTAGTAATTCAGGAAGATGATTTTTTAAAAGATACTAATCACTTGCTTGATAAGAATATAGAAAGGTAGCAGACTGAAGAAAGTAAGAAATAACATCACAAGCTCTAGGATCAGAACATCACAAGCTCTAGGATCATGACGAAGATCATATTGAAGACTAAAGTCTTCAATAACCAGATAATGTAATGTAGGGGGTGTTGGAGAATATTACATTATTTGGTACATGCCAATATACCACCTTGGTATATTATTGTATATATTAGATTAGGAGTGTGAGTTAATATTTCATGTAATGCAATAATATGTAGAAAATGTTCAAGTGTCATGTAAAAATGTGTACAAGTGTTATGAGTGTAAATGTACACAGATGTCCAATATGTAAGTGTGCATATGTGTTCATAGATTAGGAAGAGTTGTGTGAAGAGTCCAGTCCATGTGTGCATACAAGATAATGTCATATGTATGCAAGTGTCAAGTAGAGAAGCCAAGATTCATAAGGCTTGGCATATGGAAAGGAAGAGTCATGGTAACCAAAAAGTCATCCTAGAAAGGCTATATATTACTCCATAGATCAAATATATCATATCATAGTCTACATTTTCTATAGAGAGATTTTCTATGATATATTTGTAATAGAAAGAGGAATAATACAATTTTGCATACATTTGAGCAACTAGTATTATAAGTATTATTACATTGTATATTTCAGGTATTACATTCATATTTCAACATATTATTGAATGTTATTTGACATCTTGTTAAGACTTGATAATACATATTGGCTATCTCATTTATCTCTGTTACAATATTATTATTGGGTTCATTATATTTCAACTTCATCATATTCGATCATGTGATTACTTTTTGGTGGTAATTTATATTTAGTATTATAGCATCAAAAGCTAACAAAGTCATGGATGAAGAAGTAATATATTACATTCCTAAGCTATATACATGACATGTACAATAATTACAAAATACTTGGAAGGAGAAATGAGTCAACTTCCAACTAATCAATTAAGAGTTTGAAAGACAATAATAAAATTGTTCATTTTCCTCTTTTGGATATGGTACATGTTAGCAATTTTCCAAGTGGATAGACTACGCAATTATAACCTTATATTTAATGTCTGATACCAGGAAGATACTTCATGTAGACTCAAGTAACAAAAGGTTGGCATCATAGATATTCCTATTTGAATGCATGAGATCCAAGGTAAAGATAACATCATAGCAATCATGATATTGAAGGTGGTGCTAATTCCATGAAGAAGTCTAACATCATAAGCCATTACCTAGTTTGGTTATGAGTTTGTATGGAAACCAAGGTCTACAAGTTTATGTTAATGTGGTGTCACGTGTTGGAAATATGTTTAATATTTTCCATGTTATTCTGGTGGGGTTAATACTAAAAGGTACTAGACACTCTGTAACACTAAAAAATTTTAGGTTTTTTTTAAAGTTATTTTTAGACCCATATGGGATTTTTTAGGTTACTATATTTAAACTCGTGCTTTTTTGCCCATGAGAATTGTAAAATTCATGCATGTGCCTTTGTTATATATATTGAACTTGCATTAAGGTTTGAGGGAGATAGAAGAAGAATATTATTGTATTTGAGATGGTCAAGTTAATGCAATAATAAGATAATATTATGCTGGTTTTTTTTGATTCAGGGTTTCCAAGATAAATATTGTGTAATGTGTGAATCTACGATCTTCTTTTGATTCTATTATTACTACTTTTCTGATTTACTTTATCGGGGATTCTTATTTCTCTTCATTTGGTATTAAAGCTAGTTTTTAGCTTTGTTTGAGGAGTAAGGGTTTCAACCTTGTGATAAATTAATTCTTGAGTGGGAGTCATGCGCGAAAGGATCTAGAAAAAGAATAAATATGGGAAGCACACATATAGAGATTGAAAATTTTAATGAATAAAATTTTGAGTTATGGAAACTCAAGATGGAGGATCTGTTGGTTGATAGAGATCAATGGATTGTGGTCTTGAGAACAAAACCAACATCAATGAAAAATGAGAATTGGCTGAAAATTGATAGGAAGGTAAGGAGCTCTATCAGATTGTTCTTATCTGATTCATTATTGTTGAACGTATCTATAGATACCATGACAAATTTGTTCTTGGAGAAGGTAGGAACATTGTATCAAACAAATTCACTGGTAAATAAGCCTTCTTCAAAAGAAGTTGTATTTGCTTCGAATGAATGATGGTGACTTTATGGCTGAATATTTGAATATTTTTAACACTATGGTAAGTCAATTAACCTCTGTAGAAGTAAAAATGGATGAAGTAGTAAAGTGTATTAATTTACTTTGTTCATTACCTAATTCATGGAATAACCTATTTATGGCTATCACCAATACTACATCTACATTGAAAGTAGAGGATATAGTAGGAACTTTGTTGTCTGAGGAGATGAGACAAAAATATTTTGATTATTATCATCAAAAGGATGCCTTGGTTGTGAGAGGTCATTCTCAAGAAAGAATAAAAAAGAAATCAGGAGAAAAACAAATCAAAATCTAGGGGTAAATATGTTGCCCTAGAAAAGAGGAAATGTTGGAAGTGTGGTAAAACAGGGCATTATAAAAGAAATTGCAAATCTAAAAAGGTTGATAATAATCGGTCATCTGATGAAGGGACATATATAGAAATGAAGACCACAAATGAAGATTCAGGGGACTTATTATTGGCTATAGCATGCTCAAGTGAATGCTATGACTCATGGTTGATTGACTCATGTGCTTCTTTTCATATGAATCCTCATAGAGAAGGGTTCAGTGAATATGAAAAGATAGATGGAGGTAAATTCTTCTTGGGATACAATTCAACATATAAAATAATAGGTCAAGGAAGATTCAAGTTGAGGCTAAAATATGCAAGAATTAAAACCCTTCTTGGTGTGTTGCATATTTCAGGTTTGGCAAGGAATCTAATATTTGTGAGTAAGATGAATGATACAGGTGTGAATGTGGTATTCAATAAGGATAGTTGCAATATGGTTCATGGATCCTTGGTGTTGGCAAGGGTAGTTTGCACATGAACTTTATTCAGACTCGAGGCTAGCACTATAAGTATTAATTACAATAAAACTTTAGTTATACAAGAAAATAACATGGTTGAATGACTTCAAGTAGTCCTACAACGAAGACAATGTTGTGGCATCAACGCATGGGGCATATTGGTGAGAAAGGACTTAGAACATTAAAAATGAAAGGTATGGCTGAAAGAATTTCTAATTGCCTATTAATCTTGATTTTTATGAGCATTGTATTTTTGGAAATCAAACTAGAGTCAAGTTTCCAAGTAGTGCTACAAGGTTTGAAGGAATTCTACATCTAGTTCACAGTGATGTGTTTGGACCTGTAAAAGTACCATAATTAGGTAAATCTATCTATTTTATTACATTTATAGATGACTTCTCAAGAAATACTTGGGTATATTTTCTATGGAACAAATATGAGGTTTTTAATAAATTTAAAGAGTTTAAGGCTCTTGTAGAAAATCAGATAGAGAAAAATATAAAGGTTTTGAGAAGTGATAATGGTGGTGAGTATTGCTCTAATAAATTTGAGCAATTTTACAAGGACTATGGAATAGAAATGTAGAGAACAACTCCATATACTCTACAACAGAATGGAATTGTAGAATGGATGAACAATACATTGATGGATAAGGCTAGAAGCATGCTAAGTGGTGCAAGGTTAGAAAAGAAATTATGGGCAGAAGCTATGTTAACAACTTGGTATCTCATCAATAGATATCCTACCTTAGCTTTGGTGGAAAAAACTCTACAGGAAGTATGGACTGGTAAGAAACCCTCTCTCATATATATAAGATTTTTTAGTTGTGATGCTTATATGTATGTCCCAAAAGATAAAATGACTAAGCTAGACTATAAATCTGAAAAATGCATAATTGTGGGTTATAATACTAGTGTTAAAGGATATAAATTGTGGAACCCAAAAATACAAAAGGTTTTTTATAGTTGTAGTATGATCTTTAGATAAATAAAAGGGGTTTTAAAATAGGAAATACAACTAAGAAAAGAATCTAAAATAGTGCAGGTAAAATTGGAATAGGAGGAAGAACCTATGGTAGAACATGAATTACAGAGAGAGTTTGAAGAGGAATATTCATAAGAAGAAGGTGAGGAGGAAGTTAAAGATTTAGAAACTAGAACTCCAATTTTGAGGAGATCAAATCGAGAGAGAAGACTTCCATATAGGTATAGTCCTTCAAATTTTTATTTTACATTTAATTTATCAGTTATTGATGAAACCCAAGACTGTAAAGGAGACACTTCAATCAAGTGAGAATAAGTCTTGGAAAAGGTCTATGGAATAAAAAATGGAGTCCCTGGATAAAAATAAGACATGGGACTTGGTGAAATTACCTCTTGGTAGAAAACTTATTGGTTTCAAGTGGTTATTCAAGAAGTACAATGTATAATTAAATTTATAGAAGTACAAGGATCGGTTGGTAGCAAAAGAATTTTCTCAGGTTGAGGAAATTAACTTTAGTGAGATTTTTTCTCCTGTGGCTAAACTAACTTCAATTAGATATATGTTGGCTAATTCTGTTGCTTTTGATTTTGAAATATAGCATATGGATGTAAAGACAACTTTTATACATGGTGAACTTATTGAGGATATATATGTCACAACCAGAATGCTTTAAGGTAAAAGGTAATGAGGACCTAGTATGCAAGTTGAAGAAGTCTCTTACAGGTTGAAGCAGTCTCCAAGGATGTGAAACCAAAAAAATTTCAGGTTTGTTTTGACACTTGGGCTTGGAAAAAGTAAAACAGATCCATGTGTATATTTCAAAAAGGAAGGTGAATTTTTTTTACCATTGCATTGTATGTGGATGAAATGTTGTTAATTGGTAATAATAAGGAGATGATAAAGTTACTAAAATATCAATTATCTTTTAAATTTGACATGAAGGATTTGGGTGCTACAAAATTTATTTTGGGTATGGAAATAATAAGGGATCGTGTAAATAGAAAGTTATGGTTAAATAAAAGGAAATATGTTTATTTGATACTACAAAATTTTAGAATGCATGATTGTAAACCAGTATGTACTCCATATATGGTTGGTCAAAAGTTATCTATTGAAAAGTGTCCCAAAAGAGATGAGGAAAGTGAATAAATGCATCATGTTCCTTATGCTAGTACTGTGGGTAGTACAAGGATTTTTGGATGTTGATGGGATGGAGATCTTGACAAAAGAAGATACATGAGTGCTTATGTGTTTAGGCTATTTGGAGGGGCAGTAATTTAGATGAGTAAAAAGCAATCAGTTGTTGATTTATCCACTACAGAAGCAGAGTACATTGCAATAACTCATGCCTGTAAATAAGTAGTATGGCTATAAATGTTGTGTTCAACAGTTGGTCTTAAAGAAAAGGTTTATAATTAATAGTGATAGTCAAAGTGCAATATTTTTGGCCAGTAATCCTGGTTTTTATGATCGATCAAAACATATTTATATCAAGTACCACTTTGTGAGAGAGATGGTTGAAGATAACTAGGTGATATTGGAGAAATTTGATACAAAGAAGAATACTTTTGATCCGATAACAAAGGTTGTACCTATTAGCGTACTATAACCACTTTGTCTCTATTGCATTGTTAAGCGTACTGTTACGCTTACTGTTACACTGTTGTAACAGTGTTGTTTCAGCCGTGACTATTTTCGGCAAGTGTTGTGTTATTTAAACTCGACTGATTAATACAATTCTAGTTTGCACATTTACATGGTTGCCCTTGATTAAAGTTACTAAAATATCAATTTTCCAATGGGGTCTTGGTTCAATGGTTGAGACATATGGATGATGCAACCCACACCAAGAATTGAATCTTGATGTGACTAAATGGGATATATAACATATAGTGACTATTTGTATCCATTGTATTCACTTTCAAATATATATATATATATATATGTGTGTGTGTGTGTGTGTGTGTGTGTGTATGTGTGTGTGTGTGTGTGTGTGTGTGTGTGTGTGTTGAAAACAAAAAAAACATCTAAGATGAGAAACAACAATAATTTGAGAGACAAAACTTTACCAAATAGGTAAAACTATTAAAGTGTTATTTGATTGACCATCTATAAACTTGGAGAACAATTAACAAATACTTCCTCTAAGAAGAAGATTTATAAACTTTATAGATTTGATGTATCATATAACTCATTTACTATAAAATACTTTTAAAGGCTTATAACATATTTAAAAATTATATGAATATAATAAGAGGATAAATACAATTAAAACATTTGATAAGGGAGTATTTCAAAACAAAATGAAATTAGAAGGATGATTCATATTAATCATCCACATCTTGTTTTCCTTCAAGAAACAAATATGTCAATGGAGGATATGGACTCAATTGCCAGTAAAATTTGGCTAGCTAGAAAAGTGGTTTCCCTCAGTTCCCAAGGGACTTCTGGTGGCATTGCTTGTCTTTGGGACCCAAAATAGGTAGTTATTCACCATATGGTTGGCAGTTGGGGTTTGTTGACATTCCAACCAAATTATGCTTTGCATTATTGTTTATGCTTCAACTTCTTTGGAGGAAAAAATAAGACAGTGGAAGGATATTACTCATATTATCTCTCATTTTCCTGAAGCTTGGATCATGATCGAAGGAGATTTCAATACCATTCTCTCTATGGATGAGAAAAGGGAGGGAAATAGAAATTTGGACAAAAGCACTGACCTCATGAGTGAATATATTGCAAACCTCTATCTTGTGGATATCCAACCAGATAATGGCCTTATGACTTGGTCTAATATAAGGCAAGGCTTAGCTTGTATCATGGAGAGATTGGATAGGTTTTTGCTCTTTGAAAATTTCTTAATCAATGGTCGCATTCCTAAAGTGAACACTCTTAATAATGCTGGTTCGGATCATTGGCCAATCATGGTGGAAATGTGGAAAACCAATGTGAGTTTCTCTCATTTTCATTTTCAATTGATGTGTCTTAGATACATTTACTTCAGACCTCGTGTGCAACAATGGTGGAAGGAAGGTAAACCTAGGCATGGGACTAAGATGTTTTGTTTTGCCAAAAGTCTACAATACATTAAATCCAAAATCAAGACTTGGAACAAGAAAGAGTTTGGGGATGTTCATAAAAAAAATATGAAGTTATTGATCATCTTGAAAATTTGAATAAGAAAATACGTATAGATGGCCTCACAGAGAAGAGAAGTGTAGGTGAAATTAAACTCACAACTCAGTTAGAGGAATGGTAAAAAAGAGAAGAAATATTATGGAAGCAAAAATCCAAAATTCAATGGCTCAAATAAGGATATCGAAACACAAATTTCTTCCACAAATATCTTCTAGCTTGAAGATCTCCCAACTTTATTTCTTCCTTAAAACCAGATTATGGAGATGTTGTTTATACCTGGGATGGCATGAACCCTATTGATGTTGATTACTTTTCCAATATTTTTTCTACTACTCCTCTTAACTCAGCTTCACAATAAAATGTTCTTCAAGCAATCCCTTCTCTTATCACTTCTGAGGAGAACTCTATTTTTACTGCTCTTGTCACTATTAATGAGCTTCAACAAGTAGTTTTTAAAATTCAAAAATAAAAAACCCCAGGTCTTGATGGTTTTCCCATTGAGTTCTACCAAGAGTTCTGGGATATCCTTCATGTTGATTTATTAGATGTGGTGGAAGAAGCCAGGAAAGCCAAAGAAATTTTGAAGGTTATCAATAAAACTTATATTACTCTTGTTCCAAAAGCTCAATATGTTGATCATATCTCAGCTTTTAGACATATTGCTCTATGTAATGTTCTTCTCAAAATCATTACTAAAACCATGGCAAAAAGGTTGAAGTATCTTTTGCATAAGATTTTTTCCCCAGAGCAAGGGGGTTATGTGGAAGGACGTCAAATAGTATATGAGATAGTTCTTTCTCAGGAAGCCATCCATTCCATGGTAATGCAAAAATCTCCTTCCATGTTCATTCGATTAGACTTATCCAAAGCTTATGACAAAGTGGATTGGCACTTCCTTATCAAAGTTTTGAGGCAATTTGATTTCTCTAAGGATTGGATGGATTGGATTATGGGATGTATATCTTCAGTTTCCTACTTAGTTCTTATCAATGGTAGGCCTTTTCATTCATTCCTAGCTTCTAGAGGTATTATACAAGGTGATCCGCTATCCCATTATTTATTCATCATTCTTGTTGAATCCTTGGGTAGGACTATAACCAAAAAGAGGGAAAACAAAACCCTTGAGGGAGTTACCATTGCTTATGGAGCTAGAACTATCTCTCATCTTCAATTTGTGGATGACTCTACTCTTTTAGGTAAAGCTACAGTTAAGGAAGCTTCTAATATTAAGCAAATCATTAGCTATTTTTCTAAGGCTACTTGGCAGTTGATCAATGAAGACAAATCTAAAGTTATTTTCTTTCACTGCTCTGCTAGACAGGAATCCATGGTCTTGGATAAATTAATATATAATAATACCTCCCTTCCAATCACTTATTTAGGTATTCCCATAAATATTCAAAGGTAGAAAAATAAATATTGGAATTGGTTATTGGACAAATTCAAGAAGAAAATTGGAAAGTGGACCAATAGGTGGATTTCTTCTGGGGGTAGAATCACCTTGGTAAAATCAGTCCTTCAAGATATTCCTATTTATGTCTCTTCCATTTTGAATATCCCAAAGGTTGTTCTTAATTGGATCAAATAAATCATCATTTCCTTTGGAGTGGTACTAAGGAGAAAAGAAAATGGGCCTTGGTGAAATGGGATACTTTATGTCTTTCTAAGAATGAAGGGGGCTTAGGATTCCGGTCTTCTATTAATAACAACAAAGCTTTAGCTGCTAAATTATATTGGAGGATGTTGCATAACCCCAATGCTCTTTGGGCCAATAATCTATGTGGTAAATATGTTGAGAACAAAATTCCTGAAGACCTTGTTCGCTATAAACTTCCTACCAAAGGTTCTCCTATTTTAGCAGTTCTTAATACTGGTGAGGATTTGATAAAGAACAATTTATTTTGGATCATTCATAATGGTCAACAGGAAATTTTCTGGACAGATTCTTGGGATGGTCACAAGCCTTTGATAACTCAGTTTCCCAATTGGAGGCCTTGGATGGAGGAGCTTCACCAAGCTAACTGGATAAAGGTGGCTAATTATTGTCGGTACCATACTAGTAATTCAAATGTTGGTAGATATTGGATCCCTATTGAGGACTGGCCTATTCAAATCCCATAAAGGCAAAGACAAGATATCCAAGACATCCTTCATATGAGATCCCTCTCTTGGTCCCATGAAAAAGATTATTTTGGATGGAACAACACTACTAAGGGTGAGTATTCAGTTGCTCAAGGTTATTTGACCTTGTGCCATAATAATCCCAACCATTCTTCTGACATATTTTCTTGAATGTGGTCTCAAAAGCTCTGGCCTAAGGTGAGGTTCCTTAATTGGATTTTATTGCATCGTAGGGTGCTTACTAGTGAGCAAATTATGAAGCATGGTTTTCATGGCCCTTTTAGATGTGAAATATGTGAAGAGAATGTAGAAACTCTCAACCATATTTTTATTGAGTGTACTTTAGCCTCTGAGATATGGAGGAGAATGGCCACTTTACTTGGCTTACAGTGGTCCAATTTTTTTTACTTTTGAACAATTTTGGAGGGATTGGCCTAATCAAGAGGGTGTTGATCATTTTATTAGGCAGTTAGTTTGGATGGGTTCTACCATTCTTCTTTGGAATATTTGGAATGAAAGGAACAACCAAATTTTTAATCAAGATAGGAAGGATGTTCACTATATTTGGCAAAATATCATATCCAACTTAGTTGAATCAGTCCATCAACTCCTTAATCACCCCTAAAACTCCCAACAAAGATGGGATCAAGTGATGCAAATATTGAAGATTAAATCTTCTAAGGGCAACCAACTTAAAGGGAATGTGATTATTAGTAATATGGATAGAAAAAGAAATTGGCAACCTCCTCCTAAGGATTTTGGAAAATTCAATACTGATGGAGCCTCTAGAGGGAACCCTGGAAAAGCCAGTGTGGGAGGAATTGGTAGACTTTCAGATGGCTCCCTGGTTTTTACTTTTGCTTGAGAATTTGGGTATTCTTTCCAATAACCTTGTTGAGGGGTATGGTATCCTCAGAGGCCTTCAAGAGGCTACTAAGGTTGGATGGGAAAAGGTGTTAGTTGAGTTTGACTCTCAACTTATGATTAATCTCTTGAAGACTCCTAAGAATCATAAGGTGGATTGGAGAATAAAAAGAATTATTGAGAAGATTCAACTAATTCAGATGGGATTTTTGAAAGTTGATTACAAATCATGTGGTCAGAGATCAAAACAAGAGTGTTGATGCTTTAGTTAATTGGGCTTTGGACAAAGGTGATCTTACTTGTTATGACCACCCTCCTAGATGGTGGGCTTTTCAAATTAGGGAAGCTCTTCCTTCTATCATTTCTATGGATGGCTCCAGTTCTGAAGGCACCTAGTTTCTTCTTGCTTTTTTTTGTTTGCTTCTCTTTGCTTCATTCAGTTTTTTTAGTTCCCTAGCTCATTCTATTCTTTCTTTTTTTTCCTCTGTTGATTCTTGCCTTAATAGTCTTCTGGTCTAGATAGATCATTATTATGTTCAATTTTTTTTTTTTCTTTTTTTAGTTTTTTAATGTGGGTGGGTTCTTTTGTTTTGTTTTGTTTTTTGTGTTGTTTTTTATTGTTCTTGTGTTTTTGTTGTTTTGTGTTTTTTTTTTATGTTTTTTGTTATTGTTCTTGTTTTTTTTCATTTTGTTTTTTGGGTTTCTCTTTGTTTGTGTTAATTCGTGTTTTTATGTGTGAGTGTTTTCTATGTTTTTTGTTTCTGTTTATTGTCTGTTGTTGGTTATTTTTTATTTTTATTTTTATTTTATTTTTTTAATTTTTTAGGTTTTGGTTGTGTTTATTTTTCATGTTTTTTTTTGTTGTCTTTGTAGTGTTCTGTTGTTTTTGTCTTGTTTGTGTTTTATTTTGTGGTTATTGTGTTTTTCTATGTGTTTCATGTTGTGGTTTCTTTTATCTTATTGTGTGTGTTTGGTTGTGCTTTTATTTTTGACACACTCAAGGAGCATGTTTTTTATTTTATTTTATTATTTTTGTTGTTATTTACTTATTTTTAAATTGGTTTTGTGTGTTTGTTTGCTCCTTGAGTATGTCAAAGGTGGTAGGCCAGGTCCGATTCCTGGGTGTTTTTGACAAAATGGATACCCCTGCCTCCTTGGGTCTTACCCGAAAGTGGCATTCCTTTTGGGATGTTTTCCATAAATAAAAAAAACATCTGATAATCGCATGCTAGCAGTGATATTCGAAACATTAGATGAGAAAAAATGAAAAGTTATACATAAGCGTCAATCAAACCAAAAACACATAAGAGCCTAACGATCAAACTTTCATTCAAAGGAGAAAGGGGAGGTTGCATACAAAAGAGTGTTCATCAAGATTCCAATCAAGCCTATGCCACCCAAGCTCTGATATTTTAGGAAGCCAAATTTTTCTTTGGGGGATCCTGCCCCCAAACCCTACATGGAGGGTCACTGGCCTCCCATCCCCCCTAGCTGGGGAGATGATCTTATACCTTGTATATTATGCTAAGGTTTTTAGTCCTTTTGTAAAGAAGTGCAACATTAAAAAAATTAGCCTAGGAACTATTGAGTGACCACAAACCTATCAACATTCATGGAAGGAAATATTTGTAACATATTTTTAGCATGGATACAAGATCTCACCTTAAATGGCTCTAGATCTAGAGACCTCAGGATTATGCGCCATCAATGTAGAAGTACACGGGTGGGAATTTTGAAAGAAACATTTTGAATTTTGGGAGGGAAGGATTCTCAATTTTTGTCTATAAATACTTAAGTTTTCTTCATTATAAGGATCAAAATCTGGTCATACATATGCCTAGTATTTGGTCTCATATGAGGTTTTTATTCACTCTCTTTTTTATTACACCTTGGCTTAAGCCTTGTGTCATTCCAGCTGTTTAGTTTTGAGCCTCTTTCTCTAGCATGTATGTAACCTAACATTTATATATATGAGAAGTTGTGACTATTTATTTTTGTTTCCTCATTCTTATGTGTGTGTTTGATGTAATTCATGTTTGGGAAAACTATGTTCCTTGTGCATTTTCAACTATGAAGCATGTGTTCATTCAACCCACCATGACGCAAATATTTTTAGACCTTTGGCACATTGCCCCCTTAGCATAGGTTTACTATTTGTTGCTTTGCTTTATATCATTTACTACTTTTCCTTCTTACCCTTTTTCTGGTCAAATACCCAATAGAGTAGGCTAGCCTAGGAAGATAGTGTTGTGTTAGAGATCACATCCAAACAAGGAGTCAACCTTGGTAAAAAATACCCTAGAGGTCATCTAAAGGAATCACGTCCCATGCTCCCCAGACTTCCTGGATAGGTGATCCAAGAAAGATGCAAGCACTAGATGCACTTGGTAAAATTGCACGCAGGTGGTCATGGCACCCGAAGCATAAGGACCAGATTTGGTTCCCAACAAGAATATTGTCTATTTTTTAAATTAATTCTTAAAAATAAATAATATATTAAAAATTGCTAAACCACTTATATGATGTAAACGTTTTAAAAGTGTGAAAAAAGGTAATCTATGTAAATTACGCTTTAATCATCCTTAACTATACTTAAAAATATTAAAATAGCTTTATAAAAGCTTAATCCAAATAAATTCCCATCAATAGAGAGTGCAAGCATAATATCATCTTTAGCATTTAAAAAAAATAGTATATTAATAAGAACACATAGTAATAACACTTCTCCTTTCTACAATAACTTAAACTAAATCCTACTTGTAGATTATTTAAATTCTATTAAACGCTAAGGTGTATGGCATGGATGATAAACAACTTACTAAAATAACATTATCATCATCTAAATATTTAGTCAAAATACCATGCTACTCTTCATAAAAAGATGCATTTGCTTTTTAAAGGGGCTCGTCTAAACATGTAATTGTTATGATTAAAGATTTTCTTGTTTGTTTTGAATGTTAAGTATGTACAACTAATTTGAGACTATAAAGAACACTATTGAGTGTCAAAGAAATTGAACCTTTATCTTTTTCAATGAATACCCTTGTACCTTCTCACCACTCATAATTGAAAGGTTATTTTCAAAATTGATATTTGAAACTTTTATGTACTACAATGTCTAGCTCATTTTTAATAAGACTTCTTTTTGGTATAATTGATTTAAGTTTATTTTTTATTTATGAAAATATTAGAATATATAGTTCTCCTCCTTAAGGTAGAATAAAACATATACTACAATAGTAAAAAATTAATTAGACAAGAAGTTTTAAAAAGTAAATGAAAAAGACTTTTAAAAAAAAAAAATTCTTGATTTGAATTCCATTTTTCAAACTTCTTTACATGTGACCTCATTGCAACTTTAAGGTTTTCTAAAATTTATAAATGACTTTTCAAAAGTAGGACCATCTTATCAAGAGAGGTAAACCAAGGTTCTCTCTCAACAAAAGTAGCAACATCCCTAAATTATGCACCATAACTACAATATCAAGTCAGATTTATAACACAATCACTGAATTGTATAAATCTATGTTCCTCATACCAAAACCTACAAAGCATATTAGCTTTACTTTGTGCATCTAACACATATCCTCCTTTGCAACCAAATTTTGTATGACAAATAGGATTGTATTCTATGTTGGGTCTTGAGTGGTAGTACATATTCTCCAAATTTGAATGAGTGGTGGTACTCTATGTGCTCGATAGACTGCAACCAAAGAATAAAGCATGTCATCCAACAAAGATAAAAAAACACCTAGAAAGACAAAAGACAAAAAATTTATAAAATTAAAAATCAAATAATAAGATACCTCCAGGAAGAACCAATGTAAATCAGTCTTACAAGAAATAAGGGTAAAATAAATATAAAAAAATCCAAGTGTAGAAATTTAAATATTAAGTTACCTCCAAGAAGGTCCTATATACAATTTATAATATCAAGAGTATGATGCCACTTAACAAATATAGCAATAGAACTAGTGTATAATGGGATGCTCTGAATAGTTGGTGTAGATAGGCAAGAAATACCATCCATTCTTTTTTATGAAGGATCTAAGAAATATCAAAACGTGAACTCATTAGTTAAAATTAAATAGTGTGGGACCAAATAATATGTCTGAGTAATAGCATTAGAAGCTTGCCATAATTTTTTAGCAAAATATTAGGATACAATAAAATAGGAAGAGAGAAAAACAAACAAGCAAATAAGCATGTTTAGTGCTTAACAAAAGTAGTTGAATAGAAAATATTTATCCAATCAACTGAATGAATGAAATTATACCAATTGGTATTAAAGAGCAAATCAAAGGGAAGAAGATAATTCAACTTCACTATAGAAGATGATTGCCCAGTTAGTCATCATGAATCTTGAAGTACTTGACCAATTTACTTGGCATATGTGATACCTATAATATGTAGGAACCACTGTAGATTAAGTTAGATATTTTGAGAAAATAACCATAATTATTTTTAGAAAATAAAAACGAGAAAGAACAAACTACATAAATAAACAAAAAAAAATTGGAAAGCAAACTTGAAAACAAGGAGGGAGATTCAAACCTTGGCATCATGCCCAAGGCGTTTCTATGAAATATTCAAATAAAAAATGTGTCTTAAACCAGTTTCTTGGTCCTCAATAACAGAAAACAAAATCCATCAATCTATAGTATAAATCAACCTTGTAAGAAATATGGGTAAAATAAATATAAACAAACCCCTGTGTGGAAATTTAAATATTATGTTACATCCAAAAATGACTTATATAAAATTTATAACATCAATAGTATGAAGTCGCTTACCAGATATAGCAATGGAACAATTGTATAACAGGATGCTCTAAATACTTGGTGTCGATAGGCTAGAAATACAATCTATTTTTTTTATGGACCTAAGAAATATCAAAAATTAAATTCGTTAGTTCAAATTAAATAGTGTGGAGCTGAAAATTTTTTTGAGTAATAGCATTAGAAGCTTACCATAATTTTTAACAAAATATTAGGATACAACAAAATAGGAAGAAAAACAAACAAGCAAACAAACATGTTTAGTGCTTAACAAAAATAATTGAACAAAAAATATTTAGCCAATCACCTGAATGGATGAAAGTATACTAACTGATCTTGAAGGGAAAAGATAGTTGACCTTCACTATAGAATATGATTGAATATTTAGCCATCATGAATGCCAAAGTACTTGACCAATTTCCTTGACATATGTGAAACCTATAATATTTAGGAACCATTGTAAATTAAGTTAGATATTTTGAGAAAATGTCCATAGTTCTTTTTAAAAAATAAAAAGAGGAAGAACAAACTATATAAATAGAACAATAACAAATTGAAATTGCAACTACAAAGATATAAAGGAGATTCAAACCTTAGCAATAGGTACAAGGTTTTTCTACAAAATATCCACACCAACAATGTGCACGAAATTAGTTTTTTAGTCCTAAAGAACAACAAACAAAACCTATAAATCTACAATGTAAATCAGCCATGTAAGATACAGAGGGAAAATATAAACACACACATGCATGGAAATTTTAAAAATAAAAATATAAACAATCATAAACATCAAAATCACAAGCAAAGCATAAAGTCAGAAATCAACAGTTGTTAGAATTTAATACCGAGAACTTTATATGCTTCTCTATTAGCAAAATCAATGCATATACAATCTTATGTTTTGTTCCATATGACCAAAATAAACTTTGCTCCATCCTTCCTTCTAGGGGCTCTATTAACTTTTAAAGATTGATAATATGCTTTAGAAGAGATGCTCTTGAAATGTAATTAGACAAAAAAATTTAAAATTGAAATATGCACAAAGGCGCACTAAAAGCAACAAGAGACTAATAATACATTTTAAAAAATGAGAATTTATTTTATTTCACTAGCAAAATCCAATATTAAGTTCATTAAATAAAAAGGCGTGTAAACAATTTTAAATAGATAGGGAATTGCAGTAATTATTCCAATTTTAGATTCAAATTCTTCTTTGCATTTCAACCATTTGTTATAGTAAGCTTACATATTCATCTAATAAAAAGAGACTTAAGAATTCATGCTCTAGTGTCATTAGAAGATAATTTACCATAATCATGAATTTAGGTGCCAAGAAGCACCATATCATGATTGTAGTGAGACATCATTTAATTGTTATTATCAAACTTGCTCTTAACAAAGGTAGACATGAGACAGTCTTCAAAGAAGATTTCATGAGAGATATATTGTCAAAAATGCAAAAGGATGTATATAGCAACTCATGTGAAGAAGACTCTTTGTTTAGCCCCCCATACAAGCACAATCAATCATATCTGGAGTTACACTCTCACTTTCTAATATGGCACGACACCCATTTTTTGTGTATAGTAACTTAAATCAAATCCTACTTTGTAGAATATTTAAATTTTGTTATGGATTAAGGTGTATGGCATGGAACTTGAAAGGATAGGCATGTTGATGGTATCCACGTGCTTGCAAAGGGATGCTTCAGTTTGATTTCCTAGATGGTTGGGGTCCTATTGATTTTATCTTTACTCAGTGGGCTAGGATTTATATTGGCAATGTTTGAGTTTAACCAAAGTTATGCCTCACATTGGGAAAAATGTGTTACCAATTCCCCTATAAAAAACATAGCGGTATGGTTTTAGGTTTCCAAGAACCTAATTTTGCTAGGATATCGTAGTGGTATGGTGTTGGGTTTTTATTCAGGATACCTAGGTTTAAACCACTACACAATGGACCATGACCTTTCAAAACACCACACTTTACCTAAAAGGGATATGTTTCGAGATAGGCTAGTTGGCAGTGACCAAGTTCTTTTAAGTGGATTTGCCCTAGTTCGATTCCCTAGATATTTGGAGTACTATTAACTTTGTGTTTACCTAGCATGCTAAGGTTAATAGAGGTTCCCTATGAAAAAAAAAAATATATATTCCAAGGAGATATTGTAATGCAGTCTAATATTTTTACCTTTTCTCAAAAAAATAATGTAGTATAATATCTTAGTAATTTAAATTTAATAATAACCACTACACATTCTCTAAATTTGAATGAGTGGTGTTACTCTATGTGCTCAATTAGCTGTAACCAAAGAGTAAAGCATGTCATCTAGCAATGACAAACAAAACACTCATTAAAACAAAAGACAACTTTAAAAAAAATAAAAAAATAAAATAAAATAAGTTACCTTTAGAAAGAATATATTTGCAACTTAGGACATCAATACTACGAAGTTGCTTATTAGATTTGGCAATGTAGCCATTGCATAATGACATGCTCTAGATGGCATAGATGAGAAAGATCCACCATCCATCCTAAGTCATTTTAAGAAGTATCTAAGAATTATAAAAAATATAAACTTATTATTTTAAATTTAGTGTGGAGCTAAAAAAATTTTGAGCAACAACATATATGTTATGATAAAAAATTTAAGAAAAATATTAGGATACAATAAAATAGGAAGAAAGAAAAACAAGCAAACAAACATGTACCATATATCCTAGTATACATCCAACATGTATAAAAGTAGACATGTTACTACATGGACCAATAAGAGAAAAATAAAATCATTGTTTGATGATGAAAAAAAAAAAGCTTAGCAATAGATACAAGGCTTTTCTATGAAATATCCTCACCAGCATTATGTCCGAAATTAGTTTCTTGGTATCAAAGAACAACAAACAAAACCCATCAATCTACAATATAGAGGTAAAATAAATATAAAAACACACATGCATGAAAATTTAAAAAAATAAAATAAAAAACAAACATAAACATAAAAAACACAAGCAAAACATAAATTCAAAAATCAACAGTTACTAAAGTCAAATACCAAGAACTTTATATGTGTTTTCTCTATCAGCAAAAGGAATGCATTTTTAATTCTCTATTGTGTTCAATATGACCAAAATAGACATTGCTCCATCCTTCCTTTTAGGCGCTCTATTAAATTCAAAATTTTGATAGTAGGTCTAAAAGAGATGTTCCTAAAATATAAATGAGACAATAATTCATAAATTTTAAATTTGCACAAAGGCACATTGACAGCAACAAGAGATTAATAATGCATAAAGATAAATGAGAATTTTTTTAATCTCACTAGCAAAAGCCAATAACTCACCAAAATCAAACGTGTGCAAGAAATTTTAAATAGGTATAGAATTGCAAATATTGTTCCAAGTTTGAATTAAAATTCTTCTCTATATTTCAACCATTTATTATAGTTAGCTTACATATTTACCTATTGTGCAAACAATTTAAGAGATTCAAGCTATAGTATCATTAGGATATCATTTACCAGAATCAGGAACTTCAATGGCAAGAAGCATCATCCCATGACTGTAAATAGACATCACTACTTCATTTATATAATGCAAATCCTCCTCCTTTGCAACTAGATTTTGTGTAACATTAGGATTGTATCCCATGTTGGCTCTTTAGACCACAAATAAAGTGGGGAACAACATACACACTAGCTAGTACACATTATCCAAATTTGAATGTGTGGTTTTTCTATATGTGCTTGATTAGCTGCACCCAAGAGTAAAATATTTCATCCAACAATGGCAAACAAAACACTAAAGAAGAAAGAGATAACTAAAAAAAAATAACAAGTTACCTCTAGAAAGAACCTATATGAAATTTATAAAATCAGTAGTACGAAACTTCTTATCATATTTAGTAATGGATCCATTGTATAATGGGGTGCTCTAGATGCTTGTTGGAGATGGGTGAAAAATACAACCCATCCTTTTTTATGAAGGATCTAAGAAGATGATTGAATATTATGAATACTAATGCACTTGACTATTTTTCTAGCATGATGCATGTAATATGTAAGAACCATTGTCAATTTAGATATTCTAAGAAAATTTCCATAGTTCTTTTTAAAACCAAAAATAAGGAAGAACAAACTACATAAATTGAAAAATAACAAATTGGAATGGAAACTACAAAGACATAAGAAATATTCAAACCTTAGTAGTAAGAAATATTCAAACCTTAGTAGTAGGTACAAGGATTTTCAATGAAATATCCACTCTAACAATGTGTACGAAATTAGTTTCTTGGTCCTAAAGAACAACAAACAAAACCCATCAATCTACAATATAGAGGGAAAATAAATATAAAAACACAAATGCATGAAAATTTAAAAAATAAAAATAAAAAACAAATATAAACATAAAAAACACAAGCAAAACATAAACTCAAAAATCAACAGTTACTACAGTCAAATACCAAGAACTTTATATGTGTTTTCTCTATTAGCAAAAGGAATGCATTTTTAATTATCTATTGTGTTCAATATGACCAAAATAGACATTGTTCCATCCTTCCTTTTAGGGGCTTTATTAAATTCAAAATTTTGATAGTAGGTCTAAAAGAGATGCTCCTGAAATATAAATGAGACAATAATTCACAATTTATAAATTTGCACAAAGTCGCATTGAAAGCAACAAGAGATTAAAAATGCATAAAAACAAATGAGAAATTTTTTAATCTCACTAGCAAAATCCAATAACTCACCAAAACAAAATGTGTGCAAGCAGTTTTAAATATGTAGAGAATTGCAAAAATTATTCCAAGTTTGAATTAAAATTCTTCTCTATATTTCAACCATTTGTTATAGTTAGCTTACATATTTACCTACTATGCAAACAATTTAAGAGATTCAAGCTCTAGTTTCATTATGAGATCATTTACCAGAATTAGGAACTTCAATGGCAAGAAGCATCATCTCATGACTGTAAATAGACATCACTACTTCATTCATATAATGCAAATCCTCCTCCTTTTCAACTAGATTTTGTGTAACATTAGGATTGTATCCCATGTTGGTTCTTTAGACCACAAATAAAGTGGGGCACAACATACACACTAGCTAGTACACATTCTCCAAATTTGAATGTGTGGTTTTTCTATATGTGGTTGATTAGCTGCACCCAAGAGTAAAATATTTCATCCAACAATGACAAACAAAACACTAAATAATAAAGAGATAACTAAAAAAAACAAAAAAAATAACAATTTACCTCTAGAAAGAACCTATATGAAATTTATAACATTAGTAGTACGAAGCTTCTTATCATATTTAGTAATGGATCCATTGTATAATGGGGCACTCTAGATGCTTGTTGGAGATGGGTGAAAAATACAACCCATCCTTTTTTATGAAGGATCTAAGAAATATCAAAAAGTGAATTTGTTAGTTCAAATTAATGCAGTGTGGAGCTATGAAAATGTTAACAACATTAGAAGCTTGTGATAAAATATTATTTTTTCACAAAAGATTATGATACAATAAAATAGAAAGAAGAAAAAACAAACAAACATATATAGTGCTAAACAAATAGTAGTTGAATGATAAATCTTTCACAAATCAACTTAATGGATGAAAGTGTACAAATTGCACTTAAAGGGTTGACTCTCACTATAGAAGATGATTGAATATTATGAATACTAATGCACTCGACTAGTTTTCTAGCATGATGCATGTAATATGCAAGAACAATTGTCAATTTAGATATTCTAAGAAAATTTCCATAGTTCTTTTTAAAACCAAAAATAAGGAAGAACAAACTACATAAATAGATAAATAACAAATTGAAATGGAAACTACAAAGAGAGAAGAAATATTCAAACCTTAGTAGTAGGTACAAGGTTTTTCAATGAAATATCCACTCTAACAATGTGTACGAAATTAGTGTCTTGGTCCCAAAGAACAACAAACAAAACCCATAAATCTACAATATAGAGGGAAAATAAATATAAAAACACACATGCATGAAAATTAAAAAAATAAAAATAAAAAACAAACATAAACATAGAAAACACAAGCAAAACATAAACTCAAAAATCAAAAGTTACTAGAGTCAAATTCCAAGAACTTTATATGTGTTTTCTCTATTAGCAAAAGGAATGCGTTTTTAATTATCTATTGTGTTCAATATGACCAAAATATACATTGCTCCATCCTTCATTTTAGGGGCTCTATTAAATTCAAAATTTTGATAGTAGGTCTAAAAGAGATGCTCTTGAAATATAAATGAGACAATAATTCACAATTTATAAATTTGCACAAAGGCGCATCGAAAACAACAAGAGATTAATAATGCATAAAAACAAATAAGAATTTTTTTAAACTCACTAGCAAAATCCAATAACTCACCAAAATAAAATGTGTGCAAGCAGTTTTAAATAGGTAGAGAATTGCAAAAATTGTTCCAAGTTTGAATTAAAATTCTTCTCTATATTTCAACCATTTGTTATATTTAGCTTACATATTTACCTACTATGCAAACAATTTAAGATATTCAAGCTCTAGTATCATTATGAGATCATTTACCAGAATTAGAAACTTCAATGGCAAGAAGCATCATATCATGACTGTAAATAGACAACACTACGTCATTCATATAATGCAAATCCTCCTCCTTTACAGCTAGATTTTGTGTAACATTAAGATTGTATCCCATGTTGGTTCTTTAGACCACAAATAAACTGGGGAACAACATACACACTAGCTAGTACACATTCCCCAAATTTGAATGTGTGGTTTTTCTATATGTGCTTTATTAGCTGCACCCAAGAGTAAAATATTTCATCCAACAATGACAAACAAAACGCTAAAGAAGAAAGAGATAACTACAAAAAAAAAAAAAATAACAAGTTACCTCTAGAAAGAACCTATATGAAATTTATAACATCAGTAGTACAAAGCTTCTTATCATATTTAGTAATGGATCCATTGTATAATGGGGCGCTTGAGATGCTTGTTGGAGATGGGTGAAAAATACAACCCATCTTTTTTTATGAAGGATCTAAGAAATATCAAAAAGTGAATTTGTTAGTTCAAATTAAGCAGTGTGGAGCTAGGAAAATGTTAACAACATTAGAAGCTTGTGATAGATTATCATTTTTTCACAAAATATTATGATACAATAAACTAGAAAGAAGAAAAAACAAAAAAACATATATAGTATTAAACAAATAGCAGTTGAATGATAAATCTTTCACAAATCAACTTAATGGATGAAAGTGTACAAATTGAACTTAAAGGGCTGACTCTCACTATAGAAGATGATTGAATATTATGAATACTAATGCACTTGACTAGTTTTCTAGCATGATGCATGTAATATGCAAGAACAATTGTCAATTTAGATATTCTAAGAAAATGTCCATAGTTCTTTTTAAAACCAAAAATAATAAAGAACAAACTACATAAATAGAAAAATATCAAATTGAAATGGAAACTACAAACAAAGAAGAAATATTCAAACCTTAGTAGTAGGTACAAGGCTTTTCAATGAAATATCCACTCTAACAATGTGTACGAAATTAGTTTCTTGGTCCTAAATAAAAACAAACAAAACCCATCAATCTACAATATAGAGGGAAAATAAATATAAAAACACACATGCATGAAAATTTAAAAAACAAAAATAAAAAACAAACATAAACATAGAAAACACAAGCAAAACATAAACCCAAAAATCAACAGTTACTAGAGTCAAATTCCAAGAACTTTATATGTGTTTTCTCTATTAGCAAAAGGAATGCGTTTTTAATTATCTATTGTGTTCAATATGACCAAAATAGACATTGCTCCATCCTTCCTTTTAGGGGCTCTATTAAATTCAAAATTTTGATACTAGGTCTAAAAGAGATGCTCCTGAAATATAAATGAGACAATAATTCACAATTTATAAATTTGCACAAAGGCACATTGAAAGCAACAAGAGATTAATAATGCATAAAAACAAATGAGAATTTTTTTAATCTCACTAGCAAAATCCAATAACTCACCAAAATAAAATGTGTGCAAGCAGTTTTAAATAGGTAGAGAATTGCAAAAATTGTTCCAAGTTTGAGTTAAAATTCTTCTCTATATTTCAACCATTTGTTATAGTTAGCTTACATATTTACCTACTATGCAAACAATTTAAGAGATTCAAGCTCTAGTATCATTATGAGATTATTTACCAGAATTAGAAACTTCAATGGCAAGAAGCATCATCTTATGACTATAAATAGACATCACTACTTCATTCATATAATGCAAATCCTCCTCCTTTGCAACTAGATTTTGTGTAACATTAGGATTGTATCCCATGTTGGTTTTTTAGACCACAAATAAAGTGGGGCACAACATACACACTAGCTAGTACACATTATCCAAATTTGAATATGTGGTTTTTCTATATGTGTTTGATTAGCTGCACCCAAGAGTAAAATATTTCATCCAATAATGACAAACAAAACACTAAAGAAGAAATAGATAACTAAAAAAAACAAAACAAATAACAAGTTACCTCTAGAAAGAACATATATGAAATTTATAACATCAGTAGTACGAAGCTTCTTATCATATTTAGTAATGGATCCATTGTATAATGGGGCGCTCGAGATGCTTGTTGGAGATGGGTGAAAAATACATCCCATCCTTTTTCATGAAGGATCTAAGAAATATCAAAAAGTGAATTTGTTAGTTCAAATTAAGCAGTGTGGAGCTAGGAAAATGTTAACAACATTAGAAGCTTGTGATAGATTATTATTTTTTCACAAAATATTATGATACAATAAAATAGAAAGAAGAAAAAACAAACAAACATATATAGTGCTAAACAAATAGCAGTCGAATGATAAATCTTTCACAAATCAACTTATTAGATGAAAGTGTACAAATTTGACTTAAAGGGTTGACTCTCACTATAGAAGATGATTGAATATTATGAATACTAATGCACTTGACTAGTTTTCTAGCATGATGCATGTAATTTGCAAGAACCATTGTCAATTTAGATATTCCAAGAAAATGTCCATAGTTCTGTTTAAAACCAAAAATAAGGAAGAACAAACTACATAAATAGAAAAATAACAAATTTAAATGGAAACTACAAAGAGAGAAGAAATATTCAAACCTTAGTAGTAGGTACAAGGCTTTTCAATGAAATATCCACTATAACAATGTGTACGAAATTAGTTTCTTGGTCCTAAAGAACAACAAACACAACCCATAAATCTACAATATAGAGGGAAAATAAATATAAAAACACAAATGCATGAAAATTAAAAAAATAAAAATAAAAAACAAACATAAACATAAAAAACACAAGCAAAACATAAAGTCAAAAATCAACAGTTACTAGAGTCAAATACCAAGAACTTTATATGTGTTTTCTCTATTAGCAAAAGGAATGCATTTTTAATTCTCTATTGTGTTCAATATGACCAAAATAGAAATTGCTCCATCCTTCCTTTTAGGGGCTCTATTAAATTCAAAATTTTGATAGTAGTTCTAAAAGAGATGCTCCTGAAATATAAATGAGACAATAATTCACAATTTTTAAATTTGCACAAAGGTGCATTGAAAGCAACAAGAGATTAATAATGCATAAAAACAAATGAGAAATTTTTTAATCTCACTAGCAAAAGCCAATAACTCACCAAAATCAAACGTATGCAAGCAGTTTTAAATAGGTAGAGAATTGCAAAAATTGTTCCAAGTTTGATTTAAAATTCTTCTCTATATTTCAACCATTTGTTGTAGTTAGCATACATCTTTACCTACTATGCAAACAATTTAAGAGATTTAATCTCTAGTATCATTAGGATATCATTTATCAGAATCAAGAACTTCAATGGCAAGAAGAATCATCTCATAACTGTAAATAGACATCACTACTTCATTCATATAATGCAAATCCTCCTCCTTTGCAACTAGATTTTGTGTAACATTAGGATTGTATCCCATGTTGGTTCTTTAGACCACAAATAAAGTGGGGCAGAACATACACACTAGCTAGTACACATTCTCCAAATTTGAATGTGTGGTTTTTCTATATGTGCTTGATTAGCTACACCCAAGAGTAAAATATTTCATCCAACATTGACAAACAAAACACTAAAGAAGAAAGAGATAACTAAAAAATAAAAAAAATAACAAGTTACCTCGAGAAATAGCCTATATGAAATTTATATCAGTAGTACGAAGCTTCTTATCATATTTAGTAATGGATCCATTGTATAATGGGGCACTCGAGATGCTTGTTGGAGATGGATGAAAAATACAACCCATCCTTTTTTATGAAGGATCTAAGAAATATCAAAAAGTGAATTTGTTAGTTCAAATTAAGTAGTGTGGAGCTAGGAAAAAGTTAACAACATTAGAATCTTGTGATGGATTATTATTTTTTCAAAAAATATTATGATACAATAAAATAGAAAGAAGAAAAAAACAAACAAACATATATAGTGCTAAAAGAATAGCAGTTGAATGATAAATCTTTCACAAATCAACTTAATGGATGAAAGTGTACAAATTGAACTTAAAGGGTTGACTCTCACTATAGAAGATGATTGAATATTATGAATACTAATGCACTTCACTAGTTTTCTAGCATGATGCATGTAATATGCAAGAACAATTGTCAATTTAGATATTCTAATAAAATGTCCATAGTTCTTTTTAAAACCAAAAATAAGGAAGAACAAACTACATAAATAGATAAATAACAAATTGAAATGGAAACTACAAAGAGAGAAGAAATATTCAAACCTTAGTAGTAGGTACAAGGCTTTTCAATGAAATATCCACTGTAACAATTTGTACGAAATTAGTTTCTTGGTCATAAAGAACAACAAACAAAACCCATCAATCGACAATATAGAGGGAAATAAATATAAAAACACACATGCATGAAAATTTAAAAAATAAAAATAAAAAACAAACATTAAACATAAAAAACACAAGCAAAACATAAACTCAAAAATCAATAGTTACTACAGTCAAATACGAAGAACTTTATATGTGTTTTCTCTATTAGCAAAAGGAATGCATTTTTAATTCTCTATTGTGTTCAATATGACCAAAATAGACATTGCTCCATCCTTCCTTTTAGGGGCTCTATTAAATTCAAAATTTTGATAGTAGGTCTAAAAGAGATGCTCCTGAAATATAAATGAGACAATAATTCACAATTTATAAATTTGCACAAAGGCGCATTGAAAGAAACAAGGGATTAATAATGCATAAAAAAAAATGAGAAATTTTTTATCTCACTAGAAAAATCCAATAACTCACAAAAATAAAATGTGTGCAAGCAGTTTTAATTAGGTAGAGAATTGCAAAAATTGTTCCAAGTTTGAATTAAAATTCTTCTCTATATTTCAACCATTTGTTATAGTTAGCTTACATATTTACCTACTATGCAAACAATTTAAGATATTCAAGCTCTAGTATCATTAGGAGATCATTTACTAGAATCAGGAACTTCAATGGCAAGAAGCATCATCTCATGACTGTAAATAGACATCACTACTTCATTCATATAATGCAAATCCTCCTCCTTTGCAACTAGATTTTGTGTAACATTAGGATTGTATCCCATGTTGGTTCTTTAGACCACAAATAAAGTGGGGCACAACATACACACTAGCTAGTACACATTATCCAAATTTGAATGTGTGGTTTTTCTATATGTGCTTGATTAGCTCCACCTAAGAGTAAAATATTTCATCCAACAATGACAAACAAAACACTAAAGAAGAAAGAGATAACTAAAAAAAACAAAAAAAAATAACAAGTTACCTCTAGAAAGAACCTATATGAAATTTATAACATCAGTAGTATGAAGCTTCTTATCATATTTAGTAATGGATCCATTGTATAATGGGGCGTTCTAGATGCTTGTTGGATATGGGTGAAAAATACAGCCCATCCTTTTTTATGAAGGATATAAGAAATATAAAAAAATTAATTTGTTAGTTCAAATTAATGCAGTGTGGAGCTAGGAAAATGTTAACAACATTAGAAGCTTGTGACAGATTATTATTTTTTCACAAAATATTACGATACAATAAAATAAAAAGAAGAAAAAACAAACAAACATATATAGCGCTAAACAAATAGTAGTTGAATGATAAATCTTTCACAAATCAAATTAATAGATGAAAGTGTACAAATTGGACTTAAAGGTTTGATTCTCACTATAGAAGATGATTGAATATTATGAATACTAATGCACTTCACTAGTTTTCTAGCATGATGCATGTAATGTGCAAGAACCATTGTTAATTTAAATATTCTAAGAAAATGTCCATAGTTCTTTTTAAAACCAAAAATAAGGAAGAACAAACTACATAAATAAAAAAATAACAAATTGAAATGGAAACTACAATGAGAGAAGAAATATTCAAACCTTAGTAGTAGGTACAAGGCTTTTCATTGAAATATCCACTCTAACAATGTGTACGAAATTAGTTTCTTGGTCCTAAAGAACAACAAACAAAACCCATAAATCTACAATATAGAGGTAAAATAAATATAAAAACACAAATGCATGAAAATTTAAAAAATAAAAATAAAAAACAAACATAAACATAAAAAACACAAGCAAAACATAAAGTCAAAAATCAAGAGTTACTAGAGTCAAATACCAAGAACTTTATATGTGTTTTCTCTATTAGCAAAAGGAATGCATTTTTAATTCTCTATTATGTTCAGTATGACCAAAATAGACATTGCTCCATCCTTCCTTTTAGGGGCTCTATTAAATTCAAAATTTTTATAGTAGGTCTAAAAGAGATGCTCCTGAAATATAAATGAGACAATAATTCACAAATTTTAAATTTGCACAAAGGCGCATTGAAAACAACAAAAGATTAATAATGCATAAAAAAAAATGAGAAATTTTTTAATCTCACTAGCAATATCCAATAACTCACCAAAATCAAACGTGTGCAAGCAGTTTTAAATAGGTAGAGAATTGCAAAAATTGTTCCAAGTTTCAATTAAAATTCTTCTCTATATTTCAACCATTTGTTATAGTTAGCTTACATCTTTACCTACTATGCAAACAATTTAAGAGATTCAAGCTCTAGTATCATTAGGAGATCATTTATCAGAATCAGGAACTTCAATGGCAAGAAGCATCATCTCATGACTGTAAATAGACATCACTACTTCATTCATATAATGCAAATCCTCCTCCTTTGCAACTAGATTTTGTGTAACATTAGGATTGTATCCCATGTTGGTTCTTTAGACCACAAATAAAGTGGGGCAAAACATACACACTAGCTAGTACACATTCTCCAAATTTGAATGTGTGGTTTTTCTATATGTGCTTGATTAGCTGCACCCAAGAGTAAAATATTTCATCCAACAATGACAAACAAAACACTAAAGAAGTAAGAGATAACTCAAAAAAACAAAAAAAAATAACAAGTTACCTCTAGAAAGAACCTATATGAAATTTATAACATCAGTAGTACGAAGCTTCTTATCATATTTAGTAATGGATCCATTGTATAATGGGGCGCTCTAGATGCTTGTTGGAGATTGGTGAAAAATACAAACCATCCTTTTTTATGAAGGATCTAAGAAATATCAAAAAGTGAATTTGTTAGTTCAAATTAAGCAGTGTGGAGCTAGGAAAATGTTAACAACATTAGAAGCTTGTGATAAAATATTATTTTTTCACAAAATATTATGATACAATAAAATAGAAAGAAGTAAAAATAAACAAACATATGTAGTGCTAAAAAAATAGCAGTTGAATGATAAATCTTTCACAAATCAACTTAATGGATGAAAGTGTACAAATTGAACTTAAAGAGTTGACTCTCACTATAGAAGATGATTGAATATTATGAATACTAATGCACTTAACTAGTTTTCTAGCATGATGCATGTAATATGCAAGAACAATTGCCAATTTAGATATTCTAAGAAAATGTCCATAGTTCTTTTAAAACCAAAAATAAGGAAGAACAAACTACATAAATATAAAAATAACAAATTGAAATGGAAACTACAAAGAGAGAAGAAATATTCAAACCTTAGTAGTAGGTACAAGGCTTTTCAAAGAAATATCCACTATAACAATGTGTACGAAATTAGTTTCTCGGTCCTAAAGAACAACAAACAAAACCAATCAATCTACAATATAGAGGGAAAATAAATATAAAAACACACATGCATGAAAATTTAAAAATTAAAAATAAAAAACAAACATAAACATAAAAAACACAAGCAAAACATAAAGTCAAAAATCAATAGTTACTAGAGTCAAATACCAAGAACTTTATATGTGTTTTCTCTATTAGCAAAAGGAATGCATTTTTAATTATCTATTGTGTTCAATATGACCAAAATAGACATTGCTCCATCCTTCCTTTTAGGGGCTCTATTAAATTCAAAATTTTGATAGTAGGTCTAAAAGAGATGCTCTTGAAATATAAATGAGACAATAATTCACAAATTTTAAATTTGCACAAAGGCGCATTGAAAGCAACAAGAGATTAATAATGCGTAAAAACAAATGAGAAATTTTTTAATCTCACTAGCAAAATCCAATAACTCACCAAAATCAAACGTGTGCAAGCAGTTTTAAATAGGTTGAGAATTGCAAAAATTGTTCCAAATTTGAATTAAAATTCTTCTCTATATTTCAACCATTTGTTATAGTTAGCTTACATATTTACCTACTATGCAAACAATTTAAGTGATTCAAGCTCTAGTATCATTAGGAGATCATTTACCAGAATCAGGATCTTCAATGGCAAGAAGCATCATCTCATGACTGTAAATAGACATCACTATTTCATTCATATAATGTATATCCTCCTCCTTTGCAACTAGATTTTGTGTAACATTAGGATTGTATCCCATGTTGGTTCTTTAGACCACAAATAAAGTGGGGCACAACATACACACTTGCTAGTACACATTATCCAAATTTGAATGTGTGGTTTTTCTATATGTGCTTGATTAGCTGCACCCAAGAGTAAAATATTTCATCCAACAATGACAAACAAAACACTAAAGATGAAAGAGATAACTAAAAAAATAACAAGTTACCTCTAGAAAGAACCTATATGAATTTTATAACATTAGTAGTACGAAGCTTCTTATCATATTTAGTAATGGAACCATTGTATAATGGGGTGCTCTAGATGCTTGTTGGAGATGGGTGAAAAATACAACCCATCCTTTTTTATGAAGGATCTAAGAAATATCAAAAAGTGAATTTGTTAGTTCAAATTAAGTAGTGTGGAGCTAGGAAAATGTTAACAACATTAGAAGCTTGTGATAAAATATTATTTTTTCACAAAATATTATGATACAATAAAATAGAAAGAAGAAAAAACAAACAAACATATATAGTGCTAAATAAATAGCAGTTGAATGATAAATCTTTCACAAATCAACTTAATGGATGAAAGTGTACAAATTGAACTTAAAGAGTTGACTCTCACTATAGAAGATGATTGAATATTATGAATACTAATGCACTTAACTAGTTTTCTAGCATGATGCATGTAATATGCAAGAACAATTGTCAATTTAGATATTCTAAGAAAATTTCCATAGTTCTTTTTAAATCCAAAAATAAGGAAGAACAAACTACATAAATATAAAAATAACAAATTGAAATGGAAACTACAAAGAGAGAAGAAATAGTCAAACCTTACTAGTAGGTACAAGGCTTTTCAATGAAATATCCACTATAACAATGTGTACGAAATTATTTTCTCGGTCCTAAAGAACAACAAAAAAAACCAATCAATCTACAATATAGAGGGAAAATAAATATAAAAACACAATGCATGAAAATTTTAAAAATAAAAATAAAAAACAAACATAAACATAAAAAACACAAGCAAAACATAAAGTAAAAAATCAACAGTTACTACAGTCAAATACCAAGAACTTTATATGTGTTTTCTCTATTAGCAAAAGAAATGCATTTTTAATTCTCTATTGTGTTCAATATGACCAAAATAGACATTGCTCCATCCTTCCTTTTAGGGGCTCTATTAAATTCAAAATTTTTATAGTAGGTCTAAAAGAGATGCTCCTAAAATATAAATGAGACAATAATTCACAAATTTTAAATTTGCACAAAGGCGCATTGAAAGCAACAAGAGATTAATAATGCATAAAAACAAATGAGAAATTTTTTAATCTCACCAGCAAAATCCAATAACTCACCAAAATCAAACGTGTGCAAGCAATTTTAAATAGGTAGAGAATTGCAAAAATTGTTCCAAATTTGAATTAAAATTCTTCTCTATATTTCAACCATTTGTTATAGTTAGCTTACATATTTACCTACTATGCAAACAATTTAAGTGATTCAAGCTCTAGTATCATTAGGAGATCATTTACCAGAATCAGGATCTTCAATGGCAAGAAGCATCATCTCATGACTGTAAATAGACATCACTACTTCATTCATATAATGTATATCCTCCTCCTTTGCAACTAGATTTTGTGTAACATTAGGATTGTATCCCATGTTGGTTATTTAGACCACAAATAAAGTGGGGCACAACATACACACTTGCTAGTACACATTATCCAAATTTGAATGTGTGGTTTTTCTATATGTGCTTGATTTGCTGCACCCAAGAGTAAAATATTTCATCCAACAATGACAAACAAAACACTAAATATGAAAGAGAACTAAAAAAATAACAAGTTACCTCTAGAAAGAACCTATATGAAATTTATAACATTAGTAGTACGAAGCTTCTTATCATATTTAGTAATGGATCCATTGTATAATGGGGTGCTCTAGATGCTTGTTGGAGATGGGTGAAAAATACAACCCATCCTTTTTTATGAAGGATCTAAGAAATATCAAAAAGTGAATTTGTTAGTTCAAATTAAGCAGTGTGGAGCTAGGAAAATGTTAACAACATTAGAAGCTTGTGATAAAATATTATTTTTTCACAAAATATTATGATACAATAAAATAGAAAGAAGTAAAAATAAACAAACATATGTAGTGCTAAAAAAATAGCAGTTGAATGATAAATCTTTCACAAATCAACTTAATGGATGAAAGTGTACAAATTGAACTTAAAGAGTTGACTCTCACTATAGAAGATGATTGAATATTATGAATACTAATGCACTTAACTAGTTTTCTAGCATGATGCATGTAATATGCAAGAACAATTGCCAATTTAGATATTCTAAGAAAATGTCCATAGTTCTTTTAAAACCAAAAATAAGGAAGAACAAACTACATAAATATAAAAATAACAAATTGAAATGGAAACTACAAAGAGAGAAGAAATATTCAAACCTTAGTAGTAGGTACAAGGCTTTTCAAAGAAATATCCACTATAACAATGTGTACGAAATTAGTTTCTCGGTCCTAAAGAACAACAAACAAAACCAATCAATCTACAATATAGAGGGAAAATAAATATAAAAACACACATGCATGAAAATTTAAAAATTAAAAATAAAAAACAAACATAAACATAAAAAACACAAGCAAAACATAAAGTCAAAAATCAATAGTTACTAGAGTCAAATACCAAGAACTTTATATGTGTTTTCTCTATTAGCAAAAGGAATGCATTTTTAATTATCTATTGTGTTCAATATGACCAAAATAGACATTGCTCCATCCTTCCTTTTAGGGGCTCTATTAAATTCAAAATTTTGATAGTAGGTCTAAAAGAGATGCTCTTGAAATATAAATGAGACAATAATTCACAAATTTTAAATTTGCACAAAGGCGCATTGAAAGCAACAAGAGATTAATAATGCGTAAAAACAAATGAGAAATTTTTTAATCTCACTAGCAAAATCCAATAACTCACCAAAATCAAACGTGTGCAAGCAGTTTTAAATAGGTTGAGAATTGCAAAAATTGTTCCAAATTTGAATTAAAATTCTTCTCTATATTTCAACCATTTGTTATAGTTAGCTTACATATTTACCTACTATGCAAACAATTTAAGTGATTCAAGCTCTAGTATCATTAGGAGATCATTTACCAGAATCAGGATCTTCAATGGCAAGAAGCATCATCTCATGACTGTAAATAGACATCACTATTTCATTCATATAATGTATATCCTCCTCCTTTGCAACTAGATTTTGTGTAACATTAGGATTGTATCCCATGTTGGTTCTTTAGACCACAAATAAAGTGGGGCACAACATACACACTTGCTAGTACACATTATCCAAATTTGAATGTGTGGTTTTTCTATATGTGCTTGATTAGCTGCACCCAAGAGTAAAATATTTCATCCAACAATGACAAACAAAACACTAAAGATGAAAGAGATAACTAAAAAAATAACAAGTTACCTCTAGAAAGAACCTATATGAATTTTATAACATTAGTAGTACGAAGCTTCTTATCATATTTAGTAATGGAACCATTGTATAATGGGGTGCTCTAGATGCTTGTTGGAGATGGGTGAAAAATACAACCCATCCTTTTTTATGAAGGATCTAAGAAATATCAAAAAGTGAATTTGTTAGTTCAAATTAAGTAGTGTGGAGCTAGGAAAATGTTAACAACATTAGAAGCTTGTGATAAAATATTATTTTTTCACAAAATATTATGATACAATAAAATAGAAAGAAGAAAAAACAAACAAACATATATAGTGCTAAATAAATAGCAGTTGAATGATAAATCTTTCACAAATCAACTTAATGGATGAAAGTGTACAAATTGAACTTAAAGAGTTGACTCTCACTATAGAAGATGATTGAATATTATGAATACTAATGCACTTAACTAGTTTTCTAGCATGATGCATGTAATATGCAAGAACAATTGTCAATTTAGATATTCTAAGAAAATTTCCATAGTTCTTTTTAAATCCAAAAATAAGGAAGAACAAACTACATAAATATAAAAATAACAAATTGAAATGGAAACTACAAAGAGAGAAGAAATAGTCAAACCTTACTAGTAGGTACAAGGCTTTTCAATGAAATATCCACTATAACAATGTGTACGAAATTATTTTCTCGGTCCTAAAGAACAACAAAAAAAACCAATCAATCTACAATATAGAGGGAAAATAAATATAAAAACACAATGCATGAAAATTTTAAAAATAAAAATAAAAAACAAACATAAACATAAAAAACACAAGCAAAACATAAAGTAAAAAATCAACAGTTACTACAGTCAAATACCAAGAACTTTATATGTGTTTTCTCTATTAGCAAAAGAAATGCATTTTTAATTCTCTATTGTGTTCAATATGACCAAAATAGACATTGCTCCATCCTTCCTTTTAGGGGCTCTATTAAATTCAAAATTTTTATAGTAGGTCTAAAAGAGATGCTCCTAAAATATAAATGAGACAATAATTCACAAATTTTAAATTTGCACAAAGGCGCATTGAAAGCAACAAGAGATTAATAATGCATAAAAACAAATGAGAAATTTTTTAATCTCACCAGCAAAATCCAATAACTCACCAAAATCAAACGTGTGCAAGCAATTTTAAATAGGTAGAGAATTGCAAAAATTGTTCCAAATTTGAATTAAAATTCTTCTCTATATTTCAACCATTTGTTATAGTTAGCTTACATATTTACCTACTATGCAAACAATTTAAGTGATTCAAGCTCTAGTATCATTAGGAGATCATTTACCAGAATCAGGATCTTCAATGGCAAGAAGCATCATCTCATGACTATAAATAGACATCACTATTTCATTCATATAATGTATATCCTCCTCCTTTGCAACTAGATTTTGTGTAACATTAGGATTGTATCCCATGTTGGTTCTTTAGACCACAAATAATGTGGGGCACAACATACACACTTGCTAGTACACATTATCCAAATTTGAATGTGTGGTTTTTCTATATGTGCTTGATTAGCTGCACCCAAGAGTAAAATATTTCATCCAACAATGACAAACAAAACACTAAAGATGATAGAGATAACTAAAAAAATAAAAAAAAAATAACAAGTTACCTCTAGAAAGAACCTATATGAAATTTATAACATTAGTAGTACGAAGCTTCTTATCATATTTAGTAATGGATCCATTGTATAATGGGGTGATCTAGATGCTTGTTGGAGATGGGTGAAAAATACAACCCATCCTTTTTTATGAAGGATCTAAGAAATATCAAAAAGTGAATTTGTTAGTTCAAATTAAGCAGTGTGGAGCTAGGAAAATGTTAACAACATTAGAAGCTTGTGATATGTTATTATTTTTTCACAAATTATTATGATACAATAAAATAGAAAGAAGTAAAAAAAAACAAACATATGTAGTGCTAAAAAAATAGCAGTTGAATGATAAATCTTTCACAAATCAACTTAATGGATGAAAGTGTACAAATTGAACTTAAAGGGTTGACTCTCACTATAGAAGATGATTGAATATTATGAATACTAATGCACTTCACTAGTTTTCTAGCATGATGCCTGTTATATGCAAGAACAATTGTCAATTTAGATATTTCAACCATTTGTTATAGATATCTTACATATTTACCTACTATGCAAACAATTTAAGTGATTCAAGCTCTAGTATCATTAGGAGATCATTTACCAGAATCAGGATCTTCAATGGCAAGAAGCATCATCTCATGACTGTAAATAGACATCACTACTTCATTCATATAATGTATATCCTCCTCCTTTGCAACTAGATTTTGTGTAACATTAGGATTGTATCCCATGTTGGTTATTTAGACCACAAATAAAGTGGGGCACAACATACACACTTGCTAGTACACATTATCCAAATTTGAATGTGTGGTTTTTCTATATGTGCTTGATTTGCTGCACCCAAGAGTAAAATATTTCATCCAACAATGACAAACAAAACACTAAATATGAAAGAGAACTAAAAAAATAACAAGTTACCTCTAGAAAGAACCTATATGAAATTTATAACATTAGTAGTACGAAGCTTCTTATCATATTTAGTAATGGATCCATTGTATAATGGGGTGCTCTAGATGCTTGTTGGAGATGGGTGAAAAATACAACCCATCCTTTTTTATGAAGGATCTAAGAAATATCAAAAAGTGAATTTGTTAGTTCAAATTAAGCAGTGTGGAGCTAGGAAAATGTTAACAACATTAGAAGCTTGTGATAAAATATTATTTTTCACAAAAGATTATGATACAATAAAATAGAAAGAAGAAAAAACAAACAAACATATATAGTGCTAAATAAATAGCAGTTGAATGATAAATCTTTCACAAATCAACTTAATGGATGAAAGTGTACAAATTGAACTTAAAGCGTTGACTCTCACTGTAGAAGATGATTGAATATTATGAATATTAATGCACTTGACTAGTTTTCTAGCATGATGCATGTAATATGCAAGAACAATTGTCAATTTAGATATTCTAAGAAAATGTCCATAGTTCTTTTTAAAACTAAAAATAAGGAAGAACAAACTACATAAATATAAAAATAACAAATTGAAATGGAAACTACAAAGAGAGAAGAAATAGTCAAACCTTACTAGTAGGTACAAGGCTTTTCAATGAAATATCCACTATAACAATGTGTACGAAATTATTTTCTCGGTCCTAAAGAACAACAAAAAAAACCAATCAATCTACAATATAGAGGGAAAATAAATATAAAAACACAATGCATGAAAATTTAAAAAATAAAAATAAAAAACAAACATAAACATAAAAAACACAAGCAAAACATAAAGTCAAAAATCAACAGTTACTATAGTCAAATACCAAGAACTTTATATGTGTTTTCTCTATTAGCAAAAGGAATGCATTTTTAATTATCTATTGTGTTCAATATGACCAAAATAGACATTGCTCCATCCTTTCTTCTAGGTGCTTTATTAACTTCAAGATTTTGAAGTAGCTCTAAAAGAGATGCTCCTAAATTATAAATGAGACAATAATTCACAAATTTTAAATTTTCACAAAGGCGCATTGAAAGCAACAAGAGATTAACAATGTATAAAAACAAATCAGAAATTTTTTAATCTCACTAGCAAAATCCAATAACTCACCAAAATCAAACGTGTGCAAGCAGTTTTAAATAGGTAGAGAATTGCAAAAATTGTTCCAAATTTGAATTAAAATTCTTCTCTATATTTCAACCATTTGTTATTGTTAGCTTACATATTTACCTACTATGCAAACAATTTAAGTGATTCAAGCTCTAGTATCATTAGGAGATCATTTACCAGAATTAGGATCTTCAATGGCAAGAAGCATCATCTCATGACTGTAAATAGACATCACTACTTCATTCATATAATGTATATCCTCCTCCTTTGCAACTAGATTTTGTGTAACATTAGGATTGTATCCCATGTTGGTTCTTTAGACCACAAATAATGTGGGGCACAACATACACACTTGCTAGTACACATTATCCAAATTTGAATGTGTGGTTTTTCTATATGTGCTTGATTTGCTGCACCCAAGAGTAAAATATTTCATCCAACAATGACAAACAAAACACTAAAGATGAAAGAGATAACTAAAAAAATAAAAAAAATAACAAGTTACCTCTAGAAAGAACCTATATGAAATTTATAAAATCAGTAGTACGAAGCTTCTTATCATATTTAGTAATGGATCCATTGTATAATGGGGTGCTCTAGATGCTTGTTGGAGATGTGTGAAAAATACAACCCATCCTTTTTTATGAAGGATCTAAGAAATATCAAAAAGTGAATTTGTTAGTTCAAATTAAGTAGTGTGGAGCTAGGAAAATGTTAACAACATTAGAAGCTTGTGATAAAATATTATTTTTTCACAAAAGATTATGATACAATAAAATAGAAAGAAGAAAAAACAAACAAACATATATAGTGCTAAATAAATAGCAGTTGAATGATATATATTTCACAAATCAACTTAATGGATGAAAGTGTACAAATTGAACTTAAAGGGTTGACTCTCACTATAGAAGATGATTGAATATTATGAATACTAATGCACTTGACCAGTTTTCTAGCATGATGCATGTAATATGCAAGAACAATTGTCAATTTAGATATTCTAAGAAAATGTCCATAGTTCTTTTTAAAACCAAAAATAAGGAAGAACAAACTACATAAATATAAAAATAACAAATTGAAATGGAAAATACAAAGAGAGAAGAAATAGTCAAACCTTAGTAGTAGGTACAAGGCTTTTCAATGAAATATCCACTATAACAATGTGTACGGAATTAGTTTCTCGATCCTAAAGAACAACAAACAAAACCAATCAATCTACAATATAGAGGGAAAATAAATATAAAAACACAAATGCATGAAAATTTAAAAAATAAAAATAAAAAAGAAACATAAACATAAAAAACACAAGCAAAACATAAACTCAAAAATCAATAGTTACTACAGTCAAATACCAAGAACTTTTTATGTGTTTTCTCTATTAGCAAAAGGAATGCATTTTTAATTCTCTATTGTGTTCAATATGACCAAAATAGACATTGCTCCATCCTTCCTTTCAGGGGCTCTATTAAATTCAAAATTTTGATAGTAGGTCTAAAAGAGATGCTCCTGAAATATTAATGAGACAATAATTCATAATTTATAAATTTGCACAAAGGTGCATTGAAAGCAACAAGAGATTAACAATGCATAAAAACAAACGAGAATTTTTTTAATCTCACTAGCAAAATCCAATAACTCACCAAAATAAAATGTTTGAAAGCAGTTTTAAATAGGTAGAGAATTTCAAAAATTGTTCCAAATTTGAATTAAAATTCTTCTCTATATTTCAACCATTTGTTATAGTTAGCTTACATATTTACCTACTACGCAAACAATTTAAGATATTCAAACTCTAGTATCATTAGGAGATCATTTACCAGAATCAGGAACGTCAATGGCAAGAAGCATCATCTCATGACTGTAAATAGACATCACTTCATTCATATAATGCAAATCCTCCTCCTTTTCAACTAGATTTTTTGTAACATTAGGATTGTATCCCATGTTGGTTCTTTAGACCACAAATAAAGTGGGGAACAACATACACACTAGCTAGTACACATTATCCAAATTTGAATGTGTGGTTTTTCTATATGTGCTTGATTAGCTGCACCCAAGAGTAAAATATTTCATCCAACAATGACAAACAAA
Organism: Wollemia nobilis; assembly: GCA_028583015.1. Classification (NCBI taxonomy): domain Eukaryota; kingdom Viridiplantae; phylum Streptophyta; class Pinopsida; order Araucariales; family Araucariaceae; genus Wollemia; species Wollemia nobilis. The sequence goes on along the minus strand of JAQPPZ010015863.1, from coordinate 4,034,837 downwards.
ACACTAAAGAAGAAAGAGATAACTAAAAAAAACAAAAAAATTAACAAGTTACCTCTAGAAAGAACCTATATGAAATTTATAACATCAGTAGTACGAAGCTTCTTATCATATTTAGTAATGGATCCATTGTATAATGGGGCGCTCTAGATGCTTGTTGGAGATGGGTGAAAAATACAACCCATCCTTTTTTATGAAGGATCTAAGAAATATCAAAAAGTGAATTTTTTAGTTCAAATTAAGTAGTGTGGAGCTAGGAAAATGTTAACAACATTAGAAGCTTGTGACAAAATATTATTTTTTCACAAAAGATTATGATACAATAAAATATAAAGAAGAAAAAATAAACAAACATATATAGTGCTAAATAAATAGCAGTTGAATGATAAATCTTTCACAAATCAACTTAATGGATGAAAGTGTACAAATTGAACTTAAAGGGTTGACTCTCACTATAGAAGATGATTGAATATTATGAATACTAATGCACTTCACTAGTTTTCTAGCATGATGCATGTTATATGCAAGAACAATTGTCAATTTAGATATTCTAAGAAAATGTCCATAGTTCTTCTTAAAACCAAAAATAAGGAAGAACAAATTACATAAATATAAAAATAACAAATTGAAATGGAAACTACAAAGAGAGAAGAAATATTCAAACCTTAGTAGTAGGTACAAGGCTTTTCAATGAAATATCCACTCTAACAATGTGTACGAAATTAGTTTCTTGGTCCTAAAGAACAACAAACAAAACCAATCAATCTACAATATAGAGGGAAAATAAATATAAAAACACAAATGCATGAAAATTTAAAAAATAAAAATAAAAAAGAAACGTAAACATAAAAAACACAAGTAAAACATAAACTCAAAAATCAATAGTTACGACAGTCAAATACAAAAAACTTTATATGTGTTTTCTCTATTAGCAAAAGGAATGCATTTTTAATTCTCTATTGTGTTCAATATGACCAAAATAGACATTGCTCCATCCTTCCTTTTAGGGGCTCTATTAAATTCAAAATTATGATAGTAGGTCTAAAAGAGATGCTCCTGAAATATAAATGAGACAATAATTCACAAATTTTAAATTTGCACAAAGGCGCATTGAAAGCAACAAGAGATTAATAATGCATAAAAACAAATGAGAAATTTTTTAATCTCACTAGCAAAATCCAATAACTCACCAAAATCAAACGTGTGCAAGCAGTTTTAAATAGGTAGAGAAATGCAACAATTGTTCCAAATTTGAATTAAAATTCTTCTCTATATTTCAACCATTTGTTATAGTTAGCTTACATATTTACCTACTATGCAAACAACTTAAGATATTCAAGCTCTAGTATCATTAGGAGATCATTTACCAGAATTAGGAACTTCAATGGCAAGAAGCATCATCTCATGACTGTAAATAGACATCACTACTTCATTCATATAATGCAAATCTTCCTCCTTTGCAACTAGATTTTTTGTAACATTAGGATTGTATCCCATGTTGGTTCTTTAGACCACAAATAAAGTGGGGCACAACATACACACTAGCTAGTAAACATTATCCAAATTTGAATGTGTGGTTTTTCTATATGTGCTTGATTAGTTGCACCCAAGAGTAAAATATTTCATCCAACAATGACAAACAAAACACTAAAGAAGAAAGAGATAACTAAAAAAAACAAAAAAATTAACAAGTTACCTTTAGAAAGAACCTATATGAAATTTATAACATCAGTAGTATGAAGCTTCTTATCATATTTAGTAATGGATCCATTGTATAATGGGGCGCTCTAGATGCTTGTTGGAGATGGGTGAAAAATACAACCCATCCTTTTTTATGAAGGATCTAAGAAATATCAAAAAGTGAATTTGTTAGTTCAAATTAAGTAGTGTGGAGCTAGGAAAATGTTAACAACATTAGAAGCTTGTGACAAAATATTATTTTTTCACAAAATATTATGATACAATAAAATATAAAGAAGAAAAAATAAACAAACATATATAGTGCTAAATAAATAGCAGTTGAATGATAAATCTTTCACAAATCAACTTAATGGATGAAAGTGTACAAATTGAACTTAAAGGGTTGACTCTCACTATAGAAGATGATTGAATATTATGAATACTAATGCACTTCACTAGTTTTTTAGCATGATGCATGTTATATGCAAGAACAATTGTCAATTTAGATATTCTAAGAAAATGTCCATAGTTCTTCTTAAAACCAAAAATAAGGAAGAACAAGCTACATAAATAAAAAAATAACAAATTAAAATGGAAACTACAAAGAGAGAAGAAATATTCAAACCTTAGTAGTAGGTACAAGGCTTTTCAATGAAATATCCACTCTAACAATGTGTACGAAATTAGTTTCTTGGTCTTAAAGAACAACAAACAAAACCAATCAATCTACAATATAAAGGGAAAATAAATATAAAAACACAAATGCATGAAAATTTAAAAAATAAAAATAAAAAACAAATATAAACATAAAAAACACAAGCAAAACATAAATTCAAAAATCAATAGTTATTAGAGTCTAATACCAAGAACTTTGTATGTTTCTCTATTACCAAAAGGGATGCATATTCAATTCTCTATTTTTTTCAATATGACCAAATTAGACTTTGCTCCATCCTTCCTTTTAGGGGCTCTATTAAATTTAAAATTTTGATAGTATGCTCTAGAAGAGATGCTCCTGAAATATAAATGAGACAATAAATCACAAATTTTAAATATGCACAAAGGCACATTGAAAGCAACAAGAGATTAATAATGCATAAAAAAAAATGAGAAATTTTTTAATCTCACTAGCAAAATCCAATAACTACTTCACCAAAGGCAAATGTATGCAAGCAGTTTTAAATAGGTAGAGGAATTGCAAAAATTGTTCCAATTTTGGATTCAAATTCTTCCCTACATTTCAATCATTTGTTATACGAAGCTTACGTATTCACCTACTATGCAAACAATTTAAGAGACTCATGCTCTAGTACCATTAGGAGATCATTTACCAAATTAGGAACTTCAATGGCAAGAAGCATCATCTCATGAGTGTGATTAGACATCATTACTTCATGCATTTAATGTAGATCCTCCTCCTTTGCAACCAAATTTTGTATAACATTAGGATTGTATCCCATGTTGGGTCTTGAGACCACAAGTAAAGTGGGGCACAACATACACACTAGCTAGTACACATTCTCCAAATTTGAATGTGTGGTGTTCCTCTATGTGCTCAATTAGCTGCAACCAAAGAGTAAAGCATTTCATCCAACAATGACAAACAAAACACTAAAGATGAAAGACATAACTTTTAAAAAATAAAAATAAAATAATAAGTTACCTCTAGAAAGAACCTATATGCAATTTATAACATCAATAGTATGAAGCTTCTTATCAGATTTAGTAATGGACCCATTGTATAAAGGGGTGCTCTAGATGCTTGGTGTAGATGGGTGAGAAATACCATCCATCCTTTTTTATGAAGGATCTAAGAAACATCAAAAAGCGAATTTGTTAGTTCAAATTAAGTAGTGTGGAGCTAGGAAAATGTTTGAGTAACAACATTAGAAGCTTGTGATAAAGTTTTTAACAAAAGATTAGGATACAATAAAATAGAAAGAAAGAAAAACAAAGTAAACAAACACATATAATACTAAACAAATAGCAGTTGAATGAAAAATCTTTGGCCAATCAACTGAATGGATGAAAGTATACCAATTGAACTTAAAGGATCAAAAAAGGTATGACTAACTCACTATAGAAGATGATTGACTAGTTATGAATATTAAAGTACTTGACCAGTTTTCTAGCATGATGCATGTAATATGCAAGAACCATTGTAAATTTAGATATTCTAAGAAAATGTCCATAGTTCTTTTTAGAAAACAAAAATGAGGAAGAACAAACTACATAAATAAAATAATAACAAATTGAAATAGAAACTACAAAGAGAGGGTGGATATTCAAACCTTAGCAGTAGGTACAAGGCTTTTCTATGAAATATCCACCATAACAATGTGTCCAAAATTAGTTTCTTAATCCTAAAGAACAACAAACAAAATCCATCAATCTACAATGTAAAAAATAGAGGGAAAATAAATATAAACACACACATGCATGAAAATTTAAAAAATAAAAATAAAAAACAAACATAAACATCAAAACCACAAGCAAAGCATAAAGTCAAAAATCAATAGTTACTAGAGTCCAATACCAAGAACTTTATATGCTTTCTCTATTAGCAAAAGGAATGCATATTTAATTCTTTATTTTGTTCAATATGACCAAAATAGACTTTGCTCCATCCTTCCTTGTAGGGGCTCTATTAACTTCAAAATTTTGATAGTAGCTCTAGAAGAGATGCTCCTGAAATATAAATGAGATAATAAATCATAAATTTTAAATATGCACAAAGGTACATTGAAAGCAACAAGAGACTAATAATACATAAAAACAAATGAGAATTTTTTTAATCTCACTAGCAAAATCCAATAACTAGTTCACCAAATGAAAATGTGTGCAAGCGGTTTTAAATAGGTGGGGAATTTCAAAAATTGTTCCAAGTTTGGATTCAAATTCTTCTCTATATTTCAACCATTTGTTATAGTGAGCTTACATATTCACCTACTAAGCAAACACTTTAAGAGATTCATGCTCTAGTGCCATTAGGAGATCATTTACCAGAATTAAGAACTTCAATGGCAAGAAGCATCATCTCATGATTGTGATTAGACATCATTACTTCATGCATCTAATGCAGATCCTCCTCCTTTGCAACCAAATTTTTTATGACATTAGGATTGTATCCCATGTTGGGTCTTGAGACCACAAGTAAAGTGGGGCACAACATACACACTAGCCACTACACATTCTCCAAATTTGAATGTGTGGTGTTTCTCTATGTGCTCAATCAACTACAACCAAATAGTAAAGCATGTCATCCAACAATGACAAACAAAAATACTAAAGAAGAAAGAGATAACTAAAAAAAAAATAAAAATAAAATAATAAGTTACCTCTAGAAAGAACCTATATGCAATTTACAACATCAATAGTATGAAGTTGCTTATCATATTTAGTAATGGACCCATTGTATAATGGGGCGCTCTAGATGCTTGGTGTAGATGGGTGAGAAATACCATCCATCCTTTTTTATGAAGGATCTAAGAAATATCAAAAAGTGAATTTGTTAGTTCAAATTAAGTAGTGTGGAGCTGAAAAAATGTTTGAGTAACAACATTAGAAGCTTAATTATTTTTTAACAAAATATTAGGATACAATGAAATAGAAAGAAAAAAAAAAGCAAACAAACATGTACATCGCTAAACAATAGCAGTTGAATGGAAAATATTTAGCCAATCAACTTAATGGATGAAAGTATACCAATTGAACTTAAAGGGCAAACCAAAGATATAAATATGGTTGACTCTCACTATAGAAGATGATTGACTATCATGAATACTAAAGTACTTGACCAGTTTTCTAGCATATGTGATACATGTAATATGCAAGAACCATTATAAATTTAGATATTCTAAGAAAATATCCATAGTTCTTTTTATAAAATAAAAATAAGGAAGAACAAACTACATAAATAAAACAATAACAAATTGGAATGGCAACTACAAAGAGAGAAGAGATATTCAAACCTTAGCAGTAGGTACAAGGCTTTTCTATGAAATATCCACACCAACAATGTGTATGAAATCAGTTTCTTATTCCTAAAGAACAACAAACAAAATCTATCAATCTACAATGTAAATCAATCTTGTAAGAAATAGAGGGAAAATAAATGTAAACACACCAATGCATGAGAATTTAAAAAATAAAAATAAAAAAAAACATAAACATCAAAATCACAAGCAACACATAAATTCAAAAATCAATAGTTACTAGAGTCCAATACCAAGAACTTTATATGCGTTTTCTCTATTAGCAAAAGGAATGCATATTTAATTCTCTATTTTGTTCAATATGACCAAAATAGACTCTGCTTCATCCTTCCTTGTAGGGGCTCTATTAACTTCAAAATTTTGATAGTAGGTCTAGAAGAGATGCTCCTGAAATATAAATGAGACAATAAATCATAAATTTCAAATATGCACAAAGGCACATTGAAAGCAACAAGAGACTAATAATACATAAAAACAAATGAGAATTTTTTTAAATCTCACTAGCAAAAGTCAATAACTAGTTCACCAAAAGTAAATGTATGTAAGCAGTTTTAAATAGGTAAGGAAATTCAATAATTATTCCAAGTTTGGATTCAAATTCTTCTCTATATTTCAACCATTTGTTATAGTGAGCTTACATATTCACCTACTAAGCAAACACTCTAAGAAATTCATGCTCTAGTGCCATTAGGAGATCATTTACCAGAATCAGGAACTTCAATGGCAAGAAGCATCATCTCATGATTGTGATTAGACATCATTACTTCATGCATCTAATGCAGATCCTCCTCCTTTGCAACCAAATTTTGTATGACATTAGGATTGTATCCCATGTTGGGTCTTGAGACCACAAGTAAAGTGGGGCACAACATACACACTAGCCACTACACATTCTCCAAATTTGAATGCATGGTGTTCCTCTATGTGCTCAATCAGCTACAACCAAAGAGTAAAGCATGTCATCCAACAATGACAAACAAAATACTAAAGATGAAAGACATAACTTTAAAAAAAAAAAAAATAAAATAATAAGTTACCTCTAGAAAGAACCTATATGCAATTTACAACATCAATAGTATGAAGCTTCTTATCAAATTTAGTAATGGACCCATTGTATAATGGGGCACTCTAGATGCTTGGTGTAGATAGGTGAGAAATACCATCCATCCTTTTTTATGAAGGATCTAAGAAATATCAAAAAGTAAATTTGTTAGTTCAAATTAAGTAGTGTGGAGCTAGAAAAATATTTGAGTAACAACATTAGAAGCTTGCCATAACTTTTTTGACAAAATATTAGGATACAATAAAATAGAAAGAAAGAAAAAGAAACATGTACAACACTAAAAAACAACAGCTGAATGGAAAATATTTGGCCAATTAGTTGAATGGATGAAATTATCCCAATTAAACTTAAAAATCAAATCAAAGAGAATATGGTTGACCCTCACTATAGAATATGATTGAACATCATGAATACTAAAGTACTTGACTAGTTTCTCTAGCAATGATGCTTGTAATATGCAAGAACCATTGTAAATTTAGATATTATGAGAAAATGTCCATAGTTCTTTTTAGAAAACAAAAATGAGGAAGAACAAACTACATAAATAAAAAAATAACAAATTGAAATGGCAACTACAAAGAGAGAAGAGATATTCAAACCTTAGCAGTAGGTACAAGGCTTTTCTATGAAATATCCACCCCAACAATGTGTCTAAAATTAGTTTTCTGCTCCTAAAGAACAACAAACAAAATCAATCAATCTACAATGTAAAGCAACCTTGTAAGAAATAGAGGAAAAATAAATGTAAACACATCCATGCATGAGAATTTAAAACACAAAAATAAAAACAAACATAAACATCAAAACCAAAAGAAAGTAAAAAATTAAATAGTTACTAGAGTCCAATATCAAGATCTTTATATGCTTTCTCTATTAGCAAAAGGAATGCATATTTAATTCTTTATTTTTTTCAATATGACTAAAATAGACTTTGCTTCATCCTTCCTTGTAGGGACTCTATTAACTTCAAAATATTGATAGTAGCTCTAGAAGAGATGCTCTTGAAATATAAATGAGACAATAAATAATAAATTTTAAATATGCACAAAGGCACATTGAAAGCAACAAGAGACTAATAATACATAAAAACAAATGAGAATTTTTTTAATCTCACTAGAAAAATCCAATAACTAGTTCACCAAAAGCAAATGTATGCAAGCAAGTTTTAAATAGGTAGGGAATTGCAACAATTGTTCCAAGGTTGGATTTAAATTCTTCTATGTATTTCAACCATTTGTTATAGTGAGCTTACATATACTAAGCAAACAGTCTAAGAAATTCATGCTCTAGCGCCACTAGGAGATCATTTACCAAAATCAAGAACCTCAATGGCAAGAAGCATTATCTCATGATTGTGATTATAAATCATTACTTCATGCATCTAATGCAAATCCTCCTCCTTTGCAACCAAATTTTGTATAACGTTAGGATTGTATCCCATGTTTGTTCTTGAGACCATAAGTAAAGTGGGGCACAACATACACACTAGCCACTACACATTCTCCAAATTTGAATGAGTGGTGTTTCTCTATGTGCTTAATCAAATGCAACCAAAGAGTAAAGCATGTCATCCAACAATGACAAACAAAATGCTAAATATAAAAGACAACTATTAAAAAATAAAAAATAAATAAAATAATAAGTTACCTCTAAAAAGAACCTATATGCAATTTACAACATCAATAGTATGAAGTTGCTTATCACATATAGTAATGGACCCCTTGTATAACAGGGCACTCTAGATGCTTGGTGTAAATGGGCAAGAAATACCATCCATACTCTTTTATGAAGGATCTAAGAAATATTACAAAGCGAATTTGTTAGTTCAAATTAAGATCTAGAAAAAACATTTGAGCAATAGAATTAGAAGCTTGATATAATTTTTTTTAACAAAATATTATGATTCAATGAAATAGAATAAATAAAAAGAAACATGTACAACACTGAACAACAATGGTTGAATGGAAAATATTTAGCCAATCAACTGAATGGATGAAAGTATACCAATTGAACTTAAAGACCAATTCAAAGGGAAGAAGATGGTTGATCCTCACTATAGAATATGATTGAGCATTATGAATACTAAAGTACTTGATTAGTTTTCCTAGCACATGTGATGCCTATAATATGCAAGAATAATCATAAATTTAGATATTTTGAGAAAATGTCCATAGTTCTTTTTAGAAAACAAAAATGAGGAAGAACAAACTACATAAATAGAAAAATAACAAATTGGAATGACAACTACAAAGAGAGAAGGGATATTCAAACCTTAGCAGCAGGTACAAGGCTTTTCTATGAAATATCCACACCAACAATGTGTACGAAATTAGTTTCCTGGTCCTAAAGAACAACAAACAAAATCAATCAATCTACAATCCTTGTAAGAAATAGAGGGAAAATAAATATAAACACACACATGCATGGAAATTTAAAAAATAAAAATAAAAAACAAACATAAACATCAAAACCACAAGCAAAACATAAAGTCAAAAATCAATAGTTACTAGAGTCCAATACCAAGAACTTTATATGCTTTCTCTATTAGCAAAAGGAATGCATATTTAATTCTCTATTTTGTTCAATATGACCAAAATAGACTTTGCTTCATCCTTCCTTGTAGGGGCTCTATTAACTTCAAAATTTTGATAGTAGCTCTAGAAGAGATGCTCCTAAAATATAAATGAGACAATAAATCATAAATTTTAAATATGCACAAAGGCACATTGAAAGCAACAAGAGACTAATAATACATAAAAACAAATGAGAATTTTTTTAAATCTCACTAGCAAAATTCAATAACTAGTTCACCAAAGGCAAATGTGTGCAAGCAGTTTTAAATAGGTAGGGAATTGCAACAATTATTCCAAGTTTGGATTCAAATTCTTCTCTACATTTCAACCATTTTTTATAGTGAGCTTACATATTCACCTACTAAGCAAACACTTTAAGAAATTCATGCTCTAGTACCATTAGGAGATCATTTACCAAAATCAAGAACTTCAATGGCAAGAAGCATCATCTCATGATTGTGATTAGACATCATTACTTCATGCATCTAATGCAGATCCTCCTCCTTTGCAACCAAATTTTGTATGACATTAGGATTGTATCCCATGTTTGGTCTTGAGACCACAAGTAAAGTGGGGCATAATATACACACTAGCCAGTACACATTCTCCAAATTTGAATGCTTGGTGTTTCTCTATGTGCTTAATCAACTGCAACCAAAGATTAAAGCATGTCATCCAAAAATGACAAACAAAATGCTAAAGATGAAAGACATAACTTTTAAAAAATAAAAAAATAATAATAAGTTACCTCTAGAAAGAACCTATATACAATTTATAACATCAATAGTATGAAGTTGCTTATCATATTTAGTAATGGACCCATTGTATAATGGGGCACTCTAGATGCTTGGTGTAGATGGGTAAGAAATACCATCCATCCTTTTTTATGAAGGATCTAAGAAATATCAAAAAGCAAATTTGTTAGTTCAAATTAAGCAGTGTGGAGCTAGAAAAATGTTTGAGTAACAAAATTAGAAGCTTGCTATAATTTTTAACAAAATATTAGGATACAATGAAATAGAAAGAAATAAAAACAAATAAGCATGTACAACACTAAATAAATATAGTTGAATGAAAAATATTTAACCAATAAACTGAATGGATGAAATTATACCAATTGAACTTAAGGATGAATCAAAGGAAGAAGATGGTTGACCCTCACTATAGAAGATGATTGAACAGTTAATGAGTACTAAAGTACTTGACCAGTTTTCCTAGCAGTAGATGCTTGTCATATGCAAGAATAATTGTAAATTTAGATATTATGATAAAATATCCATAGTTATTTTTATAAAATAAAAATGAGGAATAACAAACTACATAAATAAAACAATAACAAATTGAAATGACAACTTCAAAGAGAGAAGAGAGATTCAAACCTTAGCAGTAGGTACAAGGATTTTCTATGAAATATCCACCAACAATGTGTCTAAAATTAGTTTCTTGCTCCTAAAGAACAACAAACAAAATCAATCAATCTACAATGTAAAGAAACCTTGAAGAAATAGAGGGAAAATAAATATAAACACATACATGCATGAAAATTTAAAAAATAAAAATAAAAAAGAAACATAAACATCAAAACCAAAACATAAAGTAAAAAATTAAATAGTTACTAGAGTCCAATATCAAGATCTTTATATGCTTTCTCTATTAGCTAAAGGAATGCATATTTAATTTTGTTTTGTTCAACATGACCAACATGGACTCTACTTCATCCTTCCTTATAGGGGCTCTATTAACTTCAAAAGTTTGATAGTAGCTCTAGAAGAGATGCTCTTGAAATATAAATGAGACAATAAATAATAAATTTTAAATATGCACAAAGGCACATTGAAAGCAACAAGAGACTAATAATACATAAAAACAAATGAGAATTTTTTTAATCTCACTAGAAAAATCCAATAACTAGTTCACCAAAAGTAAATGTATGCAAGCAGTTTTAAATAGGTAAGGAAATTCAATAATTGTTCCAAGGTTGGACTTAAATTCTTCTATGTATTTCAACCATTTTTTATAGTGAGCTTACATATACTAAGCAAACAGTCTAAGAAATTCATGCTCTAGCGCCACTAGGAGATCATTTACCATAATCAAGAACTTCAATGGCAAGAAGCATCATCTCATGATTGTGATTATAAATCATTACTTCATGCATCTAATTCAGATCCTCCTCCTTTGCAACCAAATTTTGCATGACGTTAGGATTGTATACCATGTTTGTTCTTGAGACCATAAGTATAGTTGGGCATGATATATACACTAGCCACTACACATTCTTCAAATTTGAATGATTGGTGTTTCTCTATGTGCTTAATCAACTGCAACCAAATATTAAAGCATGTCATCCAACAATGACAAACAAAATACTAAATATGAAAGACATAACTTTTAAAAAATAAAAATAAAATAATAAGTTACCTCTAGAAAGAACCTATATGCAATTTACAACATCAATAGTATGAAGTTGCTTATCATATTTAGTAATGGACCCATTGTATAATGGGGCACTCTAGATGCTTGGTGTAGATGGGCGAGAAATACCATCCATCCTTTTTTATGAAGGATCTAAGAAATATTAAAAAGCGAATTTGTTAGTTCAAATTAAGTAGTGTGGAGCTAGAAAAAATGTGTAACAATAGAATTAGAAGCTTGATATAATTTTTTTTAATAAAATATTATGATTCAATGAAATAGAATAAATAAAAAGAAACATGTACAACACTGAACAACAATGGTTGAATGGAAAATATTTAGCCAATAAACTGAATTGATGAAATTATACCAATTGAACTTATAGACCATAGGGAAGGGAAGATAAAGGTTGACCCTCACTATAGAATATGATTGAGCATTATGAATACTAAAGTACTTGATTAGTTTTCCTAGCACATGTGATGCCTATAATGTGCAAGAATAATCATAAATTTAGATATTTTGAGAAAATGTTCATAGTTATTTTTAGAAAACAAAAATGAATAATAACAAACTATATAAATAGAACAATAACAAATTGGAATGACAACTAGAAAGGAAGAAGGGATATTCAAACCTTAGCAGTAGGTACAAGGCTTTTCTATGAAATATCCACACCAACAATGTGTCTAAAATTAGTTTCTTGGTCCTAAAGAACAACAAACAAAATCAATCAATCTACAATGTAAAACTTAGAAATAGAGGGAAAATAAATATAAACACACACATGCATGAAAATTTAAAAAATAAAAATAAAAAACAAACATAAACATCAAAACCACAAGTAAAGCATAAAGTCAAAAATTAAAAGTTACTAGATTCCAATACCAAGAACTTTATATGCTTTCTCTATTAGCAAAAGGAATGCATATTTAATTCTCTATTTTGTTCAATATGACCAAAATAGACTTTGCTTCATCCTTCCTTGTAGGGGCTCTATTAACTTCAAAATTTTGATAGTAGCTCTAGAAGAGATGCTCCTAAAATATAAATGAGACAATAAATCATAAATTTCAAATATGCACAAAGGCACATTGAAAGCAACAAGAGACTAATAATACATAAAAACAAATGAGAATTTTTTTAAATCTCACTAGCAAAATCCAATAACTAGTTCACCAAAGGCAAACGTGTGCAAGCAATTTTAAATAGGTAAGGAATTGCAACAACTATTCCAAGTTTGAATTCAAATTCTTCTCTATATTTCAACCATTTGTTATAGTGAGCTTACATATTCACCTACTAAGCAAACACTCTAAGAAATTCATGCTCTAGTGCCATTAGGAGATCATTTACCAAAATCAAGAACTTCAATGGCAAGAAGCATCATCTCATGATTGTGATTAGACATCATTACTTCATGCATCTAATTCAGATCCTCCTCCTTTGCAACCAAATTTTGTATGACATTAGGATTGTATCCCATGTTTGGTCTTGAGACCACAAGTAAAGTGGGGCACAACATACACACTAGCCACTACACATTCTCCAAATTTGAATGTGTGGTGTTCCTCTATGTGCTTAATTAGCTGCACCTAAAGAGTAAAGCATGTCATCCAACAATGACAAAAAAATACTAAAGATGAAAGACATAACTTTTAAAAAAATAAAAATAAAATAATAAGTTACCTCTAGAAAGAACCTATATACAATTTACAATATCAATAGTATGAAGTTGCTTATCATATTTAGTAATGGACCCATTGTATAAAGGGGTGCTCTAGATGCTTGGTGTAGATGGGCAAGAAATACCATCCATCCTTTTTTATGAAGGATCTAAGAAATATCAAAAAATAAATTTGTTAGTTCAAGTTAAGTAGTGTTAAGCTAGAAAAATGCTTAAGTAACAACATTAGAATCTTTTCATAATTTTTAACAAAATATTAGGATACAATGAAATAGAAAGAAATAAAACAAATAGGCATGTACATGCTAAACAACATTATTTGAATAGAAAATATTTAGCCAATCAACTAAATGGATGAAAGTATACCAATTGATCTTAAAGAAGGAAGAAGATGATTGACCTTCACTATAGAATATGATTGAATATAATGAATACTAAAGTACTTGACCAGTTTCCCTAGCATATGTGATGCTTGTAATATGTAGGAAATTTTGTAAATTTAGATATTTTAAGAAAATGTCCATAGTTATTTTTAGAAAAAAAAATAAGGAAGAACAAACTACATAAATAAAACAATAACAAATTGGAATGACAACTACAAAGAGAGAAGGGATATTCAAACCTTAGCAGTAGGTACAAGGCTTTTCTATGAAATATCCACACCAACAATGTGTCTAAAATTAGTTTCTTGGTCCTAAAGAACAACAAACAAAATCTATCAATCTACAATGTAAAAAATATAGAGGGAAAATAAATATAAACACACCCATGCATGAAAATTTAAAAAATAAAAATAAAAAACAAACATAAACATCAAAACCACAAGTAAAGCATAAAGTTAGAAATCAATAGTTACTAGAGTCCAATACCAAGAACTTTATATATTTTCTCTATTAGCAAAAGGAATGCATATTTAATTCTTTATTTTGTTCAATATGACCAAAATAGACTTTGCTTCATCCTTCCTTGTAGGGGCTCTATTAACTTCAAAATTTTGATAGTAGCTCTAGAAGAGATGCTCCTGAAATATAAATGAGATAATAAATCATAAATTTTAAATATGCACAAAGGCACATTGAAAGCAACAAGAGACTAATAATACATAAAAATAAATGAGAATTTTTTTAATCTCACTAGCAAAATCCAATAACTAGTTCACCAAAGGCAAACGTGTGCAAGTAGTTTTAAATAGGTAAGGAATTGCAACAATTGTTCCAAGTTTGGATTCAAATTCTTCTCTATATTTCAACCATTTGTTATAGTGAGCTTACATATTCACCTACTAAGCAAACACTTTAAGAAATTCATGCTCTAGTGTCATTAGGAGATCATTTACTAGAATCAAGAACTTCAATGGTAAGAAGCATCATCTCATGATTGTGATTAGACATCATTACTTCATGCATCTAATGTAGATCCTCCTCCTTTGCAACTAAATTTTGTATGACATTAGGATTGTATCCCATGTTGGGTCTTGAGACCATAAGTAAAGTGGGGCACAACATACACACTAGCCACTACACATTCTCCAAATTTGAATGTGTGGTGTTCCTCTATGTGCTCAATTAGCTACAACCAAATAGTAAAGTATGTCATCCAACAATGACAAACAAAATGCTAAAGATGAAAGACATAACTTAAAAAAAAAAAAAAATAATAAGTTACCTCTAGAAAGAACCTATATGCAATTTATAACATCAATAGTATGAAGTTGCTTATCAAATTTAGTAATGGACCCATTGTATAAAGGGGTGCTCTAGATGCTTGGTGTAGATGGGTGAGAAATACCATCTATCCTTTTTTATGAAGGATCTAAGAAATATTAAAAAGTGAATTTGTTAGTTCAAATTAAGTAGGGTGGAGCTAGAAAAATGTTTGAGTAATAAAATTAGAAACTTGTGATAATTATTTTAACAAATATTATGATACAATGAAATAGAAAGAAAGAAATAAAAACAAATATATATAGTACTAAATAAATAGTAGTTGAATGGAAAATATTTAGCTAATCAACTGAATGGATGAAAGTATACCAATTGATCTTAAAGGGAAAAGAGAGTGTGACTCTCACTATAGAAGATGATTGAATAGTTAACCATCATGAATACTAAAGTACTTGACCAGTTTTCCTTAGCATATATGATACCTGTAATATGTAGGAACCATTGTAAATTTAGATATTCTGAGAAAATGTCCATAGTTCTTTTTAGAAAACAAAAATAAGGAAGAACAAACTACATAAATAAAACAATAACAAATTGGAATGGCAACTTCAAAGAGAGAAGAAGATATTCAAACCTTAGCAGTAGGTACAAGGCTTTTCTATGAAATATCCACACCAACAATGTGTCTAAAATTAATTTCTTGGTCCTAAAGAACAACAAACAAAATCCATCAATCTACAATATAATAGAGGGAAAATAAATATAAACACACCCATGCATGAAAATTTAAAAAATAAAAATAAAAAACAAACATAAACATCAAAACCACAAGCAAAGCATAAAGTCAAAAATCAATAGTTACTAGAGTCCAATACCAAGAACTTTATATGCTTCTCTATTAGCAAAAGGAATGCATATTTAATTCTCTATTTTTTCAATATGACCAAAATAGACTTGTTCATCCTTCCTTGTAGGGGCTCTATTAACTTCAAAATTTTGATAGTAGCTCTAGAAGAGATGCTCCTAAAATATAAATGAGACAATAAATCACAAATTTCAAATATGCACAAAGGCACATTGAAAGCAACAAGAGACTAATAATACATAAAAACAAATGAGAATTTTTTTAATCTCACTAGCAAAAGCCAATATCTAGTTCACCAAAGGCAAACGTGTGCAAGTAATTTTAAATAGGTAAGGAATTGCAACAATTATTCCAAGTTTGGATTCAAATTCTTCTCTACATTTCAACCATTTGTTATAGTGAGCTTACATATTCACCTACTAAGCAAACACTTTAAGAGATTCATGCTCTAGTGCCATTATGAGATCATTTACCAAAATCAAGAACTTTAGTGGCAAGAAGCATCATCTCATGATTGTGATTAGACATCATTACTTCATGCATCTAATGCAGATCCTCCTCCTTTGCAATCAAATTTTGTATGACATTAGGATTGTATCCCATGTTGGGTCTTGAGACCATAAGTAAAGTGGGGCACAACATACACACTAGCTAGTACACATTCTCCAAATTTGAATGTGTGGTGTTTCCCTATGTGCTCAATCAGCTGTAGCCAAGAGTAAAGCATGTCATCCAACAATGACAAAAAAATGCTAAAGATGAAAAAGATAACTTTTAAAAAATAAAAAATAATAAGTTACCTCTAGAAAGAACCTATATGCAATTTATAACATCAATAGTATGAAGTTGCTTATCAAATTTAGTAATGGACCCATTGTATAATGGGGTGCTATGGATGCTTGGTGTAGATGGGCGAGAAATACCATCCATCCTTTTTTATGAAGGATCTAAGAAATATCAAAAAGTGAATTTGTTAGTTTAAATTAAGTAGTGTGGAGCTAGAAAAATGCTTGAGTAATAACATTAGAATCTTGTGATAATTATTTTTTAATATAATATTATGATACAATAAAGTAGAAAGAAGAAAAAAAAAACAAACATGTTTAGTGCTTAACAATAGTAGTTGAATGGAAAATATTTAGCTAATCAACTAAATGGATGAAAGTATACCAATTGATCTTAAAAGGGGAAGATATAAAGGGGAAGAAGATGGTGACTCTCACTATAGAAGATGATTGAATAGTTAGCACATGAATACTAATGTACTTGACCAATTTTCTTGGCATAAGAGATGCATGTAATATGTAAGAACCATTGTAAATTAAGTTAGATATTCTAAGAAAATGTCCATAATTCTTTTTAAAAAAAAAAATAAGGAAGAACAAACTACATAAATAAAACAATAACAAATTGGAATGGCAACTTCAAAGAGAGAAGGAATATTCAAACCTTAGTAGTAGGTACAAGGCTTTTCTATGAAATATCCACACCAACAATGTGTCTAAAATTAGTTTCTTGGTCCTAAAGAACAACAAACAAAATCCATCAATCTACAATGTAAATAGATAACAGGAAAATAAATATAAACACACCCATGCATGGAAATTTAAAAAATAAAAATAAAAAACAAACATAAACATCAAAACCACAAGCAAAGCATAAAGTCAAAAATCAACAGTTACTAGAGTCCAATACCAAGAACTTTATATGCTTTTTCTATTAGCAAAAGGAATGCATATTTCATTCTCTATTTTCTTCAATATGACCAAAATAGACTTTGCTTCATCCTTCCTTTTAGGGGCTCTATTAACTTCAAAATTTTGATAGTAGCTCTAGAAGAGATGCTCCTAAAATATAAATGAGACAATAAATCATAAATTTTAAATTTGCACAAAGGCACATTGAAAGCAACAAGAGACTAATAATACATAAAAACAAATGAGAATTTTTTTAATCTCACTAGCAAAATCCAATAACTAGTTCACCAAAGGCAAACATGTGCAAGAAGTTTTAAATAGGTAGAGAATTGCAACAATTGTTCCAAGTTTGGATTCAAATTCTTCTCTACATTTCAACCATTTGTTATAGTGAGCTTACATATTCACCTACTAAGAAAACACTTTAAGAAATTCATGCTCTAGTGCCATTAGGAGATCATTTACCAGAATCAAGAACTTTAATGGTAAGAAGCATCATCTCATGATTGTGATTAGACATCATTACTTCATGCATCTAATGCAGATCCTCCTCCTTTGCAACCAAATTTTGTATGACATTAGGATTGTATCCCATGTTGGTTCTTGAGACCACAAGTAAAGTGGGGCACAACATACACACTAGCCAGTACACATTCTCCAAATTTGAATGTATGGTGTTCCTCTATGTGCTCAATTAGCTATAGCCAAAGAGTAAAGCATGTCATCCAACAATGACAAACAAAATGCTAAATATGAAAGATATAACTTTAAAAAAATAAAATATAAAATAATAAGTTACCTCTAGAAAGAACCTATATGCAATTTACAACATCAATAGTATGAAGTTGCTTATCAAATTTAGTAATGGACCCATTGTATAATGGGGTGCTCTAGATGCTTGTTGTAGATGGGCGAAAAATACCATCCATCCTTTTTTATGAAGGATCTAAGAAATATCAAAAAGTAAATTTGTTAGTTCAAATTAAGTAGTGTGGAGCTAGAAAAATGTTTGAGTAATAACATTAGAAGCTTGTGATAATTTTTTTAACAAAATATTAGGATACAATGAAATAGAAAGAAGAAAAAACAAATAAACATATTTAGTGCTTAACAATAGTAGTTGAATGGAAAATATTTAACCAATCAACTGAATGGATGAAAGTATACCAATTGATCTTAAAGGAAAAATCAAATAAAATGACTCTTCACTATAGAAGATGATTGAATGTGTTCATGAATACTAATGTACTTGACTAATTTTCCTAGCATATGTGATACATGTAATATGCACGAACCATTGTAAATTAAGGTAGATATTCTAAGAAAATATCCATAATTCTTTTTAGAAAATAAAAATAAGGAAGAACAAACTACATAAATAAAAAAATAATAAATTGGAATGAAAACTTCAAAGAGAGGAGGGAGATTCAAACCTTAGCAGTAGGTACAAGGCTTTTCTATGAAATATCCACACCAACAATGTCTACGAAATCAATTTCTTAGTCCTAAAGAACAACAAATAAAATCTATCAATCTACAATATAGAGGGAAAATAAATATAAACACACCCATGCATGAAAATTTAAAAAATAAAAATAAAAACAAACATAAACATCAAAACCACAAGCAAAGCATAAATTCATAAATCAATAGTTATTAGAGTCCAATACCAAGAACTTTATATGCTTTCTCTATTAGCAAAATGAATGCATATTTAATTCTCTATTTTGTTCAATATGACCAAAATAGACTTTGTTTCATCCTTCCTTGTAGGGGCTCTATTAACTTCAAAATTTTGATAGTAGCTCTAGAAGAGATGCTCCTAAAATATAAATGAGATAATAAATCACAAATTTCAAATATCCACAAAGGCACATTGAAAGCAACAAGAGACTAATAATACATAAAAACAAATGAGAATTTTTTTAATCTCACTAGCAAAATCCAATAACTAGTTCACCAAAGGCAAATGTCTGCAAGCAGTTTTAAATAGGTAGGGAATTGCAACAATTTTGCAAGTTTGGATTCAAATTCTTCTCTATATTTCAACCATTTGTTATAGTGAGCTTATATATTCACCTACTAAGCAAACACTTTAAGAGATTCATGCTCTAGTGCCATTAGGAGATCATTTACCATAATCAGGAACTTCAATGGCAAGAAGCATCATCTCATGATTGTGATTAGACATCATTACTTCATGCATCTAATGCATATCCTCTTTGCAACCAATTTTGTATGACATTAGGATTGTATCCCATGTTGGGTCTTGAGACCACAAGTAAAGTGGGGCACAACATACACACTAGCCAGTACACATTCTCCAAATTTGAATGTATGGTGTTCCTCTATGTGCTCAATCAGCTACAACCAAAGAGTAAAGCATGTCATCCAACAATGACAAACAAAATACTAAAGATGAAAGACAACTAAAAAAATAAAAAAATAATAAGTTACCTCTAGAAAGAACCTATATGCAATTTACAACATCAATAGTATGAAGTTGCTTATCAGATTTAGTAATGGACCCATTGTATAAAGGGGTGCTCTAGATGCTTGGTGTAGATGGGTGAGAAATACCATCCATCATTTTTTATGAAGGATCTAAGAAATATCAAAAAGTAAATTTATTAGTTCAAATTAAGTAGTGTGGAGCTAGGAAAATGTTTGAGTAATAACATTAGAAGCTTGTGATAAATTTTTTAACAAAATATTATGATACAATAAAATAGAAAGAAGAAAAAACAAACAAACATATATAGTACTAAATAAATAATAGTTGAATGGAAAATCTTTAACCAATCAATTGAATGGATGAAAGTATACCAATTGAACTTAAAGGGCAAATCAAAGGAAGAATATGGTTGACCCTCACTATAGAAGATGATTGAACATCATGAATACTAAAGTACTTGACCAGTTTTCCTTGCATATGTGATGCCTGTAATATGCAAGAACCATTGTAAATTTAGATATTCTAAGAAAATGTCCATAGTTCTTTTTAAAAACAAAAATAAGGAAGAACAAACTACATAAATAGAACAATAACAAATTGGAATGGCAACTACAAAGAGAGGAGGGAGATTCAAACCTTAGTAGCAGGTACAAGGCTTTTCTATGAAATATCCACACCAACAATGTGTATGAAATTAATTTCTTGGTCCTAAAGAACAACAAACAAAACTCATCAATCTACAATGTAAATCAACCTTGTAAGATATAGAGGGAAAATAAATATAAACACACACATGCATGGAAATTTAAAAAATAAAAATAAATAACAAACATAAACATAAAAAACACAAGCAAAACATAAAGTCAAAAATCAATAGTTATTAGAGTCAAATACCAAGAACTTTATATGCTTCTCTATTAGCAAAAGGAATGCATATTCAATTTTCTATTTTGTTCAATATGACCAAAATAGACTCTTCTTCATCCTCCCTTACTTACAAGGGGCTAGGCTCATAAACTATTAAATTAAATTTTTCTCTTTGTAAGCTCCAAGTTCAAATACTCATGAGAATAAGACCTCATAAAACATATTAAAATATGGAAAAAGACACAATGAAAGCATAATACAAAGAGACTTTATAATACTTCTCTATTAGCAAAAGGAAGATATTTAATTCTTTTTTTTTAATCTCACTAGAAAAGAATTTTCTTATAGGGTCTCACCAAATTAAATATAGTATGTGTGATGTATAAAAGGTTTTAAATATGTGGGGAATTGCAACAACTATTCCAAGTTTGGATTCAAATTCTTCTTTGCATTTCAACCATTTGTTATAGTGAGCTTACATATTCATCTAATAAAAATAGACTTAAGACATTCATGCTCTAGTGCTAGTAGGAGATCATTTACGAGAATCAGGAACTTCTGTGCCAAGAAGCATCATCTCATGATTATCATCAAACATCATTTCATTATTATGATCAAACTTGCTCTTAACGAAGGCAGACATGAGACAGTATTCAAAGGAACTTTCATGTAAGATAAATATACTATCCAAAATGTAGAAGGCCATAGATAGCAACTCAAGTGAAGCAGGCTCTTTGTTTAGCCCCTCATACAAGCACAATCAATCATATCTGGAGTTACAATCTCACTTCCTAAAGTGGCACCAATAATAGGATCAAAAGTCAACCACTTGTCATGCAACTCCTTCAAAACACAATCACTATCATGACTTCACAATGCTTTCATAAGACATTTGAATGGGATACATAGACCTCTACCCATTTTACTGTTATCCAATTTGACATTCTAGAAGACACTCTTAAATGGTAGCTTTCATTATGCTTTCTACACTTTGAATTCTTTAGTTCGACTCTAAAATCTGCTTGTGATGTTATTTCATCTTAAAAGATAACAAGATTTTGTTAGAAAATTGTGTTACAGGTTGTGAAAATTTTTTTTAAAAAAAACTAGTATTTCTACCACCAAAATAGCATTTGTGAATAACTTGAAATTGTTTATAGGAGTTTGACTGGGAAACACTTGTAAAATTTACAAAAACCACATAAGTGAAGATAACAAAATCCATAGATTTATCCAATAATACAAAAAAATTCTCGAATAAGTGAATAAGGATATGCACAAATTTGCTTCTCAATGTGCATTACTTATCCTACCTCAATCATATAAGAAGTGAACATCATCAGCCTTATAAGATATGCCTAGCAAGAAAACTTACCCACAAGCAAAGGAATAGTTGTAACCTTGTATTGTATGTCTACCTACAATATCAATGGATTATCCAAACACCTATATAAGTAGTTGCTTATTCCAAATCAAAAGAATAAAGGATAACAATGAACCTTACTTCCAAATATATATTGAAATTGCTAACATCATAACAAAATAGCACAAACTATATATTGCTTGAAAAGAAATAATATAGATTCACATACTGATTTCAAAATAAAAAATTGATTCTAAAAACCCCATATTTACCTGAAGTGGAGAAATTTTTCTTCATAATGTCCAATTGTTGAGCCAAGGGAACAAAAACTTCAAAACAACATCAACTTTTTGAAAGTATTTGTTCTTCCATCTCCTGTTTACTATAATCAATGACAATGTGCCTCCAAAACTTGCTCCCCATGACAATCCCACTGCAATCTCATACCATGGAATTTCCATGTTTTTCTCTTGTTTTTTAGAAGATGTGGGAGGAGGAGAAGCAAATTGTGGCCAAGAGCAATTCTTTGGAAGGGGACAACCCCATAAATTTGGATTCCCTGTATATGATGATTCTGGAAATGTATTCAGCTTTTGCCCTTGGGGTATATTGCCTGAAAGGTTGTTGTTGGACAATTTTAATGTCCCCAAGTAGTTTAGAGAGTCCAACTCCATAGGGATTTTTCCAAAGAGTCTATTTGTAGAAAGGTCAAGTGACTCAAGTTGACTCATTGCTCCCAAACTATTTGGAATAGACCCCATGAGATTGTTCATAGATAGATTGAGAAGCCTCAAGCCCTTCAACTTTCCAAAATCAAAGGGAATTTCTCCACTCAATTGATTGTTTGAAAGATCTATAGATGTCAAGGTGGAACGAATATAAAAGTAGTGTTGATCTATGCCTTTGGAAGTTATATACAACTCATCCTCATATTGGTATACCATATGAAAATAATATCCACCATAGTCATTTGACAACACAAAATATATGTTGCCAACATAATATCCACCATAGTTATTTGACAACACAAAGTCATTTTGACTTGGTATGGCCATTGCTTTTAAATATAAAATGTTGTGTGGAATAACACCTGATATACAATTGGAAGAAAGGTCCAAGATTTGGAGTTGCATTAGTTGACCAATTTCTAAAGGAATAATACCTGAAATACAATTGGAAGCAAGGTTCAAGATTTAGTTGCATTAGTTGACCAATTTCTAAAGGAATATTGCCTGTCAAATTGTTCTCCCTCATCACCAATACTCTTAACAGTGAAAGATTTCCAATCGAATTTGGAATCCGGCCTATAAACCGGTTTTGCCCAAAGTCAACAACTTGTAACCTTGTACAATTTGTTATTGAATGAGGGATTGATCCTTCCAACTTATTCTTTCGAAGAACTAATGAAGAAAGTTCGCTTAGTTTACCAAAGTTGTGAGGTATTCTTCCTTGCAAACTATTATTTGCCAAATTCAATATTTGAAGAGAAGCACAGTTGGCCAAGTTGAATGGGATGTCACCTTCTATTTTGTTTTTTTTTTTTCGGCCAAGTTGAATGGGATGTCACCATCTAAATTGTTGTTGGCTAGACTTAACACTTGGAGTCGTGATAAATTGCCCAAGGTGGGAGGAATGTTACCTTTAAGCAAATTATCATTGAGTACTAAAATTGTCATATTAGGAGACCATAATGATGGAATGCCTCCACTCAATGCATTCTTAGACAAGTCTAAGGAGATAATTTGCGTCCAAGCTGAAGTATTTGTAAAAAGGCAGCCTTCCAAGTAATTTGCTGTAAGATTTATATATTGCAAGGATGGACTAATATCCCATAGCCAAAAGGGAATTTCTCCAACAAGGTTGTCCTTGGCCAATGTCAACTCCTCAAGTGAGTATTGGGTTGAAATCCAGAGTGGAATTTGTCCGTCAGTCTTACATGATATCAAGTCCAGACTGTCTAATTGAAAAGAGGGGATCCATGAGGTGCTAATGTTCAGTACACAATTGGATAAATACAATTCCTTTAATTTGGTGAGGTTATGGAAAAAAGTTTCCGAAATTGTTTGATTGTTGTCGAGGGACAGGTAGAGAACTTGTATGGAAGATGACAATGTTGAGGAAGGAATGCTTTCGTTGAATACATTGCTATCAGCATAGAGCGTAGTGAGGGAGGAAAGCCGAGCAAGGGAGGAGGGAAGGGTCCCACTTAGTTTGTTAGAGGAAATATCTAAGTAAGAGAGTAAAGAGAGATTGCCCAAGGAATCTGGGACGTTACCGCTGAACTGATTGGACCAGATATCAAGAGTATTTAGAGACGAAAGACTTCCTAGAGAAGACGGTATACTTCCACTCAATTGATTGTAGATAAGCAGAAGAGACTTTAAAGAAGAAAGTTTACCTATACAAGATGGTAAACTTCCATTGAGTTGGTTCCTAGAGAGACCAAGAGAAGTAAGATTGGTAAGCAAACAAATAGAAGGGGGAATTGTCCCACTCAAGTTGTTATCATTCAAAGAGAGCTGAGTGAGGGAGGAAAGCCGGGCAAGGGAGGAGAAAAGCGTCCCACTTAGTTTGATAGAGGAAACAGAAAGAGACTTTAAAGAAGAAAGTTTAAATATACAAGATGGTAAACTTTCATTGTATGAGGAAAGAGAAAGAGACTTTAAAGAAGAAAGTTTAAATATACAAGATGGTAAACTTTCATTGAATTTGTTTCGATCAAGAGAAAGATCAGTAAGATTAGTTAGCATACAAATAGTAGGGGGAATTGTTCCGCTCAACTTATTAATGCTTAAACTAAGATATTGAAGATGTGAGAGATTTCCAATCGAGAGAGGAAGAGTACCTGATAATTGATTGTAACTTAAATAAAGATATTGAAGATGTGAGAGATTTCCAATCGAGGGAGGAAGAGTACCTGATAATTGATTATCACCTAAATCAAGATATTGAAGATGAGAGAGATTTCCAAGACAGAGAGGAAGAGTACCTGTTAATTGATTGCCCCATAATTCCACGTGTGTGAGAGAACGAAGGTCGCACAAGCTATCGGATATGACACCACCGTCCAAGCTATCGCTAATATTAAGTGTGAGCACGTGGTTGGTGTGGAGATCACAGGATATGCCGTGCCACGTGCAACAGTCAGTTCCGTTCACCCAGGAAATGAGAGTGCCACGGGAATCATTGAGGCGGGCTTTGAAGAGGAGGAGGGCTTGGGATTCCTTGTGATGGCAGTTATGCAGGCCATGGCACGGGCTTGCACAAATGCAAAGGAGAACAAACAACATTCCACTGAGTTTGTGAAGAGCGAGGGCCATTTTACTGACAAATGGGAAATGGGCAACAACAAAAGGAGGACGAGTGAAAATGCATAGCGTGTAAAAGGCTATTTATAGAAGCTCAGTGCCGATTAGGAGAAGGCGAATCGCAGTGGGAACGCAAACCCAAAGCGCACTTTAGCGGGGTCATCACGCTTTTGACATTTGAGAGAAAACCAAAATTGTATCCGCCTTCTTTCCCTTCTTTTAGGGGTGTGATAACCAATTCCACTGCCGACCCAAAGCCCACTCTAGCCGCGTCATCACGCGCTTTTGAAATTTGTGAGAAAACTTAACGTGTACATCTTTTCTTCCTTTCGCGGTGTGGATAGAAAAGGTTAACAATTAATGTCCTATTATAGGAATATGCGCTGAAAAATCAACTTGTCTGATACATACGCTTTAATGGGTCATATATTTTATTAATACATGTTTAAAAAATAAAAATAAAAATTAATGAGATTATTTTTTTAATATGGTAGTTAGGTTCATATAAAAAAAATAAATATAGATGATAGTAAAGGTAATTTGCAAACATATAATAAACATTATAAAATTAATTAAAACCAAAAATATATACTCTTTAATAAAATTATATTCTACTATAATACAAGTTGTGGATTATAAAGCTTTTAAGCTACAAATTTCCAATAACATTCCTAACGACTCCTCCCGCTAGAAGAATTAATAAAAGAGGTTGTAGTCGTTCTCTTAGATTTGGGTCATGGTTCTCTCGATCTTCTAGTTTCAAACATTCTTAAATATTTTTTTATAAACTATTATTTATTATAATAATATTTTATAATATATATTAATTTAATATATAATTTTTTCAATTAATAATATTTTTCTTTTAAATTACTTTTAGATTTCCCATCTTTAAACATTATTAAAATTAAATTTGTTATTTTAAAGAGGGGCTTGCCTTGCCTTGTCAGCCTTCTTCCTTATAGAGTCTGCCAAACTACTAGGAACATGAAAATAATTGAATTCATTAACATAGATCATTTTATTGATTTTATTTGTTAATTTATAATTATTATAATTAGTTGTGTTAAATGTTGTTAAAATTTATAGTTTTTATTTTACATTTCATAAAAGTAAATATTAAATATTTAAGTAGTGATGATCTTATAATATATATGGAAGACTAGAAAAATATTTTATTTGGATAAAAATTTAATACCATAAAAAAACACTCAATCTAAATCTAATTTTCAAATTATAGATGAAATTACTTAAAGACAAATAAGATGATAGTTTTTCAAATATTATATATAAAGATAAAAAAGAAAGATATAGAATTTTTTGTTTTTTACAAATATACATGAAAAACTTAACAAAAAGATAAAAAATAGTAATTACATAAATGAGAAAAAATAGTAATTACTGACAAATGGGAAAGGAAGTAGAAAATCATTCGATTTTGAGTGTTTGCTAGTTTGAAGTGTTCCAATTCCGAACTCCTCAAGCTCCCTTATTAAAATAAATATTTAAAAAATCCAAACAAATGATTATAATAATAAATTAAATTAAATAAATTACTGACAAATAAAAAATAATCAAGAGGGAGGGTGAGACTCGAGGAAGTGAAAATGCATAGCGTGTGAAAGGGTAAGGCGAATCGCAGTGGGAACGCAAAACCAAAAGGGGACTTTAGCCGGGTCATCACGCGTTTTTTACATTTAAGACAAAACCAAACTTGTACTTGGTTCCCTTCTTTTCGCTTGTACCGCCTTCTTTATCTTTTCGTGATGTCCACTGCGACCCAAGCGGGGTCATCACGCTTTTGAGATTAGCGGGGTCATCACGCTTTTGAGATTAGCGGGGTCATAGTGACACTCGATTCCACTGCGGACCCAAAGCCCACCTTAGCGGGGTCATCACGCTTTTGAGATTAGCGGGGTCATAGTGACACTCGATTCCACTGCGGACCCAAAGCCCACCTTAGCGGGGTCATCACGCTTTTGAGATTCGAGAGAAAATCAAATTTGTACCTTGAAGATAATTGTGAGGATTATCACTTTTACCTATTTTATTTAATAAAGATAGTTCAGTCATCACGTCTTTAAGAGTTTGAGAAACAATATAATTTATATATCTTAAGATGGTTGTAAGAATTGTTTTTTTTTGTTATATTGGTTATAACCACTATTTTTAGTAATTGGTAAGTGCAGGATTCAAAGTATAGGAATTGCTTCCAATAAAATTATTTGTCTCGTTCTTGTTGACTTGGCGATCTAGCATGAGATGGAGACCATTAGTTGCTCAAGGTTTGTACTGTCGTCATCAATCTAATGCGCACTCATAGGATTCAGAGCAGACTACTACTTTTGCAAAGGGTTGGCTTCCTCTCAAGGTTTGAACCTAGGTCTGTTCTTGGTAAGTGCCCAGGTGTTACCAATCTACCTAGCCCTTGAAGGTATGGTTGTAAGGATTAATACTTCTACCTACCTTCTTTGATGAAGATGGTTGTGATGAAGATGGTTGTAAGGATTATTACTTCTACCTATCTTCTTTGATGAAGATGGTTGTGATGAAGATGGTTGTAAGGATTATTACTTCTACCCACCTTCTTTAATGAAAATAGCAAGGGAATCAAGTCTTTAAGAGTTGAGAGAAAATAAAACTTGTATCTATTTTCTTTGATGAAGATGGTTGTAAGGATTATTACTTCTACCTACCTTCTTTGATGAGGATGGTTGTAAGGATTATTACTTCTACCTACCTTCTTTAATGAAGATAGTAAGGCAATCATGTTTTTAAGAGGTGAAAGAAAATAAAACTTGTACCTACTTAATTGATGAAGATGGTTGTAAGGATTTTTACTTGTATCTACTTTCTTTGATGAAGATGGTTGTAAGGATTATTATTTCTACCTACCTTCTTTTATGAAGATGGTTGTAAGGATTATTACTTCTACCTGCGTTCTTTGATGAAGATGGTAAGGTAATCATGTTTTTAAGAGTTGAGAGAAAATAAAACTTCTACCTACCTTTTTTAAATGAAGATAGTTGTAAGGATTATTACTTCTACCTACCTTCTTTAATGAAGATAGTAGAGTCATCACACCTTTAAGAATTGAGAGAAGATTAAACTTGTACCTACCATGTTTAATAAAAATAGTTGTAAGGATTATATACTTTTACCTACCTTATTTAATGAAGATAAGGCATCATCACACCTTTAAGAGTTGAGAGAAAATCAAACTTGTACGTACCTTCCTTAATGAAGAAAGTTGGAAGGATCATTGCTTCTACTTACTTTCTTTAATGAAGCATGCCCAGATTGAGGTTTGAACGTAGGTCTCCTCTTGTTAAGTTCCCAACGTCTTACCAATCCACCTAGCCTCAGGGACTACTCTATTACAATTTTTCAATAAGGTTTTTATATTACAAACCTTTTATTTCCAATACTTATTGTAAGAGATATTTTATGAAGAAAAAAAAATTATTGTAAGAAATGACCTTATAAGATTTGTGTTTTATTGAATTAATACTAATTATTTTTTCAAATATATTTTTTTTTTAAATCAATGATATGATATGTTAACATATTCCTTCTATATTAACATTTTTAAAACTTGTCAAGAGAAGATCCAGGTTCAAACCTTGGAGGTAAGCTTTTCTTGGGGTAAAGGTAGTAGATTGTCTTGACTCCACTGAGTGTGTGCTTGCGTGCTAGCCCAACGACAATAGTTTCAATCTCGAGCCACCAACCTTGGAGGCAAGCCTTTCTTAGGGTAAAGGTAGTAGATTGTATTTACTCCACTGAGTGCACGCTTGCGTGCCAACCCGACGTTGGTGGTTCCAATATTGAGCCATCAGTAGTCTTCTTCATGTTAGGTCACTAATAAAGAGGTGGGGTAGAGGTTATAGAGGCAATTCCAAGGATTTGAACCCAGGTCTGGTAGTAGAAGGGATGTTATGGATTCTCCTATGTATAAAAAAACATTTAAAAAGAATGAATGGTATGATATATTGGAATTTCCCCTCTCTTTGAGATTAACATTATTTAAGATATTTATGTGCTTTATAGGTTTCCATATAATTATAATTATTGTTAAAATAGAAATATTTTAAATTTACATTAAAGTTAATGACCATTGATTTAAAAAAATAAACGGTATGATATATTGGAATTTCCCCTCTCTTTGACATTAACATTATTTAAGATATTTATGCGCTTTATAGGTTTCCATAATTTATAATTATTGTTAAATGAGAAAGATTTTAAATTTACATTAAATTTAATGACCATTGATTTAAAAAATGAATGGTATGATATATTGGAATTTCCCCTCTTTGACATTAACATTATTTAAGATATTTATGTGCTTTATAGATTTCCATAAATTATAATTATTGTTAAATTATAATTTTTTTAAATAGTTATTAAAGTTAATGACCATTGATTTAAAAAAACTCTTAAAAAGAATTGATTAATATTCAATGATGATTTCATCAATATCAAGTAACTACTTTGGTCTGCAGTACTTTTTTTTTTGGAAGTGTAGTTATTTCCAAATAATTGTAGATCCAACTCAATGTTTGCATTCCTAAATTTGATAAATATAAGGAATCCTCTAAGGTAATATTAGGAACGCCGTACAATATCCTTCATTCTACTACTTCATTAGGAACATCATCCTCTATGTGGTCATAATCAAACTGAATCCATCTTCTAGTGGTAAATTATTGCATTTGGTAAATGTTTGAGTTCACAATATTTTCTAGAAAAATTTCAAAGCATGCATTCACACATTCATGTGTAAGAAGGCATATATAGTATCCTCAACGATGTGAGGAGTTTAGACTCTTGTCTCACCTTGTTATGTTCAAAGGGTATGCTATAAAAGCCTAAAACTGTGTTTTATGTCTAAGTTTAAAAAAACACCCAAGGGCTCTAGAGAGAAAATAATGTTTCTCTCCTAAGGTTCTATGCCTATACCTTAAAAGGACTAAGACTGAAATCAAAGATGAAAGAAGACAAGGATGTAAGAAGACAAACCCTACACTATTATGCCTTTTTGATTCAATGATACCACAAAACTAAATATTCATTTTCCTTTTCAAGGCAACAAAAGATAAATGCAAGTGCACACAAACTATCGTTTTAAGGTTAGTAGGTTAGACCCTTGTACATTTTGTTGGTGGTATTACATTATTTGGTACCTTGAGTACCATTGTAAATATTTAGAATATGATGTAATCAAGTGTGAGGTATAAGTGAAAGATGTTATGTGCACAACTCTAAGTTATAAGTGAAATGGGTCATGTGTGTAAGTGAAGAGTCATATGAGTTGTCTTGTATGTAAGAGAGAGTTGTGAGAGTGTGATATGTCAAGTTTAGAAGTAGGGAGTTATATGTAATCATGAGAGACTTTGTTATTATGTATTATGTAAAAAAATAAAATTTAAGGTTGCATCTACTATGATTTTGAGGAGAGTAAAATTTAGGTGCATTGAAGAGTTTCATGTAAGGTTATATATTGAATGCAAAACTCTATGCTAAGAAATGAATGTTTATCAAGATTTTATGCTATGTAATCAATAATTTTTTTTTGTTTGTGGAAAACACCCCAAATGGGATGCCACTTTTGGGTAAGTCCCAAGGAGGCAAGAGTATTTGTTTCACCAAAAATACCCAAGGCTTGCACCTGGTCTGCCCACTTTGGCACAATCAATGAGCATGCCTAAAACAACAAAAAACAATAACAAACAAACTCAACAACATCAAAAAACAAATACAAACAAACAAACAAACAAAAAAACCACACAAAAAACCACAAAAAAAACACAAAACAAACAAAAACAACATAAAAGTATAAAAACAATAAATAAATAAATAAAAATAATAACAAAACACAAAACACATAAGAAAACCTTAAAACCAACAAAACAACACACAAACACTTACAAAAAAAACCAAAAACACAAAAAACAAAAACAAAAAAAAAAACACACAAAAGGAGAAAAACACACAAAAACATAAAAATGACAAAAACACAAAAAACAACAAAAACAACACGAAAAAAAATAGTACAAATAAATACACACACCCCTCTAAAAACTAAAAAAAGAGGAAACTACGACCTTCCTAGGCCAAAAGACTTTTAATGCAAGATTCAACAGAGAAAACATAAGAAATATATGTCTGAGCTAGGCAACTAAAATACCTTGATTGAACCAAAGAGAAGCAAAAACAAAGCAAAAAGGAACTAGGTACCTCTATACTAGAACCATCCGAAGAAAGGATAAAAAGAATAGCTTCCTAAATTTGAGAAGCCCACCATCTAGGTAATCAATAAAGTTATTTTTTATAATATTGGTGTTATTATTGAATGTGTGAGATTATAAGATCCTGGAATTATAAACCTATGATATTTTTGGGCCCATTTTCTAACAATGGTATCATAGCTACATTGACCAAAGTCACTTTGTTGATAAAATTTATTTTTTAGTTGAACCATCCAGGAAGGAGAGAACATGAATTTTTGGAAGCAATGGATTGGAGAATGTTTGAAGGAGATATTTTTGGAGTAATATTTGTTAGAGAAGATAATATTGAAGAGAAATGTTGTTGGAGATATTATTGGAGGATGATTGTTGAAGAGGGAGATTGGAGAAGATATTTATTGGAGTAAAGGATAGTTGGAGTAGAAGTATTAGAAAAAACAATTGTTGTAATATTGATAGAGAAGAAGATAAGAGACAATGAAGAGATAATTTGGAGGAACATTGGATATTAATATGACTGGAGATTGAAGTGACAATGTTGGAATAAAAGGAGCTACACAACATAAATGAAGTAGTTGGAGGAAGATTCATGAAGAGATCATAACTGAGTTGGAGGAACATGTAGTAGAACAAAGCAATTGGAGAAAGATACACAAAGAGAGTATAACCGAGTTGGAGGAATGTGAAAATGGATGAAGCCATTGGAGGAAGCATCACAAAGAAAGTGTAGACAAGTTGGAGTGATGTGTAGCCTAAGTATTAGATGAAATATTTTCTAAGAGAATGTAGTTATTTCCTGAGAATTTTGTTGAATGAGCACCTAAGAAATTATGTCTAGAGGTGGTTCTATCCTATAGAGTAGAAAGTAGAAGAAAGAAGTGGTTCTTTTGAATGCTTGCATATCATCTGATAAGGAAAATAACTTGAGACAGATTGATAAAATTAATCATGTTTAAAGTGGAACACAAAGGTATTTTTATCTGTTAGCAATTGGAATATGTCAAAATGATCAAATCAACATGAAAATCAGAGAATAAAGGTTACCCTAAAGTCAAGACTAAAGTCCCACATGTGCATGCTAAAGTGACAAATTTAGATGAGGATAAAGTCCCATAAAGGTAATTATTAACCTTATAATAGTTACACATTTACAACTGAATATTGAGCATACTTTTTAGATTAAAGTAAATTATTGGGAATATTTAATTAAAGTGATTTTGGAAGATATAAGGTAGTGATTAAATTAAGGAATGAATGATTGGAAGAAAAAAGAAAATTAAATATTTGAAATTTGAATTAGATATTGATTTGAATAATGATTTAATCGAAGTTTGGGTTAAATTGAAATTTGTAAGGAGACATAAGAAGAATAAGGAATTGAAAGTTGGTTGATGAAAATTTAAAAAAATGAAGTTGATTGATTGATAATTTTAAAGAAAGATTTGAATTTGAGGAGATTGGACATCAAAAGATAAATTTTGTTTTATTGTGGGAAAAATCCTTTCTAAATCACAACTTTTGAAAGGACCAAATTTTACATCATGGAAAAATAAAATGAAATCAATACTCATTGTTGAAAAACTTTGGGATATAGTAAATGGAAAAAATAACATGCCAAAATATGAAATTGGAAAACAAAAATTTAAATATGATGATGCAAAATCTCTCATGCTAATCACATTTGGCATAACAGATGAAATTTAGCCATATATAAGTGAAGCAAAGACTTCAAAAAATGCTTGGGAAAAACTATGCAAAATATTTGAAGGAAGAAATGAAGCAACTATTTTGCACTTGTAATCACAATTGTATTCTTTAAAGGTTCATAGTGGAGAAAGTATAGAATGTTTTCTTCGAAGGATAGAAAAATTAAAATATAAGTTACAAACTATGGGAGAAAAAGTGGAAGACAATTTTCTTATCCAAGTTACATTAATAGCACTCCCAAAAACATTTATAAATATAGTTACTTCTCTTCAAGTGCTATGGAAAACTATATCCTTTAATTAATTAGTAAACATTCTTCAAGAATACGAAGTAGAAAATCTAGTAAGAGATGAAATGAGTAATAATGATTTGATGTCAAAGAAACATGTATCAAAATATTGTTGCATCATCTCAATCTCAACGTGAATGGAAAAGAATATATTGCCACATATGTAATATGGAAGGTCATGCCACAAGCTATTATAGATATAATTATCTAAACCAAAGAAATCAAATGAATAGACCTTTTCAAAGGTTTCCAACCGAGACAATATCAATCTCGATATCCACCTATGCAACAACAATGACCAAAAGAAGAAAATAAAAAAGGAAACTTAGTTCAAGAAATTCAAGAAACAAAAATGAGGGTGAAAATGAAATAGGATCTCTTATGGGAAGAACTATAGACGATAAATATATAGACCAAATTGAGTAAATTTGTGACAATAATGATAACACAAATCATCAAAAAATATTAAAAGGTACTAATGTTTCTAATAACAAAACAAAAGTTGTTGAAAAAAGGATAACAAGAATAAATGAAAGGTATGAATCAAAACAAAGAATGCTTCAAAATTGTAAGATCTATGAAAAGACCAGACTAAAAACATGTCACAAGGAAAAAATCAAAGTACATTATGGATGGATCAGTAAATCAGAATGAAATAGAATCATGGACATGTTAAAATATTTTTATGAAATAAATGATAGTCTAAAAAACATTGCAAGGAATAGGTAAATGGAATAGAACAAAACCACAAGTAGTTCCAAATCCAAAACCAAAGGACAAAGACAAGATTTAGAGATTAAATGCAAAGGCCTTCACACCAAATAATGTAATATAAGGGGGTGTTGGTGGTATTACATTATTTGGTACCCTGATTACCATTATAAATAATTAGACTAGGATGTAATCAAATGTAAGTAATCAGTAAAAGGTGTCATGTGTGTAAGTGTGAGTTATGAGTGAAAGGTGTCATGTGTGTAAGTGAAGAGTTGTGTGAGGTGTCTTGTATGTAAGTGAGAGTTATGAGTGAGTGTGATGTGTCAAGTTTAGAAGTAGAGAATTATATGTAATCATGGGACACTTTGTCATTATGTATTATGTGAGGTTTATTATGTAAGAAAGGAATTTGAAAGGTTGCATCCCTCATGAGTTTGAGGAGAGCAAAACTAAGGTGCATTGAAGAGTCTCATGTAAGGTTTTATATTGAAGGTAAATTTCTATGCTATGAAATGAAATATAATCGATATTTTATGTTATGTAATCAATAAAGTTCTTTTTTTCTAATATTGGTGCTATTATTGGATGTGTAAGATTATTATATCTTGGAATTTATAAAATTGTGATATTTTTGGGCCCATTTTCTACCACATTTAAGGAATTTAATAAAATCAAACAAAATTATGAAATAAGTGAGCCAATTATGTTTACGCTAACTACTTGCAATCAGACAATACAAATGCTTCTAACAATAAAATGTAAATATAAAATATAGAGCACCTAAAGATCTGTAGAGCTTCAAATATAGAATGCCCTTCAAATATATAAATATTTTGATATGCAACAAAAATATAACATAAATTATGTGACAACTAAGTTAATTTTTAACAACAAATATCTATACTATTAATGAAATGCAATGCAGTAATCAAGAATCTATTGTAAGAAGATAATGAGTTATGTTAATCAGAGAACCAAAAAAAAAAATCAAAGGGTGAGTAAATGCATAACAATATTTTTATTGCTTAAGCAAATGTACTACAACACAAATATAGTCAGCACAAGTGCTTTGCAAACATAAAATATAAATATATTTCCTAATTATAGTTAGGAGTACAAATGACTTTAACAATAAAGTAGATAAATAAAATGAAAATAAATTAGAGGTATAAGTAATTACAACGGAAGGGTACTATTCAAAGGAACAAACACCTTGTTGTTGGCTTTTAATCCCAACTATCTCAAACTATCATAGGTCCCAATATAAATAAGCCACAATATTATAGGTTGAAATATCAATAATCAAGAGTAGAATTATATATATGAGCAATCAAATATATATCAAGAAAATATAATAATGAAATAACATTCACTTATAATATCAAATATGAATGTAAATGGCCAAAATCATTCATGTACATGCATGAAGAATACTTACAATAAAATTGCTCAAAATATGTATACAAGCTTTATTATCAATGCTTGCTATGTGGTGATCGTTATAGACCATTTTCCCTTTACATTGTATGGAGCCTTTTCTCCATAATATTATACACATAGAAGATGAATCTTCATGTATTTGGCTATTGCTCTCCATATGATATCTCCCATGACCTTTGGCTTATCATCTTGCCACTTGTATACTAGGCTTTTCACTCTCCTACATGCACTCCTAACACAAGACACTTGTGCACATCCTTACTTTACATATTTGTACACTTACACATGAAATTTGTGCACATTTTCTCAATACACACTTGCACTCTTACTTACATGACACTTGTGCATATCCTACACATTGAACTTACATAAAAGGAAAAATATAAATCACTCATTTAAACTATAGACTCATACCCTAATCTATTATGGTACATTGACATATACCAAATAATATAATATTCTCCAACACTCCCTTGTATTACATTATTTAGTTATTGAAGACTTTAGACTTAAATATTTGTCTTCATATTTAAATGACCTTGCATTATCAATGAACCTCTGCATGAGATTTATCTTCAACTTCTCCTTCATATTCATTTTTTTGGTTCTTCAACCTTTGTTTCTTCTTCATGAACTACTTGAGTTTATTATTTTTCTTTGATATTTGGTACATGTAGATCTATATCTTTGTTGTGCATGACTTCTGCTTCATCTTTGACCTTTGGATCATGTGCTTCATTTTTTTTTTGCTTTCCTGTAATCTTGATGTTGCCTTGTAATCTCTAAACATTCACTTATAACATCATAATAATTTCCTGAATTTGATGAACTTGGAAAATCAATATTATATGTATAATGAAACATTATTTTTTTGAGATGATTCACTTTATTCAATTGTATTATGATCAATCTTGACGCAATAGCAAACAACACCTACAAGAAGATTCAATTAAAATAACATCTTCTTCTTTAACAACCTGGCGATGAAACTTGTGCAAACAATGGGTAATTGTTCACTCTTGCAAATCGTACAACCCGAGGCAATCATACACTCAAAACTATAATCATATAATTTGGGCAGTAATCGTTCAACCCTAGGTAATCATACAACCTAGGTTAATCATACAATCATACACCTATGGGAAAATTATACAATGCAAACTACAACTGTTCAATTTGAAAAGCAATCATTCAGCCTTAGGCAATCGTACATCCTGGAGCAATTATAAAATCTAAATGGTAATCGTACACCTATGGATAAATCATACAATGCAAACTATAATTGTTCAATCTGAACAACAATCATGCAACCTTAGGAAATCGTACATCTTGGAGCAATTGTACAATATAAATTGCAATCGTACACCTATGGGTAAATCGTACAATGTAAACTACAACTGTTCAACCTAAAAATTAAATTGTTCAATTGTACAAGGATTCCTTGATTGTGTAGCACAACTATACACTCCCAAATCAAACCCTAACAATGTGCTCCTCCTCTATGACATTGAATAGTTGGCTCTCACTCGTAAGGTTAGGATGGATTTGATCCTTAATAGGTCAGTTGTGTAATCTATTGTGTATGATATCCTTATTTCTTTTCGAGCTTCGATGTGAGAAAAAACTCCTCATTGCATATTAAAAACTCACACACTATCATTTGGAAACAAGTTCATAATTCCTTGCCCACAAGATTACATTTCAATGGCACTATTATCCTCTATTACTGGTGACTATATTTAGTGTGTTCCTTCCTCCTTTTATTCAAAGGACTCCACAAAGTTTTGGTACCAACATCATTGTTCTTCCTTACTGGCTACAGCATGTCCAATGATCCCCAGGAACTTTCACTATGGAACAACAAAACACATGCAATTATGAATACGTATTTCATAGTTATGGAAAGATTTATTTATTTATTGGAATTACAAGCAAATTGAAAACCTCCCTTTTCCTCTTTGCATCAACCCATTGTTAGACA
The DNA here is from genome assembly GCA_028583015.1 of Wollemia nobilis. Taxonomy (NCBI): domain Eukaryota; kingdom Viridiplantae; phylum Streptophyta; class Pinopsida; order Araucariales; family Araucariaceae; genus Wollemia; species Wollemia nobilis. The sequence goes on along the minus strand of JAQPPZ010015863.1, from coordinate 3,996,826 downwards.
AAATAAAACAATTTATAGCCCTAGTTACACAAGAGGTGAATGGTTGGATTTTTAACTTTGTGATTGTTCATCTTTTGGGTATTGTTAGGATGCTCCCGCATCATACTCATCGGGTAGAAGAAATGGTTCATGAAAATTCAATAATTTTTCAATCTAAACCCCATATTTGGCAATCTCAAATGCGTTCATCCATGTGGTATCCTCAATTTCTTGATTCTTCCATTTGACTAAGTATTCATGATATTCCTTACCTCTCATCATTTTGGCAACCCTAGAATCTATGATCATCTCAATTTCATCACATTTCTTTTTTGGTAGTTGTTGTACCCAATCAATGGTTGGAAGTCTTGAAACTACATCCTCTTGTTCACAAGTTGATCCTTCATGGTATGGGTATAAATTTGCTACATTGAATATGGGTGATATATCCTTCAAGCAGTTCTATTTCATAAGAATTGGTGGTAAACTTCCTCAAGACCTTATAGGGTCCAATATTCTTCTAGTTTAACTTATTGTAAGTACCTTTTGGGAATCACTCCTTTCATAAATATGCTAGAACCAAATCTCCAACCTAAATTTCTAGTGCTCTTCACTTGCAATCAACTTATTATTGTTGGACATTTTGATTCCCTAAGTTAAAGTTGTCATTGATGTCACCAGATGAAGTCATCATTAATACCAAATATTTTAGCAAGAAATAAAGGGGATAAAAACAGTTATTTGATATCCAGGAAGAAGGTCAAATATCAAGTGAAATAGTGCAAAAGACAGAAGTTAAAAAGGAGTTATAATATTTATTTTATAAATTACTTAAATTCAGTGTGAATTTAAATTTTATAAATAAATATTAAAGGTACTTTATCAAAGGATATAATATTATAATATGAGGTATTATAATATTAAGTAATATGGTGAAAAAGAGCCCAAAGTAAAATATTAATAATAATATTTTACTACACCCAAATATGGGTGTTAGAATTTAAATATTCGAAGCATGTTACAAAGGTTTATCCTCACTGATGTCATGTGGGTTAATTGAATTTTGAAGTGCCAACATTATAAAGAAAAGGAGGAAGATTAATATTTAAACCTATGCCCAAAGGGCATTAAGATTATCCTTGCTCGATTGAAAATATAGCATACGAATTAATTAATGCAGAACTCGTGAAACGAATGTGCAAATTTTAAGTTTGAATTGCCAACGAAAGAAACAAAAGGGATAGCATCAAATAGTGGGAAGCCAACTAGACACCTTGGCCTAGTGGCAAGAGGGTTGTGGCTTATGTTTTGTGTGCAAGGAGGCCAACGTTCGAGTCTAGGTGAAAGCACTTGGCAGGTGTGTTGAAAGCACCAATAGTGAGGCGCACGTTTTGCAAAACAAGGAGGGGATAAAGTTTTTGAAGCACATGATGCTTCACCTATCTCCAAAGAGCGTGTAGCTCGTGTGGTTGTTGGCACCGCAGTTGATACATTAGAGTGGGCTGCGTTGAGAGTTCAAAACTCTCCAAAGGCAAAGGTAATATTTTGATTTTAATTTTAATTAAATGCCTAAGTTGGAGGTATAAGGTTGTTTAGTGGTTGAAATTTGGAAATGTTGCTTTGCAATAAAATTGTGGTAGTTGAGAATTATCTTTAGGAGTTATAAGGAGAATTTTGTTTTCTATTTAAAGTATTAAAATTTCTATTGAGGAATATTGAAAGGTTAAGACTTTGTGGGTAGTATGTTATTTTTAATTAAAGATTTTTGTGACTATTGTGAGGATATTGATTATTATTTAAGTTGGAGTGATAAAGTGTAATTTGATATTATATTTGTGATATGTTTTGTTGAAGAAAATTATCCTCTAACCCTTATTGAGATTGGCAAAGAAGTAATTGTGAGTGTGGCAGATTTGTGAGACCAACTGCTTGTCAAACAAAAGGTATGGGTAAATTCCTTCTTGGTTGAGTTGATTGATTGGCTTTATTGAAAATTAAGTTAGGAGTGAAAATGACTTGATTAGGTTTTCATTTTTGAAAGTGGTTGAGTTATTGCTTCAAGTTTTTTTGATTTGAGAGTTGATATTAAAACCTTGTTTTATTAGCATTGTTGTTGATATCATTGGTTGAGTGAAGTGTTTGAGTTAATGCTTCAAGGTTTTCTAAAATTGAGAGTTGTGATTAAAACCTTATATAATGAGCATGGTTGTTGAAGTGAGTTGTTATACAAAGAACTTGAACTAGGTTTTGAAAATATCATGAGTATCATTGTTATGTGAGATTTGTTGTTGAGCATTATTGGAAATGTTTTGAGTTGGATGATACATGCTTGGGCTAGGATTTGTGAGCAAGAGTTGTTTCTTGAAGTGATTAGTTGAGTAGATTTTACTAAGCCTAGTCAAGTGGATGTATGAAGTGATTGTTCAAGTTCCATAAAATAAACTATTCTATATTCTTATTTGAGTTGAGATTGAATTTTGAGAATAGCATATTGAGTCTCTAACAATTCTCTTTATGCTTCTATGAGATTGAGTTGAGAAATTGATTGAGTTTTTTAGAATAGAACATATTGAGTCTCTAACAATTCTCTTTATGCTTCTATGAGATTGATTTGAGTTGAGATAATTATTGAGAATTGAGTAAAGAACATATTGAGTCTCTAACAATTCTCTTTATGTTTCTATGATATTGGACAAGTTCTGTGTGAGCTTGTTGAGCAGATTTGGACAAATTATGTGTGATCTTGTTGATCAGATTTAGACAAGTTCTGTGTGAGCTTGTTGAGCAAATTTGGACAAGTTCTGTGTGAGCTTGTTGAGCAGGTTTGGACAGGTTCTATGTGGACCTATTGAGTAGAGTTGTGCAAGTTCTGAATGGACCTGTTGAGCAGAGTTGTGCAGGTTCTGAGTGGGCCTGTTGAAAAAAATTGAGTAGGTTCTGAGTGGACCTATTGAGCATATTTGAGTAGGTTCTAAGTGGACCTATTCAGCATATCTTTGCTAGACTGACTAGACTATGTTTAGTGCAAAATTTGAGTAGATTTGTGCTAGACCGATTGGACTGTGTTTAGTATAGCATTGAGACATAGCTTTAGATGTGACAGAGTAAAGAGGACAGAGTCTCCAGTGGATAGATATCCATAAACCAAGACATTGAGGATAGGCCTTCTAAGTGAGGACAAGAGTCTTCAAGTGGAGAGAGATCCACTAGTCAGTGCAGTGGAGGCAGTCTCTTCTAGAGGATCACTAGCCAGAGCAAAGGAGAAAGAGTTCTCCTGTGGATAGAGATCCACAAACCAGATTTAGGGGATCAACATCTCCTTTGGACAGAGGTCCATAAACATTGTAATTGGGAAGGATTCCCAAGAGATCATTTGAGAAATATTTAGAAGAAATATTTTCTCCATGGAAGTAGTCATCTTTGGGTGAACCACATTAAATCTGTGTCTCTATTGTGTATGGTGTTTTATGGATTGCTTTGATTATTGCTATTGATACTGCTATCTATACACTACATAATATTGATTTGAAAAGAAAAGTAAAAAGTGCTCTTATATTGTTCACTCCCATCTCAGTATAAGCTTATGTTCTTCAATTATTTATACTTTATGAAACTCCTTTATAAATCAATTCGTACCTCCTAATGTAGATCATGAATATAATTAGCAAAATCCTATGCAATAGCACTTGGCCTCTGCAAATTAGTTGTCTTTCGTAACTCATCTACTCCACATAGATGTATTCCATATACAATATGAAATGGAATTTTACCTGTACTTCGATTCACGAAGTTGTATGCAAACTCTGCTTATACCAAAATAGTATCCCAAAGCTTCACCTTCTTGCTAACCAAGCATCTCAACAAATTTTCAAGACTCATATTCACCACCTCAGTTTATCCATTGGTTTGTGGATGTTAAGCCAAACTAAACAACAACTTATTATCCAAATTCTTCCATAATATCCTCTAAAAATAACCCAAAAATTTACTATCCCTATCTGAAACAATACTCTTTGGTAACTTGTGTAATCTCACCACTTATGTAAAGAATAAAGTAGCAATATGAGTTGCATCATTTGTCTTCTTGCAAGGTATGAAATGTGCCATATTTGAGAATCTATCAACCACAACAAAAATATAGCCATTCCCCTTTTGTATCCTCAATAATCCAAGAATAAAATACATTCATATATGCTCCCACGATCTCTCTGTAATGGGTAATGGCTGATATAATACGATATTTTGACTCCTTCCTTTTGCATGTCAACATACCTAGAAACCTTGCACAAATTTTCTTACATCTATATTCATTACAGGCCAATAGTAACTTTCTTCAAGTTTTTTCATGGTTTTGTCCATCCCAAAATGTCTTGCAAGTCCCCTATAATGGTTTTCTCTTATTAGATTTTCTCTCATTGAACTTCGTGGTATGCATAGCCGATACCCTAAAATCCTTTCTTGGATAAAATATTCAAGCCATGGAGTCCTATATCCTATAGTAAGATAATTACATGCTACCCAAGCTTCCTTGAAATCTTTGTCATCCCTATAAATCTCCTTCATGGCATCAAAACCAACAACTTCTACTCTCATCATATTTACTACCAAATTTTGCCTGCTCAAGGCATCAACTACTTGATTTGATTTACCACTTCTATGCTTTAAGACAAATGAGTACCCTTATAGGAATTCTACCCACTTCATATACCTTTGATTCAAATTACTTTGATTGTTAATAAACTGTAAAGCATGATTATCTATGAACAAGACAAATTATTTTGGTAGTAAATAGTTCCTCCACTTTTACAAGGCTTGAATGATAGCATAAAATATTGGCCATAGATCAAGTACTTTCTCTTTGATTAATTTAGATTCTTACTAATATAGGAAATAGGCATACCCCCCTGTCTTATAACTCCTCCTATTGTTGTCCCACTTGCATCACAATCCACCTAAAAAACCTTATTAAAATTTGGTATGGATAGAACTGGTTGCTCTATTATCTTTTCCTTTAGGACTATACAAATTATTTCTATTACACTTGTCCACTTAAATTCGTACCTTCCTCATTTTAGGGCCTTTATAATTACTATACAAATCCCACTAAAGTTTTTGATAAACTTCCTATAGAAACTTGCTAGCCCATGAAATCTCCTTGCCTCAAACTTACTTCTTGGTGATGGCCAATTCACAATGGCCTTAACCTTCTCAAGATCCATTCACAATCCTTCTAGAGAAATCACAAAACCCAAGTACACCAATTCTTCTTTCATGAAACTACACTTCTTCAAGTTGACCAACAACTTCTCTTCCTTCAATCTCTATAAGACCAGTCTCAAATGTGTCAAATGTTCTTCCTTGCTCTTACTAAATATCAAAATATCATCCAAATAGACAACCACAAATTTACCAAGAAATACCTTAAGCACTTCATTCATTAACCACATAAAGGTACTGGGTGCATTTTTCAATCCAAATGGCATAACCAACCACTCATACAATTCATCCTTTATTTTGAATGTAGTTTTCCACTCATTCCCTTACCCGATTCAGATCTAATGATAACCACTCTTCAAATCTATATTTGTAAATTAATTTACTCCACTCAAGCAGTCCATCAAATCATCCATGCATGATAATGGAAATCTATACTTTATGGTTATCTTATTAATAGTCCTTGAATTTGTACACATTCGCCATTCTCTATAATTATTTGGTACAAGCACATCTAGTACTACACATGGGCTCAAACTCTTCTCCATCAATCCCTTGTCCAACAAATCTTGGACTTATCTATTTATTTCCTTGTTCTCCATTTGTGTCAGTCTATATGTTGCCTTATTGGGTAAAATTGATCCTAGTATCAAATCGATGTGATAGCTAATACTCCACATCGAGGGAAATCCATATAGCAATTCTTTTGACAAAAATTTTACATAATCTTATAACAACTCCTTTACTTCACCCGGGACTTTATATGCTTGGTTTACTATCCCATCGTCTGTGGGTTTGGTGATCACAACTAAACACACTTTCTTATTTGTTATTTCATTTAAAAATTGCCTTACAAAAATTAAACATACCTTCGAACCATTTTCCTCCCTTTCACCCTTGTCATTCAATGGCCCCAACACATACTTCTTACCATCCTTCATAATTGTGTAGGTGTTTTTCCTACCATCATGTACAACCTTTCTGTCAAATTTCCAAGGTCTTCCCAATAACACATGGTAAGCATCCATAGGTATAATTCACACATGACTTCATCTCTATAAGATCCAATTTAAAATTTCACCCGAAACTATTCACTGACTAAAATTTGGTGTCCCTTTTGTATCCAAGAGACTTTGTACTGATTGGGGTGCTTTATTTGACTCAACCCTAGTTTCTCTACCATTTCATTGGATACGAGGTTATCCGTACTCCCATTATCTATAATAAGCAATCATTATTTTCCCCCTGATTTGCATATTGTTCTAAAAAGACTTCTCCTCTAAGTAGGTTCACATTCTCTCTTTTTAGGTTTTAGAAGAACTCTCTTCATCATGAGAGATTCTCCTTGTTTCGGCTCCTCCATGTATCTTGGGGAAGCAACACTTTCCTCATCTATGACCGCAACATGGTTCCTAATCTCCTTTCCTTTACTACCACTTTCTTGTGTATTTGGACATTCAAATTCCTGATGACCATCTTCTCCACACCTATAACACCTTCTATAGAATCCTCTATCCCTTCCTCTACCAAAGCTACCTCTTCCCCTTGAGAAATCTCCTCATCCTTTGGCATTCTGGATAAAATAATTTTGATAAGTACTAGATTTATCTTCGTGCTTTTGTTGTCCTCTTCCACTGCTTGCTTACCCTCATCCTCATGAGGACCACCCTCTTCCTCTTTTATTATTTTGTTGTCTTCGCAAAAAATTATCTTCAACCTTCAAGGTATATTGGTAGGCTTCCTCTATCATCCTTATATTTATCATGCTGACTTCATCTTGTATGGATAACTATAGTCCATTGATATAATTTGAAACCTTCTCTTCATTATCTTCCACATGGTTGTCTTGAATGATGAACTTAGATAATTCTTGTGTGTAATATTTCACAGTCATTTCTTTTTATCTCAAATTTTGCAACTTCCTAAAAAAGTCCAATTGGTAATTTGATGGGAGGAATTTGGCCTTCATCTTGGTGACCATTTTATCCCATATCCTTATATTATCTTTTCATTTTATTTTTATTTTAGTTTTAACATGGTCCCACCAAAAGGATGCATGCTCTTTCAATTTTTTACAAGCAAATTTCACTCTCTTGGGGTCTACAATTGATTCAAAATAAAAATATTTTTCCATCTCTACAATCCAATCGATGAGTTCTTCAAGGTTTAAATTTCCATCATATGATGGGGTTTCTAACTTTGGATTTCTACCCATGTTAGAAATTACCCGGATTAACCTTTCCCCTAGATCTCCTTCTTCTTCTTCATTGCAAACTCCTACTTGGTTTACTCCCTCTTGTTCCTCTTCTTCATTGTTGCTCAAATCTTCAACTTGGGTGCCCCTCCTCTAGAAATTTTATAATGAATCTAACAAAGAAATGAGTCCTCTAATTATCTCCACCAAATATATGGTTTGAGGCCCTCATAGTATCCCTCTTCCTTATTGCACCATCTCTCCTTAGACACGTATCACTCCTTGCTCATAAAATATCTTATGGCTCTAATACCAAATGATGTAGTAGCAAACCACACCTCCAATAATATTCAATTAAGATAACATATTCTTTAATAACTTGGTTATGACACTTGTGCAAATAATGGGTAATCATTTAGTCTTACAAATCGTACAACCTGGGGTAATTGTACATTCAAAATTGTAAATTTACAATCTAGGCAGTAATCGTTCAACCCTAGGTAATCCTATAACCTAGGGTAATCGTACACCTTTGGGAAAATCATACAATCCAAACTAAAACTATTTAATCTAAATAAAAATCGTTCAACCTTAGGTAATTGTACATCCTGGAGTAATTATACAATCTAAATTGCAATCGTACACCTTTGGGCAAATCGTACAATGCAAACTGTAATTGTTCAATCTTAATAGCAATCATTCAACCTTAGGCAATCATACATATTGGAGCAATTGTACAATCTAAATTGTAATTGTACACCTCTAGAAAAATAATACAATGTAAACTACAACTGTTCAACCTAAAAATAAGATTTTTCAATTGTTCGAGGATTCCTTTATTGTGCAGCACAACTGTACACATGCAACTCAAACCCTAATAGTGTGCTCCTCCTCAATGACACTAAATAGTTGACTCCCACTCGTAAGCTCAGGATGGAGTTGATTATTAATAGGTCATATATGTAATCTACTGTGTATGATCTCTCTCTTTCCTATCTAGATTTTATGTGAGTAACAACTCCTCATTGCATATTAAAACCTCACACACTACTATTTAGAAACAAGTTCACTATTCCTTGCCCACGGGACTGCATTTCAATGGCGTTGTTATCCTCTATTACTGGTGACTATATTAAGTGTTTTCCTTCCTCATTTTATTTTAGGGGCTTAACAAAATTTAAATATCTTCATTGCTCTTCCTTATCAACTGCAGCGTGTCCAATGATCACCAAAAACCTGCACTATGGAACAACAAAACACATGAAATTCCAAATACACATTTCATAGCAATAAAAGCACAAAGGTAAATGGATGGAAAGCTTTATTTATTTATTGGAATTACAAGCCAATTGAAAACCCGCCTTTCCCTCTTTGTGCCAACCCACTCTTAGATGGAAGTAAACAATTTATAGCCCTAGTTGCACAAGAGACGAACTATTGGCTTTTTAGCTCCATGAATTTTCATCTTTCGAGTATTGTCGAGATGCTCCTGCATCAAATCTCTATCAACTCTTTTTACTTTTGATTTTCATACTTATGATATTCAATTGAAAGTAATTTAATATATACTACCTATATCAATAGGTATTGAGATATCATCTTTTGAATTATCAATTGCTTCAACAAGATTTGAATGTAGAAAATATTCAAATGTTTCAAAATTTTCATTCATTGCTTCTGTATAGATGAATTGTATTGCCATATCTAACTTGCCCTTAGATTTTTCAATCAATTTACCAATACCAAACTTTATAACTTCTAGTCTTTTCCTTTTTATTATGGACTTTATATTTCCTTCTATAATAATCAAATTTTGTAATTCACATATTCAATTCCTTCAATGTTGAAGTCCTTTTATTTCCAAAGTTAATAATTTACAATTTCAAGAACTTCAAATAATCACTCAAATAATAACTTTGTAAATTTTAAAATTTTGAAATCCTTTGAAGTAGTAAGCCTTTTACCTCCCAACTAAATCAAATTTGCAAAAATTCAAATATCTTCCAATTTTAAATCTTCAAAAATATTCAAATTTAAAAAAACTATTAACTCTTCAAATATTAAAAACCAGCTTTTCAAATTCAAAAATTTAAATTATTTTTAAAGTAGAAAACCTTATCACTTCATAATTTAATAAATATTAAAAAATTCAAAAAATTGAAATATCAGAATTACAAGAAGAGGGTTGTTTGCAGCCCTCTTTCTATACTAAGGAGAACATGAGGATGGAATGAAGCGAAAGGGGTGCAAACCCTAGGTGCAGTCAAGTGTTACAGGAAGAGGGCTATTTGCAACCCATTCATTGTACTCATGAGGACATGAGGATGGAACATAACAAAAGGGGTGCAAACCCTAGGTGCAATCAAGCATTGTAGGAAGAGGGTTGTTTGTAGCCCACTTGTTATACTCAAGAGGACATGAGGATGGAACAAAGCGAAAGGGGTGCAAACCCTAGGTGCAGTCAAACATTGTAGAAAGAGGGTTGTTCACAACCTGCTCACTATACTCAAGAGGATATTAGTCACTCTTTAGTCTATGAAAAAACCTATTTGGTTAAGGAGAAATATGAATTGGTGTTCTTTCCCCATGGAGCTGGTAATAACTATGGGGTTTCCCTATAAATAATACCTAATTGGAAATGAAGGTAACAGGGTGTAAGCCTTGGAGGATTTCAAAAGAGAATAGGAAATGGGCAAGCAACAGGTTTCACAAGTGCAAAGTTCCAAACTTCAATTTCCTGTCAATGTAAGTAATGTTTACAGTTATGTTTAGGTATGGGTGTGCCTTGTTAGTAAGGTGTTGTAGGGGATTCAACACAAGTTCCGGTAAGAAAGTTTCAAGGATGACTAGGATCTACAATCTCAGCAGAAGGCTGGATATTGTAATAGGTTTTGGGTTAACCTGCAAAACCCGATAATTAATGAAGAATTTTAATTACCAAAAAAAAAAAGCCTATTTGGTTAGAAGAAATGTCTCTTAGGGATCTTTAGGTTTGTGGATGGAGATTTATGATGAACCTCTACCCTCTATTAGGATTTTGGAGGATGAATTTGGGTTGGATCTGATTGATCATGAAGCCCAAATAGTTATCTGCAAACTCAAGGGCAAAAGACCAGGCTTGGAGGAGCTCAAAGGATACATTAAACTTTGGTGGTCTAGTAAATTCCAAGTAACTCTTCTACCCAAAAATTTATTTTATGTTTCTTTTTCTAATTTAGCGGATAGAGATAGGGTAATATATTATAGATACAATTGGTTTTTTAGACAAAGGGGTGTTTATATATGACCTTGGACTCTCGGTTTCAATTGTTAGCTTTTGATGCTATATATTTAATGAAATAACTACCACAAGGTATAAAAAGAGCATGCAATATTAAATATATGGAAATGGCAATTGATGAGAAAATTCTAAAAGTACTCATAAATCAACCATTAATTAAAGCTCATGAAAATAGTACATTGCTTTGAAATGGAGTTCTCAAGCACTCAATATTTCACATATGCTCTACATTGTATCTACTACTATTCTACCTTGTGCACTCCAAATTTGTTCTCTTTTTTATCACTTAAGAAGGCCTATATATAATGATACATGACTCTTGGCCTTCGATATTCTTATGAATCTTCATATTCCTATTCTTAAGGACTCATGTAAATGTGGAAAACATGCACATTTACATCATTGCACATTCTAATAATAATTGTGCATTTATTCCATTGCATAAAGTAAATACTTAAGTCCTAATATAAGACAAACTTCTAATCTAAAAATGTACCCATGATGGTATATTAGCATATACCAAATAATGTAATACATTCTAACACCCTTGTATTACATTATTTGGGTATTGAATATTTTAGTATTCAATATGGATCTTCATCTTTGTCCTTCTATAGATTCAGTCTTCATTTTGTTCTTGGAGCTCCTGTAGTATTTTCTTGTCTTCTTCATTCCATTGCTTCTTTGTATCTCTGAGTGGTAGATATGATTTTAGTTCTTGAATTTATTCAGGTACCTTTGAAGAACAAGGGATCTCATTATCTTGCAAGTCCTAAGTGGATCAAAATTGCTCCATTTTCTTTCCTCTTGTTGGTTGGGCAACCTTTCTTATTGTTATTCAAAAACTTCAAACTTGAACCCATTATTAGTAGATGCTTAAAAAATTAGAACTTGAAAGAGATAATCTAATCTGAATATCAATATTTCCTCAAATATTCTATAGTACTTATCTCTATAATAACTGAAAAAATATGAGTGATATTTTCCTCCACAATATTTACATGGATGGAAATTCCAATAGTTTGCTTTCTCATGACCTATCTTGTTGCAATAAGTACATTGTGAAGATATCCCTAATCCTTTTTAGAAATTTAAGTTCATCCATTTCATTGATAAAATGGTGAAACCATTTGTGTATAATAGAAGCTACTCTACCTTTACTTCTTTCATAGATTTGTAGGATGTCTTTTTTATCATTATTCTCTTCTACATTTTGAATATGGTTTTTGATTTTATTCCCCATGTCTCCATTAATATAGTTGTCATCAAATTATTTCATCACATCATTGGGAGGTATTTCTATAGAATCTACTTTTATCAAATTATTAGCTTGTGAGTTCTCAAAAATATTTCTATGCCACATATATTTTTCTCTTCTAATTGCATCTTTCCTATTATAATTTCTAGAATCAAGTATGTCTCTGAACCATTTTGATTCCTTGAATCTTGTGTACTTAATAAGTTTTTCCATAGTTATTTTAAATGTAATATTTGTTTTAACTCTTTGATTTAGAAAGAACAATTTTGGGTAGAATTTAAAACTTTAAACCTTTGAGGTTGTCTACCTTATGACTCCCTAGTTTTAAGTATGAGATCAAATACAATATTTTCAATTATTAAATTTTGTAGAATACCTTGTTTCTCCCAAAGTTTTTGAATATAATTTTAATATAATGTTCAACTCCTATTTTTCACCTTATATCTCCCTAAAGATATTTTGATGCACTTTTAATTTTGATGAGGTTCTCTATTTTTCAAGACCTTTAAGTTGGAATTCTTATGTCTCATTAATTTGAGTAAGAGACTAATATCAAAAATAATTTTCCAACTTTCAAGCAATTCTATGTTTTGCTTCTTTCAATTTTCAATGATATAGTTTCTAAATTTCAATAGTTTTAAATTTGGTGTTGAACTCCTTATAACTCCCTAATTGGAAATTTAGAAAACTAATGTATTTGCAATTTCAATTTCAATTTCAATGTCAATGTGGAAATTCTTATATCTCCAAGTTTAATAATTTTCAAATATTTTAATGCAATATGAATTGAATATTACTTTCAATGCTTTTCTCTTCAATTATCTTCTAAGGCATTCAATACTTTATCCAAGGTTATAATTTATCACCTTATTTCTCCTATTACTCAAATAACCTTTAAGTATAAAAACTTAAGTAATTTTATCCTTGAAAATGCCTTATATCTCCTTTAAAATTTGCAAAGATTATGAACTAAATAATTATTACCTTGTATATGTGACACGCCAAGCTTTACCTACATTAACTCTGCAAACTATGCTCAAAAATGACTTCTATATTGCTGCAATCAATATATCTCCTTGCTCATTCAATGTGGCCTCTTGAGGTTTGACTCTCCTCTATGTTTTCCAACCTCTCCAAGGTGCTTGACTTTGATTTCCACACACCCCCTTCATTGTTCTCAAGATATTTTCAGCCCATGTCCTAAATAGGTTACCTTAAGATATTATGCCTTCCTTTAATTATAATAGATATGTTGAGTATCAAGAGCCAAATGACACTAAAGATCTTTTCACTTCCTTTTAATGTTTCTTGTGGTGCTCTCCCAACTGTTTCTTGCTTAACTCTTGCCAAAAACATTATAATTTGTGGGTATAAAGGTATTATCTTCTTTAATTTTACAAATGTAACGTAGCTCTCTTGAATAAAATATGTAACACTCTCCAATGGAATATGAAACACCATCCAATGGAATATGAAACACCCTCCAATGGAATATGAAATACCCTCCAATGGAATATGTAACACCCTCCAATGGAATATGTGGTGGATGACTCCTTAACATTTGATCTTCCTTGTCATGCACCTTATGCACCCCAATTTTAGTTCTTGCTTATCACTTGTAACACCTTTGTTCTTACCAACATTCAGTGTGGTTCTTTCAACTATTACTTCTCCAATACTTCTCCTATGATAGTTTCTATGTAATGAAGCTTGCTTCAGGTTTGGTGGCACTTTCTTCAACTTCTTGGTGGTGTTATGGTGGTGCTAGTGGCACTTGTTTTCGAACGCTCGCTCTTAGATGCTAACTATTCATATGCCATGACCTATGATGTTAATGCTGGAAGTGAGACTATTCTTTTTCTCCTCATGTTAGTGGTGCAACCTTGGTGGATCAACCTTACTTCTTCTTCTCATGCTAGTGGTACAACCTTGGTGGCTTAACCTTGCAATCTATGATTGTTTCCAATGCTTTACGTTGGTTGAATAATGATTGTTACTCAACACTCTATGTTTCATTCCTTGGTGCAAGTGGCTATCTTCAGAATGATGGTGTTGCTTATGGTAGTTTTTTCTATGCCTTTGTTAATACTACCTTCACAAAAGGCTTTTCAATACTTGGCATACCTCTTGGTATCTTTAGATACTAGAGATCTGTGTTGCCTTTTTTCACTATTGAGTCTCCTTATTTTTCTCAATAGACATTTGAAAAATATGCACTTTGATGAGTCTAAGGCATGCTTTTGAAACTGATACTTTCTTCCTTTATTACTTATTTTTTAATCAATATATAATTTGCTTTATGTTCTTTGAAATGTGCAAGTTTGATGATACCCAAGATGCCTCCCTTTTCACCTTGGAGACAACTCTATTTTACTAAATTTAATGTGGTACTCTTGTAATCTTAAAATAAACTGATTTATATGCTTATAATACCCTTTATAGCACCAATGCAACTAAAACTTGAGACATTTCCTTTTGCTACTTAAATATGGTGTTAAAGATTTAAATAATACTTGAATAATAAAACTTTAATAACACCAATTTTTCAAACCTTATTTTAGCCTCCTTTGTAGCAAGCTTTCTTGGTGATTTGGTTCACCTATTTGTTGTCTTGGTTTTTTAATTGCTGCAACTTCAACTCCTTCTGCTTTGCTGCCCTAAACTTTGCAAATTTACAGCTTTCTTTTCTACTCAAATGTTGCCTTAGATGTTTAGCTTTTTAGCCTTAGTTTGCTATCTAGAAAGCTGATTTTTGTGGCTCCAATACTCCTCCAACTTGGTTCTCTTGGACTCTAAAATATGTAGCTATCAGTGCTGCCTAATATGCTGCTTTCTTGCTGTCCTAAACCTCTGTAATTTTCAGCTTCTAATGCATCCAATTCCTTCTTCATTTTGTTGTCCTTAACTTCTCTCAAATTTTGTAGGAAACTCCTCCAATTCATAGATTTCTTTGTTGTCAAGATTTTATTCAAGTTGGTTATTCAAGAGATCTTCAAAATATACCAAAATCTCCTCTAACTTGCAGTTCTATGTCACCTTGATTTTTTTGTCATGTGACTCTTTAATTTTTACTGTAAAAATAACAATATTTTCTTCTACAAATCAACCTTCAAGCCTTGAATGGAAATCTTCAAATCTCTCAGATATAGTGGCCTCTTCTACCTCCTTTCTACTTCAACCTCCTTGTCAAATTTTAACTTCAATCATTGGCCTATTTGTTAGCCTTCTTCTCAAGAATCTAAATGTATTGATAACTTTAAAAATATCTTCCAAAATTTGGCAAACTTCTTGCCAAATCCTTTTTCCTTTTGGGATTTTTGTTAGATGGAAAAAATTGTCCCAAATTCCTCTTTTTAGGTGCTTCTACCTCTTGTAATATTCTCCAATGGGCTTCTATAGCCTTCTTCTTCTTTCTTCTTTCAACTTTTTCTTGAGACCTCTACTCTTGGATCTTAAATTTCTGTAATTTCTCTAATATTTAATAGGACTTTTCCTATTCCTCTATCTTCAATATTCAATCTTCCAAATATAGAAGTTCTTAAATGGGACATTTCTCTTGGGTCTCTTCCATCTAGATTTTCTTTTTTCTTTCTTCAATTTGAGGTCTTTAATCTTCAAATTTCTATGAAGACCTCTTTCTTGGTTCTTCTCAATATTCAATCTTCTATGGAGATATCTTTCATGAGTCTCCTCAATATTCTATATTGAATATACAATGGGTCCTTCTTACTGAGACCTCATTCTTGATATATAGTCTTCAATATGGCTCCTTTGGTTTCTTCCTCTCTTCTCAATATTCCACTTGGAATTTTCAATCTACAAATCCTACTATAGGACCTTTTCCTTTAGGCATTCTTCAATATTCGACTTGTTGCTTCAAGTACTATTTCAATTCCAAAGAAGATATTCTTCCTAGATATTGTAGGAATATTCTGAAATTTCTTTGAATCTACTATTCTCTACAACAAGGTATTAGAAAATTATAATAAAAATTTCTTTAAATCTAAAGTAAATGAACTTCACTAGTTGATTTGTCAATCTAGTGGAATCATTGTTGAGTCCTAGTCTTCATAATTTTTTCTTTAACTTTGTGGAAAGACTAACCAAATAGCAATTTCAAAAATTCTAAAAATTAAATCTCCTATCTCCTCTCAATCTTCTTGTGGCTCTCCCTATCTCCTATCAATATTCCTTGTGGATCTGATACCATTGTTAGCTTTTGATGCTATATATTTAATGAAATAACTACCACAAGGTATAAAAAGAGCATGAAATATTAAATATATGGAAATGACAATATACTAAGCATGAGAATATTATTAGAAACTTTTAAAAAAACTCATATATCATCCATTAATGAAATATTATGAAAATAGTACATTGCTTTGAAATGAAAGCATTTGTAATGAAAGCAATTTATATGTTTCCACTACAACACCAGAATAATCTCATTTATGGTAGCAATGTAGTGCGCTTGGCTATCTTCTTTCATAGTAAATAGTGACCAATTGCTATCGTAGCTCTATCTCATACAGAAAGAATGTGATAACTCAGTCTCACTTTGATAGGATATTTTTAGAAAATCAAACAGATTTATTTTGGCAACCTTTCAATGCAACACACAAATATGGTTCTGTTTGGATTTGGAACACAACTTCAAAGGCGTGTCGTTACCACTCACCACAATATCTACCATTGTTATGCTCAAAAGTGTCTAGGCATAGGATGATCATACGATTTATGATGGAATACAACTAAATATCCAGACCTGCACCATCACAATTCATGATGAGCATTATCAAATCCTTTCGCTTTGGACACGAAGTGATGAGGGTCATTGATCATTCATCATTTAGTAATTATATGTCAGTCTAGGGCGGTGTCCAAAGGCTGTATACGATAGGAGGTGTCACAATTATAGGTTCAGTTTATCCAAGAATAGGATTTTATTGGTAGGTCTGTTAGCAGTGCTGGGGGTTGTTGTATCTTCCTAATTTCTAACAAAGGAACTCAAATTGCACAATCTAAAGCTGAATTTAAATTACAATAAAATGAAACCGTTGAATCTGAAATTGACAAGAAATAAAATGCTACTAAATTGACCAAAAAGCAAATCGCATGAAAGTAAACTGTAGAATAGAAATTCACAAACACACACACTTGCGGAAATTAAACCTAAGATAAAAATCAGATTTTTTTGAACATAAGTTAAATCTGAGAAACTAAATTAATGTTTATTACAGTAAAACTGAAAATGACAAAAAATACTGAAAATGATGTAATTTTGGAAATTGTAGAAAATGCTGGAAATGATGCCATTATAGGTCAAATGATAAATATTGTTATAACACATGATTGAACCTATTCTAGATGCTCTGGTGCAATTCTAAAAATAAATGCTGATAGAATTCTACTGATCTGTTGTAGTAAGAAATCAATAAGAATTTTTTGTCACTGTGCTTCCCTTCCTTTGATCCTGCAAGTGGCCCTTGCTTCCAAAACCAGAAGAGGGTGAAGAATTATACTAGGTAAATTAAATGTGCACTATCAACCATAAAATGCTAATAAAATTTTAAGAATGCACCTTTTATTCCATCTGAAACTGCATTACAGTACTGCAGGAAAAATCTGTAATTTATTGTAATGCTACAAAGACTTTATCTGCTGCTAATAACTATTTTCTATTCTTTTATCCCTATTTCTCCATATGTCTATCTATCATGCTCAACCATGCTAGGAGATTTATTTATAAGATAAATTTGATATATCTATTTTTTGAGTTTTAGGGATTTCCAACTGTTTACAAAACTGTTTCTTGGAATGCAGGGTTATAATTTGTCAACCTTTATCCCTTTATCCCAGCTGGTCCGCCTATGGTGAAGGAACAGAGTCCAAATAGGGTGGACTAACTGCTTGGTCAATTTCCAATTATGTTTTCCATGGTTTTGGCACATTTTGACCATTTTCGATTGTTCCTGCGCTATTCTCTATTCCTGCGCCGCTTATTCCTGCAGTACTCCAAAATAACAGGAAGGTGACAATTCATTGCTTATCTACACTCCAAATGCATAGGGAGGAATTTTTTGACTGTTTGGATTGTTTTCTCTTATCTTGTAGACCCTTATGCATTGGTGGCACATTTTGGAGTGACTGATTCCAAGCCCTACTATATATGTATAGTTGGCTGGAACTGTCACAGTTACAGCCTGTTTTCCTGCGTAGTCAGCTACAGTGGACAAGTTCTTGGTGCCTTTTTCATTTGAATTAGTTTAAACAGAGGAACACAATATTTTTAAGCACCATATATTCAACAAGGTCTATATTATGATTCTAAATTACTACAACGCTACTAATTAATTAACTGAAAGTAGGTGAAATTGTAGTAAAAATAGTAAAACAGAGCATATGCACTTTGTCATTTCAGAATATGCAAACACCATTATATAATGCATTTTACCCATAATTAACATAAAAAACATAGTAAAAAGGGTGAGTCAAATAGTTATAATGTATCAAAAAGTGTTCATGGATGAGGCAATTCCTGGCCTCATCATTTCCCCCCAACTTATGGTAATGCATGCCCTCATGCATTCTGTGCATCGACAGAGGCACACAGATCCAGGTCTAGCTATCGCTCATGAAATTTTAACAATTTGCCACCAATTTTATAGAATTCGCTGATTTCTTTTATGGACTGAAACCATTGTTGGAAGTGCATATCAGGTTGTGGGTCATTATCAAAGAAGTAGGGGACATAAGTGATAATTATGGGCATCTTGTATATCAAACCTATCCAAAGCTCCTTGATTTCTAAGATAGTTTAGACAATGCCTTCTGCACTTCTCCTTGACCACAACAAATTAGTGGGATAAATTGGCTCCCATTTTTCTAGAGAGATAGATAACTCACCCCATATGTTTTTATAGGCTGCCAAAGCATCATCAAATAAGTCTGCACAAAAACTTTGAAATTGAGTTATACATCTTTGAAGGTTCCCTAGATAGAGATGTTTCATTCTAGTATTTTGCATGAAGGTATAATGATTACTTGTACAATCCTTGTGATTCAGGGGAGCAGGCCTGATAAGTAAAACAACTTGTGATTCCAATTCTTTAGTTAATTTCTTTTTTGTGTCCCAATAGATATGATTTTGCAGAGTGGACATGAAGGCTCTTAGCTGTAAGTCACCTGTATAAATATTAGGCAGAAACATATTTTCTGTTGGCAAAAAGAAATTATGCAAAAATAACTTACATAACAGGTTTTGTGTCTCTGCTGGACTTTGCACAAATGCCTCCACAAACTCTCCAAGAGTTTTCAAGTGATGAGGCAGCTCAGAAGCAAGTCTCATGATTTTCTAGTGAAGGTTTCTCTCCTTGAGTAGGAGGCTATAAAGCCTAGGTGGTCTTCTGCATTGTATTGCATATTCTACAATTTGGCATACATCCTGCACCTGTGTTTTTAACCTATTAATTTCTATTTCCTTCTATGCTAATTTGGTTGTTATAGAGTTCAAAGTGGCAACCTTTCCCTCTAACTGATGACATTGGGTCATCCAATATGCTAGGTCTTCATTGTATCTAGTTAAAGACATTGTTTCTGGGGGCCTTACAATGGGTTATATTTGTGCGACTATTTTTACTTGTACACCAACTTCCACAGTTGGTGTTACAAATGGCAAATATGTTTGTGTTCCTTGTTCTACTGTAACTATAATAATTGGATTAGTAGAAACAAGAGGAGAGAGTGTGGATACCTGGTCTTGAGCTGCAACCTCTTGTTCCTCCACAGAAAGTGTTTGTGTTTCCTACTAAAGGGTAGTGTCATTTTTCATCAGAATTCTTGATGGATTTTCTTGTTGAATCATACTATTAGATATTTCTATTCTTGCTTCCTCTCCAATAGGTGATCTTTGTGCAGGTGTTGTGTTAGCCTCTGATTGTTCAGCTAAATCCAAGAGGATCTGTGCCCATTCATCAAGTGATGCCTCTGCTAACTCTATAGATTGATGTTCTAGTTGAAATAATTTGTTCTACAGATCTTGAATTTGTTGTTGAAGCAGAGAAATTTGTTGATCTTTATGTTTTATGGCTTCTTCAGCCTGTTCAATCCAATGGGTCTGAGTTACACTCTTTGTAGCATGCAATTGAGTGTGGATATCAATTTCTTCTTCGAACTCAGACTCAAAATATTTCTTAGACTCAGCATGCACTGGAGTGTGCACATCAACCTCAGTTGGTTCAGAATCAGAATTCAAATGCTCCTTAGGATCAGAGTCAGTATAATCAACTAGTGGACATATAGGGCTTGTTGGAGTTTCTTCCATAGTTGTGTCCAATTCTATTGGTTGTATCCCTTTGTCTGTAATTTCTATTTCAATGTCTTTTTCCTGTGCATATTCTGTTCTAACTTTTCCCTCACTTGATAGACAAATTGGGTCTATGATATTTATTGATGTTTATGGTAGGGTTTTAATGTTCTGAAGTCTAGCAGACCTTCTTAACCCTATAGAAACTATATATTCCTTAGCAGGTGCAGTTTTTGGATGTTCTAGAGCAACTGCAGACTTTGTTGTTGATTCAGGAGCAGATATAGATTCTGCTATTGATTCTGGAGTAGATGCATGTTCACTTGAACTCCTAATTTCTCTGCTAGGTTGTACAATTTCTACAAATGTTACCCTTTTTCTTTTCAACTAGGAACCAGATGTGGATGCTTGTTGTTTTCTAGTTCGTGAAGATGGGGGACCATCAGAAGAAGAAGAAATTCTACTCTCAAAGGGCTCTAGATTAGGGTTTTCTTTAGATTCTTCTTATGTTTCCTCTTCCTTGGGTGCAGAGTTAGAATCATTTGCTTCTACCCAAGGAGAGAAGAAGCGATCGAAATTCCTAGGGTTTCCCCTAAAGTGATACTTGCAAATGAGTTTGATGAGCCCATGGTGTTTAGGGCTTCCTTTCCCTGCTTGGTATTTTAGGGCCATAGATTTTAGCTCGTGATAAAGATATAAGGAAATATTGACCCTATATTCTAGTTTGATTGATCCATGGTGCATATGGTTGAGAATACGAAGGTGTGGGCCAGATACAACAAGAAATTGGCCATCACAAGTAATGTATCTCATAACCCACATTGCAACTTCATCCCAAGGGGACGGTAAACTAGGTATTTTTACCCCATTACAAACATTCCTATGCATCAAGAATTCAATTTGTCCATCCCCTTCTTCCTTAAACTGATTAACTAGGTCAACTAAAATATTTCTCCCAGTTTTCACAATCTGCAAATCCTAAAGGGGTAATTCAGTGATTTGGTTTATTATCTCGGGAGTTACCTGGATGGTCATCCCGTTAATGTGCACTAGGTTGTTGTGGAAGGTGCATGCAAACTCTACCACCAAGCCCTCAGAATAGCCATCAAATTTTAGAATGAATGGTAGAAATACCCCATTAGTAAATATTTGTAGAGATGCAGGATCGGTCTCCAGGTAGCTGATATTTTTGGGTTTGGCTCTGATTTTCTTTCCACCCATGGTGTAATCTTCTACCTCCTATTCTATGGTGTCTATGAATTTTTGTACAGCACAAGCTTGCGTTTGTTTTTAGGGTTTTAATATTTTTAGCAAGAATAATTATAGCAGCATAGGAACTGCTTCAAAACTTGCAGAGTAATCAGGACAGGTGATGTGGTAGTGCATGTGAAGTTGTCAACCCTTATTTTCACTCATTCTTATTATGGATGCCAGCTATCACATGCCCCATTGAATCTGATACCTGTCCTTTTCCCTCCCAAACCAATTAAATCACTACAGGCCACATGTCATAGAATTTTGCACAAAACTTCATTCCTGCACTTAGTGATTTATTCCTGTGCTTAATAAGTTATTCTAGCATTTATACATAGCTCGTTCCTACGCCTAAAACATAAACAACTTATTCCTACGCTTGATGAATCATTCCTGCGCTTTGGAATATAAACATTTTATTCATGTGCTTCTCTTTTTTATTTTGGTGCTCTTTTGTTTTTTTCATTCTAGAGCAAAACTAGGCAGAGGCATTTTTGAAACATTGACAAGAACTTTCCACTTTTTATTCCCCTTTTTATATGTTTTTATACTAATCAATGATATATACACTATATACTAATGATTTACATTATTCAGAAAATGGAAAAGACACATACTTGTTATAACCATTTTATCTACATTTCGGTGTGCTCCTGCTAAGATTTCTAGCTAATCAATATTTGAACTAAGGTAGGTGCAATCTGAAAACAGATGAAACAACGGTCATGAGACAAGACCAAACAATGATGGTGAAACCAACTAGGTAAACATGCCGGAACACCGGTTTTCATGTAAACCCAACTTAGGAGCGCCTCAAAGAGGTTTTCACTTCCTAAATTTTTATTATTTATTTATTTTTATTTTTATATTGTGTCAATCTGCTGAATTTGGTATGGAAGAAGTGTTTTCTTCCCAAATGTGTACATCCAAATTTTCCACTTGCTTGAAAAATTCTTCCCTATTGTGTGGTTTGTGGTACATACGAAGACAATGTCCATTCACCAAAAACTTACGTTGTGAGTCATCAATAGGTGTAAGGCGAACAACTCCATTGTCAAACACTTCCTCAATTTGGTATAGTCCAAGCCATCTAGTCTGTAACTTTCCAGGGAAATCCTTGTATTATGAATCAAACAACAAGGCCCAGTCACCTTGCTGAAATTTTTGCTGCTATATGTGACTATCATGCCACATCTTTCACTGTGCTTGGATTATCTCTATCTGATGTAGTGCATCCATGCATAGTTAATCCAATGCATCAAGTTGTAGAATGTGATATTCTTGTGCCTATGATAGATCAATACCTACTTCCAAAGTAGTTTGAAGAGTTAGTAATTCCAACTCAATAGGCAAAAGAGGTTTTTTTCCATAAACTAATTCATATGGCGTAAATCCAATGGTAGATTTCCAAGTGGTATTATAACCCCAAATAGCTTCTGGTAACTTGTCCAGCCAATTTCTTCTATGAACTGCTATGGTTTTGGTCATAATTTGTTCTAATTCCCTATTACTCACTTCAACTTGGGCATTGGCTTGTGGATGATAAGGTGAGGATTTTTTGTGTTTGACTTGATAGAGTTGATTGAAGGAGTTGAGTGAAGGCTTCAATAAATTTTGAAGCAAACTGGGGTCCTTGATCTGCGGTGATGGATTACAGGGCTCCAAAATGCAAAAAAAATTGTGAATACAGAAAATTAGCAACTTTTTCTTCTCGAGCATTCTTAAAGGCATGAGCTTCTATCCATTTGGTAACATAATCAGTACATACCAAGATATGCACTTTTCCTTGTGAAGGAGGATTAATGGGTCCTACGAAATCTAAACCTCGTCTTTCAAATGCTTCTATTCCTATTTGAGGTTGTAATGGCATTTCATTAGTAAAGGTAGGTTTTCCCATTCGCTGGCAGGCATCACAATGTCTAATGTACCTTTTAACATATTTGTGCAAATATGGCCAATAGTATTTGGTTCCCAAAATTTTGTGAATAGTGCTTTTGATTGAATAATTCCCTCTTGATGGTTCATCATGGCATGCTCGTAGGATATCATATACTTCATCCTGGCAGATATACCTGTGTAAAACATGATCAAGACTGCATTTAAACAGTAATCCTTCTATCCATTTAAAAGAAGAGCTTTGCTTGATTAACTGTTTCTTTTGTTTAGGGGTAAAGTGAAGAGGAATATTCCCTGTAGCTAAGTAATTAGCTATGTCTGCAAACCATGGAGATTGTACAGAGACATCAAACAACTTTTCATCTAGAAAGGTATCTTCCACCACTTCTCTTGTATCTGCATTTGGTATTCTTGATAAGAAATCTGCGACTACATTAGATTTCCCTAGTTTTTTCACTATTGTAACATCAAATTCCTACAACATAATCAACCAATGAATAATTCTTGCACTAACAAATGGTTTATTCATCAAATATTTGATTGTAGCATAATCTGTATCGATGAATACTTGGTACCCTATGATATAGTTTTAGAATTTGTTAATAGCATTGATTACAACCAAGAATTCTTTTTTAGTGGTAGTGTATTTTTTCTTAGCTCCTATCAAGTTTTTACTGATATAATAAATAACATAATGTTCCCTATTTTCAATCTGTCCTAACACAACTCCAATAGCAGTATTGGAAGCATTAGTTTGAATATGAAAATGTAACTCCCAATTAGGACCTCTTAGTACAGGTGGAGTGGTTAACTTATCCTCTAAGTATTCAAAGGAATTTTGACATTCAGAAGACCAAACAAATTCAGAATCTTTCATAAGTAATGCAAACATGGGATTCGCTATGGTATTGAAATTAGAAATGAATCTGTGATAAAAACCAATGTGTCTTAAGAAACTGCGTACATCAGTCTGAGTTTGTGGAGGGAGGTTTTTGATGACTTCAACCTTCTTAGGATCAACCTTGATTCCATAAGAAGAGATATGATGTCCAAGAACAATTCCTTCCTCCATAATTAAGAAGCATTTCTTAGGATTAAGAGAGAGGTGGTATGTTTCACAGTGAATCAACACTTTTTCAAGTTGTTCTACTGCATATTCAAAAGTACATCCAGAAAAATTTCAACACTTTCATTTGTTAAATAAAAAAAAATTGCTAAAATAGCTCTCTAAAATGTTGCTGGAGCTTTACATAACCCAAAGGGTAAAACCCTGTAAGCAAAGGTTCCCCAAGGACATTAAAATGTAGTGTTTTCCTGATCTTCTAGCACAACTTGTATCTGGTTATACCCGCTGAAACCATCAAGAAAATAGAAAAATTTCTTTCCAACAAGGGTATCCAATACTTGGTCTATGAATGGTAATGGGAAATGATCCTTATGTATGACTTTATTTAACTCCCTATAGTCCACACATACTCTCATTTTACCATTTTTCTTTGGAACAATGACCGATGGTGAAACCCACTTACTCGTCTAAAATTGGATAAATGAATCCAACATCTAAGAGTTTTTCAATTTCCTCTTTCACAATCTCCTTCAGAGCAAGATTCAAGCGTCTCCGAGGTTGCCTTACTTGGTTTTACATCTTCTGTGTATATTGTATGTGTACATACCTCAGGATGAATTCCTGTCATGTCCTTATAGTTCCATGCAAAATCTTGAACATGTTTCTGTAAGACTGTAAACAATTTGGTTTCTTGGTCCTTAGTTATCCAGCTATTAATGTTTAGAAATTTGCCTGGTTGTATTTCAATTTGTTTGATCTCTAGATGGACAGAACTAGCTTCTTCATAGTTACTGATTAATGCATTTAATGGACAATGATGTGGCTACAGGGTATGAAATACTCTAGAATCTGCCTCAGAGATGATACCTAATGGAATCAAAGGACATTTGAAGGTGTTAGGGAGATGATGATGCCATCCATGTGGTAGTATGAATGATCTTTCCTGACTAGACATGGATGATAGAGGTTCTAAAATTTTTTCCTCCTCTTTCCACAACAACCGATGAACAAGAATTTGATCATCAGTTAGTCCTTCAGATTGTAATGTTTCAATTAGGATAGCTTCATTC
Source organism: Wollemia nobilis (assembly GCA_028583015.1). Classification (NCBI taxonomy): domain Eukaryota; kingdom Viridiplantae; phylum Streptophyta; class Pinopsida; order Araucariales; family Araucariaceae; genus Wollemia; species Wollemia nobilis. Next base: position 3,971,307 of record JAQPPZ010015863.1, on the reverse strand, counting down.
TCGAATATTTCTCATTTTGGTGTAGTGATTTCCTCAATATGTTCCTTCACTACAACTGTAGCCAAAGTGGCAATGGTTTCTTGTTCTTCATCAGATTCAGAATACCAAATTTTTCCAAAAAATTTAGTTTATGGTTGAGGTAGTGGATACAAAGAAATTTTCTTCAGGTCAACACCATTAGAAATGGTCATTTCCCCTGACCTGCAGTCTATAAAAGTAGCTGTAGTAGCCAGCCAAGGTCATCCTAGAATGATTGGGTATCCATTGACTGAATTTTTAGGCTACAATACTAAGAATTCTATGGGATATTCCCAAGAAGAGACTTAAATGGCTACATCTTCTAGGATACCTTCTAGTTTAGCAATTGACCTATCTGCCATTTCCAAAACTGTGGTGGTAGGACTGAGATTTTTGAGCTGCATTTTTTGCATTGTGTCCTTAGTCATTACATTAATTGCAGCTCCAAGATCAATTAGCACATTAGGAATTTGCATTAACCCAATAGTAATTGTAACTATTGGACTACCTAGGTCACTATACTTGGGAGGAACTAGTTTCCCAGACAATAAATCAACTAATTTTCCTTCTACCTGAACAGTTTTAGGAAAGGCCTTATTTTTTTTACTAGGTTTCTTGATACATAACTCCTGAATAGTCTTTTTGATTAAAGGCACATCCCTTATTACTTGCAACAAAGGGAGAGAAATTGACATATTTTAAAGTTTTGTCACTAATTATGATTTAGGGGCAGTATCAATATGATCAAATATTTCAAGGTATGGTAATGCTACTGGAGAAGATTCCTGCATTTTTTCTATTATTTATTCTTTTTGTTTTTGTTGCACTGTCTCTTGATTTGGAGGTTCTTGTTTCTCACTAATTTCTTCAATGGTGGGTGGAACGAGTTCAGGTAAAACCTTCCCTGAACGCAGCTGGATGTTACTACATTCAAGTACATGAACTGTAGTAGAGTCTTCAGACTCAGCCTCATAAATAGTGATTGTTTATCTGGTATTATTTGGGTTAGTCATAGCCTGAGCTAGGAGTGGAGGTTGTTTTTGTTGATGTTGTGCTCTTCCCTAAAAATTTGGATTAGGAGCAGGCAACAAGTTTTTAGCTTGCCCTTGATACATTTGTTGTCCTTGATATGGTGGATATTGTTGTCCCCATATTTGTCCTTGTTGTGTCCATTGTGGATGAATTGTATGCCAAGGTGGGTTCATCCACCCAAAATGTGACCAATTTGGAGGAGCTGTCCAAGGTTGGTTCCAAGGTTATGCAGAGACTTCTGCATGTCCCCATGGCATATTCATATTCCAAGGAGATTATCCCAAATTTGGAAATCGAGGAGCATTGGGATATTATACATATCCACCACCGGATCTCTACCCAATAGCATTAAGTTCTTCTGTTTGGGTGCCCAAAACAGATTTTAGATGAGGCAACAAAGGGCATTTATCTATTGAGTGTTCCTTGGAAAAATTCCACAAATAGAAGTTTTGTTTAAATGGCAATCCTACAAGGCATGCTTATTTCTACATCTCGAACAATAAATTGCCAAAGGTGGTGTAGAATTGGGTTTTGTGTTTCTCTCACCTAATGCAGAATTAAGTTGAACAAGGATATCAATTTTTAAATTAGCCATTTCCTCCATCAAATCCTTTATGTCACTATTGCCAAAATTTCACTTCTTTCTTCATTGGTGAGTGCAAGAATAATTTTTGCATAACTCCACAATATCTTCAATGTCAAGTTGATCTATGTCTCCTTTTCCCATTAAATCTAACACTTCCCTAGATTCATCTTGCAATCCTCTTAAGAAGATAGGTTTTAAGAAATATGGTTCTACAGGACCACATCTCTTTTGGACAAAGGCAAAGCAATCAAGATAATCCTCTAAACTCTCATCTTCTTCTTGCTTGATCCGAAACAACTCATCTTTCCTATTTCATACTCTACAATAATCTTGATATTTATGTAAGAATGCAGTCTCCATGTCATCCCAAGTATGGATTGAATTAGGTTCAAGATTACTCATAAACCATTAGAGAGCAGCATCCTTAAGCATGGAAGGAAACAATTTCAATTTTTGATTATCATTTATGTAGTCATAAGTCTAACATTAAACTTTGAATTCAAACAAAAATTGATCAGGATCTTCTAAAATAGTTCCCCTAAAAATTGGCAATATGGATGGAGAAATAGTTTTCATGGGAGCATTTAGAGCTAGATCCAACTGTATAGGGTATTCAAAAGTCTCAGGAGGATCATCAACATTATTATACCCAACTAGTAGTGGTGCTGCTGCTACCATATTTATTTTCTTTCTTGAGTCTGATGTGGATGGTTTAGGCTTAGGGGAATGTTTAGCAGCAAGTGCTATAAAAAGCTCTTGTTCTAATCTTTCCAAAGATTTAGTTAGTGAAGAAGGTATTTCTTGCATAGGCAATTCTTCATTTGATCATGAAGAATGCCTTGGTGGTTCAGAACTAGTTCTGATACACCTCCCTCTTTCGTCTCTTAGCCTATGCATTCATGCCTATTCACTAAATAAATTGAAATGTAGTATTTCAAAAATTGTAACACAATTCTTGACCTATTTCACTTTTCCTAACAACACCATTTGTTCCCCGACAACGATGCCAAAATGGATGAGGGTCATTGATCATTCATTATTTAGTAATTATATGTCATTCCAGGGTGGTGTCCAAAGGTTGTATACGATAGGAGGTGTCACAGTTGTAGGTTCGGTTTATCCAAGAACAAGATTTTATTGATAGGTCTGTTAGCAGTGTTGGGGGTTGTTGTATCTTCTTAATTTCTAACAAAGGAACTCAAATTGCACTATCTAAAGCTGAATTTAAATTGTAGGAAAATGAAACTACAGAATCTGAAATTGACAAGAAATAAAATGCTACTAAATTAACCAAAAAGCAAATTGCAGGAAAGTAAACTACAGAATAGAAATTCACACACACACTTGCTAAAATTAAACCAATGATAAAAATCACAATTGTCTGAACATAAGTTAAATCTGAGAAACCAAATTAATGTTTATTGTAGTCAAAATAAAAACGATAGAAAATACTAAAAATGATGTAATTCTAGAAATTGCAAAAAATGTTCGAAATGATGTCATTATAGGTCAAATGATAAATACTATTCTAACACATGATTGAACCTATTCTAGATGCTATGGTGCAATTCTAAAATAAAACTAATTCTACAAATAAATGCTGACAGAATTCTACTGATCTGCTACAACAAGAAATCAATAAGAATTTTTTATCACTGTGTTGCCCTTCCTCTGATCCTGCAAGTGGCCCTTGCTTCCAGAATTAGAAGAGGGTGAATAATTATACTAGGTAAATTAAATTTGCACTATCAACCATCAAATGCTAATAAAATATGAATAATACACCTTTTATTCCATCTGAAACTGCATTACAGTACTGCAAGAAAAATCTACAATTTACTGTAATGCTACAAAGACTTTATCTGCTACTAATAACTATTTTCTATTCCTCTATCCCTATTTCTCCATATGTCTATCTATTATGCTCAACCATGTTGGGAGCTTTATTTATAAGACAAAGTTGATATATCTGTTTGCTGAGTTTTAGGGATTTCCAACTGTTTACAAAATAGTTTCCTGGAATGCAGGGTTATAATTTGTCAACCTTTATCCCTTTATCCCAACTGGTCTGCCTATGGTGAAGGAACAGAGTCCAAATAGGGTGGACTAACTGCTTGGTCAATTTCCAATTATGCTTTCCATGGTTTTGGCGCATTTTGACCATTTTTTATTTTTCCTGCACTATTCCCTATTCTTGCACCGCTTATTCCTGCACTGCTCCGGAATAACAGGTAGGTGACAATTCATTGCTTATCTATGCTCTAAATGCATAGGGAGGAAGTTGTTGACTGTTTAGATTATTTTACCTTATCTTGTACACCCTTCTGCATTGGTGGCACGTGCTGGAGTGACTAATTCCAAGCCCTACTGCATATGTACAGCTGGCTGAAACTGTCATAGTTATATCCTATTTTCCTATGCATTATGCTATAGTGGAAAAGTTCTTGGTGCCTTTTTCATTTGAATTAGTTTAAACAAAGGAACACAATATTGTTAAGCACCAGATATTCAACAAGGTCTATATTATGATTTTGAATTACTACAATGCTACTAATTAATTAACTGAAAGCAGGTGAAATTACAGTAAAAATAGTAAAATAGAGTATATGCACTTTGTCATTTTAGAATATGCAAACACCATTATATAATGCATTTTACCCATAATTAACATAAAAACATAGTAAAAAGGGTGAGTCAAATAGTTATAATGTATCAAAAAGTGTTCATGGATGAGGCAATTCCTAGCCTCATCACGAAGTATGGATCATGAGGAAGTGAATTTGGCATTGATGAGCACCATGGTGAATAGCCCTAAGCCTAAAACATTTTGTGAAGCTCTTGAGCTGCCACATTGGAAGTCAACCATGGAGGCTGAGTATAATTTATTGATGAAGAATGGTACATGGGATCTAGTTGATCTCCCACCAGGGAAAAATATCATAGGATGCAAATGGATGTTTAAAACGAAGTATAAATCTAATGGAACACTCAATAAGCACAAGGTTCACTTAGTTGCAAAAGGGTATCCACAAGAAGAAGACATAAACTATGAAGATATATTTGCACTTACAAACAATATCAAGACCATTTGCATTATTTTTGCAATGGAAGCATAATTTGATTGGAAGGTACATCAGATGGATGTCAAGAGCGCATTTCTAAATGGAGACTTAATAGAAGAAGTCTACATGAAGTAGCCTAAGGGATCTGTCATTGATCCAATAAAATATAAAGTGTGTAGATTGATCAAATATTTGTATGGTTTAAAATAGGATCCAAGATCTTGGTACATCAAAATTGATGAATACCTCTTACAACATGGATTTGTTAGGAGTTTGTATGATCCTAATATTTACCTTCAACAACATGGAGAGGAGACAACCATTGTTGTAGTTTATGTTGATAATTTGGTCATCATGGGGAGTGTTGAGGATTTTATTTTATCTCACAAGGATGATCTCAAAAAATCATTTGACATTAATGACCTTGGTTTACTTCACTATTGCCTTGGATTGGAGGTCTGGCAGATGCAGGATCAAATTTTTTTTTCTCAAATGAAGTACATCAAGACTTTGTTGTAGAGATTTAGAATTACAGAGTGCCAACCCATGCCTATACTAATTGAACCTAGTCTATATCTATCTCGCCATGATAACTCTCCATAGGTAGATGCAACTCTCTATCATCAGTTTATTGGAGGGTTAATTTACCTGACATATACAAGTCTAGATATTTGCTATGCCATTAGTTATGTATCTAGTTTTATGCACGAACCTAATAAATCTCATTGGACAATGGATAAGCATGTATTTATATACATACATGGTACTCATAGTTATGGACTAGAGTACAAGAAGAACAATAGATGCTCCCTGACTGGATACACAGATGTAGATTATGGAGGATACTTGGATGACAGGATATCAACGACATGATATGTGTTATTCCTTGGATTTGGAATGATTTCTTGGGGTAGCAAGAAATATATTATCACATCAAAGTCTACCATAGATTCAGATTATCATGCTACTGCATATGTTTTTTGTGAGGCAGTATGGTTATGTCACATTTTGAAAAACATTCGGATTCCACATAGTCAGCCTACAGTTTTGTACTACAACAATCAGGGTGTTTTGAAACTAGTTCACAATCCTATTTTTCATGAGAAAACCAAACACATTGAGATACAAGTTGATTTCAATTCGTGACCATGTTTCATTGCACAATATTCAGCTCTAGTACATTTCCATGAAAGAGCAAGTTGCTAATATTTTCACCAAATATTTGGATCGTGGAAAGTTTGAATACTTTTGGAGCATCCTCTCTTGTTATCTGAAGATCTAATGTATTATGGGTGGAATGTTAGAATAATACATTAGCTAATTAAAATATATGTAAGGGTGTGTTCCTTGGACTACCCAAGAATGCTTGTATACATATTTGTTATTTATGAATGAAATAATTGTGAAGCTTCCATCATTCATTCTGATATTGGGGATCCTAAAATCCCTTTTTATCCTGATAAAAAACCTTAATATTTTTTAGTTTCTCGACAAGGACACTGCAATGGAAAAAGGCATTTGGCTCTCCTGTAGGGACCCATGTTCAATTCATGAGGAGGGTGGCCCCTAATGTACCCCTAGATTTTCAACCTATAAAAAAAAAATTGAAATACCAATTTCAAATTATAGTAGAAATCCTTATAACTACTATATAATAATAAAATCATTGAAATAATAATATTTTTGCTTAGGTCTTTAATTATGTACTAGTTATGGTAATTTCACTTACCTTAGTCTCCACCTTGTTGGCTTGCTGTAATAATATTATTGCTTATGTCTTTAATTATATACTAATTATGGTAATGTCACTTACCTTAGTCTCCACCTTGTTGGCTTGCTAAAATAACACTTGATGCCTCTATAGATTGTTGAAAAAGTTACTATTATTTCTTATGCCTTTAATGACCTTCAACACTTGTTGCAATATGTTTGAATGAACATAAGAATAGAAAATTAAATATGTGCTAGAATAGACATTATATTTGCATATTGCAATAGCCATTTAAATAGATGTTTCAATTAACACCTTGTAAAAAAATTTCAACTTTTAATGGTAATCACTAGCCTCTCTTCTTTGTTTTCCAAAAACTCTTGAGTGCCCATTTAGCTACCTTAGTCTCTGTAATTTCTTTACTACTTTTTTGATCTCCCAATTAGAATTTATTATTTGTAAATGTCTTCTTTCTTGGTAGGGATACTTCCCTTTGATTTCTAATTTAGACTATTATATCCATCTTTCTTTTATCTATTAGACTTCTAAAATGTATTTTACTAGGGTTTCAAACATGATGCTAATTAAGATCTGCCTATAAAATCACTACCGGATTTCTTATTGTGCACTTAGTTGTCTACTTTATCTTATCTTAAGAACTTCTTAATAGCTACTTGGAAACTTTATTACTACTTATGTTATCTTGTGTGAGTGATTTTTTTTCGACCACTTTCTTTCTACCTATGATCTCTTGTGTGAGTGATTTCTATTCAAGCACTTTCTTACTACCTATGATCTCTTACATGAGTGATTTATAAGATATTCTTGAGTTCTTCTTACTATATTCAAGGATCTCTTGCTTGAGAATTTCTTAATTTGGGTGCTACCTTACCCTAGTGTTTCTCTACTTTACACCACCAAACTCGACCATTATTGTTCTCTACTTGAGCATTATCAAACTTGGGTGCTCGTGCTATATGATTTATCACTTCCAAGCTTAGGCACTTTTTCTTTATAATTGAGTTCTTACCAGACTTAGATGTTCCTACTAAATGCTTGAACACTTCCAAGCTTGGGCTTTTCTGCTCTATGCTTGAGCTTTATCAGACTTAGGTGATTCTACTCTACACTTGGGCTGCTATCAAACTTGAGTATTTATTCTATACTTGGACACCACCAAGGCCCTACTTTATGCTTAGAGTAAACTTAGTTGCAACATATATTATGTTCTAATATTTAGAAGATTATATTGCTTCTCAATTATATAGAAGCTATGATGCTTCTAAATATTTGGGAGCTTTGATGCTCCTCAATCATGTGGGAGCTTTGATGCTCCTCAATCATTTGGAAGCTTTGAACCTCCTCAATGCTATGTTGTCTTAGATTACATCTAGGAACAATATTATTCTCCTTCTAGATAATCCAAAAATATTATTAGGGTGACCATGAATGTCCCCTCAAATCCAAATTTATTTTAAGTTGTTTCTTAATCTAATTTAGCTAATTCCTTGTTTTCACTAGTTTTCTTTGAACCAATTGGATAGACCCTAGCATCAAAATCAGGGTGAATTTTATTTATCTCCTCAATATCTACTCAATAAAACATTTAAAATAGATTCCAATTCTTCACTACTTTTAAAGTGTATAGCCTCCAATATTATGATGGATTTGAAATATAACTCTCAAAAAAAGGATAGAGTTAATTGGTAGATCTAATACCATTTTTGGATTTGAACTTGAAGCCTAATTATCTCAAAATATCATAGGTCCCAATGTAAGTAAGCCAAATTATTATAGGTCAAAATATCAATAATCAAGAGTAGAATTATATATATAAACAATAAAATGTATATCCAAGGCAGTATAATAATGAAATAACTTTCACTTATAATATCAAATATGAATTTAAATGGCCAAAATAATTCATGTACATGCATGAATAATACTTACAATAAAACTAATTAAAATCTGTATACAAGCTTTATTATCAATGCTTGCTATGTGGTGATTGTCGTAGACACCTAAAAATTACACATTGTCATTTCTCTCAATATCAAGACTAATAAATTTGCAAAACCCATAAAATTTGCATATATTAGCCTCAAAACACTATTCATTTATTAAAAGCACTATTCATGCACTATTCATAAGCCCTCTTTGGCCACTTAAGCCCTTTCCTATGCTTAATCCTTGGTTCCCATGCAACCATCATCCTAGCCTAACCTTAGTCAAAATCCACCTCATAGTCAAACCCAACCCATGGTCAACCTAACCATGGTCAACCTAACTCATGGCCACCTCATTTAGTCTACTCTTTGACTAGCCTAGCCTCCACCTTATCCACTTTACCTCAACTAAACCTATGGTCAACCTAATCAGGGTTAATTTTGATCGTTGCTCCACACATCTCCCCATGTGTATTAAACTTCATAAATGACATTTGGAGACTTTTATGTTTCAAAGCATGGGAGGTATGGTAAGTCATCTTCCAATTCACCCAAAATTCAAAATCTAACCTAGGTTCAATATAACCCAATTAAAACTTAACCCGTGTTCCATTTCAAATCCCCAAGTGCATTTAACATCATAAAATTTATTTGAAATATTTTGTCTTTCAAAGCATGGGAGGCATGGTGAGTCATCTTCCACCTCACTCAAGTCAACACTAAACCCATGGTTAATCCTACTATGGTTAGGAATTAACCCTTACTCCACTCCACATCCTCATGCTCATTTATGACATGTAGGTGGGTGATGTATTCTCTCACCCAAGTGCACTTATAAGACATGCCACCTTAGGGGACACCTTTCAGGACACCTCATAGGGGACACCTTAGGGACACCTCATAGGGTACACCTTGCATGACACCTTATGGGACACCTTAGCCACCCACTTATCCTTCCCAAATTCTATAAATAAAGGCTCATTTTCTCCATTTCAATCCATCCACCATTTGTATACACAGACTCTACCAAAATCCATCTAGACTGCACTACACTCAAACACTCACTTTACCATCAATCTCCATCAATCACCATAAAAATAATCTTTTTGCACCTTTTTTGTGTCTCAAATTATTCTTTATTACAGGTTCTAAAGGTGATCTAATGAGGATAGGAGCCCCAAAAATAGCATAATATCACTTTTGAAAACCCAAAATTCTATCAAGATATCACAGTCCTAGTTGCAAGGTAACCTGTGACCCAAAAGGTCACACCATAATATGTGATCCTTTTCAAGGGTTAGTTTCAGACATCAAAGGGATAAAAACCCTTCAAACAAGTAAATATACTACCCAAACTAGTTTTATCACCGTTTTTAATGCTTTTGTGATGAATTGTCTTAATTTATTTAGTGTATTTTATTTATAAACATGAGGGGTTTGATTGAGACATGCCCCCAAATGTTCTAACAAGTTTTTATATGTCATGCATGTCTAGAGGATTGGTTTGATCGATAGTGGTTCCATGAGCAATAAGTGCACTCCTTTTGAGGACCTCTTAGAAGACACTTGGTGCTTTTGAACCATTCACTGGAAGAGGGTTTTTCATCCCCAAAACCCATTTTGTAGCCTTCTAAGGCACTTTTGTAAAAATAATACCTTTGTAACCCCCTTTTGAAATTATCAATTGCAAGTAGAATGATTTTCCATCTAATCATTTTGGCATTCTAGGTGGTACTCCCACCCTTTTGCATGTTTCTACCTAGTCTTTTAGTGCTCTAATTGATATTTTACCATCTTTCTATGCTACATGTGACACAAAACTATCATAATACTTTACAAAAGGCCTAAAATGCAACTCATAATCAAGGAAACAACATTTTTGGTCTATGTACATTTCGTTCACAAGGTACCCTATGACCATTTCAGTTGTAAGGTAACCTGCAACCATTTTGATCACAAGGTAACCTACGATCGGATCTAAGACACAATTTAGGCACAAACTCATTCACGTTATATTCTAGCTATTGTATGACATAGGTAAACTCTAAAAACGCTATCTATCTAGTTTTAAAATGCCAATTTTCATTTCAAAATATTTGCATGTTTTGCTTTTACAGAAGTCCCAAATTGCTTTTGATAGTTTAGCATTTTTTATGCTTAACAAAATGCACCAAATTACTTTGGTCACTTTTAATTCCACTTTTCAATTGCATAAAAATGCACCAAATTACTTTGGTAACTTTTAATTTTACTTGTTGATTCATAAAAATGCTTTAATTGCTTTGATTAAATTGCAAATTTCATTCCTTTCCTTTCAAAAGGTACTGGTTAGCTCAATACTTACATTATTTATAATTAAAGCATCTACACAAGAATCGAATAGGCCTTATAACCTCTTAATATTTATGAGCCAAGACAAATCTTGATTTATCTCATATGTAAGGCTCTAAAAGATATCTAGCCATAACCTTAATAGACATATCTTGGCTAGAGTAGACAGACTTGCATGCAAGCAATTCTTAGAATAGTTCATTAAAATCAAGTGAATTTCCTTATTTCTTACTGACATAAGGTTTTTATTTTACAAAATATAATTTGCATTGCTTTTATCGCATATCTTTCATTTCAAAAGGGCACTTTATTTGTAAAAATAAAAAGGTATTACTTTTGCTTATATTATTTTCCTTTTTGCATTTTGGTTTCTCTAGTAACACATGTGAATCTAAGTTGAAGGTAAGCTTAGATTAATATTAGCCAAAGGTAAAACAAATGACACAAATAATTAAAGCCAAAAATATATTAAACTAACCAGATGAAAAATACATTAACTTAAACCTTATATAGGCTTAGAACATGCGCTATAGTAGGGAAGGGAAGGTGGAGGAAGATCGGGGAGTTTAGAGAGAACAGAGGAGTAGGAAGTGGAGTGGGAGGTGGCAGCGAGCGTGGGGAGAGGAAGGGAGTGGAGTGATAAGGGAAAATGGACGGCAGGAAAGGAGGAAGGTGAATGGAGGGATAAGGAGAAAATGAAGGAAAGGGAGAAGGAAAAATCATGTCGACCATCCGACAAAATTAGCCGACAAAAGGTAAGTGTGTTCACACTGTGCTTAGAAAAACTAGATTTTTCTAAGCTTGATTCAAGCTAAGTCCTATTCACACTTGCAACATTCTCCCCCTTAAAGTTGAGAGAACTGACTATACAGTCTCTCAGCTTTACAAATTGAGCTTTAGCCAATGCCTTGGTGAAGATGTCAATGACGTTCTCCAAAGTGTGGCAATAGTGAAGCTCAACAATATCAGTTTCCACCATATCTCGGATGAAGTGGTACTTCATATCAAAATGCTTTGATCTACTATGGTGGATAGGATTGTATGCCAATTGAATGGCACTGATGTTGTCACAGAATATTTGAGTTGGACCACTTTGTTGCTCTCCAATCTCTTCTAATACCTTTTGAATCCATAGAGCTTGAGTACTAGCATGAGTCACCGCTATATACTCAGCTTCTGTTGAAGATAGTGCTACTACTGTCTGCTTCTTGGAACTCCAAGTTATTAGGCCTGAACCAAGACTAAAACAGTTACCCGATGTGGATTTTCTATCATCAATATTGCTGCCCCAATCACTATCACTAAAGCCTTCAAGCTTGATAGTATCACTTTTGTAGTACTGGATTCCAAAATCCAATGTACCCTTCACATATCTCAAAATCCTTTTAGCTGCTTGCAAATGCAGCTCAGATGGATTAGACATAAATCTAGAAACAAGAGATACAACATACTGAATGTCTGGTCTGGTGTTGGCGAGAAACATCAAACTCCCAACAATGCTTCTGAAAGTGGTCACATCAACTTTCGATGCTCCATCATCCTTGCTTAATTGGATCCCATGTCCAATTGGAGTTGCAACTGATTTGCATTGCTCCATAGCAAACTTCTGAATCATATCACGAGCATACTTAAGTTGATAGATGAAGATCCCTGAATCTGTCTGATGTACTTCCATTCCAAGAAAGTATTTCATCAAGCCAAGATCCTTCATCTCAAATTCTTGCATCATGGAGTGCTTGAACTCCATGTTAACTTTTTCATTACTACCCATAAAAATGAGATCATCCACATACAAACAAACTATGAGGATGTCATTTCCTTGATTCAGGTAGTAGAGCGTGGGTTCATTTTTGCTTCTGATGAACCCATAATCTTTAAAGTACCCATCAATGCATGAGTACCAAGCTCTCAGTGCTTGCTTGAGGCCATAAAGAGCCTTCTTCAGTTTGTAAACAAGATGTTCCTTGTTTTTCTCTTCAAATCCCTATGGTTGCTCAACATACACTTCTTCTGTCAAGTAACCATTTAGAAATGCACTCTTTACATCCATGTGTTGGACTGTCCATCCCTTGTGTGCAGCTAAGGCAAGAACTGTTCTGATAGTCTCCTGTCTGGCTACAGGAGAAAAAGTCTCTTCATAATCAATTCCATATTTCTGAGTAAATCCCTTTGCAACTAATCTCGCCTTGTGCCTCTCAATGCTACCATCAACATTAAACTTGGTCTTGTAGACCCACTTACATCCAACACGTTTCTTACCTTTAGGAAGCTTCACCAGCTCCCAAGTGTCGTTGTTTTTTATAGAGGTGATCTCCTCTTTCATGGCATCTTGCCAAATATTTTGAGTACAAGCCTTCTCATAACTAGAAGGTTCAAGCTATGTATTAGTTAACAAAGCATAGTTAACTAAATCTCCCCTAGGTTCCTACTGGGAAACATCATCACCATACAAGTGCATATTTTCTAATCTTTGTAGAACAAAATTCATTTCACTAGCTTGACTCCTAGTGTATCTTTTTGAAAAAATCTTATCCAACATCTGATATGATGGATGATTCTGTAGAGTTCTCTTACCTCTGGATGGAGAATCGATGTCCATTGGTGAGGAACTTACTGATCTCTATGGAGAAGGACTTGGTGAAGAAGTTGAATCAGAAGATGAACCTGGATCTCTGGGAGGAGACTGCTTACTTTTCTATGGTGTCTGTTGTTGCACCTACTTAGAACCTACATCACTAGATTCATCATCACTAAAAATCTGGGGCTTACCCCATTCTCCCCCTTCATCAAAAATCACATCCCTGGAAAGCACAAACTTTCTAGTCCTGGGATTGTAGAGTCTGTAAGATTTTGTATTCTCACAATATCCTACAAAGATGCATGCCTGACTCTTTGGATCGAGCTTCTTTCTTAGCTCATCAGGAATGTGAGAATATGCCAGTGAGCCAAACACTCTAAAATACTTAACATTTGGCTTTTTACCATACCAAGCTTGGTAAGGTGTCTGTCCTTCCAAACTTGCAGTAGGACTTCTATTCAAGATATGTACGTTGGTCCTAGCTGCATCTGCCCAATATGAATTAGTCAAATGCTTCATCCGAAGCATAGACCTTGCCATCTCCACAATGGTGCGATTCTTCCTCTCTACGACACCATTCTACTATGGAGTGTAGGCAGCTGTGAACTGCCTCTTAATGCCATGTTGCTTACAAAAATTCAAGAACTCATTAGAGGAGTATTCTCCTCCCCTATCCGATCTAAGACATTTTACAAAATATCTACTCTCACTTTCAACTCTTGTTTTGAAATCGACAAAGCATTCAAATGCTTCATCCTTATATTTCAAAAAATATATCCAAGACATTCTAGTAAAATCATCAATGAAGAGTAGGAAGTAAGAGTTATTACCAAGACTCTTGGTCTGCATCGGACCACGGATGTCTGTATGCACTAGCTGGAGTGGATAGCTGGCCCGCCATGCTTGTCCATGAGGAAATTTTGATATGGCATGCTTCCCAAGAGCACACCCTTCATAGACTTCCTTACTATCCCGAACTTTAGGAAGTCCGGTTACCATCGCTTGTGAAGTTAGCATTTTCAAACTAGCTGAATTCAAATGACCATATCTCAAGTGCCATAGGACACTTGGATTGGAAATAGCAACATTTGCTAACTTATCTCCCCCTGGCTGGCCAAAATTTAAAGGAAACAATCTATTCTTTGACATTGGCACTTGTGTAATGATTCTATTACTGTTATTTTTATCAAAAATAGTGCATTTACCCTCATCAAAAAGCAACTTGTAGTTCTTTTCTAACATTTGACCAACACTTAAAATATTGTGTTGAAGATGGGGTGTGTAATAGATATCACTTACATGTTTGATGCCTTCTTTAGTTGGAACCGCCATTGCTCCAATGCCTTCAACTGCCAATGATTTATCATCTCCCAATTTGATGTTGGATTTGTATGAGGAGTTTAGAGTAGCAAAGAGCCCTTCTTTGCCACTCATATGGTTTGAACACCCAGTGTCCAAGATCCATGTATCATTCATGTTCTGATCTGCCCGACCATAAGAGAGAAAGAGATTTGTGGCCTCTTCCTCTTCTCCAAAATTTCCAAACTGACTGCTCTGGCTGCTACTAGTTCCTTGTGAAGTCTTTGTCCAACAGTCACGAGCATAATGGCCAAGTTTGCCACAGTTGTAGCAAGATTGTTTTGACTTATCTCCTCCTTTGCCTCTGCCTGATTGTTTTCCTCTATTTTGTTGTCCTCCTCTATTCTGTTGTTCACCTCCGTTTGAGAATCCTCCTCTGTTTTGATTTCCTCCTCTATTAGGAGTTCCACCTCTCTGATTATTTTTGCCTGTACCTCTATTATTTCCTCTACCATGGCCTCTACCTCTGCCTTCTTGTGAAGCAAAGGCTTTATCATCTCCTCCGTAACTTGTGGAAGGAGTTTGTTGTAACCTCTCTTCATGTGAGAGAAGTGAGCCAATTAGGGATTCAAAAGATAGAGAAGTTAGGTCTTTGGATTCTTCTATAATGATGGCTACTGAATTCCACTTAGGAAGAAGTGTCCTCAACACTTTCTTCACTATAACTTCAGGCTTTACATCTTCTCCTAAAGTGACCATCTTATCTACTACGGCTTTCACACGCACGCAATAATCACCAACCTTTTCACTCTCTTGCATTTTAAGAGTCTCAAACTCTCGTTTCAAGGTTTGTAGTTTAACTTGTTTGACTTGGTCACTACCCCTATAACTTTCTTTTAAAGCATTCCAAGCAGATTCAGCAGTTATAAAAGAAGCTATTCTAGGGAAAATACTTCTATCAAGGGCGGCTTGGATATGATAAAGGGCGGAAGAATTATTCTTCTGTGCTTCCTTTCTAGCCCTTTTATCAGCTACATTCAAAGTTGCCCATTCAGCAGCAGTAGGTTCAGTATATCCCTCTTCAATCACATCCCAAAGACCTTTGCCTATCAAAAGAGTTTTCATTTTAATTGACCAATACTCGTAATCACCTCCATTGAACTCAGGGATTGGTAGACTAGTATTGGAAGCCATTTTAGAAAGCAAACTTTATTGCAACTTCAAACAAGTAGTACAAAGAAGTACAAAATAGATCATTGATTTACTGATTTAAATCAAATCTAGCTTTCTTAATATGCTCACTGATTTGGCGTTCTTCTTCTCGAGGATCACCCAAAACTAGAAAGGTGAAATTGTCTGCTTCGTCATCACTAATTATAATGACTTATGGTGCTGTTGCTGGTTCATAACTTCTTTTGAGAGCATTTCGTTCTGTAGTTGTAGGTTTCACCTCCACTGGTTCTTCTTCCTCTTCTTCTTCTTCTTATTTTTCTTCTTCTTCTTCTTCTTCTACTTCTTTTGAATCAGGAGAGCGTGGGGTATAGCTCTCACTTGTTTCTACTTCAGGCACTGCAGGTGTATAACTGTCACTTGACTGTCCTTCAGGTACTATTTCAACCGTCTCGGATTCAACTATCCTTTGCCCGAAGATATTATCTTTAGAATCTACCTCGTAGCCAGAATCTGGTTTCCTCAGATGAGCAATCACTTGATTCTCTAATTGGCAAAACACTGTATGAAGTCCATACCGCTGGACTTTCCCATCAAAGGAATCAGGAGTCTCTCTTCTCAACAGAGAGAGTAATGCATTATAGCATCCGGTTGACCGGATCATCTACCCAGAATCACACCGTATGAACTGGGTTACAACTTAGTATGATGCCAAAAAAAAATTTATATCAAAATATCTTTGCACCCTTTTATTTAATAAAAAAAATTCTAAAATTTGTTTTAATAAAGACTTTTTAAAAAAAAATTAACAATTTCCTATATATATTTTTAATTATTATTTTTAAATGAAATGGATATTTAAAAAACAATAATCAAAAACTATATATAGAAATTATAATTTTTTAAAAAATCTTTAAAAAAAAAAACAAATAATAAAAATTTAATTAAAAAATTTAACCTTTTTTTTTTGTAAACCCCCGCTGGGATTCGAACCGGTAACCTCCGTTGTCTACCCGACGATCTTAGCCGCTGCACCACACAGCTTTGAATGGTAGCAAGGAAACAAAAAAAAATATTTAAACCTCCATAATTCGCGAAGTCACAAAAAAAAATAAAAATTTTACCCCGGCGGGATTCGACCCCGGGTCTCTGCTCTGCAAGGCGGGGAACTTCACCGCTAGGCCACGCTAGACGGACGGGATAGGAGAGGAAGGGCGTTGTATTTCATATGGCGGTAGAATACAGTTTGAGAAAAAAAATCAGTTTTTAATCCCACATGCAGTGGGCAAAGAATATGTCCAGGCTTTATCAAAGCCTGCGGACACACAAGAGGTCGATTGCCTTCGGGCAATCGATCTCGCCAACATTTTTCCCGTCAATCGACCAATCAAATGCTACCATGTGGCACACACCCAGAGCACTCATCCACGTCAGCCAGCCACATCAGCACTCATCCACGTCAGCCAGCCACGTCAACTCTGCCACATCAGCATCCAGTCAACTCTGCCATGTCAGCGTCGAGTCAGCACTGCCACATCAGCATCTAGTCAACTCTGCCACTTCAGCATCTAGTCATCTCTACCACATCAGCATCCAGTCAACTCTTGGTCAGCCTCGATCCACATGCTGCCAGCTCTACCGTCATGTTAGCCTGTTGTTAGATCCTCAAGATCCATGTGCTCCTCAGGATCCGTGCAATCGCATCTTCACCATCCTTGGGATTCATGTGCTCCTCGGGATCCATACGACAACCACTCTACCGCTCCTCGGGATCCGTGTGATAGCTTCTCCATCGCTCCTCGGGATCCATGCGATAGCTTCTCTATCGCTCCTTGAGATCTGTGCACTTCGACTTCCATGCCTTACCTCGGCCCTCGGGATCCGTGCCCCCTCAGCTCTGATACCAGTGTGAGTCTAAGTTGAAGGTAAGCTTAGATTAATATTAGCCAAAAGGAAAAAAATGACACAAATAATTAAAGCCAAAAATATATTAAACTAACCAATTGAAACATACATTAACTTAAACCTTATATAGGCTTAGAACATGCGCTATAGTAGGGAAGGGAAGGTGGAGGAAGATCGGGGAGTTTAGAGAGAACGGAGGAGTAGGAAGTGGAGTGGGAGGTGGCAGCGAGCGTGGGGAGAGGAAGGGAGTGGAGTGATAAGGGAAAATGGACGGCAGGAAAGGAGGAAGCTGAATGGAGGGATAAGGAGAAAATGAAGGAAAGGGAGAAGGAAAAATCATGCCGACCATCCGACAAAATTAGCCGACAAAAGGTAAGTGTGTTCACACTGTGCTTAGAAAAACTAGATTTTTCTAAGCCTAATTCAAGCTAAGTCCTATTCACACTTGCAACAACACATTCACACTTTTACGGATTTCAAACATTCATAAGGTTGTATTTCATCACCAACCTCCAATTGAGACCAGCGATGTTGGATTTCATATCCTTCCATTGGCTCACCCCCTAGGCACCATAATACCCCCCTCGAGCAATTTTTGACTTCATCACCAGATAATCCTCTACCCTTGAGATATTCTTAGGGTAGGTTAGGATTATATGCCCTTGCTCACAAGGCTATATATAATTTATGAATGTGTAACTATTATTTATGACTAATCCTGATCGAGGGTGAAGTGAAAGTCTGGTTAGCTTAGTAGCAGGTCTTAGACAATATCACCTCTTTCATAAGAGGTTCTATATATCTCCCTTTTAGTTACCTCTATCCATTACCTTCATTAGAAATTATTTTCCTATTCGTGTATATTTATTCAATTCAAGCCTAATGGGTATCATGGAAAACTGTGTGTGAACATACCTTCATAGGTCATATCCATCACCCCTATTTTTGTTTTAGGATTATCTTAAAAATAAAAAAACTCACAAATAAAAACACAAAAGAACAAAAATAGCATAATACTCTACAACAACATAGTTGATCCAATATTGAAAACACACAAGAACCCACAAACACGGTTTGTCATAAAATTACTTGTTTACTTTAATGATTATTTAGTCCAAATTTTATCGCACATTGATCACAAAAATCTAAAAACAAGTTTCTAAATAGCTCCAAAATAGTCTAGGCAGCTTTTCTACCTCCGTAACCTATTTTCATTAGAGTTGTATTTAAGTTGCAACCAAAAAAGTTGTAGGTTAACTTGTGACCAAAATATTTATTTCATAGATAGGTTTAACCACCATGGGAACATTCCCATAGCTTCCATTGTTGCTTGAACTTATCAAAATTTTGGTTTTTCAATCTATCACCCTTCAATAACTATCCTTACCCAAGGTTTAATCTCAAGTGCAAACACTCCTAGCTATGGAGGTTTCTCACATGACCCCTTCTTCTCTAATTAGTTTGTTAGGGCATTTAGAGGAAATCACCTCTACCCTTTTTCTCGTCAGTCGACCAATTAAATGCTACCATGTGGCACACACCCGAAGAACTCGTCCACATCAGCCAGCCACATCAGCACTCATCCACGTCAGCCAGCCATGTCAACTCTGCCATGTCAGCATCCAATCAACTCTGCCATGTCAGCGTCCAGTCAGCACTGCCACATCAACATCCAGTCAGCTCTGCCACTTCAGCATCTAGTCAGCTCTACCACGTTAGCATCCAATCAACTCTTGGTCAGCCTCGATCCACATGCTGCCAGCTCTACCGCCATGTTAGTCTGTTGTCAGATCCTTGGGATCCATGTGCTCCTCAGGATCTGTGCAATCGCATCTTCATCACTCCTTGTGATTCATGTGCTCCTTGGGATCCATATGACAACCACTCTACTGCTCCTTGGGATTCATGTGATAGCTTCTCCATCGCTCCTCGAGATCCGTGCACTTTGACTTCTATGCCTTACCTTGACCCTCGGTATCTGTACCCCCTGAGCTCTGATACCAATGTGAATCTAAGTTGAAGGTAAGCTTAGATTAATATTAGCCAAAAGGAAAAAAAATGACACAAATAATTAAAGCCAAAAATATATTAAACTAACCAGCTTAAACATACATTAACTTAAACCTTATATAGGCTTAGAACATACGCTAGAGTAGGGAAGGGAAGGTGGAAGAATATCAGGGAGTTTAGAGAGAATGGAGTAGGAAGTGGAGTGGGATGTGGCAGTGAGCATGGGGAGAGGAAGGGAGTGGAGTGATAAGGGAAAATGGACGGCAAGAAACAAGGAAGCTGAATGGAGGGATAAGGAGAAAATGAAGGAAAGGGAGAAAGAAAAAATCATGCCGACCATCTGACAAAATTAGCCGACAAAAGGTAAGTGTGTTCACACTGTGCTTAGAAAAACTAGATTTTTCTAAGCCTAATTCAAGCTAAGTCCTATTCACACTTGCAACAACACACTCACACTTTTACGGATTTCAAACATTCACAAGGTTGTATTTCATCACCAACCTCCAATTGAGACCAATGATGTTGGATTTCATATCCTTCCATTGGCTCACCCCCTAGGCACCATAATAGCCCCCTCGAGCAATTTTTGACTTCATCACCAGATAATCCTCTACCCTTGAGATATTCTTAGGGTAGGTTAGGATTATATGCCCTTGCTTACAAGGCTATATATAATTTATGAGTGTGTAACTATTATTTATGACTAATCCTGATCGAGGGTGAAGTGAAAGTCTGGTTAGCTTAGTAGCAGGTCTTAGACAATATCACCTCTTTCATAAGAGGTTCTATATATCTCCATTTTAGTTACCTCTATCCATTACCTTCATTAGAAATTATTTTCCTATTCGTGTATATTTATTCAATTCAAGCCTAATGGGTATCATGGAAAACCGTGTGTGAACATACCTTCATAGGTCATATCCATCACCCCTATTTTTGTTTTAGGATTATCTTAAAAATAAAAAAACTCACAAAGAAAAACACAAAAGAACAAAAATAGCATAATACTCTACAACAACATAGTTGATCCAATATTGAAAACACACAAGAACCCACAAACACGGTTTGTCATAAAATTACTTGTTTACTTTAATGATTATTTAGTCCAAATTTTATTGCACATTGATCACAAAAATCTAAAAACAAGTTTCTAAATAGCTCCAAAATAGTCTAGGCAGCTTTTCTACCTCCGTAACCTATTTTCATTAGAGTTGTATTTAAGTTGCAACCAAAAAAGTTGTAGGTTAACTTGTGACCAAAATATTTATTTCATATATAGGTTTAACCACCATGGGAACATTCCAATAGCTTCCATTGTTGCTTGAACTTATCAAAAACTTGGTTTTTCAATCTATCACTCTTCAATCACTATCCTTACCCAAGGTTTAATCTTGAGTGCAAACACTCCTAGCTATGGAGGTTTCTCCCATGATCCCTTCTTCTCCAATTAATTTGTTAGGGCATTTAGAGGAAATCACCTCTACCCATTCTTGAAATCCATCCATTTTGTCTCATAGCTCATGCTTGTTTCATATGTTAGGCAATAGGATTATATCCTATGATCATAACCTTAGGCATTAGGCTAGTTGTATCGCTCTTCCTTTGAGATATCATGAATAAATATCTCTCTCCTCTCTATATAAATCTCCATCATATCATCTACACCCCCTTTAAGTACCATATCCTCCACCTCTTCTTCCATCACCTTATTTTCCATATCAACAAGACTAGCTAGTTAGAATATCGTAACCCCCTTGTCCCCCTTTCCTCCTCCTTCATCTTACCCATATTCACATTCCTACCCACATCAATCAACCTCAACCCCTTATTTGATTGACCTATAACACATCTTAGTTTGTCTTAATGATCCTGAGCTATAGTTGAGCAACTATAGGTGTCATACACCCACCCATAATCCAACCATGATAGGTCTTGCAATGAATCCATCTCAATAAATGCATCACCCTCAATGATGAGGTTATCCATGACCTGGGCCAATGATCACCCCACCATCACCTATCCAATATCACATGTAACCACAACATCCACATCAACCACTTCATACTCCAACTTCTCTTTTTGAGCCATTAGCTAACCTCTTCTAGAAGTTGCACACTACATGGCATATTGTCTTGCTTTATGTTAGGATAGATAATATTAATCATACAAAACCATAAGGGTATAATGAACATCAATTTTATGGCTATCATCACCATTATGGGCATGATATTAACATCTATTGCTTCTTTAAGAAACTAGTGCACAATATGATTGATGGGGAGGAAATACAATAGGATGATCTTGTTTCATATGTCGATAAGAATCTTAACCCAAATGCAACTTAATTTCTTCAATCATCACCACCACAACCACCAATAGGTAATTTTGTATCTCCCCCTATACCTTGACAAATTTATTGTGTCAATAACAACACTTCTTACCAAGATGTTAGTCATACCAATGTTATGAAGAGCAATCCATGACCTCTAAGATGATATCCCCCAACAACATAGCATTTATTTTGCTTCACTATAGTCATCATCCATTCTTTTATTGAATTCTCTCTAATTGCTTCCTCTTCCTCACTCCTCCAAACTTCTTCTCTTCTCTCTCTTTCATAAGTTCCATATCATTGTTGTGTTGGCAATTTTGGGTTTGAGATCCTAGCTTCTTGTCTATGAGTTGTCATTGATGTCAAAAGGAAATGGCATTAATGTTAAGAGGATGTGTTGGCTTCAAATGTGGAATATTGCAAGAGAATATTTTTAAGAGAATCCGGAGAGATTCCATTGGCAAGGGTTTTTCATTAAAACCAAACCGGTTTTTATTAAAACCAAGTTGGATAGGGTTTTTATTAAAACCAAGTTAAATGGTTTTTATTAAAACCAAGTTAAATGGTTTTTATTAAAACCAATGGAGGTTATCTTTATTATTTATTTAATTATTATTTAAAACCCTTCAAGGTTTTAATTAATTAATTAAGGGAGAAATTATTTTTAATTTATTAAAAATACTTAAAGGTTTTTAAACCTTTTTTATTCTTAATTTATTAAAATTATTTAAGGGTTTTTAAACCCTTTTTGAAAAGAATTTTGATTAATTTCGAAATGGTCTTTATTTCCGCCAACGTCAAGGTGTCTTCGAAGAGACTATTTATTCTCCAACTCCTAAGGTTGGAAGGCTAATTAATTCAAAATTCCCCGAATGCAATTTGCGGTGTTTGTGCTCTATATTCACTACGATCGAAGGAAGACTTAGAAGCACGTGCGGTTGAAAAGTCTTCGGGAGTTTTTTTGAAGGTGAAGTGGAGGGAAGTTCACTTGTGAACTTCGTAGCCCGCATGGGCTAGTGGCAGCGAAGGCTGCTATTGGGCGCTGCATTGGCGGAGGTCACCGTTTCGAGTCTCGCGGGGGTGCTTTGCTAGAGTAACACATGTTTTTATTAAAACGTCTTTATGTCATGAAATTCGGAGTTTCTTGGACAGCGATTTATAAGGTGTGATTAAATTTTATGAGTTTTGGCTTTTGTGATTAGCATTGAATAAAATCTTTAGGAGAAATAAGGGCATATTTCTTTGGATGTATTTTTAAGATTATTCTTTGCTATGCTAAAATTAAAAATGGAGGTATAAGGTGTGAGTTTGTGATTTTTGATTTATTGGCATGTTATGGTGGTTGTGTTTAAAGAAGTGGAGGTAAAAGGTGTAATAAACGAAGTTTATATTATTGCTCATTTTTTTTTATTCTAACCCTAACTTGGTTGGAAGTTTGACAGTTGTGTGTGCTGACAGATTGAAGGTTCAATTATCTTCTACTCCAATAAGGTATGGGCACATTCTTCTTATGAGTATGATTGGTGTATGTTTTCTGAAATAAGGTTGGAGTGAAAAGGTATTCTACTAGGTATCCTTTGGCTAGGTGTAAATCCTATTTTCTGGTTTGTTGAAGACTACTTATGCATTGTTATCCTTAAGGAGAGTTTTTGGTGAATGCATAATATTTGGTTTGAGATAGTGGAAGCTTTGTGCACTAGGGTTTATATTTGTGAGTCTAGCTACTTGCATTGAGTTGGTGGAACCCTTGGTTGGTTGTTTTGAGTTTGATGGTTGAGTTTCTTCCATAGAGGTTGTTTGATCAAGTTATTGCTTTACTTGATTCATGATATTGGGCTTACTCCATTGAGTTGATTTGAGAAAGTTATTCTTTGCATTTGGTGATATTGTGTTGGTGGCTATTTTGTTCAAATATATTTGGAGGGAAAAGGATTTCTACTTGTTTCCTTTTCTTGTGATGATTGGTTGAATGCTTCAAGGTTGATGTTGAGTTGAATGGTGTTGGTTGACTAAACCTTGTTTGATGAGCATTGTTGTTGAAACCCTAATTGATGGTGAAAATAACATGAGTATCTTTGTTATGTGATTCTTTGCATAGTTGGCAATTGTTGGGGTTTCATGTTCTTGAAAGAAAACATTCTATCCTATCCATTTCAGATATTGAGTTGAGTTTTCGATTTGAGATTGAGATTGAGCTGAGTTGATTTGAGTTGAGTTTTTAGATTGGGATTTGAGTATAGAACATATTGAGTCTCTAAAAATTCTCTTTATGCTTCTATGAGTTTGACAAATCACATTGGGTCTCTAACAATTCACTTTGTGATTTCCTACTAAGAAAGTTTTTCTTGGTGAGCTTGCTAAGTTTTTGGATAGGTTCCAGTGGGGACTTGTGAGCAGTTTTGGACAGGTTTCGATGGGGACTTGTGAGCAGTTTTGGATAGGTTCTGATGGGGACTTGTGAGCATATTTGGATAGGTCCTACTAGAGGACTTGTGACCTGAGTTTGATAGTTCTATCAGAGAACTTGAGGATAGAGGTGCATTGGTTCCATGATAAGAACCTGAGGACAGTGGGCAAGTCTTTGAGAAGGCTTGTATGCAGAGGATTGATTTGTTCAAGAGTTGTACAAATCTGATAGACAGAGGAAAACTTGTACTAGACCGACTGACTGTGTTTGGTACAGGTTGCTGAGCTGCTATGGATGTGATCATAGAAGGTAGAGGTCTCTTAGGCTAAGCATTGAGGACAGGAGGTCTTCGATGGAAAGGAGTTCCACGTGCTGGCAAGAGGTAGAGGCGATTGATCTTCTGAGGGATCATTTCTAGAGCAGAGGGGAAGGTATCTCCTTTGAGCAGAGGCTCATAAATTCTTATTGGGGGAAGGTATCTCCTTTGAGCAAAGGCTCATAAATTTTGATTGGGGTAAGGTATCTCCTTTGGGCCGAGGCTCATAAACATTTTAATTGGGAAGGATTCCCAAAGAACTTTGAGATAACTTTTAGAGAAAAGTTTTGTGGATGCAGCCCAGCAATTCTGGGTGAACCACATTAAAATTGGCATCACTTTGTGGATGATATTGTGCATTGCTTTGATATTGCTTTGGGTATATTGCTTTACTATTTTGAAGTATAAAGGAAAAAGTAAAAAGAGGTCTTATACTGTTCACCCCCCCTCTCAGTATAAGCTTGTGTTCTTCATGTTGTACACTCATGCATGAGGGGTTACCTACCTATTATTGGTTCTTGTCATCCTCTTACATTCCCCCATTATTCTATTCCACAATATTCTTCCTCCTTTCTCTTCCTTCTCTATCCATTCACCTTATTTTCATCATCATTTCTACATCTTCAAATCAATCACATGACTAAGGGAGTTCCTCTTCCAACAATTTTTTCACAACTGGGGGAGTTCCTCCCCTTCCAATAAATTTCTCACAATTGGTATTTTCCTCCCCTTCAAATCCTTCTATGACTAGGGTACTTCACCCTCTTTGAAACCATATTTGTATTTGGGGTAGTTCGCACCCCTTCTAACCAATTTTATGATTGGGAGAGTTGGCATCTCCATCACATATTGTCATTTAGTATGTATTCATGTTAATGCCCCACAAAACACCAAATTAGTCACAAGGTTCAAAGGTTGCACCATTTACCTCACATTCACATCTCAAAACAGTCAAACTACTATGTTCAAAAGGTTTTTTCCTTTTGTCAAAGGTTGCACCCTTTGCCTCTGTAGCACCCTAAAATTGGCGCAGTAAAATTGGAATAATTACATTCACCTTAGTAAATAAATTTAAATTCAAATTTAACCTCCCAAACCGCTCGTTAACCGTCGAGAAACCCGTTTCCTCTTTTTTCGTGCCATTTTTAGCAGTTGTTTTGACCGTTTGACGATATCGTCTCCGATCAGACGATATCGTCTCCGATCAGACGATATCGCCCCAGATTTGACGATTTCGTCTGGACTAGAACGTCCGGACGATTTTGTCGCAAAACTGAATTTGCATAGTTGGAATCCGTTCCAACGGGTCTCCAATCCGGGCGAGAAGCGTGTACGCGCCGTTGGGACCCTTCCCCCGTTGGAGATCTCCCAAATTGGGATGATCTCCAACCTCCCAACAACTATCCTATGCCTATTTAACTCTAAAACTTTTCCTTCCCCAACCCCTGGCTGAATTTTTATGTAAATCAACTCCCTATGCGCTAAAACACTTCAAATTTGCTCTTGCACTAGTCCTATATTAATTTTATTGTAGGTACACCACTGGTTTTCAGTCGGAGCCAGCACCTATCGCAGTCGACGAACCTGTCAAGATCGGAGGCGATCTCATCAAATTCGGGACGATCTCGTACTGATGCGAGACGATTTCGACTACAGCACACATCGAGGCAATCAGTGCCTGGAGTTTGCTCTTCTTTCTCTTTTCTCTGTCATTTTATGCTATAAATTAGATTGTCTATTCAGTTTTTATACTATATTGCATCTGGAGTTCACCCATTTTGTCTAGTTTGCATATTAAGATCATATTCTGCTATCTAAACACGAGTGATTTGCATTTACTTTTGTTCTTGTATATTGTTCAATACTCATATTACTTTTTCATATAGTTTGCCCCTGTTTACAAAATAGAATTTCTTGTATTTCGCATCTGTTTGCTATTTTGCAGGTCTCTGATGAATTCGTCTGACGAATTCGTCAGATTGCAGACGATCCTGTCAGTTTAGACGATTTTATCAAATTGAAGGCGATCCTGTTGAATTGCAGACGATCCAGACTGCTACAAGTAATCAGAAACTTCATCAGACTTCCGGATCAGGTAATCTTCATTGGCCTCCTACAAATTCTCTGTTTCTGCTTTCTTTTCTGTTTGTTGTATTCATTTAAATTGCATTTTCATGTAGTTTAAGTTAGAATCATTCGGCCAAACCTAGGATGAATGTTTAAAAATAAAACGAACTCATCAAAACTCATTCCCAAAACCTAGGCGTGGAAACTGCCGCCAAATGTTTCCTGGTGAACCCACCATCCGTCGAAAAATCACCAAAATGCACCTCCCTTGAGAGGCGGGACCTTCGCGAAGTCCTCTCGTCCGAGGTACCGCACCATCCTTTTCCCATCCTCCTTCCGGGCGCGGATCCAATAGCTTGAAGGTAGGGATGCGAAAAATTTGGAGCGATACATTTTGGTGAACCCGACGTGAATGCATCATAACCTTTTGAAAACAAAAACAAAAAAATATATATGTATACAAAAAAAAAAAAATAACAAAATCATCATTTCAAGTTTGTATGTTTTTAGATTCAATTCTAAATAGTAGATGCTAAATATTACTTTTAGAAGTACTAAAGAAACCATGAGTTTTTACTCAAATCAATATGAGCCCATTAGTAATGTTGGAAGAATTCAGCCAAATACATTTGTTGATTATGACCAACCTCATCCCTATTCAACACCACCTCCATCACACTCTTCTTATTTTTCATCCATAACCCAACAAAACAATCCCTTTGCCAATCCTCTTCATAATGATATTATCTATTCTCCCATATATCCATATTATGTCTATCAACCCACATATAATCCTCCACCACCTTTTCAATACTCTTCTTTCAATACAACACATCCATTTCAACAAGAAAATACTTATTCTTCCAATTCTACCATGCACTCACCTCCTACATCGCAATCTTCCTATCATCATTCTACCCATAATGAAGAAAGTAGAGGTGAGAAACCATTAGGTCCTTTTATGACGAAATTCCTAAGGCATTTATCAAAAACCTCTCAAAAACCTTCATCACGTAAATTTACTAGGCTTAATCAACCAATGGATATAATTCTCAAGTATTTACTTGACACAAATATTATTGAACTTCCTTCCATAAGACAACTTTGATACCACATCAGATTGGTTTAAACCCGAGCTACATTGTGAATATCATAGAGTAGATGGACATATGACACAAAATTGTAAAGATTTAAGATGTGCAATTCAAGATTTGATTGATAAGGATCTTTTTAATATAAAGGAATTACAATCTACAACTGATTATAAATCTCCAGTAAACTATCAAACTCCTACACAACAAATACCAATAATCAATCAAGACATGGGGATCTCCCAAGAACCCCTACTCAATTATCAACAACAAGAAACCAATCAAATATTGCATGTTAATGTGTCCCATCATGATGATATTATTAATATTGTAACAAAAACTACAAATGAGCAACCTCAAGTTCAATCAACTCAATCCGATATTCAAGATATGGATTCCTCATTTGACCAACCTTCAAAACTATCTTTGGCTCTAGAGAATGATCCAAAATGGAATGTAAGCATAGAAAGCTCATCTTTAGAATCAAAATCTCAATCTGAAATCCACTTTGATAACCAACAACAAGTGATTAATCCTCAAGCAAAGATATCCCTTTTAGAAGTATTACAAATTTATCATAAGGAAATTTTGTTCAAAATACCTAGCCAACAATTTGTTCCTCATCATATTTTCTCTAAGAACATAATTAATGGTGTAAACCCTCTTGAGGTTAACCATATTTCATTCTATGATGAGGATATTCCTTCCTCTACTCCACAAGAAGACCCCTATCTTTACATTATCGGATCTAGTAAAGAAACACTTGTTAGAGCTATCATGGTAGATAATAACTCCTCTCTTAATTTATGTACTTATCAATTATTCCAAAAACTCCAAACAAAGGAAGAAGATATTTAATGAATCAAATGTTATTATAAAATCTTTTAACAATGAAATTCAAGAAGCTCAAGGTACTATAATTCTTCCCCTTAATATTGGATCCAAGATCCTGGATACTTTATTCTATGTAGGATATTGTCCTTCACCTTACAACCTACTTCTCACAAGTCCTTGGATTCATACGATGAGGGTTGTCCCTTCCACTCTTCACCAATGTTTGAAGTTTGAACTTGCAAATAAAATTGTTACCATACATGGTGACCCAACACCATTTGAAGAATATTTAACGATTGAAACATCAAGTTCTATACATTCTCTATTATCACAATTATCTTCTATCCATCACTTTTCTTCATCCATATATGATCATCCTTGTTTACCAAATAACATCCATGCATATCTTTCACATATACTTTCTCCATCTTATCAAGACTTGGAAGATAATAATAAGAATGAAGAACCTTCTTATCCTTCTGACATTTTATTTTGTAACATGATCAATTTTCCACATATAAAAGTCAAATCTTTTGCTACATTATTCTACATTATAACAAAGCTTTTGTTATCACTACCTTTTATTCATCACCTTATATTCTTACCTTCACCTCAACCGGATTATCCTTCAAAACCTCCTTTGATTTTGAAGCAACCTTAGACATGCTATACTCAAATAAACCTTGTATAGTGTATATAGATCATCTTGTATATACCACCAATTTCAATTCATAAATTAAAATCAAAATACAAAAAAAATCAAAATCCTCAAAATCAAAAAAAAAAAAAAATACAAATGCAACCAAAGAACTTAAAGGTAAATTTGAGCCCAACTGGCTCGGACCATACATCATTACTGCAAAATTTGAATCAGGAGCATATAAATTATCTACCTTAGATGGTAAAGAACTTAAAGAACCCATGAATATTTTACATCTCAAACGTTATTATGCATAAATTTGGTCATTTCATCCATGTATATATTTGTTCAAAATCATTATCGTGTATTTCTTTCAATTTATTCAAAAACCTCAAAAACATTCATAAAATCTTCAAAAATCTTCAAAAATATTTATTGCATTTATTTAAAGCACTTGTAAAGTTCCTTTTGCTCCAAAACAAAAATCAACATAAAAATCCAAAAACAGCTATATGCTTGACTCTTTCGAAACCAAAACAATATACAGAATAAAGAGAGAGTCAACATTCTCAAAACTTTCTCAAAATCATTATTTTCTTACAATTATTGCAATTCTATGTTTCAACTTATTTTGGATAAAACTAGCATTTATTTGGCATCCCTCACTTGCACACTCACACAATAAATATCTTGATTTTATACGGCATGATTACTAATCTCTCTTATATCAAAGTTCACAAAATTCAATTAAATAAAGTTTGAGCATAGAGAATTGATCTTGTTATTTACTTAAACCAAGCACATCTTTTCACAATAAAATGATTATATTTGTAATTTCCATGTTTTGCTACATAGTAGAACTGATTTCTTGAGTGAAAAGTTTCCCTTGCTATCCTATCATGCACATGGTCTAGAATCTTTGAGAATTGGCAAAAGGACAAGCTCACCCCTACCCAGAATAAAAATCCCTTGCTCTACAGACTAATCGAGCAAGTATCCCTAGAAAAAGAAAAAGAAAAGAAAAATTCAAGAAAAAGAGAAAAGAAAAATGTTATGTCGAGCAATGTTCCAAGCATTATCAAGCAAAAGAAATACAAAAAGAAAAATAAGCAAAGTTCAAAAGAAAGCAAGAAAAGCAATAAAATCCCTTTCCCTACCCTTTGAAAAGAAAAGAAGGGTGAATGAGCTTGAATCCCTGGAATTCTCAATTATTCGAAAAGCGTGAGGTAAGCCCCATAACAATGTGGTTTGTGCCCAACCTTGCTTGGCCTTGGGTAACTCCTAGCGTGGCGATATGTCCGTCACATTAGCGACCTTCTTTTGTACGAGACCTATGTCCGCTTATGGATTAGCTAGCTCTTGATAATCCGATCTACATAGTAGCCTAGTATGGTTATATGCATCTACATCATGGTTAATGAACACTTATTTGGTTTCTTCAAATCACTTGTATCATAGTATCTTGCTCAAAACTGGTAAATGAACAATGCAATTGCACACACATTTGTATTTGAGAGATTTTGTCTATCATTATGATAAATCAAGATTGGCAATGAATTCACTTATGCACATGGGATTCCTTATAAATCTAACTTTTTGTCTTCAAAATACTTTGAAATATTATTTTTGCAAACTTGTTTGGAATAAACCAAGTACAATTATTTACCACAAAGATAACTATATAATAGAAAAAATCAAAAATTTCAATCAAAACATATCATATATATCTTATCGACTTTCGCGACGATGGCATAGTTCCAAAACCAAAATGGGAATTTTATGCTTAGCGCAAGTCCTCATTATCATATTTTCTGTTCATCAAAAATTAATCATGCAATAAAACTATCCTTTCTTTGATCTTCGCGATGATGGTATAAGTCTATACCTACATATTCTATGCCTAGCGCAAACCATTGTAACAATTTTATTTCCTGATTTATCAAAGATCATACAAAACATATGACTTCATTTTACACAAATTATGCTTTTGCAAAAGCAAATACATTTTTACTATGTTATGTCATTATGTCACCTTTGCATTTTGCAATGATGGTATAATTCTTAAGGAATTATTCACAAATTTTATCACACTTAAGAATTTATGCCTAGCAAAAATCATTTCACAATATTTCATGCATAATATTTTTATGGAAATCTGAAAGCAAACCATCATCATCATCATTTGCATCATCACAACAAAGTCTTAAGACAGTCTCTTAAGCACTCTTTTCTTTTAACAATATTTCTATCCTGGGACTAGCTTGACGACCGAGTGAGCGGCGACTCCATGAAATGGTCTATAATAGCGACAATGTCCTTTGAAATTATTGTTAGAAATCTCTTTTTATTTTTATCACATTTCATTACAACCAATCAATTTGTTACATCAGATTATTTCATTTAAAATATTTATAGCATGACATCCAAGTTATAATATTTTCCAAAACGACATAATTACATGAATCATCAATAAAATCATTACATCAATCAACTCAATCAATCAATCAAACATAAAAGCATCATAAGCATACACATAACACAAGTCATATGATCAAAAACATATCATATATCAAACATAATTTCATTCAAAAATAATTCAAATTAATTTTTGCTTTTCCGCGTTTTTACCTCAAACGTTCGATTTGGGTAAAAACACGGAGGGGGCACCATAGTAAGTTGTCGTACGATTCGACCAAGAATCGTCGCCTAAAAATGGGAATAATTTTTTGCTTTCTCGTAGATCGAGAAGAACTCATCTTTAACGCATTTTCTTCGAAAAATTCGCTAAAGAGGGGGCAAAATGTAGCACCCTAAAATTGGCGCAGTAAAATTGGAATAATTACATTCACCTTAGTAAATAAATTTAAATTCAAATTTAACCTCCCAAACCGCCCGTTAACCACCGAGAAACCCGTTTCCTCTTTTTCCGTGCCATTTTTAGCAGTTGTTTTGACCGTTTGACGATATCGTCTCCGATCAGACGATATCGCCCCAGATTTGACGATTTCGTCTGGACTAGAACGTCCGGACGATTTTGTCGCAAAACTGAATTTGCATAGTTGGAATCCGTTCCAACGGGTCTCCAATCCGGGCAGAAGCGTGTCTGCGCCGTTGGGACCCTTCCCCCGTTGGAGATCTCCCAAATTGGGATGATCTCCAACCTCCCAACAACTATCCTATGCCTATTTAACTCTAAAACTTTTCCTTCCCCAACCCCTGGCTGAATTTTTATGTAAATCAACTCCCTATGCGCTAAAACACTTCAAATTTGCTCTTGCACTAGTCCTATATTAATTTTATTGCAGGTACACCACTGGTTTTCAGCCGGAGCCAGCATCTATCGCAGCCGACGAACCTGTCAAGATCGGAGGCGATCTCATCAAATTCGGGACGATCTCGTTCTGATGCGAGACGATTTCGACTGCAGACACACATCGAGGCAATCAGTGCATGGAGTTTGCTCTTCTTTCTCTTTTCTCTGTCATTTTATGCTATAAATTAGATTGTCTATTCAGTTTTTATACTATATTGCATCTGGAGTTCACCCATTTTGTCTAGTTTGCATATTAAGATCATATTCTGCTATCTAAACACAGTGATTTGCATTTACTTTTGTTCTTGTATATTGTTCAATACTCATATTACTTTTTCATATAGTTTGCCCCTGTTTACAAAATAGAATTTCTTGTATTTCGCATCTGTTTGTTGTTTTGCGGGTCTCGATGAATTCGTCTGACGAATTCGTCGGATTGCGGACGATCTGTCAGTTTAGACGATTTTATCAAATTGAAGGCGATTCTGTTGAATTGCAGACGATCCAGACTGCTACAAGTAATCAGAAACTTCATCAGACTTCCGGATCAGGTAATCTTCATTGGCCTCCTACAAATTCTCTGTTTTTGCTTTCTTTTATGTTTGCTGTATTCATTTAAATTGCATTTTCATGTAGTTTAAGTTAGAATCATTCGGCCAAACCTAGGATGAATGTTTAAAAATAAAACGAACTCATCAAAACTCATTCCCAAAACCTAGGCGTGGAAACTGCCACCAAATGTTTCCTGGTGAACCCACCATCCGTCGAAAAATCACCAAAATGCACCTCCCTTGAGAGGCGGGACCTTCGTGAAGTCCTCTCGTCCGAGGTACCGCACCATCCTTTTCCCATCCTCCTTCCGGGCGCGGATCCAATAGCCTGAAGGTAGGGATGCAAAAAATTTGGAGCGATACAGCCTCGCATTCACATCTCAAAACAATCAAATTGCCAGGTTCAAAAGGTTGTATTCTTTTATCAAGGTTGTACCATTTGCCTCACATTCACATCTCAAAAAAATAAAACTATTGGGTTTAAAAGGTTTTCCCCTTTGCCTCACATTCACATCTTAAAAAAATCAAACTGCTAGGTTCAAAATTTTGGATCCTTTTGTCAAAGGTTGCACCCTTTACCTCACATTCACATAAAAAAAATCAAACTACTAGGTTTAACAGGTGGCATATTTTTGTCAAAGGTTACATCCTTTGCCTCACCATCACAAATCATTGCTTTAGATAGCAATTGTCCATTTATCGCTTAGCGTAGATATTGCTCCATATAAGAAGCAATTTTACCTTTCATGCCTTAGCATAAATATTGATTCATACAAGAAGCAATTTTATCTTTCATGCCTTAGCGTAAACATTGCTTCATACAGGAAGTAATTTTACCTTTCATGCCTTAGCGTATATATTGCTTCATACAAGAAGTAATTTTAACTTTCATGCCTTAGCATAGTTATTTCTCCATACAATAACCAATTTTACCTTTCATGCCTTAGTGTAGACATTGCTCCATACAAGAAGCAATTTCACCTTTCATACCTTAGCATAGACATTGCTCCATACAAGAAGCAATTTTATGTTCCAAGCTTTGTAAAAAAAAAATTCTTAGCAAACGTACCGTTCATTTGGAAAGGTTTTGCCAAAAACCTTAAGACATTTGGATAATTCTTTTTAAATATCTTAGCAAACAATTTTGCTAAAAAATATCAAGATATTTTGACAATTTCTTTTAAATCCCTTTGGTCAAATTTCAATTTCAGTTTAAAAGGCAGCAAAGACTCCAAACCTTTTTGGTCAAATTTTAATTTTAATTCCAAAGGTACCAAAGAATTCAAACCTCTTTAGTCAAATTTTAGTTTCATTTGAAAGGCTCCAAATGCTCCAAACCCCTTTGGTCAAATTTTAATTTTAGTTCAAAGGCTCCAAAGGCCCCAAATCCCTTTGGTCAAATTTCAATTTCAGTTCAAAAGGCTCCAAAGGCCCCAAACCCCTTTGGTCAAGTTTCAATTTTAGTTTAAAGGCTCCAAAGGGTCCAAACCCCTTTGGTAAAATTTTAATTTTAGTTCAAAGGCTCCAAAGTCTCCAAACCCCTTTGGTCAAATTTCAATTTTAGTTCAAAGGCTCCAAACCCCTTTGGTCAAATTTTAATTTCAGTTCAAAGGCTCCAAAGACTCCAAACCCCTTTGATCAATTTTTAATTTTAGTTAAAAGGCTCCAAATGCTCCAAACCCCTTTGGTCAAATTTTAATTTTAGTTCAAAGGCTCCAAAGGCCCCAAATCCCTTTGGTCAAATTTCAATTTTAGTTCAAAAGGCTCCAAAGGCCCCAAACCCCTTTGGTCAAGTTTCAATTTTAGTTTAAAGGATCCAAAGGGTCCAAACCCCTTTGGTCAAATTTCAATTTTAGTTCAACGGCTAAAAAGTCTCCAAACCCCTTTGGTCAAATTTCAATTTTAGTTCAAAGGCTCCAAAGTCTCCAAACCCCTTTGGTCAAATTTTAATTTCAATTCAAAGGCTCCAAAGACTCCAAACCCCTTTGATAAATTTTTAATTTTAGTTAAAAGGCTCCAAATGCTCCAAACCCCTTTGGTCAAATTTTAATTTTAGTTCAAAGGCTCCAAAGGACCCAAATCCCTTTGGTCAAATTTCAATTTCAGTTCAAAAGGCTCCAAAGGCCCCAAACCCCTTTGGTCAAGTTTCAATTTTAGTTTAAAGACTCCAAAGGGTCCAAACCCCTTTGGTCAAATTTCAATTTTAGTTCAAAGGCTCCAAAGGCACCAAACCCCTTTGGTCAAATTTCAATTTTAGTTCAAAGGCTCCAAAGGCTCCAAACCCCTTTGGTCAAATTTCAATTTTAGTTCAAAGGCTCCAAAGGCACCAAACCCCTTTGGTCAAATTTTAATTTCAGTTCAAATGCTCCAAAGACTCCAAACCCCTTTGATCAATTTTTAATTTTAGTTAAAAGTCTCCAAAGGCTCCAAACCCCTTTGGTCAAATTTTACTTTTAGTTCAAAAAGCACCTAAGACTTCAAACCTCTTTGGTCAATTTTTAATTTTTAGTTCAAAGACTCCAAACCCCTTTGGTAAAATTTGAATTTCAGTTCAAAGGCTTCAAAGACCCCAAATCCCTTTGGTCAAATTTCAATTTTAGTCCAAAAGACACCAAAGGCCCCAAACCCCTTTGGTCAAATTTCAAATTTTAGTTCAATGGCTCCAAAGGTCCCAAATCCCTTTGGTCAAATTTCAAGTTTAATTCAAAAGGCACCAAAGGTTCCAAATCCCTTTGGTTAAATTTCCATTTCAGTTCAAAGGTTCCAAAGGCTCCAAACCCCTTTGGATAAGTTTCAATTTTAGTTCAAAGGCTCCAAAGGCTCCAAACCCCTTTGGTCAAGTTTCAATTTTAGTTTAAAGGTTCTAAAGGCTCCAAAGCCCTTTGGTCAATTTTTCTTTCAATATAATAGGTGTTTCAAATCTCTTTCATGAGCAGGGGTGTTAATCCTCCTTATAATCAACTCAATTTTGAATATGGGGGAGTTTGTATTCCCTAAACCAATATTAAAGGAATAGAGGAAACCTCCATGCATTCTATGCCTGACTCAATCAATCAAGGCTCTCACATTCTTGTACATTAACTATCAAACATTAAAAAATACAAAATACAAAAATAATAACAATAATAATAAAAACAAAAACAACCAAAATCGTCCTTTCATGATGTATCTTGCATTTCATTTCCTTTTCCCTCTTTTTATCATTCGTTTTATTTTTTCTTCTTCTCTTATTTTCTCCTAGTTTCCTATCAATATTTTATGGTCATGCATGAGCGACTACATATCTTTGGTTGGTTTAATTATTTTCTCTCTTCTCCTTTTTCTCTTCTTCCTCTATTTTCTTCATTTTTTATCATTTTTTCATTTTCCATTCTCTTCTATGCAACCACTTGCACTTATTTTTTATTATCTACTCATGTTGATATCACCAAACAATGACATTCAATTCAATCATCACATTCATACACACATATAATAATGTGTAGACTAAATCAAACTTTTGGATGCATGAATTTACGTTAGCCTATCTTACTTGGTTCTCCTACTTGATGGCACGTTGATCACATGTTAGTCCATTTCCATAAGCATTACATCATGTCACATAGTTATGCATATCATAATCTTGCACTACTCTTTGTCATGTTGTTATGTCAATCAACTTGTACATATGCACATATAATTTTGCATACATTAAACCAATAAGGAGCTAAACATACACTTATTAGTGCAGATATAGTGGTGTCCAATCCTATTCTTCGATCACTTGGTAGTGGAAATATCTTATGTTATTCAACCATTTATATTAAATCCAATCAACCTTTATCGAATGCCATCAAATTCTAAAGTATTTCAAATATTTCCTTGGTTGACTTGAGTTCTTTCATGGACTAATCACATATCAAACACTAAGAAAATTTTGAGCATATGGAATACAATGCCTTGCATGCACTGGCCACCTAGTGAAAGTCACCTCGCTCATCATATCATTTGCATGATCCAACATTGAGGATTGAAAAAACGACAAGCTAAAAAAAATAAGCAAATAAAAATGAGCAGCCCAAATAAAAAATAAATAAAAGAAAAGAGCACTATTAAAAATATTGAATCCCTGAGATCCTCAAGTCCATCGATCATGGGGCTAATCTCCTTTGGGACTATAGATACCTGACTGGTAGTGGAGCGTGCCTTACAAGTGCTGACATGTTTATCACATTAGTGGTCTTCTTTTGTACATACCACTGCATGCTTGTGGATGAGATAGCTTGATAGGCTATGTTTACAATTGGTTAGTCCAACCTCACTCAAAATAGATAAATGAATATCATGTACACATATAGGTCCATGATAGGCTTAATCACTAGTTAAGATAGTCAGGATTTTTATAAGATATTTATTGACTACTAGATGATTTTGATTTTTCAAACTATGATGTTTGACTTTTTAGAAATCCTTCTACCATCCAAAAATCCTTGAAACAAGGAATGAACAACATCACAACTAGTTTCACAAATAATAGGTGTTCCCTCCATCAAGTTTATACATTGACTTAACATCATGTTGTTCGATGCACTAAGCATAGTCATTAGTTGCATACTCAAATCATCATTTACATAGCCTACATAGGTTCATTTAGAGTTGCATTAATCATACACATTACGTGTTTTCTTGTCTTACATTGGGTTAATATGTCTATGCAACTGTTAACATGTCATTGATTAATTCAAACTACTTGAGAATAGTTTCATTCAAGCACATACATCCAAAAATATGCTACACATGCACATCTCAAGTACACATACCACACACTCTTCAAATACATACATTTTCATACCTAAAATCAACAATAAACAAAGGAATGCCACATTTCATACAATATCTATCAAATAAAATGCATAAATACATAATCATATCAAATAAAACTCATCATCCATTACATAAGCATAATGCATCCATATCGTTTGACATGTCATTTCTATCTACTCACACAAATTAGACCATCCAAAGTCACAAAATAAAAAACAATCAAAACAAAAACAATCAAAATAAAAAACATCAAAAATCAAGAAGCTTAAAAACATCCAACATCCCCCTCCCCAAAAAAATCAACAAAAATTGTTTTTTTTAAACATCTTATCACATCTGCATCCCATCATTCTACATATCATATTTAACTCATACATCATCATAAAAACATCATACATCTATCTATCCAAGCCATAATACATACATCATCCTCATATCACCAAAGCAATACTATAAAAATTAGGGTATGTTCACCACACCAAAAACATTGCTACAATACATACTTTAACTCATTGCTACAAATACATGGGAGTATCTCCACTCTCCTCCTATCTATTATATCTACAAACACTATAAATTGACCCACTTTTCATCAATCTTCATCAATTCATCCTCATACACTGACCCTCTAACTAACCAAGCCAATTTTCCCTTTCAAAAGCCTAAAATCTAGCATTTATCACCTCAAAAATTAAGATCATATTTGAACCCAATTTTCCCTTACCTAAACTTCTCCAATGTCCTAAAACCACTGGAATTGGATTGGGCTGAAAAATATATTTTCAAAGATACAAAGTTTTCCATATTCTAGCATTGTTTGGTCCCCTAGAATGCAAAAAAAACTACACATGGATCACATCAATCAAAAGTCACAAGTTAAGGTGTAATCATACGATCACAACCTATCTTGTGACTTTTAGGTTGTAACCTACCTTACGTATGATGCAAAATTGTTGATTCTCATCAATTTCCCATACTTTTTCTTGATTCCACTCAGTCAATAACTACTTTATCAAGCAATCCATATTTCACTTATTCACCCATCGACTAATCACTTGAAGGGGTAGATATCACATGAAAAATTACCTTATGTATGATCAGTAATCAAACACTCAATTTTGGAAATTGCATTTTTTCAAGAACTATTTCCAGAGACTATCTTAAAACCTCATTTGTTGGGGCAAAAAAAACTAGAATTTCTCTTCTCAATAAAACTCTAATTCAAACAAATATTTGGTACACCCAAAGCCTAAGACTATAGGTTAAATCATGGATTCTCTTCCTTGGAGTAGCAATTGTAATACCACTCATGAGTGAAGCACCTTATAAAAATCTACCTAGGGTTGGATAGTTTACTAAATCAAATCAAGCTCAACAATTTGTTACAGGTAAAGTTTCAAAAACATTGGTCCCTTCCACAATTAAGGCATTTTACATTTTTCAAGACAATAAGGCAATCTTGCGTCTACTTGTCCAACAATCATCACAGTGTGACAAAGGTTGTAATAACCCATAATCATCCATTACGAATTCTTCTTTTTCAAAATCAAACCACCAACTTGGTGTCATAAGTTTTTGAACCACAACTTTTCTTCACATTTTGTAGTACAAAATTGGCAAATTTAGACACCTAAAAATCACACATTATCATTTCTCCCATCATCATAACTAATCAATTTGTAAAACACACAAAATTTGCATATATTAGCCTCAAAACACTTTTCATTTATCACAATCACTATTCATGCATTATTCATAAGCCCTCTTTGGCCACTTAAGCCCTTTTTGTATGCTTAACCTTGTGTCCCCATGTGATCATCATCCTATCCTAACCTTGGTTATCTCTAACCTTGGTCAAAATCCACCTCATATTCAAACTTGACCTATGATCAACCTAACCATGGTCAATCTAACTCATGGCCACCTCACCTAGTCTACTCTTTGACTAGCCTAGCCTCCACCTCACCCACTTGACCTCAACTAAACCTATGGTCAACCTAATCAAGGTTAACTTTGACCCTTGCTCCACACATCTCCCCATGTGCATTAAACTTCATAAATGATATTTGGAGACTTTTGTGTTTCAAATAATGGGAGGCATGGTGATTCATATTCCACCTTACCCAAAATTCAACATCTAACTAAGGATCAACCTAACCTTAGTAACACTTAACCATTGCTCCATTTCAACTCCCCATGTGCATTTAACATCATAAATGATATTTGGAGACGTTTGTAATTCAAAGCATGGGAGGCATGGTGAATCATCTTCCACATCACTCAATTCAACACTAAACCCATGGTTAATCCTAATACAATTTGGAATTTACCCTTACTCCCCTCCACATATCCATGGTCATTTATGAAATATATATGGGTGAGGGATTCTCTCATCCAAATGCACTTATGATACATGCCACCCTATGCCACCTTAGGGGATAACTTTTAGGACACCTCAGGGGACACCTTGTAGGACACCTTAGGGGACACCTCATACGACACCTTAGCCACCCCCTAACCTTACAAAATTCTATAAATAGAGGATCATTTTCTCTATTTCAATCCATCCACCATTTGCATAGCCAAACTCTACCAAAATCCATCGAGACTACACTACACTACACTAAAACACTCACTTTACCATCAATATCCATCAATCGCCATACAAATAATATTTGTGCATCCTTTTTGTGTCCTAAATTGTTCTTTCTTGTAGGCTTTGAAGGTGACCCAACAAGGATAGGAATTCCAACAATAGCAAAATATCACTTTTGACAACCCAAAATTTTATCGAGATATCACAGTCTTGGTCGCAAGGTAACCTGTGACCCAAATGTTTCAAGGGTAATTTTTAGATATCAAAAGGATAGAAAACCCTCCAAATAGATAAGTATCACTACTAAATGATTTTGTAATTATTTTGAATGCTTTTGTAATAAAATAGCTTCATTTATTTAGTTTCTTTTGTCTATAAATATGAAGAATCTGATTGAGACAAGCCCCCAAATGTTCTAACAAGTTTGTGTAGGTCATGCGGGTCTAGAGGATTGGTTTGATCGATATTGGCCCATGAGAAATAATGCCACTCCTTTTTAGGACCTCTTGGAAGATACTTAGTGTTGTTGAACCATTCAATGGAAGAAGGTTTTCATCTCCAAAACTCATTTTGTAGCCTTTTAAGGCACTTTTGTAAAAAGGACATATGGGTGAAATTTTGAGTATGTTCACCCACTTGTCCCTTGTTGATAAACAAGATGATTGATATTAGTTAAATAAATCTTTGGAGCTATACCTGGGAGAATCGGGTGGTGGATATTGAAGAAGAACCCTTGGTATCTGGTAAAGCCATGATGGAGCTTTTTGAAGGATGTGTAGGCTGCAATGCAAGTGGTAAAAACATGGTGGTAAAAAATGGATCTACTACCTTTTTGTTTGACCCATTACGCAAAAATGAAATTCTAACATTGTAGTGAAATGACTGTGTCAAATGGAATAGAGAAATGGGTTACTATAAGATATTGGACAGACCCAAAAAGGCCATCACTAACTAATAGGATGACAGGGTATTATTAACCTGGGAAGGATTCCCAAATCCCGCTAGTAGAAATATAAAACTTGGTCAGGTCTCACATCTAGCAAAA
Organism: Wollemia nobilis; assembly: GCA_028583015.1. NCBI lineage: Eukaryota > Viridiplantae > Streptophyta > Pinopsida > Araucariales > Araucariaceae > Wollemia > Wollemia nobilis. Next base: position 3,929,664 of record JAQPPZ010015863.1, on the reverse strand, counting down.
AATTAGGCACTCTATACTTTAGGAGGATCCCAAAATTTTACCACAGTCATAATAGGAAAAAGAGCAGGGTTCCAAACCGCCATCACGACATCAATGGATGGAAAATGAGATGTTGGTGGACCCTTATTAAGTCTCGAAATATCGTCTCATAGGTAAACCATGAAATACCTAAGTATAATAATGGGTGGAAAAATGGGTATCCTTTAGGCTCTAAGGTATTCCTAAAAGGTTTCTTGTACTATGAGGTTGGTATAGAACCCAAAAATCTACCTTGAACTAGAAGAAATATGTGAGGTGATATTTTGGGTCATGAAAAAGCAATGAGCAGATCCTAGAAGTCTACCAATGCCTATATCCCTTCTTGGTTCAAGGACATCAAAATACCTCCAAGAAATAAGGTAGTTGTGGGCTTGAATATCAAGGCACACATTGAATGACTAGAAATAAATGGGCTAGCACCTATTCGATGGGCAATGGGGTAAACTTTAGGTCCATGGAAGCAGTCAGCCTCAAGGAGTCAGTTTTCATAGTTAATAGTCAACTTTCTTCAAGGTTAGGTGAACAAAGATCATGATCCATTAGGATTTTTAAAGAAGTCAAATAAATCAAGGGTTCAGATTCATGCAGTGCAACCTACTTCCCCTCATAATCGACCAAAAAATACAAAGTTGGTACCTGACAGTCATTTTTAGCAGCAGTATTTAGAGGATCAGAAATAATTTACAAGATGACCATTTATTTAGTGCAACTACATTCCCTACCTACCATCATGAATGCATTTAAACATATTTTATTATAATTTTTTTTTTTTAAGCGAAAAACCCCTTGCAGGGTCGCCTTGGTCTGAGATACCATGAACAGGGGGTTCTATACCGTCAAAGTCACCCGGGAGTCGCACCCAACCCTGCCCGCACCAACATTATCAATTGGATTTTGGATACCCAATTCATATTTTTGGTAGGGTGGAGATTCGAACCTGGGACCTCCCTTGGAGGATTGCCCTCTCCTCTCCAACTCACCTACAACACCTGGGTAAAAACTAATTTATAGTGGAAAACACCCCTTTCGAGGTGCCACTTTCAGCAGATTGGGCATAGGAGGAATGGACCCTTGTCAGCCTCTACCAGCACATAGGACATTAGTAACTATACCATATATCTGCAGGATGGAGACAAGGGGAATGGAACCTGTGTCGGCCTCTACCAGCACCCAGGGCATTTACCACTACACCACAACAAGCAAATATTTTATTGTAAAATTTATATATACTTAAATGCAAGTCATTCTGGGCGTTGGATATTTAACCATTACAATTATTTTGTAAAGCTTCTACTATCTAGGAAATGCAAGTGTATTACTATTTGGTCTTCAAATAATCTCTTAAATATGTGACTATTGAATATTTATTTCTACTAAAGCTAGTTGAGTGGAGATGTAATTTTGTAATCTATATTTCATGCATTTCATTTGGTAGTTCTAGAATTTGCTTTCAATCAAATGATATAGATGCTAAATACGAGTAATTTTGGCTAATATGTTAGGTGGTTCACTTGTGCTTCTTGCAATGGTTTGAGTTTACTATGCATATATTTTGATGTGGCTAAATACCTCCCTCTTTAAGTTCTATATTTATCTCCATTTACTTTCTTTCAACTCTCCATTTTCCTAATCTTGGTTAGCTAGGATTTACCAGGAGCCAATATTTTCTAGAGATTACCCACATATTTGTTTGGTCTTGTGATCATTCAACGTTGGTCAAGGTCTATGGGTTCACAAACCTTACCATTGGACAAACTTCCAATCAATAATTTTTGGCACGTCGGGTGGGATGCAGTCTCGCTATTTGGTTAAATCGAGGTTTGATGATCCCCTAGTTTACCAAGAGTTTTTTTAATCACTTGGTGACTCTACTATTAATATGTACCTAGAGCAATGATCAGTTACCTATTGAATATCATAATATATATTAATATCCTAAATATCTCAAGGTTTGATGAGTAGTCTTAACCTCATTGGTGTAAAAATCATGCTCATTTGGTGACTCCAACCTGAAGGAAGAGCCAAAAATATTTGAATGATTAATGTCATAATGGCTCAATAATATTACCCCTATTGGAATGATGTAGGCCCCTTGAATGTCTTGGATCATCATGACATATCCAAGGCAGCCCTAAAGACTTTGCCAAGCTATGATAGCACATAAGGAGTTGCATATGAACATTTTTAATATGTATCTTCCTTAGCTACCATCCACAACATTGCATCAGAATATATCATGCTCAGGTTACTCATGTTTTTCCTCAAATAAAGGGAACTATCATGGTACAAGTCCCTAGAGCAAGGAAGCATCTGTACATGGGCTGACCTGGTGGAAGCCCTCATTGACATATTTTATGGCTTTGGGAACCCATTCTTGTTGCTCACCCAATTATCATTTATTAAGCATACCCCTCATGAAAGTGTCTCTAAATTTAACATCTAATTCAACATAACCTAGAGAAGGATTTCCCTTAAATATCGACCATCTCATGCCCAAGCCTACCTATACTATATTCAAGCCTTTAACCCTGATATAAGCATCCTCATTTAGTAGTTCAAAGAAAAAAGTTTCCCTAAATATTCAAGGAATTTTTTCAAGCCAAAAATATTTTGATTCAAGTGGGAAAAATCCCCCCAAGGGAAGTCATCTATCCTCTGCAGCCCTTAGCAACTGTATTTCCTGTAGATGTCATATCAGGTCAATATAAAATAGTGCAAGATGATTATATTTTCAATCCCCACATGCACCAAATGTAGTAGGAGTTGAGGATGAATATTCAATGGCTAGCTAGAGAAGTAAAAAATATAAAAAGGGAATTCTTAGTGAGCAAAAATGAATGTCCAAGTGACTAGTAGTTTCTCGTGCAATAGCTCTATTTACAACCAACTACAAATTTAGGCTTCATTCTAGAGCAAAGGGTACATCCTTTTAAATATAGAGGATGGAAAGGCAATCAGGTATCCAACCCATGTAGAAGAAGCATTTTCTCAAATCAAACTAGTGTATTCTTGACGATGGATAACATCATTGTTGGTAGCTCATTGTAAAGACATGAAGAACTAGAAATATCTGGTGACCTCTCATTCCATGCAAAATATGCATGGTAAAGCCTCAACTTTGCCTACTCAAAGCATAAAAGTAGAGGATCTAATTCCTCTAGGAATTTCCTTTCGATGATTTCCACTTCTAAACCAACAAAGACAAGAGACGTACAAAAGGCTATACTACCCAATAGTCGATGCCAAGCAAAGAGAAAAAAGGATGGAACAATTTTGTATCTTAGGAAAAGGTTATGCCCTTATATCATCGGGATTGAGAGAGGATTTATTGGAATAAAAAATGGTTAGCTTGATCGATTTGTCCCTCAAAAGGATATCAACAAATTTAAGGTTCATGCATTCATGAAAAACCCTATCCCTAAACTTCTAAGAGGTTTTGTCCCTCTTTTTTATCTGTCTCTTGCCCTAGAAAAATATGTGATGCATAATTGTATAGTAGATCCTAAGGTCCTAGTCTCTATCATGCCAGCATAAATATATAGAGGTTTGGGGCTTAATCCAGATTCAGGAGACCCAAAGGTATTATGTTGTAAGGAAGAACAACTCAAAAGAGTGGGAAAATTACATAATTTCACAACATTAATACAGGGGCATTCAAGTTTACCCATCATTTAAGATGTGGAGGTAGTAGAGGTACCTTCGGTATTTGGCATATTTCTATCCTCACACTTTCTCAAACATGTGAAAGGATATTTAAGATAGGAATATGGCAAAATGATGATTGCTTTGGGTGGGAAGGTCATAATAGTATGAAATCAAGGATTGCACCCTTTTTGCATTGAAGGATATACCAGAAAATAGCTAAAAACTATCCAAGGAGTCACATGTAAAGCAAGAGAAAAATCAATAGATGTGCAAACAACATGGTCATTCCAAAAATATTTTTGCTATGGTACTATGACCTAGACACTACATCAATACAATGATTTGAAGGATGGTAATTGTGGTGGTTGGATAATAACTCAAAGTATAATGGTGGCAAGGGAGAATAAGGTATGGATGATGCACTAGATGGATTCCAAGAAAGAGCAATATTGCTATTTGTATCTGTAGAAGACAACACCTAAGAGGAGGATCGACATGGCAGGAGTAGTTTTCGCACCAATCGTTTATGGCTAAAGTATGAGAACTCTAAGGTAAAACATGAGATCTAGTTGGAGATCCATTGCATTTGATGATGATTGTAGATAGTACCAAGTTGAATATGAAAGGTAGATCAAGTTTGGTACCATTTGGTTTGGATACTACAAATTCACAAGATAATATCTAGAAGGATTCCTGGCTCAGGCATGTTAGGCACACCATATTTTTTATGTATATAGTCAACAATTAAATAAGCAAGTGTGGTAGGTACGTGGAAACTTGGTAGGTATCATAATATTGTACAAGGATGGCAAGGGGAATTATTATAGTGAGTTATTGAAGGATGACAAAAGCATAAAAAATTGTGGAATAATGGGTGCTTAAGCAATCGTAAGTGCCACCAAAGGCAATCCATAAAAGAATTTTCTTCTCACTTTCCTCCTTTTTTCTATTTCATGTTTATTTTCTTTTCATTTCATGGTTTGTTTTATTTTTGTGACTTCGTAGCCCAATGGATAAAAGTAGCAAGTACAAAAGGCTTCAGATACTGCTCCTAAAAATCTACAATTGCATGAGGTAAGATTGGCAAGACTCGTGTAAGCAGGACAATATACCATACCAATGTGGGCATGAAATCATAATATTAAAAGGCACCTATAAGGAAGTATCTTGACTCACTTGCTAAAAGGACTACTGGACAATCCACATCAAATCAAATCATATAAATAATGGTGTTTATTCCATGAGCAACTAAAAGAATTATTCTATATACAATGCCCCATATGCAATAGTGGTAATTTTCAAAGAAAGATGGGTTCAAGAGCACAACTAAGTGTTTCCATGATGAAATATAATGAGAAAAATGAGTTCTTTCTAAACTATGTGAGAAATAAAGGCTATGGCAAGATGGAAAAATATCTTTGGCATTATATCTATTCTTGAAGTAGCCTTGGGTTGCAATAGAGGATATTTATGGAATTACAATCTATGGGGGTGTATCGTGGATTGAGAAATTTAGTATGATATTACCATGGGATAACCCCATGATAACCTTCCCTTTTATTTTTTTGTTTTGTTTTGTTTCTCTCCTTCTGTCTTTCCCATGTGCTTGTTATCACTAAATTATTCTATTAGTGGCACCTGTTATCAACCTGCTACTACCTCTCTCCCTCTTTTCTTTCCTTATGTGTGTTCTTGCTCTTGTTTCCCACCCTGCTTTCTCCTTTTATATTTTTCCTTCCTTTATGTTATTCTTCCTTCTCTTTTCTCCATTTTATCTTTCCTTTTTGTGTGTGTTGTTGCCACCCCATCGCCCACCATCCTCCTTTGTCTTGCAACCTTTCCCAGTTTTTTTTGTCTCATGTGCATTTTCTACCTTCTTATCCTTGTCTTCCTTGTTAGAAATTTTTTTATTGTAGATTGCCAACTAGGTCCTCTTCCCACAAAGTGGAAATCCCCAGTAAGGTTTCTTTACATAAAGTGTTGGTGTTTTAGGTTTCTCTCATAGTGTGGTGGATACTCATTTATCCGCCCTCTTATTCCAACACTTAGTAAAATTTCCAAAAATTGTACATGGATTCTAATGACTCTACCCTTTTGTATTTTGATACTTTAAATATTTGTGAAGGGTCCTGCATGCTCGAAAATTATTTTTATATTATGAAAAACAAATCTAAATTACCCGAAAGATGATGTTTTCACTTGGTGTAAAAATATGATGAAAATTGAAAGTGCTCTGAACTGAAATGAATTTTTTAGGTGTCCAAATGAGACAAGCTTTAATCCCATGTGCACACTCCACTTTTAAATTATTGGGCCTTATTTCCATGGGTGGATATTTCTTCCATGGGTGGAGTTTTATTTCCATGGGAGGAGTTTTAGGTCTTTCCATTAGTATTGTCTTCCCAAAATTTTGACACTTCTTTATACTTAGCATAGTTTAATTTCTTCAAAAAAAATTGGGTAGCACTTTAGGTTATTCTCTGCCCTCACCAATGTCTGAAATATCCCTTTAAAGGCATGGGCGATACTATAGGTTGTTCTCCACCCTCACCAATGTCCAAAATATCCATCCAAATGTATGGGTGGCACTTTAGGTTGTATCGGGATGCGGCCACCAACAAATTTCTCCACCCTCAAGTTTTATTTCTTTTTTGAGAGTGGAAAAAACTTTGGGACACTTATTTTCTTCTGCCAATGCCTATTTTTTTCCCAAGCACGCTTAAAGAATTTTACATTTTCTTTTCTCAAGGTGGGCGGGGTTTTGGGACTTCACTTTCTCCACTGATGTTTAAAACTTTTGTCAATGTAGTTAGGTAGGGTTTTGGGATGGCACTTTCTTCCTCCAATACCTATTTTTTTCCCAAGCTCCAAAATTTAGCAAATTTTCATTTTCTTAGAGAGCCATCAGGTAGGGTTTCAGGATGGCACTTTCTCCAACAAATTCCCATTTTACTACCTGAAATTAGGCAACTTTTTATTTTGCTCATAGTGTGTGGGACTTTGGAACCTCACTTTCTTCGATGGTGCTCCATTTCTCTATCCAAGAGTAAGATTTATTTACATAAAGTTGCGGGGTTTTAGGTTTCTCTCAAAGTGTGGTGGCTACTCATTTCTCCGCCCTCTTCTTCCAACACTTAGTTAAATTCCAAAAAATTGCACATGGATTCTAATGACTCTGCCCTTTTGTATTTTGGCACTTTAAAGGTTTGTGAAGGATCCTCCATGCTCAAAAATTATTTTTAGATTATGGAAAACGAATTTAAATTGCCTAAAATATGCTCATTTCACGTGGTGTGAAAAATATGATGAAAATTGAAAGTGCTAAGAATTGAATAAAACTTTTTAGGTGTCCAAATGAGCCAAATGGGTATCCGAATATGTAAATAAAACTTGAAAATTCACTTTAGATCAAGAGTTATTGCATTAAGAAGTTCATTGGCTATAATTAGAAATTGCTATTTCTGGAAAGAAAATCACGCCTAAAACCTTGAAAATTTGGTATCACTGGAAAGAGGAGCTCAAGATCTTTCATCCAAAATTTGAATCACCTCAAACGGATTCCTCTATCAAAAGATATGGTGATTGCAAATTTGAAGTAAACATTAGGGCAAGATGAAGATTTTTAAAGAACCTTAGAAATTGATTTTAATATTTCAGACCTTAGGAAAACCATTGAAAATTAAATTTCTGAAACACTTAATCTGAAATAATACCATTGACACATGAATATTCAGAAAAATTTAATTTAAATCAATGCTCTTATGCAAACAATTTTGGCACTTTGATGCAGGCAAAATTTAAAGTCTTGATGCAAACAAAACTTGGATTAAAAACCTAAAAACTTCAAGAGGGTCCCCTCAAAAATAAAAATTAATTATTTTCAAAGGATCAAAATTTTTATTTTCAGTGGGGGTGTGTTGCTTCTCAACAAATGGTGATGTCTACGAGGAAATAGTAGCACTATTTGGAACCCATAACTCTAGTTTTAAAATAGTTTAAATCATGCACAATACCTTGCCACAAGTATTTTCAAAATATTTTAATTATTATTTGTCAGTCCATTGAAATTTCCCAAGGACATACTAGGTTGAATCACTCAAAGAAAACTCTGGTGTGTGATTGCAGTGTATAAATCCTTCCTCCAAAGAAAACCATGGCTTAGAATTCTTACTAAGGATTAATCAGGCTATTTGGATTGCACAGGGTCTTTGAGTAGAGCTCCGTTGCTAGGACAAAGTTACTCTTAGCTTTCTAAGACCTTGGTTCACAACCATGGAGCGTCTATAGCCCTGGTGAACATGTCTAAAATTCCTCTTTCAAATATTGGCTATATCCTTTTATTACATAATTCTCTCTATTTGTTTGTAGAACTCTCTTTTATCTTCTTTTATTTCTCTTTTTAACAATAGACAGATAGCCAGGAAGTCTTACTAGAGGTTCAAAAGTTGTATTTGCCTTGATATTTTATTAACCAAACAGTTGATCAACTAACCATTTTAGTTCAAGCACCAATAGCCTCTTTGGAGTATTTAAAATGATTTTTGTGAATCAAAGCTTTCTCTCATGACCAACTTTTCTTGGATTCCTTGGGAGTTCTCCAGCTAAACAACATAACAGTTCTTTTATGATTAAAATAATTACGACATGCAAGGTACATAATCTAAACTATCTCTCCACTATCATTCTAAATAACAAGCATTACCACTCTCTCCCTACTTAGAACATCCCTTTCATCAAAATCACCCTTCTTTGATTCACAAAATTGAGACAAAAACCCATCAAAGGAAACTAGAAATCACAAAAAAATAGATCTAACTTCATGCCAGTAAAACAAACTAAATAAGCTTTGCCACTTATTTTATTTTATTTTACTTTATACATATGTACATATGTGCACAAACACTTCTACAATTATTCAAATGATGCAGTAGATGGAAAAGTAGAGAAATAATGCTTTAAAAATTGACCATTTATAGGTAAATTTAGAAAAATACCTTCCAGGTCCTATAGATGAAATGCACCCCAGTTTATGTTTCCTAAAATTTCTGCTACCTAAAAAAGACTTGGTGTGTTTACCTTTCTTTTCGTGGGCTTTGTCCCATAGAAACACCAAGTCTACAAGTCTTTCACCCTACAAATTAACCAAGTCTAATACACGGGCTCCCACATCTGCAATTTCATTAAAATAATCTACAACAAACTGATAAGTACGCATTTTGATTGAAACTAGAACCATTGATTTAGTCCCGTACAATAAAGCAAATGGTAAAGTTTTTAGAACTTGCTTGTGTCTTATCCTATCAGCCCAAAGCATGTACATTTTTTTGCCTCCTTCAGAATCAGGGCATTAACATGTCTCTTTTTTCTGAAGGGTTTACAAAATTCTTTCAAAGGGATTGTATGTGTAAACCTCCCAGGATCAAATATCTTAAGGTCTTTATAGGACCAGGCCATCACATCTTTAGACCTATGTAACAACTCAGTGAGATCATATTTTATTTGTGGGTCATAGTTCTTAATAACTTGAACATTTTGTGGTTGCTCTACTACTCCAATGTTCAAGGTTTCAGTTTCTATTCCACTAGTGGAATTTCCAAAATTTGCTCTTGTACTTGAGCCTTGCTTAGACTTAGCCCCATCAATGTGTAATATCCAAATATCATTGTTGTGATTGGTTGGAGCTTTAACTGGTCTCACCTTCTTAGTTGTCAAATTATAAACCCCAATATCTACTTTAATAAAATTAATAACCTCATTTTTGACATTATATTTAGTGATCATGTGTTTATATATGGGCTCTCTTTCTATTCTGAGTTGGTTGGCCACATTCACATTTACTATTTCCTTCTCCTTTCTTGAAGTTTAATAGAGGGCTCAGAGTAAGTCTTAATTTTCTTCATATCCTCAATGATGTTATACTCCTTCCTAGGTACTACACTAGTTTGATCCTAAGTCTTATTTTCATTACCCTTTGGTGGGGGAGGATCATTATTAGGAGTAGGTTCTGGATTTTCATGTCTCAAATTATAACTATCCCTTTGGAACTATTGAAAATCTTGTACTTCATCCATAGGTACTTTTACATAGTCTTTTGACTCATCTGGAAAGGTGAATGAATCCAAAACCATAGCAGCACTATGTTTGGATGAACCAGAACTATCAACGTTTCTTTGATTTTCAAGAAAACCCAACTCACCAGATAGAGCTTCAAAAGCGTTGCAAAATTCTAGGTAATCTAATTCCCCATGTTGGGATGTTCCATGAATCCTACACCAGTTGGGTAAATCTAGGTCACATATATTTACTTCAGGTCCTTTGCCTTTGTTGTAATCCTTATTGGCTTCATACGAAGGTCTGGGGAGTCTGTTTGGTTGGTAAGGAAACCGGTTTGAACTTTCTCCTATAGACACTTGCCTCTTAAAACTCAGGAAGTCATTTTCCAGGTTTTGGACCATCTTAGATACATCTTCCACCTTGGCCTTATCAAAATATTTCTCTGCATTCTGCACATGCTCAGTGTGTGTCACGGTTAATGGAGTTTCCTCGGGTGGAGCGTGACACATTGGCATTAACACCTGATGTGGAATGGGATTCAAAATAGGCATGTTTTGTGTAACATAGGATATCAAAGGACTACTCAAAGGTTGAGGTCCTAATTGTCTTTCAAGAATTAGAGCTTCCTTATAAGCTCCTACCAGGGTTGTGATATTGGTGTCTCTCTTGAGGAAAATAGAGGTCACTAGATCCAAGGCATTCTTATAGATTTCTAAGGCTAAATTTGCACTTGGGATGTAATGACCAGTCATTCTACCATAAGCCTTTTGGAATCTCACATTGAAAGACCTGACAATTTCATCGGATTCTCTCTTAATGTTGGAAAATTGCTGATACAGCACATTGGGATCAATCACTTGACCAAATTGGGAAATGAAAGCAGTTTCTAATTCATCCCAACTGGTGATAGAGTCATTGGTCAAATTTAAGAACCAATTGTATGCAGCTTCTTGCAGAGTAAAAGGAAAAATTCTACAAGCAACATCTTCATGAAGGACATTTAACAATTTAAGAGCATTTTTTAAGGCAACCATGTGCTCTTCAGCTGTCCTAGCACCATCATGTTTGTAGGTTGGAAGATATTTCTCATGATTCCTGGGTAAATCATGGGTTGCACCAGGAATATTCAAGGTAGTGGAGCCCAACCAATTGGCCATGACTGTTGGATTAATGACCCACAAAAGATAAAACATAATGTAAAACTATATTTCTCACTTTAAACACACCTTGTTAAACATCGAATGAAATTTCAGAAGAAATTTCACCCTCCTAGCACCAGTTTATGTTGGCTTGGCTTTCATGCACACCCTGTGAAGAGTAAACAGAAAACACAAGTAACATTTAATGGGAATAAATTCCCTCTCACTTTAGGATCTTGTTGGATATCCAAGGTGTGAGTTACAAAGTTGGGTTGAATGCTTTCACTCTTTTCCACTTCTAGAATAGTTTCAAGTAGACTATGTTTTACCTTACAATGGGTTCAACCTTCGTTCGTTGGTGTTTGGTGGTAGAATGTGTTGTTCATGTATCAGGTTTACATTTGTGAATGGATCTAGCTCTTTGAATTTTAGTCGATTAAATGAATAAGGAATTTTAAAGAACATAAAAATGGATCATCTTTAAAGTAAAAACAAAGAGGGTAAGGTAGGGCAGAAAAGAAGGATGAAATCTTGTAATTTTAATTGTTAATTATTCTTTCAACTTGGCATACTATTATGTTCTCCAATCATAACCAATAGAATAATAAATTGTCTAGCTTTCTAAGATCAATTTATTACCTAGCAAGGGGTGAAACAAGTTTATAGAATAGACCAATCTATTTAAATCATAATTTTCCTTGTAACTAATAGGATATATCTATGGATAGCAAATGCTCATGCACACAGACCAGAGCTATCAGTTCCAAATCCTTAAACTATGGATTTAAACACTCTCTTAGGATAGTTTAATCATTCTAAAGATTCAATCTTGCTGGGATGATTTTTCCAGTAGCATAGCTCACATAGCAAAACCAGAGCCAGTAGGAAAAGAACTAAATTTTAGAATGAGTAAACCTCAATGAAGCTCTCCACATAACATCAACAACATGCCAAAATCAATCAAACTCATAACAATTATTATCACATACATTTCAATGAAAACAAGAATAGGAAGTGAGCACCGTTCAAACTCGAGAAGCAGATTAAGCACCTAGCTACGCCACTTCAAAGTAACAACACCGCAAAATATCCCATGTCAACAATAGATGAATTTTCCAGAAAAGCAATTTTATAGAAAACACTTCTATTATAAATTCTTGCATCCTTTCTTTACATTCAATGGGAGTATTTATAGACTCAGGACATGCCCTGATATTTTCAAAAAATATCAAGCTCCCAATCCAACAAAAATAATTTAAAATCCCACTATAGGGCTTTGCACAATATAAAAGCATATAATAATAGAGTTTTGATCAACTCCAATCACTTTAAAAATCTACCTAAAAATATCACCATAAATGGAGAAGATAAAATCCGATCTTATCTTCATCAATATACAACTACATGCAAGCATTTTCACTTTCCAGCCACTTGTAGATGTATCTCATTAAATGGGCACTCCCTCGATCATACTCCATAAATTCTTTGTTTGCAAGCTCTGCAATGGGTGGATCATCACTTTTACATGTCTTATATCCTCACACGGTTTCCCTTTCTTGGTTCATATTGAAATTCTCTTTTGCCATCACTTTCACCATTACTTCTATCATTAAATGGAGCCACCAATAAATTTTTGCAAAAATTAAAAAGGGCTAAGGTTAGAACATTAGAAAAATAATTAATTTTAAATTTTCTAGGGTGTGAACCTTTAATTTTTTATTTTTATTATATCCTAAGGCTCCTTGCAAAATATTTTCTAGGATTTAAATCTATGCTTTCTCAAGATTATACATTATTTCCATTGTCGGACTTAATTTTTAGATTTGCTACTACTGATTTTTTATGCCGGAACCCATCTTCCAATTTGCCAAAATTATTTCCAATTGTTGGGGCTTTATTTTCCCATTTTCCAAGCTTTATTTCCATGGATGGACTTCACTTTTACATTATCGGGCCTTATTTCCATGGGCAGAGTTTTAGGTCTTTCCATTAGTGTTGCCTTCCCAAAATTCTAGCACTCCTTTATACTTAGCATATTTTAATTTCTTCGAAAAATATTGGATGACACTTTATGTTGTTCTCCACCCTCACCAATGTCTGAAATTTTTGTCTAAAGGTATGGGCAGCACTTTAGGTTGTATTGGGATGTGACCACCAACAAATTTCTTTGCCCTCTAGGTTTTATTTCTTTGTTGAGAGTGGGTGAAACTTTGGGACACTTATTTTCTTTTTCCAATGCTTATTTTTCACCCAAGCACACTTTTCTCAAGGTGGACGGGGTTTTGGGACTTTACTTTCTCCGTCAATGTCTAAAAATTTTGCCAATGTAGTTAGGCAGGGTTTCAAGATGGCACTATTTTCTTGTCTAAGCTCCAAAACCCAACAAGTATTTATTTTATTAGAGAGCCATTGGGTAGGGTTTATATGGTAATTTCTCCAACAACATCCAATTTTACCACCCGAGCTTACTTAGGAAACTTTTTATTTTCCTCATGGTGGGTGGGACTTTGGAACCTCACTTTCTTTGATGGTGCTCCATTTCTCCGTCCAAGAGTATGGGTAGAATTTTGGGACTCTTACTTTATCTATTGCACTCCATTTCTCCACCTGATATTTATTTACATAAAGTGGTGGGGTTTTAGGTTTCTCTCAGACTATGGTGGCTACTCATTTCTCTATCCTCTTCTTCCAACACTTAGTAAAATTCCCAAAAATTGCACATGGATTCTAATGACTTCGACCTTTTGTATTTTTACACTTGAAAATTTTGTGAAGGGTCCTCCATGCTCGAAAATGATTTTCATATTATGGAAAACAAATTTAAATTTCCTAAAAGATGTTTTCAATTGGTGTAAAATATGATGAAAATTGAAAGTGTTTGGAAGTGAGAAAAATTTTAGGTGTCCAAATGAGCCAAGTGGGTATCCAAATCTACAGATAAAACTTGAAAATTCATTCAAGTTAGAGTTATTGTATTAAGAAGTTTGTTGGCTACAATTAGAAACTATTATTTTTGGAAAGTAAAATATGCCTGAAACTCTAAAAATTTGGTATCACTACAAAGAGGAGCTTAAGATATTTCATCCAAAATTTGAATCACTTCAAATGGATTCTTTTGTCAAAAGATATGGTGATTGCAAATTTGAAGTAAATATTAGCGCAACATGAATATTTTAAAGAACCTTAGAAATTGATTTTAATATTTCAGACCTTGATAAAACCATTGAAAATTAAATTTCTAAAACATCGAATTTGAAATAACACCATTGATATATGAATATTCATAAAATTTTAATTTAAATCAATGCTCTTATGCAAACAATTTTGGCACTCTCATGAAGGTAAAATTTAAAGTCTTGACTCAAACAAAAGTTAAATTAAAAAATCTGAAAACTTCAAGAGGGTCTCCGAGAAATAAAAATTAATTATTTTCAAAGGATTAAAATTTTTATTTTCAGTGGGGGTGTGTTGCTTATCAATAGTACCCATGTTAATATTTTGTAATGTTTTATTATAGTTTTGGATTAAGAAGCACCTATGCCAAATGGCGCCCTTCTATGTAACCATTTTTCAAGAATGTAACCGATTGTAGGTAGGAGATTCTAGCCCGGGTGGCATTTTGCATGTAAGCCAACCTTGGGAGTTAGGTGTTAGAGGAATTCCTTAAATCTATGAGAGGTAGTGTTGTATGTATCTTTTTGCATAATTGAATGAAGTATTGAAGGAGGTTGCCCCCTCGAAGAGGCTTGCGATTCAGTGCTATTGTGAGATTGTTCTTTTTTTGCAATTTACTTATGTAATGTGCATGTATTTTCAAGTGTGTTGTGAGTTTATATGTTTATTTTCAGTATTTGTGTGAGAGTGTTTATTTTTATTAGTAGGTTCCTAACAAGTGGTATCAAAGCACTTTCTAGGGCCGTGTTCTGCTGTAACTATGACATATTCTGCCAATTCGACTATTAGGTATACGATTTTTGAGTTCAGTTTTTTTGTTTGCCAGTTTTTCTTATTAAAAAAATATATATATATATATATTCAGCAAAAGGCCAAAAAAAATTACAATCATTTTTATAGTAGTTGAGTAGGTTAGAAACCCTATGCCGGGGGTTTTAAAATATCATGAAGGAGTTATCATTATTGGCTAAGCTAGATAGCCCATACAATATCTAGTGAAGTGAGGGGTGATCAGGCTCCAATACCCAGGCCTCAGACAACACTCACGCACGGAATTGAGCTCCCACGCATCTTCGGGTGTATCGAGAGACCATCTAGGCTTAAACAAAATTTTATCCAATAGGAAGCTTTTTGGCCTTGTATTATCCATAGTCCATGGGACACAACATCCCAGATGATTACCCTCTCGTACTATCAGAGAGGCAGATAGTGTGCTCAAGGGTATGTGTGGAATCCTCCTTGGGTAGTGGCCTGAAATATTGGTCTAAGCACTATTGTTCATCACTATGGTATAACAAAGGGCCTATGGGTATTACATACACCTTTGCCTAGCGTACCTTGGTTCTGTTTAAACCTGCAAACAAAGTCTGTTCTCCAAGTCTTTCTGTTCTACTTAACCTACAACCAAAAATCTAAACCTGTTACCATATCCTTCATAGAAGTTGAGCATACGAAGAAGACATCCCTATTCCAGAATTCCTGCATGCAAAATAGATAATACAAAATCACTAAAAAATAACAGGCGAACAAGAAGCTTCAGAGTCTAAAACAGGGGAAATAAGGAGTCAAAGTCAGTTACAATCAAGAAACTTTCATCAATAACCATCAATACAAGGTGGTCAGGATATAGTCAGAACAATTACCTATAACAGTCAAAACCATTAGGGAATATCTATGATAGAGTCAAAATCGAATAGGAAACAAAAAAATATTAGGAATCATTAGTGGTTAGATAGTCCGAAAAGGGAACAAAATAGTGTCAAGAGTCAATTAGTGGTCAATAATCAAAACATACAGGGCAGAGACAATTGACATTGTTCTTGGACACAATCTTCGGAGGCAAAATCGACCTCACCAGTAGAAAATAAAAAAAAAAAATATGAAACTTTTACTAAAATAGGGATATCTCTTCACTCAGAGCTCAAATTGACTCCAAAATTTAGCAGACAACTCTACATTCTATTCTAGATAAAATTATCCTTGGCAGCTCTTGGTCAAATTTTGCATCGATTTTCCAAAATTGGCAATTTTTAATTTTTCTTGTTAAGGCCATAACTTCTCAATGGTCAATCAAATTGATCCAAAATTTTGTGGAGTAGAAGCAACTATTATTCTACACCAAAGACCCTCAAGGATCCACCTATGAATTTTTAAGTCCAAGTTGAAGAAATTACCCCGACATCGACTTGCACCCAACCAGGAGATCACAAAAAGTCAAAGAAGTCAGTATATCTCCTCATTGAGCGCTCAGATCAAGCGGCCATTGAAGTGGACCCTATCCTAAAATCAGTGTTGCAACCTAATTCCCAAACTATTTTTTGAACCCTTACTAAAAATAGTAACTCCTAAAAGCTACCTATCTATTTTTAGTAAGTCCCACAAAAAGCATCCAAACCTTCAATTATGGCTGAGGGAACTCACCAACAAGCAATAGAGAGGGAAATTCAAAACAAAGTGGACAATATGGGCAACCAAATATTGGCTACACTTAACAAAAACTTACAGGTAATGCAGTCACAACTCCATTCTTTCCAAGAATCTATAACTGATCTCTCCCTTGCACAAAAAGCAATGAAGGTTGAATTGGATAGTAGAGTCTCTACTGGTTAACTCAACATGACCAAGAGGAAATTGGTACAAGCCACCACCAATGAGCTATACCCAACCACAATGGGATGAGGTTACCAAAATTAGACTTTCCCAAGTTTGATGGAAAAGATCCTGAGGGGTGGATTTGTAAGAGAGAACAATATTTCACTCTTCATAATGTTGATCGTTTCCTATGGTTGACCATTGCTTCTTTTAATTTTGAATCAGATGCACTCCATTGGTTTTTGTGGCTTAGAAAGGTTGAACCTGACCTTTCATGGTCTGATTTTGGTCAACGCCTACTCACTCGCTTTGGTCCTAGCGAGTTTGAAGATTTTACAGGAGCCCTTTTTAAACTCAAACAAACTTCAACTATTCGAGAATACCAAACTCAATTTGAAAAACTCGCCAATCGAACAACAGGACTAAGTGTTGATTCTTTCCAGAGTTGTTTTGTGAGTGGACTGAAGGATGACATCAGGGCTGAGGTTAAGTTGTTGTGACCTCAATCACTACCACAGGCCATACAATTGGCCAAATTGGTAGAGGAAAAATTCAAGGCTCTTGGTCGAACTTCTAAATTTCCTCCATCTAAGTCATTTTTTCTGACCAAGCCAATGCCAAGTTCGACTAATAAATCTCCACCTATAAAAAAATTGAGTCATGAGGAGATGGAGCATAGAAAGGCACAAGGATTATGTTACAATTGTGATGAAAAATATACCAGAGGGCATAGGTGTGTGCAACAAAAATTGTACTTGCTAGATATGGATGAAGTTCCCACTTCAAACTCTTCTGAGGATGAGGAGGATCCTCAAGAAACAGAAACCATAGACCAATTGATCGATCAGGAGGAATCCCAACCAAAAATTTTTGTACATGCTCTAGCAGGAGTATCCACACCCCAAACCATGAAGGTGATTGGCCATTTCAAGGGACAAAGGGTCATCATTTTGATTGACTCTGGCAGCACACATAATTTTATTGATCCATGTGTCACCAAACAAGGAAACTATTACATTACCACATGCAATTCCTTTGAAGTTATGATTGCTAATGGTGGCACCCTACCATGCAAAGGAAAATATCATAATGTTAAGCTAAAAATTGGGGACTATAATCTCAAGTCTGACATGTTTGCTTTACCCTTAGGAGGGTGTGATATAGTTTTGGGAGCACAATGGTTATGAATGTTAGGACCAGTCCTATGGGATTTTGTAGAATTATGGATGAAATTTAGTCAGGATGGGTAGGAATATACCTTCCGTGGCACAAAGGTAGGAGCAGTTCAGTTTATTTCTTCTCATAAGATGGAAAAATTGTTAAAGAAATCTTCCCATGGTGTGGTAGCTCAACTTTTTGCTATCACCGCTCTCGAGCAAAGGGAGTCTAGTCACCCACAACAATTATAGGGTATATTAAATAGGTATGCTCATGTCTTCGAGGAACCCAAGGGACTTCCTCCTCAGTGCTCACATGATCATGCAATACAACTTGTTCCTAGTAGTTTGCCTCCTAATGTTCACCCATACCGGTATGCTTATGCTCAAAAAACTAAAATTGAGAAAATTATATAGGAACTTCGAGCTTCTAGAATTATCCATTCTAGTGTTAGCCCCTATTCTTCACTAGTGTTGTTAGTCAGAAAGAAGGATGGCACTTGGCACTTGTGTGTGGATTATCGGGATCTTAATAAAATTACTATCAAGGATAAGTTCCCTATTCCTGTTATTGATGAACTCTTAGATGAGTTGCATGGGGCTCAATATTTTTCCAAGTTGGATTTATGGTCGGGTTATCACCAAATCCGCATTAAGAATGAAGATATTCCCAAAACAACCTTTAGAACTCACGAAGGGCATTATGAATTTTTAGTTATGCCTTTTGGGTTGACCAATGCACCTTCCACCTTCCAGAGTTTGATGAATTTTGTTTTTCGCCCTCATCTTCGCAAATTCATTCTAGTCTTCTTTGATGACATATTGATTTATAGTCGCACATGGGAGGATCATCTTCACCACTTAGAAGCAACTCTCAAACTTTTGTCTGACCATCAACTTTATGCAAAGCAATCAAAATGTTCCTTTGGTCAGTAGGAGGTTGAATATTTGGGGCATATAGTCACTAAGGAAGGAGTTCAGGTAGACCCTAAGAAAATTTAGGCAGTGCAAGAATGGCCCAAACCTCATACCTTGAAGGGACTTCATGGATTCTTGGGTCTTACAAGATATTACAAAAAAATTGTAAAAAACTATGGCAAGATCATAGCTCCCCTCACAACCATGTTGCAAAAAATTATTTTGTGTGGACTGAGTCGACTGAGAAGGCTTTTATCGATTTGAAGTATGCTATGACCACCACCCCTATTTTGGCAATGCTAAATTTTTCTAAACCCTTTGTCATCAAGAGTGATGCATCAGGCACAGGCATTGGGGTAGTTTTAATGCAGGAGGGTCGACCATTGGCTTTTACTAGCAAGGCACTTTCTCCTCAAAATTTGGGCAAGTCCACGTATGAGAAGGAAATGCTTACCATTTTACATGCGGTCACCCATTGGCATCCATATCTCATTGGTCAATATTTTTCCATCAAGACTGATCATCATAGTCTAAAATATTTTTTAGAGCAATGGGTGGCTACTCCAGAACAACAAAAATGGGTCTCCAAATTGTTGGGGTATGACTATGACATCTCTTATAAGAAAGGTAAAGAGAATGTGGTGGTCGATGCCTTGTCTCACCTCCATGAAGATCAGGCCATGCTACATGCTATCTCTACTCCTCTTCCACAATGGATTCATAAACTTCGAGAAGATCTGGCCAAGGATTCATCATTGCAAACTCTCCTCCGCCATCTCCAAGAGGATCCTCAGTCCCACCTGGGTTATGGTTGGGATGGTCAAGATTTATGGTTTCATGACCGTTTGGTTATTCCATCTGAGTCTCAAATCAAGGACCTCCTCCTTCACAAAATGCATGCATCCCCCACAGCTGGTCATTCAGGTTTTCTCAAAATATATACCCAAACCAAGCATACCTTTTTTTGGAAGGGAATGAAAAAAGACATCAAAATATTTATCGTTGAATGTGATCACTGCCAATGCATGAAAGGTGAGACTGTGTGTTCTCTAGGCACACTTCAACCTTTGCCCATTCTTGAGCAGGTTTGGATAGATATATCTATGGACTTCATCAAAGGGCTACCAAAATCTAGAGGTAAATCAGTTATTCTAGTGATAGTGGATCATCTTTCAAAGTATGCTCACTTTTGTTCCCTATCCCACCCTTATACTGCATCCATTATCACCCAAATCTTCCTTGACTCCATATTTTACCTCCATGGAATACCTAAATCCATTGTCTCTGATCGGGATCCTACCTTCACCAGTCACTTTTGGCAGGAACTGTTCAAGTTGCAGGGGACACAACTCAAGATGAGTTTGGCCTACCATCCTCAAACCGATGGTCAAACTAAAATTATCAATAAATGCTTGGAAACCTACCTTCGCTGCTTCACTTCTGAACATCCTACTCATTGGGCTAAGTGGCTTCCTTTGGATGAATGGTGGTACAACACCACCTATCACTCTACCACTAAGGTGACTCCATTTGAAGCAGTTTATGGTCAGCTTCCACCAGCTCCAACTTCTTACATTCCAGGCAGCTCCAAGGTTCAGGTCGTGGATTCCACTCTCCATCAGTGTGACTCCATTCTTCGCCAACTCAAGCTCAATTTGGACATGGCTCAGAACCATATGAAATAGCAAGCAGATCAACATCATACCGAACGCAACTTTGTCATTGGTGACATGGTCTTCCTTCACTTACAACCATACAAACAATCATCTCTCTAGTTGCGTGGTTGTCAAAAACTTACCACCAAATACTATGGTCCTTATTAGGTGTTGTAGTGGCTTGGGGTGATAGCGTACAAACTAGCCCTTCCGGCTAGTTCTAAACTTCATCCAGTCTTCCATGTGTCCTCTCTCAAGCAGGTTATTGGCAACAAGGTGCAGGTGCAGTCTACACTTCCAGAGTTGGATGAGGAAGGGTCCATCATTCTTGAACCTGAATGCATTCTTGATCGAAGATCGTGTACCCTTCATCGATGGGTTATCATAGATGTCTTGGTCCAGTGGCATGACTTACAACTAGAAGATGCGACATGGGAACCTCTTCACCAAATCCAACAACAGTTTCCTCACCTTCAGCTTTGAGGACAAAGCTTTTTGAAGGGGAAGGGCATGTTAGGACCCCATCCTAACACTTGATGTAATATTCCTTGTGGAATGTGGGTAGTACCCATGTTAATATTTTGTAATGTTTTATTATAGTTTTGGATTAAGAAGCACCTATGCCAAATGGCGCCCTTCTATGTAACCATTTTTTCAAGAATGTAACTGATTGTAGGTAGGAGATTCTAGCCCAGGTGGCATTTTGCATGTAAGCCAACCTTGGGAGTTAGGTGTTAGAGGAATTCCTTAAATCTATGAGAGGTAGTGTTGTATGTATATTTTTGCATAATTGAATGAAGTATTGAAGGAGGTTGTCCCCTCGAAGAGGCTTGCGATTCAGTGCTATTGTGAGATTGTTCTTTTTCTACAATTTACTTCTGTAATGTGCATGTTATTTCCAAGTGTGTTGTGAGTTTATATGTTTATTTTCAGTATTTGTGTGAGAGTGTTTATTTTTATTAGTAGGTTCCTAACAGAAGAAAGCTTCCAATGATACTCCATAGAGATAATGGGCTAAGAAACCTAAATTAGGGTCCAAACCCACTTGAGTATCAAATTAACAATGGAATATTATGGCACATTTTGAAAATGAGCAACATTAAAATCCAAAACTAAAGCATCTAAACCAAGCTCACGATCTACTTCAACATCTGTTACTATCACACAAGGCTTAGGAGGATCAAGTTCATAACTCTAAAAAAATAAAGGTTTTAAAAATGGTATTCCTTGAAGAGGATTAAAATCAATAGGCTCAACTGTAGAGTTTCCAATAGAGAGTGAAGGTGAAAAACAATTATAATATTACCAACAAGAATGTTTAAGGAATCTTGTGGAACAATCAAAGAAAGTGAAGGATCTTCAACCAAAATAGGTGGAGCATACCCTGAAGGAGCTATTGAAATGGCCTCATTAAAATTTACATCTTGCCAAATAATAATATTATCTCTTGGGATCATAAATATTATAGGTATTAGAGGTATCTAAAAACACTACAAAGATGCATCTATAATTCTTCAATGTCTCCTTCCAAATATATTTGGTTATTTAGGCGCATACTTTGGATTCAATGATACATAATCAAGACATAGTAGGTTTGTCACCTATGATCATCTCAAGAGAATTCATACCATGAACAACTCAAGTTGGTATTTGGTTAATGATATACACTACACAATTGATTTCTTTATCCCAAAACTTGGGCTCTATCTCATTATCATACAATATGCATCAAGACATCTCCATAATTACTTTATTCTTCCTCATAGCTACCCCATTATACTCTTAAATATAATGAGTAGTCCTTTGAAAGGTACTACCATGAAGATTCAATAATTTTAAAAAGACATACTCACATACTCACCTCCTCTATTTATCCTGAGAAAATTGATCTTAATCTCGAACTAATTCTCCATTAGTGCTTTACAGACCTAAAACTTGCAAACACCATCATCTTTGGTAAGAATGGTATACAACTAGACATACCAAAGAAATCATTAATAAAATTAAGAAAGTGTCTATTTTTAGAGAGATGGTGCACTCATGGATCTACAAATATCGCTATGAATGATGTCTAAGGGTCATGTGGTACACCTAGAAATATCTATTTGAATAGGACTGTTGATGTTATTTTCCAAAATACACCCCTTATAAATTCCACTAGGGGAAGAAATAGGAGGAAGCTTACTAGCCATTTGATGAAGACTCATGAACTATAATGACCCATAGTGAATATGCACAAGTTTGCGATGCCACTAATTACTAGCATAATTTATATGTGACACTATATCCATAAAGTCTTTCTTCCAAAAATGAGGAAAGGATTCAATTATTCACCCAACCTATACATCTAATATAACGCATCACAATATCCTAAGACAAGTATCTTGAAGTCATCATCAATATATTTATCACCCAAAAATCCATCCAAAATCCAATATTTGTATTTGTATGATGATGTGATACATAGAAAAAATTTGGAGTCCATACTAGGAACATGAAAAATCTCATCAAAGTATTAAGAAACAATACTTACCTCATAATATCTAGCCACATACAAGGAAGAATCATCCTCAATGATAGCATGCTCTCTATAGTGTTGTGTACTATAGTCATGTAGAATATACAGTGCTTAGTCATGTGTTGAGTTTTCCCTGTATCGACACTCCTTTCTTAGCAATTATGTAAATTTTCCTCTCATCTATGTTGCATCTAGACAAAAAATCCAAATGAAAGGAAATTTTATTTTTTGAAAAAATCGTAAAAGAAAAATAAGGTTTTAGAAAAACTCATTAAGCTCAACCTAGTAGTTAAAGCATCCACCTCATCAACAAAAAATAAGAAAATTAGTTTGAAAGCCAAGAGAGGCAAAAGGAAATTATCGGTGAATATTTATCCTAGAATAAAATATATTGAAAACTAGTGAGATCCTTTGTGATCCAGGTCCTCCCAGGCTTTTAATAAAAAAATCCTTAAAAAACTATTAATACACACAAAGCTTTTTCTAATTGCTTCCAAACAATGTTACATTTGGAATTATCATAAAAAAAAAAAAATTTACAAGGACAAGCAATAGAATAATGGAGGTTCACATGTGCTTTGATACCATGTTGAATTTCATAATATTTTCTCAAAAAAAAATGGAAATAAAACATTACCCAAATAAGCAGAAAGAAAACATTGTTTGGAGTTATTACATCATAGACCATGTGAGTATTCAAGTGGAACTTGATGTACTTAAATAATCTTCACTACCATAATACAATCATTCAAAGCATTAAGATCTAACATGTGGTATTAGAGTAGGTAGAAGGAAGAAATAATTCCTCTTTTGATCCTCCTCTAGATTTGACATAGAGAAAGCCAAGGTGCACTTTGTTTGAGAAAAAATTCAAGATTGATATAAGAAGTTTCAAGGGCAAAAGTACCTTGTATGAGATTATCATCATGAAGCAAAATTCCACAATGGAATCAAAATATTTCAAGGTGGGAAACCCTTGCAATAGACAAAATCTTGCAAATAAACAACCAGGCCAATTGAGACAAGAAAAGAAAGCTAGTAAAAGTTCCATAACATATTACAAAAATATATCCATAAGAATATTTTTAATAAGAAGATAAAGAAACCATTGTAGCTTCTTTGCAATAATAAAATTTAGCTCCAAAGAAGCCATATAAACCCCTTTGAAAATCACAAATAAAAAAGTCATTGCAGCTTCTTAATAGCTACAAGAAACTAAGAGAGAAACATCAAGATTGGTAAAGAATATTGTTTAAAATATTGATTCATAAAATCACAAAATTAAGGTATTCCAAAGGAACGAGTTAAAGCAAAGAAAAAAAACATAGGTCAAGAAAAGTAAAGTCTCAAAAAAAAAAATTGAAAAGAGAGAAATGAATCTCTCCCTATGCAAAAATCTAGAAGAATGTTAGTATCCTCCAAAATTTAAATACTTATTAAAAGCAAGATTTACCAAGCCCCAAAATT
The DNA here is from genome assembly GCA_028583015.1 of Wollemia nobilis. Lineage (NCBI taxonomy): Eukaryota > Viridiplantae > Streptophyta > Pinopsida > Araucariales > Araucariaceae > Wollemia > Wollemia nobilis. The sequence continues at coordinate 3,905,306 of JAQPPZ010015863.1, read as the reverse complement.
GACATAGCACAAACAAGAGAACAAGAAGAGAATGCATGAAAGAAGAAAATTTCCAAATTTATAATGATAGGTTAAAAAAATGCGCATGAAATCCATGTAGTAAAGAATACGTCCAAGAAAGGAGGAGAACATGCAAGCAAAAAGATAATTTAGTTTTAGAAAATATTGGAACCATTAAAGAACCCATTTTTAAACCAATTCAATGTGCATCCTTTGAAAGCAAGCAGAGATATTTATATACACAAAATTTTTGAAGATATTGGAGAGCAAATTGATCCAAGAAAATAGGCTAATAGAAGAGGTAAACATCCATAAGAAGGAAAATTAAGACATTCAAAATTAAAATAAAAAAGTACAAGTCCATTGATTGATAGCATAAAATCTAATCATGGGAATAATTATCATGATATCACAAGTCTTAACCAGGTTGAACGAGTAGAAGAGAGTAGGAATGAGAGAGTGCAATGAACATATAGAGCAAAGAAGAGAAATAAATCACACTTGGGATGCCACCTATAATAGGCACCTAAGACATTACTCAAAATGGTTATCTAAGATGTCACCTGGAGTGACACTCAGGATGTTACCTAGAATAGGCACTCGAGAAATCACTTGGAATGACCAAGAAGATAATGTGAATGGAGAATGCAACACCTGGAGGACAAATAATTTTCAAACAAGTGACCAAATATTTAAACTTCTTGATGAATTTGTCTAAGAAAGTAATAGAAAATAGTCAAAGATCAATCGAAGAATGCAAAAGAAGATAAATTCCATTAATCATTTGCAACCTTTGAAATATTGGATGATAAAAATTAAGGTGCAATCAAAGGTCTAAAAAGGCACCAAGAATTAGATGACACATTTTCAAAAGGAGTGTATATAAAGGTGATAAGGTTTATATTGATTCAATTATCATCAAGTTTGAAGAAACATATTTAATCTCACAACTATAGTGAGAAGAAGAAAAAAGGGAACAAAGGTACAAAGTTTTACAATTTCCTCTTTTATTTAAATAAAAAATTACAAAAGCATAAATTATTCTTTTAAAATATTTTTGAAAAGAGAGAAATATATTAAGAGGAAAGGAGAGATTTTCCACCTCCATATTTCATACTTAATTTCTTTAATTTCTTTGAGATTTGAAATTTCAATCAATATCCAAGTATAAGCTTATATATACTCATTGAAAAGAATTTTTGGAGGCTGACATAATAAAAGAAGAATATTCAATTTTTATAGAGGTTTACTATGGCTAGTGGAACACCAAAATTCTTGTTGTCATATTTCTAATTGTTTATGGGAAACAACTATGCTGCCTAGAAGGCTAAACTCATGACACAAATTGAGTTTAAGAAAGTTTGAAAAGTAGTAGATGGAAGCACTACTTGTCTTACTATAAAATGAGAAGATCACGAAAATTTTGACAATGCAAACTTAAAGGCAAGACTCATCATCATGTTTTGAGTGGCAAATGAGGTCCAAGCATACATTAGATACAACCACAACCAAGGATACATTGAAAGACAATATTTGAAGCCAAGAATCAAAATCATATTATATTCCTCCAAAGCCAGCTCCACTATATAAATATAAAGAGTGGAGAAAAGGTAGAAGCATTCATGAGGAGAATAGTAGAATTACGAGCATCATTGCAAGCACTAGGAACTGAGGTATCCAATGAAATGTTAATTCTTATTATTTTGAGATCACTTCCATCAAAGTACAATGTTTTTATGACTACACTTTATATTACTAATCAAACATCAAGCTTTGAGAAGCTAGTGAACCTGCTACAAAAAGTAGAGATCTCACATACTATAGAATAAGAAGAAGAACTACTAGTTACAAGTCAAAGAGAGAAAAAACCATTCAAAAGAGCAATGAGACCTCCATAGCGCTTCCAACGAAAAAATAATTTTCAAAGAATCCAAAGAAATGATTATCAAAGAAGTAATTTGAACATGCAAAAAACTTGTGAAAATTGCAAAATAAATGAACACACAGTGAGGGAATGTTGGCAAAATTCATTCAAAAATAGATCCCCTTCACGAGATATAAACCACCAACAAGATAGGTCATCTTCAGAACAACAAAATCAAATTTGTGGAAGGCACATCAAAGTAATGTAGTTAAATATAATCGAGTCAAAGAAGAGGTTCAATAAGAAGAAGGAGAAGAATATGTGTTTGCCACACAAGTAGAGATAAGACAACACAACAATATTTGATATGATTCCAAACATATGACAGGTCAAGAAAATTAGATGCACTCAAATCATTCAAATTATTATTGGTATAATGCAACCAGGGGTTTTAGAAATCAAACACCTAAGAGTGAAGAATTACACTCAAAAAGTGACTCTTCACTATCTGTATAAATTATTGACTACAAAGAAAATGAAGAGTCAAAGCAACAAGCATTGAAGATTCAAAAATTACCACATACCAAAGAAAGAATATATTGCTTACCACAAACGTCTTCTCCATATGAACAATGTCAAAAAGAGGTAAAATATGATTGATCTCACTCCATCAAAAGAATCAAAGTTTGAAATGGAAACTAGTTCAAACATAAGATATGACAACACATAAAAATTATTGTAAATCAATCAATTATATGATCTATACAGGATGCATGGTAGCACATTACACTGAATATCAAAGTAAGCAAGAACACATCACACAACATAAGAAAAGACCTAATCAAATAGATGAAGCCATTACAAAAAAGAAGAAATGAGAAATAATGGATCTCACCGCAATAAAATATATTGATCAAGATAATATTTGAGAACAAGTCTACATGGTAGGAGAACATTTGATATCATCAATCACTGATATATTTGTGGAAGATCCTCCACACTAAATAAATATGCTTGAAGACATTGAATTACACAAGCATTCAATATTTTGTAATGAATGTATTTGGAGTGCATTATTGGTAGAATATGACACTCATAAGTATTAAAGTAGTAAGTCTCTTTGAAATATCTACATCACCTTAGACATTATTCTTTAGACAATCAAAAATAAAATTTTGACTATGATATAATGTGGGTCGTATGTTAGGAGTTATTACATCATATACCATGTGAGTAGTTGCGTGGCATGACCACCTTATAGGACAAGGTAGTTGAAATTTTGTTTGATTTTGATTGGTTTTGTTTGTAGGTTTGCTATGCCTAAATTAGGCACCCTATGTACTTAAATACCCTGCAATACCATAATGTGATCATTCAAACCATTAAGATCTAACAAACACATAATATAAAGGGTGTTCATAAACACCAAAATATCTCACTAATAACACTCCATCCAAATAAGTCAAATGGTTGGTAGGAAAGGATATTATACTCAATTACGAGAAATATTTAAGTCAAGTTTAAATAATAGATATTTAAGTTAAATAATAAGATAATACAAAAAAATGCACATATATAAGGTGTACAAAGGACCCAATGAGCTATACAAAAAATATAATACCAAAGTCATTTGTGGCCTCAAGTGAAGCTTATTACCTGTAACGAAATTTTGTTCACATCAACAAAAACCATTCACCATATAATAAAATAACAAAACATCCATCCACAAATAATTATTAATAGTAACAATCCACACAATGAAACAAAGATAGATAATACCATCGAAGTAGGGCAAAACCAATAACACTCTTTAAGAAAGGAATTACTCTAAATTTGCTCCACAATCCAAGACTGTTACAAGGGAATACATGATATTATTTGATTGATAATTACAGTGACAATATCTCTTCTTTATATATCCATATTCTATATCTACTTTTAGGACCTGACTATTTTTTAAAAGAGGGGTAAAAATTTATTAGATCAAAGAAACCTTACATTAGAGAACAAACAACTAGCAAAAATAGCCAACAAAAACCTCAAACAGACATATCCTCAGCAAGTAAATTATGAAGTTGCTGAGAACAGGTCTAAAGGGAGGTTATCCCAACCCTTAACAGACCAATTCCCTTGAAACTGAGAAGCCCATTTGGCCAAACAGTCCGCAACCCTATTCCATTCCCGAGGAATGTGAACAAAAGAGATAAACTCCAAATTACAACAGATTTGAAGAATCTGTCGAACAACCAAAGTCAACCTCCAGTGAACATTATTAATATGGTGAGTCCTTAACAAATTTATAATAATCTATGAATCAAATTCACAGATTATCCTCCGCCAACCCATAGCCAACCCTTGTTCCAAACACAACGAGATAGCAAGAGCCTCCATATAATTATTAGAGTGTATCCCCTTATAGCATGAAAAAATGAAACAAGCATTCCCAGCACTATCTCTCCCAACTCCTCTGATACCAGCATGCCCAGGATTACCTCGAGAAGACCCATACGTATTGATCTTGAACACCCCTAGATGAGGAGGATGCCATCTCCCATCTCTCTACATTTTTTTTCCATCTCGATTTCTAGATGAAATAACAGGACAAGGACCATTCTCCACAAATCCCAAATTTTGCATCATCAAAATATTCGACTGCACCAAAGGAAGACTAATCTGGCATGTGGAAGAGACAGTTTCCTAGATCATACCAATGATTCTCTGCCAAAGCTGATGAACAGTAAGCTTGTTATCATGAAAAATTCATCGATTTCTTTCCAACCAAATCTGCCATAGAATGCAAGAAGGACCAATAGTCAAAACAACTTGGAGAAAGAAAGACTTAGCGGGAGGTCTCCCTAAACTCCTCCAGAACTCCAAAAGAGAAGAAGCATGGGCACAAGGCTGCTTCCACACCTCCCACCAAAGATGCCAAATATCCCGTGCAAAAGAACACTGAAAAAGAAGATGACCTGAAGACTCTTCACTGTTCGCACATAAAAAACAAAAAGAAGGTCCTTGAAAACCTCTCTTTTGCACATTATCCCAGGTAAGGCATCTATTTTGAGTAGCTAACCATAGATAAAAATTGCATTTATGCCAAGAGAACTTAGACCACACTTGCTTCCACCAGGGCACCTCATCATCCCCAAAATGTTGTCGATCCAACTCCCTGTATCTTGAAGCCACCGAATAGACCCCTCTAGGATCCAAGCCCCAAGCCAAAACATCATCATCCTGTAAATAAGAGCAGGCCCTACAAGCCAAAATACGAGTCAACTCCTCTCTATCCTGAAAAGTACCCCCTACTGGCCAATCTATAGGATCCTTCCAACGAGCAACCTCAACCTACCCAAATATTTCAACAAATTTGTAGTCCATAACCTGATTCCAACCGGCATCCAAAAATACTTTGCATAAATTCTGAAGATGAGGATACATGGATAAAATGGCAGGGAACCCATCCCAAGCATCCTGCCAAAAGAGAGCCTTGGAACCCTTATGACAAATCTAGAACAAACCTTGATTAACAAGATTCGCCCCCTTCTTAAGAGTGTTCCAGATGAAAGATCCCCTACCAGACAAACTGTATCTGGGAATCTCAGAGCCCTCAACCCCATTCAAATATTTATAGGATAGAATCTTTGCCCAAGCTTGGTCTTGAGAAGTACACCATCTCCAATAAAACCTAGCTGCCAAAGCCTCTCCAGAAAGGGAAGACAAACAAAGACCCAACCCCCCTGCTTGCTTTGGTCTACAAATAGTTTCCCACTTAACCAAACTCCACTTTGAAGACTCCAAATTACCAGCCCATAAAAATCGTCTAGACAAAGAATCCAACTCATGAATAAAGCTAGCAGGAGCAACTTGAATCATGCACCTATAGATACAAAGGGCCTAAACCACAGACTTAAGGAGTAAAACTCTACCAGCAGAGGAGAGCCATCTAACAATCCAATGAGAAACATGAGCATGAAATTTGTCCAAAATGGAGTTCCAGATCTCACGATTCAAAGGACCTATAGAAATAGGAATACCCAAATACTTCAAGGGAAGAGCACCAATCTGAAATCTTAGAATCCGTGCAATACGGGCCTGTATAAGCGAATTAGTGTTAAAGAAGAAAATGGAAGATTTTCCCTCATTAATATTTTGCCCTAAAGCAGCCAAATAGATATCCAGAGCCCTTCTGAAGTTGGTAGCTTCCCAAATAGAAGCAAGTCCCATCAGAGTCGTATCATCCACAAATTGAAGATGAGAATAAGCAGGCAAACTCATACCCAACCTCCAACCATGAATCAAACCCTGAGTAACATGTGAATTTAGAAGTCTACCCAAACCTTCAGCCATAATGATAAACAAATAAGGGGACAAAGGGTCACCTTGTTGAAGACCTCTTGAAGCTTGAAACAAAGAAGATGGATGACCATTAACAAGAACTGAATATGAAGGTGAAGTAATGCAACTCATCACCCAACTTACCCAGTTGGAATGAAAACCAAAAGCTAGAAAGACCTTTCTTAAAAAAGACCATTTAACCCTATCGTAAGCCTTAGCCATATCCAGTTTCATAAACATAACTTTCTCCTTAGAAATGCACATAGAGTGAATGGTCTCAGTAGCAATAGTCACCCCATCCAGGATTTGTCTGCCCACCACAAAAGCACCCTGTTCATCAGAAATGACCTTTTTAAGCCAAGGCTTAAGACGCTCAACAATCAACTTTGTTATAATTTTATACACCACATTACAGAGAGCAATAGGTCTAAAATGATCAAGAGAAGTGGCTCCTTCACTCTTAGGAATAAGCATCAGGAAAGTAGAATTTAGAGCACGCAACATTTGATGAGAGTTGAAAGACTCTTGCACTACATAAAGGAGATCCAGTTTAACAATTGACCAAAATGCTTGAAAAAATTCTACTAAACTCTCATCCCACTTATTATTATAATATACTATAATATACTATAATAATCAACATTGGGTCATGTGTAGCCCTACTAACTACCCATAATAACCATACACGATATATCATATCCACATATTATTATCTCTAAATATCTAACATCACTGCATATTTCTATCTCTAAGTACCTAACATCACCACATATTCTAACAAAAGTAAGACTATTTAGCATTTATAAAAGTAACCTTCTATTAATTGCTATGGTACTTAACATTAAGCATCCATTGCAGTTTTCCAAGTGATTTCAACAAATAAAATTTTTAATCATGATTCTAGTTAATTTCTTTTATTTCTCTTCCACCTCTACCTTAGTGATTGGTTATGTGTTCTAGATCTTGTGGACTTTAGTACAACATCGTCAACACATTCTAAAACAAAATAAAAACCTATGCTTTAATTTTGATTTGATTGCAGCATGGGTGACATCAATTCTAAGAAGCCTAATATTATCACAAGGTAAATGGCAAGATGTGGATTCTATAATGCTAGAAAAGCTTCTATCCAAACTACTTTGTTTTTGTTGAAACATCCTAGTTGTATGTCATTGGACTGTTATCTAGGTTACCCAAGTTTAAATCACGGGGAGGTAAGCCCCATTGTCCGCAAAACTAATATCATAATATACCATATCATACAATATACAATATACAATATACAATATACAATATACAATATACAATATACAATATACAATATACAATATACAATATACAATATACAATATCATACATTTTCTATAATATTTGCACCATAGTCTATTTATCTATCTATTTATGATCTTGTTTATATGTCTATGGTATCAAAGACAAGTGTGTATGCTCTCTCCCTACAAGACACTGGTCTTGATCTTGTATATCAGAAACACTGAACTCTAGATTATATTTTGAGTATCCACGATCGCCTTGGTAATAGTAACGTTGCAACAGACCATCTATTGGTTAGATGTTGTAGTATCCTATGATCAACTGATGGTGTTCTACTATACTGTGTATCGAACTCAATAAGATATTTGTTTCGATCTAACATCAGTAGTGAGTATGCTCTTCAACTTTGCTGAATCATAAAACAGACTTGATTATAGATCGGATGCCATTTATTTCTTGACACCTATACTCATGTAAGATGTCCTTTTATACTCGTTGTTAGGAAAGAGGTCATTGTTAGGGCTCTTGAGGCTTTGATAAGATTTACTGTAAAAATATCGACCATGGCTTCCACATATTATGATCTTATTGAATATTTTGTTCGAGCTACTGAAGTGCTAGCATCCAATTTTAGTCAGATTGTTATTGAAGAAAAGGATCCACAACCAAAATGGATATTACCTAAAATTTCAACAAAACAAATATATGATCAGGTTCTACCATTCAAAATCTTATCTAAGAGTATTTTCAATGTTATAGAAAGAAACGTCCCCCTCTTCTTTTGAAGATGAAAGTATTATACATATGCTATATGATGAGGAAATTAAAAAGGCGAGAAAATAAGACAAATATAAATATTTTCACATAGGTGGAATTGTCTTCGAGGTTCAACCCCTTTTCAAAAAATGCATTAATACCTCTACTATCCTAGTCTGTCTTGATTCTAGATATTTAGAAATTTCAAATGCATTATTAGGACTTGTTAATGTCCCATTAAATGATGAAACACTAGCAACTGCTATTTATCCTAATTTTTCAGTATCATTGTCAGATCCCCATATAAATGAGGTATTCAAGTTTAAGATAAAAGGAACAGGTATAAGAATACTTAAAGGATCATATATTCTAAATATCCACTGGAGATTAATCTTGTGAATCACTAATACCCTCAATATTCCTATCAAAGTAAAATATCCCAAGTGATCTTCTCTACTGATAAAAACAGGACCACAAGGTCAGACCCTTGAGCTTGAATATATTTCATGGGATAGATTATCCATTCCCAAATCATGGACTTTGTCTACACGAAGACAACTTCCATATACTCCTATCTTCTCTGCTTCCCAATAACTGTAAAATTGTGGTGATTCTGTAGAACTTTCTTTTATAAATTCTTTTAGAAATCCTCAATATCTAGCTCGATGTAATTCTTTCACTCCCAGAACATTTATAGATATTTCTTCTACTTTTGGCTGACTATTGGTAGATAGCACTAAATATTCTGAATTTAAAAAATGGTTACAAAATAAGGAACAACAAGAAAACAATAAATTTGTTTGCCCACATAGAGATCTTCATCCCATCTCATATCCAATGACAAATAATTTACAGTGCAAAGAATGTAAATATACCATTAAACACATTAGTGGAAAGGATAATGAGATAAAAATATTTTCATCTTCCCCTGTCAATCAAACAACTACTAAAAAGCACATAGTATTAAAGAAAATTAACAAAATAGAAATTTAGGAATTTTTAGATTCTCCTATAGAAATTAATATGGAATGTAGTTCCAAACATCTACAAGAACATACGATAAAGACTCCACAAGGAGATCTAAACTACCATGAAGGAAAGTTTCTTAAATTTACACAATTTGAGAAATACTCTGCAATTGGCTCTACCAAATCATAGTATTGGTCTCATATAATCTCCCAAAGAACCTCTGAAACAGTTTGAGAAATACTCTACAAATGGCTCTACCAAATCACAGTATTGGTCTCATATAATCTCCCAGAGAACCTCTGAACAAGAAGAGCCTGTTAAAATGTTGAATTGGACTAATTTAGCATTAAAATGTCTGAATGAGCAATTTTCTTAGGTGTCATCCATAGTAGATGACACTCAAGCTACTATAAACCACCATCATCATATCATGATAGATTATCTACAAATAGTCAAATAAGGAATCAAATATCTTAGAGGTAAGTCCATTCCCTCTATATATTTTAACCTTGATATCAAACCTACCAATTGGCTTGAATTTCAAAAGAAAAAAGGGGAGGATAAGGGTGAAAAAAGGTTAGAGAAGTATTTAGAAAAAATCAAACATGGACAAATCAACATGCACAACATGGTGCAACCAGAACAATTGAGCATGCAGGATACTGCTCAATCAGAGCTTATGGTAATAGACCTAGCTAGTGGTTCATAACCACTTCAGGGTATGGTCCATGTAGAAATATTTTGTATACAGATGCATTTGCAAACACATGGGATACAATACTAATGGAGCAGGATCAAGGAACTGAGAAAATTTGTAGGTTTGGTTCTGGTTCCTTTAAGAATGCGGAACTTCGATATCCCAGCTGGCAAAAAGAGATCTTTGCCATTGTTAAAGTTGTAAAATGTTTAAATTCTTTCTTACCAATGAAATTTTTTTGATAAAATCTGATTTGAAGCACCAGAGAAGATATCTTGACAACACAATCAATGATACTACTGAAGGAAGTCGCTTGGTAAGATGGAATTTTTTTCTTGATAATTTCGAATTCGATACAAAGAACATTCTAGGAAAGGAAAATATTCTTGCAGATTTCCTTAGTCTACAACTTGTCGAAAAGGATATTAATTTGTTTCAATTTGATGAAGAAACATGGGAAGCAAGGTGGGTCTTTTACCCAAATGGTTTCATGACGGTTTTCCTTAAAACCTTTATTTGTAATGGTTCATTAGTTGTTAATCATAGACAACTAACGGTATCTTCTTGGGTCTTTACGAAACAAAGATTCCATTTTGAAAGGTTTCTCGTAGATTGTACCTTAACAGTATCTACTTTGTAAAAAGGTTTGATTTGAAATTTTACTGTAGAAAACTTGCATCTCTCTAATTGATAGATATATGACGCGTGTCCAAAATAGAAAGTAATCTCAGTTGTCCATAGGCTTTGAGAATTGTATAAATAAGGCCTTTCGAGCTCATTTGAGATAGAGTGTTTTAGAGAATACTAGAGTCCTAAGAGTTCTTTAGAAGTCTTTAGAAGAGTCCTACGAAATATTCAGTGCGAGTTCATCTAGCGAACACCTTGAATATTAGATGATAGATCCAAGAGCACTAGTTGATCTTGTAGATCTTATCCTCTCTGTAATTATTTTGATCATAATATATAATATCTTGCATGTTCTATAATCTTTGCACCATAGTCTATTTATATGTTTGTTTATGATCATGTTTATCTGTCTAATTATACTACTCATTATACTTCGCCTACTTAAAAAAAAAAATATTCTCTTGTGTAAGTTATCATATATAAATCATTTCTTTGTCAATTGTGACTTGTGAGAATACAATAAGGCTACAATAAAATCTAAAGCAACAAATGACATGATGTGGATTCTATGAAGCTAGAAAAACATCTATATAAACTATCCTCTTGTATATCATTGTATAGGTTATCTTATATAAATCATTTCTTTTTTTAATTGTGTGACTTGTAGGAGTAGAGAAGGGTTACAATGAAATCTGAATCTAGCTAAACTGCTAGTATCAATAGTTTTAACTATTTTAAATTTTTTAGTTTGTTGTCTTAAAGGTTTTAGTGAAAAGCATAAGGTGTTTCTCTGGTTAAGTATGCTCATAGAAAATTGCATCTCATAGATTATTATACTCTGCTCATAGAAAATTGCATCTCATAGATTATTATACTCTTTCTTCATAGATTTTCATAAAGCAACTTTGACTAATGTAAAAGTAAAAAATAGTAGTCTTGGTTAGGATAGTGTAATGGTTAGAGTTTTAATTATTTTTTTTAGAGGTTCAAGGTTCAAATCATTACATACCGAGAAGGGATAGGTTGGATGATAGCGACAAGTGTTTGCATACCCAAAAAAATAGGCTGGATGGTAATGGCTGAATGTTTACACTTCAAGGTTCCTTTCCTTTCTCAATATCTACAAGCATTTTTATGCAAAGGTAAGGCCTCAATATCTACAAGCATTTTTTAAGCAAAGGTAAGGCCTTATTTATGCCTGGAAGATTTTTGTAAATATGATGGAAACCTATCACTGTATTAAAAAAAGGACGGGCAAATGAAGGAACATCCTATAGATGATGCAAGGTTGCAATGCAACTCCAATTGAATTTGTTCTTGAGTTCCATATCAGTGCATTTTGCAATGATCATGTTATGGATAAGGCTAAAGCTCTCAAAGCAATGTCATCTACTAGACCAGCTAACTTTAAGACTAATGGTATGTATCAAAGAATTTATAATCATATTTTGAAACAAGTTTATTAATTCTTTAGATGATCTAGTGGCCTAGGACATCTCTTAATGCCTTATGGGCCATTTTAGTTAGAACTTTGTCATATTTTGTAACAAGTTTATTAATTCTTTAGATGATCTGGTGGCCTAGGACATCTCTTAATGCGTTTTGGGCCATTTTTGTTAGAACTTTGTTGGATTTCAATTTTTTACATCTGGACTGCTGGAGATTTTTACATCTAACTAGCCGTGGTTTATAGAGTAATTGGTTAATCGTGGTTTGTAGGTTCATTTACCAAACACAATCAATAAATTTGTGCATTAATAAACCAATAAATATTTCTTTGGTAAAAACTATATCAATCTGACGAAAACTACAAAATCCACAAACACCCGCCTGTTGCGAACCCATCTATCCTTTAGTTTTCTAAACCAACAAATAATTAGCTTTTAAAAGAAAAATAGTTGACTGTAAACAGAACCATAAATTTTATAGACGCTCTGTTAAAATTTTGGCAGGACTGGGAGTCTACTTTGTGCTTTGCTGGCGTTAACGGCTCGTTGTCTAAGCCAATCAAAAACTTCCCCGAAAACCTTGTCCACGTTCTCCTTGGGCTCGCCAACCAGCTGGTGCCACATGCCCTCGTGGATACGCAGCGTCTTGTCCGTACTGCCGGCTTCCTCGTAGAGGGCCTTCACGCACTCGGGGTCGCACACCACGTCAGCGGCGCCGTGCACAATCAGCAGCGGTAGCGCCACCTCAGCGAAGCGCCCCTGCAGCTCCCTGGAAACCCCTCAGGAGCTCTAGCGCGGTGGCGGCGCGTGGCCGCGTCATGGAGAGGTACGGGGTCGCATGGCAAGCTGGCGCTTCCACTCCTCCTTGAAGGACACGCTGGGTAGGGCCTTGGGTGGGCACGATCTGCCACGTCGGTACGACCCAAGCCACGGCGGACAGCAGGTTTCTCCAGCGGCCAGGGGGGCTTGAACTTGGCGGAGATCCCGCACATGGCCCCGTTGAGCACCGCCCCCGCCCACGCGCCACGCTGGTGGAGGTGGATAAGGAGGGCTATGGCGCCGCCCAGGGACTCCGGGTAGAGAAATGCTGGCAACCCCGGGTTTCAACCCCGCGCCACGTCGAAGCACTGGATGCAGTCGTCCACCATGGGTTGTAGGGAATGTGTGTGCGCAGGCCATCGGAATGTGGATGCATTTGTTTTGTTCATCCATATATTCTTCCTCCTGTTTAAATCTTCTTGTGTTACAGCCTTAGGCCATATTTTTGCATATTTTAGAAGGTGGACCATGGCAATTGTTTCTATAAGGAAGGTATCTCATTTTCTAGAAGAATCTCATATGGAACTATAAGATAAATAAAGCTTTTATCTTGATATTGTTTTTAATCATACACTTTTTAAATCTTTTGTATTTATCTTTATTTTGAGTTTAACATGTTTTTAGCCTCATTTCACACAGACATAGCACCATTATACTTCTAATAGTCCAAATAATACCTTTATAGTGTTATAGTCACATAATTTACCCTCTCTACTATTTTGCAATGTGAAAGTGATTTTCATCCTCCAAAGTTATTTCCCTTTTAAGCTTATTATTGAAGTATATCAAGATATTTGTACTTTAGTATTACCTCTAGGAGACTCTCCTTTTACTATTTCTTTATTTTTGGTTGCAAAAAATCAAGATCTAGATTTTGGTAGTATTTAGTTGCATGTCTACTTCCTCTAAAAATGCTCTAGGACTTTAAATGCTCTCTTAACCCCTATGCTAGACTTGTAATCAAAATGAGATTGTTTGCATACAAAAGAAGCCTCACTATATATTCTTCTAAATTTACACCATCCACTCCTCTCAGAGTTGGTCATTCTTTTAATTTTTCAATACATAAACCAAATAAGGTAGGGAACAACAAGAATCCTTGTTTAACCCCTATGTCACTCGTAAAGCATTATGAAAGGCTTGCTTGAGTTCTGATTTTAGCATGAACCTCCTTACAAAGTCTATGAATTATTGCTCTATATAATTTTGATATGCCTAGGTCCTATATTCTACTCTATACTTTACTTCTAGGCACTATATGTTGGAACAAATAATCCAAATATGGAATTTTATTGAAAATCATCTAAGTATAAAGGTGAATAATAATATTAGGTATCTAGGCTTTAATATAAATTAAATAGATAGATATTTAATTTATATTTATTCATATGTATATATACATAGGTTAGTGTTGGTTTGAAAATCTACCTATGGTAATATTGTGCACCCAAAGACCTTGACCAACATTGAATGATCCTAAAGTCGTGAGGCTTCGGTGGTCAGTCTTTGGAGGAGGTTGATTCCTATGAAGTTCAAGCTAACTGTTCCTAAAATATGGGGAGAAAAGGGTGTTGAAAGAAGTAAATAGAGCTGAAGCTAGAACTTATGGTGGTGCAGATTAAATCAAGGTACATGTATTATAAAATACCATGCAATTGAGAAAGTAAGTAAAGTAGCTAACAGATCAACCAATTTTTATCAATTCACAGAACATTCATTTGTATGATGTATAGCTATCAGATTGCAGATTCTAAACCCAGGAAATAAATCATGAATATAAATCTCATAAGCAGAATTAACACCATGAGCATTCAACAAGTTAAAATTAGAAATAAACAACCATTCATACATACATGTTCTGCAACGAAGTTGAACCGGATGCCAAACAACAATACCTTTATATTTTGAATATGCAATATGCTTTGTGCATGTAAATTATTAATGCTTTAGAGCCAACCCTATTTTTGGCACTACAACCTCTATTTATAAATATTTGTAATTTAAAAAATACAAAAAGATGCTAGAGGTCCAGGTTAGCATAATGCCTATATGGTAACCTCATATTTTATCTAAACCTTAATTCTAAATTAGCTTCGTTGATCTGCACCCTCTTCTATGACTGACGGGAAATTTATTACCTAAACTTTGATCTGAGTTGTCTTCTATTCTTGCAACCATTCTTTGTGATAGATTTTCAATATAATTTGGTTAATCAAAAGCTTTTGAATCTTATCGCTAGTCTTCCAGCATTGATGTTTCAAATCTTACTTAACATGTTCAAATGAATGATCCCGACCATACCTTGTTCCTTTATTTTTATCTTCTGACATGAAGTCGTGATGAAATTTATCTTAATTTATGCCATTTCTAAGAATTTGAATCTTGTCTGATGATCTAATTTTTTAATAAACACGATCAAATCTCTTTATATCTTCTTTGAGCTGACTAGTCATGTGGTCATGTTGACCAGCTTGACCATGGTTTTGGGACCTCCTTTGATCCTTCGACCTGTCACATGATCATGATGCATCTTGAGCTTGGGCGCCTATTGACCAGTTTGACCATAGTTTCAAGATATTTCTTTGCAGCATTTTTTCGTGCAGCCACGATACATCCTGAGGTTGGGCACCTATTGATCGTGTTGACCATGATTTCAAGACATCTTTCTTTGCTTTGACTTGTTGCATGACCACGATACATCTCGAGCTTGGGTGCCTTTTGATCAATTTTACCATAGTTTTGGGACATCTTTCTTTGCTTCGACTTATCGCACGACCACGATACATCCCAAGCTTGGGCACCTATTGATAGGTTTGACCATAGTTTTGGGATATATTTATTTGCAACATTTCTCATGTGACCACAATACATCCCAAGCTTGGGCATATGTTGACTGGTTTGACCATAGTTTTAGGACATCTTTCTTTATAGCATTTTGTCGCACGATCATGATACATCCTGAGCTTAGGCACCTATTGACCGATTTGACCATAATTTTGGGACATCTTTTTTGTTTCTACTTATCACTGATTGCAATACATACTAAGCTTGGGCACCTGTTGATTGTGTTGACCATTGTTTCAGGATATCCTTAGACACTTAGTCATTTTTGTAAGAAAAAATCATTTTTTCTTGATGTAGCCATTTTGGCCTTTATTATTGGCATGTCCTTGGGGATTTTTCTTGTAAAGCTATAGAACTCAAAGCCTTATTCATTATGTAGATAGAGTCAAAAATTGAATGGATGAAAAAATGAATAAAATATACAATGTATGAATGAATGAAAAATGGATGAATGAATGGGGACTATGAATGGATGGGGCCTAAAATGAAATGATGCCGAAAAAAAGAGATAACAGAATGAGGAGTCAAGGATCAGGAGTGGACACAAAATGTATCCCTTGCTTGCTCTTTGTTGCATTTTCTCATGTGATTCGCATTATATTCTCACATAAGAACTAATTCTAGGTTCATCCTTATTTTTATGCCTCTTTGACATATTGTTTAGAAGGTTCTTCCTCCTATCATTCCTCCAATTGTTCTAGTTGTTCCTCTCTTGTATTTTATTTTATAAGTTGGACTATGCTACGCAAGACTTTGTAAGCTTCTTCCAAATTTTTCGAGTGGGATCTAATATCTCTATTATCTATTGGTGGATGCATTGCAGCTCAAAAAAAAATTCCATACGATAGATTTTTACCCCTACTAGCCATTTCTTCCATGAGGGTTGTCATGTAATCATATTATTGACTAGTTGAACTACTTGATCTTGTTGGATTGGTTCTGACCAATTTTCAACCTCATATTCATCTTCCATGATTGTTGTTAGGGTTGCTTGAAGTTCATTTTCTCCTAGGATTTTGGATCCTTCATCCCAAAATTCTTGGAATCCATACTCTATGATTTTTTGTATGGATTGTATCATCAAATTTACCTTTGCTTCTATTTTTTGCATCAACTGCCATCCTTTGGCTATTAGCCTCTTTTTTCTTATGATATTTCTAGTTGTTATCTTGGTAGAGCACCACTCTTTATTGGGGATTGCTTGAGCAATATATCCAAACTTACTTTCAACCACTTTTTGGATTTTTGATGCTACTTGCATCTTAGGTTGTATTTCCTTTTGGGTGGGTTTGATGTCTTCCTTCATCTTGCCCACCACTTGGATAATTTCTTCTAGGAAGAGGAGCACGGGTCAGACCTCACAGTTTTTTCCAATATCTTGCTCCAAGCTTCTTTCCTTATTTGCTTCACATCTTCTTTCAAGAATCTTGTGGTCTTGGCCTTTTCTATTTGGAGTTGCTACTGAAGGTCCTTGATCTGATTTGATAAAGCTTTATTTTTGTTCTGAGTTTCTTCATTACATTTAGCCATTTCCTAGAACTTGCCCTACCATTTTTTGACCTCATTTTTTAGGGCCTTATCTACATTCTATTGATCATCTATTATTTTTTCCAACTTCTCAAATTTCTCCTCCAGCTTTTCACATTTTCCCTTGTATAGATCACCTTGTATGTAGACTATATCTAGGTGAGTTTTTGCAGTTATGACTTCATTCTCTATAGACAACTGTGTAATATCTTCTATTGTTGTTTCTACCTAGTAATTTTCTACAATCATATTTTTTTGGTTTATTTTCCAAGGGAGTGAGTTTAACTCAGGTTTGTTAAAGAGTAGTTGGGTCAATTTCCATCATTTGTCTTGGGTGAGAAACTTTCTGAGAGGGTTGGGAAACCTTCTCATTCCACCATTGCTTAGAATTCATTATTTTCTTGATTTTTTATAAAGTAGATACAATGGGGTGAGTGGGGACAATAGAGGTTGCAGCCAAAGAATGCAAAAGTGAAAATGGAGAAGATGGAGTGATATTAACTAACATTGTGGTGGAAATTATGCTCCCAGATGGATTTGTGATTGGGATTTCCATGGCGAAAGAGGAGGGCGTTGATGAGGGAGGTGACCCCTAGGTTGGGGATGAATGGAGCATATGAGAGACTTGTTGTTGATAAGGGAAAGGTGAATTATTTGGGGAGAGAGGAGGAGAAGGATAAGAAGGAAAATAAGGAATAGTAATGATACTTGTATGTCCTGGCTAGACTTGTTGAGTTGGTGAGCCCATTTGATCCAGCTTTCTCTTCTTGCCCATGTCCTTCTTAGTACCGCTTTCAACTACATCTTTAATTTTTTTTTTGAAAAATTTGGTAGGAGTATTAGCCTCTACAAGCATGGCTTGTTGTTGGGGTGATGCAACCATATCTTGAGATGGAGGGATTTGTTGCCCTATAAAAATTGAGGCTAAAAATGATATTTGGGAACTAGCGGGCCTATATTCCTCTATTTTTATAGTATTTAACCCCAAAGCTTGATGTTTAGGTCTTTTTTGGACCTGGATTGGCTCAGTGGGTCCTATTGAATATTTCCCTAGGTCTACACCAACATATCCCATCTTCTGCATCATTTCTACCCCTTTAGTGCATGTTTCTAGTTGTTGTTGTGCAGGGACATAAGTAGGTTGCTTTTGAGTGGTCATAGAAGAAGGTATTATATCTAAAACAAATTGTTTTTGGGATTGAGATGAAGATTCCTAAATTTATTCCTCCTTTCCTATGTACTTTATTTCTACCACATCTTTGTCCTTTGTTGCTTTAGCCTTGTTGAAGCTTAGGGCTATCTTTTTTCCATTATTGGCCACTCATGATTTATAAGATTCATCATATTTCAGTGAGAATTTTGTGTCTAGCTTGGTGCCAAATATAGATTTGGTGGTGTTTTTTTCCACTCTCAAAGTCCATCACTCTAGTATTTTACCATTAGTCCAATTGGTTCTCTTTTGTATACTCCCAATTTTTTATTCTTGTAGGACATGTTGATGTCTATTCTAGGGATCATAGTCCACAAGTCAATCATAGAAATACCTCCATGGAGGTAAGGCTTGCATTTGGCCAACATTCCATTCTAACTTAGAGGTTTCTTCATTTTTGTAGGACTTGATATAGGGTCATTTTGTTCTCTAAAATTATGGAGGTTTTCTTGCATTAAGTAAGTTCAACCTATCAAAGAATTTATTTTTAGGCTCATACCTCCACATATGGGGAAGTTCAATTAGGCCTAAATTTTTCATAGCTTTGGTAATGCTCTTATGCTAGTCGTTCCTTGTTATTGTTATATTTTCAAAATTTAAGGGATAGTTGCATATTCCCTTCTTATTAATCCCAATACCAAATGCACAGTTGATATAATCCATCTGTCGATAATATTCCATCATGAAAAGTCGATCAGTGACATAATGTGGTAACAAGGATGGCTTTTTAGTGAACCATACAACCTAATTACCATGTCTTATATCAAGATATACCAGTATCCCTCCTCTGCATGAGGGGTTTGCAATAGGGTCTTTGCTTTGGGGGATAGCCTGGGCAAATTTCCATATAAAATTTTGAGGGCTAGTCCCAAGAATTCTTTGTTAAAATTATAATAAGACTCGGTGTTGGTTAACAAGTTGGTCCATTTGTATATAGGCAAAGGGACTCTCTTATCATCCTTTGTAGTTGTAGAAATCCATGGAATTTCTTGCGTAGTAAAGTAGAAAAATAACCAAGCCATGTGAAAGCAGTATCTGAATGGATTTTGAATCCCTTTATGAAATTTGAAGAATAGATCATGGAATTGGTTGCATAGGAATAAAGGTCAGTCAAAAAATAAGGGCCTGGTGTTTTATCCATTAAGGTCGTATCATAATTCTTGGGGTTAGAAATTTCATAGGCCATGGCTATCTACCAATCATAAACATTTATATTAGAGTGTAGTCCTCCCAGTCTTACCAACATAGAATTTTTTTTAGGATTTTGGAACTATTTAGTCAAAATGGGAGACTTGGGTAAGGTATAACATACTTCTATGGTTTTTAGTTGTGAGTTCAACCAAACTTCAAAGTAAGACCCTTCATTTGGATGACATTTCAGAGTGTAAAATTTTGCCTTGTTAGTATGAAAGGCCTTGGGCTTGACATTGGGCACCATACCCATAGCAAATTCACCATAAAAAAGGTATGGTGTTAATTTAAAAAGAAGTCTTCCTTGAGGAGTGAAGATTACCCTTTGTTTAGGGTCATAAAATTTTGCTATTATCAAAATTAACTCATGACACGAGAGTACTATATTACATAAATAAAAATATATCAAAGAATGGAGAGGGAAATAACCTTGACTTGAATATGAAAGGCCTTTTAGTACTCTATTCTCTACATAGGTCCTGAGGTGCTCTCTGTCTTTCCAAGTCATCACTATGTCTACACTGTGGAATCTCTAGCAACCTTATCTTGAAAGCACTAGTCCTTGTCAGTCTCAGTCTTTGTAGAATTTTAGGCGATTGAAGAGGAAGATATCATATTGTTTAATTAAATTTCTTATTTTCAACTGATGCAGCCAAATTTTGTGTTTTCATCACTGTGGAATCTCTAGAACACATTGTGAGAAAGTTTGAAGGCACTAGGGTTAGTTCTGAGCTCTCTGGATATTGAAGATGTTGGAAGAATAATTGTTTTCCAATATCTTGCTTAAATATCTCGTATCTTCCTCCCCAAGATTTTGTCATTACTACGATAAATTAACTGCCTTTTAGTTGTCCTATTGACATTACTGATTTTTTTGTTCATGTACCTGCATCGTCATTCGGTGAATCAAGTAGTTTGGCATTAATGATTTTTCGACATGAGAGTGGTTTCCCTCTTTTGAAAATTTAAATTTAACTTTACTTTTTTTGTCGTACGATGATGTTTGTTTGTTATCAACCGCTCATGTGAGAAAATGGCACATGATCGGGATTTAATTTTTGGATTCACTCTTTGTTGATTTTTTCAACCATGACATACTTCACTTGTAGGGACCACAATTATTCCTTTAATTCAGGCAAATCTTGATTCATTTGACTGTGATTTCATGACAATCTGAAACCTTGAGTAATTTTTACCTTTTTTCACCAATTTGAGTTTACTTGATGCACAACCACAATGCATCCCAAACCTGGGCTTCTTTTGACCATGATGACCATGGTTTTGGGACACGATTTATTGTACAACCTCGATGCATCCCAAACTTGGGTGAATGTTGACCATATTTACCATATTTTTAGGACAATCCACAACTTTGAGCAATTTTAGGGATTTTTTATTTATTTTTTATTTTTTATAAACATGTTTGGTGACATATCATCTAGGCATAGTGCTTCAAATATTGACCATTCACCAGGATTGAGAGTAAGTTGTCGGCTAGGTCACATAACTAGAATGCATTTACGTCTTTATTTTGCTCAATAAGATACGGTCCAGACCACATAGATTCAAATTTATCATGTGCTCCTAGCTTTGCTCGGTCAACATCTAATTTGAAAACTAGATCTCCTTCATTGAATGACTTTGACACTGCCCTCTTATCAAACCATTTCATAATTTTATGATGATGGCATAGGTTTTTGAATGCTTGTTCACCTTTTTCTTCCAGTTGTACCAATTCTGCCAGCCTTCTTTCCATTAGCTAGAAATTTTCAAGTTCTATCTCATTGATAAACCTTAAAGCTGGAAGCTCCAAGTTGATTAGAAGAACTACCTCTTTTCCATACACAAGCGCATATGGATATGTCTTTAGTTATTTCTTGGGTGTTATCCTATCACCCTACAATGCTTGATCAAGCAAAAAGTGCCAACTTTTGGGGTTTTGTTCAATGCTTCTCTTAATTATTTTCAAATTCTTATTTGTAGACTTTGCAAGGCCATTTCCCTGAGGATAATAATTTGAAGATGCATTCCAATATATGCCATACTTCTTGGCAAAATCCATTGTCTTGTCACCAATGAAATATCTAGCATTATCTAAAACAATGGTAGCCAGAATTTTAAATCTTGTAATCAATATTTCCATGAATTCAATAATTACATCTTGATCAACATGCTTTGTATCCTCTACTTTTTTCCACTTAGTAAAATAATCCATTGTCATAAAGATGTACTTATGCTCAACCGATGAATTGGGATTGATAATTACAATAAAATATAATCCCCATTGTTGGAATGGTTCTTCTACAACTATTGGTTTAAGTTGCATAGCAACATGCTTGTTTTTCCCACAAATATTTGGCATTTGTCACATGTTTAGTCCAGTTTGAATGCATTTGAGAATATTTATGGCTAATAGTATCCAGCTCTCAATATCTTTGTTGTTGTAGTTTACCCTAAATAGTATCCTGAAAAAACAATATGAAATTCTATGACTTCTACTTTGTTTGGATATAAACATCTCAACAATACTCCATTAAAGTTTCATCTATACAAAATATTATCAATTAATGCATACTTTCCTATCTACGACCTCTATCTTCATATTTGAGATGTAGTTAAGCCATCTGGACATCTGCAAGAATTGAAATAGTGTATTAACTATTCAATCCAAGAATCTAATAATACTTATGGTCCTTCCTGCTCAATAGGTTGCTCTTGTTCCGCTAGTAGTAGATTTGCATTCTGCTACAGTTCAATAGTCGGCTGGTTTGGAAAGTGCACCAATTTGTGTAGATAACCAAAATATAATTTTAATCTAAAATCTATCTTTTACATTATTTTCCTTCATTTCATATGTGTTATCACACGATTGCCTTCAAGGTGGGGAACTTCCCTCCTCAAGAGGCAAACCATTTCTGCATTAATTCATTCATAATTTCTTTGTCATTTACTAGTATTGTATTCCTGGTATGAGTATTATTATGTTATCAAGGTAGACTATATATTATGTGTTTGATAGACCCATAAGGATTCTGTAGCAAGTGGTATCAGATTTTCAGTTGAAGAAAACTCTTGGTAGTCAAAATTTGTGGGACGACATCCAATCACGCATTTAAGACAATGATATAATTTTGTGTCATTACGACTTAACCAGTGGAGACAAGTGATCACGATCCAAACGTAGAAGAAATCCCCAGAGAATAAATTATCAAAAATCTAGGTCCTTTAGAAATCGTAGACAAAGTTCGCAGAGATTTGCGTGTTAAAATTTCAACCAATCAGAAGTAATTATTAGCGTGCTTCACTAAGGTTAAGAGTGCTATATTTTTTTTTTTTTAACTTGTTGGGGATACTTTATCCCACATTCATCGTGCATTTGGAGAAAAAGGGTTTAAAATGAGGAAGGCACATCTTCTTTGGTGTGACTTCGATCACACGACACGTAACCTCACCTATCATCTACATTGTCCTTGTGTTGATTATACCTTTGGGTGTTGTATTCCTAGAATTTTGTATCGGCTGTGTCGTGTCTACTATGTTGTGTCCTTTCCAGTCCTATCTGTGTGCCCTCTCGAGTGGTGTCCTTTACTCTGCCAATTGTCCTCTATCTCTCGTTTCATGAGGTCTGCATGGTCTCACATGTCGTATTGTCCGAGCTGTCATGTCTCACATGTTGTGTGGTCCCTTACTCAGCCAAATATCCTCTGTCTCACGTGTTGTGTGGTTTGTATGGCCTAACATGTCGTATGGTCCAACTGTTCTCGAGGAGTGAACAATTATTATCAAAAAATTGTTGAATTGTTGTTGTAAAGTTGCTAAAAAAAGCTTCAAAAAGTTTCCCAAAAGTCATCGAAAAGTTGTCACAAAGTTTTTAATCAAAAAATAATTACACGAAGACCTATCACATTTGCGTTGCAGTTAGAACGACATTGAGAGCGGAAATTAACCCAAATGTTTGCTCAAAATCATCATAATTTTGTAGAATCAAAAGTGAAACAGGGTCAAAAAAATTACTAGCGCATGAGCGAAAAGTGGCAAAAATGATCAAATAGGAGACTATCAAGTTCTGATGACCCAACCTACTAGAGTTTGGAATCACCAATAAGACCTCGTAGAAGCAAAGGTACACAAAATTCTTCTTCTCCTTTAGGAATTGTTATCTATAACTTGGGTCATCCTTTGATTAACAAAATGGCATCCAATACCTCCAAAAATTCCTCCCATGAGAAAATCACTAAAGTGGAAATAGGACATCCCAAGGTTACTGACGAGACCTTAATCCGTTTAATAGATAGTATTCAGAAAATGACTGACAACGTAAACATACTAGTCACCAAACAATCCCAACCAAACCCTCCTAGTCCAAACCACTAGAGTACTGAGCATTAGTACAATGACTATACACACCACAAAGGTACTAATGGTCATTCCCCAAATCCCAATGGCCAAATAAATAATGAGGATATGGGAAACAAAGAATTTTTTGAGCGACAAAGGGGTTTTGGTAGACCATACCAAAATCGCAACTATAGACAAGAGAATAATGAGGACCGAGATGGGCACAACGTCTACCATCAAAGAGGTCCTACTAGAGTCAATTTTCCATGCATTGACATGCCCACCTTTGAGGGTCATGATCCACATGGGTGGATAGCCAAAATGGAAGGAATTTTGGAATTATATCAATTTCGTGAGGCAAAAAAAGTCCCTTTTGCTGCAACCAGGTTGGGTACTGAATATTATCAATGGTTTACATGGTACAAATGCAATAATGACAAATATGATCTCTTTTGGGATAATTTTAAGGATGCATTTCTTCACAAATTTTACGAAGGTCACAGCTTCCTACACATTGCGACTATTGTCACTTAAACAGACAGGATCAGTAGGGGACTATATCTTGGAATTTACTAGTATGCTTCACTATGCAACAGACTTACAACCAGATGTGGTGGTAGTGGCTTTTTGAAATGGGTTGAAAGAAAATATTAAAGTCAAAGTGGACCTACAAAACCCATCCAAGATAGATGAGTGTATAAGGATTGCCAAGCTGACAGAGATAAAGGTGCAAATGGATACATCCACACGACATGAATCATATGGTCGACCTCAATTCTGCAAAAACTATTTTTGCAAGAATAATCAACCACCATCGTTCCTATAAGGAATATATACCAAGACATGATACTTCTGCTATAAATGTCACAATCGTCATCCAAAATATCAGACATGTATACCAAGATAGAACTTTCAAATTGAATATGCTAACAAGGAAGATGAATAAATAGAGTAACACAACTCACCTGAGGATCCCACAATCTAAGACCAGAGTGAACACGAGGAGGTTGTAGCTAAATATGATACCATGACTATTTTAGTACATGCTCTCATGGGGTTATCCTCTCACCATACAATCAAGGTGGTAGGGTTCATTCAAAAAAAGAAGGCAACAATATTAATTTATTCAGGAAGTACTCATAAATTTATTGATGCAAAACTTGCAAGGGCATTAAATTTGCACATCTACTCTTCTAGTCAAGACAGAGTTCAAGTTAGAACTGCAATCAGGGAGACTTCTCAATGCCTAGGAAAGACATTCAATTTCATTACAAATGGGTAGTTACACTTGGAAAGCTCCTCTTTTTGTCATGGAATTAGAGATTTCAGAGGTTATTTTGGGTGTTGCATGGATGGAAAATTTGGAAACCACAGTTGGGTTTAATCACAAGCACCTCTATGTGGAATGGCAAGATAATTGGAATGCCATTTGTCTTCAAGGAATGCAAAAACCTCCATTAAAAATAGTAAGTTCACATAGCATGGAAAAGATATTAAGAAAATATGGCTACAAATTCATAGCCCGAGTTAATTGCATGGAAAATTTAGAACAAGATATGCCATAAATCCAAGTAGAAGATCTCCAAAAAATTATTGCGAACTATGAGGAGGTTTTTCAGGAACGAAAAGGACTACCACCCAAAATATCCCATGACCATGCCATACACCTTGTTCCTGAAAGTCTTCCACCTAATTGTCGTTATTATCGATATCCCCAACCCCATAAAATAAAAATTGAGAAGATTGTCAAAGAACTATTAGAACATGGTGTCATCCGCCATAGTACTAGCCCTTATTCTTCACCAGTAATTTTGGCTCGTCGAAAAGACAATTCTTGGCGTATGTGTCCAGGTTTTCGTCCTCTCAACAAAATCACCATCAAAGATAAATTTCCTATTCCTGTTATTGATGATTTACTAGATGAACTACATGGTGCAAAATTCTTTACCAATTTGGACTTACATTCAGGGTTTCACCAAATCAAAGTTAGGGAGGAGGATATTCCCAAAATAGCTTTTCAAACTCATGAAGGTCATTATGAATTCTTATTCATGCCCTTGGTCTCACTAATGCCCCATCTACATTCTAAAGTCTCATGAACCATGTGTTTCATCCATTCCTTCGCAAATTTGTCCTAGTCTTCTTCGATGACATACTCATCTATAGTAAATCATGGAAGGAACATTTATCATATTTAGGAAGAGTTCTTCAAACCTACACTATTTGTTAAAATATCTAAATGCTCCTTTGGTATTCATGAAGTTGAGTACCTAGGTCATATAGTATCTCAAGAAGGTGTTAAAGTGGATCCCAATAAGATTAAGGTAATTTAGGAGTGGCCTTTACCTAAAACCATCAAGAAACTTCATGGTTTTTTAGGTCTCACTGGCTATTATCATAAATTTATGTGTAACTATGGTAAAATTATGGCTCCTCTCGCAGCAATCACAAAGAAGTATGATTTTCATTGGTTCAAAGAAGCTACTCAAGCCTTTGAGGCTTTGAAAGAAGCAATGTGTACTAGTCCAGTTTTGGCAACTCTAGATTTTCACAAACCATTTGTCATTGAATGTGATGCTTCAAGAATAGGTATTGGGGCAGTATTAATGCAGGAATGTCATCCCTTGGCATTCAAAAGTAAACAAATTTCAAGGAATAATTTGGGTAGATCACATATGAAAAAGAAATGTTGGCTATTCTACACATAGTGGAGAAATGGAGACACTACTTAATCAATAGCCGTTTTATTATAAAAATAGATCACAATAGTCTTAAGAATTTTTTAGAACAAAGGTTTTCTTATCCCAAACAAAAAAAGTGGTTGACTAAATTGTTGGGATATGATTTTGACATTGAATATAAGAAAGAAAAATAAAATGTGGCAGCTGATGCATTATCCAGAAAATACGAAGATGAAGTAGTCATTCATTTCATTTCAGGACCATGTTCTCAATGGGTGTCTCATTTACAGGAAGAATGGTTGTCCAATGGTGAAAAAACAAATAATTTAAGAATTGTCAGTGGGTCCATTCAAGCACCCTCTTTTCTCATATGATGAAAAAATATTATGCAAGAAGAATTACATTTACATTCCACACAATTCGACAATCAAATCACGAATTCTAGATGAGTCACATGCTTCTCCATTACTAGGACATTCAGGTTTTTTGAAAACTTATATGCGGGCTAAACAATCCTTTTGTTGGAAAGGGTTAAAAGCATAGGTCAAGCAATGGGTAGCTAAATGTGAAGTGTGCCAATGTAATAAGGGAGAAACAATCAAATCACCAAGGTTGCTTCAACCGTTACCTATTCCAGATCGTTAGTGGGAACATATTTCCATGGATTTTATTGAAGGTCTTCCTAATTCATAAGGTAAAATAGTAATTTTCATGGTATTTGATTGCATTTCCAAATATGCTCACTTTCAGGCTTTACAACATCCATTTTCAGCAAGCAAAGTGGCCAAGGTATGTATGAATTCAATTTTTAAATTGCATGGAATGCCCAAAAATATTGTAAGTGATCAAGATCCCATATTTACTAGAAATTTTTAGAGAGAATTGTTTCGACTTAGTGGTACCAAATTAAACATGCCTTCTATATACCATCCACAAACATATGGTCAAATGGAGGTAGTTAACAAATGTTTGGGTACCTACCTAAGATGTTTTGTTCAGGATAAACAATATCAATGGAGGCAGTGGCTATCATTGGAAGAATGGTGGTACAACACTTCTTACCATTATTCAATCAAGATGTCTCCTTTTGAAGAATTATACGAAACTAAGCCACCAATAGTAGCATATTATGTACCAGGATCCTCCAAAGTGGCCCAAGTAGATGATTGGTTTCAACAACGATAATCAATGCTCACTATTCTGAAAGACAATTTGGTCCAAGCATAAAATCGTATGAAGTAGCAAAAAAACATGCATCATTCGTAAAGGGTATTCAATATTGGTGATATGGTGTTCCTACGTCTTCATCCATACAAACAGTTATTATTGAAGATTAAGTCTAGTCAGAAGTTGGCTTCTCAATTTTATGGTCCTTACAAAATTGTACGTTGCATTGGAGAAGTGGCATATCAATTAGAGTTACCTCCTTCATCATGAATACATCTAGTATTTCATGTCTTTTGTCTTAAGAATGTGATCATTCAGAAAGTACACTCTTAATCAAAATTACCAGTACTGGCTTAAGAAGGGCGTATACATCTCCAGCCAGAAGTGATTTTACAAACCATAACATGCACACTGAGATCTCGTCACATCCAATAATTTCTCATAAAATGGTAGGACTTACCTGAATAAGATACTACATGGGAATCTGAAAGTATTTTCTAGACATTTCCAGCTTTGAGGGCAAAGCTTTTCGAGGAGGGGAGTCATGGTACAGTCCAATAGTCGGTTAGTTTGGAAAGTGCACCAATTTGTGTATATAACCAAAATATAATTTTAATCTGAAATCTATCTTTTGCATTATTTTCCTTCATTTCATATGTGTTATCTCACGGTTGCCTTCAATATGAGGAACTACCCTCCTCAAGAGGTAAACCATTTTTGCATTTATTTGTTCATAATTGCTTCATCATTTACTAGTATTGTATTCCTAGTATGAGCTTTGTTATATTATCAAGGTAGACTATATGTTATGCATTTGACATACCCATTAGGAGACTGCAACACATTCTATAAAGTAGACTGAACTAGTTGTTGACATAATTTTCTATCACTTATTATTTTTGTCAACCTGATCTCAACATCAAACTCTTAAATTTTTATAACCCAACTAGCTCTCTTATAACCTAGCTCTGTTTGACTAACAAAACTCCTAACATCCAAGTGTACTACATATACAAAGGTTTTTCTTTGAGAAAAAAAATGGTTTAACTTCTTTAAATATTTCATTAGTGCATAGACTTGTTTCTCAATAAAATTATACCTTTCTTCATGATCATGCAAGGTTTGGCTCAAGAAAGTTATTGTCCACTTATTGTTTTCTTTCCCTTTTTGAGTAAGCACAACAACATAAATTTATTTTTCCCCAAACACATAAAGGATGAAATATTTGCAGTATAAATTAATGATGACAAGGGCTTGAAATATTACTTCTTTGATGTTCTTGAAAGCATTCTTCTAGATATCAGTCCATTTAAAATCCACATCCTGTTTCAG
Source organism: Wollemia nobilis (assembly GCA_028583015.1). NCBI lineage: Eukaryota > Viridiplantae > Streptophyta > Pinopsida > Araucariales > Araucariaceae > Wollemia > Wollemia nobilis. The sequence continues at coordinate 3,876,229 of JAQPPZ010015863.1, read as the reverse complement.
CGTCTCAGTCACGGGTTTAACTATTTGAGAAAAATCTGAAATGAATTTATGCACAAAATTAATTTACCCAAAGAATAACTGAAGATCTTTCTTTTTTAGTGGTAGAGGATGGGTTAGAATGGCTTTTACCCTATCTGGATCAATGTCTAACCCTGTTATTGACACTACATGTCCTAGTAATTTTCCTTCATGCATGGCATAATTTTCCTTGTATTTTTCAAATATTAGTTAGAGTTTCTCAACACATCTCTCCTTATTATGAGAGAACACAGTCATGTCATCCAAATAAATGACTATTATCTTGTTTACTAACTCCCCAAATGCTAAATCCATAGTCCTCTATAAGGTAGCACCCGAATTTGATAAGCCAAAAGGTATTTTTGATATGCAAGGTACCCTATTTGGTGGTGAACGTAGTCTTGTATTGATCCTCATCCTTGACCCATGTTTGATTAAAGCCAAATAATCCATCTAGTAAAGATAATATCTTGGCTCTAGCTATAGTATATAAAATCTGATCAATTTGTGGAAGAGGATAATGATCCTTCAAAGAATCTTGATTTAAGTTTCTAAAATCCACATAGAGACAAATATCTCCATTTGTCTTCCTTACAGATACCTTATCCATCCATGTAGAATTATTTATTGGGTATCTTATCTTATAATTTAAAAACTTTAGTAACTATTATTTCATTAGATCCTCTATCTTGGGGTTTACTGGTCGTAGCTTTTACCAAAAACGTTTTGCATCCGATATGAGCTCAATGGTGTGTTGGATAGAATTTTTGTTGTACACCTTGAGGTCATAATAGGTCCATGCTATGATGTCATTGAATTCCTTGTATAAACCTAAAATATGGTTGACCTCTTCCTTTGAATAATGAACACCAATTTTGATGTTCTTACTAGGTTTAATTTGTACATCCTTATAGCTCTGACTATCAACATCAATTCTGAGTAGTCGATCTATCACTGCTATCAAACAATATTTTCAACATTATAAATCCTTTTAGGATGTGATTATTCTTAAGTTGCATCAATTCATTTTCCTTGTCCTCTTGTGGCAGTCAATCACCTATGCAATTCATTTCCTAAATTAGGAAATCAATCACTTGTTCATTATTATCAAATACTTACCAAAATATATCCTTATCAGGTATAGAAGATCTATAGACAAGCCTCGCCATTTTGGCCTTATCTATGACATTAGATATTGGGTAGAAGTTAGCTCCCACGTATTGTTCTCTAGGGATGGCCTTGATATTCAGAGTCTCAAAAGATTCTAGTAAATCCCATACTCTGTTTCTGTAGACTTTGAGGTAGTGTTTTTTGTTGTTGCACTTTTTAGTAATCTAATTGACTATTAAATTTGAATCAAAAAATATATGTAGTTGCTTGATTCCCATATTTTCAGCTTTCTTTAATCCTAGACATGGTGTTTTATATTCTACTACATTGTTTATACAACTTCGTGTCAACCTGTATAAAAATATCTTTTCTATTCCAGTAGGTCCTATCAACACTATGCTTGCTTTGGAACCATTTTCACATCTAGCTCCATCAAAGAAGATCTTCCATATTTGGTTTTCTTGGGGAATTTGTCCTATGGGGTCTACAGTATTTTTCTTCAGGCTTCATGATCAAGTAGTTGCCAATTCCTATCTCAATAATAGCATTAAAGTTTCTAAAAGAAAATTGATCTTTAGTTTGGAGATCTTCCAATCCTTCTTCCATAATATCCACATCTCTCCTCATCATGATGATAGTGTTAGCTTGCTGATTTTCCTTTTCAAGCTTCTCTATATGGAAGGAGGGTGGTTTCTCAAATAATATCATGACTTTTTTGCCTTTAAATGGGATCTCCATGTGTGAGTAATCAAGATATAAGTAACAACCCAACTTGGCAATGAATTCTCTTGATAAAAACACCCCAAATAAGGTTCCAAATCAACTACCAAAATTTCTTGAATAATAGTAATTTGAGGTAATCTATGCAACACCATGGGCACAGTGTTGGAAGTTAAAGTGGTAAAAGGTAAAAAATTTGTTTGACAACGGTAAGCTTTGGACCTTACCATTTTACCTCCTTGGATGGTAGCTGACTGGGCAGACTGGATGGCTTGGACATCATCTGACTGGGCAGATTGGATGGCATGGACAGTATGGAGTTTGACTCCTATTTCCTTTCCTCCTTTCCTCCCTATTTTTCTTCTTCCCTATCTATTTCCTAAGTTTTCTGAGGCATTTAATTCTCCTATTATTTAAGCATTGTAAACACTACATTTTGGTGAATTAATAATACTTTACATTTTTTCTATTGCTCCACCTAACTATCATGCCACATCTGGTATCAGAACAAGGTCGAAGAGGGCCCATGAATCGAGGTCAGAGGAGAACAGTAGCATGCAAACTGAGGCGAGGTCAAGAGGGCCTGCAACATGCTAATTGAGGTGAGGTCGAGAGGTCCCATAAATCATGAATCGAGGCGAGGTCAGGAGAATGCTCACACAGAGATCATGCGAGGAGGAGGAGCAAACCATAGGAGAAACCAATCAGACATCGACACATGGCGAGGAGAGAGCAAGGCCGACGTAGACTAGAGACCAAACAATAGGCAACATGGCAGACCAGAAGACAGACTACATGGTGAGCAAAGGTGATATTTTATGTCGTGAGAAGATATAGGCTTGAGAAGGAGGTAAAAGGGTGGTCACTAATTGCCCGAAGGAAATTGAGTGACATTGTGCACATTGAGGGTTTTTAAACACCTCAAACAACATCGCACAGTGGATTTGGGACTAAAGTCCCTTTAATTTTTTGTGTCTTGTGCATGGCCATGACAATATAAAGGATGCAAGCCTCCTTTGCCTTCTCGTCGAGCTACGCAGCTTGACTAGCTCGAGGAGCCAGCCTTAAGACGCCCGCCTCTGGCAGATCCCAGGTTTGAAACCCGATGGTAATGATTTTTCATTATTTTTTTTGAAAGCAAAGTCAAAAGTCTTGAAATTGATGTTCTTTTCCTTTGGTTCTCATCAGCGGTGGTGTCCGAGTTGGTAAGCACGATTTGTTGAAGGAGATAGGTTGCAGGTTCAATTCCTGCAAGGGTTTTAAAAAAAAATTAAGTTTTTTTTTTTTTAATTCTTTATATTATTAAATTAATTATTTATATTATATTTAATAAATTAAATATAGTTGTTTTTAAAAAAAAAAAAATTAAAGGACAATTATTTTTTTTATTAAATAGCAATATAGATTTTTTTTAATACTATAAAAGAAGGAGAATATTGCCTAAGAGGCAATTCATTGTAATAGAAGGGTTCATTTTTCACTTGATTTGAGGAATCACAAACTGTAGAAATCTTGTGTAATAAGCCTAAGAGGCTTAGTTTTTTTTGTAAAAGAGATAAGGATCAAGATTGTAAAATTGTAAAGAGGCATTGATGATAAGACCAAATGGTTGTTATCATGCCTTATGTGCAATTTTAGCAAGAGAAGGTGCAAAGAGATTCGAAAAAAAAGTAAGAGGTTATGGGCTCAACATTGTGTTTAGCCAACTTCAAAATGTAGTAATTGCACATCAAAGGCATCCTAACTCAAGGTACGAGGCACACTTTGAAGATAACTCTTTTAGGAGTCAATTTGAACAATCAAAATCTGTACAAGCTGCACCACAAGAATCAGAATATACACACTACAGTATTTCAGTGGAAATTTTAGAACCATAATCACCATAAATAATATTTATAAGTGACGATGAAGAAGAAGTAGCAGACAATTTCATGAATCAAGAGATAGCATCCCCACAGCAAGAGGAACAAGCAATCAATGATAGAGTAAATCAAGTCAAATTTGACTTAAATTTGTAATCTCTTCTTTCTTCTTTCTTCTTTCTTCTTTCTTCTTCCTTCCTTATTTGAAAAAGCAGAGTGCTTTATTGTAACCGTGAAATAAAAAGATTTTTTTAGTAACTATGGCCTCACACAATAGTTTACCTATACCATATTTCAACGGTTATGACTACGAGTATTGGTCTATAAAAATGAATACCCTGCTCATAGGAAGAGGTTTGTGGGACATAATAGAAGAGGGTTACATAGAACCCTCAGACTGGACAACACTAAGTGCCACAGACAAGAAAACATGAAAATAAGGACAAAAGAGCAACTCTTCTACTCTTTCTCATCTCCAAGCAGCATTGGAGAAAAGTATATTCCCTAGAATCGTCGCTTGTATGACTGCACAAGCTGCATGGAAATATTTGAGTGATGGATTCTAGGGTAGTAATCAAGTGAAGCAGGTGAGGCTTCAAACACTAAAAAGAGATTTTGAAAATCTTAGAATGAAAGATGATGAAAATGTTGGTGATTATTGTGTTAGAGTAAAAGCAATTGTTGATAAAATGGTTAAACTTGGTGAGGAAATCAAGCCTGAGATAACTGTAACAAAAGTGTTACGAACACTTCCACAGAGATGGAATATTATTGTCATAATTATAGAATAATCCAAAGATATTTCCACTTTAACATTCGATGCATTAATCGGATTGTTAATGTCACATGAAGAGAGATTTCTGGAATCTCCTTCAACCAGCTACGGAGACGATGAGAAGTCCTTTACTTCCAATGAAAACAATGGAAGAGGACATGGAAGAGGTCAAGGCAAAGGACAACAAAGAGGTAGAGGCAGAGGAAACTATAGAGGAGGCAACCAAAATAGAGGAGGAAACCAGAACATAGGAGGAAACTCCAACAGAGGAGGCAACTCATACAGAGGAGGCAATCAACAAAGAGGTGGAAATCAAAATCGAGGAGGAAATCTAGGACAAAGTGGAAATCAAGGGTGAGGAAGTGACAAGTACAAAACAACTTGTTTCAACTATGGCAAGCCAGGTCACTTTGTTCGTGACTGCTAGTCAAAATATTCACAAGACAAAAATAGTCAATATGGAAATTATGGAGAAGAATATGATACCTCTAATATTTTTTTTTCATATGGACAATCAAAACATAATCTAAATGACACATGGATTCTGGATACTGGTTGCTCAAATCATATGAGTGGCAAAGAAAATTTATTTGCAACTCTAGATTCCACTTATAAATCCCAAATAAAATTAGGGGATGATAAAGCATTACAAGTAGAGGGAATTGGAGCCATGGAGGTTCCAACCAAATAAGGAATAAAGAAAGTGAATGACATCTATTACACTCCAAAGCTCCAACACAATCTGCTAAGCGTTGGGCAAATGATGGAGAACAATTACAAACTTGTATTTGATGAAGGACAATGTATCATTTTTGATAAAAATAATTGTAATCGTGTCATCACACAAGTCCCCATGACCAAGAATCGGTTATTCCCTCTCAAATTTGGTGAGCCAGGAGGAGCTCAACTTGAAAATGTAGCTATAAAAAATCCAATTGTGCTTTGGCACTTGCGATATGGACACCTTAATTCTGCTAGCTTGAAACTGGTCAGTTCTCAAGCTACGGTGACAGGATTTCCCAAAATCAATGAATAGAAGGTATGTGAAGGATGTGCTATGGGAAAGCAGTCAAGGTCAAAGTTTCCAAAAGGACAAGCATGGAGATCCAACTATCCACTTTAGTTAGTGCATTTGGACATCTGTGGTCCAATGCAAACACAGAGTCTTAGAAATAATTCTTATTTTCTCACTTTCATAGATGATTTCTCTAGAATGTGTTGGATTTATTTATTGAAACATAAATATGAAGCTTTTGATTGCTTCATAGATTTTAGAAACAATGTAGAGAATCAAAGTGGGAATTATGTAAAATATCTTAGGACAGATCGAGGAGGTGAGTACTCCTTGAAAGCATTCTTGAAATATTGTAAAGCAAGTGGGATAAAAAGGCAATTCACCACTGCCTATACCCACAACATAATGGTGTGGCAGAGAGAAATAACCGCACCATAGTTGAGATGGTGATAACGATGCTTCAGACTAAGCATCTAACTAATATGTACTGGGCTGATGTTGTAAGAACCAATGTATACATTCTAAATAGAAGTCCAACTTCTAGTTTATATGGTGTCACTCCTTATGAGGGGTGGTACGAAAAGAAACCAAATGTAAAGCACTTCAAATTTTTTGGTTCTTTAGCATATGTGCACATTTCTGATGAGAAAAGGAAGAAGCTTGATTCCAAAAGTCAAGATTGTATATTTGTAGGGTATTGTGGGTCTACAAAAGCATATAGACTCTACAACCCCAAGACTCATAAAATTGTACTATCCAAGGATGTAATTTTTGATGAAGGGGGAGAATGGGATCATCAAAGAATTTTTGTTGATGATGAGTCCCAAAATATAAGTTCTTCATAGGTACAACAAGTGTCTCCCAATAAAAAAAAAGGCACACCACCCCCTCCAAGCCCATACAGGAGTACTACATCAAGTACTTCAATCGCCACTCCAAGTCCTTCTCCACAGATATTAGTAAGTTCTTCACCGATGGACATTGATAGAGACTCTCCATCAAGAGGCAAAATAACATTACAACATCATCCATATTTTTAAATGTTGGATCAAAATTTCTAGATAAGATTCACTAGAAGCCAAGCTAGTGAAATGAATACAGTTTTGCAACAACTTGAAAATTTGCAATTGTATGGGGATGATGACTCCCATGATCCTAGGGGAGATGTAGTCAAAAATGCTTTATTGGCTAATGCTCGTCTAGAACCAGCTAGCTATGATAAGTTTTGTACTCAAAATGTATGGCAAGAAGCCATGAAAGAGGAAATAACCTCTAAAAAAAATAATGATACATGGGAGCTAGTAAAGCTACCCAAAGAAAAAAAATGTGTTGGATGTAAATGGGTCTACAAGACCAAATACAATGCTGATGGAAGCATTGAGAAGCATAAGGTGAGACTAGTAGCAAAAGGTTTTACTCAAAATTTTGGCATTGACTATGAGGAAACCTTTTCTCCAGTTGCACGACAAGAGACAATCAGATCTGTTCTTTCCTTAGTAGCCCATAAAGGATGGAATTTTCAACACATAGATGTGAAAAGTGCTTTTTTGAATGGATACTTGACAGATGAGGTTTATGATAGAGAGTAACAAGGTAAGACTTAGTTAATCAACCAAATAATCAACAATAAAACCTCATACTCATTAACCTAGCATAGGAATAATGCATAGGTTATATAGGTTATAAAATAGTCTAATTAACAATAAAGACTATTCCTACGCTAACAACTAACGCATATCCTAGAATAGAAGATAGCGTAGAGTTAGGATAGGATAATAGATATTCTACCCTTAGGTAAATACTAACTAACCCTTAGATATTTTAGAAGAAAATATCTATGTGGTAATAAGTAGAAAAGTAATGGTAATAATCTACCTATGTAGTATAATGCAATATACTACCTCATTTTACCCTAACATCCCCCCTTTATTACATTACTTTGATATACAAAGTGTACTTCGAAACAACTCAAATTTTACACGTCCAAGTGCCTTTGTGAAGATATCCGCAACTTTGTTCGTCGGTGGGAATGTATTGGAGTCTGTATTACTGTGTTTAGGAACTTCATCACGAATGAAATGACAATCTGTATCAATATGCTTTGTTTTTTCATGATGTACTGGATTTTTGACCAAGTCCAAAACACCTGAGTTGTCGCAAAACATGTGAATGGGAAGATTCTTTGGTAGGCCCATGGTAGCCAAAATGCGACTTAACCATATCGCTTCACACACAGCTCCACGTGCAGCGCGATATTCTGCCTCAGTTGAAGATAAGGCAACAACCTGTTGCTTTTTACTATGCCATGAGACAGGACCAGATCCAAGATGAAAAACATAACCTGATGTTGATTTTCTGTCATCTATAGATCCAGCATAATCAGAGTCAGTGTAACCCTGTAAGAAGAATGAGTTATTCTTCTTATATTCTAGACCATAATCAACACTACCTTGAATGTAGTGAAGAACTCTTTTAGCTGCTTTCCAATGGGAGACCTTTGGTTCTTGCATGAACCTTGAGAGATAATTTACAGCATATGTAATATCTGGTCTAGTATTTGTCAGATAGATAAGGCTGCCAATCATTTGTCTATATAGTGTTCCATCTACCTGTGGTGAGTCTTCATATCGTGATAACTGTAACCCTGATTCCATCGGTGTTGCTTTGGGTTTACAATCAGTCATACGATATTTTTCTACTAAAGTCTTAGCATACTTTTTTTGGGTCACCCTGAGATGATTCTTTTTTTGTTCTATTTCAAGGCCAAGACAGTAGTGGAGAAGTCCTAGGTCTGTCATATCAAATGACTTTTTCAAGTCATCCTTCACGGCTTTAATTAAATTCTCTGAATTGCCAGTGATGATCAGATCATCTACATATAACACAAGAATCACTATCTCAGAACTTGTGTTCTTGATATAGAGATTTGCGTCTAATGGACTTCTCTTAAATCCGTGTTGCAATAGGTGACTATCCATCTTTATGTACCATGCTCTTGGGGCTTGTTTTAGCCCGTATAATGATTTTACCAATTTGCAAACATGTTGCTCATGGCCTTCCTCTGCAAATCCAGGAGGTTGAGTCATGAATACTTCCTCTTTTAAGTCACCATTAAGAAAGGCACTTTTTACATCCATTTGATGTAACTTCCATCCGAATTGTGCTGCCATAGCACAAAGTACTCGAATGGTGGTCATCCTCGCTGTAGGAGCAAAGGTTTCCTCATAGTCCAGTCCTTCCTTTTGAGCATAGCCCTTTGCCACAAGTCGGGCCTTATGCTTATCTATAGTGCCATCTGCCTTATATTTTATTTTGTAGACCCATTTGCAACCTATGGGTTTCTTACCTTTAGGCAAATTCACTAGCTTCCATGTTTTATTTTTAATGAGGGAGTTATATTCTGCATCCATAGCTGTCTTCCATCGAGGCGGACTAAGTGCTTCATCAAGCTGTAGAAGGTTCATTCTCATCACATGCTGATAAGTAAACCCTCTCCTCATCTATCTCCATCTCATCTTCCCTTGGTAACTCTCTATCTACAGAAAGGTCTTGAAAATCTGCACAAAGATCATCAAGCTGAAGTGGATGCTTTACCCTTTTCTTTTTGTGACATGCTTCTTGTCTTTGGACGATTGAGAGTAAGATCTGGAAGGGAAGTGAGTTTAGAGTCCTTCAATGTGCTTGTATACCATTTGGGTGGTTTCTTCTATTGTGAAGAAGAAGAAGAAGGAGGAGGAGGAGGAGGTTGTTGTTCCTCCTCATCATCTAGGTATACTGATGTAGTGTTGGATGTGAAAGCTTCATCAAACACTACATCTCTACTTATATATATCTTCTTGGTATATGGGTCTATCAAACGATAGCCTTTTGAACTTTCATCATAACCAAGAAATATACAAGGTAGAGATTTCTCATCTAATTTCTTTCTTTTCTCCTTAGGTATATGCATAAATGCCTTACACCCAAATACCCTTAGATGAGTTATGGAGGGTTTCCTACCACTCCATGATTCTTGAGGAGTCATACCTTTAAGTGCCCTTGTGGGAGCCCTATTCGAGAAGATATACAGCAGTTTGAACAGCTTCAGCCCAATAAGTTTGCTCAAGGTTGGCTCCCTTAAGCATACATCTCACCATTTCCATTATGGACCGATTTCTTCTCTCAGCAACCCCATTGGATTGAGGAGTGTAGGCTGTTGTTAACTGTCTTTTTATCCCATGTGTCTGTAAGAATGAGGAAAATTCTTTTGATGTGTATTCCCCCCCTCGATCTGAACGGAGGGTCTTTATAAAGCATCCTGATTCCTTCTCAACAAGAGTTTTAAACTACTGAAAATAGGAAAATGCTTCAGACTTCAACTACAAGAAGAAGACCCACATTTTGCGTGAATGATCGTCAACAAACAATTGAAAATACCTTTTTCCTCCACAACTTGTAGACATAGGACCACACAAATCTGTGTGCACTAACTCCAAAGGGTCCTTAGCTCGAAAAGAGCTAGGTTCAAAAGGTACTCTATGTTGCTTGCCTGACAAGCAATCAGAGCACTACTGGCAAAATAGACGAAAGGGGAGGAAGTCCTTTCACCATTTGATATTTACTCGGCTCTAGTAAATATCCCGAACTCAAATGCCCAAATCTCTTATGCCAAAGAGAAGTGGCCTCCTTTGTGGTCACTTGCAAGTGCGGTATGAGTGGAGGTAAGTGCATCTAAGACAAACAATCCATGTTTGTATGAGCCTGTTGCTATTGTTTTTTCCTTTTTGGTGATGAAGCAACGTTTCTTGTCTTTGTCCACAGTAAAATTGACATTCATGTTATTGTCCAGGATTTGTGGAACTGACAAGAGATTATTTTTTAATCCTGGAACATAAAGAACTCTTTCAATATTACATTCTCCATCTGGAAGGGAGACTGAAACACTGCCTTCGCCCTGAACTCTATAGGTCTGATCATCAGCAATGGTGACCGGTCTACCTACTCGAGCTTCAAAAGTAGCAAACCATGATTTATCGCCAGTCATATGTTTACTAGCGCCTGAATCTATGTACCACAAAGAATCCTTGAGGGAGGAATCTGTATGGGTCATGAGCACCTTGTGTGCTCGTTCAGAATCGAAACTAGAATCTTCAGCTGCTATGTGACCTTGTTGCTGTTTGTTCTGGTTCTTTGATTTGTCGTTGCCCTTCTTATTTCTTTGTTCATTGGGCGGTTTGTTCTTAAACCAACATCGTTTGGTTTCATGAGTGTCTGTGTCACAAATTTTACAATGTTGTTTCTTCTTCTGACCCTCTTTGGCTTTACCCTTGTCTTGTCTAGAAGAAGAACCCTTTTGTTGATTCCACTTTTTCTTACCACCTTGTCGTTGTGAAAAAAGGGCATTGTTTGATGCCTCATCTCTCTGGAGTTGGGTAGCCTCTTCTGTTTGAAGCATATTTACCAACTCGACAAAAGTTACTGTCCTACCAGAAACTTGTAAGGAGGTGATCAACATTATGTAGGAGTCGGGAAGAGCTCTCAAAATGATTGAGTTTAAGACTTGGTCTTCCAACTTTTCTCCTAAGGATTGCAGCTTTGTTTTTAATTCTGCGACTCTGCAGAGGAATAGCTCTACTTGTTTCTCCTGATCTCATATGTAATGTATGAAGTTGTGTTTGAAGGTTAAGAATTGTTGATTGATTCTTGCCCTCAAAAATGGTACTTAAGGCATCCCAAGCTGCCTTACCAGTTGTAGCTTCACTGATATGAGGTTGGATATCATCAATAATAGCAAGCAAGATCATTAAGGATAGTTTCTTATCCTTTTTATCAAAGTCGATTTGATCTTGTCCAGAAGATTGAGGTCTAGTGACTGTTCCATCTACTAATGACCACAAGTCCTCTACAGTTAAGATAGCCTTCATCTTAGTCTTCCATTCTGAGTAATTTGAACCTTTGAGCAGTTGGCTCTCAGTGAGATACTTGTGTATCATGGCCATTGTTTAGGTTTCAAATTTGTGGAGAGGACTAATATGATACTATCTTGCACTATACCCTAAAAAAGTATAGAGTAGTTGTTTCAATTTGCTTTCTATAAGGTATTTAATGGCACCTGCCTTAACACTCTTTGCAAGAGATGAAAAGTTTGAGGAATATTGAGCCAAACAAAATAGAGCAAATGAAACAAGGGAGTGTTTTGTCAAACTTTTGATATGTGCTCTCTAAGATATTTAATGGCACCTGCTTTTAACACCTTTGAAAAAAGATGAAAAAATTTGAGGTTTATTTAAGCCAAACAAAAGAGAGTCTTATCAAGGTGATTTGAAATTTTTGACCTTTTGATGGGGAGAAATTACTTGTTTGAACCTATGCAAAGTTTAGCATGGTTTTTGAGTGAAGTTTGGGTGTTTGTGAAAAGCTCCTTGTAATGTTTGTATTTGTGACTTTGTAATTGCAAAAAAAAATGTTTTTAGTGCAATAATAAAAAAAAACATAAGAGCACCCAAATTTATATCACTCTAGGTGTCGGATTCCACCGAAAATGCACCTAGTACAAGCAATTTTGAAAAGTAGGTGTCGAGTAAAATCGAGAATGCACCTTTCTTTAAAACTAAAATAGCCCCCCCTTCATCTTTACAATTTTGAAAACTATAGAATTCTGAAAAAAAATTCTATCCCCCCTTAATGTTTACAAAATGTAGAATTTAGAGCATATCTTTCAAGACAAGTCGACACACGACAAGCTTTTGAAAGACTTTCCAGAACCAGTTGACACACAACTTGGTTTTCTATCTCCCGTAATTATTCAATACTCAAAAATAGGAGGTGCATCGGGATTAAAGGGTTCTCTAATCCTCATGGGACCATAACTACGATCCAAACCCTTCCAAGGATCAGTGTAAGTATTGAAACGGGGTAAGCTCCTTCTATGCTCTCTAAGCATACGACGAAAATGAGATCTTGTCGTCTGACGTCTAAGTTCGTTCCTCTTTCGAATAACTCTTAGACGACGAAGGGCTTTTCTGATCCAAAGCTTTTTCTTCATGAGACAAAAAAATTTGTTCTCCCAAAACAATTGATTAGAAAATTTTGGAGAATTTAAAAATTTATTAGAAGTCTCAAAGCTGCAAAAGGAATTTTTTTTTTTTAAGGATTGTCTCTTGTCTCCCTCAGTTTGATTAGGAGAAAACAATACAAAAAAAAAACTTTTGCCTTTCTTTTTTTTTAATAAAATTTTTATTTCAATGCATCAATTAATCTTTTAACTTAATGGAATTTAATTAATAAACAAAATATTTGATAGAGAAATCACTTAATTAAAAATGATTTAAATAACAAAATAAAGATTTATTAATTAAAAAAAACTAAAAAAAATAAAAAAAATGCAAGAAAAAAAATAATAAAAAAAATTACTCGCGAGTCGAAACTGCGACCCCGCGCGAGATATTGGCCGACCGGCGCTCCGCGCGGTCGGTCCACACCGATGGACGAGAAGGGAAGGTTAAAACCTTCCCTTTCGTCCTTCGCGCGACGGGAAGACGCCAAAAAAAATTGGCGTCGCGGGGGATTGACCTCCCGACCCCGCGCGAATGGCCCTCGCACTGGCTTTGCTAGCCAGCCGGGCTACCTTGGCTGATTCGTCAGCCAAGGTTGGCCCCATGCTAATTAAGCACTGGGCGGCCGAAAAGTTTTTTTAAAAAAACTTTCGTGGGTAAAATCCCACATGCGCCCTGCTGGAACATTCGAGACGTTTTTAAACGTCAATCCGCCCTTAGGCTGTTGATTTCCTGTGGGCAATCGGCAGGCTACACTGAACCCCTTTTTGCAAAGTAGGTCCACCTCGAGATCCGAGCCGCCTCGTCAGCATATCGCCTCGAGAACCGGGTCGATTCACTCCTACGGGCCGCCTCGAGAAGCGTGTCGGTCAGTCTACAAGCCACCTCAAAAAACGTGTCGCAACCAGACTACGGGCCTCCTCGGGAAGCATGCCGGTCAGCTGCGGGCCTCGAAATTCGAGCTCCAGGTCCAGGTCGGGGGAGCAATTGCTTGCCTTCAGCCACCCGACGCGATGATACCAATGATAGAGAGTAAGCAAGGTAAGACTTAGTTAATCAACCAAATAATTAACAATAAAACCTCATACTCATTAACCTAGCATAGGAATAATGCATAGGTTATATAGGTTACAAAATAGTCTAATTAACAATAAAGACTATTCCTACGCTAACAACTAACGCATATCCTAGAATAGAAGATAGCGTAGAGTTAGGATAGGATAATAGATATTCTACCCTTAGGTAAATACTAATTAACTCTTAGATATTTTAGAAGAAAATATCTATGTGGTAATAAGTAGAAAAGTAATGGTAATAATCTACCTATGTAGTATAATGCAATATACTACCTCATTTTACCCTAACAGGGAGGGGGGGGAGGTTTATGTTCAAAAACCTCAAGGCTTTCAAGAACAAGGAAAGGAGAACCTTGTTTATAAATTGAAAAAAAACACTTTATGGCCTCAAGCAAGCACCAAGAGCTTGGTACTCACACATTGATGGCTATTTCAGCAAGTATGGATTCACAATAAGTAAAATTGAACCAACTTTGTACTACCTAAAGCATGGAGTAGACATTCTCATAGTTTTTTTATATGTGGATGATCTAATATTTATGGGTAGTAACACTAAAATGAATATGGAGTTCAAAAACTCCATGATGAAACAGTTTGAGATGAAAGATCTTGGTCTAATGAGATACTTCCTAGGTATGGAAGTGCATCAATCAAACAAAGGAATATTCATATATCAACACAAGTATGCTTGAGACATGATCAAGAAATGTGCCATGGAGCAGTGCAAATCAGTTGCAACTCCAACTGGACATGGGATCCAATTGAGCAAGGATTATGGAGCATCAAAGGTTGACATAACCACTTATAGAAGCATGGTTGGGAGTCTAATGTTTCTCACCAACACAAGGCCCGATATTCAATATGTTGTTTCTCTAGTTTCAAGGTTTATGGCAAGTCCATATGAGCTGCATCTACAAGCAACTAAAAGAATATTAAGATATGTAAAAGGTACATTGGATTTTGGAATCCATTACCAAAAATGTAATTTTGTGAAATTAGTTGGCTTTAGTGATAGTGATTGGGGCAAAAATATAGATGATAGGAAATATACATCAAGAAATTGTTTTAGTCTAGGGTCAGGACTAATTACATGGAGTTCCAAGAAACAAACTGTTGTAGCATTGTCATCTACTGAGTTTGAGTATATAGCCAGCACACATGCTAGTACTCAAGCCCTATGGTTGAGAAAATTCCTTGAAGAGATTGGAGAAATTCAAAGTGGTTCAACTCGACTGTATTGTGATAATATAAGTGCCATTCAGTTGGTATACATTCCAATCCACCATAGCATATCAAAGCATTTTGATATGAAGTATCACTTCATTCGAGACATGGTGGAACATCAAATAGTTGAGCTTCAATATTGCAACACTTTGGCTAACATTGTAGACATATTCACCAAAATTATAGCTAAAGCTCAATATATAAAGCTGAGATACTGTATAGTCAGTACTCTCAAATTTAAGGGGGAGAATTTTGGAAGTTAAAGCGGTAAAAGGTAAAAAATTTGTTTGAAAATGGTAAGCTTTGGACCTTACCCTTTTACCTCCTTGGACAACAGCTGACTAGGCAGATTGGATGGCTTGGATGGCAGCTTACTGGGCAGATTAGATGGCATGGACGGCAAGGATTTTGACTCCTATTTCATTTCCTCCTTTCCTCCTTATTTTTCTTCTTCCCTATCTATTCCCTAAGTTTTCTAAGGCAGATAATTCTCCTATTATTTAAGCATTGTAAACACTGCATTTTGGTGAATTAATAATACTTTGAATTTTTTCTATTGCTCCACCTAACTACCGTGCCACACACAACTTTGATTACACCTATTATTTTCATTGGTGTACCATCCATGTTAGTTTTTGATGTTATATATTTAATGAAAAAGCTATCACGAGTTCTAAAATCAGCATGCAATATTAAATATAAGATAATGGCAATATACAAAGCATGTAAAAATCATAAGAAACTTTTGTAACTACTCATAAAACTACCATTAATGAAAGCTCACAAAAATAGTATCTTCATACAAAATGTGGAGATCTCAAATACTCCATGCTTCATACAAGTTCTACATTGTATCTAACTTGTACTCTACTCTACTCTACCTTGTCCTATGAAATGACAAGATGATCTCTCACTCTATCTTTTCTATACTCACACAAAGGCCAATATATAATGGGATGTGACTTTTGGACTTCCATATTCCTATGACTTTTCACTTTCCTATTCTATGGACTTGTGTGCACATGGACTATGATGCACATTTACATTATTTAATACTTTGCACATTCTAATAATACTTATGATTTATTAAATTGCATAAATTAAATAATCAAACCCTAATCTAAGACACACTCCTAATCTAAATATGTACCCAAGGTGGTACATTAGCATGTACCAAATAATGTAATATATTCCAAAACTCTAGTTGTAGCACACCAGTACTGCTCCTTGTATATTCCATACCCATTATTTCACAAACTAATTTGGGCATTGCTGTGGTGGTTGCTCTAGATTCAATCATGCAGTTGTGAACCACCCATCCCTCCATCTGTAAGGATAAATAAAATGGTGATGGTCATTTTTTCCTGTTATTGAGGTAGAATTACCTTGAGCTAAATTAAGCTCCACTTGATTCTTTTCTTAACTCTTGATAGACTTGAGTGAAGCCTATGATAGATCAATATGTCTTGGAATAAGAAGTGTATCATACATACTAGCTTTTGATAGAGTATTCTTCAATTCCTTCACAATATTGAAACTAGGAATGTTCGACTATTTTATATGTTCCTTTGTAAATTCATCATACTTACTATTGTATTCCTAAGTAGACTCAATCATTTTGCGTTTGGTCAAAGAAGGGTATCTCAACTTATCTCATGTATGTTCTTGGGTCTCACCCTCCTTTGTCACCTTTTGCTATTGCTGAGTTGGATTTTGGGTTGGAGCATCCTGAGGGACATCCTTTTTTGGATGGCATTTTATCTCAGAAGGGGCTTTAAAAGGATCCATAACCTTAGCATCAATTGTCTAAGGTTTCTTCTCTGATCTTGTTATGAATGATACCTATTCAATAGATGGCATCATGAAATTTAGTTCATTTCCCTCATCATATTTACTTGTCCTTTCTAAGACTTTTTTGCCTTCTCAATGGTAATTTTTTGGATGTGATGTTGATGTATCATGCATGATCTTTCACCATGTGGGTCGTTTCAATTTGAACACCAGTAGTTTGACTAAGATCTTGAGGAAAAAGGCTTACCTTCTTGATTGTTGTATATTGTATTGGATTTTTTTATAGGCTTTCTAGTAGAAACAACTTGATATTTTGTTATAAATGGAAACCTCCTTGGTTGAAATTTTCTCTCAACCTCCCTTATTTTCATAGAAGTAACTTCATTAGTGAGATTTTTCATGGTTGTGACCATTGTTAGAAATATTGAGTTGTCATTGATGTCAAAGGAAAAATTATCTTCAAGGTTGAAATGTTGATGTCAAAGGCAAAAATATCTTCAAGGATGAAATATTGATGTCAAAGGCAGAAGTATATTCAAGGTTGAGATGATGAGTTATCATCGAAGTGCAAGGCAGATATCTTCAAGGGTGCTTTAATATTTAAATAATTTTTTTATTTATAATTTACATGGTGGAATCGATAGTCACCATGAATTCGAGTAGGTTGTCTAGCTTTTATAGACAGCACAGTATTCTACATTGTCCATCCCAAAAGTCGCCACATAGATCTTTGCGTAGTCCGCCCCTATAACCACCATGCCACAATCATTTTAAACCTTTTACGCCATTGAAAGCACAATATTTAAATAATATTTAAATATTAAAGTGGGAGGTTTATATTTAAACCAAAGGATTTTGTAGACACCAAAATCTAGCCACTTGTCTTCCATCCATGCCTTCCCACTATTTCCACCACTAAAGTCTAGCCATTTGCCCTTCATCCTAGTTTTCTCGCTATTTTTGCCTATTTATTTATGTATTTTATATATATTTATAATATATATTTAAATAATAATATATTAATATTATATTTTTTATATATTTAATAAATATATATTTATATAAATAAATAAATCCCAACCATTAGATTTCATTTAATCTCATTCGTCCATCCACCTTAATCCATTTCACACCCTAAACTTATTATCCACCCTTGGATGTGCTTTAATCTCAGCCACACGATTAGTGTCGTTGAAACCCTAGCATACCCTAGGTTGGACTATAAGTAGGAGCCATTTTTATGGCTCAACCTTTGAGTCCTTTTTGGTTTTCTAAGTCCCTAAGTCTGAAGTTTCCCTAAGTTTATGATCTTAAGCCCTGAATCCTTGCTTCAAAATCCTAACCTCCTCAAGTGCCCTAAGGCTATATACAACCTTTTGTGCCCTAATACCCATCCATCTACTCCATTTTTGCATACCCTCACTCACTTCCATAGCCACCGCACCTTTCAATCTCGCTCGATCTACTTCTACAGACTTCTATCTCAGTGCTAAGTGCCTAGGGTACCTCTCGAGTACCCGCAGGTGCCTCCCAAGTGCCCACGAGATTCCTTGGTGCCCATGGGTGCCTCCCAGGTGCCCAGCTGTGCTTCCCAAGTGCCCAGGGGTTCCTCTTATAGCCGCCAGGTAAAGGTACCTTATCTAAACATACTACATTCACACGATGCCAGAATACGCTTTCATCATTAATCTACATCAGATCAAGTCGTCTACAAATAAATCAACAAGTAAGGTAAATCACTTTGGTTATTTTGTTTTATTATATTCAAAATTTATATGCATTGCAAGTTAACAATATTTAGGGTTTCTATTAATATCTGAGGGTCTCACACAGTGGAGCCCTCATTGTTATTACTAACTCTTGATATTGTTGTTATATGTGTAGATCTGTAGATCCATTAACGTAGAGCAGTTAATTAAGCTGGAGTGGCCCAATATTGGATAGCACAAAGCCCACTCACCACTGTTGGGATCAAGAGCATGCTTGAAGATATAACAAATTTGTTATTAGGGTTCCAGAGAATCCTAAATATTGTAATATTGTATCAACAAAGGATTACACATTATTCTGATTTGTAACAATGGAGTTTCTAAGCTCCCCCCCATTAATATAATATATATTTCATTGTTGTGCAATTCTAGTATATGTATCAATTTATTTCAGCAATAGTTGTAGTGTTGTGTTTGTTTATTTGAACTATAAATTGCATAACTTAGTGTTGCATCTTAGGGTTAGAGACAATTCTCTTTCATCTATCTAAGTTGGAACAATATTTGATTGCCAAAAGTATCCCTGCCAGTTGGATGATTTCAAGCAAAGGGGTAGACGAACCCTTCGGTTGTTATTTAGAGAGGGTATCTTAAATGGTGTACTTCACGCCCTTTGGAGAACTTAGTAATATTTTGTTGGCTTTTGATTTAGGTTTATGAAATTAATTGTTTTTAATATTGTTTGTACACAATAGAAAAAATAAACCTTAAAAAGAATTCACACACTTCATGATTCACATAAAATAGTCATGGTTGGATTTCATCACCAACCATTGCTTAGATTTGGTGACAATGGTATTCATCTCCATCCACCAATATCTGCCCTTAGACACCTTAGGAATACCCCCAAGAAAACTTATTGAATTTCATCACCAACAAGAATCTTGTTGCCCTATCCTAGCCATAGTTTTTCATCTTTGTTCCATTAAGAAAGATTAGAAAAATCAAAACACACAAAACTGGCACATAAAAATGAACACACATTAAAAGGAGATAATTAATGAATGAGGTAAGCCATAATGATTGAGACTTAGATTTGTTTATTTGTTTCCTTAAAGTATTCTAGTTCTTGTGTTAAATTTGGTATTTTAATCTGCATATTGATTTATTTTGCTTATGGTATTAACTCGTAATCAAAATAAATCAATAATTTAGGATAATTTAATGGAACCATCATCCACATTCTCCATCGCTTCTATGGTAGATACCCTGAATGTGACATAGACAAATTTATTTGTGGGTTCCTCACATTCCTTATCCTCAACAACCTACCACATTACCATGCCCTAGGAGGAGTCAACCTCCCTTACAATAGACCATCAGATCACTCATATAGACATGGGTAGAGTACAGGCTCTCATGAAGTCCTCTAGTTATGTCTTAGATTCCATTCCCAACTCACCTAGATAGAAATCTACTCTACAGCAAGAACCTGTATATTCCCAACCACCACCTACCTTTACCCAAGTGTATACTAACCCTCTTTTTGAGGCATACATTACACCCTCATCCTAGGCATCCATACCCCAATATTCATATGCTCCTAGCACATCATATACCTCCACTTACACTAATCCTTTGTTTGAAGCACATGTGAATGCTGCTTCACAAATTCCAACCTCCCAAGTCACCATTCCTAGTGTGCTAAACCACATTTTCCATACCCTCTACCTTCATACCCTTATCCTATGATAGATAAATCAGTAAGGTATTGGATTACCTAAAAAAAATTCTTAGACAGTGTCAAGATGCTCAACAACAAGTACAGGTTAACCCTAAGCCTTTACATACCTCTACTCAGACTCCCCTTATCAACCAGGGTCCATCATGGGAACCATAGTCTTCTTTGGTCTCTATCCTTGTTCCCCCTCTAGCCATACTAGTACCCATCCTATTCCAATTGGCCAGCCTAGCCATAACCCTCATCCATCAACATCATTTCATAATTCCCCATCATTTCATCATCAATATCCTATTCATCACATTCCATATCATTCACCAAATCATCAATATCAATATCCTCATCATCTAGTCACTCCACAATATTTCTCCACACCGTCCCAAACCCATCAGGTGATTTAGGGATTTCATATCCCTAAGGAAGACCCTCGAATCAAGGTAATGTAAAAACAAATTGATGAATTGATGCAACATACACCCAATTTTTCAAATCAAAAACCTACCTTACAACAATTGATCAACAAACCAATTCACCCTTCGGTACCATCATCGCCATATCTGATAGATTTTACGATACCAAATTTTGAAAAGTTTAAGTAAATTACTCCCCTAATTAAGTAAGTTATGTTCAACAATACCAAGTATTTGTAGGGGCCATTCATGTTGTCACTAGAGGTCAAAGGAATAACCAACAATGACAGCTTCCTTAAGAAAGTGTTTCACAACCTTCTACATCACCACCCATCCAAGTTTCTCCCATTCCACCATCACCCATTCATGTACCTAGCCAATCAAATCCATCAAATCAACCCATAAATTGGCCACCCTGACCAATCATATCCTTGAGTAGTTGGTTAACCACAAGTTTAAAAATGGCTTCCACCAAATTGTTGATATATGAGCTAATTCAACAATCTTCCCCGCATAGGGAGGCATTAATGGATACTTTGAAGTCCATAGAATTGAAAACGCAAGATCCTAATGCCTTCAAAAACTTTGTGGGGAGCATTCAAATATGCATGGAGACTTCCATTACATTTTATGACTTTGAGATTAAACCAATCTCATTGGAATAAGTAGATCCTCCATTGCACATCATGGCTCTCATTGACAAGAAGCCTTTTAAAAGAGTTCTAATTGATAGTGGTTTCTCAATCAACATCATCACAACTTTCAATCTCCATCATATAAACCTTCATCCATCTCACATCACTAAGTCATCATTCACCCTCAAAGAATTCAATGATTCTTTGTGTTCCATAGTTGACACTGTTATTTTATCCATTAGATTAGGGGTTAAAATGTTGCATATGATGTTCCACATCTTGGAAGGATCCATGGCATATAATGTACTCCTTGGAAGATCTTGGATGAGGGAAATGAGATGTGTCCCTTCAATTCTACATCAATTCTTGAAATACGTTCATGAGGGACAAATATATTGCATACCAACAAGCGTCGAATCATTCAAGTATTACAATTTCATAATCCTTATGAGTCCATGCTTCCTTCCACTCATTTTTTCTTTCACCATCATCCAAGCCATCCACCACTCCACCAACCTCTTCATCAAAGGATCCCATTCCTGAAGAGCTTCCCATCACCATCCCTCATCAAACTTCCATATCCTCATTATCATCATCCTCGACTACATGCACTTGTGGTCACCATTAATCCACTTCATCCACATCATTGCCATCCATATCATCATTAGCCATGTCACAGCCTTCCCAATATAATCCATATCCTTCACCTAATGTCTCACAAGTCGAGTTGATAGATTGTGAGATACCTCCATTTCCACTATTACCTGATTCATCACCTAAGCCATCACCTAACCGTGATACTTCCATATCATCCCAAGTTGAATTCCACCTACTAATCCTGGTATTGCTGGATACATGGTCGATAACATCACCGTCACACACCTCACCATTCCTATTGCTAAGGATTCCGGTCACCCACGTGACCCACCTTTGGAAATAGGAGTAGTTTATAACATGGTTTTAGCTCCTAATAGTATTAATTTTGTATATGGGGTATTGATTCCTCATCTAGTCCAGCTCCCATAGAAGAACCCAAAGAACCACAACTTGCTAACATTCCAAACATGTCAGGTTTTCCATATCGATATTTCCACATTGTCAATTGGTAAGGTCATGGCCTAGGATCGCATGAACAAGGAGTGCATCAACCTATCGATGTTCCATATCAAGAAGTGCATGACCAATCAGGTCTAGGTTTCCACCCACTTCCTACCACCTCTTCCCTTGAACAAGCTTTCCAAAGGCTTAAATTTATATTTAGGATAAGATGCCCTCCATCCCGATAATTTTGACAAGGAAATCTATGAAGAATTCAAACTAATGTCGATTATTTTGGATGAATCTAAAGAAGAATTGGAGACCATCATTCCCCATACCAAAAAAGATGAGTTTTATCTCAACATGTTCCCCATTTATGAACCCATATTTCACTTGCTTCTTCCACAAGAGCAAGTTGCCTCTACCGGTGAACCACCACATCCATTTCATTAAGCCATTTCATAAGCCAACTTGTAACATATGTAAATATTTCAAAACAGTGGATATCACCACTACCAAAAAAAATAAAAAATCAACCAAAAAAATATAAAAACATGTTTTCTTCGTATTTCATATGTAAATACATCATTTAATAAAACACGTCTTGTGTTGCTTTTTTTTGTTTAGGTTAACCAAGCTCATACAACCGGGTCCTAGGTCCCATTCATTCCATTCATTCCATATAGCCTTTTCCACCTTACCCATAAGTCAACATGAATCCTATTGATTTATTCACCCCACTTCGCAATCCATACGATCCGACTAAATAAATTCCAATTGACATAAGCCTCATTGATATGGACCGTATTTCCTTGCCTCCATCCTTTTTTGAGTTCATCTTGACCGAGGAATTGTTAAGGGATTTCACCAACAACATTCCTCCTTTCCCTCCGCCTTCACCTCCATCATCACCTTCGAATCTTGAGGTTTTTCAAGAAGATATAGATGAGGATAAGACAGAAGATTTTGATGACATCTTAGCTGATATTCATCTGATTCCTGCACTCCATCAGCTTGAGAAATATTCCCAGCTCCACCACTTGCCTTCTTTTACCATTGCTCCCACTCAAACCAGGAAACCCTCCTATTGAGTGGTAATTTTACCCAATTGCAAAATCACACTCTCCCTATGATTTTGGATCACAAAACTCTCTCTTGAAAATAAGTTAGAACAAATCAACTTCTCCAAGGTCTCCGCTATATTAGCATTTGCACATGTGTATTAGTAATCTCAATAAAGATATATCAATTCAATGCTAGGAACACCTTAGTGATTGCAAGTAACTGTTAACAAGGGGCATGTGTTGGTTCATTTTACCATGCTAAATTAATGATTGTTCATGAAACTTAAATAAAAGCAAATGTGAATTGGCCCTCATATGACCACGATGTAGAACCTTAGTTCATTTTATCTTGAGGGTTTTTAGGTAGATTTTATCTTCCTTTATTAAGTATATTTTAAACAAGTTTTATCTTGCATTAAATCCTACTTTAAGCATGAAATAGAAGATTAAATCTATCTATGAATGTGAATTTAAAGTGATGAAAATATCCATTAAATGTAGCTTCCATCATGAAGATAAAGAAAGTATTTGATATAATTAATAAATTGTTCCTCTTTGATGAAATTAATTTTCATAAAGAGACACCAATTTATTGCTTGAAAATAATGGCCTCATAATGTCATTAAGAAGTATCCCTCTTTAATGAAATCAATTTTCATAAAGAAGAAATAATTTAATGTTTTAAAAGTCTACCCTTTGATGTAATGATAAATTACCTCTTTTCAGGGAAATCAAAATTTTCATGAAGAAAAGTGCATTTATTACTTCGAAATTCATAGCTTATGAAATGCCATAAAGTTAACCCCCATTTAATGAAATTGAATTTTCTGTAAATGAAAGGTCATCTTATGCTTGCAAATAAATATGTAAAGCAGAAAAATCTGATTTACCTTCAACATGTAAAAAATTAAAATTTTGAAATTATAAAAAGCCCTTAAAAACAGCAGTTTTCAAAAATATTTATAAAATCAAAATGACCTCAGAATGAGTTCGAATTTGATTTGGATGATAAATTGTATCTCATTCTTCACACCCATATAATTATTTTTGTCATTTTATTTTTTTCTGATTTTTATTTTAATTTCTGAAGTTTAAAAAATATCTACAAAAAAGAAGTTAGAAAAATGAAAATAAAAATCTGAAATAAATTTGAATGCTGAAAACATAAACATGCAAAGCATTATTAGTTTGATTGCACACCGTCCCGCAAAACCGAAGTTGTGAGAAACTCTTGAATGCAACCTAGTCTATTCAAACCTACATTTGCACAATTGAAATAAACTAAGTGCGAGCTCCTAGGACACAAAAATAAATTCCATATTTCAAACATTCCATGATAGAACCATAAAAATGCGTTAAACATCACTTATAAATCCGAAATTTGAAAAGGGAAAGATTAAAAAAAATTAAATCCGAGCATGCAGAAATCCTCCTATTTTGCTAATAAAGCCCAAATTTCTAAAAAAATACTTGCATTTAAAATATTGTTTCCATTTTTACATTAAAATCCCAACAGTATTTCTCATCTTTTTCCCCAAAAGAACCAGCCCCAATTTCATCTTCTGATATCATATTTAAAATTTTAAAATCTGTTTTCATTCCCTACAATCTCTTCACCTTCATTTCCAAAACACTTTCTATTTCCCCAACGTAAATTTCAAACATTTAATTTTCTTTTCGATTTTTTCTTGATGAATAACAGTCATATAATAGCTCTCTTACACTGAGTTATAATTTCCGTTGACCTATTTTAGGCATTTATTTATAACGGATATGATGAGCAAGCTTTATCCTTTCATCACGTGCTTGTCTTAGTTTAATGTAAACCCAAAGCCATAGGGAAATTAATCATATAGGAAGCTTTCAACTATAGGGTTTAGCTTTCCTAATAAGCTTATAACCAAAAATTTATGAACCCTTACTTCCACATCAAAATGGATGCTGCACGCGATGTTTCGAACATAGTTACCACCTTGCAGATTTTCATCAAGATCGCTAAACGTTCTGTCATGAATGTTGTCATGGATTTTTACAAATGTCATCGACATCGCTGCCATGCTGACCTGATCGACCCATCGGGTGTCTTCTTATCCATGATAAAATGCCTTCAAGTGCAACCTCTGTACCCGGACTCCCATTCTTTGCCATGTATCACTAGATTTCCCAGTCATCATCCGTCATTGCAGTTCATTAGGATTCCTCCGTTGTTCATCTCTACTAAACTAGAACTTCAGAGTGAATTGACCACTCGTCCGAGTATGTTGTATCCTTCATCGATGATATCTTCTCTAATGCTATATTTTCGTTCTACTTTAACCTCTTCTACTCATTATCATGAACCATCATCTAGTATTTCTGACGTAAAAAATCAACAATATCACCATATTTCGAATGCTACATTCCTTCAAACCTGCTACGAACATCAGTTTTCCCTCCACGTAGACACCCACACTATTCATCATTCTAAAACGGTTGCACTAGTTTCTGTTCATTTTTTTTGAATTGCTCTTCAGGTCACTCATCTTCATTGATACAATCACCTCACACGTTGTCTGCGACCATTCGATAATGCCTCTAAATCAGTATGTATTCTATGTTATATTCCATACTACCTCCAACGCTGCCTAACCAACTAGATCACTACCACATCCTCACTGGGATATGCGTCATCTATGTTAAGGTGCCTCGTTGTTCATCCTCTGTGGTTAACTGTGTAAAATGTTTTAACTCTCCCTTTACTACTGTGTTGTGTGCATCCGTTATCATCTGAGTCTTTCCTAAGTTCCATCAACAATCTGCCATATCTCCATCAAGCCTTCTCACAACACTATGAAACATTAAATAAGATAAATAATAGTTTATCTATGGTCATAGCTTCCATGTTCACTCCACTAGGTGCGGTCCATATTTACATGGGGTCCAACATCCATAGTAGGCCTGCTAGAATGGTTGTCAGCCCTTTGATGACCCACAGTGTCACCTCTTCCACACGCCTTGTCCATGTAATATTCACTCCATTCATCGTGTTGTTGAGATGATTACATAAAACTCTAATATTACCTGGAGTCCTCGCCACGTTGGATAATGGCTTGCCATAGCCACTCATTTATTTCACGGCCAGAGTCTGGTCATCGAGCTTCACTGGCAACAACCTTTCATCATCGTTGCGGACTCTTTCATCGATGAGTAACCCATGTCGAGTTTCGATGCTAGTGGCCTACGGCCTACTTCGATTCCCGATCAGATAGACATCCTAATTCGAGGACATCTGCATCATCGTCCAATACATCGACCTATGCATCCACCATTTTTCTGCCCTGTGTCTGGATTTATCCCATGTGGGTCATTTGTTTCCTCAGTCTACGACTTTCATGGGCCCTCCTTGTATCCACATAAACAACATTATTTTTTACATCACGTTAATTTTCCCTACGTCAGGGTCTAAGTGCTCAGTTGTGACATTCGTCCATATCACACGGTGTGGATCCTGGGTGATTGCCCACCAAAAAAACCTCCACGTCAGCCGTGAAGTCTTCTGGTACTGACTTTATGCCCTACGGGGCCCACATCCTATGCGTCCACCTCTGCCTTTGTTGAAATTTTTTTGGCATCATGTGAAATCTTACGTGGTCACGTCTTTGGAGGTATGGTGGGCCCACCTCCTTTTGTTTCGTTCCTGCATGTATACATAAACAAAAATGAGAATGTCATACTCAAAACAAGAAAAACAACATAATAAACATGAGCCCCCACCTAAAGCCGATATGGGGAAAACGAACATGTTATATTTTCATTATTATTTTATTAAAATCTATATATATTATAAAATATAGATATATATAGATTTTTTTTAATTAATTTATTTATTTATTATTTATTTATTTTTTTATAATAAGTTGTATATATAAGTATATCCATATATAAAAGATATTACTTTATTATTATTTTTTATTTTTTTATTATATATATAATATTTTTTTTTTGTGTTTTCATCAACATTTGCTTTATTAGAGAGTAATAAAACAAATGTCTATTCATTTTTATTCACATGAAATTGATTTCAAATGATTTAACTAATCTAACATTAAAAACAATTAAAACATCACACAACCAAAACATGAAACAAAGGTTAAACACCAAACTAGATACTTTAGAATAAGATGAGGAGACACTAACTAATACCCTAAAGTCCCTAACATGAAAGTAAAATCAGACACCCAACCACACATAAGTCTGCAAAACTAAAACTCAAAGAACACAAACACTCTCCAAAAAGTCCAAAATGCAAGATACCGAAACTATGATTCCAATCAAACTCAAAAGATGAACTTCTTTCAAGAAGACAATAAGACTTCCAGATCAAGGAACCTTGACAAACTACATTGCAACCTTCATGGAGATTAAGAATCTATCAACCATAATCGTTCAAAGATAATCAAAGACCTCAAAACGAAAGGGGGGTCCCTAATTTTGGGGTACATTGTGGAGTAGCCACAATAAATGGTGACTCTATTGGGAAATGCTCTTGAGCATTTTGGTAAGAACCCAACCTAAAAAAAAAAAAAAAAAGATCAGCAAGACACAATAATTTAGCAACGTCCTGAGAAGATGGGGTGAACAACTTTAGAATATAAACAACTAATCCATCTGCCTTTGCTCAGTGTGTGCAAAAGTGATTCATTCTTGTATTTTTAAAAATCCTCCAGATTCCATCATCCCTTTATGCATTAGGATATGAAGTATCGCTCAAGCTTTTCGATGCTCACTCTCTTTTTTTTCTCTTTTTTTTTAAATATATAAAACATTTTTTTTCTTTTCAAAAGAAAAACCTTGCAAAGCTTCAAGCATCACTGGGGTAAGGCAGCCTACAAGTGAAGCATTTTATATTTTTGCCTAGGGTTGCAAATCAAGATAACTACATCCTTCATAAATCCAGAAACACCATTAAATGTTTGTGAGTCCCATGTGGAGCTTTGGATAATATTTCATTGTTCCACTTTCCAATGTTCTAGTCCTAAAATCTGAGCATAATCACCAAATAATTCATCCCCCTTTTCTTGGGTTCATTAGTTTTCAGATCATAACCTACTAAATAAAGGAGCTTCAAAAGAGATCTAGAGACCATAAGTTAGCGACCACGAAACATCACCTCAAAACAAACGAACAACCCAAAACACGAAACTCAAAACACAAAAAAAAACTATATACAAATGTACAATATGGTACAATATGGTGCAAAGCTTGAACTATCACTTCCGTGGATCCCAAACATGACTAGCACATTTCAAAATGCAAATAATGTGATATGCAAACTAAGCTTTATATAAATCCAACAAAGACAAGATTATGCCAAACACTATAACAATATTCATATTGCCTTTTTCACCCCACCAATTTGATTTAGTTTCATTAACAATCCCATAGGTGAGATTCAGATCAATAAATTGATTAAACAATAAATTATCTTCAATTTTATCTTGTCTATTCTTTAAAAATTCATTTTCATAATTTGATTCCTAATTTAGAATTAGGCTTTCTTTTTCAAACATGATATTTTACAAACAAGATCCTATTTCTATAAAAAATTCGGAGCCAATTCATTATTCATACTTTTAGGCCAATCTACTTCATGCAACCACTTGCAAGCATCTAGGATATTTATTAAATGAGGATCATTATAAGTTTTTGTCCTATATTCCATTATTAATTGTTTATGAATTTGATTCAACAATTCAAGTGCATCAACTTATTTTTCATTCATCAAAGCATTCTTATTAGAGGTGTGAGTAGACATCAATTCAAGCTCTTCATTCACCTCCAATGGTATTTCATCATAACTAGCATTTAAATGAGTGATTATAAAAATCTTCACCTTAAGCTTGGATGTTTAGACACAAAAGGTTAGATTTTACCTTTTGCACATTTTCATTTACCAAGGCTTGGTGAGGATTTGCAATTCATTTTTTTACCTCATGGTCTTTATCTTCTTCATTGATTACCTATTCATCAAACATACCAAAATTAGACACCCAATTAAAAACATGTCCATCATTTTCAAACATTACATCTTATTGGTCCAAGTGCATGTCAAATAACCCATCACCATAATCAATCATTTGAGTTACTTCAAATAGATCCACTTCTTTATCATTTGGTTCCAATTTATTGTTAACCACCAATGCTATCTCTTCATTTGAATCTTCAAAACAATCATGTAAATGTGTATCCAAATTTTCAATATCCCAAAATGAAAGAGCAGATTTTACCTCTTCCTCATCCAAAATAGATGAGTCATAATAAACATTTATCATTTCTTCCCTTTCTATTTCAACAAGATCTTCACTAAATTCATATTCATCATCATCCAATTTAGGAACTTTTTTTATTATTGCAAAATCAATATCCTCATGTGAAGTAGAAGTTTCAACATCATGCATATCAAGTGGAATAGAAGTTTCATCAATAGGGGTGTGAGAAAATAGCACATGTTCATATCTTCTCCAACCATTGTAAAAATTATCGTCCAAATTCTTGGGATGAAATTCTATGGTATTTGTGATATGATCTTTTGCTTCATATCTAGATTATTTTTCTTCTTTTTCCTTGGTAATAGAATCATTATATTTTTCCAAAACTTGATGAGATTCCAATCCTTCTTCCAAAACATTCTCAAATTGTACAGGACTTGTAATATCCTCATGTGAGAAAGCAATTGTATTATCCTGCATATCAATTGGCACAAAAGTTTAATTAGGAGGTCTGGAGTGAGTGTATTCTTCCCACTTCTTCCAAGAATCATAGTAATCATCTTCCAAAATCAAGTGGTGACGCTCAACTACTTCTTCAACCTCTTCCAATTCATCAACATGTTTCTCATCAAATTTACCTTCACCTTCCTTAGATGGTTCAATGATTTCCAAAAGTGGGCTACTCTTTGTATCCAAGTTTGTAAGATCAATATCTACATTTGTAACCCATGATTCAATTTCATCACAATTTAGAAGGTGAGGATTTTCCTGATCATCAGTTTCAACAATCTCATCCAAAGTGTCTTCCGAGAACCAGTGGTGAAATTCTATTATGTCTTCAAATTCATTTATTGATTTTCTTTCAATTTCGCATTCAACCACTTTATTCAGTTTTATGGTAGGTTCTATCCTATCACATATCTCAAAACTTATTATATTTAGGACACCTCCATTATATGAATAATCATGTATTTCTAGAAACGAACCCATCTCTACATAGTCCTCATTGGTGGGTGTTGGCTTGGCAACTTGCACCTCCTCTTGGGAAATATCTAAAGTGGTCATAATATCTGGACTTTCAAATTCATCCCCTTAATCATTCACCTTAGGAATCATTAGAGTAGAGGGTGATATATTAGATGGTTGGTGTAGGTTGGCATCAATAACTCCAGGAGGACAATCTCTCATGGTAACATGTTGTGCCTCTTATTCCAATTCTGAAACACATCATTGTTCTGCATTTTCTAGGACCTCATAGATTGTATCTAGTGATAGGTCATCAAAATTTTCCCTTAAAGATGTAGCAACTACGGGGTGTATGTGTTAGAACTAATAATGTGCACTATGCCTCTTAACACTTGTCATATCATCATATATGCCTTCTAACTATATATTGTAACCTCATTGTTGTATAATATATCTCATCAGTTTTCCTCCCAACATTTGGTATCAGAGCAAGTTCCCTCTCCTGCCTGTGAAACCATTGAGGGGGGATTTCCCTCATGGAAATCCTCCCTCCCCCATTCATTGTTTTCCCCCATTTTTTGGATACTGAGGGAGTATGCTCTCCATCCCTTACTGGATGGATCAGAAACTAGAATTTAACAAAAAACGAGATACATATTTTGTTATTTTTTTATTATTTTTTGTAGGTCCCTAAATGGCTACTAATGCATGCAGCAGATGGTACACTCGCGGATGAGCATCCAAAATTCTGATAATTCTGTTTGAGCCTCCCTAGATTTTTGTTTTACTAAGTGGATACGCGAAGAGATCGACGTCGCAACACTGGATGAACATATTGTGATGATCGTGTTGTGTTGTATTTTATTTTGTGTTCATGTTGTACATGTGATGCAAGTGGAGTGTGCATTCAGTTTCACCAGCTACTATCCGGAT
This sequence comes from Wollemia nobilis, assembly GCA_028583015.1. NCBI lineage: Eukaryota > Viridiplantae > Streptophyta > Pinopsida > Araucariales > Araucariaceae > Wollemia > Wollemia nobilis. The sequence goes on along the minus strand of JAQPPZ010015863.1, from coordinate 3,844,860 downwards.
GATGTGGAGTGTGGGGATGGTGTTAGTTTTATTTGAAGCAGTGAAACATCTGCTATGTCTGCTTGCTATGTTGAAATCTACCTATTAATGGGCCTGATCTTTTGGCCACGTTTTTTGGCATTCAATGGAGCAAAATTTTTTTTGTCGTCAGTGATGGATTTTTTTTAGTGTCAATCTGTTCAACTAAGATTTTATCCTTTTATCCCGTGCTCTTAACCTGGCCCATGATTTTTTATTAAATCATATAAGGTGTATATTGAACAGATGGTATGTGCACAGGGCCATGGCCAGATCAAGCCTTTCAGGATACCAACGCATAAGCAATTTCCATCTTCAAGGATGCAAGGATGGTGAGGTTGTTTTAGCGGTATTCTTCGACCCCTGTGACTGGAGATGATCATTCCTTAATTCATTATGGCATAGCTAAAGTACTACCAAATTTTATCATTGGCATGATTGATCATCGACCTGATCTCGCTCCATAGCACTGCAACCTGCACCCCGTTCTCTGCCATTGCCACGGCCTCACGATCGAAAAGCAGCTGTAGCAGAACCACCCCGAAGGAGAAGACGTCTAGCTTGGGCATGACAAGCCCATGAGCCAAATATTCTGCCACCATATAACCATTGGCATAGCTATGCCCCGGGATCGAACCCACACCCGAGCCCTTCCCCTTCCCTAACAGCGTCTTGAAGCAGCACTTGACAGAAAAGCCCTGCAAGTTTCGACAGGTGATGGAGTCGGCTTACTGGGAGTTGGCAAAATCCGCTGTAGGGGAGTAATGGCAGTGCCAATGCTGGACCATCGCTTTTTATTTCTTGTCATTCCCAATAATGTCACCAACGTTGGCCCTCAGCGCATGCAGAAGAGGCCATTATCGAGTTATCATCCTCATTACCTTATCCACGTGCTCGACGTTGAATGCGAGTGGCAGTGTGTAGCCTGGCAGGTATTTTTTGATGAGCAATGTGACATATGTGCGAGCAACATGACAAAATTTGAGGGTCTTCTGAGTGCAGTGAACATCTTGATTTTTCAAAACTTGAGAGTCCACGAGATTTTCAGAGCCCTATGATGCGAAGATTTGATGACAACTTTGAATCTGATGCCAAGGATTTAAGCTCTGGTGCAGGCGGATTAAGATGTATTCTATAGTTTCACCAGTTTATTGATGATGCCAACTATGCACATTTTCCATCGTGTCCTTGCAAAAATGATATCCACCCGTCGACGTCACATAAAGTCTCTACAGATTCGAGCTCGATGTCATATTCCCCATGAAGATCGTACATGATTTCCATTCACCAAAAGAAGCAGAGGATGTTGCGAGTTGTTTGTCAAGAGAGTAATTTGTTAGATAAATAGTTCCCACACACATCCAATCATATAGACTATCTGATGCCCACGTTTCGGCATTGTTCGCCTGCTCAAGCTATTCTGATCCAACCAATCCGAAGTGCACTGCCATGTTCTCAGTTTCATTTTTGGGATTCAATTTCATTGTAAGGGTTCCACTTTTGAAGATGTGGAAGACGTTGCACAGAGGAAGATAAAGGTTTGATAGTGCTCGTCACTATTTGATGAAGATATCGAGCTTCAAAATCCTAGTGCAATATTTGAACTGGGTACCCTTGCACCAGAAGCTATGTTTGTTACTTGTGAAGATATTTGGCATGATTTGTCATTTTTGCAAGTTGTGATTTGATGTTGTGGGATTTTTTGGATATGTTTGATTTACCTTTATTTTTTCTATGGGAAACTTCAAATTTTACAATGATGGAGGCATTTTATTTGGAATAAATGGAATCTATGAGGGGGGCATTTTTTTTAAGTGGAGGGGACCACTTTATTCACCCTTAAAGTGCACTATCCTAACTAAAGAAGAAACAAAACAAGTCAACATTAGGTAACATTCCCCCTTAATGTTGACTTCTCTAAAACAACCTATCATCCTCTCTTATTGCTGATTTGGTCTAGGCTCGTGCTCTTTGCGCTTGGCTCTCCAACTATGAATAATGCTAGATTCATTGTGTATACATCTCGATCTGTTGCCTCAGGTTCAGCCACTTCCATGGGTTTTTTGCCACTAGGTCAGTCGTCTAAGTGTGTCAGGGTCATCATGGGTGCCTCAAGGTCAGCCACTTATGGGTCTGTTGCCTCTATAGGTCATCCTCATAGGATGTTGCCTCTCATAGGTCACTGACTAGCTCCACCATAAATATCAAATCCCTCCTCATGGTGAACTCAATCTAGAAGGTGTCGGTCTCTGCAAAAAATGCACCTTAATACAAAGGAAAAGCGAGCCATATAAAAGTGTCGGTCTCTGTCAAAAATGCACTCAATACAATAAAATGAGCCATAGATCCAAATATGGAGGAGAAGAAGAAAGAAGAAGAGAATCCTCTAAAGTTTCTTTGTCTGTAGTCTTCAAAAGTAGATCTAGAAAAAATCTCAGATAGAGTCTAGTGTTCTTTTAGAGGAGTCAACATTAAGGGGGAATGTTACCTAATATTGAATTCTTTTTTCTATAGTTAGGATAGTGCAAATTAAGGGGGAATGTTAGAATTAATAATGTGCACTATGCCTCTTGACACTTGTCATATCATCATATATGCCTTTTGCCTATATATTGTAACCTCATTGTTGTATAATATATCTCATCAGTTTTCCTCCCAACAGTATGGATACCATGTATACTTGAATAGCTTCCTCGTGTATTGTTTTAAAAAATTTCCACATTTTAAAGTGCAACTCACGAAACCTCTCATTAAATTGACTCATGGATTCATTAGGCTCTTTACAAATAGAGGTAAACTGATTTCGCAACATATCTAAGTCCACATGATTACCAAAATGATAAATATATGTTGCTTCTAATCATACCCAAGAAGTCCTAAACTCCATGGGTAATTGGCCATACCAAAATAATGGTTTGTCATCCAAAATGTATGAGAATAACCTACAAGCAACATCCTCGTAGAAAATTTAGCATTGAAATAGTGTGCTCTTGTAGACATGTAATTTTTGTATGTATCCTCATGTCTCATTTTTAATTAAACTATTGAAGAAAATCTAATAATATTTTAAGAATTTTATGGGGTGTTCCATGCATAGGAAAACACTTATAATGATTCCCTAACATAGACACCATTCTTTCTCTTAAATATATCATATCAGCTCTTACATCAAATGTCGCCATTAGTGAAACTCAAAGAATAACTTAGAACCAAATTTGTTAGTCAAATAAAAAATATCTTGCAAAGAAGCATAAAATGACTAACAATTTTCAAATGAGTAAACCACAAATATCATCATGTTAGTATCGCCCAAAATATATGCATCAACTAAACCATGACATGGAAGAACATTCTCAAATTTGCAAAAGGTTAGTATTACACATCATCAAATAGAGAATGTTATAATCAATAAACAGAATCATATGGAAACACAACTTCGTTAATCAAGACCAATGTCTATGAATAAATATTTCAAGTAACATGAACAATTTAGCATCTAAATAGTAATAACATGAATTAATTCAGACCCTTTTAGCTCCCAAAGTGTTGAGTGCTAAAGAGGCCAAAGATGCTAATCAAATGAACTTGAAATATTTAGCAATTCATAACCTTATGATTATACCAAAGCACATTATTTCTTGTATGAACAATCCAAAAGCGTTAGATCAATGAATACCAATTCATGCCCTCCTTCTAGCGCCAAAATGTTGAGTGGTAATTTTACCCAATTGCAAAATCACACTCTCCCTAGGATTTTGGATCACAAAACCCTCTCTTGCAAAGAAGTTAAAACAAAAAAACTTCTCCAAGGTCTCCGCTATATTAGCATTTGCACATGTGTATTAGTAATATCAATAAAGATATATCAATTCAATGCTAACAAGGGGCATGTATTGGTTCATTTTACCATGCTAAATTAATTATTGTTCATGAAACTTAAATAAAATCAAATGTGAATTGGACCTCATATGACCACGATGTAGAACCTTAGTTTATTTTATCTTGAGGATTTTTAGGTAGATTTTATCTTCTTTGATTAAGTAGATTTTAAACAAGATTTATCTTGCATTAAATCCTACTTTAAGAATGAAATAGAAGATTAAATCTATCTATGAATGTGAATTTAAAGTGATGAAAAGATCCATTAAATGTAGCTTCTATCATGAAGATAAATAAAGCCTCTGATATAATTGATAAATTGTTCTTTGATGAAATTAATTTTCATAAAGAGACACCAACTTATTGCTTGAAAATAATGGCCTCATAATGTCATTAAGAATTATCCCTCTTTAATGAAATCGATTTTCATAAAGAAGAAATAATTTAATGTTTTAAAACTCAAGCCTTTGATGTAATGATAAATTACCTCTTCAATAAATTCAGAATTTTCATGAAGAAAAGTGCATTTATTACTTTGAAAAGCATAGCTTATGAAATGCCATAAAATTAACCCCCCTTTAATGAAATTGAATTTTTCATAAAGGAAAGGTCATCTTATGCTTGCAAATAAAGATATAAAGCAAAAAAATCTGATTTGCCTCCAACATGTAAAAAATAAAATTCCAAAATTATAAAAACCCTTAAAAATAGCAGTTTTCAAAAATATTTATAAAATCGAAATGATCTCGGAATGAGTTCGAATTTGTTTCGGATGATAAATTGTATCTCATTCTTCACACCCATGTAATTATTTTTGGCATTTTTTTTTTTTTTTTTTTTTTATTTTAATGTCCGAAGTTTAAAAAAAATATGCAAAAAATAAGTTAGAAAAATGAAAATAAAAATATGGAATAAACTTGAATGCTGAAAACATAAAATGCAAAGCATTATCAGTTTTATGGCACTCATCCTACAAAATCGAAGCTGTGAGAAAATATTGCATGCAACCTAGTCTATTCAAACCTGCATTTGTACAATTGAAATAAACTAAGTGCTAGCTCCTAGGACATAGAAATAAATTCTAGATTTCAAACATTCCATGATAGAACCATAAAAATGCATTAAACATCACTTATAAATCTGAAATCTAAAAATGGAAAGATAAAAAAAAAATTAAATCCGTGCATGCAGAAATTCTCCTAGTTTGCTAGTAAAGCCCAAATTTCTGAAAAAATACTTGCATTAAAAATATTGTTTCCATTTTTACATTAAAATCCCAAAAGCATTTCTGGTCTTTTTCCCCAAAAGAACTAGCCCTCATTCTGTCTTCTAATATCATATTTAAAACTTTACAATATTTATTCCCTACAACTCTTCACCTTCATTTCCTTCGTTTCCAAAACGCTTTCTATTTCCCCAACATAAATTTCAAACATTTAATTTTCCTTCTATTGTTTGCTTGATGAATAACAGTCGTATAATAGCTCTCTTACATTGAGTTATCATTTCCTTTGGCCTATTTTAGGCATTTATTTATAACGAATATGGTGAGCAAACTTTATCCTTTCATCACGTGCTTGACTTAGTTTAATGTAAACCCAATTCCATAGGGACATTAATCATATAGGAAGCTTTCAACTATAGGTTTTAGCTTTCCTAATAAACTTATAACCAAAATTTTATGAACCTTTACTTTCACATCAAAACAAATGATGCCCGCGATGTTTCGAACATAATTGCCACCTTGCAGATTTTTGTCAAGAACGCTGAACATTTTGTCGTGAATGCCATCATGGATTTTCACAAACATCGTTCATGCCATCGATTTCGCTACCATGCTAACCCGATCAACCCATCGGGTGTCTTTCTATCCATGATAAAATACCTTTGAGCGCAATCTCTGTATCGGAACTCCCATTCTTTGCCACGTATCATTGGATTTCCCAGTCATCATCCATCATTGTTGTTCATCAGGGTTCCTACATCGTTGATCTCTGTTGAACTAGACCTTCAGAGTGAATTGATCACTTGTATAAGTATTTTGTATCCTTCATCGATGATATCTTCTCTAATTTTGGATTTTCGTTCCACTTTAACACCTCTTCTACTCATTACCATGAACCATCATCTGGTATTTTTGATGTAAACAATCAACGATATAGCCATATTTTGAATGTTGCATTCCTTCAAATATTCTACGAACATCAGTTTTCCCTCCACGTAGACATCCACACTGTTCTTCATTCTAAAACTGTTGCACTAGTTGTTGTTCATATTTTTTGAATTGTTGTTCAGGTCACTCATCTTCATTGATTCAATCACCCCACACACTATCCACGACCATTCGGTAATACCTCTAAATCGGTATTCATTCTGCATTATATTCTAGACCGCCTCCAGCGTTGCCTAACCAATTAGATTGTTGCCACATCCTCATCGGGACATGTGTCATCTGCGTTAAGGTGCCCTTTTTTTCATCCTCTGTGGTTCATTGTGTAAAATATTTTGACTCTCCCTTTACTATTGTATTGTACGTATCCATTATCTTCTGGGAGTTTATCCTAGGTTCCATCAACATCCATCAAGCCTTCTCACAACACCATGAAACATTAAACAAGACAAATAATAGTTGATCTACGGTCATAGCTTTCATGTTCACTCCACTAGGTGGGGTCTACCTTTGTGTGGGGTCTGATGTCCATCGCAGGTCTACTAGCATGGTTGTCAACCCTTCGATGACCCACTATGTTACCTCTTCCATGTGTCTTGTCCACATAATATTAAATCCATTCACCACGTCATTGAGACGATTACATAAAACCCTAATATTAATCAAAGTCCTCGCCACGTCAGATAACGGCTTGCCACTGCCACTTAGCTATTTCACGACCAGATTTTGGTCGTCGAGCTTCACTGACATCCACCTTTTATCATCGTTGTGGACCCTTTCATCGATGAGTAACCCATGCTATGTTTTGATGTTGGTGGCCTACGACCTGATTCGATTCTTTATTGGATAGACATCCTAATTCGAGTACATCCACAACACCATAAAATACATCATCCTATGCATTCACTATTTGGCTACCCTACATCTGGATTTATCCCACGTGGATCATCTGTTTCCTCAGTCTATGACTTCCATGGGCCGTCCTTGTATCCACAAAAACAACATTATTTTTTACATCACGTCAATTTTCCCTGCATCCAGGTCTAAGTGCTCAGCCATGATATTCGTCCATATTGTACGGTGTGGGTCCCAGGTGATTTCCCACCAAACAAACCTCCATGTCAATCGCAAAGCTGACTCTGTGCCCTAAGGGGCCCACCTCCTATGCATCCATGTTCGCATTTGGTGAAATGTTTTTGGCATCATGTGAAATCATATGTCAGTCATGTCTTTGGAGGTATGGTGGGCCCACCTCCTTGTGTTTCGTTCTTGCATGTATACATAAACAAAAATGACTCAAAACAAGAAAAACAACATAATAATATAAACCTTGCTATAAAATGAGGTCCCACCTAAAGTCGATATGGGGCAAACGAACATGCTATATTTTCATTATTATTTTATTAAAATCTATATATTATATAAAATATAGATATATATAGTTTTTTTAAATTTATTTATTAATTTATTATTATTATTATTATTATTTTATAATAACTTATATTTATAAGTATATCTATATATAAAAGATATTAATTTATTATTCTTTTTTATTTTTTTATTATATATATAATATTTTTTATTTTTATGCTTTTTCATCAACATTTGCTTTATTAGAGAGTAATAAAACAAATGTCTATTCATTTTATTCACATGAAATTGATTTCAAATTATTTAACTAATATAACATTAAAAACAATTAAAACATCACACAACCAAAACATGAAACAAAGGTTAAACACCAAACCGGATACTTTAGAGTAAGATGAGAAGGAGACACTAACTAATACCCTAAATTCCCTAACATGAAAGTAAAATCAAACACCCAGCCACACACAAACCTACAAAACTAAAACTCAAAGAACACAAAAACTCTCCAAAGAGTCCAAAATGCAAGACACTAAAACTATGATTCCAATAAAACTCAAAAGACGAACTTCTTTCAAGAAGACAATAAGACTTCCAGATCAAGGAACCTTGACAAACTGCATTGCAACTTTCATGCAGATTAAGGATCTATCAACCGTAATCGCTCAAAGACAACCGAAGACATCAAAACCAAAGGGGGGTCCCCAATTTTGGGGTAGGTTATGGAGCAGCCACAACATCTCCTTTCAAGTAAATAAAACCCTAACCTCGCTCTGATACTAGTTTTTAGGATTAAATAATAAAACATGAGCAATAATTAAATGTGGAAATAAAACACAGAAGAATAACACAATACAAGAGAGACACAGATTTACGTGGTTCACCCAATATGGGCTACATCCACGTAGAAATTAACCAGGCATTTTATTCCATCTAGAAAATCTTTCTCTACTCCTAATAATTTTGTGATTTGCATAATTCCAAAAGCGATAACCAAAATCATTAACTCCATATCCAATGAAAAAACACTTCTTGGATTTTACCTTAAGTTTAGTTCTATTTTCTTTCAAAATATGCACGATTGCTTCACAACCGAAAGTCTTCAAAAATGAGTAGTTAATAAGCTTACATGTCCATGCCTCTTCTGGAACCCCACCATCCAGGGAACTTGAAGGCCCTTTGTTTATTAAATAAACTACAGTGTCCACAACATCTGCCCAAAACTATAAGGGCAATCCTGCATGTAATATCATACACCTAGCACGTTCCATGATAGTCTTGTTAATCCTTTCTAACACACCATTTTCTTTTGGAGTTCTTGGAAGTTTCTTCACTCTACAAATCCCATGGTATGAACAGTAACTGTCAAACTCTTTGCTGCTATTTTACAATAACATGGTCACAAAAATTGAGTTTAAATGTATTAACCCAAATAACATAATCCATGGGTTCAAATATATTAACCCAAATCTAATAATTAATGGGTTCAAATATATTAAACCAAATATAATAATCCATGGGTTCAAATATATTAACATGGAAAATATTCAACATATTTCCAACAAATTTGTCGCTTCATTGTGTAACTTTTTGACAAATGTAGGCCATTCAATCACCTACTACAAAAGGGGGTGTCATTATCTTGGACAGATGAATGTCAACAAGCCTTTGATGACATTAAGCAATACCTAGTTTCTTCGTCAGTCTTACCTCCTCCTCGTCCAGGGGTCCCATTTCATCTTTACATATCAGCAATGGATTTTGCATTAGAGACAATGCTTGCAAAAAAGAATGAAAAAAATTGAGAGCAAGCTATCTACTACATTAGTTGAACATTGGTAAGCTATGAAATAAATACGCTTATGTAGAAAAATTATACTTAGCAGTGGTTTTTGCCACTAAGAAACTTCTACATTACATGCTTAGCCACACAACTTATATCATAGCTAGATAAAATCCTCTACATTACATGATGTCCCACACTTACAATAACACCCACACCGCTAAATGGATAATGATCCTTACTAAATTTGACCTAGAATTCATTAGCTAAAAGTCTATTAAATGTTAGGTAATAGCTGATCAACTTGCGAAAGCTCCACTACCTAGTGATCATCCTTTGATTATTGAGCTCCTAGATGATTCGGTATTCATTGTCATTGAACAAGAAGAAGATATCATTCCAGAGGAATATGTCGATATTACACTATTCTTTGATGGCTCTAAGTGCACAAAAGGTCAAGGTGTCGAAGTTGTATTTCACATACCACAAAGGGTACCTATCCCCTTGTCATTTAAATTAGACTTCCAATGCACAAAAAACACTATAGATTATGAAGCCTTAGTCTTAGGTCTTCAATTAGCTATAGATATGAGCATTAAGCGTATTAGGATCTTTGGTGATTCTCAACTTGTAGTCAAGCAAATTAACAGAGAATACCAATGCAAAGAACATACCATTAAGCTTTTTCATGAAGTAGCAATGGAATTGCTCTCTAATTTTGATTGATATGAAATCAATAGCTTGCCACATTCTAATAATAAATTTGCAGATGCAATGGCCTCCCTTGGATCATTGATCCCAAAATATTCATTTGGAGAGGTACATCCCCTCATAATCTCAACAGTCTCTAAATTTGCAATTTCCTGTGCTGATTCAAGAGATGAAAAGGATGTTTGCTTCATCCAATCAGATCCATATGAGCCTTTTTCAAGCCAAATAGTAGCCTTTCTCAAGTTTGGAACACTTCCATCTAATATATCTTGAACTTCCAAATGAACCTTCAAGCAAAAGGTATCCTGTTTTATTATTTTGGGGGGCGTGTTGTATAAACATGGTTATAATGGAGTTCTCCTTCATTGTATTGAATCTAGTGAGGCTCAAAGACCCATAGCTGAAGCCCATGATGGTACTTATGGTGGTCATTTTAGTGGAATGTCCATTGCAAGGTGTATTATATGCATGGGTTATTATTGGTCCATAATGGTACGTGATTGTTGCACCTATGTTAAACATTACAAAAAGTGTCAAGAACATGCTAATTTAACTCATGTACCATCACAAGCTTTACATCCTATTCAAAGCTTTTGACCCTTTTCACAATGGGGCCTATATCTCTCTAGAAAAATTTCACCTCCTTCCTCAAGATAACATACTTTCATCATTACAGCAACTGAATACTTCACAAAGTAGGTTGAGGCAATTCCTCTAACCAACATAACAGGTCCAAGAATTATGGAGTTTACCCTTCACCATATCATTTGTCATTTTGGTATCCCCTCAAAAATTATTTTAGATAATGGCAAGTCTTTCAAGAACAAGGATGTTTGAGCACTTTGTGAGAAATATAATGTTCAACATAATTTCTCGACTCCTTATTAACCACAAGCAAATGGACAAGCTAAAGCCTCCAACAAGACCTTAATTGCTATTCTCAAGAAGCTTTTCAAAGAAAATCATAGAGATTGGCACACACAAATTCCCTTGGCATTATTGTCTTATAGAACAAGCATCTGCATGCCTACAAGGGCAACACCATTTTTATTGGTCTATGGAGTCGAAGTAATCATGCTTCTTGAGTGCAAGATTCCTTCATTACGAATTTCTTTGCAAGAATTCATAGATGACAATACTTCTAGACAAGCACCTATCTTTGCAGGAATTCATAGATGACGATGAAAGGTGAGTCAATGCTTTAGAAAACTTACGCGTCTATCACGACCACCTCAAACGTTCTTACAACACCAAAATTCATCTACATGAATTCCAAGTAGAATATCTTGTTCTTAAAGAGAACCAACAAAATACCAATGAATTACCACATCTTCATGATAAATTTGTAGCTAATTTGTTAGTTCCATACATCGTCACACAAAGAGTGGGTAATGTTACTTATAGACTTGCTAGTCTAGAGAAAGAGGAGGAATCTGAACCACTTAATGTTATACAATTGAGAGCATGTTATGCATGATTTGATTCATATATATGTATATGTATACATGGCTAATACACAAAAATAGTTGCATACATTTCATTCATAACAATGCATTCCACATGTATTCACATTTCAAAAATAATGCATCCTACATTTCACACATTCAAACATTGCACATTTACATTGCATTTGCATTACACACTTCATATAAGGATCGTTTATTAAGTTCAAAGTCTTAATTGATCCACCAAAAGTCATGTTGCCTTAATCAGGGGCACCTTCACAATGTCATCCACACAATTCCACCAAGTCAAATTGCCATCAACACAAGCCACATTCACAAAATCCTAGGTGTTTTTGGTCACTCAACCACTCCTAGTTCTTTAAGCAACCTCTAAAAATAATTTCGAGTTCATTTAGGGTCATTGCACATATATACACTAAGAAAATATTGAGTTTGGAAACAAAAAAATTTGTTTAAATACACACTTTATATGAGCATGCTAAATCTTCATAAGTGTCATTTTGCTATAGTTATAAAACTCATGAGAGCGAGATTAGCCAAATATCGATGTGAATGCCTCATTGGAACTTCACTCTCTCAACCCAAGATTCCAAGTTCAGGCATGGGTTTCTCCTCTAGGGCCCATTTCACCTAGAGGTTGGATGCATATTTCCCTATATTTTCTCATGACTTTATGTCATGTAATATTATAGCGTATGCATGCTAGAGTTAGATGAGCAACCACCTCCCATGGATATTGTCTAGGATTCACCAATACTTTGGTAATTATCCAGTGTCTTGTCTTAGCAACATAGTGTCCCATTGATTCCAAAAATATTCTTGAACCAAGCAACTTAAAAATATCTTGTGTCAAAAAGGGATAACACCATACTTGGTATAAACCTTCAAGAGAAAAGGGTCATCCTTGCTAGTCCCATTATGCAACATAGTCCATAAAAATAGTGGTTCTCACCACTATCACAATCCCAAAAATAAAATAAAGAGTAGGGAAAAATCCCTAACAAAAACTCTAAATATTTTACATCACACACCATTGATTAATTGGGTTGTAAGGATCGTACTACATTTTTAGTAATACGATTAGGTAGTCATCCCAAAAACTTAAGAGATCAAAAAAAAATTCATGGACTATGGAGTTAGCCTCCATCGAAGCTATAGATGCTTGACTGATAGTGGAGTACGCTCAAGCATGGTGATATGTCTCTTTTAAAAGATACCTCTAACGGCTCATACAAACAACCTAGATTATTGGTTTTAACCATAACAAGTTTACCCAATTTACTCAAGATGAGTTAATGAACTCACTTTCACACACACTAGTTCTTGATTGTCTCATGTTACTACCTTACTCTTGATTTGGTAAATGAATTCACTGCACACACATTTGGTCCTAGAAGGTTCAGGAAGTTTTAGTGATTTTTTTTTATACACTAGGGTGTTTGAGTCTCTGCAACACAAGAAATCTTCCATATCAACATCCATGTCTTCTTCCATATCAACATCCATGTCTTCTTCCATATCATCATCCATGTCTTCTTCCATGTAATTTAATAAGTCATTCATCCCATACACCACCAAGTCGGGCACCCCTGATTAAACAACGATGCTTGAAAAAGGATCACACAAAGATCTAAACTATAAATGATCATTAACACATGCTATATTGCATTAATCATCCATATATTCCATCTTGAATTAATCATCCATAACATATATGCATTAGTCATACACATAAACATGGATTCCACAAAATCATTTCACAAAAACACATATAACACAAAATATAAAATCCAGGTATATATATGTATAAATAGCGCATGTACAAAGATTTCTCGAAGTCTACATACAATAGAGCACCAAGGCTCATATACAAAAGTGCATCTAAGCACTAGCTACATCCTCCAAGAAGACCCATGTGACCTAGCAGGAGCCTGTGACCTAGAAGGAGTCCTAGACCTAGAGGTATGCCTAGACTCACTACGCCTCGTACCCTTGGATGTAGAAGAGGTTGGAGGATTAGGGAGTGGAATATGATGTTCCTTTAACCTATAATCTAATGCCTTGATATATCTATGTCGAGAGTGAAGGTATCATATTTTGACCCCATATTGATGCTCTCTCTCTCTGCTAGCTCTGCATAGAGAGTCGCAATCCTTACATCTCACACTACCACCTGCTGCTCTGGTTGTGCCCACTCCTCCTCGCTCTATCCTGGGGATACATCTAAAACCTCTCCCATATCCTCTCCGTCTTTGTCATCTCCCCCAACCTCAGGAGCCTGTTGCATCACACCCTTCATCTTACATATTTAACTGTCAGAGTGAAGGCATCGCTATCTCTTGCAGGTATCATTGGTCCCCTTACCCTGAGTCTTCGAGGCACCCTCATTCTGAGTCCCCTGGGTCCCCTTGTCCTTAGCCTCTCCACCACCATCTCCATCAGCTACTCCCCGAGGTGGCACCCATGGTAGCTGAGTCATGAACCATGCATTGTACTCCATGATCATCCCTACATCCTCCAAATCTAGGAGATTCATCTCCTCATCATCCTCCAAGACCACCCTCTACAGATCTGCATAAGGTAGCTTAGTCTCATCCTGAAGTCTCCTATACCACACCAGCTCATTAATAATATCCTGCCTCATCCTGAACTGACAGAGCACTCATGAAAATTGGAAGTACTCCATCTCGTTCACATACCTCCCAACCACCCATCTACCCTACTACACCCACAGTAGATGCTCTCCATCCTTGGTCCATTGGGCACCCAACCATGGTCTCCAAACCACTTGAGCAGATGTCACTCCAGCCCACAAATTCCTATACCACTGACTCATCCTCACTGGACGATTCGACTGCACCTCCTCTACCAACACCCATCACTAGCATAAGGTTGCTCCCTACAAAAATACCCCATAGGTAAGCTCTTAAATTGAGCAATCCTAAAATACTCCCATCCCCAGCATTGCAGCAACAAGCTACACCCCAATCCTTTTCAACCTCGCCTCATCACATAGTATAACTTCCAGTACACCTACGCCTATAAGGTGAAATCCCATGCATACACCTCTCTCCTAATGAGCATATTGCTCACTATCCTTATCAGGTTCCAAGGAAACTTATCTCCAATATTATTTGGGGCCACACTTTTGGTCAACACAAACATCACCAAGGCCTAAAGGAGGTCTAGCTTCTTGTCCCTATACATGTAAAAGTACAATATACCTCCACCCTTCACCCTCACTCCCTACCATGCATACCCCAACATACTCCTCATCTCTATCTCCAGGTCGTGATCAACCTCAACCTAGATCCCCTCCATTGGTATCTGTAGGATGTGATATACATCCTCCAGATACTCATATGCACTGACTTTCAAGATCTTAACAAAGCATGTCCTAAGGATGAATTTTCTCTTCCAAACATTGATACTATTGTTGATACCTGCACTAGCCATGAAATGCTTTCACTCATGAATGATTTTTTAGGATACAACCAAATCCGAATAAATCCTGATGACCAACACAAAACATCATTCACTACACCTTGGGGAACTTTTTGTTACAAGGTGATGTCATTTGGCCTAAAAAACGTAGGTGCCACCTATCAACGTACCATGACATACATTTTCCATGATTACATGCATAATATTATTGAAGACTATGTGGATGATCTCTTGGTTAAATTCAAAACTCGACAAGAACATATTGGTATATTGAAGAAAGTTTGTGACCAGCTCCTAGAGCATAATGTAAGGTTGAATCCCAAGAAATGTATCATTGGTGTGACATCAGATAAAATTTTAGGATTCATTATCTCCAAAAGAGGCATTGAGGTGGACCCTAACAAGGTCAAGGCTATCCTAGAGATGCCTCCCCCAACTAATTTAAAGGAATTGTGTAGTTTACAAGGAAATATCAACTCAATCTTGTTAGGATTAAATAATAAAACACAAGCAATAATTAAATACAAAAATAAAACATAGAAGAATAACACAATACAAGAGAGACAGATTTACGTGGTTCACCCAATATGGGCTACATCCATGGAGAAATTAATCAGGCCTTTTATTCCATCCAAAAAATCTTTACATACACAATCGTGTGTCTCACTACACATTGTGTTCCCTCCCTTTTGCAAGGGTGCCCGAAAATTCACTATATAGTCTCTCACATACCCAAACCCTCATGCAAGTGTTTTTTTATATACCAACACAACAAGGGGATTTACAATATCATGGTCACAAAACTCGGGTTTAAATGTATTAACCCAAATAACATAATCCATGGGTTCAAATATATTAATCCAAATATAATAATTCATGGGTTCAAATATATTAACCCAAATATAATAATCAATGGGTTCAAATATATTAACCCAAATATAATAATCCATGGGTTCAAATATATTAACCCAAATATATTAACATGAAAAATATTCAACACATTTCCAACAATCTCCCACTTGTTGAATACTTTCCATAGGGTCTGAAAATTACCATTGTCAACTGTCAATTTGGACATATATCTGCTAACTACTCCCACTGCATGTGCAATATCTAAACATATTAGCTTCACCTGTTACCCTCAGCCATATACTGACAAGGTAACAAAATAGTCCAAAAAACCACCTTAAAAAAAAATTACAAATATTGTTGGAGCTAACTTTGAGAACATTACACCAGGAAACCACCACTAGCATCCACACTAATCTCTTTTGGGCACAACTACACCAGTTATAGTAGCTTCTTCAGGTACAAGCTACACTAGTTATAGTAGTTAATAGTTTCCCAAAAACTTGTGGTACAACCAATAAACCATCTTAGACATTTTTAGCAACTTTGTAATAAAACCACTAGAACAAGCATTTCCAGCTTTAAACTCTCCTGAAGCTCACTGTATCTACCACTATTGGAGCTCACTAGATCCATCGTTGTTAGAGCTCACTGGATCCATCGCTGCTAGAGCACACTGGCTCCACTATTTTTGAAGCACATCGGCTCCACTACTATTGGATCACACCAACTCCACTACTACCAAAGTACACTAGCTCCACCATTGTCGTAGCACACTAGCTCCACCACTATCACAGCACACCAACTCCATAATTACCGAAGCATACTAGCTCCGCCACTATAGGAGATCACCAGCTCCACTAATTTTAGAGATCACCAGCTCCACTACTTCTAGAGCGCACCAGCTCTACCACTCATATAGTATCCTAGATCCACCACTGCCAGAGCACACCAACTCCACTGCTGCCAAAGTGAATCTCACCAGCTCCACCGCTGTAGGAGCTCACTAGCTCCACTGCTATTAGAGTACACCAGCTCCACCACTACTAGAGCAAACCAGCTCCACTGTTGTTGGAGCACACCAACTCCATCGCTATCAAAGCACACCAACTCCACTGCTATCAAAGCACACCAACTCCATTGTTACCATAGCTTTCTAGATCTACCACTCCTAGAGCACACCGTATCCATCATTTTCAAAGCACATCGAATCCACCACTGTCGGAGCACACCAACTCCACCACTTTCATAGCTCACCAGCTCTACCATTTTTAGAGCACACCAGCTCCACCACTCCCGCAGCTCACCAGCTCTACCGCTGCCAAAGCACACCAGCTCCACCACTTACCTTCTTCTGCCATTGCTCCCACTCAAACCAGGAAACCCTCCTATTGAGTGGTAATTTTACCCAATTGCAAAACACACTGTCCCTAGGATTTTGGATCACAAAACTCTCTCTTGCAAATAAGTTAGAACAAAACAACTTCTCCAAGGTCTTCGCTATATTAGTATTTGCACATGTGTATTAGTAATCTCAATAAAGATATATCAATTCAATGCTAGGAACACCTTAGTGATTGCAAGTAACTATTAACAAGGGGCATGTGTTGGTTCATTTTACCATGCTAAATTAATGATTGTTCATGAAACTTAAATAAAATCAAATGTGAATTGGCCCTCATATGACCACGATGTAGAACCTTAGTTTATTTTATCTTGAAGGTTTTTAGGTAGATTTTATCTTCCTTGATTAAGTAGATTTTAAACAAGCTTTATCTTGCATTAAATCCTACTTTAAGAATGAAATAGAAGATTAAATCTATCTATGAATGTGAATTTAAAATTATGAAAATATCCATTAAATGTAGCTTCTATCATGAAGATAAAGAAAGCCTTTGATATAATTGATAAATTGTTCCTCTTTGATGAAATTAATTTTCATAAAGAGACACCAATTTATTGCTTGAAAATAATGGCCTCATAATGTCATTAAGAATTATCCCTCTTTAATGAAATCAATTTTCATAAAGAAGAAATAATTTAATGTTTTAAAACTCTAGCCTTTGATGTAATGATAAATTACCTCTCTTCAATGAAATCAGAATTTTCATGAAGAAAAGTGCATTTACTACTTCGAAAATCATAGCTTATGAAATGTCATAAAGTTAACCCCCTTTAATGAAATTGAATTGTTCATAAAGGAAAGGGCATCTTATGCTTGCAAATAAATATATAAAGCAGAAAAATCTGATTTACCTCCAACATGTAAAAAATAAAATTCCGAAATTATAAAAACCCTTAAAAACAGCAATTTTCAAAAATATTTATAAAATCGAAATGACCTCGGAATGATTTCGAATTTGTTTCGGATGATAAATTGTATCTCATTCTTCACACCCATGTAATTATTTTGTCATTTTATTTTTTTCTGATTTTTTATTTTAATGTCCGAAGTTTAAAAAAATATGCAAAAAAGAAGTTAGAAAAATGAAAAATAAAAATCTTAAATAAACTTGAATGCTGAAAATGTAAAATGCAAAGCATTATCATTTTGATGGCACCTCGTCCTACAAAACCGAAGCTGTGAGAAAATATTGCATGCAACCTAGTCTATTCAAACCTGCATTTGCACAATTGAAATAAACTAAGTGCTAGCTCCTAGGACACAAAAATAAATTCCAGATTTCAAACATTCCATGATGGAACCGTAAAAATGCGTTAAACATCACTTATAAATCCAAAATTTAAAAAGGGAAAGATAAAAAAAAAAAATTAAATTTGACCATGCAGAAATCCTCCTATTTTGCTAATAAAGCCTAAATTTCTAAAAAAATACTTGCATTAAAAATATTGTTTCTATTTTTACATTAAAACCTCAGAAGCATTTCTAGTCTTTTTCCCCAAAAGAACCATCCCCCATTCCATCTTCTGATATCATATTTAAAACTTTACAATCTATTTTCATTCCCTACAACCCTTTACCTTCATTTCCTTCGTTTCCAAAATGCTTTCTATTTCCCCAACGTAAATTTCAAATGTTTAATTTTCCTTCCGTTGTTTTCTTGATGAATAACGGTCGTATAATAGCTCTCTTACACTGAGTTATCATTTCCTTTGGCCTATTTTAGGCATTTATTTATAACGTATATGGTGAGCAAGAGTTATCCTTTCATCACGTGCTTGACTTAGTTTAATGTAAACCCAATGCCATAGGGAAATTAATCATATAGGAAGATTTCAACTATAGGTTTTAGATTTCCTAATAATATTATAACCAAACATTTATGAACCTTTACTTCCACACCAAAATGAATGCTGCCCACAATGTTTTGAACATAATTACCACCTTGCGGATTTTCGTCGAGATCGTCGAACGTTCTGTCATGAATGCCATCATGGATTTTTGCAAACATCGTCCATGTCGTCGACATCACTGCCATGCTAACCCGATCGACCCATCGGGTGTCTTCCTATCAATGAAAAAACACCTTCGAGTACAACCTCTGTACCTAGACTACCATTCTTTGCCACGTATCACTAGACTTCCCAGTCATCATCCACCGTTGTAGTTCATCAAGGTTCCTCCATCGTTCATCTCTATGAAACTAGAACTTCAAAGTGAATTGACCACACGTCCAAGTATGTACTATCCTTCATCGACGATATCTTCTTTAATATTGGATTTTCATTCTACTTTAACACCTCTTCTGCTCATTACCGTGAACCATCATCTAGTAATTCTGACATAAACAATCAATGATATCACCATATTTTGAATGTTGCATTCCTTCAAACCTACTACGAACATTAGTTTGCCCTCCACGTAGACACCCGCACTGTTCATCATTCTAAAAATGTTGCACCAGTTTTTGTTTGTATTTTTCAAATTGTTGTTCAGGCCACTCATCTTCGTTGATTCAATCACCTCACACGCTATCTACAACCATTCAGTAATACCTCTAAATTGGTATTTATTTTGCGTTATATTCTAGACCACCTCTAGCACTGCCTAACCAACTAGATTGTTGCCACATCCTCGTCGATGTATGCATCATCTGTGTTAAGGTGCCCCACTGTTCATCCTCCATGGTTCGTTGTGTAAAATGTTTCAACTCTCCCTTTACTATTGTGTTGTGTGCATTCGTTATCGTTCGAGAGTTTGTCCTAGGTTCCATCAACAGTCTGTCATATCTCCATCAAGTCTTCTCACGATACTATGAAACCTTAAACAAGATAAATAATAGTTTATCTATGGTCATAGCTTTCGTGTTCACTCTGCCAGGTGGGGTCCACCTTCACGTGGGGTTCGACGTCCATCGTAGGCCTGCTAGCATGGTTGTCAGCCCTTCAATGACCCACTATATCACCTCTTCCACATGCCTTATCCACATAATGTTCACTCCATTCACCATGTCACTAAGACAATTACATAAAACCCTAATGTTGCCTGGAGTCCTCACCACGTCAAATAATGGCTTTCCACAGCCACTCATTTATTTCACGGCTAAATTCTAGTCATCATGCTTCACCGGCATCCACCTTTCGTTGTCGCTACGAAATATTTCATCGACGAGTAACTATGTCAAGTTTTGATGCTATTGGCCTACAGCCTGCTTTGATTATCAATCAGATAGACATCCTAATTCGAGGACATCCGAGTTGTCATCCAATACATCACCCTATGCATCCACTGTTTGGCTGCCCTACGTCTGGATTTATCCCACGTGGGTCGTTCGTTTCCTTAGTCTATGACTTTCATGAGCCCTCCTTGTATCCACACAAACAACATTATTTTTTACATCACGTCAAGTATCCCTGCATTGAGATCTAAGTGCTCAGCTGTGACATTCATCCATATCGCATGGTGTGGGTCTTGGGTGATTGTCTGCAAAAAAACCTCCACGTCAGCCACGAAGTCTTTCGGCACTGACTCTACGCCCTACGGGGCCCACCTCCTACACGTCCACGTCCGCATTTGGTGAAATATTTTTGGCATCATGTGAAATCTTACGTCGGTCATGTCTTTGGAGGTATGGTGAGCCCACCTCCTTGTGTTTCGTTCCTGCATGTATACATAAACAAAAACGAGCATGTCATACTCAAAATAAGAAAAACAACATAATAATATAAGTCTTGCTATAAACATGAGGCCCCACCTAAAGCCGATATTGGGTAAACGAACATGTTATATTTTCATTATTATTTTATTAAAATCTATATATTATATAAAATATATTTTTTTTAATTTATTTATTTATTTATTATTTATTTTTATTTTTATAATAATTTATATATATAAGTATATCTATATATAAAATATTAATTTATTATTTTTTTATTTTTTATTATATATATATATATATATATATATAATATTTTTTATTTTATGCTTTTTCATCAACATTTGCTTTATTAGAGAGTAATAAAACAAATGTCTATTCATTTTTATTCACATGAAATTGATTTCAAATGATTTAACTAATCTAACATTAAAAACAATTAAAACATCACACAACCAAAACATGAAACAAAGGTTAAACACCAAACCAGATACTTTAGAATAAGATCAGAAGGAGACACTAACTAATACCCTAAATTCCCTAACATGAAAGTAAAATCAGACACCCAACCACACACAATCCTGCAAAATTAAAACTCAAAGAACACAAACACTCTCCAAAGAGTCCGAAATGCAAGAAACTGAAACTATGATTAGAATCAAACTCAAAATATAAACTTCTTTCGATAAGACAATAATACTTCCAGATGAAGGAACCTTGACAAAATGCATTGCAACATTCATGGATATTAAGGATCTATCAAACATAATTGCTCAAAGACAACCGAAGACCTCAAAACATAAAAAAGAAAGGTGGGTCCCCAATTTTGGGGCTAGTTGTGGAGCAACCACAACAAATGGTGACTCTATTGGGAAATGCTCTTGAGCATTTCGGGTGAAGAACCCAACCTAAAATGAAAACACACAAGATCAGCGAGACACAATAATTTAGCAATGTCCCGAGAAGATGGGGGTAAACAACTTTAGAATGAAAACAACTAATCCATCTGCCTTTGCTCAGTGTGTGCAAAAGTGATTCATTCCTGCATTTCTAAAAATCCTCCAGATTCCATCATCCCTTTCTACATTAGGCTATGAAGTATCACTCATAACGAAATGGCTATAGATAGAGCCCCACTGCCAATCAAGCGTCTATAGCCCCGGTGGGGTTTATCTAACTCACCCTTGTGTTTGCTCAACGCTTTGCAAAGCCTTTCCTTTTACCCGAGCTATATCTAGATAGAGCCCTACTATCGGTCAGGCGTCCATAGCCCCGGTAGAGTTTATCTAGATCTTGTGACTGATTTGATCAAGCTTTTTGATGCTCGCTCTCTCTCTTTTTTTTTCATATATAAAAATTTTTTTCTTTTCAAAAGAAAAACCTTGCAAAGCTTCAAGCATCACTGGGGTAAGGCAGCCTACAAGTGAAGCATTTTAGATTTTTGCCTAGGGTTGCAAATCAAGATAACTTCATCCTTCCTAATTCCAGAAACACCATTTAATGTGTGTGAGTTCCATGTGGAGCTTTGGCTAATCTTTCATTGTTCCACTTTCCACCATTTTAGTCCCAAAATCTGAGCATGATCACCAAATAACTCATCCCCCTTTTCTCGGGTTCATCAGTTTTCAGATCAGGTACTCCAACCTACTAAATAAAGGAGCTTCAAAAGTGAGCCAGAGACCATAAGTTAGTGACCATGAAACATCACCTCAAAACAAGGGAACAACCCAAAACACAAAACTCAAAACACAAACCAAAACTATATACAAATGTACAATATGGTACAAGATGGTGCAAAGCTTGAACTATCACTTCCCTGGATCCCAAACATGACTAGCACATTTCAAAAGACATATAACATGATATGCAAGCCAAGTTTTATAGAAATCCAACAAAAACAAGATTAGGCCAAACAATACAACAATCTTCATCTTGCCTCTCTCACCCCACCAATTTGATTTAGTTCTATTAATGATCCCATAGGTGAGCTTCAAATCATTAAATTGATTAGACAAAATTTGATTTTCAATTCTTTCTTGTCTATTCTTTAAAACTTCAATTTCACAATTCGATTCATGATTTAGAATTAGGCTTTCTTTTTCAAACATGAGATTTTGCAAACAAGAGCCTATTTCTAAAAATTTCAAAGCCAATTCATTATTCATGTTTTTAGGCCAATCAAATTTATGCAAAAACTTGCAAGCATCTAGGATATTTACTAAATGAGGATCATTATAAGTTTTTATCCTAGATTCTATTATCAATTGTTGATGAATTTGATTCAACAATTCAAGTGCATCAACTTCTTTTTCATTCATCAAAGCATTCTTATTAGAGGTGTGAGTAGAAATCAATCCTTGTTCTTCATTCACCTCCAATGGCATTTCATCATAAATATCATTTAAATCCAATGAGTGATTATACAAATCTTCACCTGAAGCTTGGATGTTTGGACACAAAAGGTTAGATTTTACCTTTTGCACATTTTCATTTACCAAAGCTTGGTGAGGATTTGCAATTCCTTCTTTTACCTCATGGTCTTTATCTTCTTCATTGATTACCTGTTCATCAAACATACCAAAATTAGGCACCCAATTAAAAATATGTCCATCCTTTTCAAACATTACATCTTGTTGGTCAAAGTGTGTGTCAAGTAACCCATCTTCATGATCAATCCCTTGAGTTGCTTCAAATAGATCCACCTCTTTGTCATTTGGTTCCAACTCCTTGTTCACTATCCATGGTATCTCTTCATTTGAATCCTCAAAACAATCATGTGAATTTGTATCCAAATTTTCAATATCCCAAAATGAAAGAGCAGATTTTACCTCTTCCTCATCCAAAATAGATGAGTCATAAGAAACTTTTACCATTTCTTCCCTTTCTATTTCAACAAGATCTTCAATAAATTTATATTCAACATGATCTAATTTTGGAACCTTCTCTATTCTTGCAAATGCAATATCTTCATGTGAAGTAGAAGTTTCAACATCCTGCATATCAAGTGGAATAGAAGTTTCATCAATAGGGGTGTGAGAAAATAACACATCTTCATATCTTCCCCAACCATTGTAAAAATTATCATCTAAATTCGTGGGATGAAACTCTATTGTATTTGTGACATGATATTTTGATTCATCTATCAATTATTTTTCTTCTTTGTCCTCGGTAATAGAATCATTATCATTTTCCAACACTTGATGAGATTCCAATCCTTCTTCCAAAACATTCTCAAATTGTACAGGACTTGTAATATCCTCATGCGAGAAAGCAATTGTATTATCCTGCATATCAATTGACACAAAAGTTTCATTAGAAGGTTTGGAGTGAGTGTATTCTTCCCACTTCTTCCAAGAATCATAGTAATCATCTTCCAAAATCAAGTGGTGATGCTCAACTACTTCTTCAACATCTTCCAATTCATCAACGTGTTTCTCATCAAATTCACCTTCACCTTCCTTAGATGGTTCAATGATTTCCAAAAGTGGGCTACTCTTTGTATCCAAGTTTGCAAGATCACTATCCACATTTGTAACCCATGATTCAATTTCATCACAATTTGGAGGGTGAGGATTTTCTTGATCATCAGTTTCAACAATCTCATCCAAAGTGTCTTCCGAGAACCAGTGGTGAAATTCTATTATGTCTTCAAATTCATTTATTGATTTTCTTTCAATTTCACTTTCAACCACTTTATTCAATTCTATGGTAGGTTCTATCCTATCACATATCTCAAAACTAATTAGATTTAGGACACCTCCATTATCTGAATACTCATGCACTTCTAGAAATGAACCCATCTCTACACAATCCTCATTAGTGGATGTTGGCTTGGCAACTTGCACCTCCTATTGGACTATATCTAAGGTGGTTATAATATTTGGACATTCAAATTCATCCCCTTGATCATTCACCTTAGGTATCATTGGAGTGGAGGGTGCTATATTAGATGGTTGGTGTAGGTTGGCATCAATAACTCTAGAAGGACAATCTCTCATGGGAACATGTTGTGCCTCTTCTTCCATTTTCGAAACACACCATTGTTCTACCTTTTCTAGGACCTCAAATATTGTATCTAGAGATGGGTCATCAAAATTTTCCCTTAAATATGTAGCAAGTATGGGGTGTATGGCTCCCATGTATACTTGAATAGCTTCCTCTTCTGTTGTGTCAAAATTTTCCCACATTTGAGAGTGCAACTCACGAAACCTCTCATTGAATTGACTCATGGATTCATTAGGCTCTTTACGAATAGAGGTAAACTAATTTTGCAACATATCTAAGTCAACCTGATTACCAAAATGATAAAGATATGTTGCTTCTAGTCGGATCCAAGAAGTCCTAACCTCCATGGGTAATTGGCCATACCAAAAGAATGGTCTGTCATCCAAAATGTATGAGAATAACCTACAAGCAACATCCTCATAGAAAATTTGGCATTGAAATAATGTGCTCTTGTAGACATGCAATTTTTGTATGTATCCTAATGTCTCATCTTGATTAAACTATCATAGAAACTCCAATAACATTTTAGGAATTTGATGGGGTGTTCCAGGCATAGGAAAACACTTATAATGATCCCCTAACATAGATACCATTCTTTCTCTTAAAGATACCATTTCAGCTCTTACATCAAATGTCACCATTAGTGAAACTCAAAGAATAACTTTAGAACCAAATTTGTTAGTCAAATAAAAATATCTTGCAAAGAAGCATAAAATGACTAACAATTTTCAAATGAGTAAACCACAAAGATCATCATGTTAGTATCATCCAAAAGATATGCATAAATTAAACCATGACATGAAAGAACATTCTCAAATTTGCCAAAATGTTAGTATTAACACATCATCAAATAGAGAATGTTAGAATCAATGAAAGTGATCAACAAAATCTCATTAGTCAAGACCAATGTCTTTGAATAAATCTTTCAAGTAACATGAACAATTTAGCATCTAAATAGCAATAAAATAAATCAATTCAAGCCCTCTTAGCTCCCAAAGTGTTGAGTGCTAAAGAGGCCAAAGATGCTAATCAAATGAACTTGAAATATTTAGCAATTCACAACCTTATGATTATACCAAATCACATTCTTTCCTGTATGAACAATCCAAAAGTGTTAGATCAATGAATACCAATTCATGCCCTCCTTCTAGCGCCAAAATGTTGAGTGGTAATTTTACCCAATTGTGAAATTACACTCTCCCTTAGGATTTTGATCCCAAAACCCTCTCTTGCAAAGAAGTTAAAACAAAACAACTTCTCCAAGGTCTCCGCTATATTAGCATTTGCACATGTGTATTAGTAATCTCAATAAAGATATATCAATGAAATGCTAGGAACACCTTAGTGATTGCAAGTAACTGTTAACAAGGGGCATGTGTTGGTTCATTTTACCATGCTATATTAATGATTGTTCATAAAACTTAAATAAAAGCAAATGTGAATTGGCCCTCATATGACCATGATGTAGTGCCTTAATTCCTTTTATCTTGAATGATTTTTAGGTAGATTTTATCTTCCTTGATTAAGTAGATTTTAAACAAGTTTTATCTTGCATTAAATCCTACTTTAAGCATGAAATAGAAGATTAAATCTATCTATGAATGTGAATTTAAAATGATGAAAAGATCCATTAAATGTAGCTTCTATCATGAAGATAAAGAAAGCCTTTGATATAATTAATAAATTGTCCCTCTTTGATGAAATTAATTTTCATAAAGAGACACCAATTTATTGCTTTAAAATAATGGCCTCATAATGTCATTATGAATTATCCCTCTTTAATGAAATAAATTTTCATTAAAGAAGAAATAATTTAATGCTTTAAAACACTAGCCTTTGATGTAATGATAAATTACCTCTCTTCAATGAAATCAGAATTTTCATGAAGAAAGGTGCATTTATTACTTCAAAAATGATAGCTTATGAAATGCCATAAAATTAACCCCCTTTAATGAAATTGAAATTTTCATGAAGGAAAGGTCATCTTATGCTTGCAAATAAAAATATAAAGCAGAAAATTTTGATTTACCTCGAAAATGTAAAAAAATAAAATTCCGAAATTATAAAAACCCTTAAAAACAACAGTTTTCAAAAATATTTATAAAATCGAAATGACCTCGGAATGAGTCCGAATCTATTGCGTATGAAATATTGTATATCATTCTTCACACCCATGTAATTATTTTTATCATTTTATTTTTTTTTATTTTTATTTTAATGTCCGAAATTTAAAAAAATCTGCAAAATAAAAAGTTAGAAAAATAAAAAATAAAATCTGAAATAAACTTGAATGCTGAAAATTTAAACATGCAAAGCATTATCAATTTGATGGCACCCCATCCTGCAAAACCGAAGATGTGAGAAACTCTTGCATGCAACCTAGTCTATTCAAACCTACATTTGCACAATCGAAATAAACTAAGTGCTAGCTCCTAAGGACACAAAATAAATTCCAGATTTCAAACATTCCATGATGTAACCATAAAAATGCATTAAACATCATTTATAAATCCGAAATCTGAAAAGGGAAAGATAAAAATAATTAAATCCAATGCATGCGAAAATCTCTCCTCCTTTTTCTAACCAAAGCCCAAATTTATGAAAAAATACTTGCATTAAAAATAATGTTTCCATTTTTACATTAAAATCCCAAAGGCATTTCTGGTATTTTTCCCCAAAAGAACCAACCCCCATTCTGTCTTTTGATATCATATTTAAAACTTTACAATATATTTTCATTCCCTGCAACTCTTCACCTTCATTTTCTTTGTTTCCAAAACGCTTTCTATTTCCCCAACGTAAATTTCAAACGTTTAATTTCCTTTCATTGTTTGCTTGATGAATAACGGTCGTATAATAGCTCTCTTACATTGAGTTATCATTTCCTTTTGCCTATTTAGGCATTTATTTATAACGAATATGGTGAGCAAGCTTTATCCTTTCATCACGTGCTTGACTTAGTTTAATATAAACCCAATTCCATAGGAAAATTAATCATATAGGAAGCTTTCAACTATAGGTTTTAGCTTTCCTAACAAGATTATAACCAAACATTTATGAACCTACTTCCACATCAAAATGGATGTTGCCCGCGATGTTTTGAACATAATTACCACCTTGCAGACTTCAATCAAGACCGCTAAACATTTTGTCATGAATGTCGTCATGGATTTTTGCAAACATTGTCCATGCCATCGATGTCGTTGTCATGCTGACCTAGTCAACCCATCGGATGTCTTCCTATCCATGAAAAAATGCCTCCGAGCGTAACCTTTGTACCCAAAATCCTATTCTTTACCACGTATCACTGGACTTCCCAATCATCATCTATCATTGCAATTCATTAGGGTTCCTCTGTCGTTCATCTTTGTTGAACTAGACCTTTGGAGTGAATTGATCACTCATCCAAGTATGTTTTATATTTCATCAATAATATCTTCTATAATGTTGGATTTTCGTTCCACTTTAACACCTCTTCTACTCATTACCATGAACCATCATCCGGTAATGTAAACAATCAACGATATCGCCATATTTCAAATGCTACATTCATTCAAACCTGCTACGAACATCAGTTTGCCCTCCACATAGACACCCACACTATTCATCATTCTAAAACTGTTGCACCGATTGTTCATATTTTTTGAATTATTGTTCAGGTCACTCATCTGCATTGATCCAATCACCTCACACGCTATCTATGATCATTTGATAATGCCTTTAAATCGGTATTTATTCTGCGTTATATTCTAGACTGCATCCAGTGCTGCCTAACCAACTAGAATGTCACCACGTCCTCGTCGAGGCATGTGTCATCTGCATTAAGGTACCCTGATGTTCATTCTTCATTATTTATTGTGTAAAATGTTTTGACTTTCCTTTTACTACTGTGTTGTGCGCACCCGTTATCATTTAGGAGTCTGTCCTAGGTTCTTTCAACAATCTGCCATATCTCCATCAAGCCTTCTCACAACACTATGAAACATTAAACAAGAAAAATAATAGTTGATCTATGGTCATAGCTTCCATGTTCACCCCACATGTGGGGTCCACCTTTGCATGGGGTTTGACATCCATCGCAGTCCTGCTAGCATGGTTTTCAACCCTTCGATGACCCACTATGTCACCTCTTCCATGTGCCTTATCCACGTAATGTTCACTCCGTTCACCGTATCATTGAGACGATTACATAAAACCCTAATATTTCTCAAAGTCCTCACCACGTCGAATAATGGCTTGCCACAGCCACTCATTTATTTCACGGCTAGAGTCTAGTCATCGAGCTTCACTAACATCCACCTTTCGTCGTCGTTGCAGACTCTTTCACCGGTGAGTAACCCATATCGATTTGTGATGTTGGTGGCCTATGGCCTACTTCAATTCCTGATTGGATAGACATCCTAATTTAGGGACATCTACATCATCGTCCAATACATCGCCCTATGCATTCATTGTTTGGTTGCCCTACATCTAGATTTATCCCACGTGGATCATCTATTTCCTCAGTCTACGACTTTCGCGAGCCCTCCTTGTATCCACACAAATAACATTTTTTTTTACATCACATCAACTATCCCTACATCAGGGTCTAAGTGCTCAACCATGACATTCGTCCATATCGCACAGTGTGGATCCCGAGTGATTGCCCACCAAACAAACCTCCACATCAACCACAAAGTCTTCTGGCACTGACTCTGTGCCCTATGGGGCCCACCTCCTATGCATCCACGTCCACATTTGGTGAAATATTTTCAGCATCATGTGAAATCTTACGTCGGTCACATCTCTGGAGGTATGGTGGGCCCACCTCCTTGTGTTTCGTTCCTGCATGTATACATAAACAAAAACGAGCATGTCATACTCAAACAAGAAAAACAACATAATAATATAAGCCTTGCTATAAACATGAGGCCCCACATAAAACCGATATGGGAAAAACGAACATGCTATATTTTTATTATTATTTTATTAAAATCTATATATATTATATAAAATATAGATATATATAGATTTTTTTTTTTTTTAATTAATTTATTTATTTATTTATTATATATATATATAAGTATATCTATATATAGAAGATATTACTTTATTATTATTTATTATCTTTTTATTATATATGTAGATTAAAAATACAACGCCAAACAAAAGATAAAGAAACCACAATAATGGAATACAGGAAAGTTGCACAAAACAAACGATTTTTATTAATCAATGGAGTTTAAAAACTCCTTTTGAGTACAACAGGGCCTGTAACCCTTTTTGTGATACACAAATTACAGTTTGTGCTAGGGTTCTCCGAAACCCTAGCTGGCACAAAGTGGTGGCATTTTCGAAGACGTATCCTTAATCCCAACAAAGTGAGTGGGCTTTGTTGTATCCTTTGGCTCGGACCACTCCAGCTTAAACAGCTGCTATCAACACACCAGATCTGCCATTAAAATCCTGCACACATTAACACTATCAAGGAGTTAGAAATTAATAAGAGGGCTCCACCGTGTGAGCCCTCAGAAACAATTTAAAACCCTAGAAAAATAGAATGCAGGAGTTCAACAACAGATTAATAAAAGAAAAGAAGTTACTTGCTTTAAACTGATTTATACCTGTTCTCTGTTAACGCGGCTAGACCAGGCGGCACCTGGAAGTAATGTGGCTATCAAATCGGCTGCAGAAGGCGCCCTGGTGCACTCGCTGAACGCCCGCGTGCTTCTGGATCAGGGTTTCAGACGCCGGTCTGAGTCTGTGGCTACGGGTAAACGCCTCAGAAAGCCCGGGGCACTTGCGACAAGAATGGGGGATTCGCAGAATGTCGCAGAAGGGATGGCGGCGAAGTTGGCGACGGATGCGGCGATGGATGCGACGAAAAGGGACGGCGATGGATGGGTAGGTTTAGGTGAAATAGAAGAGATAGATAGCGATAGATAGCAAAGAGAGAGATAGTAAAAGAAGATAGGGTTTGAGCCATCAAGGTGACTCAATTTATAATCTACTCTTAGGGCACACTTTAGGGTTTTAACGACACTTTGAACGTGTGGCTAAGATTAAAGTGGATCCAAGGGTAGAGAATAAATCTAGGTTGTGAAACGGATTAAGATGGATGGACGGATGAGATTAAATGAAGGATGGACGGCTCAGATTAAATCACTTAAAGTATCTTTATATATATATTAAAATATATTAAAATATTAAAATATATATATATATATATTAATTTAAATAAATTTGGGAATGAAAAATGGCGGGAAAGGTGAAATTGGGCCAAATAATGGTGGGAAAATGTGAAATTGGGCCAAATAATGGCGGGAAGGTGTGGATTTGGGCCAAATAATGGCGGGAAGGTGGATGACTGACACGTGGCTAACAGGAAGGTATAGATGACTTACAAGTGGTTGGATTTTGGTGTCTACAGATGCCCCTTTTTGAGCTGCTTTGTGTGAAGACACAATGCAGCACAAAAACTTAAGACACCTGAAAAGCTGGATCAGACGCAACTCTCTCTCAAGACTAAAGCACAACTTTGAAGACCAAAGAATAAAAGAATATTTAAAATTTTATCAGCTTACCCCCTCAATTGGCGAGCGAGAATGGTTCTCACAAGCCAATTGGAAGAAATTTGGAAGAAAATGAACCGTTTTTGCCCCAACGGTGAAAAAAGGGGTTGGTGTATGAACCATCTGTTTATGTCCCAACAGGAAAGGGGTTGGTGTACAAACCAAAAAAGAATATGATTGAAGACGATATGAGTGATGTGAAAGATGGACCGTTTTCCGCCCCAACGGTTATAAAGGGATTTTTGCCAAATTGTAAGTTCCATGATCATGTAAGATGAATTCCACTATAGGAAAATTAGAAATTGATAACGGATGCCCCAACTCCCGTGTGTGAATCCATACTCGTTAATGAAATTGCCTTGTTGGCGCCATTGATATGGAGAGATGAAAGATGCATGAAAAGAGTCCAGAACTCGGAGATGCTCCTAGTGACTCGTATGGATAATTCCTCGGGTCGGAACCAATCAACCTAGGTAGCCTCAATCTCTAGCAAGACTCAAAATAATGATGATATTAAAGATTGTCCATGTTTAAGGCCCCATGAACTAGGCCATCAATGACAACCGTTGAGCAAATTAATCTTGGTATGAGGTCACTTGAAAAGTAGAATACCCAAAATTGATTTCCAATTTTCAAACAGATGAAATAATTGATGATGATAAATGGTAAGTGTCCTTATGGTGGTTTAATCCTCTTACCGAATTGCATGGATTCAAATCGCTGCAATCGCCAAGGTGATAGAATATACCACTAGATACGAGGTTTACTTTAATTTGATTTGGCAAAAATATGCATGATGAAAGAAGAATGAATGAAATTGACGATAGATCAGAAGAATTGATGAATGTGGTTAATTTTGTGAAGGTTTTGAATATTTTTAACCCAATTTGTAAAACAATGATGAATGATGCGCTTTTTGAGCGAAATGACAAAATTTGTGTCCAAAACTGTTGTAACCTTCACAAAATGTTTTATTATGATAAGAAGAATGGATGAATGGAATTTGATGAAATTTGGAGGAGGTAAGCTTCAATTTTGCAAGTTTTGTTCCTTTATTCAATACTGACACCAAACGCCGGTCTGCATTTGTGGTTGGCAGAGACGCCCGTCGGTGTTTAGGCGCTCTGCAAATGCAGGACTACGTCTGAATGCGCCATGAAATGCCCCACTGCGTTTCAGGGCGCCAAAACCAGCTATTTAAACAGTTTCAGCGAGAATTTCGCTCATTTGTGCGTTCGAGCTTGAGAGAAGTGCGTCTGAGGGAGTGGAGTGAAGTGGAGTGAAAGGTTGTGTGGGAGAGTGAAGCACGCGGGAGCTATGGCGGAGATGGGAGCGGACGCGCCAGTGCAGCCAGCTGAGGTATTTGTTCATTTAAGCAAGTACTTATTATGTGTTTTTTTTTTTTTTTTTTGGAAAAATTTGTAACAAATTTTTGTTTTGTTGT
This sequence comes from Wollemia nobilis, assembly GCA_028583015.1. NCBI lineage: Eukaryota > Viridiplantae > Streptophyta > Pinopsida > Araucariales > Araucariaceae > Wollemia > Wollemia nobilis. The sequence continues at coordinate 3,812,112 of JAQPPZ010015863.1, read as the reverse complement.
TTTGCAGCTTAGGGTGTTAGAGGCACGACACCGATTCTCCCCTATCATTCCGGGGATGAGGAGGTCATTGTCCCAAGCAGACTGGGAGATATTGGAGGCAGTGGGACTAGCGGAGGCAGCCCGATTGGAGGTAGTGAGTCTAGGCACACCACTAGGTCTAGGGCTCCTACTAGGTCTCAAGGGTCCTCTTTTGATGGTTAGCTTAGTGCTTAGATGCACTCTTTATGAGCCTTGGTGCTCTATTGTATATTGTAGCCTTTTGGCATTCATTGTACAGTTTGACCTTTATACATATATATATACATGGCTTTTATTTATTTGGTGTTTTACTCTCTTTTGTGTGAATGCCTATGTTTTTGTGATGCATGTTTTGATATGTTTTAATGTTTTTGATGCATATGTGATGGAATGGAATGCAAACTTATAGATGATTAATGCGAGACTAAGTATATAACATACAAATCTATGGATGATTAATGCAAGACTAAGTAAATGATATGTAAATCTATGGATGATTAATGCAAGACTAAGTAAATGAAATATGCACTAAGAAGCACTCATATTTTTAGATAGTTAGATTTAGCCAACTGTTATCATAATTGTTTAATCAGGGGCACCGAACTTGGTGGCTTGTGAATGGATGACGTATGGAATGACATGAATATGGAAGAAGATATGGAGGGTGATATGGAGGTTGATATGGAGGTTGATATGGAAGACTATTTTACAAAGACTCAAACATGCTAGTGGTATCAAACAAACTTACTAATACTGCCTAATTCAACTAGGACCAAATGTGTGTGCATGCGAGTTCATTAACCAAATCAGAAGCATGGTAGTGACTCTAGGCAATCAAAAAACTGTGTGTGTGCAAGTGTGTTCATTAACCTCATCTTGCATAAATTAGGTAACCCTATTATGGAGAAGACCCCGAAGCTAGTTTGTCCGTATGAGCATTCAGAGGTCTCTTTTTGAGGAGAGACATGTCGCCACGCAATGAGTATACTCCACTGCCAGTCAAGCGTCTATAGCCCCGGTGAAGGTTAACTCCATAGTCCATGTTGTTTTTGACCTTTGTAAGCCTTGGGGATGACTACCTATCCGTCCGGTCTGGACAAGTAGTACGATCCTTACAACTTATTTGGGATCAGTGGTGTGTGAAAAATGTTCATTTCCTTAGAGCTTTGGGGAATCGGATTCTCAACCGAAGTATGATGAGAATTTTACCCTATCCTTACTACTCTGTTTATATTTATATTTTGTGATTGCTTGTGATAGTGGTAAGAACCACTGTTTTATGGACTATGTTTGCATGATAGGACAAACGAGGATTACCCTTTTCACTTCAAGGCACAACCCAAGGATGGTGTTATCTCTCTTTGACACAAGATGTTTTTAAGATGTGAAAATGTGATAGGTTCAAGACCGCTTTTGAAATCATTTCCCAATACTCAAGATTTTATTTAGTGTAATTTGTGATATGGCCCTAGAGAACTTTGACATGCATTTCAAAGTTTGCTTAAAACACTAGGAATGGTTGAGTGACTGAAAACATTTTGGCAATGTAAATATGTGCAAATGGAAAATGGGTGTACGAATGACAATTCGGTTTGATGGATTTTATGAAGGTGCCCCTGATTAAGGCAACATGACTTTTGCTTGACCAAATTTTATATCCAAAAGATAGAATGGTCTCTAACATGATATGCAACTATGGCTGAAAATGAAATGTTATGGTTTTCAATGAGATGTATGCACATGAAATGCAATGTTTTTGAATGAGATGTATGCAACTAACAATGAAATGCAAATTCTTTTTATTTTATTTGTTTTTTTTTTTTTTGTTGTACAAGCCATGTATATATGTACATATAAAATTCAAACTATGCGTAGAATGCCCTCAAGTGTATAACATTAAGTGGTTCGGGTTCTTGTTCCTCTGATGATAGACTTTTAGCCAATTTCACAATTTGGGTGCCATCTTGGTCTGGACTAAGGTCTACATCGATAGTTTCTTCAATAGACATGTGGGAACCTTCCTCAAGCTGATGGGGAGTAGGGATCAGATTTATGTCATCTAAAATGTCATCAAGCTCCTGTGCCTTGCTCTCGTCTATGTCCGCTGGAAGACCTCCGGCTTAGAAGATGAAGGTGAATGTGGAGGTGAAGGAGGAATGTAGTTGGCGGAAGCCCTTAACAATTCCTCGAAAAGGATGAACTCCGAAATAGATGGAGGGGATGAAATCCGATCCATGTCAATCAAGCTTGGGTTGATCGGGATTGGCTTATCCGGATCATATGGATTATGGAGTGGGGTGAATAAGTCTTCAAAATTCATTGTCGACTTATGGAAGAAAGGATGGGCGGAATGGAAGGGAAAACCGGTGAAGACCTCGGAAGACCTGAAGTGCAAAACAACATAGTTTTTCAGTTTTTTTTTTTTTTTTGTAGTGGTGAAAACCACTATTACACACATACATAAAGCAATAAAGTATTTTTATATATTTTGATTTTTTTTTTGGGAATTTTCTGATTTGTTTTTTTTTTTTTTGGTAGTGGTGAAAACCACTATTTTAGTATATACATATAATACAAGTTTGGATTATGGCTTATGGATGTGGCAGAGGGGGTGGTTCACCTCGTTCTTGTGGAAGAAGCAAGCGAAAGATGGCCTCTTGGAGAGGGAACAATTGGAGATAAAACTCGTCTTGTTTAGTGAGGGGAACAATGGGCGCCGACTCTTCTTGAGATTCATCACCATTTGACATGACGTCAAATTCTTCATAGGCTTCATCTTCGGATTCGTCGGGGTGGAGGATTTCTTCTTCCGAATTAAGATTAATGCTTTGAAAAGCTCGTTCAAAAGAAGAAAGGGATGGAAGTGGTTGGTAGCCCAGACCAAAACGCTCGGTGGGTCTCTGATATGGCATATCGATGCGTTCAGTTACCCCTTGCTCGTATCGACCTAGGCCAAATTGCTGCCAATTATGTCTGTGGAAATAGCGAGAGGGAAAACCCTCCATCCTTTCGATATTGGCAAGGACTGGATGCTTGGGTTCTAGTATGGTGGTAGGACTAGAAGATGACTCTATTCCCCCATATACAAAATTAATGGAATTTGGCATAGAACCCATGTTATAAACCGATCCAATGGATAAATGTTGGTCATGTGGACGACCAAAATCTTTAACTCGTTTGCACATTGAACGGTGTGATGTGGACATCTTGGATGGCATACTCACCAATACCGCATCAATGAGATGGACCTTGACTTGGGAGGGAGATGGACTAGATGATGGAATAGAAGAATGTGGGATAGAAGAATTGGAAGGATTTGGTTGGGTTGATGCTTCACTGACTTGTGAAACATCACTGGTGATGGTTGGGAAGATGGAGGAATAATAGGTGATGTTGAAGAAGGTGTAGAAGAAGGGGGTAATGACGTGGAAAGAGATGATTGGTCATGGCCACATGTGCATGTGGTCACTGATGAAGAAGAAGGAAGATTAGGAGATGAAGAAAGTGGTGAATGAGATGGAATAGCGGAAGAGGAAGATGGTTGCGATATGATGGGTAGCTCCTCGGGAATGGGAGCTTTAGAAGAAGATGGTATAGAAGAAGTAGATGGGGTCAAGAAAAGATGAGTGGATGGCAACACAATCTCATAAGGATTTGAGACATAGTTGCAATGTTTGAAGGGTTCAATGTCAACAGGTACACAATGAACCTGTCCCTCATATACATACTTCGGACATTGATGCTATATAGAAGGGACACATCTCATCTCCCTAAGCCAAGGCCGTCCAAGCAATACATTGTATGCCATGGACCCTTCCAAGATGTGAAACAAGGTATGCAAAGTTTAGGCCCCTACCTCAATGGGCAAGATAACCGTGCCAACCAGTGGAAGATAAAGCATCATTGAATGCTTTAAGAGTAAAAGTCGACTTTGTGATAAGGGATGGCGACGACTTTAGATGACTCAACGCCGATGTTGTAATGATATTGATTGAGGAACCGGTGTCAATTAAGACTCTCTTGAATGGCTTGTGATCGATCTTGGCCATGATATGCAGTGGAGGATCTATACTTTTCGTTGACATAGGTTTGATTTCAAAATCATAGAAAGTGATGGAGGGCTCCATGCATGTTTGAATACTCCCCACAAAGTTGTTGAAGGCATTAGTATCTTGAGTTTGAAGCTCGATTGACTTTAATATTTCCATTAATGCCTCTCTATGCGGGGGAGATTGTTGAATGAGGTCATAGATCGATAACTTGGCGGAAGCCATTTTTAAACCGGTAGTTAACCGGCTACTCAATGACATGATGGGTCGTTGGCGTTGAGTAGAATGATTTAGCGGTTGTTGAGAAGTACTAGCACGTCGTTGGGTCACTGTTACCCGAGGTGGACTGGGGGTTTGTACAGGTGGTCGTGGTTCGACCTGATTTGGTTGGTTCGCCCTTTGACCCCGGGTTACTACGTTAATAGTACCCACAAAACCTTGGTATTGTTGTACATGGTTGACTTGATTAGGAGGAGTTACCTGAGTTACTCCCCCTAGAGTTGTTGGAGCTTCCTCCCGATGTGGAAGGGGTGTTTGAAATATACCAAGATTTTGATTTTGTTGGGCTAAGGGGCTATCCAATTTAATGGCTCCAATCTCAATAAGATCTTGGATCACATGTTTGAAAGTTGTACAATTATTGATATCGTGCCCATTTTGCCTATGATAAGGACAAAATAGGTACTCCTTGTAATACTTTCCCCTTCTAGATGGTTCTAAAGGTTTAAACTCAGGTAAAGTTAACTGATTTGTGCTATATAACTTGTTGAATATGACCGCATATGGTTCATCTAAAGGTGTGAACTGTCGCTTGGGACGATTGTTTTGCCAAGGTCGAGTTTCCATGGTTGGCTCAGTATTGTGAGTTGGTTGAGGAGGGGCGGGTACCGCATGATAAGCAATTGGTTGCGGTTGACTTTGCATTACTTGTTGTTGTTGAGCCATTACGGGCTGGCTCGCCACCACTTGATTAACTTGGTTAACATTTGAGGTCGTACTAGCTCTGTGTTTGTTTGTTTTGGCCATAATTATTATTTCGTTGTTGGCCCTTTTGTTGCCATTCTTTTCTACGGGGTTTTAAAACACCCTCTTGGACTTTAATGTCTTCTATGATACTTGCTTGGGCCAAAGCCTCTTCAAAAGTCCTGTATTGTTGTAATTGGAGTAACCAAGAGATAGGTTTTAGACAACTCTGGGTGAACATTTTGGTTAACTCCTCCATTGGTAGGGAGAATGGCAGTTTATTAATGATAGCCCTCCAACGGTTTCCAAAGTCATAAACAGTCTCATCGTCATGTTGCTTGAGCTTGTATAAGTCGGACAATGAGACTCTCCTTTGTACATTTAGGGAGAATCGTTCTAAAAATAGATTAATCAATTGTTCGTAAGCATAAATGCTATGGTGAGCTAAATGATTGTACCATTGTACAACATCTCCCCCTAATGTCTGAGGAAAAGTTCTGAGCATAAGAGCGTCATTATTTTGGATTCTAAAGCAGGCATGCATGAATGAGCTCACATGTTCATGAGGATCCTCAGTTCCTCGAAATTTGTCAAACTTCGGTAATGTGAAATCGATCGGATATGGCGGTGAAGGTACCGAAGGATGAATTGGTTGATTGATCAACGACCTTAGCATAGGTTTCGACTAGATGAGCCGGGCATGTTGAGCATAAGGTTGTCAATCTGTTGTTGCATAGCATGGAGTCGAGAATCTTCATGAAAATTTTGACTCGTTTGATGATTATGAGGATGCAATGGAGGAGTTGAAAAATGATGAGATGGGATGAAATTGCCTGGATTAGGCGGTGTGGAATGGACAGGTTGTTGGTATGGATGATACCGGAAAGAAGGTGATTGGTTTGAATGATGAACTGGACTGGGTTGGGAGAAAGGTGGGGTAGGAATGGACACCACCGAAGATTGGGGTACCTAGGTGGGGCCTGAGCTAAGAAAAGCTGGCTGGGTAGAAATTGGTTGGGGTGTAGGATTTACTACGACAGGTGGTTGAGCATTTTGTTGTTGTTGTTGCTGAAGCAACTTGTCGAGGTACTCCCTAACCTTATTAATCTCTAACCCAAGGGAGGTGGGATGATTGGATGAAGGTGGAGGGCAGGTTGCCATGGTAGTCACAGGGGACTGCATAGCAGGGGCAATGAAGGTGGCTGAAGTAGGCGGTACCTAGGAAGAAATAGTAGACTGTGCCCCAGGTAGGGTGAAACCATAAATGGTTTGGGAAGAAGAGGGTTGAAATTGGTCATGGCTAGAGGAGGTTCCACCAACCTCATAGAGAGAATTGGTGTACACCCGGGTAAATGGAGGAGAAAGTGGTCGGGAAGACACTACATTTGTCTCCAAAGGAGGACAATTGAGCATCTGGGAAGATGTTGGAGATGAAGCCGGCTGAGCAGATACAACATTAGCCTCAAAAAAGGGGTTAGTGTAGACCTGAGTGAAACCAACGGGTATGGTTGATGCAATATCCTGTCGAAAAATAGAATCTTGCATAGGGGAATCTTGGATTGGCTCAAGGACATAGCCGTGCCATCTCTTAAGTGAGTTTGCACTTGGGCCATATCAATGTGGGTAATATGAGAGGAATTGTCTTCCTCCATGGGCATGGCCATGTGGTAGACGGTAGGAAGGACGTGAAAGACCCGCGAGCGAACTCCGCCCGAAATTCACTAGGATAAGTGGCTATGTTGGTGGTGGGGATGTTCTGTGAATTACCCATTTGATTATTTAGATTTAACATTTTAGATTGATTCCTTGTTAAGACCATAACGCAATAAATCTAAACAAATTCAGAAAAAGAAGAATGCAAAACTGGAATGATAAATTTACACTAAAGAAATTATCAAAAAACAATCACAACATAGGTTTCAACCAATGTGTCTTACCTTGCGGTTAATTAATTATTTTCTGATCTTAATCGTAGTAAATTTTAAGTGTCCGGTTTATGAGTTTTGCATGTGATCTAATCTTGAATTATTCACAAAAAAAGGTAAAAACTATGGCTAGGAAAGGACAACGAGATTCTTATTGGTGATGAAATCCAGCAAGTTTGCTCGGGGGTGACCTATGGTGTCTAAGGCAGAAGTTTAATGGATGGAGATGAATTCCACCGTCACTAAACTTCAAGCAATACCTGGTGATGAAATCCAGATATTACTGTTTTAAATGCAATATGAAATGCAATGAATTTTATTTTAAGTGTTTTAGTTGTCTAATGTATACATACAAAGCTATAAATCAAAAGTTCTAATGATCTAAGCAAGAGGCTACTGAAAACATGCCATTTCCTCTGAAGAAGTGGAGTACACCGTTTAAAACCCCCTGCCTACCAATGATATCGGATATCAAAGGAGCAACCGGAAGGTTCGTCCACTTCTCTGCTTGGAATCACCCAATGGCAGGAGTACTATTGACATCCAATCAATAGTCCTACTTAGATAACTAAAACAGATAATTCGTAGCTATTCTAATATGCAGCTAGGTATGCAATTTTTTTTTTTTTATGCAAGCAACAACCAATAATGCAATGCAAAAAAAAATGTAACTAAAATAACTGTTCTTTTCCAGATTACTTAGTTTTTGTTCATTTTAAAGCAATGATCTGAAAAAGAAACAGAATACAGCAGAAAAACCAAAAACGTAAAAAGTACAGTTTAACAAAGAAAAAAAAATGCACTTACTCGGAAGCCTACGCTTTCTCTGTGAAACTGCCTTCAAACGCCCAAGGGAGTCTGCACAGGCTGAAACGCACCTCTGCGTTTCGGATTGGACTTCCAGACGCCGCTCTGCGTCTGCTGCGTTTTCTGCAAGCTCAGAAACCCTAGTTCGCTGGAACAGCGAATTTCGCGATTTCTGGAACCTGCAAAATAAAACAGAAAACAGGAATAGATTAGTAAAGCAAGTATTAAAAACATGAAACCCTAGGGGGTCCCACCGTGATCGCCATTTGTAGATTAAAAATACAACGCCAAACAAAAGATAAAGAAATCACGATAAAAAGTAATACGAAAACAGTTGCACAAAATAAACGATTTTTATTAATCAATGGAGTTTAGAAACTCCTTTTGAGTACAACAGGGCCTGTAACCCTTTTTGTGATACAAAAATTACAATTCGTGCTAGGGTTCTCCGAAACCCTAGCTGGCACAAAATGGTGGCATTTTCGAAGACGTATCCTTAATCCCAACAAAGTGAGTGGGCTTTGTTGTATCCTTTGGCTCGGACCACTCCAGCTTAAATAGTCGCTATCAACACACCGGATCCGCCATTAAAATCCTGCACACATTAACACTATCAAGGAGTTAGAAATTAATAAGAGGGCTCCACTGTGTGAGCCCTCAGAAACAATTTAAAACCCTAGAAAAATAGAATGCAGGAGTTCAACAACAGATTAATAAAAGAAAAGAAGTTACTTGCTTTAAACTGATTTATACCTGTTCTCTCGTTAACGCGGCTAGACCAGGCGGCATCTGGAAGTAATGTGGCTATCAAATCGGCTGCAGAAGGCGCCCTGGTGCACTCGCCGAACGCCCGCGTGCTTCTGGATCAGGGTTTCAGATGCCGGTCTGAGTCTGGTCGTGGGTAAACGCCCGTGGGCACTTGGTAAACGCCCGCGGGCACTTGCGACAAGAATGGGGGATTCTTCAGAATGCTGCAGAAGGGATGGCAGCGAAGTTGGCGACGGATGAGGCGATGGATGCGACAAAAAGGGACGGCGATGGATGGGTAGGTTTAGCTGAAATAGAAGAGATAGATAGCGAAAGATAGCAAAGAGAGCAAAGATAGCAAAGAGAGAAGTAGGGTTTGAGCCATCAAGGTGACTCAATTTATAATCTACTCTTAGGGCACACTTTAGGGTTTTAACGACACTTTGAACGTGTGGCTAAGATTAAAGTGGATCCAAGGGTAGAGAATAAATCTAGGTTGTGAAACGGATTAAGATGGATGGACGGATGAGATTAAATGAAGGATGGACGGCTCAGATTAAATCACTTAAACTATCTTTATATATATATTAAAATATATTAAAATATTAAAAATATATATATAAATATTAATTTAAATAAATTTGGGAATGAAAAATGGCGGGAAAGGTGAAATTGGGCCAAATAATGGCGGGAAAAGGTGGAATTGGGCCAAATAATGGCGGGAAGGTGTGGATTTGGGCCAAATAATGGCGGGAAGGTGGATGACCGACACGTGGCTAACAGGAAGGTATAGATGACTTACAAGTGGCTGGATTTTGGTGTCTACAATATATATAATATATTTTTTTATTTTTATGCTTTTTCATCTACATTTGCTTTATTAGAGAGTAATAAAACAAATGTCTATTTATTTTTATTCACATGAACTTGATTTCAAATGATTTAACTAATCTAGCATTAAAAATAATTAAAATATCACACAACCAAAACATGAAACAAAGGTTAAACACCAAACTGGATACTTTAGAATAAGATGAGAAGGAGACACTAACTAATACCCTAAAGTCCCTAACATGAAAGTAAAATCAGACACCCAGCCACACACAAGCCTGCAAAACTAAAACTCAAAGAACACAAACACTCTCTAGAGATTTTGAAATGCAAGATACTGAAACTATGATTCCAATCAAACTCAAAAGATGAACTTCTTTCAAGAAGACAATAAGACTTCCAGATCAAGAAACCTTGACAAATTGCATTGCAACCTTCATTGAGATTAAGTATCTATCAACCATAATCGCTCAAAAACAATTGAAGACATCAAAACATCAAAATGAAATGGAGTCCCCAATTATGGGGTACGTTTTGGAGAAGCCACCACCTCCTTTCAAGTAAATAAAACCTTAACCTCTCTATGATACCAATTGTTAGGATTAAATAATAAAACACGAGCAATAATTAAATGTGGAAATAAAACACAAAATAATAACACAATACAAGAGAGACACAGATTTACGTGGTTCACCCAATATGGGCTACATCCATGAAGAAATTAACCAGACCTTTTATTCCATCCAAAAAATATTTCTCTACTCCTAATGATTTTGTAATTTGCATAATTCCAAAAGCAATAACCAAAATCATTAACTCCATATCCAATGAAAAAACACTTCTTGGATTTTACCTCAAGTTTAATTCTATTTTCTTTAAAAATATGCATGAATGCTTCACAACCGAAAGTCTTCATAAATTAGTAGTTAATAGGCTTACCTGTCCATGCCTCTTCTGGAATCCCACCATCCAGGGAACTTGAAGGCTCTTTGTTTATTAAATAAACTACAGTGTCCACAACATCTACTCAAAACTATAAGGGCAATCCTGCATGTAATCTCATACACCTAGCACGTTCCATGATAGTCTTGTTCATCCTTTATGACACACCATTTTCTTATGGAGTTCCTGGAACTGTCTTCACTCTATGAATCTCATGGTATGAACAATAATTTTCAAACTCTTTGTTGCTATTTTACAATATCATGGTCACAAAACTCAAGATTAAATGTATTAACCTAAATAACATAATCCATGGGTTAAAATATATTAACCCAAATATAATAATCCATGGGTTAAAATATATTAATCCAAATATAATAATCCGTGGGTTCAAGTATATTAACCCAAATATAGTAACATGGAAAATATTCAACATATTTCCAACAAATTTGTCACTACATTACGTAACTTTCTGACAAATGTAGGTAATTCAATCACCTACTACAAAAGGGGATGTCATTCTCTTGGACATATGAATGTCAACAAGCCTTCGATGACATTAATAAATACCTAGTTTCTTCGCCAGTCGTAGCTCCTCCTCATCTAGGGGTCCCATTTCATTACATATCAATAATGGATTTTGCATTAGGGATAATGCTTGCACAAAAGAATGAACAAAATTGAGAGCAAGCTATCTACTATATTAGTTGAACATTGGTAAGCTATGAAACAAAATATGCTTATGTAGAAAAATTATGCTTAGCAATGGTTTTTACCACTAAGAAACTTTGACATTACATGCTTAGCCACACGACTTACGTCATAGCTAGAGAAAATACTCTACATTACATGATGTCCCACACTTACAATAACACTTGCACCGCTAAATGGATAATTCTCCTTATTGAATTTGACCTAGAATTTATTAGCTAAAAATCCATTAAAGGTTAGGTAATAGCTGATCAACTTACGGAAGATCCACTACCTAGTGATCATCCTTTGATTATTGAGCTCCCAGATGATTTGGTATTCATTGAACAAGAAGAAGATGTCATTCCAAAGGAATATGTTGATATTACACTATTCTTTGATGGCTCTAAGTGTGTGAAAGGTCAAGGTGCCAGAGTCGTATTTCACACACCACATGGGGTACCTATCCCCTTGTCATTTAAATTAGACTTCCAATACACAAAACATACTACAGAGTATGAAGCCTTAATATTAGGTCTTCAATCAGCTATAGCTATGAGCATTAAGTGTATTATGATATTTGGTGATTCTCAACTTGTAGTCAAGAAAATTAACAGAGAATACCAATGCAAAGAACCTACCATTAAGCTTTATCATGAAGTAGCAATGAAATTGCTCTCTAAGTTTGATTGGTATGAAATCAATAGCTTGCCATGTTCACATAATAGATTTGTAAACACAATGGCATCCCTTGGATCATTTATTCTAAAAGATTCATTTGGAGAGGTACATCCCCTCATAATCTCAACAGTCTCTATATCTTAAATTTCCCATGCTGATTCAAAATATGAAAAGGATGTTTGCTTCATCCAATTAGATCCATATGAGCCTTGGTCAAGCCAAATAGTAGCCTTTCTCAAGTTTGGAACAGTTCCATATGATATGTCTTGAACTACCAAATGAACCTTCAAGCAAAAGGTATCATGTTTCGTTATTTTGGTGAATGTGTTGTATAAACGTGGTTATGATGGAGTTCTCCTTCGTTGTATTTAATCTAGTGAGGTTCAAAGAGCCATAGTTGAAGCCCATGATGGTACTTATGGTGGTCATTTTATTGTAATGGCCATTGCAAAGTGTATTCTATGCATGGGTTATTATTGGTCCACAATGGAACATGATTGATGTACCTATGTTAAACATTGCAAAAAGTATCAAGAACATACTAATTTAACTCATGTACCATCACAACATTTACAGCCTATTCAAAGCCTTTGGCCCTTTTCACAATGGGGCCTAGATCTAATTGGAAAAATTTCACCTTCTTCCTTGGGATAACATACTTTCATCATTACAATAATTGAATACTTCACAAAGTGGGTTGAGGTAATTCCTCTAGCCAGCACAACAGGTCCAAGAATTATGGATTTTATCCTTCACCATATCATTTGTTATTTTGGTATCCCCTCAAAAATTATTTCAGATAATGGCAAGTCTTTCAATAACAAGGATGTTCGAGCACTTTGTGAGAAGTATAATGTTCAACATAGTTTCTCAACTCCTTATTACTCACAAGCAAATGTATAAGCTAAAGCTTCCAACAAGACCTTAGTTGCTATTCTCAAGAAACTTGTCAAAGAAAATCATAGATATTGGCACACACAAATTCCCTTGGCATTATGGGCTTATCGAACAAGCATCTGCACACCTATAGGGGCAACACCATTTTCATTGGTCTATGGAGTCGAAGTAATCATGCCCCTTAAGCTCAATATTCCTTCCTTACAAATTTCTTTGTAGGAATTCATAGATGACGATACTGCTAGACAAGCACATCTTGACCAAATCACGCTCCTTGATGAAAGGTGATTCAATGCTTTAGAACACTTATGCATCTATCAAGACCACCTCAAACATGCTTACAACATGAAATTTCATCTATGTGAAGTCCAAGTTAAATATCTTGTTCTTAAAGAGAACCAACAAAATACCAATGACTTACTGCATCTTCGTGATAAATTTACAGCTAATTTTTTAGTTCCATACATCATCACAAAAAGAGTGGGTAATGGTACTTATAGAATTTTTAGTCTAGAGGGAGAGGAAGAATCTGAACCACTTAATGTTATATACTTGAGAGCATGCTATGCATGATTTGATTCATATATATGTATATGTATACATGGTTAATACACAAAAGTAGTTGCATACATTTCATTCATAACATTACATTCCACCTGCATTCACATTTCAAAAATAATGCATCCTACATTTCACACATTCAAACATTGCACATTCACATTGCATTCACATTACACACTTCATATAAGGATCATTTATTAATTCAAAGTCTTAATTGGTCCACCAAAAGTCATGTTGCCTTAATCAGGGGCATCTTCACAATGTCATCCACACAATTCCACTAAGTCAAATTACCATCATCACAAGCCACATTCACAAAATCCTAGGTGTTTTTGGTCACTCAACCACTCATGGTGCTTTAAGAAACCTCTAAATATCATGTCAAGTTCTTTTAGGGCCATTGCACATATATACACTAAGAAAATGTTGATTTTGGAAATAAAAAATTTCATTTAAATCCACACTTTATATAAGTATGAGCATGTTAAATCTTCGTAAGTGCCATTTCGCTACATTCAAAAAATTCACAAGCGCGATATTGGCCAAATCTCGATGTGAATGCCTCATTGGAACTTCACTCTCTCAACCCGAGATTCCAAGTTCAAGCATTGATTTCTCCTCTAGGGCCCATTTCACCTAGAGGTCGGATGCGTATTTTCCCATATATTCTCATGACTTTATGTCATGTAAGAGTATAGCATATGCATGCTAGATTTATATGAGAAACCACCTCCCATGGAGTTCATCTAGGGTTTACCAATACTCTTGTAATTACCCGATGTCTTGTCTTAGCAACATAGTGTCCCATTGATTCCAAAAATATTCTTGAACCAAGCACAACTTTCACACCTTAAAAACATCTTGTGCAAAATAGGGATAACACCATACTTGGTATAAACCTTCAAGGGAAAAGGGCCATCTTTGCTAGTCCCATCATGCAACATAGTCCATAAAAATAGTGGTTCTCACCACTATCACAATCCCAAAAACAAAATAAAGAGTAGGGAAAAATCCCTAACAAAAACTCTAAATATTTTACATCACACACCACTGATTAATTGGGTTGTAAGGATCGTACTACATTTTCAGTAATATGGTTAGGTAGTCATCCCAAAAACTTAAGAGATCAAAAAAAAAATCATGGACTATGGAGTTAGCCTTCATCGGAGCTATAGATGCTTGACTGATAGTGGAGTACACTCACATGTGGTGATGTCTTTTTTAAAAGAGATCTTTGATCGCTCACACAGAAAAGCTAGCTTCTTGGTTTTAATCATAACAGGTTTATCCAATTTACTCAAGATGAGTTAATAAACTCACTTGCACACACACTAGTTCTTGATTGTCTCGGGTCACTACTTTACTCTTGATTTGGTAAATAAATTCACTGCACACACATTTGGTCCTAGAAGGGTCAGGCAATTTTAGTGAGTTTGTTTGATACACTAGGGTGTTTGAGTCTCTGCAACACAAGAAATCTTCCATATCAACATCCATATCTTCTTCCATATCAACATCCATGTTTTCTTCCATGTCAGTTCATAAGTCATTCATCCCATATGCCACCAATTTGGGCACCCCTAATTAAACAACAATGATTGAAAAAGGATCACACAAATATCTAAATTATAAATTTTTCATTAGCACATGCTATCTTGCATTAATCATCCATATATTCCATCTTGCATTAATCATCCATAACATATCATATGCATTAGTCATAAACATAAACATGCATTCCACAAAAGCATTCCACAAAAACACATATAACACAAAATATAAAATCCATGTATATATATATGTATAAATAGCACATGTACAAATATTACCCAAAGGCTACATACAATAGAGCACCAAGGCTCATATACAAAAGTGCATCTAAGCACTAGCTATTTCCTCCAAGAAGACCCATGTGACCTAGCAGGAGCCTGTGATCTAGGAGTCCTAGACCTAGAGGTATACCTAGACTCACTATGCCTTGTACCCTCATATGTAAAAGAGGTTTGAGGATCAGGGAGTGAAATATGATGTTCCATTAACCTATCCTCTAATGCCTCGATATATATGTGTCGAGAGTGAAGGCATTGTATGTCGACCTCATACTGATGCTCTCTCTCTGCTAGCTTTTCCTAGAGAGCCACAATCCTTGCATCCCGCTCTACCACCTACTGCTCCAGTTGTGCCCACTCCTCCTCACTCTATCTTGGGGATACATCTGGAACCTCCCCCATATCCTCTCCAACTTCGTTGTCTCCCCCAACCTTGAGAGCCTGCTGCATCGCACCCTTCGCATTTCACCTTTGACTATTAGAGAGAAGGTGTCACTATCTCTTGTGTGCATCATAGATCCTCTTACCCTTAGTCTTTAGGGCACCCTCATCTTGAGTTCCTTGGATCCCCTCGTCTCTAGCCTCTCTGCCACCATCTCCATCAGCTACTCCCCAAGGTGTCACCCATGGTGGTTGAACCATAAACCATGCATCATACTTCGTGGTCATCCCTGCATCCTCCACATTTGGGAGATCCATCTCCTCATCATCCTTTAATACCGTCCTCTACAACTCTACATAAGGTAGCTCGATCTCCTATCGAAGTCTCCTATACCACATCGGCTCATCAAGAATATCCTACCTCAGCCTGAACTGATGGAACACTCATGAAAACTGGAAGTACTACATCTCATTCGCATACCTCCCAACCACCCATCTACCCTACTGCACCCACCGTAGATGCTCTCAATCCTTGATCCATTGGGCACCCAACCATGGTCTCCAAACCACTTGGGCAGATGTCACTCTAGCCCACAAATCCTTATACCACTGACTCGTGTTGCATAAATTTATTATCATTAACATAAACCATTCACCAATATGCAAAAATATCAAATCATTCATCCACAATACATTATCCACAATAACAATCCACAAATGAGAGAGAGATAGATAATACCCTTAAGGTAGGGAAACACCAATAATAATCCTTAAGGAAGGAATAACTCCACAAGATCTCCCAAGATGAGAGGCCACTTCGTGGGCACGACGATTACATAATATTCTTCTTCAATGATATGAATGATTACAATGACAAATATCTCTTCTTTATATATCCATATTCTTATTCTACTTTGGAGAGCCTACTACTAATATAATATTATATTATAATATAATATAATATTATAATACAATCAACCTTGGGTTATGTGTGGCCCATGCCAACCCTTATACAATATAATAATATATCCCCAAATATCTATTCCTAGGTACCCTACCATGCCACCCTCCTTACAAATGTTTCATCCTCGAAACATATGAAGAAACTTGATAGTATGATTTGCTAAGCAATGTTAGCAACTGGTACCAATCTCGATCATCCATCCATCCAAGTGAAACACGGTGATGTTGGTATGCCATGTTGTATCCAAATCTGCTTCGTTGGCTCCACGCTTCTGCTGCTGTATTTTGATAACTTGAATGATGGGTCCACTTTTTCCTTGATGTTGATGATCCACTTTGAAAATCAGGATCCCTATGCTTTCTCTACCAAACTCTGCCATAGTTGGTGCCCTTATGATTCCATGTGGAACCATAATATTGCTGACTTGAGCCATACCTCCAAGAATGTTGTCGCTCATGGTGGTGTGGATGGCGATATGGTGCAACCTTAACTTGATGTTCTATCTTCTTTGACTTCCCAACATTTGGCTCCATTGTTTTAAATTCTTCTACACATTGTTCTTTCATGTTCTCTTTGTTTGGTGTGTCCTTGTGCTCTTCTATCAAAGCTTCCTTGGACTCTGTTACTGTTATTTCCCCTAAATTAGTTGTTGTTGCTTCTTCCATGGACTCTATTGTTGCTACTGCCTTCTTGGATTCTATTTCAGGTTCTTCAATTTGTTCTTCTACAACCACTTCTTGATTGTCCTTGGATCCTTGCTCCTTAAGCTGAGAAATATCTTGCAATGTTATCTTCTTTTTCCTGTACCATAACTTCATAAACTTCTTTTGCACATTAATGTTAACAGTACCCAAAGAATCTAACCAAGGATAACCAAGAACAATATCCTCATCATCCATCTCAATAGCATAGAAATCTGAATGTAAAACATATTTATCCATGGTGATCTTCAAATCTTCAAAAATCTGAATATGCTCACCCTCTAGCTGTGTGTCCTTAATTTTTGTTGCTTGAACTTGCAACTTCTTAGCCAAAGCAATATTAATAAAATTATATCTTCTACCAGGGTCAATGGAAATAATAACTTGTTCTTTTTGAATGCTTCCATGAACCTATAAAATAGACTTTTGAGATTCAAACAAATTCCTTTGTCCATTTTGTAATTTATCTTCTACCAAAGGTATGGTTTCCTCTGTCTACATACTGACATATTTTTTATATTCCTTGACCTTTTCCTCTTTCTTCTTGAGTAATTTTATTTCTTCTTCATATCCCTTGATTGTGACCTTCAAACTAGCTATCTTTTTATATGGGTTCCATCTACTCAAGAATTCATGCTCCATTGTTTCCCAAGTTAGTTCATCTTGATGGGCGCGAGGAATTCTATAATACCAAATCTTAGCTTCTCCTCTAAGATAAAAAGAAATCCAACTTTTCCAAATGATATTATGATGAAACAAGGATTTAAAATTTTTCCACCACTCTCTAGCATCAATATCATCTTCTCTAGAAAAATCTTGGAGTGCCATTGTTCATGCCCTAATGCAAACTAGGGTTTTATGGAAATAAATAACTTCCCACTGATTTGAAGCTAAAAATCCACATAGACAACTAGATCTACAATTTTTCTTCCAAACAAAATAAAGTGCAACTGATTTGCTTACCCGAACTAAACAAATTTTATCTTTTGAAAAATTTGTGACTTGAAAATTTGTCACTACCCTTGTTCCAGATGGCTGACTTCAGAAGGTCGTATCTCCCTCAATACTACTTGGATTCCTTCATATGACCACTCATTTTAAAGCTCTTAAAATTCTGCACAAACTGATCCAAGAATCGCCTGAATCGGATAAAATCTCGCAGAGATATGGCTTCTGAAATATGAGACATTTTTCTAGAAAAAATCTACAAAATTCGTCACTATCCTTGTTTCGGATGACTAACTTCAAAAGGTCGTATCTCCATAAATACTACTCATATTCCTTCATATGACCACTCATTTTAAATCTCTTCAAATTCTACACAATTTGATCCAAGAATCGCTTGAATCGGATAAACTTGCGCAGAGATATGGCTCTTGAAAGATGAGATGTTTTTCCAAAAAAAATCTGCAAAATTCGTCACTATCCTTGTTTCGGATGACTAAATTCAAAAGGTCATATCTCCCTCAATACTGCTCATATTCCTTCATATGACCACTCATTTTAAATCTCTTCAAATTCTGCACAATCTGATCCAAGAATCGCTTGAATCGGATAAACTTGCGTAGAGATATGGCTCCTAAAAGATGAGATGTTTTTCCAAAAAAAATTACCCTAATTTTGCAATTTCACAAAAATCCCCACTTTGCCAAAATCGTTGCTCTGATACCACTTGTTGCATAACTTTATTATCATTAACATAAACCATTCACCAATATGCAAAAATATCAAATCATTCATCCACAATACATTATCCACAATAACAATCCACAAATGAGAGAGAGATAGATAATACCCTTAAGGTAGGGAAACACCAATAATAATCCTTAAGGAAGGAATAACTCCACAAGATCTCCCAAGATGAGAGGCCACTTCGTGGGCACGATGATTACATAAGATTCTTCTTCAATGATATGAATGATTACAATGACAAATATCTCTTCTTTATATATCCATATTCTTATTCTACTTTGGAGAGCCTACTACTAATATAATATTATATTATAATATAATATAATATTATAATACAATCAACCTTGGGTTATGTGTGGCCCATGCCAACCCTTATACAATATAATAATATATCCCCAAATATCTATTCCTAGGTACCCTACCAACTCGTCCTCACTAGACGACTCGACTGCACCTCCTCTGCCAGCACCCATAGCTAGCATAGGGATGCTCCATACCAAAATCCCCCACAGGGAAGCCCTTCGATCGAGCAATTCTAAAATACTCCCATCCCCAGCATTGTCGCAACAAGATGCACCCCAATACTTTTCGACCTTGCCTCGTCACATATTATAACTTCCAGTACACCTACGCTAGTAAGGCAGAAGCCCATGCATACACCTCTCTCCTAGTGAGCATATTGCTCACTATCCCTATCAAGTTCCAAGGGAAACTGTCTCCAATACTATTTGGGGCTACAATTGTTGTCAACATGGACATCACCAAGGACTGAACGGGGTCTAGCTTCTTGTCCCTATACATGGACAAGTACAATATACCTCCACCCTTCACCCTCACTTCCTACCATGCATCCCCAAACATACTCCTCATCTCTATCTCCAGGTCATGATCAACCTCAACTTGGATCCCCTACACTTGTATATTGAGGATGTGATATACATCCTCCAAGGTAACCGTCACATCGCCCGTGGGGAGCTAAAATATCCATATATTTGCATCCCACCTCTAGGCCAAGGTGGAGCGATACCCTTCATCAGAACTCACCACATCCAAGTGGGCTACCTCCGCTAGCCCTATCACCTCCAAAAACTTCCACTCCACCTCCGTAATCTCCTTCCTCATCCCAGGTATTTAAGGTGAAAACTGGTGTTAAGCCTCAAAAACCACAAGCTGCAGCACAACACAATATATTTGTTAAAAAAAAAACACTTTTTTAAACAACCAAAATCAAAGTAATGTTACCTCAGCTGCCCGTGCTCCATCCACAACCCTGTCCCCCACACCATCCTCTTATGCCTTCATAGCTTCCATGCTCCAAATGATTCACCTCACTTCACTCCTCACTCCTCTCACTCCTCAAACACAACTTCTCAAGCACATAAATGAGACTCAAACTCGCCCAAAAAGCTATTTATAGCTAACTCAAGTGCATTGAGGCACCCATGGGTACAATGCAGCATACTGAGGTACTCATGGGACCTCCTAGCACACTAAGGCACCCGTGGGTGCTTCAAGATACACTAGGCACCAATGGGTACCTCATCTCAATATGAACAAAAGGTAAATTTGATCAAACAAGTAGCTTACCTCCTCCAATTCACTTCAAACTTTATTCATCAATGCATTTCATCATTTTATCAGGTTTTGTAAAAATTCCAACTAATTTTGGATGCATAAATCTCTTTTGTGACCACACTGACCAAAATTCACCAAACATATTCCAAAAGTGCTTACAACGGTCCAAATCTTTGTTGGACATTTTGAGTCCTTAAGATAAAAGTTGGCATTGATGTCAAAATGACCTATGTAAGTAAGCACTATGATTTTGCTCCACAAAGAGCTTCATGAGAAGCAAAGGTTCTGATCAAAGTTTTTAGAAGGGATGCATGGCATTTGGTTCCAAAAGGAGCTTCAAGGGAAGCTTAGCAAAAGGTTTTTATGAAAACCAAGGAAGGCAAGGAAATGTTTTATTTAAAACCAATGGATGGCAGATTTGAAATGGGTTTTTCTTAAAACCCAAGTTGGCTTTTCGTTTCATCAAAAAAGGTGCCCCGATGATGGAGAAATTTAATTTTAAAGGTTTAGTTTAAATTTATTTAAAATTTAAATTTGATTTTAAAATTAAATAAAAGGTTTTTCCCTCCTTTCTTATTGGCACCACCGACGTCATGAGGGTAATGTTAAAAGGGCTGATGTATTCACATTGAAGGATGGCTTATATAAATAAGCCAAAGGTTTTCCATTTAATAAACCTAAGGAGTGTCGCATGATTTTTTAAAACCCAAAGTATTTCTGCATCCGAATATTGCGTAGCGAATTTTGTGGAGTGTGATGTGGGCAATCAAGTTGTGGATGGTCAAAGTTTTGGTGCCTTGTGAGGAAATCACATGCAGCTTAAGGAAGAGAGTTCCCAAGGCACTCACATGGGCAGTGTTAGCTCACGCGGCTTAGCTGCCTCTTGGCAACACGGTGGGCACAGGTTCAAAATGTCAAGGCCCTTCGAGGGCTCCTTTGAGGTATGCACTCCGACTCCGATATTTGTGGGGGTAAATATTTTAATTAAAATACTTGCTTGCTAAGGTTTGATTATGATTTTTGTGGGAGATATAAGGTTGAGCAAGATTTAATATTTTAATAAGGTTTGTTATTTGATTAATATGAGATATTGCCTAAGAAATCTTTGTGATTATTTTTTAGTGCAAAAGTGTTGAAAGGAAGGATATAAAATATTTGATTTATTTTATGGTATAAGTGGTTTTTGGAGTGACAAGGTTATGCAATGTTTTGATTTATTTTATTTTATGGTACAAGTGGTTTTAGGAGTGATAAGGAAGTTGTGCATTAATTCTTAAAGAAGGTTTTCTAATTAAAAGCCTTGGTAAATATTATTGTGAAGTGGAGTAATGTTGATTATTTTGTGATCTTCTAACCCTTGTGAAGATTGGCAAAAGAATATTGTGATTGTGGAAGATTTTCAAAGAGGCTTCTTCATCTTCATAAAATGTATGGGCACATTCTCCTATTGATTGATTATGGTGGTTGATTTTTGAAAATATCTTTGGAGTAAAAAGGATTTATTATGGTTTCCTTTTCGAAAGTGATTGGTTTAGTGCTTCAAGGTTTTCTGGATTGATTGTTGAGCATTTTTGGAAACATTTTGAGTTGGTTGATACATGCTTGGACTAGGGTTTGTGAGAAAGGGTTGTTCATTGAGGTGATTGGTTGAGTTGAGTTGATTGAGCCTAGTCAAGTGGATGCATGTGGTTGTTCAAGTTCCATAAAACAAACTATTCTATATTCTAGATTTTAGTTGAGATTGAGATTTGAGAATAGAACATATTGAGTCTCTAACAATCTCTTTAAGATTCTATGATATTGGACAAGTTCTATGTGACCTTGTTAAGCAGATTTGAGACAACTCTTTGAGAAGGCTTGTGGACTGATTTTGAGTAAGCTTTTGTGGAAGCTTGCTATTCAGATTTGAGAAAGTCCTAGAGAGGACTTATTGAGAAGATTTGGACAAGTTTTGTGTGGACTTGTTGAGCAAATTTGAGCAGGTTATGTGTGGACCTGTTGAGCAGATTTGAGCAGGTTTTGTGTGGACCTGTTGAGTAGATTTGGATAAGTTCTGAGTGAGATTGTTGAGTAGATTTTAGAAGGTTATGAGTGAACCTATTGATAGAGCTTTGGAGGTGACAGAGTACAGAGGACAGAGTCTCAATGGATAGATATCCAGCATCTAGGACAATTGAAGACAAATTTGAGTGAGGAGTCTTCAAGTGGAGAGATATCCACTAGTCAGTGCAGTAGAGAGACAGAGTCTTCTAGAAGATCACTAGCCAGAGTAGAAGGGGAAAGAGTTATCTTGTGGAAGAGATCCATGAACTTGATATTATGGGATCAACATATCCTTTGGACAAAGGTCCATAAACATTGTACTTGGGAAGGATTCCCAAAATATTATTTGAGAAATATTTAGAAGAAATATTTTTTTGTGGAGGTAGCCCACATTGGGTGAACCACGTTAAAAATGATGTCTCTCACGTGTGTGATGCTTTGTGTGATGTTCACTATTTTATTAATGTTTATGCTACTATTTTAGGGAAAAAATTATATTTTAATGTTCACCCCCCTCTCAGTATAAGCACATGTTCTTCAATTGGTATCAGAGTGGGTATCTTCGTGAAGAGTCTAATAGCTTGGAAGAGGATCCTTAGGTAGCACACATGACTTCAAAAAGTGAAGAAGATAGTAGGTTTGATATAAAAGAAGAATTATTTGCTGCTCTTCAAAAATTGGAAAGACTTAGAGAGAAAAATTTAAACTTGAAAGAACAAATTCAAGAAGATGAAGAGGCAAGAGTGGAACTTATACAGAACCTTACAGAATTCAAGATTAAGGTAGAAGAAGGAAAGAAGATTGAGCAAGATATGTCAGATCTATTGAGAGCTAAGGAAACAAAATTTGGAAGATTGGAATTAGAAATTTTTCTCCTAAGGAACAAACTAGAAGGGATCAAGATACTACAAAATACAGAATATGTGAAAAAAAGGAGAAATCAAGCTTCCAAAAGGCAGAAACTTCAAATAAATAAAAGCAAGCAAAGGACATCAGAAAGGAGGAAATCAAAGATGAACCCTGGATAAAAGTTAATTACAAGAAGAGGATGACTTCTTCACAATATCCAAGACCTCCAAACAGGTTAAATAACTTCTTTCATGGTCATTGTTTTTCTTGCAATAAATATGGTCATATAGTTGCACATTGTATTCATCATGCAAGATACAATAGAAATTTCAATTTATTTGCACCTCTCATGGATGATGATGTTATATGTTACAAATGCAATAATTTTGGGCATAAGGCTAAGTGGTGTAAAATGATATTTCCTGAGTCTAGAAAAACAATTTCAACAACTATGAAGGATGAAAGAAATAATGTCAGGGCCAGATCTATGTTAGTCCAAACAACCTTGCATGCTCAAAATAAATAATAACAATGGTATTTGGATAGTGGTTTCTCTAGTCACATCACAGGATACAAAGACAAATTAATTTTTATAAAGGAAACAAATAGATTATCAATAATTTTTGGTGATAATGGATCAGCTAGGATTGTTGGGAGAGGCACTCTAAGTCTAGACAATGGAAAAACAAAAACAAAGAATGTTTTGTATGTCAAAGGGTTAAAACATAATATACTAAGTATAAGTCAACTTTATGATCAAGGATATATGGTTACCTTCCATCTAGATAGATGTGAGATAAGGAAAACATAAATTAGAAGAATCATTGCAAATGCAAGAAGAACCCCAAACAACTTGTACATGATCAATGATATCAAAGGGGAAAAGTTTTTTTTATCACAAGAATATGATATCTGGTTGTGGCATAGAATATTGGGTCATTTGAATTTTGACAACATAGTCAACATAAGCAATAAACAGGCAGTCAAAGATTTACCCAAGATAAGAAGACCTCAAAACACAATTTGTGCACCTTGCCAACATGGAAAGCAAACTAGGACAACTTACAAACCAAAAGGTTATGTCATCTGAGCCCTTGATTTTAATACATACTGATTTATGTGGTCCTACCAGAACATAAATTGTTCAGGGTGAGAGTTACTTCATGTTGTTTGTAGATGATTATTCCATAATTTTTTGGGTAACTTTCCTAAAATAAAAGTCAGAAGCCTTCAAAAAATTTAAAGCGTTCAAGAAGTTGGTTGAAAATGAAACAGGAAAAAGTATTATTTGTATACAATATGATAGAGGAGGAGAGTTTACTTCAGATGAGTTTGTAGAATTTTGTGAACAATATGGAATCAAGAGAGAATACTCAACAACAAGAACTCCCCAACAAAATGGAGTAGTTGAAAGGAAAAACAGGACTGTTGAAAACATGGCTAGAGCTATGTTAAATGAATCTAAATTGTCATATGGTTTTTGGAAATAAGTAGTATCTATAGCTATGTACATAATTACTAGGGCTCAATTAAGGGTAAATCATCACAAGACTCCTTACGATCTTTGTAAGGGAATACCTGCTACTGTAAAACATTTCAAGATTTTTGAAAGCAAATGTTACATAAGACGGGAAGATCAGAATTCAGGCAAATTTGATCCAAGATGTGATGAGGGAATATTTCTTGGTTATTCCACAAAAATAAAGTCTTATAGATGTTACATCAAAATAACATGCATTGTGGTGGAAAGTATGAATGTAACAGTTGATGAGAAGATAGATTCCAGAGAACCAATTCAGCAAACGGTATACCAAGAAGATGGATGTTGCCAAGAAGAATTTTGTGAGGAATCAGATAATAATGAAGAAGAAACACAAAGGCTTCTTCCTAAGACTCCTTCCATGTATGTACAGAAACATCACCCAAAATATCAGATCATTGGGAATCCATATGAAAGACAAACAAGGAGAAGAATAATAAAACCATCTCAACAAGCTAATTTTTTTTTTCTATCTAAGGTTGAACCAAAATATTTCTCTCAGGATAGTGAAGATGAATTTTGGGTTAAAGCAATGAATGAAGAATTAGATCAGATTGAGAAGAGCAAAACTTGCAAACTTGTTCCACGACCAAAGGATAAAAATGTGATTGGCAACTTATTATATGTCACAACTACAAGACCATACATAGTATAGTCAGTGGTATTAGTGGCAATATTTCAAGAAGCACCTAAGGAAACACATGTGGCAGCAGTAAAAAGAATTTTCAGGTATCTAAAAGGGACTATGTATTTTGGACTTTGGTATCCCAAAAGTGACAGTTTCACACACAGCATATATAGATGTAGATTGGGCCGACAACATTTATGATAGAAAAAGCACAAGTGGAGGAGCTTTCTTTCTTGAAGAAAGTCTAGTCTCATGGTTAAGCAAGAAGCAGGTTTTAGTATCACTATCTACAATAGAGGAAAAATATATTGCAGCAGTAGCCAGTTGTACACGTGTTACGGATGAAGAGAACTTTATAATACTTCAAGATAAAGCATGATCAGCCCATCCCTATACTATTTCATAATACCATTGCCATATGTATCTCAAAAAATCTGGTAATGCACTCCAGGATGAAGCACATTACAATTAAGTATCATTTTCTAAGAGAACAAATGTCAGATAAACAAGTCATATTGGAGTATGTCACTACAAAGGAACATATAGCAGATATTTTCACTAAGCCACTCTCAAAGGAGACTTTTGAGTATCTTCGAGGAAAATTGGGAGTGAGACTCCCACCCTAGAATTAACCACCTCATGTGGAGGTAGGGGAGGGGCTAAGCTAAGAGACTCATTCTTAGCCCCGAGCCCCAAAGGTGACCCTTTACCATTGTTGTCAAAGGGGGAGATATTTGTGTATTGGGGAGAGATTTGATATGAGGAGATATTTGACAGAGCATTGAGCCAAGGGGAGCAAAGTCCCAGGGGGAGTAGAAATAAGGTCAGGTTTTAGTAAAATGAATATGGGTTGCCATCAATGACAAAGGGGGAGATTGTTGGAAATTTTGAGTCCCTAAGCTAAAATTTGTCATTGATGTCAAAAGGACCTATGTAAGTAAGCACTATGATTTTGCTCCACAAAGAGATTCATGAGAAGCAAAGGTTTTGATCAAAGGTTCTAGAAGCGATTATGGTATTTGGTTCCAAAAGGAGCTTCAAGGGAAGCTTAGCAAAAGGTTTTTATGAAAATCAAGGAAGGAAAGGAAAGGTTTTATTTAAAACCAATGGATGGCAGATTTGAAATGGGTTTTTCTTAAAACCCAAGCTGGCTTTTCATTTCAATGAAAAAGGTGCCCCGATGATGGAGAAATATAATTTTAAAGGTTTAGTTTAAATTTTAATTTATTTAAAATTTTAATTTTAATTTTAAAATTAAATAAAAGGATTTTCCCTCTTGTCTTGTTGGCGTTGTCGACATCATGAGGGCAATGTTAAAAGGGCCGATGTATTTGCATTGAAGGATGGCTTATATAAATAAGCCAAAGGTTTTCCATTTAATAAACCTAAGGAGTGTCACATGATTTTTGAAAACCCAAAGTATTTCTGCATCCGAATATTGCACAACAAATTTCATGGAGTGTGACGTGGGCAGTCAAGTCATGGATGGTCAAATTTTTGGCACCTTGTGAGGAAAGCACATGTGTCTTAAGGAAGAGAGTGCCCAAGGCACTCATGTGGACAATGTTAGCTCACGCGACTTAGTTACCGCTTGGCAGCACGATGGGCAGAGGTTCGAAACGCCAAGGCCCTTCGAGGGCTTCTTTGAGGTATGCACTTCGACTCTGATATTTACGGGGGTAAATATTTTAATTAAAATATTTTCTTGCTAAGGTTTGATTATGATTTTTGTGGGAGATATAAGGTTGAGCAAGATTTAATATTTTAATAAGGTTTAATATTTGATTAATGTGAGATATTACCTAAGAAAGCTTTGTGATTATTTTTTAGTGCAAAAGTGTTGAAAGGAAGGATATAAAATTTTTGATTTATTTTATGGTATAAGTGATTTTTGGAGTGACAAGGTTATGCAATGTTTTGATTTATTTTATTTTATGGTACAAATGATTTTAGGAGTGATAAGGAAGTTGTGCATTAATTCTTAAAGAAGGTTTTCTAATTAAAAGCCTTGGTAAATATTATTATGAAGTGGAGTAATGTTGATTATTTTGTGATCTTCTAACCCTTGTGAATATTGGCAAAATAATATTGTGATTGTGGCAGATTTCCAAAGAGACTTCTTCATCTTCATAAAATGTGTGGGCACATTCTCCTATTGATTGATTATGGTGGTTTATTTTTGAAAATATCATTGGAGTAAAATAGCTTACCATAAGGACACTTGACCATGATCATCATCACTTATCTCCTTGCTCAAAATCACAATCACATTTGGTATTTCCTCATCTTTAAATTGAAACATTACCAAGAATAATTTGCATAATCGTTGTCATTGATGGCCTAGTTCGTGGGGCTTAAAACATGAACAAAAATTAAATTTCATCATTCAAAATCTCCTTAACACCTAAGAGATAGGCACTAGCTAGGATGATTGGTTCCATCAAGGAATTAGGTGAAAAATTTTCTACAGTCACTAGAAGACCATCCAAGGTTTATTATTTTTCCTTTGCATCATCATTTTGCATATCTACGACTCCAAAAATGTAAAGTGTTTCAACAACATCGAATCACCCCAAGTTTGGGATAACCACTTTTGGTTTTAACTTTCCCACAATGGGATACATCTTACATGATCGTGGAATATATTCTTCTGTTAGGGCAAAAACAGACACAATCATATTGCCACATTATAAAACTTCCCTTTCCACCATTGGGACAAAAATGGTATCAAATTTTATATCATTCATAGCATCCTCATCACGTCACACTTCAAAAACCCTTCATTTTTTGGGGTAAAAAAAGACACCTATCATACATTTCTCCCACAACCCTTCATATTTTGGGGTAAAAATAGACACCTTCGATCATCATCCATTTCTTCCAAAACTCTTCATTTGTTAGGGCAATAACAGACATATATTCCATCATTCCCATTCCCTTATTTGCACAACATTCCTTCCATAAATTCTTTTCAATTGACTCGTGATATATATCCGTGACTCATTCACCAATTGAGGGGATAAGCTCTGCAACTACTCCAAAATTATTTATTCTTTTACCTTCAAGTTCGTTTCGCATTCCAACAGGAAATATAAGCTACATATGTGTCAAGCCCGAGCAAGTATCTCATATTTTTGTACCATATTGTGTTTCATGTAGCATGGTACAAAAAGGAACATCTTTAGACACCAAAATCTAGCCACTTGTCGTCCATCCATGCCTTCCCGCTATTTCCACCACTAAAGTCTATCCATGTATCCTTCATCCTAGCTTTCCCATCATTTCTGCCTATTTATTTATGTATTTTATATATATTTAAATAATAATATTTTAATATTATATTTGATATATATATATATATATATATATATATAAATAAATAAATAAATCCTAGCCATTAGATTTCATTTAATCTCATTTGTCCATCCACCTTAATCCATTTCACACCCTAAACTTATTATCCACCCTTGGATGTGCTTTAATCTCAGCCACACGATTAGTATCATTGAAACCTTAGCATACCCTAGGTTGGACTATAAGTAGGAGACATTTTGATGGCTTAACCCCTGAGTCATTTTTGGTTTGCTAAGTCCCTAAGTCTGAAGTTTCCCTAATTTTTTGATCTTAAGCCCTAAATCCCTTATTCAAAACCCTAACCTCCTCAAGTGCCCTAAGGCTGTTATACAACCTTTTGTGCCCTAATCCCCATCCATCTGCTCCATTTTTGCATGTTCTCGCTCATCGCCATAGTCGTTGCACATTTTTCTCTCACTTGATCTGCTTCTGTAGACTTCTATCCCAGAGCCAGGTGCCCACGAGTGCCTCTCGAGTGTCCATGAGCACCTCCCAAGTGCCCATGAGCTTCCTAGGTACCCACAAGTGCCTCCTAGGTGCCCACCTTGTATCTTCCAGGTGCCCAAGGGTACTTCATATAGTTGCGATGTGACCATGGGCACCTTACGTAAAAAAAATTTAAGACCTCCTACATTCACATGAAGCTAGAAAATGCATTCATCATCAATCTGCATCAGATCAAGTCGTCTAGACATAGATCAACAAGTAAGGTAAATTACTTTGGTTATTTTTTTATTATCTTCATATTTTGTATGCATTGTAAGTTAATAATAGTTAGGGTTTTTGTTAATATCTAAAGGTCTCACAAATTGGAGTCCTCATTGTTATTACTAAATTTTGATATTGTTGTTATGTGTGCAGGTCTGAAAATCCATTAGTGTTGAGTAGTTGATTAAGTTGCAGTGACCCAGTATTGGATAGCACAAGGTCCACTCACCATTTTTGAGATCAAGAGCACGCTTGAAGACATTACAACTTTGTTATTAGGGTTTCAAAGAACCCTAAATATTGTAATATTGTATCAACAAAGGATTACACATTATCTTGATTTGTAACAACAAAGTTTCTAAGCTCCCCCCCATTAATATAAGATATATTTCATTGTTGTGCAATTATGGTCTATGTATCCATTTATTTAAGAAATAGTTGTAGTGTTGTGTTTTTGCATCTTCAAGTTTAAATATAGTTTAAATATTTAAAGTTTAAATATTTAATTGTTGGACCGATCTCCTTGAGCACACCATGCAAAATTTAAAATTAAATTTTAAATATTTAAATGGTGGGCCAACCTCCTTGAGTAGAATGACAAAAAGGATATAAATTTTGAGGCATTAATTCACTTTACAAAGGGCAATGGGCAATGAAAATTGATTAATCCTCATGGTGAATGCAAGCAACGAGTAGAAGACGGAGGAGGAGAGGAGTGAAAATTTGATGATGGTGAAAGACAAAGTTAAATATTACATTGTGTCCCTTTGGTTTCATCTGTTGGGGTAGGCCATTTGGTTGCCTAGCTTGCGTGGAGCACTATGGTGTAGGAGGTTAGAGGGTCAAATCTATTCAATGTCATTTTGTTGAAGAAGAAACAACTAAATAAGGAAATAAATATTTCATACGCCCTTTTGGTTTCAAATGTTGCGATAGCTTAGTTGGTCATGAGCACGTGTTAGGAAATTGCACTTATAGAGGTCACGGGATCGAATCCCATTCACGACTATGCAAGGTAAGGGTAAATTTTATTTTATTAAATTTGATAAAATGGGAGATATAAGGTGTAATATTGTGATTTGATTTTTGCAAAATATAAAAGAGGAGATATAAGGTGTAATATTGTGATTTGATTTTTGCAAATATAAAAGAGGAGATATAAGGTGTAATGTTGTGATTTGATTTTTGCAAATTATAAAATGGGAGATATAAGGTGTAACGTTGTTATTTCATTTTTGCAATTTAATAAAGGGAGATGTTAGAATAAAGTTTTATATTGTAAGTTTTAAAAGGGAGATATAAGGAGTTATTTTCAAGCTTTATTGTGTATGTTTTGAAATAAGTGATAAGGGTTTTAAAATGGTTGATTTGATATTTAAATCAAGAAGGGAAAAATATAATTATTGTCCAGATTTGAAAAGCACATGCAAGAGGAAGATCATAATTACTGAGGTAGATTTGGAGGGCACAAATTTAGAACAAGTCGAGGTATCAAAGAGGATTAAGTGCACATATTCACGCAAGCATTCAATTGACATGGAAGGATAATTAATCCATTTCAAGAAGAAGAATAAGAGGTGCACATGATAGAGGAATAATAGCAAGGTATGAGCATACTCAAGTCAACACACAAGTAAGTTATCCAATGCTAGACTTGAGCTACCTTTAAAATATAATAAATGTGAGATATATGTATGTGATATAATTAATTAATGTGAAGAACATATTGGCCATTTGAAGCTTACTACATTAGTGCATATCATTCTCTATATGTTCATGAAGATAAAAGAATTATGGGTAGAATATGTCTGAATTGCTTTTAGTTGAGAAAAGCAAAGGTGAAGAACTTGATGCCATTATTGAGCAAGTTTGGTAAGCAGATTTGTGCATTGGTTATGATTGAATTTGAGAGTAATTGTGCAAGGGTTATAGATCAAATTTGTAAGCATATTTGTTAAGCAGGTTTTGGAGCAGATTTGAGCAGGTTTTGTAAGTAGGTTTTTGAGTATATTTGAGCAAGTTTTGTAAGTAGGTTTTAGAGCATATTTGAGCAATTTTTTTAGTAGATTTTAGCAAGTTTTGTGAGCAAGTTTTGGCGTAGACTTGCAAGGGGATTTGTGTCTCTTATGGATTGGTTTCCATGAACTTTAGTTAGGGGATTGGTGTCTCATGTGGATTGGTATCCATGAAATTGAGCTAGGGGATTGGTGTCTCCTATGGATTGGTGTCTCCTATGGATTGGTGTCCACAAACTTGAGCAAGGGGATTGGTATCTCCTATGGATTTGTGTGCATGAACTTGACTTAGGGGATTGGTGTCCATTAACTTGAGATAGGGGATTGGTGTCCATGAACTTGAGCAAGGGGATTGGTGTCTCCTGTGTATTGGTGTCCACAAACTAGAGCAAGGGTATTAGTGTCTCCTGTGGATTGGTGTCCACAAACTAGAGCAAGGGAATTATTGTATCCTATGGATTGGTGTCCATGAACTTGTATAGGGGATTGGTGTCTCTTGTGGATTGGTGTCCATGAACTTGTATAGGGGATTGGTATCTCCTATGGTTTGGTGCCCATGAAATTTATTGAAAAATATATAAGAAATATTTTGTCGTGTTTTTCTCCCAAGAGGGTGTTTCCACGTAAAATATTTATCTCTCATGTGTATGGTGATTTATGCATTGTTTCATTACTGCATTGTTATTACTTGAAATTATTGCTTTGGAAAGAAAATATAAAATTTTCCTCTTATACTATTCACCCCCCTCTTAGTATAAGCTCATGTTCTTCAATTGGTATCAAATATAGTTCCTTCATGAAAGCCTAATAGCTTGAAGGAAGATCTTACAAGAACACACATGGCTAGCCAAGAATATTTTTCATCAAATAGGGCACCAATGTTTTATGGAACTAACTATGCTTTCTAAAGCATAAGGATACTAACTTATTTGTTGGAACATGGCTATGATATATGGCAATCCATTGAAGATGGGTTCACACCACATACAACTCCTCCCACAGATAAAGATGGCAAGAAACTATTTGAAAATAATACCAGGGCAATGAATGTAATATTAAGCGGGTTATATGAATTAGAGTTTGTGAAATTCATGCAATGCACTTCAGCAAAAGAAATATGGGACAAGTTACAAAGAACATATGAAGGATACAAGGTGAAAATGGAAAAACTTCAAACCCACAGGAGAAAGTTTGAATACTTGAAGATGAAAGATTAGGAAGATATTTCCAAGTACCTACTTCGAGTTGATGAGGTTGTCAACACCATTCATGGACTTGGAGAAAGTATTGAAGATTCTAATATTATTCAAAAAAAATCTTAAGTTCACTTCCCATGTGGTTTGATGCAAAGGTTTCATAAATAGAAGAGATAAAGGATATTAAAACCTTAAGCATGAACAAGCTACATGGCATTCTCATAGCCTATGAGATGAGTAATTAAAATGATCAAACATCCAAATGGGAAGCAACATTTAAAGCTTCAAAAAAGACAAAGAATAAGGAACTAGAATCAAGTGAAGAATCAAGTAGTAGATAAGAAGTTAACTTTGTACGAAGGAATAAGAAGGGTCCAAGAAAACACAAAGGTATGCATTCTATGAAATGTTTTAATTGTGGTAACCTTGGTCACTATGCATCTAATTGTCCACAAGCTAGAAGTAGTAGCAGTGAATAAGAAAAGGAATATGAGAAAAATAAAGAAAGAAAATTTTGGCATGAAAATAAAAATAGGCATGGTCAAAGCAAGCATGAGAAGAATATCTTTCAAATACACAAGAAGAGTTTTTATGTTGAGGAAGAAAGTAATTCCTATAGCAACAATTATGAAAGCCTCTCTAATAGTGAAATAGAAGAAATCCTATTCTTGGCCATAGAAGAGAAAGAAGGTGCTCTTGTTGTCAAAGACAAAGAAGAAGAGAAAGATTCAAAAAATGAAGAAGAAGCCACGGTTGACATAGAAGAGGAACTTGTTGTTGCTCTTGAAGAGTTGAAGAGAGTTAGAAAGAACTCAAGATTGAAGGCTCAAGTAAAATAGTATGAGAATACAAAGGTAAAGTTGTCACAATAACTCATTGACTTGAAAGTTAAAGTTGAAGAGGCAAAGCGAATTGTAGAAGGTATGGCTGAGCAGATAAAGGCAAAAGAGTTGGAATGTGAAAAACTGGAACATGAAGTTGTCTCTATAAGTATGGAAATGGAAGATTATAATGATAAGCTACATGGGTTTGATAAAATATCAAAAATCATGGGTGACATTATCAAAACACAAAGATCTTTAGTTATAAATACTGGACTTGGTTTTAAATAAGGTCAAAGAAAACAAAAGGGGTAGTCAAGCTCAAAAGGAATAGAGGCATCAAAGAAAATGATTAAAGAGGAATATAAGACCTATGTTGATGTGTTGATAAGTGGAATCATAAATGAGGAATAAAAAAAGCATCATCAAGGAACAAAGTCCATCATAGAAACATCAATAAGAGAACCATGTGGTAATATCCTCCAAGGCAATCAGACAGGTTTCAATATTTCTTCCATGGTCATTGTTTCTCATGTAACCATTTTGGTTATAAAGCTATAAATTGTAGGTTCCATGCTATGAATGATATTGACTTCACCAAGATAAAATTCAATTCATTTGCACCTCTCATGGACTACAACATCATATGTTACAAATATAACAATTTTGGGCATACAACTAGATGGTGTAGAATAGTGTTCCCTAAACTTTCAAGGTCAAGCAAGAAGGAGAATAATCAATCTGTTCAAAAGAATATGACCTCCAAATTTTGGAGAAAGAAAATGGAACAAGAAAAGGAGCATATTAATTTGGGAGTTTCACTCTCATCTCATCATTGATTGTCTCAGTACGATCAGGGAGTAGGGGGTATTGTCAAGTGTCTTATCTTACAGCCCCAAGGAGCCTTTGCAATTGATGTCAAAGGGGGATAATTTTAGTAAGGGGGGTAGCTAGTTAGGGGGATCAGCTTGTTATTTAATAACACAAGATTATACTGAGAGGGGGGGTGAACATTATAGCGCCCACTTTTTACTTTCTTTCCAAATCAATATCAATTAGTGTCTTTAATTGCAATAACAAAATATAGCAGTGTGCATTAATGACATAGATAGCAATAGTAATCAAGTGCACAAATCACCACACACAATTGAGACACAATATTTAACGTGGTTCCTCCAATGTGGGGTAGTCCACAAGATAATCTCCTTATAATATTTCACAAATAAATAGGGATCCTTATCCCAATACAAATAATTACTTTGATCTTCTCAAAGCTAGGTTTTCCTAATCTTCTCAGGTGGGCTCCATTGATCTGATCAGCTAGTCTATCCACTGATCTACTCAGCTAGGCTATCCACTAATCTTCTTAGCTAGGCTATCCACTGATCTACTCAGCTAGGCAATCCATTGATCTTCTCAGATAGGCAATCCACTGATCTTCTCAGCTAGGCAATCTTGATCTGCTCAGGTGGGCTCTTCACTGATCTGCTCAGCAAGGCAACTGGTGTTGGTATGTTTTTTTTGTTTCTATTCTATCTCTTTCACTGCTCACAAATCTGCCTCAATGCCTTCTCACAAGGCTCAAACAATCCTGCTCAAATGTTATCCCAAATTTGTACTCAAGGCCTTCACAAAAAGGCTTAAACAATGCTACCCAAATATTGTCCCAAATATGTCCCAAAAGTCTTATCAAAAGCTCACTCAATCATGCACAAAATTTACCTCAAATATGTCCAAAAATTTTGTCCCAAAAGCCTTCTCAAAGGCTCAATCAATCATGCTCAAGTAGCACTCAAATCTCATCCACAAATCAACAAAGGCAAGGCTCGATTATGAACTCAACAATGAATGGCAATGTACTCTTCAATGGATGACAACAATGATCCACAATGATCTCAACAATGTATGGAAACTACTCTCTCACATAGATGATAAAAATGAACTCAACCATGCATGACAAATACTCTCTCAAATGGATGATAACAATGCTCAACAGTTAACTCAACTATGTATGACAAATACTATCTCAAATGGATGATAATAATGCTCAACAATAAACTCTCAAATATATGGCAAATGAGCTCTCTAATGAAAACATCTCCAAGCAATAACAATGAGGACTTTAGCCAACCAAGGACAATCTCCACAAGTGATAGCAATAGGTTCTCAATAATACCTTCCTCATGCAATTTCAATAAGCTCTCAAGAAACAAGCACAACTCCCTCAAGCAAAAGAGCTCTCAAATAGCCAACAATGATCTCTTCAAATAAAAGACAAATGTATCCACAAGTGACTAGAATATGATCTCCTCAATGGTCTAAAATAGTGGCAATGTACTCAATAAGTAACCAATAATAATCTCCTCAAGCAATGGCAAAAACCTCCTCAATAATGGCAATACTCCCAATGAACTCCACTAAAGCAATAATGAACTCAAGCATCAATTTTATCCACAAAATTGATTTTCTAATCCATCCACTTCTTCTTAATAGCCAAGGCACATAATCAAGCAATTTATCTTCAACTTCAAACCCTAACTCATATGCATGTCTTCTAACTCAAGGTGGCAATTAACTAGGTCTCAAGTTCCTAGTTTAATTTCATAATTAAATCATGCACTAGAACATATAACAAGTTCAACACTTTCCAACCTTATGACTCCCTAATTTTTTTTAATACATAAAACAAACACTTATGCTTTTATTTTTAATTTCACACCTTATAACTCTACATACAAAAATCACAAATATTTAACCTCAAACCTTATAACTCCCTAAGCACATACAACAATCATTTATTTTTACTAAATACCTTATAACTCCCTAGTTAATGCCTTGCCAAAATTAATGTGCTTTCACCATCTTCGAAATCGTTAATGCCTTGCCAAAAATGATGCGCCTTCACACCTTTATGAGATTTGAACTCTGTTCCTCTCACTTAGCGTTGTGAAGTGCTTACCACGTGGGTGTCAGCCCACGTTGGGATTTAATCCCAAACACCCAACTTTACCTATGCTCAAATTTGAAAACTCAAATTGCTTTCCTTAGCAAAACACTTTACCCCTAGCGGGATTCAAATAGCGAACCTACCTTATGCAAAGTTCGTGCGCTACCAACTGTGCTATAGGCTCCTACGTGACGTCACTTTCCTGCACTATCTCCTTAACCTTGTTCTCAAATGAAAATTATTTTTCTTTATTTCTTCGTTGCTCCCATTTTTACGATTCTCACTCATGCGCAATTATTCCCATATCTTATAAACAAAGGTTTTACCTTTTATTTATATGCACCTCCATACCTTCGAATGATGTCGGCAGATTTTATTAATCTCCCCAACCATTGCACATCGACGAATAATAAAATTCAACTTTAGACCTTAGAATTATTAAATAAGAATTTAATAATTCACCTCTTAACTTTGAATTGGGATATCTCCTTCATTATTTTGAATTTTGCCATGAAACTTTTGACACCTAGGTTTTATTTGAAAAACCTTTTCATCCATCATTATTTGGAGAAGTCTTAGCATAGTGGTTTTAATGAAAAACCCTTTCCAATGGTTTTAATAAAAACCCTTTCTATTGGTTTAAATAAAAACCTTTACCGTTGGTTTTAATAAAAACCCTTGCCATTGGTTTTAATAAAAACCTTTACCATTGTTTTTAATAAAAACCATTAATATAATATTTAAAAATTTAATATTATATGCCTTTTGTGCCACAAAACCCTGTATACATCCATGCTCTCCAAAATATCATAAATAATTATTTATGAAGTGCTTTTGCCACCAAAACTCAATGTGATCCATCTGACATCAATAACAACACAAAATAACTCAAATTGCCAATAGTGATCCTATTCAGTAAATTTCAGTTTCATTGTAGGGTTGCCATCAATGACAAAGGGGGAGATTGTTAGAAATATTGAGTTGTCATTGATGTCAAAGGTAGAAATATCTTCAAGGATGAAATGTTGATGTCAAAGGCAGAAATATCTTCAAGGATATAAATTTGATGTCAATGGCAGAAATATCTTCAAGGTTGAATGATTAGTTATCATTGAAGTGCAAGGCAAATATCTTCAAGGGTGTTTTAATATTTAAATATTATTTAAATATTAAAGTGGGAGGTATATAGTTAAACCAAAGGGTTTAATATAGTTTAAATGTTTAATTATTGGGTCAACATCCTTGAGCGCACCATGCAAAAGTTAAAATAAAATTTTAAATGTTTAAATGGTGGGTTGACCTCCTTGAGCGGAATGACAAAAAGCATATAAATGTTGAGGCATTAATTCACTTTGCAATATGCAATGAAAATCGATTAATCCTTGTGGTGAATGTGAGCGACGAGTAGAAGATAGAGGAGGAGAGGAGCAAAAATTTGATGGCAGTGAAGGACGAAGTTAAATATTACATCACACCCATTTGGTTTCATTCGCTAGGGTAGCCTAGTCAGTTGCCTAGCTTGCATGGAGCACTGTAGTGTAGGAGGTTAGAGGGTCGAATCTCTTCAACACCATTTTGCTAAAGAAGTTGAAACAACGAAATAAGGAGATAATTATTTCATATGCCATTTTGGTTTCAACTGCTGTGGTAGCTCAGTTGGTCATGATCCCATGTTAGGGCATTGCACTTCTAGAGGTCAGGGGATCGAATCCCATCTACGATTGTGCAAGGTAAGGGTAAATTTTATTTTATTAAATTTGATAAAAGGGGAGATATAAGGTGTAATATTGTGATTTGATTTTTACAAAATATAAAATAGGAGATATAAGGTGTAATTTTGTGATTTGATTTTTACAAA
The DNA here is from genome assembly GCA_028583015.1 of Wollemia nobilis. Taxonomy (NCBI): domain Eukaryota; kingdom Viridiplantae; phylum Streptophyta; class Pinopsida; order Araucariales; family Araucariaceae; genus Wollemia; species Wollemia nobilis. Next base: position 3,773,900 of record JAQPPZ010015863.1, on the reverse strand, counting down.
TTATAAAAGGGGAGATATAAGGTGTAATGTTGTGATTTCATTTTTACAATTTAATAAAGGGAGATATTGTTAGAATAAAGATTTATATTGTAAGTTTTAAAAGGGAGATATAAGGAGCTATTTTCAAGCTTTATTGTGTATGTTTTGAAAGAAGTGATAAGGGTTTTAAAATGGTTGATTTGATATTCAAATCAAGAAGAGAAAGAGAGAATTATTATCTGAATTTGAAAACACATGCAAGAGAGAGATCATCATTACTGAGGCAGATTTGGAGGGCACATATTTGGAACAAGTCAAGGTGTCAAAGAGGATTAAGTGCACATATTCACCCAAGCATTCAATTGACAAATAAGGATAATTCAACCATTTCAAGAAGAAGAAGAGGTGCACATGATAGAGGAAGAAGAGCCAGGTATGAGCATATCCAAGTCAACACACAAGTAAGTTATCCAATGATAGACTTGAGCTACCATTAAAATGTAATAAATATGAGATATATGGAAGCAAAAGACTTAATGAATGTGAAGAACATATTGGCCATTTGAAGCTTACTACATTAGTGTATATCATTCTCTATATGTTCATCAAGATAAAAGAATTTTGGGTAGAATATGTCTAAATTGCTTTTAGTTGAGAAAAGCAAAGGTGAAGAACTTGATGCCATTATTGATCAAGTTTGGTAAGAAAATTTGTGCATTGGTTATGATTGAATTTGGAAGTAAATGTGCAAGGTTTATAGATAAAAATATTTGTTGAACAGGTTTTGGAGTAGATTTCAGCAAGTTTTGTAAGCAGTTTTTGGAGCATATTTGAGTAGGTTTTGGAGTAGATTTGAGCAGGTTTTGTAAGCAGGTTTTTAGTATATTTAAGCAGGTTCTGGAGAAAAATTTAGAAATGGGATTTGTGTCTCTTGTGGATTGGTGTCCATAAACTTGAGTTAGGGGATTGGTGTCTCCTGTGGATGGGTATCCATGAACCTGAGCTAGGGGATTGGTGTCTCTTGTGGATGGGTATCCATGAACCTGAGCTAGGGGATTGGTGTCTCCCATGGATTGGTGTCTACGAACTTGAGATTTGGGATTAGTGTCTCCTATGGATTGGTGTCTCCTATGGATTGGTATCCATAAACTTAAAATAGGGGATTGGTGTCTCCTATGGATTGGTGCCCATGAACTTGAGCAAGGGGATTGGTGTCTCCTGTGGATTGGTGTCCATAAACTAGAGCAAGGGGATTGGTGTCTCCTGTGGATTGGTGTACACAAACTTTTATAGGAGATTGGTGTCTCTTGTAGATTGGTGTCCATGAACTTATATAGGGTATTTGTGTCTCCTATGGATTGGTGTCCATAAAATTGTATATGGTATTAGTGTCTCATGTGGGTTGGTGCCCACAAAATTTATTGAAGAAATGTATAAGCAATATTTTGTCATGGTTTTCTCCCGAGAGGGTGTTTCCACATAAAATATTTATCTCTCATGTGTATGATGATTTTTGCATTATTTCATTATTGCATTGTTATTACTTGAAGTTATTACTTTGGAAAGAAAAGAGAAAAGTTTTATCTTATACTTTTCACCCCCCTCTTAGTATAAGCTTGTGTTCTTCAACCATTTCTTGAAAAACAACTATCTAAGGATCAAGAGTTGGTAATGCAGGGACAACTGAGGGTGCTGGCAATAATGGAATTGTAGGAGGTGTAGGAAGTGTCTGAGTAGTTTGTGGATTTAACCAAGTTGGTAAGTTGATGGTGGGAGTGACATTTGGAAAGGAATTGTGTGTAGCAGAGGTTTGCATTTGTTGCTGAGGAAATTTTAGAAATATTGGCATTACCATTTTTAGGGGTAGCCTTCCTATAGCAATCAAATCCTTCTCAACTTTTAAAGCTTTTTGGAAGATCTGAGAGAATATAAAGACATTATCTTATATACATACCCAAATCAGAGTGGAATGCCCTTAGATAATAATACACGACCTATTCTTTAGTTGGTCGAAGACCTTGGGGTACTCTTCTCTATGTCTGACTAAACCTAATGTTGAAATCTATGATTTCTTCTTATGGATGTATTTATATCATAGTTAACTAAGTCAGTAGAGATAATGGATCTACTTAATCATTGAATTCTTCCACTAATTTACTAGCCAACTGGGCCCATGTAGTTATAGTTTGATCCAACAAGGTTTTGTACTAGTACAACATTTCTTCTCTTAATGATATAACTAATAGTCTTATCATGACATCTTCTTGAATATTGTGTATGGTTGCTAGTGATGCTATATCTTGACAATGCTCATAAGTAGTCTTCTTGGCACCACCATATGTTGGTAGTGCTTTTAGATATGCCTAAGGAATAGGGTTATGGACTAGCAAATTTAGAGGACTTGTATGATTCCAAGTTGGGTAATCCTGAGGGTTTTGATTATGATTTCTAGCCATTGGTAATGAAGTGGTTCATGAAGTTGATGGTGTGAGGTATGTAAGATATTTCTTTGGTGAAATATTCGAATAAGAAGATGATTTAGGAGGAGTAATGAAATTTTTTTTTAATGAGGACGAAGACATAGTTTTAGGAATTCCAATGGTTCATCCAATCCTTTGGCTGCCTATATTATAAGCATGAAATATATAATATGAAAAGGCAACATATTTTCTTAAAGGTAATTTAAAATAGATCTGGGTTGAATTTATACAGAGTTGTCAGGTGATTGAAAAGGATATTACAAAATAAAGTATCATTGAAACTCTGATTTACAAAAATAGTGGAACTTTACCCCACCAAGCATGCAAAAAACTATTGGTCTAAAAATTTGCCTATGGTAATATTGTGTGCCCAAATACCTGGACCAAAAATGAATTACCCTGAATTCGTTAGGCTTCGATGGTCAATCTTCAGAGGAGGTTGATTCCTATGAAGTCCAATCTAATTGTTCCTAAAATATGATGGAAAATAGGTGTTGAAAGAAGTAAATAGAGGTGAAGCTAGAACTTATGGTGGTGCAGATTAAACCACATCAAGATACATGTATTATAAAAGACCGTGCAATTGAAAAAGTAAGTAAAATGCTTAATAGATCAACCAATTTTTATCAATTACAAAATTTTCATTTATACGATGTATAGCTATTAGATTGCATATTCCAAATTTAGGGAATGAATAATGAATATAAATCCAGCAAGCATAATTAACACCATGAGCATTCAACAAGTTAAAATTAGAAATAAGCAACCATTCATACATACATGTTTTGCAATGAAGTTGAACCAGAGGCCAAACAACAATCCCTTTATATTTTCAATATGCAATATGCTTTGTACATGTAAATTGTAAATGCTTAAGAGCTAACCATATTTTTGGTACTACAACCTCTATTTATAGATATTTGCAGTTTAAAAAATACAAAAAGATGCTAGAGGGCCAACTTGGCAGAATGCCTATGTGGTAACCTCACATTTTATCTAAATCCTAATTTTGAATTAGCTTAATTGATTTGCACCCTCTTCTGTGATTGACAAGAAATTTCTTATCTAAACTTTGATCTGAGTCGTCCTCTGTTCTTGCAGCCATTCTTCATAGTAGATCAACAAAATTCAATTAATTAGAAGCTTCTAAATCTTGTCGCTAGTCTTCCAGGTTCGATGTTTTAACTCTTACTTAGCAAATTCAAATGAATGGTCCCAACCATATCTTTTCCTTTATTTTTATCTTTTGGCACGCGATCATGGTGAAATTTTTCTTAATTTATGCCTTTTCTAAGAATTTGAATCTTATTCATTGATCTGATTATTAACGGGTACGATAAAATCTCTTTATATCTTCTTTAAACTGACTTGGTGTACGACAACGATACATCTTGAGCCTGGGCACTTGTTGACCAACTTGACCACTATTTCAGGACATCTTTCGATCCTTCGACCTATCACGTGGCCATGATGCATCTTGAGCTTGGGTGCCAATTGATCAGTTTGACTATGGTTTTGGGACATCTTTCTTTGCAGCATTTTATTATGCAATCATGATACATCCTGAGTTTGGGTACCTGTTGATTGTGCTAACCACGATTTCAAGACATCTTTCTTTGCTTCAATTTGTCATGTAACAATGATACATCCTAAGCTTGGGTGCCTGTTGATCAGTTTGACAACATTTTTGAGACATTTTTCTTTGCTTTTACTTATCGCATGGCTACAATGCATCCTGAGCTTGGGTGCCTATTGATCGATTTGACCATGATTTCGAGATATCTTTCTTTACTTATACTTGTCACATGGTCGTGATACATCTCTAGCTTGGGCACCTATTGATCAGTTTGACCATAGTTTTGAGACATATTTATTTTCTTTGACTTATCATGTAGTCGTGATACATCCCAAGCTTGGATGCCTGTTGATCGGTTTGACTATGGTTTCAAGACATCTTTCTTTGAAGTATTTTATCATGCGACCGTGATACATCCCAAGCTTGGGTGCCTGTTGACCAGTTTGACCACATTTTTAAGATATCTTTCTTTACTTTGAATTATCGCATGACCACGATACATCTTGAGCCTAGGTGTCTGTTGACCATGCTAACCACAATTTTGGGACATCCTTCAACACTTAGTTATTTTTGCAAAAAATATATTTGTTTCTTGACGTAGCCATTTTGGCCTATAGTTAGACTAATATATATTAAGGTATATGGATAAAATAAATATATACATATATTTATTTTATCCTACACCTTAATATTTTTTCAATTTGTTATATAGGATTGAAATGGGCCCACTTGTATTACATCATCACCACATAGTGGTATTATAACAAAGCTTGGATATTATTCATGTACATTTTGGCAAGATTCAAACCTTCATCTCCTCTTTGAATGTTGATGAATTTTATCAGTTGAGCTAATCTCACTTGATTCAATGAGTTTACACAGGTTTTTATGAGGGATCCTTGTCCCCTCATACTGAGTGAGGTTTGAACCTTGAATTTTTCAAAGAGAGGCCAAAGCCCTTACCACTGCAATAAACTTGAAACTTCTCAATGGGTTTACACAGGTTTATATGAGAGGTCTTGGTCCTTTCATATTGAGTGGGGTTTGAACCTTAGACATCTCAAAGAGAGGCCAAAGCCCTTACCACTGCAATAAGCTTACAACTTTCCTACACCTTAATATTATTATTCCTACAATTACTAAATTAAAATAATTCTAATATCTAGTCTAACTCTAGTCAACTCAAAGTCAAAGGTGACATGGCATGAGACTTGAGTGTGGTGGCATGTGTGGGGCACATAATGGCATGTGGCATGAGTGTGGTGGCACATGTTGTGGAGGTTTTCCTCCATGACTATTTTCCAATGGGAGGATAGCCCAAACTATATATTTGGGCTAAACTCCTTGTGTTGAAATAGTGCTAACTATATAGAGCAAAACAATATGAGCCAACTATGTGAGCTAATTGTGAGACACTATTGTTTACTTGAGATATTGGTGATTTGCACCAATCACATTTGAGGAAAAAGGCTTGTATATTTTGTTGAAGATAATACAAAAGTGGAGATACGATTTTGGCCATGGTTTTTCCCTTTACAGGGTTTTCCACGTAATATTGGTGTCTTTTATGTGGTTTGATTTATTTCTATCTTACCTTACATTTTTTTTAAATTTATTAAATTTTATGTTATTTACATTTGTGTAATATATATATTGGCATACTAATAATTTGTTGTTTGAGTTTGTTTTAATCCATTGCATTTGGGGGATTTTGCTTACTTCCTCCCCTTCATTTGGTATTAAAGCCTAAGTTCATCTCTAGTGAGTTCTCTAATTTTAGATTTTAGTAATTTTATTTTTAAAGCTATGTTACAATTAAATCTAACATTTATCTTTTATATAAATTTAATGTTAGATTCTATTTTAATATATTTTAATATATATATATATATATATATATAAGGGTTTGATTTTTTTAATAAAAAAATAGAAAAAGGTTTTTTATTTATATATTTAAATGAAAAACTCTTTATTTTTTAAATGATATATATATATATAAGAGGGTTTGATTTTTTAAATAAAAAATAGAGAAAAAGGGTTCTTTTTATTTATATATTTAAATGATTTTCATTTAAATATTGTATTAAATTTAAATTTTTTTTTATTTAATAAGTTATATTAAAATGATGACTACCTTATAAGGTCGTACGTTGTTCAACACTAGGCCTTGCCTATAATGGCTAGGTTGTCAATGACAACCAGAGTAGTGGCCTAATGGCGGCCAATTGTCAACCAAGTGGCAGGCAGATGACAACCATTGGTGGCCCATCGACAACATAGTGTGTTGGTTGACAACAACCCTTGAGGCTGCATGGTGTGGGGGGGCCTCGAGCCTTCCCCATGCCCATTATTTTTTAATAATAAAATAATATTTAAAAAGGGAGGGTGGTAGGCCTATGGGGCCACCCCCTATTTTTAATTTTTTTTTGGTGGTGGGGTCCATAGGACCCCCTTTTTTATTTTTAAAATTAAAGGTATTTGAATATTATTTTTCGAAAATAAGTTGTAGTTTATTCTTATGTTTTGTAAAATTACTTCTACAATCATACTAACATGTTTGTGCTTTCAATCATGGCCTCTAACGATATTGCTAGCTTTACCCCTAAGCATATTCTTGAAGGGATAAACTATCATATTTGGGAGCCTAGGATGAGGGTGGAATACCAAGCGAGGCAACTTTGGAAGATCATGAACAAGGAGGAGCCACAACCCCAAAATGGAAGAGCACTTGAATCATGGAATGTAAAAAATCAACAAGCCCTTTCTATGTTATTTAGGGTTGTAAGTGATGACATATTAGTGCATATTTCTAATTTTTATTTTGTATATGAAGCATGGGATGAGTTAAAAACCATGTTCACAAGGTCAAACATGGGTAGAAAATTTTCCCTTCTTTCAAAATTGTTTAACACAAAAATATCATGTGAAGAATCTATTGTAATATACCTAGCTAAAATGAGGGAAATTAGGACACAACTACTTGCATGTAGTTGTGAATGGGTGAATGAAAATCTCTTATGCTTCATTGTACTTAGAAATCTCACTAAAAAGTTCAAGGACTTTGTAAATATCCTCAATACGAGATTTGATCAAGAAGACAATCTACCTACACTAGCGGAGCTCTCCAACCTACTTGTTCAACATGAAGAAACCATCAAGCTACAAGAAGGTACAAAGGTAAGTGAAGGTAAGGACCCTAACTCTACTTCTATTGCCTTGAATGTTCATAAAGGTAATAAACCTAGAAAGTGGAACAAAGGCAAGAACTTTAAAGGTAAGAATCAAACTAGTTCTTCAAAACCTAAGTTTGAGAAGAAATCAAAGAGCAATAATCCTAAATTTAATGGTAATTGTAACTTTTGTGGCATTTTTGGCCACAAAGAAAATGATTGTTACAAGAAGAAGGCAGCCTCCAAAAATATAAAGAGCAAGAAGGGAGGTAAGCAAACTAATAATGTTGCTTTAGTTCATGCATTGACTTCCATTCATGATAAAATAGACCATAATTCTTGGATTATTGATTCAGGATGCACTAATCATATGACTAATTCTAAGTCATATTTTACTTCATTAAACTTAGATTACAATAATGTAGTTACTATTGGGGATAATTCCCAAATTGTTGTAGAAGGAATTGACAATGTTAAGATAGGTAGAGAAGTATATAATGATGTTTTGTTTGTTCCTAATCTTGCAACTAACCTACTTTTTGTAAGGCAATTAGCTTCTCAAGGAAGAAGCATTCAATTTTGTGACAATAGGTGCATCATAAAAAATAATGTGGGAGATATTGTTGGAGAAGGTATGCTTTCCAACAACTTGTATGTATTCTCTCCACATCAAATTTTAGGTAAACATTGCCTTGCCATGTATGTTGACAATAATTCTAAATTGTGGCATAATAGATTAGGACATCTAAACTATAGAAGTATGATTGATATGTTTAACAAAAATATGGTAATTGGTCTTCCTAAAATTGAAGTTGATGGAGGACTTTGTGAGGCTTGCATTTTATCCAAGCAACCTAGGACTAAGTTTGGTGAAACTTCTTTTAAATCTTCTTATAGATTGCAATTAGTCCATTCTGACCTTATGGGTCCATTTCAAGTTAAATCATTAAGTGGATGTTTATATTCTTTAACTTTTATTGATGATTTTTCAAGGTACACTTGGATTTACTTTTTGAAAAACAAGTCTCAAGTATTTGAATATTTCAAAAATTTTAAGGCACTTGTTGAAAATGAAACCTCTTCCTCCATAAAAGTCTTAAGGACTGATAATGGAGGAGAGTATGTGAGTAATGAGTTTAACTCTTATTGTCTTGAAATGGGCATTTCAAGACAATTCACATGCCCATATTCACCCCAACAAAATGGGGTTGCTGAGAGGAAAAATAGGTCCATTGCAAATATGGCAAGGACTTTCCTCCAAAATTTACCTAATTTCTTATGGGTTGAATGTTGTTTTACTTCTGTATATTTTCTTAATAGGTGTGCCACTAAGGCACTAAATGGAGTCACTCCATTTGAGGCTTGGTTTCAAAGGAAACCATCAATTAAGCATTTGAGAGTAATTGGGTGCATTGCTTATGCACATCATAATAATTCAAATGATATTAGAAAATTAGATGATAGATCTTTGAAATGTGTGTTAGTAGGTTATGATAATCAATCCAAAGGATATAGATTATATAACCCTAATAGTAGGACTATCTTTGTGAATAGGGATGTCACATTTGATGAGTCTACTTTATATAAATCTAGTTCTTTTAGCATTGATGAAAATTCTCCCTTAGAAAATCAAACTAAGAGACCAAAATGGTTAGAGCAAACAACCAAAGACTCTCCATTTGGTGAAATGTACAAATATAGAACTAGAAGCCAAACATCAAGTATAACCTTAATGGCTAAAATTCAAAATTTGAATGAACCTCAAACCTATAATCAAGCTAAAAATGATCCAAATTGGATCAAAGCTATGGAACAAGAATTCAATTCTCTTATAAAAAATGATACTTGGGATTTAGTCCCAAGGCCTTCTAAGAGAAATGTAATAGGTTGTAAATGGGTATTTAGACTTAAGTTAAATTCTTTAGGAGAAGTTGACAAACATAAGGCTAGATTAGTAGCAAAAGGTTTCTCACAAAAGTATGGAGTAGATTATGAGGAAAATTTTGCTTTAGTTGCTAAAATACCTACAATTAGATTAATAATAGCATTAGCTGCTACTTTTAATTGGAAAATTTATCAATTAGATGTAAAGAGTGCATTTCTTAATGGTAACTTAGATGTTGAGATTTATATGGAGCAACCTCAAGGCTTTGAGAACCTAGAAAAGCTAAATTATGTTTGTAGATTAAAGAAATCCCTATATGGACTTAAGCAAGCTCCAAGAGCTTGGTATGATAAGGTTTCCAAGTATTTTTCTTCAATTGGTTTTAATAAGTGTTATTTTGATCTAGATTTGTATATTTCTAGGAAAAATAATAGCATTACTATCATTGTTTTATATGTAGATGATTTACTTTTAATAGGAAATAATGAATGTATGATTGAAATATATAAAAAAAATTACTAAATAGATTTGAAATGACTGACATGGGTTTGTTGCATTACTATTTAGGCTTGCAAATCTACCAACAATCCCATAAGATTATGATTTCTCAATCTAAGTATATATTAGAAATCTTGCAAAGGTTTAAAATGAAAAATTGCAAATGTGTTTCTACTCCTATGGTTTCTAGCAAATTTGAAATTAATAAAGATTCTAAGCTTGTAGATAAAACTCAATATAGGCAACTTATAGGTAGTTTACTCTATCTTACTATTTCTAGGCCTGATATTGCTTATGTTGTTAATGTGATGGCTAGATTTATGCATAAGCCTTATGATGTTCATCTTAATGTTGTTTATAGAATACTTAAATATCTAAGTGGAACTACTAATTTAGCTTTGGAATATTTAAGTAATTCTCATGTAAATTTGTTTGGTTATTGTGATAGTGACTATGCTATGGATAATGTTGAAAGAAAATCCACAAGTGGATATTGTTTCTCCTTGGGATCAGGTGTGATCTCTTGGTGTAGTAAGAAACAACCAACCATAGCACTCTCCTCAACTGAGGCTGAGTATAGAAGTGCTACTCTAGCATGTCAAGAAGCCATTTGGCTTCAAATACTACTAACAAAAATTGGGTTTAACAACAATAAATCTATCACAATATTTTTTGATAACCAATCTTCAATAGCTTTAGCAAAGAATCTTGTTATGCATCAAAGGACAAAACACATTGAGATTCAAGCACACTTCATTAGGGAGAAGGTATTATATGGGACAATTAAACTCATATATTGCCCCACAAATGAGAACATTTATGATATTTTCACAAAACCATTAGTAGAATCTAAATTTTCTTACTTTAGAAGTAAACTAGGCCTAAAAGAATTGCCCTCAAGGGGGAGTAATGCATAATATTGTGTGATGTCAATTCTTTTAAGTGTTTTTTAAGGTTTTGTGAATTCTATGTTGATGGATGTATGATGTGGAATCAAAGAAGCTGAATTTTGCATTGAAGATCAAGGGCTTAAATAGGCCCAAATTTACAACTGATTGCCCTAATATTGAGCAACCAACCCCTTGGAAGAAGCAACCAATTCTCAAATTGGTAAGATAAGAGCTTATCCAAAGGCTTATTTTATGGATTGACTATTACCAATCCAACTAACCTATTTAGAATATTTTTGCCTAGTCCAACGTGAGCTCATAAAATCCATGATTCAATTTAATATTAAACACAAGCAAAAGAATTTCATAATTATTTCCAAAATATTTTCCACAAATATTTTTCAATTCCTTTCTCCAACAAAACCATAAATTTCTATATGATTCAATTCAATAGCAAACACAAGCAAAAGAAGCCCATACTTCTTTCCAAAATATTTTCCATAAATATTTTTAATTCCTTTCTCCAAAAAAACCATGCATTTCTATATGATTCAATTCAATAGCAAACACAAGCAAAAGAAGCCCATACTTCTTTCCAAAATATTTTCCACATATTTTTCAATTCCTTTCTCCAACAAAACCATGTATTTCTATATGATTCAATTCAATAGCAAACACAAGCAAAATAAGTACATACTTCAATACCATATCTTAATCAATCCATCATTAGCAAGTCTTGTCATTCATTTGCAAAACTACAAATTAATCTATCATTTGATTAAATACCAATCTAATCTATCATTCGATTAATCTAACATTAGGTTAGACTATCTTTAGTTAATCAATCCATTTGATTAAACTAACATTAGAATCTTAATTAATCAATTCATTTGATTAATCTAACATTAGATAAATCAATCATTAATTAATCTATCATTAGCAAGTCTTCTCATTCATTTACAAGACTACAGATTAATATATCATTTTACAATTATTCATGAAATTGAAAATTAATACTAAGTCCTAATCCAAATGACTAAGCCTAACCTAAGGTTTTATTCAACCTAGGAACATAAACCATAACCTTATCACTTAATGTCCTCATAAATATATGTCATTTATTTTTTTCCATGTTGATGGAATATGTGTGTGTCATTTATTTATCTATGTTGAAGGATGTTATTTTTTTCCATGTTGATGGAATATGTATGCCACTTGTTTATCCATGTTGATGGATGCTATTTTTCTATGTTGATGGAATATGTATGCCATTTGTTTATCTATATTAATGGATGTTATGTGTAGACACCAAAACCTAGTCATTCACAAAACCCTATCCACCCCCATAATCTTACATAATAATATGTGCCTAAGATTTGACTTAGGTATATAAATCCACACATAATACTATTTTCATATATTATTAAAATTTGGAAAATTCCCCCTAAGATACCCTGTGTCTCCACATGACACATGACCTAGCCACCACTACCCCTCCCCTTGCCACATATCACACACCTCACTCCACTCTCACCTACCCACATGCCACATCTTCCCACTTAAGTGAGGCACTCTTGGTGACTCACTATAACTACCTAGGATAGGTGGTTGCCCAATTCCTACCACTTGGTAGCCATGTATTACCACCTATCCTCCCCTCCAAAAACCTCAAAATCCTATAAAGGAACCATTACTTAATCACCCAAGAGAGGTTGAAAATTACACCATCACGCTATCAAAATTGCTACAAGAGGTCATCCACAGTCTTGAAGCTGAGCCACCAACACATCGGATCAAATCCCAACACTTCTATAACTCAGCCACAAACGCAGGAGTGTGTTTACACATACCCAAATGCGACTCTGCATTTGTACAAATGTAGACCTATGTTTAGACAATATTAAACGTGGCTCCGTGTTTGTTCAAGAACAGTTTCAGCCAGCGACAAACATAGATCAGGTCAGGTAATCAATAAGGTATCGAATTTTTGTGTTTTATGTTTTCTACATCTTTTCTATACTCTACAAGCATTCATATTAGGGTTTTGTAAATTTTCATATCCATAAAAAAGGGCCTCACATAGTGGAGGCCCTTCATATGCTACTAATCATCTTTGGTGTTTGCATTCTTGCAGGTGCAGGAGACAAGTCTTTGAGCAACTATTGAGGCAAAGAGTGTCCTGCCAAGGATATACAAGACCACTCACCACTGATTGGAGCAAAGAATATTCAGACACCCCATTGTATTTTTCAAAGGGGATTCCCCCTTTGTGCATATTGTACTACAAGTGAACTACATTCTTTTGTAATCAAGACCCCTGCAATTTGTTGCAAATTACTATTGTAAAAAGAGAAGACTAAGGCTCCCAAAAGTTCAATATAAAAAGCAATTTTTTAATCTTCATCGCCTGTTTCATCATTTCATTATTTGAATGTGTCTTTTTTCTTATAAAATGGCGATCACTATGGTCAAGTGAATCAAGTGGTCTTGAGCCAACCTCAACCGTAGACACAACAAGCTCAATTCCAACAACCCCCACAACAACAACAACTATAAAAACAGACATATCAAGTGGTACTACCCCCACCTCAAGTTCAAAATTAGGGTAATACAACAGATAACCGGTAAAGAAAATAATACAATAGGCCAGTTCACAACTACACCCCATTACCTGAGCCACTTGCCAACATTTTCCAATGGTTGTATGAGGTAAAAATGATCACATTTCCAAAAATTAAACCAGAAGATCCCAAAAAACCATGGGGTAAGAATTATAAGGATTATCAATCAAACACAACAAGCAAATGAACCAACACTAGTGGTACTCCCTCCCATGGAGCCACCATCCAGCGTACCTCTACAACCAGATCACACAAATCCAACACCACAAATTCATATTTAAAACCATCCACCAAGAACAACCATCACACTGAGGAGTCGGTTAATGCATAGCCTAAAGTTGGCCTCAGTCAAACTATCAATATAAGAGCTTATACAACAATCTCCCCACATCGAGAGGTATTGGTAGAGATCCTAAAATCCATTGAAATTCAAACTCAAGACCCCAATACCTTTACCAACTTTGTGGGGAATGTTCAGACATGCATGGAACCTTCAATCTCATTTTATGATTTTGAAATATAGATAGTGTCATCAGAATTACCTGATCCTCCATTGCATATCATAGCTCATATCAACCAAAAATATTTTAAAAGAGTGCTAATTGACATTGGCTCCTCTATCAACATCATTACCACCACAACACTTCAACACCTTAACCTTCCACCTTCACACATTGTCACCTCCATATTTACCTTGTGAGCTTTCAATGATGCCTTATGTTCTACGATCGAAATAGTTATCCTACTTGTGAGAGTGGGGGTCAAGACAATCCACAATATGTTCCATATTCTAGAGGGAGCCATGGCTTATAACATACTTCTTGGGTGCCCCTGGATTAGGGAAATGAAAAGTGTTCCCTCAACTTTGCACCAATGCTTAAAATATGTGCATGAGGAATAGATCCATTGCATACCAACCGACACAAAGCCATTCAAGTACTGCAACTTCATCTCAAATCCATATGAACCATCACTTCCATCCACACATTTATCTCTCACTCCCATCATCAATCAATCAGCCCCACACCAAAACACATCATCAAAAGCACCCATCCAAGAGGTTCTTTCCATAGTTGATCAACCATCCACATCCCAAACCATTCACTTGAATCATGCCTCCACATCAACCTCATTTCATTTTCCAATCATATCAAATCATCATGTAAATCAACCTGTACCTTCATCAAATCACAACTCATCACATCAACCAATAAATCAAATAGTCACCCCTATAATCATCACACAGGGGGGGAAAGCCTCCACATCACAAAGTCAACCATCCAATTCGAGTCAACCAACACTCATCATCACCCCACCTTGTCCTGAGCCTTAACTTAGTAACCACGTCATTCAGCCAGCTCCAACTCCACCTACACCATTTGAGCCACAGGTTTTTCTTGAAACCTCCACCTCAACACCTGCATCATTCGTGTCAGCACCCACCCAAGTTGTAGTCCATCTCGCCAATCCAATAATTGGTGAGTACATAGTTCAAAATATCACAATTAACCTACCTAGCATCAAGACTATTAGAGACTACAGTCGCCCACGCGACCCACCTTTAGGTATAAGGTGGTGTATAACATGGGTTCAACTCCAAATAATATCAATTTTGTATCTAAATTTTGGAATGTGACTTTCACCCCAAAAAGCTCCAAAAGGGTCCCAAAATGCTCTAAAACTTCACAAATTCATCAAATCATCTCATATGTGCATTCTATATATCATTCCATCTCATTTTATCCCAAACTAGATCAATGTCATAACTCAATTTTGGAATGCAACTACGTTCAAGAAAATTTGCTCAAGGCTATCATAAAAACCCTCTACGGGATCACAAAAGCAGAAACCTTCAACAAATTGCAAATTGGTATGCACTATGTCATTTTGAGATGGGTCTAACATGTGGTGACCAAGATCGAGGTAAATTAACCTTCAAAAGATTTTAGTATCATGCGCATACACTTAATGGCTAGTTCATCTACCATAGTGAAATTGCTATTCATTCTGCCCAAAAACAAAAATTGCAACAACAAATACCCAAACCAAACTTGGGGTAATCACATTGATCTTGATTTTTAACATTTGCATCCATCAAATTGCATCCACTTATCATCAAAATCGGTCAAGTGGCTCGTGGGTTTCATTTGTTACATCTTATACCCAATCGTCGCTTGAGAGGATAAACCAAAATTAAAATTTACAAAAGTCATTCGGTTCTTTCACCGAGTTAACCAAAGTCCATTGCTCCATCTAATAAACCTAGGCGACTCTTGTTTTTGCACCACATTGCACTGTGGTGCAATGTGATACAAAAAAATGGTATTTGTATACACCAAAACCTAGTCATTCACAAAACTCTATCCACCCCCATAATCCTGCATAATAATATGTGCCTAAGGCTTGACTTAGGCATATAAATCCTACACATAATCCTATTTTCCATATTTTATGAAAATCTAGAAAATTCCCCTAGGATACCTTGTGTCTCCACATGACACATGTCCTAGCCACCACTACCCCTCCCCTTGCCACATCTTACACACCTCCACTCTCACCTCCCCACATGCCACATCTTCCTAGTTAAGTGAGACACTCTTGGTGACTCATTGTAACTACCCAGGATAGGTGGTTGCCCATTCCTTGCCACTTGACATCCCTAGCTTGCCACCTATCCTCCCCTCTAAAACCCTCAAAAGCCTATGAAGGCACCATCACTTCATAACCCAAGAGAGGCTGGAAATTACACCATCACACTATCGAAATTGCTATAAGAGGTCATCCATAATATTGAAACCAAGTCATTGATGCACCAGATTGAATCCTAGAAGTTTTGCAACTCAGCCACAAACTCAAGAGTGTGTTTACACAGACCCAAATGCATCTCTATGTTTACACAAATGCAGGATTACATTTAGCCAGCCTCAAACGTGGTTTCGTGTTTGCTCAGGGAATGTTTCAGCCGATGACAAACATATATCAGGTCAGGTAATCAGCAAGGTATCAATTTTTTATATTTTTTGTTTTCTACATATTTTATATACTCTACAAGCATTCAGATTAGGATTTTATGGCTTTTCACATCCATCAAAAAGGGCCTCACACAATGGAGGCCCTTCATATTCTACTAATCCCCTTTGGTGTTTGCATTCTTGCAAGTGTAGGAGATAGGTCTTTGAGCAGATGTTGAGGCAAAGAGTGGCCTGCCAAGGATATACAAACCCACTCACCACTGATTGGAGCAAAGAATATTCATACACCCTCATTAGATTTGTCAAAGGGGATTCCCCCCCCTTGTGCATATTATACTATAAGTAAACTACATTCTTTTGTAATCAAGACCTTTGTAATTTGGTGCAAATTACTATTGTAAAAAGAGAAAATTAAGGCTCCCAAAAGTTCAATATAAAAAGCAATTTTGTTTATCTTCATCGCTTGTTTCATCATTTCATTATTTGGGTGTATATTTTTGCTTACATTCTATTTCCATGTTGATAGAATATGTATACCACTTGTTTATCCATGTTGATGGATGTTATGTTTTCCATGTTGATGGAATATATATATGCCACTTATTATTGATGTTTTCCATGTTGATGGAAACCTTATTTACATGCCATATTTTATATATATGATTATTGACTCTATGTCATGTTTTTTTTTGTAGATCCATGTTGATGGATGGTGCCTTGCCTATTACCACACAACTTGGAGTCTCTACTATGCCATTGTTGAAGAAGTCTTTGCCAAAATGTATGCTCCTTTGTAAATTGGTTCTTTGGAACCTCACCTCTTGTAAAATTGTATTATAACCCCAAAATTAGATTAAGGGGGAGTGTTGGAACAAATAATCCAATTTTGGGATTATATTGTAAATTCACCTAAGTATAAAGGTGAATAATAAAATTAGGTATCTAGGCTTTAATATAAATTAAATAGATAGGTATTTAATTTATATTTAATATACCTAGGTTAGACTAATATATATTAAGGTATATGAATAAAATAAACATATACCTATATTTATTTTATCCTACACCTTAATATTATTATTTCTACAATTACTAAATTCAAATAATTCCAATACCTAGTCTAACTCTAGTGAACTCAAAGTGAAAGGTGACATGGCATGAGATTTGAGTGTGGTGGCATGTGTGGGGCACATAATGGCATGTGGCATTAGTGTGGTGGCACATATGTTGTGGAGGTTTTCATCAACGACTATTTTTCAACAAGAGGATAACCCAAACTATATATTTGGGCTAAACCCCTTATTTTAAAACAATGCTAACTATACAAAGCAAAATAATATGAGCCAACTATTTGAGCTAATTGTGAGACACTATTGTTTACTTGAGACATTGGTGATTTGCACCAATCACATTTGAGAAAAAAACTTGTATATTTTGTTGAAGATAATACAAAAGTGGAGATACAATTTTGGCCATGGTTTTTCCCTTTACAGGGTTTTCCACATAATATTGGTGTCTTTTATGTGGTTTGATTTATTTCTATCTTACCTTACTTTTTGTATAAAATGTTGTGCTATTTACATTTGTGTAATATATATTTGGCATACTAATAATTTGTTGTTTGAGTTTGTTTTAATCTGTTGCATTTGGGGGATTTTGCTTACTTGCTCCCCCTTCACTATTACAAAATCATTCTTGAAGTTTGACAAAACAAGAATGTGCTTCTCCTTTTTTATTCCATCCTTTTCAATGATGTTTCTACGTATACTAGGAAATCGGCTCGAACAAAATTCAAATACCAATCCAAGGTAAGTATCATCTAACCCATTTCTAGTTGATTGGTAACTATCATCCAATTTAGACTATCAAGTAATTTGTCCACCTAGCAAGCCTATAGAAAGCCTAACAAGCCTATAAAAATCCTAGCAAGCATGTGGGAAACCTATCAAGCCTATAGAAAGCCTAACAAACCTATATGAATCCTAACAAAATTATATGAATAATTATAAATAATTCTATTTCACTCAATTTGGACATTTAGATCCATCTACATGATTGCAAAAAGCATAGAAAACCTATAGGAATCACTCTTTATCTTCAATGATGTTTAGTTTTGTCCAGTTGATGACCCTAGGAAGAATAAAAAAACCCTAGAAACCATAGTCTATCCTTGATTTTACCTAATTTGGCCAATTTGACATGGGCACCACTTTAACACCTCAACTTTCTTGATAGATAGTGGTCTTTCTCAACTCAGTCTAAAACCCATAATTTGTTGAAAATATGGCTTCTACTTGCCCGACCCCAATTTTAGTCAATTATGCTAACTTATCAAGAGTATTGTATTATGCCAAGGTATCACTTTTGCTATAAGGTGGATCTCTTGCACAATTCATCTCCTATATTGAAATGATAAACAAACTTGACCTATAATTGACCATTTATGTCATTTCCCATCACCAATTTTACCAAAATTGACCAAATTGATCCTTGCCATTTCAAATCTCCCCAAATCTATTCAAATCACTAAGTATTATAAAATCTTTTGAGTCTTATAAAATCTCTCTAAAGCATCTTTGCTCAATTGTCTCAAGCATCTTGTTTATTCACATACAAGACAAACCTTATTCTTCTCCTTCCAAATTTAGCATCTTATCCTAACAAAGAGTCATTACCTTGAAGTCCATTTTGGTCGAACTCCTCATTAATCAAGAAGGTTAGAGAGCAAAGACAAATGCTCAAGTTTCTTAAGATTCAAAGCACTTCGAGTGCATCAAACATCTTCATCCACCACCAAGGTTAGTAAAATTTCTTCTTTCATCTTTTAATTTCATTAAATTAACTTATATATTACGTCAATTGTTCTTTACTTGACCTTGTTATTGTCACTTCCTTTGCCTAAAACACTAGTTTATATATATGGCCTATACCTTACCCGTCTTCCTACACCTACTACACACTTCCTACACCTTACAACCTACTTCCTATGTTTAATATATACTTCATACACTCAATTTTGCTTCTAGAAAACATTCATAGACCAAGTAAACTTAACCATCTATAAATAATCTTATCTTGTTATTCATTAAATTAAGGTTTTATTTATGTTTGGATTGGTCTTATATTGCCATACCTTACAGAATTTAGTAGCTTTGTTGGATTATTCAAATCTAAGTAAAACATCTAGCCTATAAAATTTAGTAACTTTGTTAACTTATTCAAATCTAGGTAATACATCTTAGTGTCAATCCATCTTTATGAGTGAAAATCCTCATAATTGGCTTGAATTGGCCTCTAGGACATACCAACATGGTTACCTTCGATCCCTAAGGAAGCAATAACTCCAATATCCTGCGCATCTATATGTAATATAGACTCGTCATAACTTGGATGAAACAAACAGTTTACCAAACACAATTAAATAAATTTATACATTAATTTACTAAAGACGGGTAAAATAAGGTTCAAACACAATTAATAAATTAATACATTAATTTACCAGAGACAGTTAATAAACATGCCAACAAATAGTCAACTTTCGTTACTGCTGAAAATCTTTCACATCTAATAAGCCAACAAACGGTTAACCGTTGATCTCATCTGTAAATTTATTTGAAAAAAAAAAAATTGGTTAACCGTGATTTTTAAATTAATCATAAATGATTTAGATTGTAATTTCATTTACCAAACACAATTAATCAATTTGTACACTAATAAACCAACAAACAATTAACTTTCAAAAGAAAATTAGTTAACTGGAAACAGACCCATAAAATTATCGACGTTCTGTTATAATTTTGGCAGGAGTGGGAATCTACTCTTGTGCTTTGCTGGCGTTATCGGCTCGTTGTCGTAGCCAATCAAAAACTTCACCGAAGACCTTGTCCACGTTTTCCTTGGGCTCGCCAACCAGCTGGTGCCACATGCCCTCGTGGATCCGCAGCGTCTTGTCCGTACTCCCGGCCTCCTCGAAGAGGGCCTTCACGCACTCGGGGTCGCACACCACGTCATCGGCGCCGTGCACAATCAGCAGCGGCAGCGCCACCTCAGCGAAGCGCCCCTGCAGCTCCCTGCAAACCCTCAGGAGCTCTAGCGCGGTGGCGGCGCGTGGCCGCGCCACGGAGAGGTACGGGGTCCGCGTGGCCAGCTGGCGCTTCCACTCCTCCTTGAAGGACACGCTGGGTAGGGCCTTGGTGGGCACGATCTGCCACGTCGGTACGGCCCAGGCCACGGCGGACAGCAGATGCTCCAGCGGCCAGGGGGGCTTGAACTTGGCGGAGATCCCGCACATGGCCCCGTTGAGCACCGCCCCCGCCCACGCGCCACTCTGGCGGAGGTGGATAAGGAGGGCTATGGCGCCGCCCAGGGACTCCGCGTAGAGAAACGCCGGCAGTCCCGGGTTTCGACCCCGCAACGCGTCGAAGCACTGGATGCAGTCGTCCACCACGGGGTTTATGTCGGGAATGTGGTTGCGCAGTCCATCGGAGCGGCCGTGCCCCTGGTGGTCCACCGCGTACACGCAGAAGCCCTGCTTTGCGATGCCGATGGCCGTCAGCTGTACCAGCCAGTTGCTCGACCCCGTGAAGCCGTGCACCACGGCGACGAGGCCACGGAGCGTTGTCGTTGCCGTTGCTTCCTTGGGGCGCCACGACTGCGTGAAGATCTTCATGCCGCGCTTGTTTTCCATGAAGGATTCCTCGTGGACAACGTTGTGCTTGTCGTAGAATTCTTCCCTGGTTAAACCCCCGAAGAGGGAGTCCCCGTTGGCGTCCTCCACGGGGTGCGCTGCCATGCTGTTTGTTTCCTTCTCCTTTCTCTGTGTGTTCTCTTTTATGAGAGCTGAGGTAGGTGCTGGATATAATTGAACGGAGATGTGGTAGGTGGTGAGTGATGAAGGATTATTGACATTGCCTAACGATGACATGGAGTAGATATAGTTAATGTCTATTAACGGAGGAGCAGATTAACAGCAGAACGGAGGGCGAACAACAGAATACAAGAAACGAAAGCAGATTAACAGCGAACGGAGGGCCTATTCAGTACAGCGAAGAATATAAGAAACGAGAGCAGATTAAGAGCAGATTATTGAAACGGGAGCAACGAACAACAGAATACAATCGTCATATTATCGAAGAAGAATACAATCGCAACATAACGGGAGCGAATGAACGGGAGCGGTGAATGATTATGGGAGCAAAGGAGTGCTTTTTATTATACACCTATCTCATCGGGTAAGCACATTTTCCTTCTTCTTTCGATAAATAAAACAATTTAAGTAAAACATTTTTTTTTTTTTTTTTTTTTTTACATGGTGGAATCGGTAGCCGCCACGAATCCGGACAGGCTGTCCAACTTTTTATGTCCGCCACAGTATTCTGCGTTGTCCGCCCCAAAAGCCGCCACAGTTCTTCGCGCAGTCCCCCCTATAACCACCATGCCACAATCATTTTAAACCTTTTACGCCGCTGAAAGCACTAGGAAAGGGACAACCGTTCAGTTTGGCGATTAAGTAAAACATTGTTAGACAGAGCAAGTAGAGGGTTTGCAGTGGAGGAGGGTTTGCAGAGCAAGGAGAGTTGGGTTTTATTATATATTTATTTCATCAGATCAATAGTATAAGGGGGTTTGACAAGGGCTTGTAGCGAAGGAGGGTTTGCAGCAGAGGAGGGTTTGTGGCAGAAGGTTTTATTACATATCTATTTCATCGAATCAATAATATAGGGGGTTCAACAATGGAAGAAGGGAAGCAACAATTGCAAGAACCAATATATGTCAATGAGAAACAATATTGGAGGATAATAAAGCGTCGACAAGCTCGAGCAAGGGCAGCAGTAATGAAGAGGACTAATTGTAAAATAAAAATAAAGAATATTCTACCACATAAACATGTGGAGAATAAAGAACAAACAAAGGCACTAACCATCATCGGACGAGGAGATCAATCAGCCCAACAGAGGGGACAAAAAAGGAAGATAAAAGAAATATAGAAGGAAAAACAAGCGAGGAGAAAAAAATAAAAAATAACTGCAAGAAAGCATTCAACATGGAAAGTGGAGGTCACCAAAATGAGTTTTCAGATGAGGAAGAAACTTACAGTCCCACAACCACACCACTTATGTGGGCACCAAGACTTTATGTGCAAGAGCTAATGAAGATGAAAGAGAAACTTGAAAGCATGGAAAGGAGGGAGAAATTAAGAGATACTAAATCACATGAGATTATAAACACCATTCAGAGGCTGGAAAAGGAAAACAACCAACTCAAGGAGCAGGTGTCAAAGCTACAAAACCTTGCGAACATGGGTCAGCGTGAATGGCATGTCCTCAAACAAGCCATCCACCCCCCAAACAATGATGCAATAGAGGTGGGAAAAACAAATGCAAGTCAAATAAAAGAGGTACGGGAAACACTCCGAAACATGGAAACAAGAGAAAATGAGCTGCGAAATGAATTAGCAAAGGCAAAGACATGGTCTCAAGTAGTAAAAGAACCAATCAATCAACAAAAAGAGTTGATAGAGAAGCAAGTAAAAATTCAAATAACCGAAGAGAAAGAAAGACATGAGAAGTTATCAAATATAATCATCAAAGGGTTGAAAGATTATGGGGATAGGGAAGACACAAACCGTTTAACCAGGGACTTCTTGTCAGATCGGTTACAATGGAAAGGTCAAATAAAAAAAACAAGCAGAATTGGCAGGCTGAGAGAAGGCGGCAGAGATAGGCATATCCGGGTCACATTGATGAGCTACGAGGACAAAACAAGGTTACTAAAAAACAGAGGCATGCTGAGAGGGTCACAATTCTATTTAGATGATGACCTAACATTTTTACAGCAAGAAGAAAGAAACAAGGAATGGGAAAAGGTGAGGGCAGCAAGGAATGAAGGGAAACAGGCATATTTAAGAAATGGAAAGGCATACATCACATCTAAACAAAACAAATAGGGAGTATGGCCCGCCCGGGAACATCTTACGATGGTAAGCTGGAACTGTAGAGGTTACCCTTGGAGAAGAGGACCCGGGTTAGGGCCCATTGCTAGATACAAAGATATAATCATCCAGACGAAAACACATGAACATGATGGATGTAGGACTCCAGAATTTGTGGGATACAAAAAAATAGCAATATGGAATAAAGCAACAGAAAATGGCAAAGGGCATGGGGGTATTATGGTTTTAATAAAAGAGGAATGGGATAGGGTCATTAAAATTGAAAAACATGATGAAAACAAACAATACATCCGGATAAATATCCTACAAAATAAGTCAGTTATTAGCATAGCAAGCATGTTATTTTGCTCCCAAGAATTCTAAATTCTATAAGAAACATGACCTTAACAGAGAAGATCCATACTCCTCCCTAAAAAGAGATATTTCAATATACAGTAAGTTGGGGGAGATTATATTAATTGGAGATTTCAATGCAAGGACAACAAATAAGCAAGCTAACATTCTAGAAGGAAGTGAAGATATTGAGATGAATCCTCTTTGGATGCCAAAAGAGGAAAATCAGCAGTGGACCAGGACTTCAGAAGATGAGCATGGGGCTATCACGCAATATGGAGAAGAGTTGTTAGGCCTCTGCAACATACACAACTTGATTATTTGCAATGGGATGAACAAATGGAAAAATTCAGGAAGGTATACATGCAAAACATATAAGGGACAAAGTGTAATAGACTATGTAATATGCTCACAAAATTACATACCAAAAATAGAGGAGCTAGAAGTGGAAGATTCTCCAGTGGAACTTAAGTCGGATCACAACCCAATTGTTATGAAACTTCGAATGCAAGGAGACAAACCAAGGGAAAAACACTTGCAAAGCAATCAAAACAAATATCCTCACAAGGGAAACATTCTCTTAACAGATGAAAATCGACAGAATTTTAGGGCAGTATTAAATAACAAGTTACAGGAAAGGGAGAAACTACCTCATAGTAGCAGGGATTACAGTAAGAGTGAATGGTTAATGCACATTATCCAAGAAGCTCTAAACAAATGCAAGAGAGCTAAACCTCAAAAGAAAGAAAGGAATAGCTTCCCAACCAACCCATGGTTCGATGAAGATTGCAAAGAAGCGCGAAGATTACTAAAGGAACCAACGGGTAAAACAAGAGAAAATAGAAAAGCATATGAGAAACTGGTAAGGGCAAAAAAAGAAGAATACACTAGAACAAGGAGGAAAGAACTGATTTACTTAGGGAAGCATGAACCAAAGAAATTTTGGAAGGAGCTAAGCATAAAAAGGATGCAAGCTGAAAATAGCATAACAATTAATCAATGGTTGGAGTATTCAAAACAATTGTATCAACGTAGTAACCAGAAGGAGACACCCCCTATTATCACTGTCAAGAAAGAACTTTTCACAAATGAAGACATTATTCAAGGGATAAAAAAGTTAGCAACTGGTAAAGCCCGTGACATAGACAATCTTCAAGCAGAGCATATAAAATGGGGGGTAGATATTCTGGCACCGCAGATCAAAGAAATTTTCAATGAGGTCATACAAAATGGTTTCCCTACCGAGTGGACAACTAGCTTGACCATTCCTTTGTTTAAAAGTGGAGATGTAAATAATCCCTCAAACTATCGAACTATCATGATCAACCCTCTCTTTGCAAAGTTGTTTGGGAGTATGATAGAGCGTAGGATCAGTATATGGGCAGAAGAAAAGGGAAAGAGAGCAAAGGGACAAGCAGGTTTTAGGCCCAAGCACTCAACTATTGATCATTGTATCACACTCAGACACATAGTGGAAAAAATATGGGACAAAAAAGAGGAGGCTTTCTGTTGTTTTGTAGACTTCAAAAAGGCATTTGACACAGTGCCAAGGAAAAAATTATGGAGCAGAATGGAAGAGCTAGAGGTTCCAATTCACTACAGGGCAACAGTTCACATATTATATGAGCATGTAAAAGCTAGAATCATAACACATGAAGGGTTATCTGAATGTTTTGGTAGTGACATAGGTGTCAAACAAGGTTGCCCTCTATCTCCTACCTTATTTGGGTTGTACATTGACAAGTTAGAAGAATGGATAAACAAATTTGGGGGAGAGGGTGTGCACTTAGCCAAATATGTGGTAAAACTCCTCATGTATGCAGACGATGTAATTCTTGTGGCCAAAACAACCAAAGATCTAGGAGATCACCTTCGAGCTCTAGAACTCTTTTGTAAGGAAGTTGGGATGCAGGTAAACACAAGCAAAACAAAAATCATGATTTTTTCAGCAAAAAAGAAGCAACAACTCAAATTTCAGTTTGTAGGAGAACCACTTGAGGTAGTAGTAGAATACAAATACCTGGGCATAGACTTTCATGACAAACTCAATTGGAATACATGTAGGATGAAAAGAACTCAAAGCGGTTGGAGAGCACTGTATGCACTTCAAAATAGGTGTAGGAATGCCGAGTTGTGGGACTGGAAGACCACCAGGGTTTTATTTGGCCTACTTGTTACACCGGTTTTGTTGTATGGTTGCGAGGTGTGGGCTAGTGGCACAACAAAGGCAAAATGGAGGCAAATAGAAAGGATTCAAAAATATCTAATCACAAATTTTCTCAAAATTAAGGCCACAACCCCTTATGAAATTATTCTAGCTGAAACTGGAATGTTTCCTTTAGAAGCAATTGCTATGACCAAGTTGTTATGTTACTTGAAAAAAACAGAAAACATGAAAAACGACAGATGGCCAAGGGCAGCTAAGGACGAAGAGTTGCATAGGCGAAAGAACACATGGATGAAACAAAATCAGAAATGGATGAAACGTTGGGAAATCAACATAAATGAATGCCCAAATTTCAACAAAGACATCAAAAGCTATGTGAATGAAAAGTTTAGAAGTGGAATGTGGAAAAATGCAAGCAGGAAAAGACAATATTATATTGCAAAGTTTAACCCAACATATGATCACAAGGAAAAAGCATATATAGGCGCTGAAATCAAGTGGAAGGAAAAAATCCTCATTGCTCGGATAAGGACTAGCTCTCATAGGCTTAGATGTGAAACAGGGAGATGGACAACACCCAAAGAACAATGGGAAGAAAGGATATGTACTTTATGCAGCACAGGGGCAGTAGAGACAAAGGAACACTTCATCTATAAGTGCCCGAGTTTTTCAGACATCCGTGGCAAATACAAAGAAACACTTGGAAACGGGTCTATGACAAAGTTATTTGAAGACAGTAAAATAAAAAAAGTTGGGGAATTGCTAACCCAAATCAGCAGGAGAAGGAACAACCTTCTCAAAGATATTAAAGATCATATGATATGATTTGAGCAGTTGTACTTCCATATTTGAGGTCCCATAGACCATATTTGGGTCTCGCGGACGTAATTAAAATCTTTCATTTATATGGATGTTTTTTTATTTAATATAATTCACCAACCTCTCTTTATAGACATAATTATATATATTTTTTGGATGTGTGAGAATCTTTAACTTCTTTTTATTTTATTTTTTATTAGTTGGATGAAAGAAGTTTTGAAAGGACCTCCAAACCTTATAACAAAAAAAGTTAATTTTCAGTCATTACTGAGGATACTTCAAACATTAAAGTCAACCAACCGTTGGACACAACTATCTATACTCAGATCAACATATTTTAGCTGAATAAACCCACACACAAAGCCAAACATAGATAAAAGTTGTACATGCAAGCTCGCATAGATAAATATAGACAAAAAAAATTGGGCAGGCAAGCTCGACCAAAACATTCAAAAAAACAACATTCAATGGGAAGGGTTCTAGCCACCCGGCCTAAGTATTCGTACTCAAGTTTAACCTTTGCTTGAATTCATTGTCTAAGGATCTAAAGCTATATGAGAAATTATCTATCCAAATGTGAAGATCTTGATGTGTAAGACCTTGATTATGGAGGAAGTGCACAACTTTGTTACCTTCTATGAATGGGTACTTGAATTAGTCTTCTTCTAAATTTAAAAGAAATCCAATTCAGCTTCCTTTTATTTTTTATTATCAAATATGTCTTTAAATTTTTGGAGTTGCCTATGTAACCTTTACCTCACCTCGTTACAAGAAGCATGAAGGGGGAGATGACCAATATCTCTAAAATTAGAACCCATGCATTCAATCTACTACTTTACCCCAAACAAACTTGAAACAATAATATACATTTTATTTTGATTAAATTTCAATTTTAATTTTAAGAACAGTTTAATAATAAAGGTTTTTAGCCTTCTATTTAAACCAGATATACACGTGACTAAACAAATGAGCTGATCGAAGACTGTTGGCACATAAATAACCTATGGATTGTTCGTAGGCTATTAAGTAATACCCTAATTTTTATATACTTCTTTATATAAATTTTAAAATAATTAATATGCCTTTTCTTTGTATTGGGCATTGTCTTTTTTTTTTCCTTAAATAATGATATTTATTATATTTTTTTATTTCTATTATTAACATAGTTTTATTTTTAATAATTTTATTAATTTTATTATTTTTGAAGAAAATAGATTGTTTTTGTTTTTAATGAAAATTTAATATATTTTTTATATATAAATAAATTGTTTTTTTGTTTTAATTGGTTATAATGTGAAGAAGGTACATATTTTTTTTTCATTTCTTTTTTCTCTTTAATTTGTTTATTTTACATTGAAGTTGGTTTAACCTAATCCTCAATTTAGTCATTAGCATCTTTGCTCTCTAAATGATGTTTGTTTTTATGTAAGCTTTTTGATGATAATTGCATGTAAGGTTAAATCCAACAAGATAATATTCTCTCTTTCTTCCTAACGTCTTTTTCCAATAGCTACTCTAAATGTTTCCTTAGCAAATTTATTACTATTGGGTTTTCATTCAAGTTAATATTCAATTTATTTATGCACTTGTTTTGTCTATTCATATAATCTTCCTCTTGTTCAAATCTTTTTCTATTACAGTCTTAGACCATATATTTGCATTCATTTTCTAATGTATTCTAGAAGGTGAACCATAGTAATTGCTTTTAATACGAAGGAACATGTTTTTCTTGAAGAATTTTATATGGAACTAAAATTTTTATCTCGATATTGTTTGTAATCATACACTTTTAAATCCTTTGTATTTATCTTTATTTTGAGTCTAATGTATTTCTAGCTTGCATTTCACATAGACATAACACCATTGATACTCATAATAGCCCAAATAATACATGTATAGTGTTATAGTCACATAATTTAGCCTTTCTACTATTTTGCAATGTGAAAGTGCTCTTCATCCTCCCAAAGTTATTCCCCTTCTGAGCTTATTATTGAAGTATATCCAAGATATTTGTACTTTAGTATTTCCTCTAGGATACCCCCTTCAAAATGAAAATTTTACTAGTTCTTTTTCTTTTGGTTGGAGAAAATCAAGATTTGTATTTTGGTAGTATTTAGTTGCATGTCTACTTCCTCTCAAAAATGCTCGAGGGGCTTTAAATGCTCTCTTAGCCCTATGCTAGCCTTGTAATAAAAATGAGATTGTTTGGATACAAAATAAGCCTTGCTATATATTCTCCTAAATGCACATCATCCACTCCTCTAAGAGTTTATCATTCTTCTAATTTTTCAATTTATAAACCAAATAAGGTAGGGAACAACGAGAATCCTTGTTTAACCTCCATGTCACTCCTAAAGCATTAAGGAAATGTTTGGTTGAGTTCTGATTTTAGCATGAGCGTTCTCACAAAGTCTATGAATTATTGCTCTATATAATTTTGAGATGCCTAGGTCCTTTATTCTGTTAGAATATTATTATTGTTATAATGTGCACTATGCCTATAATTGACAGGTTGACATTTGTCTTCTGCCACTTGTCCCTGTCTTCAGTTTGAGTTGGAGTGGTGTCTTCTGAAAGACACTTGGAGTGGAGCTTATGACACTTGTCATATCTCCCTCCTAAGCTTGATGCTTATATATTGTAAGATAACTTGTAAATAAAGTGTGCCTTATTTTTCAGTCCCAACATCTGGTATCAGAGCGGTGAGATCCGCCTATGGGGACCCTTAGGGTTTGAGAGTTTTTTTTTAGGATTGAATTTTTTCTCCGAAGTATCCTCTTCACTTGCTAAGTTGATCCTGTGAATGAAAAACGGAGAGAATTTTTTAAGAGTTTTGGCGATTCTGGCAATGTGGGGCTGTTTTTTTTGCAGGGTGAAGGCACATTTAAAAAAAAAAAACGTCACATTTTGCAATGGCGATTTTTTTAGAGCAGTCATCTTCAGAATCTGAGTACACCAGCACGTAGATCAGGAGGAGTACTACAAAATCGAGTACTCGCACGCAAAAATCCGACAAGAAATGAGCAAGATATGGTTGTTTGAAGACGGACTATTGCAGCTATTTTTTTCCTGCGCGATTTTTTCGAAACGGAAAATTTTTTATTAATTTTTTTAGCAGTCCTTTTCCTGATGTTTTTGCACCATCATATAGATTATGAGAAGTACTACAACATCAAGTACTCACTTGCTTAATTCGGTAATGTATTGAGCAAGTTACAACTGCTCAAAGTTGGTTGTTTGCAGCAGTTTTTGGGGCTGCGGAAAATTTGTTTTTTTTTTTGTTAAGGCACATCAGTTGCCAATTGTTGGATTGAGAAACATCTACAGCTGTAGTAGGTAACAATAAGCTAGATTGCAAATTTTTCAGTCATTCCCTCCAAAATTTCCCGCTCGGTCATTTCAAAATTTTCCCGCCGAAACAGTTTCAAGCCAAAATTTCAAATTTCAAATTTGTAGAGGGCAATCTGTCCTGTTTTTTGCCTCTAAGAAGTCTTGTTGTATTTTCTTAAAATCAAGGGTCAAATTGTAACCGACTATAGCCTTATATATAGTCGTTGGAAAGGATTTTTTGAGAGGAATCCATTGGTGCAGTTTATTTTCAGTTTTGAAATCATTTAATATGCTAAATTGAAGTTTGAAGTTGACATTGTAATTTGGAGTGCATTTTCGGTAGTATCCGACACTCCTTGACAAAATATTTGGCAAACTTGTGGGAATCTCAATTTTAAGTCATTGGGGGGACATTAAGCCAAGTTATTCATTATATTTGGCAAAATTGGAGGCATTATCATCATTGGTGGCATTGAAATTGTATCACACTTCAAGGCATATTTGGGACTATTCTTGAGCCATATTTCCTAATACAATCATCAACTCAAGGGGTGATTTAGGGCCCCTTGCCTCTTGCTTGTGGAGACCTTTTGTGGCACTCTCTTGGCCACTAGGTGTTTGTTGCTTGCATCTTCTATTTGGGCTTTGTCTACATTTTATGCTTGCTATTACCCTTGCATGACTTTGGGTTTTATAATTGTAATCAAGTGTAGTTCCATTTCATACACACTTGACACTAAGCCATATACAAGCAAGCAAACACATACAGGCAAATTCTTATAAAGCAATAATACATTGGCACATCTATTGTAACAATTCTACAAAAAGCAAGCATCACATTTTTATAACCGCCTATGTTCCACGTATCAACTGCTCAAATACTTATAGTCTCCCTCACGTAAGGGCGGGTATATTGAGTAGTTTGGTATAAAGGTCCGGCAGGTTATTCCCTTTCAGAATCGCCTATGTTCCACGTATCAACTGCTCAAATGCTTATAGTCTCCCTCACGTAAGGGCGGGTATATTGAGAAGTTTGGTATAAAGGTCCGGCAAAATTCTAATTCTTACTCTCTTTGGATAGAAAAAGGCACTTGTGTTCAACTTAACCCTCCCACTGTTGGAATCACTTGAAGATTCAGAGTGGAAAAACTAGGCGAACCCTCCTCTGGATCTTCAGCGGTGTACCCTAGATTTTTTTGAGGGCTCTAATTTGGCATTTGTCATTCTTACTTCATCCTTTGTTGAGCTCCCTTTTCTTTTGATCCTTTTCTAAATCATGGCTACTACAAATCTATTAAGTGGACTTACAAAGAAACTTGAAGGAGCACAAACTTTTGCAAATTGGAAGTATGAGATGGAATCAATATTAATGATGAATGACATGTGGGACTTTGTGAAAGATAGGCATGCTAATGAAGACCCACTCACTGCACCTATAGACCCTAAAGAAAAAGCACAATTTGAGAAGAATTCCAATATAGCTTTAAGTCTAATCAAGCTAGCTACAGGAATTCAATGCAGAGAAACTGTAAGGGCTGCAAAAACACCTAAACAAGCATGGGATGCTCTCAATAGATTGTTTGATAGGCCAAGTCAAGATAATATTTTGTATCTCAAACAAAAATTGCACAATGTATGTATGAAAGGCTCACTTACCGATTATCTTATGGAAGTGAAGTCTATTAAGAATGATTTCTTAGTTGCTTTGGTAAAACCCTAGATGATAATGAGTTAATTCCAATAATGTTGCATGGTCTTCCTTCAAAGTTTCACTCCTATGCTACCATGTTAGACTTGAGTGGTAAAACAATGAATTCCACACTTGAGGATATTGAGATCCTACTTAAGAAACATGAGCAAGCCCTAATCAAAGATGAAGAAATTGAAGCCACATCAGCAGCTTTTGCCACCAAGGCAACTTTATAGCCTAAACAAAACAAAGGTCAAAATCAGCATAATCAGAATCAAAGGGGTAGACAACATCAGAGATACCCACAGTACCAACAAGTAGCCAAATCAATAGTACCAACAGTAGCCACGTCAGCAATAGTACAAGCAACAACCAAATCAGCAGTACCATCAACAACCACATCAACAACAGTACCAGTAGCAACCAAGATGGCAAACAAGACCTCAAGGGGGTCAAAACAACAATCAACAAGGGTGTGAATATTGTGGAAAATGGAATCATAATGTTGCTAATTGCTATAAAAGGCAAAGAGAACAGGGAGAACCACAAAATAATAATCTGAACACATTGTATGCAACCAACCAAGTTAACGTTGAAGATAAAGAATGTTGGTATATTGATTCTGGAGCAACAAAGCACATGACAGGAAGGCAAGATTGGTTGACCAAGGTTCAACCTACATCAAATCAATTCATTACTTTTGGTGATGAAAGTGCTCTACCCATTGAAGGTGTTGGGGAGGCACCACTTACTTTGCATGATGGTAATAATGTTCTTGCAACAGATGTTTTGTATGTGCCTGGTCTTAAAAGGAGTCTTCTTTCTATTGGACAACTTACAGATAAGGGCTATAATGTCTATTTTGAAAAATACAAATGCTACATTAAGGAACCCAATGGCAATGTCAAGGCCATGGGAGTCAAAAAGGATGGTGTTTACTACCTCCTTACAAAATCTGTAACACAAACATCTTTGCATACAACAACTACTTTCTCTTTGGAGTACATGTGGCATGAAAGATTGGGACATTTAAATTTTAATAATCTTCAAATGATGGCTACAAAAGGATTAGTTAAAGGACTTCCACATCTTAAGGAGTCAAAATGTTTTTGTGAGCCATGTGTAATAGCCAAACACCATAGGCAACCATTTGAAACAGGAAAGGCATGGAGAGCCAATAGACCTTTGCAATTGGTTCATTCAGACATTTGTGGGCCAATGTCTGTTCAATATTATATTGGGGCTAAATACTACATCACTTTCATTGATGATTACAGCAGAAAGGTATGGATCTACCTAATTCAATATAAGTGGCAAGCCCTTGATAAGTTCAAAGAATTCATCGCACTTGTTGAAAGAGAAAGTGGCTATCAAATCTCCACCTTAAGATCGGATAATGGTGGAGAATATGTCTCCAATGAATTCTTTAATTTTTGTAAGTATCATGGGATAAGGAGGCAATTCACAACCCCTTATACCCCGCAACAAAATGGAGTTGCTGAGAGGATGAATCAAACAATCACAAATAGGGCAAAATCAATGTTACATGTTGCTATATTACCTAACTCATTTTGGGGAGAAGTTGTTCTTACTTGCTGCATACTTGACTAATAGGTCATACACAAAGGCCTTACATGAAAGAACACCTGAAGAAGCATGGAGTGGAAGGACGCCCTATGTGGGCCATTTGAGAATCTTTGGATGTGATGCCTATGCTCATATTCCTCATAAGAAAAGGAAGAAGTTTGATGATAAGAGCCAAAAATGCATCTTTGTTGGCTATAGTGATAGTGCCAATGCATATAAATTATATGAACCTATTTCCAAGAAAATCATTTTATCTAGGGATGTTACCTTTCATGAGTATCCCCCATCTAATCCTCCTAAGGCCCCCACTTTAGAAATAACTAATGAAATAGTTGCTCCATTCATGCATACAATATCATCTAGTCCTTCTCCTTCACTCATAAATCAAGAAATTCATCCACAAGAAGAACTTCCTACAAATGATCCATGTCCTCCATCTCCTCCTCCTAATGATCGAGTAACATCATCCAATCCTTTACCCAAGTGGGTTCAAGCCACAATAGATGAAGCCCAAAATCATTTGCCCACCTATACAGGTAAAAGGCCTTCAGCCCTAAGACACCAAGTGAATTATGCCCTAATGGCCAAAGTCCTTAGCCAACCTGAACCTTCTAATGTCAAAGAAGCACTTGGTGATCCTAAATGGGTTCATGCCATGGATCAAGAATTGGATTCCATTGAAAGGAATCACACTTGGGAGTTAGTTGATTTACCCAAAGGAAAATATACCATTGGCACAAAATGGGTATACAAGGCAAAATATAAAGCAGATGGCTCACTAGATCGCTACAAGGCTCGCCTAGTAGCTCAAGGCTATAAGCAACAAGAGGGAATTGATTATGAGGAGACCTTTGCTCCTGTGGCTAAGATGACTACAATCGGGACAGTTATTGCTATGGCAGCTCAAAAACATTGGCCAATATATCAAATGGATGTCAAAAGTGCATTTCTCAATGGTCATTTGAAGGAGGAAGTGTATGTGAAACAACCACCAGGGTACACAGTTGAAGGCCAAAAAAACAAAGTCCTCAGATTAAAGAAAGCTCTATATGGGTTGAAGCAAGCACCCCGAGCTTGGTATGCAAAGATTGACTCCTATTTTCTCAACCTTGGTTTCACTAGATCTGCAGCAGAATCTACTCTCTATGTGAAAAATTGGAGGAACCGCATCATTTTGGTTACATTGTATGTGGATGATCTTCTCATTACAGGTGATGACATAGAAGGAATAAGGTTGCTCAAGGAGGACTTATGCAAGAGCTTTGAGATGACAGATTTAGGCCTCCTCCACTATTGCTTAGGCATAGAGGTATGGCAACAACCTGGTAAGATTTTTATCTCACAGGCTAAATACATTCAGTCTATTTTGGAGAGGTTTCGCATGGAGGAGTGTAAGCCCTCTCTCACTCCCATGGAAACCAGGTTGAAATTGGTCAATAGTGATGATGAAGAAAGGGTTGATGGTACCCTTTACAGGAAGCTAGTTGGAAGTTTGATCTACTTAACTTCAACTAGACCAGATATTTGCTATTCAGTTGGCCTTATTTCCAGATTCATGCAGGATCCTAAGAAGAGCCATTGGATAGCAGCTAAGAGGATTGTGAGATTCCTCAAGGCCACACCTCATCATGGCCTTATCTATACATCAAGTGATGATTTTTCATTGGTTGGCTACACAGATTCAGATTGGGCTAGTTGTCCTGAAACTAGAAGATCCACATCAGGTTATTGCTTTCAGTTGGGCCACGACTCTATTTCATGGAGCACAAAGAAGCAGAACACAGTTTCATTATCTTCAGCAGAAGCTGAATATAGAGCAGCAGTTGAGGCAACTAAGGAGGCAATATGGTTGAGGCAATTACTTCAGGATATTGGGCTATTCATACACGGTCGAACATATATATATTGTGACAATCAAAGTACCATCAAGATGACCAAGAATCCAGTTTTCCATGCTAGAACAAAACACATTGAGATCCATCATCACTTCATCAGAGAAATGGTCCAAGAAGACATTATACACATGGAGTATGTACCAACTCAATATCAAGTGGCGAGACATCTTCACCAAGTCACTTGGGAAAGACAAGTTTTCTCGGTTTAGCAATTTGCTATATCTATGTAAAAGAAGTCAACATTAAGGGGGAATGTTATCTAATGTTGACTTATCTTTTTAGGATAGTGCACATTAAGGGGGAATGTTAGAATATTATTATTGTTATAATGTGCACTATGCCTATAATTGACAGGTTGACATTTGTCTTCCGCCACTTGTCCCTGTCTTCAGTTTGAGTTGGAGTGGTGTCTTCTGAAAGACACTTGGAGTGGAGCTTATGACACTTGTCATATCTCCCTCCTAAGCTTGATGCTTATATATTGTAAGATAACTTGTAAATAAAGTGTGCCTTATTTTTCAGTCCCACCATATTCTACTATATACTTTACTTCTAGGCACTATGACAAAAGCATTCTTGAAGTTTACAAAACAACAATGTACTTCGTCTTTTTTACTCCATCCTTTTTAATAATGTATCCATGTATAATAGGAAATTCGCTCGAACAAAATTCAAATACTAATCCAAGGTAAGTATCATCTAACCCATTTATAGTTGATAGGTAACTATCATCCATTTTGACTATCATAGGTTAGAAATCAAGTAATTGGTCCACCTAGCAAGCGTATAGGAAGCCTAGGAAACCTATAAAAATCCTAGCAAGCATGTGGGAAGCTTATCAAGCCTATAGAAAGCCTAAAAAACGTATAGGAATCCCAAAAAATTATATGAACAATTATAAATATTTCTATTTCACTCAAATTGGACATTTAGATCTATCTACATGATTGTAGAAAGCATAGAAAACCTATAGGAATCACCCTTTATCTCGAATGATGTTCAATTATGCCAATTGATGACCCTAGGAAGCATAAAAAAACCCCTAGGAACCATAATCTATCCTTGATTTTACCTAATTTTGCCAATTCAACAAGGGCACCACTTTATGATAGCTCAAATTTCTTGATGGATAGTGTTCTTGCTCAACCAGTCTAAAACCCAAAATTTATTGAAAATATGGCTTCTAATTGCCCTTAATTCCATTTCTTGACCCCCAATTTTAGTCAATTATGCTCATTTATCAAAAGCTAGGTGTCACTCTTGCTATAAAGTGGATCTCTTCCACAATTTATCTCCTGTCTTGAAATGGTCAACAAATTTGACACATAATTGACCATTTATATCGTTTCCCATCATAAATTTTATCATAATTGATCAAATTGATCCTTTCCATTCCAAATCTCTCCAAATCTATTCAAGTCATTAAATAACATTCCACATTGATCATAAATAATTTTAATTCATTTTAAATCTTAAATTGATTATAAATTTGATTTTAATTCACCATCAATATCATTTTCCATCGCTAATTTTACTAAATTTGATCATTTAATAAAATTGCCTACTAATATAACTAGAGTGCTAGTAAGAGAACTTATTATGAGCATTGAATTAAAAAAATATGACCCTCTTATTAAAAATTAGGTCTCTTCCAAAATTGACCTCATAATTAGCTTAATTAGGCTCGTAAAAGTTGCTTTCCATATTTCGATAATTTGAGGCTAGCAAAAAAGAGCGCTACTTGTTTATTGGTGCACCTAACCAATTGAATATGAAATATATAACTAAAAAGTTAATTAACTGATTTCCAACACGTTAAAAGTCAAATTCCATACAAATTTCAACTAATAGGAGTAGATTTGG
Organism: Wollemia nobilis; assembly: GCA_028583015.1. Taxonomy (NCBI): domain Eukaryota; kingdom Viridiplantae; phylum Streptophyta; class Pinopsida; order Araucariales; family Araucariaceae; genus Wollemia; species Wollemia nobilis. The sequence goes on along the minus strand of JAQPPZ010015863.1, from coordinate 3,737,193 downwards.
TCCAAATGGATGAAGTAAGAAAAAAATGTTGGGATTGAAAAGGATGAGATATATTGATACAAAAATGGATTACAATATATAGGCATAAGCCTATATGAAAAGATGACAAGTGTCACAGACACATGTCAAGCACATGAAATGTGCACATTATTTCTAACAGAAAACACTTAGAGGTTCTCCTCCTTCAAATCCTACTTAGTACCATGTGCTAGGTCTCTTCCAAAAAAACCCAAGACTCATGCAAAATCTTCCAAAATTATTAAATAAAATATTTTAAAATTCTTCTAAAAAATCTCTAAAGCATATTTTGTCAATTCTCTCAAGCCTCTTGTTTATTTACTTACAAGACAAATCTTATTCTTCTTCTCCCAAGTTTAACATCTTCTAGCAAAGATTCATTACCTCAATGGCCATTTTGGTCAGACTTCTCGTGAATCAAAAAGGTCAAAAACCAAGGACTACTGCTCTTGTTAAGATTCAAAGCACTCCAAGTATATCAAGCATCTCCATCAAGCAACAAGGTAAGTACCACCAAGGCTAGTAAATTTTATTCTTTCATATTTCAATTTCATTACGTTACTTATACATTGCATCAATTTTCTTTACTTGACCTTGCCATTGTTAATTGCTTTGCCTAAAACACTAGTCTTGTATATGTGAGGCATATGCCTTACCCATCTTCCTACACCTTATTGTGTACTTCCTACACCTTCTACACACTTCCTACACTTTATGACCTACATTCTACTCCTAATATATATTCCTTGCACACTCAATCTTCCTTCTAGGAAATATTCATATACTAGTTGTAAACTAACCATCTATATTCTTATCTTGTTATTCATTGAATTAGGGTTTTATCTATGTTTGGATTGGTCTTATATTGCCTTGGCCAATAGAAAGTAGTAACTTTGTTGGCTTATTAAAATATAGGTAATACATCTTTGTGAACCCGATGTGAATCCATTCTTATGAGTGGAAATCCTCATAATTGTCTTGGATTGACCTTAGGAAATACCATCATGGTTATCTTTGACCCACAAGGAGGCAATAACCTCAATATATTGTACATCAACCCTTCTCCATGAAACATCTATATGTAATATAAACTCATCATAACTTGGATAAAATAAATGGTTTACCAAACACAAATTAATAAATTTATACATCAATTTACCAAAGACTTGAGTAAAATAATGTTCAACAAACACAATTAATAAATATATACATTAATTTACCAAATACAATTAATAAAATTGGGTATTAATAAGTGAACAAATAGTCAACTTTCAGTACTGTTGGAAATTTTTACATCTAATTAGCCAATGAATGGTTAACCATGGTTGATAGAGTAATCGTAAATGGTTTAGTTTGTAGGTTTATTTACCAAACACAATTAATAAATTTATGCATTAATAAACTAACAAATAATTGACTTTCAAAAGAAAAATAGTTAACTAGAAATATAACCATAAAATTATCGATGTTCTATTAAAATTTTGTGAGGATTAGGAGTCTAATCTTATGCTTTCATGTCGTTATCGACTCGTTGTCATAGCCAATGAAAAACTTCTGCAATTATAGTGACAACATTCTTCTTGGGCTCTCCAACCAGTTGGTGCCACATGCCCTCATGGATCCACAACATCTTGTCTATACTCCTGATCTCCTCATAGAGGGCCTTCACACACTCAGGGTCACACACATGTAATAAACTCAAATGGTATAATATTCGGTATAATATAGACCCCTTAAACTTAATTTAATCATGCCTTAGTGTTATATTACTTCTCATATAATTCATTTTAATTATACCAATATGAACCCACATGGTTAAGTATGGGATGTTTTGTGGACCTAATGACATTGTTCAATTTTTTAATCCATCTCAAATTCTCAAATTTACGGAATAAAATGTTAAATTTTATCTATGGAATGAAACCTTAACTTGTGATGAACTAGGCTAGTAAAATAAAAAACGTAACTTATAATTAACCATGTTAATAAATGATTAAAGTAAGGATTGAAATGTTGATTTATGATGCATAGTTCATTGCTTTTTACCCTAAATCCATTGAACTGTGTCAATGTTAACCAGTAGAATTTAATAAAATAGAAGGTTTTAACACCCACAAGAGTAAAAAAAGCTTACAAGATGATGACTTTACAAAGAACCATGGCTTCCAACAACAAAACTTGACCCAATATTTTTTATTTCTACAATGTTGATCTTTTACCACTAATTTTGATGGTGAATTCTCCTAGTTTTTTTACTTTCTCCTCTTGAAACAAATATTGCATTAATTCTCATGCTAGAGTATCAACATAACTAACTTGAATATTTCCAAATACATTTCATTCCAAAATAAAGTGCTTATTTGTCTCAGTTTATCATAATATGAAAAAGGTACATATCTTCACTCATTTCTCTTTTTATCTGTACCATTTTCTTGTTTCATAGTTGGTGTGAACTATTTCTTAATTTAGCCACGAGCATATTTGCTCTCCAATTGATTTTGCATCTATGTAAGCCTTTTGATGGTGATTGTATGCAAGGTTAAAATCAACAAGATAATATCTTTCTTCCTAACTTCTTTTCCCACATAGCTACTCTAAATGTTTCCTTAACAAATATCGTTATGTCTTTGTTACTATTTGGGCTTTCATTCAAGTTAGTATTATATTTATTCATGCAATTTTTTTATCCATGTATTATTCCTTTTGTTCAAATCTTGTTCTATTCCAACCTTAGGCCATATATTTAGATCCATTTGTTTGGTTTTTCTAATATATTCTAGAAGGTGAACCATAGTAGTTGCATCTATATGGAAGGTACTTATTTTTGCTAGAAGAGTCTCATATGGAAATAAAACTTTTATTTTGATATTGTTTGTAATCATACACTTTTTTCAATGAGTTTACACAGGTTTTTATGAGGGGTCTCGGTCTCCTCATACTAAGTGGGGTTTGAACCTTGTAATCATACATTTTCAAATCCTTTGTATTCTTCTTTATATTGAGTCTAACGTGTTGTTAACCTGCATTTGAGACAAATATAGCACCATTTATACTCTTAATAGCCCAAATAATACCTCTATAGTATTCTAGTCACATAATTTAGCCTCTCTACTATTTTGCAATAGGAAAGTGCTCTTCATCCTCCCAAAGTTATCTCCCTTCTAAGCTTATTATTGAAGTACATCCAAGATATTTATACTCTCATATGTCCTCTAGGAAACCCCCTTCAAAATGAAAATTTTACTAATTCTTTTTCTTATATTGGAGAAAATCAAGATATTGGTTTTGCTAGTATTTAGTTGCATGTCTACTTCCTTACAAAAATGATCTAGGGACTTTAAGAGCTCTCTTAGCCCCTATGTTGGCCTAGTAATAAAAATGAGATTGTTTGAATACAAAAGGGGACTCACTAGATATTATCCTAAATGCACACCATCCACTCATCTCAAAGTTGGTAATTCTTTTCATTTTTCAATATATAAACCAAATAATATAGGGGATAACAAGAATCATTGTTTAACCTCTATGTCACTCCTAAAGCATTATGAAAGGCTTGTTTGAATTTTTATTTAAGCATGAACCTCGTCACAATTTCTATGAATTATTGCTCTATATGATTTTGATATGGCTAGGTCCTCCATTCTACTATAGTTTACTTCTAGGAACTATGAAAAAGCTTTATGAAGTTGACAAAACAACAATATGATTATCCTTTTTGAATCCATATTTTTCAATGGTGTTTTAAAATAAACTAGGAAATTGGCTACAACAAAATTCAAATGCTAATCCAAGGTAATTATTGTCTAATCTATTCCTATTTGATAAGTAACTATCATACAAATTGACTATCATAGGTTAGAAATAAATTAATTAGTCCACCTAGTAATACTATAGGAAGCTTAACAAACCTCTAAAAATCCTAGAAAGCATATGGGAAGCCTGTAAAGCCTATACAAAGCCTAACACATTTATAGGAACCTTAACAAATCCATATGAATAATTATAAATCATTCTATTTCACTCACTTTGGACTTTAGATCCATCTACATGATTGTATAAAACATATAATACCTATAGAAATCACTCTTTGCCTTTAGTGATGTTCAATTTTGCTAATTGATGATCCTAGGAAGCCTAAAAAAACCCTAGGAACCATAATCTATCCTTGATTTTTCTTAATTTGACCAATTTGTAAAAGGCACCACTTTATAATAGCTCAACTTTCTTGATAGATAGTGTTCTTGCTTAGATAAGTCTAAAACCCAAAAATTATCAAAAATATGGTTTATAATTGCCCTTAATTTTATTTTCCAACCCCCAAATTTAGTTAGTTATGCTAATTTATCAAGAACATTGATTTATGACAAGGTGTCACTCTTGCTATAAAGTGGAACTCTTGCACAATTCATCTCCTATCTTGAAATGGTCAAAAAAATTGACATACAATTGGCCAATTATGTCATTTCCCATCATTAATTTTACCCAAATTGATCCTTGCTATTCTAAATCTCCCCAAACTATTCAAATAATTCAATATCATCCCACATTGGTTGTAAATAATTTTAATTCATTTTAACTTTTAAATTAATTGTAAATTTGGCTCTAATTCACCATTGAATATCATTTCCCACCACTAATTTGACTAAATTTGATCATTTAATAAGATCGCCTACTAAATTAACTAAAGTTCCACTAAGAGAACTTGTCATAAGCGTTGAATTATAAAAAGATCGATCTATTATTAAAAAATAGGCCTTTTTCCAAAATTGACCTCATAATAAGTTTAATTAGACCATTAAGGGTTGATTTTCACCTTTGATTTGGACAATTTGAAGCTAGCCAATAAGAGGATTATTTGTCGATTGGTGCTCTTGACCAATTGAAACCAAAATAACAAATTGATATAGAGGTTAATTAGTTGATTTCTAATAAGTTAAAACTCAAATTCCATAGAAAATCCAACGAATAGGATTAGACTTTGTCCAAATGGATGAAGTAAGGAGAAGAATCTTAGTATTTCTTCTCCTTCAAATCCTACTTAGCATCAAGTGTTAGGCCTTATCCAAGACTTGTACAAAATCTTCCAAAAGTCTTAATGAAGATCTTTTAAAAGTCTTCTAAAATCTCTCTAAAGCATCATTGCTCAATTCTCTCAAGCCTGTTGTCTACTCACTTACAAGACAAATCTTATTTTTCTTCTCCCAAGTTTAGCATCTTCTTCTAACAAGGAGTCATTACCTCAATAGCGATTTTGGTCAAACTCCTTATTAATCAAGAAGATTAGAATGCAACGACAAATGCTTAAGGTTCTCAAGATCCAAGTACTCCAAGTATATCAAAAAATTTTATCAAGCATCAAGGTAAGTACCTATAAGGTTAGTAAAATTTCTTCTTTCATATTTCGATTTCATTACATTACTTATATAATGCATCAATTGTTCATTATTTGAAGTTGTTATTGTTAATTGCTTTTCCTATAACACTATTATTATATATTTGAGGCATATACCTTACCCATATTCCTACACCTTATTCCCTACTATACACTTCCTACACTTTACAACCTACATTCTATGCCTAATATATACTTCATATACAATTAATCTTACCTCTAGGAAACATGCATATACTAGATATGACCTGACCATCTATAATATTATGTTATTATTCATTGAATTAGGTTTTTATCTATGTTTGGATTGGTCTTATGTTACCTTCACATATACGATTCAATAACTTTGTTGGCTTATCAAAATCTAAGTAATACATCTTCGTGAACCCAATGTGAATTGATCCCTATGAGTGAAAATGTTGTACTTGTCTTGGATTGACCTTAGGAAATACCATCATGGTTACCTTTGACCCACAAAGAGGCAATACCCCTAATATATAGTACATCAACACTTTTCCAATGAACATATATGAACTTGTGAGGAGAGAACCTAAATGGAAAAATGATCTTAAAGATACTTCAAATTCTCAAATAAAGATAAAATCATGAAATTCATAGACAAAAGCTACAAAAATAATAAAACAACACATCCAAAGTAGATGAACATGAACTTGAGGAGTTCTTGATAATTAATCTAAAGATTTTTATATTCTTTATAGAGGAAAAAATAAAATTCAATATATCAACCTAAGAATTTAGGTCTTAACTCAATTAGAAAATGGTTAAGGTAAAAATCGCACCTTAGCTAACCTCTCAATTAACATATGATAATAATCAAAATATTAGGGCTTTTTGTGACCATTTTGTAGTACCTTCATGTTGAAAGTTGTAGTTTGACTTTATTGGTGAAGGAAATTGTATGATGTAATCATGTGTAAGCCTATGGATGATCATTATACAATGTAAGTATTAATTATTTATGCATAAGCCTAAGGGCCTGTTGGAGGTAAAATTATGTGTCCTTTGGTTTTAGGTTTGTCATGCCACATAAGATTACTGACTCACAATCAGTATTACTGACTCAAAAAATTTAAGGTTTTGTGAATTCTATGTTGATGGATGTATGATGTGGAATCAAAGAAGCTGAATTTTACATTGAAGATCAGGGACTTAAATAAACCCAAATTTACAATCAATTACCCTAATATTGAGCAATCAACCCCTTGGAAGAAGCAACCAATTCCCAAATTGGAAAGATAAGAGCTTATCTAGAGGCTTATTTTAGGGATTGACTATTATCAATCCAACTAACCTATCTAGAAGATTTCTGCCTAGTCCAACATGAGCTCATAAAACCCACATTTTATAATTATTCATGAAATTGAAAATTAATACTAAGTCCTAATCCAAATGACTAAGCCTAACCTAAGGTTTTATTCAGCCTAGGAAGATAAACCATAACCTTATCACTTGATGTTCTCATTAATGTAAGCCATTTTTTTTCCATGTTGATGGAATATGTGTGTGTCATTTATTTATCTATGTTGATGGATGTTATTTTTTTCATGTTGATGGAATATGTATGCCACTTATTTATCCATGTTGATGGATGTTATTTTCCATGTTGATGGAATATGTATGCCACTTGTTTATCTATGTTGATGGATGTTATTTTTCCATGTTGATGGAATATGTATGCCACTTGTTTATCCATGTTGATGGAAACCTTATTTACATGTCATATATATATATATATATATATATATATATATATATATATATATATATATATATATATATATATATATATATGATTATTGACTCTATGTCATGTTTTTTCTTTTGTAGATCCATGTTGATGGATGGTGCCTTGCCTATTGCCACACAACTTGGAGTCTCTACTATACCATTGTTGAATAAGTCTTTGCCAAAATGTATGCTCCTTCATAAATTGGTTCTTTGGAACCTCACATCTTGTAAAATTGTATTATAATACCAAAATTAGATTAATGGAGAGTATTGGAACAAATAATCCAATTTTGGGATTATATTGTAAATTCACCTAAGTATAAAGGTTAATAATAAAACTAGGTATCTAAGATTTAATATAAATTAAATAGATAGGTATTTAATTTATATTTATTAATATGTATATATATACTTAGGTTATACTAATATATATTAAGGTATATGGATAAAATAAATATTTACTTCTATTTATTTTTGTTAGCTTTTGATGCTATGAGCCAATGGAGAATGCAATCGCATGATATAGAATATGCAGAAATGTAAGATGCTTGAATATACTATAAATGGTAAGTGATAAAATGATACAATGCTATATGGAGGAAATGAACACTCCATAATATATGATAAGAACTACATTGTATCCATCACCAATCTATATGGTGATCTTGTAGAGTATACCTACTACTACCTACAACTATATCTAAACACTCACTATGAGGCCCTTTATATAGAAAGATGGATTGCTTGGCCAACACTCTTCCTAACATGCACATAGACACTTGTGCATTTATTACATTACTTGAAGTAACTTGCTAACTATCCCCTAAAGTAATATCCTACTCTAGTTATGTACCAAAGGTGGTACATTTACATGACCCAAATAATGTAATATATTCTAACACCCCCATGTATTACATTATTTGGGTATTGAAGACTTTAGTATTCAATATGGATCTTCTTCTCTTGAATAGTCTTCATCTTTATCAGGGTTTTAATTCACATTGCACTGTATTCCTCATTGAATTAGTTCCTCCTCTTCTTCTTTATTGGAGTCAATACTTTCATAGGTAGATGTACTATCACCAAATTCTTGCAAGAGTATTTTCTCTTTGCCTTTGTCCTTGTTATCATTATCCATGTCTTGTATAGAGACTTCTGAACATACACTTAGAGCATCATGATAAGATTTTGTGTTAGTAGAACTTGAAGTACTAATACTACATGAGGATTGAAATATCTTTGCCAGAGATGATTCATCCATTTCTGTTTTCAGTTTAAGTAATTCTATCAATCCTCTTTGTTCTACATTTTCATCCTTATAACGTTTGAATGCAAGTAGTGCCATGTATAATATGCTTCCATATTCTAAAGAAATTTGAATGTCATTCTTTCCATTATACTTTCATAGGTAGATGTACTATCACCAAATTCATGCAAGAGTATTTTCTCTTTGCCTTTGTCCTTGTTATCATTATCCATGTCTTGTATAGAGACTTCTGAACATACACTTAAAGCATCATGATAAGATTTTGTGTTAGTAGAACTTGAGGTACTAATACTGCATGAGGATTGAAATATCTTTGCCAGAGATGATTCATCCATTTCTATTTTCAATTTAAGTAATTCTATCAATCATCTTTGTTCTACATTTTCATCTTTATAACATTTGAATGTAAGTAGTGCCATGTATAATATGCCTCCATATTCTAAAGAAATTTGAATGTCATTATTTCCATTATCAATTGCTTCAATGATTCGAGCATGAAGATAATTTTCCATTGTTTCAAAGTTGTCCTTTAAAGCTTCACTATGTATCCTTTTTGAAATAAGGTCTAAGTTTCCTTCATACTTTATGAGTAAATTCTTAATTCCACTTTTTATGAAACTTGCTCTTTCTTTTCTAGTAGTGTTGTTCATGTCATTGTTCACTATATTGCTTGAGATAGACATTTTCTCTTAGTTCTAGTTTTTCTATTTTGGAACTTTTGTGAACCTTTTGTAGTAGACTTCCTTATGACTCCCTAGTAGATGAAGTGTAGTATTATTTTGTTTCCTATTTGTAGAATACTATATTTTCTCAATTGGATGGTCTTAATTTGATAAACCTATCCAAGGCTTAGTTTTGTAGAATCCCTTATTTCTCCCTAGTTAAGAGATGTGAACTAATTTGATAAACCTTTCTTAGAATAAGGTTTTGTAGGCTTCCTTACATCTCCCTATTAATTAGCTTAGTTCACTTTCTATGTTGATTTTGTAATGTTTGAGAATAATCAACTTATTAATTTTGCCTTCTCTTTCCCAATGAAGTATGCTTTAATGGTTGGATTTCTTTGTGTCTCCTTAGAATGAGTATGAGATAATTTTTACTAATTAATTCCAACTCTATATGTAGGCAATTGGTTTGCTATTATTTCCAATAGATTAATTTTTTAAATTCCAATTATATGTATATAGTTCGAAGTAGTATGCCTTATATCTCCCTACTTTTTGGAATATTAAAAAAGTAATATAATTTGCAATTTAATAGTAATTTAACCAATAGTTGATAACCTTATATCTTCTACTTGGTTAATTACAAATATTCAATATCTTGAAATAAGCTTGCTTGATAATTACTAATGCTTGTTAGATTTATTCCAATGTAATATATTACCTTATAACAAAGCAATAGTTTATATCACCTTATAACTCCGATTTTAATTAAAGCAAGAAAATTTAATTTACCTTTGTAAGGTTTGATGCTCCATGTCCTTCGTGAGACATAATGCTCTTCGTCCTTTGTGAGATCCTACTTCTTTTGTGATCCTTGATGCTTCTACATCCTTTGTGTGACTTGATACTCTACGTATCTCCACGTATTTCGATGGCAGCTTGATGCGTAGTTCAACATTGTATGATTGATGCTTTGATCTCTGTGTTCAATCAGATGACGTGCGTATTTCTCCTTCTATCTTTGCGCTCTCATAGTGCTTATTTTGTCTAGGTATTCTCCTCAATGGGAGCTTATCACCACAGGTATTGAATGTTGATTTATGATAGTCCTCACTGTCTTCTTTGACTCCGATTTCAGCATGCTATTACTCACTCGAACGTTGCAACTTTACCTTCAATTTTCCTTCACTTCTACACCTCTGAGTTGAACGTTTATGTAGCTACATGGCACGTGCATCTTGAGTAAAGTTTAAGGCATTTCTTATTCCTTCCTTGAGAGATTTCCAAGTTGCTTGTGCATGGGAGTCCTTTTGTAATGCTTATGGTTGAATCTAACACCTTATCCAAGTGGATTATGGGCTCCAATTTCAAATGATAATGTTGTAACATATTTTTCTATCACATCCATTGTGTAACTCCCTTCGCTCTAACGTCTCGGTGTTTGCTTATGAATTAAGCACTTCTTTTCAATGATGACAAATGGCAGATGCATGTATTCTTCCATCCAATGCTTCTCTTCTCCTATATATTCCTTTTGCCAACGTACGTCCAGTTGTCTCTTGTTTCTCAACGCTTCTTCTAGGCGAGTATGAGTTGGCTCTTTGATGGAGGTCTCGAGCACTTGGTGTAGTTCTATAGTGGTCTGATTTGAGCGCTTCTATGGTGGATGTCTTCTCTAAGCAATAGCTCTAGGTATTGCTTCTATTTTCCTTTCCTTTTACTTCCAATGTGTTGGTTCAAATGCTCCCTTTGCAATGATCGGTGGATAACAACCAACGTATACGATTAACAACCTTTTGCTATAATTTGTGCTTCATATTGGTTTTTGGGAACCCCTGCTTTCGTGGATATAAGGGTTTCTTTGAACACCGTAATGAGAGCTCTTTAATAGCTCTTCTCACTTGTTTTGAATTTATGCTTCTTCTAAGACCACTTGTATGATAGTCCTTACTTGTGGAGGATGTGTCCCTAAGACACTTAGATTTTTTCCTATTTCCCACATAGGACAATATGTTTTGGTGCTAAATATTGTAAATAGAGTTATAATGGAATACCTTGATTTGCATCTTTTCTTGCAAGCTTCTTTTGTTGATTTTAATGGTGACTTCTTTGTATTATCTTTTGTAGGCAAGAGTTGATTGAAGTTGTCTTCTCTACTGGACAACTCTCTCCTTTGCTTGGTTGATCTAAGTAATGAACCCAAGCTAATAATCACGTAGATAATATGCCCTTTGACGGAGTAATTGTTGCACTAACTTTTTCCTGTAATGATCTCTTTAGTGCACCTTGAATCTGAGACTCACCAAGGCTTGATTTTGGCTTCTATCACTGATTAATGGCTTCTTCTTCTTCTCCACTCCTTGGAGGAATTTTTGATCTGCTTGGTGGCTTCTATAGGCCACAATAGCTTACAGGTATTGAGTCCTAATAATGTCTTTAGACACTTTTATTATTTGTAGATTTTTGTGCCCTTAATTTTAGAAATCAATATACAAAATAATTCTTTGAGAGTAACTAGTTTAACGAACAACTAGTATAGTGCAATGAACCAATAATATTTTCAAACTTAATGCACTTTAATAATCTCACCTTATCACTCATATTAATAATCTTTCAAAGTAGTTTCTAATGCACTAATATTCACTGTAAATTTCCTAATGTGGTCCTCTTTTCAATAATCATATAATAGGAAGAATATATTCAACTCCTATTAATGTGCAAGTAATGAACCTTAATAGAAACTATCTTCTGCACTTCCTTTGAGGACTTAAAATGTAACCTTCTATTTTGCAACTTCCAAATTCTAATAAGGTGCTCAATGAAGTTAAGTAGTAATATGAATAAGTGTTCAAGTAATGAACCCTTTTTGCACCTAAGTTGCTTACCTTTAATGATGAATATCTTGATGAGTTGATTCACCAAGTCTCTTGTTTGGAATGGTGGTTGCCCGTAGTTGTGAATGTTTCTAGTTTGTTGCTCTGTAGTTTATGATTTCCAACTTCTCCTTTAGGATCTAGCCTAGAACTTTTGAAGTATTCTAGCTAGTAATGCTATCTTGATTGTTGCACTCTAGCAGTCAATCTATTGACTAAAATGTTGTCTTTCAGGAACTCTTTCAGTATTTTGTTGTGAATCCAATAAATCTCTATTTGTGCCTTCTTTAGCTATGAAGGGCAATCTTAAAAGCTTCTCGGATTTGGAAGTTATCTTCTGTCTGAGTTCTTCAACCTCCTTGTCGAGTTCTGACTTCAAACAGGATTTTATTCTCAAGAATATGAATGTCTTGAGGTATTCTTCTTCGGGATTTGGCACTCCTTGCCAAATTCTTCTTATTTTAGGCTTGTTGTCATATGGCAATAATTATCCTAAATCTTTCACTATATTCTGTAGTGAATTTATCCAATGAGTTCTCTTAGGAACTTATTTGATAGCTTTTCCAATTTTTGGAATGAGGCTCTCCAAGCCTTCTCCTTGAGACCTCTCCAAGGTCTTCAATCTCGCAGCTTTTCTAGTCTTCTTGATGAGACCTTTCCTTCAACCTTCAGCTTCAGAAGTGTTGGCAATGATATCTCTCTAATGGATCTCTAAAGTCTGCATCTTCTGAAATCAGTTATAGGACCTTGTTAGTCCTTCAATCTTCCAAGAATGGAAGTTCTTTCAATGAGATCTTTGATGGGTCTATTCAGCTTCTTTTAGAGGAAGTCTTCAATCAACAAAGGAGATTACCAATATCCTATCTTACACGGACTTTTCTCTAGAGTCTTCTTCAGGTTCAAGGATTCTATGGCATTTTCTTCAGCAATAAGGCTTCTATGGCCTTTTCTTCAACAATAAGGCTTTTATGGTCTTTTTCAACAATAAGGCTTTTGTGGCCTTTTTCAGCAATGTGCAGGTCTGCAACAGGGCTTCCTTCAGTTTCTTTTTCCTGCAACAAGATATTAGTAAGTTGATTCTAAATCTTTTTAATAATGAATCTTCACTAGTTGATTTTTCAATCTAGTGGAACAGAATGCTGAGTCCTAGTCTTCACAAGTTTTTTTGCAACTCTGTAGAAAGACTATAGCCAAACGCAATCTCAAAAATTCTAGAATTGCAATTAGCTTCTCCTTTCAATATTTCCTGTAACTTTCCTATTTCTAGTAACCTACTGTGGCTCTTCCTATTCAACAATCCCTTACAACTACATTTGGATGTAGCGACGCACAATGGCTAAATTCGATTTGCAAAAATGCAGCAAGGTTTAGACATACAATAGCAATGGTGCTTTCTTATGGCTCTCCCTATTTCTATTGATCTACCATGGCTCTAATACTACTGTTAGCTTTTGATGCTATAAGCCAAGGGAGAATGCAATTGCATGATATAGAATATGCAGCAATGTAAGATGCTTGAATATATTGAGTGGTATTTTCACCCGATTGTGAAAACACACTCTCCGATAGGATTTGGGTTCTAAATCCTCTCTTGCAAAGAAATTTAATAAACAATTTCTCCAAGGTTCCGCTATGTTAGCATTTTACATCTGTGTATTAATGATCTCAAATGAAGATATTCAATTAAAATGCTTGGAACACCTTAGTGGTTGCAAGTAACTGAAAACAAGGGGCAATTCTGGTTTATTTTATAGTGAAACTTTAATGATTGTTCTTTGAACCCTAATAAAGCAAATATGATTTGATCTCTATATGACCAAGTTGTAATTTCAAAATGGAAACTGATGAAATGCCTTGAAACATAACCCCTTCAATGAAATTGGAATTTTATGAAGGGAATATCATCATCTGCTCATGAATGAAAAACAAAACTGTAAAATGAAATTCTGGCCTAGAAATGGAAATTTTCTATTTTTTGACTTTGAGATTTTTTAGTTTTTTATTTTTTTATTTTATTTTAATGCTTGTAAATAAAATAAAGTGCAGAAAAAAAATGAAAATAAAATGCAAAAGTAAAATGAAATGCATTCAGGGTGATGCAATCCTATTCTGACAAAACCGAAGCTAATGAGGTTTCCATGCATGCAACCTAACTTATTGAACCTGCAAAACACGCACAATCCAGATAAGTTAAGTGTTGGTCTCTGGGGTTTTAACTGTGATTTCAGATTTAGACATTCGCATGAAGCAACCAAGAGAACTTGCATTAAACTTCACCTATAAGCCTAGAAATCTGAAAAGGGGAAAGATAAACATTTAATCCTGCATGCAAAAAACAACTCCTTCTTTCTTGCCAATGAGGTGCAACTCTCTGAATTTTCTGTATTAAAAATTGGTCATTTTACAATAACAGAATCTCTAGTTTTCTCAAAACCAGAAAAAGGGGAAGAAAAACACTCCTAAGCAGGCCCAGAATGGCTTCTCGCCTTCGGCACTGCAACTCTGCTCGCAGCGGTTTCCGACCCTCGTACCTGTCCTATGCTTTCGCTTTTAAAGTTCTGGTAAATTGCTTCTCCTTCCACGACGGTTCGTTTCGTCTTCCAGATTGCTTCGTTTCACCTTCCCCGCCTTTCCATTGCTTTTGACTTTATGCTCGACATTGAGACGCTTGATCTTCTCTATGAACTGTAACGCCTCTGCAGCCCTTACACATGTACGCCATGTGTTTCGCACTTTTTTGCATGTTCTGTAATGGCCCCGTGTAAATCGCGACAAAAAAATAGCATGTCGCGATATCACGACGTTTTTATGCATGCAGCTTTGCTCCTTTACTTTCACCGCGAAAATGCGACATGTCGCGATATCGCGACATTTTTCTATTAGCAGCCTTGTCCGCCTTCATGCACCGCGAAAATGAGACATGTCATGAAATCGCGACATTTTTCTGCTCGGGCCGTGCATGGATGCAACCTATCGCGAAATCGCGACGTTTTTCTCTTTTGGGTTTTGGAGAAAGGAGTGAACGACATGTCATGAAATCGCGACACTTTTTCATTTCGTATCATCTTATGCTTTTGTCGCGAAATCATGACGCTTTTCTCTTTGGATGACTCTTGTTGCTTTCGATCGCGAAATCGCGACGCTTTTCATTGAGTGCTTGGGTTTCCAAATCGCGACGCTTCTCTTTGTACCACTTTGCCTTTGTCGTGAAATCATGACGCTTTTCTATTTTTTTTGCTTTTTTTTACCTTTTGTCGCGTTTTTCGTACCCCTTTGCTTCTTTCGTGAAATCATTTTCTTTGATATCGTGACATCTTTAGTGCCTTGCCCTGTTTGATGGTTTGACCGCGATTTTGTGACATGTCACGATTTCGCGACAATTTTCCATTCTTCTTTCTCTCTCTCTATGACCCGCGATTTCACAACACGTCGTCGATATCACGACATTTTCCTTCATGATGCATTCTCCTCTTGCAAAGCTGACATGTCGCGATATCGTGACAACTTTTCATTTCGACGGAGCAACATGTCGCGATATCGTGACAACTTTTCATTTGCAGACGGAGCAACATGTCACGATATCATGACAACTTTTCTTTTTCGGTCGCGATGAAGCAACATGTCGTGATATCGCGACAACTTTTCATTTTCGGTCGCGACGGAGCAACATGTCGCGATATCGCGACAACTTTCTTTTTCTTGTTATATTTTGCTCTTCCTTTGATTTTTTAGCATCTGGGCCACTGTGGTCTTCTTTGAAAGCATGCAAAAAAGGTGGGTCCCCAATTTTGGGGTGTGTTGTGGATCAGCCACAACAAATGGCGACTCTACTTGTCAAATGCTCCCGAGCATTTTGGTGAGAACCCAACCTGAAATATAGAAGCTTAGATACAAGCGTCAACACATAAAGGATAAACTAATACCGATAGATCAGAAATACATGAAACATCAGAATCATTAAGTATCAGCTCGGTGTGTGCAATGTGTTTTCATTCCCTATCGCTTGAACTTGATCAACATTCCATTGTCAGTTTCACTTATGATTTGTATGCAAGGCTATGAATAATTTGTGCAGGATTTGATGCATGATGAAGATGCTAAAGATATAACAACTTGCATTGCAAAGGCTCAAACCTTCTAATATCATGAACAAACATATTAAAGTTGTCAAACCCTCTTAGGACCAAATATATGTCTACTAAATTAATTTATTAGATCCCAAAGTTGGTTATGTGTCACTACCATCTTGAACCCATGTGCAAGTGTAAGTGAAATCAGAACTTTGGGGAATAGGATTCCCAACCTAAGCGAGATGGGAATTTAACCCTATCCTTACTATTCTGATTTGGAGTTCATTACCTCATCTTGAACAAAATAATTTAACTTGTTATGGATGAAATGGTCCGGCTAGTCTATCCATATGAGCAATCGGTGGTCTTGCTTTTAGACAAGACATGTTGCCACGCATGAGCATACTTAACCCCATAATCCCTGGTTTGGCTTCATTCATTCTTTTTCTTTTATTTCTTGGACCTTTGGGATGACTACCCATCCTTGCTAGGGACATGTAGTACGATCCTTCCAATCCAATATTGAGATGAAATGGGAAATATTAATTTTTTACTTCTTGGACCTTGGGGATGACTACCCATCCTTGCTAGGGACATGTAGTACGATCCTTCCAATCCAATATTAAGACAAAATGGGAAATATTAGTTAATTTTATTACTTGGACCTTTGGGATGACTACCCATCCTTTGCAGAGGACATGTAGTACTATCCTTCCAATCCAAGCTTTATGATGAAGTGGGAAAAATGGAAGCTTTGGGGAATCGGATTCTCAACCTAAGCGAGATGAGAATTATGTCCTATCCTTACTACTCCATGTAGGTCAAATCAGAGCTTTGGGGAGTTGGATCCTCAACCTAAGTTCGATGAGGATTTAACCCTATCCTTACTACTCCGGTTTTAGGCTTTAAGCTTTTATGGGAGTGGTAAAAACCACTTTTTCAAGGATTATGTTGCATGATAGGACAAACATGAAATATTCTTTTCACCTCACCTTTTCATCCAAGTATGGTTTTGACCATTTTGCTCAAGATTCTTTTAATGTGCATGGAATGTGCTTGGTTCAAGATAGTTCGGACATCAGTTCCCAACCTTAGGATTTTTTTATGTTTTATGTTATAGAATAACCCTAAGAGGATTCGACACCTTCTCAATGATTGCACATGAAATGAAAATGTAACTTGAGATGACATGTATATATGCCATGTGGAATGTGACATGAGATGTGAATGCACTGCTTCTTTTGGAATATATCATCTACTTTACCATAATGTGCAAAACTGACAACTTCATGCATCACAAGATTCAAACGATATCATTTAAATGTTTGTGTTACTTGTGGAGCTTTCTACAACACAATTCCAATGTTTCATATTCTCCTGATTTTAGGCATAAGTTGACATCTCAAAACCAATTTTTTTTTTTTTCATAAACAAACCAAAAAATGTCCAAAGGACCAACACACAACTTAAATCCAAATCCAAATAGCAATCCCAAAATGAAACTTGAAAACACAAACCCAAAACCAAAAACCAAAATCTATATACAAATGTACACTATAATACAAGATGATGCAAAGCTTGGACTATCACTTTCCTGGATCCCAAACATGATTAGAACATTTTAACAAAAATATAACATGATATGCATGCCAAATGTTGTGGGAATCCAACAAAAACAAGACAAGACCAAACAATGCAACCCACTTCAACTTTCCTCTCTCACCCCACCAATTAAATTTAGTTCCATTAGTATTCCCATAGGTGAGCTTCAAATTTTCAAATTGATTAGACAATGATTGATATTCAATTTTATCTTGTCTATTCTCTAAAACTTCCATTTCAAAACTCAATCTTTGATTTAGAATTAGGCTATCTTCTTCCAATATGCAATTTTGTAAGTAGGAGCCTATTTCTACAAATTTTAAAGCCAAATTATTTTCCAAATTTGTAGGCCAATCAAATTTGTGTAACAGTTTGCAAGCATCTAGGATATTTTGCAAGCATCTAGGATATTTACTAAATTAGGATCATTAACAGTTTTTACCCTAGATTCGATTAGCAATTGTTGATGAATTTGATTTAACAATTCAAGTGCATCAACTTCTTTTCCATTCATTAAAACAATGTTATTAAAGGTGTGATTAAAAATTATACCTTGTTTTTCATTTACCTTTAATGACATTTCACCATAAACATTATTTAAATTCAAAATATGGTCATCCTTTTCAATCCTCAAACATTCTTGGTCAAAGTGTATGTCCCATGACTCATCTTGATGATCCTTCATTTGAGTTGCTTCCAATTGATCAATCTCTTTGTCATTTGGTTCCAATTCTTTGTTCACTATCCATGGTATCTCTTCATTTGAATCCTCCAAATCATCATGCAAACTTGCATCCGCACCTTCAATGAATTTATATTCAACATGATCGAATTTTGTCACCTTTTCAAATCTTGTGAATATGAGATCTTCGTATGATGTAGAAGGTTCAACATCCTGCATATCAAGTGAAATATGAGTTTCATCTATAGGGATGTGAGAAAAGAATGCATTATCATATCTCCCCCAACCATTGTGAAAATTGTCATCCAAATCCATGGCATGAAATTCCATGATATTTGTGACATGATCTTTTGATTCATTCATCAATTCATTTTCTTCTTTGTCCTTGGTAATAGAATCATTATAATCTTCCAAAATTTGATGAGATTTGAAACCCTCTTCCAAAACATCCTCAAATTGTACAGGAGTTGTAATATCTTCCTTCAAGTAGGCGATTATGTTGTCCTGTATATCAATTGGCACACAAGTTTCATTAGTAGTTTTGGATTGAGTGTAGTCTTCCCACTTCTTCCAAGCATCATAATAATCCTCTTTCAAAATCAAGTGGTGACGTTCAACTACTTCTTCAACATCTTCCATTTCATCAATGTGTTTCTCATCAAATTCATCTTCACCTTCCTTAGATGGTTCAATTATTTCCAAAAGTGGGTCGTTTCTTGAATTCAAATTTGTAAGGCTATCATCGTCCAAATTAGTAACCCATGATTCAATTTTATCATAATTTGGAGGGTGAAGAATTTCTTGATCTTTAATTTTACACATCTCATCAATAGTATCTTCCAAGAACAAGTGGTGAAATTCTATCATATCTTCAAATTTATTTATTGATTTTATTTCAATTTCACTTTCAACCACTTCATTCAATTCTATGGTGGGTTCCGTCCTATCACATATATCAAACATTGTTGAATTTAGAACCCCTTCATCCGAATAATCATGTATCTCTATGAATGAGATCATTTTCGCATAATCCTCACTAGCGGATGTTGGCTTAGCAATTTGCACCTCCTCGTGGACTACATCTAAGGTGGTTGTAAAATTTGGATATTCAAATTCATCCCCTTGATCATTTACCTTAGATATCATTGGAGTGGAGGGTGCTATATTTGATGGTTGGTGTAGGTTGGCATCAAAAGAACAATCTCTCATATGAACATGTTGTGCCTTTTCTTCTTCAAGACCTTGTCGTTCTATCTCTTCCAAGATCTCATGGATTTTCTCTAGAGACAAACCACTCATTTTTTCCTCAATGTGTGAAGCAAGTGTGGGGTGTATGGCTCCTAGGTATACTTCCATGGCTTCCTCTTCTAATGTGTTAAAATTTTCCCACATTTGGGAGTGCAACTCACGAAATCTTCCATTGAATTGACTCAAGGATTCATTAGGCTCTTTACATATGGAGGTAAACTGATTTTTCAAGATTTCTAAGTCAACCTGGATTACCAAAATGATAAAGATAGGTCTGCTTCTAGTTGTATCCAAGAAGTCCTAACCTCCATGGGTAGTTGGCTATACCAAAAGAATGGCTTATCATCCAAAATGTATGCAAATAACTTACAAGCCACCTCCTCATAGAAAATCTGGAATTGACACAATGTATTCTTGTAGACATGCAGTCTTTGCAAGTATTCTAGTGGCACCTCTTGATTAAAACACCGTAAAAAATCCAATAACATTTTAGGAATTTGATAGGGTATCACATGTATAGACAAACCCTTATAATGATCCTCCATTATAGATACCATTCTTTCTCTTAGAGACACTATTTCAGCTCTTAGGGATACCATTTGCTCCTCAAGTGTTGCCATTAGTGAAACTTGAAATGTAATTTTAGAACCAAATCTGTTGAATATTCAACCTGCAATGTATAAAAAAAATCAAGTTAGCATCAACTAAGAGATGTATTCATTAAAATCAAATGAAAAGTAATTGCATGAAACAACACTTTGTTAGTCAAAACCAAAATTTTCAAAATTAAATCAAATCACATTGTTTCTGTATGAACAATCAGAAAAATATACAGCATACCTGAATTGCTTAAAATAGAATAAAGTAAACCGATTCAGGCCGTCCTTTTAACAATCTGCCGAGTGTTAGAGGAGTAAAGCATACAAAAATAAATTTAAATTAATACTCCGGAAGGCTAAAGATAACAATCAGTAGGGCATGAAATATACAAAAATTTTAAATCTCACTAAAATAAACCCATCCAGCCCTCCTTCTAGCGCCAATCTGTTGAGTGGTATTTTCACCCGATTGTGAAAACACACTCTCCGATAGGATTTGGGTTCTAAATCCTCTCTTGCAAAGAAATTTAATAAACAATTTCTCCAAGGTTCCGCTATGTTAGCATTTTACATCTATGTATTAATGATCTCAAATGAAGATATTCAATTAAAATGCTTGGAACACCTTAGTGGTTGCAAGTAACTAAAAACAAGGGGCAATGTTGGTTTATTTTACTGTGAAACTTTAATGATTGTTCTTTGAACCCTAATAAAGCAAATATGATTTGATCTCTATATGACCAAGTTGTAATTTCAAAATGGAAACTGATGAAATGCCTTGAAACATAACCCCTTCAATGAAATTGGAATTTTATGAAGGGAATATCATCATCTGCTCATGAATGAAAAACAAAAACTGTAAAATGAAATTCTGGCCTAGAAATGGAAATTTTCTATTTTTCGACTTTGAGATTTTTTAGTTTTTTATTTTTTTATTTTATTTTAATGCCTGTAAATAAAATAAAGTGCAAAAAAAAATGAAAATAAAATGCAAAAGTAAAATGAAATGCATTCAGGGTGATGCAATCCTATTCTGACAAAACCGAAGCTAATGAGGTTTCCATGCATGCAACCTAACTTATTGAACCTGCAAAACACGCACAATCCAGATAAGTTAAGTGCTTGGTCTCTGGGGTTTTAATTGTGATTTCAGATTTAGACATTCGCATGAAGCAACCAAGAGAACTTGCATTAAACTTCACCTATAAGCCTAGAAATCTGAAAAGGGGAAAGATAAACATTTAATCCTGCATGCAAAAAACAACTCCTTCTTTCTTGCCAATGAGGTGCAACTCTCTGAATTTTTTGTATTAAAAATTGGTCATTTTACAATAACAAAATCTCTAGTTTTCTCAAAACCAGAAAAAGGGGAAGAAAAACACTCCTAAGCAGGCCCAGAATGGCTTCTCGCCTTCGGCACTGCAACTCTGCTCGCAGCGGTTTCCGACCCTCGTACCAATCCTGTGCTTCCACTTTTAAAGTTCTGGTAAATTGCTTCTCCTTCCACGACGGTTCGTTTCGTCTTCCAGATTGCTTCGTTTCACCTTCCCCGCCTTTCCATTGCTTTTGACTTTATGCTCGACATTGAGACGCTTGATCTTCTCTATGAATTGTAACGCCTCTGTAGCCCTTACACATGTACGCCACGTGTTCCGCACTTTTTTGCATGTTCTGTAACGGCCCCGTGTAAATCGCGACAAAAAAAATAGCATGTCGCGATATCGCGACGTTTTTATGCATGCAACTTTGCTCCTTTACTTTCATCGCGAAAACGCGACATGTCGCGATATCGCGACCTTGTTTGCCCTCATGCATCGCGAAAATGAGACATGTCGCGAAATCGCGACATTTTTCTGCTTCGGACCTGCATGGATGCAACTTGTCGCGAAATCGCGACGTTTTTCTCCTTCGTTGTGTTTTGTTGCACTCAACCGCAAAAACACATGTCGCGAAATCGCGACACTTTTTCATTCCGTACCATCTCGTTGCTTTCTGTCGCGAAATCGCGACGCTTTTCTCTTTCGGACTGCTCTCGCTGCTTTCTGTCGCGAAATCGCGATGCTTTTCATTTGGAGCTGTCTTGCGGCTTTCTGTCGCGAAATCGCGACGCTTCTCCGTTCCGTACCACTTTGCCAGCTTTCCGTCGCGAAATCGTGACGCTTTTCTATTTCGGGCTGCTCTTGCTGTATTTGGCCGCGAAATCGTGACATATTTTCCTTCCGTACCATTTCGCTGCTTGGAGCCGCGAAAACGCGACTGTCGCGATATCGCGACGTTTTTCTGCTTCGTACCCCTTTGCTGCTTCCTGTCGCGAAATCGCGACGCTTTTCATCTTTGGCATGTCTTGCTGCTTCAGGTCGAACGCGACATGTCGCGATATCGCGACAACTTTAGTGCCTTGCCCTGTTTGACTGGTTTGACCACGATTTTGTGACATGTCGCGATTTCGCGACAATTTTCCATTCTGTCTTTCTCTCTCCTCTATGGACCGCGATTTCACAACACGTCGCGAAATCGTGACATTTTCGATCAACACTCTTCCTGCTTGCCTGGGCCGCGAAAGCTTGACATGTCGCGATATCGCGACGTTTTTTCATTTCTCAACAGCGACAGAGCAACATGTCGCGATATCGCGACACCTTATTTTTGGGCAGCGACGGAGCGACATGTCGCGATATCGCGACAACTTTTCTTTTCTGGGCGGCGACGGAGCGACATGTCGCGATATCGCGACAACTTTTCTTTTTGGGCAGCGACGGAGCAACATGTCGCGATATCGCGACAACTTTTCTTTTTCGGCCGCGACGGAGCAACATGTCGCGAAATCGCGACAACTTTTCTTTTTCGTGAAATTTTGCCTTTTTCCTTTGATTTTTTAGCATCTGGGCCACTGTGGTCTTCTTTGAAAGCATGCAAAAAAGGTGGGTCCCCAATTTTGGGGTGTGTTGTGGATCAGCCACAACAATACTATAAATGGTAAGTGATAAAATGATACAATGTTATATGAAGGAAATGAACACTCCATAACATATGATAAGAACTACATTGTATCCATCACCAATCTATATGGTGATCTTGCAGAGTATACCTACTACTACCTACAACTATATCTAAACACTCACTATGAGGCCCTTTATATAGAAAGATGGATTGCTTGGCCAACACTCTTCCTAACATCCACATAGACACTTGTGCATTTATTACATTACTTGAAGTAACTTGCTAACTATCCCCTAAAGTAATATCCTACTCTAGTTATGTACCAAAGGTGGTACATTTACATGACCCAAATGATGTTATATATTCCAACAATTTTATCCTACACCTTAATATTATTATTCCTACAATTACTAAATTAAAATAATTTCAATATCTAGTCTAACTCTAGTCAACTCAAAGTCAAAGGTGACATGGCATGAGACTTGAGTGTGGTGGCATGTGTGGGGTACATAATGGCATGTGGTATGAGTGTGGTGGCACGTGGCATAAGTGTGGCAACATGTGGTGGCACATGTTGTGGAGGTTTTCATGTATGACTATTTTTCAATAGGAAGATAACCCAAACTGAGTTAACTATGAGACACTATTGATTACTTAAGACATTGGTGATTTGCACCAATCACGTTTGAGAAAAAAAACTTGTATATTTTGTTGAAGATAATACAAAAATGGAGATACAATTTTGGTTGTGGTTTTTCTCTTTACAAGTTTTCTACATAATATTGGTGTCTTTTATGTGGTTTGATTTATTTATATCTTACCTTATTTTTTTTTAATTTATAAAATTTTGTGCTATATATATATATATATATAAAGTGTGGCAACATGTGGTGGCACATGTTGTGGAGGTTTTCATGTATGACTATTTTTCAACAAGAAGATAACCCAAACTGAGTTAACTATGAGACACTATTGTTTACTTGAGACATTGGTGATTTGCACCAATCACATTTGAGAAAAAAAACTTGTATATTTTGTTGAAGATAATACAAAAGTGGAGATACAATTTTGGTTGTGGTTTTTCCCTTTACAAGTTTTCTACATAATATTGGTGTCTTTTATGTGGTTTGATTTATTTATATCTTACCTTATTTTTTTTTAATTTATAAAATTTTATGCTATTTACATTTGTGTAATATATATATATATATATATATATATATATGACATACTAATAATTTGTTGCTTGAGTTTGTTTTAAACCGGTACATTTTGGGAATTTTGCTTACTTCCTCCCCCTTCACTATGACAAAATCATTATTGAAGTTGACAAAACAAGAATGTGCTTCTCCTTTTTTATTCCATCTTTTTCAATGATGTGTCTATGTATACTAGGAAATCGGCTCGAACAAAATTCAAATACCAATCCAAACGAAGTATCATCTAACCCATTCCTAGTTGATAGGTAACTATCATCCAATTTAACTATCAAGTAATTGGTCCACCTAGCAAGCCTAACAAGCCTATAAAAATCCTAGCAAGCATGTGGGAAGCCTATCAAGCCTATAGAAAGCCTAACGAACCTATAGGAATCCTAACAAAATTATATGAATAATTATAAATCATTCTATTTCCCTTAATTTGAACATTTAGATCTATCTACATGATTGCAAAAAGCATAGAAAACCTATAGGAATCACTCTTTACTTTCAATGATGTTTAGTTTTGCCAATTGATGACCCTAGGAAGAATAGAAAAAACCTTATAAACCATAGTTTATCCTTGATTTTGCCTAATTTGGCCAATTCGACATGAGCATCACTTTGACACCTCAACTTTCTTGATAGATAGTGGTCTTACTCAACTCAGTCTAAAACCCATAATTTATTGAAAGTATGGTTTGTACTTGCCTAACCCCCAATTTTAGTCAATTATGCTAACTTATCAAGAGTGTTGCTTTATGACAAGGTTTCACTCTTGCTATAAAGTGGATCTCTTGCACAATTCGTCTCCTATCTTGAATGGTCAACAAACTTGACCTATAATTGGTCATTTATGCCATTTTCCATCACCAATTTTACCAAAATTGGCCAAATTGATTCTTGTCATTTCAAATCTCCCCAAATCTACTCAAATCACTAAGTATTATCCCACATTGATTATAAATAATTTTAATTCATTTCAAATCTTAAATTGTTTGTAAATTTGGCTTTAATCACCATCAATATCATTTTCCACCACTCATTTGAGTGTATTTAATCATTTAATAAGATAGCCCACTAAGTTAACTATAGTGTCACTAAGAGAACTTATCATGAGCATTGACTTGTAAAAAGATGATCCTCTTATTAGAAATTAGGCCTTTTCCATAGCTTAATTAGGCTAAGAGTTGATTTCTATCTTCAATTTGAACAATTTGAGGCTAGCCAAAAATAACATTGTTTGTTGATTGGTGCTCTTGACCAATTGAATCCAAAACACATGAATAAGAGGTTAATTAACTTATTTCCTTCAAGTTAAAACTCAAATTTCATTCAAATTCCAATGAATAAGGGTATATCTGGTCCAAATGGATGAAGTAAGGAGAAGTTCTCACCTTCAAATCCTACTTAGCACCATGTGCTAGGTTTCTTCCAAAAAAAAACCCAAGACTCGTACAAAATCTTTTTAATGTCTTATAAAATATCTCTAAAGCATCTTTACTCAATTGTCTCAAGCATCTTGTTTATTCACATACAAGACAAACCTTATTCTTCTCCTTCCAAGTTTAACATCTTCTCCTAACAAAAAGTCATAACATTGAAGTCCATTTTGGTCAGACTCCTCATTAATCAGGAAGGTTTGAAAGCAAAGACAAATACTCAAGGTTCTTAAAATTCAAAGCACTCCAAATACATCAAACATCTTCATCCACCACCAATTACTTTACCTAAAACACTAATTTATATATATGAAACCTATACCTTACCCTCCTTCCTGCACCTACTACACACTTCCTACACCTTACAACCTACTTCCTATGCTTAGTATATACCTCTTACACACTCAATCTATCTTATTATTCATTAAATTAGGATTTTATTTATGTTTGGATTGGTCTTATGTTGCCTTGGCCTACAAGATTTAGTAGCTTTGTTGGCTTATTCAAATCTAAGTAATACATATGGCCTTTAAGATTTAGTAGCTTTGTTGGCTTATTCAACCCACCGATATCAATCCATCTTTATGAGTGAAAATCCTCATATTTGGCTCGGATTGGCCTTAGAACATACCAACATGGTTACCTTAGCATACTTGGCTCGGATTGGCCTTAGTACATACCAACATGGTTACCTTCGACCCCTGAGGAGGCCCAATATCTTGTGCATCTATATGTAATATAAAGTCGTCATAACTTGGATAAAACAAACAGTTTACCAAACACAATTAAATAAATTTATACATTAATTTACTAAATACGTGGGTAAAATAAGGTTCAACAAACACAATTAATAAATTTATACATTAATTTACCAACGACAGTTAATAAACATGTATTAATAAGCCAACAAATAGTCAACTTTCGTTACTGCTGAAAATCTTTACATCTAGTTAGCCAACAAATGGTTAACCGTGATTTATAAACTAATTATAAATGGTTCAGATTGTAATTTCATTTACCAAACACAATTAATAAATTTGTACATTAATAAACCAACCAAAAAAATAACTTTCAAAAGAAAAATAGTTAAGTGGAAACAGACCCATAAAATTATCGATGTTCTGTTATAATTTTGTCAGGACTGGGAGTCTACTCTCGTGCTTTGCTGGCGTTATCGGCTCGTTGTCGTAGCCAATCAAAAACTTCACCGAAGACCTTATCCACGTTCTCCTTGGACTCCCCAATCAGCTGGTGCCACATGCCATCGTGGATCCGTAGCGTCTTGTCCGTACTGCCGGCCTCCTCGTAGAGGGTCTTCACGCACTCGGGGTCGCACACCACGTCACCGGAGCCGTGCACAATCAGCAGCGGCAGCGCCACCTCAGCGAAGCGCCCCTGCAGCTCCCTGCAAACCCTAAGGAGCTCCAGCGCGGTGGCGGCGCGTGGCCGCGCCATGGAGCGGTGCGGGTCCCGCACGGCCAGGTGGCGCTTCCACTCCTCCTTGAAGGACACGCTGGGGATGGCCTTGGTGGGCACGATCTCCCACGTCGGCACGGCCCAGGCCACGGCGGACAGCAGGTGCTCCAGCGGCCAGGGGGGCTTGAACTTGGCGGAGATCCCGCACATGGCCCCGTTGAGCACCGCCCCCGCCCACGCGCCACGCTGGCGGAGGTGGATAAGGAGGGCTATGGCGCCGCCCAGGGACTCCGCGTAGAGAAACGCCGGCAGCCCCGGGTTTCGACCCCGCGCCGCGTCGAAGCACTGGATGCAGTCGTCCACCACAGGGTTTATGTCGGGGATGTGGGCCCGCAGGCCATCGGAGTTGCCGTGCCCCTGGTGGTCCAACGCGTAAACGCAGAAGCCCTGTTTTGCGATGCCGATGGCCGTCAGCTGTACCAGCCAGTTGCTCGACCCCGTGAAGCCGTGCACCACGGCGACGAGGCCACGGAGCTGTGCCGTTGCTTCCTTGGGGCGCCACGATTGGGTGAAGATCTTCATGCCGCGCTTGTTTTCCATGAAGGATTCCTCGTGGACAACGTTGTGCTTGTCGTAGAATTCTTCCCTGGTTAAACCCCCGAAGAGGGAGTCCCCGTTGGCGTCCTCCACGGGGTGCGCTGCCATGCTGTTTGTTTCCTTCTCCTTTGTCTGTGTGTTCCTTTCCTTTATATACGCAGCCGCGCCCTAGGTTGCGATGTGCACCAGGACGTGCAAGGGAAATTACCGCCTAGCGTTTTTTGTTTTTTTGAGTGAGGTAGGGTTGGATATAATTGAACGGAGGGGGTCGGTGGTTGCTGATGAAAGATTATTTACATTGGCTGGAGTAGGTATAGGTAGTTAACCTATATTAAATTATAAGTTATATAAAATTATTTTTATAGTAATGGTGTTTATTTAATATAATTTAATAAAAAAAATTATGGAAATAATGATATATAATTATATTTTTTATTAAATTTGAATTTTAAATTTTTTATTAAAAGTTTCAAAGGGTAAAATCATACCTCTAAAGTTTAGGTGGATAGATGGTTTGTGGTATTTACCTAGAAGAGACCTAGATTCAAACCATATTTACTAAGAAGAGATCTAAGTTCAAACTTTGGGGTATGTCTATTGCAAAGGTAGTAGTATGTTATGAATTATCTAAGTGTACGTCAGACTCAAAACGATGGTACAAATCCTGAGCAATGGTGTTCTTCTTAAAGCTAATTCAATAATAACCTCTTCACGTTGGATCAACAATAACAAGCTGGTATAGGCTTGTTGGGAGCAGCCTTGAACCCTACATTTAGTAGTTACCAACAATAACAAGGTAGTATAAACTTATTGAAAGCCACCCATATAATTTAAATCCTACACTTAATAATTAAAAAAAAAATTGAATATATAAAAATAAATAAATAAAAGCAATGTGCGTAACGGCCATTGGGGTCATGCGTTGTGTGCCTCGGAGGTGAGATAGGTAAGACATAAATATGTGGGCCACCTATGGGGTCATGGGTTGTGTGCCTTGAGGTAAGACATAAATATGTGGGCCACCTATGGGGTCATTGGTTGTGTGCCTTGGAGGTGATATAGGTAAAGACATAAATATGTGGGCCACCTATGTATGTGAGGGAGGGAATATGCCGTGTGGATAGTCGTGGGATTTGCACTCTATAAGAATAGAGTTTAACGATTGTGTATATTCACTGTTTAATTAATTTTTTTATTAATTAATTGAGGGGTTAGCTTTCCGATAAAATTCGAACGTTTTGAAGTGTTTTTTTTCACATATATATACACATATTGATTACTCTGCCATCAACGTATAGGGTTGAAGAGTCTCTTTCCAACTATGATCCTTCGTCAAGTTTAGAGTTATGCTTATCAATAGGGAATTTAACACATAGCCATCACCCACCCATCTCTTCACACACTCGCCCACGTCGTTGTTTGAACCTTGGACATTTCAAAGAAGAGCCAAAGCCCGCACCATTGCGTTGTTCCCCTACGACTTAGTTAGTTTGAACCTTGGACATTTCAAAGAAGAGCCAAAGCCCGCACCATTGCGTTGTTCCCCTACGACTTAGTTATTAGGTCAGCTCAATAGTACCTTTCTTCGTAGGCTATTAAATGAGAGCCTTGATTTTTATAACCTCCTTTAAATATATATTTTAAAAATTAATAACCCTTTGTTTTGTACTTTGTAATATGTATTTTTTTTAATTGTTTATATGAGATGAATTTTTATCTCTTCCCTTGAGGGCTAGGTGCATTGGTCAGTGTTTGTTAGGTTCAAACCTTAGGGGCAGCCTGTTTGCAAAGGTAGTAGTTTGATTTGAATCCTTTGAGTGTGTTAGATCGACAATGACGATACGAAGTCCAAGTGATCGGTGGTCACCTTCATGCTAGGTTAATAATAACAAGGTAGAATAGGTGTGATGGGAGCAGCCCCTTTGGTTTGAACCCTGCGCTTATCAATTATTAAAAAAAATGTGGTTGGACCAACTCTCCTATGTAACAAAAAAAAATAGCTCTTTATTAAATATTTTATATTTGTTATTAAAAATAAAAATTAAAAGATTATAAAAATATAAAATAAAATACAGCTACAAGCTTACTGTAGTGGTAAGGACTTTGGCTTCTTTTTGAGACATCCAACGTTTAAACCCCACTCGGAACGAGGGGACAATGACCTCTTATAAAAACATGTGTAAACTCATTGAAAAAATATATATATAATAATAGAAGGATCTTTTGAGAGCCATGTTTTTGTGAAGGGTTTTTCAATTCAAATGATTCTTGGACCAATTTATGTTGAATTTGAAGAGCTTCAAAATGAGTGGTCATAGGAAGGAATCTGAGCAATATAGAGAGATCCAAACAGTATTAAGAGAGATAAAACCCTATGAAATCAATCGTTCAAAACAAGGACAGTGAGGATTTTTTCAAATCGCAAAGAATAGAAGGATCTTTTGAGAGCCATGTTTTTGTGAAGGGTTTTTCAATTCAAATGATTCTTGGACCAATTTATGTTGAATTTGAAGAGCTTCAAAATGAGTGGTCATATGAAGGAATCCGAGCAATATAGAGAGATCCAAACAGTATTAAGAGAGATAAAACCCTATGAAGTCAATCATTCGAAACAAGGATAGTGAGGATTTTTTCAAATCGCAAAGAATAAATTATAGTCAAGGTAAGCAAATTAATTGTAGTTTCCTCTATTTTTGAAGAAAATCTATAGAATTGTTTGTTAATATCAAGGATTATAGGAGATTTGATTTTTTTTTTAAATCTTAGTTTTTTTTTCTAAAATCCTAGCAACTTTTGAATTTTTCTTGGTTGAGATCGTGGAGTTACAAATTTTCATTGGAAAGGATGACGTTGATGATCGAGAATGGTGGATGAAGTTTAGATCTTTATATTTTAGTGACCATTTTGGCCATGCCAACCTATCAAAATTTTAAGAGAGGAAGCTTAAGATTGGTGGACAAGTATTACTAAGGAAAAGAACTGTAGTTACACTTGAGATGAAATGGAGCATGCATTCTTGAGACAATGAGACCCCCAAAAAAAAAGATAGCTAGTTTGAAGGTCAACATCGGGAGATATGAAGAAGAAATAAAAAGGCTTTAGAGGGAACTAAAATAAATGAATAAAGAGAATATAATAGAAGGGAAAAAATACGCATTACAATGTGCAAGCTCAAGGTTGCATTTAAAAGGAAAAGCTTAAGAAGTAAGGAGCCAAGGAGAAACAAGAAATAATCATGGCAAGGGAACAAGTTGAAGAACCAATAGAAGACTTAAAAGTTGAATTTACAGTAGTAGCAAAAATAGAGTCCATGGAAGAAGTAGCAACAAAGTCCAAAGAAGCCCTGCCATAAGTGCATAAGGATGCACCAAAAGAAGGGTATAAGAGAGAAGATTGTAAAGAATAATTTCTAATAAATAAATAAATTGCTAAAAAATCAAAGAAAATTAAATGTCAAGTTAATGTTATAGCATATCGACACCTACACCACCCTGAGCGGCAACAATATTGGACGTATGGTTTAAGGTATCAATATTATTGATCTACATGGAGTTAGAAAGGTATCAAATATGATAGTGTTTGGTAGATAGAGCATAACGATTTTAGATTTCAAAGGGGTGCAGTAGCGTAAGAGAACAACAAGACTGACTGTTCGAAATACCAAAGTAGAGCAAGCCAACAAAATAGTTATGGATATTCAAGTGGCACAATGGTAGCTTAGTATCATCAAAGACCACCACTAATCAAGATTTCACTTGGATGAATGGATGAACAAGTTTAGAAAATATAAAAAAGAAGGATGCTTAATATTTGTATTTACAAAAAAATTGAAGAAGACCTAGGAAATTGTTGGAGAATATTACATTGTCTGGTACATACCAATGTACCACCATGGTATATTATTGTAAATATTAGATGAGGGTTGTGTCCTAGATTAGTGAGTGAGTTAATATTTTATGTAATGTAATAATGTGCATGAAATGAATGTGTCATGTAAATATGTGTGCAAGTGTTATGAGTGTAGATGTGCACAAGTGTCTAATATGTAAGTGTAGAGCTAAAAAACGTGACACCAAACAATGCTAAATAAAATAGAACTCAAGTGAATCAAATATTGCACAACAAAATGGAATTTATATTGATAAAGGGGGGAGCCTAGAAACTTCGTTGTTACAATAGTGGATCCAAGAATCCCTTGATACAATATTACAAACTTTTCTAGGGTTCTTTGAAACCCTAGCCACAAATAACTGGTGGTGTCTTCAACTGTGTCTTTGCTCCCAACAAGGTTGAGTGGGCTTCTATGTATCCGATATCGGGCCACTCTAGCTTAAGCAACTATCCAATGCTTCTGATGTATTTTCAAAACCTACACACAAAGAAACTAGAGAATCAGTAATAACAAATGAGGGCTCCATAGTGTGAGCCCTCAAAAATCACAACTTAAAAACCCTAGTTATAGCAATGGAAATGTGAACAGGATAAGACAACATGAAATATAATAACATAAATGGATTTACCTTGCTCTTGCTTATTGTTTGTTGATGGATGGATCTGTTGTAGGTCGATGGTGAGGGCGTGCCCTAGCAACACTTGAAGATCTCGTTCGACATTAGAATAGGGCTCTAAAACACCCACGGGTTATTCGAGAGCGCAATAGGGTGCTCGGGATGTCTACAGAGCACAAGAGGGCACTCGGGAGGTCTGTGAATCACTGCAGGGTGCTTGAGAGGTCTACGTAGAGCGTAGTAGGGTTCTCGGGAGGTCAGATCAGATCTACAAAAGTAGATCTGATGAGGGCGAGGGATGTGGCGATGATGGCGACAAGCGAGGTGATGGAGGAATGGTAGATGGATTAGGGCAAATGTAGGGTTAGGGCACTAAAGGCTCAATTGGAACTCTAAGGCACTTAGAAAACTTAGGTCACTTTCTAGCTAATTAGGATTCCAAAGAACTTCCAGGGGGTTGAGTCTTAAAATGACTCATATTAATAGTCCAACTTAGGGCATACTTTAGGGTTTCAACGACACTAATCGTGTGGTTGAGATTAAAGCATATCTAAGGGTGGACAATCAATCTAGGATGTGGCATGGATTAAGGTAAATGGATGGATGAGATTAAATGAGATCGGATGGCTAGGAATAATCCACTTTATAAATATATATTTATTAAACATATATTAAAATATAATATAAAATATTATATTTAAATATATATAAAATAAATATATATAAATAAATATGAATAATGGTAGAAAATGGTGGGAAATAGGGATGGTGGACAAATGGATGGCGGGAAAGCATGGATGGAGGACAAGTGGCTAGATTTTGGTGTCTATAGATGCCCCTTTTTGTACCATGTTGCGTGAAACACAATATGGTGCAAAAATACGAGACACCTGATCGGGCTAGGCATAGAAGCAACTTCTCTCTCTTGTTGGAATGTGGAGACAAAATTGAAGGCAAAAGAATAAAGAATTTGGAGTTATTGCATAGCTTACCCCCTCAATTGGCGAATGAGTTGCGGATGAAGCTCACGAGCCAATTGAAAAATAATGAATGGAAAAAGAAATGTTGTGCAAAGAAGGAAATGGGAATGATGGAATGTACGACCGTTTTTTGCCCCAACGGTTGAAGGGGGTTGGTGAAATGTGGATGATGATTGCATCTATTTTTTCCCCAACAGATGAAGGGTTTTGGGAGAAATGTGGTTGATGATTGCATCTATTTTTGCCCCAATAGATGAAGGGTTTTGTGCCAAATGTAGATGTCATGATCATGTGAGATGTATCCCTTTGTGGGAAAATCAGAATCAAATTTAGTTGCCCCAAATTTGGGGTGATTCCATGATGTTGAATAAATTTTTTCGTATGGCCTCATTGATATGCAATATGAAGATGCAAAAAAATAAAAAAGTAGTCAACTTCGGAGGGCCAACTAGTGACTGTCAGATAATTCCTAGGATCGGAACCAATCACCCTAGCTAAAGCCAATCACCATGATGACTATCAAGGAAATGTGAAATGATGTGATGTAATTTTGTCCATGTTTTAAGCCCCATGAACTAGGCCATCAATGATAGCTATTTAGCAAGATTAATCTTGTTAGAGTTTCACTTGAAATGTGAGGAACCAAATTTGATTGTGCTTTCAAACTAGGAGATATGGAATGATGATGATGACCAAGTGTTCTTATGGTGATTCATTCATCTTACCGAATTGCATGGATGCAAATCATTGCAATCGCCAAGTATATAGAACAAACCACTATATACAAGATTCACTTGAAATTTGGCTTATGTGGAAAGAAATGGATGATGGAGTATGATGTTGGTAAAATTTGAAATTTTGATGAGGAAATGTGATGATTTGTGAAAAATAGAACTGATTGGCGAACGTTGGATAGCATATTGGTCAATTTTATGCCTTTTGGACACAAAATTCAAGTTAATGTGCCAAATCAACTCAGATTGTCATAGAAATTGGTGGGATGATGGGCATTATGATGCAGATGATGAGAATGGTCGTTTTGTAAAAATTTGGACTAGTTTGATACATTTTGTAATTGGAAATGTGCTTTTTATGACTTTTGGTCATAAACAAAAATTATGCATCCAAACTGATTTCTATTTTCACAAAACTTGATTTTATGATGGAATTGATGTGTGGGTGAAATTTGGAGGAGGTAAGCTACCGATTTGATCGATTTTACCTTTTCTTGATTTATGCATCAAATGCCCGTATGCGCTTTTGAGGTCCAGAAAATACCCTGGTGCACTTTCATGCACTAGTAAATGCCCATGCATGCTTCAGCATGTCTAAAAATGCCCATGCATGCTTTAGCATGTCTGAAATGCCCCAGGGTGCTTCAGTGCACCTGCAATTGCTATAAATAGCCTGCAGATGGGAAAATGGAGCTCATTTGTGCATTTTCAAGTTTGAGAAGCTGCATCTAAGGAGTGGAGTGGAGTGAGGAGTGAAGTGAGGTAGTGGAATTTTGGTGTGGAAGCTATGGCGGTAGAGGGAATGAGTGTTGTGGCTGGTGCAGAGGCAAGATTTGCCAAGGTAATGCTGTTGAAGACTTATTTGTGTTATGCAAATTTTTGTTGTTTTTTTTAATTGCTCATGAAATGTGTTTATTGCTGTAGTTGCAGATTTTGGAGCCATGACACCAATTTTCTCCTCTTGTTCCTGGGATGAGGAAATTATTTTCGAAGGTAGATTGGAGTTTGTTGAGGGCAGTGGGGCTAGAGGATGCGGCCCGACTAGACGTGGTGAGGGCGGATGATGGGTATCTTTCAGCTTTGGCTGAAATATGGGATGCGGATAGGGGGACTTTCTAGCTATCGATCGAGGAGGTGACCATTACCCTTGAGGATGTGTATCACATTCTCAAGGTGCCAGTGGAGGGGCTAAAGGTGGAGGCGGCTACGATAAAAAGGGCTAGATGAGCAGGATGTTTGGAGATATGTGGGAGGAGGTGAGGGTGGAGTGTGGGGGAATTCCATACTTGACCATGTATGTGGCCAAGAATTTGGAGCCCCTCCTGGCCTTGGTGATGTTCGTGTTGGTGAACATAGTGATCCCCAATAGTACTGGTTGTAGGTTCCCATGGAACCTATTGGGATTGGTGAGTGATTTACTCACTACACCGCAATGATATGCATGGGCTCCTGCTTTGTTGGTGTAGGTGTACCGGGAGCTATATGAGGTGACACGACAGGGAGGAAGGACTTGGGATGCAGCTTGCTTCTCCAATGTTGGGGATGGGAGCACTTTAGTGTGGCATGATCGGAGGGCCTACCCTGTAGTGATTGGGATAGGGTGTAGCCCTATGCTAGGAGATGGGTAGTGGCAAAGGAGGTACAATCGAGTCATCCGCGATCTAGCCAGTGGTACCGGGAGCTATGGGTTGGACTAACATCCACCCAAGTGACATGGAGGCCTTGGTAGGGGACCATGTGGATCTAGGATAGGGAGTAGTTGTGGTGGGTGAGGCAGCCGAGGTGGATAGTCGAGAGGAGACAGAGTGAGGTGAAGTACTTCCAGTTCTCATGGGTATTATGATAGTTTGGATTACTGTAAGGAGTACCTGATGAGTCGGTGTTGTATAGGAGGTATCGAGAGGAGGTGGGGCTTCCATGTGTGGTGCCATGGAGGGAGGTGGTTGAGGATGATGAGCAGCTAGAGGTCCTTGATGTGGATGATGTGGGGGTGACCCCAGAGTATGTGGTATGGTTTGGTGCCCAGCTAGTATGGGTACCTAAGGTGGTGACTAATGATGGGGATGATGTTGAGGAGTCTGATGAGGCTCCAAAGTGATCGAGACATCTTCGAGCTAGTAGTTAGAGGAGGAGATCAAGGGGTGCAGTGAAGTAGAACTCCTGTGGTTGGTGGAGGGGAGGATGAGGAGGAGGATGATGATATGGGGGAGATATCAGAGGTGGTGAGGCTATGAGCAGAGATGGAGCAGCTATGAGCTGAGTGGGAGGCTTTAGTGTAGTCTCATGATGAGGTTGTAGCATAGCTATGGGTGGAGCTTAGTGCATGGGATGCGACTATAGCTCAGATGCAGGTGGAGCGGGTGATGAGAGGAGCTGGTGGAGATGATCAGGAGATGATCATGAGGCTCTAGGTAGAGCTTCTAGGCAAGGAACATTGACATGGGTTGGACTTATGGTGACTCTGGGCTAGCGAGGCATATGTGCATTCCTTGGAGGACTTATGTATGGTGCATCATATCATGTTGCCAGATCCTCCATCTTCCTCTATGGCTGAGCCATCTAGGCCAGCTGAGTCTAGGCAGAGTTCTAGGTCTAGGGCTCCTACTAGGTCGTAGGGGTCCTCTCATAGGCATTAGCTAGTGCTTAGATGCACTTTTTGTATATGAGCCTTGGTGCTCTATTGTATGTAGCCTTTGGGCATTCATTGTACATGTGATTTATATATATACACATTCATGGCTTTTACCTTTTGTGTTATATGTGTTTGTGTGAATGCTTTTTGTGGAATGCTTTTGTGTAATGCATGTTTATATGGATGATTAATGCATATGATATGTTATGGATGATTAATGCAAGGTAGCATGTATGGATGATTAATGCAAGGTGGAATGTATGGATGATTAATGCAATATGGAATGTGCTAATGATCATTTATAGTTTAGATCTTTGCTTGGCCATTTTCTAGCATTGTTGTTTAATCAAGGGCACCAGACTTGGTGGCATATGGGATGAATGGATCTTGACATGACATGGATGTTGACACGGAAGAAGATATGGATGTTGATATGGAAGAAGATATGGATGTTGATATGGAAGACTAACTATTTTGTAGAGACTCAAACATACTAGTGGCATCAAACAAACTCACTAAAATTGCCTAATCCCTCTAGGACAAAATGTGTGTGCAGTGGATTCATTTACCGAATCAAGAGCATGGTAATGACTCGAGGTAATCAAGAACCAGTGTGTGTGCAAGTGAGTTCATTAACTCATCTTGATTAAATTGGGTAAACCTATTATGGATGAAACCAAGAAGCTAGCTTGTCCGTATGAGCGGTCAGAGGTCTCTTTTAAAAGAGACATGTCGCCACGCATGAGCGTACTCCACTACCAGTCAAGTGTCTATAGCTTCGGTGGAGGCTAACTCCATAGTCCATGACTTTTGTGTTTTTGATATTTTAAGTTTTGGGGATGACTACCTAACCGTCTGACTAGAAATGTAGTATGATCCTTACAACCCAATTGATCAGTGGTGTGTGATGTAAAATATTTAGAGTTTTTTGTTAGGGATTTTTCCCTACTCTTTCTTTTATTTTTTTGGAATTGTGATAGTGGTGAGAACCACTATTTTTATGGACTATGTTGCATGATGGGACTAGCAAGGATGACCCTTTTCACTTCGAGGTTCATACCAAGTATGGTGTTATCCCTCTTTGACACAAGATGTTTTTAAGATGTGAAAATTGTGTTTGGTTCAAGAATGTTTTGGAGTCAATTCCCAAAACTCAAGATTTTCTTAATGTATATGTGCAATGGTCCTAAAAAGAACTCGACATGTATTTTGGAGGTTGCTTAAAACACTAGGAGTGGTTGAGTGACCGAAAACACCTAGGAATTGTGAATATGTGGTTTGTGTGAATGGCAATTTGACTTAGTGGAATTGTGTGGATGACATTGTGAGGGTGCCCTTGATTAAGGCAACATGATTTTATTTGACCAATTAAGACCTTGAACTTAATAAATGATCCCTAATATGAAATGTGAAAATGTGGATGTGAATGCAATGTATGACATGCAATTTTGACATGCAAATGCAATATGAAATGTGGGTGAATGCATTGTTTTTGGAATGTAGATGCAAGTGAAATGCAATGTTATGAATGAAATGTATGCAAATGTTTTTGTGTATTAGCCATGTATATATATACATATATAGAAATAAAATCATGCATAGAATGCTCTCAAGTGTATAACATTAAGTGGTTCGGGTTCTTCCTCTCCCTCTAGACTGGCAAGCCTATAAGTACCATTACCCACTCTTTGTGTAATAATGTATGGACCTAACCAATTAGCCATGAATTTATCATGAAGATGCGATAATGCATTGGTGTTTTGTTGGTTCTATTTAAGGACAAGATCTCCTACTTGGAATTCACGTAGATGAACTTTGGCATTGTAAGCACGTTTGAGGCGGTCTTGATAAACTCGTAAATGCTCTAAAGCATTGACTCACCTCTCATCAAGAAGTGTGAGTTGGTCAAGACGTGCTTGTCTAGCAGTGTCATCATCTATGAATTCCTGCAAAGAAATTTGCAAGGAAGGGATCTCGAGCTCAAGAGGCATGATTGCTTCGGCTCCATAGACCAATGAAAATGGTGTTGCCCCTATAGGCATGCGGATGCTTGTTTGATAAGCCCATAATGCCAAGGGAATTTGTGTATGCTAATCTCTATGATTTTATTTGACAAGTTTCTTGAGAATAGCAACTAAGGTCTTGTTGGAAGCTTCAACTTGTCCATTTGCTTGTGGGTAATAAGGAGTTGAGAAACTATGTTGAATGTTATATTTCTTGCAAAGTGCTCGAACATCCT
The DNA here is from genome assembly GCA_028583015.1 of Wollemia nobilis. Taxonomy (NCBI): domain Eukaryota; kingdom Viridiplantae; phylum Streptophyta; class Pinopsida; order Araucariales; family Araucariaceae; genus Wollemia; species Wollemia nobilis. The sequence goes on along the minus strand of JAQPPZ010015863.1, from coordinate 3,698,341 downwards.
TGTTCTTGAAAGACTTGCCATTGTCTAAAATGATTTTCAAGGGAATACCAAAATGACAAATGATATGATGAAGTATAAACTCCATAATTCTAGGTCCTATCATATTGGTTAGAGGAATTGCCTCAACCCACTTTGTGAAGTATTCAATGGCTGTGATGATGAATGTATGTTGTCCCGAGGAAGGAGGTGAAATTTTGCCAATTAGATCTAGACCCCATTGTGAGAAGGGCCAAAGGCTTTGAATAGGTTGTAAGGCTTGTGATGGTACATGAGTTAAATTAGCATGTTCTTGACACTTCTTGCAATGTTTGACATAAGTGCAACAATCACGTTCCATTGTGGGCCAATAATAACCCATGCATAGAATATGCTTTGCAATGGCCATTCCACTAAAATGACCACCACAAGTACCATCATGAGCTTCAACAATGGCTCTTTGTGCCTCACTAGACTCGAGACAACGAAGGAGGACTCCATCATAACCACATTTATACAACACATCCCCCAAGAGAATGAAATGAGCTACCTTTTTCTTGAATGTGCATTTGGCAGTTTGAGACATGTCATATGGGAGTGTTCCAAACTTGAGAAATGCTACTATTTGGCTTGACCAAGGCTCATATGGATTCAATTGGATAAAGCAAACATCCTTTTCATCCTTAGACTCAGTACGGATAATTGCAGATTTAGAGACCGTTGAAATGATAAGGGGTTGTACCTCTCCAAATGAGTCTTTTGGAATCAATGATCCAAGGGAGGCCATCACATTTGCAAATCTATTAGTCGAACATGGCAAACTATTGATTTCATACCAATCAAACTTAGAGAGCAACTTCATTGCTACTTCGTGATAAAGCTTAATGGTAGGTTCTTTGCATTGGTATTCTCCATTGATTTGCTTGATGACAAGTTGAGAATCACCAAATATCCTAATACGCTTAATGCTCATAGCTATAGCTGATTGAAGACCTAGGATTAAGGCTTCATACTCTACAGTATTGTTTGTGCATTGGAAGTCGAGTTTGAATGATAAGGGGATAGGTACCCCCTATGGTGTATGAAACATGACTCCAACACCTTGACCTTTCATGCACTTAGAGCCATCAAATAATAGTGTGATATCGATGTCTTCCTTTGGAATGACATATTCTTCTTGCTCAGTGATAACAAATACTGAATCATCTAGGAGCTCAATAATCAAAGGATGATCACTAGGTAGTGGAGCTTCCACAAGTTGATCGGCTATTACCTGACCTTTAATGGATTTTTGGCTAATGAATTCCAAATCGAATTCAGTAAGGAGCATTATCCATTTAGTGGTGCTGGTGTTGTTGTAAGTGCGAGATATCATATAACGCAAAGTATTTTCTCTAGCTATGATATAAGTTGTGTGGCTAAGCATGTAATGTCAAAGTTTCTTAGTGGCAAAAACCACTACTAAGCACAATTTTTCTACATAAGCGTATCTAGTTTCATAGCTTACCAATGTTTGACTAATATAGTAGTGTTGGCATTTTTGCCACATTGTTTTGTTGTTGTTCATACAAAAGAATGCATGCATTGTAGAGACACTTAACAAGTTTTGTGTTCAAGAAGTTCAAGTGAAAACTGTCGCGGTATCGCGACATGTAGCATTTGCGCGACTTATCGCGTTTTCATGGCGTCCGATGAAGAAAAGAGCTAAGTAAAAAAAATGTCACGATATCGCGACATGTCACATTTTCGTGACCTATCGCGTTTTCGCAATTAAAAACAACCAAAGGAAGAAAGGAAGTAAAATTGTCGCGATATCGCGACATGTTGGATTTTCACGCTAGGAACAACAAAAGGAAGCAGTAATGGCAAAATTGTCGCGATATCGCGACATGTCGCATTTTCATGACTTGTTGCGGTGAGGAAGTGAAACATGATAAAATGTCGCGATATCACGACATGTCACGATTTCATGACTTACAGTGGCAACAAAGTACAATGATAGCAAAATGTCATGATATCACGACATGCAGCAACAAGGAGGAGCCATAAGGAAAATTGTCGCGATATCACGACATGTCACATTTTCATGGAAGGGCTGGAGATAAACACAAGGCGGGAGAAAGATGTCGCGATATCATGACATTTTTGAAAACAAAGCCAAGCAAGAGGAACTTGTCACGATATCGCGACAGGAAGCGGCAACGACAGAGAAGGCAAGAAATTATCACGATTTCGTGACATGTTGGGGCAAAAGGGCAAAGCGCGGAGAAATGTCACGATTTCGTGACATGTCATGTTTTCACGAGGAGAAAGCAAGGAAGCAGCCAGATAGTATGAAATGTCACGATTTCACGACATGACGAATTTTTGCGGCCAAAATCAGCAAGGTGCCAAAACAAAGAAAGATGTCGCGATTTTGTGACATGTCATGGAGAAGAAGCTAAAGGGAGAAAGATGTCACGATTTTGCGACATGTCATGGAGAAGAAGCTAAAGGGAGAAATATGTCACGATTTCATGCCATTTTTAGAAACAGAGTTAGGCAGGAGAAAAGTGTCACGATTTTGTGACATGTCACGATTTCGTGACATGGTGAGTTTTTGCGACTTGGAGTAGTGAAGAAGGCAGGCGAAGGAAAATGTCACGATTTCACGACATGTTGTGGAAAGAAGAGAATGTCATGATTTCATGACATGTCATGAAGACAAAGCTAAACGAAGAGAAGACGTCACGATATCGTGACATGTCGCATTTTCGTGACTGGTGGCAAAAAGAGAAAGCAGTAAGGTAAAAGTGTCACGATTTCGTGACATGTCGCATTTTCATGACTTTCTTGTCTCATTTCGACAGAAGCAACAACAAAGGCCCGATACAGTTCTAGTCCGCATTTTTCCTTCAAAATTGCATAGGAGAACATGAGGAGAAGATAAGGATCAAATTAAAAGCTCTCCAACTGATTTTGAGATCGTGGTCAAAGAGGCTCCAAGATTAAATGTTGTTGTTTACCGATGTGCGCAAGATGGAAGAACATGAGGCAGTTTTTGATGCCACCAAAATTAAAGATGCCTCCAGTATTAAAAGCTCTTGTTCGTGATCTCCTAACAACTTCCGGCTTGCTCCGATAATAGCCATTTAATGAAGAAATATGGTCCTTTGTCTGAGGCAGATTAAGGGGGATTGTTTCTCTTTTCAAGTGCCTATTTTGTGGACCTCTTCTTCGAAATCTGTTTTATGTATTAAATGTTGTAATTCGAAAGGAAGAGGAAAGACCTCTATAAATACCAATGTAAAATCTCAAGCAAAGGGAGGAGGACCTTTTTGCAGAAATTGAAGCAGAGATCCTAGATGCATTTTGCTCTATTCTTAGTGTCTTCTGGAGTTGGTGATCCAAACTGTTGTTCATGTTTTGCTTTCTGTCTGAGTCACTTCTGTTAGTCTAGTGTTAATATAAGTTAAATTCTGTTGTTTTGGATTTGGCTGTATTTGCATTTGAACGTTTGGAGTACAATTGGAAGCGAACTTACGGCTAATGCTTGATCCAATTTCTGTATATGCATTCTAAGAGTCAGTTGCTGTTTAGCTTCAGGATTTTGTTGAGATTATTTGCTATCTGAGGTTGTTCCCCATTAACTATCGGCTTCGGCCATATTTACATCTCTTTCTGTTATTTCCCATTTCTTTTTGCATTTTCCCATTTCTTTCTTGCATCCTTATCTTGAAACAAGTTTAGATTAGTTTGGGAGCCAGCCCTCTCTGGAGATTGGCCCAGGAGACTTCTCTTTCTCTCGGCCTTTCAATGTTGGCCGAGTCTAGGGCGCACAAGTGATGAAATCTTGTACTTAGGCAGATTTGTGACCAATAGTTTTTGGCACGCCCGATGGGACATGTTTCTCTTAGAAAGATCCATAATCGGTGGGACTCACAAGTCCCATTTTTTGACACCCGAAGGAATCAAGATTTTGATGAACTGTCTTGACCTCAAAAGCGGAGATTGTAAGTTCATCTGGTGACTCTGCTGAAGGTGACTGTTTAGTACCTAGAAATTTCCAATCCTAAAGCTGGTGAAAATCTTTGCATCTTCGCTTCATGATCACGAGATCAAGTGCCAAAGAATCGAAAGATCCAGTCGAATTCTTCGAGATTGATGTTCAAAACTGGAGGGAGCGCTCAAGATTGGTAAGTCCTATGAACCCATCATTTGTTGTTTCTTCACAGGCAGCGGGTCAGTTTGTGCCATCCCCGACTCCTCCCAGTACTGCTACGAGCTTGCTAGTAGATCCAAATCCTATGGTCCAAATGGCCCAACATCCTCCACCACGACGAGTTCCTGCTTGGAACGATTCGGGAGCGTTGGACCTGCCTTTTCAAAATCTAGTTCTTGTTGCAGCAATAAAAGCCTTGCCTACATACGATGGGACTGGAAAGACAATGTACGAGCATGTGTCAGATGTGGCAACCTTGGCTTCAATTCATAATATCACAGACGAAGATGTCATGATCAAATTGCTCGTCCTGTCACTCCGAGGTAAGTTGTTGTGCTGGTATAGATCCTTGTCTCCCAACTCCATAACTTCATGGGATCAGTTAGCAGAGATGCTAATCCAAGGGTTCAATGAGCAAGCAGACCCATTTTCTTTAGTGCATCAATTTAATAATATCAAGAGGCATCCTCAAGAGGAGATAGTGGATTTCAATGTTAGGTTTGCCCAAACTTGGCAGAGAGTTCTTGAGGGTCTTCGCCCTACTCATGAACAAGCAACATTGTACTTTCTTAGGGCTTTCCATTCAGATATTGGTATGAATATTAGGATGTCCGGTGTTCAAACCTTTCCTGCACTATATGCCCAGGCACAAAAGGTTGAGGCCGATCTGATTGCCATTGGGAAATTGCCTCCGAAAATGACTATGCCTATTTTTCCCGAGCTTCCACAATACCAGCATACAGGTGCAGCCCCTACATCTTACACTGCTCCATCCATGTACCCTTCATCTTCATGGAATCCTCCCATACCCTCAGTACCTATGATTCCCATTCCATAGATAACCTCTCCACTTCCAACTCCTGCATTACCTTCTCCACCAGTTCCATTACCTCTACCTGCACCACCTGTGTCCTCAAGCCCAGATCCTCAATTGGCTATTTTGCAAGAAATTCAGTCGGCCATGAGAGCTCTCACTAACAAGGTGACATCTATGGAGCGGAGAGAGGCGGAGAGGAACTCTCAACCACGAAGATTTTTTTTGGCGGTAACTAGAGAGCAAGTTGCTCCTAGCAAGGCTATAGAGAAAGTACCTGAGAGGAACTCAGCGATCCTGGTAAGTGAAGAGGTTGGCCCTTCTGAAGTTTCACATGAGCCTTCTTACTGGTGTTCTTCCTGCAATGATCCACATGATGAGTCCACTTGCATGGTCCACCAAAATTATTTGCAAGTTCTTGTGGGAAGCCGTGTAAACATGATTCGAGAGGTGGATCTTAATTCCGTGAAGTCTCTTGAGGAACACATAGCAGTCTTGACATGCAGCGACAAGAAACCAATGTTGGTAGATCCGGCTAAGATGGAGCCATTGAAAGTGCCTCCTGTACAAGCAACAAAGCAGCAAATACCTGCAAAGATTCATGATCCTCTAGCTCCACAACAACCACCTATTTTGTCGAAGGATCCACTTCCACCACAAGCAAAAGAGAAGGAACAAGCTTTTGTCTCTCAGCCGCAAGCGAAAACAAAGGAACAAGCTAGAGAGACATTGCGGTATCCATCATTGACTAAATGACAATGAGTGGAGGCCACCCAACAATATAGAAGCAAATTTGAATCTGCCAGTGGAGGGAAAGAGCAGATCTCGATGGAGTACAACATTGTTGAAGAACTCAAAAGGATACCAGCTAAGGTAAGTCTGTATGACACCTTGCAACTACCTGGACAGGTAAATCTCTTACAGGAATCCCTGAAGACCACACAAAGTAAGGGGAAGGCTCCAGCCTAGGTAGTTATGTCTCAAACTCTGACCTCTTCAGTCACTGGGAAAAATAGACCACCCCCATTTTATTTGTCACTCAGGATGGAGGGTTGGATTGTGCACAACTGCATGATTGATTCTGGTGCTGCGACAACTGTCATGCCAAAGGCAGTTTGTGAAGTCATGGGTATGGAGTATACAAGAAGTAGCCCTGGTGTCTTGCAGTTGGATGGGACTCCCATGAAAATAGTGGGTGTAATCAAGGATGTTCCTATTGCTCTACATAGTATGCCTCAAATTACAGTAATTCAGGAGGTAGTTGTGGTTGATTTGGAACCATATTTCAGTATGTGTTTGTCGAGAGAATTCACTGCCAAGCTGGGAGGCTACCTTTCTCTGGATTATTCTCACTTGGAGATTCCTTTCAAAGGGAGAAGAATCCGTATTTACAATCAGAAGCCTTCTACTTTTCATATAGAGAAGATGGAAGAGGAAGAAAAGTCCAAACATTCTGTCAACATGATAACTGAAGAATTGGACAATCCTGATTTGATGGATGAAGTCTTGGATGAGCTTTGCTTGGAGGATGAGTTTTCAATGCTCAATTTTAATGCCATGATGGAAACTAAAATTGGTTGTTACTCCATTACAAATCTTGAAGAGGTTGAAGTAGAGTTACCTCCTGATCAAGTTGGTCAAGACTCTGTGCAAGATCAGCTCTATTTCGATGGAGCACGATACAAAAATGACGTTGAAGCTGGGATTGTTCTAGTATTACCTTCTGGAATTCAATGATCTTCTTCATACCAGTTGACCTGGAGCTGCACAACTAATACAATAGAATATGAGGCTTTATGCCTAGGTCTCAAGAAGGTTGAGATACTTGGAGCACGATAGTTGCAAATCTTTGGTGACTCCGAGCTGATTATCAATCAAGAGACCAATGAGTGTCTGTTCAAGGTCTGGGATCTAGGAGATCATAGAGCCATGTTTTGGTATGTGTCTCTCCCAAGAGTTCACAGCTAAATTCGGGGGTTACCTTGTACATAAGAAAATAAAAATAAAAAGAAAAAGAAGAAAAGAATAAAAAAAAATTCTTTAACTTCGGCTCCTTTTGCACGCGAGCCCGCAGGTATGTTTATTTCTCTTTCTTTTTCTTTTCCTTCCCAGTAGTTAGTGGCTTCCCCTCTACTTCATTCCCTTCCTCTCCTACTCCTTCTTCTTCTACAAATAATCAAGCCACTACTGTTGTTTCTACTCCCCTCTCTGATGTTCCCTTTTCTTCACTTCCCCTTTCTTCTAATCCTTTGTCTTTTGAGCACTTCTCCATAGTTCCTACCACCTTCTCCATTCCATCCACTTCCATTTCATTATCTATTTTCATAGATAGTAGCTGGTAGCATAGTAGCACCCTCTTCAGTTGTTGTATCTACCACTTCTACTCCTCCATTTTCCACCATTCCATCATTCCCCATTCCCGTTCCATGGCCTGCGCATCCGCTGGTCATCATTCCATTCATTTCCATTTTTGCAACTCAGGTGCTTTTCACTACCGCCATGGAGATCCTTGCACAACACCTGGTGATTACCCAGCTCAACCGAGCTAGGCAAAATGCAGTCATTCAAGAAATAAGGGAAGTTCTGCTATTCTACAAATTTCTATTGAAGATCCTATTTTGAGTGCCGAGTGCCAGCAAGAGCTTGTTGCAGCAGCCCACAGAAACGTCCAACATCAACCAACACTCACTTCTTCTGCCCCTCCAGCTTCTTGACTCTGTTGCCCAATGGATAAAGGCCTGAGATTCATGCATACAGCAGAACTGTATACCCCGCGAGCCACCAAGAATGTTGGCATTTTTGCCACATTGTTTTTGTTGTTGTTCATACAAAATAATGCAATAGAACTTAACCAAGTTTTGTGTTCAAGAAGAAGTGAAAATTGTCATGATATCGTGACATGTCGCATTTTTGTGACCTGTCACATTTTTGCGACGTCCAATGAAGAAAAGAGCTAAGTATAGAAAATGTCGCGATATCGCGACATGTCGCATTTTCATGACCTGTCACGTTTTCGCGGCTCAAAACAGCCAAAGGAAGCAAGGAAGTCAAATGTCGCGATATCGCGACATGTTGGAGTTTCGAAAAAAAAGAAACTGACTTGTTGCGGTGAGGAAGTGAAAAGTGAAAAATTGTCACGATTTCACTACATGTCATGTTTTCATGACTTGCAGTGGTCACGGAGCAGAGTAATGGAAAAATGTCGTGATATTGCGACATGAATAGCAAGGAAGGAGAAATGGAAATGTCGTGATATCAGGACAATGTCACGTTATCGTGAAAGGGGAAGGATAAACACAAGGTGGAGAAAGATGTCACGATATCATGATATTTTTGAGGATGAAGCCAAGCAAGAGGAACTTGTCGCGATATCACGACAGGAAGCGACAACGACAAAGAAGACAAGAAATTGTCACGATTTCATGACATGTTGGGGCAAAAGAGCAAAGCGCAAAGAAATGTCACGATTTCGTGACATGTTGCGATATCATGACAGAAAAGCAAGGAAGCAGCCATATAGTACAAAATGTCGCGATTTCGCGACATGACAAATTTTGTTGAAGATGAAAGGACAAGAAGAGAAAGATGTCACGATTTTGCGACATGTGTGAGAAGAAGTAAAGGGAGAAAGATGTCGCGATTTCGACATACATTTTGAAGAATGAGGAAGAAAATGTCACGATTTTAGAAATGTCACGATTTGCATATGGTGAGTTTTTGCGACTTGGAGTAGCGAAGAAGGCAGAAGGAAAATGTCACGATTTCGACATGTTGGAAAGGAGAATGTCACGATTTCGTGACATGTCATGAAGACAAAGCTAAACGAAGAGAAGACGTCACGATATCGCGACATGTCGCATTTTCACGACTGGTGGCAAAAGAGAAAGCAGTAAGGTAAAAGTGTCATGATTTCGTGACATGTCGCATTTTTGTGACCTGTCTCATTTTCACGACAGAAGCAACAACAAAGGCCCGATACAGTTTAGTCTGCATTTTTCCTCCAAAATTGCATAGGAGAACGTGAGGAGAAGATAAGGATCAAATAAAAGCTCTCCAACTGATTTTGAGATCGTGGTCAAAGAGGCTCCAAGATTAAATGTTGTTGATTACCGATGTGCGCAAGATGGAAGAACTTGAGGCAGTTTTCGATGCCACCAAAATTAAAGACGCCTCCAAGTATTAAAAGCTCTTGTTCGTGATCTCCTAACAACTTCCGGCTTGCTCCGATAATAGCCATTTAATGAAGAAATATGGTCTCTTGGTCCGAGGCAGATTAAGGGGGATTGTTTCTCTTTTCAAGTGCCTATTTTGTGGACCTCTTCTGAAATCTGTTTTATGTATTAAATGCTATGATTCGAAAGGAAGAGGAAGCACCTCTATAAATACCAATGTAAAATCTCAAGCAAAGGAGGAAGACCTTTTTGCAAAAATTGAAGCAGAGATCCTAGATGCATTTTGCTCTATTCTTAGTGTCTTCTGGAGTTGGTGATCCAAACTATTGTCCATGTTTTGCTTTCTGTCTGAGTCACTTCTGTTAGTCCAGTGTTAATATAAGTTAAATTCTGCTGTTCTGGATTTGGTTGTATTTGCATTTGAACGTTTGGAGTACAATTGGAAGCGAACTTACGGCTAATGCTTGATCCAATTTCTGTATATGCATTCTAAGAGTCGGTTGTTGTTTAGCTTCAGGATCTAGTTGAGGTTATTTGCTATCTGAGGTTGTTCCCCATTAACTATCGGCTTCGGCCATATTTACATCTCTTTCTATTATTTCCCATTTCTTTCATCATTTCCCATTTCTTTCCTGCATCCTTATCTTGAAACCAGTTTAGATTAGTTTGGGAGCCAGCCCTCTCTGGAGATTGGCCCGGGAGACTTCTCTTTCTCTCGGCCTTTCAATGTTGGCCGAGTCTAGGGTGCACACGTGATGAAATCTTGTACTTAGGCAGATTTGTGACCAACAAGTAGACAACTTGCTCTCGATTTTATTCATTCTTTTGTGCAAGCATTGTCCCTAATGCAAAGTCCATTGTTGAGATATAAAGATAAAATGGGACCCCCGAATGAGGAGGAGCTAAGACTAGTAGAGAAGCTAGGTATTGCTTAATGTCATTGAAGGCTTTTTGACATTCATCTATCCAAGAGAATGGCACCCCCTTTTGTAGTAGGTGATTGAATGGCCTACATTTTTTATAAATTTGCACAATAAAATGATGGATTGATTGGATCTTTCCTTATAAACTATGCAATTCTTTAAGTTAGTTGGGGGAGGCATCTCCATGATGACCTTGACCTTGTTAGGGTCCACCTCAATGCCTCTTTTGGAGATAATGAATCCTAGAAGTTTTCCCGAGGTAACACCAAAGACACATTTCTTGGGATTCAACCTTACATTATGCTCTAGGAGTCAGTCAAAAACTTTCTCCAATACACCAATATGTTCTTGTCGAGTTTTAGATTTAGCCAAGAGATCATCCACATAGTCTTCGATAATATTATGCATGTAGTCATGGAAAATGTATGTCATGGCACGTTGATAAGTGGCACCTGTATTTTTGAGGCCAAAGGGCATCACCTTGTAACAAAAAGTTCCCCAAGGTGTAGTGAATGTTGTTTTGTGTTGGTCATCAGGATTTATTCGAATTTGGTTGTATCCTAAAAAACCGTCCATGAGTGAAAGCATTTCATGGCCAGCGCAGGTATCAACAAGAGTATCAATGTTTGGGAGAGGGAAGTCATCCTTAGGACATGCTTTGTTAAGATCTCAAAAGTTAGTGCACACGCGTATCGCCCCGTTAGGCTTACGAATGGGTACCATGTTTGAGAGCCACTCAAGATAGTCGATAGGAACTATGAAGTTCACGTCTAAGAGTTTTTGAAGCTCTATTTTTACCAAGAGGGCCATGGTAGGATGCATTCTCCTAAGTTTTTGTTTGACCGACTTAGCATCAGGTTGTAAGGTGAGATTATGGACAACCAAACTAGGGTCAAGACTAGGCATGTCCTTGTAGGACCATGCAAATATGCCCTTCTTCCTCTTGAGGAGAGCAATAAATTGCTCTTGTTCATCGGGTGATAAAATTTTTCCAAGCTTGACAATTTGGGGATTGTCTTTGTCTGAACTAAGGTCCACATCGATAGTATCTTCAATAGACATGTGGGAACCTTCCTCAAGCTGATGGGGTGTAGGGATCAAATGAATGTCATCTAAGATGTCATCAAACTCTTCTGGCTTATCCTCATCTATTTTTGCTTGGAAAACCTCGGGATCCGAAGGTGAAGGTGAAGGCGAAGGTGGAGGGGATGGAGGAATGTAGTTGGTGGAAGCCCTTAACAATTCCTCGAACAAGACAAATTCGAAAAAGGATGGAGGTGAGGAAATCTGATCCATATCAATAAGGCTTATGTCAATTGGAATTGGCTTAGCCGGATCGTATGGATTATGGAGTGGGGTAAATAAATCAACAGGATTCATGTTGACTTATGGGCAAGGTGAATGAGGTTGGATGGAATGGATGGAACCTAAGAATCGGTGCTAGGGGCTTGGTTAACCTGAACAACAACAAGCAACACAAATAAATGCATTTGTCTAAATGATATGTACATGTGCAATGCAAAGAAAGAAAATATTTTTGTTGATTTTTTATTTTTTTGGTAGTGGTGAAAACCACTATTTTTGTGTTATGTACATATGTTACAAGTTGGCTTATGAAATGGCTTAATGGAATGGAGGTGGTGGTTCACCGATAGGGGAGGCTCGCTCTTGTGGAAGAAGCAAGTGAAATATGGGCTCATGGATGGGGAACATGTTGAGATAAAACTCATCTTGTTTAGTATGGGGAATGATGGGCTCCGATTCTTCTTCAGATTCATCCAAAATTATCGACATAAGCTCAAATTCTTCATAGATTTCATCATCAAAATTATCGGGATGGAGGGCTTCTTCTCCTAAATTGAGATTAAGCCTTTGGAAGGCTTGTTCAAGAGAAGAGGTGGTGGAAAGTGGGTGGTAACCTAGACCTGAATGGTCGTGCACCTCTTGATATGGAACATCGATAGGTTGATGCACTCCTTGTTCATGCAATCCTAGGCCATGACCTTGCCAATTGACTATGTGGAAATATCGAGATGGAAATCCCATCATGTTTGGAATGTTGGCAAGTGTTGGTTCTTTGGGTTCTTCTATGGGAGCTGGACTTGATGAAGAATCAATCCCCCCATATACAAAATTTATGCTATTTGGAGTTGAACCCATGTTATATATTGCTCCTATGGCCAAAGGTGGGTCACATGGGTGACCAAAATCCTTAGCCTTAGGAATGGTGAGGGGTGTGATGGTGATGTCTTGGACCACATATTCACCAATACCAGGATTAGTGAGGTGGACCTCGACTTGGGATGACATGGAAGGACTATGGTCAGATGATGGCTCGAGGAATGGTGGAGATGGAGGTATCTCACAATCCATCAATTCGACTTGTGAAACATTAGGTGATGGTGATGGATTGGTTTGGGAAGGTTGTTGAATGGATGATGATGATGAGGATGGCAATGATGTTGATGATGTGGACTGACTGTGACCACATGTGCATGTAGTCAATGATGAAGATGATGGGGGAAGGGTGGAAGCTTGATGATGATTGGTGATAGGGAGCTCCTCAGGAATGGGATCCTTTGATGAAGAGATTGGTGAAGTGGTGGATGGATTGGATGATGGTGAAAGAAAAAGGTGAGTGGAAGGAAGCATGGACTCATAGGGATTTGAAATGAAATTGCAATACTTAAATGGCTCGACGTCCATCGGTATGCAATGTACTTGTCCCTCATGAACATATTTCAAACATTGATGTAGTATTGAAGGGACACATCTCATTTCCCTCATCCAAGGTCTTCCAAGGAGTACATTGTATGCCATGGATCCTTCCAAGATGTGAAACATGGTATGCAACATTTTGACCCCTACTTCAATGGGTAAAACAATAGTGCCAACTATGGAACACAAAGCATCATTGAATGCTTTGAGGGTGAATGATGACTTGGTGATATGAGATGGAGGAAGGTTCAAATGATGAAGAGTGGATGTGGTGATGATGTTGATAGAGGAACCAATGTCAATTAGGACTCTTTTAAAAGGCTTCTTGTCAATTAGAGCCATGATATGCAATGGAGGGTCTATGGATTCTGATGAGATTGGCTTAATCTCAAAGTCATAGAATGTGATGGAAGGCTCCATGCATGTTTGGATGCTCCCCACAAAGTTGTTGAAGGTATTAGGATCTTGTGATTGTAGTTCAATGGATTTCAAAATATCCATTAATGCCTCATGATGTGGAGGAGATTGTTGGATTAACTCATAGATTGACAATTTGGTGGAAGCCATTTTTAGACTTGTAGTTAATCGGCTACTCAATGAGATGATTGGTCGAGGTGGATGATTGATGGGTGGATTTGGAGGATTTGATTGACTAGGGATATGGATGGGTGATGAAGGATTGGGGGAAACTTGGATGGGTGGTGATGTAGAAGGTTGTGACACACTTGCTTGAGGTGGTTGCCTTTGTTGGTTGTTCCTTTGACCTCTAGTGACCACATGAATGGCCCCTACAAACCCTTGGTATTGTTGTATGTGATTGACTTGATTAGGAGGAGTTTTGGTGTTAGCTCCCCTACATTTGGTTGCACCTCCTCATGATGAGGAAGTGGTGTTTGAAATATACCAAGGTTTTGGTTTTGTTGAGCGAGGGGATTATCAAGCTTGATCGCCCCCAAGTCAATGAGGTCTTGCACTATGTCTTTAAATACATGGCAATTGTTAATGTCATACCCATTTTGCCTATGATAAGGACAAAATAGATGCTCTCGATAGTGTTTACTACGTCTGGCAGGATCATCAGGTCTGATTTTGGGTAAAGCAAGTTTGTTTGTGTCATATAACCTTCAAAAAATGGAAGCATATGACTCAGCTAATGGGGTGTATTGGTGATTTTGTTGGATAGACTATCATCAGGGATGGTTTTCCATAGTTGGCACTATGTTCTGCATGGCTTGTGTTGTTGAGGGTACCACATGATAAGCAATTTGTTATGGTGTTTGTTGCATGGGTTGTTGTTGAGCCATTACCGATTGGCTCATGACCACTTGATTAACTTGATTGGGCTGATTGGTTGGGGTAGCCTGTGTTGATTTTGGTTGGCCAGAATAGTTGCTTTTGTATTGGCCCTTGTTTTTCCATTCTTTCTTTTTAGGCTTAAGTATGCCTTCTTGGATTTTGATCTCCTCAATGACACTAGCCTGAGCTAAAGCTTCTTCAAATGATTGATAAGTTTGTAGTTGAAGCATCCAAGAGATAGGTTTTAAGCAACTCTTGGTGAATAACTTAATTAGCTCATCCATTGGTAGGGTGAATGGCAATTTAGTGATGACAACCCTCCAACGGTTTCTAAAATCATAGATAGATTCATCATCATGTTGTCTTAAAGCATAGACATCAGACAATGAGATCTTATTTTTAACATTTAAGATGAAATACTCAAATAATTGATCAATCAATTGCTCAAAAGTATAAATACTATGGCTTGGCAATTGATTATACCATTCTATGGCATCCCCTCCTAATGTTTGAGGAAAATTTCGAAGCATGAGAGCATTGTCATTTTGAATTCTAAAGCATGCATGTACAAAAGTGCTCACATGTTCTTTGGGATCCTCAGTTCCCTTAAATTTGTCAAACTTAGGTACCATGAAATCTTTTGGATATGGTGGTGATGGTATCGAAGGATGAATTGGTTGATTGATCAATTGGTGTAAGGTTGGTTTCTGGTTTGAAAAACCAAGAGTATATTGAATCAATTGATCTATCTATTTTTGCATGGCCTTAATTCAAGGGTCTTCCTCAGGAATGTGGAAGCCCTAAATTACCTGATGATTTTGTGGTGGAGTGGAGAAATATTGTGGAGTGACTAAGTGATGATGAGATTGATAATGATGGCTAGGTGAATTTGATGGAAATTGATGAATGGGAGATTGTTGATGAAAATATGGGGAATTATGGAATGAGGTTGATGGATGAAGGTTATGGCTAGGTTGGCCAATGGGAATAGGATGGGTGATGGTATGGCTTGGTGGGGGAACAGGGATAGAAACCACAGAAGACTATGGTGCCCATGATGGACCCTGGTTAACAAGGACAGTCTGAGTAGAGTTATGTAAAGGCTTAGGGTTCACCTGTACTTGCTATTGAGCATTTTGATACTATCTAAGAAATTTGTTTAGGTGTTCCCATGCCTCACTAATATCTCTATCAGAAGCTAAGGGTATGGAGGTAGATGGTATGGAAGATGTGGCTTGGGGACAAGTTACACTAGGTATGGCAACTTGTGAGGCTAAAACTTGTGAAGCAACATTTACATGTGCTTCATACAAGGGGTTGGTGTAAGTGGAAGTATATGAGGTGCTAGGAGCACATGAGGGTTGGGGAATGGACATATGGGAGGAAGGTGCAATTGATGCCTCAAAAAGAGGGTTAGTATACACCTAGGTAAAGGTGGATGGGGGCTGGGAATAAATAGGCTCTTGTTGTAAAGTAGAATCCTATCTAGGTGAATTGGGAATGGACTCTAAGGTATAGTTAGAAGACTTCATGAGAGCTTCTACTCTTGCCATGTCTATATGGGTAATGTGATGGTCGATGGTAGGGGAGGTTGACTCCTCTTGGGGCATAGCCATATGGAAGGTTGTGGATGGCAAGGAATGTGAGGGACCTGTAGATAAATCTGCCTATGTCACATTCAGGGATTCTACCACAGAAGTGGTGGGGAAGGTGGATGAAGGTTCCATTTGATTATCTTGATTTAATGCTTGTTTTTGTTTTCGTGTTAGGACCATAAAGCAAATAAATCAAAATACAGATTATACAATAAACTAAAACACCCAATTTAAATTTCACAATAAAAACAAAACAACCAATGCTAAGTTTGTTTAACATATGTGTCTTACCTTGTTCATTGGTTATCTCATTTTAATGTGAGTTCATTTCCTTAGGTTTCAATCTTGTGTGTTTCAAATGTACTAATCTAAATTAATCAAATAAAGGTAAAAACTATGGCTAAGCTAAGGCAATGAGATTCTTGTTGGTGATGAAATCCAACAAGTTTGCTCGAGGGTGACCTAGGGTTTCTAAGGGTAGATATTGGTGGATGGAGATGAATGCCACCATCACCAAATCTCAAGCAATGGTTGGTGATGAAATCCAACCACTACTATTTTAAGTGAAACGTGTTGTGTGTGAATTGTTAATTTTAAGGTTTTCATTTATTAATGTGGACAAACAATGTTAGGAGCAACTAATTTCATAAATCTAAGTCAGAAGCCAACAAGAGAATGCCAATTTCTCCAAAGGGTGTGAAGTACACCGCTTAAGACCCCCTATCAAAATAGTCAGAGGGTTCATCCACCCCTCTGCCTAGAATCACCCAATGGCAGGAATACTCTTGGCACCCTAATGATGTTCCTACTTAGATAGATAAAAGAAGATACTTCTAACCCTAAAATGCAACTCTAATTTATGCAAATTATCAATTCAAATGCAATCAAAATGCAACACTTTATATCTATGAAAACCTAAAATGCAAACTAAGGTGAATTATTTTCCATATTACTTAGTGATTGTTCATTTTATGCCTAAAATCTAAAAAAAATATTAAAGAACCCAAAATATGTAAAATAGTAAAACTAGATTTTGGATAGTGGACTTACTGGACAACCTATGTATCTGCTCCAAATCACTGTAAAACACACTTGGGTACTTCTGAGATGCCCTAGGGCACTTATGGAATACCTCTAGGTATTTTTGGATGATCCTCGAGTGTCGTAGAGCATTCGTGCACTTCCTGCAACTTTCGACAAGTCTTCAAAAACCCTAACAAGCGAAGAATGCTTGATTTGTGCTTCTAAATCTATAAAATAAGACAACAAATAGTAAGTTAGATGGCAAGATAAATCAAAACATGAAACCCTTAGGGGGTCCCACCATGATCACCATTTGTAGAGCTAAAAATGTGACACCAAATAATGCTAAATAAAATAGAATTCAAGTGAATCAAATATTGCACAACAAAATGGAATTTATATTGATAAAGGGGGGAGCCTAGAAACTCCATTGTTACAATAGTGGATCCAAGAATCCCTTGATACAATATTACAAACTTTTCTAGGGTTCTCTAAAACCCTAGCCACAAATAATTGGTGGTGTCTTCAATTGCATCTTTGCTCCCAATAAGGTTGAGTGGGCTTCTGCGTATCCGATATTGGGCCACTCTAGCTTAAGTAGTTGTCCAATGCTTCTGATGTATTATCAAAACTTGCACACAAAGAAACCAGAGAATCAGTAATAACAAATGAGGGCTCCATAGTGTGAGCCCTCAGAAATCACAACTTAAAAACCCTAGTTATAGCAATGGAAATGTGAACAGGATAAGACAATATGAAATATAATAACATAAATGGATTTACCTTGCTCTTGCTTACTATTTGTTGATGGATGGATCTATTGTAGGTCGATGGTGAGGGTGTGCCCTAGAAACACCTAAAGATCTCATTCGATATTAGAATAGGGCTCTGAAATACTCATAGGTTATTCTAGAGTGCAATAGGGAGTTCGAGATGTTTGTAGAGCGCAACAGGGTGCTCGAGAGGTCTACAGAAGAGTAGCAAGGCGCTCGAGAGGTCAGATCAGATCTGCAAAAGTAGATCTGATGAGGGTGAGGGATGCAGTGATGGTGGCAATGAGCGAGGTGATGGAGGAATGGTAGATGGATTAGGGAAAATGTAGGGTTAGGGCACTAAAGGCTCAGTTGGAACTCTAAGGCACTTAGAAAACTTAGGTCACTTTCTAGCTAATTAGGATTCTAGAGAACTTCTAGGGGGTTGAGTCTTAAAATGACTCATATTAATAGTCCAACTTAGGGCATACTTTAGGGTTTCAACGACACTAATCATGTGGTTGAGATTAAAGCATATCTAAGGGTGGACAATCAATCTAGGATGTGGCATGGATTAAGGTAAATGGATGGATGAGATTAGATGAGATCGGATGGCTAGGAATAATCCACTTTATAAATATATATTTATTAAATATATATTAAAATATAATATAAAATATATATATATATATATATATATAAAAATAAATAAATATGAATAATGGTCAAAAATGGTGGGAAATAGGGATGGTGGACAAATGGATGGCGGGAAAGCATGGATGGAGGACAAGTGGCTAGATTTTGGTGTCTACAGTAAGTGTGCACATGTATCCTTAGAATAGGAAAATTAAGAGTTATTAAGAAGAGTGAAGGTCAAGAGTGCAACATATGAAGAGTCACATACAATTATATATTTGTGACTAAGCATTGTAATATCATGAAGGTGAATCAAACATGCAAATCTTTATGCTTGCATTAGTAGACCTTTATTCAATAGCATTTTCAATATTTTTCATGTGCAATATTGTGAGCATGTTTATGTGAGTATTCTTATGAGTTATTAAAATTGTTATTACATTTTGAGATATTATTTGGTTCATTATATTGCAACTTCATTATATTAGATCTTGTAATTATTTTCTTGTGGTGGTTTATATTAAGTACTAGAGTATCAAAAGCTAACAAAAATGAATACCAAGAATTCATTTTTATGAAAAGAGATGTAGGTATCTAGCTATAACATCTAATTGAGATGAGAATTGAATATGTTTGTAAACTCTCAAGCTCTAAAGGAGAGACTTATGATTTATCAAGGATGGGGGACTGAGTACAACCCTTTTTTCTCAAGAAAAAATGAGTCCAACACGTATTACACCATCAACACATGTAATTATATTAGTTTGGATATTATCCATATATCGATCAACAAGATTTGAAAATGGATCTCCTCCTTGAATGTTGAAGAATCTAACAAATTTAACTTATGCCATTTGGTTAAATTTTTCTCTTTTAACAATGATATTTATTTTATTTATTATATTTCTAATTTGTTAATAGTAAGATTAATGTTACTTTCAATGGTTTTATTAAAATCATTATTTATGAATAAAATAGGTACAAGGTTGCTTTTATTTTTATGTGCATTTAATATGATTAGAACTTTACTTTAATATTTTTCAATCTAACCAATAAATCATGTAATTGATAAATTTAACATGTATGATTTAAAACTCAAGCAATGGTTTTGTAATTGATAAATTTAATGTTGATAATCGATAAATTTAATGTTTTTGGATTATTATGGATATTTTAGGGTTTTAAAATTGAAAAATTCCAATGAGCTAGGGTAATTTTTTTTCAAAAAATGTTTCATATTTTAGGAATCATATCCTTGTATAGAGTTGTCCAATTCAAACGATTTTTTTGCCATTTTGTGCAAAATTGAAGAGCTTTAAAATGAGTGGTCATACAAAAGAATCCAAGTAGTATTGAGGGAGATTGTTGAGCAAGGTGCAGAAAAAGTATTGTCATTGTTGTCAACACAGACAGATAGATCAGTTGATGCAGTGGACAGGAGTTCAGAGGTCAGTCGGAGCATGTACAGTGAATTTCCAAGAAGACAGAAGTGGCCCAGATTCAAAGGATCAAAGAAAAAGACAAGTAAGAAAATTGTCGCGATATCGTGACATGTTTTCTGTCACGATTTCGTGACATCTTGGAGGAGAGAGAAAATGCTGTCAAAATTGTCACGATTTCATGACATCTCGAAGGAGAGAGAAAATGCTATCAAAATTGTCATGATTTCGTGACATCTCGGAGGAGAGAGAAAAAGGGAAAACTATCGCGATTGTGACATGAGGAGAGAGAAAGCTAGAAAACTATCACGATTTCGTGACATGTTGGAAGAGAAAGAAAGTGAGAAAAACTGTCATGATTTCATGACATGTTGGCAGAGAAGAAGCCAAGTAGAAAAACTATCACGATTTCATGACATGTTTGAAGAAGAAGGCATGCAAGAAAAACTGTCATGATTTCGTGACATGTTTGAAGAAAGAAGGCAAGTAGAAAACTGTCACGATTTCATGACATGTTTGAAGAAGAAGGAAAATGTCACGATTTTGACATGTTGGAGAGAAGGCAAGAAAGAAATGTGTCATGATTTCGTGACATGTTTGAGAGAAAGAGCTTGCAAGGAAAAGTGTCACGATTTCATGACAATTTGCAAGAGGAAGCGTAAGGAGAAAAAGTGTCACGTTTGTGGGATGGTTTTGACATGAGGAGAAAAGTGCTAAGGAGGAAAAAGTGTCATTTAGTGTCGATTTGTGACATGTTGTTTTCGAGGAAGAGAAAGCGTAAGGAGAAAAAGTGTCACGATTTTGTGACATAAATGGAGAGAGAGTAAGAAAAAGGTGTCAGATTTATGACATGCTCATTTTTGGGTCAAAGCGAAGAGAAAGAGGAGAAGGATGAAGTGTCACGATTTCATGATAGAAGCAAAACGAAAGAGCATGGAAGAGTCGTGATTTCGTGACAAATTCAAGGAGGAAGAGCTCAAAGGTGAAAGTGTCACGATTTCGTGACATGTTCCGTTTTCATGGGCGTAAGACAGAGAAAGGCACAAGGCAATGAATGTGTCATGATTTCGTGACATGTGTTTTCACGGGCCAAAGATAGAAAAGGCACAAGGCAGCGAAAGTGTCACGATTTCGTGACATGTTCCATTTTCATGGGCGAAAGGCAGAGAAGTGCAAGGAAGCGAAAAGTGTCACGATTTCGTGACATGTCTGGTTTTTGTGGTGCAAGCCAAGTAGAGTGTACGAAAGCGAAAAGTGTCATGATTTCGTGACATGTCTAGTTTTCGGGTGCAAGCGAAGAAGTGAACAAGGAGGCAAAAAATGTCATGATATCGCGACATGTCATGTTTTCATGGGTAAAATGCGAGAAGAGTATAAAGAGACAGAAATGTCATGATTTCATGACAGGTCACAACAACACGATTACGGATAGTTAACTAAAGTAGAACGACAGTTAAAGGGGCAGTTGTAGAGGAAAATCATGCATCCAAAATAAGAAGAGTTAACTGGAGTGAGTGAGACAGTTACAGGTGCAGTTATAGATAGAAATCATGCAAGCTAAAATAAGCATAGTGCTTTAAAGATAGAACGGTAGTTATAGGGCCCGTAAAGTAGTGTAACCGTCGAGCGACAGTTATACTAAAAGTCACATGCAAGAGACAGATCTATTAATAGGATGCATGTAATAAATACTATGCTATAAAGGAGTTACTATCAGTAGTGGCTATTAATAGGCTGCATGCAGGATTACAGAAGTTACAGAAGACGAGGAGTCTCATTGAGAAATAGTGTTATAAAAGGGCAATCGCGCAGAGAATTAAGTTGCCACTGAATGTGTGAAAGTGCTACCGAAAGAGGGTGAGAAGAGTGTTGTAAGAGAGCGACAAGCTGAGCAGTAAGTGTTTACTATGTTTTGATAAATTGGAGACCAGTCAGGGTCTTGTAAAAGTGAAGGCATTTGTATGTCATTGATATAGCTTTCAAAACAGTGATCCAAGTTGGTGCTTGGATAGGGGTTGGTGCTCCTTTCTGTTGGTGCAGATAAATCAGGGGTTGGTGCTCCTTCCAGTGGGTGCTGGTAAACAGATTGTAAAATTGGTGTTTTGCAAAGGCTGGATTTGGACCGTAGTCCAAGCAGTCATTCTTGAGGAGTAGCCAAATTGGTGAACCTCGTTACATTGTGTGTTGTGGTGTGCTCTCTTGTGATAATTGCTTTATCTATTTTCAAGTTCTCTTTGCTTCAGTTTTAAGAGTTGCAGATTAGATTTTAAATAGCTACACTGATTCACCCCCCCTCTCAGTGTCATTGTGAGAATATCAATTGGTATCAAAGCAAGGTTCCTGAACAAGCTTAATCAGCTAAGGTGATCTTGGAAGGAACACAATGGCAGGTGGTGAAGGATTCTCATCAAACAAAGCTCCTTTGTTCAATGGAACTAATTACTCATTCTGGAGACTCAGGATGCAGACATATCTGAGTGCATTAGGATACGACATTTGGGAGTCAGTAGAAAGTGGATACACAGTACCCGCTACTCCTCCAACAGATACTACTGAGAAGAAAAAGTTTGAGAATAACTCCAAAGCAAAGAATGCCATAATGTGTGGGCTAGTAGACAGTGAACTGATAAGGATCATGAGCTATAAATCAGCAAAAGACATGTGGGACAAACTGAAGAGCATCCATGAAGGAGACAACAAGATCAAGGAAGCCAAGCTACAAACGCATCGAGCTCAGTTCGAAGCATTACAAATGAATGACGATGAGAACATAGAGGCCTATATGCTGAGAGTCAATGGAATCATTAATGCAATCAGAGGACTCGACGAAGAAATCGAAGATGCGGTTGTCGTGAAAAAGGTACTTAGAACTCTTCACAAAAGATTTAATTCTAAAGTTTCTGCAATAGAAGAGGCTAAAGATCTAAATAATTTTAGCATGGATGAGATGCATGGTTCTTTGACCGCATACGAAATGAGAATAGGACAAACTAAGCCCATAGACAGAGAAGCTACTTTTAAAGCACACAAAAATATAAAAGCTGAACAAGAATCTGAGGATGAAGAGACATCGGATGAAACGAAAGCTAACTTTGTTCGAAAACTTACAAAGGGAAAAGGAAAATATAGAGGAAAGTTACCGTTTAAGTGCTTCAATTGTGGAGGGGTCGGTCACTTTGCAGCTAAGTGTCCAATGAATGAGAAAACCAAAAGTGATGAAGGGTCACACCAAGAAAGAAGTGACTGGAAGAAGAAACCAAATTTTAGAAAAAGCAACTTCAAAAAGAAAAGTTTCATATCCAAGAATGTCAGCTCTTTCGAAGATAGCTCAGGTGAAGATTCTGAAGAAGAAACAGGTGAAGCTCTGTTCATGGCATTTGAAGAAGAAAAAATTGAAGAAAAATAGGAAGGTGACAAAAACATTAAGGATGAGGCTGAAGTATATCTGGAAGGAGAGTTGGTTGCTGCACTTAAAGAGTTGAGTACAAAAAGGAAAAAGAATAAAAAGGTCTCAAGAAAGCTTGAGGATGCGAATGACATAATAAACAGTTTGAAAGTACAGATAGAAGAATTTAAGAAAATGTCTGAAGAACTCGAAGTACAATTAACCATGAAAATAGATGAGTGCAGCAAACTGGAAGAAGAGATTGTTGTCTTAAGAATGCGGCTAGAAGAAAAGAATCAAAAATTGAGTTGCTATCACAAACTTGAAGGAAGTTCTACGAAGCTTGAAAAGATTATAAATAGTCAGAGGACTACAGGCATCAAATTTGGCTTGGGCTTTGTCGAAGGAGAATCGTCAAGTGGATCAAAGGCCATAACTGTAGAACAAGTAAAGAAAGAAGATAAGATCAAGGTTGATCAAGGAAAAATGAATCAAGCAAAAGAAAGCAACAGTGCCAGGCACGAGAAGAGTGCTGACAATGAGGGATTCATAAAAGTCACACATCAAAGGAGAAGAAAATTTGTGGCTCCTACTACAAAATGGCAAAGACCAACTCCCAGGTTCAATCATTCCTTCTCTGGTTATTGTTTTAAATGCAATGCTTATGGTCATAAGATTTCAGATCGCATTCATAATATAGGACAAAGAAATTTCACCAGTAGAAATGTCTTTTCACCCTTGATGGATTATGCAGTAGAATGCTATAACTGTCATAACTTTGGACACATTGCAAGAAACTGTAGAAGCACATATGCAACAAATAAATATCAGGGAAGAAGATCTCAACCAAATAGTTTAAGGCAAAACAGAAAATTCCCAAAAAAACATGCACAAAGCTATTGACAAAGAAAAGTCTAAACAAGTGACCAAAACTATAGCCAAACCAGAGTG
Source organism: Wollemia nobilis (assembly GCA_028583015.1). Lineage (NCBI taxonomy): Eukaryota > Viridiplantae > Streptophyta > Pinopsida > Araucariales > Araucariaceae > Wollemia > Wollemia nobilis. The sequence continues at coordinate 3,674,460 of JAQPPZ010015863.1, read as the reverse complement.
GAAAGAAAAGGAGCGACCCAAGGAAGAAAAGGAATCCTTGATTGTTCAGACAACATTCAAAGCATAGAACAAATCTGCACCATGGATATTGGATAGTGGATGCTCCAGTCACATGACAGGAGATAAACAAAAATTTGAAAAATTACAGAAATATGAAGGGGGCTCTGTAAAGTTTGGAAATAATGATGGAGCCAAGATAGTTGGCAAAGGATCAGTCAAGATAAGTGATGGAAAGATCAATTCCAAAGAAGTTCTGTTTGTGATTGGTTTGAAGCACAACTTACTGAGCGTAAGTCAAATCTGTGACAGAGGTCATGAAGTCATCTTTAAGAAGCAGGGTTGTGAAGTCAGAAAAGCACACAATGGGAAGCTGATAGCTACTGGATCGAGGACTTCTAGAAATCTATATACTCTCTCAAAAACTTCAGAAGGAGCATGCTTGATTGGACAGGAAGATGAAAATTGGTTGTGGCACAAGAGGCTCGGTCATATTAGCTTTGACAATCTGGTAAAAATAAGTTCAAAAAGGGCAGTAAGAGATATACCCACCATTGGCAAACCAGTAAATAGCATCTGTGCTTCATGCCAAAAAGGGAAGCAAACTAGATCCACATTTAAATCAAAGGAATACTTCACCAATAAGCCTTTAGATCTAATACATATTTATTTGTGTGGACCCATGAGAACACAAAGCATAAATGGTGACAAATACTTTATGTTGTTCATAGATGACTACTCCAGGATGACATGGGTACTATTTTTAAAGCTTAAATCGGATGCCTTTGAGATGTTCAAGATTTTTAAAAAATAGGTTGAGAATCAAACTGAAAAAAGAATTAAATGCCTAAGATCGGACAGAGGAGGAGAGTTTATCTCAGAAGAGTTTGCAGAGTACTATCAAAAATATGGGATCAGAAGACAGTTTTTACCAGCAAGGACACCTCAGCAGAATGGTGTTGTAGAAAGGAAGAACAGGACAGTGCAGGAAATGGCACGGACAATGTTGGTTGAGAACAAAATAGCTGACAGATTTTGGAAAGAGGCAGTCCATACTGTGGTTTACATCCAAAATAGGTGCATGCTAAGGACGCATGAAAGCAAAACACCTTATGAGTCTGTGGTTCGGCAGAAAGGCAACAACAAGATATTTCAAAGTGTTCGACAGCAAGTGCTACATCAAACGAATTGAAGATAATCTCGGTAAGTTTGAAGATAGAAGGTATTTTTCTTGGTTACTCGACAAAAAGCAAAGCCTACACATGTTACAACAAGAGGCTAAAGAAAATTGTGGAGAGTGCCGATGTTAAAGTTGATGAAGGTAGAGAACGAGAAATTACTTATCAAGAAAACTACCCTATTTATGAAGAAGTCATTGAAGGAGATGAAGAAAAGGAAATAGAAGAGAATCAAAAAATTGACCCAGATGATTTAAGAATTGACTCAGAAGAAGAAGAAAACAAGAAATTCAAAACAGGCAGCTGGCAGAAAAATCATCCCAGAGAACAGATTATTGGGGACCCAATAGTTGGTATTCAGACAAGAAGAGCAGTAGTACGGAACTACTCTCTATTATCCAGCATTGAGCCCAAAAATATTGTTGAAGCAAGCACAGATGAAAGTTGGATGAAGGCAATTAATGAAGAACTAGATCAGATTGAGAAAAACAAAACCTGGGAGTTAGTACCAAGGCCAGCAAATAAAAATATAATCGGTACTAAATGGATTTTTCAAAACAAATTGAACGAAGATGGACAGGTTGTAAGGAATAAAGCAAGACTGGTCTATAAAGGCTATGCACAGGTTGAAGGTATTGATTTTGAGGAGACCTTTGCACCAGTAGCTAGACTAGAGGCAATCAGAATGTTTCTGGCTTTAGCAGTTCATAAAAATTTCAAAGTATATCAAATGGACGTGAAATCAGCATTTTTGAATGGAAAACTGGAAGAAGAGGTTTACATTGAGCAGCCAGATGGTTTCCAACTAGGTGATAATCCCAACTTTGTTTGCAAGTTGAAGAAAGCTTTGTATGGCTTGAAACAGGCACCCAGAGCATGGTATGCAAGGCTGGATAACTATCTTATTCAACAGGGGTTCAAGAAAGGTTTGGTGGACAGCAATCTGTATGTCAAAACAGAGAATGGCCATCTTATTGTCCTTGTTGTTTATGTAGATGATATCATTTTTGGCAGCAGTCATGATAAGTCTTGTAGAGACATAGCAAATAAAATGAAGAAAGAATTTGAGATGTCTATGATTGGTGAACTTTCTTATTTCCTCGAACTGCAAGTCAATCAAAGTGAAAAGGGCATTTTTATCTCTCAAGTTAAATATGTGAAAGAAATGTTGAAAAAGTTCACAATGGAGGATAGTAAACCTGTTAGCACTCCCATGACAACAGGTTGCAAGTTGAGCAAGGATGACAAATCTCCAGATGTAGATCAAACCATGTACAAGTCTATGATTGGAAGCCTGTTGTATTTGATAGCTACTAGACCAGATATCTTACAGGCAGTATGCATGGTAGCAAGATTTTAGGCTAGTCCCAAAGAGACTCATGTGACAGCTATGAAGAGGATTTTTAGGTACCTCAAGGGTACTATGGAGTATGGGTTGTGGTACCCAAAAGGTAAGGACTTCACTCTTATTGCATATTCTGATGCAGATTGGGCAGGATGTATTGATGACAGAAAGAGTACCAGTGGAGGAGCATTTTATCTTGGAGACAGGTTGGTAGCATGGCACAACAAGAAACAAGAATCAGTCTCTCTATCCACAGCAGAGGCAGAATACATTGCAGCAACAACATGTTGTACATAGATATTATGGATGAGACAAACCCTGAAAGATCTTGGTATTCACTTCAAAGAGCCAATTTTAGTTAAATGTGATAACACTAGTGCTATTAACATATCAAAGAATCCGGTTATGCATTCTCGAACCAAACATATTGCAATCCGGTATCACTTCTTGAAGGATAAAGTTGCAGAAGGTGAGGTCAAATTGGATTTTGTTCCAACTACAGAGCAAGTAGCAGATATATTCACAAAACCATTGCCCAAGGAAGTTTTTGAGTACCTTCGGAGTAAGTTGGGAGTGGTCACATTTCCCAAGAACTGACTATCAATTGGGATCACATTCTCAGGGGGAGCATTTATGCCTATGCTTATAGTTTTGCTCATATTCATGATTTTTGCTAACTATAACAATGTTTGTCTGAGAATGGTGTGCATAGACTCAGGGGGAGTCTCAGCAGCCCTTTGGTATTATTGTCAAAGGGGGAGAAGAATTACAGGAAATTGCACATGTGTTGCCAACAATTCCAAAGGGGGAGATTGTTGAGCAAGGTGCAGCAAAAGTATTGTCATTGTTGTCAACACAGATAGATAGATCAGTTGATGCAGTGGACAGGAGTTCAGAGGTCAGTCAGAGCATGTACAATGAATTTCCAAGAAGACAGAAGTGGCCCAGATTCAAAGGATCAAAGAAAAAGACAAGTAAGAAAACTGTCGCGATATCGCGACATGTTTTCTGTCACGATTTCACGACATCTCGGAGGAGAGAGAAAATGCTATCAAAATTGTCACGATTTCACGACATATCGGAGGAGAGAGAAAATGCTGTCAAAATTGTCATGATTTCATGACATATCGAAGGAGAGAGAAAATTCTAGAAAAGCTATCGCGATTTCGTGACATGGCCGAGGAGAGAGAAAAAGTTGGAAAAGTTGTCACGATTTCATGACATGTTGGAAGAGAAAGAAAGCGCAAGGAAAAACTATCACGATTTCATGACATGTTTGAGAGAAGAAGGCAAGTGGAAAAACTATCATGATTTCATGACATGTTGGAAGAGAAAGAAAGCGCAAGGGAAAACTGTCACGATTTCGTGACATGTTGGAAGAGAAGAAGGCAAGTAAGAAAACTGTCACGATTTCGCGACATGTTTGAAGAAGAAGCGCATGCAAGGAAAACTGTCACGATTTCGTGACATGTTTGGAGAGAAGGCGCAAGCAAAGAAATGTGTCATGATTTCGTGACATGTTTGAGAGAAAGAGCTTGCAAAGAAAAGTGTCATGATTTCATGACAATTTGCAAGAGGAAGCGCTAAGGAGAAAAAGTGTCATGATTTCGTGACATGTCAGGTTTTCACGATCCAATGAGAAGAAAAGCGCTAAGGAGGAAAAGTGTCACGATTTCGTGACATGTGAAGAAAGGAAGGAGAAAAGTGTTTTGACATGAGAGAGAGGAAATGTCGTGATTTGTGACATGTGGGAGGAAGAGAAAGAGGAGAAGGAAGTGTGGATTTAATAGAGAGAGAGTGAAATGTCAGATTTGACGACATGCTTATTTTGGTCCAAAGCGAAGAGAAAGAGGAGAAGGATGAAGTGTCACGATTTCGGAGAAATGTTTTATTTTGAAAAAAGGAGGAAGAGCTCAAAGGTGAATGTGTCATGATTTTGTGACATGTTGTTTTCACGGGTGAAAGACAGAGAAGAGCACAAGGCAGTGAATGTGTCACGATTTCGTGACATGTTGTGTTTTCGCGGGCCAAAGACAGAAAAGAGCACAAGGCAATGAAAGTGTCACGATTTCGTGACATGTTCTATTTTCATGGGTGAAAGGCAGAGAAGTGCAAGGAAGCGAAAAGTGTCACGATTTCGTGACATGTTCGGTTTTCGTTGGTGCAAGCCAAGTAGAGTGTATGAAAGTGAGAAAGTGTCATGATTTCGTGACATGTCTGGTTTTCATGGGGTGCAAGCCAAGAAGTGAACAAGGAGGCAAAAAATGTCACGATATCGTGACATGTCATGTTTTCACGGGTAAAAGGCGAGAAGAGCACAAAGAGACAGAAGTGTCACGATTTCATGACAGGTCACAACAACACGATTACAGACAGTTAACTGAAGTAGAACGATAGTTAAAGGGGCAGTTGTAGAGGAAAATCATGCAGCCAAAATAAGAAGAGTTAACTGGAGTGAGTGAGACAGTTACAGGTGCAATTACAGATAGAAATCATGCAAGCTAAAATAAGCACAGTGCATTAAAGATAGAACGACAGTTACAGGGCCCGTAAAGCAGTGTAACCGTCGAGCGACAGTTATACTGAAAGTCACACGCAAGAGACAGATCTATTAATAGGATGCATGTAATAAATACTATGCTATAAAGGAGTTACTATCAGCAGTGGCTATTAATAGGCTGCATGCAGGATTACAGAAGTTACAGAAGACGAGGAGTCTCATTGAGAAATAGTGTTATAAAAGGGCAATCGCACAGAGAATTAAGTTGTCGCTGAATGTGTGAAAGTGCTATCGAAAGAGGGTGAGAAGAGTGTTGTAAGAGAGCGACAAGCTGAGCAGTAAGTGTTTACTGTGTTTTGATAAATTGGAGACCAGTCAGGGTCTTGTAAAAGTGAAGGCATTTGTATGTCATTGATATAGCTTTCAAAACAGTGATCCAAGTTGGTGCTTGGATAGGGGTTGGTGCTCCTTTCTGTTGGTGCAGATAAATCAGGGGTTGGTGCTCCTTCCAGTGGGTGTTGGTAAACAGATTGTAAAATTGGTGTTTTGCAAAGGCTGGATTTGGACCGTAGTCCAAGAAGTCATTCTTGAGGAGTAGCCAAATTGGTGAACCTCGTTACATTGTGTGTTGTGGTGTGCTCTCTTGTGATAATTGCTTTATCTATTTTCAAGTTCTCTTTGCTTCAGTTTTAAGAGTTGCAGATTAGATTTTAAATAGCTACACTGATTCACCCCCCCCTCTCAGTGTCGTTGTGAGAATATCAATATGACTATGTGATGACAACCATTCTAAGCAAGGGTAGCATTCAGGTAATTTTTTCTAGAAAAACATCTCATATTTTAGGAGGCATATCTTTATGAAGGGTTGTCAAATTCATACGATTCTTGGATGAATTTGTGCAAAATTTGAAGAGATTTAAAATTATTGCTCGTATGAATGAATTCGAGTAGTATTGATATAAATACAACCCTATGAAGTTAGCCATTCGAAATAAGCGTAGTGATGAGTTTTCAAATCATGGGAAATAAAATTGTAGATATGTCACTCAAGGTTCAGATGATGGAAGAAATGGAATGCTAGTGCATCAACGAGGTAGGATATTTCATCTGAGCAAAGAATTTTTTAGGTAAATTTTATTCATCCCTCCATTATCTTCGAATTTCTACATGCAAATTATTGTAGGTTTATTTTCAAATAATATAATTGTTATATGATATATTGATAAATTTTGGGAGATATCAAGTTATAGTGTCCTTATCATGGATCAATTTATAGCTAAATATTTAAAATCATCCCTAGTAGTAGAGTTTAGAGAGGACCTCATAAAGCAACAATCCTGGTTGCTTAAATGTAAGGTAATCATTGGTAAATTTAATGGGTTTTGGCTAGGGGCCTCGACTTTGACAAAATAGATTTATAAAAGATGGATATCCCCAAGAGTGAGTGTATACCTTATTTTAAAATGTTTCTTCCTAGCCATTTATCATTCTATAGAGGAAAGAGAGAGAATTCTGAAAGGGGGTTCTTGGTTTATACAAAGAGTAGGACTCTTCCTTACGCATTGGTATGAAGACTATGCACTAGAAAATGTAAATATATCCCTAATACTACTATGGATTCTCCATAAAATTTTAGAAAATAGATACCTTGAAGGCAATAGACAACACTCCAAGAGAATTCCTTAAGATTTTAGAAACTATAAAAGATAAAGTCTTGGCTATTTATGCTCAAATATTGGTCATGATTGATATCAGTAAACCTTTACTAGAATTAATAATTTTTAAGCATGGGGGTGGTTGTGGACCAAATCCATGGATTATGAAATTATATCTTTCAGATGTAGAATATATCATGAGATGGGGAATATTAGAGATAATTCTCTAAGAAGATTCCAATAGAAACATATGTAGAAAACCATAAGAGAAACTTATAAATGGGTATGAATGAGGATGGTTTTCAAATTCCAAAAAATAGGTCTAGATAGATGGAAGTAAATAAATAGTGGAGACCAATAATTAAGGATATTATAAGAGACACCAATTCTTTTGAGGCTTTAGACTATGAAGAAAAAACATATCAAAGCTTAGAGGACATGGTAAAACATGATCAAAATATTAACAAAGAAATGTCTACTTAGTCGATCTAAACCCAATTTAGGGATGAAAATTCTTATTGAACCTAAGGAATGCACCTCATCAAATTTTGAATACTCTCTTGAAGTACCATGAACCATTCAATATTATAAAAGTGGTAAATAAAATTTAATGTTAGATGTTAATACCTCTATCATTAAAAATCAAATACCAAAAAATGAGTAAGATAAGTCCAAAGCTTCCTTATTAGATCCACAAGAGGATAAATCTAATGAAAAATAAAGTTATGAAAGAATATTGAGGAATAGAATAATAAGAGCAATCCTAGATACTAGAAAGAAAAAAGAGAAAAACCTTCAAATGATCAAGTGAGAGTCAAGGAAGCAAGAGCAATTATAGATAAAGGAACATAATCTAAGTTGGTTGAACTTCTATTTACTAAACAACAAAATGATATTGATAATTTGTAGGAGGGTCCAACAACCCCTAATGAGACATGATTACCACTATTATCATATTTTACCCCTATATATCAATTGCCACTATTATCAATTATTACCACTATTACCACTATAGATAACCCCTAGGGATCCAACAACCCCTAATGGACCCTCATTATCTAATATGGTAACTATATATATATATATATATTAAATATGATAAGATGTGAACTTTTTACAAGATCACTTAGAAATATTTCTGATAAGAAAGAACTAAAAGAGAAACTTTCAATATTCCAAAAAGGTGAGCACAATAATCCAAGCTTAAAAGAAAGGGAGTTGCTTAGAGAATATCATAATATTTTGAGTAAAAAGAGAATTTTTGGAGAAAATAAATATGGACTTGGTTAAAACGAGATAAAAGAACACTTTTTTCATAGGATGACAATAGTATAGAGATCAACATCCTAAATTACTAGAAGGGGGTTGAATTGAAGATCAATGAAAAATAAAAAATAAGCCAAGGTATTTTTACAAAATATTCTAGGATCGAAGGAGATTAAAGTTCTTAATATAAACTATTACAAGAAGTACCTTCAATTTTAATATATGAAGACAATAGAAAATTGATGGAGCCTATTACTCTAGAAGAAACTCATTCAACTATTTTCTTTTTTGATAAGAATAAATCTCTAGATTTGGATAGATTGTCTACAACAATCTATCAACATAACTTAGAAATGGTGAAGGTTTATTTATTTATAGTAATTGAATAATATAAAGTGAAATAGTACATACCTTATAAAATAAATACAACATATCTTATCCTAATTCCAATAAAGAAGGATGCATAATTATTTGATTCATTCAAGCCTTTAAGCCTATGCAATACAACATAGAAGACAAACTTAAAAGTGATGGCAAATCAGTTAAGACAACTATTAGATAAAATTATTTCAGAAGAGCAAGGAGGATTCGTTAAAGGGAGATAAATTCTATACAGGATCATAGTAGCTCGTGAAGTAATGTATTCAACAACTTCTAGAAAAGAGAGAGCAATGATATTAAAACTTGATATGAATAAATACTATGATAGGGTTTAATGGGCTTTTATTTTTGTAATGTTAGAAAAGTTTGGATTTGGAAAGAAATGAGTCAAATAGATTAAATCTTATGTCCTTATAGTATTGTATTCAATGTTGGTCAATGGGCTAGTAATAAAATCATTTAAATCCAATAGGGGTCTCAGACAGGGAGATCCTTTATCACCAAATCTGTTCATTATTATGGCAAAGGTATTAGGAAGGAATATGAAGAAGGCATATAAATATGGGATAATAAGCATACTTAAGTCTTGTAACAATATCACCCATCAAAAATTTATAGATGATACAACCCTTTTGGGAAGGTAGGGAAAAACAAGGTTAAGGCTTTGAATAACTTATTAAAGAAATATGAAAGAACATCAAGTATAAAAGCTAATAGGATGAAATATAAAATTTACTTCCAAAACACTTCATCTAGAATCAGAGTATGGATATGCAGGTTACTTCAAATGGAGGAGGTAAATTTTATAGCAACATATATAGAGATGCCTTTATTTGGGGAGAGAATAAGGATAGAATTGTGGAATCTAGTTATAAGTAAACTTTAGAATAAAGTACCAACATGGAAAAGTAGATGGTTATCATTAGTAGGAAGAGTGCAACTAATTAAATCAGTCTTATAGATCATTCTACCACATTATAAGTCCTTTTTTACTATGTCAAAATCGATAGAAGATATTTAATCTAATATTATATAGTTATTTTTATGGTCAATATTACATGATGAAAATTTCCTTTAGTGAAATGAAGCAAGGTGTGTGATGATAAAACTAGTGGAGGTCTGATTTTAAGAGTTATTATAGATGTAAACTTAGCTCTAATGGTATGAGACTAGATAAAGAGAATCAAAGGAAATGGACAATAATTCTTTTAAGTACATTGAGCCCAACAACCCAAGCTTAATATTTACTACATTTTCACTGCCAAATGATTCTCCACTATAGAAAAAAAATCAATTGATCTAATGATTAAAGTTCTAATATGGGTGGTGGGGAGTGGAAATTTTTTTTCTATTTGGATTGATACTTGGTGTGATAAAAAACCACTCAATCTAGATCTAATTTTAAAACCATGGATGAGATTACTTCAAGATAAATATGGTGATAGAGTTATAAACATTATGTAGAAGGATTGGAAAGGAAGATACAAATGGAAATAATATTTTTTTACAAGTATATCGGACAGTTTTGCTAGGAGGTAATTGGGCAAAAAGATAACAAAAACAATTATTTTGAGGGGAGTTGAGGATAAGCTGATTTGGGAGTTGAATAGCTCAGTGAGTATATAACAAGAAGTGGATATAATATAAAGCACGTATAAATTATAATTACCATAATTATATGGAGATATATTTGGGATAGCCTAAACATTCCAAAAGTCAAAATGTTTGTATGGCTAGTAGGTCAATGTAATGACCCTCGTTGGTATGACTTATTCTTGACATTTGATTTATGTATTGATGTCTGGATATCTAATGCATAATCATATTTTATGTTATCAAGATGTGTTGATAGTTGCACTTTATGCTTTGTTTATGATATTTGGAGAATATGGCACTATTGATGAATTTTATGGTTGTAAGACCAGGTACTCTCACAAGTGGATTGGTATGGGATAACCATTAGAGTTGAGAGAAACATGAGAAATGATGGATGACATTCTCATCGACATATCAAGGGTAAAAAAACCCTTCATGTAGGTGCATTGCATTTGTATATGTTTGATTGTATGCACCCTTGGGCAAGAAGGTTGTTATTTGAGAAAAAGAGCCATCCTTAGTAGGTAGGTGATAACATCATAGTTATCGTAAAACCTTCTACTCAAGAAAAATTTGGTTGTGCATATTGTATCCTAGTTGGATAAGAACGAATTAGCAAGAACCTTTGTGTGTTGTTTGATATCAATACTAATGGTTTATATTTTTTTTTCAATGTTACTAATGGTTGATATTAGCATTCAATAATAATTAAATTAATTAGGTGAATAATTAATTTAATATGTTAGTAGCTTTAAGAGGAAATGGATTAATAAGAATAAAATGATTTAATTATTAGTCCAAGAACTTTAGCATTAGAGAATAATATTATTGCTTCAAAAAGAGCAAATGTTATAATTATCAATATTTGGCCTTAAGGTTAATATATTTAATCTAATTTTAGGAAGATCAAATTGATAATTATTGCCTCCAAGGTTGCCTTTGGTTGCTTGATATCATTTATGGAATACGTTACTCTCTTGAAACAATTGTTTTATGAATGTGGACGAAGGCTAGCTAGAAGAAAAATCAAGAGCGTTTCCAACCATTTTATCTTCAATGCTCTTTGTTTTATATTGAGGATTGTTTTGCCAGGTGGGGGTGGATCACTAGCAGCAAAAGAGACTAGAGAGAAAATTTGGGAAGGACAATGCAAAGGAGGTAATATCCACTTGGTTGTGCTTGTGTGAGCTTGCAATCCAACTTGAAAATGTTGTTATGATTTTATGCTTTCAAGAATTCTTTATGCTTATGTTAGAAGTATGGTTATGGTGTTTCTTAAGCTTGTGCCTGTGTGAACTCGGGTATGTAGTTTTGTGGAGGTTTTCTTTCGATTTGATTGTATAGCCAAAAAAATTATCACCCTGCATTCTAATGATAGTTTATCCCAGGTAACATCACCTCTTGTTTATTGTGCTTATTACCTAGGTTAGCAACTGCAAGAACCTTGTTCTACTTATCTTTGGGTTTTATCCAGACCAATGTTTCCTTTATGTTATGTGATAGCTATCGATCCATGTGCCTTTCTTTTAAATAAGTCTTGGTTGTAAGGAATCATTGTTCTATATTTTCTTCGATTGGGGGTTGTTGTGAGTTGTCTTCATGCTTAGTGTTTGATTTGTGGTAGGTTTTGAACCTCGTGTTGTTCAAGAATTTTTGTTCATAGTAGACCTATGAATTTTTAACCTATTGTGCACTTGGTTTATGCATTTATGTATTTCAAGAGTTTTATTGTTTTTAGATACATGGCTATGGATGTGTTTCGTAATGCATAAGGCTTGTTTGATGCTTGGTTTGTTGGGTGATGTTGGTAATTGTTGTGAGTGCTTGTTATCAATGCTTTGTGAATCAACTATGATTAATTAAAAGTTTTATACCTTCTTTATTATATTTTTGTGTGTTATATATCAATGGTTGAATGTTATGGTTTTAGTTCCTTTCCAAAGTAAGTTAACCATAGAATTATTATTATGTTGCTGCTATTTTCTTTTGGAAGGATGTTATAGAGGGTAGTAGCGTCCCTTTGGGGTAGTTGTGTTAATGGAAGGAATTTGGTTGCTTCATTATTAAAACCCCTTTATCATGATAGATAATGGTTGTTTATTTTAAAGTTTTAATTATGATGTTGGAAAAGAAAGAATTATATATAATGATCTTTCATTGTGAAATGTTTCTTTTAAATATATATAATATATATTGTTAATAATTAAAAAAATATTGGAGGGCTTAAGTAATGGTTTCCCGAGGCTTGAGTAGATAAGGAACCCATTACTAAGAGAACTATGGAATTCTCTCAAATATTTTGCATGAATTATGCTTTATATAATTTATGGTTATGTTGGATCCTCAAAATCCAACTTGAGTTTTCCCCCCTTTAAAAAACAAATTAATATTTTTGGGCAATTTGTTATTTTTTTGAGTAATACTTCTTATACACATCCACCATGGGGATTAAACCCGGGTCACATTACTGATAATGCAATTTATTATTTTTAGCTAAAAGCTACCCTATTTTTAGAAAGTCACAAAAAAAGCCTAGATAGCCCCCTAAATTAATAAAAAATATTGCATTTCTCATATTAGACCTAGAAAATATCAACTCTTATCAATGTCTAAAAAGGTCATTTAATTTTAAATATTCTCTTTTAGTTTTTCTAAAAAACAATAAATGCTATTTTGGGATACTAGATGAAGAAATTAGGGCCTGATAACACACTAAAAAATCTTCAAGGCTTCCAAAGAAACTTGCCATGACATCGTCCTCCTCTTTACCTAGCTTCATGTAAAATTTCAAGTCGATCCAATGGTCAGATCAAAAGTTATACCCTCTAGAAGATAGGTTGTTATGGGCCATTTTTGAGATCCAATTAAGAGATAATGAGAGGCCATCATTCAGCTTTGGTAATTTTAGTTATAAAATATTATTATTATCAAGCTTTATGTAACAAGTATTTTTGACCAACCGAGACCACTACCACACTACAAATAAGAACCACTACAAGCACAATTAATAATATGGACCATCATGAAGATAGTTGCAGTTATGGGCCATCATCGAAATAGTTGTAGTTTTTGTAATTATAGAACATAATTTAGTTCTAAATGGGAACCAATTTGCAAGCTATATGAGGGAGTTGCTGCAATAGAAAATATCATCAAGTTTTGGCACATTAATTTTGCAAGAGGTATACTAGTGTGCTCGTCCTTGTCATTTGTATTTTCCTTTGTGTGTCTTGTCTAGTCATCATTTACTCCCTATTATTGTGCAAGTTTTATTGAGGAGGTGACCATTTTACTGAGATCATTTTTAGTGGCTAAGGCTGGAAGCTAGGAGACTCTTTGTTACATCATTTGAATGAAGAGTTACAATTCTTTATTGCATCATTTGAATGGAGAATTTGTTTGTACTGGTTTAGTGAGATTTGGTTATTCTGATCAAAATCCCATTGTAATTATTTGTTATTTAATGCAATCCTATTTCCTCCTTTAGTAGTTCTATGTGCAATTTTGTGTGTTCTCCCATTTACATGTTACACCATTTGAATGTGTAGATGGCATCTTCTTTCACTAACATGTTGAATCATTTTTGTTACATTATTTGAATGGATGTGATTGGCTTAGTTTTATCTTCTCCCCCTTCTACCTTCACCATATTTTAAGTCTAGCTATAATTACCCAATGGATAAGGCATTGATCTAAAACTTGAAGTACTAGCTAGGAGTTACTTTCAAACTTGGTCAAATCTTATGTTGTAGTTTTATTTCATTTTTGTAAATTTGGATGAGTAGGAGCATATAAGAAATATTATAGTTTTACTTTATATGTCTAGAGTCTTAGAATAATATTTTATCGAGTTAAAGAGGTGGATCCACCAGAGTCCATAGTGCTTATTAGATCAGGAAAGTATTATAGAGTGAAAAATCTATTAAGGGTGCAGGATTTTCATCCAATAGTTTTTGGCACCATTGTCGAGGAAGACTCAGTACTATTTTGTGTTTGTATTTCTCAATATTTTCTAGAGTGAAATTTGTGAGAGTTGAGTGAATATCAGGTTGGTCAATCTCAGCCTAAGTATTGTTAAAGATCTTATTCCTTCTTTGCACATCTAACTGGACACTCCGAACGAACTCAAAAATTTAAAAATAAAAGGAGGAGTTGGATCTGGCATCTACAAGAAGAAGTGGTAAAAAACTGCTTGCTAGAGTGCCAAATCCTGAGGTATTCTTCAAATCTCATGAAAAAACTTCAATTCCTATTATTCCTATTTTTAATCCAAATCTTGGTTTAAATTGGTCTTCTCCTACTGTGAATCAAATACCTATAGTAAATCAATATGTAGTGAGTATGTCAGCCCCTAATGTAAACAAGAATGTCAATGTTAATCAAAACATCAATGCTAACCAAAATTTCAATCAATGGAGAACCAATAGATATAGAGCTTTTGTTTTACCCGTAAATATGAATCCTCTCCCTAGTAAAGCTCATAAGTACTTGCCTAAATTCCAAGGAAACAATACTATCATCGGTGAATATCATAATAGGGAGTTTTTGTATGCCATGGATAGTCTTGAAGTAGATGATGAAGATGTTATCCTTAGAATATTCTTTCAAAATTTAGAGAAATATGCTCGAGAATGGTTTAACAGCCTTGGAGTTAGTACTATTCATAATTTTTGAGAGCTAGAGCACACCTTCCTTAGGAAATATGAATAGAGAAATAATGAACAATCCTTGATGATAGAATTGACTACTATGAAAAAGAAAGAAAATGAATCAGTGGAAGATTTCAATAGAAGGTTATTTAAGACCAAAAATAATATTTCGACAGCATTAAGGCTAAATGATGATCAATCCATTTGTTTCTACAAAAATAATTTCCTTGGAGACTTTAGTTATGAGTTGAGACAACAAGTAGCATCCACCATTGATATATGTATGAAAATAGCTATTAAAATAGAGAGACATATCATCAATAGTGGTACGATGAAAACATACTCTTTACATCCCAATAAACCTGAAAGGAAGCCCAAGAAGGTTGAGTTATCTGTCTCTAAGAAAATAGATCAGGATACTATGAATAAAATAGCTAATCAGTTGAGTGAGATGTTTACTACTTTGAATAATAGGTTGGCTAGACTTGAAAAATGTAAGGATAACATTGTAAAAAATTTACGGATAATAACAGACAAAAAGAAGATAACATACCTCCTTGTAGGAGGAATTTCAATATAAATTGGAATAACAATGAAAACGAAGAGGGAAACATGAATCATAATGGAAATTGGAAAAAGAAAGAAACAGAGAGAGATCTAGATTTTGTTCCAAATCCCATGCAATCAAATAATATAGTGTCATATCATCTCTTTTAGTGCTTTGCCTATGATGCACCACATAACCTTATTGATTGTGGTATTTATCTAAGTATACATTCTAATGTTGATTTAAATGTTGAATCTAAATATGAAGATATTAGAATTAATGTATGATGGACTCAGGAGGATGAAACTAGAGAACATAAATTTGAAAGGGACATGGACATATGCGCTAGTAATCTTGAGCAAATATCCTTAGTCTTTGGAGAGGCATCAATATCAAGTGAGCCTTCTAATACCATATTTGATAGAATGAAGTAGGGAAAACTTATATCTACAACAAAAGAGATTGAGTCTTTAGAAATAATACATGCTATCAATCTCAGGAATAGAATAGTGGAGGATAAAGTTGATGAAGGGCCTACAAAAAATGAGAAAAATATAAGAGTAATTTCACAAAAAAGGTAAATCAGATGAAGCTGCAAATGATTCCTAAAGAGCCTCAAGTAGAGGAAATTATCCAAAAATAGCAGAATGATCTATGATAAAAAATATAAGTTTGATCTTGGTTTAGAGGTTGCCAAACAGAAGGTCAATTTTTTTTTTGGAGAATTAATAACTATTCAAAAGTACCGGTATCAGGTATGTAGAGCCTTCAAATTAACTAATCAATCAGGAGGACAGTCTAAAATCCCATAGACCTTGAAAATAATGTAGTCAAAGCTCCATCTTCAATTAAACCATTTTATATATCACTAAGGTATACATCAGGCTATGGAGATCAATATGTTATTCATAACTGCATACTTGATAGTGGTGCTTCTATGAATGTGATGTCAAAACATGTATCTGATCAGTTAGGTTTGATTTATCAAAAAGAGCACCCCCCTATTTCTATTATGGATAATAGGAGAGTACCTTGTGTAGGCATTATCACTGGAATTCTTGTCCATATTGAACAATATCCTAAGAAAGGTGTGGTAATGGATGTTGCAATTGTAGATGTGGACCCTTTCTTTTCCATCTTACTCTCTAGGCATTGGCCAGAGTAGCTAGGTGGTACTATTCAGTTGGATTGGTCATATGCCACTATTCCAATGCAAGGTAAGGAAAAAATGATATTGAAAAGAGAATCCTTCAATGGTGTTCAGTTGAATTCAAATATCCTAATGATCATATGGTTAATGTCATGAATTCTCTTGAGGAAAAATATATGGGGGTTTACTCTATCTAGAATTCTCCTTTTTTGTTGGAAGTACCTGATGCTGATAATATGGATCCAAAATTGAAGGGTGAAGAAGATACAAAAATTGATAGAATTCTAACTTTTGAGTTATGGGCTATGACCTCTGATGGGGAAAAATCTAAAGCAGGAGTAGGAGCTGGAGTACTTTTGACAAACATCAATGGCAACTATTTTGGCATACCATATAGGTTAGAATTTTCTTGTACAAATAATGTTGCAGAGTATGAAGCTTTATTGTTAGGGTTAAGAAAAGCCAAGGAACTGGGTATTAATTATCTTAAAGTTAGTGGGGATGCTAAGCTAATAATTCAACAAATCAAAGGGAGATATAAAACAAAGCACCCTAGATTACAACAATATAAGTAGGCAATGTTGGATGAAATAGATAGATTTTTGGCTTTTGATCTACAATTTATTCCTAGAGCACAAAATCACAATGCTAATCTATTGGCCATTAATTCTTTTGGAGCAGAAAACCTTGAGATAGACACTTGGTTTATGGAAAGGTTCCTAGCCATATATGTTTATAAGCCATCTATCCCAGATAAAATGGTATATTTACAAGTTTTTCATGATGATATATACATTAATGATTTTATGACTATGCAAAATGAATTTTCTAGATGTTATTTGTAATGAAAGTGATGAAAAAAACTAAAGGATGTTACTGGAGAGCCTACATAAGTCATACAACTAAAAACTAATAGGATACCAAGGGGTTCGTGTCTTTAGAGATCTTGTTTAATGACTTTTATAGAGAATATAAACCTCTGGTTTAGGAATCAGAGGTAGATGAAGTTAATATCAGAACATAGGAAGAACCCAAGATTATTAGGAGCAATAAAGCTCTATCAGGAAAAGAGAAGCAACAATATATCAATTTTTTGAAAAATAACATGGATATTTTTGCTTGGAGTTATGAATATCTGAAGACCTTCAATACAAATGTATTGAATCACATAATACCCCTTTAGAAAGATACCAAACCTTTCATGCAGAAACAAAGGAAGTTCAGAAAGATGATCAGGCTTTGCATCCAATTATGCATAAAGAAGTGTAGAAGTTACTAGATACCAAGATAATCGGGATGATGAGATTTTCTACTTGGTTAAAAAACCTAGTTCTAGTTAGAAGAAAGAATGGTGAGATCAGGATTTGTGTAGATTTTAGGAATCTGAATAAGAGTTATCTCAAAGACAACTATAAACTTCCAAATATCGAGCAATTTCTTCAAGCAATGGTTGGTTCATCAAGAATGTATTTATTAGATGTATTTTTAGGTTACAATCAGATTGTAGTGAATCTAGAAGATAGACATAAAAAACTTTCACTACACCATGGGAAACATTTGAATATCTTGCGATGCCCTTTGGATTGATGAATGCAAGGGTAACATTTACTCAACAAATTTGCTCAATAGTGCTCTGGTTCTTTACCCAAATTTGTTCTGAATGATTGCTCTTAAAATTTTACCATTTAAATAGATTTTCATACACATTTCCACCATTAATGAGGATGAATGGGTAGTTAGTTCCCATTAATTTAAACGAGCGAATCAGATATTGTGAAGTGTGGCTTGTTAGTGAAATTCACATCATTGATTGGATGAAATTGGTAGCATATGGCAATAAACTATCTATTGGCACACCTTTTTAGGTGCATTTAATCCTTCTCTTTCACGGTGGAATTCAATGCTTAGAGAATTTTAACTTTATGCTTTAGTCCTCAAAATTTTTCTCATGAAGGCTCAATATTCCTTTCGGGTGTTTTCCTTGAAATTTTGCTCCTTGAATTTTTGTGATGGTAACTTTGACCAAGTTGACCATGGATTTTAACACTACGTATATTTCATGGACTGTTGAAGGGATTATTCTCTTTTAAAATTCCACCACACTCAAAATTCTGTTGGTTGGATTTCCACGATGGCAAATTTAACCAAGTTGACCATGAATATTGACACTATGCTTGTTTCATAGACTACGAAGGGTTTATAGCCTTTGCAAATTTTGTTGGGCTTGAAATTCTGCTCCTTGAATTTCCATGATGGAAACTTTGACCAAGTTGACCATAAATTTTAACACTGCATTACCTCCTCAAGGAATATAACATAGTTGTATTATAAGCATATAATAACATTTTGTTCCTTTTTTTTTTGTTTTTTAGAATAGCTCAAAAATATAATACAAAATATGTACATATATTACTGAAAGAAAAATTCTCTAACTAAAATACAGTTTGATATGATACCCATTGATTGGAATGGGTTGTATGTTACCCTCCTCATCTTGGAGCTGAAAGGCATTGTTCTTCTTTACTTCAACAATCTTGAAGGGTCCTTCCCAAAAAAGTTTTAATTTTTTGGTGGTTGCCTGGTTTAGCCTTTTCTACATTCCACCTTAACATTGAGTCTCCTTCATTAAACTTCTTGAACTTTAATTTTTTTTCAAGCCAGTATTTGGTATTCATGGAGTATTTTTGAAAGTTCTCATATGCCCGAGTCCTCTGTTCTTACAACTGGAGGAGGTGCATCAACTTGGCTTCTAGTGGATTCTAATCTAGCTCCTGATCTTGGCTAGCCTATTTTAAATTTGGTATCTCAAAATGATTAGGTAGAACAACTTCTTTACCATAAAATAATGCATAAGGGGATGTCTTTATGGACCTCCTGACAGTGATCCTATCTACCCAAAAAACTTGATCTAGTAAACTATGCCAACTCCTTTTGTTCTATTTGAGTGCTCTTTTCAAAATTCTAAGTAATATTTTGTTGGTGGATTCTTCCAATCCATTCCCGTGAGGGTGATAGAATAATTATTTATATTTATACAATACTTTCTTGCAAATTCAATATATTTTGCACCTATGAAAGTTGGACCATTGTCACTTACTAGTGCTTTTGGAAGTCCAAACCTTGTGATCAGACTATCTATAAATTCAATCACTACTTCCTGGTCTGACCTCTTGGTTGGGATAGCCTCAATCCATATGGTGAAGTAATCAGTGGTAGTAAGAATGAACTTATGACCTTCTAATGAATTTGGGTTAATGACTCCAACAAAATCAAGCCTCCATAACTGAAAAGGCTCCTCCACTTGGATTGGTTTAAGTGGAAATGTTGCATTCTTGGTCCTTCCCACATATCTTTGGTACTTATCGCATTATCTGGTTGCTTTGAAAATATTATAAAAGATAGTTGTCCAATAATATCCTACTCTTATTATTTTCATAGCGATTACTCTTCCTAAAAAGTGACCTCATGACAAACCTCCACAAAATTTTTCAATGACCTTTTGATTTTCATTTTCTTCTAAGCATCTTAGAAGTAATCCATCCAGGTTCTTCTTGTATAATCCTTTAGGAAGTAATACATACTTTAAAGCTTACAATCTAAATATTCTCCTCTGTTAAGGGTTGAGGCCTTGGGGATATACTCCCATTTGAAAGTAAGTTATCAATTGATCTACCAAATCTGAACTTTCTAGAAGACTATCACTGTGATCATCTGTTGCTTCCTACCAAGCCACCATCTAGTTTGAATTTGCTTTTGCAGCAAGTTCTTGGTACAATGCCCTTCCTCTGATAAAATTTATGGGATGAATCCCTACATTGTACTCTTGTATCTTTGTGATCCAACCAAATATTTTATCACCCAACTCTCCTTGAAGGATAAAATTCCTCACATCCAGATGTACTACATAATTAAGTGTCTTGCTTTTGACCAAGTACTACCTAAACTTTTTTAAATATTTCATTACTACAAATACTTGTATCTCAATGAAGTTATACTTGGTCTAATATTCATGAATATTTTGGCTCCAAAAGAAAATGGTGTGTTCCTCTTCATTCTCATCCTTCTATGTTAACATTGATGCATAAATTTCCTCAGCTCAATAGGATATAAGATAAAGTCCTTGGTGAAATAAAGATTTATTAATACAGGTGTAGTTGCAATTGCCTACTTTATAGCCTCAAATGCTTGCTTCCTCTTCTCGATCCACTTGAATTCCATGTTCTTTTTGAGAAACTCTGAGATGGGATTAACCACTTGAGAAAAATATGAGATGAAATTCCTCACAAAATTAATCTGTCCAAAGAAGGATTGTAGGTCTTTCTTATTTATGGGGAGGGAAAGGGCTAGAATTGATTTTACTCTATCAGGATCTATTACCATTACCTATTTGGAGACTACATGTCTCAATAACTTGCATTTATGGATAGCAAAGAATGATTTCTTTAGGTTGAGGGAGATACCAAAATCTTTGCACTTTTGGAAAACTTTCTCCAAATGCTCTAGATATGATTCTTTCCTATGAGAAAACACTATCAGATCATCAAGATATATCAAAATAATTTTTTTTATAAATTCACCAAAATCATAGTCCATGGCTCTTTTCAATGTAGCTCTTGCATTGGATAGGCCAAAAGGCATCCTTTGATAAGCAAATATTACCCACTTGGTGGTGAAGGTTGTTTCAAACTGATCCTTATCTTTAACTCAGATCTGATTGTATCCGAGAAACCATATAGCAAGGAGTAATTTTTTGTCCTTGCTACCATCTACAAGATCTAATCAATTTGGGGGAGTGGATAATGATCCTTCAGTGATGCTCTATTTAGATTCTTGAAGTCAACACAACTGAATATGTCCATTATTTTTTATTATAGGGACCAAGTTAGCCATCCATGTGGAGTGCTTGATCATTCCTTAAGCAATTTGAGCAACTCTTATCTCATTATCAATTCGATTTTAAGATTTACAGGCCTCTGTTTGTGCCTAAAAGGCTTTGTATTAGGCTCTAGATCAATGGTATGTTGAATGATATTTTTATCATATACCTTGAGGTCCTTATATGACCAGGCAATACTATCTAGATATTTGAAGCATAGTGCCTTAAATCCTTCAATATATTATGGAGAACACTTAACACCAATGTTAATCTTCTTTTTCTCCTCTATTTCAATCTCACTGTATATTTTATCATCTACCTTCATGGTTCTCAACCTCTTTCCATCCTCATTGTCAAACAAAATTTCTAATGTGATCAGACCTTTAGGAATATGATTATTCTTCAACTAAATGATATCTTGCTAATCTATCTCCTGGGAAAGCTCTTCCTACACATTATCTAAGCAAGCTTATCTGACTAGAAAGTTAATTATCTGATCATCATTCTCAAAAACCTACCAAACAATTTATCAGTTTGGTATTGCAGGTCTAAAGACTAGTTTGAATCTTCTATTTGTAGTTGATTCAAGGTCTGAGGAGAGACTGAAATTAGAGCCTTTAACTGCTAAAGCATCAACCAGTACATTTTACTTTTCAGGGATAGAGTAAATATTTAGAGCATCAATTGATTTCATTAGATCCCATACTATGTTTCTATATGTTTTCAAGTAGTGATATTTACTACTACACCTTTCTGTAACTTGATTAACCACCAGCTTTGAGTCACCATAAATGTCTAACATCTTGATTTCCATATTTTTTGCTTGCATCAGTCCTAAACAAAGAGCTTCATATTCTACAATATTATGTAAATATTGAGTACATTGAGTTGTCATTGATGTCAAAGAGAGCTTTGGTTGATAATAGTTATTGATGACAAATCTTGTTATGATAGAAAGAAAATGATGAAGTGTTGAAGCATACAAAGAAAAAGGGTTATTGATGACAAAGCTTGTTATGGAAGAAAGAAAATGTTGATGTGTTGAAGCATACAATACAAAAGATAAAGGATGGACCATAATATAAGAGTGAGATATATTAAAGCAAATGATAAATATTTAAATCAACGATTTAAATATTTTATATAAAATGCAAGTTGTGTTTTGAAATGACGTCCTAAAGTGCAATCAAAGTTTTTGTTTAAGAGGATCACCTGTTAAAATTATGTGAAAGTCATTTATCATTGGTTGCATTTTGGGAGAGCCTCTTAATGTCATATGTGAAAAATTTGAGTTATACTGTGTAAGTGCATTTCATTATTTTAGAAAGAATCCATTATCTTCAATTGAAGAAACTTTTCATCAGTATTTGGGAAGATTTTTGTTGATGTTTAAACCTACAAATTGTGTTTATCATTCGTGAGATATATCGAAGGAGTTCTACACCGTGTGGAAGTCACCAAAAAAAGGAAGATATTGGAACCTGTTAGGGTTTTATAAAACATGCAAAGAAGGCCTAAAAATACCAGCATAGTTGAGAGAGAGTTGTTCACTATTTTGTTCATTTAAGAGAAGAGTTGTCCACTACCATTCATTACCGTGTGAAAGAGAGTATTCACTATTTTTTTGTGAGAGCTCCTTGTTGTTGGTTATGAGAGATATTTGTTGTGTAATGAAAAAGTTTGGATAGCAAATCACAACATGATGTTGGATGATGGATGCAATAGAGGAGCAAGGAAAAGAAGTGTGATACTGTAACTCATCTGTCAGATCAACAAACAAAAGATAAAGTCACCACGAGCTAGATTTTGTGCAAAGAAGGAGTGAAATTTAATTTGATTAAATTGTGTGGTTGATTACATTTTCAATGCATGGTGTTGTTTGATAGAATACAGTTATATTGGAGAATTCAAACAAAACGTTTGATCTGGGTGATACTCGAAGACCAAAAGATAGTGCAAGTATAATAATTTTTGATTGGCTACATTGATGATGGAACTTTAAATTATAGGTTGTAAAGTGCTCTACTCAATGGATAGTGTATCTGGAGTGGCTTCCTTTGTGTTGATAAGGCTTGGAGGAAAGAGACCCAAGTTCGGGTCTCATGCAATATTTCATTTTTGAAAGAAGTGGAAATAAAGTTCTTTTGAATGAGGAAGTTTCACCTTGACATTGGCAGCCAATAAGGTACAAAGAAATAATTTTATTTTGAGGCATTATTGTGGACTTTGTAGAGAGGGAGATATAAGTTGACATTGTGTTTATAAAAGCTTTATCATGTGTGATTTTTGCAAAATATAGAAAAATGTATTATTATGTGAAAATTATCAATAGGTTGATGATACTTTTGTGAAACAAGTTTTGGGTATTATTGTGAGTAATATTACAAGGGATAGAGACCAATTTTTGTGAAGCAAGTTTGGGCATTGCTATGATTGATATTGGAATAAATTTACAAAGGTTATAGGGTAGTTTTGTGAAGTATTTGTGCATTGGCCTTTAGTGATATTGGGAAAGAATATATTGTGAAATTGTATTGCATATTATTTTCTATATCTTCTTAAAAGAGAATTCCGGGTAGAATATTTCTGAGATACTTGGATTAAAGAAAGCTATTTTGAGCATGTGTCATGAGCAGTTTTGAGCATGTACCATGAGAAGTTTTGAGCATGTGTTATGAGCAATTTTGAGCAGTGTTGGTGAGTAGATTTGAGCTTTTTTGAGGAGTTTTTTTGAGCAGATTTTAGGGAGCCTTGTACAAAGGCTTAGAGCAGATTTAAACAGTTTTTGTGAGTTGTTTTAAGGTAAATTTAAGTAAACCTTGTGTAAAGGCTTGAAGCATACTCGAGTAGAGCTAAAAGCAGGTTTGGGCAAGATTTGAGAGCATATTTGAGCAAGCCTTGTGAGAAGGCTTGGTGCATATTTGGGCATATTTATGAGCAAGTTTTGTTGTTGATTTGAGCAAGCCTTGTGAGTAGGCTTGGTGTAGATTGGAGCAGTGAGTTGAGTAGGTTTTGTTGCTGATTTGAGCAAGCCTTGTGTGAAGGCTTGGAGAATTTTTTGAGTAGAGTATTGATCTGGATTTGGATCAGACTAGAGCCAAGAGGAGAAGTGTCTCTTGTGGATAAAGATCCATGAACCAGAGTTGAGGAGATAGAGTTCTCCTATGGTTAGAGGTCCATGAACCAGAGTTGAGGGGATAGATTTCTCCTATAAATAGAGGTCTACAAGCTATATTTTAGGGGATAGAGTTCTCCTATGGATAGAGATCCATGAACCAGAGTTGAGGGGATAGAGTTATCCTATGGATAGACGATCCATGAACCAAATTTGAGGGGATAGAGTTCTCCTATGGATAGAGGTCCATGAACCAAAGTTGAGGGGATAGAGTTCTCCTGTGAATAAAGATCCACAAATCATATTTGAGGGGATAGTTTCTCCTATAGATAGATATCCATGAACTTGAGCATAGGGGATTGGTGTCTTCTTTGGATAAAGGTCCATAAATATTGTAATAGGGAATTGGTTCCCAAGAGATTTGTTGAGAAAATTTAGAAGAAATATTTTTTTTGTGGATGTAACCCACATTGGGTGAACCATGTTAAATCTATGTCTCTCATGTGTGTGATGATTTGTGCATTGCTTTATTATTGCCATTGATGATATTGGTTAATACTGCTTTGGAAAGATATTGCAATTGATAACATTGGATAATATTGGTTGGAAAGAAAAGTAAAAGTTTATCTTATACTGTTCACCTCCCCCCTCAGTATAAGCTTGTGTTCTTAACATTATTTATACAAGATCAAGTTAGTGTAAAAGCAAAAAATCTTCACACCCTCTAAAGGGAATTTCAACACTAAACTAGCTCTGGTCCCATTTTTGCATCTTGCTCCATCAAAATGCATTGTATAAATTTTTGAATACTTGAGAGACTGATTAGATATGGTAGGGATATTATTTTCTACTTTAGAATAAATACTATAGGTACCCATCCCCATTTCTAATAGGCTGTGATCATCTCTGAAAGGTAACTCATCTCCAATTTTCAAATCTTCTAGGACTTCTACTAACTCTGGTTCTTCCATTATTGAATGATTGTATAAATGTTCTTTGATTTTTTCAATATGGAAGAATACAAGATTCTTTGGGGTTATCCTTATTCTCTTCTCTTTATAAGGAATCATCATACCATAGTAGTCTAAATACATATATCCTGCCATCTAGGTAGTGAATTCTCTCAAAAGGCATATACCAAAATAAGGTTCAAGATCCACTAACATAATTTCTTGCACAATGGTAATCTCTAGGGATCCAAGAAACCTCATTAATGCATTCTTTATAACTCCTATAGTCTTAATCGGGGTACCATAAACGACTTTAGGCATAACCCCCTGACATGACCTTGTGTATTCTATGCCTATCTCATCACAAACGACTTTAGGCATAACAATCGTTGAAGACCCTTGGTCTATCATACAGTTGTGAACTATCCATCCTTACATTCTAAGAGAGATGTATAATTGAGGAGGCTTGTTCTTCAGGGTGGTGGGAGACATAGTTTCTTTGTCTTGTGCCAGATTGAATACTATGGCAGTTTCTTTACTTTGGAACCTTTTATGGAGAGAAGCTTTCAACAAATCTATTTGGCCAAGGAGAAAAAATGTATCATATAGGATTGCTCTAGATGGAATTATTTTCAATTCATCCACAATATTATACTCAAACTTAATTGGTGGGGGACTTTCATACCTTTTCTCCAGCTCACCATATTTCCTTTTGTACTATTGAGTAGCCTCTATTCTATGAACTTTCGTAATGGAAGGAAACCTCATCTTTTCTTGGGCTTATTTTCTATCATTTTCTTGTTCTTTGCTCCTTTTATTTTCACATTATCTTGGTGCATTTACTTCCTTTTATGGTCTCTTAGGCACTGCATCACTTTTATCAATAACTTATGGAATAAGAAACTTATTATTGCCCTATGGTGGTGGTTCTCTTTTCTTCTGAGAAGGTACCTGGAATCCGCCTATTTTTTGCGGGTCTACTTGCAAAGATTTATTTTTGGATCTAATAGAGGCCTATTCTTCTTTAAGAAAATATTGTCTGGTCATAACTTGATAATACTACCACAACATGTTAACTCTCCCATTTTGGTTTCTCTCAGCCTTTTCCATGGCTTTTTCGACATGGTTCTAGTACATCATAAAAGTTTTAGAATAATGTAGATCATTGTAAAATAAGCATCAAACATTGACCAAGCTAGTTTTGGGTGCATATTCTTGCTTTTCTTGATTTTTTTTTTATTTGTGGAAAACATCCCAAAAGGGATGCCACTTTCGGGTAAGACCCAAGGAGGCAGGGGTATCCATTCCGCCAAAAATGCCCGGGACTCGGACCTGGCCTACCACCTTTGACATACTCAAGGAGCAAACAAACACACAAAACCAATTTAAAAATAAGTAAATAACAACAAAAATAATAAAATAAAATAAAAAACATGCTCCTTGAGTGTGTCAAAAACAAAAGCACAACCAAACACGCACAATAAGATAAAAGAAACCACAACACAAACCACATAGAAAAACACAAGAACCACATAACAAAACACAAACAAGACAAAAACAACAGAACACTACAAAGACATAACCCAAAAAAAACATGAAAAATAAACACAACCAAAACCTAAAAAATTAAAAAATAAAATAAAAATAAAAATAAAAAACAACCAACAACGAGACAATAAACAAAAACAAAAAACATAGAAAACACTCACACATAAAAACACGAAATAACACAAACAAAGAGAAACCCAAGAACAAGAACGAAAAAAACACAAGAACAATAACAAAAAACATAAAAAAAAAAAAAAACAACAAAAACACAAGAACAACAAAAAACAACACAAAGAACACAAAAACAAAACAAAATAAAAAATCCCACCCACCTTAAAAAACTAAACAAAAAAAACAAAAAAAAAAAAGAAATAAAAAATGAACAAAACAATGACCTATCTAGACCAAGGAAGACTATTAAGGCAAGAATCAACAGAGGAAACAAAATAAAGAATAGAATGAGCTAGGGAACTAAAAAAAACTGAATGAACCAAAGAGAAGCAAAAAAAAAAACAAGAAGAAACTAGGTACCTTCAGAACTGGAGCCATCCAAAGAAATGATAGAAAGAAGAGCTTCCCTAATTTGAGAAGCCCACCATATAGGAGGGTGGCCATAACAAGTAAGATCACCTTTGTCCAAAGCCCAATTAGCTAAAGCATCAACACTCTTGTTTTGATCTCCGACCACATGATTGTAATCAACTTTCAAAAATCCCATCCGGATTAACTGAATCTTCTCAATAATTCTTTTTATTCTCCAATCCACCTTATGATTCTTAGAAGGATTCTTCAAGAGATTAATCATAAGTTGAGAGTCGAGACTCAACTAACACCTTTTCCCATCCAACCTTAGTAGCATCCTGAAGGCCTCTACGGATACCATACCCCTCAGCAAGGTTATTGGAAAGAATACCCAAATTCTCAGCAAAAGTAAAAACCAAGGAGCCATCTGAAAGTCTACCAATTCCTCCCACACTGGCTTTTCCAGGGTTCCCTCTAGAGGCTCCATCAGTATTGACTTTTCCAAAATCCTTAGGAGGAGGTTGCCAATTTCTATTCCTATCCATCTTACTAATACTCACATTCCCTTTAAGTTGGTTGCCCTTAGAAGGTTTAATCTTCAATATTTGCATCACTTGATCCCATCTTTGGTGGGAGTTTTGGGGGTGATTAAGGAGATGATGGACTGATTCAACTAAGTTGGCTATGGTCTTTTGCCAAATATAGTGAATATCCTTCCTATCTTGATTAAAAATTTGGTTGTTCCTTTCATTCCAAATATTCCAAAGAAGAATGGTAGAACCCATCCAAACTAACCGCCTAATAAAATGATCAACACCCTCTTGATTAGGCCAATCCCTCCAAAGTTGTTCAAAAGTAAAAAAATTGGACCACTTGTAAGCCAAGTAAAGTGGCCATTCTCCTCCATAGCTCGAGAGGCTAAAGTACACTCAATAAAAATATGGTTGATATTTTCTACATTCTCTTCACACATTTCACATCTAAAAGGGCCATGAAAACCACGCTTCATAAGTTGCTCACCGGTAAGCACCCTACGATGCAATAAAAGCCAATTAAAGAACCTCACCTTAGGCCAGAGCTTTTGAGCCCACAATCGAGAAAATATGTCAGAAGAATGGTTGGGATTATTATGGCATAAGGTCAAATAACCTTGAGCAACTGAATACTCACCCTTAGTAGTGTTGTTCCATCCAAAACAATCTTTTTCATGGGACCAAGAGAGGGATCTCATATGAAGGATGCCTTGGATATCTTGTCTTTGCCTTTCTGGGATTTGAATAGGCCGAGTCCTCAATAGGGATCCAATATCTACCAACCTTTGAATTACCGGTATGGTACCGATAGTAATTAGCCACCTTTATCCAATTAGCTCGGTGAAGCTCCTCCATCCAAGGCCTCCAATCGGGAAACCGAGTTATCAAAGGCTTGTGACCATCCCAAGAATCTGTCCAAAAATTTGCATGTTGACCATTATGAATGATCCAAAATAATTTTTTCTTTATCAAATCCTCACCGGTCTTAAGAACTGCTAAAATGGGAGAACCTTTGGTAGGAAGTTGATAGCGAACAAGGTCTTCAGGACTTTTGTTCTCAGCATATTTAGCACGGAGATTATTGGCCCAAAGAGCATTGGGGTTATGCAACATCCTCCAATATAATTTAGCAGCTAAAGCTTTGTTGTTATTAATTGAAGACCGGTAATCCTAACCCCCCTTCACTCTTAGGAAGACATAAAGTATCCCATTTCACCAAGGCCCATTTTCTTTTCTCCTTAGTACCACTCCAAAGGAAACGATGACTGATTTGATCCAATTCTCGAAGAACAACCTTTGGGATATTCAAAATGGAAGAAACATAAATAGGAATAGCTTGAAGGACTGATTTTACCAAGGTGATTCTACCCCCAGGAAGAAAGCCACTTGTTGGTCCACTTTCCAATTTTCTTCTTGACTTTGTCCAACAACCAATTCCAATATTTATTTTTTTGCCTTTGAATATTTATGGGAATACCTAAATAAGTGATTGGAAGAGAGGTCTTCTTATATCTTAGTTTATCCAAGACCATGGATTCTTGTCTAGCGGAAGCGGTGAAAGAAAATAACTTTAGATTTGTCTTCATTGATCAAGCTGCCCGATAGCCTTAGAAAAATAGCTAATGATTTGCTTAATATTAGAAGCTTCCTTAACTGTAGCTTTACCTAAAAGAGTAGAGTCATCCACAAATTGAAGATGAGAGATAGGTCTAGCTCCATGAGCAATGGTAACTCCCTCAAGGGTTTTGTTTTCCCTCTTTTTGGTTATAGTCCTACCCAAGCATTCAGCAAGAATGATGAATAAATAAGGGGATAGCGGGTCACCTTGCCTAATACCTCTGGAAGCTGGGAAAGACTGAGAAGGCCTACCATTGATAAGAACTAAGTAGGAAACTGAAGAGATACATCCCATAATCCAATCCATCCAATCCTTAGAGAAACCAAATTGCCTCAAAACTTTGATAAGGAAGTGCCAATCCACTCTGTCATAAGCTTTGGATAAGTCTAACCGAATGAACATGGAAGGAGAATTTTGCATATCCATGGAATGGATGGCTTCCTGAGCAAGAACTATCTCATCTACTATTTGACGTCCTTCCACATAACCCCCTTGCTCTGGGGAAATAATCTTATGCAAAAGAGGCTTCAACCTTACTGCCATGATTTTAGTAATGATTTTGAGAAGAACATTACATAAAGCAATAGGTCTAAAAGCTGAGATATGATCAACCTCTTGAGCTTTTGGAACAAGAGTAATATAAGTTTTATTGATAACCTTCAAAATTTCTTTGGCTTTCCTGGCTTCTTCCACCACCTCTAATAAATCAACATGAAGGATATCCCGAGAACTCTTGGTAGAACTCAATAGGAAAACCATCGGGACACTGGGGTTTTCCCTTTTTGCATTTTAAAAACTACTTGTTGAAGCTCATTGATAGTAACAGGAGCAGTCAAAATAGAGTTCTCCTCAGAAGTGATAAGAGAAGGGATTGCTTGAAGAACATTATATTGTGAAGCTGAGTCAAGGGGAGTAGCAGCAAAAATATTGGAAAAGTAATCAACAACAATAGAGTTCATGCCATCCCAAGTATAAACAACATCTCCAGAATCTGATTTTAAGGAAGAAATAAAGTTGTGAGATCTTCGAGCTAGAAGAGATTTGTGGAAGAAATTTGTGTTTCGATCTCCTTCTTTGAGCCATTGAATTCTAGATTTTTGCTTCCATAAGATTTCTTCTCTTTTTTCCCATTCCTCAAGCTGAGTTGTGAGTTTAATTTCATCTGCACTTCTCTTCTCTGTGAGGCCATCTAAATGGATTTTCTTATTCAAATTTTCAAGATGAGCAATAACTTCATGTTTTTTTTATGAACATCCCCAAACTCTTTCCGGTTCCAAGTCTTGATTTTGGATTTAATGTATTGCAGTATTTTGGCAAAACAGAACATCTTAGTCCCATGCCTAGGTTTACCTTCCTTCCACCATTGTTGCACATGAGGTCTGAAGGAAATGTCTCTAAGCCACATTAATTGAAAATGAAAAGGAGAGAAACTCACATTGGTTTTCCACATTTCCACCATGGTGGCCAATGATCCGAACCAGCATTATTAAGAGTCTTCACTTTAGGAATGTGACCATGGATTAAGAAATTTTTAGAGAGCAAAAACCTATCCAATCTCTCCATTATACAAGCTAAGCCTTGCCTTCTGTTAGACCAAGTCATAAGGCCATTATCCGGTTGGATATCCACAAGATGGAGGTTTGCAATATATTCGCTCATGAGGTCATTGCTTTTGTCCAAATTTCTATTTCCCCCCCTTTTCTCATCCGGAGAGAGGATGGTATTGAAATCTCCTCCGATCAAGATCCAAGCTTTAGGAAAATGAGAGATAATATGAGTAATATCCTTCCACTATCTTCTTTTTTCCTCCAAAGAAGTCGGAGCATAAATAGTAATGTAGAGCATAATCTGGTTGGAATGTCTACTTTGAATAGCTATAGCCAACAAACCCCAACTGCCAACCATATGGTGAATAACTACCTCTTTTGGATCCCAAAGACAAGCAATGCCACCCGAAGTCCCTTGGGAACTGAGGGAAACCACTTTTCCAGTTGGCCAAATTTTACTGGCAATTAAGTCCATATCCTCCATTGACATCTTTGTTTCTTGAAGGAAAACAAGATGTGGATGATTTGAAAGACTCCCTTTGAGTCCTCTAATATTCCAAGTGATGATCTTCATTAATACCGGGGCTAAAAAAGTTGGGAAGGGCATTAATCTTACCTTCCTCTACAAGCTTTTCACCTTCTTTTACCATATGATATTGATTGGTCTTGCGACCTACTTTTTGATTAGAATCCATCTTCAATTTTTTTTCCCTGTTTCTTGACTTATTCCAATTGAATCTGAGATGGCTTCTAACCTTGAAGAATGCTCGTACACAGCCAAAATTTTACTAGATGGTTCAACGGAGTCTATATTGGGACCTGCATTATTTGAAGTTTTGACATTTGAAATATTGTTTTTCTTGTGTAAATTTTCTCCTTTTTTTTTGTTGAAAACCTTTGATTTGTTGGTTTGTCTCCGAGTTCTTCCCTTCATATTTAAATTGTGTTTCTAAGATTTCAGTTTCCATTATTTCCTCTTCCTCACTTGGGACATCATTTGTGGAAAGGATTTCAAACATATTAGCAGATGACTTTGATTGATCCTTCATAACTGGTTTTTTTGAGTGTTCTTCTTCTTAGGTATTTGGAAACCTCTTGAGTTTATATCTTCTTTCTTTTGATCAGGAATTTTATTTGGGCAAGCACTGGCCAAATGACCATATTCATGGCAAATTCTACAATGAAAAGGAATGTTCTCATAGTCCACTACTTGCTCCCAAGTGTCTTCCCCAAATTGTAATGTGATATTTTTAGGTAGGGGTTTGTCAAAATCCATTAAAACACAAATCCGAGCATAAATAATATGTTCAAAATTTTGAGTACAATCAGCGAGTCATCATAAAAGTTCCTAAAGAGTTTCCAATTGAAGAAAAAATAGTAGGATTCCAAAATTCAATAGGGAGGCCAAAGAGTCTAACCCACACGGGAGCTATAGAAGGCATCTCTTCTTCGGCTTTAAATTTAGTATGCCAGGGCTTCATGAAAAGCCCTGCCCTTCCAAAAAACCAAGGACCCCCTTGAAAAGTTTTCTCTCTATCTTCATTATTAGCAAATAAAACAAGAAAATAACCATTTGGATAAATAGAGATTTGTAACTCACCTTTAGTTTTCCAGCTTTTTGCAGCCCAGACTTTGAAAGCAGATAGACTCGGACGAAAACCCACGAACCGACAAATTAGTCCTCTTTTTTCCAAATCTTCAATGCCAGTCTGAATGTTACCCATATCAAGCTTAACAATAGGAGTTCCATCAGTTGCTTTAAGACATCCTGACTCCATTTTCCTGGGATCAATCTTAGGCATTCTTAGAGGTTTATGGGAAGCCCTAATATTGATATTAGCATTGGGCTGAGGCTGTCCACCATGAAGGGCATCCCTAAAATTCATTTTTGGGACTGAGTCTTCAAAATTCTTACCCTTGATAGGGGTTTTCATAGTAGAATTATTTTGTGGGTGCACCTTAGCACCAGATTCACTTGAGATATGAGCCATTTTTTGATCAACTGCTTGAAACTTGTTTCGTGATCTCTTTAATCCTTGCCCTAGACGTCGTGGAAAGGTATGGTTTTCACTTTTCTTTTGTGCAGCAAATTGGAAGCCGTTGTCACTCAAGTTCATAGTATGATCTATTGAAAGACAAATTTCTAACCCATATTGTATCCCCTACAACATTTCCTGCTAAAATATTGAGCATAAACCACAAAAATATTGGCCGCTAGGGCCCGAAGGCCCTAAAAACCAACCTCTGGAGCTGCTTGCACTCAACCCGGATGAAACCCTCGCATAGCCGCTTGCCAAATATGTCGTTCACACATAGGGATGCGCTAGGATCTGTGTTGCTCCAAATGATATGAAAATTGGTGGAGACGTTCTAGGGTTTTTCGGGCATCTACCCTCAAAATTTTAGCTCAATCCGAGTCCGGATGAGTGAGATATGGCCGAAACGAGTTTCATAGTTTGGGCAGTCCTACGAAAAATGTCTCATCTCCCCTCCTAAAAGGCAATATCAAAAACTAATTTATAGTGGAAAACACCCCTTTCGAGGTGCCACTTTCAACGGGTTGGGCATAGGAGGAATGGAGCCTTGTCGGCCTCTACCAGCACATAGGACATTCCTAACTATACCATATATCTGTAGGATGGAGACAAGGGGAATGGAACCTGGGTCGGCCTCTACCAGCACCCAGGGCATTTACCACTGCACCACAACAAGCAGATGTTGCTTTTCTTGATTTATATTGACTCTAGATCCTACATTACCACTTGTACTAGGCTTTTGATATTTATTAATATAGGGGAATCTTCTTGGATGAAACCTTTTTATTTCCCTCTTTTCCATTACATTGACCTTGTTGTTAATTA
The DNA here is from genome assembly GCA_028583015.1 of Wollemia nobilis. Classification (NCBI taxonomy): domain Eukaryota; kingdom Viridiplantae; phylum Streptophyta; class Pinopsida; order Araucariales; family Araucariaceae; genus Wollemia; species Wollemia nobilis. The sequence goes on along the minus strand of JAQPPZ010015863.1, from coordinate 3,640,626 downwards.
TTTTCAGGGTGTTCTGGATGTCTAGCAACATAGATGATTTTTGAGGATTTTGAGATGGTCGAGGAGGAAAAGGAATAGTAGGGGTTGTTTTAGAAGGGAACGATGGAATTGCTTGTGGAGCTGATGGAGGATCCATATATGAAGGAGAGGCTTCTTTTAGAAAAAATTGAGGGATCTTCAAGCAATACAACATGACCATTTTTGGTGGAAGCCTTCCTATAGTAACTAGTACATTTTTTCTTGGACAACTTCTTGGTAGATATGTGGGAATGTGTTTATACCTGACTGCTAAGTTTGTAGCCCCAAGTCTGACCCAAGGGATTTGATGTAATATATATATACTAAATATGCACCTGGTCTGAATTTAGGGGGAATCCTCTTCCAGATTCTACTAAATCTTAGGTTAAAATTAGATACTAACTCATGTTGGTGTTTTTGCATAGCTGTGAATTGGTTTAGGAGAAAAAAAGATCAAATGAATCTTAACATTATTCTATGAAAGGGCTAGCTAACTTTTTCCATGAGGTGATGGTTTTATCTTCCAAGGTTCCAAACGAGTGCAAGATATTTCCTTTGAAAGGGCTAGAAGCCTGACTACGACATCTTCATTCTTGATATTGAGAATAGCAGCTAAGTTAAATATGTCTTGGCAATGCTCATATGCAATCTTTCCTATACCATCAAATGTGGGTATGAATTTTGTAACATCTTGAGGGATGTCATGCATATTAGCAAGTTTGAGAGGTATAAAAGTATCCCAATTGGGATAATTCAATGGGGATTGATTCTGATTGACATTCTGATGTTGAGCCATTGTAGGTGGTGTTTTTAATGGAACTGGTATTGGAGGTACTATAGGGGCTACTTCAATCGAGACCTCTTCCAACTATGAGTCTGGGAATAAACTTCTCATGATATTGAACCCTCTTAAAGGTAGCTTATAGGGTCTTGACTATTTTTAATCGATAACCTAGTATTCATGAAAAATGATCTACTAGGGTGGCTTTTTTGGGTTCTTGCTCTTAGAAAGTTGCCAAGTAAATTGACTCTCTACTAAATGAGGTCAAGAAAAATCACTAAATATTAATTTCTCTAGGAAATATCAACAAAGAAATGGATAGAGAAAAGATAATGTGCCTTTAGGGTCCCACCAGGCATGCCAAAATTGTTAGGGTCTAAATTGAAATCAAGGAAATATTGAACTGTGACTATGAATCTATGACATTCTGGAAGGTACACACCCACTAATCACAACTTAAATTCCAACATTAGATGGATTAAAGATTACTTCAATCCAACCTCTAGAGTAGGATGGTATACCTTATCAACTAACATTGTGTTGACTCAATTAAGCTCAGTTTAAAATATAAGTTTAGGGATAGAAATGGGGTAACCATAGAATGAATAATGGCCGAATAAAGCTAAAATATTGATAAATATTAAGAACCTTATGGTAAATCAAATTTTTAGTATGCCACACTTAAAACTAACAACAATCAAAACAAGCAATCTTCATCATTACATGACAAGAAAAATATGCAGAGAACTATTTCAAACATCCAAGATGTTAATAATAAAAACAACAGAATTAGATCAACATCTAGACTACACGAAAAATAAGCTCTCCTATAGTATTTTTTTAAACATGAAGTATTCCAATTTGCTTTAAGTCAGGAACCCAATATTAGTAGAATTGATAAATCATAATAGTAGTAGCAAAAATGAATTCATAGATTAAATCTCATAAGAAAATGAAGACATAGGCCTGAGGCAAACATCCAAGTAATGCTCCTTCTATTGATTTCTTAGAAAATTACAGTAATATAGCAAGCAAACACTCCAAAGACGACCCTTCAAATTGAGGGTTTGACCTCTTTATATAGATTTTTACAATGAAAATTGAAAGAATAGAAACATTACAAAGAATTTTATGCCAAATTAGTAGGATACTAAGGTGGTTGTATCTCATTTGTTTTAGAAATAAAAGAGCTACACTCCATAAAACTCTACAACTCTGATCTCTACAAGTTACTTGACCTTTTGGAGAATCCGACTGTTGTATTGGTTGTAGGTTGATATGGTCCATACTCTATTATTGACTAGGCTTTTCCATCATAGATCTATAAATAAAAACCTAGGTGAATCTTGATTCCTACGATGCTTGGTCTCCCTTGGTTCTTTTCACTCGTGAGTAGCAATAAGTAGACCAAAGGTCACTATTTAATCAACATGGAATTTTATATTTTACTTTGATCTTCTTCTCCTTAGCCATTGATGTGCCTTTGAATTTTTGAGATGAAAATGACCTGGTGTCCTTGAAATGCATATTATACCACACTTTTATAACTTTGAAATTTACCTCTTAAGTTTCGGAGATCAATAGTTTACTTTGGAGCTCTATATAAAAATTTGCTTTACAAGATTCCACTACATCTGGTTTGACCATGTTGACTATGGAAAGGAGGCTAAGAGGTGTTCTACCTTTGATAAATTCTACTACAGGTTGCCTTGTTCTCAAAATCTGCTCCTCTCAGGTTTGACCATGTTGACCATAGATTGGAGGCTTTATGTCATGGGCGCATGAAAAATAACTCATGGAGAGCAAATAATTCTCGTTGGGTCATCTTTTCTTTCAAAATTCTACTACTCCGAAATCAACTTGGTCAACTTTGATTGGGTTGATCGTGAAATTTAACCCTGCGCATAACCCGAGAAAATTTTATAATGATCACTTCCTTTCCTGAAGTGAGATTTATTTTCACCAATCTTCTATTCTATTTCCACTCCTCAAAATTTTTCTTGTCGTTGTTTGACCAGTTTGGCTACAAATTTTGCACTTCGATGAAATTTAACATTGCACGCCTATTCTTTATTCTATTTTTCTCCTTCAAATTCTACTGAGCCCTATTTGACTGATTTGATCACAAAATTTGTACTTCGACAAAATTTAGTACTGCAAACTCTCTTACGTAAAAATTAATATGGACTTCGAATTATCTTAGCCTTTTCCTTTTCAAAATCCACTCCTTCGAATTCCGCTAGATACTGTTTGACAAATTTGACCACAGATTTTTGCACTTCGATAGAATTTTGCACTATCCTTGCTCTCAGTAAATTTTATCATTAACTTGGAGTTATCTTCACCTTCGCCTCTTCAAAATCCACTCCTCTGAATTTCGTTAGGTGTTGTTTGACCAGTTTGACCATGGATTTTTGCACTTTGGTGGAATTTTACACTGTCCTTGAGGTTATTACAACACTTAGCCAATTATTTTAAAATTTTCTAAGTATGTGGCCCTTTTGGGCCTAGAGGTACCAGATAATGTAATACTCCCAATAGAAAACATAGTAGATCTAGAAACCTAAAACCTAAAAAAATGATGCCCAAGGGATCTATAACTGATTATGGGCTATAATAGAAGCACCATGCAAAATCATCATGTATAAGCACCATCCAAAAGTTCCAGGTGTAAGCACCATGAAGAAGAACCACATGCAAAAGTATATTGTGATTTTTACTGTACCTACAAAAAATAAAAACCTACAAATAAAGATAGAGAAAATGAGCAATCAACATAGAGGGATTTGTATGATTCCAATGGAGAGTAGTAGCTTTCATTTATTGGAAGGATCAACCTATTCTTTCAATTTAAAATATGAAAATAATGCAAATTGTAAAAGATGATTAATACTAAAAGTTAAATGTATGAAAAAATTGAAATGTAAGTGAGGTATAAATAAAAGGAATGAATATTAAACTAGAGAGTGAATAAATACCCGCACTTTATCCTTTTTCCAATAGAAATTGCAAAGGAGTGTTCTTCGATTTGCTTTAAGAGTCCCTTGATGCTTGGTGATGCTTGCAAAAAGACTACTCAATGCTTCAAAAAATCCTTGTAATGCCCTTGATTGTTGATCACACTATTGACAAGAGGAGAAGATCATAAAATTTATCTAGTAGCACTTTGAAATAAAAAAAATATTAATGCAAAAAATATATGTGCTATAGGGGATTTAGCAGTGTGTTGGTGTGTAAATATTCCCCCATTAATGCTTCTTTAAGGGTTGGTTTTATAGATAAACTAGGCCTCTTTAAGGAGTTCATGTAGCATTTCTTGGAAAAAGTTGAGTGCAATTGCATGGGGTTGATTAGGCATGCTTATAAGTTTTATGGAGTTATCTACGATCTAATTAGAGTTAGCTAGCACGCAACTACCAATTAGGAAGGTATTATTAGTATTTTTTAATAAATCATGCAATAGTTAGATTGACCTGCATAGATGATTTTCCCACTTCCTACCTGGGCCTCCCTTTGTTCACTAAAAGCCTAAAATAATCCATGTGGGATAATGTCATCGATAGGATCAAACACAAACTTGCAGGATGGAAGGGCTCCCTCCTGTCCCAGGCAGCTAAAGCAACCCTCACCATGGTTGTACTCCAGAGAATCCTGATATATTTCATGTTAGTTTTTAAGGCTCCTGCTTCCATTAACTCCAAGATTGAGTAGATCTAGAAAAACTTCCTATGGACAGGCTCGAAGGACAAGAGAAAATTTCATCTTGTTAGCTAGGATATAGTTTGCTAGCCAAAATCCTAAGGAGGCCTCGGCCTAAGAATATCAACCAACATGAATCTTGCTCTCCTAGCCAAGTAGGCATGGAAGCTCTTCTCCAATTACAAAGTAGATTGGGTATCTATCGTTCAAAGCAAATATCTCCAACACATGTCCCTGATGGATGATAATATCCCTATTAATGGATCAGCCTTTTGGTAGGCCATGATTTAGGCCAAATCTCTTATCATCAAAGGCACTCGATGGCAGCTAGGCAGGGGAAAATCAATCAATTTTTGGAATGACACATGTTTGAAACACAAACCCCTCACGAAAATACTTGAAATATCCATTCTAATACAAATTCTTGAAAGAATATAGGGAAGCAAGGTAAAGGAATACTTTCATAGCCAAGGCAATTAGAAGACTCTTCCCACTAGCAATGGAAATGACCATCTTTCCAGAGTAGGAATTTCTTTATCCTATTTTCTAAGAACCACCATCATCCCCACCATAGCTACCCCAGACTTCCCTGTTTGGATAGGGACTGACAGTGGGGATTTCTCAGTCAAGACAACCTATTCCCTCTTGCTCAACCCCAAAATTCCCACTATTCCCTTCATTTTGGTGTGGTTCAAATGCCTCATCCCAAAGATAGGCTTCTTTTCTTGGAAAACCATTCAAAATAAGGCCCTCACCATCAACAATCTTATGAAGAGGGGCATCCCTGTCCCCAATAGGTGTCATCTATGTCTGTCTAGCTGGGAATATGTCAACCATATTTTATTGGAGTGCAATTTTTCTAGAGAGGGGTTGAGTCACATGCTTTCTACTTTCCAGATCCAATGGGTCCACCCCAAATCCCTCCTGGACCTTTTTATCCAATGGCTTGACCCCTTCAAAAATCCTAGAGTCACCTTCCTATGGAATATTTGCCTTCACCACTTCATTTGGTAAATTTGGCTTGAGAACAACCATAGGGTTTTTTCCACCACTTCAAATGACCATGTTTCCATGGCTGCCAAAGTAATCTCCTATGCTTCTAAGAATTCCCAGCTCCTCCCATGGTCTAACTCCCTGATCTACAGGGTTGAAGTCAAGATCCTCCAATCCCTCAACATTCCCATTCCCGCCCCATCCCATCCCACTCCCCATCCCAGGCTAAAGGCCCATTGGAAACCCCCTTTGGAAGGTTGGTTGAAGCTTAATTTTGACGATGCTTCCAAAGGGAATCCCAATATTGCAGGGACGAGCAGAGTGTTTAGAGACCATAGAGGTGATATTGTTCTAGATTTTATGGAGAATTTGAACCATCAAACTAATAATGTCACCGATGCATGGGCATTGTGGTAAAGTTTGCATCTTATCAGGGACACCCGGACCAATCTCCACATTGAAGGAGATTCCCTCAATATCATAGGCTACATCAACTTCGACAAGATTCCCCCATGGAACATAAGGTCCCTGATTCAAGAAAGCAAAAAAATTATCAGTCAACAATGCCAGGTGGCAGTTGCCCATGTGTATCATGAAGCCAATAGGCTTGCTGACAAGCTTGCCAACCTAGGAATAGCTCAGACACCCATTTTGGTGTGGCACAACTCCATTCTACCAGGTGTCTCCCATGTCACGGTTGCGGATAAACATGCCAGGTGCTTTTATTTCCCCCACTCTAACCAATGGTTTTATTTATCAAGGTGATACAGGTCTTGAAATGCACTAACTCTCGAGGGATGCTTCCATTTTGTACACTCCCTTACTACCACATGATTGGCCACTCAGCTAGCATTTTCAACCATGATGCTCCCAAGTGGACATTTGATCCTCATAACACCAGTTTCTAAAATTCTATGTAAAATTCCAACATCGTGTGTACTGCTACTTTCCTGGACATTTCTCCATTGTATTCTACCTTCGTCGAGAGCCTAAAGACCTTCAAATCCACCCATGTGGATATTACTCCTAGGCACTTCACCAATCCACAATATCCTTACCCTGTCCATCGCCTGTCCACCTATCATCATCCCTCGTTGATCGGCATGGCCCTTGAGCTCCCCTTCGCCTATTTTTCTTGTGCTCATCGCATGCATTTTGATGTTATCCATTTTTGCCACCCCAACCTCTGGTCGAATTTCTCCACCACCTTCCTTTTTCCCCCTGCTCTCACCGCCATGGCCTACCTTGAGCCGAGCAACCTATAGCTTGATGCTCTATCATCTTCCTTTATGCATGCCTATAAACTAATCCCTTTCCTATTAAAATTTAAAGGTGTAGAAGTAGACATCATGTCCAACTTTATTAGGACCTGGTCGAATGGCCATGTCATGGTGAAGAACATTCATTTCAAGGTAACCCCTACCCTAATTGCTGAGGTCACTGACCTGCCCCTCACTAGGCACTTGGTTTGGCATGATAAGCATAACTGGGAACAGGAGTTGGAGATTTTTCCAAACTACCAAGATTTCAAGTGGTCGGGTGTGTCTCTAGAGCGTGAGTCCCTTCCCTCCTTATAGCCCATCATTGCCATCCCTTTGATGCAATACTTAGCCTATGATGACCCGATGAAACCCATGTCTAGCTTTCATTTGGTATTGGTCAACCACATTCATGGATTCAAGCCCATGAACCTTCCTGCGTTCCTCCATCGGTCAATTTGCCTATCGATTTTTGGAGCTTGTAATAATAATGCACTACCCATTCACCAAGGTTTATTTGTTGTCATTTACCACCATGTCCTCTCCAACCCACCCATTATGGCCACCCCTTTGCAATCCAACCCCCCTAATCCCCCCCGCTCATAGTCCTGCTCATTCCCTTTCTAGTGAGCCCTTGGCGAGTGATGGAGCCCCTGACCTTCAAACCCCTACTTCCAATAAAGGCACTCAATCTATAGCCACTCCCTCCAAGCCTCTCCTCACCAGAAGCAAGAAAGTTGTATTGGAAAAACGTAGAGAAAAATTTGAAGAGGCATCCCCTCAGGTTCGTAGATCATCCAGAGCTAAGAAGGTTAAAGTTGAGTCCAGCCAGAATTCCCCCATTGAAGTTTTAGAAGATATTAGTGGGAATTCAAACCCCAACTCTGGCATCTCTAACAGGATTTCTAGGATGTTCATGAAGAGCTTCATCATGGCCTTTGAAAGTGCTAGCTTGGCTTTGAAGCAATCCCTGTAGCAGAATGCAGTGAACACCAAAGAAGACACCCTAAATGTCGACCTCTAATTCTGCTTCCCAGGCCATATTTTTTGGGTTGTTTGTTTTTTTCTTCTCGGGTTTATGTTAACAACTTCATGTTATGTCTCTACATGTCTGTTAAAATTTGTAGTCCTGAGGTGGCCCCTACGAGGGTTCTAGCTGTGTTTTCTGGTTTTATGATGGTGGTCTCTAGGTGCCCCTGCACGAGCAAGTATTCCCTAAATAATGGTGCTACTATCCCCTGTGTGGGAATTTTTATTTTGCCATCCCCTGCATGGGAATGTCTAAGTTGGTGTGTCTCTACCCCCTTGATATGGGATTTTGCAACAATGGTTTCTATCAACCTGCTAAAGATTTTTGTATATCTGGGGTTGGGACCCAGTCAAAACCTAGTTAATAGAACTACCAAATTACCAAAAAAAAGATGTTCGTAATGAAGATAAAACAAGTTACAAATCTACTATGATATCAAAAAGAACTACAAAACCAAAAAATCAGTTTTTTATTCCCATCAAATTTTATCCAAAAGTAAACTTTAAACAAAATAATAAGTTTAGACATAAGACTAAATATTGCTTGAGATAGGTTCATTACCTAAATTATGGGAGTCATAATCATACTAAAAAAACATGTTGGTATAAAGAGAATGATGTCCATGAATGGAATATTATGAAGGAAATTTTACTAATGGCATTGAATGAGGTACTCAAACTGTTTATTATTAAAGCAAAGCTTGAAATCATTAGAATTATAGAAAACACATACCAACAATGATATAGGAGATAAAATTGGATTAGTACTAGAATCACATGCAATATCGAAACTAGTGGAAAAAAAGTATAAGATGAATATAATGATTGAAGACTAAATTTCTTCAATAACCAAATAATGTAATAGAGGGGGTGTTGGAGAATATTACATTATTTGGCACATGCTAATGTACCCCCATGGTACCTATGGTACAAATGTAAATATTAGAATAGGATTTGAGTCCATAGTTTAGGAGTGTGATTTATATTTTTCTTATGTATATGTCTATGTGTGATATGTGTACAAGTGTCATGTATTTTTGTGTGTAAGTGTGAAGAGTAAGAAATTGCATGTATCATGTAGTAAATTGTGCAAGTGTGCAAGTATCATGGAATAAAGTGTGCAAGAGTAAATGGAGATTCAAAATTCATGTATACAAGTGGTAATATGAGAAGCCAAGAGGTATGAGAGGTTTATCTTATGCATATCAGATATGTGAGGAGAGCAATAGTCATAGATTCCAAGAGTCACCTTTTTAAGGTTATATAATGAAAGGAGTAGTGGATATTGAAGCTTGTATATAGTTTGAGCAATTCTATTGTAATTTTTCTTCATGTTATTTGCATGAATGATATTGACCATTTTAATTCATGTTATTGTTATTTACATGAATGTTATGTTCATTGATATTGGCCATTGATATTAAATTGCTCTAATATTTGAGATGACTCAAGATCTTGATATTGGGACCTGTGATAATCTAGCAAACCTCATAAATATTATCCTTGTAATATTCAAACTAACTCACTTGCTTTGGCATTGTCACTTGCCTTATGTGTTGTATTAACCTTCATTCATTTGGAAATTATGACATAACATTATACTTCTTTCTTTATTATCCTTCATAATTCTTTGCTTGTCATTAAAATAAATTTGCTATTTTGGACCAATCTATCTTATTTTTCCTTCAAAGGAACCAAGGTGTATTTCCTACCACTCTTCTCAATCATTATAATACTTGATCTTCTATCGTAAATAGCCTTTGCATAATATTGTCATGGTCTTCACAACAAGACATGTCAAACATCCATGGTAACTACATCATACAAAATTTTATACCTAATATAAAAATTAACTAGATATTAATTCATTGTAAACTAATGACTATTATGAAGCCATGACATCTTGTAAGGACTAGGATACACTATCATTTTCAGCCCAAATTTCTCTATAATTTCACTTAACATCAAATTATTAGTATAACTACTATCTATAATTACTTTGCAATGCTCCCACTACCTGTAAATGGTTAGAAATTAACTTTTTATTTGCAAAAAGAAAAATCAAACTCAAATGTTTTCTAGATGGATTGAAAAGTGAAAATGACATCTAAATTATTTTGGCTAGAAAAATTTTCAAAAGTAAATCTTAACGACAAAAGATTTTTTTTAGATGCTTTAGGGGAAATTGGGAACAACATTTGAATTGCTTTTCTTTGGTTGCAAGAAAGATGAAATTGGTCATTGGAGAGATCATATTATAAATATTTTTCTTATTTTTCTCTCTTGTATTATCTACAGATAAATATCTTCATTTCACTAGTTCCTCCATAATTTTAGTCCTCGCTCAAAATTTTGGTATAAAACTTGAATATAAGCTTCAAGCTTCAAATATTTGTACACATGTGATCATTTCTTGAGTTGTGAACAAGTGGAATGACACCCTTGATCACCTTAATAAATTACACATGGAGAGAAATATCATGCCCACCTTAGAGCTTAGTTGTGATGCCATATACTCCAACTCTGTTTTCTCTATTACTCTACTCTCCTCCAAGACAAGAAAACCAATTCATTTATATTCATACTCTAAATTTTGTGGCCTTTAATATCTAGGTTCTAGGATCACAGGGTTTACATCTTTCAAATATTTTATGTAAAATTACAACAATGCTTAAGATATCTTGGGAACTATGCTCCATAAATCAATGACCTACTGGATGAAGGTCTCTATAATCTATGTTTTAAGGATCTAAGATCTAATGCTTTGGAGGTCCAAGGCATCCAAGGGCAAAGTCTATAATTAGGTTATATAGGGCAACGTTTATAGTTTGAATATGTTAGGTAATTTAGCTTGGTTATGACTGGTATGAAGTCTATTATTCTATACTTGTGAGTGTATTTATTCATCTCTTACCTTCATCTTAGAAATACCAACAACTTACCCTTGAATGCCTTATCCAAAATTGAAAATTCATACTAGACCCAAGAATCTAGTGGATATATCTCTTCTTTACCTTACACAAGAACAATCAGATTAATTTCTTAACTTCCATAAACATCTTATTTAAGACCAATGAGTTGATCATTTACAACTTTTCCATGTTCATATAATACTGGAAATAGGGTTTATTCAATTATGATATAAGATAAATGAGTATAGTTTATTAACTCCCTTTAATGTGTTGTTAAAGTCTAGTGAATTTGGTTTGTTCAACACCATTTTATATTTGATTCTAGACTAGCAATTTTAATATCTAACTCTTTTCAACGTTTGTTGAATACCCATGAGTTAGTTTGTTCAAATCCTATGTTAAATAAAAGACCAACGAGTAACTAACTTTACCCCCTCTAACATCTTGTTCTAAACCAATGAGTTTATTTGTTTAAATCCCTTGTATGTATGATACAAGACTAGTGAAATTTGATTTACTAATTCTCTTTAATGTCTCATTAAAGACCAATTAGTTGGGATTATCAACTCCCTTCTGTGTATTATTATAAAACTAGAAAGTTATTATGTTAACACCCTTCAATATGTTGTTCTAGTCTAATGATACATATCATTTAAAATTAACTAGACATTATTAATTCATGACCAATTGATGTCCATTATTAAGCCATGACATGTTCTAAGGATTAGGATACACTATCATTTTCAGCCCAATTTTCTCTATCATTTCATTTAACACCAAATTATTATTATAACCACTATCTATAATTACTTTGCAACACTCCAACTACTTGTAAATGGTTGAAAATTAACTTTTTATTTGTGAAAAAAATCAAATTCAAATTGTTTTTGGAAGGAACAAAAAGTGAAAACAACATCTAAATTATTTTGGTTGGAAAATGGTGAAAAGTAAAACTTAATGGTAAAAAAAATTTTTTCCAAAATCTTTGGGAAAGATTGGGAACAAAATTTGAATTGATTTTCTTTGGATGCAAAAAAGAAGAAATTGGTTGTTGGAGAGATCAGATTATAAAGTTTTTCCTTATTTTTCTCCTTGTGTATTGTGTGCAAAGAAATATCTTTGTTTCTCTAGTTCCTCCATAAGCTTCATCCTCACTCAACAATTTGGTACAAAACATGAAGGTATGCTTCAAGCTTTAAATATTTGTACACCTGTGATCTTTTCTTAAACTATGAACAAGTAAAATGACACCCCCGACCACCTTAATAAATTACACATGGAGAAGGAGATCATGCCCATATTGGACGTTAGCTATGATGACATACACTCCCCTCTCCAACTATGTTTTCTCTACTGCTCTGCTTTCCTCCAAGACAAGAAAATCAATTCATTTAGATTCATACTCTAAATATTGTAGTCTTTAATATCTAGGTTCTAGGATCTCTAGGTTTACATATTTTAAATATTTGATGTAAAATTACAACAATGCTTAAGATGTCCTAGGAACTATGCTCCATAATCAATGGCCTAATGGATGAAGGTCTCTATAATCTAATTTCTAAGGATCTAATATCTAATGATTTCTAGGTCCAAGGCATCCAAGGGTAAAGTCTATAATCAAATGTTTTAACCCAATTGACAACTTGGACAAGTCATCCTATTTTGTTATGATTTTGGTCAATCTAGTTCTACTATGCAAAGTCTATGATATATGTAACAATATTTTTCTTGCTTTGTGACTTGATCATCAATAGAATTGTTGGTCAAATATCTACCTAATTATACAAACCCATGTTTGTGCACCTTAGACATGGCCAACATTGAAAGGTCGGAGGAAAGAGATGTCCTCCATGCCAATCTCCAGAGAGGGTTGGATCCCTTACTAAATCCTACATTGGTTTGAGACTAGAGTTGCAGGAAAGAAATTTGAAATAACAAAAAGAAATAGGAAATATGGCCATAGGCCGAAGGTGTAGGATCGAGGATAGACTAATAGTAGGAATTCCAACCAAGCATGGTAGCAGCATAATATGAAGATAAGGCAAAGAATTTACTTACAATTCTACAGAAACAACCTCCAGGATCGCATTCCAGTACTCACTCCCTCACCGATAGTATTCAAATCCAAACACATAATTTGAATTTAGCAACAAATAACAAACATGAATATGAAACAAAAATGCTTAAAATAGAAAGTAATCACACATAGAATTGCTTGCAAAATTAGAAGCCAAGTCTCTTCTATTATATAGAAAACTTGAATAGCTTTTCTATAGAATGTCTATCCTCCTCTTTACAATGGAAATTGAGTAGTATTTATAGAGGTTTCTACCTCTTTCATTAAATGCACATGAAGACAAAATATTTATAGATCGGAAACCTTGGCAAAGAAATTCTTCCTTGAAGTCCTTGAAAATATTTCTCTTGAAGCAACAATCCAGTTTTAAGGGGAAAATCTCCAAGAAATCGACACATTTGGATGTCGATGCATAGAAAACTATAAATTTGGTCATTGACTTGAAACCTCTATTGTTCCTCAGAAATTCACCTTTGCTCATAATGCTTTGGAAATCATGAAGATTTCCCTATAAATTATATGTTGCAACTCTTTTCGCTTGAAACCATAACTTTGGCTACTCCTCACCCCAATCATTAAATGCTTTTCATTCACCTGTCTTGGGTGCTTTTGAAAAAACTGTGTTGATGCTTGAAATTGAATTCGCTCAAAACAAATCCATGAGCAAAAGTGTTGCCTTTAAACTCTTATTATTTTCTCCTTATCCAATATTCATCTTTTAACTCTTACATTATTGTGATCCATAGACATCCCCCCGACTTCAATGTTGCATTCACCTTCTTGGAGAAAATTTGGGCGAAACAGTTCTTTGTACCCTTTTGATTTTACATTTGATGCTTCCCCTAAAAAAATATGGTCAAGATTTTTTTTTTTTTTTTTTTTTTTTTTTTTTTTTTTTTTTTTTTTTTTTTTTTTTTTTTTTTTTTTTTTAGGGGGGGGGGGGGGTTTTTTTTCCCCTCCCTTTGGGGGGGGTTTTTTTTTTTTTTTTTTTTTTTTTTTTTTTTTTTTTTTTTTTTGTTAAAAAAAATTTTTTTTTTTTTTGGGGGTTTTTTTTTTTTTTTTTTTTCCCCAAGGAGGGGGGTGGGGGTTTTCCCCCCCCCCTGGGGCAAAAGAAAAGTTGACTTTTCAACATCGCTTTCCTTTTAGTTTCACTTGAATCCTTCCTTTGATGAGATTTCACCCCAAGGAGGGGTGAATGGGATGTTCGCCCCTCACATGGGGTGAAAATACTTTTGACTTGTCAATGCTTCCAACTTAAATAACGTTTGCCCCAAAGTGGGGTGAATGATGCTTTTACCCCAACTTTGGGGCGAATGCACTTTCGTCACTTTGACTCTATGTTTCAACTTTAGGCACACTCTCTTCAATTTTGGGTGCACTCACTTCAATGCCCTTTTCCCCTCAGGGACTTTCACCTCATATTTAGGATGAAAGCATTTCTGCCAAAACTTTTAACTCCTTTCCTTTGATTTCTCCCTTTAAATAACATCACGTTCACCCCAAAATGAGGTGAACGCGTCAATCACCCTAAGTTAGAGGTGAACGTAACTTTGCTTTTCCTTTTACTCAATGACCCAAATTTTAAAGAAACATCTTCGCCCCGAGGAAGGGTGCCGAATTTTCTCTTCTTCGTTCAAGCGAAAGGACTGCTAGAGTCTCCTATAAATTTTAAAATTCAATGCACTACTTTTATTGCCACCATCAGGTGAATTCTATGGATTCTTTATGAACATTTTGACTTGTAACACCCATTATTCTTCAAGCACAAAATTTATAAAAATGAGAAATAAAATTAACACAAAACATTGTATTTCATCATACAAGCTAGAAATACTACATCATCAATTAATATATATATATATATGTTTATTTTACAATCGAAAAATCCTCCTATAAAATTTGATCAGAACATCAATGTGGCATGGTGCAAAACTGCCCATATTTATGGTAGCTCATGGGGTATCCAACTCGCATGGATGCAAGCGATCCCAAGCCTTTATCCATTGGGATCTTCGATGATTCTTCCCTTTGGTGGCTTTGGTTGGCACTTTGGTTTTGGACACCCTTTTTCATGCTTGCTCTTCTTCCTTCTCATCCGCATCCACTTTTACCGCTACTCAGAGCACTTCTACCCGCTCTGCTTTGGTTGTTGTCTGCTCTACTACTACTTGCTCTACTTCGGCCCATTTCTCTTGCTCTTTCAAACTTGCACTGATGACCTCATAAATAGTTACTATGTCAGTACAGGCATGAGTAGTAAACATGGAGGGAATACTAAGTGATTCATAGATAAACCACAAATGTTTGACATCCTTCAGGTTGAGGCGTTTAGATCGTTGGACCAACTCAAACAAGGCCAGCTCCATACGGGTGAAATTTTTCATCAATGACAACACCTGATCCTTTGTGATCAGCTCTTCCCACTTGTCAACTTTATATGCATCCTCCATAAAGTTCTTCTAGGCTACTTCCAACTGTTCTTTTGGTAGAAGCTCTCCCCATTCATTGGTGAAATCTAGAAAGCCCATATCGATGAGAGCATCAAAATGGATCATGGAAATAGTGTGCTCTCACTCCATCATGTTGAGGAGATTTCTGCCTTCTCTTACCATGTCCAATCACTAAAAATAGCTACACAACATGAACTTGGCAGTTGACCAAGCCCGGTCCATGTCGCTCATGGGGTGAATGTGTATGTCGGACTAAGCCAATGCTTAGATTTTTATAACCATTTCTAGGTGAGGCTCCAACATCTCTTCAATATTGTCCACTATCTACTAACTCAATTGAATTTGAATTCGAGTCTTGTAGAGATACTATAACACCTGGACTGCTCTGGATGCTAAATTTTCATAGTTTTGGGCCAAACGAAGGCAAGCCTCCTTCACTATCTTATGGGAAAATCCTGCAACTTGTGTGGCCTTCTCTGCTAGTTGATTCTAGATAGACTCAAGCTACACATTCAATACTTGTACCTGTTGCTCTATCGCATCCTTGTCCTTTTGATGCACCTCCAACTGTTGATGTAAGTGTTCCATTTTTGTCATATTTTCTTGCTACGCTCTGCTAGCGACCAAGGCATCTTTGAGTTCGGTAATTTTATTTTTGTTGTCAAAATATTTTTTCTTATAATATTTGTTGTGCAAGTAGACCAAACTCATGTCAACCTGTATATTC
Source organism: Wollemia nobilis (assembly GCA_028583015.1). Classification (NCBI taxonomy): domain Eukaryota; kingdom Viridiplantae; phylum Streptophyta; class Pinopsida; order Araucariales; family Araucariaceae; genus Wollemia; species Wollemia nobilis. Next base: position 3,624,681 of record JAQPPZ010015863.1, on the reverse strand, counting down.
CCCATTTTCTTTGTGGGATCAATCCTAGTCAAGTCCTCCATTTGAGTCTTGTAAGCGTAATCACTTGGTGTCATTTCTCCTTGTGGCTTCTAGACTAGGGGAGTGATCTTGGTAGTGTGAACTTCCATGGCAACCGGATCAAAGGTAAATTTCTTGAGAGGTTGAGTCGAGGTAAGTGCCTCTTTTCACCTATGAATTTTTAGCCACTATGATGAACTGAGGTATACTCAATTGATTTTCTCTACTTATAATTGCTTTGGTACTACCTCAGATTTGAGGAGTACTTGAAACTCTAAAAACAATGTGAAAGGAATCAGGATCTATGAACGGTCAGGCTTGAAGGAAGTAGAGGAGATAGCCAGAAGAGGGGGGATCAAAACAATGGAGTGGATAGAAGAACTGGGCTTGGCTATAGTTATGCTCACTTGTGGAGGAGCTTGCGTACTTATAGCCTCGATAGAAGTGGTGGTGGCAATGGAAGGGGAAGGGCACAAAAATGGATTCGGCCCTAATGTGAACGAACTAAAAGAAAGGGAGGTCAAAGAGAGGGGAATAGAAGGAGTAGTAGTGACTTGTGGATAGGGAGAAGGGAGTGAAACATACATGGAGGGCATGTTGAAGGGGGAGTGACTAAGGTAGCAACTAAGGAAAATGAACTAATAGCCACTACTTGCTTCGAAGTAGAAGTAGAAGAAGAGGGAAGGAAAAATGTACCTTCGAGCATGGGCATTGTGTGTCTTGGTGATGGAGGTGGCTGCATAATAACTTCTTTCTATAACTCCTCCACTTCCACCTTAAGTTTAATGATGTCCTCTTGTTGGTCCATTGGTTTCTCGTGAAATGATAAAAATATTTGAGCAACACTAACCGAAGCAATCAGCTCCAACAGAGGGGAATAATCAGTTGTTGTAGCAACTGCAACTGTAGAAACTGAAATAGCCTAAACTACAATAGTGGAATAGGAAGTAGCACCAGTCCTTGGCCTCTTTGCAGCTTTTAAAAATGGAGGCACCTCTTTAACAGTCTGCTTCTCCAACAAAGATGCCTCTTCTACATTTTGCTTCACTCATCGGATCTTCATTGAAAAATGTACTACTACTCTTCCTCCTCGAGTGTCTCTTTTTTAGCTATTGGGCACGTTGCTTTGAGAAAAAATTTTGGTAAAAGTGATGGGTTGATAGGTGTTGATATACTTGTCATAGGCTTTCAAAAATGCCTCATCCATTTTCAACCCGAATCCAAACATAGTTTTTCCCCTATTAACACGCATAATCCTCCAATTTATTTTTTTCTCTTCGGTCCACAAGGAGTGAGCTTATTTCACCTAGCTAAATAGTTTAGGTGAAGGTATCTGATCTTTGTATACTTTCAAATTATACTTAACCTCCTATTTTTAGAAATCATGCTAGGGTGGGAGTGACATCATATCTTCAATATGCCACTCTAAGTCGCACCCATAAAAATTATTGTGCCTCTCCTAAATATTGGATCGTGGGCAACAATGAAAAGTCTTTGCCTTGATTATCTCCAAAAATTTACCCAATGGGTCATATCTCCATCATTGCAGTAGTTCTATCAACCCCAAGTCTTGAAGTGCCACCATGAGTAGTTTGTTCTGCTCGACCTGGTTCACTTCTATACTACCAAACTTGAAAGGCATATTGCAAGTGGTCCTCTTACCATGCCCTGCTCCATATACATCATTGGCATAATCTATTTGTCGAACCACCTCCATGGTGAACACATGCTCGGTGGTGAAGTATGGGAGAAGGAATGGTTTACCTATGAAGCCATAAATTCTTATGACCACACCTTGTGTCAACAAAAATATGTCACCTTTCTCCATTGTGATGACTGCCTCCTTCATCACCCATAGAACTCTTTCACTTTGGCTGCAAATCAACTCAATCGTGGGCTTAAAAAATAGATGATTAAAATTATAATATGACTCCCTCCTTGACAAAGTGGGAGTCCACGCATAAACAGGCAATAATTCATCCTTCTCATCAACTTGTCTTACGGCTATAAATAAAAAATGTTGGTGCAAGTGAAATAATAAATACCATACAAGAAAGAATGTATGTTTGAAGGGTGTCTCCTCTCCTGTATGTAATTTATCCAACTGTATGTGCATCATCTGATAAATAAAATTAGCTCAATCGAAATAAATCAGATTTATATCTCTTCTCATGGCCCTTGGAGCATAAAACTCCCTCTGAGATATACACTGCACCAACATCGCTTGCCACTTGTGGATTGTAATTTTTTTTGGAATACCAGCGACCCACTCCAACATCGAGAACAAGTCAAGGCTCTTAAATTCTGATAATGATTTTGGCAGATTTGGCAACTTCTCCAAATGTGGCTCTTTAATCAACTATGTCTCCATGAACTGATGCATTGTCACTGTTGATATATATCTTTCCTCTTGCTCGTTGATATGCAACTTCTTGAAAATCAAATCGGATGGGGGTTTTAATCCACATGCAAATGCTTCCCTCACTTCCGTGGTGGAGATATAAAAAAAGCACCTCTCCATTAGCTTTTCGAACGACCCTGGTAAGTGGATTATAATGTTTGGCAATTAAATTTACCAGCTCCGAGAAAGGGTGTATGGGTGTACACAAATACCAAAATAACTGCACATGAAACAACATAGTTAATGGGCTCTCTACTGATACTCCTTGATTTACTATGAATTCTACATATTGTCGGAGCTTCACTACGCCCTTGTTTGTTATCAAACAATCTCCAACCTCTGCCATGGTGTCATAGTACGGGTCTAAGTCCACATTCTTATTTCTTTGAGCCTTCTTGGACCTTGACCCACCTTTAGTTTTCTTTCTAGACTACTTGGGCTCTGTAGCCTCCTTAGCTTCTTTCCTTTTCTTTCCCATTCTATCAATTCTGATGACTTGACAACTCTAAAGAAGTTCTGCAACTTCTACAAGCAACACACCCGAAAATGCAGTGACAAGAAAATTCTTTAAAAAAATTTAGCTTTTGAAGGGATTTACCATTCTCTATTTATAGAATGTGAGCCAACCACCAGAGTAAATGCAGTAAATTCCTTAGGTGAATTAGGGAGGAAGGCGCACCTTGTTTCCCTCAATTGGCACTGATCCTAATGCTAAATGGTAATTAAATGTTATTTGCTACAAAATCACTTTTAGAAAGTATGCCCTTCTTGCTGCATTACACCTTTGAAAAGCATACCCTAGCTATTAAAAATCTTGGAAAAATAAACCTGTCGCTCAGGGATCAATGAGCACTCATGTTTTTGCCAGTGTGAGATTTTGATTATCGGGAACACCAAATCATCTTACAATGCAAATCTGGGTGCACGTTTTGAATTAAATGCTCTAAAAATACGTCTTAGCTTGCATGCACACTTCCCAATATTTTCCACGTACCGGAGAGCGAAACCCTTACAAAATCATAGCCCTCCAAAATAGCAAGGGGAGCAAAAACACTATGGAAGCACACTTGTTCTTCTTCTCTTTTGCTCTGAAAATGCTCTTTACCTACTTTATGTGATTCCAAGGAGAACATCCTTCTTTTAAAACAACTTCTGCTTTTCCTTTTGGCCCAAATTTAGAAAAAGCATAGATTTTTTTTTTAAACTCAATTATTTTAGGGCTTTTTCTCTTTGATTTTTCCCTTGTCTTTGTTTTCGCCTACATGTCATATATATAAAAAGAAAACCCCAAAAAATCTTCAGTAATAGCAAAACTACAACAACCCCCGCTTTTTCTTTTATTTTCACCTCATATTTTAATGCAATCACCCAAAAGAGCTGATGCACATGCATTTCATGAATTAAAAAATATTTTCATCCCATACACAAGGTGAAAGTTCCTTTGGTCACCTTCTATTTCCCTTTAATCTGTCGGTGCATGTTTTAAACAAAAGAGCATGAGTTGCAAACTTTTTCGATGTATTCGCCCCAATGAGGGGCGAACGGAAGTTTCACCCCTTCTTTGGGGTGAAAGTCGTTTTGACCCTTTTATATGTTGACTTTGCTTTTTCTGCTCTCCTTTGCATTTATAATATACGTTCACTTCCCTTTGGAGGTGAATGGAGTTTTTGCCTTTTTTGTTCGGAAAAAGCTTTGCTACCTAATTTTAACTTCGACATCCGCCCTTCACTTACAATGAAAAGACTCTTTGATTAACAATCACGAGTTTGGGCATTTTCTATTTTGAAATGCGTTCACCTTATTGGAAGGTGAAAGGGGCTTTTACTTTTTCCTCAAGGTGAAAGCGCTTTTAGTTCGTTGCTTCCCATACTTTTGAAATTGGGGCCTTATGCTTGGATTCTTCAACTAGGCATTCGACTTGTGCTCCCAAATATTGACATTTCACTTCTCTGAAACATTTAAACTCTGAACTTGCAGAGTGAAGCAACCTGTTAAAACCTTTAAGAGTATTTCACACTTCTCACAATTTTCTATTTTTAGTATAACAATTAATTCTACCTAAAATCATAATGTGTCTTCATTGAACCATTTTGGGGTGAAATTGATTATGTAAGAAATATGGAGCGCACACACACACACACACACAAACACACACATACATATATATATATATAGAGTATCAAATAAAAATTGCTTGCAAATAGAAATATGTACATATTTACAAATTAGTACCTTTTGAGTTCATCATTGAACATAGGCCTTCAGATGAAGACCATTTACTAGAATCGAAATATCCCAACCATTCATATCTCGAAGATAGTATGCATTTGCCGAATTCACAACAGAAATATAAAATGGACCTTCCTAGATCACATCAAACTTGTGGTGTTTCTCAGGTTTGGCTTTGTTCTCGTTCCACTTGAGGACTAAATCTCCCACCTGAAACTTGTGCTCTGTTATCTTTTTTCCAAACCACTTCTACATCACTTTGGTGTTTTCGATGAAAGCCTGATATGCATTTTTTATTTCTTCTTCCAGTCATAGTAATTGAGCCAACCTTGAGCTCATTGGATCATACTCCTCATCTTCATCTTTGAACAACTGCATGGTCTGGAGGACAGGGAACTCAATGTGAGTGGGCAGGATTGCTTCTTTCCCATACACCAAAGAATAAAGAGAGGCTTTAATAGACTTTTTTACTGATATTCGATCTGCCCACAGAGCCTGATTCAGCAGTAAGTGCCAGCTTCTCTTATTGTTCCCCAATGTTCTTTTAAGAATTTGAAGTAATTTTTTGTTTGTGGATTCGACCAAGTCGTTTCCCTATGGATAATAATTGGAAGATGTTTTTAGATATATCCCATACTTGCTCGTAAATTCGGTGATCTTAGCCCCTATGAATGGAGTCCCATTATCTACTACAATTACATCTGGAACACTGAAATGGATAATTAGTCCTTCCAAAAAGAAGATAATTATTGTATGATCAACTTTTTTAGTTGGGATGGCCTCGACCCATCTAGTGAAATAATCTATCATCGTTAAAATATATTTGTACTCAGTAGAAGAATGGGGATCAATAACCTCAATAAAGTCTAGTTCCCACTTTTGAAAGGGTGCTTCAACTTGAATCTGATGCAAAGGCAACAATGCATTTTTAGTACTAGCAACATGTCATTGATAATTATCACAACTCTGGATCACTTTATGTGCATCTACAAAAAGGGTAGGCCAAAAGTACCTAGCTCAAATGATCTTCAAGGCCATAGGCCTTCCTACATAGTGTCCACCAAATAAACTAAAATGGAATTCTTCCAATATTTTTTCCTTCTCTAACTCCTTCACACACCTGAGGAGAACTCCGTCTATATTCTTATGGAACAATTCGCTTGGTAATAAGACATACTTAGCCACTTGCAATATGAATCTCCATTGTTGTGAAGCATCTAGACATGATGGACATCTCCCAGATGCAAAAAAATTGACAAGGTCCTTTGTCCAGTCACGATCGCCTGTAACACGATTTGCACAAATGCTTTCACTAAGCTTTTCATTCTGTACTAGAGCCAATGATTCTAAAGTTACACTTTTGGCCAGTTCTTGGAAGAGAGCTCACCCATAAACCAACTTAGTCAGTTAGATATCCACATCATATTCCTAAATTTTTGAGACCTAACCTACTCTTTTGTCACCTAACTCTCCCTAGAGAATGAAGTTTCGAATATCTGGATGAATAACATAGACTATCATCTTACTCTATGAAATAAAATATTGGAACTTCTTTAAAGATTTCATAATCGCATACATCTATTTTTCAATAAAATTATACTTTTCCTGATGCGGCAAAATTACTTGGCTCAAAAAGGCAATTGGCTTTTCCTCTCTGTCTTCTTGCTTCTAAGTGAGAACAACGACGTAACTCTCCTGCTCACCAACTGCATAGAGAATGAAATATTTTGAGTAATCTAGATTAATTAATACAGGTGCTTGAGTAATCCGGTCTTTGATTTCCTAAAAAGTCTATCTTCTCACTTTGATCCATTTAAAATCTACATTTTTCTTCAGAAGCTCAATCATTGGTTTTACAATTTGAGCAAAATCGATAATGAACTTACGAATAAAGTTGATCTGGCCAAAGAATAATTGTAGATATTTCTTGTTAACTAGAAATGGCAACTTTAAGAGCACCTCAGCCCTTGCAGGATCTATTGCCAATCCTTCCTACAAAATCACATGTCCCAAGAGTTTCTCTTCTTTGATAGCAAATATGGACTTCTTTAGGTTAATGGAAATTCCAAATTCCCAATATTTTTTGAATACTTATCTCAAATGAGAGACGTGCTCTTCCCTGCGGTGTGAGAAAATAGTTATATCATCAAGATAAATCATAATAACTCTATTCAATAACTCATCGAAAGCAATATCTATAGCTCTCTAGAATGTAGCACCGACATTGGATAGACCAAAGGGCATTCTTTGATAAGCAAAAGTGCCCCATTTTGTAGTGTTGTCTTGTGTTGGTCCTCATCCTTCACCCAAATCTGGTTATAACCAAAGAAACCATCCAACAATAAAATATTTACACCCTAGCAACCACATGGAGGATTTGATCAATCTGTGGCAAGGGGTAATTATCTTTTAACAATGCTTGGTTTAGATTCTAAAAATCCATGCATAACCATATATCTCCATTATTTTTTTGAACTGAAACCAAGTTTTCTACCCATGTTGAATGCTTAATCAAATAGATTATCTTTACCTCCATCATTTTTAATATCTCTACTTTCATAAGTACCTCAATATTTGGATTGACTGGTCATTGTTTCTACCGAAAAGGTTTTACTCCTTCCTGTAGTTTAATGGTATGTTGGATTACATTTTTATCATATCCTTTTAAGTCATGGTAGATCTAGGCAACAATGTCGAGGAATTCATAGCACAAATTTTTGATATCTTCAAGATCTTCGATTGTACAGTTTATTTCTACTTTAATGATTTTCTCAGGCTCCAACTTCATTTCCTTATACTCCCTTACATCCACCTTGATTTTGTGTTCTTCTACCCAATCGTTCTGATCAAATAGACTTTCAAGTGATATCAATCCCCTAGGAATGTGATTGTTCTTCAATTGGATCATTCCTTCCATTTTCCCTTTGAAAAGTATCCTATTGTCTACGCTTGCAGCTTCCTTAATAAAAAAATTGATTATATGTTCATCATTATCAAAAACTTGCCAATAGAGGTTCTTGTCGGGGACTAAGGGTCTATAAATAACCCTGATAGTCTTGGGCTTCCTGACCACTTGCTCTATAGGAGAGAAATTGGCACCAAGAGAAGCTAAAATGTTTGCATGTCTATTCTGCTCTCACGAAATTGCTTGGATATTCAATGTAGTAAACAACTCAAAAAAATCCCATACTTTTTTATGGTAGACCTTCAAGTAGTGTTGCTCTGACACTATAATAGGGTAAAAATGATGCACATAAATTTACCTAAGTTTAAAAATATTTGAAAAATCAACCAAAACAACCTAAAAACTACCTGCCTCGATTTCCACACCAAAAATACATGTTGTTGTAATCGTGTGATGATATCATCTCTGATTAGATGATAGCGTCTCTAATTGTACGTAATCATCCTGAATTGCCATACGAAATCGATTGGATGATTTTGTTCAAAACCGAAATCTTCCTAGTTTGATAAGAAGACAAAATTAGCTGCAACTACCCTAGTTATCTTAGGATAAGCACGTAGACATTATGGTTTTGAAATCTTCTAAGATCCTCCATAATAGGAAGAATCATAACCCCCCAACAAGTTTCTAAGCCTATTTAATCTAAGGTATTTTCTTAGAATTTCTCTGGTTGATCAATTTCCTGCATCCCCAAGAGTACTAGCTAGTGAAGTGAATATAGCTCTATCTTTTGCATTTTAGTTTCATTGTTTTATTGCAAGTTTTAATTGTGCATCATCCTAGAATATACGAAATCATCCGAGGTGATTGCATCAAATTGGAGATGATATCTCTGCAAATTGGAGATGATTTTTTCATCAGCCCACTTGGGGGCAATAGCAAAGTTTTGTTAGCATTTTTATACTTTAATATTGATCAGCTTTGCATTAAATTGTTAGATTTATATATTGCATCTGGTGTTCACCCTCATTCTATTCTAGTTTGCATAATCTAGTCATTAAAAATAGGAATCATGGCATTATCTTAGTTAAATTCATCATAAATATTTCTATGAGGCATTCAACATGATCATTCTATGTTTTGATTTAGATCTATAACCAAATTATTGCATATCGTGTCCCTTTTGGTAGCAAATTGTGTTGTTGTAGGTCTTTAACAAAATTGTCATAGGTGATTTTGTTCAATTGTAGATGATTATGTTCCATCTCAAACGATTTTGTTCAATTACAGATGATTCTGTTCGATTGTAGATGATTTCATCAAATTGTAGATGATTCTATAAAATCACAGACGATATGGACTGCAAAAAGTGACAGAAACTCCATCAAACATCCGGATCCAGATAAAAATTTCAAATTTCTTTCGAATACTACATTTTAGTTTTATATTATGCTTTTCCATTGTGTGTTACTTGCATTGAAATCGAAATTGCATATAGATTAAATTAGTTGCATTGGGCCAACCTAGGTATATTCTATGATTTGAAATCAAACAAACATATCAAACGAATCCCAAACCTAGGCTCGAAAACTACCACAAAATATTTCCTAGTGAACCCAACCAATTTGTCGAAAAATCACCATAAGAGGGTACAAACTCAAGTACCTCTCCTCTGAGGTGTAGACCACTCATTCTCCTATTCCCCTCTAAGGCGTGGATCCATCAACTTTGAGGAAAGGAATGCGAGAATTTTTGGGCTACAAACACACATTTATTTGTAGTCTGGTTGAAGATGAGCTCAGAATATTTGAATATTTACAGCTATTTTATGTCCAATTTCTCAGCTTTCTTCAAACCAAGGCACAATGCTTCATATTCAGCAACATTATTTGTGCAACTCCAGGTTAACTGATAAGAATAAGTTTTCTGTAGTCTTGTAGGAGAAACAAGAACTCTATCAACCCCTATGCCATTCTTGCACCTTGCACCATTAAAATACAATTTCTATAGTTGATCTACGATATGGTTTGGGGAATCAAGAACCTTTTCTTCCACCTACTTAGGCTTAGTTATGGTATAACAACCGATGTCAGTTTCAACCATCGCATTGAAATCCATCAATGAAAATTCATCCTCTAGGAGAAGCTCACCAAGTGCTTCCTCCATCAATTCAACTTCTTGCAATTCCTCTATCATCATATTGATTGCACCGGTGGGCTTTTCTTCTTCTTCTTCCAATTTATCTATATGAAAAGTAGAGGGCTTCTCATTATAGATGTGGATTCTTCTTCCCTTGAATGGAATCTCCAAATGTGAATAGTCCAAGGAAAGGTACCCTTCTAGTTTCTCTATGAATTCTCTTAAAAGACACATGCTAAAGTATGGTTCCAGGTCAACCACCACTACTTCTTGAATGATGGTGATCTAAGGCATGCTATGTAGAATGATAAGAATATCCTTGATTACTCCAACCATTTTGATTGGGGTCCCATCCAACTGCAATACGCCTAGGCTACTTCTTGTGTATTCCATTGCCATTACTTCACATACTACCTTTGGCATGATAGTAGTTGCAACACCAAAATCGATCATACAGTTGTGCACTATCCACCCTTCCATTCTGAGTGACAAATAGAACGAAGGTGGTCTATTCTTTCCAGTGGTAGAATTCAACAACGTCTATGCTAACACTATCTAAAAATGACTTTTCTTTGGATATTTTGCTGATTTGAGAGACTCTTGTAGTAGATCAACCTACCCAGGTAACTGCAAAGCATCATATAAGCTTACTTTCATAGGAATTTTCTTCATTTCTTCCATAATGCTATAACTAGAAGTACCATGAACCTTTTCTTCTACAAACTGCTCATACTTATTTCGATATTGCTAAGTAGCCTCCACCCTTTGTCTCTTTGTCAACAATGGGTACTTGAGGTATTCTTTGGCTTGCTCTTTTGCTTCCATTTGTACTTGAGTAACTGTAGGTTGTGAATTTGATGCCTTCGTCTTCTCTTGAGCCTGCTTGGGTAATAGGTCCTTCAATAAGATAGAATCTTGTTGCTTCGTTGTCACCTTGGGTGCTTTTGCTCATGTTTACACCTTTTCATTCTATGCCTTCTGCTCAGTAGGGACTTTCAGAGGTTCCATTTCTACTAGATCTACGATCATCGACTTCTTTCCAACCCTCATAAGAACTAAAACTTGCTCCAAATATGGGACCATCAAATTATGATCGGTGTCCATTATCATATTAAATTCTCTGCCAGTAGAACTTTTTGCTAACGTTTGTACATAGTTCAAATGCACCATGCATGTATCTTCTCCATGAGGATCATTACAGGTGGAGCACCAATATGCTCTCTCTGATGTACTAGTTTCTTCATTTGTCAACACAATTGTGTTCCTTTCAGGGCCCTTACTAGTGGTTGCTTTCTCCCTGGTAATCGATGGTATTTGAAATCTCCTTGAGCAAAAATTAGCTTTCACTTATTTCTTCCTTACTGTGGTGATTTCATTTGACATTGTCCTTACAACCGAATCAACAGATTGCACCTCTTGTAACAACTTCATGTAAGGATTAGGATTCGAAGGTGCAGGAGGTACCAGTAAAGGTAGATTCACTGATGGGGTAGGCAAATGCAGTGGAACAGGCAGTGCTGGTAACACTAGAAAAGGAATGGGTGTTGGAAACTATGGTGCTACTGGTGTGGGTAACTACAAAAATATTGGAGCAGGAAGTTGTGGGACAGGAATCAAAGCGACTTAAGGTGGAACCAAGCTCCATGAGGGAACTGGGTACATAGGAGGTAGGGGTTGTGAAAGTGCACTTGAATACAAATGTTGTGGAAGATCATGAAGGATAGGCATAATTACCTTTGGGGAAGCTTGCCTATGGTGATCAAGTCCACTTTGGTCTTCTATGATTGTGTGTACAAGTCTGGAAATATATTTGCATTGGCCTATCATAAAACCATACCAATATTGGAGTTGAAGGCTCTAAGATAATAAAACATAGCTTTCTCATGGGTGGGTCGAAGACCATCAGGAACTCTTTTCTAGCTTCGAGCGAATCTAATGTTGAAGTCCACTATCTCCTCCTATGGATGTCTTTGGATCATTGTAAATTGATGCAACAAGGAGAATGGATCAGCTTGCTCATGAAAATTCTTGATTAGAAATTTTGCCAACTGATCCCATGTAGCGATAGTGGTGGGTAGCAACGACCAGTACTAGTATAATAGCTTTCCTCTAAGTGATAACACCAGCAACCTTACCATAATATCTTCATTTGTGATACCATGGATTGTTTCCAAGGAAGCCACATCTTGAATATGCTCATAAGTAGTGTTTCTAGTTTTATCATAGGTAGGCAAAGCCTTTAAAGCTACTTGGGGAATTGGATTTTGTGCTTGTAGATTCAGAGCTCCTAAGCTATTCTATGTTGGAAACTACCTTGGTGGTTGTGGTTGCTGTGGTGGGTTCTGAGCCATTTGGATTGGTGTGTGGGATTGGGGTGGTGGAACACTAGTGGCAGTACTAGCTAAACTTGAAGGAACAGAGAACACACTAGTTATTTATGAGGATGTTGTGGATGATGTGTAAGGTGAAGGAACTAACCTGAGGTGTTCAACTAGTATTTTGGTGTCAAGTTCATAGAACTCAATAGGGTCTTTAGGATTTTTGGCCTTCGATCTTGTGATCATAAAGCACAACTTTCACTACCTTCACGTTCAAAGGCTTCTGGGTATAGCTGAATCACCAGATGTTCTAATCATACAGTATAAAGGTGAACATAAAACCTCAATACTATTGAAAGTGGAACTTTTGAGGTCCCAATAGGTGTGCCAAAAACTATTGGTCAAATATCTGCCTAATTATACAAACCTGCATTTGTGCACCCTAGACATGGCCAACATTGAAAGGTCGGAGGAAAGATATGTCCTCCATGCCAATCTCCAGAGAGGGTTGGCTCCCTTACTAAATCCTACATTGGTTTAAGACTAGAGTTGCAGGAAAGAAATTTGAAATAACAAAAAGAAATGGAAAATATGGTCATAGTCCAAAGGTGTAGGATCGAGGATAGAGTAACAATAAGAATTCCAACCAAGCATGGTAGAAGCATAAGATGAAGATAATACAAATAATTTACTTATAGTTCTATAGAAACAACCTCTAGGATCACATTCTAGTACTCCCTCATCGGCAGTATTCAAATCCAGATGTAGAATTTGAATTTAGCAGTAGATAATAGACATGAATATGAAATAGAAATGCTTAAAATAGAAAGTAATCACACATAAAACTGCTTGCAAAATTAGAAGTCAAGTCTCTTCTATTATGCAGAAAACTTGAATAGCTTTTCTATCGAATGTCTATCCTCCTCTTTACAATGGAAATTGAGTAGTATTGTATAGAGTTTTCCACCTCTTTCATTAAATGCACATGAAGACAAAATGTTTACAGATCGAGAACCTTGGAGAAGTAATTCCTCCTTGAATTCCTTGAAAATCTTTCTCTTGAAGTAGCGATCCAGTTTTAAGGGGAAAATCTCTAGGAACTCAACACATTTGGATGTTGGTGCACAAAAAATTGTAAATCTGGTCGTTGACTTGAAACCTCTATTGTTCCTCGAAAATTTGCCTTTGCTCATAATGCTTTGGAACTCATGAAGATTTCCCTGTAAATTAAATCTTGTAGTTCTTTTCACTTGAAATCCATAACTTTGGCTACTCCTCGCCCCAATCATTAAATGCTTTTCATTCACCTGTCTTGGGTGCTTTTGAAAAAAATTGTGTTAATGCTTGAACTCAAATTCGCTCAAAACAAAGCCATGAGCGAAAGCGCCGCCTTTAAGCTCTTATTATTTCCTCCTTATCCAAGCTTCCTCTTTTAACTCTTACACTATTGTGATCAATGGAAAGCCCCTCGACTTCAATTTTGCATTCACCTTCTTGGAGAAAATTCAAGAGAAACAATTCTTTGTACCCTTCTGATTTTACATTTGATTCTTTGTCCCTGAAAAAAGACAATCAAGAACTTCACATTTATTTCCTAGTGGAAGTGCTTCTCATAGGACATCTTACTTCTTAAAATATATGTTTACCCAAAGGGGGGTGAAAAGCATTGTCGCCCTTCACCTTGGACGAACGTAGCTTTGATTTTTCAATGCTACCTTTTCTTAATATTTGCTTGAGCAAAAAAAAATCTGACGAATTGGCGAGGTTGTCTTCATGTAGCTTCACACCAAGAAGGGGAAAATAGGACTTTTTCCCCTCACTTGGGATGAAAGCAAAGTTGACTTTTCAATGTTGCTTTCCTTTTAGTTTCGCTCGAATCCTTCCTTTGACAAGCTTTCACCCCAAGGAGGGGCGAATGGGACTTTCGCCCCTCACATGGGGCAAAAATACTTTTGAATTGTCAACGCTTCCAACTTAAATAATGTTCACCCCAAAGTGGGGTGAATGCACTTTCATCACTTTGAATCTACGTTTCAACTTTAGGTGCACTCTCTTCAATTTTGGGCACACTCACTTCAATGCCCTTTATCCCCTTAGGGACTTTCACCTCATACTTAGGGCGAAAGCATTTTTGCCCAAACTTTTAACTTCTTTTTTATTTATCCCTTTAAATAACATCACGTTCACCCCAAAATGAGGCAAACGCATCAGTTGCCCTAAGTTAGAGGTGAACGTAACTTCACTTTTCCTTTTACTCAATGAACCAAATTTTAATTAAACATCTTCACCCCGAGGAAGGGCATCGGATTTTCTCTTCTTCGTTCAAGCGAAAGGACTGCTAGAGTCTCCTATAATTTTAAACTTCAATGCACTACTTTTATTGTCTCCATCAGGTGACTTCTATGGATTTTTTGTGAACATTTTGACTTGTAACACCCATTATTCTTCAAGCACAAAATTTATAAAAATGAGAAATAAAATAACACAAAACATTGTATTTCATCATACAAGCCAAAAATACTACATCATCAATTTATATATATATATATATATATATATATATATAGCACTAATTAAGGAAATAAAGGTAGGATAAGATACATGTGGTATCTGAAAGCACAAACCATCACTAGTGAGGATGACACTTTGGGATGTAAACTCATCAACACCATGCCTCCTCCATATAAATGGTTAGCCTAAAATCACATCACAGACATCTAAGGATACATCATACACAATATTATCTTTTAAAGGCTTTTGAATAGGTAATAAAGCTTTCAAGAGTATAAAAGTGATTTTCTCATTATAGATGGATCAAAACAAAATTCCAAGTAATTCCAAGTACAAAGTTATGACCCTAATAATGTGATTAGGATAATAATAGGGTTTTTGGTCTACTGACAAGGACGCCACTTGCATTATCGATGATGTGACCTGGGTTCAATCCCCACGATGGGTATGTATATGTATACGAAGTATTTACTCAATAAAAAAAATAATAGGTTTTTGGACATATAGCCATGTCCCAAAAATGTCACATTCCTATATTAAAACAAGATCATTTACAATTTAGGATGAAACTTCTTCCAATATTAATGACAAAAATAACAAATCTACATTGAAACTAAATATCTATATCTATAACAAACTTTACATCATTACCTCATCCTTTAGCTATATACTTTAAGTTATGAAAATGAAAAAATAACATATATAAGGCATATATATATATATATATACAAAGTAGGCACACTATCACATCCACTGATCAATATTCTCAAACACGTGTGCATTAAACCTTTATACTTAAACAGTTCCAAGCAACATGTGATAGAATTTGTAATTCTAAAAAAGTAATATATTTTTTACACCTATGGGTAAATTGCATCTCACAATTTAATGGACCAAACAAAGCTAGATTCTGAAGAAGCAAAATCTCATTGTCTAAGCAGATTTGGTAACTTTGGATACCACCAATTGTCCATTTTAATTGAATTGTTTTGGTCGGTGGTAAATTAATTATCCACTTTAATTAATTATCCATTATAAATTGAGTGTTCTGGATAAGAGTTACCATATAACAAAGAGTTTTCATCTAGAGTTATCATCTAGAGATATCATATGGATATGAGTTGTCATCTAGAGTTGTTTAGAAAAATTTTATCATTTGAAGAAGAGCTATCATCTAGAGAAAAGTTATCATCTAAATATATTACCATCTAAAGAAATAAGTTATTTAAATTCATTTGTGTCAACACATGACTTATCATCTATAAGATCCTTCTAGAGTTATCATCATAATATATTACCATATGAATTTAACTTTGACCCTTTCATCCATTGACCAGGTCATCTACCAATAAGATCATATAAAGATACAAGAAGGTCATCTATTATGAAGTTGTCATCTAATCAATATATGTGTCATCTAAATGTTAACTTTCAATGGAGTGTTGTTGGCAGAAGGCTTGCTCCATGCATAAAAAATGTAAATGCACTTGTTACCCACAACTTACAAAGGGAAAGTACTATGCATAATTTTTGCATGCAAAGAACATGTCATCCAAAAAGGAGGTAATCCCATAAAAAGTAAAAAATAATAAAAAATATAGCAAACATATTCACCACCCTTGTTTATCTAGACATGTGATTCTCATATCTAGCTGATTTTCAACAAGGGCCTTGAAGGTCTTAAACCTATCCAAAACATCATCCTTAGTGCAAATGGTGCACAACCACACATATCTAGAAAAATCATCAATAAAAAAATAAGGAAGTGCCTATTTATTGGGAGATATAGAATGCCTATAGGTCAATTAAAATCACTATGTATGATCTCTAAGGGATGATATTCTCATCTTGCCTCTCCTTTTGGAAAGGTCTTCCTATGATGCTTTTCCAAAATGAACCCCTCACATGCACCACTTGGAGGGAATATGTATGGTATGCCAATGGGCATTTGGTGTTGACTTGTGTATTTCAAGGATCCATAACTAAGATGCTCAACCCTATGATGCCACTTCTAACTTTCATTATATACACTACAATCATAGAAACAAATATTTTATTCTTATAGGAAGCCAAAGAGGAAGGTATTTATTCCAAATTTTATATGTGGTTAGTCTCATCAGAATATGTAGAAGTAATAGTTTTAAACCCAATGTCTATATCCTCGATTATCCATCTATTAGGACAAAAATCTACCTTCTTATTTATATGAGTAATGTGATAAATAGAAAAAAGGTTAGGACCAACACTACAAACATGAAGTAGCTCATCAAAATATAAATATCCAATGTTGATATCTACACATATTGCAAGCTATTATAAAGAATATTATTTAATCATAATATGTCCCCCTGTATGTGATTTGTTATAGACTTATAGGATATGTTTGTGCTTCATCATGTTCCTAGTTACCCTTAAATTTGTAAGCCAATTATTTGAATAAGTGGATGTCCAATATGTAGAATTAATTTCTAAATAAGCTTATGAGTTTTATTCATCAAAGTTATCCTCACCTTGTGCATAGAAGAGTTCAACAACAACACCTTATTTCTTGTTGCTTTCTCAAGTTTCTTGATTTGAATACTATAAAATTTTATCTTGTGCAATTTTTCCTGTAGAACTTGTGGATGCAAAGACACAACACTTGAAAATAAAATGGTAGAATCAAATAAAGTAATGAGACAAAATAGATTGTACAAAAGAAATATGTATTCAATGGGGGGGCAAATAGACTCCTTTGTTACAATTAGTATCCAATGCGGATATTTGATACAATAATTTACAGTGGAACTAGGGTTCTTCAAAACCCTAGTTAGATATAACAAAAGTGTCTTCAGATCTGAGTGTGTCCTTGATCCCAATAGGTTGAGTGGGCTTTGAATATCCAATGTGGGGTCACTCCAGCTTCAATAGTCATCAAAGAATATGTTGAATTCATAGATCTGCATGCAAAACAAAACACAAGAGCATCAGTAATACCTGTGAGGGCTCCACAGTGTAAGACCCTAAGACATTAACAAAACCCTAGCTTAAGAATCAATTTAAAATGCATGCCAAACCAATGAACAAATGAAATAAAACAATACTAAATATACCTTGCTTCGTTGTTGTAGATTTCATGGTATAGTAGATTCAGATCTTCATTTTAGTATCGCAACAAGCTCTGACGTGAGCTTCGTAAGCTCTAGTTTGCACCTAGAACTATCATAGGATCTAGAAGGTGCTAGGCAGGCTCTATAACGAGCTTGACAAGATTTGGTGTGCATTTGTAGACAGGGCAAGCCCTAGTGGGCACTTGGCAAGCTCTGCAGCAAGCTCGACACAGCGCTCATAGGGTAGGGTAGATCTACAAAAATAGATCAAGAAGGATGGCGACAGAGGTGGCGGATGGAATATGACTATGGCGGCGAGCGAGGATGGATGGATGATGGTTGGAATGGTAGAAGTATTGTTGGCTTAGCTAGGGCATCAGATCTTCAATTCTCTCTATCTCTACTTCACTAGGGCATCAACAAATGCTTCTCCAAGTATATCTCTTAATATCCAGGTTCCAGGGTTTGGGCATTTGCAAAATACCCTATTTATAATCCAACCTAGGGTTTTCTTAGGGTTTTAGCCTTGCACTTTTGATCGTGTGGCTAAGATTAAGTCATATACTAGGGTTGAGATTACTTTTTGAATGTGACATGGATTAATGAAAATGGATGGTGGAGATTAAATGAAATCGGACGGCTAAGGTTAATTGAGTTTATTTATATATATTTTATAATAAATATATTAAAATATAATAAAATATTATATAAAATATAAAATAATATTAAAATAACCCCAATTAGGCTAGGAAATGGCGGGAAGGTGGATTTGGGCCAAATAATTGGCGGGAAGGTGGAATGGAAGACAAGTGGGTGGTGGGATGGTTAGGATGGAGGTTTAGTGGCTATGATTTGGTGTCTACATATGCCCCTTTTTGTACCATGTTGTGTGAAACACAATGTGGTGCAAAAATACGAGACACTTGCTTGGGCTATGGGCACAGAAGCAGCTCTCTCTGTTGTTGGATTTGCGCACTAATGTTGAAGACAAAAGAATAAAGAAATTTTTTTGGATTTTTGTAGCTTACCCTCTCAATTGGAAAATGAGTTATGAATGTATCTCACAAGCCAATTGAAAATGAATGATGTAGTGAATTTGTGTAATTGATGAATGAATGATGTGAAATGCAAATGATTATGGATGATATGAATGATGTAAAATGTGATACCATTTTTACCCCATAGTGGGAAGGGGGTTGGTGGATGATACCATGTGAATGTAGACGATATGAATGATGTAAAATGTGATACCGTTTTTGGTCCAACGGTTGAGAGGGGTGTTTGTCCAGTGTAGATGTTATGATCACATGAGATGTATCCCATCATGGAAAAATCATAATGTAACGTGGTTGTCCCAAATTTTGGGATGATTTGATACTTGTTGAATAAGCTACCACAATGGCGTCATTGAGTATGCAATGTATGAAAGATGCATGATGACTAAGTCAATCGTAGGGGTGGGGTAGTGATTGTAGAAATTTCTTCGTCAATTCTATCATGGAACCAATCAACCTACCAACATGTCATATACTTCGACTGTTTTCGAATGAATGAGTGTTTGAGATTTTGATTTATCTGTGTTTTCTTGCCCCACATACAAGGACATCAATGATTGACTATGAGCAAATTGTTCTTGGTAAGGTTGCATTCAAAATGTGAGGTGCCAAATGTGATTGTGATTTTTTTATGACGAGATAATTGATTATGATCATGAGCAAGTGTCCTTATTGTACATTATTCATCTTACCGAATTACATGGATTATAATCGTTGCAATCACCAAGTTTATAGAATAACATACTAGATACGAGGTTTGCTTGGATGGCCTGGAAAAAATAAAAATGATGAATGATATATGAATAATGATGATGGAAGAATGTGATGACGTAGATGATGAATAATTGTGGGGTGTTGATTTTGCGAAAATGTGACCTTGGTTGGCATGCCTCTGCAATGCAATATGTATTTGTGAAGAATTTTACTTTTTCTCAAACAATATGCATGCAAAAGTATTTGTAATTTCACAAAATCAACTTTTATGATGTACATGATGTATGGATAAATTTTGGCTCATATTTGATGATGGGAGCTACCATTTTAGGAGTTTTTGTCCTCATTCTCTTTTACTGCCAGGTGTGCGCCTATGCCTGGCATGTTATGCAGGCGCCCACGTGTGCCTGCATGTGCCCACAATGTTGAGGCGTAGCTCTACGCCTGAATGCGCTAGTTAAAACTATAAAAATCTTTTTGCAAAATTTTTAGGCTCATTTGTACGCTGTAAACTTTGAGAAGCTACGTTTGAGGAGGGAAGTGACTTAGTGAGCTAAGTGAGGCTTGTGAGTGTGCGGAGGCAATGGCAGCGGAGGCCCTTGGTGCTACTGGTGGAGCGGAGGTGACATTTATCCTGGTAATACCCTTTGTTTCCTTTGTGCAAAAATTTATTTTTAGTTTTTTTTTTAAATTTTTAAATTTTTAAAACTAACAAAGTGTTTTTGTTTGTTGTAGCTGAGGGATATTGAGCCTTGACATCACTTCTCTCCTCTCATTTCGGGTATGAGGAAGAAGATTTCAGAGGAGGATTGGGGGCTACTGAGTAGGGTAGGCCTAGATGGTGTGGCTCGATTGGATGTGGTGAGGGCTCATGAAGGCTACCTCTCTGCTTTGATCAAGAGGTGGGACCCGGATAGAGGGAATTTCTAGCTACTTACTAGAGAGGTTACTGTCACTCTTGAGGATGTTTATCGCATTCTCAAGGTGCCAGTAGAGGGAGAGAAGGTTATGGTGGGGAGGGATAAGAAGGTAAAGATGGAGAAGATGCTTGGGGGTCAGTTGCAGGAGGCCTAGATAGGGGATGGAGGGACACTAAACCTGAGCATGTACAAGACGAAGGAGTTAGATGCACTCCCTACCTTGATCATGTTCATGCTGGCAAACATAGTGCTACCTAATAGCACTGGGTGTAGGTTCCCTTGGAACCTATTAGGCTTATTGAGTGATCTACTGATGCATCCTCGGGAGTACACATAGGCACTGCTTTATTGACACAGCTATACCGAGAGCTATATGAGATGGCGCATAGGGGGAGAAAGGGGATTGGGTGTAGCTTTCTCCTTTAGTGTTGGGATTAGGAGCATTTTGTGATAGCTCAACCTGAGTGGTTGCCATGTGAGTCATGGCAGATGGATGAATCGTATGCAAGGTGATGGGTTGTGGCTGAGGAGGTTCAACCTAGTTGAGAGGTACACATTGGGCAGTGGTACCGAGACATGTGGTTAGGCTTGGCTCAGGAAAACATGCGATGGAGGCCATGGCAAGGAGCTAGGTGGGATGGAGATGGGAGACAGTTACGACGGGTGTGGTAGGGTCGATGGATAGTTGGGCAGAGGGATGAGGAGGTGGAGTACTTCTAGTACTCGTGGGTGCTAAGATAGTTTGGTTTACCTCAAGGAGTTCCTAATGAGCCGGTGTTGTATCAGTGGGTGAAGGATGAGGTGACACTACCTTGTATCGAACCATGGCAGATGCTATTGGAGCATGATGAGTAGCTAGAGGTGGCTGATGTGGATGATGTCGATATGACTCCAGAGTATGCAGAGTGGTTTGGTGCCTAGCCAGTATGGGTACAAAATGTTGCAGGTGAGGATGCAGCAACAACAGGGTTGAGGTCGACTCCAAATAGGACGAGGCCTCAGCAATCGACAAGATAGAGACAATCAAGGGTAGCAACCCAATAGGCTCTAGAGGTGCGTTTGGTGTTAGGGGAGAGGGAGGATGATGAGGATATGGGCGATATCTTCAAGGTGGCTAGGCTACGGGCTGAGCTTGAGCAGCTACGAGAGGAGCGAGAGACTATGCTAGAGTCTCATAAGGAGGCCAGGGTGACTATAGCTTAGGAGCAGGAGATAGTTATGAGGCTATAGGTAGATATTTTGGCAAAGGAGCAACAACATCAGAAGGACTTGCAGTGAATTTGAGCTAGTGAGGCATACGCACATTCCTTGGAGGATGTGTGTATGCAGCATCACATCACCTTGCCAGATCCTCCGTCATCTATGGTTGAGCCATCAAGGCAGACAGATTCAAGGTAGAGTACTACCACATCTTCAAAATCTTGACAGACCCATACCACCACATCTTCAAAATTAAGTGACAACTGAAAGGAATCATGTTTTATCTGTATGCCCTGGTTCTTAACAACTTGAACATTTTGTGGTTGTTGTACTGCTTCAATATCCAGGACTTCAATTTTTATCCCTCTAGCAGAATGTTTACAATTTTCCTTTTCACCTGAGCCTTGCTTAGATTTAACCTCATCAATGTGTAATATCCAACTGTCACTGTTGTGATGGATTAGAGCTGTAACCGTTCCCACCTTTTCAGTTGCCAAATTATAAGATCCAATATCTGCATCAACACAGTTTATAGCCTTTTCTTTGATATTATGTTCAGAAGTTGCAAGCTTATGTTGAGACAGTTCATCAATTCCAAGTTGGCTGACCACATTCATATTTACTATCTTTTCCTCCTTTTCTTGAAATCCAACAGGTGGTCCAGAGTAAGCCTCAATCAAGCTATCCTTCTGTTCAACAATCTGAGGCAGTTCATAGAGGGTGATGTCAGCTTTAAGTTCCCTCATATCCTCAATGATGTTATCCTCCTTAGTTACTTCTGCATAGTGATATTGAATCTCACTTTCATCATCCTCTGATGAGGAAGGATCATTGTTAGGTTCTGGACTCTGACATCTCAAATTATAACTGTCTCTTTTTAACTGTTGAAAATCTTGCATTTCATCCACAGGAGTCTGTACAAGACTTTCTGTCTCTTCAAGAAAAGTGACAGAATCTGAAACCCTGGTTGTACTATTTTTGGGTGAACTAGAAATATCAATATTTCTTTGATCTCTAGGAAAATTTAACTCACCAGGAAAAACTTTAGATTTGGGTGGTGCCAGATCACAACTGTTCAGTTCAAGCACTTCCACTTTGAACTTGTCAGAACTTTTCTTTGTATTTTGCACATGCTGAGTGGATGTCACAGTTAACGGAGTCTCCTTGGGTAGAGCATGACATGTTGGCACTAACTCATGATGTGGAATGGGATTTGGAATAGGCATGTTCTGTGTAACATAGGATATCAAAGGACTGCTCAGAATTTGAGGCCCTAACTGTATTTCAAGAATTAAGGCTTCTTTATAAGCACTGCCGGGTTGTGATATTGATGTCTCTCTTGAGGAAAATAGAGGTCACCGAATCCAATGCATTATTGTAGATTTCTAAGGCTAGATTTGCATTTGGGATGTAATGGCCAGTCATTCTACCGTAAGCTCTTTGGAACCTCATATTGAAAGACCTGACAGTTTCTACCAACTCTCTCTTGATGCTGGAAAATTGTTGGTATAACACACTGGGGTCTATCACTTCCCAAAATTGTGATATAAAAGCTTTCTCTAGGTCATCCCAGCTAGTAATGGAATTGCTGGTGAGATTTAAAAACCAGTCATAAGCTCCCTCTTGGAGAGTGAACGGGAAAAATCTGCAGGCAACATCTTCATGCTGTATATTTAACAATTTTAAAGCATTTTTTAAAGCTAGCAGGTGTTCTTCTGCAGTTCTTGTCCCATCATGTTTATACCTAGGGAGGTATCTTTCCGGATTTCTGGGCAAGTCATGGGCTATACCGGGATATTCAAAGCAGTGGGTCCCAACCAATTTGCCATTATTACTTGGGCGACGGTGATATTCCGAGTTGTAATTGGATAACTGCCAGTGGAGATAAAAATGTTCTTAACTTGAGGTCTTCTCTGGCAATTTTAAAAAACTGTACTGACAACTTTCAAAAACTGCACTGACAACACTGCACTGAAGTTCAAAGTGGGTCCTTACAATACTTGAACTAAGTTCAGGCCCTCCTTCTAGTGCCAATTAGGTGTTGGTCCGGATTTCATACGCACCCCGCGAAAGGATGGGCAGGAAGCCGCCGGAGACACCCACGGGACGGATCCCACTCGCTTTAGGATCTAGCTGGTTATCCAAGGTGCAAGTTATAGAGTTAGGTCAAATGGCTATTCACTCTTTTCCACTTCTGGAATAGATTTCAATATGGACTGCTCTGTTACCTTACAGGGGGTTCTTGAACTTGTTCAGTAGTTACAGAAGTTGTTTATCAGATTTAACTTGAATTCTTGATCTAGATCTCGTGGGTCAGTAGATTCAAATAAAAGACAAATAAAGAAAGTAAAAATGGATCATTCATCGAAAACAAAGAGAGGGTAGGGTAGGGCAGAAAGAGAAGTTTATCAAACATCAATTGTAAAACCCTAAACTATCAATCTTATCTATGCTATCAGCTTCACAACAGAACAAATCAAAGAAGAAAGTGTCCAGTCAGTCTAAGATCACTTTCAACTAAGAGCACAAGGCAGAGTGGAACAGATCTAGCAAAAAATTATAAATCCAAGGGCAGGTGGTTAAAACTGGTATCTTTCACCGATAGCCTAGCTCACACAGTGAAGACAGAGCAATTAGAACAAACTTAACCTCAAATCTACAATTTCCCCTAGCAGACAAAAGAACAACTGAAGCCTAACAACATATTTAACCTTGACAATGGTAGATTTACAGCATATATCTAACAAACTTTAATAGAACGGATAACAGAAGAAGATACACTTATCACACTCTGCAAAAGATTAGGCTCCTGGCCACGCTATCACAGAAAAGCTAAAGCACATCAACTCCAAGTCCAGAAACAAAGGATTTCATAAAATTTGCAAGAAATTGCTTATAAGCCTTTTATTTCTAAGTCTCTGCCTCCTGCGATTACATTTAGAATCTGTATTTATAGACTCAGGACAAACCCTGATCTTTTCAAAATATCTTGCTCAAACCCTAAATCTTATCGCACTTAAACCCTAGGACCCGAGTTTTACAATAAAAATCAATTTTAAGACCAAAGTCCGGATAGAAATTAACCCTTCTGCAAATCTGTGCAGTTAGCTGCCATAAATGGAGAAGATAAAATCTAAAGCCACTTGCATTCATCCGCAGCTGCAAATAAATGCCTCCATTAATTCTGTTGGTGAGCCGGATGAGTCACCACTTCTCCATCAATTTGATCTCCGTAAAGCCATCCCTGAGTTGAAATTATCTCCATGCTATTAATTCTGCAATAAATCTCCATTGAATGCTTTCATCGGCATCTTCTCCTCTAGCATGGCGATCCTCGATCAAATCTGCACTTTAACTTTGACTTTATGGCCTTTCCCGGTTATCCCGCAAGTGCCAGATGGATTCCTGCATGAAAGACAAAAAGATTATATTAGCACTTTAATAAACATTAAATCGAAGCTTTAAAGGTTAAAACAGATTAAATCAGGTTAAAAACCCTAAAGCAAGCTTGCATGTCGGCTTCTGTTTGTCTGCCTCACGCTTTGACACGTGTCGCTACCCCAGGATGCCTTCCGTTTCAGTTGGAATGCACTTTTGGTCAACTTAGGACTTTCTCTCTCCTGTCGCGATTCTACGACATGTCGCGATTTCGCGACATGTCGCGAAATCGCGACTTCCCCAGCGCATCGGCAACTTCTTCCCCTGTCGGCCGCGAAACCGCGACATGTCGCGATTTCGCGACATGTCGCGTTTTCGCGGCCTTCTTGGCCTCCGTACAACTTGATTTTCAGTCGTGATTCTGCGACATGTTAGCGACGCGCTGCACCTTTTGGACTTAGCCACTTTTTCTCCTTTCCAGTCGTGAAAATAGAACACGTCGTGATATCGCGACAGTTCCCGTAGCTGCATGCGTTGACTACGTTGATCGCGATTTTGCGACACATTTGCGACTTAGCCGATTTTCATTCTACAGCCCACTTTCTCTCTCCTACCGTGAAAATGCGACATGTCACGATTTCATGACATGTCACAAAATCGTGCCCTTCCGTACGTTTTCTTTCTCTCTCCTCCGATCGGCAGCGATTTTGCGACACTTTCCAAAAATGGAAATGTCGCGATATCGCGACACTTCCAAAAATGGAAAGTGTCGCGATATCGCGACACTTAAATGACTTAGCTGCTTTTTGATTTACCTGTCGCGATATCGCGACATTTTCAAAAATGGAAGTGTCGTGATATCGCGACACTACCAAAAATGGAAAGTTTGATTTTTCATGAATTTATGCAACTGTTTTCTGGATTTTTCTCGATACCGGTGCGGGATTTTGTTTGTGCATGAATGATTCTAGCATGTAGAAAGTTAATTCTTGGATAACACAGCTGGAATGCAAGAAAAAGCACAACTTTAAAAAGGAGGCAAGCAAATTTGGATTTAAAACCTGAAAATTATCAAGAGGGTCCCTGCTGCAAAAATGGAAGTTCAGGGCTTTCAAGAGGATGGAATCTCATTTTTCAGTGGGGGTGTGTTGCTTCTCAACAAATAATTAGGTGTTGGTCCGGCTTTCATATGCACCCCCGTGAAAGGATGGGCAGGAAGCCGCCGAAGACACCCACGGGACGGATCCCACTCACTTTAGGATCTAGCTGGTTATCCAAGGTGCGAGTTACAGAGTTGGGTCGAATGGCTATTCACTCTTTTCCACTTCTGGAATAGATTTCAATATGGACTGCTTTGTTACCTTACAGGGGGTTCCTGAACTTGTTTAGTAGTTGCAAAATTTGATCAGATTTAACTTGAATTCTTGATCTAGCTCTCGTGAGTCAGCAG
This sequence comes from Wollemia nobilis, assembly GCA_028583015.1. NCBI lineage: Eukaryota > Viridiplantae > Streptophyta > Pinopsida > Araucariales > Araucariaceae > Wollemia > Wollemia nobilis. Next base: position 3,598,354 of record JAQPPZ010015863.1, on the reverse strand, counting down.
ATTCAAATAAAAGACAAATAAAGAAAGTAAAAATGGATCATTCATCGAAAACAAAGAGAGGGTAGGGTAGGGCAGAAAGAGAAGTTTATCAAACATCGACTGTAAAATCCTAAACTATCAATCTTATCTATGCTATCAGCTTCACAACAGAACAAATCAAAGAAGAAAGTGTCTAGTCAGTCTAAGATCACTTTCAACTAAGAGCACAAGGCAGAGTGAAACAGATCTAGCAAAAAATCATAAATCCAAGGGCAGCTGGTTAAAACTGGTATCTTTCACCGGCAGCCTAGCTCACACAGTGAAGACAGAGCAATTAGAACAAACTAAACCTCAAATTTGTAATTTCCCCTAGCAGACAAGAGAACAACTAAAGCCTAACAGCATATTTAAACTTGACAATGGCAGATTTACAGCATATATCTAACAAACTTTAATAGAACGGATAACAGAAGAAGATACACTTATCACACTCTGCAAAAGATTAGGCTCCTGGCCACGCTATCACAGAAAAGCTAAAGCACATCAACTCCAAGTCCATAAACAAAGGATTTCATAAAATTTGCAAGAAATTGCTTATAAGCATTTTATTTCTAAGTCTCCGCCTCCTGCGATTACATTTAGAATCTGTATTTATAGACTCAGGAAAAACCCTGATCTTTTCAAAATATCTTGCTCAAACCCTAAATCTTATCGCACTTAAACCCTAGGACCCGGGTTTTACAATAAAAATCCATTTTAAGACCAAAGTCCGGATAGAAATTAACCCTTCTGCAAATCTGTGCAGTTAGCTGCCATAAATGGAGAAGATAAAATCTAAAGCCACTTGCATTCATCTGCAGCTACAAATAAATGCCTCCATTAATTCTGCTGGTGAGCCGGATGAGTCACCACTTCTCTATCAATTTGATCTCCGCAAATCCATCCCTGAGTTGAAATTATCTCCATGCTATTAATTCTGCAATAAATCTCCATTGAATGCTTTCATCGGCATCTTCTCCTCTAGCATGGCGGTCCTCGATCAAATCTGCACTTTAACTTTGACTTTATGGCCTTTCCTGGTTGTCCCGTAAGTGCCAGATGGATTCCTGCATGAAAGACAAAAAGATTATATTAGCACTTTAATAAACATTAAATCCAAGCTTTAAAGGTTAAAACAGATTAAATCAGGTTAAAAACCCTAAAGCAAGCTTGCATGTCGGCTTCTGTTTGTCTGCCTCACGCTTTGACACGTGTCGCTACCCCAGGATGCCTTCTGTTTCCCGCTGGAATGCACTTCTGGTCAACTTAGGACTTTCTCTCTCCTGTCGCGATTCTGCGACATGTCGCGATTTCGTGACATGTCGCGAAATCGTGACGTCCCCAGCGCATCGGCAACTTCTTCCCCTGTCGACCGCGAAAACGCGACATGTCGCGATTTCGCGACATGTCACGAAATCGCGACCTTCCTGGCCTCCGTACAACTTCTTGATTTTCAGCCGCGATTCTGCGACATGTTAGCGACGCGCTGCACCTTTTGGACTTAGCCACTTTTTCTCCTTTCCAGTCGCGAAAATAGAACACGTCGCGATATCGCGACAGTTCCCGTAGCTGCATGCATTGACCGCGTTGACCGCGATTTTGTGACACATTTGCGACTTAGCCGATTTTCATTCTACAGCCCACTTTCTCTCTCCTACCGCGAAAATGCGACATGTCGCGATTTCGCGACATGTCACAAAATCGTGCCCTTCCGTACGTTTTCTTTCTCTCTCCTCCGATCGACAGCGATTTTGGGACACTTTCCAAAAATAGAAATGTCGCGATATCGCGACACTTCCAAAAATGAAAAGTGTCGCGATTTCGCTACACTTAAATGACTTAGCTACTTTTTGATTTACCTGTCGCGATATCGCGACATTTTCGAAAATGGAAGTGTCGCGATATCGCGACACTACCAAAAATGGAAAGTTTGATTTTTCATGAATTTATGCAACTGTTTTCTGGATTTTTCTCGGTAACGATGTGGGATTTTGTTTGTGCATGAATGATTCTAGCATGTAGAAAGTTAATTCTTGGATAACACAGCTGGAATGCAAGAAAAAGCACAACTTTAAAAAGGAGGCAAGCAAATTTGGATTTAAAACCTAAAAATTATCAAGAGGGTCCCTACTGCAAAAATGGAAGTTCAGGGCTTTCAAAATGATGGAATCTCATTTTTCAGTGGGGGTGTGTTGCTTCTCAACAAATAATTAGGTGTTGGTCCGGCTTTCATACGCACCCCCGCGAAAGGATGGGCAGGAAGCCGCCGGAGACACCCACGGGACGGATCCCACTCACTTTAGGATCTAGCTGGTTATCCAAGGTGCGAGTTACAGAGTTGGGTCGAATGGCTATTCACTCTTTTCCACTTCTGGAATAGATTTCAATATGGATCGCTCTCGTTACCTTACAGGGGGTTCCTGAACTTGTTCGATAGTTGCACAAGTTGTTTATCGTATTTAACTTGAATTCTTGATCTAGCTCTCATGGGTCAACAGATTTAAATAAAAGACAAACAAAGAAAATAAAAATGGATCATTCACCGAAAACAAAGAGAGGGTAGGGTAGGGCAGAAAGAGAAGTTTATCAAACATCAACTGTAAAACCCTAAACTATCAATCTTATCTATGCTATCAGCTTCACAACAGAACAAATCAAAGAAGAAAGTGTCCAATCAGTCTAAGATCACTTTCAACTAAGAGCACAAGGCAGAGTGAAACAGATCTAGCAGAAAATTATAAATCCAAGGGCAGCTGGTTAAAACTGGTATCTTTCACCGGCAGCCTAGCTCACACAAAGGAAGACAGAGCAATTAGAACAAACTTAACCTCAAATCTGTAATTTCCCCTAGCAGACAAGAGAACAACTCGAAGCCTAACAAAGATATTTAAACTTGATAATGGCAGATTTACAAGATATATCTAACAAACTTTAATGGAACGGATAACAAAAGAAGATACACTTATCACACTCTCAAAATATTAGGCTCCTGGCCATGCTATCACGTAAAAGCTAAAGCACATCAACTCCAAGTCCAAAAACAAAGGATTTCACAAAATTTGCAAGAAATTGCTTATAAGCCTTTTATTTCTAAGTCTCCGCCTCCCGCGATTACATTGAGAAGAAGTATTTATAGACTCAGGATGGACCCTGATCTTTTCAAAATATCTTCTCTCATAACTGCAAATCTTATCTCACTTAAACCCTAGGACCCGGGTTTTACAATAAAAATCCATTTAAAATCAAAGTCCAGATAGAACTTAACCCTTCGGCAAATCGTGCAGTTAGCTGCCATAAATGGAGAAGATAAAATCTAAAGCCACTTGCATTCATCCGCAGCTGCAAATAAATGCCTCCATTAATTCTGTCGGTGAGCCGGATGAGTCACCACTTCTCCATCAATTTGATCTCCGCAAAGCCATCCCTGAGTTGAAATTATCTCCATGCTATTAATTCTGCAATAAATCTCCATTGAATGCTTTCACCGGCATCTTCTCCTCTAGCATGGCGGTCCTCGATCAAATCTGCACTTTAACTTTGACTTTATGGCCTTTCCCGGTTGTCCCGCAAGTGCCAGATGGAATCCTGCATGAAAGACAAAAATATTATATTAGCACTTTAATAAACATTAAATCAAAGCTTTAAAGGTTAAAACAGATTAAATCAGGTTAAAAACCCTAAAGCAAGCTTGCATGTCGGCTTCTGTTTGTCTGCCTCACGCTTTGACACGTGTCGCTACCCCAGGATGCCTTCTGTTTCCCGCCGGAATGCACTTCTGGTCAACTTAGGACTTTCTCTCTCCTACCACGATTCTGCGACATGTCACGATTTCGCGACATGTCACGAAATCGCGACGTCCCCAGCGCATCGGCAACTTCTTCCCCTGTCGGCCGCGAAAACGTGACATGTCACGATTTCGCGACATGTCACGAAATCGCGACCTTCCTGGCCTCCGTACAACTTCTTGATTTTCAGCCGTGATTCTGCGACATGTTAGCGACGCGCTGCACATTTTGGACTTAGCCACTTTTTCCATCAACAACTCGCGAAAATAGAACACGTCGCGATATCGCGACGTTCCCGTAGCTGCATGCGTTGACCGCGTTGACCGCGATTTTGCGACACATTTGCGACTTAGCCGATTTTCATTCTGTAGCCCACTTTCTCTCTCCTACCGTGAAAATGCGACATGTCACGATTTCGTGACATGTCACAAAATCGTGCCCTTCCGTACGTTTTCTTTCTCTCTCCTCCGTCGGCAACGATTTTGCGACACTTTCCAAAAATGGAAATGTCGCGATATCGCGACACTTCCAAAAATGGAAAGTGTCGCGATTTCGCTACACTAAAATGACTTAGCTGCTTTTTGATTTACCTGTCACGATTTCGCGACATTTCCAAAAATGGAAGTGTCACGATATCGCGACACTACCAAAAATGGAAAGTTTGATTTTTCATGAATTTATGCAACTGTTTTCAGGATTTTTCTCGGTACCGATGCAAGATTTTATTTGTGCATGAATGATTCTAGCATGTAAAAAGTGAATTCTTGGATAACACAACTGGAATGCAAGAAAAAGCACAACTTTAAAAAGGAGGCAAGCAAATTTGGATTTAAAACCTGAAAATTATCAAGAGGGTCCCTGCTGCAAAAATGGAAGTTCAGGGCTTTCTAAGGATGGAATCTCATTTTTCAATGGGGGTGTGTTGCTTCTCAACAAATGGCGATATCTACGGGTAAAATAGTAGCACTATTTTAGAACCCAAGACTCTGGTTTCAAAACAAAAAGACCATGCATCATGCCTTGCCACATACATTCTTCACAATAAATTGACTACTAACTGCAAGCTGTTAAAATTTCCCAAGGACATACTAGGCTGAATTACTTCAAGGAAGATTTCTGATGTGCAATTACAAAGGGTATAAAACTTTCTTCAAGGATGACTGGATTGAATGATAAACTTGGATTGATCAACTTTTCTAGATTGTAAAAGGGGAAACCGAGTAGAGCTCTGTTTACTAGTTTAGCCTTTTACAGCCTAGACAGAGTTACCCTTTAGATTTACACGACCCAAATTTACAACTGTAGGGCAAAATCTAATATTGGCTGCCTCTTCATTATGTAACTCTTTTCTTTTTCTTTTTTTTTTTTTTTTTTTTTTTTTATCTCTCCCTCTGAAATATATCAATATCTTGAAATGCTTTTAGGGAAATCACAATTTTCTTTTAACATTTGATCAATCTGGAACTGTTTCAATCTAGGCACTGATAGCCTCTGTGGATACCCAAATAATTGCATGAACCATAGTCCCCTCTTATAACCAGCTTTTCTTGGATTCCCCGGGAGTTCCTCCAACAAAACAAAGATAGCAGTTTTTCTATTATTAAAACAACTGTGGCAAGTAAGACACAAGATCCAATCATCTCTCTACCTTTGTCCTGAATAACAAAATAGTTCTACCGTTCAAGTTTAAGCAGACTATCTCAATTAGAATAATGAACAAATGGGAATGGATATGTGGATTTATCAGCTCAGAATAAAACAATTTTCAGCAGGCTGACTTTTCATTGATTGCTCAGGCAGAGGTTAAAGGATAGAATATTTAGAAGCTAAAGGACTTTGCACAGACTTCCAAGGACAGAGACAGGCCTCTAAAGCAAAACAAAATAAAACTGTATAGACTAAAGCACAGAACTGTACAGGCAAAGGGAATAAAATAAAACAACAAAAAGAAAAGAAAAACAAAAGACAAAAGAAAAGGAATTGCAGAGAAGAAAATAAAAACTGAACAGGAATAAAAGAAACAAACTAAAAGAATTGAAGCAAAGCAACTAAAATTGTTGAACTGCAGCAAAGCTAAACTGCAATAGCACTGAAATAAACTAAAGCAACTAAAATAAACTAAATTGCAACTGAAAGAAAAAGAAAAAGAACTGCAATAAAGAACTAAAGCAAATAAAACTGAAACAAAAGACTGTACAGACATAAATAAAAAGACAAAAAAAGAAAAGAAAGAAAAAGAAATAAAGATGACAAAGAAATAAACGATAAAACCGAAAAACTTCAAAGCTTACTTACAATGTATACATATGTTACAACTTCCCTTCATACTCAAAAAATGCAGCAGCTTGGGAAAGCAGAGAAATGGTGCCTTAAAAAATTTTTGACCATGTGCAAGTAATTTAGAAAAATTACCTTTCGAGTCCCGTTGACGAAATGCACTCCGCACCGTGCTTCAAAAATTTGCTATCCGGGGAAAGACTTGTGTTTATCGTCTTCCCCGTCCCATTTGAAAAACAAATCTGCAACTCCTTCAAATTAAACAAATCATATAATAACAAATCATATGATAACATGTTTATGCTTCTAATTGAAGGGTTTGCAGAGTTCTTTCAAAAGGACTGAATGTAAAAACCCCCAGGATCAAATACCTTAAAATCTTGACAGACCTAGACCACCACATCTTCAAAATTATGTGACAACCGAAAGAAATCATGTTTTATCTCGTATGCCCCGGTTCTTAACAACTTGAACATTTTGTGGTTGCCGTACTGCTTCAATATCCAGGACTTCAATTTTTATCCCTCTAGCAGAATGTTTACAATTTTCCTTTTCACCTAAGCCTTGCTTAGATTTAACCTCATCAATGTGCAATATCCAAACATCATGGTTGTGATTGATTAGAGCTGTAACCGTTCCCACCTTTTCAGTTGCCAAATTATAAGATCCAATATCTGCATCAACACAGTTTATAGCCTTTTCTTTGATATTATGTTGAGAAGTTGCAGGCTTATGTTGAGACAGTTCATCAATTCCAAGTTGGTCGACCACATTCATATTTACTATCTTTTCCTCCTTTTCTTGAAATTCAACAGGTGGTCCAGAGTAAGCCTCAATCAAGTTAACCTTTTGTTCAACAATCTGAGGCAGTTCATAGAGGGTGATGTCAGCTTTAAGTTCCCTCATATCCTCAATGATGTTATCCTCCTCAGTTACTTCTGCATAGTGACATTGAATCTCACTTTCATCATCCTCTGATGAGGAAGGATCATTGTTAGGTTCTGGCTCGACATCTCAAATTATAACTCGTCTCATTTTGAACTCGTTGAAAATCTTGCATTTCATCCACAGGAGTCTCGTACAAGACTTTCTCGTCTCTTCAAGAAAAGTGAAAGAATTTGAAACCCCGGTTGTACTGTTTTTGGGTGAACTAGAAATATCAATATTTCTTTGATCTCTAGGAAAATTTAACTCACCAGGAAAAACTTCAGATTTGGGTGGTGCCAGATCACAACTGTTCAGTTCAAGCACTTCCACTTTGAACTTGTCAGAACTTTTCTCCGTATTTTGCACATGCTGAGTGGATGTCATAGTTAACGGAGTCTCCTTGGGTAGAGCATGACATGTTGGCACTAACTCATGATGTGGAATGGGGTTCAAAATAGGCATGTTCTGTGTAACATAGGATATCAAAGGACTGCTCATAATTTGAGGCCCTAACTGTCTTTCAAGAATTAAGGCTTCTTTATAAGCCCCCGCCAGGGTTGTAATATTGATGTCTCTCTTGAGGAAAATAGAGGTCACCGAATCCAATGCATTCTTGTAGATTTCTAAGGCCAGATTTGCATTTGGGATGTAATGGCCAGTCATTCTACCGTAAGCTCTTTGGAACCTCATATTGAAAGACCCGACAGCTTTCTCCCGACTCTCTCTTGATGCTGGAAAATTGTTGGTATAACACACTCGGGGTCTATCACTTCCCCAAATTGTGATATAAAAGCTTTCTCTAGGTCATCCCAGCCTAGTAATGGAATTGCTCGGTGAGGTTTAAAAACCAGTCATAAGCTCCCTCCCCGGAGAGTGAACGGGAACAATCTGCAGGAAACATCTTCATGCCGTATATTTAACAATTTTAAAGCATTTTTGAAAGCTAGCAGGTGTTCTTCTGCAGTTCTTGTCCCATCATGTTTATATCTGGGGAGATACCTTTCTGGATTTCTGGGCAAGTCATGGGCTATACCCGGGATATTCAAAGCAGTGGGGCCCAACCAATTTGCCATTATTACTTGGCTGACAGTGATGTTCTGAGTTGTAATTGGATAATTGCCAGTGGAGATAAAACTGTTCTTAACTTGAGGTCTTCTCTGGCAATTTTAAAAACTGTATTGACAACTTACAATCGTTTATTAGTTGTGTCCATTTAATTTTAACTGACTCACAAACTTGAAAACTGAACTGAGTTCAACGGCCCTCCTTCTAGCGCCAATTAGGTGTTGGTCCGGCTTTCATACGCACCCCGCGAAAGGATGGGCAGGAAGCCGTCGGAGACACCCACGGGACGGATCCCACTCACTTTAGGATCTAGCTGGTTATCCAAGGTGCGAGTTACGTAGTTGGGTCGAATGGCTATTCACTCTTTTCCACTTCTGAAATAGATTTCAATATGGACTGCTCTGTTACCTTACAGGGGGTTCTTGAACTTGTTCAATAGTTGCAGAAGTTGTTTATCGTATTTAACTTGAATTCTTGATCTAGCTCTCATGGGTCAGCAGATTTAAATAAAAGACAAATAAAGAAAATAAAAATGGATCATTCACCAAAAACAAAGAGAGGGTAGGGTAGGGCAGAAAGAGAAGTTTATCAAACATCAACTGTAAAACCCTAAACTATCAATCTTATCTATGCTATCAGCTTCACAACAAAACAAATCAAAGAAGAAAGTGTCCAGTCAGTCTAAGATCACTTTCAACTAAGAGCACAAGGCAGAGTGAAATAGATCTAGCAGAAAATTATAAATCCAAGGGCAACTGGTTAAAACTGGTATCTTTCACCGATAGCCTAGCTCACACAGTGAAGACAGAGCAATTAGAACAAACTTAACCTCAAATCTGTAATTTCCCTAGCAGACAATAGAACAACTGAAGCCTAACAACGATATTTAAACTTGATAATGGCAGATTTACAAAGATATATCTAACAAACTTTAAATGGAACGGATAACAAAAGAAGATACACTTATCACACTTCGCAAAAGATTAGGCTCCTGGCCATGCTATCACGTAAAAGCTAAAGCACATCAACTCCAAGTCCAGAAACAAAGGATTTCACAAAATTTGCAAGAAATTGCTTATAAGCCTTTTATTTCTAAGTCTCCGCCTCCCGCGATTACATTGAGAAGAAGTATTTATAGACTCAGGACAGACCCTGATCTTTTCAAAATATCTTCTTCTCATAACTGCAAATCTTATCACACTTAAACCCTAGGACCCGGGTTTTACAATAAAAATCCATTTAAAATCAAAGTCCGGATAGAACTTAACCATTCTGCAAATCTATGAGTTAGCCGCCATAAATGGAGAAGATAAAATCTAAAGCCACTTGCATTCATCCGCAACTGCAAATAAATGCCTCCATTAATTTCGCTGGTGAGCCGGATGAGTCACCACTTCTCCATCAATTTGATCTCCGCAAAGCCATCCCCGAGTTGAAATTATCTTCATGCTATTAATTCTGCAATAAATTTCTCATTGAATGCTTTCACCGGCATCTTCTCCTCTAGCATGGCGGTCCTCGATCAAATCTGCACTTTAACTTTGACTTTATGGCCTTTCCCAGTTGTCCCGCAAGTGCCAGATGGAATCCTGCATGAAAGACAAAAAGATTATATTAGCACTTTAATAAACATTAAATCCAAGCTTTAAAGGTTAAAACAGATTAAATCAGGTTAAAAACCCTAAAGCAAGCTTGCATGTCGGCTTCTGTTTGTCTGCCTCACGCTTTGACACGTGTCGCTACCCCAGGATGCCTTCTGTTTCCCGCTGGAATGCACTTCTGGTCAACTTAGGACTTTCTCTCTCCTATCGCGATTCTGCGACATGTCACGATTTCGCGACATGTCACGAAATCGCGACGTCCCCAGCGCAGCGGCAACTTCTTCCCCTGTCGGCCGCGAAAACGCGACATGTCGCGAAATCGCGACCTTCCTGGCCTCCGCACAACTTCTTGATTTTCAGCCGCGATTCTGCGACATGTTAGCGACGCGCTGCACCTTTTGGACTTAGCCACTTTTCCATTTACAACCCGAAAATAGAACACGTCGCGATATCGCGACAGTTCCCGTAGCTGCATGCGTTGACCGCGTAGATTTTGCGACACATTTGCGACTTAGCCGATTTTCATTCTGTAGCCCACTTTCTCTCTCCTACCGTGAAAATGCGACATGTCACGATTTCGCGACATGTCACAAAATCGCGCCCTTCCGTACGTTTTCTTTCTCTCTCCTCCGGCCGGCAGCGATTTTGCGACACTTTCCAAAAATGGAAATGTCGCGATATCGCGACACTTCCAAAAATGGAAAGTGTCGCGATTTCGCTACACTAAAATGACTTAGCTGCTTTTTGATTTACCCGTCGCGATATCGCGACATTTCCGAAATGGAAGTGTCGCGATATCGCGACACTACCAAAAATGGAAAGTTTGATTTTTCATGAATTTATGCAACTGTTTTCAGCATTTTTCTCGTACCGATGCAAGATTTTCTTTGTGCATGAATGATTCTAGCATGTAAAAAGTGAATTCTTGGATAACACAACTGGAATGCAAGAAAAAGCACAACTTTAAAAAGGAGGCAAGCAAATTTGGATTTAAAACCTGAAAATTATCAAGAGGGTCCCTGCTGCAAAAATGGAAGTTCAGGGCTTTCAAGAGGATGGAATCTCATTTTTCAGTGGGGGTGTGTTGCTTCTCAACAACTACCTTGTATCGAACCATGGCAGATGCTATTGGAGTATGATGAGTAGCTGGAGGTGGCTGATGTGGATGATGTCGGTATGACTCCAGAGTATGCAGAGTGGTTTGGTGCCTAGCCAGTATGGGTACGAAATGTTGCAGGTGAGGATGCAGCAACAACAGGGTTGAGGTCGACTCCAAATAGGACGAGGCCTCAGCAATCGACAAGATAGAGACAATCAAGGGTAGCAACCCAATAGGCTCTAGAGGTGAGTTTGGTGTTAGGGGAGATGGAGGATGATGAGGATATGGGCGATATCTTCGAGGTGGATAGGCTACGGGCTGAGCTTGAGCAGCTACGAGAGGAGCGAGAGACTATGCTAGAGTCTCATAGGGAGGCCAGGGTGACTATAGCTTAGGAGCAGGAGATAGTTATGAGGCTATAGGCAGATATTTTGGCAAAGGAGCAACGACATCAGAAGGACTTGCGGTGACTTTGAGCTAGTGAGGCATACACACATTCCTTGGAGGATGTGTGTATGCAGCATCACATCACCTTGCCAGATCCTCCGTCATCTATGGTTGAGCCATCAAGGCAGACAGAGTCGAGGCAGAGTACTAGGTCAAGGGATCCTACCGGGTCTCAGGGGTCTTCTCATGGATAGTTGATGTAGTGCTTATATGCACTCTTTTATACATGTGAGCCTTGGTGCTCCCTTTTATAGCCTTCTTGGCACTCTATTGTATATTGGACGCTTATATATATATATATATATATATATATATATATATATATATATATATATATATATATATATATATATATATATATATATATATTACATGGCCTTTTCATATATGCGTGTTGTCTTTTTGTGTGAATGTTTTTATGTATTATGCAATGCTTTATTTAATGTTTATGATGATGTATGCAAGCTAATGACTATGATGTATATGCCTAATGTTTATTTGATTTGATGTATGCAAGCTAATGATGAGTTATTATTGTAAGTAAATGCATGACAACTGTAAACTATATGCAATATTATGAGAATTTGATATGATTAATGCAAGTTAATGCTAAATGAATGCAGACTTACATGATAGGAATGCATGTTGTTCATATGATCTATTATAGTTCAGAAATACTATTGGCCATTTTTGTTGTCCATTGTTTGACAATCAGGAGTACCCAATTTTTTTATGTTTTGCAACTCGACTTACCATGAATACATGAATGTGGACATGTCAAAAAATATGGACGTTGATGTGGAAGAAAATATGGAATTTGACACAAAAGAAGATATGGATGTTAATATGGAATGAGTACGTCAGAATTTTCAAAGACTCAAACATACTAGTGTTATCAACCAAACTCACTTGGGTTGTCTAACTTTATTTAGGACCAATGTGTGTGCAAGTAAGGTTCAATTACCAAATCTTTGAGTGTGACAATGACCCTATCAATAAATAACTAGTGTGTGTGAATGTGAATTTCATTGACCCACTATGAGTAAATTGGGCATGACTTGTTATGAAGATTACCTAAAGCTAGCTTACCCTTATGTGCGGTCATAGGTCTTCTTGTTTTCCAAGAAGACATGTCACCCCGCATGAGATTACTCCACTGCTAGTCAGGCGTCTATAGCCCCGGTGAAGATTCACTCCATAGTCCAATGGGATTTGATCTTTTAGGCCTTAGGGATGACTACCCATCCTTGTTAGGGGTGTGTAGTATGAATCCTTACAACTTTAGGTATCAAGGGTATTTGGGAGTTTTATTTGTTAATTTTGTATAGAGCTTTGGGGAATCGGATTCTCAATCGAAGTGTGATGAGAATTGTGACCCTATCCTTACTAATCTATGTTTTTATGCTTATATTTGAAGAGTAATTGAGGTAGTGGTGAAAACCACTATTTTTGCTTTGGCCTATGTTGCATGATGGGACAAGCGAGGATTATCCCTTTTCGCTTCAAGGTACTACCCAAGTATGGCACTGACCCTCCTTGAATCATAATGTTTTTAAGATGTGATGGAATATGATTGGTTTAATATTGTGTTTAGAATCAATTGACATCACTCAGACTTTCTTAGTGTGTAAATTGTGCTTTTGGTCCTAAATAAAATTGGACATCCACTTGGAGGTTTCTTTTGACACTAGTAATGGTTGGGTGACTAAAAATTTTAGGCTTTTGTGATTTTGACATGTGATGTTGTTGTCTTATGAAAGTTGCATGATTGTTTCAAACTAGGTACCCCCAATTTATATAACTTTAAATTTTTGTTTGTGGCCATATCATCATTACTATGCTAGATCATTGAGCATGGGATGGGATGAATGCAAATGTGTATGCCTAGTGTAATGATTGTTAATATGCAAATGGAAATTGTACAATGTAACGGAATATGTATGATTGAATGTAAATGCCTAAATGCAAATGAAATGTATGCAATGTGGAAATGCCTATGTAAGAGCATGCAATTTGTTTGTTTTGTTTTAGTTTTTTTTTGTTTTTTGTATGTACATATGTTACAATTCTTGGTTTATGTGGGGCTCAAGGTGGATTGCCAGGTGGATCATCTTGCTCTTGTGGAAGAAGCAAGCAGAAAATGAGATGTTGGATGGGAAACATTCAGAGGTAAAACTCTTCTTGTTGGGTGATGGGGACAATGGGGAGTGATTCCTCTTCAAAATTGTCAGAAGCATTTGACATGACTTCAAATTCTTCATAACTTTCATCATTGGAATCAAAGACCGGATAGGAGAAATTGATGGGATCATCCTCGTCTACTTCATCAATGCAAAGTTCTTGAAGGGCCTGTTCAAGAGAGGATGTTCATGGCAATGGATGCATGGAGGGCTCTTCATCATTGAGGCTAAGCTTTTCAAAGGCTTTCTCAAGAGAAGCAGTGGAGGACAATGGGGTATAACCTAATATGAAATGATCATGAGCACCTCTATATGGGACATCTAGGATATCATGCATTCCTTGTTCATGGGAACCTAAACCTTGACCTTTCCAATGGAACATGTTGAAGTATCTGGCTGGAAACTCTTCCACATGAGGTATATTGACACACCTAGGCTCCTTTAGTTCTTCGGATGGGTTTGCCCCAATTGAGCAATCCAACCCTCCATAAACAAAGTTAATGCTATTTGGAGTGGTACTCATGTCGTAGACATAACCTATGGATAGAGAACGGTCTTTGGGACATCCAAAATCCTTGGCTATTGGAATGGCTAAGGGGGTGATGGTGATGTCTTGGACCACATACTCACCTATACTAGTATTGGTGATGTGGACTTTGACTTGGGTTGATGAGGTGGATGGTGAAGGCTCGGATGGCCTTGTATTGGTTGTGGATGGCGGGGAATTAAATATGTCACAAACAGAAAGTTCAACTTGTGACACATCGAGTGATGGAGTTGGATTGGATGGTGGTGGGGCATGATGAGATGGTGGTGTGGAATGATGAGATGGCCTAGAAGAAGTGGTTGTAGTGGAAGAAGTTTTTGCGATGTAATATGTGCTAACGGAAGCTTGTCCGCAATTACATGTACAATAAGAAATGGATGATTGAGAAGATGATGTGATGGGTAGCTCCTCTATGATGGGAGCCTTAGAAGAAGATGAAGGTGTATTAGAGGAAGAAGAAGGATTGGAATATGGCATTGATGGATCTGATGATGGTGCCAAGAATAAATGTGTGGAAGGTAACATGGATTCATAGGGATTTGAAATGAAGTTACAATACTTAAAGGGTTCAAAATCTACGGGGATGCAACGGACTTGTCCATCATGAACATATTTTAAGCATTTATGAAGAATTGATGGGACACATTTCATTTCCCTCATCCAAGGTCTACCAAGGAGTATATTATATGTCATGGCACCTTCCAAGATGTGAAACATGGTGTGCAACGTTTTGGCCCCTACTTCTATAGGTAAAATGATAGTGCCAACTATGGTACGCAAAGCATCATTAAATGCTTTGAGGGTTAGTGATGACTTGGTAATGTGGGATGGTAGTAAGTTGAGATGGATAAGAGCAACAGTAGTAATGATGTTGATTGACGATCCAGTATCGATTAACACTCTTTTGAAGGGATTTCTATCTATTAAGGCCATTATATGCAATGGAGGGTCCACCGATTTTGAAATCATTGGTTTTATCTCAAAGTCATAAAAGGTGATTGATGGGTCCATGCATGTTCTAATACTCCCTACAAAATTTTTGAAGGCATTGGAGTCTTGGGATTCTAAGTCAATTGACTTTAGTATTCCAATAAAAGCTTCTCTATGCCTAGGGGATTGTTGAATGAGCTCATAGACAGAAATTTTGGTCGATGCCATCTTCAAACTAGTGGTTAACCAGCTGGTTAAGGTTACCGCTGGCCTAATCGGATGAAGGATTGGTGGATGGGATGGGTTGGATAGATTGATGGGAGGATATGGATTTGATGATGTTTGGATGGGTGGTCTGTTTTAAGGTTGTTGATCATGTTGTTGATTTTGCCTTTGCCCTCTAGTGACCACATTGACTGCTCCGATAAAGTTTTGATATTGTTGGACATGATTTACTTGATTAGGAGGTTGTTGTTGATTGTTACCTCTTTCATTGTGTTGAACCTCCCCATGGTTAGGTAGAGGTGTCTGATATATGCCCAAATTTTGATTTTGTGGAGCTAAGGGATTATCCACGTTGATGGCCCCTAAGTCTATGAGGTCTTGCACTACGTTTTTGAACACATTACATGAATTGATATCATGCCCATTTTGTCAATGGTATGGACAAAACAAGTGCTCTTTATAAGTCCTAGGCCTTTTGGTGGGATCAAGGGGCCTAATGTCTAACAAGGCTAATTTTTTGGTTTCATACAACCTTCTAAATAGGGATGAATATGACTCATTTAACATAGTGTATTGTCTTTGGGGGCAATTGAATTGGCGGTGGATAGGTTGTTCCACAGTTGGTGTTGTGTTTTGAACCATTGGTGCTTGGGTAACTGATGGGATCGCATGATATGAAATTTGTTGTTGCATCGGTTTTTGAGTTGGTTTTTTGTGTTAGTTGTTGAGGCTTGTGTGGATTTGTCTTGGCCAGATTGGTTATTTCGGTATTGGCCCTTATTTTGCCATTATTTTCTTTTAGGCTTAATGAAACCCTCTTGGATTTTGATATCCTCAATGACACTAGCCTGTGCTAAAGCTTATTCAAATATTCTATAAGTGTTTAGCTGTAGCATCCAAAAGATAGGTTTTAAACAACTCTTGATAAAAACTTTATAATCTCTTCCATTGGTAGGGAGAATGGCAATTTAGTTATGACTGCCCTCCAACGGTTTCCAAAGTCATAGATAGGTTCCTCATCCCATTGTTTCAAATAATAAATATCTAATAAGGATACCTTATTTTTAATATTTAGGGCGAAGCGCTCTAAGAATAGATCTATAAATTGATCAAAAGTGTATATACTATGTGTGGTCAATTGATTGTACCATTCTATGGCATCCCCCCTAGCGTTTGAGGAAATTTTTGGAGCATGAGAGCGTTATCATCACTAATCTAAAAACATACGTGGACAAATGAGCTCACATGCTCTTTGGGATCCTCAATTCCCCTAAACTTGTCAAATTTTGGTACCGTAAAATCTGTCGGATATGGCGATGATGGTATCAATGGATGAATTGGTTGATGGATCAGTTGGCTTGATGTGAGCTTTTGGCTCGTTGTTCCTGATGAATTTTGCATCAACTAATCGATTTGCTTTTGCATTTCTTGAAGTCTAAGGTCTTCTACTAGAATGTGAGGACCCTGGATTAGGTGGTGGTTGGTTGATGGGCTTGATGATGGATGTTGGGGTGTGACCAACATGGTGTTGTGGAATGGATTGTGTTGGGTGTGTGGAGAATATGGATGATTGAAGGATGGGGATGATTGATGAGGATGATGGAGAAAAGAATTGTATTGTTGATTGGTAGCAATGTTGATTGGTATGGTGGATGTGTGGAGCGATGGTGGGTTAGGGATGGTCACTATGGGGGATTGAGGGACCCATGAGGAATTTTTATTAACGAGTGGAGGTTGAGTTGGAACTCCTTGAGTCATAGGGTTTGTGTTAACTGGTTTCTTTCCTTTTGTTCGTTGTGAAAGCAATCTATTGATGAGCCCTAATGTATTCATGAGTTCCTAATTTGACCATGTGTCGAATGATGGGGTTGAGGTTGGATGAGATGATGGTTGGGATGATGATGATGGAATATTAGGCATGGTCATGTTGGCTAAGTGAGATGATGGAGGGATGGATGATAGATGAAAGGTCATGGGTATGGTGCAAGTTGCATTTGATGTTACAACTTGAAGGTTGGTGACTTGCGAGGTGGTATTGACATGCTCCTCATACAAAGGGTTGGTGTAGGTGGATGTGAAGTAAGTATTTTGAACACTTGGGCTTTGTTGTGGTTGGCTTACGATGGAAGGCATACCATATTCATATCTTGAATTATGATATCCTTGGGTAAGGTAGGTGGTAGCCAATTCAGGTTCTTCAAAATCATCTTGGCTAAAGGGCTCCATGACATAGTTAGAGGCCTTGTAGATGGCCTGCACTATGTCCATGTCTATGTAGGTGGTGGCAGCTTCTACATTAAGTGGATGGGACTCCTATTGAGAGTGGAATGGATGGGATTATCCAACCAATATAGTTTGAATCATAGTGTATGGGGCTATCGAAGTAGAAGGCTCATGGGAATTATTTTCCATTAAATTATTTTGGTTCATTACCTTCTTTTTTTGACGTGTTAACACCATAAAGCAATTAAACCAAAAATTCAAGATTAATCTAGATCACACAAATTAACAATTTCTTTTCTAAAGAAATAAAGCAAATAAAACAACCAATCCTAGGTTTCACCTTGTGTGGCTTACCTTAGGTTCATTAATTATGTTCTTCTTTTAATGTGAAGTTCCTTTTAAAATTGTTGGGTTTGTCTATTTCGGTGTAGCCTAATATTGTTTAATGAAAAACAAAGGTAAAAACTATGGTTGGCCAAGGCAACGAGATTCTTGTTGGTAATGACCTCCAACAAGTTTGCTCAGGGGTATTCCTATGGTGTCTAAGGGTAGAGATTTGATGGATGGAGATGAAATCCACCGTCACCAAACCTCAAGCAATAGTTGGTGATGAAATCCAACTATTACTATTAAAAAGTGCAGCGTGCAAGTGTGTGATTGATTAATTTTATGTTCCTTGTTCTTTATAGTGTGCAAACAATATTAAAAATTACCAACCTGACTAATCTAAATCAGAATCCAACGTAAAGACGTAAATTTCATCGATAGAGCGTAGAGTACACCCTTAAAACCCCTGCCTACAAGTGATAAAAATCACAAGAGCACCGTAGGGTTCGTCCACCTCTCTACAAAAGGGGCCATCCTAGGGCAAGATTACTTTATGGTTCTAAATATTGTTCCTATTTAGATATGCAAGTTTGAAATAATTTTTAACCCTAAAATGCAACTCTAAGATGCTTTTGTGTTTTATATGCACTCAAAAATGCAGATAAATCACCTAGACTTGCAATTTCAGAAAAATAAGTATATTTTATATCCTAAATCACACAAAAACCCTAGATGTAACTTACTACTGATTCTTTTCCTAATTTCTTAATGTGAACACAGAAACAGTGAAAAAGCAACAACAAGAAACAAAATACGTAAATTGTTGAATGGCAAACTAGGGTTACGTAACTCACTTAGAAACCTTAGCTCTGCTTCAAATTAATGCTAGGCATAGCTGTGCACCTACTCAGACGTAGGAGAGCGCTTGCGAAGCGCAGAAGGGTGCCTGCGCGATCCCTAGAACTGTCGAAAAATGCTTTAGAAACCCTAGCAACGAATGCAATAGTTTTTACGCTTTTTGAAAAACCTGCAACAACAACAACAAAAAATTAGCAAGGTAGATCTATCAAATTATGAAACCCTTGTGGGGTCCCACCATGATCATCATTTATGGATGCAAAGACACGACACTTGAAAATAAAATGGCAAAATCAAATAAAGCAATGAGACAAAATAGATTGCACAAAAGAAATGTGTATTCAATGGAGGGGCCAATAGACTCCTTTGTTACAATTAGTATCCAATGTAGATATTTGATAAAATAATTTATAGTGGAACTAGGGTTCTCTAAAACCCTAGTTAGATATAATAGAAGTGTCTTCAGATCTGAGTGTGTCCTTGATCCCAAAAGGTTGAGTGGGCTTTGAATATCCAATGTGGGGCCACTCCAGCTTCAACAGTCATCAAAGAATATTTTGAATTCATAGATCTGCATGAAAAACAAAATGTAAGAGCATCAATAATACCTATGAAGGCTCCATAGTGTGAGACCCTCAAAAATTAACAAAACCTTAGCTTAAGAATCAATTTAAAATGCATGCCAAACCAACAAATAAATAAAATAAAATAATACTAAATATACCTTGCTTTGTTGTTGTAGATTTTATGGTGTAGCAAATTTAGATCTTTGTTTTAGTGTCATAGCAAGCTCTGATGCGAGCTTCACAAGCTCTGGTTCGCACCTGGGACTATCTCAGGCTCTAGAAGGCGCTAGGCAGGCTCTACAGTGAGCTTGGCAAGCTTTGGTGTGTACTTACAAACAAGACAAACCCTGGTGGGTGCTTGGTAAGCTCTGTAGCAAGCTTCGCAAGCTCGGCATAGCGCTCACAGGGTAGGGTAGATCTACAAAAATAGATCAGGAAGGATGGCGACAGAGGCTGCAGATGGAATATGGCTATGGTGGTGAGCGAGGATGGATGGACGATGGTTGGAATGGCAGAAGTATTGTTGGCTTAGCTAGGGCATCATATATTCAATTCTCTCTATCTTCGCTTCACTAGGGCATCAACAAATGCTTCTCCAAGTATATATCTTAATCTCCAGGTTCTAGGGTTTGGGCATTTGCAAAATACCCTATTTATAATCCAACCTAGGGTTTTCTTAGGGTTTTAGCCTTGCACTTTTGATCGTGTGGCTAAGATTAAGTCATATCCTAGGGTTGAGATTACTTTTTGAATGTGACATGGATTAATGAAAATGGATGGTGGAGATTAAATGAAATTGGATGGCTAAGGTTAATTGAGTTTATTTATATATATTTTATAATAAATATATTAAAATATAATAAAATATTATATAAAATATAAAATATTATAAAATAATATTAAAATAACCCCAATTAGGCTAGGAAATGGTGGGAAGGTGGATTTGGGCCAAATAATTGGTGAGAAGGTGGAATGGAAGACAAGTGGGTGGTGGGATGGTTAGGATGGAGGTTTAGTGGCTCCGGTTTGGTGTCTACAAAAATCACAAGTAGACTTTTTTATAAACTTCTTGGGCTACTTCTCATTATATTTTATTTTTTCCATTCTAAACTTTGGTAATAGATTCCTTTGGATGAGATTGATTAAACATAGAATCTTCCTTATGGTTATTTCTTATAGTCTGGTGGTGTAAAAAAGTACTTAAAACCTCATCATTAGGTGATGTAGAAGAATCTATGAAATACATACAAAGCATCTCAAATATAATAGTAACTATATCATATGTTTTAAAAATATTATTAAGCAGTTTGATGTTCCTTTCTGTCTCCAATACTTCATGTCCTTCTCTTCTCTCCTTGGGAAGTCCTCTTGCAATTTAAATGTCCTCTTGTAGTTTCTTGAATCGACTGATATACTCATCAATAGTATCAAGTGAGTCTATAAATAAGGTTATTCGATCAACCTCCATTCTATTAATTTGTATGGAATCAATTCAATCATATAGACCCTAAAATTTCTCAAACAACACTTTAGGATTCGTGGTGCTACTAACATAAGTGTCATATACATTGTCAACATAAAGAGCAATGACACAATGAGCCTCATCCTTCTTATCCCTATAGAGTTGCTCCACTTCTATAGAATTAATATCACAAGGTCTCATTCATATATTTGATTAACCCCAGAGCTTCAATATTGATCTTCTATGAAGAATAGTCAGGACCACTCAACAAGGGCACATGGGGATACATAACTATTTTTCCATTATACAAAAATCTACATATAACCATGACCAAAAATAACACCACCAATGTAGTGTTCTAAAAAATATATGATTTAAAAAAAAAACTAGAATTCCTTTCATATACAAATGTTATGGCCCCCAAAATTTTTTCCCTAAAATCATAGAAAATACCTCCAAAACCTTTGAATATTTTTTTAAAAAATTAGTACCTATAGCAATTGAGAGGCTATAAAGTGTTGTTGTGTGAGTGGCTAAGGGGTGTCAATCATGTGCTAACTATGTAGCATATCAACAAGCCACAAGATATCATTTATCATGATCTAATTTGATAGCTAATCTAAAAACCATATTGTACCACTTGTCACACTCTAATTCATTCTAAGTTTTATGTATTACTAAGTCTATTGTTGACTATGTAAGCTACTTGTAATGTTTGATGAGTTGGAAAAATATGATAGCCTAACATATAATTATACATACCTAGTGGTTGTGGCCTACCACATTGGTTGTATGACCTACCATGTTAGAGCAATTAGAGCATGTTATATTAGCACTTGCATTAGCCTCTATATCATATGCCATGTATTGCATTAGGATTCATGTCACATCATCAACTAAATCAATACCTCCACTAGTTGGTATGTGTTGTGCCACACTACTTTTATGGATTGTCATTTGTTTCCTTAAGATTCATGCATTAGCCATCAAGTCAGCTATATGGACTACCACATTAGCAACCACATATTACCTTAGGACTTGTGTACCTATTTCTAAGTCACCTATATAGTTTATTATATCATCTACATGGACTACCATGTATCATCTTAGAATTCATGCATTGGTGACCATGTTAGTTGTATGAACCACCATATCAGTTATACAAACTACCATATCAATTATATAGACTACCATATGTTATTTGTACAACTCTACCACACCACCATAACAATCCAAAGGGGTGATGTCATCTAATACAACATCACCACAAAGTTCCATGGTCACCTATATAGTTTATCATATCATCTACATGGACTACCATGTATCATCTTAGTATTCATGCATTGGTGACCATGTTAATTGTATGAACTACCATGTTAGTTATACAAACTACCATATCAATTATATAGACTACCATATGTTATTTGTACAACTCTACCACATCACCATAACTATCCAAAGGGGTGATGTCATCTAATACAACATCACCAAAAATTTCCATGGTCACCTATATAGTTTATCATATCATCTACATGGACTACCATGTATCATATTAGGATTCATGCATTGGTGACCATGTTAGTTGTATGAACTACCATGTCAATTATACAAACTACCATATCAATTATACAAACTACCATATCAATTATATAGACTACCATATGTTATTTGTACAACTTTGCCACACCACCATAACTATCCAAAGGGGTGATGTCATCTAATACAACATCACCACAAAGTTCCATGTTATCATAAGATGCTACATCATTGCAAGTTTCCATGTCATCATAAGTTTCCACATCATGCATGTTGATCCCATCAATGTATTTTAAAAGGAATTGATATGGGAGGGAATTAAACTTGAGACCTCCCATGGTCTAATGGCTTAGAGAGCTTTTGCTAGCCAACCCTCCAAGTACAACACTTGGGAGAAAAAGGGTTGTAGTTAAAATTTAAAAAATAAATTTGTTAAATTCCCTCCTTTAATGTCCTATGCTAATGTGGGCATGCACTTGTGTACCTCAAGTTTATCACCATTCTAGAGAATATTCCTCTTTATTATGAAAAATTAGAGGGAAATGATTATTTTTTAGATGAAAAGTTGGAGTACCCTTCTAAGGTTATATTATGGAGACAAAGCTCTAGGAAATGTATCAAGAATGTATTATCAAAGGATCATTGAATATTAAAGCTCGTATATAGTTTGAGAAATTCTAATGTAAGTTTTCTTCATGTTATTTGCATGAATGATTATTGACCATTTTACTTCATATTATTGCTATTTATATGAATGTTATGTTCATTGATACTAGCCATTTATATTAAATTGCTCTAATATTTGAGACTACTCAAGATCCTAGATATTGGGACCTATGATAATCTATCTAAAAAGCCAACAATTGTACTAGAGTTGCATTGTTTAAACTCTACCAAATCTACTTTGAGTAGTCTCTATTACTAGCATCAAAAAGAGTTTTGGTGTGAATATTTGATTCTAGAGTAATACGATTTAGAGCTAGTGTAAGTAGTTTTTAAAGCTAACACCATACTTGATTTTGGTATGAATATTGAAGAGCTAGCATCAAAGGAAAACTTTGGTGTGAATTTGGAGGAAGGGCCATGTGAAGGAAATGTAGGCCAAAATAATGTTGGGTTATTGATTACCTTAACTTTATAAAATTGTTTGAAGAATGATATTGTGCAAGCAAAAAAATAGCCTCCATTGAAGCCATTGGAAGAGCATGGGCTGATTGAGTTGCACTAGTTATAGGAGGTAAAACTTGAGGAAGAAAAGGTTCTAGCATAAGGTATCTTTGAGAAAGTATTTAAGGCAAAAGGAAAGGAAGATTGCAAATCAAGCTCATAGTACCATGAGTAGAGGTTATTGTGAAAGACAAAAATGAAAGAGAGTAGTAAAAAGTTGCTTAGATTGGGAGATGTCAAGAAGAATTAGAGAGGGAGTTGCTAAGAGCTTCCCAAGTTGTGAGATAACCATAATTGAGAGGGAGACATTAAGAGCTACTCAAGTTGTGAGATATCTAGTAGAGAAGGATGGGTACATAGAAGGGATCCACTAAAGCATCCCATGTCTAACTATTGAAGAAGATATAAAAAAGGCAAAATCCCTATGATTGAGATAGATTTGAGAGCATCTATCATATAGAACATAGATTCGAAGGAGGATGAGATCCATCCTAAGATAAATATTGAGAGACTAAGTGTCATTGCATTCATCTAAGTGCCATTACATAGTAGTAGAAGTAGTTGAAGGTTGAAGCACTAGAGAAGACTAAATGCTAGAAAGACTAAGAGTGTCTAATTGATATTGCATTATAGTAGTAGCTAAAAGTTGAAGCACCAAAATATTGAGTGTTGGAACAGATTGAGTGTCTAAGTACCATTGTGTTGTAGAAGCAATTGATAGATTGAAGCACTAGAGAAGACTAAGCATAAGAACATATTAAGCACCTTAGCATCATTGAGTAGCAGCAAAACTAGTTGTAAGTTGGAGTGCTAGAGAAAACTAAGCATTCAAATAGACTAATCATCATAACACCATTGTGTTGCAAAAGTAATTGATAGATTGAAGCACCAGAGAGAATTGAGCTCTAAAAAAATATTAAGTGCCAAAGTTATTTGAGTATCATTGTAAAACCTACAAGCACCCTAAGCAAAATTGAGACATTAGCACCTGAGATATTTATAATATTTTTAGACTAATTGAAACATCTCAAGTTTTATTTAATGTTGGAAGAATGCTTAAGATAATTGGGTGATGGTAATCAAAGAGCACCTTGGCAATTCAATCACCATTTGATGATGTCTAAAGAATTTGTTGTAGGTTTCATAAGGTATGATTTAAAATAATTCTATTTTGTGTGAACACTTAAGTGAAATTTAAATTGCATTGAGTTTTTTAATAAATGGAGAGCAATAAGGTTTTATAAAGTTTTTAAAAAAGTTTTTTTTAATTGAAGTGATTTCAAAATTTTGATTTTTGAAAATTTGAAATTTTTGAAAAGTTAAAATTAGGGAGTTAAAAGGAATTCTATATTTGATAGAATTTGTTTATTTCAAAAACTTGATTTTTGAAAAAATTGAAATTGATTAAAGTTTAGAGAGATAAGGAAGTCTACTCCAAAAGAAAATGTAAATGTTTCGATTGATTAAAATTTTACAAATTAGAATTCTTTATTTAAAATTTGGGAGCTATAAGGTTTCCAACTCCAAAGGAATTGATTTTGTGAAATTTGAAGATTTCTTTAAATATTTTACATTGGAGAATTTGATTTGAAAAATAAAAAATTGAAATTTGGAGTAATAAGGACTTCTACTCCAAAGGAATTTATTTTTTTGAAGAAACAAATAGATTTCAAATAAGAATGAATGCTCATGAAAAAGAAAAAGTTTCTAAGAGTCAAGAATTAATAGAGCATATTCAATTTATTAAAAATAAAGCTAAAAATATCATTTTTATGATTCCTAAGCAATGTATTGAAGATGTTTGTAATGAAGATAAAACAAGTTATGAATCTACTATGATATCAAAAAGAACTACAAAACCAAAAAATCAGTTTTTTATTCCCATCAAAGTTTATCCAAAAGTAAACTTTAAACAAAATAATAAGTTTAGACATAAGACTAAATATTGCTCGAGACAGGTTCATTGCCTAAATTGTGGGAGTCATAATCATACTAAAAAAACATGTTGGTATAAAGGGAATGATGTCCATGAATGGAATATTATGAAGGAAATTTTACTAATGGCATTGGATGAGGTACTCAAACAGTTTATTATTAAAGCAAAGCTTGAAATCATTAGAATTATAGAAAATATTGTACCAACAATGATATAGAAGATAAAATTGGATTAGTACTAGAATCACATGCAATGTCGAAACTAGTGGAAAAAAGTACAAGATGAATATAATGATTGAAGACTAAATTTCTTCAATAACCAAATAATGTAATAGAGGGGGTGTTGGAGAATATTACATTATTTGGCACATGCTAAAGTACCCCTATGGTACCTATGGTACAAATGTAAATATTAGAATAGGATTTGAGTCCATAGTTTAGGAGTGTGATTTATATTTTCCTTATGTATATGTCTATGTGTGAGATGTGTACAAGTGTCATGTATTTATGTGTGTAAGTGTGAAGAGTGAGAAAGTGCATGTGTCATGTAGTAAAGTGTGCAAATAAAGTGTGTAAGAGTAAATAGAGAGTCAAGAGTCATGTATACAAGTGGTAATATGAGAAGCCAAGAGGCATGAGAGGTTTATCTTATGCATGGAATAGTAAAGGTTTCATCTCTCGGATATGTGAGGAGAGCAATAGTCATAGATTCCAAGAGTCACCTTTTTAAGGTTATATAATGAAAGGAGTAGTGGATATTGAAGCTTGTATATAGTTTGAGCAATTCTATTGTAATTTTTCTTCATGTTATTTGCATGAATGATATTGACCATTTAATTCATGTTATTGTTATTTACATGAATGGTATGTTCATTGATATTAAATTGCTCTAATATTTGAGATGACTCAAGATCTTGATATTGGGACCTGTGATAATCTAGCAAACCTCATAAATATTATCCTTGTAATATTCAAACTAACTCACTTGCTTTGGCATTGTCACTTGCCTTATGTGTTGTATTAACCTTCATTCATTTGGAAATTATGACATAACATTATACTTCTTTCTTTATTATCCTTCATAATTCTTTGCTTGTCATTAAAATAAATTTTCTATTTTGGACCAATCTATCTTATTTTTCCTTCAAAGGAACCAAGGTGTATTTCCTACCACTTTTCTCAATCATTATAATACTTGATCTTCTATCATAAATAGCCTTTGCATAATATTGTCATGGTCTTCCCAACAAGACATGTCAAACATCCATGGTAACTACATCATACAAAATTTCATACCTAATCTAAAAATTAACTAGACATTAATTCATTGCAAACTAATGACTATTATGAACCCATGACATCTTATAAGGACTAGGATACACTATCATTTTCAGCCCAAATTTCTCTATAATTTCACTTAACATCAAATTATTAGTATAACTACTATCTATAATTACTTTGAAATGCTCCCACTACCTATAAATGGTTAGAAATTAACCTTTTATTTGTGAAAAAAAAAATCAAACTCAAATGTTTTCTATATGGATTGATAAGCGAAAATGACATCTAAATTATTTTGGCTAGAAAAATGTTCAAAAGTAAATCTTAACGATAAAAGATTTTTTTTTTCAGATGCTTTAGGGGAAATTGGGAACAACATTTGAATTGCTTTTATTTGGTTGCAAGAAATATGAAATTGGTCATTGGAGAGATCATATTATAAATATTTTTCTTATTTGTTCTCTCTTGTATTATCTACAAATAAATCTCTTGGTTTCACTAGTTCCTCCATAAGTTTGGTATTCGCTCAACAATTTGGTATAAAACTTGAAGATATGCTTCAAGCTTTAAATATTTGTACACGTGATCATTTCTTTAGTTGTGAACAAGTGGAATGACACCCTCGATCACCTTAATAAATTACACATGGAGAGCAAGGTCATGCTCATATTAGAGCTTAGTTGTGATGCCATATGCTTCCCTCTCCAACTCTATTTTCTCTATTACTCTACTCTCTTCCAAGACAAGAAAACAAATTCATTGATATTCGTACTCTAAATTTTGTGGCCTTTAATATCTAGGTTCTAGGATCATAGGATTTACATCTTTCAAATATTTTATGTAGAATTACAACAATGCTTAAGATATCTTGGGAACTATGCTCCATAAATCAATGGCCTACTGGATGAAGGTCTCTATAATCTATGTTTTAAGGATCTAAGATCTAATGCTTTGGAGGTCCAAGGCATCCAAGGGCAAAGTCTATAATTAGGTTATATAGGGCAACGTTTATAGTTTGAATATGTTAGGTAATTTAGCTTGGTTATGACTGGTAGGAAGTCTATTATCTATGCTTGTGAGTGTATTTATTCATATCTTATCTTCATCTTAGAAATACCAACAACTTACCCTTGAATGCCTTATCCAAAATTGAAAAATCATACTAGACCCAAGAATCTAGTGGATATATCCCTTCTTTACCTTACACAAGACCAATCAGATTAATTTCTTAACTTCCATCAACATCTTAGTTAAGACCAATGAGTTGATCTTTTACAACTCTTTTCCATGTTCATATAAGACTAGAAATAGGGTTTATTCAATTACAATATAAGACAAATGAGTATAGTTTATTAACTCCCTTCAATGTGTTGTTAAATTCTAGTGAATTTGGTTTGTTCAACACCATTTTACATTTGATATTAGACTAGCAATTTTAATATCTAACTCTTTTCAACGTTTGTTGAATACCCATGAGTTAGTTTGTTCAAATCCTATGTTAAATAAAAGAACAACGAGTAACTAACTTTACCCCCTCTAACATCTTGTTCTAAACCAATGAGTTTATTTATTTAAATCCCTTGTATGTATGATACAAGACTAGTGAAATTTGTTTTACTATTTCTCTTTATTGTCTCATTGAAGACCAATTAGTTGGGATTATCAACTCTCTTCTGTGTATTATTATAAAACTAGAAAGTTATGTTAACACCCTTCAATATCTTGTTCTAGTATAATGATACATGTCATTTAAAATTAACTAGACATTACTAATTCATGACCAATTGATGTCCATTATTAAGCCATGACATTTTCTAAGGATGAGGATACACTATCATTTCATTTAAAAACAAATTATTATTATAACCACTATCTATAATTACTTTGCAACACTCCAACTACTTTAAATGGTTGAAAATTGACTTTTTATTTGTGAAAAAAATCAAATTCAAATTGTTTTTGGAAGGAACGCAAAGTGAAAACATCTAAATTATATTGGTTGGAAAATAGTGAAAAGTAAAACTTAATAGTAAAAGTTTTTTTTCAAAAGCATTGGCTAAGATTGGGAATAAAATTTGAATTGATTTTATTTGGATGCAAAAAAGAAGAAATTGGTTATTGAAGAGATCATATTATTAAGCTTTTCCTTCTTTTTCTCCTTGTGTATTGTGTGCAAAGAAATATCTTTGTTTCTCTAGTTCCTCCATAAGCTGCATCCTCACTCAACAATATGGTAAAAAACATGAATATATGCTTCAAGCTTTAAACATTTATACACTTGTGATCTTTTCTTAAACTATGAACAATTGGAATGACACCCCCGACCACCTTAATAAATTACACATGGAGAACGAGATCATGCTCATATTGGACCTTAGCTATGATGAGATACACTCCCCTCTCCAACTATGTTTTCTCTACTGCTTTGCTTTTCTCCAAGACATGAAAATCAATTCATTTAGATTCATACTCTAAATATTGTAGACTTTAATATCTAGGTTCTAGGATCTCTGGGTTTACATCTCTCAAATATTTGATGTAAAATTACAACAATGCTTAAGATGTCATAGGAACTATGCTCCATAATCAATGGCCTAATGGATGAAGGTCTCTATAATATAAGTTCTAAGGATCTAAGATCTAATGATTTGGAGGTCCAAGGCATCCAAGGGCAAAATCTATAATCAAATGTTTTAACCCAATTGAAAACTTGGACAAGTCATCCTATTTTGTTATGATTTTGGTCAATCTAGTTCTACTATGCAAAGTCTATGATATATGTAACAATGTTTTCTTGCTTTGTGACTTGATCATCAATAGACTAAACTTTATTATTTTGGCTATCATCTTCCTGTATTGTTTAGCACTAATTAAGGAAACAGAGGTAGGAGAAGATACATATGGTATTTGAAAGCACAAACCATCACTAGTGAGGATGACACTTTGGGATGCAAACTCATCAACACCATGCCTCCTCAATATAAATGGTTAGTCTAAAATCACCACAGACATATAAGGGTAAATCATACACAGTTTTATCTTTCAAAGGCTTTTGATAGGTAATAAAGCTTTCAAGAGTATAAAAGTGATTTTTTCATTATAGATGGATCAAAGCAAAATTCCAAGTAATTCAAAGTACAAAGTTATGACCCTAAGAATGTGGTTAGGATAAAAATAGGTTTTTGGACATAGAGCCATATCCTAAAAATATCACATTCCTATATTATAATCTTAAGTTAATCAAGACTCTACATGACCTTATTATATTTTAAAACCTTTTAACCTTTAAAACCATCTTAATCAAAATGCTCTTAAAATCAATTGTGTATTTAAAAGTTGATTACTATCTTCAAAACATGCATCTCCTTAAGAAAAAAATATTATTAAAAATAACTTAATATTCTTGAGCTTGTCATTAATATTCTTTCCTATTTAACTTTTTGTTATAGTTGAATATAAATTTTGTTGTCAAAAAAAATGAAGGACATATACATGTACGTTTTTTAAATAAATCATACAATATCTCCTTTCATACAAGAAATACAAAATAATTTAAATAAATAATGTATGTAAACTTTAAATTTTTATATTTTAAAAATTGTTTAATGTGCAATTATTTTAAAATTAAAATTACTTATATTTTATAAAAGAATTTGAAAATTTTATATTAAAACAAAATCATTTACAATTTAGTATGAGACTTCCTTGAATCTTAATGACAAAAATAACAAATCTATATTAAAACTAAATATCTGTATTTATAACAAACTTTACATCATTACCTCATCCTTTAACCACATACTTTTAAGTTATAAAAATAAAAAAATTAAATTATATATATATATATATATATATATATAAAGTAAGCACGCTATCAATGATCAATATTCTCGAACAGGTGTGCATTGAACCTTTATCCTTAAACAGTTCCAAGCAACATGTGATAAAATTTGTAACTCTAAAAAAAAAAATTTCTACACCTATGGGTAAATTGCATCTTGAATGACCACACAAAGCTAACAGATTTAGTAACTTTGGATATCATTAATGGTTTAATTATCCACTTTAATTTATATTGTGGTAAAAAAAAAAAATCTCAGGTTCTGTTTTAACTCAACTAAAATCAATTTGAAAATTTAACCAAAAAGAGTTGCTTGAGCTACAAGCAAAACAAATTTGAATTACCAGTTTTGACAAAGATCCGTTGAAGATCTGCTCGTTCCATTTCAGATATTTTGCTCTTCTTTACACGACATCGGAGTTCCTCTTCTGTTTTAGGCTCATTTGGCGTTAATGTTTTCAATCTGTGATATGCAGGTGATAAATCACGGGATCTCCGAGTCTGTGATGGATAGGATGAGAAAAATTGTGAAGGGCTTTTTTCTACTTCCGCGGGAAGAGAAGCTCAACTATGCAATGCAAGACAACCAAGGCTACGGCCAGGCATTCGTAGCTACAGAGGGCCAACGGCTGGACTGGGCCGATATCTTATTTTTGGCTTCTGCAACCCCTTGAAAGCAGACTGTTGAGTCAATGGCCTAAGGCTTCTGCAGATTTCAGGTATCCTACTTCAGGCATATCCAACTCTTCTCTTTCTATGGAACGCCCCGTACAATTTCATTAAACAAAACTTTTGGGTTTCCCTGTCTTTCCAGAGAGACAATGGAGGAGTATGGGATGCAGACACAAAAACTTGCAGAGTGGCTTCTGAGGGTTTCCCTGTCTTTACATCCCGATTGCTTTCTTCGGAGCTTCGGTGAATTCTTTGGAAGCGTGAGGATGAATTACTACCCACCCTGCCCGAGACCAGATCTGGTTTTAGGGTTAAGTCACCACTCTGACGGCACGGAATGACCAGATCTGGTTTTAGGTTTTAGGGTTGATCTCGGCACTGGCTTCGACTTCAATCTTTAGTCCCATAAATTATGTAGGTTTCGTCTGCTCTTCCCTTGGTTGTTCTCCTTGTTAATCATCATGAGTTGCTCGGCGAGATTGTTAGTAGATAGCGGCCGGGTTAGTCTGGGAGAATCCGGGTGCTCTTCCCACTCAACACACCAATCCACCGGAAGTAGTAGACTGGTTTCAAACTGTAGGAATGTTCAGCTTTCTGGAAATGGAAGAATACAAAGACAGTTGAAAATACAGTGCCATTTCACTGCTCCAATCTAAGAAAAGCCTATGATGGGAACGCACCGCACCGCAGCTGAAGATCAGAGCCCGAGCGGAAGTCACCGCAGCTGGAGATCAGAGCCGCGCAAAACGCCGGAACGCGAGAGCCCACTTCTTTCCCGGGCGAGCAAAGATATTTGGCGGTCCAGAAAGTGCCTGTCGCCGCTCTGAACGGCAATCTGACGGTCCAGAAATTTGGCGGGTCCAGAGAGTGGCTGCCGCCGCGAGCAAAGAGATTTGGCGGTCCAAGATCGGCAATCTGACGGCGTTTCAGGGGCTCGACCTCTCCGAAAATCTCACCGAAATGACGGCGTTTTTGGAGGACAGTTGTCAATACTCATTCTTACTACCATAAGACACCACAAAACACATGATCAAGATTAGTACAGGTAGGCCCTGCTTTAATATCCCGTATATTTACTTTGTTAAATATTATTTCATGAGGTAGGGCCTGCTTTAATATCTCGTATATTTACTTTGTTAAATATTATTTCATGTGACTCTATTTACAAACTACTGAATATAATTTCATTTGATTTTTTTTATTATTGTGAGTTATTGAAATATCTTTTGCTTAGAAAACAGTTGTCAATAGTCATTTGTAATACCATGAGATACCACAAAAACACAGGATCAAGATTAGTACAGGTAGGAGCTGCTTCAATCTCCCCTCTATTTACTTTTTTAAATGTTAGTCCATGTTACTCTATTTATAAACTAGAGAATATAATTTCATTCGATTTTCTATTATTGTGAGTTATTGAAATGTCATTTGCTTAGAAACCTGCACCTCATCCCTAAAACACGAAGAAGCATATGACTCTTATCTATAAAAGAAAACTGCACCTCATCCCTAAAACACGAAGAAGCATATGACTCTTATTTATAAACTACTGAATATAATTTCATTTGATTTTCTATTATTGTGAGTTATTGAAATGTTTTTGGTTAGAAAAACTGTACCCCACACCTAAAACAGGAAGAAGCTTTTTTAAGTCAAGATGTCATGTTAAGAAGCATCTAAACTATCAAAATCATTTAGGACTTTTACTTTTCTCATCCTTCAGTTGTCAAGATTGTTGGGGCTATCCCAACAATCTCGCAGTAGTGCTCATTTATTAATGCTAATTTATTGGGGATATCCCAACAAGATGTTGAGGAGATTTCTATCTGTCAAAATCTCACAGTAGTGCTCATTTAGTGATAAATTTTTTGGTTTAACAACAGAAAAGCATGTATGTTTGAAATCGTTCGGGGTGCAGACTGAGAGAGGGTAATGCAATAGTAATGGGGAAGAGTATAAATATTAAAAAAATAAACAGAGATCGCTGTAAATCCTTTAAGTACAAATATTTCTGTTTGAAAGATATGCTTTGCCCCCACAACACACGATCTTATTTATTGCCCACGGGATTTGGCAGATTAATTGTTTCCATCCACTTCACATCAAAAATGTAGCATTCTCTGGCCAACACGACATTCCATCAATAATCATGTGTTGATGTTTTTCCAAGCTAATAACACATCCAAAATTGATATAAATCCGCCGTACTTCCTCACTCTCCCATCCCCCTCTTGATATAAGAGGGTATGCATTCAGCGCTTGATAGAAGAGGTATACATTCAACGCAGTTGCTTTGCCAGATATTTCCTTAATTCTATATATATAATCAAATGTTTTA
The DNA here is from genome assembly GCA_028583015.1 of Wollemia nobilis. Classification (NCBI taxonomy): domain Eukaryota; kingdom Viridiplantae; phylum Streptophyta; class Pinopsida; order Araucariales; family Araucariaceae; genus Wollemia; species Wollemia nobilis. Next base: position 3,565,047 of record JAQPPZ010015863.1, on the reverse strand, counting down.
ACCTGTATTCAATTACTTTCTTCCGCCCGTCAACGTCGAGTGCCTCAACTTCTAAATTATATAGGAGTTCAGAAAAAATAATAAATTAGTTAAAATCATAATGTTTAGAATAAATGAAAAATTAGTTAAAGTTATAATGTTAGGAATAAGCTGGATGGTAGTGGTAGAGTGTTTATCAGTTGTTGTTTTAATTGAATTTTAGTTGGACCTCATTGAAAGTTGGGCTTTTGATGGTATTATCAAATTCTTTAAAAATGTTCAAGCATTGTTGGGTTTTTGATGGTATTATCAAATTCTTTAAAAATGTTCAAGCATTGTCAGTTGGTTGTTTCAATTAGATTCCAGTTAGATGTCCTTGAAGGTTGGGTTTTTATAGTATTACCAATTTCCTTAAAAGAGTTCCAGGGTTGTCAGTTGGTTGTTTTAATTAGATTCCAGTTGGATTTCTTTAAGGGTTGGGTTGCTCTCTTATTACTAATTTTCTTAAAAGAATTTCAGCATTGTAGTTGGTTGTTTCAATTGGGTTTTCAGTTGGATGTTCTTGAAGGTTGAGTTTTCATGGTATTACCAATTCTTAAAAATAATTTTAATTCCTAAAATAAAGTAAAGAGAGTTCACATGGCATTACCAATTTCTTACAAAAAGTTTCAACTCCTATAAAATAAAAAAAAATGAAAAAAAATTAATGTAGAACAAAATTTTATTATAAAAATATACTAAAACAAAATTAACAGATTAAAATTTATGGTTTTTTAAAATGCTTTCATCCCACTTGGAAGAATACAACCGCCCAAGGAAATAAGTGAAGAAGAGTACCACACGTCTATTGGACTTAATTGAGAAGAGTACGACAGGTCTATGTTGTCCAATTCAAAGCATCATTATCACATTAAAGACTCCGATAAATTATCACGAATTAGACTCCCAGAAATCATTTCCTTTTATAGCCTAAGATGGATTTTTTTTTTTTAAAGGGAAAAACCCCTTGCGGGGCCGCCTTTTTGGTTTAAGAGACCATGGGAGGGGGGGGGGGGGGGGGGTTACCCCCCCCCCCCCCCCCCCCCCCCCCCACCCCAACATTATCAATTGGATTTTTGATACCCAATTCAGCTTTTTGGTAGGGTGGAAATTCGAACCTAAGACCTCCCTTGGAGGATTGCCCTCTCCTCTCCAACTTACCTACAACACCTGGGTCCTAAGATGGATTCTATAATATGAATGATTAAGATGTTAATTAAAACGATCTTAATCGTTTAGAAATAAATGTTCTCTTTTAAAAAAAATTGGAATAAAGTTATATAGTTTTGTAGTGAGTACAAGTCACACAAACTTTAAAAATAGAATATAATTTAAAATCATATCGGTTAGAATTAAAAAATGTATATTAAATTTCATAAGATTTTTGTAATTAATGAGAGTAGTTGTCCTTCTTGTCCTTAAACAAAGAAATTTGAGACTAGTTTCAAATTTTTTTGTTTAAGAGGAAAAACTGTACCTCACCCCTAAAACTGCAAGGTTATTGTAATAAATGAGAGTAGTTGTTCTCCTTGCCCTCCTTAAACAAAGAAATTTGAGATTAGTTTCAAATTTCTTTGTTTAAGAGGAAAAACTGTACCCCACCTCTCAAACAGGAAGAAGCATATGACTCTTATTTACAAACTACTGAATATAATTTTATTTGATTTTCTATTATTGTGAGTTATTGAAATGTCTTTTGCTTATAAAAACTGCACCCCACCCTTAAAACAGGAAGAAGTTTCTTTAAGTTAAGTTATCATGCTAAGAAGTATCTAAACTATCAGAATCATTTAGGACTTGTACCTGATCTCTCTACATCATTCAGTTGTCATTGGGGCTATCCCATGCTGGTGTGACAATCAATTCCCTCGTGTAATTAATGGACTAAGTTGCATCAATTCCCATGTTAGATAAACCTTTTGGGGTCCGTATCAGTGTGAATCTTGTGTTGCTTTTTGTTCTCAATGTTTATACAGTCACATGGTTGTTTTAAATTTAATTGTTAATACATCCAAAAAAAAATGGTCTATGAACTAATCTAACTAGATATTATCACATCGGACTCTCTTAAAATTTTAGAAAATATTGGTCGAATATTGGCTGGGTTGGATTTTGAACCCAAGGCCACCTACTCCTTTTCACGGCTGTTCCCCTGTTGGAATCATATGTTATTGCCTGCACTCTCTTAAAATTTTAGAAAATATGATGATTTCTCAATGAGCCTATGGGCTTCCCATTTATTCCGTGTGTATGTGGTGTTTAACTCAGGTATGTATGTGCGAATTAAATCAGGTATAATTGTATAAATCTGTCATGAGGATGAGGCCAATTCCGACACTAAGAGTACAATTGCCTTGTTTGGTGGAGGACGAATAGGGTTTGACCAAAACTGGTTTTTAATCAAACATCAAATCTTACTGTGCACATCTTCCCCCTTCCCCCACAATGCTCAAATGAAATCAGTTGCGTAGTTTTTTCTTTTTTCATCCATCATTTATACAACATTCACAGCTGGAATTGTTTGATTGTTAACAATGGTGTTAATCTTCAAGCATAAGCTTTATCTTGGGTTGTCTTAAGTTAATGTATTAAAAATGTTAATCATCACAACAACAACAACAAATTAGAACTAGACAATGAATAGTGGAAATAATGGCAAACAGCTCCAGCAAAAGCGACCTAACATGCCCATCCCTGATTGGAATGGTTGTCAAGAGCCCCTAGCACCGCTTATCAAAGGCTTCAGCCGGTTATTAAGGCCATCAGTGCCAATTCAGAGGTGCTAGTGTGGCACCACCATGACCTACAAATGAAAAAATTCTTTTAGTCTAACGAATTTTATTATGCTTAATACACATAGGTATAAATAATAGTATTAGTAAAAATATAATTATTCGTAGACATTTAGTAGACTTTTTCTATAAATTTGAAAAAATGTTTATTTTTTATTATCTAAAATAATAATTATTTTTAATTTTTATTTTATAGTTGTAATAATTGTAATAATATAATATGTATTTTAATTAAAAATTTATATATATATATAGTAGGATCTTATTATTTTCGATGTTTAACAAGCGTGAACTGGGGGAAGTGCTTGGGCTAACAACTGCCCTAAAACTCAATGTGAGGAGTACCCCAGGAGATTTTTTATTTTTATTTTATTTTTCATATTATTATTTAATTATTTATAATGTTTAATATTATTATTTTATTATATTATGATATTAATTATTTTAAAAAATTTGCTATGTGAGATTAATATAGACCTCAATTATATTATCTTATAACCATGTATTAATAGTACAACTTGGCTATTATACATTAGAACCTTCATCTTAACATTCTATTTATTTGTAATGATGTCATTTGTAGATGTTAATAGTTAGTATTGATCAGGTTAGGATTATATAATGTACTATACATTTGAAAATCCTTGATCGTTTTCCTCTTTAATTGAGAGGAGAGGTGCTCTCCCCTTTTTAAATCAAGATTGAGCCTTGTCCCTAATTTCGAGTACAACACTTCTTCTTTTCAATTAAGATAAGCACTCTTGTTTAAAATAAGGGTCTATCGAGTACATAAATGACCTCTTAAGCTAAGGTCGAATGCTTATAACAAATCTGTTGTTAATCTGTATATAACATGCGACCTTGAAGTTTTGGAGAGATTCCTTCGACCTCTCTATCTGTAAGGGAGAAAGCCTCGACCCCCAACCCCACCCCCACTTTTATAAGGTAAGGTAAGGATAAGCACTCAACCTTAAACCCCACCCCCACTTTTATAAGGTAAGGTAAGGATAAGCACTCAACCTTAAGAGGATCAGGAGAGGGAGAGCCAAGTTATTACACACGGTTTATGGATCAAGGAGTCCCTTAAGATCTCCTTTTTGAAGTTGTTAATATGCTCTTAGATTATAGGTAGGTTGCTGAAATAGCCTAAAAGAAGAGTTAGGTTTAAAAGAATGCTTTAAAAGATTACTTTAAAAGCAAAGGGACGTGGCTTTAAATACTTAATGAGGATCGAGTGAGAAGGGTTGAGTTGCTCTTGTTTGAATTCTAAACACCTAACATTGAAAGGAAGATTTGGTTTAGCTTGTTTTGAGACCTTGATATAGAGAGGAGCCCTCTATCTCCTCCCCTCTTTGATAGTTGCTTTCTTCGATGGTTTTTCCTTTAATAGAATACTTTTGAAGGGGCTCACTTCCTCTTAAGAGTTGAGATAGAGAGCCTCTTAATATAATGCTAGATCGTTGTCACTTAAATGAGGATAGAGAGCAGATAGAGAGCTTTCATATAGAGAGTTTTCCCCCTTTCAAATTCCTTTCAAAAATCTTTTTTTTTTTTTTGATTTCCCTTTGGGGGGGCCCTTTGGGGGGGGGGGCGCGGGGGGGGGGGTTCACGCGGGGTTTTTCACCGGGGGTTGCCCCCCCCCCCCCCCCCCCCCCCCCCCCCCCCCCCCCCCCCCCCCCCTGGGTTCCTTTCAAAAATATTTAAAGGGGATATATAACTCTTCAATAGATCATGACATATTCTTAGCTTGCAGAGCACTTCCAAATGCTACCTCAAGAAAGAATCCATGCTAAGGAAGGGAAGGAAAGAAACATATTGTATGGAATAAAATAATCCATACCTCTCAAAAAAGCGGGTTGTGCCCTTTTTTAAATATAGAGGCCAACACCTTATCTTGCAATGACTTTACCGCTTTTAAAATAAAGAGGTCGATAGGAAATTACACAAAGATGATTCCTTTCTCCCCATTTAATAAGAGCGCAACCCCAACTCTCTCTATTTTGAAAGGGGGGAGGTTCAATAACAAGAGCTCTATTAAAAATCACGAAAAGGGAAGAAAGAAGAAGTATTAAGAAGGGCCCGATTCAGAGCTTTTACACTAAGGGCGGGCCTCCTCAAAGACTTAGGTTATAAAGGGGTGATGAAGAACCCTTTTAAAATAGAGGGCCCCAACCTTGAAATAGAAAGGCTCCCATTCTTGTTTTCTCTGTTCCGCCATATTGACTACATTAATTGAATATTGTTGATCCTCTCCCATTTAATGAGAAGAGAGTGCACCCCTCATTAAAAAATACCTTCTCCCATTCTTAAGAATCTTATTGGATGGGTTTTAAAACAAAAGCCTCTCTATTCATTTCTCAACAAAATCACACTTTTCCATACCTTCAAGTATGTCAACGGTCCCATGGTTTTTTTAAAGGGCCTCTTTGAAATGAGAAAATACTACCTCTATTAAATTAAAAGGGCTCGCTTCCCTCCCCTTCGGCTTTTAAAAGGTCCTTTTAAACATGGGGGGAATACTACTTCCAATTTATTTAAAAGGTTAAAATAGCTGGGCCATGGTGATATCACAAAAAATTGCTCTTTAAAAGGGTTAAACAACTCTAAAAATTAGGACCCACCCCCTTCCCAACCAAGCAAAAAAGTGATCTTCCGCTCTCTTATCTTAAGCCAAAAAACCCAAATAGATGAATGGAATGCCCTCTCTTATATAACATGCGCCCTCAGATCTCCTCTTTATTTTAAAAGGTCAACATCCCCACTCGAGACCCACCAAACAGGTAGGGGATAGGGATATAAATTTGATGTTTCTTGTATGTTTTCCATTCATCGTAAGAACAAATGGATGGATGTATGTGCACCGTGATTCAACTCTATCTCCTCCTAGCATATGTTGGTTGACAAATATGGCACCCTCCGCGACACCTCTCCTTTGCCGCTCGATTGAAATTGCATATCTAGATAGATAGTTGAGGGCACTCACTGAATCATAAATAAAGAGGATCATTTTTTAAAGAGCTCCAACTAAAACTAATCTTCAATGAGGAGGGGTGGACACATCATTCCCTAATCACAACACCCTCTCTCCCATATAAGATTAGCATTCAATCAATTTTGTTTAAGAGCTATCATGTGATTTGATTGAACTAGACTTTGAACAATTATAAGGAAGTCATTCTCAAGTTTGCTGCATCTTCTCTCCGATATTCCTAGGCATTGCGAAGCGTGTTATGGAATGAATCCTCTCTATTTTAAAATTTGATTCTTTAGGTGGTTTCAGTCAACTACACTTCTTATGAGGCACTTGCATGGAGTGTGTAACCATAGCAGGATTGGGTACCGGTTCGAAGTGGCTTGCTTATCTATAGAGGAAAGTTTTGTATATGAATGATAGAGAGCACTAGAGAGGTGAATAAGGTTGAGCCTTTCCATAAAGGTTTGATGGTTAGGTCAATTAGATTAAGTTCTCGAGGACAAAAACCTTGTCATTTTTGGAAAACTTCAAATTCAAGACTTAAAATTGTGTCTCCTCTCCTCTCTATATAAAGGTAAGTAAAGTCCTCTTCCCCACCATTTAAAAGGGTTGAGCCTTTTTTAGGGCCCTTTTAAAACATGAGGGGGCTTTCTTTAAAATAGAGAGATAGAGAGCAAGGTTTTATTTGATTAACGGGTCTAGTCATCCTCAGGGAAAGCTTAGAACGGGGTCATGAACAACTATGATCTTTAGAAGAGCTGCATGAAAAAGCATCTTTAATTGGGAGAGTGGTTCTTTTTGAAGCCAAGTCCCTTTAGTTTTAAAGAGCCTTATTATGTCGTTAACCTAAAGTCCTTGTTGAATTTGAATAAAGAGGCATGAACAACTATAGAGAACGAGGTTTTAAAATAGAGAGATAGAGAGAGGTTTTATTTGATTAACGAGTCTAGTCATCCTTAGGGAAAGGGTAGAACAGGGTCATGATCAACTATAATCTTTACAAGAGCTGCATGAAAAAGCATCTTTAATTGTGAGAGCTATTTTTTTAGAGCCAAGTCCCTTCAGTCTTAAAGAGCCCTATTATATTGTTAACCTAAAGTCATCTCCTCTATATAAAGGTGAGTAAAGCCCTCTTCCCCACCATTTAAAAGGGTTGAGTTTTTTTTAGGGCCTTTTTAAAACATGAGAGGACTTGCTTTAAAATAGAGAGATAGAGAGTGAGGTTTTATTTGATTAACGGGTCTAGTCATCCTCAGGGAAAGGGTAGAACATGATCATGAACAACTATGATCTTTAGAAGGGCTACATGAAAAAGCATCTTTAATTGGGAGAGCAATTATTTTTGGAGCCAAGTCCCTTTAGTCTTAAAGAGCCCTATTATGTTGTTAACCTAAAGTCCATGTTGAATTTGAATAAAGAGGCATGAATATGACTTATGGGAACATATCTATCCCTAAGATGAGCCGCATAAACTACTACATGTCGTAGGGAGCCAACCAAACCCTTGTTGAACTGTAGCTTGATGAGCCCCTACCTTGAATAAAATAAAAGGTCATGAATCTCTATGATCTATGGAGATGTTTCGTCTCTAAGAGATAATGGAGATTATATTTTTATGTAGATAATAGGGCTCAAAGTTATGGATAATGGAGATGTTTTCATTGTTAATAAAGGGGAGCTAGCTGATGGGCTTCCTTCTATCCTTGGTTGTTAAATATAGGTGAGCACTTCCTTCCTTTTAGAATAGATAGGTTAAATTCAAATTTAAAAAGGAGGAGGGACCTCTTGTCAAGGATCTCTTAAAACAAACTCGTTTGAAAATAGAGCTATTTGAAGAGAAGACTAAACTTTTGAGGGCTTTCGATTGGCCCGTTATATTGGAATAACGTTGCAACTCCCTTTTAAAATAATAGAGAGGACCTCTCCCCTTCAATTGATTGATTTTAAAAGGCCTATTTTTTCTCTTATCAAAGGAAGGAAAGGCATATAAAATAATTTGTCACTCCGTCCAAAACCAAAAAGAAAGAGAAGGGATTTTCGGGAAGGGAGTGGAAGATAGATGAGAATAATGATTGCTCTTTAAAATAAAATTCCCACCCAACCATAAGTTGGTCATTTATAGGTAGGACTCATCCCCTTATCGATGGAAAAATATTGGAAAAAATATGTCTTTTAAGGTGAAGGAAATTAACCCATTTACCATTTAGAGACCCACACCTTCCCTTGCAATGACTCTACCACTTTTAAAATAAAGAGGTCAGTAAGGAATTACACAAAGAGGATTTCTTTCTCCCCATTTAATAAGAACACAACCCCAACTCTCTCTATTTTGAAACGGGAGAGGTTCAATAACAAGAGTTCTATTAAAAATCGCGGGAAGGGAAGAAAGAAGTATTAAGAAGGGCCCGATTTGGAGCTTTTACACTAAGGGTGGGCATCCTCAAAGACTTAGGTTATAAAGGGGGTGATGAAGAGCCCTTTTAAAATAAAGAGGGCCCCAACCTTGAAATAGAAAGGATCCCATTCCTGTTTTACCTATTTCACCATATTGACTACATTGATTGAATACCGCTGAGCCTCCTAATGAGAAGAGAGTACAACCCTCATTAAAAAATACCTTCTCCCATTCTTAAGAATCTCTTTGGAGGGGTTTTAAAACAAAATACTCTCTAGTCATTTTTTAGCAAAATCACACTTTTCCATACCTTCAAATATGTCAATGACCCCATGGGTTTTTTAAAAGGACTCTTTGACATGAGAAAAGGCTACCTCTATTAAATTAAAAGGGCCCACTCCACTCCCCTTTGGCTTTTAAAAGGCCCTTTTAAGCATGGGGAGGCATACTATTTCCAATTTATTTAAAAGATAAAAATAGTTGGGCCATGATGATATCACAAAAAGTCACTCTTTAAAAGGGTTAAATAGCTCTAAGAATTAGGACCCACCCCTTCCCAAGCAAGCAAAGAAGACTCCACCTATATTTTCGAAGGGTAAAGGGCTTTATATATCCCTTGTGTGCTTAGGAATCAAGTAACCAATTTTATTTTAAGCTCATCCCCTGCACTATATTGAAGGGACTTGATCCGTTATGGAACGAGGTAAAGTGAATCCTATCCTTACGGTATGTGTTGTGTCTTGAGGGACTAATCCCTCCTTAAATATGGTAGGGTGGGTATTTTTTAAGATTGTCAAATCCAATGACTGTCCCCATCCCGCATCTCATGAGGATGGAAGTACGCATATTTGCATAAGATTGAGAACAACGTTGCGATTACCGATAAAAAGCTCAATATGAGAGTCTAGAGAAATGCCATTTTTAAAATAGAGGGGGTCTCTCTCTCAAAAAGGAAGAATACAACTTTAGTGGATCGAGGAAGTGAATCTGTACCTCTCATTATAAAGCGAATTTCTCTCCACAATAAATAAATGAATTGTCACTCTCATCTAAAAAAGCCGAAAGTGAAATCAACATTTTAATTCGAACTCGGATGGATATGGGATATTTTCTGAAGCTAATTCCAAATCATTCTTTAAGAGCACCCAAACCAATGATTCTAATGATGATCCCAATGATTCCAATGTCAATGATTTCTTTTTGAATGCTCTCCTCCCCTATTTTAAGAAGGGCCTTTTGAGGTGAGGCTCTCCCCTTTAAAACTAAGAGGGCCTTTCCATAGGAACAAATTCCAATGATTCCAATCCCAACTAATCTATACCATGATTTGGTCAAGGTTTCAACTTTAGGGTAGGAGGGAAAAAACATGTTGAAACAACACGAGTGATGAATCGATTGGTAGTACCTAAGTGATTCAAGGGTTCGATTGTAGAAAAGGTGAATCCTTAAAATTGAGCTTATATAAGGTCTTCCTTTAGATCATAGAGGCCTTGAATCGCCTAAAAAACCCTCTTCTCCCCTCTATTACTAAAGTAAAACTCATTCATATTATCGCTTTTGTCAATCAATATAGCGACTTTAGGTGATCTACTTGTGATCAAAGCATGTGCATAGCCATGGAATGTATGCATGGGAGCCCGAGACCCTGCACTCCAAGGTATGGCAATTATAGATGTTTCATGTCATCTATACCTTTTTCTTAGCCTATAATAAAAAATGGGAGGACCCTCTATTTTAAAAGGCCCTTTTAAACATGGGGAGCATCTCGTTATAAATATCAATTATACCTCCAACAATGAATAGATAGGTCGAGTCCATCATATGATACCATACAATATTGCTCTAGTAACATGAGGGATTACTATCCATTCGAACGATACCTTATCCATTCAAGCTATTGAGTAGGATTCTTCTTCATCTTCCCTTAAGGAGTCGCCCTCACATGGAGCCATATTCACTTATCCCTCGGCTCGTACCAACTCTTAAGGGTATGAGTGGACGCTTTGGATAGTTGGTATTCAAACTTCTCCTCTATTTTGAACCATTTACAACTTTTAAAATATGGACAGGTCGATTTGTCTATAATAGAGCCTCTCGCTATCTTAAGATGTTGAACCAACTACAGAAGGGAGAGGGCATCGCTAGGGAAGGTAGTTCATCACTATTTATACTATCAATAAGGGGATATATCTTACCATCAATGGGAAGAGTGACCTGTATGGTTCTAGGATCGATTATTTATTCATGCGAATGGTGCTCAACTCAACTCACAAAAGTGTATTTCAAGCTTTGAATCCTATTTTAAAAGTAATTTTGAGATTCCTTGAAGAGATCCCTTTTAAAATTGGTTCTTTATTCATGCTATGCAACTGAGCTTTTAAGGAATAGCTACACATTATGGATTCATACCATGCACCTTTCAAAATAGAGGGATCAAGCTCTTAAAATTGGAAGAGATCTTGAAGTATTGGAATACTATTTGGGGCTATTCCTCTTCCTTATGTGGCAGTTAGAGCTAAAAGATGAATGAAATAATCTCTTGGAGGTATTGGAATGAAATGACTGGTCAGGTGGTCAAGATCATTTATCGTCGGCTGCCTCTGGGTCGAGGGTCCCAACACCTTAAGAGGTAGATAACTCGTGGGGAAAAGGAAGAATGCCCATGTCGAGCCCCCCAATTTTTAAGACAAAAAGCCCCCCCACTTTTTAAAATCTAACGAAAAGTTTAATTTTGATGAAACCATAGAGATCGATTGATTCTTTGTTGGGGTGCACATCATAAATAGTTGTTGCGGGATGGGCAAGAACCCCTTCAAAGTTTATAAGCTTCTTGGTGATAACGAGTTTAAAACAACTTATTCTTCCTTCTCTTGGGTGAGCTCGATGAGAGAGAAAATGTCTTCTTTCTTGTCTTCTTTCTTTTAAAGGGGGGGTCAACTTCTTTCTCTTAAAGGTGGGGGTTGACTTATTTCTCTTAAAGGTGGGGAAAGGGGTGCGGCAAGAGACTTGACTGAGTTAGGAACTCGACCTTAAAATGTTAGAGACTCGACCACTTTTAGATAAGTTCACCAATTCCATAGTCTATAATAGCTAGTTGTTGTTCAACGAGCTAATTCTCATATCTAAGTGAGCTTTTTAAAGGGGGTTTTCATATAAAACAATAGAACTAAGAGGTTAGCCAAGAGGTTTATTCTAGCCTACAATCACACACCTGGCTCTAGAATCTTCTACCATTTTAAAGAGTCATTGCTCATTTCTTACCCTTTTAAATGGTGGGGGAGAGGAGAGCTTTTGAACCTTATAATAAATCATCAGTGATGCCTCTTTGAAGTTCTCTCGTCTCTAGGTAGATTTAGTTGGTGAGCTCTTTCCATGCCCTCTAAGCATAGTATCGATGAAAGGCTAAGTTGATCAACGAGTTTAAAAGTTTATAAGCTTCTTGGTGATAACGAGTTTAAAACAACTTATTCTTCCTTCTCTTGGGTGAGCTCGATGAGAGAGAAAATGTCTTCTTTCTTGTCTTCTTTCTTTTAAAGGGGGGGTCAACTTCTTTCTCTTAAAGGTGGGGGTTGACTTATTTCTCTTAAAGGTGGGGAAAGGGATGCGGCAAGAGACTTGACTGAGTTAGGAACTCGACCTTAAAATGTTAGAGACTCGACCACTTTTAGATAAGTTCACCAATTCCATAGTCTATAATAGCTAGTTGTTGTTCAACGAGCTAATTCTCATATCTAAGTGAGCTTTTTAAAGGGGATTTTCATATAAAACAATAGAACTAAGAGGTTAGCCAAGAGGTTTATTCTAGCCTACAATCACACACCTAGCTCTAGAATCTTCTACCCTTTTAAAGAGTCATTGCTCATTTCTTACCCTTTTAAATGGTGGGGGAGAGGAGAGCTTTTGAACCTTATAATAAATCATCAGTGATGCCTCTTTGAAGTTCTCTCGTCTCTAGGTAGATTTAGTTGGTGAGCTCTTTCCATGCCCTCTAAGCATAATATCGATGAAAGGCTAAGTTGATCAACAAGTTAGCTAGTCAATGAATGTCGAGCCCTCTTCCCTCTCTTTTCAAAGCCAGATATAAAGTGTTGCCACTTTGGGATTAATATGGAGAATCTCTGAACCAACCATAAGAGTGAGGGCCCTATCATTATTGAGATATGCGCCGAGATATAGAACATTGCTTTGTTATAATAACAAGGGTGCCCTACCCTTTTTAAAACAGAGAGGTATTGACCCCTCTCTATTTTAGATAAAGAGAATTCTATAGTATTTTTTTAGAAATTCAAGCTCTAAGCCCTATTTTGCCTTTAAAACATGGGGTTTAAATGGTGGGGGAGAGCCCTTTTAAACCCTAAGGCTGCTTGAAATAAAATAGAGGTTCAATCGATAGGCCAAGAGGGTTTTAATGTATGTAATAGACTTTGACAGGGGATACCATGCACTCGACTTGAATGGGTCCACCTTTCTGCTAGAAACAAACAGAGGAGAGTAGGCGCACCGACCACCCATTATTTCTTTCTCTTGCTCGAAGTAACTCAACCTCATTTTGTCCTCGGTATGGTTCTTCTAAAATGATTCAATATCGATTTAATTTGAAACTAGAGGAACCCTCCCCTTATTAAGGTTATTTTCTTCCCATTAAATATTTCTCACATTTGAATGAGCTCTTGATCTATAATGGTCAGGTTGTCTAGCTAAGCACTTATTAAAGGTACCTTCATCACTATCCATTCCGTCTTGAGAGCTCGAGCTTTTTCTTATAGGGCATTTTTAAGGCTCTCTATTTTAAAAGGGCACTCAAACTCCAATGAATGATTAGGTCGACCCTTAATTTATTTAAAATCCTTGTCTTTACTAAAGGAGATCACCTCAATTGAAAAATGGTATGGTTATAGATAGAGGGCAAATGGGGGGGGGGTTTTTGTTTTCTGGACCGATTTGTTGGGGGTGTTTTTTTTTTTTTTTTTTTTTTTTTTTTTTTGTTTTTTTTTTTTTTTTTTTTTTTTTTTTTTTTTTTTTTTTTTTTTTTTTTTTTTTTTTTTCATATTTTCCTATTAGATTTGACGAAGCACTCAACTCATTCTCATTGATTTGCATATAAAGATTACAATGCGGTTGATTAACCACCAAGTTGGTTAATCAACTAATTCGGAGAACGCCTATGAGCGTTATTTTAATATTAGTGCTAATAATGTGATACAACATAACAACATATGCTAACATCCCCCCTTATTACATTATTGGCAAATTCCAATAGTATCTCGAAATTTTTCATATTTGATACGTCCAAGTGCTTTGGTAAAGATATATGCAACTTGTGCATCAGTAGGAATGTATTGAAGTTGTATATGGTGCTTTGGAACTTCATCTCGAATAAAATGACATCTGGTATCAACATGTTTGGTACGTTCATGAAAAATTGGATTTTTGACAAGATTCAAAACACCTTGATTGTCGCAAAACAAATGAAGTGGAAGATTCTTTGGAAGGCCCATGTTTGTAAGAATGCGACTTAACCACATTATCTCGTAGACTGCTTCACTGGCTGCATGATATTCTGCTTCTGTAGAAGATAAAGCAACCACATGCTGTTTCTTACTGTGCCATGAGATAGGTCCAGATCCTAGATGAAAAACATATCCAGAAGTGGATTTACGATCATCAATAGATCCAGCATAATCTGAGTCTGTGTATCCCAGTAAGAAAAAATTATTATTCTTTCTATATTCCAGACCATAATTTGTACTACCACGAACATAATGAAGAACTCTTTTTGTTGCTTTCCAGTGACTCATCTTAGGCTCTTGCATGAACCTTGAAAGATATCCCACAACAAAACTGAGATCTGGCCTGGTATTTGTCAGATACAGGAGACTCCCAATCAACTGGCGATAGAGAGTTCCATCTACCTGAGGTGACTCATCATATCGAGATAACTTAAGTCCTTGCTCCATTGGAGTTGCTTTGGACTTACAATTAGTCATCCGATATTTTTCTACTAAAGTCTTGGCATATTTCTTTTGTGTTACTCGAATATGAAATTGTGCTTGAGTAAATTCTAAACCAAGACAATAGTGCAAAAGTCCTAGATCTGTCATTTCAAATGATTGCTTCAAGTCATTTTTCACTAAGTCAATCATACTTTCTGAGCTTCCTGTGATGATCAGATCGTCTACATAAAGTACAAGAATCACTATATCAGAACCATTTTTCTTGATATAGAGATTTGCATCTGAAGGACTTCTTTCGAATCCATGCTGCACAAGGTGATTGTCTATCTTGATATACCAAGCTCGAGGAGCTTGTTTTAGCCCATACAAGGATTTGATCAATTTGCATACTTTTTGTTCTTGCCCCTCGACCACGAACCCTTCTGGTTGAGTCATGTATACTTCTTCTTGTAAGTCACCATTCAAGAAGGCACTTTTAACATCCATCTGATGCAATTTCCACCCAAACTGAGCTCCCATGGCACAAAGTACGCGAATGGTAGTCATTTTTGCAGTAGGGGCAAAAGTCTCTTCATAATCTATGCCTTCTTTCTGAGCATATCCCTTTGCAACAAGCCGGGCTTTATGCTTATCAATAGATCCATCTGCCTTATACTTCACTTTGAACACCCATTTGCAGCCTATGGGTTTCTTTCCTGTTGGCAGATCGACTAACTTCCAAGTATTATTTTTAAGGAGAGACTTATGTTCTACATCCATGGCCTCCTTCCACTGTGGTTCATCAAGTGCAGATTGAACCGTTGTGGGTTCATTTGTATTCAATGTAGACATATAAATCTTTTCTCCATCCTCATCTTCTTCTCTATCATTTCTTGCACTCACTGACAAGTCATCAAAATGTTGACAAAGTTTGTCAACCTCTGAAGTAGATTCCTCTGCTCTCATCTGCTGAGTCATACTGCGAGTACATGGCCTATCAAGAGATAGATCTGGAAGGGATTTCAACTTAGCATCTCTCAAAGTGCTAGTATACCATTTTGGAACTTTCTGTTTTTGCTGTGGAAGTATAACCTCCTTCTTAGGTTCTTCTTCATCTAGGTATACAGCTGTGGATGTGTCTTTTGATGTGAGGAATTCATCAAAGACAACATCTCTACTTACATGTGTCTTCTTGGTCTTAGGATCAATCAATCGATAACCTTTTGAGTACTCATCATAGCCAAGAAAGATACACTGCAGGGTTTTCTCATCCAGCTTTCTCCTTTTCTGTTTTGGAATGTGCATGAATGCTTTACATCCAAACACCCTCAGATGAGAAATGGAAGGTTTCTTATCACTCCATGCTCCTTGCGGTGTTTTCCCTTGTAGAGCTCTAGTGGGTGCTCTATTTAGGAGGTATACAGCTGTGTTTGCTGCTTCTGCCCAATATTGATCCTCAAGATGTGCTCCCTTTAGCATACATCGAACCATTTCCATAATGGAACGATTTCTTCTTTCTGCAACTCCATTCTGCTGAGGTGTATAGGCTGTAGTCAGTTGTCTTTTTATCCCATGTTTCTTAAGAAACTCTTGAAAACTCTTCAGAGGTGTATTCCCCCCCTCGATCTGAGCGGAGGGTTTTTATCAAACATCCCGACTCCTTCTCAACAAGTTTCTTGAACTGTTGAAAGTAGAGAAACGCTTCTGATTTCAACTGAAGAAAGAAAACCCACATCTTCCGTGAGTAATCATCAATGAATAGTTGAAAATATCTTTTTCCACCATAGCTGGTTGGCATAGGACCACACAGATCGGTATGTACCAGCTCTAAAGGGTTTTCAGCTCGAGAGGAGCTAGCTTCAAAAGGTACTCGGTGTTGCTTCCCTGCTAAGCAATCCGAGCAAACTGGCAAGATAGATGAGAGTGGTGGAAGACCTTTCACCATCCCATATTTGTATAATTCGAGCAAATATCCAGAACTGAGATGCCCATAACGTCGATGCCAGAGAGAGGTGGCCTCCTTTGTAGTTGCAGCCAAAGCAACATGTGGAGTTGAAAGGGCATCGAGAATAAACAAGCCATGTTTGTAGGATCCGGTTGCAACATGTTTACCATTGTGTGTGATAAAACATCTCTTCTTGCCTTTGACAACTCGAAACACGACCTCCATGTTTCTATCCAACATTTGTGTGACTGAAAGCAGATTATTGGCTAAGCCTGGAACATAGAGAACCTTCTCAATTTGACAAATACCATCAGGAAGGGACACAGAAATATCCCCTTCTCCCTTTACTTGATATACTTGATTATCTGCAATTGTGACTGGCTTACCCTCTTTCTCCACAAAAGTATCAAACCATGATTTATCCCCAGTCATGTGTTTGCTAGCTCCTGAATCAATATACCATACAACATCTATCTGGGAAGACGAAGTATGAGTCATGAGGACCTTGTGTGCTCTTTCAGAGTCAGAATCTGAATCGGACCCAGGAGGATCTGAGTCTGAGTTGGAGTCAACATAAGCAACATGGCCTTTAGATTGCTTATGCTTATTGTATTTCTGCTTGTTCTTGCCCTTCTTCTGAGGACCTCTATCGTTTGGTTGCTTGTTTTTGAACCAACACCTGTTGGTGTCATGGTTATTCATATCACAAATTTTGCAATATTTTGATTCTTTTTGCTGATTTTGCTTCCCTTTTCCTTTGGAAGAAGCACCCCCTTTTTGAAACTGGCCTTGTTTTTTACCACTTTGTTGTGTGGAAAGAGCATTATCTGGCATATCATCTTTCTGGACCTGAGTTGCCTCCTCAGTCTGAAGCAGGTTTACCAGTTCCACAAATGAGACTTGTCTACCAGAAACATTGAGGGAAGTGATCAACATCTTGTAGGAATTTGGTAATGCTCTCAAGATGACAGAGTTCAAGACATCATCATCCACCGGTTTTCCCATAGCATTCAATTTCGCTTTCAAGTCAGCCACTCTGCAAAGGAATATATCAACTGTTTCCCCAGAACTCATACTGAGATTATGTAGTTGAGTTTGGAGATGGAGAATAGTGGATTGATTCTTGCCTTCATATACTGTGATCAGGGCATCCCAGGCTATCTTACTAGTTTTTGCATCACAAATATGAGGCTGCACCTCATCTGTAGTAGCAAGCAAGATAAATACGAGACTCTTCTTGTCTTTCTTATCCCAAGCATCTTGATCTGTTCCTGCTATCTGAGGACGTTTTGCAGTGCCAGTCACTACGTCCCATAAATCTTCCAACTGAAGTATGGCTTTCATCTTTGTCTTCCATGGAACAAAGTTAGGACCTTTCAACAATTGTGAGTCTGAGAGATACTTATGAATTGTGGCCATTATGAAGGTTCCTTATATCACCAATTGGTCTCCCTTTCTTTATACCTGCCAGATCTTTATATTGTAACCATTCAATATACACCCGCCCTTACGTGAGGGAAACTATAGGTATATATGAACAGTATACTACTCAATATGTACTCGCCCTTACGTGAGGGAGACTATAAGTACATATGAGAAGCACAATATTTTGAACATAGGCGATACTAAAAGGGCATCGTGTTGTTAATGACACCTACCATAGAAAGTTTTATTCCGCATGCGTGGGGCGTAACTTCCCCTAAACACTTTGGAAAAAAACTTTCGTCAGGATTTACGCCTAACAACAATCACGATGTGGGTATGAAGTGGAAAAAAAACAAAAACTGGTTTGCCTTATTTCTCCTCGATGATTTATAGAGAACAAGCTCAGACGTCGTTGTTGCAGCTATATTAGGCGGCGAATACAGTAGTCCAAAGCACGACAACATTACCTGTAAGTGTGGACCAGAGGTATCTCAAATACCGAATGTTGTGCAATAAATTGCACAAATAGGGTATAAATTTGGGGTCTTATATTTTGTTTAATTTATGATTGTGAATGCAAGAAAACAGTGTATTTAAATGCAAAAAAAACAATCATAAATGCCCACAAATTATAGCTCCTATTACACATTCCCCCCTTTATCTGACAATTTTGCAAGTGAAATCATGTGAACTCCCCCCTTCAAATTGCAAAATAGATAAGAATGGGTGAAAAAAAATACCTGAAAACCCCAAAAACAAAAAATGGGAGCCTTCAAGGCATCAAGATGTGTTTGTTTTTGCTTGAATGATGCCTGTTTGGCGTCAACTTTGCTTTACCACCGTCAACAGCCCCTTGCGGGCGTCAAAACCACATTTCGGGCGTCAAAATTCTGGTTCGGGCGTCAACGCGACCGTGCGGGCGTCAACAGTGCACAGGTGTCGAAAAAAAATGAATCCATCAAAAAATTCCCCGACGGGATTCGAAACCACAACCTTCCGCCAAACAAGGACCATACCAACCACGGGAGCCGAAGTGCCCGATGAAATCAAACAGGAGCCACGCCGGTATTATCCGCTTTGGAGGGCGGAGAAGGGAGAAAAAAAAATTTAATCCCACATGGCCTATGCGGCCACTGTGGGAGGGTTTAAACACTGTCGAAAGCGCCAAAGCTTTCGGTTGCCTTCGGGCAACCACCCCACCCTTTTGCCTCCACTTGCCGCCTCCACCGACGACACAGTCCCCGATCCACTGTCTGCTGCGTGCCACATGAGTCCTCTGTCAGCGTGCCGCCATCCTTTGTCCTACGTCAGGTCTGTCCGGTTTGTCCTTTCGTATCGTCGCTCTTGTCGGTCTGTCTACGTCTTGTCGGGTCGTTCCTCTCTCGTCCGCTGTCCGTCTTCGTCCGTCAGGATCCTCCGCCCTCAGGTCAGTCTGCCTACTGCGGCATCCGTAGCTCTGATGCCATATTAGATTTGATGAAGCACTCAACTCATTCTCATTGATTTGCATATAAAGATTACAATGCGGTTGATTAACCACCAAGTTGGTTAATCAACTAATTCGGAGAACGCCTATGAGCATTATTTTAATATTAGTGCTAATAATGTGATACAACATAACAACATATGCTAACAATACTTTTTTTTTTTTTTTTTTTTTTTTTTTTTTTTTTGTTTTTTTTTTTTGTTTTTTTTTTTTTTTTTTTTTTTTTTTTTTTTGCATTGCATCATTTGTTTATTCTAAATACTTGTTTGAATGAAGAATTCTTTTGTAGGTTGTTAATACATAGATAATATACTCACTCTTTTAAAGGCTTGTTGCTCCCTCAAAATAGAGGGCTTCAAAATATAGGTAAAACCCCTACCCTCCCCCACCCCCACCATTTAAAAGGACATTTAAAAGGCAAAGGGTCGGGTCAGGTTTTTTTAAAACAAAACAAAACAAAACTTTTTCTTCTTTAGCTGACCTCGGCAAATGACACCTTTAATAAGCAAGGGGTTTATCCTGTGTCAAAATGAATAAACGTTTGGTTCCCCTTAAGAGCTTAATAATAAGCGAGTGTGGCTTGGCTTATATAGAGAGGAGAGCAAACCTCTCCTGATAAAATGTCTTAAGAGCATACTCACTTCTAAAGCTTCCTTGGGTGAGATTTCAAGGTAAGCGAGTACATAAATAACTTTTCTTTTCAAGGTCGCTTTTTAAATTAATAAGTTGGGAAATAAAGGGTTTTACTTATTTAATCAATTGAGGGTTTCTCTCCTTCAAACTTGGCCCTCTCCCTTTTGAAGGTATCTTATGTTATTACAAATGTAATATGAATCAAGTTGTTTTCTCTGGGTCGAGCTCTCCCTCTTAAGCTTTAAAAAGGGATTTTAAAATAAAAGGTCAATATTCTCTGTTTTAAAAGGGCTCTTAAAAGGGGACCTTTTAAATTAAGTTCTTTCATTTAATAGTTATTTTTTAAGACCCTCAACTCGTTCTAAGAATAGAGAGCTTGGATTCAAAGGGTCGAGTGCCCCTTTCAAAATAAAGAGCAGCCCTGGTAGTCTAACACAACCAATTGATTACGGGTGGGAAACCTCTCTATTTTAAGGTTAGCCAATTGTAAAATGGTCCTAGAACTTTTTAACGGAAGAAGGGTTACTCTCTTGATTCCATGTAAAAAGTCTGATCACCACATCTTGGGGTTGAAGAGGAAAGGAATATCAGGTTCCTACATCCAGCTTAAAGTTTTCAAGCTGTTGTGGAAGAGAATAGGATAATTCATTACCAAGAGAGTTGTGCCTTGACAAGGCATACGACAGAGAAGGGTTCAAACTTGCAACCATTAGGAGAGGCCCTTTTTAAAAATATCCCACCAATCAAGCTATATCATGGCATAGCTCTTGGGAAATATTGTCTATTCTATATGGCCAAATCCCTAATTTTTACACAAGTATACATAGTGTCTCCCCATTCCCTGTTGGTCTCGTAGAGTGATGAAACCGCCCAACTCCCC
The DNA here is from genome assembly GCA_028583015.1 of Wollemia nobilis. Classification (NCBI taxonomy): domain Eukaryota; kingdom Viridiplantae; phylum Streptophyta; class Pinopsida; order Araucariales; family Araucariaceae; genus Wollemia; species Wollemia nobilis. Next base: position 3,544,566 of record JAQPPZ010015863.1, on the reverse strand, counting down.
GCTTGTCTCATCATTGGTTCCCTCTTATATAAGGTTCACATTTAAGGTTCTTCCCAAATGAGCAGGAGGCTCTGGTCACTTCAGAATTTCAAGGGATGCGGAGAGGTGGGCCTTGATAAAATGGCTATCCATGTTGAGTCTATCTCTTGACTCTCTGTCTCTTTCAACCAGGTAGTTGCATTCCCATGTCTATGTCCTATTGCAGCTTGGACGAGTCCCTTAGTATGATTATGAGGATTGAGTCTTTTTGGAATGTGTAAGAGTAAAGAATGTAGAGCTCTTTCATCTAGAGCGTGATCATATGATAAAAGGATAGAAATATGACACACAATATTCGCTTCCATTTGATAAAAAACCTGACGCCTCATTCATCAAATGAGGCATCTATCCCTCAACCCTCGAACTAGTGGAATTTATCATTTTTGTCAGTACCATTCAAAGCCATCATAGGAAAGAAAAAACATGTTTTATGAAGGAATAAAAATGGTTTCGATGAGTGCAAGATTCGGACCTCTGAGAAAGAAGGGCTAGAAAATGGAAAACCTCTCTTAATAAAGCCTAGGGAATGACATAAAGCATTATGAAAAGGGAGCATTTGGAACACTTGTAGGATCTCGATCATCAGTAACTACATCACGATCACAAAGGTTGGAATCTTCAACTCAATAATCTTAATCTTCATCTCTCTAATCCAAATCATAATCTCTCTCTTGATCATCAGAATCCTAATCTCGATCTCTAAACTTTGAATCTAGCTATCGATCTAACTCTTTAATTGGTTTAAGGTAAGCAATTGGGTCTCGCTAAAGAATATCAAAATCTTCCTATCGATCATGAAATATAGGATTTGGATAACGAAGGTATGAATCGCGATCATCAGGAGGAACTGAATCTTGATCTCATCCTATAATTGTGCTTGGGTCATCTAAAGCTAGTTGTGATGTTGCTAGTAAAATAGGTGTTGTTGGATCATTGGTATTAGAAGTTGGTGCTAGTAATGGATAAGTTGCTACTAGATCTGCCAATATAGAGGTAAGGTTTGTATGATATAAAACAAATGGATCTGCTTCTATTGTATGTGCCCTTGACTCTACTTTTGCTTCTTTGATTGCTTCAAAGACTTCTTGTGGTGAATGAACATCAACCATTGTTTTCACCTATGCTTCTATTTACTACTCAGATGCTTCCTTTTCTTCTTGATCTCGATCTTTATCTTTATCTGCATCTAGATCTTTATCTAGGACTGGAAGGGATGTTGCTGGACAAGGTGGTGCTAGTGAAAGACCTAGTAAAATACCAAAGCCTGGTGGTGCATAAAGTGCATGAAGTTAAAACAGAGGCAGATGTGAAAAATCTCGAAACACATTATCGATGTGCATAATGTGTCAGATGTGCTAAATTATGATATGTGCCCTCATGGCCCTTATGGGTGATGCCTTTGCATCTGCTTTTTTAAGGGTGATACCTTTTATGCTTTTGGTGGAAATGCAATATGATCTACTACTATAATATAGGTGGATCGACTACTTACAATAGATATGTCTATGGATATGCTAGTTAAATGGGTACTGCAACCCTAGCTACTAGCTTTCCAACAATGGGCTCTCGATCTCAATCTTGATTTGATAACATACATACCACACTACCCCACCCAGATGGTGACCATTGCATCACTATAGATACTAGATACCACAATAAGGGTGACAACATTATTAGTAAGGCTAGTAATTTATGCATCGTATAATGATACAAGCACTCCCTCTTGAATCAAAAGACATCAAAATGACTGCATCAACGACTTCATCAATGTCTTAACCACAAAGAATCAAGAGTGGAATCAACAACATAATCAAACTCGTAATGAACATAATCGACTGTAGAATCAACAGGATCATATGCCTTTGTTGCTCTTGCTATCGATCACTTAAATGGGTTATTTCAATATGCAACGAGCTATCAAATTGCTACTCCTAAAACTGCTCTTAGGTATGGAACTGCTTGCTTTGGCACTGTAACTAGATCATCTGGATCAATCAGTTAAACAATCGTTGATGTTGGATCTTTAACAGAATCTACAACTCAATTAACAGGATAAAATTTTAGCCACGGGGACTAATTGCCCTTGTTAATTGTTTCTCCTCCTAATTCATCTAGGATGTGTGCGTGAGGCACTAGATGCGTGCACATGTCTAGGTATACACTCTAGCCCAGGAGCATGAAAGAGCTTGATTTGAGTACCCTATAACAGATCTGATTCTGCTCTTTGCTCCAGATATAGATCTCCTCATGAGTCATCAACTTGAGATCAATGATCTTCCTTTTGATTTGTCTAGGATGCGTGCTTGGGGCACTGAATGCATGCACAATTTTAGAGGTGCTGCCTATTTTGGATCTCAAAGATGTCCAAATTAGGTACTTCTCATTACCCTATACGTATTCCACTTGTCTACACTACCCATTTGTAGTTCTGACACCCTTTAAAAAACCTAAAATGGAAGTTCTTGTCCTACCTTATAGCTAGCTAGATCTAGTGGTAACTTATTTGTTCCTGGCTATTCAGATCAATTAAAACCATAGTTGCTAGTCTCTTACATTAGTCTACATCTATTTCTCACTCTCTCCTTGTTTTAGTATCAAACCCTAAGTTGGTTACCTACAAATCTGAATAAACCCCTAAGTCTCTTATCTATTGATGGTGAATGCTTGAAAGCTAGTCTAGAAACTTTGATAGGGAAACTGATAAGATCCTTTAGGTTTTATTTCCATGCATACAAATATACTCCAACATCCTCTGCTTTATTGCTCTTTCAAACTTCAATCAATTCCAATAGGTATGTTCATCATGTCTTTCAATTTTAAAGAATAAATTTAAAAGTTTTGCATGTTGTTGTGACTTTTCAACATCATCAAGGCCTTGTAGATTATGAAACAAAGTTGTTGTCCATGATTTCAAATCCTTGTCCTCGGACTTGGGTACATAACATTCATCATCTATTTCTTCGTACTTGCACCATAAGCGGGAAAGAAATTAATGTAAATAAAGGGGCTTCATGCTTACTAAAGATTGAGTGCTATCTCTCTTGACAACCAACATGCGTGCAAGAGCCAAAATTTTCGAAAATCCTAGGATCCCAACAATTGGTATTAGTGAATGCATTTGGGATATCCTATTGGTCAAGGACTTTGGACACTTGAATCTTGTTCTTTGAATCATTCAAAATGTTTTGATTATTTTACTACTCTATTCTAAAAGCAAAGCCCCTCTGTTTAAAAAGGCTAAGGTCAAGGCTTCATATTATTTAATGATGATATCTCTTTTAGATGTACAATTTCTAACCAAGTTTACCTTTTAAAATGGAGAGGGAGTGGACGTGTACAAGCTTTTTCCCTGATAGAAGTAGCTTTTTCAATGAGGGTGATTAGTTGTTATACTCTTTAATAATGCATGCATCAAATCCACTATCTGTAATTATCACACAACAATCTACATAGTTCAATGAAGCAACCTTTACAGACCATTGAAAGTCGAATGATATGATATCATATTTGTAAAATGCATTTATCTCTTAACAATTTCGTAGTTTTCCCTACCATATATCCTCCACATTCGACTCCTGTGACCCCCTACTTCCACACAATCTACCCCTCCATAACCCTTGTGAATTACATATTCAGACCAAATATCTAGCCAAAAAAATGAATTTGATTTTTTTCTTTGTTACCTCACTTTTTAATTTTCTTCTCTCGCCTTTGTTTTGTCGTAGTCCAACTTCTCATAGTAGTAGGAAGAGAATTTTTTAACTCGTCAGAAATTGGTATGTATTTTTATGGATATCAACTTGAATATACCCCTTATTGATCTCAATATCCTCACTAGTGAGCCCTCGCTCAAGGATATCCCATCTACACCCAAGGAAGAGGGAGAAGAACACTTTCCAGCAATATGGGGAACTAAAGCCTTTGTTGAGTAGGGACTCCAAGAAAATGAGGCTCTTCTTTGAGAAGCCCGATAAAGGGTAAAAAATGAAGCAATTAACATAAATTACCTCATCAAAAGTAAAAGATCCAATGCTGATTTCTCCATGCCCTCTAACCTGCACTGACGAGTCATCTCCAATAACAACATGCTCCCCTACATGTGATTTGTTGTAGCCATGTAGGAGATGTTTGTGCTTCATCATGTGTTTAGTTGCCCTTGAATATGCAATCCACTCATCCAAATAGGTGTATGTCCAATATGTCGAATGAACAATTGCATGTGCTTTTGAGGTTTTTCCATTAAAGTTGCCCTCACCTTGAGCATAGAAGAGAGCAACATCAGCACCCGCATTTCTTACTACTTCCTCAAGTTCCTTGATACGAATCATCTAAAATTTTGCTTTTTGACCTTCTTGTTTGGAAAACTCACATGTAGTCTTCTTGAAGGGCTTCTTGGGCTTCTTCTCATTCTCTTTTGGCTTTTTATCATTCTGAGCTTTGGCAATATCTTCCTTTGGATGAGCTTGATTGAAAACTGAATTTCCCTTATGCCTTTGTCTTCTAACCTCATGATGCAAAAAGTACTTGAAACCTTGTCAATTGGTGGTGTAAGAGAATCTAGCAAGCACATGCAAAGCACCTCAAAGACAATAGCAACTATCTCATATGACTCCAACATATTTTTGAAGACAATATTCAGCAGTCCAGTGTTCTTTTCCTTCTCCAAAGCTTCCTATCCTTCTCTTCTCTCCTTAGGCAGTCCTCTTGCGGTCTAGATTTCTTCTTGTAATTTATTGAAACGAGTGATGTACTCATCAACAGTGTCAAATGAGTCCATGGACAAAGTCCAACCTTAGCCTCCAGCCTAGTAATTTGTGTGGAATTAATATATTCACACAACCCCTCAAATTTCTCAAACAACACTTTGGGATATGTGGTGTTGCTAACATGCGTCATAAACATTGTCAACATGAAGGGCTATGACACACCATGACCCTTATCCTTCTTGTCCTTGTAGAGTTGCTTCAATTATTTAGTAGCATTATAACAAGGCTACTCATTCACATACTTGAGTAACCCCTTGCTTCAGAGCAAAGCTTCAATCTTGATTTTTTGGTGGCATAGTTTGGACCACTCAACAAGGGTAAATGATGATGCATGACTATTCTGCCAAAATACAAAACCGTAGGGGTGTAGTTGTGACCAAAAAAACACCACCAATGCAAAGATATTGAAAAACCACGTGATTAAAAAAAGGGAGGTTCAAAATGCTTTTGTGTGCAAAAGATATCTCTCCTAGAAGTTTGGCACTAAAATAGGAAAAAGTACCTCTAAAACCTTGAAATTTTGAAAAAAAATAGTACTTGCAATGAAGGAGAGGCAACCACATGTCACTACGTGATTGGAAGAGCATGCCAAACATACATTGATTGGGCAAATTATCGACAAATTGCATGATGCCACTTATCACAAGCAAAGAACTGCCACCTATGTGATGACTATGAAAGCCATTGGAAAATGTATCATTAACCCAGAACGCATCACTTGTGCTCTAATTTGATGTTTGATTTGCAAACCACATTAGGCCACTTGTTGTGCCTTGACTCGCTTCAAAATCCATGTGTCGCAAAGTCTATTGTTGACTGTGTGAGCTACTTGTCAAGTTCAATGAGATGGTAGAATGTGATTAGTCAACATCGTATTTTTATGCACTTAATGGCATACCATCTACCACATCAACCCAATCTTGACTTGCCACATCATCACCTGCATCAACAACCACGTTTTGCATTGTGGTTCATGCTCAAAATGGTAAGTCATAACAAGCATCAATGCATGTGCCTGTTATCACGAGTCGCGCCACTTCAAGTATACGGACTGGCACATGTCGGTCGTACGTAGTTGCCATGTCATCAATCACCTGCAAAGGGGTACCACATCATCAAAGGGTGCCATGTCATCGAAGGATGAATTAATGCCATGGCATCAAAATATTATCACATTAAGGGAATTCAAACAAAGGACCTCCCATGCACCAAGTGTTATGTTGGGCTTGGTTAATCATCTTCCTAAGCTCTCTACTTGGGATATGGAGCAATAAAATTAATGTTAAACTCATAAAAAGCATAAGAAACCCTACCTTTTGCCTTGTTGACGCAAATATTGTTTCATGGTAATACAAGTGCGCATCCACACGCTTTGTTTGTCACACCAGACCAAATTATATTCCTTGGCATATTCCACATACATATTTCATATTTTCATTTTGAAGGGAAAAAGGTAAAATTTTCAAACGCAAATTTGAGGTACTTGGAGGAAAAACAAGCAAAACTGCTAAATTGGGCCCCCCTTGAAAGCATGCAAAGAATAAAAAAGTGTGGACAATTTGACCATATTTGTAAGGTTTGCCCTATAGAAGTTTTTTGTCAAACGCAACCAATCAGGTTATCCTCTTATAACTATGCAGCAAAAAAGTTGTCAGACCATTTTTGTAACTTTGTCAAGTGGCTTGAACGTCTTTGCGTGATAAAGTAGAAGTACCATGATAGCATAGAAATTCCATGGTGCTTTTTCTCATGGCATTATTGCTCCTTGATAGTTGGTAGGCAAGAATAAAGTAAAAACATTTGACTAGAAAAAGTACCATAAAGCAGAAAAAGCAACACAACGCTTCCATAGGGTTATGATGCTTATATTTTTATGTCATTTTGAAGTTTCAATTCTTATGCAACTATAGACATGTTTATTCTCATTGAATAGCTCTTTTTGAGCCCATTCTAATGGTGGTATCTTTATAAAATTTTGTAAAGGTTTACAAGGATTTTTGGAAGCTCCAAATATGATGTCACTTTTTACCCCAATTTTGGGTATGCCATAGGTAAACCAACTTGATTTGTTTAAAATATTGGTTGGTGAGTAAAATAACCCGTTTAATGATTAATTAACATGTAAAAGTGGGTGTCTATAGGAGGAAATAACACCCAATATTGATTTATTAAAAGAAAGAATAAAATTTAATTTATGGCAAATTGAGGATATATATGGTAGTCAATATAAGATAGTAAAACTTCGCAATGGGTTAAGAAATACCATATTGAAAATTTTGCATGGAAACATAAGGAATGCCATGTTGGATACTATGTGCTATTACATTCTTATATTGATATATAAGACAATGAGAAATATAGTTTTTAGTGTGAGGATATAAAAGTTAATATTTCTTATAAAAGACTCTTTAGCAACAAAATAATATAACACAAAATTATGAATAAACTTAATCATATTTTAATTATCACACAAAATTATAAACAAATTTAATTATATTTTGATTATCATAATTTTAACCAACTTTTAATTTTTAAACATTTTGATATATATTTTATAGAAAGAATGAAAAAAAAAAAAAAAAACATTAAACTTAAGAGAATGTAATACATACAATTGTCTCCCATATGTTAGTCATAGCCCAATGATTAGATGTCCTTAATCCCATCCAAGGACCATATTTTATAATGAGGTATATATTTTATATTCCTCATTTATATCCTTCGGATGGTGACTAATGATCTTATAAAAAATTTAATATTTATATAATTATTGATTATGAAACAAATTTTATGATATAGGTTGTTTAACTAACTAATTATTAAACCCTACTCTCTTTCAAATTTAAAATTACTTTTAAAACTTCAAAAATTTAACCCTCAAACTATACTCATCTTTTATTGATGATGTACATTTAGTATTTCCTTGCATGGTTGTGGAGGAGGAGATGTGCATTCTTATTTATTTAATATATTTTTAATACCATGTCCAAAACTTTTAAGAAGTATTCTAATGGATAAAGAAAGACTCAATGAGCCTTCTAACCTTTTTTTGGCTACCGTTTACATTTTTTAAATCATATATAATTTTTTTTTATATCCCCTGATTTGCAGGCCCTCAAGTCTCTTGTCTTTTGACTCATAGATCATTGAAGAGAGCACAAGAACAATAAAAATATTCACATTGCCACACCACCTCACCTATCTCCCCCAATGGCCTGCCTTGTCAAATAGCAACATGTCATCTCTATGATAAAATCGAAGCAGCAACAATACAAACTCCGTTATCGCACGCCTATGCACCGTGATATCCAATGCAAAAATTTGTAGTTATCCAAACCCTATTCCTCTAATCCCATCCAAGAAAACCAATGAAGCAAATGTTTTCCGCACACTCGGGGCGCCACATCCACCTAAAAGAGTCACTTCGCTCATATCAACTTCATTTTTACCCGAATAAATCCAATCTCCGGCCATCGGCGAGCCCAAAATCAATCGATACTACCTATGCAAATCCCTGAAATCTTTGCCAATGATAAATCCATTCCAAAAATCAATCGATACTACCTATGCAAATCCCTGAAATCTTTGCCAATGATAAATCCATTCCAAAAATCAATCGATACGACCTATGCAAATCCCTGAAATCCATTCCAAAATGTTTGTTCGAGGTGGCGGTGACAACGATAAATTGACAGTAAAAACACACGGAAAAAACGAGCGCATTACCGTCCAAATCCACATTGGATGAATCAAATATCTGCTCTGTTTACGCCATCCAAATGAAAATACAAATTTGGGCGTCATAAGAGTAATCCATTGAAGACCATAATTCCTATGTAGAAGTCTAGAATTCTCCGTAAACGTGGATATATATAGAGAGAGTTTGGTCCTGGACAGCTTTCTCGGATTCAAGGTTCAAGATGCTTAAGTACATGGACTCTAGTTTGATACAGGATCCAACCATTCGTCTGGCTTGTGATTATTTTAAAAGCAGCCAGTACCCAAGATGGCTGGATAGAACTTTGAGGGTTCATATTTACAATCCAGTACCAGGTTTGGGGGCTGAATACATCGCTTTAAAATAGTTGATCTTCTACAATAATGGAGAGAATATTTTTTTTTTTTCTTTCTTGGTTTGGTGTTCTCTTAATATTTTGGTTGATTGGGTTGCATATATATCAGGTAGTGCTGAGATTCCCGAAGAGAACGGTGTACTAGATATCATAGAGACACTTCTAGTTCGAATCAATTCTTTAACATTGACCAAGGAGTCTGTATATTTCGAGAAGCTCTTTGAAGGTGGATTCCGAGAAGCTTATGCCCATGTTGTGGACATTTTTATCCCTGCTGGAGGTATAAGGTTTCCAGTTAAATTTTTCTATCATTTCCCAGAGGTTTCAATTTTCAAACACAGTATGTTAGGCAAAACAAAGGAGAATAAAAGGAAATTTGGCTACTATACTTTTACCCGCTGGTCTTCAATTCATTCCATCCTTGCAATTGTTATGAAGTTTAAGTTTATTTAGTGTTCTTGGGAGTTGGGTGGTGGTTTTTTTTTAAATAAGAATATTTTTTTGATGAGGGACCAAGAATAATTTTTTTAGACAAGGAATTTGATCTGAACCGATTGTACTGTCTTTATCCACTGTACTTGTCTTTATTTGAAATTTTAAATTGTAAATGCAACCAATTCTCCTATATATTAGGATCATTATTTTGTTTTTCTTAACCACACTAGTTATGGGCGTGGCTCATGCATGTTTAAGAAATGGTGCATAAAAACACACTTTTGTGAATTAATTTGAAACTTTTATATATATATATATATATATTTTTTTTTTTTTTTTTTTTTAAAGTCAAGTAAATAAGCAGCAATATATACATAGAGAAGTTTATTAATACAGACGTGGGAGTTGCAGAGAAAGAAGCATTCCAGCATCTCCTGCGATGCATAGATGCCGAAGAAATCCAACCAAAAAATGCAGATGAGCTCATAACACTATGGAGTTTAGCAGACAGGTTTATGGTCAAGCGGTGTTGCTTCAACGCCATCAAAAACCTGAAGAATGCCTCACTGGACTGGCAACAAAGCACAAGAGTCATAGAGTTCTCCTCTCAGGCCTCTTGCAGGCTCTGTGACGCAGAAGATCTAATACTTAAATGCACCAAAACATTAATAGACCGTTTCCAGGGCTTGCACTTCTTGAATTCCAACAGAGAAGAAGATCAGGCCCTCCTCAGCGAGCTCAAAGCATTGCCATCATCAGCCGTGGAAGCCCTTCTTTCATCTGATCTTCTTCCAATAGAAAAAGAAGAGGTGGCATTCTATGCCCTGGTCGTCTGGGCCAAGCACAACGCCACAACCAAAGAAGAAAAGCAGCAATTCATCACAACAATGGCTGCCTACATACGTTTCCCATTCATGAAGCCAGAGGTGCTGAGCACCCTCACCGAGCTCCCAGAAATGAAAAATCCCACCTGTCAAGAATTTTTAGTGGAGGGTCTCAAGTTCAGGGCCGCATCAGACGAAATGAAAGAGAATTACCGCTCACAGGCAGTTGGGCACAGCAGGTTCAGATGCAGAATAGGCTATCACAGGCCTCTGAAAGTTATAACTCTTGAGCAGCCCAGAAAGCAAGCAACGGTGCACATGTCTGTGCTGATTGATGAAATAGAAGGCATGACTGCAGGAGGGGTTTTGGAGTTTGAATCTTTTAATCTCTCTGGAAACAGATTTTCCTTCAGGATTACTCAAACATCATGTGTAACAAAGAAAAGGGTAGGGCTGGAGATGGTGCTGAACAATAACAGTTCTGCAAGAATACCAGGCGACATCAAGATCTTTGTGTGGTCACAAGTTCAGGGGGAGTTCGTCAACAAATTTTGTGCACTGCATACTTTTGATCCACAGAATCCTGTGTTGAGGTGCACCGATTTGTTGGGGAGAGATTGGAAGGACGTTACGTTCACCCTTGGTGAACAGAAGCTGTACATCTTAGTTGAATTCGTAGTACATAATTAGGTTAGAGTGGTTGTCAAATAGCTTCTATATTCTTCTCAGTTTTATAAGTGTTTATTAACATTCTTGGCATAATTAATTGATATCTGTCTTCTGAAATTTTGCAGGTTAGCTCACTATGGATGTAAGTATCAGATGAACTACTAAAACTTCTTGATCAAAGTGCCCACTGTGTTATACTCACCATAATGTTCCATATCTTCTGCATATGCCTGAAGCCTCATGCTTTAGGCCGTGTACATTGATATTTACTCCGTTCATGTACAAAACTAAGCTTCACCCTTGGTTACAATTGGATTACTGTAATTTCTATCATATGTAACGATGTTACCTAAGGAGTTTTATGTATATTCCCTAATACCGTTGTTTGGTGTAATTCTATGATATGTTACGATGTTACAGAAGAAGTTTTATGTATATTCCCGGCTACCGTTGTAAGTTTCCTCAATAGTTAATGAATTGTTATGGATCATGCAATACGTAGAAAAGAAGCTTTAAATCTACCTACCTTACAAATGATTAATTTAATGGATGATGATTAATTTAATGGATGATGAGGATTATTTTTTAAATCTACCTACCTTAAAAATGATTAATTTAATGGATGATGAGGATTATTTTTTATTACGATTTTAACCTAGCCTATTCGTTAACAATTTAGTGCAAGCTAAAGGAGGATGAATAATATCATTAACAAACAAACTTGACTCTAGATGGGTCTATCTTAGTTTCATGTTCTACTCAGGTGACAGATAATATTTTAAAGAAAGATAATCCTATTGATTTATAATCATATTGGATGAAAGAATGAAGTCAAAGTGTCACACTTGATATGCTTTCCTCTATAAGCCATTTATTTAGTAATAAAAGTCATATAAATGATGTTTGTTTAAATATATAATTAGTTAATTAAAGTTATATAAAACTATTGTAAAAAAATACTTCATTTAAATGTAAAATGAATTATGGGCTAATAGATCTATAACCAATTACTTAAAAGCAAGGCAAGATGATATAATAATTAAAAAAGATGACCTTCTAAGTCTCCAAAATAACAAAATATTGTCTTTTGGATGTAACTTTTCAAATGAAGCAAAAATAAATAAACAAATTATGGAAGCAATATTTTTGGTATGAAAAGAAATGGTCAATGATTAATTTAGTCTAAAAAATTTATCATTTAATGTCTAAAACAAATGAAATAAAGTTAAAGATCAATGAGTCATATTTTGGGCATACGTAGGCTAAATGATATCTAGTTCGAATGATTCTTTCTCTAGGTGAAAGGATGTATAGGAATACTAATAGTATAATTTAAACCTAAAATATTATTTATTGATCTTTAACAGTTGCATGATTTAGTCCACTATATTATCTTAATTTCTATCCTTTAAGATTTTTTTTTTTAATTTACATGGTGGAATCGGTAGCCACCACGAATTTGGGCAGGCTATCCGGCTTTTATGGCCGCCATAGTATTTTGCGTTGTCCACCCTAGAAGCCGCCACACAGATCTTCGCGCAGTCCGCCCCTATAACCACCATGCCATAATCATTTTAAACCTTTTACGCTGATGAAAGCACTAGGAAAGGGACAAGCGTTCAGTCCGACGAGGCCCGAGATTTGAACCTTGGACCTCCGCCCCCTTTATGGGGTTTGGATGAACCAATATCCTTTAAGATCTTAGTATGATAAAATTTATATTAAAGTTTATTTTTATAATTGTGCATGCAACTATCATAATTTAACTCAAAACTCATCAATGTGAATCTCTAAAAAAAAATTTAAAACTATCCAATTAACAATTTCATTGGGAATGGGCTAAGTTAACATGTATAAGATGGTCAAAAACTAGTTTGGACCAATGTCAAAAGGAATATATGTATGATAAATCATGACACATAGCCTCCATGAATTTTTATATTTGGAAGAAAAAAGAGAATGAATGAGGCTAATTTGGGCCAAGTTAAAGAAGGAAAATAAAGTTTTTAAAAAATGAACATAGAAGCAAGCAAATTCTAGCAGAAGGAAAGCAAGAAACACTAAAAAGCACTATGTGAGGCAATGAACATGTGCATGATATTTTTACATCTTAACAAATGCCAATTTGATGATACATATCTCTTGTAATCAATCCATTTTCTATAAATATGAAGTTTGACTAATTGATCTATGGGTTTTTTGCCCAAGAGGGTTTCTCTACTCTAAATCATCATGTACTTACTATTGTGAGTACTTTTTTTAGTATTTTAGAAGCTTAGTTGAATTTTACTTTATTCTATAGGATTTGCATGGTTTCATGTATTTTTCATGCTTGGAAACTAGTAAATTTAAACTAGAAAAGAGCAATGATTTAAATTGTTTAATAGTAAATTATAAAAATATATATAATGAATTTTAAGCTTAGTTAGCATTGTATCAAACTCTTCATGAACTATCCATATATTTTGTTATTAACATCTAAAATTACTCTTGGAACATATAAGAACAAATTTGATACCATAATATAGGGTTTACTAGTGACTAATTTTATCATTCTCCAAGAGGAACTAAGTTAAAAAATCATTTATAAGTTTTCAAAATATTTTCTTAAGGACCATTAATGGAAATTACATATCATATTGTTACCATAATAAGTTTGTCTTGGTTTCTAGAAAACCTTGAAAAAGAAGTCAATTTGAGTTCCAAGAGGAGAAGAGCAATATCAATGATTTATTGGAAAATGGCAAGGAGATTTATAATATTATGAAAGAAAATATAAATATAAATATTAAACTCCAAGTTAAACAAGACCTATTATCCATGGTGGAAAGTAAATTGTAATGGACCAACAATAAAACATCAAATTTGGTATCACTGCTTGTGAGGCTATGGTACAAGTTGAATGAAGTGCTCATATCAAGTGAGATAAACACATGAGAAATTGTTATAAATATATAATTTTAAGATCAAATCCAATAAGCATATGAATAAATGATAATAAAATAATAAAATTTCACCAAGCATTCATGCACCATGACTAATGATACCATGGTAAGTAATTAAGATTTTGATTTTATAATTTTTGAGCAAATACAAGAGGTATTATATCCAATATGATGAAATGAATGAGATATCAAATCTAAGGGCTTGGAAAAGTGGCCAAGAAATTCATTATCCCCATAAGATAATACAAAAGCCTTCAAAATGGGATTTAGATACTAAGATAATGATAATGATAAAAAAAGAACGAAGATATACCTTTCAAAAATAAAATCAATCTACAATTCCATAAAAGTATATACAAAGAAGGTAGAAACACCATGAAATAAGCAAAGAAAATATTCCACGTATCTTTAGGAGAGTAGTATTACAAGGAATAACTATTGTACAAGACTAATGTGAGCTCTAGAAATAGAAATAAAAGTAATCAAGTATGCAATCATAAGAAGAATACATGTCTTTGACATTATCATTTTATTATGATCATTGTGGTGGAGAAGGTCATATATCTTAGCTTTGATTAAAACTCCATCTATGTAAACATTATGGAGAGAAAAACCATACTAGAAGCATGTGTTTAAAGCATTTAGTTTTTAAGTGCATGGAAGATCTCTCGGAAGGAAGAACCAAATTCAAGAATATTTCTATATTACAATGCAAAGTCATTAAAGTTAGCTTATGGTTGGATTATTTCAAGTAAATTATGTATGATCACTTATCATAAAAATCATGTATATGATCAAATTATCCATTACCAATAGTATGTGATACCACTTGCACTATGACATACGAGAGTATACCCAATAAACTCTAAATGATGTTGTATTTGCATAATGTAAACTATTAAAAATAGGAAAATAATTAATTCTTTTCCATCTAATATATAGAGTGATACTTTATACTTTAGCAAAAAAGAAAGATGATTATCTTTATCAATATATGTGCAAAGAAATTAAATAAATATATTGTCTCCAGTAACCATGAGAGGTTATAGAGATGTAATTTTCAAGGTTTAGATATTCATCTTACAAATGCAATCACTAGGAAATTCAAAGATAATTTTATTCCACTAGTTTGAAAAAGGTTGGATCCCTAAAAATAGTTATTAGTTATTTTATGAAAAACTTGAACTCAAATGGTTTAGCCTAAAACCTAAAATAGTATTAGAAAAGAATAAGTTTAAGGTTTCAGGAATAATAGCATCGAATCTAACATTGGCATGTTGGAAAACAACCTAAAATTATATATAATGTAACTATATAAGGATTTGTGATGGTTTTTTAAAGCCTTACTACCACAATATATCACAGGTTCCAATATAAAATAACCATAATATTAAAGGTTAAAATATCAATAATGTTGAGTAGAATATATGAGCAAATTAATATTATATATAAGGCCTATATAATACTAAAAATAAAATTCACTTATATAATAAAATATGAATGTAAATGGCCTAAATCATTCAAGAACTATGCATGAAGAAAGACTTACAATATTATTCATAAATTTGAAATACAATCTTGAGATATTTTCTCACTTGATACAAAATATGGAGCTTTGTCTCCATAATATAGTTATACAAGATAACTCTTCAAATTCTTGACTATGACCTTTGGATTCTTATCTTGCCACTTGCATACAAGACTCTCAGTCTTCTAGCATGACACATGTACATATCTTGCACATCCCAATATATCAAATAATGTAATATTCTCTAACACCCCCTTGTATTACATTATTTGATGTTGACTTCTCTTGATCTACATAGATGATTTTGAAATATCTAAAATTTGTTTCGACCAAGTGCTTTTGTAAAAATATTTGCAATTTGATCTTCAGTAGAAATGTGTTTCAACTGGATATGATGATTTTGAACATGATCCCTGATAAAATGACACTGAGCTTCAATGTGTTTTGTTCTTTCATGAATAATTAGATTTTTTATTAGATTAAGTACTCCTTGATTATCACAATTTATTATTGTAGAAGTTCTTCTGATTCCAATATTTGATAATATGTACTATAACCAAAGTGCTTCACAGATTGCATCTTTTGTTGCACGATATTCTGCTTCTATAGATGAAAGTGCTATTGCATGTTGTTTTTTACTGTACCAAGAAATAGGTCCTGAACCAAGATAGAAAATATAGCTTGATGTAGATTTTTTGTCATCTATAGATCCAACATAATCAAAATCTGAATATCCCTATAGGTAAAATTTATCATCATCCTTTTTATATGTTAGCCCATATTTTGTAGTCTTGTTAATATATTGTAGTATTCTTTTTGTGGATTTCCAATGACTTTCTCTAGGTTCTTGCATAAACCTTGAAAGATAATTTACAACAAAAACTATATTTGGTCTGGTATTTGTTAAATATAGAAGACTTCCAATTAATTGATGATAGATAGTGGCTGAGACTAGAGGTGTCTCATCATATCTTGACAATTGCAATCCTTGCTCCATGGGAGTGTCTTTGGGTTTACAATTGTTCATCTTGTATTTCTCAAGTAATGATTTTGCATACTTTGTCTATGTTATTGTGATATTGTTTTCATTTTGACAAATTTTCAAACCAAGACAATAATGAAGAAGCCCCAAATCTATCATTTCAAAATCCTTTTCTAGATCCCTTTTAACTTCATCTATCAAAATTTTTGAGCTTCTTGTGATTACTATATCATCAACATATACTATAAGTATTATTCTATCATGTCCAATCTTTTTTGTGTAGATATTTGGATCTGATAAACTTATTTTAAAATTATGTTGTAATAAATGATTATTAATCTTTATATACCATGCTCTTGGTGCTTGCTTTAGGCCATATAAGGATTTTTTTAGCTTGCAAACCTTTTGTTCTTGTCCTTTGATCACAAATCCTTCTAGTTGTGACATATATACTTCTTCAAGATCACCATTAAGAAATGCACTTTTTACATCCATTTGATGAAGTTTCCATCCATGATGTGTTGCTAAAGCACAAATTGTTCTAATAGTAGTCATTCTTGTTATTGGTGCAAATGTTTCTTCATAATCTATTCCTTCTGTTTGAGTATATCCTTTTGCAACTAATCGAGCTTTGTATTTATCAAGAGAACCATCTGCTTTGTATTTTATCTTGTAGACCCACTTACATCCTACTACTTTCTTTCCTTGTGGTAGATCAACCAGATTCCATGTTTTATTTTTCATTAATGTTGCATATTATGATTCCATGGCTACCTTCCATTTTGGATGACTTAAAGCATTTAGAGTAGTTGTAGGTTCTGTTATAGAACTTATCAACCCCCTATTTATTCTCGTTAAACTATGAGTTTGAGGTCTTGTAGTAGTGATATATGGCATCTACTCTAGCTTTGAGTCCTTAAGTGTATCTCTAAGCCATATAGGTTCTTTCCTTTGAAGTGTTGTAGTAGTCTCTATATTTTCTATTTGTTCATCATCTATGTCTAATTTTGAGTCTTCACTTGATGAGTCTTCTTTTGAAGAATTTAGAATTATCCTTAAATCAATATTTTGTTCTTTAATAATATTTTTGTTTCCTTCATCAAATATCACATCTCTGCTTATGTAGATTTTTTTGTTGTAGGATCAATTATTCTATAACCTGTTGAATCATCATCATAACCAAGAAATATTCCACACATAGTTTTGTCATCTAGTTTAGTTCTTCTTTGCTTTGGAATATGCATGTATGCCTTACATCCAAAGATTCTTAGTTGTTCTACAGTTGGTTTTTGTCTTGACCATACTTCTTCAAGAGTAACATTTTTTAGTATCCTTGTAGGTGATCTATTTTGTAAGTATACAATTATTTTAACTACTTTTGCCCAATATTGATGATCAAGATGAGCTTCCTTTAGCATACAATAAACCATTTCCATAATTGATCTATTTCTTCTTTCTGCAATACCATTTTTTTTGTGGTGAATATGCTATGGTGAGTTGTCTTTTTATACCATTAGCTTCTAAAAATAAGTTAAATTCTTTTGACAAAAATTCACCTCCTCTATCTGAATGAAGATTCTTGATTATTTTCCCACCAATAGTTTGAATTGTTTGAAACAACTAAATGCTTTAGATTTGAATTTCATAAAATACACCCACATTTTCTTGGAGTAATCATCAACAAATAGTTGAAAATATCTATGTCCTCCAATACTAGTAACATTCATTGGACCACATAAATTTATATATATTAATTCCAATGGTTCTTGAGTTATGTGTTGACAAAGTTCAAAAGGTATTCTATGTTATTTTCCTGCTAGACATTTTGGATAAAATGTATATTCCCATGAAATTTTAGGTAAACCTTTAACCATTTGATGTTTACTCATCTCATTTAATGAAGATGCACTTATGTGTCCTAGCATTTTATGCCAAAGCTCTCTTGTTTCTGAAATCCTTGCTGATAGAGCCATATTTGACACTATATCTAGAGTAAACAAACTATTTTTATAAGATCTATAAGCTATAACTCTTTCTTGTTTGATAATAAGATATTTTTTTGTCTTTAATAGTTTTAAATTCAATTGCTAGGTTTTGATCCATTAGTTGAGATACTAAAAGAAGATTAGTAGTCAATCCAGGTACATATAGTACATTGTTAATTATTCCTTTTTCATTTGATAGATCAATTAAGACATCTCCTACTCCTTTAACCTCATAAGTCATACTATCTTCTATGACAATTGGTTTTTCATATTTCTCTTGAAAAGTGTTAAACCATTGTTTATTTCCAATCATATGCCTACTTGCTCTGGAATCAATATACCAATAATCCATAGTGAGTTCCTTTGAAGTTGAAAACCTTATAACTCCCAATTCAAATATGAAATTTGCAAATTTTAAGTTTTTCTAAACCTTTGATGTAGAAATCCTTTTAACTCCCTAATTAATTTGCAAAATTTCAAATGTTCAAAAAGTTTCAAAAAACTTCACACTGTAAAGCTTTTTTTTTTTTTAAACTTCAAAATAATTCCAGATCAAAAACTTTAAAAAAGTTTAAAACTTTTATCTCCAATTAAGATTTTAAATTTTCAACTCTTGAAAATATCTAAAAGATTTAAAATAAACTTTCAACTATAAAAACATTTAACTTTAAATTGCAACCTTATTACTCTATAATCAAAAATAATTTTCAAAAATTTTAAAAATACCTAACCCTTATTACTTTAAATTGTTTTTCAAAATTTAATTCAAACGTATTTCCCTCCAAAATGCTAAGAATATCATGTAACAAAAATTAGCGTTACCTAGGCATAACTAGCGTAAATTTTGCTACAGGTGTAAGAGGTGTTTGGTAACATCCACTAAAATATAGGGATTTATTAGAATTTCCAATCCCTTTGCTCCTCTATTGGCTATCACATTTTTCATGACTTTTCTTCTTCCCTGATGAACTTTCTCTACTTTTAAGATGGTTAAGAGTTATTTCTTTGAGGATGTTTGAGAGATGTCCGATGGTTTCAAGTGAGCCATCTACCATTGGTGATCAAGTCATTCATCTACTGTTGGTACTCAAGTGATTCATATACCTTTGGTGCTCAAGTGAGTCATCGATTGATGCTCAAGTCTACCACTCGAGGTGGAAAGACTATTCTCCAAAGCTCTTCTATTAGTGGTTGTGTGATGGCTAAATATTGCTCTTCTCTTGTGAGTGAGTATTCCTCTATTTTGGTGTTCGTACGATGCTCCTCCCATGAGCGTTCCTCTTTGTTGGTATCCAAATGCTCCTTTGATGAATGTTACTCTTCTCTAGTATTATTGCTCCTTTTGTGATCATTCCTCTTCTCTAGTATCTGATTTCTCATTTTGTGAGCATTTATTTATTGCCTGGATGGTGGCTAAATGTTGATCAAACTGGTAATCTAATAATTACTCAAAAGCTTAGTGCTTCTTATATTCTTCTTGGTGCATGCTTTCTCTAGCTTTTTATTATGTGTGCTTCCTCTAGCACCTTATATAAGATTCTTCTAACACCTTATGTATGCTTTCATGTAGGTTGTTTGTGATTCTTCTTATATGAAGGCCTCTTGGATATTTTCTATGATTTTGGCCTCTTGATATCTTCTCTATAAACTATCTCCATTTCTTCTTCTAATTTTGTTGTTTTTGTATGTTGTTGTTTGCTACTTCAAATCTCTATGCTTTCTAGTACTATTCTTCTTTGTACTCTTCTTCTTAGATTATGTACTTAGGAAGCTTTGAATACTTCTTAATCTAAAATATTCAATGTCTTAGGTCACACCTAAGAACTAAATATTAGTATCCTCCTCGCTAGAGAACCCAAAAATATTAGGATGACTTTGTATGTCCCCAAATTTCCAACTATCTTTTGAGATGGCTTTCAATCAATCAATATCTAAATTTCATTTGAATTAGCTCCTCTATATCAAATGTCTATATTTTCTTCTAAGTTGGCCTTTCTTATCAATATGGCTAAGTCCTAATATTCACTGGTTTTTTTCAACCAAGTGGGATGACTCTAGCATCCAAATTAGGGTGACTAATCCTTATTCCCTCAAACTCTACTCAAACAAAACTTTAAAAATAGAGTCCAAGTCTGCATTGCCTTCAAAGTGGATAGACTCTAAATTAACTTTATCAAAAGTGGACAAAGTTAAATATTGATAATGGTGGCTAATAAAATAAGCTCTATAAAAAATGAATAAATTCAAGTGGTAGCTCTAATACCACTAATGGCTTTTTAACCCTTACTACCATAAAATATCACAAGTCCCAATATAAAATAGACATAATATTTTTTTTAAATAATTTCAAAAAATTATATTAAAAAAAATATCATTTACAAGTTGGGATGAGACTTCTCCTAGCCTTAGCCAAAGAAAACACATGTTTACAACAATAAAAGAAGATTTGCATTGGAGCTAAATCTCTTAAACCATATTTCTACAATGGCTATTCACCTATTTATAACTGTAAAAGAAGATCTAAATTGGAGCACAAATATCCTAAACATATTTTTGTAATGGTTGTCTAAATTAGCTAAACACTGGATTTGCTCACCAACCTACCTAATCATCTCATCCTCAATAGCCATATCATTGTGTCACTGAACCCCTACCTCCTTCTCAGTGTTCATCTTAACCAAGAAGTTTGCTACTTTATTTATATCTCTACTCATATAAAATAGAATCACATCATATAATTCCCTCCATAATTCCTTAATTTGAGTGACAAGAATCCTCAACCTCCATGTCTTCAAAGCAAAGTTCCTCATGCAATCCAGAGCTTCGACTATTATTTGAGAATTTTATTCTAGGATTATCCTCTTGTAACCTTGTTTTACTACCAAAATAAAAGTATATTTGATAGTTAAGGATTCTACTTCATTATCCGTGGCCCTTTCCAAGCCTTGCAGTTACCAATAGAGCATTGTCCCAACATGATTTCTGTAAACCACTCCAATTCTAGCTCTATCTAGATTACCTTTTGCAGCTCCATCAGTATTAATTTTAATCCAACCTTCTGGGGGTGGTTTCTAACTAGCTCTGTCCTATCCCTCTTGCACTTTAACTTCTTTCTTCATTTTCCCTATAATAGCCTAAGTTTCCTCTTTAGCATACACTACTAAAGTTTCCGTGACTTTTCTCCAAATGACCTGCCAAACTCCATCTAAAGATGAAAAGGTTTCTCTAAAAATTCTACCATTTCTCTCCAACCACACTTACCACCAAATGAATTTTAATCCAAGCTCCCAACAAATACAAAGAGCTTTAGATTTAAATCTACCCCTCTTCCATATTTCCCAAATATTAATTTGATTCAAATCACCATTAACTTAAAATTTATAAGATAAAAACCATCTCTTCCATATTTTGTGTGTGAATAGGCACTCAAACATCAAGTGGTTAGTTGTTTCCTCACTCTTGTAGCATGAAAAATATTGATATGGACCAATTATTCCCCTACAACTAATATTATCAAAAGTAAGAATTCCATTATGCATGAACTGCTAGGCAAAAAAGTTTACTTTTTGCCAACCCTTGGAGTACCAAATATTTCTTCAATCCTCAACCTGATATGCATGAGGAGGAGCCTCTAGAATGATCTTATCATATCCATCCTTAACTGTGTAGAAACCAATGCTCCCATAGCTCCAAGTTAACTCATCCTCCTCATATCTACCTATGAGAAATATTTTTGCTAAGATTTTAGTCATGATGGGTGTCAATTTCAAAGGGATTGAAATTGGCCACTCATCCAACTTCTTAAACTGCTTAAACTTATAATCCCCCAACTAACTAGTGTTGAAATAACTTTCAATTTGGATCCAACCCCTTGTTTCCATGGTTATTTTTATTGGTTGCAATTTTTGGAATTCAACAATGATAGGTGGATATTGATCCCATGAATCTGTCCAAAATCATACCTTCTCCACTCTTCCCACTTTCTAAAATAATCCATATTTCACTACCTGAGATCCTAAGTTTATAGACTAACACACTAAGTATCCATTACCATCCAAAGGGAAATGACCCACCTCATTTGGGTTTACTTGTCCCAAATATTTACTAGTTAAAACTCTACTGAATAAAAAATTTGGTTGGGAAATCCACCTCCAGTAAAGCTTTCCAGCCAAAGCTTTATTATTTAAATTTGATCTTCTCAGTCCCAAACCTCATTTTACCTTGGGTTGTCTTACTTTCTCCCAAACTACTAAAGCCATTTTCTCTCTCCTTTTACTCCTCCCCATAAAAATTCTCTAGCCATCTTGTCCAGCTCTTTCCATATGGTATGTGGGGCAGCAAGGATAGAAAATTTATAAATTGGCATGGCTTGAATGATTGAAAATTTTAATCTACACCCATAGATTAACCATTTGTGAGACCAATGACTAATTCTTTTCTTGATACAGTCTAAAATATTCCTCCAAATATCTATTTTTAGTTTTTTTTAAATGCAAAGGGACCTCCAAGTATACTACTAGGAGAGAAGTCCTCCTGAATCCCAAGATCTCTAAAATTTTATCCTGAAGCCTTTGATCAAGATTGAAAAATACCAATCTGGATTTTTTTATCATTGATGACTTGGTTTGTGGCCCTAAGGTAGATATTAAGTGCACCTCTAATCATTCTTGCTTCCTTGAATTTGGCTACTCCCATCAATCTTGTGTCACCTACAAACTGTAGGTAAGTCAAAACTTCCTCACCAACCTTTATACCTGTTAGCAAACATTTTTGTCTTCTCCTCAAGATGAGTCTACCCAAACCTTCAACCAATATGAGATAAATATAGGGGTAAAAAGGATCTCCTTGATGAAAGCCTCGAGTAGCTCCAAACGGTTGCGAGGGAAGACCCTTGATTAACACTGAGTATATCAAAGTAGAAACATAGCTCATGAGCCATTCTATACAATCCTGAGATAAACCAAAGGATGCCATCATCTTTGACAAGAAGAACTATAATCTCTTAATGTGGTCTTCTTTTGTTGTAACTAGATAATATGAAGATGATATTTTCTTTCTGATAAAATATATTCATTTCCTATTTAATGTGCAGATAATAAATCTAAAATAAAATTCCTTATGCACTCCTTTCAAAGACTATAATACAACCTTCTCTTTTTTCAAATTCTAAAGAATTAAAATGGTGCTTAATAGAACTAGATAATAATCCAAATTAAAGTCAACTAATGAAACTATTTGCATCCATGTTGCTTACCTTAATGATCTTTATAGATGAAGGATTGCTAGGTGATTAGATTAACCTTATTGCTACCTTTAACTAAATGAAACTATAGCTATTCTTGGTTATCCTAAACAGCTCCTTAAATCACCAATCTGCAGCTTAGTAACTCCTCTATCTTATTACCCTTTAATCTTAGTAGGTGACTAGCCTTTAGGATGAACTTTAAAACTCCTAAAATTTTACAGCTAGTAATGTTGTCTTAATTATTGTCCTTTTGCAGTCAATTTCTGCACTGAAATGCTATTCTTAAAACTCATAAATTTGGTAGGAAGTGCCCCCAAATCTCGATTGATTTTTTCTTCAAGGACCCTTGAGTATTTTGATGTATATTTAACAAACCCCTATCTCTATATGAGCCTTCTAGCCTCTAAAGATAATCTTCAAACCTTTTTGGTTTGGTATTAATATCTACCTCTTTTCTCCTTGTTGAATTATGGCTTCGATCCTAATCTCTTTCTCAAGAATATCAATGTCTTGAGGTCTTTAGTATTCTCCTTCAAAATTTAGCACTCCTTGCCAAATTCTTCTCCTTTTGAGCTTGTTGCCGAATGGCAATAATTATCCCAATTTTTTTTGTTAATAACTCCGCCTTTCTGGTAGATTTCTCTAATGAGTTCTCCTAGGAACTCCTTTACTGGCCTTCTTCAAATTTTAAAAATAAGGCTTTTCGAGCCTTCTCCTTATTTCTCCTTGATACCTTTCCAAGGTCTTCTATCTTGTAGCTTCTATGGTCTTCCAAATGAGACCTTTCCTTCAACATTCTACTAAATAAGTGTTGGTAATGAGATATAGGATCTCTAAAAACTACTTATGTTGGAATCTAGAATAGGACCTTTGTTGGTCCTTCTTTACTTCTACAATATTAAGGCTTTAATGGATATTACCAACCTCCAATATTCCAAAATTGGAAGTATTGTAACTGGACCTTCT
Source organism: Wollemia nobilis (assembly GCA_028583015.1). Lineage (NCBI taxonomy): Eukaryota > Viridiplantae > Streptophyta > Pinopsida > Araucariales > Araucariaceae > Wollemia > Wollemia nobilis. The sequence goes on along the minus strand of JAQPPZ010015863.1, from coordinate 3,520,109 downwards.
AAGGGTCTCTTAATCTTCTTCTAGATGATTTATTCAATCTACTATATATAGTATTTGATGAAGATAACCAATATCCTACTTCTCACAGACTCTTCTTTGGAGTCTTCTTCTAGAATCTGCAACAAGGCTACTATAGCCTTTCCTTCTTCTACACTTTTGTAGGTCTGCAATCTCTAGTAATGAGACCTCTCCTTAGGTCTCTGAAATCTTCAGTATTCTACTAGTTGTTGCAAGTGTTGGAATAATTCTTATGAAGATACTCTTCCTAGCTTTATGTAGGAAGCTTCCCAAATTTTTGAATCTCCTTTTCCTACAACAAGATGTTAGAAACTAAAATGATGGAAATTGTAAAATCTAGAGATGATGACTCTTCACTAGTTGATTTGTCAATCTAGTGGGATGAATGTTGAGTCCTAGTCTTCACGAGTTTTCTTGTAACTTTGTGGGAAGACTCTACCCAAATACAATATTATAAATTTTATAAATAAGATTTCTATATTTCTCTCAATCTCACTTATGGATCTCCTTATTTCCTATCTGATCTACCATATGCTTCGATACCATTGTTAGCTTTTGATGGGATGTAGTACAACCACAAGCTGAAGGATAACTAATTTGAGATAACTATAAAACTAATGGCACAATAACATGCAGTAAAATAAAGAGATAAACATCTACAAATAACTCAAAAATATACCATTAATGGGAATGACAAAAATAGTACAATGATATATAATGGAAGACATGAACCCTCTATGAAGGTATATGAAAGAACTACATTGAACTATACTACACACTGTATACTTACCATATCACTCTCTCTCTCTCTTTACTACTACACCTATGAGGCCTTTATATAGAAAGATAGATTCCTTGGCCTTTACTCTACCTAGGACTCATGTACATGTGAACTACATGCACATTTACAACTTGTACATTGACACTTGTGCATTTATTATAATACTTGAAGCAACTAGCTTTACTCTAAAGTAAACTCCTAATCTAGATATGTACCAAAGGTGGTACATTTACATAATCCAAATGATATAATATACTCTAACAGTATTGGCCTCAAAATTGCTTCAACATATCCTTGGAGATTACATGGCACTAAGGCTTCTCTCTTTACTTCTCCAATTATATTTTTACAGTCGCCAAAATATCTGCTTAGTCTTGGAGCTTTGACTCAAGTTCTTGTACTAATTTTTCTTATGCATGCACTTTGTTTCTTTCTTGTTGTAATTTATCTTCCAATCTCTAGTTCTTTCATCCCTTTGTTGTAGTTGTTCTTTAGTGGGATTTTTGTCTATTATGTTTTTTAGCTCTAGAATATCATTCTTGAGACTATCATTTTCAACCTTTTCTTTATTTAGTTTCTATTCTAGAGCTTTAATATTTATTTATAAAGCCATAAGCTTTAAATATGAATAGTTGATTTGAAGTAACAGAGTATCTACTTCAATGCATAGAGCTCAGAGTGTATCAATTTTGGGGATTTTTGATATATTATACTTTTGCACCTTAATATGATAGTCCTCCACTATCATCTCTACAACCATTTTTTTGACTTTAGGCTAAGAAACCATCTTGACCTATTCTCTAGAAATTGTATCTACTCCAACATATGTTTGGGTGGGTTCCAACTTTGTTTTATCTTGTATTTCTTGTTGCTCTGCCTATATTTGAGTATTCGTCTCAATGCTTTGGATTACTGAGAATGCTTCTAGCAAGGCATGCTCAATAGTAGAGGATGGTATAAAGGTAGATTAGAAATGTGAGATAATCATGGACGAAGAGCTTAATACTACAATGGTGGTATTTATAGGTGTTCGCATATATACATTGGTTGAGGCTACTTATGACTCATGTACATGGGGTGTGGCAATTATTTACAATAGAATATTAAGTAGGGGAATGGCTTCATCAATAGTGGTATATGATGGAGGTGGATGTTCAAGTGGAGGTTATTGAGGAGGTGGAGCAACTTCAGCTAAAGTAGAAGGAAAAGGAGATGTACCTATTCCTCTCACTTTTGATGCCAACTCCTAGACTGTTGCATCAAATAGTATAATTTACATCTCCATCCTCAATACTTCTTGCTCTAATTATTATATTATGGTTGATATTATTGTATCTTAGTTCTTAGTGCTTAGATGCTCTCTTTTTTTACCCTTTCATTGGGCCTCTTGTGTTGAGCTTGGGGCTTGGCCTTTTATGAACTTGCTACATCAACTATTTTTCTTGTGAGTGCTACCTTCTGAGCTACTTCAACTTTTGTACTTTATATTTTTGGTTCTTCCTCACTATACTCTTATAAAAATTCATTGCCATAATATTTTTAGGCATATCAACTTTTTTGACTTGTGCCCTCTATTTTATTTGTAGAGGCATATATTCTGAGCTTGCATCCTCCTCTAGGTCTTCATAGCCTACTAAATAACTTGCTTGTGTGGGGGTTAGCTAAGGAGCTTGTTATTTTCTTCTTGATAAATATCTTCTTTGGAATCCCTTAGTATCATCATATCTGGATATATTTCTCCCTTGTGGTTTTTCATATTCATCCTTGAATTCATTTTTGAACAACTTATCAAAGGTTCTAAGGAAGGCATTCTTTTGTTTATCATATTCACAGCATGATATCCACCATTATCTAATCTTATTTTCATTCCGATCTAGTTCATCATTAATTTTTTCTACCAGCATCATTTATCCATTGATATTTATTCCTTGTTAGATCATAAAACCATTTGTACCGATATAATTTTCTCCATGGATATCTTTCATGCATTTCATGTATATCGATTTTCATGGCCTGATCCTCATCATTATTCTTGAACTGCTTAATTTTTGGTTGCAATAGTTGGTCAAATTTTGGTGACTTATTATTCAGTTATGCTAATTTTACTTTGAACTTACCCTTTGGGTTATAATACCACATGTGAGGAAAAATTGGAAATTGGAGGGCGTTAAGCTTATCATCCATAATTTTTACAAGACCCCTTATTGTTATTGCCATGTCTTCAAACCTGAAGGGATAGAGATAGGTGCAAGCCTTCTTAAACCCAAACCCAAAATGTTCATCTGCTTCATATATCTATTTGTACAACTCCTATCTACACAACTCCATGTCAAACATTCAGTCTGTGATGTAATATGGTAGTAGAGAACATCTTCCAAGAAAACTATATACCCATATTATGGTATCATCCAAAAAAAAGTACCAATCCTCTATTTCTCATTTCTTACCTCTTAGCTTATCTATGGCTTTAGAACTAAGATGATGTATTTGACCATATATAGATGCTAATGCAGGTCCCAAAAATATTTTTTTTAACTCTAGATAGGAAGATATTTTCTTAAGGACTAGAGTCCAATCAACTACTAAGTGTAGTTGATCATTGTCTATTCGAGTGAGCTTAATACTATGTAAACTTGGGGATATATGGAAGACAAACAACCATGCTAAAAATGATGGGTAGCAAAATTTATTTTTTTCTTCATTTTTAGGGCCACTAACTGATTGTGAATTTGACAACTTAAGAAATGAGCCCAGTTAAAGAATATAGGGTTATTAGAACTAAACTCGTCATAGTTGCACACATTAGTGACTACATAAGCAAGGGATATTTGGTAGTAATATACAAATTCATCATAATCTAGCCCTAGAATTATACATGGACAAGGCTATTTGCAGGGTATCTCTAAAGTTTCTAAGCTTGAGAGGACTTTTAAAAAATCATTCAAAAAATTTCCAATAAGCTTAGTCAGCCAATATTTGAAAGTATATTTATCTAAATAACTCCTCTGCTCATCTATATTAATGGGATTAATTCTTGTACCTAGCTATAATACTACTACAAATTCATTTCTAATTTTCTCCTTCGTGATGGTGAACAATTTCCCCTTTGTGCATTGTACACCATCACTATCTCTAGATCATAATATTTTGTAACTGCTTTGACAAGCTTAGGGTAGGGATGGATGAATCAAGGCATATATCTAGAAAGGAATGAATTCCATGGAGTAGCCTCAGGTCTATTGGTTGACATCTTTCATTTTATATTTGACCCTTATTTGAAGCTTTTTCACTTTGATTTTATTATGGTAATTGGGTCATGGATATCCACTAGGTCATCCTGCAACTCTTTCATATTCTTCTATAACTTCTACTCTCTCTTACCTTGAGATATTATGCACAATCAACTTTTTCTATGAACAAAGGCACTAGCAATTGTATAGCCTTCCTCTTGCGTAGAGTACTTTGATAATTCTGTAGTATCTCCCCCCTACCAAACAAATGCGTAAATACATATTACCTCTTTTTGATCTTGTTTATATAGCAAGAAATTCCTATAGAAAATGGTCGTTACTAATTAAATATCAAATATTGTATGTGCTAAGTGTTGTGGCCATCGCACAACTTACCCCAAAATTGGGAACCCACCTTAAAATTCGTAGTTTTCAAGATGTTCAGTTTATTTGAGTGATTATTTTTCTCAGTGTGTTGGTTAGTTAGTGTCTCCTTTCTATTGCTTGTTTTAAGTGTTAGTATCTTGATTATGTTTCTATGTTTAGTTTCTCGTTTATAATGTGGATATTGGTTTTAACATTTTACTTTTATGTTGAATCTCCATAATTCGAGCATTCAAAGTTCATTCATGCACATTTTGAAGAAAAAAATGAAAGAAAAATAAATATATATGTATATATATACATATGTATATATTTGATAATATGAATATATAAAAATTAAAAAATAATTAAAAAATAATAATAAAAAAAAGAAAAATAAAAAATGAAATATCAAATATATATATACACGCATATATAAAACCAAGCTCAATTAAAATTTTGATAAAAAAGGATTTTACATAACATGATTTTAATTTTTAAATCTTCCTCTTAATGGTGCAGGTAATCACCTTGGACCACGATAGTGGGTGCTCGAACGCTCACATATGGTTCAACGTGGGCCTTAGTAGGAAGAGGGGTGTAGCTAACGAGAAATTATCTATCAGACATGTGGATCAAGGTGACATCATGGAGATCAAGGATCGAGTGGATTGCGGTAACTGGATGCGAGATTATGAGGACTTGAACGTAGATGTGGTTAAAGCGGATGACATGGAAGAATTCGATGAAGAAGCATGATGACTAATGAGACCCAAACTAGGTGATTTTGCACTACGAATATGGAGACCTATCACCCAGAGGTTACGTAGCTATGTTATGACATGAAATGTCCACAACAAGGCCACACTATACATCTGTAGCAGGTTTATATGGTGATGATGAGGATACATCAAATAGAGGTGGATGATAATAGTTTTGAGGACCCCGTATCTTTGACCATTTTGCGATGAAGCATTGCAGATGAGGTAAGTAGGATATGCTATGGTGTTGACCCGAACACACAGTGTTGTTGAGTTGTACAGGGGTGTTGAATATACATCATGGCATACGGTAGATAGTAGGGCATTAATGACAGTGTTGGAAAACAATAAGAAAATGGAAGGTTGACTAGCTGTGGATATCAAAGATGACTACTATGAATGGAGAGATTATGCTACATTAGACTCTAGCAGCGACGAAGAGAAGAAGCAGTGATGTGGAAGTCTAGGATGATTAGGATTTTGGGTCATGCCTTGTCGACACAAGCCAACCCAATGCAAGGTGCATGTGGATAGGATGTATACTAGGCATACACCAAGGAGCACGTGTTCTTGATCACCTGCATTTCAATTTACCAGAGCTAAGAAACCATCATAAATATGGAGAGTTTGGTCGTAATTCAGAGATATCGGACATATGTAGAAAACTGTGAACCTGGACATGATGACATAGTTTCAATACAGAGGGACATGAATGTAATTAGCGAATAACATGTCTGATGGATGATAGAGAATAGTTTTGAAGTAGCATCATAGCCTGGATGTAGGTGGAAGATGCAAAGCCAAGTTCAACGAATCACAGATTCTAGATCGAATGACATGGATACAAATGGATCAATGGTGTTTAGCCTGCAGGATGGATTGGACCCGCATCGACAAAGGGGGATCGTCTAGCTAGTTTGGTTGAATTCAACCAAGGCAAGGTAATCCATCAATGGTAGTAGGTAGAAATGGTGCTAGACAAGATACACAGTGGACAGTCAAGCTACACGAAATGTAACACATCGGTTACGTGAAAAAACTTTGACATAGGTAAAATATAGGGTGTAGCAAAGAAGCAGGAAAGCTCTATCAAATTTTGAATCCACAGTGATGTGAGCTACAACTTGGATGAAACCAGTAGTGATGCAGGCCATAGTCTATATGGGATGGGTTCCAAGATAACAACCAGGGCAAACCACAGGTTAGAATCATGAATGGTTCAATTTTTGTTTTTTTTTCTCCCAATTTAAGTTGTTGGGTAAACATGTGAAGAAGTATAATACGATTCACACAAATGATACCCACGTGGTGCAGGTGAAGCCTCCAAATGCTATAGTGAAACAATAAAAAAGAAAAATATTTATTATCACATAGTAAATAGAGAAATGGGTATGCTGGTTGTTGGACACATTATTGGTGGATGATATGCGCAAAGTTAGGGAATGTGATTTGCTATTATATTGACCAGGTAGACCATTGTTAAATAATATGGTGTGATGACATTATTACACATATAAGAGCATTCACCATAGAAGGTAGGCGATTATTTTTGAGTTGGTGCAGTTTCTGTGACCAAAATGAGACCACCACGATGCTAAGATATTCGTAACGGTCAGCACGGTAGTCGATGGCAGCAAAATATTCATGGTGCCAAATGAGGATGAGTATAGCTAGATAGTTCAAATATTTGGTGCACGGTGGCCACATGGATGAAGGTTGCATCGATAATGATGGACAAGAAGCAGCGAATTACTTAGTATTGTTGGTACAAGTGACCATCGGGGGCTGTGTAATTTTCAAGTCCATCTTAGAAGGGATGACCCTGGCTAAAGCTGAAAGGGAATTTAAAAAAAAAAAAAAAAATTCTTAAATAAAAATTAAAAGAAATAAAATACATGCCATGAAAAGCAAGGGAAATTATGGCATCCCATGAGGATGTAAAAAAAAATAGACAGACGCAAAAGACTAAAGTATTATGAAAACTGAAGAGAGAGAAGGCCAAACGAGAGGAAAACGAAAAGGAATTGGAAATGGAAATGAATGTTGGCTTTGAAAATTTAGAAATAGGAATATTTCTTGAAAGCCAGAGGTTGGAAGTTTTGAAACAGGAGAAAGGAGAAATTGTTGGAAGAATTCCAGATGCTATCCTAATTTTGTATGCAGGAAAATAGATTTTGAATGTAATAAAAAGCTTTAATGAATATTTTTCACCACATGTATTGGAATTGTGTAATGGTGTTTTATGCGTTAAGTCGGTTGCATCATTTAGATAACTTTAATGCATGTTTACCTTTTCTCCTTAGACTCTCGCCATAACCGAATCTTAGATTGTGTGGATGCAGGTCTAACCCGGTTGTGTTTTGTATTTAGGATCTAACATTTTTTGCAGCATAGGCCGGATTAGGGTTCTATAGTTTCTCTTTGGTCGTTTTTCATATTCTAGTCCATATTCCATTTTTTTATTTTTTATTTTTTATTTTTTTCTAACCCTTCCCTTTTACATTTTTTTTTAAACTACTTCAAGCAAAATAGAAAATTAAAAAAAATTAAACTCCAAAAACAAATGCACAGATGCGAAGAAGAAGCTTTAACGCTTCATTTAGAATAAGTTTGATTCCATTTTGAAGCCATTTCAAAATTATAAAAATGATTCGAAGTTGCTATTTTATAAAGAATTTATAATTTCAAAATTTGACATAATTTCACATTTTGAAGGTAAATCAAATTTCAAGCTTTGCATTTCATTTTTCAAGCAATAAATTAACTTCCCTTTATGAAAATTACAATTTCATTAAAGGGGGGTAATTTATATGGCATTCCAAAGGCCATTGTATTTAAAGCAATAAATTAACTTCTCTTTATGAAAATTATAATTTCATCAAAGAGGGGTAATTTATTTAGCATTTCAAAGGCTATTACATTTTAGAATTTATTCATGTAAATTTATTTTATTTTCATTCACCAAGCAAGCTAAAATGAATCCAATCATCATTTAAGATTCACATTTTAGAGATAGATTTTAATCTTTTGTTTCATGCTCAAAGCAAGGTTTAAGGAAGATAAAACTTGTTTAAAATTTGCTTAACCAAAAGAAGATAAAATCTACCTAAAATACTTCAAGATAAAATGAACTAAGGCTTTTACATCATGGTCATATGAGGGCCAATCACATTTTCTTTTCTTTTAAGTTTCATGAACAATCAATAGCATAGCATAATAAAATAATACCAACACAGGCCCCTTGTTAACAGTTATTTGCAAATCACTAAGGTATTCCTAGCACTTATTTGATACATCTTCACAAGATTACAAGCACACATTAAGTAAAAGGAACCTTGGAGAAATTTTAATTTCTTTGCAAGAGAGGGTTTTCTAATCAAAATCCTAACTATGAGTGTGGTTTTGCAATTGGGAAAAATTACCACTCAACATTTTGGTGCTAGAAGGAGGGCTTGAATTGGTTTACTTTATTGCTATTTAGATGCTAAATTGTTCATGTTTACTTGAAAGGTATTGGTCTTGACTAACAAGGTTTTGTTGACTTGTGATCACTTTAATTGATTCAAAAGTTCTCTAATTGATGATGCATTGATGCTAACCTTTTGCAAATTGGAGAATGTTCTTTAATATCATGGTTTAATTGATGCATATATTTTGGTTGATGCTAACATGATGATCTATATGTTAAAAATTTGAGGATTTTTAGTCATTTCATGCTTCTTTGCAAGATATATTTATTTGACTAACAAGATTGGTACTAAAGTTATATTCTTTAAGGTCCACTAATGGCATTGTTTACTCCAACCAGGGCAGGAATTGCATCTTGGATAGGGGATTATTATAGCCATTTAAATAGGCCTACCCATCAAATCCCTGAAGGTGTAGAAGATTATTTACCTCAGTTTAGGCATGATGTGTACTCAACTAAGGAACATATTCAGAGATACAAGGACATGTTAATTCATTTACGAATTATGCATGCAGATTTTCCTTGTAGGTTGTTTTCATACACATTGGATGAGGTTGCATTTGATTGGTACATCCACTTACCTCAAAGTTCTATCACTTCTTGGGCTCTACTAGAAGCAACATTTATCAACCATTTTGGAAAACTGGTTGACCCAGTTGTGATAAAGAATCAGTTTGTCTCTATCTGTAAAGAACCTAATGAATCCATGAGCCAATTCAATGATAGGTTCCATAGGTTGTATATCAAAATGGATACACATTACATCATTTTGGAAGAAGAAGCCATTCAAATTTACATGGGAGCCTTAGACCCCTTAACTTGCTACTCTTCTAGGGGAAAATCTTGAAGATCCATCCTTGCCTAGAGCCTATGAGGCCACAATAATAGTAGAACAATGGTGTATTTTGAAAAGGGGTGAGGTGGATCAATCATCATTACTTAACCCTAAGGCTCACAATTAGACACCACCCATGAGTCAAGTTGAGGTACAACCTTCTCCCATGATGAACTATTCTTCAAGAGTTATGGATTCCAACCAATACCAACCATCTAATCTAGCACCCTTGAATCAAATGATGTCTAATGTGAACAATCAATGGGATGAAGTTGAATGTCCAAATTTTACAACCACCTTAGATATCATCCAAGAGGAGGTGCAAGTTGCAAATTCAATACCCACCAATGAGGATTGTGGTGAACAAGCCCATCAAGATGTAGAGATTGACTCAAAGTTGAAAATGTATGAGCCTTTAGAAATAAAGGGCTTGGAGTCATTATTTACACAAGAGGATTGGGATAATCTCAGAAAGAGTGAAAGAGAATTTGAAAAGGAATCAATAGATGAATCTAAAGAGTCACCAGAAGATATGATAGAATTTCATCACTTGTTTTCAGAGGACAATTATTATGATGATCAAGAAAGCCAACATGAGTCAAGTTATGACTTAGAGTCATTATTTACAAATGAGGATTGTAGTGATCACACAAATCTGAATACAAGAAATGATTCCATCGTAGAAACCCTTGAGTCACCAAAAATGATTGAAGGAGAATTTGAAGAAGAGTTTCTTGAAGAATCTAAAGATTACGAGGAAGATGTAATAGAATTTCATCTCATGGGTCTAGACAATAATTATTGGAAGAAATATATAGAATCATTTGTTACTCCTATGTTCTCTAATGAAAATTTCTCTTTTTTGGGTATGCAGGACGCTGAAATCGCTACCTCACATGAAGAACTTGCAATTCTTGAACAATCTAAAAATGAAATGAAATAAGGGATGGAATCTCATCAAATGTTTTAGGAAGATAACTATTGTAATGATCTAGAAATATATGGGGAATCATTGGTTTCTCACATTCCTACTGATGAAATGTCTATTTCACTTGATATGCAGGACATTGAAACCTCCATCTCACATGAAGATTTTGCAATCCCTGTGCAATCAAAAAATGATGAACCATTTGTAGAAGTAGAGAAGGTTCCAAGACTCAATTATTTTGAAGATGAGTTTATTGAACACCTTGCCAAAAGAGAAAAAGATGAAATGATAAATGTTTCCTATGATCCATTTGTTGTGGATGAAAGAGGGGAATCACTCACTTTGTTCTCATTTGAGGGGTAAGAAATTGAAAACCTAGTTTCACCTAAGGATCCTATAATACCTATGCTACCTCAGATAGAGAAAATTCTAGAATCTGAATGGTTTGGGTTTGATGTCATTGATGATCCAAATGAAAATGTTGCTTTATTTGAAACAACTCAAATAGTTGATCAGGAAGATGTGTTATTTAACACATCCCTTGACCAACAAGATTCATGGTTTGAAAAGGATGGGCATATTTTTAATTGGGTGTCTTATTTTGGTGTCTTTGATAAATAGGTAATTGATGAAGAAGAAGTGCTACATGATGATGATGATGGAGATCATGAGAAAAAGAATAAGTTACAAATCCTCTCCAAGTATTGGTAAATGGAAATGCATCAAAGGTAAAATCTCACCTTTTGTGTTCCACCATCCAAATTCCAGGTAAAAGTTTGCATAGTCATTTATTGGATTCAAATGCTAGTAATGATGAAATGCCATTGGAGGTTAATGAAGAACTAGAGTTGATTTCTACTCACACCTCTAATGAGAATGCTTTGTTGAATGAAAAAGAAGTTGATGTGCTTGAAGTGTTAAATCAGGTTCATAATCAATTAATTATTGAATCTAGGATAAAAACTTATAATGATCCTCATTTAGTAGATATCCTAGATGCTTGCAAATTGTTGCATAAGTTTGATTGGCCTAAAAACATGGAAAATGGCTTGACTTTGAAATTTTTAGAAATAGGCTCCTACTTGCAAAACCTCATTTTTGAAAAGGAAAGCCTAATTCTACATCATGATTTGAATTGTGAAATTTACATTTTAAGGAATAGACAAGAAAGAATTGAAGATCAATTATTGTCTTATCAATTTGATGATTTGAAACTCCACTATGGGATTGCTAATGGAACTAAATCAAATTGGTGGGGTGAGAGAGGTAAAATAAGGGTTGTTATATTGTTTGGCCTAATCTTACTTTGGTTGGATTTCTATAAATCTTGGCATGCTTATCATGATATGTATCTTTTAAAGTGTGCTAATCATGTTTGGGATCTAGGGAAGTGATAGTCCAAATTTTTGCATCGCCCTTGTACATTATTGTATATAGTTTTGGTTTTTTTGTGCTTTTTGGTTTGGCAGGTTTCGTTTTGCTTTCTTGTCAGTTTGCATTAGGTTAGGTGTTGGTTTATTTCCAAGTTTTGGTTTGTGAGTTTTGCATTTTGAGGTTGGTCCCTCTATTTGAGGTGATGTTTCATGGTCGCTACTAATGGCCTCTTGATCATTTTTGTGTTCCTTTGTCATGAAGGGTGAATTGCCTATCACGTGGATCAAGGAAAAGGGGATGAAGTTGTTTAGTAACCTCTCCTAGATTTTGGGACTAAGATAGTGAATTTTGGAATACTGAATCATTTTGCTAAAGCTACACATGAACACATCATATTAAAGGGCATGCTTTGAAATATTGAAGGATGAAGTCATTTTGGTTTGCAAATTAAGGCAAAAATCTAATATACTCCATCTCTAACTTCAAATACTCTCTAACCCATGTGGTGCATAAAATTTTGCAAGGCCTTATAAAAAAAACAAGCAAAGGAAAACATGCTAAAATCAGTCACCAGGTCTAGATAAACTCTACCGAGGCTATGGATGCCTGACTGGCAGTAGGGCTCTATCTAGACAAAGCTTGTTAAAAAAAAATGGCATTGCAAAATATCAATTAAACCATGGGTAATGTAGATAAACTCTATCGAGGCTATGGACGCCTGATTGGCAGTAGGGCTCTATCTATAAAATTTATTTTGAGAAACAATATTTCTATAGCCTAAATGCAAATCAGGTGATGGAGTTCGGATGGTTTTCAAGCATGCAAAATAAAATCACTTTCACACACATTAAGCCAAAGCAAATGTTCATGTGTTTCCATTTGAAGTTATCTACCCCACCTTCTGGATGTTGCTAGATGATTTGTCTTTCTGATCTTTGGTTTTTTTGTTTTTAGAACTGGGTTCTTCACCCAAAATGCTCAGGAGCATTTCCCAGTAGAGTCACCATTTGTTGTGGCCATTGCACAACCTACCCCAAAATTGGGGACCCACCTTAAACTTCATAGTTTTCAATATTTTTAGTTTATTTGAGTGATTATTTTGCTCGGTGCATTGGTTAGTTAGTGTCTCCTTTCTATTGCTTGTTTTAAGTGTTAATGTCTTGATTATGTTTCTATGTTGAATTTATCATTTTGAATGTGGATATTGGTTTTAACATTTTACTTTTATGTTGAATCTTCATAATTCAAGCCTTCAAAGTTCATTCATGCACATTTTGAATAAAAAGACAAAAGAAAAATAAATATATATGTATATATATATATTTTTATACATGTGTATATATATTTTTTATAATATAAATATATAAAAATAAATAAAAATAATAATAAAAAAAGAGAAATAAAATTAAAAATAAAATATCAAATATATTTATATACGCATATATAAAACCAAGCTCAAATAAACTTTTGATAAAAAGGGTTTTACGTAACATGATTTTAATTTTTAAACTTTCCTCTTAATGGTGTAGGTAATCACCTTGGATGACGACAATGGGAGCTCAAACACTCACATATGGTTCAATGTGGCTCTTAGTAGGAAGAGGGGCGCAGCTAATGAGGAATTGTCTATTAGACACGTGGATCGAGGTAACACCATGGAGATCAAGGATCAAGTAGACTATGGAAATTGGATGCAATATTACGAGGACTTGAATGTAGATGTGGCTAAAGCAGATGATATGGAAGAAGCCGAAAAAGAAGCATGACGGCTAATGAGACCCGGACCAGGCAATTTCACACTACGAAGATGGGGACCTCTCACCCAGAGGTTACGTGGCTATGTTATTATGTGGGATCTCTACAAAAAAGGCCATGATGTACGCCTGCGGTAGGTTTACATGGTGATGACAAGGATACACCAAACGGAGGTGATGAAAATAGTTTCGAGGATCCTGTGGCTTTGATGATGTTACGACAAAGCATTGTCGACGAGGTTAGCAGGATGTACGATGGTGTTGAACCAAATATGTATTTTTGTTGAGTTGTACAGGGGTGTTAATATACATCATGGCATATGGTAGATAGCAGAGCACTAATGATAGTGCTAGCGAACAATGATAAAGTTAAAGATTTGGCTAGTTGTGGATATCAAAGATGACTATTGTGGATAGGGAGATCGTGCTCTGGTGGACTCTAGAGATGACGAAGAGGAGAAGTGGTGATGTAGAAGTTTGATATGATTAGGATTTTTGATCATGCTTTTTTGACGTAGGTCAACCCAATGCAAGGTGGATGTGGATAGGATGTATTCTAGGCGTACACCAGGGAGCACATGTTCTTGATCACCTGCATGTCGATTTACCAAAGCTAAGAAATAACCACAGAGATAGAGAGTTTGGTCACAATTCAGAGATATTGGATAAACATAGAAGAATGTGAACCCGAACATGATGACACAGATTCAACATGGAGGGACATGGATGGAATCAGTGAATAGCACATTCGATGGATGATAGAGAATATTTTTGAAGTAGCAGCATAGCACAGATGTAGGTGGATGATGTAAAGCCAATTTTAGCGAAGCATGGGTTCTATATTGGATGACGTGGATAGAGATGGGCCGATGGTGTTTAGCCCATGAGATGAACCAGACCTGCATCAACGAAGAGGAGATCGTCTAGCTAGTTTGGTTGACTTCAACCAAGACAAGGAAATCCGTCAGTGGTAGTAGGCAATAATGGTGCTAGACAGATACACAGTGGATGATCAAGCTACATGAAAGGTAACACATTAGTTACGTGGGAAAACTTCAACACAAGTAAAATAATGGGTACGATGGAGAAGTAGAAAAGCTTTGCTAGATTTTAAATCCACAGTGATGTAAGTTATAGCTTGTATGAAACCAGTAGTGATACATGCCATATCTATATGGGATGGGTTCCAAGACGATGACCAGGGCAGACCGTAGGTTAGAATCAAGAACAATTTTATTTTGGTCGTTTTTTCTCCCAATTTAAGCTACTGGGTAAACATGTGAAGAAGTAAATTATGGTTCACATGGATGATACCCATGTGGTGTTGGTGAAGCCCCCAAATTTTTTAGTGAAATAATAAAAAATAAAAAGAGTCATCATCGCATAGTAAATGGAGAAACGAGCATCGTTACCTTATTTGGATAGTATGTTGGTTGTTGGATACATTATCGATGGGTGATATGCGTAAAGTTAGGAATTGTAATTTGCTATTATATTCACCAGGTAGACCATCGTTAAATAATATGGTCTGATGACATTATTACACATAGAAGAGTGTTCACCGTAGAAGACATGCGACCATTTTTGAATTGGTGCAATATCCATAACAGGAAGGAGACCACCACGACACTAAGGTATTCGTAATGGTCGGCACGGTAATCAATGGCAGTAGAATAGTCATGGTACCAAATGAGAACGAAGATGGCCAAACAGTTCAAATATTTGATACATGGTAGTCATGTGGATGACAGTTGCATCGACAATGATGGACAAGAAGCAGCAAATTACTTAGTATTGTTGGTACAAGTGACCGTTAGGGGCTGTGTAATTTTCAAGTCCATATTAGAAGGGACGAACTTGGATAAAGTCAAAAGGGAAATAAAAAAAAAGGTTATTAAATAAAAACTAAAAGAAATAAAACACATGCCATAAAAATCAAGGGAAATGATGGCAGTCCATGAGGATGTAAAAAAAAATGAATGGACGAACGAAAGAGAAAGACTAAAGTGTTATGAAAACTGAAGAGAGAGAAGGCCAAACGAGAGGAAAACAAAAAATAAGTTGGAAATGGAAATGAAGGTTGGCTTCGAAAGTTTAGAAATAGAGATTTTTCTTGAAATTCAGAGGTCAAAAGTTTTGGAACAAGAGAAAGGGGAAATGGTTAGAAGGATTCCAGCTGCTATCCTCATTTTGTATGCAAGAAAATACATTTTGAATGCAATAAAAAGCTTTAATGAATAATTTTCACCACATGCATTGGAATTATGTAATGATGTTTTATGTGTTAGGTTGGTTGCATCATTTAGATAGCTTTAATGCATGTTTACTCCTTAGACTCTCGTATTGACCAGTTTTAGATTGTGTATGCAGGTCTAACCCAATTCTTGTTTTTGCATCTGGGATCTAACGTTTTCTGCAGGATTGAGGAACCAGTTTATAGTAGCTCTCTTTGGTCATTTTTTGCATTCTATTTCATGATTTCAGGTTTTTATTTTTATTTCTCTAATCCTGTTTTCTCATTTTTTTAAACTCTTCAAATAAAATAAAAAAATCGAGAAAAAATTAAAATTTCAATAACAGATGCACGGGTCTCTAGAATAAGCTTTAACATTTCATCTTATGCAAGTTTGATTTCATTTTGAAGCCATTTCGAAATTTTAAAAATTATTCAAAGTTGTTTTATAACAAATTCTGCAATTTTGAAATTTTTATAATTTCACATTTTGAAGGTAAATCAAATTTCAAGCTTTGCATGTTCGTTTTGCAAGCAATAAATTATATTTACTTTATAAAAATTACAATTTCATTAAAGGGGTGTAATTTATATGACATTCCAAAGGCCATTTTATTTAAAGCAATAAGTTAACTTCTCTTTTTGAAAATTCTAATTTCATCAAAGAGGTGTAATTTATTTGTCATATCAGAGGCTATTATATTCGAAGTTAGTCATTTATTCATTTTCTTTTCATGTATAAGGTAAGCTAAAATGAAGCCAATCATCATTTAAGATTCACATGTTAGAGATAAATTTTAATCTTTTGTTTCATGCTCAAAGCAGGGTTTAAAAAGATAAAACTTACTTAAAATATGCTCAACCAAAAGAAGATAAAATGAACTAAGGTTTTATATCATGGTCATATGAGGGCCAATCACATTTTCTTTTCCTTTAAGTTTTATGGACAATCAAAAAGTATAGTGTTATAAAATAATACCTATACACTCCCCTTGTTAACAGTTATTTGCAAATCACTAAGGTATTCCTAGCACTTATTTGATACATATTCACTATATTACAAGCACACACTAAGTAAAAGGAACCTTGGAGAAATTTTGATTTCTTTGCAAGAGAGGGTTTTGTATCAAAATCCTAATTGTGAGTGTGGTTTTGCAATTGGGCAAAATTACCACTCAACACTAAGATTCTATGGCAAAATATTTTCTTGGAACTACAAGTTCATATAAGTATTTGTGATGCATGTCCTTTTTCAAGAATTCTAGCTCTTTCGACCAATGAAATTGCTAAAAATTTAAAATATGGTGGCTACTAGGCGCAATATTTAGCCAATGAAATTTGCTTTTGTATACAAAGTGTTACTATCACTATGTGATTATTTACACGTGTTTTTGTTTACATATATACACATCAATGATACACTCTTCTATGCATAACATTTTAAGTATTGACCATTCATAAAAAATGGCAAAATACAACCATCTATGTCTAAAAGGTTGTATGCATTTAATTTCTTCCTTCTCGAGATTAGATATGGACTAGACCACAACAATTCCAACTTTTCATGTTTTCCTGGTTTTGTGCGATCTAAATCCCACTTGAGCACTAAGTCCCTATCCCTAAAGAATTTCAATGATAATTTTTCATCAAGCCATCGCTTCATAGTTGCTGGGTGCTGACAAAAATCATAATAGGCCTTTTCTTTTTTTCCTCTAATAGCAATTTTTTTTAACACTCTTTTCTAAATTGGCTTGATGTCTTCTAATTTTGATTGGTCTACGTATTTCAAGGCAGGCAATTCGAGATTGATTGGCAACATGACTACTTTTTTGTAAACAAGAGCATATGATGTGGTCTTCAAAGCTTTCTTGATCATGATTATGTCTATCCATAATGTTTTGTTTCTCATTAAATGCCAACTCTTCTAATTATCATCAATATTTTGCTTCATTATCCTCATTAAATCCTTATTGCTGGACTCTGCTAGTCCATTGCCTTGAGGATAATAGTTTGAGGATACCTTCCAATAAATGTCATATTTTCTTGTAAAATCCATAGTTTTAGCTCCTATAAATGCTTCGGTATTGTTATATACTATTGTAGTAGGGACCTCAAACCTAGTGATCAATCTTTCTAGAAATTCTATGATAGTGTCTTAATATGCATGTCTTGTTGCCTCTACTTCAAACCACCTAGTGAAATAATTAGTTGTTGTCAATTTGAATCCATGTCTGATAGAAGAATTTGGGTTGATCATATTATAAAGTGTTAACCCCCATTGCTAAAAGGGTTCTTCTGTAATAACTAGTTGTAGAGGCATTGTTGGATTCTGTTTTTGCCAACAAATCTGACACTTGCCATAGGCATTAGCAATTTTAAAGCTTCAAAAAATAATGTAGGCCAATAATATCTAGCTCTAAGAATTTTAGCAGCCGTAGTTTATCCAAAATAATTTCCCCCTAAGAAACCAACATGAAATCCCTTTAACATTTCTTTTGCCTTGTCCAGTTGCATGCATCTCAGGAACACACCATCAAAAAATTTCTAGTATAATATTTTATTAATTAGAGTGTAGTTCAAATATTTCAACCTATACCTGCACCTTTGAGAGGTTGTAAACTCATTCAAATATTTATCGGTATCAAAAAAATGAATCATCTAGTTTATCCAAGTATTTTTCTATTTGTGTCTCTTTCGGTTGATGTTCTTGTCATTGTTCAATTGACGAATTAGAGTTCGATGCTGTAAAATTTACCAATTCTTCGCATAGTGCTCTTACTCTAACTAATATAGTTAGCTTAATCTCTATGTCATACTCCTATATCTTCATGATCCAATCAACTCATTTTTCACCCAGTTCTTGTACTATAAAGCTTTGGATATTTGGATGTACTACATACACCAGTGTTATGTTTTGAGAAATGTAGTGTCTCAACGTTTTGAGTTACTTCATCTGAGAAAACACTTATTTATTTATGAAATTATATCACTCTTCATGATCATACATATTTTGGCTCAAAATATTTATTGGCTACTAATTATGATATTTTTCTTTCTAAATGAGCACGATTGCTTAGCTTTCTTTAGTTACAAATACATAAAGAATGAATTCTTTCCTGTAGTTCGAGTTAGCTAATATTGGGGCTCTGGTAATAGCGTCCTTTATGCTCGTGAAATTTTCCCTTCTATATTTTTTCCAAGTGAAGTTTTCCTACCATTTTAGCATTTTTGTCATAGTTGCCAAAAAATGATTGTAAGCATTTTTGTTTTGAGGTAAAGAGAGCGTTAGTATAGCTTTAACTCTATCCAAATCAATAGCTAGACCTTCCTTTGATACTATGTGACCTAGTAGATTCCCTTCATGGATAGCAAATATTGATTTTTTGGGTTGAGTGATACCTTGAATTCTCTGTATTTCTAAAAAACTAGTCTAATATGGTCAAAATGCTTCTCTTTTTTATGAGATAAAATTGTCATATCATCAAGATAGATCGGTATAACTTTATTTATAAGCTCGTCAAAACCTAAATCCATAGCCCTTTGGAAAGTAGCTCCAGTATTGGATAATCCAAAAGGTATTTTTTGATAAGAAAATGTTCCCCATTTAGTTGTGAACATACTCTTATGATGATCCTCATCTCTAACCCAAATTTAATTAAAACCTGAAAATTCATCCAGCAATAAAAATATATCTACCTCGACAACTATATGCGGGATCTAATCGAATAATGATCCTTTAAAGAGGCTTTTTTTAGGTTCTTGAAATCCACACAAAGGTGGATATTTCCATTCTTTTTTGTGACTGGGATCAAATTGGCTACCCACG
Organism: Wollemia nobilis; assembly: GCA_028583015.1. Lineage (NCBI taxonomy): Eukaryota > Viridiplantae > Streptophyta > Pinopsida > Araucariales > Araucariaceae > Wollemia > Wollemia nobilis. The sequence continues at coordinate 3,500,537 of JAQPPZ010015863.1, read as the reverse complement.
TTGAATGTTTGATCAAGTAGATTTTTGCATTCAGAAGCTTCAGTACTTATTTATCTATGCTTTTATTTTTGAATTTACTGGCCTCTACTTTTTCTATAATGGCTTGGCATTGGGTAGTAATTATATAGTATGTTGAATGGTATCTTTACTATAGACTTTTAAGTCATCATAGCTCCAAGCAATGCTGTCACATTATTATTTGCATAGACTTAAAAGTTGTTGAACTTCTTCAAAGCATATTATACCAATCTTTAAATTCCTCTTTGGCTCCAATTTAAATTCTTTGAACACATGTTCATCAATCTTCATCTTTTGTCCAATTGGCCAGTTATTGTTATCGAATAAATTCTCAAGGGTGATCAGTCCCTTGGGAATATGATTTTTCTTAAGCTAGATCACTTCATCCTCATTTATGTCTTTGGCTACATTTGTGTAATCTATTGTTTGGATCAAGAAATATACTATTTTCTATCATTATCAAATACTTTCCAGAAATAATCCTTATTCGGCATAGACGGTATAAATACCAATTTGATAGATCTTGAGTTCTTCTTAAATAAAAGATTGTATAGAAGTTAGATCTATGAGAATCTAATAAATCAACTTGCTCATTTAGTTCTATGGGAATTAATTTTATATTTATCACATTAAATATTTCAAACAAGTCCCAGAATTTATTTAGGTAAGCTTTTAGATAATGTTACTTGTTGCACTTTTTGGTTACTTGATTTATCAACAATTTTGAATCTCTAAAGATTATCAACGATTTGACTCCCATATTCTTTGCTTTTTTGATCCCAATACATAATGTGATCAGGATTGAAAATTTGATTAATTATTTTATTAAATTTTATAATCTAAATAGGCACTTGAGATGCCAATAACAATCTGAAGCTAAAAAACAACTAAATCCTAATGAAGTTATCGACTTGCTAACAAATATGCCAACATTTGATAATGTAAAAAATTACAAAATATTTATTTAAAATATAACTTAATAATTTTTAAAATAAATCTAAAATCATATGCCTTTGAGATCCTTATCATCCTTCTCCACCATAGAAGCATTAGACTCCAATGCTTTTACAAGAAAGTGTGAGAGAAGATATACAAGTATAAGTGCCCAAAAATAAAATCCTCAAATTGGATGAAGAAGATGAAGACCCTCATGAAATTTTGAGAATGTAATTCTAGAATTCAATTGCCCCAATGTAATCACTACAACTCCTATGAAGTACCCATAGCAAACAAGGCTATAAGGGCCATGGTAGTAAATATCTTCAATCACCTTCACAAAATGTTGCTTGTTGCAACAAAGAGGACAAAGGCACAAATCAGGCATCTTCTAAAGTATCTATATCTCTGTAGTCTTTAGAAGTGGTTGTGGTCTAAAGTGTCAAAATATTTGTAGTCTTCATATTCTTGGAACACAAGTAGTGCTTGTGGTTGGTTTACATGGCTCGACTCATGATGCTTTGTTGAATTCTTTGACAAGAAGGCTTTAAAAGCTAAAATAGCTAAGAATTTGAAGTGGGATTTGATGCGGAAGTAGTGCTTAATGTGGTGTTTCTTGAAGGAGTGTTGTAAGTATTGGTGAAGATATGAATCAACTAAAAAATCCACTAAGAGATAAGCCTACTAAGGGTAAATATAACTTCAATGTTTGGAGTACCCATGTGATATCAATGATTACATAGAAAGGGCCATTGGTCTTGTGAAGGAATGGATGCTTCCAAAAAGTCCTAAATTTGATGGTGGATTGAAGGAGTGTCGAGTTCAACCAAAAATGCACTTCATATTACAATAATTTATTTTTGAATAAGGTTTAAATAACCTAAACTTTAGAACACCATAGGTCAATAAATACCTTTACAAAACTACTAAATAATGGTTCTATTAGAATCGACTCAAAAATAGATTTTTGACGAGTATACATAAGGCCATCTTCGAATTCTTGGAACACCAGTAATGCTTGTGGTTGGTTTACATAGCTCAACTCATTATGCTTTGTTGAATTCTTTGAAAATAAGTATTCAAAAGCTGAAATAGCTAAGAAACTAAAGTGAAAGTTGATGTGAAACTAATGCTTGATGTGGTGTTTCTCAAAGGAGTGTTGTAAGTCTTGTTGGTGAAGATACGAACCAACTAAAAAATCACTAAGAGACAAGCATACTAGGGTAAAATATAACTCCAATATGTGGACTATCCATGTGATATCAATGATTACATAGAAAGGGCCATTGGTCTTGTGAAGGAAGGGATGCTTCCAAAAATTCTCTAAATATGATGGTGGATTGAAGGAGTGTCGGGTTCAACAAAAAATGCACTTCATATTACAATAATTTATTTTTTAAGAAGGTTTGAATAACCCAAATTTTTAAGCACCATACGTAAATAAAGGCCTTAGCAAAACTACAAAATAATGGTTCCATTAGAACTGGTTCGAAGAGAGCTTTTCGACGAGTATACATAAGGCCATGCTCGAGTCAGAATGGAGTCTCAAAAACTAAGTAAAACCATAAGGAGATGTGAAATAGCAAAATAAAAGAGGGGACAGTGTCCCTTTTTGAAATATTTTTCTAAAGGTTCAAAATTTAAATTTAAACCCTTAAAAAGGGAAATTAATTAGCACACTTGGTGTTGGGCATGGTCAAAGCGCGTAAGTCAACTTTGGCCAATTCGATCAACAAAGAAACACCACTTGGTGCAAATTCAAGATGGTAGAGAGGACTAGCTCATGGATAGCAAATCCAATGTTAGTTTAGGTTACTTATTACTTACCTTGTGAAAAACTTCTTTTAATAAGTATAAACAACTCCCATACCAACAATGTGGGACAAAAATAATGGAAATTATTTTATAATTAAGAAATCAAAGAGTGCCATGTGCAAGGAGTGAAGGGTCCACTAATTTTGCTAGAATTGGATATCCATGTGGATGTGAGAGATGATGACCATGGCTAGAGCATGAAAAAAATGTGTAGACCCATAGCCACATCATTAATTCATTTGTTTTCTCCATCTAGGTGTGCAAAATCCTATTTAGACCTTTGGCATAATCGGCCATACTTAGATCAGGATTTACTATATGGTAATGTTGCCTACAAAGACATCTAGATAATAATGTACCACTACTTGGGAAATCAAGCCCACAATGATGACTAATATCAACCAGACCTAGTTAGAAATCCCTCTTATATAGGTTACACATTAGATAGCCTGCTTGATGGATCCAACGATGACATTTAAAAATATCTATTTTGGGGAGGTGAAAATCATGGGGGATGGATGGGTTCTACTATGCACTAGTGGTATAGGCACGCTGGATACACTCGGATGCCTCTTAAATTGGCCAGGTATCCCTTGCTAGTGGTAGTGGCCATGATCTAGGGCCAAATAGTAGATCATAAATAGAAGTTAATGGTAATGCTCATGATCTGTGGCTGAATAGCAAATCATACCTTTCAAATTCAACTTTGGATTACTTCTGTGAAATATGCAATAAAGAATGTGGGTTATGGAGGGAATGTCATTATCATTTCAACAATAATCGATCTCATACTCAAACATCAACCTAAAAAATCTTGTTCATCTACCACAGCATTCCATTAAGATATTGATACTGAAGGATATTGTTTGTTGTCATGTGTAAGGATGTAGTGTGATCTGGTCCTTCATGCGATCTAGCCTGAGCTACAATAGATGCCACATGGCAAATCTAGAAAAACCCTCCCCTTGCCCAATCATATCTAGAAGGAAAAATGAATATTAATGCAGCCTCCATGATTGAAAAATCATTATAGCATCATACATGTTGGATTTGGATGGTGTTTTCTTTAGCTCTTCCACAATGTTGAAGCTATAGGATTCTAGTTGCTTCTTTTCCACCTCCTTTGGCTCATTGAATTTATTTTGATATTCTTGAGTTGCTTCAATCCTTTGTCGCTTAGTGACCGAAGGATACTAGAGTCTATTTCTAGTTTGTTCTTGAGTTTCAACCTCTTTTTCTTGCATATGTTTATGCTATTATTTCAAAATATCTATTGTGGGTTATTTTTTTCATTGAGTGGGTTGAGGTACTTCCTTTTTTCGATATTTGCTTTGTTGGACTAGAACCTTGAATGGATCTAGTTTTTTGGGGTCTACCTATAATGACTTCTTTTCTAATCGTGTTAGCATTGAAATTGGCTCCTCTTCTTAAACCATTAAATTTTGGTATTCTTCCCATAGCATGTTTACCTAAACTTTATGTGTTCTCTTTGTCTTTTTAACTTTATGTGGGTCATTGCAAGTTGAACACCAATAGTTTACTTCTAATGAAGAGGTAGAAGGAATTTTCTCTTGATTATTATACATTACATTAGGCTTCCCTCTTGTATTGCTAGTAGAAGCTCCTTGATATTTTACCATGTATAAAAATCTCCTTGGCTGGAAATTTCTCTCAACTTCTCTCCTCTTCATGGTGGTAATCTCATTTGTCAGTTTTTTCAACCCTGTCATAATATCATTCATACTAGCACTTTGAGGCTCAAGAGTCAGTAATGAATATATGGTAGGAGGTTCAGGTAATACTAGAGTTGGTAATATTAGGAATTCAGGTGTAGGGTTTGGAACTACATTTGCAAAATGAGTAATTATAACTGGTGTCTATTTATCAATATGTAGCTATGGTATTTCTAGAAATATTGGCACGACATTCCTAGGAGGAAGTCTACCGATAGCTATTAAAATACTTTCTACTACTACAACTGCTTGATAGATTTCAATGAATTTCAACACATTAGATTATCATATCATTAAACCTAGATCTATGTTGAAAGCACATAAATAGTAGTATAGTGCTTGGGCATATGTTAGCCTAATTTATTATGGTACTCTTTTTTATGTTCTACTAAATCTGATAATGAAATCCATTATTACCTCTTGATAGTACCTTTGTATGGTGGTAAACTAGGTTAATAATGAAAATGGATATGCTTGTTCATTGAATTATTTCACCAATCTACTAGCAAGCTAGGCCCATGAATTAATGCAACCATCCTAAAGGGTTTGATACCAATAAAGTACCTTTCCTTTCAATGATATGATTAACAACCTTATCATAATATCCTCATCATGAATATTATGGATTGCAACCAATGAGGCTACATCTTATAAGTGCTCATAGGTTATTTTTCTAGTAACATCATATGTTGGCAAAGCCTTAAGAGCTACAGGAGGAATAGGATTTTGATTGACCAAACTTAGTGGCCTTGTATTATTCTTGTTTGAGAAGTTTTGCATAGGCTGGTTTTGAGCCACTTGTTCAAGTTTGGCTGAGTGGACTAAAGTTGGAGATGTAAAATGTGTAGATCCTTGAATTTCTAAAGGGCTTATAGAGGATGGATGTAGGAGATGATGTGGATTTATGTCTTCTAAATGCTAAAGGAGGTCATTCTACAAATAGTATTAGGTCCTCCAATTTTTTAGTCGTTGCTCATGTGAGCATAAGCTTGCTAGTCAAATGGTGACTAAGTTTCTTTAAAATGACATTTTAGTAGAGCCACCAAGTGATTGTATTTTGATCAATTGGAGCATAATATCACTAGGCTTCTACTTAATCAGTAAGATGAGACATTTGTGTGTCATCGGGTATGCCAAAAAACTCTTGGTCCAAAATCTGCCTAAGTGGATGAGTTGCACCCTCAAGACCTCAACCAAGATTAGATGCCTTAGAAATAGATGTATTTGAGTCAACCTCTAGAGTAGGTTGGCTCCTATGGTCCTAGCTAATCTAACTAAAATAGGGTTGCAAACTAAAGTAAGGAATGTAAAGGGTTAGAAGCTAAGCTGAAAGTGGTGTAGATTTAGCAACATTAAGAGACATAGTGAACAAGAGTCTCATAATCTGAATTTAATCTAGACTGATGAGTGTCATTTAATCCTTCACCATTTAATCAATATGTGTCAAATCCATGGCGGTGTCCATGGCTGTATGCGAGAGTAGGGTATAACAGACTGTTATTCAAATCCTTTAGATCATAGCTCTTATTGATGGGATAGTTAGTATTGGGGTGTTTGATTTTCCTATGAATGTACTAAAAATGCTAAAATACTGCTTGTGACAGAAACAAAAATGATCCTAAGTTATGAAAACTAAAGAAAAATGCATGGAAATAAAGAAAATCCACTCTTACTATAGAAAATCAAAGCTATACTACTAAATACTGAGAATCACAAATTGAAATGGCTGAAAGTAAATTGAATTCCTAATGAAATCATCACACATTTTGCAGGATAGATAACATAATTGAAATGTTTATAATTGCAAAACCTAATGTCAATAGAAATTCTAGAAATGCTACAAATCTAAAATGTGTTAAAACCAGAAAGAAGATTTGATCTATGCAATAACCTAAGAAAATTATAGAACCTATCAGTTTCCTGCTGTCCTACTGCAGCCAGAAGAAAAGTCCTCCCTGGGCCTGGAAGTGGCCCTTGCTTCCAGCACCAAAGGAGGCAAGTAAAACCTTTCTAAGTTGACTAACTATTCACACTTAACTTAGAATAAGACATGAATAATTATGCACTCTTTTATTTCATCAAAATAGCACTACAGTAATGTAGGGAAAACCTGCAGAATACTAAATTACTGCAGCAAATTATAGAAAATCTGATATATGCTACTTACACTTATTTTCTACTTCTTCTCCTCCATATCTCGCTCAACCAAATCGGAGCACTTATTTATTCTAAACAAAACATATTGCAGATAAGGTTTATAGCTATAATTTAGGTTTGTTACAATAGTTTTAGTCTAGGTCTTCTCTTGAATCCAGGGTTTAAACCCTTCAATCCTTATCCTCTTGTAGTGCTGGAGCATTCCCAAGTAAGGAACATATGTAGATTTGGATAAGGTATCTCTTGAAATAGCTCAACCACCATTTTCTCCTTCTTTCAACAGCATATTTGAGCAGTTTAGACTGTCTGCGCTCATTCTAGAGTTGTTCCAGAATATCAGGCGACTGAATAGGAAAACTATTGTGTTGTCTTCAAAGGATTGTATGACTAGTTATAGCGGCAGATATGGCTTCTTTGGACACCCAGGTTACTAGTTCCATCCTTGATTTGAGTTGGGGCGGAAAAATTCCATGCCATGCTATAGAAATACAACTGGCTAGAATTTGTATGACAAAGTCCAGTCTATCCTGCATAGTTTTCATCCTGACAAATTTTTGGTGCTAACAGTTAATTTAAACAGGTGCATAACGGTGAATACATTTTGGAAGACTATAAACCTTATACACAGATTTCCTAAAGAGAATAATATCCTAATTAATGCATAATTATAATCATATTTCAGCAAAAATATGAATAAAGCAGTAAAAACAGATTTTTTGCAGTTTCCTATTTCTCATGCAAATATTACTACATAATGCACAATTATCCAAAATTAACATGAATCCACATCACAAATAATGCCAAATGAGTCTTAAAAGTATTCAAAATAAGTCTTTGAATGTGGCAATTCAGTGCCTCATCATAAACTACCTAACATACCAACTTACTTTCCTTATAACAAAACAATTAATCATAATAAACTTTGAGCATTATGAAGCATTCCAAAACTAGAACAGTAAATCCAAGGAGAAATATAGAAAGCAAAATAATTATAATAGATTTATCCATTCTAGATTTAATAGAAATGCTTAATGACTTGGTTGGCATACATACATGTTTTACAAATAATTGAGCAAGAGGCCAAATAGCAATTCAATCTTCATTCAAAAGGTGTATAGCCTCAATCATACAACTATGCAATTATAAACACTAAAGGGTCGACCATTAAAATTAGTTATCCTAACATCATTGCTATGAGAGTGGATTGTAGGCTTGATAGGTTATTGTAGCACGTGTGCATCTCCTTAAACTCATTTATTTGCAACCAATCTGGCATCATGGTGCTAATGTGGCTCACTCTTATTCCATCCTAGGGAGTGGTGGGTACGATGTATTCATCAATGCACTAAATATTTTAACAAGTTCATTCTAGTTTATTTGCCCCACTACTTCCTTAGCTATAGCAGTATAGGTTTTAGTTAGGAGATCTTGGGGCTATTAAGATTCTATGACAATAAATTTTTCTTGTCAAGAGAACATTTGGTAATTTCAACTAAGTTCAATCCTTTTGCTATGCACACGCTTCAAGATCTACTTCCTATCTCGTGTCCCTTTCGCCTCTGCTTCTTTCTTCGTTAGGCATCAAGTACATTATTTTTCTCTATAAAATATTTACGCACTCTAGCTTGACATCAACATTCAAAATATCTAACACTTCTTTAATATTTTTAGCTTAGTGAAGCACTTTGTTGGATGTCAAATGCTGCAAGGTTCCTCTATGTAATAACCTTGGATTAATAAATTAGAATCGCAGTTGAATTGAATTGGATAACCCAAACAATGATATAAAATGAATGTTCTTCGATGTCTTAAAAATAAAAAGTGATTGGGTTAATATACCCAACCAAGGAGTGTGTGCTTGTGAAAGGGTGTGACCCCTTGTAAGTTAATATATTAAGATAATGATAATTGTATTATGTTAGGAGGGTCCTAACATGCCACCCCCCTTAAAAGAGCTTTGTCCTCAAAGCTGGAAATTTGGAAATTGTTGTTGGATATCGTGAAGAGTTTCCCACGTCGCGTCTTCTAAAGGTAGACCTTTCCAATGGATTAAAAATTTCGTGATATCGTGAGTACGAAGGTGACGAGAGTGGCGATCCAAGATAGCTTCTAGTTCGACTAGGACTCCATCATCAAAAAATTTAGGGAGAGTGGTTTGTGTCATGATATGGGCTCCAACTGCGAGCTTAAGGCAAGATACATGAAATACGGGGTGAAGTTTGGAAGAGGGAGGAAGCTCAAGTTTGTAAGCAACGGTCCCAATACGTTGGAGAACTTTATACGGACCGTAAAATTTGGGTGCTAACTTCTGAGAACCTTTTTTTTTAAGAGAGGATTGACGGTAAGGTTGGAGACGTAAGAAAACCATATCACCCTCGTGGAAACTACGTTCGCTTCTATGTTGATTGGCTTGCTACTTCATGCGATGTTGGGCGGTGTGTAGGTTCTCTTTTAGGATCCATAGTATGTCATCTCGAGTAGCGAGTTTCGTTTCCACCGCATGGACTTTTGTAGTCCCTAGAATATAGGAAGTGAGGGATGGTGGTGTTTGGCCATATAATGCTTCATAAGGAGTCATTTTGATGGACGTATGGTATGAAGTGTTATACCACCATTTCGCTAGTGAAAGCCACTTTACCCAATGGAGTGGTTGAGTAGAAACAAAACATCGAAGGTATGTTTCCAAGCATTTATTTACAACTTCTGTTTGGCCATCGGTTTGAGGATGGTAAGCGGAGCTCATACGAAGTTGAGTACCTTGTAATTTGAACAATTCCTTCCAAAAAGTGCTAGTGAAAGTTGGGTCACAGTCACTAACAATTGTGGAGGGCATACCATGTAATTTAAATATGTTATCTAGGAAGAGGTGGGCTATAGTGCTAGCGGTATAAGGATGAGCCACGGGACAAAAATGGGCATATTTAGATAAGCGATCAACGACTACGAAAATGGTTGTTTTTCCTCCCGATTTTGGTAATCCTTCAATAAAGTCCATAGAAATATCTGCCCATGTTTTGGTGGGTATAGGAAGAGGTTGAAGTAATCCTGGAATAGCAAGGGTCTCCCCCTTTTGTCTTTGGCAAACTTCACATTCTTTTACAAAATTTTTGATGTAATTTTTCATTCCTACCCAATAGAAGGAGGTAGTGGCTCTTTTATAGGTTTTTAAGAAACCAGAGTGGCCTGCAAGTGGGTGAGGTATGTAACTCATGAAGAAGTTTTTCATGATAAGTTGAATTGGGGGTGAGGACCATCCTTCCTTTGTATCTTAATATATTGTCCTCCCAAGTGTATGGAGGTTTGCTACTAGGATCATGTTGAAGTTGTTGAATTAAGGCATGGATAGTAGGATCATTTATCCATTCTTCATGCACCTCATCTACCCATTTAGGAATAAGGGAGGAAAGAGCATGGACTTGAGGCATATCTTCAAATTTTCTAGAAAGTGCATCGGCTGCCATGTTGTCCTTTCCCTTTTTATATGTAATTTCATAATCATAGCCAAGAAGTTTAGTAACCCACTTTGGTTGTTTCGAGGTATTAGTCCTTTGTTCCAAAAAATACTTCAAGCTATGATGGTCAGTGCGTATAATGAAATGTTGGCCAATAAGGTAAGGCCTCCAATGTTGAATAGCATGGACAATTGCCAACATCTCTTTTTCATACGTAGAGCAAGCTAGATTCTTAGGAGAAAATGCTTTGCTTATAAAAGCTAGAGGCCTTTCATCCTACATGAGTACGGCTCCCATTCCTATTCCCGAAGCATCACTTTCAATGACGAATGGTTTAGAAAAGTTGGGCATGGCTAGAAAAGGGGTGGTACACATTGCAGTTTTCAAGGTGATAAAGGCCTCATCCGCTTTAGGTGACCATTTGAAAGCATTTTTCTTAAGTAATGTTGTTAGAGGGGCAGCGATTTTACCATAATTTTGGACAAATTTTCTATAATATCCCGTTAGTCCAAGAAACCCACGTAGACCTTTTAAGGTTTTTGGAATAGGCCAATTTTTCACCTCCTCAATTTTGCAAGGATCTACCATAACTCCTTCCTTTGAGACAATATGCCCTAAGTATTCAATTTCTTGTTTTCCAAAGGAACACTTTGATATTTTTGCATAAAGTTGATTTTCCTTCAAGATTTGTAATGCTTGTCTAACATGGTCCAAATGTTCTTCCCATGTTTTGCTATAAATCAAAATGTCTTCAAAGAAAACTAATATAAATTTATGAAGGAAAGGGTGAAATACCTTATTCATTAGACTTTGAAAGGTAGAAGGAGCATTGGTAAGGCCAAATGGCATCACCAAGAATTCGTAGTGCCCTTCATGAGTGCGAAAGGCCATCTTAGGAATATCCTTTTCGTTGACTCGTATTTGGTGGTAGCCCGACCGTAAGTCTAACTTGGAAAAATAAGCTGCCCCATGGAGTTCATCTAATAGCTCGTCTATGACCGGAATAGGAAATTTATCCTTGATGGTCATTTTATTAAGCGCTCGAAAATCGACACATAAATGCCATGATCCATCCTTCTTTCTAACTAAAATAATTGGAGAGGAGTAAGGGCTTTTGCTAGGTCTAATGATCCCTGCCTTAAGAAGCTCTTGTACTAATTTCTCTATTTCGGTCTTTTGGAGGTATGGATAATGATAAGGTCTAATATTAGGAGGTTGATGCCCTGGAAGTAGTGGAATAGTGTGATCGTGACTTCATTGTGGAGGTAGTCCTTTTGGTTCATTGAATACCGCCTTATGGTGGTCTAAAATATTTTGTAACTCTGGTGTCTCTTCTTCTTTGTGACTAGGTTGAATTGAAAATAATTGGGCGACCATTCCTTTGTTTCCTTTTTAGATAATTTTCTCCATTCTATGCGAGCTTACGATTTGGGAAGGTCCTGATTTTAGGCCTTTGATAATATAGGTTTGGTTCTTTGCTGTGAACTTCATCCATAGTTCATCAAATTCCCATTGGACTACGCCCAAGGTTCGTAACCATTGTACGCCTAGTACAATGTTGCAACCACCTAGGGGTAGGACGTACATGTCGCCTTTCATGTTATAAACCCCCATAGTTAGTTTTATATTTCTGCATTTTCCTTTGCATGCAATTTTTCCGCCGTTTCCAATCATCACTTCGAAGTTATTGCAAGGGTATATAAAATAATTTTCTTGCTTAGCCACCTTTGGATCGATAAAATTATGCGTGCTACCAGAATCTAGGAGCACAGTAAGGTTTTGTTTCTTAAAATACCCTTTAACTCGCATTGTTTGAGAGGCAAAAAATCTGGCAAGGGCGTTGAAGGAAACCTTTGGTGCATTTTCTTCATCACTTTCAAGTGTGTTGGATAATACCTCTACTTCGAGTTTAGGTTCCTCTTCGATAGAATTCCCCCCATCTGTGGCATCTAGAATATATAATTTTTGTGAGGCACATTTATGATTTCTATCAAATTTCTCATCGCAATGGTAGCAAAGACCCTTAGCTTGTCTTTCCTTCATTTCCTCGAAACTCAGACGCTTAATTGGTAGAGCGGGGTTAATTTTGGGGGTTGTGTAGGAGTTTTGGGGTCTTCCATTTTGCATTGGTTTGGGGTTGGTATAAGTGTTTGATGGTTTCCCCAAGGTTGGTTTTGTGAACCAATTTCATGCCTTGATTTTTTCTTCTGCTAATTTCGCCAAGCCGATGGTCTCTAACATGTTTGTAGGGTTATACATTTGTACCTCAATTCAAATTTCTTCTTTTAATCCACTGACAAAACATTCTTGAAAGAAGGTAGCGTCTAATCCGGATGTTAGATTAGCTAGCCTTTCAAATTATGCTTGGTATTCGCTTACCGAAGTGGTTTGGCATAATTTAGTGAGGGCCCCTGTAAAGCTTTGAAACTTGCTAGGGCCGAATCGCACTAATAGATTCTATGTAAAGGTTGACCATGTCGAAGTGTCGTTAGTTTTCTCGAACCATTGGTACCATTGGATGGCATCGTTTTCCAAGTGGAAGGAGGCGATATGCACTTTTTGCATTTCCAGAATTTGATTTAGTGAGAAATATTGCTCTGCTCGGTAGATCCAGTTTGTAGGGTCTCCGCCTTCAAATTTTGGGAAGTCTAATTTGGTCGTCCATGGTAAAATGGAAGTTTGTGGACCTCCTAACATTGCTCGGTTTGATGACCCGTTGTTGGTTGAATTTGAATGTGTTGTTGCCTGATTTTTACTGATAGCATCAAGTTTAACATCCATTGCAAATATTTTCTCGAAGAGTTCTCTTGTGTTACGGGCATTCTCCTCTCTTTCCTGTTTAACTTCTTCAACGAGCCTTTCGTGTTTCTCATGAATGGAATCCAGTGATCGTCGCCCCTCAGCCATTGCGGTTGGTGTAGATAACAATCAATATAACTTGGTACAAGGTGAGCAAGTGTAAAATTTGTTTAACAACTTTACAAGTTATTTTAGCAACTTTTACAAAAGTTGTCTATGCAAATTTTTCCAAAAGATTAAAATTGGCAACTTTGTTTTCCAAGGTTTAGCAAGAATTAAAAAAAAAATGTTGCCTCCTTTTACCAAAATTTGGTGGGCAATGCCCTATAAACTTTTAAATTTGGTGCTCTCTATTAATTAATAGTAGCTTTTATAGATTAATATTGAACCGACATAGAATACGGAGCATGACATGGTAGAGGCATCAGGGTCGAGAGCGCACGACAAGCGGGTAACGATAGAAGCATCAGGATCGAGAGCGCACGACGATCGGTAAGGCAACAGGCAGGAAACATAAGGAGGAGGCATGTGAAGGGAATGGGAACGAAGCAGTGGCATGACCTATAAAACAGAGGAGTTGTAGTGGGCACGTTGGGTTAGGGGGTAGCATGGGATACGAGGTCAAAGAGCGTTAGTGGGCACGCACGGGGAGGGATTCGGATGCCTAGCAAGCTAGGCGACTGTTAATATGTTTGCCTGCCCTTATATATCCTACTTGCCTCCTTCATTGGGGCAATGTGGGATAATTCGATTATCCTTTATATGAAACAAAGTCGCCTTCCGATGCCGCGAGTTTTATCCGACGTCGAAAAAATTATAAAACCTTAGCCTTAATAATTAATTTTTATAAATTTTCGCCGCCTTTTCGAATATCTTTGTCGAAAAATGCAGGGCGAGATTTTTAGAGCCAAATTTATTTTTTTTTGTTTGCTCCAGAGATTTCAACTCGGTTTGGCAGAGATTTTTGATGTTGCTAAGTCAAATTTGACGTCGAGAAATGCCTGTTTCTGCTACTACCTCACTCGGACGTCGCCTTTGGGTTCTATTTTATTTAGGCTATCGGTAATTTGAAAACACCCAAAAAAACTATGATTTGGTGTTCCTTTTGCTGGTGTGCATGACTGTCATCGATCAAGGGACGTTGTCACTGTAGTATGTGCTAAAAATGAGTTCACGGTAAGCGTAGTGTATTTTGTAGAACACAACACGTCTTAGAATGCTTGCCCAATATTGTACTCGCCTTCAAGGTATGCAGTCAACGAAGTCTAAATTAGAAATTAATATCCCGCCAAACCTTCACACAGGCATCCAAAATGATGCTCTGATACCAGATGCAAGGTTCCTCTATGTAATAACCTTGGATTAATAAATTGGAATCACCTTTGTATTAGAATCGCAGTTGAATTGAATTGGATAACCCAAACAATGATATAAAATGAATGTTCTTCGATGTCTTAAAAATAAAAAGTGATTGGGTTAATATACCCAACCAAGGAGTGTGTGCTTGTGAAAGGGTGTGACCCCTTGTAAGTTAATATATTAAGATAATGATAATTGTATTATGTTAGGAGGGTCCTAACAAATGCATTCCATTCCTTATAATTGTTTGCTCTATTCTTTTGTTGTGTCAGGTTTTTATGATACACTTGCTTATGTAGGCACTCAAAACCATTTGGCATTGCATTTTCTCTATAGCTAAAGTTTATTGTACCCAAAACAAATTGCTACTATGTTATATGCTAGTCTTCCATTCATACGTAGCCAAAATTCTATGTTAATGTGTCAAATGCTTCTTCAAGTCATACCAAACTTTTTATGTTGCCCTTTTGACATCATCATCATTATTTTTTTGGCACGTTTCCTTCCTTTTCCTTTTGTTTTAATGTCAGACATTGAATTTTTACTGTCCCTCTATTGACATCAGAACTGAAAATATCTGGCCAACCTTTTTACTTAGTTAAAATTTTAATTTGTATTATCTTAACTTTAGCTATCAGGTGTTAGATATTTTTGTGGTTGTTAATATCATCACCTTAGAATTTTTGGAAGCTCTCTATACTTAGCCAAATTTTGAATTTTTTTTGTCTTCCTTGTCTTCTTCTACTCTAATGACTGTATCAGGTATCTGGTAGCCTCTCTTAGAAAAAATATTAAGGTATTCTATTAAAAAAAATTATCTCCTTCTCTAGAGATGGATGTGGGTGAAGAATTTCACCCACAAGCTTCAATATTTGTCTTAAATCCACTATTGAAAGTGTAATAAGACAAAATCTCTTCCCTATTATTTCTAATTATTTCTCCTCTTGTTGGTCCTAGATTTCCTGTAGATGTTCCATCAAAATTCAATTTGACCAACTCCACTTTTTGTGGTTTCCACTCTATATTATTTGTCTTCTTTTTGTTTCTCTTGTTACCAACATCATAATTTCATTTTATGACTTGACTCCATCTATCAAGGATCTCTACTTCAAGATTAGGAATTAGGTGATTTGATAGGGTTGGTTTGGCCTCTTCTATGGCTAAACAAATCTTCCTTTTCATTACCTCTAAATGGCTTTCCTTTCCCTTAAATTTTCTTCTATTACTTTCCATCCATATAGTCCAAAGTATTATATCTTTTGATATATTTTAAATTTTCTATAAAGCCTCACTTTTAAAAGTTTTATACCATTGCTTTAACCATTTTTAATTTCTACCATTCATCACCATGTATTTACCAAACATATTAAGAATCCATTTCCATAGTTTCTAGACTATTGCTTAGTGTCCCAAGAGACGATATATATTCTCCTCCTCCTTTTTACATAGAACACATTATGAAGGACCATGAAAACCCATTTTCATAAGGTTATCCTATGATCAAATATTTCTATGACCTACTAGCTAAACAAATATTTTGACTTTAGGAATGCTCGAGCTATGCCAAATATCTCTCCATATACTTGTAGTATTCCTATTCTACCGGTGCTTTACATTATATCTACTTCTTGTTGTGTAATATCCTAAGCTATTCGAATCTCAAATTAGCTTATCCTCAAATCCCCTCAGAATAATCACTAATGTTATATTTCTATTCAATTGTCTCCTAGAATCTATGTCTTGTATGCCTATAAAAGAATCTTCCTTCCATTTTCTTCCTTCCTAATCCTTGTACATATTGTTTGAAAATCTATCACCATTGTAGACATGGAAAATTGACCCATCTAAATGATTCATTTTTCCCTTAGATTCCTAGGAAGCCACTCAAATTTTTTAAGTGCAAGGTTGAGCTCTTTTTTCCACTTTGTTTACCCTTTTCCCTAGCCTCGCCCAATTTGCAGTCATCCAAGATGGGGCTCAAATTCAACAATTATGGGTTTTTAATCTTAAAATCATTATCTTGTGTTGCCTCTTCATGATGTCAACTCTTAACCAAGTTTTTTAACCAAGCCCTCTAAACTTTCTATAAATAAAGGGATTGGACACCCATATTTTAGAGAATCACAATAATAACAATCATCACCCAATCAATACTTTTAAGAGCTACTACTTTTTGAATGCTCTATTGCTACTCTGCTTTTGATTAGTCGCTTTGGGTGAACAAGTGGAGGAACCTTGATGACAGATCATGTGTATTACTTGTCTTCTAGGAAATGAGGAGAGTTCCACCATTTTGGTTGTTGCCTTAACTCTTTCATTGACTCTCTTACTTCCACCATAGGCTAATTAGGTTTTTCTTGCATAATTAGTTTTCTTAGATCATTGAGTTTCTATCTGCATCACATTTTTTACATTTCTAGGACTAGTTTAAAGTTTTTTTGCAAATTCATAGCTCGTTCGTACGAGGTGCAAATTTTATGAAATTCTAGGTTCCATCGCTCTTTCTCTATTTTTTAATCCACGGTTTTCCATTACAGGGAGCTAATTTGGTTACAAGGATTTGGGGTCAAGTTTCTTGTCCCTAGAACCCTCGTTTTATCTCATGCATGTTTTGTTTTTTTGCTAACACCTCTTATGTTTGCATTTTTTTTGTTGCATTTTGTTTTTTATCTCCAAAGGTCAAAATTTTATTTTCATTTTTAATTATCAGCTAAAAGTACCAAGGAGGCTTGATTGTCCTACCTCCAAGCTTAGTCTCATACTAGCCTAAGCAGGCCCCTAAAAATTGACCATCATTTTTCTAAGCTTTTGTTTCTATTTTGTAGGTCTGCACGAATTTGTAGTTGCAGATTTTAGAACACAAATTTAGATACGATCAACTATTGGATCAAGTAGGTGTTCTAATAGATCTCTTAGGTTGTTTGTTGATTTGTGTCTCCTTTATTTTTTTTGTAGCTGAAATAATAAAATAAAATTTAAACATATCTGATAAATTAGTCAAAGAAATTAAAATTTAGTTTTATATCATAAGAAAAATAAAGTGTTTCATTCCTAGGCATCAAATAAGAAAAACATATAGTTCACATTTAGGTTAGTCTTGTCTTGTGCATTCGCTTGGACCCTTGCTTAGAAAGAAAAAGTTTATTTTCTTGCAAACTTAGGAATAGTTTTCATTGAAATAAAGAATCATTTTAGGAATAATACTTTTTTTTTCTAGATTATTGTTTGCCTTGTAATGGTTTTACAACATTTTTTCTTTAGTTCTTTATAGTTTAGATCTTAATAAAATATCAAACTTAGGTTTTTTCTAATAAACACATAAAACCCTCCATCCTGGACTTGGAGTGAGTTCTAAAACCACTCTTGGTAAACTTTTTGAATCCCCAAGCCCTCGATTTTAGAGAACTATAGCCTTAGGGTCACCTTAGCTCCTAGCAGATTCATTGATAATCATTTGTGGGGGTTATTTTATCCCTCTACATCATTGGTGAACCTGACATGAAATACATCCTTAGTGGTCATTTAGGAAGCCTCTTCCCTTTGTCTCCTTTGGTTTTGGTTTTAAACTATAAGCAATGCCATTTAATTTATTTATGTAGATATTAAAAACTAAAAAAATAAAATCTAATAAAATATATGTGTCTTTATCTTATCCTATGGTTCCAATCCTTAGGAGTACGTGAAATTTTTAGAGTCTAAAGAGAACCCTTTCTTGAATGAGGATGATCAGGTTGATAGGGAAAACCTAGATCTAGTAGAGTACATGGAGGCTATTTATGACTCTGATCCCATTGAAGGACCTCATGGTCAGTTCACCTTCAAATTGCACAATCATATCTTGAATTTATTTAGTAAAAATAGGTTAAGTCCTAAATTAAGCCTTGGACAGAGACACCCACTTCTATGAAGCTGGAATATCTCATCATCAAACCAATTCTCCTCAAAACATTTGCATCAACCCTTTATTTAAGTCCTCATAATGTTAATCTATTTCATAAACCCACATAATCTACTACAACAACCACCAATTTTGGTGGAATTTCACAACCTCCAACTAGTAGTGTATCCCAAAATAATATTCAATTTTTTTATTCTAACATTCCTTCTTCTATTCCATCAAATGCAAGTTTCATCCTGTAGAAAATGCTACACAAAATATCTCATACCATAATAGTGTTAATGTCTTCAACATTAACCAAGTTTTCTTTCAACAACCCACCTACAATAGTTATAACCTACCTCTAGGGAACCTAGGTACATTACACAACAACAATCCAAACATGAAAAGTCTAAAAACCATAGTAAAAAAATTGGCATTAAGAATGGATACACTTCAAGCTCCAAGTTTCACTTATAACTATAAATAAATGTGCAATCAACCTTTAGACCCTATAGTAGCCTCTAGGACCTACCCCAAGCATTTTCCAACACCTGTCTTACCTATTTATAAATGAACGGAGGATCCAATAGAGCATTTAAGGATATTTAGAATGACATGCCATGATATTGTATATGATGATATGTTGTTGCTAAAGATGTTTCCAAAAATCCTTGGAGGTTGGAATGGTACTATCAACTACCTTGCCATTCCTTAAGAAAATTTGAGAAAACAACTGAGTTATTTGTCCAACAATTTGGATCTTATGTGGAGAAAGGACTAACCCTCCAAGTTTTATACCTCTTAAAACAAGGTAAAGAAAAAAAATTCTTGGACTTCGTATCTCAGTGGAAGATTTTTGTTGGATGGTTAAGATACACCCTACCTCCTCGAGACATGTTGGAGATATTTATTGGTAACTTACAAGAGAAAATCTCATATGAGTTGGAAACAGTAACCATTATCTCTATAGAATAGGTAATATATTTAGCAATAAGAGTATTAAAGACTCTTATTCAAAGAGGTCAACTTAAATTAAGGAAAGAAGAGGAAAGACCGAAAAAAAACCAATATAAGAATAAGTATGTCATTAGTGATGAGGTAACGAATAATAGACCAATAAATGTTGATAATGTTGCTAGTACCTTACAAAAGTTAGTACTTAACCCAAAAACCCCCACCAAGTAGTTTCACTAGACTCAACCAACCCCTTTTATCGATCCTTAAGCAACTTTTGGAAGCTAAGATGATCGAACTGCCTCCCATGAGACAACCTAACACCACGATAGATTGGTATAAACCCAACCAACACTGTGAGTATATAGGGTGGATGGGCACATGATGGGTCAATATAAGAGGTTGAAACATGTGTTTCGGGACCTAATAGATAAATTTCATCTTGTTTGGATGAATCCCAACATACTCCTAACCACAAACCTCCAACTGATCAACCTTCTACTCAACAAACACCTACAACCAACCAAGATATGGGGATCTTCCAAAATTCCCTACCTAATCGTGCACAATAGAAAACCAACCAAATGTCTTACAACAATGTGCCACCTCCCTAAAACAACATGGTTGGTATATTAGTAGCTACCACAAGGCAACAAGCTCAAAATCAACAACCTCAACAATATACAATTTCAACATCCAACCAACCTTCTAGACCACCCTTAGTTCTTAAGAGTACCCAAAAAAGGAGCACAAGTGAAGAAAAACCAACCTTAGTGTTGAAACCACAACCACAAGTCTCCTTCAATATCCAACAATAGTTAAGTAACACATCAGCCAAGATATTCCTCTTATAGCTTTTACAACTCCTATTCATAGGAAAACCTTGATGAAGCTACTAAATCAACAAATTATCCTGCAAGACCTTCCCCTAGTAACCTAGCCAATGTTGTAGGTACTCTTGGGATAAATCACATATTTTATGATGACGATCTTCCTTCCTTAAACTTACAATGGGATTCTCTCTTTTACATCACTAGATATATTGGGAAAAAAACATCAAGAGGATATTGATGGACAACGGTTCCTCCCTCAATATATGTACTTATAAATTCTTCCAAAATTTTGGGCTTAGGGAGGAATATTTAACCAAATTTGATGTCATAATAAAGGCTTTCAACAATGAGTCCCAAGAATCCTATAGCATCTTATATCTTCCTCTTAGGATAGGACCCAATATTTTAGACACCTTGTTTTATGTAGTATCTTTCCCAACATATTTTAATCTTCTTCTTGGATGCCCTTGGATCCATGCCATGAGAGTTTTCCCTTCTACTCTTCATCAATGTCTAAAATATGAATTTAAAAATCAAGATGTTACCATCCTGGGTGACCCTCATCCATTCCAATACTATTCAATGATTGAGCAAGCCCAATCTAAAACCAATTTATATCCATTTGTTTCTCTTCATCAACTTCCTCCTTCTACTTCTTCTTTTCATCATCCTTCATCATCTAAAATCACCAAGGAGTTTGAAAACTTCAAAATAAGTAAGGAACCACCAATCATAATCTCATCATAAAATCAAGCCAATCAACTAGTCAACGGACCTCTTATATATTTAGCCCAACTACCACCTTCACCCCAGACTATGGGTTTGTACCATAAAAATGGTAAAGTAGTATGCTAGCTTTTGAAGCTTTAATACTAATGTAAATCTCACAGGAAAATAATCACATATCTAATATAATGAAGTTGCAATATAATGAATCAAATAATAACTCAAAATATAATATCAAAATAGAATAACTCATAAGAATACTCATAGAATAATCATATAAACAATGCTCACAATATTGCACATAAAATACTAAAAATACTATTGAATAAATGTATACTAATGCAAGCATAAAGCTATGCATGTTTGATGATAATTACAATGCATTGTCACGAATGTATAATTGTATCTGACTCTTCATATGTTGCACTCTTGACCTTCACTCTTCTTTACAACTCTTCACTTTCCTATTATAAGGACACATGTGCACACTTACATATTAAACACTTGTGAATATTTACACTCGTAACACTTGCACACAAATTTACATGACACGTGTATTTCCTGCGTATTATTACATTACATAAAATATTAACTCACACTCTAAGCGAAGACAACCCTAATCTAATATTTATAATAATGTACAAAAGTGGTACATTGGCATGTACCAAATAATGTAATATTCTCCAACATACTACACATAGGTATGTGTACCTTTGTCTACATAGGAACATCCCACAAAGAAAATATTAATAGTAGCAACCCCTCCCCAGTAGAGAGAACCTTTACCCATTGTTACCTATCCAGTGATTACCCATTTCCTAATAAAATCCTATCTAGTATGGGATATGAAGGTAAGGGTTTGGAAGCACAAAAATGAGGTATTCAAGAGATTTTGGAAGTTGAGCTTTGGCCTAGGATATGTGTCATAGGCTACATCCCCAATAAAAATCAATCCCTACCTACCAATGATGATCAAGTTGTCACCTTTGTTGAATTCATGAATCATCATGGCTTAGAGTGGAGTAATGAGGATGAGGGACCCCCTTATCCCTCTAACATATTATTTTGTAATGCGATAACCTTAGTTCACCTTGAGTTGATAGCAAATCCCAAAAATATGTTAAGGGGGCTACTCTTTATGACATGGCTCATGAAGATATCCTTTGAAATCACTTTTTATTTGATGGGTCGTTCCCTTGTGTCACCCACTTTAAAAATTATAAGTCTCAAGAGGATTAAATTCCCATGTCTCCAAAGACCTTGAGTAATTAGGATTCATCATTCCTATTTCCAAGAAGGAAGACACAAAAAAAAAATTGCTTAGATCATTTAGATTTTTTAAACCAATTGGAGTTTTTGGATGAAAAGCACATCCATGCCTTAGAGCATCTTCGATACTATCAGAATAGGATCAAGCAAATTACTCTAAGAAAGTTTGTACTCATTCATTTGAATTTAGGGACCTTGTCCTCAAGGAAAACCAAAAGAACACTAATCCTCATACAGATCTAAAGAGCAAGTTACAACCAAATTGGCTATGCCCCTTTATCATAATGACCAAGTTTGGCTCAAGCGCCTATCATTTAGAAATGCTAGATGGTAAAGAACTTAAATAACCAATTAACATAATACAATTAAAACAATACTATGCGTGATGAACATCTTCCATCCTTGTCTCTTCTTTTTTGTGTTGCTCATCTCTCTTCATCTATCTTCTTCTTCATCATCCTTCTCTCTTCTCTTCTTTAACTTCTTTTGTGCCAACTTGCATTGGTTTTCTTTCTCATACCACATGACTACTTGTCATAACTTGCATGAATAGCTTGACATACTCCTTTTTTTGCACTTATGATTATCATATATCTACTTGACAGATTGATCATATAGATTTTTGGGGACCTTTACAATGAGGTAAGTGATGACACCTAGTTAGATTTAGCTCATATGCATTGTACTCATACTAGGTCACTAATGCTTAGAGAATCCCCAACCTAGGGAACATATTTTGATTTTCCCCCACCAAGATGCTAACAACTACCTCGATTTTTCACACATATGCACATGAGGTACTTATGTGCTAGCAAAAAACTTATTTTTATGCATTTTTCACATTTCTACATCTGTCAGCACAAAACAAGCTTTCTTCTCTTTCTTCTTCCATATTCCTTGACCTTGAAAGTTTCAATAATTATAACAATTTCCCCAAGTCAAGGGATATGTTCTTTCTTTTCATCTCTTATATATATTTTGTCCTTTGCAAGTTTTCAATCATTATTCTTCTCTCCAAGACAAATAATGTATACTCCTATCTATATTTCTTGTTTTGCTCACACTTTTTCTTATTGATATTTTCTAAGGGATCCTTGTAGGATAGGATAGATACCGCATGAATATTATTTATAATATTCATACAGCCAATGTATATTCTATACACATCTCCTAACAATTGAAAATTCAACCAAGGCACACACACTCACTATTTTTTATCACTTTGTTCTTCTCATCTATATATATTCTATCACATATCGACACAACACCCTCTTGCTTTGCTCAATCATCTTATCTTATTTAGTGAGCGAACACCCTTATCGGTTTACAATCCTTTTGACCATCATAATGCACTATACCCCTATCAAGTTACACTCCTTTTGGCTCAACGAGCACCACATCCTATAACAGATAGCTTCATGACTGCTAGTGATCATAGCCTCCACCTTAAGCCATTTGTGAGCACACATACTTAGTGAGTATCACTCCACCTACAACCACTAGTGAGCACACACCCATAGTGGGTTTCATTCCATATTTTGGTCACTAGTGAGCACACGCCAATAGCGGGCAATGCTCCACCACACTTATTCTCATCAACGAGCATTATATCCTCACAAGATAGCTTCATGGCCACTCATGAGCATCACACCCATAGCAATTTTTGCTCCATCCTTGGCCATTTGTGAGCATACATCCTCATAAGGTTATGCTTCATCCTTTTCTCTTCTTTTTTGCTTAGCTTATGTTTGTTCAATCACATTGATCTATTTTGGTCTGTTGATTTAGATGACATATTCTAAGCACATTTTTGCTTTTTTTGACCTTTTAGTGATTTTCTTCTCTTCTTTTTTTTCCTTCTTCTTCTTCTTTTTGTTGTCTTCTTCCTTCTTTTGATCAAGACCCGGTTCCAGGCAATCAGATGAGGTCCAAAGGGCAAAGAAGAGGCCTAGGAAAATAATATTATAATAGTTTATTATAATATTAAAAAGGAAATTTAAATTAATTATAAATTAATTAATATAATTTTATTATAAATTAATTTATTAATTAATTTAATTAACTTTCATGTTACTTAAGTTAATTATAAGTTAATTTTAATTTAATTATAAATTAATTTTTATTAATTTAAATAAACCCTAAAAAGGGTTATAAAGCAAAGTTTATAAATCAAATTTTTAAATTTGATTTGAGCATCGACATGTTATGACAATAAGGCATCATATATATAAAGGCAAAACCTTTGCCTTAAGTCATCCCTCTATGATTTATTTGAATGCCAATGTTCTAGATTTATGCGCAGAAAGAAAGCAACAATTTTTCGTGTTTGAAAAGTCTTCGATGGAAGAGAAGGAACAAATAGGAGCAAGGCTCCTCTCACCTTGCACAAGCGCCGCGTAGCGTAGTTGGCGATGATGGAAGGTGTTAAGACGTTTGTTGGTAGGGAGGACGCAGGTTCGAATCTCGTGGGGTTCACGTTTTGCAAGGAAGGAAGGTCTCCATTTTTGGAAGCAGTGCCAATGAGGAAACAAAGGGGGGCAAGCGCCTTCCCCTCCTCGTGGGAGCGCCTAGCCCACGTGGTGGGCTAGCGCCTTGGTAAGGCGCTCGACGGAGAGGTTTCGGGGTCAAAACCCACCGAGGCCTTTTAGTGGTTGAGACAAAGGTATGCGTTGATGATTGTTGGGTTTGTCGCTTAATTTGGATGTGCTAAGGTTGAAGAAAAATATAAATATTTTTATGTGCCTAAGGTTGAAAAATAATTGTTTTGATGGGTTATAAGATTTAATTTTTGCCTAAATTAATATTGGTTATTAAGTGTTTTGAGGGAGATAAAAGGGTAGGCAATTATTATTTCTGAAGGGTTATTTTTGAAAGATTGATTTATTAATTTGGAGATTATAAGGAGCAATTTGAGTGATTATTTTTATGTGTGATTTGATGATTGCTAATTTCAAGGAGTAATAAGGTGTATTTGGGATTGATTATTTTTGTGTTTGAAAAATATTTTGAAAGAGAGTTAGTGTGATATTTTATCATCTAACTATTGAAATTGGCAAAGGAGAAAATTGTGATTGAGACAGGTTTTTCTAAGGGCACTTCTACATCAAACAAAAGGTATGGGCACATCTTCCTAGTGAGTGATTGTTGAATGTTGTGAATGCAAAGTTGGAGTGAAAAGGATTGTTTTATAAGCATTGTTGTTGAAGTGATTGGTTGAGTGAAGAACTTGAACTAGGGTTTGCAAAGAACATGAGTATCATTGTTATGTGAGATTGGTTGATGAGCATTGTTGGAAATATTTGAGTGAGTGTTCATGTGCTTGGACTAGGGTTTGTAAGCAAGGATTATTTCATTGAGTGATTGGTTGAGTAGAGTTGGTTGAGCCTAGTCAAGTGGATGTGTTGATGTGATAGTTCAAGTTCTATGAAACAAATTATTCTATATCCTGAATTGAGTTGAGAAAGTGATTGAGAGTTGATGAATGTGAAGCATATTGAGTCTCTAACAATTCTCTATATGTTTCTAAAAGGTGGTGTGGTAATGTGAGGTATATTGAGTCTCTAACAATTCTCTTTATGTTTCTATGAGATTGGACAAGTTCTAGTGTGGACTTGTTGAACAGATTTGAGGTAAGTCTTAGAGAAGACTTGTGGATAGATTTGTGTGAGCTTTTGTGGAAGCTTACAATACATATTGAGGATAGATTTGAGGATAGAGATTTGAGGATAGAGATTGAGGATAGATTTGAGGATAGATTTGAGGATAGAGTTTGGTGCAGATTTGAGGATAGGTTTGTGCCAGACTAGAAATAGAGATTGAGCAGATTTGTGCTAGATCGAAGGACTATGTTTAGTATAGATTTGAGATAGAGCTTTGAAGGTGATAGAGTATAGAGGATGACAGTCTCCAGTGGATAGAGATCCATTAGCCAGGGTAGTGAGGACAGGTGTCTTTAGTGGATAGAGATCCATTAGCCAGAGTAGTGGGGACAATAGTTCTTCTAGAAGATCACCAGTCAGAGCTAAGGAGAAAGGAGTTCTCCTGTGGATAGAGATCCATGAAATTGATTAGGGGATTGGTGTCTCCTTTGGACAGAGGTCCATAAACATTGTAGGGAAAGGATTCCCAAGAGAATTTATTTGAGAAAAATTTATAAGGAATATTTTCTTCGTGGAGTAGCCCACATTGGGTGAACCACGTTAAATCATGTCTCTCATGTGTGTGATGCTTTGTGTGATGTTTACTACTTTAATATTGTTGATGTTATCATTTGGATTAAAAAAAAAAAAATTATCTTATACTGTTCACCCCCCTCTCAGTATAAGCACATGTTCTTCAATTGGTATCAAAGCGGGTCTCTCCATGAAAAGACTAACAACTTGGAGGAGGATCCATCAGAAACACACATGACTTCAGAAAATGAAGAAGAGACCATGTTTGATATAAAAGAGGAATTCTTTGCTGCTCTCAAAAAGTTGGAAAGAATTAGAGAGAAGAATTCAAGCTTGAAGGAACAAATTCAAGAGGATGAAGAAGCAAGGATGGAACTTCTACAAAATCTCACAGAACTCAAGATAAAGGTAGAAGAAGGAAAGAAAATTGAGCAGGATATGACAGATCTATTAAGAACAAGAGAAACAGAATGTGAAATATTGGAAGCAAAAATTGTTTATCTAAGGAATGAAGTTGAAAGGACCAAGGTACTACAAGATGTAGAGTATGAGAAATAAAAAAAGGAATCAAGTCTTCAAGAAGCAGAAACTTCAAACAAAGATAGGCAAGCAAAGGATATCAGAAAGGAAGAAAGCAAAGAAGAACCTTGGATGAGAGTTAATCATAAGAGGAGAAGCACTCCACCACAATCTCAAAGGCATCCAAACAGGTTACATAATTTCTTCCATGGTCATTGCTTTTCTTGTAATAAATATGGTCATAGAGTTGTACACTGTATTGGTCATGCAAGAAACAATGTCAATAGAAATTTCAATTCTTTTGCACCTCTTATGGATAATGATATTATATGTTACAAATGCAATAATTTTGGGCACAAGGCTAGATGGTGTAAAATGATACTTTCTGAGTCTAGTAAAAGAAAAACAATTTCAACAACTAGGAAAGATGAAAGGGAAAATGTAAAGGCTAGATCAATGTTAGTTCAAATAGCCCTTCATGCTCAGGATAAAGAAGAACAATGGTATCTTGATAGTGGTTTCTCTAGTCACATGACAGGAGACAAAGACAAATTCATTATACTAAAAGAAACCAATAGAGGATCAGTAAGTTTTGGTGATAATGGATCAGCAAGGATTGGTGGAAGAGGAACTCTGAGTTTAGATAATGGGAAAACAAGAATAGAAAATGTGTTGTATGTTAAGGGGTTAAAACATAATTTGCTAAGTGTAAGTCAACTTTGTGATCAAGGGCATATGGTTACATTCCACCCAGATAGATGTGAGATAAGAAAATCAGAAACTGGAAAAGTCATTGCCAATGCAAGAAGAACTCCAAACAATCTATACATGCTTAGTGAGATCAAAGGGGAAAAGTGCTTTCTATCACAAGAATATGAGAGTTGGTTGTGGCATAGAAGATTGGGTCACTTGAATTTTGACAACATAGTCAACATAAGCAATAAGCAGGTTGTCAGAGATTTACCCAAAATAAAAAGGCCACAAAACACCATCTGTGCACCTTGTCAACATGGAAAGCAAACTAGAACAAGCTTTAAGTCAAAAGGATATATGTCATCTGAGCCATTAATTTTAATACATACTGATCTATGTGGTCCTACCAGAACATAGAGTATTCAGGGTGAGAGTTACTTTATATTGTTTATAGATGATTACTCCATAATGGTTTGGGTAGCTTTCCTGAAAGAGAAGTCAGATGCTTTTGAAAAATTCAAAGCATTTAAGGAACTAGTTGAAAATGAAACCGACAAGAGGATCAAGTGTTTGAGATCTGACAGAGGAGGAGAATTTACCTCAAATGAATTTGTAGAGTTTTGTGAACAACATGGGATCAAGAGAGAATACTCAACAGCGAGAACTCCTCAACAAAATGGAGTAGTTGAAAGGAAAAATAGGACTATTGAGAATATGGCTAGAGCTATGTTAAATGAGTCTAAACTCTCAGATGGATTTTGGAGGGAAGCAGTCAACACAGTAGTATACATAATCACTAGGGCTCAAATGAGGGTAAATCATCACAAGACTCCATATGAGCTTTGGAAAGGAAGACCGACCACTGTAAAACACTTCAAGATTTTTGGAAGCAAGTGCTACATAAGATGAGAAGATCAAAACTTAGGCAAGTTTGACCCAAGATGTGATGAGGGAATTTTCCTTGGTTATTCCTCTAAGAGTAAAGCCTATAGATGCTTCAACAAGAGAACACACACTATTGTAGAAAGTATAAATGTAACAATTGATGAGAAGATAGATTCAAGAGAACCAATTCAACAAATTGTGTATCAGGAAGATGGAAGTTGTCAAGAAGAGTTTCATGAGGAATCAGATGAAGAAGAAGAAGAAACACAAAGACTTCTTCCTAAAACTCCATCCAGGTATGTACAGAAGCATCATCCAAAAGAGCTAATCATTGGGAATCCAGATGAAAGATAGACAAGGAGAAGGATAATAACACCATCTCAACAAGCAAATTTTTCTTTGCTATCTAAGATTGAGCCAAAAGACTTCAATCAGGCAAGTGAAGATGAGTTTTGGATCAAGGCAATGGATGAGGAATTAGATCAGATAGAGAAAAGCAAGACTTGGGAACTTGTCCCATGACCAAAGGACAAGAATGTGATCGACACAAAATGGGTATTCAAAAATAAGCTAAATGAAGATGGACAAGTAGTAAGGAATAAAGCAAGGTTAGTGTGCAAAGGTTATGCACAGGTAGAGGGAATTGACTTTGATGAGACATTTTCTCCAGTTGCACGACTTGAAGCCATAAGAATATTTTTAGCCTTCTCAAGTTTTAAAAACTTCAAGGTATATCATATGGATGTTAAGTCAACATTTCTAAATGGTGTTCTAGAAGAAGAAGTCTACATTGAACAACCAGAGGGATTCATATTAACAGATAAACCAGATCATGTATGCAGATTGAAAAAGGCACTGTATGGTCTAAAGTAGGCTCCTAGAGCATGGTACTCAAGATTGGATAAGTATCTTCAGGAACAGGGATTCAGAAAAGGAATAGCAGACAACAACTTATACATCAAAAATGAAGGGAATGATCTACTAATTGTGGTTGTTTATGTTGATGACATCATTTTTGGAGGAAACAATGATAAGATGTGTAAAGAATTTGCTAAGAACATGCAAAATGAATTTGAGATGTCTATGCTTGGTGAGTTGTCCTTCTTTCTTGGACTTCAGATTTCACAATCAGAGAAAGGAGTATTTCTCTCACAAACCAAGTATATAAAAGAGATGCTAAAGAAATTTAGGTTAGAGGATTGCAAACCAGTAAGTACCCCCATGGTCACAGGATGTAAGTTAAGTAAGGATGATGAATCTCCAGAGGCAGATCAGAGATTATACAGATCTATGATTGGTAGCTTGTTGTATGTTACAGCTACAAGACCAGACATAGTGCAGTCAGTGGGATTAGTGGTAAGGTTTCAGGCAGCACCTAAGGAGACACATGTGGCAGCAGTAAAGAGAATTCTCAGGTATCTAAAAGGGACTATGGATTTTGGGCTCTGGTATCCCAAAAGTGATAGTTTCACACTCACAACATATACAGATGCAGATTGGGTTGGCAACATTGATGACAGAAAAAGCACAAGTGGAGGAGCATTCTTTCTTGGAGACTGTTTAGTCTCTTGGCTAAGTAAGAAGCAGGTTTCAGTATCCTTATCTACAGCAGAAGCAGAATATATTGCAGCAGTAGCCAATTGTACACAGGTATTATGGATGAAGCGAACTCTAGAAGACTTCAAGATAAAACATGATCATCCTATTCCCATATTATGTGATAATACAAGTGCTATAAGTATCTCAAAGAATCCAGTGATGCATTCTAGGACAAAGCACATTCCGATCAAGTATCATTTTCTGAGAGAACAGGTGATAGATAAATAGGTCAGGTTGGAATATGTTACTACAAAGGAACAGATAGCAGATATTTTCACCAAGCCACTTTCGAAGGAGACCTTTGAGTATCTTCGAGGAAAACTGGGAGTAATACTCCCACCCCAGAATTAACCACCTCAAGAGGAGGTGGGGGAGGGGCTAAGCTAAGAGACTCATTCTTAGCCCCAAGCCCCAAAGGTGACCCTTTTCCATTGATGTCAAAGGGGGAGATATTTGAGTAAGGGGGAGAGATTTGGTTTAAGGAGAGAGCATTGAGTCAGGGGAGCAATTCCCAAGGGGAGCAGAACAGGAAAAGGGTCAAGTTTTGGTAAAAATAATTTGGGTTGCCATCAATGACAAAGGGGGAGATTGTTGGACATTTTGAGTAGATGAGTTGTCATTGATGTCAAGAGTGAGTGGTCATTGATGTCAAGCTTTCAGCACCAGTCAATGGTAGTTTTAGTGGGCAGCATCAGTTTCAGGTTCTCCAATAAGTGCAAAAGGATAGTCCACCTTCAGTTGATCAAGACCCGGTTCCAGGAAATCATATGAGGTCCAAAGGGCAAAGAAGAGGCCCAGGCAAATAATATTATAATAGTTTATTATAATATTAAAAAGGAAATTTAAATTAATTATAAATTAATTAATATAATTTTATTATAAATTAATTTATTAATTAATTTAATTAACTTTCATGTTACTTAAGTTAATTATAAGTTAATTTTAATTTAATTATAAATTAATTTTTATTAATTTAAATAAACCCTAAAAAGGGTTATAAAGCTAAGTTTATAAATCAAATTTTAAATTTGATTTGAGCATCGACGTGTTATGACAATAAGGTATCATATATATAAAGGCAAAACCTTTGCCTTAAGTCATCCCTCTATGATTTATTTGAATGCCAATGTTCTAATTTATGCGTAGAAAGAAAGCAATGATTTTTGTGTTTGAAAAGTCTTCGATGGAAGAGAAGGAACAAATAGGAGCAAGGCTCCTCTCACCTTGCACACGCGTCGCGTAGCGCAGTTGGCGATGGTGAAAGGTGTTAAGACATTTGTTGGTAGGGAGGACGTAGGTTCGAATCCCATGGGGTTCATGTTTTGCAAGGAAGGAAGGTCTCCATTTTTGGAAGTGACGCCAACGAGGAAACAAAGGGGGGCAAGTGCCTTCCCCTCCTCGTGGGAGCGCCTAGCCCACGTGGTGGGCTAGCACCTTGGTAAGGCGCTCGACGGAGAGGTTTCGGGGTCAAAACCCACCGAGGCCTTTTAGTGGTTGAGAGAAAGGTATGCGTTGATGATTGTTGGGTTTGTCGCTTAATTTGGATGTGCTAAGGTTGAAGAAAAATAAATATTTTTATGTGCCTAAGGTTGAAAAATAATTGTTTTGATGGGTTATAAGATTTAATTTTTGCCTAAATTAATATTGGTTATTAAGTGTTTTGAGGGAGATAAAAGGGTAGGCAATTATTATTTCTGAAGGGTTATTTTTGAAAGATTGATTTATTAATTTGGAGATTATAAGGAGCAATTTGAGTGATTATTTTTATGTGTGATTTGATGATTGCTAATTTCAAGGAGTAATAAGGTGTATTTGGGATTGATTATTTTTGTGTTTGAGAAATATTTTGAAAGAGAGTTAGTGTGATATTTGTCATCTAACTATTGAAATTGGCAAAGGAGAAAATTGTGATTGAGACAGGTTTTTCTAAGGGCACTTCTACATCAAACAAAAGGTATGGGCACATCTTCCTAGTGAGTGATTGTTGAATGTTGTGAATGCAAAGTTGGAGTGAAAAGGATTGGTGTTGTTTTGTGTGTTTTTTTTTTTTTTTGGTTTTTTGATAGTTGTTGTAACTTGTTTTATAAGCATTGTTGTTGAAGTGATTGGTTGAGTGAAGAACTTGAACTAGGGTTTGCAAAGATCATGAGTATCATTGTTATGTGAGATTGGTTGATAAGCATTGTTGGAAATATTTGAGTGAGTGTTCATAAGCTTGGACTAGGGTTTGTGAGAAAGGATTATTTCATTGAGTGATTGGTTGAGTAGAGTTGGTTGAGCCTAGTCAAGTGGATGTGTTGATGTGATAGTTCAAGTTCTATGAAACAAATTATTCTATATTCTGAATTGAGTTGAGAAAGTGATTGAGAGTTTGTGAATGTGAAGCATATTGAGTCTCTAACAATTCTCTATTTCTAAAGATTGAAAGTGATTGATGTTTGAGGTATTGAGTCTCTAAAAATTCTCTTTATGTTTCTATGATATTGGACAAGTTCTAGTGTGGACTTGTTGAACATATTTGAGGTAAGTCTTAGAGAAGACTTGTGGATAGATTTGTGTGAGCTTTTGTGGAAGCTTACAATACATATTGAGGATAGATTTGAGGACAGAGATTTGAGGATAGATTTGAGGATAGAGATTGAGGACAAATATTGAGGATAGATTTTGGTGCAGATTTGAGGACAAGTTTGTGCCAGACCAAAAACAGAGATTGAGCAGATTTGTGCTAGACCGAAGGATTGTGTTTAGTATAGATTTGAGATAGAGCTTTGAAGGTGACAGAGTATAGAGGATGATAGTCTCCAGTGGATAGAGATCCATTAGCTAGGGTAGTGAGGATAGGTGTCTTCAGTGGATAGAGATCCATTAGCCAGAGTAGTGGGGGTAACAGTTCTTCTAGAAGATCACCAATCAAAGCTAAGGAGAAAGGAGTTCTCCTGTGGATAGAGATCCATGAAATTGATTAGGGGATTGGTGTCTCCTTTGGACAGAGGTCCATAAACATTGTAGGGAAAGGATTCCCAAGAGAATTTATTTGAGAAAAATTTATAAGGAATATTTTCTCCGTGGAGTAGCCCACATTGGGTGAACCACGTTAAATCATGTCTCTCATGTGTGTGATGCTTTGTGTGATGTTTACTACTTTAATATTGTTGATGTTATCATTTGGATTAAAAAGAAAAAAAATTTATCTTATACTGTTCACCTCCCCTCTCAGTATAAGCACATGTTCTTCAATTAGGGTCTACTTTGATCCCTGATGGGTCCCTCTACACCCGCTTGTACCATAAGTCTAGTAAGGTTGGCACCTCTTATAGTATGTCAAACTGTTGTTGGACTTAATAAAATTGATAGAGTTCCAACTTGCACTTCTTCATCATCATCCATCTAACCCTCCACACCTGAGATAGCTCCTCCTCATCCTCCACCCACCTAGGGTGTTGATACCATGGTCTCCAAATGATCATGTACTCCTATAGCTTATCTATCACCCACTTTCCTAGTGGTAGGATACCAAAGTAAGTCCTCTAGACATGCTCCAAGTGTCAGCCCCATCTAAATGTTGTTGGCCTCTCTCTGTTGGGAAATGGCCCTAGTAGTGCATACAATCTATGGATAGCTATGTGCTGCCAACACCACATCTAGATAAATATCATACAAATGATCCCTATATACCACTTGTGCATGACATTGTACAATATCCTATACAAATATACCAGTACATATGGCCCCATACAAACCTTACCTATTGGTCTTGCATGTTTGCTATGACCCCTGCCAATGCCCACGGTAAGTGTCACCTCCTCATGTGGTATACCAAAATATCAATAACCACCTCATAAAGTACAGTTGTGAGTGCCCTAACCTCATATTTTTATGGCATCTCATTGACATGAAGACCACTCTAGCAGATCTTATGTGTTAGATCCCTCAACAGTATTTGTTTCTGAGGAACTTGTGCTCTATAGATAATCCTCCCCCTATGGGGATCCTGAATATGTACCACATGTCCTCTAGTGTGACAATCATATCTCCTATTAATAGCAAAAATGTGGAAGATTTTAGATACTACCTCTTATCTAGCACCATAAGTAGTGCTCTATCAACCTCCACCTAGGGCATCTCTGCCAGATGCAGTAGCTTCACCACCCATAGGATATCCCTATTTGCAACTATGAGCTATCCCATAGCATCATCTAGAGTGTTTGTTTGTCACTCTATGCTCTTGATTACATCTTGCTACAAAAACAACATTAGTAGAATTTAATTAGTTCCATCATAATAAAAAATCAATCATAAAAATCATGATTTATTAAAAACATGCACATACAGCTCTCTTTTCTTCTTTCATGAATTCATGCCCCTTATTTCCAGGGTGTGAATTTGTTCGTTGTTAAATTTTTGATTGAATTTGCATCAGGTTTTGTTCAACGATTTCTTCTAAAAAAATTAAAAAAAATACTTAAAATTATAGTCTAACCTAGTCTAGAAGTTAGGTTTCAATAAGTACCTATGCTCAATCTATTGTAATGTCTACTTCACCCCTTGCAACGAATGCATGGTGCATCGGTAGTGCCATATGTCTTTCTCTAGAACCCCTTTTCTCCTCTTTGTGTGCTGAAAATGATTCATTTTCACCCTCCCCTTCCCTTTTATCCCTCTTTTCTCTATCTTTTTCTTGTTGTTTTTTGTTTCTTATTTATTTTTCTATGTCTACCATTTCAAGTTTCTTCAGGAATTTTGCATTCCTTTTGAAACTAGAGGGTGCACCCAAGCCTTAGGGGCATCGATATTATCAATACCCCGTAAAGCATGAAAAATTTCAAAGTGTTCAAAATGACACCATTTTTACATCCTCCCTCTACCTAAACCTACCACCCCTTTCAGTGTATACGTTTTCTCCCATAAGTATTTATAGCTTTTTTTGATGTACTTATTAGGCCATAAATGCATCAAAGAGAAGGCAAAATGTAGACACAAAAAATTGATCCATCTAAATGAGTCATTTTCCCCTTAGATTCCTTGGAATCCACTCAAAATTGCTAAGTGCAAGATTGAGCTCCTTTTTCCCTTTGATTATATTTTTTCCCTAGCCTTGTCTAGTTCATGGTTATCTAATATGGGGCACGAATTCAGAAATTTTAGGTTTTTACTCTTAAAACCCTTGTCTTGTGTTAGCTCTTTATGATGTTGGATCTTAACTAATTTTGTGTTTTTGTTTTTTCTACCTAAGACCTCCAAACCTCCTATACATAGAGGGATTGGACTCCCCTATTTAGAGAATCGCAATAATTATGCTCATCACTCAATCAATATTTTTAGGAGATACTACTTTTGGAATGATCTATTGTTGATCTACTTTTGATTAGTTGATTTGGGTGAACAAGTGGAGGAACCTTGATGATAAATCATTTGCATTACTTGTCTTCTAGGGAAGGAGGAGAGGTCCACCATTTTGGTTGTTGCCTTCACTCTTTCATTGACTCTCTTGTTTCAACCATAGTCTAATCAGGTTTTTCTTGCATCATTAGTTTTCTTAGATCATTGATTTTCTATCTACATAACATTCTCTACATTTATAGAACCATTTTAAAGCTCTTTTGTGAATTTGCAACCCGTCTATATGGGGTGCGAATTCGAAAAAATCCTAGGTTTTGTTACTCTTTCTTTATTTTTAAATTCACGATTGTCCATTACAGGAAGAAAATTCGATTGCAAGGATTTAGGGTTAATTTTATTGTCCCCAAAACCCTCATTTTATCTTATGCATATTTTGTTTTTCTACTAACACCTCTTATGTTTGCATTATGTTCTACTATATTTTGTTTTGTTTGTCTCCAAAGGTCAAAAATTGCATTTCATTTTGAATGGTTAGCCAAAAGGACCAAGAGGACTTGACTATTGTACCTTCAATCTCAGTCTCATAGCGGCCTAAGTAGACCCCCAAATATTGACCATCATTTTTCAAGCTTCTTTTACTATTTTGCAGGTCTGCATGAATTCGCGGTTACAGATTCTAGAGCGTAAATTTGGCTAGGATCAACAACTAGATCAAGCAGGTGTTCTAATAGATATTTTACGTTTTTTATTGATATGTCTCTTTTTTGTTTTCTATAGCTAAAAGAATAAAATAAAATTTAAATATATCTGATATATTAGTCAAAGAAATTAAAATTTAATTTTAGATCATATGAAAAAGAAAGTGTTTTATTCCTAGGTGTCAAATAAAAAAAACATACAGTTTGCATTTAGGCTAGTCTTGTTTTGTGCATTCTCTTGGACCCTTGCTTAGAAAGAAAATTTTGATTTTCTTGTAAACTTACGAATATTTTTCATTGAAATAAATAATTTATTTCAGGAATAATACTTTGTTTACCTACCTTATTGTTTGCCCTACAATGTTTTTTTAATGTTTGTTCTTTAGTTCTTTATAGTTTAGATCTTAGTCAAAGATAAAACTTAGGTGTTTTCTAGTAAACACATCAAACACTTCATCCTGGACTTGGAGTGAGTCCTAAAACCATTCTTGGTGAACCCTTCAATCCCCCAAGCCCTCGAGTGTAGAGAACAATAGCCTCGCGATCACTGGCTCCCAATAAATCTATCAAGAATTGTCCACGAGGGTTATTTTCCTCTTTACAACCATATTTATCTTTAAGTAGTCTCATCCATGGTTTTAGGACTAGATCTAGATTGAGTGGTTTTTTATCACACCAAGTATCCATCCAAATAGAAATTTTCTCTCTATTTCCCACCACCCATATTAGACCTTTAACCGCTAGATCGATTGATTTTTTTTAATTGTTCCATAATGTAAAACCATTTTGTATTAATAAATATTAACCTTGTGTTATTGGGATAAATGTAGTAAGAACAATTATTTCTCATTGTCTTTGACTCTCTTTATACAATATCCAAATTACTTTTTCCCTAAGATCTAAGTTTATATTTGTAAGAACTCTTAAACCAAGACCTCCTCTAGTTTTATCATCACACACCTTGTTTCGTATCACCAAAGGAAATTTCCTTTTATTATGTATTCCTAACCATAAAAATGATCCCATAATATATATTAAACTTCTTTCTATTGATTTTTGTATAGTATACAAGGACATATAATATGTTGGAATGGCCTGTAAGACTAATATAATTAGCTACACTCTTCCTGCTAATGATAACCATATTCTTTTTCATGTTGATAGTTTATTCTAAACTTTACTTATAACAAGATTCCACAATTCTATCCTCATTATCCCCTCAAATAAGTGCATCCCTATATAAGTTGTTGGTAAATTTTCCTCCTCCATTTGAAGTAACTTGCATATCCCTGATTTGATTCTAGTCAAAGTGTTTAGGAAGTAAATTTTGGATTTTTTCCTATTAACATTTTTACTTGATGCTCTTTCATATTCCTTTAATAATTTGTTCAAAGCTCTGGCCTCATTTATCCCTACCCTCCAAAAAATTGTTGTATCATCTACAAACTGTTGATGCGTGATGTCGATGTTATTGTTAGTCTTAAGTCCAATTATTAGCCTATCTTTGTATGCCTTCTTCAAGTTTCCACCCTATACCTCTTCCATAATAATAAAAATCTATGGTGATAGAGGATTTCCTTGTCTAAGACCTCTCTTGGCTTTAAATGATTATATTACTAACCCATTTACCAACACTGAATATGATATTGTATAGACACAAGCTTTAATCCATTTGACCCATTTCTTTCCAAATTCAAACTTTTATATTACTACAAAAATAAAATCTCATTTAACCCTATCATGGGGTTTATTAATATAAAATTTTAAGATCATTGCTCTCTTTTATTGAAGTTGGTGAATGCATAACCTCATGAGCTACTATGAACCTATCTAGAATTTATCTCTCTTTCACAAATCCTTTTTGCTCTTCTAAAATTATTTTATCTAATAGTGGTCTTCAATGATTTTCCATTACTTTAGAGATTATATTGTATGCCATATTGCATAGTCTTATGGGTCTAAATGAATCAAAAAATTATGCATCCTTATTTTTTAGAATTAGGGTAAGATATGTTGCATTTATTTTATAAGGCATGTATTATTTTATCCTAGATTATTTCACTGCCACCAATAAAGAATCCTTCACTATATCCCAATTATGTTTATAGAATGATACAAAGATCCCATCTCAAATTGGTGATTTATCCTTATCATAAGAAAAAATAGCTAAATGGACTTCTTCTAGAGTAATAGGATCCATCAATTTGTTATTTTCTTCATCTGTTATAACTGAAGGTACTTCTTGTAGTAGTTTATAATTAAGAACTTCAAACTCCTCCAATCCTAGAATATTCTAGTAAAAAAACCTTACCTCCTATTTTATTTCACTCCGGTCTTCAATCCAAACCCCTTCTACTAATTTAATTCTACCAATTTTGGATGTTGATCTTTTTACTATTGTCATCCTATGAAAATGCTTTGTGTTTTTATCTCCTTCTAACCAAGTTTGTCTTGATTTTAATCTCCAAAAGTTTTCTTCCTTGATCAAAATTTTATGATATTCACTAAGCAACTCCCTTTCCTTCGATCTTGTATTACTATTCTCACCTTTTTGGAATTTTGAAAGTTTCTCTTTTAGTTCTTCCTTCTTCTCAAATATGTTTCCAAAATTGTTTTTGTTCCATTCTTTTAATCTAGGTTTCAATGATTTAATTTGTTTTGGAAGTGTATACAACCCACCATTTCCTAAAGAATTCCACATTTGTGCTATCATATCAAAAAAATAAGGATGGTATTCCCAAATCTAATTCTATTTAAAATATGATCTTTTTAAATTCACTTACCACTATTTTAACTCTTATTGGCCAATGATCTAAACCAATCCTTGTCAAGGTATTAATTTTAGCACGGGTCCCTTCATTCAAAAAATGATCTAGGAGTATTCATCTATTTTAATTTTTTGCTATTAAGTTCTAGCCTCTCCTATTTTTGGTCCATGTATAGTTGTCCTCTTCAAACTCAACCTTCCATAGATTATTGTTTTGAATAAAAGCTAAGAAATCTCTCATACTTTGGGTTATTTTTCTAATTCCCCTAAATTTTTCATCTAGCTTAGTTATGGCATTAAAATATCCTATGATCGTGAATTAGGTTTCATTGTCTTTACTTCTCATAAAGGCTTCAATCCCACTCTATTCTTCTAAGTTGCCTGACTGATTTGTAGGACCATAGACATTGATAAGGATGAGACGAATATCTACAAAGTAGCATGTTACTAATGAGGACATCCATTGCCTAGTTTTATGAATGGTTGCACAAGAGGTTCTAATAGGATTCCAAAATTTTAGTATTCTCCTATTGCTCCTTTAGAATCAACATCATCCATCTTGCCCATACTACTTTCAAAATTTTGAAAACTTCTTCCTTTGTCATTTTATTTTCTTAGATACAAAGAATAGGAGGCTTATTAATTAAATAGAGATACCTAATATACCTATCCTTTGTGGGTGTATTAACATCCCTTATATTCCATAATATGTTAATCATGTCCCATTAAGGGCTACTAACCCTACCTACAAATTACCAATATCATTTTGCTATTTGTAAAAAGAAGTTCAACCAACTTAGATTGTGTTCCTTTCTCTATGTTTGTTCTTGCTTCCCTGGCTCTTGCTTGATAATTTGAGGGTTGTTATCCTTTTTCCTTGTCCATATCAAAAGAAGGTCTTATTATTCTATTCCTTAAAATTCTTTCACAACTTTCCTTTTTATTAGATTTATCCTCTCCTAACTCTACTACAAATACTTTTGACTTGTCCTGCTCATTTTTTGGTATTTCCTTATAAATGCTAAAGGTATTAACATCTAACACTGTATTTTCTCTACCACTTTTCTTCTCCTAAATGGTGCATTGTGTTTCAAGAGAGTTCAAAATCTAAAGAGTCATATTCCTTAGATTTAGTAAGAATGTTCATCGCTAAATCAAGATAATACTAAGTAGAAGGTTACTTGTTAATATTTTGATCTTGTTGTACCATGTCCTCTAAGCTCTAATGTGTTTTTTCTTCATAGGCTAAAGCCTAAAAAATAATTGGTGTTTCTTCCAATATCATTTATTACTGGTCTCCTTTATTTATTTACTTTCATTTCTATAGACCTATATTTTAGGATTTGAAAACCATCCTCATCCATATACATTTGTAAGTTTCTCTTGTGGTTTTCCACATATGTTTCTATTGGACTCTTCTTAGGGCATGATCTCTCAATATGCCCTACATTATGACATCTTCTACATCTAAAATATATATTTTCATAATCTATGGTTTAGGTCCACAACTTACCCCCATACTTAAGAATGGTTAATTTTGGTACATGTTTACTTATATAAATCATGATAAATATCTGAGCATAAATAGCTAAGACCATATTTTATAGTTTCTAAAATCTCAAGGAATTCTCCCAAAGTGTTTCCTGTTGCCTTGAAAGGTATCCATTTTCTATAATTTAGTGGGTAATCTTTTGAGATATATTACATTATTTGGTATATGCTAATGTATCCCATGGTACTTTTATGGTACATTTATAAATATGTAATAGATTAGGGTTGAGTCTATAGTTTAGGGTGTGATTTATATTTCCCCATTTATGTAAGTGTCAATGTGCAAGAAATGCACAAGTGTATTATATGTAAGAGTGCAAATATGTAATGTGATAATATGCACAAGTGTCCTAGATTAGGATTCCAAGAGTCATGTAGATATGTCCAAGTGTTGTAGAGTCAAGAGTTCATCTTGTATACAAGTGGTAATATGAGAAGCCAAGAGTCATAAGACTTGGCATATGGAGAGCAATAGTCAAGTATCTAAAGAGTCACATTACTATGGCTATATTATGGAGACAATGTTCCATAGAAGATATATAATTGAGAAGAGAATCTAGTATCCATAATCCAAGTTGTATCAGGAAGAGGAGTAATAAGGTTTGTATACATTTTGAGTAATTAATATTGTAAGTTTTTCTTCATGCATAGTTCATGAATGATTCAGGCTATTTAAATTCATATTTCAATATATAAATGAATGTTATTTGATTTATTATAAGCCTTTGATATACATATTAATTTGCTCATATGTTTCTATTGATTAGAATATTATATTTGATCTTTATTATTGTGGCTATTTCATATTTGGGACTTCTATAATATTGTGAGATAACCTATGATATTTTGTGATAGTAAGGCTTAAAAATCCAACACAACCCATACGTCTTAACCTAGACTTGTACTAGGGATACATTTACATTTTTAGGTGCAAAGCCTTCATACCGAAAGGTAAGAAATATTAATGCTCTTCCCATAAACCAAGGACCCCCTTTTAGGATTATATATATTTCTTCCTTGGAACAAAAAATGGCTAGGAAGAAACCTCTGGGAAAAAATGATAGACTTACTCCTAGAGACTTCCAACTCCTATCAATCCATTTTCTCAAGGTTGAAGCCCTTGGCAAGTCCCACTAAATTACCAAAAGTTACCCTATCTTTGAGTAACAAGGATAACTTTTGTATGAGGTACTCACTAACCTCTACTACTGTGATTCTAAGTATTTAGTTATAAATCGGTCCATGGGAAAAAACTATAACTCAAAATCTACTAAAATTTACTAATATATCCTATAGTGATTATATTATTTGAAAGTGAACCTATAATAGTTTTCATGCAAAAATTCTAATATAATGAAGGGGAAAAATAAACCTAGCTGAATTTCCTGCCTCATTGATGCTCTATCCCTCCATTGCTCCTCCCATCATCTGAACCCTAGATGATGAATATTTATAATTTCATATTTTGTGACTTGAAAATTTATCACTGCCCTTGTTCTAGATGGTTAACTTGACAATGTATTATTTCCCTCAATACCATTTGGATTCCTTCATATGATCACTCTTTTTAAATCTCTTCAAATTTTGCATAAATTGATCTAAGAATCATCTTAATCGGATAGCCCTTCGCAAGGAAATGACTCTTAAAACATGAGATGCTTTTCAGAAGAAAAACATTCCCTAATGATGCCCTTGTTTAAAATGGTCATCTTCACATGGTCATAACTCCCTCAATACTACTCTGATTCTTTTGAATGACCACTCATTTGAAATATTTTCAAATTCCACATAAGAATCGTCTAAATTGCACAACTCTATGCAAAGATATGGCTCTTGAAAGAAGATTCATTTTAAAAAAACATAGCTCTGTCAAGTCATAATACTTTGGACTATGTTTACAATAAGAGTTTCATGCACATCTGCCATCGAATAGTTCCACTTTAGAAAAAATGATGAAATCTCAACAACACTCTTGTCTCCCTTTCTATCCTCGAAAAGCTTAACACTCATCAAGAAAAAATTAAAGAAAGTAATCAATTGGACAACCCTTCCTAATTTATTATGAAAGAACAATAATATCATATAGCAAATTGTTTAATTCCACCTAAGAAAATGCATCAACAAATAATAACATGATTTTATGCTTGAAATGTGGATCAAAACCAAACCATTTTAGCATACTCAAAATGATATACCATTGATCCCAATCATAAGCCTTATCAAAATCTAGCTTAACAAAAAGAGAATAAAGACTGTGTTCTCCAACCCACTATTATGACTCCCAAGCTAAAATAAGGTTATCCAAAATATAAATATCCTTAAGGAATCTAGTTTGTCCTAATCTAACAATTAGTTGAGCAATATGACTAATTCTATGTATTAAAGCTTTTAATTGTAATACTGCACAAAATATTTATAAATATGATCAGTCTCCATCCTTATAGCTTATCCATGTTTGACTCCTTAAGAATAAGCTTAAATATCCCTTGGTTAATAACAAAATACAATAAGCCTTTTTATTTGCATCTTCATATATCATAAAACATCATATTCAATGTCCTCAGAAAATATCCCATCTAAACTTGAGGCCTTTCTTTTGTACATAGAAAATAATGCATCGGTAAGATCCTTAAAATAAATAAGGCTATCTAAGAAAAGCCTCTTATGGTTAGATATTTTTTAATGAATACAAATGGCAAACCTCTAAAAACTTACGTGATCCAAATTCTCATTAGCTTTAAAAAATAATTTTTTTTAAATGTGAAATAAAAACTTGAGCAATTCCTAGATCTTCCCTTATTAATTCATCCCTATTATCCCTAATTTTACAAATATATTCTTTCTTTTATTTATGTCTAATAAAATTCAATTTCTTATCTCTCAAATTGATCCATACAATAAACCCTAAAGCATATTTTAGCTCCCTTAAAATTATAATATTCAAATTTAAACAAGTGTACCTCAACTATAATGACTTGATCCTAAAAGAAGTGAGAGGTAGGGTTGTGTAAGAGAATAAGATGTATGTAAGAGAGCTTTTGGATTCTAGATAAAGCATTAGTAGTAGCTTTCTCTAACTTATGAAGAGCCCTAGCTTTTCTTCTACCATATTACCTAAGAAGACTTAAATAATAAACAATGGCATTTTCCCACTAGAGAATCCAAATATAATTTTCCACCAACATTTCCTCCTTATTTATGTGTGTCGTTAATAGCATCATTTAATCTTTATGATTTATCAATCCAGGGTGGTGTCCAAGGCTATATATAAGAGAAGAGTAAAGTAGGTTTGTAGTTCATCTTATTTAGACAACAGGTTTTATTGATGGAACAGGTTTTATTGGGGTTTCAGGTCACCTCTAATCCTAGTTTACATAAAATAAACTAATTACTTGCAAGAATTAAAATTTGACTCTAAATTGCAAAATTTGAAACCTAATTATAATTGCAAGAATTAAAACTACAGGAAAGTAAATGTTGCAAAATTAAAATCTAGTCTACTTTTGTAGAATGGAAAGAACAGAATTGAAATTGCTCAAATTGAAACACATATGTTGAACACCTATCAGTATCCTTTGGCAGAAGGTTGTGAGTCTTCTACTACAGTAGCTGACAACAAAGTAAAGATGTTGGAAACTTGAAAGAACTACTTAAAGCAAGAAAAACAAGGGATAATAGAATTGTTGCAACTTATACTAATTGCTCACTCACAGAAACATGAAAAACATAGTAAATACAAATCTAGCTACTTTATCAATTGATACACCCTTGAAATATGAAAGCACCACACAAATTCAAAACAAAGGTTAGTATGCAACAAAGAATGGAAATGGATAAGTGCCCTGCTAAAATTTGTTGTAGCAAAGTTTATGAGAAACCTATCACTAGTTTGTCCTTCTTCTAGGCCTGGAAGTGGAACTTGCTTCTTATTTCAGAAGAAGGTAGAGAAGCTCTATTAAATACTTAATACTAACACACTCATGAACAATAAATGATTGAAGAAACTGCACTTTATTATCTGATGCAAAACATTATAATTTTGCAAGGAAATCCTGCTTCACTCTACTCACTTATCATCTCTTGCTCGCTACTATTTGCTTTCAATTATCTGCTATCTCAATCAATGAGGGATTTGTATTATTTATAATATCCTATTGCATATCCTACGTGCTCTGGTAGGAA
Organism: Wollemia nobilis; assembly: GCA_028583015.1. Taxonomy (NCBI): domain Eukaryota; kingdom Viridiplantae; phylum Streptophyta; class Pinopsida; order Araucariales; family Araucariaceae; genus Wollemia; species Wollemia nobilis. The sequence goes on along the minus strand of JAQPPZ010015863.1, from coordinate 3,456,200 downwards.
CCTAGGGTTCCTAGCACATAAAATGATAAATAAATAATAAATAACCTAAATCTAAAAGAATCGCCTTTTGAATTGTCGGGAAGTCCCTTCAATGTTTTAATAAATGTTTTATATAATATTTCATGGATGATTGAATGATAAGTTCTTACAATGTTTTATACCCCTCTAGGGTTATAGGTGAAAGGTTGCAATGCTTCCTAACCCTAATCTTATAATAATATAATAAATAATATAATTAATTATTATATTATTTATTATTATATTATTTTATTATTATGACCATAGGATATAATATATTATTATTATTAAGATTATTAATTAATGTTAGGATAGGATCCTAACATTCCACCCCTCTTGAAAATAGCTTTGTCCTCAAAGCTGAAATTGACTTGGAACTCCATTTTGTAATTCTCCAAACGTCTTTCCGTGAAAGCTCCGGGGCAAGTAACTTGGTATATGCTTCAATAAGTGTTGTTTGCACTTTGTGCGAGCCCCTTTCGATCAGCCACTAGTGCATTTTATTAGTGATATATTGTATATCACTTACATAGTATATCACTTTTATATATCACTTACATAGTATATTGTAGTCTAGACTCTCATAAAACAAGATATAACCATGATCTATGTTGTTTGTATACTCTGTTGTCGAGCCAAAAAATGTTTGCACAATAGACTCGTCAATAATTTCTACATTCTCGTCATCAAAAAAGAGCCAGTGATTATGGCTTTTTACAAGGCTAACATAGTGCCCATTATTTGGACCACTGCAACATGAACCACAACTGCAAAAAGTGAATATTCCACATCTGAACTGGGAGCATTATCAGTTGTGTTCCATAGCTTGAGCTCCATAGGAAATACAACACAGTAAGAAAGCTTTTTATATCACTCGAGTTGTTCGATAAATTTAAAACATTTCAAGTGGATAACAAGAATTTGAGGTGGAATATTGATTTTAAGTCGCGTTTGTGCTTCTTGCCAACTGCAGTACTTGTCACAGAAGAACTTGTCCTCAGCATTGAGAGTCTCAGTTGAGGTGAAGTTACGGAGATAGCTTGTAATAGAATTGTTTTGTTCTATATAAAAACTGATATCCAAAAAGGTTTTGTCTCTTGCAGTTACAGTTTCACATCGCAAACACCTAGTTTTATTTTCTTCTCTGGTTGTGTTAAATTCCCTGATAATTTTTTTGATGGCACTAGCTTCCTTCTTCAAAATTTCAACAATCTCATTTAACAGGAAATTCAAGAATTCATGTGCATTGCAGAATAGCAACAACAACACCAAGTATCACTACCTGGCCACAAGTTCGTTACTTAGGCATCATTGACTGAGCTGGATTAGAGGTAACATTCACAAAGGCCGACTTTGTGGCATCGGTTAAATTGATTATGGAAACAGCGGGGATACTGCCATTGATCAGTATCATCTATACGAGGTTCGTGGCCTTTTTTATATATCTGTTAGTTACCCGAAATGTTGAATGAATAATTTTTAATTTAGTTACCTGGAGAATTTTGAAATTGCTTTGGATAAATTCATGAAATACAGGGAGATGTAGATATGATGGCATAAATTCGAGTGGATGCCTACCACTTTTCAATCTCCTGGGCGCGCCTGATTCTAGGTAACTCGATTTTTTTTTTTTTTGGGTTTTCACTGCAATTTTCTACTTCATTTGACCTTGGTTTCCTGGTGAGGAATCACAGAAGGACGAGGACCTGTCAATCCCGAATGAGTGAAGTATTACAATAGCTTGATCAATTGTCTTCTCAAACGCGATACCCATTATCAAATAGCAGTGCATATATATTTTTCTAATGATTTTTCTTTGCATTTTATTGATTGTTGTTCACTATGAATGATAGGGATCGAGCCGTTTGTAACAATCAATCATTTTGATCTTCCACAAGTGCTGGAAGACGAATATGGAGGTCGGTTGAATTCCCAGATTGTGTAAGACTTAATTATTTTTCTACAGCACACCATACACCATTGCTTATGATCATGGGTATGGTTGAATTAGTGATAAATTCGAAGAGATGATATGTTGTAGGAATGATTTTGCAGACTATGCAGAGAAATATTTTGAGCTATTCGACGACCGTTTCAAGCATTGGATAACTATAAACGAGCCAAATACATAGGGTATTTGAGGATATGATATGGGCATCCATGCTCCTTGAATATGCTCCACTCCTTTTGGAAATTGCACAGCAGGAAACTCGTCCATGGAACCTTACATTGCTATCCACAACATTCTACTTTCTCATGGTGCGGGTGTTCAAAAGTTCAGGAAACACAAGGCAAGTTCGTAATCAACACAATCCCTTCTATTATCATTCATAAAATAGAAAGTGATAACTATTAAAGTAATTCTAATAGGCAACTCAAAATCTAAATTCCTCCATTGGTATTGCGTTGGGTGCCAATTGGTATGAATCGCTTACAAATAGTACTCAGGACTTGGAGGCCGCTACTGGTAAGATTTTTGCCTTCTTTACACGTTTTCATCAAATTTGATACCAAGTATAATGGATGGAAAGTATAATTGATGCCATCTTTACCTTTTGTAGTGCAGTGTCAAATTTTCATCTCGATAGTTTTTGCTTAATGATAAAAGGGTAATAGATCTATCACAGTCGGGTGAGAGAGGCTGATCAATTTCACATTTTACAAAAATATCACTGCCCCATGTTTTATTTTACAAAATCCATATTTCTTGGAATGAATGGCTAGTTGTTGCTGTAAAATTTCAATGTAATCTATGGAATTTTGTAGAATGGAGGCCTTGTCACTCTTGGCCATTGCATTTGGCAACAAAGAACGTAATGGTTCAAATAAGTAAATCATATCGTTGGGTCGCAACCTCTCTATTGCTCTTGATAAAGTTGGCATTGGAATGCTGAGTGTGCGAGAGACTATAATGTTCATCACCACTAGCTGGAAATATTCAGGCATGGAAATTTCATATCCGTACGGATTCATGAAAGCATTGATATTGCATTTTTGAGGTACAACTCTGACATTGGCTTCCATTATTTTCAAGCCAGATTATATGTGTCATTTTTTTTATCATAGGAGGAGGCCAAGGCGGAGGGCGGATGCAAGAGTACCCATTCATGCTATGGGCTTCATTAATAGCTGAGGACTCCTCTAGTATTAATTTAAATTTTTTAATTTTTCTGATCACTCGTGGAAACCTTAATTTTTGTGCATTGTTGCTGGTAATTTTTTCACCGTGGGAGCTATCCTTCTCTTCCTCATACACTTCTTTTAAAAAACATTTTTCTTTTTTAGGGTTTATTATATTTTCTCCTTCCAAAAATGCATTATATACCATTTGAAAATCTTTGCCTTCTACCTTTTCGAAAGAAATTTTTTTTCTAGGGTTTTGATTTATTTCTTTCTTCCCGAAAGATGAAATGGATACCACCTGAGATTCAATGACTATGGGCTCCTCCTCTACCTGGGATTCCATGGCTATGGGTTCCTCCTCTACATGGGATTCCATGGCTATGGTTTCTTCCTCCTCTACTTGAGATTCCATGGCTAGGGTCTCCTCTTGCATTTCCATTAAATATTGTATAATACGATCAGAACGTTCCATTTGTTTTTTTTGTTTTTGTTCAATCATTCTTCTAATTTCTGCAATGTCATTTTTCATTTCCTTGACCAATATGGTTGGATCCATAAGGCTCTGATACCAGATGGTAGGAACCTAGGGTTCCTAGCACATAAAATGATAAATAAATAATAAATAACCTAAATCTAAAAGAATCGCTTTTGAATTGTCGGGAAGTCCCTTCAATGTTTTAATAAATGTTTTATATAATATTTCATGGATGATTGAATGATAAGTTCTTACAATGTTTTATACCCCTCTAGGGTTATAGGTGAAAGGTTGCAATGCTTCCTAACCCTAATCTTATAATAATATAATAAATAATATAATTAATTATTATATTATTTATTATTATATTATTTTATTATTATGACCATAGGATATAATATATTATTATTATTAAGATTATTAATTAATGTTAGGATAGGATCCTAACACGCTCATATTAGCCTATTTGTTATTTTACAATGATTTGCCAAATAATCTTCAAACTGACCTAATCTAATTTAGGACAGTGTAAGCTACAATAGTGGTTATTGGTTCATGAGATTCATCTCCGATGATGGAAGCGATTTGGAAGTGGTGAGAAACAGTCTTGAACACCTTTCTCTACCTTGCAATATCGATTTCCTATCATTTTGGGTGCTTGATCATCCATTTATCTAAAACTAGCATCTCCCCCTTTTATTCTAAAGCATCTTCAGAATATCCAGTTGTGTATCTGCTTTATGCCCAGATGCACTTAAAATGGCCAACCAAGCAGGTGTAACTGGGTAGGATGTCTACCCTATCTCTCAGGAGATGCTTCCAATTAATTGTACATGCTTTGGTTGATTAATTCTAGGCCCTGCCATTCATGGGCAGCTGGCTGGAATTTATATGGGAATTTCCTGTGTTTTCCAATTTTGTTGCACAGTTGCAAACTATTGGCGCTTCTTGCAAATTAAAACCAATTAACACGTGGGAAAAATATTTAAATATCAACATGAGTACATATATCAAATTGCTACTACAATTATACATTTCATTCATCAAGAAATCATGCTAAAACATTGTAAAAATATGTAGAAAACTATAAAATAGGGTAATATATTCCTAAACACTTTAACCATGCAAACACTTAATATATAATGCATTTAAATCAACTATATGATCATAAATAACATAGCATAAATTTTGTAAGGCAGTTTATAATGATTCAAAACATGTCATGATTGAGGCAATTCCCAACCTCATCACTTATTCCAAATAACTCTCAACCCCTAAATACCATATGCATCCTCAAGAATAGCAACATTTAGTTTATAAGGAAATCCTTAAAAATGCTTAGGGATATATCCAAAATATAATGTAGACACTGTAAGATAATTATCATAAGTTGATCCATAATGACACAAAATCTTGTAGCTAAAATCAAATTAAACAAGAGAGAACGCATCTAAACAATAAAATATATCAATACTACTAAATTTAGCTTCAATGTCTATTCTTTTATTGAACTAGGTGAACCATGTATTTTTGTTAGTAGAAGAAGGGAGTTTAGGCACTTCAAAACAACCCAAGACTATTTCTACAAGCTATCCAATTTGTTTTATGGAAAACATCCCATAAGGGATACCACTTTCGGGTAAGACCCAAGAAGGCAGGGTATCTCTTCCACCAAAATCGCCCAGGGCTCGCACTTGGCCTACCACCTTTGACATACTCAAGGAGCAAACAAGTTATCCAATTATTAAACTCTTTAAAGGACAAGGTTAATGAGAAACAACCAATTTCTATCTTCAACAAATTCAATCATTTTAAAATCATCTATTGCCAACCATTCCACATATTCCCACAATTTAGAGTGGTCAACAACATGATTAGGTGCATAAATCAAACCCAACAATACTAACTTCTAAGGAAAAAGCAACCCATACTATATTCTAAGAGCCTCTTCCTTATCAATTAATAAATTCTCCATCCATAAAGGAAAACCAAAATAGAACCCTCACCCCCTTCTTGATGAGAGGTATATAACCGAAATCCTAAATCCTAAATTACTTAAAGAGATACATCCAATTTCTAACCATTGCAGTTGAATTATTAAAGGAACATAATATCAAATTTATGATAATAAATTATGCACTTAACTCTATGTTTTCTATCCCTAAGGGTAATATCCCTAACATTCTAGGATAAAATATTAATCTTCATGTAAGTTCAAAAGCATGCTAGAGTTATTTAGCTAAAATCTAAAAGGAATTTCATAGCAGTGAGCATCTTTAGTCTCCTAAGGGAGATTTAGATCTATCCCTATACCTAGATACCATATTGTCTACCAATTGAATATAGTTGTCTACTCGTATTCAAATTGAGTGGACTTAATTATGAAGGCTTCGAAACTTCAAAAAGGAATTCTAGGGTTCAAATGCAAAAAGAGGTAAAGTTATACAGTATACTATTGTATTGGGTAAATAAAATTATCCATGAGGATCATCGCATGTGGCCTATAACCTCATAGATGTAAAAAATTACTTAACCTTTACCTATACCTTTCAACTTGAGATATGAGGAAGAAGAGTCATGTTTCTTTTGAACTTTTCTCTATTTATTAGATATAACTACATCTAATATAATTAAGATTTTCTCTCATAATTTGCATGCATTATAGGCACATCCTATTATTAATACTCAACATTTATCCTATTTAAGGATTTGTGTGAATCAGATTTAATATTTTCGTTTGGATTGTATCTCTAGAAGCTTCATTTAACATGGATATATACATATTGTTTGTTTGAATCCTTTGAAATTCCATGCACCCTCCATTTCAAGATAATTTGGGGACAAGTGTCTCATTTAAGAAATGAAGGGAAGCACAAAAAAATTATCTCCCCTGTGTTGAACATAGTCCTAAGATGGAAAAAGGACTTGTTGCCTTATCTACAAAGGTTGAAGAAGAACCTTTATTGTCCTGACCTAGACAAATGGTCTAGTAGAAGGATTAGAAGCATAATTAATATTGAATCTTTTACGAGGAAAATCCCTTGCCATATAACAAATTTTGTAGCACATAAAGCAAGCATTAGGCACATGTTCAATTTCAAAACTAGGACCAACAAGCCCAATACTTTGTGAAATCTTATCATCAAGGTCCATTTTTGCGCATGCATATGGATGGGCCCTAAAGCTTGAGAGCTTCTCTTTTTCATTCTTACACTAGATTACTCTGTCTAAGCAACTTGCAATATCCTTAAGATATGATATGAAGACTAAATTTAAAAATAAAAATTCCTTCTAAAGAGAAAATTTGCCTTAGATGGGCCTTTTGGGTGGAATTCAAAGGACCTAAGTTATCAATAGTAGACTTAGCCACGTATCACCCAAGTTCAAAATTGAAGAACAAATTGAGTCACTTCCTCCAAATGAAACTAACAAGCAATATACCCTTTACTCAAACCCTGCTCAACAATCCATCCCCTAGAATCTAAAATTATTCTACCCCATTTGTAAAATATATACTCTATGAGGGACTCCTCTTTTTAAAAAAAATAAAGTGTATTTTTGACATTCTACCGTTTTTCATGCAATCTCTCTAGGTAAAAGGTATTTAGTGACTCTGCCTAGATTTTTACGCTTCTCAATAACTATTCCACTAGTTGATGCATTTAGGTCCTCAACTTTGCCCTCGATGAGGGCTTGTAACAATTGAACCTTCCCTCTATTTCCATGTAACACTAAATTGCTCTAAGATGAACTTATCGGAACTAACCTAGCCAAAACTAGTGTCGTTATAATTGTCGAATGGTAAAAGCTAGACTCAAGGCCTTTATAAAAGACACTTATCCTAAGCTCATCAACAAAATACCTATTCAAAGCCTGGACAACTTCAAGGGATGATTGCAATACTATCAAAATAGGTGTTGAGTTTGAAGAACAATTAACAATTAAGGACAAAGTAAGGTTTACAAAAACTAGTCATACTAAGACTAACCCAACAACTACCACCAAAGCACTAAAGTTAGGTTTAGATTCTTGAACAAAAATGCTTGCCCTATACTCAACATTAATTGATAGGGAATGACATGTATAAACTTTCTATTTTGCAATATGTGGATATACTTTCTAATATGTACTATGTTCATGGATAATATTTTGACAGCTACGTTCTTATCCAATTGTACTTGCCTATTTAAAGGCCCTTTATGCATAATAATACATAGTTCCTTTCCTTTCAAATTTCTCATAATAATATTCGTATCAGTTTGGTATTAGAGAAGTCGCTCCTATTTTTTTTTTCTATTTGTTTAAGGCACCATGCTGCCTAAAAAGAGTCTCTCCCTCGAAGAGATCTCTCAAAGAGCCAAAGTGCTCTTGACGGATATTGAGTCCATTCGTGTTGCCATGCTAGCAGAAGAAATGGCATCTACTGAAGATGAAGTTCTTCCTATCGAAAAGGAAGAAGATGTTGAAAAAGAAAAATAAATTCTTCTGGTTGAAGAAGAAATTGATGAAAATCATGTTGTTATTTTACCTGATAATGTTGCAGGTTTGTTTGTTGCAGATTTGAAAAGTGTAGATCCGTTTGAGGACTCTCCTAATGAAGCCCATGAAGTTGAAGCTGACAAGATGCAAATTCCTGATCTATCTTACAATGAATCAAAAGAGGAGCTTGTGGTTTCCATGCTACCTCAATTTATTCTCTATGGTCCGTTGGCTCTACAACCATGGCAACCTCTTCGTGATCCTATCTCCTCGATGATGTTGTTGCCATCACTTGCCTTCATCAACAACATAAACTGTGGCCCTCAACATTTCTATGACTCTATCCTCCTCTCCAGCTACTCTGTGTTGTTCCTATTTTCTTGTGGTCCTACTTTGTGTGTTCTCCAACCAACACATGCCCCACCATGGCCACCTCCCACAATTTTCTTGTGTAGTTTTTCTATTCAGTTTTCCTATGCAGTTTTCCTATTCAGTTTTCTTGTGTAGCTTTCCTATTCAGTTTTCCTATGCAGTTTTCCTTGCAGCATTTCTGGTGGATTCTCATAGCCAGATGGTTCGTGACTTTCCTTCCCTTTTGACCGCATTGGAGCCCAATGCTCTTACGATGGGGAGGAATGATAGGGAATGACATGTATAAACTTTCTATTTTGCAATATGTGGATATACTTTCTAATATGTACTATGTTCATGGATAAGATTTTGATAGCTACATTCTTATCCAATTGTACTCATCCAATTGTACTTGCCTATTTAAAGGCTCTTTATGCATAATAATACATAATTCCTTTCCTTTCAAATTTCTCATAATAATATCCATCATTAATATACTTATTAATAAATTAAACAACAAGGAACTATTGTAAGAATGCTACTTATATTTTAAATGATGAGATCTAAATTCAACTTTTACTATAAAATATATATTATTTAATCCACGATCGGTTTACAATCATATATAAACTTTAACGAATGGCAGAACTAAATAGGACTTAAATCAAAAATGAATTTCAAAAGATCAAAAACCTCTGTGATGCCTTTCCTTGAACAATTACCAAGTATCATAAATAATATGAATAGCAATAATGAAAACAAACTAAAACCCCTAAGCCAAAACTTCAATCATGATAAAAATCTTAGAGGACTAAAATGATGAACCAAAAGCAATCATTAGTTGAATTAAAATTTTGAATAACTCATGGAAGCTACAATATTAAAAATGATTGGATACTCACAAATTATTGCATGTCTATCTGCATCATGACTCATATACCCTCCATTACATTCTAAAACTAGTGGAAGGTGCACCATTAATGGTGTATGTACTTCTTCCTTCTGCACATGGTTGATTAAGTCTTGATAACTTATCATTAAATTATCCAAGACAAATTTAACTTTTAACTCATTCATAATTTTTTCCCTATTCTTTTTATTCTAAAAAGATAACCAACTCACTCATAGCCATCCCTTAATTTAAACTTTTTCTTTAACATAAATTCAAAAACATAACATGAACTAAACTTTTCTTTTAAAATGTCTTTGACCATCTTATAACCTATATTGTTGCCCTAAAAATACATTAAAAATCCCCATATCTAAAGGAAAAGTTGATGTAATTGTCTTTACTTAGGCCCACGTGGACATCAAGCCTTTGATAACGCAGGTAATTGATGTCTTGCCTTAGCTATAATTGCTGTCGACAGACATTCTTACTTATTGCGTACATTTATGAGTTTAAAAAATCATATTTTATTCCCTCTTTCTCCAAAGCCACGCAAACCGTTGAGGGAATAAAGTGCAAAAAAGTGGTGATACAGTTAGACACCACTTTCCGTATGCACGGAAAAAGAATCTCTTTAGATTTGGCGCAACGTACAAATATGAAGATTTGTTAGTTTCTTCCGCGAGAAGCCACTCAAACAATCACGAGTAAAGCATAAAGTTAATTTAAAAAATATATATTGAGGCTATGTACAACCTCACTCAGTTCCTTTACAAGATGTTTTTTAAATAAGTTATAATTATAATCTTTGTCCTAGGGAGATCTTTATCACGTTAGTTTTGTTTTAGTTTGATAAACTTTTATTTTAAGTGAGGGAGATCTTGAAAGGGTTTCAAGTTTTATTAAATAAGTTATCAGATCATTTTTTTTTTTAGTTTGATAAACTTTTATTTTAAGTGAGGGAGATCTTGAAAGGGTTTAAAATTGGAACCGTTAATTTTTAGCAAACACTTAATAGAAACCAATTGGTCTACTACCTATACCCTTCGCACACATATCTTGTTATGATTTAAAATATGAATAATTGTTAGTTTCTTCTTCAAGAAGACACTAGAGCAATCATACCTGTATAAGGTTAATTTAAAAAAATAAAAATTGTCATTAAAGTTTCTTTACATAAAAGTCTGATTTTTTTAATAAGTTTATTTATGCACATCTTATCATGGTTTGAAAAAATAAAGAATTCTTAGTTTCTTTTCTAAGAAGCCACAAGAACAATCATACCTTAGCATGTAAAGCATAAAGTTAATTTAAAAAAGATAAAAATTGAGGCTATGTACAACCTTCTTTGAGTTCTTTGATATGGAAGTTTGAATTGTTTTTTTTAAACAGTTTCATTCATACACATATCTTATTATGGTTTTAACTTGAGTTTTTTTTTTTAAATCCGAAATCTGAAGCATTACTGTGTTTCACATGGACATGAAGTTTAAATTAGTCCAATCTAAAATCTCATGAGATAGTTATAGACACAAACTTATTATGCTTTTATTTTTTAAAGGATATTAGTTTTTCATAAAGTATTTTTTATAAGGAAAAAAAAAAAAAAACTTTTCTTAGTCTCTACTTTACCTAGTAAAACCTTACCGCTTTTTACTTTTTTACATGGGATTGAAATAGGTTCAATTGGTCTGGTATTACATTATGACAACTGCGTAGTGGTATTACAATAATTTGATAATAATGCATTTATTATTTGATAAGATTTAAACCTTGTTTCCTCAAGTTGAGGAATCTAAACATTTGAACAATACCATTCAATTGATAAATTTACTTGTATTTAAATAAGAAGATTTTTTAACTTTTTATATTTAGATTTTTTACATGGATAATTAGATGTAATATAAAAATCTAAAAGAATTAACTAAAAAGTAAAATTATTATATTTTTTATACATTGTTTGTAAGCTAAACATCTAGTGTGGGTTGACATCTTAACACCACACATTCAAAATTTTTTTAGTGGCATTATTAAAGGAGGTGTTCTACTCGAATGGATAATCAATTTAGTCATACGGTTACCTAAAAATAGAGACATCAACAATTCTTCAAATTATTGCATATTATGATAATCTTTTTTGTGCAAAATTGTTTAGCAACATAGTAGAAAGCAATATTTAGCAACATAGTTGAAAGCAATATTAAACAGTGGGTAAAAAATAAAAGAAAGAGGACAATAGGACAAGTAGGGTTTAGATCAAAGTACTCAACAATATATCACTAAATTAGTTTAAGGCATCTGATAGAGAGGATATGAAATGGAAAAAGATAATTTTATTATTGTTTTGTGGACTTTAAAAAAATCTTTTGACAAAGTACCTAGAGGTAACTTATGGAAAAGATAGGAAGCAATTGGTACACCAACCAACTGTAGAGAAACTACACAAAAATTCTATGAGCATATGGTGGCAAAATTTTGAACTCCAAAAGGACTATCAGAGTGTTTTAGGAGTGATGTCAGGGTGAAAGAGGGTTGTCTATTTTCACCTACTTTATTTGACCTTTACATTGACAAATTGGAAGAATGGGTAAAAATGATAAGAGGAAAGGGAGTACAATTGGATAATAATGTAGTGAAACTTATTCTCTATGTCAATGACCTCATCTTGATTGGCAATATACCTAAAAGTTTAAAAGAATATCTAAATGCTTTAGAGTATTTTTTTAAAGAAGTTGGAATGCAGGTAAACGCTAGGAATACTAAAATTATGGTCTTCTCTAATATTTTAGTTGAAAAAAATCTTTTAGAGGTAGTAATAGAATACAAATATCTTGGGTTAGATTTTCAAAACAAACTCAATTGGGAAATATGCATGATGAAAAGAGTACAAGCAAAATGAAATATACTCTAGTATTTGCTAAATTAGAAAATCATAGTTGTGGGATTAGAAAACCATTAGGGTTATTTTAGGGTTATTAGTTATTCTAGTGGTGTTATATGGGTGTGAGGTGTGGGCTAGTAATACATCAAATTTTAAATGAAGACAAATAAAAATAATTCATAAGCAACTAGTTACAAAATATCAAACTTCCAACCATTGCACTTGACTTCCTGAAGGAACATAATATCAAAATTATGAAAATAAATCATGTGCTTAACTCTATGTTTCATATCCATAAGGGTCAAACCCTTGACATTCTAGGATAAAACTTTAATCTTCATGTAATTTCAAAACCATAATAGAGTTCTTTTGCTAGAATCTGAAAGGAATTTTATAGCAATGAACTTTGTTGGTCTCTTAAGGGAGATTTATACCTATCCCTATGCCTAGATACCATATTGTCTACCAATTGAATAAATTTTTCCACTAAATTATCATCGCATTCATTTAAAATTCTACCTCTTTTTCTACTCTTATTCAACTTGAGCGACCCTAATGATGAAGGTTTTGGAACTCCAAAAAGGAGGTCCAAGGTTCAAATACAAAAAGGGGTATAGTTGTACACCACACTATAATATTGGGTAAATAACATTCTCCATAAGGATCATCCCATTTAGCCTATAGCCTCATGGATGTTAAAAAATACTTTATATTTATATTTACCTTTCAACTTGAGAGATGAGGAAGAAGAGTCCTTATATTTCCTTTGAATTTTTCTCTATTCCTTAGATATAACTACATCCATATAAGTAAGATTTTATGTCACAATATGCATGCATTATAGGCACACCCTCTTATTGAGAGTCAACGTTAATCCTATTTGAGGATTTGTGCGAATCAAATTGAATGTCATCCTAAATCATATCCCTATAAGCTTCCTTTGACATGGACATATATAGATTGTTTGTTCCAATATTTTGAACATTCATGCACCCTCTATTTCAAGCTAAGTTGAGGATAAATATCTCATTTAAGGAATGAAGGGAAGCATAAAAAAATTATCTCCTTCTTTTTGAACAGTTCCAAGATGACATAAGGATTGGTTGCCTTATCTATGAAGGTTGAAGAACCCTTGTTGTCCTCGCCTAAACAATTGGTCTAATGGAAGGATTATAAACAAAAGTAGCATTTAATATTTTACAAAAAAATCTCTTTCCATATGATAAACTGTGTGGCATATAAAGCAACCATTGGGCACACGTTCAATTTCAAAACTAAGACCAGTAAGCCCAACATTTTGTGAAAGCTTATCATCAAGGTCCATTTTCACACATGCATGTGGATGGGCCCTAAAGCTTGAGAGCCTCTCTTTTTCATTCTTACACCAAATTACTTTGTTTAAGCAACTTGTAATATCCTTAAGATTTAAAAAAAAATCCTTCTAAAAATAAAATTTGTCTTATATGGACCTTTTGGGTGGAACTCAAAAGACCAAAACTATAGATAGTAGACTTAGCTACGTACTACCCAAATACAAAATGGAAGAATAAATTGAGTCACTTCCTCCAAATTAAACTAGCAAGCAATATACCCTCAAACCCTGCTCAACAATCCATCCCTTAGACTCTTATATTATCCTAGCCCATTTGTAAAACTTATACTCTATAAGGGACTCCTCTTTTAAAAAAAATAATAGTAATTTTTTACATTCCACCATTTTTTATACAACCTCTCTAACTAAAAAGTACTTAGTGACTTTCACTAGATTTTTAGTCTACTAGTTGATGCTTTTGGATCCTCAACTCTACCTTTACAAGGGTTTGTAACAATTGAGCCTTCCCTCTATTTCCATATCACCACTAAATTACTCTAAGATGGACTTATCGGAACTAACCTAGTCAAAACTGATGCTATTATAATTGTTAGATGGCAAAAGCTAGACTCAAGGCTTTCATAAAAAAACACTTGTCCTAAGTTCAACAACAAAAAGCCTATTTAAAGCTTTGGACAACTTCAAGGGATAACTGCTAGACTATCAAAATAGGTGTCGAGTTTTAAAACAATTAAGAGTTGAGAACAAGGTGGGGTTTACAAGAATTGGTCATGCTAAGACTAACCCAACAACTACACCAAAGCACTAGGGTTAGGTTTAAATTCTTGAACAAAAATACTCGCCTTAGGCTCAACATCAGCAAACTTATTAAAAGATTGGACAAGGGACTATTATAGAATCATCGTACCTAGTACCGATAGCAATAGATATATTATCCACAAACACAAACTACAACCCCTAGCCAAAACTCCAATCACGACAAAAGGCTTAGAAGATTGAGATGATGAAGCAAAAGCAATCATTAGTTGAATTTAGGAATTGGATAACCCATAAAGGCTACAATATCAAACAGTTAGATGCTCACAAATTGTTGCATGTCTATATTCCCAGGGACTGGCATACGTATGTACCCTATATTCCCAGGGACTGGCATACGTATGTACCCTCCATTACACGTCTTGAGCAACAGAAACACATTCCAAGAAAAACTTACCAATTCCGTATAACAAGAACTAGATTTTTCTTGAAATCTTTGCTTATCTTTTAACCTATATTGTTGCCCTTAAAATCCATTGAAAATACCCATCATGAAAAAGGAGAAGTTGATGTAATTGATTTACTTATGCCCACGTGGACACGTCAAGGCTTTGATAATGGAGGTAATCAATGTCTTGTCCAAAATTGCTGTCGACCGACATTCTTACCTTATTGCGTAACTTTATGGGTTTGAAAAATCATATTTTATTCGCTCTTTCTGTCAAAGCCATAAAGTGTGAAAAAGTCGTGATACGGTTAGACGTCACTTTCCGTATGCACGTACGGAGAATCTCTTTAGATTTGGCGTGGCGCAACGTACAAGTATGAAGATTTGTTAGTTTCTTCCTCCAGAAGCCACTCGAGCAATCATACCTTAGTAGTAAAGTATAAAGTTAAATAAAAATAAGAATAAAGGTTAGGTAAAACCTCACTCAGTTTTTTATGATAATTTTGTTTTTTTTGGTAAATTGTTAGGTTAAGTGAGGGAGGATTTGGGATTGAAACCGCTGATTTCATTTTGGTAAATTTTTATTTTAAATGAAGGAAACCTTGAAGGATTCGGGATTGAAACCTAACTCCAAACTAACAAACACTCAGTAGAAATACTCCATCTACCACCTTTATCCTTCATACATATCTTGTTATAATTTATAATATACATAACTGTTTAGTTTTTTCTTCAAGAAGATACTGGAGCAATCATACCTAGTGTCTAAAGTATAAAGTTAATTTAAAAAATATATATATATATATTTGTTATTAAAGTTTCTTTACATGGAAGTCTGATTTTTTTATTAAGCTTATTTATGCACACATCTTATCATGGTTTGAAATAATAAGAATTGTTAGTTTCTTTCCCAAGAAGCCACTAAAACAATCATACATATGTAAAGTATAATCATGGTTTGAAATATGAAGAATTGTTAGTTTCTTTTCCAAGAAGCCACTAGAACAATCATACCTATGTAAAGTATAAAGTTAATTTTAAAAAGATAAAAATTGAGGCTATGTATAACCTTACTCGAGCTCCTTCATAGGGAAGTCTGAATTTTTTTTTTTATTATTATTTAAAAGTTCATATACATATTTTGTTATGGTTTGAACTTAGCTTTTTAAAAGAAAGCCCCGAACTTAAACCATTAACGTGTCCCACACAAACAAAAAGTTTGAATTAGTTCAACCTAAAATCTCATGAGAGAGTTATAGAGACAAATTTGGTATGCTTTTATTTTTTTTAAAGGATATCAGTTTTTCAAAAAGTATTTTTTATAGGAAAAAAAAACTTTCCTTGGTCTATGCTTTACCTAGTAAAACCCTACAAGTTTTTTATTTTTTTTACATGGAATTGAAATTGGTCCAATTGATGTTTAGTATTACATCATTACCACCATCTAGTGGTATTACAATAATTTGGTAATAATGCATTTATTATTTAATAAGATATAATCATGGTTTCCTCAAAGTTGGGGAATCTAAACATTTGAACCACCATTGATAAATTTATTTGTATTTTAATAAGAAAGAGGCTTTCTAGATATTTTAACTTTTTATATTTATATTTTTTATATGGATAATTAGATGTAATATAAAAACTTAAAATAATTAATTAAAGAGTAAAACTATTATATTTTTATACATTGTTTGTAAGCTAAACATTTCAAGTGTAGGGTTGACATCTTAATATCACATTCAAAATATTGTTAGTGATATTATTAAAGAAGGCGCTCTACCATAATGAATAATCAACTTAGTCATACCATTGCATAAAAATGGAGACACTAACAATCCTTCAAATTATTGCATCGTTATGATTAATCTTCTTTGTGCAAAATTGTTTAGCAATATAGTAGAAAGCAATATTAAGCAGTAGGTAAAAAATAAAGGAAATAGGGCAATAGTGTAGTAGGGTTTAGATCAAAGTACTCAACAATAAATTACTACATTAGTTTAAGGCACCTAATAGAGAGGATATGGTATGGAAAATGATAAGTTTATTGTTGTTTTGTGGACTTTAAAAAACCTTTTGACATAGTACGTAGAGGTAACTTATGGAAAATATTGGAAGAAATTGGTACACCAACCAACTATAGAATGACTATACATAAATTTTATGAGCATATGATGGCAAAAATTAGAACTCCAAAAGACTATCAGAGTGTTTTGGGAGTGATAAGGTGAAACAAGGTTGTCCATTGTCACCTACTTTATTTGTCTAGGGATGTTAGAACTTTATGAAGAATTGAGAAATGAAAAAACAGGAAAACTTCTCATCAAATCAACAACAAAAGAAAAACAAACCAAACTGTGATAAGAGGGTGTTGAGCTTTTTGACTTTGTTGAACAAAATTCTTTTTTGGATGCTGTTAAATTTTGGAACTCTCAACAGGAGGCCTAAGGTTTGAATTCAAAAGTGAGTAAGGTTGTACACCATACCCCATCTTGTATTAAAGCTCTTGGTCCCAAGGTTTGAATTCAAAAGTGAGTAAGGTTGTACACCATACCATATCTTGTATTAAAGTTCTTGGTCCCAAGGTTTGAATTCAAAAGTGAGTAAGGTTGTACACCATACCCCATCTTGTATTAAAGCTCTTGGTCCCATAAACTAGTTTCATCTCATTGACATAATTAAAAAAAAATCGTTTCTTTTTTTAACCTGTTTGAAGTTGCAATTTTTTTTTCTTTAGTGATACATAAGTTGAATTTTTAGGTTTATGATTAATCTAGTTTTAAAAAAAATAATAATTAAAATTGATAAGATTGATTAAGTTTTTTTACTTTTTTGAATGGCTTGTATGGGATTGCAATGAGCTCCGCCCATAGACATCATGACTACATGGTGGTATTACAACAAGCTTGGCAATTAGGCATGTATTGTTGGGCGAGATTCAAACCTTGGTCTTCCCCTTGACAGTCGATGAATTTAATCAATTGATCTAATGCATTTGATAGTTAAACTTATATTTTTATTTATTATTAATACAATAAAAAATACTTCCATAAAGCATTATTTCATATATGGTTTTTTATTTTAGTTTTTAGTATTAAATTTAAAAATCTTAATTAAAATATATTATATTATCTTCTAATTATTTTTAAACCTTGGTCATTATGTTTTCATGTTCCTAAAATAAATATTTTATTATTAGAAACTATTTCTTGTTTATGTTTTTCTATCTACTCATGTTCGTAGTAGGAAACTCTTTCAACTTTCTATTTTTCATACATGTGCATGGTTTCTCTAGTGAATGCATTATTTTAGTGCAAGCGTGCTTTATCAATACATACATGTTTTTTCAATGCATCTATGCTTTTCCATGTTTAAAGTAATACCACATGCATAGAGAGGGACTACCAATCCCTTTTGTGTTCTAGGGTAAAATTTTCATGTAGTTGAATGAGGTCTTTATTGCTTTGTCAATACATTGTCTAATTATGTCTATCAATGCATACATGTTTTTCAATGCATCTATGCTTTTTTCATTTTTATATTAATACCACGTATGAATTCTAATCATAAAGTTTTGTATTTTATAATATGAAAATTAGAATTCATGTAATGCGATGTTTATTTATTTTCAAATATTCATTAAACTAAATATTTGAAGTAAATAAATTTAATACTTTCAATATTATACTTTGGACTTTATGATTTGAGATTGAAAATTTTAATAAATCAAATTTCCAAAAACATACATAAATCTCAAATTATGGATTTTAAAATTTTATGATATTAAAATCAATAATCAATATAATATTTCTCTTTCTTGAAAATTTATTTGTCAAATATTTATTAACTTAAATATTTGACGTAAATAAATTTTACAACCCTTTCTATAAATCTGAATCTTTGAAATTCAACTTAGGGTTTTAATAAAGCAAATTCAATGAACTTTATAATCTTTATGAAATTTAAAATCAAAAGTTCATTGATTCCCTCTGTGAAATTTATTCACCTGAAATATTTATAGAATTAAATATTTGAGTGATAAATTCAAACTTTAACCTAGTTGTAAAATTTAAATCTTTTTATAAAATAAACTAGGTTTTATCTTAAATCTTAATGTCTCAAATAAATTAAAAAGGTCTTAGGTAAATAAATGAATTTAAATAAATCATTCGATCAAACTTGCTACAGCATAGAAAAACACAACTTTCAAAACCAAACTCAGGCAGACCAGATTTTACACAATCCTACCACAAGTTTGGTGATATCTTCTACAAAAATTTTAATTAAAAATTATATCAATCAACTTATAAATTAAAAATAGGTCTAAGATGTAGACCAATTGGTTCATCCAAACTCCATAAGGGAGGCGGAGGTCCAAGGTTCAAATCTTGGGCCTCGTCGGACTGAACACTTGTCCCTTTCCTGGTGCTTTCAGCGGCGTAAAAGGTTTAAAATGATTGTGGCATGGTGGTTATAGGGGTGTACTGCGCAAAGATCTGTGTGTCGGCTTCTGGGGCGGACAGTGCAGAATCACTGTGGCGGCCATAAAAGTTGGACAACCTACCCAGATTCGTGGCGGCTACCGATTCCACCATGTAAATTCAAAAAAAAAACTTATAAATTAAAAACACCACAATAGTGCTTGCTTTTAATAAAATTGAATTTGATACAAAATATTAAATCTTACAATGAATCCAACAAAGTCTCAATATTCATTTCTAGATGTAGCTTCCTCTGCAACTTGATCTTCTATTTGGCTTCTTTCAATCTTTCCTCTTTTTCTCCAACCTGTTCGACCCTCTCTTTGGTTTCTAATTCTCCATTTATAACTTGAGAAATTAGTTCCTCTTGATTAGTTTACTTCGTTTCGTTAGTTTTTAAAAAACCAATTCTTGAAACCCTAATATCAATAAAGCATTTTCAAAGGTTTTAATATTTCTCCTCATTGGCATTCGAAAATTAAAGTTATAATCCTACCAATAAGACAAATATTAATTAGAATATAAAACATTTATAAAATAACATTCTTAAATATAATTAAATTATAAAGTTATAAAACTTTATAATTTAATTAATTTAAAACAAGACATAACTAAACATAACATACGAACATGCAACCTATATGAACACCACTATAATAAACAAAAATATATTAAAATAACACCAAAAATATATACTAAATAACAAACATATAATTTAAAACAACATAAAACAATTTTAACATAACATTGTACATCATACAACATAACCAACATATACATAACAAACCAAGAAATACTAGGTATGCATGAGACTTAAAAATTTAACATAACACAAAACATCTTTACAAAACCTAACCTATCAATATTAATAACAAACAAAACAAAACACCCTTGACACAAACATAACATAACAACAATAATACAATTCAAAAACCATAATCAAAATGACCACACAGGCATAACTTCAAGGATCTTCAGATCATGAGGTGAAATTTGACTATGAACCCTGCTATACAACCAGTCACAGGAATATGAACATTATTTATATTTCAATGATGACAATGGCAAACAATAAGCACAAGCAATGATTTGGAATAAACTTTCAAATTTCAAGTGGGTCCCCAAATTTTGGGGTTGTTGTGAAGGAGTCACAACAACGTTTCTCAAGACCTTGAATATCGTACCCGCATTGCTTAGATGGTGCCCCTTTCGAGCATATTTTAACCTACAACACACAAGATATATTATTAATGAAAACAATCACGGATTATAAACCAAGTCAAAATATAATATAAACTCAAAATAAATTAATCATTAAAACAACATAAAACTTACAAAAGATAAATGAAACATAAAATACATAAATAATAATAAAGAAACTAATAAAACTAACATGAACAACTTACTAAATAAAATGAACAAATAGACATAACAAAAAGACTAACAAAAACATAAAAAAATAGAAACTTAACATAATTGCATAACAACTCCCACCACCCATAACATAAAAAAAACAATAACATAGCAAAAATAAAACATAATCATAACATAAACAAAAAAATAAACCTAAACTATAATATAAAATAAAATAAAAACATAACATAACAATAAATTTGCCAACATATTATATAACATAAAACCACATTACTTTATAACCAAATGAAACTTATAACAATAATTTACAAAACCTTTACAAACATTGCCTATCAACATTAATAACCAACGAGAACTCCTTTATCATAACAACAATAAAGCCACTCCAAACTATACTCAAAATTGCTCACATGAGCATAACTCAATGTTTGGTGGATTATGAAATGAATTTTGATAATGCATCCTATTATAAAATCATTCACTTGAATATTATTAATATTCCAATGGTGACAACTGTGAACAGTGAGCGCAAGCAATGATTTATAATAAATTCTAAAATTTCAAGTGGGTCCCCAATTTTGGGGTTATTGTGAAGGACGTCACAACAATTGTTAGGATCCTATCCTAACACCATATTGTAATTTTCATTTACCTATGTAATAATCCACTTCCAACGTGGGGATCCTATTTTAATGTTATTATGCAATACTTAGTAATGCAGGTGGCAATAAAGGTACCTCTCTAAGTGGTACCATCTCATGTAACCGTTTTTATCAATATTGTAACCGATGTAGTAAGATACCTCGCCAAGTGGTACCATTTCATGTAACTGTTTTTATCAAGATTGTAACCACCATGGAAGATTCTAGCTCAAGTGGCATTTTACATGTAAGCCACCTCTTGAGCATTTAGGTAGGGTTGCATGTAGTTTTCCTTTAAAAATATATGAAGCCATGTACGAGATCATCCTTTTGAAATCTAATGAAATATTGAAGGAGGTTGCCCCCTCGAAAAGGCCCGCGATTTAGTGTTATTGTGAGATTGTTTCATTTTTGTAATTGATTTCTGCATAGTAATATTGATTTATTTGATGTATGTGAGTTATTTTTTAATATTTTGTGTGAATGTGCTTTATTTTAATAGTAGGTTCCTAACAAGTGGTATCAGAGCACTTTCCAGGGCCAAGTTCTGCTGCAACTAAGACGATTCTTGCCAGTCATTCTTCCTGTTAGGTATAATTTTCTTGTGTGTTTTTTATTTCTATTTTTTCTTTATAAAAAAAAATCCAAAAAATACAGTAATTTTTTTTAGAAAATCAAAAAAGACCAAAACAAATACAGTAGTTGTGTAGGTTAGAAACCCTGTACCAGGGGTTTTAAAATATCACGAAGGAGTTTTCGTTATTGGCTAAGCTAGATAGCCCATAAAGCATCTAGTGAAGTGAAGGGTGATCAGGCTCCAATACCTAGGCCTTAAACATCATTCACGCACGAAATTGAGCTCCCACGTATCTTCGGGTATATCGAGAGATAATCTAGGTTTAAATAAGATTTTATCCATTAGGAAGCTTTTTGGCCTTGTATTATCCATAGTCCACGGGACAGCATCCCGGACGATTCAGAGAGGTAGATAGTGTGCTCAAGGGTATGTGTGGAATCCTCCTTGAGTAGTGGCCTGAAATATTGGTCCGAGCACTATTGTTCGTCATTGTGGTATAACAGAGGGCCTATGGGTATTACATAATCCCTTACTTAGCATACCCTGGTTCAAGAAAATAAAACAAAAACAAAGTATCATTCCCCTACAAATCAACCCATATTAGTTCTTCTACCCTACTTTCACCAACCCCAAAAGTGAGTATACGAAGACGGCTTTCCCTATCATAGAAAACAACTTGCAAGCACCAACAGTCCAGAAAAATTTTTGCAAGTGTTTGAACTAGCCTGTGGTTAGAATCTAAACAATCGGGACAGTGACAGTAATAGTCAGGATAGTAACAATGGTGTCAAGGTCGACCCTAAGAAGATTTAGGTAGTTCAATACTGGGCAAAACCTTGTACTCTCAAAGGACTTCGAGGATTCTTAGGACTTACAGGTTATTACAAGAAATTTATTCGTAATTATGGGAAGATAGCATCTCACCTCACATCTATGTTAAAGAATGACTCTTTCACTTGGACAAGACCCACTGATCAAGCCTTTCTTGAATTAAAGCATGTCATGACCACCACACCTTTTCTAGTCATGCCAGATTTCTCTAAACCATTCATCATTGAAAGTGACACTTCTGGTCATGGCATTGGGGCAGTATTGATGTAAGAAGGGAGACCCTTGGCCTTCACCAATAAGGCATTTTCTAAGCGTAATTTGGGAAAATCTACATATGCCAAGGAGATGTTGGCCATCTTACATGCTGTCACCCATTGGAGATCATATCTCATTGGGTGCCATTTCTCCGTTAAAATAGACCATCAGAGTCTCAAATATTTCTTAGAACAACGGGTTGCTACCCCAAAACAATAAAAATGGGTTTCTAAACTCATGGGCTATAATTATGATATCACCTATAATAAGGGTAAAGAAAATATTGTGGTTGATGCTCTCTCTCGCTAATTTGAGGCCCTTAGTATGATATGTGATATCGTCGCACCTGTCCCCTAATGGATAGATTCTTTACGATAGGAGGTACTTCAAGATGCATATCTACAAGCTTTGATGGTTTCACTTCGAGCTGATCCGACTTCATCCCTAGACTACAGTTGGGATGGTTAGGATTTGCGCTATCGCCAATGCCTTGTTATTCCCCGTGCCTCGCCACTCTGTGACCTCTTCATGAAGGAACTCCACACTCCTCCCTCTATAGGTCATTCTGGATTTCTCAAAATGTATGAACGCCTCAAGCACACATTCTTCTGGAAAGGAATGAAATAGGACATCTGTGACTTCGTGGCAACTTGTGATACCTGCCAACGGATGAAAGGTGAAACAGTTCGTTTACCCTACTCTTCAACCTTTACCATTCCATATCAGGTTTGGACTGATATTTCTATGGATTTTATTGAAGGGTGACCTAAATCAAGCGATAAGTCTGTTATTCTCGTGGTAATGGATCACCTTTCGAATTATGCTCATTTTTATCTCCTTGCCCATCCTTACACAGCCTCCACCATCGCCCAAATATTCCTTGATTCCATTTTTTGCCTTCATGGTATGCCCATCTCCATTGTGTCCGATAGAGACCTAACCTTCACTAGTCATTTCTGGCAAGAGTTGTTTAAGTTGCAGGGAACGAAGCTCAAAATAATTTCAGCCTATCATCCACAAATGGATGGTCAAATTGAGATTGTCAATAAATTTTTGGAGACCTATCTTCGTTGCTTTGCAACTCCAAGGTCTAGGCAGTCAACATTACTCTTTGCCAGCAGACCGAAGTCCTTTACCAGCTAAAGCATAATTTGGACATGGTCTAGAACCAGATGCAACAACAGGATGACCAAATCGATCTGAGCGTAGCTTTGATGTGGGTGATATGGTTTTCCTTCGCTTGCAGCCATACAAACAGTCATCCCTCCAACTCCGTCGGTGCCAGAAACTTGTTGCAAAATTCTATGGGCCTTACCAAGTCCTACAGCAGATTGGTTCCACTGCTTACAAATTGGCTCTTCCGCCCACCTCCAAGCTCCATCCTATTTTCCATCTTTCATATCTCAAGAAAGTTATGGGCACACAGGTACAGGTTCAATCAGCATTACTAGAATTGGATGAGGAAGGGTCCATCTTACTCGAACTAGAATAGTTGCTAGATCACCACACCCGCACTCTCCGTAATTGTACCATCATAGAAGTCCTTGTCCAGAGGCGTGGGCTCCAGCCAGAAGATGCTGCATGGGAGTCTCTTCATCAACTCCAACACCAGTTTCCTCAATTTTAGCTTTGAGGACAAATCTTTTTGAAGGGGAAGGACATGTTAGGATCCTATCCTAACACCATGTTGTAATTATTATTTACCTATGTAATAACCCACTTCCAACGTGGGGATCTTATTTTAATATTATTATGCAATACTTAGTAATGTAGGTGGCAATAAAGGTACCTCGCCAAGTGGTACCATCTCATGTAACCATTTTTATCAATATTGTAATCGATGTAGTAAAATACCTCGCCAAGTGGTACTATTTCATGTAATCGTTTTTATCAAGATTGTAACCGCCATTTGGTGGGAGATTCTAGCTCGAGTGGCATTTTGCATGTAAGCCACCTCTTGAGCATTTAGGTAGGGTTGCATGTAGTTTTCCTTTAAAACTATATGAATCCATGTACGAGATCATCCTTTTGCAAGCTAATGAAATATTGAAGGAGGTTGCCCTCTCGAAGAGGGCCGCGATTCAATGTTATTGTGAGATTGTTTCATTTTTGTAATTGATTTCTGCATAGTGATATTGAGTTATTTGATGTATGTGAGTTATTTTTCAGTATTTTGTGTGAGTGTGCTTTATTTTAATAGTAGGTTCCTAACAACAATGGCGACTCTACTAGTAAAGAAGTAATGATTTCTGATTGAGATATAAAGAAGACTCTCTGATCGTTTGGTTATGCGCATCTTCGTAGCAAGATTGGATGAGGCACAATGAGTTAGAAGTAATCATAGAAAATTTTGTCATCAGATGAATAATTAGGTTATTGCAGGTTGGAAAGTTTTTTTGTTGTGTATTTGAAACAATGATGCCCTAGATGAAAACATTTGCATCGAAAATAAGTGAAAAGATGATGTTTAAATTTTTGAATAACATAGAATCAAGTGAACACCCACTACGACTGACTAAAAGCATGGAGAAGAGAACCAAGGAAAGTGAGGTGAGTAGTAATATTGCGCCCTATAAACACAGATTAAACGTTTGTTGTAGCTGCAAATTAATGCATGGATGTTGAACCAGAGCTTAGTATCTCAAAGTTGCAGAAGAACAGCTGGTAGTTTGAAATACTATCGTCTCACATCAGATAGTTGTTGTTGCTACGATACTAGAGAATGCCATCGTCATCATTGAAGAATCATTATCGTTATATGTTGGAAATTATGGTTGTCGCCTGCCAAGATATGTTGTCATTAGAATACCAGGAAACTACGGTCGTCATGTATGTAGTTGCAGCAGATTGAAGGATGTCATCATTCAAACAAGATGTCACCGCACATAGGAGTCATTGAGGATAATGTTAGGTTTGGTGTCAATGTTCAAGAAAAATAATAATGGAGACGGATTTCGTGATCGAAGAAGTAGAGCGTGTATTAGGTTGTGATGTTGCTCTATGGTGTAGAGATAAAGCATGCTTATGTTTATTAATATGGAGGTAAAACTTAGGTTATTTAAAGTTTATCATTTGTTTGTCTAAATATTATAAAACATGCGCTTTAGCAAGAAGTAGTATAATGTATACATACATTATAAAAGATATTTTACATAAAAGGATTTTGTATTTTATAAAATATTTTAAAAAGGTTGTTGTGGAACGAAAAGAAACTGAATGAACGAAAATATGAAACCGTCCAAACAAAATAGAAGATTATAAAGGGAAATTCAAATAAAGAAAAGAGGTCGGATCTTTGTGCAGGAAAGGAGGAAAATTTGAAGCCAAAGGAAAGCGTGAGAGAGCTACAGTGGATGTGGAATACTCAGAGACCAGGAGCATCATTGTAAGATCAAAAATTATTTTGTATCATTTTTGAATTCGGATATGTGTTATACTGTATTCGAATATTGAAAAAGATGATTCAATATAATCATTTTTAAATAAATTCCATTGAAGATTGCCCTTACTTATTGTTTTACTGTATGCATTTGGTAGGCAATAAGTTTGGTTTAATAGTCTCTGTACTGTCATACTGTAGTGATAAATTCAAGAAAATATTTATTTTTTGAACTTTAGTCTTTTATAGTTTATTTTTATATTGAAATTTGCACGTACTTAGCCTAGTTAACTTTTATAAAGTTAAAATTATACAACTAGGTTATGCATCAATTTATTATTCAAATATTAAGTTAATTAATATTTGAATTAATAAATTAATAAGGATAAATGATTGTTCTAATTCCAACCTTAATATTATAAGGTTGAGATATTGGGACTGATATCTTTCAAAAATTCAATTTGGATTTCATTTTTGATATAGTGTTATTTATTTCAAAAAATCCAAGTTGCATATTGGAGATCATATTTATTCTTTGAAATATTTAATTTAATAAATATTTTAAAAAATAAATATTATAGGAAGATCTGATTTATGAACTTTATTTTATCATAAAATTAAAATTTCATATTAAGCCCTATGCTTTATCATTAATAAGGTTTTAATACCTTATAAATTGGGCAAGACATTATTACATTTGTTCACTCTTTTAGATATTTCAGACATAATTTCATAAGTGGATTGAACAAATAGTTTTTATCAAATAGACCTTGAAGTTGAATTATAATAAGTTGTTATGTCTAGAGGTTTATTAATTTCAATAAAATTTCATTAACTTTGATTTTGTTAAAGTTAATTGAAATTGGATTTAAAATGCTAGATTTTCTAAATGCTAAATTTATTTAAAGCATTTTTATTGAGATATTATATCAAGAACATGAAATAAATTTTGCACACATAAACTTAAAATCATAAAGCAAACTTTATTTCATCATTGGATAATTGAATTAGTATGAAGGACATGTTATACATGATAAACTTGAAATCATTTACTTAATTCCTAGGCCCCTTGTAAACAAAAACTTGCAAACCCAAGAGTTTATTCAGGCACTTATAAATATCTATGCATGACACATAAAACATTAAGTGAGAACCTTGGAGAAATATTACGTTCTTTGCAAGAGAGAATTTAAATTCTAAGTTGTCGAGTGGTTTTTGTAACTTGACAAAATCACACCTCAACAATAATGACCATAGATATCACATTGATCAACAGGAACCTACCACATAATAGTATCCCATTGTTGCATAGCTTAACAAGAACCCTACCACATAATAGTATCCCATCATTGAGATTGTAGCCATTGCACTACTCAACATGAACCCTACCATAAAATAGGAACCCTACCATATAACAGTATCCCATGAAATATCACATGGGCCACACTAATACCACACCTTATTACAACCAACATTAAGACTATAGATGTCACACCACTCAACAGAAACCCTACCATAGAATAGTATAGTATCTTGTTGCCACACCACTCAACATGAACCAAACCACAAAATAATATCCTATCACTAAGACTGTACCTGCCATATCACTCAACAAGAACCCTACCCATATATTCACAAGTAATAATCTCACTATATTTCTTTGATAATAAACAACCATCCTCTGTTTTGAAGGGGCTTTTATGCCCCTTATATTCCAAGAGATGAATTTTATTTTTTACCCCTCACGAAAGTCTTCCTTCTACTCAAATTCAAAATTATTTGTGTTTCAAGTACAATTTCTCTTGTTGCTTCTTTATTTCTGAGCTCATTATTAGTTGGTTTGGGGTTATGCATAAGGGGTAGTATCGAAAAAGTAATTATAAATTTGGGATGAATCAAGGTGAATCATGTATAAACTATGGGGCAAATTTTTTAAAATTTTGTAAAAAAATTATCAAAATATGGTGAATTTTCAAAAAAATTGCACATAAATTATAAACATTTTTGGGGGTACTTTTGACCTATTAAATCATCCTAAAACTTTATAAAAACACCACCATTAGATCAGGCTTGAAAAGAGCTTTCCAATGAGTACAAATATGCCTATGTTTGGATATATATTGATGCCTAAAACTATGAAATTATTGTCAATCACCCTATGCCAGTCACCTTCTGCCAATCGCCTTCTACTGGCAGAAGGCGACTGGAAGAGGGCGACTGGCAAAGGGTGATTGATAATAATTTTATATTTTTAGGCATCAATATAAATCTAAACATAGGCATATTTGTAATCGTTGGAAAGCTCTTTTTGAGCCCGATCTAATGGTGGTGTTTTTATGAAGTTTTGAGATGATTTAGTAGGTCAAAATCTACCTCAAATGACATTACCTCCTCACCACCATCTTTGGGACCACTTTTGACCTATTAAATCATCTTCATAAAAATACAACCATTAGATCAATCTTGAAAAGATCTTTACAATGAGTACAAATATACCGATGTTTGGATATATTTTGATGTCTAAAACTATGAAATAATTATCAGTCACCTTTTACCACTCGCCATCTGCCACTCACCTTCTACAACTCGCCTTATGCCACTCGTCTTGTGCTACCTACCTTGTACCACTTGTCATCTACCAGTCGCCTTATGCCACTCATCTTATGCTAGTCGCCTTCTACCAGTCGCCACATGGTGACTGGCAGAAGGCAACTAGCAAAAAGTAACTGGCAAAGGGTGACTGATAATAATTTTATATTTCTAGGCATCAATATAAATCTAAATATAGGCATATTTATACTCATTGGAAAGCTCTTCTCGAGATCAATCTAATGGTGGTATTTGTATGAATTTTTGAGATGATTTAGTAGGTCAAAATCTACCTCAAAATAATATTACCTCCTCGACAATATATTTGGGACCACTTTTGACCTATTAAATCATCTTCAAACTTCATAAAAATATCACCATTAGATCAGGATTGAAAAGAGCTTTCCAACGAGTACAAATATGCCTATGTTTGGATATATATTAATACCTAAAACTATGAAATAATTATCAATTACCATCTCCTAATCACCTTCTGCCACTCACCATCTACTAGTCACCTTTTGCCACTCACCATATACCACTCACCATATACCACTCGCCTTCTACCACTCACCTTGTACCACTCGCCTTGTACCACTCACCATCTGCCACTCACCTACTACCAATCGCCTTGTGCCACTCACCTTATGACACTCGCCATCTGCCACTCACCTTCTACCACTTGCCTTATGCCACTCGCCTTGTGCCACCTGCCTTCTACCACTCACCATTTGCTATTCGCCTTATGCCACTCACCTTCTGCTAGTCGTCATGTGGCAACTGGAAGAAGGCGACTGGTAGAGGGTGACTGACAATAATTTCACATTTTTATGCATCAATATAACTCCAAATATAGGCATATTTGTACTCATTAGAAAGCTATTTCCAAGTCCAATATAATGGTGGTGTTATTATAAAGTTGTGAGATGATTTAGTAGGTCAAAATCTATCTCAAAATGACATTACATCCTCACCATCATCTTTGGGACCACTTTTGACCTATTAAATCATCTTAAAACATCATAAAAATACCACCATTATATTAGGATTGAAAATAGCTTTCCAATTAGTATAAATATGCCTATGTTTGGATATATATTGATGCCTAAATCTATAAAATGATTATCAGTTACCATCTGCTAGTCGCCTTCTGCCAATCGCCTTCTACCACTCACCATCTACCAGTCACCTTCTATCACTTGACTTCTGCCACTCGCTATCTGCCACTTGCCATCTACCACTCGCCTTGTACCACCCACCTTCTACCACTCGCCATATGCCACTCGCCTATTGCCACTCACCTATTGCCACTCACCTTGTACCACTCACCTTCTACTACTCGCCATCTACCACTCACCTTCTACCACTCACCATCTGCCACTTGCCTTATACCACTCACCTTCTACCACTCGTATTCTACCATTCACCATCTATCACTCACCTTCTACCACTCGCATTTTACCACTCGTCATCTGCCACTCACTTTCTACCAATCGCATTATGCCAATCACCTTATGCCAGTCACCTTCTACCAGTCGCCTTTTGCCAGTCACCTTCCATCAGTCACCTTCTGAAAATCATCTTCTATTAGTCATGGACTCATGTTTTGTCAGTCATCTACTTTGTATTGCTCGCTATCCAAAAATAATAATAATTT
This sequence comes from Wollemia nobilis, assembly GCA_028583015.1. Lineage (NCBI taxonomy): Eukaryota > Viridiplantae > Streptophyta > Pinopsida > Araucariales > Araucariaceae > Wollemia > Wollemia nobilis. The sequence continues at coordinate 3,425,663 of JAQPPZ010015863.1, read as the reverse complement.
AATTGTATGAGTCGTTGTTAGGGTTAGCTATATATAACGGGGTACAAGAGGTGAATTGGGCGGGATATTTTTTATTTTTAATAAATTTAAGGCAAAAATTAGGCGGGAAACCTTATGATAACTTTATGAAATTACCCTTAAAAAAATCGGATCCCAAAATTTTCAGGCGAATGGGTCGACCTATATGGTCCCAAAATTTGTAAAATTAACATTGTGAAAATCCGAATATTCGTGCTAAATTGTGAAATTCGCCACTGTGCATAACCCTGAGTTGGTCTACCTAGTTTATCTTTAACCCCTAAATTTGTTGTTTTTATAGTATTCCTAATAAGTCTCACTGAAATTTCATCTTGTTTAGAGGTCAAGGGTTTGTTTGAGTAGACTTGTTTGAATCATACAGAGAGCTAGAAACATAATCAACATTTTCCATACCTTGATTTGGAACATTCTTTTAATGAGATTTTTCTTTAGTTTCTTATGGCTTTGTTCTGTTAGAAATTGGAATTTCCAAAATTTTAGTAACCTCCTCCTCCACTACTTTTGGCTACTACTTCACCTTGTCTTCTTGTTCTTTCAATTTTTCATCTTCTCCCCCTAGGGTATCCTTATGGTAATTTCCTCCCTATCTCTCTTGATCCTTCTCTACAAATTCTCCCTCCTTGAGGATTTTAGCAAGAATACTAAACTTATTTTCATCTAAGGAAGGGAAATCAGGAGGCTCCTCTTCCATTGTATCTTTTCTTTTGGTTGCTCTTTCCTCCTCCATACCTTATTAACCAATTCTTTAGATGGGTAGTTTTTCAAAAAATATCTCATTATTTTACAAACTTTGCAAAGCACCAAAAAATTTTCATATTCAACCAATTTTTCCCTAACCTAATACTCATACATTAGCCTAATATAAGTTGGTATATCCTTCCCTAAATCAACATTAACACGGAATTGAATGAATATAAATCTAGTTTTTACCTTCATTGTTGAATCAAAAGTTATTAATTGTCCCATCACTTTAGCTATACCTGCTAGAATATCTTCATCCTAGAAATCCAATGGAAGCCTTGGTAGGCAGACCCAAACTAGAGCTAAATTTATATTTTTAGAATCTAGGTTAAAATCCAGTCTCCACTTCCTTAGAAAAGGGTCCCTTTTCCTATAAAACCAAGGCCCTTTTGTTAGGGCATGGCCTAAATCTTCACAGTTTGTAAAGGAAAAAAGTATAAAACCCTTTGGGAGAGCAAAAATATTGATATTCCCCCTTGGATTCCATTTATCAACAACCCATTTCCTTACCATATCTAAATCTGGTCAAGCCCCAATAAATTTCCCAACAAGGCTATTATGTTTCTAGTTCATTGGTCTATCTACTAACGTTTTTGGGATTTTCAAGTAGAGTTTCTCATCTATGTTCGCTGAAGCAATATCAAATTTATCCTCCTGCTCAATAACACCACCCAAGAGTTTAAATCTCCAAGAGATCTCTTCTAAGGCTTCTTAACATCCTTGATTGTCTTAATATCCTTGGCTCCCTTAGCAAATCCACTACCAATTCCACTATCGAGGCCCAGATCTGCTGCCACCAAAGCCCAATCACCCTAGATCCATTGAAGTTGAATCCCACTACCACCGAAGCTAATGTAAGCATATATCCTATGGGAGATACATTTTTATTTATGAAATTTGTAGTAATTATCGAGTCCTTTAGAGGTATACTAAGAATTTTGAATATGCTCTAGTCAATATTTTTTCTGCCTTTAGGCTATTGATTCATCTTATGCATGAAGATCTAATTATTCATGATATTTTATTTAATCTATTAGTTGTTTAGGTACTCTTGGAATTTTCCAATAGCTCTTCTCATAAACGACTCCATGCAAAGCCTCTTTGGGTGATAATAATCATTTGGCCTTAACGAAAGTTAAAGTTTCCAAGCAAGGTGATGCATTTTATAAAAGGAAAAGTTATGTTTCCAAAAATTACCTTATACAACTATAGAATACTGGAGAAACCTTTTAGAGGGAGTACTCTTGGCTTCTCTTTCTCATAGGTATTCACAACAAAGGTATTATTTACATGTCTAAGAATATCATATATTAGCGATGATGACTACAGTTCAATCTAAGGAGATTTTGTGCAAAGGCATCTTTGCATAAGTAGATCTCTAGACAATGAGGGGGATCTACCTAAGTCTCTCTCAATTGTAGAGGTCCACTAGAGATGGTGAGAATATGTTATTTCCATTAATATATTATCTTCTTGGTCCCTCAATTTAGATTATGAGGAGGTGTTGGAAGTGTAATTTGATTTATGACCAAGGTCATCATTGTATAATGCAATCTTGTATAGGCCTATGGGAAATCATTGTATAAATGAATTTAATGTATTCTATTATTTTATTATGTAAGCCCTAGGGGTCATGGTTAACCTTGTTTTAGATAAACCCACCTTACATCTTGTAACTTACCTAAAGCCCTCTTGTTATGTCAACTTAGGTTAAACTAGTTTATGTAATTGAGGTTTTGGAACTGGTATAAATACCCCCTACCACTCCATCCTTTGTATTAGAGTTTTGTAATTCTTATCTATGGATAATTATAGTGATGTGTCACTACCTTGGGAATCACAAATTTCAAAGCTTAGATAATAGGAAAATCAATCCATCAATATCTTCAAAAATCCCATAATTTTTAGCTAAGTTAATGACAAGTGTTGATTTACTCAAGAGGAATCCTTAGTAGAGTCAAGTGATTAACTTGCAAGAGCAAAGCGATAGGGTATGCTAGTAAATTGCTAGAAAAGTGGATTGATTCGCTCATCTTCTGATAAGGATTGAAATGCTAAGAATTCGAAGATAAAATTCCAAATTCCAGATTGTATTTCATTGATAAAACATGTACATTTATAGGCATTAGATGCCCTTACAATACCATGGTATTAGAAATACCATTGGTGTACAATATTTAATATGTGTACAATAGTTAATATCATGTTTATCTAGAAATATTTATTGATCCCTATCATTCCTTCCCATTGAGAAAGCATCGGTCCCTAATGTGTGCAAGTATGGAAGAGAAAGAGGGAAATGGAAAGCAGTGTTCGGTACAATCGAAAATGCACTCCTATTACAAAAATATGAAGACCAAATGATGAACATGAGAAGGTCTTCATAAAATCAAAAACTGATGTTGGCACTTAATTAGGCTCGAAAAATGTTCTCCAATGACTGTAAACACTGCTATATCAATGAATAACTGGATGGGTCCCTCAATTCGATAGAAGAAAGTAGCATCAGTTGCACTAGATATATGTTGGAGAAGATTCCTTAGAATACGCTCACCAAATATGCCAGCATTAAAGTGAATTAAATAAAATTTCATTCAATTTAAGTTTGGTTTGCATTAAATTTATGTAGGAAAAATTAAATTAAATTAAAAATAATTTAATTTAATGTAGTTAATCGGAGCCATGCATTAAAAAGGTTGGGCAACTACTGGTGGAGTGATAGGCTGATGGGGGTACGTGAACCGAGATAGGTACAATAGCTTACGTGTATGCTGACGTGGACTACTGGTGGTGGACAAGGGGTACAGATGTGATGTGGACTGCTAGTGGTAGATATGGCTAACATAGGGAGCGATAGGGCGACAAGCACTACTAACGTCAGCAAACAGTAGGTAGACTTTAGTGTACATAGAGCACGAGGACATGTGGTAGAGGAGGCTATGGGAACTTGAAGACCGATGCAAAAAGTGGATGATGCAACGGACATGTGCAGAAAGCAATGCACTGGTAAACTAATGCGAATAAGATGACATGGACAACCAAGAAGTGGTTGATGTGAGGAACGTAAGGATAGGGCAGAATAACGACAAAGATGTGGATCGGGTGGTGGAGTAGGATGTCACGTATGAGGTGAAAGATAGATGGAAGTCAATGTGTGGGTAAGATGTAGCCAAGACGTGCATAGCCAGTGCATGTTGGCTATTAAGTTAAGGGTGAAACCACCCTTATAAAATATGCTCATGACATTTGCACAAGCAATGTGGGATAAAACCCCACGAAGAAATTGAAACACATCGTGTGCGACTAGAAAGAAATGTGTCTGTCGAAAGAAAATTCAAAAACTTGCAGCAACCGTCGGGATCGAAAAATAATGCTAAAATTCCCAAAACCTTTGAAAATGATTTAATTTTTGTTGTCATAAAATAAGGCATACATCGAAAACATAGTGATGTGTCGAAAGTCACAAATTGACGCTAGAAATGGGTGGTTCGTCGTCTAGAATAGTCGATGAGGCAGCAAAAAAATACCATAATGGTGAGGGCAATGTTCGATCGTGTGGAAAATTAGCGAAGACTATCGAATCATAATTGGAGCATCGTTGGATCATGGTGGAGCTATCAAAAATATCGTGGGATTTGCAGGCAATGTTATTGAGGAAAGCTCAGTGCGAAGCATCAAGCAGAGGCCATGGTGAAGGCTTAGAGCGATGGAAGAGCCCAAAAAGGATGGAAATGATGTCATTGTGAGGTGGTAGATCTAGGCCCAAAATTAGCATATGGGGGAGCAGATGTGCAGGAAATATCTAGAAATGAGTGGGACTCACCAAGAAGATGTAGATCGAGGTAGTGAAATAGAGAACGGTGCAGCGAGATACGATCGGTAGTACAAGTGGTAAATGTATATGGAAGGAGGCCATGGTGGGGCTAGGGATGGATATTGAGTGATTCACAATGGACGACGATGCAGATGAAAAGAAAACCATCATGTGGAGAGGTTGCAGTGATGTAAGCTTGGATCGAGGTGATCGATGGAGGTCACAGAGGCAGGTAGTTGAAGTAGTCAAAGGTGATGGATAAAGGAGTAATCGCTAGTTCTGCAGGCAAATAGAAAAGTAGGTCAAAGGAATCACCAATAAAGCAAGTTGCAAAGGAAAGGTTTTTAGGCAGTAGTTGGTACAAAATTAGTGAAGTTGCAAAGTCGAAGACCTCAGGACAATGAAGGTGAAGAGAAGTCTCGACCATGGTGATAAAGCGATGGATCACAATGCTACACGGTGGGGTAAATGGCAAAGATGGAGGCGATTGGTGCAAGCATCAAGAAAAAATAGTGTGAGTTGTGTATGGATAGAAGGGCCACCAAAATGCATATAAATAGTATCGATAAGTACTATAAATGGTTGGGAGGGGACTGTTATGGATGATGTTGGTGTCACTGGCCTTCAGTGAAGTTGGAACTGCAGGAAGACGATGTCGGTGATGGATGCTCGCTAAAGAGCATAATGTGTTAGGAAAAATTGGATTATCGAGAGGTTGAGGATAGAGCTCCATTAGAGGTAATGATACACAAACAACAATAGAAGTTTAGGCAACATCATGTGGGATGTGACGTTGTGTTAGGCATGGATCGAGAAATCTTGTATTATTGAGGATGGGATAGTGTCATGATGAAGCACAGATCGGTCGAGGCAGATGCAAGATGCCAAGGCTAAGGCCATTATGGAGGGTGGTGAAATGCCATGGGAAGAATAGGTGGCTGCAGGGATGGGAATGACAACAACATTAATGGAAGAAGATATGACATCACATAATTGGATCTACAACAATCAAGTCTACAATATTGTTATCCTTAACTTCTTGAAATTATTCTTCATTTTTATCATGTTCATCTTTGGTGAGATATACAACAGACAAAACTTCAATATCATCAAAAACAAAGAGATGTAAAAAATATTTTCATGTTCATCTTCGATGAGATCAGCAACAAACAAAACTTCAACATTGTTAGCAACATCATCTAAAGGCAAGACGATCGACAACTCACCCATAGATCCTAGTTCGAGTCCATCTGTTGCTGCAAGATCTGGAATAGGTTCTTCATTGGTGAACTTTGTTAGCAATGGTCATTTAAACTTGAAGCTACTGAAATTCGGTGAGCATAGCAGCTTGGATCTGTTGAATTTCTACAGAGATATCTCTAAGTAGATCAGAAACCTCATCAAGTGAAAGCTTCGAATTCTTCAGCATGGTGTCAAACACAAAAGAAGTGTTAAGACAAGAGCAAAATCCACAGAAGGATCAACCGCTCTGATACCAAACTGATAAGGATTAAGATGCTAAGAATTAGAAGATAAAGCTCCAAATTTTAGATTTTATTTCATTGATAAAACATGTACATTTATAGGTATTAGATGCCCTTACAAATACCATGGTATTAGAAATACCATTGGCATACAATATTTAATATGCGTACAATAGTTAATGTCATGTTTATCTAGAAATATTTGTTGATCCCTATCACCTCCTAGATTGAATCACTTAAAAACTAGAAAAGGGGTAAAAGTACAAGCACAAATCCAAAGGAATATCTTTAGAAAGGTACATTTTGGCATTTAGTAGCTCTATAACTCATGTTAGAAGCCTTCTAAGCCTTTTAGAGGTATATTTAGAGACATATAATATTTGGAGATACATCATTTTGTTAGAGATGCTCCCAAATTGTTGTTTTTATTAGGAGTAATAATTTCTCATCCTAGATAACACAAGGGTAAAATCCTTCTATATAAGCCATGGGATCTATTGTAAATATCTTTTGTCCATGAGAAATTTAAAGCTACACTGTATGAATCCCAAATTGTGCTCTTGTAAATCATAATGTTGGTGGAATACTAATAAGACTTTTGTTGTCCATTAGTGGCACTACCTTCCTAGATTGTAGAATGCATGGTGATTGAGGCACAACCATTTTTCTCATCTTGTCGTTCCTCTCATAATTTCATATCAATTGAATGGGAATATTTTTAATATTTAGATTTCTCATGTGTTGATTGATCACACACTCTCCTTGCTATGGTTATGGCCATGTTCACGATGAATCATTTACACCCTCAACTTACAAATTTACTTTTTTTATGCATTTTAAATTTTGCATTAATTTTTAGCACTTTAATTTCATGTAATTAGAATAGATTAGCTTAAAATTCAGTGATGATAGTAGGGATTTGGCCTAAATGTAGAGGTTGGAAGATGCCATAAAACCTTCCATAAAACTATCATTGAAACAAAAATTATGGGTGCTAAAGATATCAAACTTTTCCACAATTGAATATAGGTTTTTGGTTGGCTAAATTTTTCAATTTTTGTGTCTAAATTGCATTCCATCATAGGTGGGAGTGATTGGTCCAAAACTGAAGGATCTTTTCCAGGTTTTCAAATAGGTAATGATTTACTTCAAATTTGGAATGATTCGTTCCACTTAAGCCAATCACTTGGAAAACTCCCTAAGTCCATTTTTGGGATTAATTTGCTCCACTCTGCTAGCAAATCACTTTGAATCTATCATTTTCACAACTTGAATCTAGAGTGATTCATCAGAGTCAAGGACTTGATTTATCAAGCCCAATCTAAAATTGACCTTGAATTTCACATCTCTTTTGTTGTGTTTGAATTTTACAGGTGCTTTGTGAATGGTGACTCAGTTATAAACTATAGAATCTTAATTAGTTTGTGAACCAAGCAATCAAGATAGCATCAATTCTACAAGATATCCCAAATTTGAGTATAACTTTGTATTTGCCATTGATAGGAAGCATTTAAATCAATTTTTAAAGTTTTATTAAAGCTCAAATCAATTAGTGATTTGCTTTGGAATAGTAAAAAGTTTCCAAGTTGAGTTTGAAGAGCAATTTGCCCAAGTTCTAAGGAGTGATTTGATCAAAAAATAAGTTCCTTCCTAACTCCTCCAAAGATATTTAAGTGATTTGCTCTAAGTGATCCACTTTACCATCTACTTATCAAATTTTTTTATAGTTCAATTTTACTAGTGATTTGCTTGTTTGTTAGTGATTTGCTCAAGTTTGTTGGCGAATCACTCTTAGACCAAATTTCACAATTTTTTATATTTTGACCCTAAAAGATTGTTCATGGAGGTACATATGTACATGAGGTTGAGCATATGACTATGCACTCAAAAGTGCAACAATAAAAAAATAATATGAATTGCTAAAGCTAATTACATATCAATGAAAGAATACAAAATAAAAAAGGAAGGACAAATTTTCATGTAGATGGATAAATAATATGATATTGAGGACATTCCTACATTCGATACTACTATCTAAAGATGCAAAAGTCCAATGACCAATCTACTTAGTCAAAACCCTACATCCCAAGAGATTATTTCCTTAGGTTATCACCTTAGTTATTCATTTGCTTTTCCAAATCAATCATAGGCAATAACATGTCCTACTTTGAATCATACCAATCCCCTTTATGGGATGAATTTTAATGTAAATAACCTTGTGAATAATCCATCCTTTATAACTATTCACAATACAATTACGATAAAATAACTTCTAGTATATTACACTCAAATCACCTCTCCTACTAGTACGACTCCATCTCAAAGTCTACCTGGATCTAGCTTGTCTACCATCACAAATATTCCTCTCAAATAACTCATTCCACCAAATGTAGGATCTTTAGGATAAATTTTATCCCCAAACAAAGTCAAGGTTTTCTTAAAAACATGCAAGTATTGGTTAGTCATGCAAGGATACAAAACATTAAAGGAAACCCCCAGGTCAAATATTATCCCTAACTAGCCAAATACAACAATACATACAACAATACCCTCCTTTTGCAAACCAACATGGTCCTCCATAAGGGTTGTATTATCCTCCATTTCCAAATATGCAAGATCCTCTAAACCAACCATGGGCATATTCTAACCCACCATCCTCTCCTTTCCAAATACATATTCATATTTTCCACCATCTTACTATGCCCCATGTCAGCATCCCCAAATGCCTCCATATCCACCTTAGGATTATACATAAGTCCTTACTAATTATAACAACAATATGGTCAAAATCCATAAAAAAATCCAACACTTCAACAACCTAGGCCTCAAAACCAACTTTGTGATTGGACCTGTCAAGGTCCATTGAATCTAGGGGCCTACTCTTCTATCCTACCTGTTTCTATGAAACTATTACCTATCTTTGATGAGAGCAAAAATAAGATAATTTTAGATCATCTCAATGATCTAACTACACTCAAATCAATTCATTGTATCTAGGAGGAAGACATCATGATATGTTTATTGCTCTACACTTTAAGTGATAAAGTTACATTATGGTATAGAGGTTTACCTAGTAATTCTATCACTAGTTGGGTATCAATAATAGAACCTTTCATGTATAGTGTTGGTAGTATGGGTAATAGATACTATAATTTATTTTAATTAAATGTTATGCAAAGACACCCTTAAGAAAATATTCATGATTATAATACTAGATTCTTAAGGACCCTAAATTTAACTTTGTAAAATATTAGGCCAAATGAATAACAAGCATTGCCATATTTTATAAAAGGGTTACATTTTGACTTGGCATTGATGGTTTATAATTCTAACAATAGCAGTCTAGTTGTAGCCTTTAATAAAGTAGATCATGTGAAAGATGTTTTGATTAGGGTAGAAAAATTGTCTCTTGTCCCACCTATGGCATATGCCACACCATGTCACCCAAAATTCACAAATCCCTATATCTATGCCCTCCATTTGGCCTATTTTAAGTGTCAAACTAATTATCAACCCAAATACTTCTCCATACATCATTATGTAGCTTGGCTAAAATGCTTCATCAACCATTGCTTTCCAATCACAATTACCAGTCATACCTACTCCATCACCATCCAACAACGATGATAAAGCTACCATGGACTGGTATAATCTCATTATGAAAGAGATGGTGGAAGTGATGAGGACCTTGATATAGCAAAACAAAACTAAAAAGAGGTAATGGGTGTCGAACAATAGGTGCCAACAAAAATAAAATTGAAAACCCCAAAAAAACCATATATTACCAAAGACCAAGTGCCTTGACAAAGTTCCAATTACAACATAAACAAGGTTAAAACCAATATGGTAAATACCAATTTAGAGATTAACATATTAAGATATTTTTCCATATAATGTGGGGATTGGTCCTATATATTATGCAGTAGCCTTTAAGTATTCCCAAACAAATTAGTACAACTAACAGCGTCAAGCTCAATAAGCCACTATCTTGGGTCAAATGGCACCTTAAATCAAATTGCTTATTAGCAAACTCAAGCACAACAGGCAATCCCCACCTTACCAAATCCTAACAATGCAATCTTTGTCAATTTTAGTGTTGTTGAAGGGTATGAAGATTTTGTGTTTAAGGATAACACCATATGTGCAAATCAATAAGGTGTTGGAACTAGGGGGAAAATAAAATAATCTAAAGAGCAAGCCTTAACACATAAAAAAGTTGATGAAAATATATAAACTATGGTACTTAAGAGGGAGAGGCCACTTAAAATATAAGGAGCCAATAGCAATTGTATAGCAAGAAAATAAAAAGGAAAATTCAGGGAAAAATTAGAGATACATCCCAAGTAGATACCCATGCTAATAAGGATGAGTAGATGAATAAATGAAAAAACTAGAAACTAAAAGGAGGAATCCAAAGAAAGTAGATATATCCACAAAAGGATGAGTAACAAAAAGAGATACCAACTCTAAAAAGAGATCAAACAATGTCTCTAATATTATTCTCTCACTAGCAAAGGATGTGCATTGGATACTAGACAATATAGAAAGTTTATGATGCATAATGAGAGTAGCTCAATTGAATTCAAGTTTTAACATCACTATAGAAATTAATAAGATGCCAACCAATATAAGCATACTAGAATCATTAGTTCTTCTTAGTCATCAATACTTGCTTTAGGAAGCCCTAAAAGAATAGGAAAGAAGTTATAACAAAAATGGGTAACCAAAGCATATTCAACCTAGTCCAACTAAACAATAAAACTTGATAGTAGATCACCCATATGACATCCATGTCAATGAAACATATATCCTAAACACTCCAAAGCCAAAAATGCTAAATCCACCATTGTTCTATGTGAATTGGAAAAATTAAAATTATCTATTGAAAAGTTGCATAATCAATTTAGGAGCGGTTGTAATTATGATGCCAAAAATAGTTTACAAAGATATGGGATTTCTCTACACCAAAACAGGTAGACACTTAATTTAGATGGATGGAACAAGTGTAAACATCATGTGATTCTAAAAGTTCTAATCATGGTCATATCAAAGCATATCGAGCCAGTAGTAGTAAAATAGGTAATAGTAGTCAAACATCCCCATATTTTGTCATGAATATACCCCATGACCAAAAGATGATTTGAATTGAGAATCAACCTCCCTGCAACTACTTGTTGCACAAGTTGGATGAATATGAAATAATGAATTAGAATCAAATTCTAAAGTTTGTGGATGATGAAATGCTAGAGGGTGACCAAATTTTTGAGATAGACACGATAATTGTTGTGCTCCAATATGACAAGGGACCAAAAATCAACTTCAAGAAAACGGGTCTTAGAAACTACTTCATATCAAAAGAAATATTTAACATCCTAACTCTAACCAGCCAATGGATACAAGTGTAGGTATGGATAATTCACTTTGATGGTACAAGAACTAAAAATAAAGTGGGTGTAGGTAATCAATTCATCAACCGATAAGGTGTATAAACTAATTTTGCATGTCAATTACTATTGAATTGCATGAATAATATGGTTGAATATGAAGCATTATATACTAGTTTAAGGATAAGAATATGGGAATAAAAAACTTGAAGGTATTTAGAAACTCTAAATTAGTCATAAGTTAGGTCAATTCCTAGATTACCACCAAGAACAAATATTTAAAGTTATATAAGCATTAGGTCCAAGTTCTATTAGAAAGATTTAATGCTTATGAAATTAAGGTAGCTCCTAGAGAGTTGAATGCCAAGGTAGATGATCTAGTAGTGATAGAAATAAAATTTAACCCAAAAGATAATATTTTGGATAAACTAAAGGATCTAAAATTAGTTTTAGACCAAAAGTCCCTAATAATTCCAATCAATGGCAATTATTCAACAACAATGAGAAAATCATCGAATTTCTCATGAAAGAAGCCTAACATGTTGAAGTCAAATTGTGAGTATGGGGAAACATCAAAGATGGGATAATTTAGTTAAAAATAAATTAATCTCCAAAGGGGATAATCAGTCTAGAAAGTGTTCAATTTGGATGATAACTTGAAGAAATCTAGTATCAAGTTAAAAAGCTCTTCCTAGCACCCTGTTGAGATCACCAAAGGAAAAAAACTTATTAGTTAGTAAAAAATGCACTAAAGAAGAAACTAGACTATTCAAGGAACTATGTGGTATACAGAGACAACATTTCATGGTCATATGAAGACCTTAAGGTATATGATAAGAATATCATAGAGCATACCATTGAATTAGAACTTAGTGTAAAGTCTTTCTGATAGAAAGAATGACCAATGAAGCCTAAAATTAAGGTAGTCATGAATAAAGAGATCCAAAAGCTCATGCAGGTCTGAATCATTTTTATAATTAAACATTCCACTTGGGTTGTTATCTTGGTCCTGGTACAAAAAAATAATGGTGATATTAGTTTATGTATTAACTCTAGAAACTTCAACAAGGTATCATTGAAAGAACACTATCCAAAATAATCATCACCATCAAATGGGAAACCTTTGATTATTAAAGTATGCCCTTTGGACCATCAAACATAGGAGCTACCTTATAGAAAGCCACAAACATTACCTTCATATGACTAGTAAGTGAAGTCATTCTCATATACCTTGATAGTTTAATTGTTTATTTAAAAGATAGGAATAAGCATATTGAGCACCTTGAGTTTGTATTTCATAGGTGTACGAAATATGGTGTCTCACTTAAGCCTAAAAAGTCTATTTTTATGATCCAAGGAGGCAATTGTTAGTACATGTGGTGTCAAAAGATGGTCTATCCATAGTCCTTGATAGGATAAAATTCATCCAAGACCTTCCTCTACCCACATCAATCATCTAGTCCTTCATAGGTCAAATCTAGTTCATTTCAAAATTTATAACCAATTTTGTGCAATTGTGTAGGTCAATCACCAAATACTAAAAATGGATACTACACTAGCTAGCTTGGACTGATGAAGGTAGAAAGGCCTTTCAAGATATAAAAGATACCATCACTAGGGCTCCAATTCTAATCAATCCTAATTTCTCTAAAGGCTCTATGTGTTTGGGACAGATGAAAGCATCACTATGGTTATCCATAAATTGAAAGGGATGAATAACACCCCATCTCATTCATGAGTTAAGTCCTTCACAATTACGAAGGTGTTTGCTATCATGAAGGCTCTCAAAAAATCAAGTATTACATACCATAAAACAAGATAATTATCTTCTTAGTTTATCCCAATGTCTGATCTATTGTAATTTTATGAATTGAAGGAAAATAGAGTAAGATGGATAAATAAGATTCAAAAGTTTGATATTGAAATTAAATCCACCAAGCTCATCAGGGATAGGGTCGTATCTAAAAACCTTACATTGTCTACTCCAAAGGACCAAATTGTCCTTGTAGAATAAGTCAAACCCAATGATCAAATAGGATGGATAGAAGATATTTATAGGTACATGAAAACTGGATAGGTCCCATAGGGGTTGACACCTAGATAAAGTGTTAGATTAAAAAAAATGCACTATGTATGGCTACGCGATATCCCATTCAAAAAGGGATATAATGGCAACTTGTTGAGTTGTGTTGAGGAAGAAAGGACATAAGTCCTAATTAAAGATTATCACAATGAGTGGGGATATTACTCTATACCTACCATAACACAAAATCTTAAGGGATGGACACTATTGACCTATCATCTTCCCTAATTGTTTCTAGGGGGTCAAGAATTGCAAATCCTATTATATATTTGTGGGAAGGAAAATAAGAGCATCAATACCCCTAAATCCCATTGTTATCATTAAACTCTTCCAATGATAGGGTTTAGACTTCATTCACAAGATGATCCTCGTATCTGGTGTAGGGAATGAATGGATTCTAACTCCAATAGATCACTTTTAAAAAGTGGATCAAGGTAATACGAAATCATCCAATTAAGAAGCACTCATCCAACTACTAGAGAACATTATCATCAATTTACAACACCATCCACAATAGTCATCGATAATACCACCTCCTTCACAGGTTTTAAAGTGATGAAATTTACCTTTGAATATGGGTTTGTGCTCAAGACATTCTCTAACTACTACCCCTAAGATAAAAAATTGGTCAAGTCTACCAATAAGAATATCGTAAGGATATTGAAGAATATTATCATTGAGTCACAAAGATATTAGCATACCCAATTATGGAAAGCACTTTGGGTAGATTTAGTGATGCCTAAAGTCTATAAATTCATCACCTTATACGTTGGTCTATGGGAGGGAGGTTGTATTGCCAATCAATTTAGAATTAACTTTATTCCAAATGTCATAATAGTTAGAGCTTGAAGACACGTTTTAAACTAATGTAAGCATGATTGAACACCCTATTACCCCTAGAGGAAGAAAGAGAGAAGGCATTCAAGAAGTGGTAGAAATATGGTTTAACAAAAAGAGTCACTAGTTGGATTATAAGTAAGGTGATTTAGTGTTAAAATGGGATGATGATATAGCTAAACAAGGAGGTCACCAGAAGTTTGACTCCCTCTAGAATGGATCCTACCAAATTATTCAAATTGCAAGTCTAAATTCCCATAAATTTGGCATAATGAATGGAAGAATTTACCAAATTTAGTTAGTAGAAAATATCTCTAATCCATTTCATAGAAACTTAATTCAAAAGAAATGTAAATATGCACATAACTTTATTTTCTAGTAATTATTTCTCTCTAGTCACTATTCATCCATACTGCCTTTTTTTTTTCCTCTCATTTTTTTCCTCCCATCAAAAAAATTCTTTCATCTAGTTATCTCATTGTATTGAATTTATTTTATCATATTATAAAATAAAAAATAAAGTACAACTCAAATGAGCAATTTATTTGCTTTAGTGAATGAAGCACTTATTAAACAATTGACTCATGCATTGATTGGTCGATCGAGCAAATTGGCCCCCACTAGATTGACCTGCCATTCATGATCTATTAATCAGGTATGGGTAGGTTTGGGGTATAAAACACCTCAACCCCACTTCATTTCCCCTCACTCAGCACAACCTTCACCTCTATTAACCATAGCTCCCTACAAACCATGTATTGCCCTAGCAAATTGCACTTCCCATCAATATTAGTTGGCATGTGTTGCTCCCACAACAAAAGAACTTTGATTTTGAGCAATCGATGCAAGGAATAAAGAAGAATTTTTTCTAATCCAAGTGGACCTATGGTCCTTGTGCATAAGGGTTGATAAAGTTGAACCACCTAGGGGTTCCCCTTCCAAACTAACCATCTTAGAGCAAAAACTAAGTTTGAACCTTGCTTGTTTGGCTATATATCACTTCTACTAAACAAACATATGATTCACCCAATAAAAGCAACTTTTGCTCAAGTTCCTAGTATCAAGTGATTTGCTCAAAGTAGTGAGCTAATTGCTAGAAATTAAAAATGTCAAACTGCCCATCAAAACAAATTTCAAGTTCCTTCTTACTAATGAATTCTATGCTTAATATGACAAATCATATAGAGGAACTCAAACTTTTCTAAGTCCCTTCAAAGAGTGAATCACTTCATTTTGCAAGTGAATGACTCTCCAGTCCTCCACTTTATAAAATTTATCCCTTTTCAAAATTTTATCACTTTTCCACCCTGACCACCATGGACACCTCGTCTATATCTAAAATCCCATCGATGTAAGAGGGTAACCCTATATTTAGACCTACACAATCATTGACCCACTTGCATCTACTCCACCATCACTAGCCTCAACATTGGTAGTAGAAGAAGGGTACTTTGAGGGAAAAGGCAAGAAGATATAAAATAGAAAGAGGAATCCCTTCCATCCTCCTTGAAGGATTGAAGACTTATTTGATGAGCACTATAAAAGGTGGAAGAGGGTGATTTTGAGCACTCCATTGGCAATATAAGGAAGGAGACCCTTAGGAGTTTTAACTTGGATCCACAAATAGATTCTTTAGGCATCAATAGCATATGAACCTTGAACCTCACCATGGACGTAGTCCCTCAAGTGTGGGAGTAGTAGAGATATGTGTAGAAATATATGACCATATAGGTGGGAGCATCAGACCACCTTAATGGAGGAAAGAGTCCATAATAAATATGCTCAAGGAATATGATGACTTGACAATGTGGGTCACCTATAATCCTAAAACATAGAAAGACTTTTACTACATGTGCCACTCAAACTACCAGTAGGATTTCTTAATATCTCATCTTAATAATTAAAAAAAGGTGATAAACTTTAGCATTCCACTAGAGTTGGATCTATTCAATGATGATGTCCAAATGATTTTGTGAGGGATGACGGTGCTTAGGGGAAAATTAAATGCCAAGGTCTATAAGGAACACATTGCCATTCTTTAATTGATAAATATCTAGGGCACTTCAAAATGATTGATTATCATCAATACATTGTCGATCAGATGGATAATCAATTCAAGGAGGTCAAGGAGAGAAAATTCACATACACCTTCTACCTGGTTTGGTTAAATTTGTATCAAAAGAAATACTAATTCCCAATTTTATAATTAGATTACATGGCTAGATGTAGAACTTCTTCTAGTAGCGGTGTGCATCAATGTACCTTATTGGGAAGTAAGCAATACTTCATATTTCTTCAATGACAATGTGTACAATGTGATTATGTTAAATACGAGGGGGAAGCTCTAAGGTTATTAAAGGAGGCCACATAGATGTTAATTCAAAGGATTGATCAAAAGAATATTTCTACCTAGGACAACCACAGTATTTCATTTGCTTTTATAGATTTTCAAACCATGAATATGCTAGACAAATTGATTACATGGATCTAAGGTATTTTAGAGGGGAAAATAAGACCACCTTCCACCCACTCAAGTAGCCAATAAATAATATTACACCTAAATTGTAAGGGTTCCATAGGATGCTAGAATAAAAACTAAGGGATATAGGGTTAGAGCAAATTTGAGACATGTGGTATTATGACCCAATCAAATATTATAGGAATAAATTGAAGGCCAAGGGTTTAAATACCTTCTTCATGCATGAGAAGAGGTATTGTATAGAGAACGAGGCAAAACCTAGCAAGCAACTAGTCCTAGTCACCCTGGGAAGGACACATGGCTATGAAGATGAAATATAGGATTGGTATAATGATCCCCAAATGACACTCCATATACACTAAGGTGAAGGATAACTTTGACCCAAATTTCAAGGTCAATCCCTAAACACTAGGGGCCTTAGAGAAAGGTTAATATAATAGAAAAATCTTTACTTGGAAAAAGATGAGTTATGAAATCAGGACTTCAAAAAAATGACACTCCTTCTACACTAAGGCGAAGGATAACTTTGACCCAAATTTCAAGATGAATCACTAAAAATTGGCGACCTTAGAGAAAGCGTACTCTAATAGAAAAATATTCACTTGACAAAAGATGAGTTATGAAATAGGAACTTCAAAAAAATATCACTCTTGTACTAAGGTGAAGGATAACTTTGATCCAAATTTCAGGATGAAACACTAAACACTAGGGGTCTTGGATAAGTTGGGGTACTCTGACAAAAAACTTTTCACTTGGTGGAAGATGAGTTATGAAATAGGGATTTCAAAGAGGTCAACACAAGATGATCCATTTGACAACCAATTTTTAGCCATTTGGGATAGGAGGCACCCAAGGAGTGTAAATAGGGCTAGAACAACAAGAGAAGAATACAAAAGCCTACCAAGCCCACCAAGTCCACCTTGCACCTTTGGACTAGATAATGTCATATCTACTACAACAACCATTCTAGCAATTGTTAACTCTATAGTACAAGAAACAAGGGAAAGGCAATAAAATCTAAAAAGTGGATGTCTATGAGTCCATGTTTGAAAATGTGATAATAGCACAACAATAACAATAACTACAAACACCTTAGTTAAAAGAGGGGAAATACCCCAAGAAGGAACTCCTCTCTGGTTGAAAATGACCAAGGTAGTGGCCACTAATACATTGACTTCCACTTCCTTTCCACTCTCCACTGATCCTACTTCTTTCTCCACTCCCACTTCTATTTTTTCCTCTTCTTCCACTCTTGCTAGACTTCCCTCACCATTCACAAGTGCGACCTACATTTATCCTAATGGAACCTTGCCTCCAACTACCACCTTCACTCCTAGCACTACATCCATCATTTCATTTCCATTGCTCTCCATCCAAATCTCTACTACACAACCATTGGTGCCATATTCATCAACCCCCTCACCATTAGCATCTCTATTAGAATATTCACTAGAAAAATTGGTATCAAGAGATATCCCTTCCATATCCACATCATTTACTATTATATCCATTCAACTCACTCCTCTCATTGTCTTATCTCACTCACGGTATCCCTCATCCAAAGCCATACTAGACCTGTTATAGGTGATGACATCATCCACATTTACATTTACAATTAAGTTAACCATAGTAGCTACAAAAGCTAGTGTAGCCATAGGTCCTATCAAATGCCTTTGTATGGAATATTACATGTGAGCTTGAAGAGACAAATGTACAAAAGTTGTTTGAAATTCTCATATTCAAAGAGAGGAGGTTTAAAAAGGAATATAAACAATTGAAAGACAAAACCTCTTGGGATCCATTACTAATGTGGTCATAGTTATCATCTATAGGAAATAAGATCCTCATCACAAAAGAAACAAACAATGACCCTTCCAAGATTGTTACATTCCTTGCTAACTTCACTATTAAGGAATCAGAAGATCGATGAGCTCCGAAAAAACTTATTATGCTGAAACATAGAGAAACAATTATAGATTCGTCTTTCATGTTCAAAGGGTGAAGTCCATATAGGTCAACATCAAGGTAAAAATGATGAATGCTGAGAGGTACTTCTATTTCATAGCCTATGTAGAACACAACCTAAAATATGTAACAAAAACCATCAAGCATGTTGAATATTTTAATTTTGAAGGCTCCATGCCTAATGGGAAAGGTAAGATTTGGATCTCTTGCCAATTGATCTTGGTACCTCATAAATTTTCCAAAAGTATAGTGACATATCACTACTTTGGTAATAGTCATTTTGGAAGGTTACAAAATAAAACAAAAACATATTTACTAATGGCTTCCAAAGCCCCTCAAATTTTGGCTAAGTTTAATACAAGTGTCGATTTGATCCATAATTGTTCATTTGTCCATGAGTGATTCATAAATAGAGTGAAGTGATTGTCTTGTAGGAGCTAAGTGCTAGGGAATTTTGTCAAATTGGTAGCAATGTGGAGCAATTCACTCACCTTTGGAAGTGAATTGCTCATAGACCAATAGAGCGATAAAATTACAAGCTTGAATTTGAAGGAAGATCTTTGGAAGACAATTTTTGGGGATGTACTAGCACTAGAACTCATTTTAGAAGTCTTATAATCCTTTCAAAGGCATGTAAGATACATCATTTTATTAAATATATCCCCAAATTATTACTACTAGGAGTAATAGTTCTTGACCCTAGGTAACTTAGGGGTAAAATTATCCTACAAATAGGAGCCATGGGCTCCATTGTAAAATTATGTTGGCTACGAGAAATTCGGGGCTACACTCTATAAAATATGTAATGATGCATAGCCCTCCATTGGCAATAAATAATAAGTCTTTTGCTCTCCATTGTTGGCATGACCCACTTGGATTATGAAATGTGTAATGATTGATGCATAACCCTTTTGTCCATCTTGTTATTCCTCTTACAATTACATATCAATTGAATGAGAATATTGTTGTTATTTGAATTTAGTCATGTGTTGATTGATCTTATACTCTTCCTTGACCTAAACTCAGAGGTTGGACAAGGTTATAAACCCTTCCATCCAACTATTGTTGAAACCATAATTGTAGGTAGTAAAGAAGTCCGACTTTTCCACAACTCAACAATAATATAGTGATCATTTGATGCTCAAGGGTAACCATCATCTATACTCTCTCTTATCCTTTTTAAATATTTCTATATAATATTTAAGTGGACATATTGATTTTGTTATTTTTTTGAAATAGGTGTGAATTCCAACATCCTTTTCCCATCAAAATTTAATTTAATCCCCCTTAGTTATTCTTATAAGCCTAAATAAATATACTATATATATTTACATTTAGAAGGAGCAACGGTTGGTAAGTGTAAAGCAATTAAGATACTTAGAGAAAAACCATAAAATATTGTAAGCCATAAAAGAGGGATAGAATATCAAACAAACATATTTATAAGTTGCATATTATATTTAGATGTTTGATTAAATTGATGATGATGTTGCAAGCATAATACATGAAGTAGTTTATCCATATAAGTATGCATGATAAAAATAAACAATGAAGGGACATAACAAAGAAAAATATTTAAGAAAATTACTCTCTTGCATGCCATATTATCAAGGGGAAGATCATTAGTGTATTATCATCAAACATTTTGTAGTCATAAGAATAGTATTATTACCTATTCAACAAGTAATTAGATTTGCATATCTTAAAATAAAAACGTGACAAAAGAATAAAATAAAGATCGACTTTAAAACTTACCATGATGACAAATCAAACATGACTACAATGAAAATAATTGCAACACTACAGTGGTAAAGGCATTGGGCTCTCCTAGCAGAGACCCAAGTTCGATTCACAAGGAGGGTGACCCCAATGTGCCCTAGTTGTATGCTTTGGTTGTTATTGTATATTTCCAACAACAAAAAAATTGCAAGTAAATATTAACAAAAACCATTTAGGACAACATTACCTGAAGCTCAAATATGGAACTATAGAATAAGATTTTTAAAAACTAGTTTCATAAAATATTGCAAATCTCATTTACAATACTTCAACATTCACTTCATATTATATAATAAGTCTGAAATGACTAATAAGCTTCATGTTATTTATTGAAATTAAACCAAAAATAATAATAATAATAATAATCAAAATCTAATTAATTCAAACATAATATAGAAAATTCAAACATAGTATTGCAAAAATATAAAGCAATTGATAGCACAAATGTGGAGAATCTGGAGTTGGCCAGGCCTCTGGTTGGGATGTTCGGCCTTCTGAGCAAGATGATGCCTTTGGTTGGGGTGAAATTGTACCAAATGCACATACTTGTATTGTTAGTGGTACTACTGATGATGGCTGAGGGGTTTCGACTTCTTCAACCATTGGATGGACTTATGATCTTATGGAGAAAAAATTCAGGCCTTCCACTTGGCAGTGATTTCTCGGCTCCTTTATTTCTAAAGGTATATTTGTCATTGTTTTGAAGGTTGTTATTTGGTTTTTTGTGGACTATTTCTAACACTCTTGTGTACTTCGATGGTTAGTGTGTTGGTTTACGGGGTGTGCTAATACCACCCGCCCTTTTTTTGTATGATTAGACATTATTTTATTAATATAATGGCTTTTTAATCCAAAAAACAATTCCTTGTTCAAAGCAAGCTGATAACTATTCCCTTACTCATGTTGAGAAGATTTAGATTAACTATATTCAAAGCAAGTCAAGCTAATTTAAATCAATTAATAAGTAAATTCATTAGAACTATTTCAACTTACAAAACTATAACTATGATTTGCTGTATTTTTTTTGGTTGATGGTGTTAGTCAAGTAGCATGTTTATCTGCATTTTTTTTGTTTGTAAGAATGCATTCTATTTTTTTCAAATGATTATATGGGATTGAAATGTTATAGTTTTTTGGTTGATGATGTTAACCACTTTAAGTGTTTATCTGCCTTTTTTTTTTTTTTGTTTGTAAAAATGTATTCTATTTTTTCAATTGATTATATGGGATTGAAGCACCCACCTGTATTACATCATCACTATATAATGGTATTATAACAAAGCTTGGAATTATCCATGTACCGCTTGGCAAGATTTGAACCTTGGTCTCCTCAAATGTTGATGAATCTAACCCGTTGAGCTAATGTCACAAAGATTGGATATTATCCATATTGCTTGTCAAGATTTGAACCTTGGTCTCCTCAAACTTAAAATGTATTATGTTAATTCTTTAATATAATACATTTTTTTACATTAAAATAACTATAAAAAAATATAGTTGAACAAATCATTTAATTCATTTAATTGCTTATACAATAAGAGAGTGTATGCTTGCTTAGTTTTAAAATGAATTAAAAGTCCATGAAAATGGTAAATAGGTAACCAAAAGGATGTGATATGTTATATGCATTATTATGAATACAAATTTATAGTGGTGGAATGAGTGTAGAGAATATGCTTAAAACTTTTTTTTCCAATGAGTTTACTCCGGTTTTTATGAGGGGTCCTGGTCCCCGTATACTGAAGAGTTTTTGAATTTTGAGGCCAAAGCCCTTACTACTGCAATAAGCTTACAACTTTTAAACATATTAATATGTTTTTTTTTTCACACATCTTACATCCATAATAATACTAAGATAATTTAAAAATTAAATATGTATAACTTAACAAGATTTAAACCTAATTTATTTTTTTTAATCAAAATATTTACATTTAAGATCATATTATTTAATTACTTATCTATTATATTCAAGTCTAGTATAAAACATTTATATTATAATTTAGATAATGCATATCCTAAATAAAAACTTGAAAATAAATGAACACCATTCCTTTGTCTTATAATTATAGATCAATATGTGACATGATAATTATATTCAATCTTCATCTTAATAATAATGTTAACGTCAACTATATTTGAATTTGAATAATCCATATGTCTAACATGAACTTGACAATAAATAAACATAATTACTTGACTTAAAATTTAATTAATTAAAATAATTATGAATAAATCTAATACATAGATGTATCGATCTCCTCTTAAAAATAATAAACTATACCACTCATATATCACTTCGAGTAACGCATGTCTTTAATAAGAGCTCCACCATGGATAAGGATACTATTTATTTGGCTTGCATGAATTAAATCACAATGGTCGTATTGATAATTGTAGAACTCACATATGGGTTCCTAGAAACTTCCCCTCATTTTTTTGGAGTTTGTGTTGGTCGTCGCGCTACGTTCGCTTCGTAAGCTTTATTATGTCAAGCTCTCCTCCCCCGGTTTCTGTTGAAGCTGGCGGCAATAGGAATGGCTCCGGAGGTGAACAAGCATCCCAGGAAATCCATTCCCAAGGTGTATCAAGAGGTAATTCTGAACTCGATTTTGTTATTCCCCTACATGAATTTAATCAGGCTTGCTCTTGGTTTGAAAATAACACGCTCATTGGATATTTTTTGGGTTGGACTCCCCCCGAGCATTCTCTAAAAAACTGGATTGACCAGTACTGGCATCCATATGGGATTCAGGTTGACCATGTGCAAAATTTATCTGAGGGGTTCTTCCATTTTTACTTCGACAACCCTGACCAAGCCCAAAAAGTTATGAACAAAGGTCCCAGTTACATTAACAACTTGCTATTAATTTTCTAGCCATGGAGCCGAGACTTTACGGTTTCGAATTTTGTCCCCTTAGTGGTGCCTGTCTGGGTTGAATTTCCCGACCTCCCCACTGCGTGTTGGCCTTTCTTGAAGGATTTAGTTTCCACCCTCGAGGAACTTATCTGCGATGAACCCTCTCGGTTCATGTCTGTGCGTCCCAGCAAGAGGTTGTGTGTTAAAGTCGACCTGACCAAAACCCTGAAGGATTTTATCGATATCCAAGTCGGTTCTACTCGTATTCATTAGAGAATGGTTTACATTAACCTCCCAAAAACCTGTTATCATTGTCAGTCAGCCTCCCACTGCATTAAGGATTGCCCTCTAATGGCATAAAAGTTTAAGGCCAAAGCGGCCGGTGCAGTTCCCGCTGTGCTGTTGGTGTTGTTATCTCTCCCACCACCCCACATCCTCCTTCCAAGGGTGGTGAGTGGATTGAAGTTTCAAGAAAAAAAGGTAAAGGAGGAAGGGCAGCTCAGATTGGGCATGTCTTTTTCGCTCAGGTTGTAGCACCTACGCCTCGTCTATCGCAACCGATCTTGGAATCGACCCCGGTTCATTCTCCTCCTCCTCCTGTTGAGTCTGTCGATCGAGACGAGGGGTTTCTATCCTCTGAGCCCTTGGGGTCTTTGGTTGCAACGACGGTTGATGGAAGCTCTTCTCAGAGCTTAGGACGAAGGTCTCGGAGCCCTCGATGTGGTGAACGACTTACCCATCCAAACAAGAGAGGGTAGTTGTCCTTCTCTTCTGTCGCCATGGAGGCCCTTAGAAACAATCCCTACCAATTATTGTCAGAATCTAGTCCATAGACCAGTGGGGATATGAACCTCAACTCTTTTTAATGTGGTTCCTCTCCTGGAATGTGCATGGGTTGACGGACCCAGTTCGGTGCTACATGATTCGAGATGAGCTAAATACTTGCTCCAGTCTTTACGGTCATCCAAATTTTATTTTCTTGCAAGAGGTCAAGGTGGCAGGATTCAATCTGCAGTCTGCTTGCTCTTTATTATGGCCTGGCAGTCAGATGTATAATACTAGTCACAGTCAGGGCAGTGGTGGCGCTGTCATTTTTCTTAGTCCTAGGTGGACTCACAATTTTGTCACATGGGGTTCTGACCCTTCTCACCATGTAGTGTGGATCTTGCTCGAAGTTAGTGGTCTCTCCTTTGGGATTTTAAACGTCTATGCCTCAAATGAGGTCCAAGACAGATGTGCCCTATGGAGATGGTGTGCTCTGTCTCTACCCGTTGCGGTCTGGTTGATATGTGGTGACTTCAACATGGTCGAGAAGGCTTATGACAAGGTGGGCCAATCCCTTAATAGGTGGGCCTCGGGGGAGCGTCAGGCATGGTACTTTATGAAGAATAAGTTGGGGGTTTTCGACCCCAATAGTTATTTTTTTGTGAGTCAGTTTCTCGAACACTTGTGGTTCACGTGGTCTAATTTTCAGTCCGATTCTGCTTAGGTTTTAAAAATATTGGACCGGGCAATGTTGTCAGATCCGAATGATTTTTCCTTTTCTTGTCGGCTCCCCTTAATCCCCTTTGTTGAAACCCTTCCTGGTTTAATTTCATCTGACCATTCATCCATTTTGTTTGCTATTCATGATTCTGCCACCCGCCAGTGGCCTATCCATGCTCGATTCCTTCTGAATACCTCTTTCCTGCAGCACTCTGCCACTGTCTGTCACATCCATCAGATCTGGAACCTTATCCCTAGACCCAGTGGCAATTCGGGTTGGATTGAGTGGTGGAATGATGCCCTTTTTTGCACCACTTCTTTGCTTCAAAGTCTAGGGAAGAAGGTGGTGTAGCTATGTCGGCGTTCCAATATCGCTCTGCATAATGATCTTGATCAGGCCTCCCTCTGTCTTAAGGCTTCCCCATTCGACACTTCCATTCAGGCACATGTTGTTCAGATCCGGCATGAGCTTAAGGTCATTGAAGCTTATGAGGCCAAAGGGGCTCAAATTCGTGCACGGTTACATTGGCTAAAAGTGGGCGACCGTGTCTCTAAGGAGTTTTTTCAAAAACTCAGGCCATCTCGAGCCTCTACCCAATTTCAATCTCTCATGATTAATGGGGTTCGAAACTCATATTTCCCTAAGATTGCTGAGGAATTTATCAGGCATTGTTATCAAATTTTTGTTGCTTAGCCATTTACTCCCGAAAGAGAGCAAGTCCTTCAGGATTGCAAAGCAGTTATCCCCTGCTGTCTCTCTCCAGTGCAGCGTGACAATTGTGAGCGTCCATTATCAATTAAAGACCTTAGGCATGCCTTATTCCAAATGGCGGACGCTAAGGCCCCAGGGCTTGATTGCTTCCCCTATGATTTTTATAAGACTTGTTGGGAGCTTGTTGGCCCTGATTTGCATAAAGTGTACTTGGAAGCCCTGTAAACTGGCTCTCTCGGTGCTCTGATTAATAAGGGTCTTATCAAATTCATACCTAATTGGGAACCCCAAAATAATCACAAATTGGAGGCCAATTACACTGCTCAACTTTAGCTACAATATCATTGACAAAGCTTTGGCGCTGCGACTCAGGCCCATCCTCCCAGTCATTGTGCGTCCAGAGCAAACTAGGTTCATTCAGAACCGTTATATTTTGGATAATGTTATGGCTGTGTGGGAAGGGATGAAGTGGGCTCACAAGTCTAGTCAACATTCTCTCTTCCTCAAGCTTGATTTTGAAAAGGCTTATGATCGCATTGAATGGGTGTTTATCCTTTCCATGCTTGTTGCTTTGGGCTTTGGTCCTCAATTCATCTCTTATGTAAAAATACTTTTTTAGGATTCGTCAACTGTGTTATCCCTCAATCGACTTCAAACGGATGCTATTGGTCTGCATAGATCTGTTCGGTAGGGGTGTCCTCTTGCCCCCTCGATTTTTATTTTAGCAGTCGAAGCTTTTGGATACTTGTTGGCTAGTCGTGTTTCTCTTGGGCTGATTCAAGGTATTTCCCTCCCTAAGAATGTTGGGCAACTCTTAAATGACCATTTTGTTGATGACTCCTTTCTCACGCTGAATGAGGATGAACAATCCCTGTCGGTGGCCCTGTCTTGCCTTGACATCTTTTGCCAAGCTTTAGGGTCTAGTATTCAATGGAGGAAAATGTCTTGTTTCAGGCAATCTCTACTGCCTCTTCCCCAATGGCTGCAGCATGTGCAGTGGAACTGGATTCAGCCTAGAGAGGTTTTTAAATTTTTGGGCATTCCTTTTGCTTTTCAAGGCTCTTCGTCTCAATTGTGGGCTTATGTCATTTCCAAATTCGAACGTAAGTTGGATTACTAGACTACCAATAAGCTGTCTTTGGCTAGCAAATTTCAAATTTGCTCGAAAGTGTTGGCTTCTACTCATGTTTATTATTCTTCTTGTTGGGTCCCCTCCAAGGCTTGTTACAATCGGCTTGAAAAATTATTGCGAGATTTTTTGTGGTCTTTTGGGTCTGAAAGGAAGGGTTTTCATAGAGTTTAGTGGGATTTTTGCTGTCTCCCACGGTCAGTAGGGGGAATGGGCTTGCTTGACTGTCAACGTCAAGGGGCAGCTCTATGTGCCAAGTGGATTGTGCAGGCACTCAAAGGGTCTGAGGCGTGGAAAGTCCTTATACGCCACTACATTTTATCTGGGCTCCCTTTGAATCGGCATGCTTAGACTGGCCTAGATCTGCCCTCTCTGGTGTTGGCCCTGTTTTATTAAGATCCTTGGTTCTTTTGTTCTTAAAAGTATATGGAAGGCCTGGCAACAACTAAATCTGTGGATTGTTTGGAAAGGGGTTCATGCTCGCTCTGGCCTTTCCATTAACTAGCTTAATATTTAGTGGTCCTCTATTTTCAAGCTCCAGGGTAAGACGTTAGCACAAATTCCCTGGGTTCATGCTTAGAAATTTTATAAGCGAGGCATTGCGTACATTTTTTACTTCTATTCTAGAGAGAGCAGGGACTGGATTCCTTGGCATGAGTTCAAAAGGTTGTTCGGTTTAAACAACACTGATAAGGCTACTTATGACATTATTCTTGACCATACTCCCTTTTCCTTGTGGCAAAAACTTGGAGTTAGGTCTCAGAAGCCCTGGTGGAAAGACTGGGCCTGGTATAAAAGCACTCTATTGCGCAATTACTCTGCCAAGCATGGCTATTATTGGCTTTCTCCAACTGCTCCCACAGTGCCTAAGCTCAATGTTAAATGAGATCTGATCTCCATGCCCTCTTGGTGGAAAACTCAGTTTCAGGTTGCTTGGGCACTGTATCTGGAGTGAAAGAGAGCCTTTTTTTCCTAGAGCTTTTTGTATCAAGGCTTACCCCTTGGCAACAAGCTCTCTTATATGGAGGTTTTTGATCCTCGTTGTGTCTTATGTCATGAGCCCGAATCTTGTCTGTATTTGTTTTGGGCTTGTAGGCGGGCTACTCTCGCTTGGATCTAGGTTGGCTCCTTCTTTGCTCCCTTCATGTCTCTACCCCTTACTTGGCATCATGTTTTGCTGGGGGATTCTATCCAGTTCTCTCTCCCGTTAAGGGAGGTGTGGTACATTTTCAGAGTAGCCTTTTGTTTCACATTTGGAAATCTATAAATAAGATTGTCTTCCAACAGGTGAATTTGTCTCAGCTATTTTCTTTTTTTGACAAACTTGAAGTGTTTCATGATGTTTGGTTTTAGATTTGTGATCAAGAAAAAAAGTAGCAATGGAGTTGGACCATTTGCAGGCGTTGCTGAAGTATTGGGGTGAAGCCCCTTGTACGGTTAGTAGGGAGGCCTCTGAGCGCTCACCTCCTCACCTTGACCGCTCCCTCTCACGTCGGTGTTCGGAACATGCACGATGGTAGGCTCCACGGAGCAAGTCCTAGGATCATGGTGGCACGCTGCAACAACCAGTTCTGGGCACTTATCAGCTTGCCCTGTTGGTGTTCACTTAGCAACCCACGCTTGGGCATTCCAATGGCTGGGGGGCCTCGGGTAGTCATGATCACCATTTCGGCTGGTCTCAACCCTCTTCCTCCACCACTCATGTTTCTAGTGGGGTGTGGATCAACTTGATGGATGGGAAAGGCCCTCCACTACTGAGGATAATATTTGGCCTGCCAAAGACCTCTATCCTAAAGATCTTACCAGTTGTAAAGGGTTTATAAGCTTTGCGGGGTGTTAGGTGTTTTTGTTTTTGTGCTCTTGGTTTTCCTTATCCGCTATTAAGATAAGTTTGTAGCTTTTGGGGTGTGATTCCTTTCTCCACCCACTCTTTTTTTGGTTGTAAAGGATTGTTTCTTCTATTTAATATGAGCGACATTTCAATAAAAAAAAAATCACAATGGTCGTTAGGTTTAATTATTTAAGTTTGTTGTAAAACATAGGATAAAAATATTTATTGTTTTAAAGGCTTAGATTATTTTTTTTGTTTTGAAGAGATGGGGGAATCCACAACGACCAAAAAACTACTATTATAGTTTCGTTTCATTTGGGTAAGAGTTTTATTCTAAATTAAGGGGACTTTGGAGGATCTCGGGATTGGGATCGTTAACCTTAAGTTTATAAATATTAAGGGAACCTTAGAGGACCTCGATATTGGGATCGTTAACCTTAAGTTTATAAATATTAAGGGAACCTTAGAGGACCTCGAGATTGGGACCGTCGACCTTAAGTTGGCAAACACTTAGCTGAAACCGGTCAATCTACTACCTCCGTCCAAGGCTTACATGAATTACACCATATCGTTTGTTATGTTTAATTATTTAAGTTTGTTAATCAAATTATATTAGTTTAATTGGTTAGATTCTTCAATATTTGAGGAAACCCAAGTTTAATTTTTTTTTTTTGGTAAGTTAAAATTATATTATAAGCAAGCTTTGAAAGGATCCCAAAACCTTTTGACTACAGGTCAATTGACCAAACCAAGGGTCAAAAAACAACCAATTTGAAAAATCCCACCCAGTGGGAAAACCAACAAGAAGATGAAGTTGAAAATCCCACCCAACGGGAAGTAGCCGAAAACCACCCTAATGGAAATCCTGTCCAATAGGAAAAACTAGTAGATTTGAAAAATCTCGCCCAGCGAGAAACCTAGCAGAAAACAAGAAACCGTCCCGCGGGACAACCAGCGAAAACTAGATCTAAACAATCTCGTCCAGCGAGAAAAACAACAAATTTGAAAAATCTCGCCCAGTGGGAAGCAGTCGAAAACCACCAAAATAGAAATCCCACCCAATGGGAAAAACTAGCAGATTCGAAAAATCCCACCCAACGGAAAAACCAACAGCAAAAACTAAACCCCGCCTCGTGGGAAAACCATCAAAAAACCAAATTTGGACAATCCCACCCAACAGGAAAAATAGCAGATGTGAAGGATCTCGTCTAGCGGGAAAACCAACAGATGAACAAAACCTGCCCAACAGGAAAACCAGTAGAAAACCCTATTTGAGAAAACCTGCCCAACGGGAAAACCAACAGGTTTGGAGGATCCCATCCAACGGGAAACCCAACAGAAAAATGGTTTGAAGAACCGCAACACTGGTATCCCGCCAACAGGAGTATGAGGTAACCAGGTTGGGGCAGGGTTTGGAAATGGAACAACAGGAATGGGAGATCCCCAAGACCACCATATCTCCCCTGTAACCAGATATGGGATGCAAACTGCAGAGGAGAGACAGGAAAATTGTCCCATGAGCACTTGTGACTGGAGAGGATTTCATGATCAGGTTGAAGATCGCGGTACTGCCTTTGCATTATATTATCATGAGCCCCCATCCCAAGATCAATAAACCTGCAAAGAAACAACCCACTAAAACAACCAACAATAAATCTTCTAGCCCCACCCTTGCCTATCGAAGGATGAATCCAGGGAAAGTCGTAGTTGCACGCTTGGGGTCCCCCAGGACCAAAAGGGCAGACTACAAGAGGAAATCGAGGATCCATCCAAAAAAACAAGCAACCACCGGATCTACAAGGAGATCCCGAAGGCAAAGAGTTCTTGGAACGACTAGGAAAGAACATCATCTACGAGAACAGGTCCTCCCCGAAGATAATAAGAGCGCATATGAGGATCCCGAACAACAAACAGGAAACCAACACCAACCCTCTTTCAACAGCCACCCCCAAGCTAGTTGGAAACCCGCCAAACCAGGGTACTCAAGGCCAGAAACCACAACATCCTCCTTGCAGAACAACAAACCAGTCAAAGACGGGAAACCTGAGAAACCCAGGGATCTCAAAAACTAGGCAGGAGAACATCCCAAGGAGGAGGGCAGAGAAATTGAAAAGTGGGACTAGACAGTCCCAGGGAACCTGAAACTGGAGCCATCCCGCCCTCCCCCCTCAACCCAAGTTTAAATCTTGTAAAGTCAAACATAAATAATATTCAAGGCTTATTGTAATACCACTGTATTGTGATAATGTAACCGTGTGCACCGAAATAAAATGATGAAGATGTTGTCTATTCCTTGTATAGCAAATAATAATAATACATATTGAAACCATTGACCACAAACACCCAACTGAAATCGATCGGTCTTCTACCTCCACCCAAGGCTTACATGAATTATACTCTATTGTTTGTTATGTTTAATTATTTAAGTTTGTTAATTAATAATATTAGTTTAATTGGTTAGATTCTTCGATGAAACCCAAATTAGAATAAAAGGATGGAGATGAGATGTTGTCGATTCCTTATATAGCTAATAATAATAATACTAATAATAATAGAACCATCTACCTCAACTTGACAAACGCTCAACTCTCAGCTGAAACCCATCGGTCTACTACCTTCGCCCAAGGCTTACATGTATTAGACTGTAACATTTGTTATGTTTAATTATTTAAGTTTGTTAATCAATAGTATTAGCTTAATTGAATTATTCGAGGAAACCAAGGTTTGAATATTGTCAAGCCGAACATAAATAATATTCAAGCTTTATTTTAATACCACTATATGATGATAATGTAACTGCGCTAGACCCGTGAGGGATATCGTAGTGGTAAGTCCTTGAATTTTCATCCAGGAGACCCAAGTTCAAATCTTGGTAAGAGGGGACCGAGACCCCTCATAAAAACTCGTGTAAACTTAAATTTTACTCTCAAGGGCTAGGTGGATTGATAGTTGTATGTTTGGCCAAGCACTTACCAAGAAGAGACCTAGGTTCAAACCTTGGGACATGCTTGTTGCAAAGGTAGTAGTCTGATTTGAATCTTGTGAGTGTGTATCAAACCGATAATGACATTACGAATCTTGAGCGACCAATGATCCCCTTCACATCGAATTAACAATAATGAGGTGGTATAAACTTGTTGTAAGCAGCCATGTGATTTGAACCCTGCACCACTTCACAATTACTACAAAAATGTGGATGTAACCAACTTCCTATGTATACCAATAAATAAACAAATAAATAAATAATGTAACCGCGTCCACCGAGATAAAATGATGGAGATAAAATAAAACCATTGACAATGAATTTTTCCATTTCAATCCTACATAACCAATTGATTTTTTAAATGGTAGAATCGGTATCCTAGTAAACTTCATATAACCAAATTTTAATCCATATAATAAAAATATATATTTAAATTTATTATAAGACATGAGATTAAAATATTTATTATTTTTAAATATAAATATATTTAAATTTAAACCTTACCAAAGGAACAATTTATATATTTTTTAAATGATAAATATATTTACCTTTAAACTTCAAGTAATAAAATATTAAAAAAACGTTTTGTATGTATAAGTTTTGGAATGATGCATATGTTTAATAAAAAACCATCCATTTGGCTTACAAGAATTAGATCACAATCCTTGTTTAGTTTAATTAATTAAATTGGTTATAAATTGAATTGAGGATATAAATATTTTTTTTATTGGTTATATGGATTAAAAGGGATCTCATCTATATTATATTATTATATAGTGATAAACGACACTCATGCATCATCATTGGAGCGGAGCGGAGCGGAGGAGGTTTGAAAATTTTGGGCGGGAACTGCAGAGAAGGCACGGAGGGTTTGGGAAGGACCATCGAGATGGAATCAGGCGAGGATCCAGAGGAAGGGAGGCCTTCGACATCAGGTGGGGTCGTCCCTAGTGGGCTCGACCCTCCTCAAAAAGATCCGGACAAAGGGACCCAGAAGGGCGTTGCGGGTCCCAGAGAGGGCCGGTATTTTGCGAAAACTGTTAAGGGTCGGGTGAGTGATTTCCTTTCATTCCCGCCCCTCATTCCGGTGAATAATAGGATAGTGGCTCCTTCTGAGTTGATGGGCTCTTTTTTAGCCATGGAAGAGTTTTCGCTCGTGGGTAAGTTTCTGGGTGGAAGGCCGGATATTGAGACTATTCGATCCTGGGCTCTGTCCAAATGGAGAACGGTGGGGAGTTTGGAAGTTGTTGCCCTATCCAGGGGTTTTTTTATCTTACGATTTAATAACAAGGAGGATGCAAACCGCGTTCTAACCGGAGGACCCTGGTTTTTAGGGAAACGCAGCCTTTTCCTCAGGAAGTGGGGGGAGGATTTCGACCCTAAAAAATAGAGTATCAATACTGCCCCTATTTGGGTTCGTCTTCCTAACCTACCAGCATAGTTTTTCAACGAGTATTGGCTGCAAGGCATCGCCAGAGCGATTGGAGAATTGGTGGCCATAGATCATGCAACCTTGGCTAGGACAAGGATGACACATGCAAGGTTTTGCATCAACGCTAATTTAGACTCTGAGTTGCCAAATTTTGTGGAGCTAGAGTACGACAACTACCTAAGAAAATAGGTGGTGGAATATGAAAATAGGCCAGCTTTTTGTCCTGAGTGCAAAACCCAAGGCCATTTGCAAAATCAGTGCCCTAAACTTGCAGATAGCAGAGAAAACCAAAATATGGAAGGCAATCGAGCAAATGAGAGAGGGTTTCCTAGGTACCTCCCTCCAAATAGAGGCCATATGGGCAGAGGAGGGTTTAGGCAATCTAAAAATAACCACTTTTATCAGGAGAAGACAAAACAGGGGGCAGGGCAAGGTCAGAGTAAAGGTAAGCAACTCCTCTCCGACGACCAGGAAAATAAGGTAAGCCCTAAAATTCCAAGCTCAAATAAGTTCAAAATTTTAGAGGATCTATTGGGAGAAGGGGAGAGCGAGGAGTTAGAAGGAGGAATCCTGCAAGGTGAAATCCCTGAATCCCTAGTTCCCCCATCTTGGGCGGGTCCTGCAAATCCCATAACCAAGAACCCCTCAAGCCCCCAGGGAGGGGCAAGGCAAAATCCTAGAGAATACAGAAAATGGGTGGAGGAGATTGGGTCATCGATTTTAGACCTTCCCACCATCATAGCCAGGAGCCCGTCAAACCATATAGAAGGTTCATCAGGAGAATTCAGGAAATAGATGGAGGAGTTAGAATCTAGGATTGAGGAGGTAGAAATGAATGTTTTGGAGGAATGTGTTAGTCCGGTTCTACAACAGAGAGATCATCCACCTTTTAGCCCCAAACAGACCAGGAGTACTACTAAGTCACCTATTGACTATGGCAATGAGAGAAAGAAGGGGAGGATTTCAAATGCAGAGCTCAACAGAATGAGGACTGACAATGAGATTGCCAGTGGCAAACAGAAAACTCTGATACAACAAGTTATCCCAGGGCTTGAAGATAACAAATCAGGAAAACCTCCTCAAGGGAGGGGGAAGGGGAAAAACTCTAAACAATCCAAATGAAGGTTCTCTCATGGAATGTGAGAGGCCTCAATGGCCAACCCACTCAAAGGGTGGTTAGCTCGTTAAGAAGGCAGTACAATCCAACAATTGTGTTGCTGCAAGAAACAAAACTAGGCGAAGCCCAGTCAAAATCAATAGCAAAAAATATGTGGAGCCAAGGGGACATGGTGTTCAAACCGGCTAGAGGAGCTTCAGGGGGTCTCATGGTTCTGTGGGATCCTCGGGTGGTGGAAGGCAGCATCATCCAAGATGATGACAGGGTGCTGAGTGTTTTTTTCCATGACATTGACAACAATAGGTCATGGATTTTCTCAAATGTCTATGCTCCCAATGATGTCCAAGGAAGAGCTTCGTTGTGGGAGTATCTGGGTAAACTGGGTGATGCTTTCCATGACATCCCGTGGGTGGTGGCTGGCGATTTCAACACGCCATTATACCCCTCAGACAAAAAGGGTGGCTCTGGGCTCCCAACCAGAAGTATGGAAGACTTCAATGACTTCGTTAACTCGAACCAACTGATGGATGTGAGACTAAG
The DNA here is from genome assembly GCA_028583015.1 of Wollemia nobilis. Lineage (NCBI taxonomy): Eukaryota > Viridiplantae > Streptophyta > Pinopsida > Araucariales > Araucariaceae > Wollemia > Wollemia nobilis. The sequence goes on along the minus strand of JAQPPZ010015863.1, from coordinate 3,390,972 downwards.
AGGAGCCAAGTATACTTGGAGCAACAGGCGTGCAGGAAGCCAACTTATCCAGGAAAGACTTGACAGGTTTTTCTTATCGAAGGAGGCAATTGCTGGGTTTGGAGACTCGACTTTGCAAACTCTTCCCAAAATTTCCTCTGATCACAATCCCATCCTTTGGGAGGTTCCAAAGTCAAACTCCTTCAAAAAACCTTTTCGATTCCAGTCGATGTGGATCGAGCACCCGGAGTTAAAAGAAAATATTTCCAGATGGTGGCGGCAACCCTTCCAGGGAAGTTCAGGTTTCAAACTTGCTCAAAAGCTGAAATTAGTAAAGGATAATCTTAGAACTTGGAATAAGGAGGTTTTTGGGAACCTGTTTGAGAACAAGAAACATGTGGGAGAAAGGTTGCAGGTCATTGACAACTCCATACAAAATGGTTTAGGTGATGAAGCTACTAGGAAGGAGGAGCAAGCCAAGCTGTCAGAATATCACAATATTTTGGCTTGTGAAGAGGTATACTGGAGACAAAAATCAAGGGCTTTATGGCTAAAGGATGGTGACTTGAACTCAAAGTTTTTTCATGTCACAACATTGAGGAACATAAGTAATAACAAGATCAGAGAGTTGACCAAAGCTGATGGATCCAAAACCCAGGATCTGATTGAGATCAGAGAGGAAGCAATTGCTTATTTTAGCTCCCTTCTCGAAGATGAATCCCAGTGTATAGAGGAAGCTAAGGACACTCTCCTCCAGTTCATTCCTTGCGTGGTTGATGAGGCCATGAATGGCAAGCTTATTGCTCCATTCATCGATGAAGAAATCAAAAATGCTTTGTTTAGTATGGAACCTGAGAAGGCCCCTGGCCCTGATGGGTTCCCTCCTCGGTTCTTCCAAGTTTTTTGGGATATTGTGAGAGAGGATGTCATTTCTGCTATCCAAGAGTTTCAGGCTTCAAAACATATTCCGAGAGGGTTCAAGTCCACCTTTATTGCCCTGATTCCGAAGGGCCCATCTCCGGAGACAATGGCAGATTTCAGACCGGTTAGCTTATGTAACGTATCCTACAAGATCTTAACCAAAGCCATAGCTAACAGAATGAAAGAAATATTGCCCCTCATTATTGACCCTGGTCAGGGAAGCTCTGTTCAGGGGAGATCAATTCTGGATGGTGCAATCACTGTCCATGAAGCTCTGCACTCTGCAAGGCAAACCAACAAGGAGGTCTTTGCTTTAAAGCTTGATATGAATAAAGCTTTTGACCGCATTAACTGGGAGTTCTTGATGGTTGTTCTTCTAAAGTTTGGCTTTCATCCTCAGTGGGTCAGGCTGATAAAAGAATGTATATCCGAACCTTGGTTCTCAGTTTTGGTCAATGGCACGACAGCTGGGTATTTCCAGAGTCATAGGGGGCTTAGACAAGGAGATCCGATTAGCCCAATGTTGTTCATTTTAGTAGCAGAGGCATTAGGTAGAACCATAAAAGCTGCTTGTATTGCTGGATTAATCTCGGGGATTAAAGCCACATCTCTCACCAACCCAGTTTCTCACCAACAATTTGTTGATGACACTTTGTTGTTGACTCACTCGTCAGTGGTTGAAGCCAGAAGAATTAAGCACATACTCCAACTCTACGAGGATGCGATGGGCCAGAAGGTAAATTTCAACAAGAGTAAGCTTTACTTCCTCAACACCCCAATCCAGAGACAAGCCAAAATAGCTACGATTTTGGGATGTTCGATAGCGACTTTTCCTACATCTTATTTAGGCCTTCCCCTTTTCTATGGTTCTCCGAGAGAGTCGATGTGGGATAGAGTGGTTGAAAGAATTCAAAAGAAACTGGCTGGTTGGAAAGGTCATCTCTTATCTCAGGTCGGGAAGCTTACTCTCACTAAGGCATCCTTACAGAGCATCCCGATTTATTTTCTTTCTGTGTTTAAGGCCCCAACCAGAGTTTACCAAAAAATTGAATAGCTCCAAAAGAATTTTCTCTGGTCTGGGTCAGAGGAAAAAAGAGGTTCCACCTTGTGGGTTGGGGCAAGGTTTGCAGGCCGAAAGAAAATGGGGGGCTAGGACTAAGAAGAGTTGCTCACCTAAACACTGCCTTGCTTGCCAAACAAGCTTGGCATCTTATCAACAATGAGGAGAATGAGTGGACTGCCATAATTAAAAGAAAATATCTTCAAGATACCGATTTCCTAAATGATTCGATGCACGGTGGAGGGTCGGCGTTCTGGAAAGCAATCTTAACAAGTAGAGAGGTCTTAAAGAAAGGCCTAAGATGGGTTCTTGGTAACGGGTAGAAGATCAAGTTATGGGATGACAGGTGGGCCAAGGATGAAGCTTTATCTCAGTTTCCTACCCTGGCAAGGATCAAAAGAATAACAGAGGACCTCTTTGGAAGGAAAGTGGCTGATTTCATAAGACAGGACAGAGGTAGGCTTATTTGGAAATAGATAAGGATTCAAGGCTTTGAAGCTGAATCAGAAGAACTCCAAAGCATCCTGCATCAACAATTCATTTCCACGAATCCTAAGCAGGATCATGTAATATGGGCAGCTACCGAAAATGGGCAGTTCTCAATCAAATCTGCATATATGCTAATGTTAGATACCGAGGACCCCACACTCCAGACTCAGTTGGTGTGGGTCAAAAACCTTATTCCTAAAGTTGCTATGTTCTCATGGTTGGTGATCCAAGGCAGGATTCTGACGATTGACAACTTGTTAAGGAAAGGTATGATAATTGCTAACCGATGTTATTTGTGCAGGGGTAATTGGGAGTCCACCCACCATATTTTCCTTGAATGTCCGGTCTCTCTGAGTGTCCTCAATGGGTTGTTTCAAGCCTTTAGCATTTGCTGGGTCAGACCAGCTACCATCTTTGACCTCTTCCACCAATGGCCAAATCCCTTTGTTAGCCTTAGGATGAGGTTCTTTTGGAAGATTTGTCTCCATCATTTTCTTTGGCAGGTGTGGCTAGAAAGAAACCTTAGAGCTTTCCATGAGTCGAGCCATGATGTCACCTCCATTACCAATAAGATTCTTACCTTCGCCCATGAAAACGTCAGCCTTATACCTTATGAGGATCGAAATCCTTTCCCCTGGGAGAGGCGGATCGCTCAATCCTTAAATATTACTCTGGGCGAGAAACCTGTAATCAAGGTCAATCCCAGATTAGATGTCAAGTGGAAACCAGCCCCGGTTGGTTGGTTCAAGCTCAACTTCGATGGGGCCTCTAAAGGTAACCCTGGCAATGCAGGGGCTGGAGGAGCAGTGAGAGATCATCAAGGTAAGTTGGTGATGGCCTTCTCTGAACAGCTGGGAACTAGGACTAACAACGAGGCGGAAGCAAGAGCGTTATGGAGGGGTCTTCAGTTGGCTCAGGAAATTGAAGGTAAACTAATTATCGAAGGAGATTCGATGCAGGTCATAAACCTTCTAAGCAATGGGAAAAATCCTCCATGGTGGATTAAGACTGTCATCGAAGAGGCTAGGATCCTTTACCATGCCAGGAACGATCGGAAGGCCCAACACATTTTTAGGGAAGCAAATAAAACTGCTGATATCTTGGCCAATTTAGGGGTGGAAGCCGTTGGGTTGGTCACTTGGGAACATGGGGTCCCAAGTGAAGTGGATAAAATAATTCAAAATGATCGCCAATGATGGTGAAGTTGTGGGGATCAAAAAAGGGAGAGCAGTTTCAATGCGGTTTTGTCAGGATTGCTTCGGTCCTTATTGTGATGGCTTTAGCTTTCTTTGCAATAGGGGAAGGATCCAGGTGGCTTGGTGGCTTCATGTTATGGGGTCAGGGGCAATGGCTGAGGCCAAAGACCGATGTCACGATTTCGTGAATTGTTCGAGTTTCAGGAAAAGCAATTTTCAGCAAGAAAGGAAAAGTGTAGCGATTTCGCGACAGGTTGAGCAAGAAAGAAAAAGTGTCGCGATATCGCGACATGTCGAGCAAGAAGGAAAAAGGGTCACGATATCGTGACATGTTGAGCAAGAAAGGAAGAGTGTCACGATTTCGCGACATGTAGAGCAAGAAAGGAAAAGTGTAGCGATGCCGCGACATGCTAGAAAGAGTGTCGTGATATCGCGACATGCAAGAAGGAAAAAGTGTCACGATTTCGTGACATGTCGCGTTGTCGCGATCAAAAGAGAAGAGAAAAAGCAAGAGGGAAAAAGTGTCATGATATCGCGACATGAATGAAAGAGTGCCGCGATGTCGATCCATGTTGAGCAAGAAGGAAAAAGTGACACTTTTTGGCGATGTGTTGAGCATGAAGGAAGAAGTGTCGCGATATCGCGACATGTCGCATTTTTATGACCAAAAAAGAAGAGAAAGAGCAAGTGGGAAAATGTGTCACGATTTCGTGACATGTCATGTTTTCATGACTAAAAGAGAAGAGAAAGAGCAAGAAAGAAAAAGTGTCGCGATATCGCGACATGTCGTTCACGATCAAAAGAGAAGAGAAAAAGCAAAAAGGAAAAAGTGTCGCGATATCGCGACATGATGAGCAAGAATGAAAGAGTGTCAGGATATCGCGACATATTGAGCAAGAAGGAAAATGTTTTTGGATATGTTGAGCATGAAGGAAGAAGTGTCACGATATCGTGACATGTCACATTTTCGCGACCAAAAAGAAGAGAAAGAGCAAGTGGGAAAAAGTGTCACGATATCGCGACATGTCTTGGTTTCACGACTAAAAGAGAAGAGAAAAAGCAAGAAAGAAAAAGTGTCACGATTTCATGACATGTCGTCTTTTCGCGACCAAAAGAGAAGAATAAGAGCAAGAAGGAAAAGTGGCACGATATCGTGACATGTCGCATTTTCGTGACCAAAAAAGAAGTGATAGAGAAGGAAGGAAAAAGTGTCGCGATATCGCGACATGTTAGAAAAAGTGTCACGATTTCGCGACATGGAAAAAGTGTCGCGATATCGCGACATGTCACATTTTCATGACCAAAAGAAAAGAGAAAGAGCAAGAAAGGAAAAGTGTCACGATATCGCGACATGTTAAAAGAAAGAGTGTCACGATATCGCGACATGGTGAGCAAGAAGGATTTGGTGTCGCTGTCCGACGATATGTTGAGCTTGAATAAAAAAGGGTCACGATTTCGTGACATGTCGGATTTTCGCGTCCAAAAGAGAAGAGAAAGAGCAAGAAGGAAAAAGTGTCACGATATCGCGACATGTCGGTTTATCGCGACCAAAAGAGAAGAGAAAGAGCAAGATGGAAAAAGTGTCACGATTTCGCGACATGTCATATTTTCGCGACCAAAAGAGAAGAGAAAGAGCGAGAAGGAAAAGTGTCGCGATATCGCTACATGTCACATTCTCATGACCAAAAGAGAAGAGAAAGAGGAGGAAAGAAAAAGTGTCACGATTTCGCGACATGTTCAGAATGAAAGAAAGGGTGTAGCGATATCGCGACATGTCACTTTTTCATGACCAAAAGTGAAGAGAATAAGCAAGAGGGAAATGTGTCACGATATCGCGACATGTCAAATTTTTGTGACCAAAAGAGAAGAGATAGAGCGGGAAGGAAAAGTGTCACGATTTCGTGACATGTCACTTTTTCGCGAACAAAAGAGAAAAGAAACAGGAGGAAGGAAAAGTGTCGCGATTTCGCGACATGTCGCTGTTTCGCGACCAAAAGTGAAGAGAACAAGCAAGAGGGAAAAAGTGTCACGATTTCGCGACATGTCGTATTTTCGCGACCAAAAGAGAAGAGAAAGAGCGGGAAGGAAAAGTGTCGCGATATCGCGACATGTCGCTTTTTCGCGACCAAAAGAGAAAAGAAAGAGGAGGAAGGAAAAGTGTCGCGATATCGCGACATGTCACAATTTCGCGACCAAAAGAGAAGAGAAAGTGTTAGGAGGCGAAATTGTCGACTGCCTGTGTTTTAAGGTGTGTGTAATCCTTTGTAAGCTTGTTGCTCTTTGTTGGCTGTGTGGCCCTAGTAGGGGGCTAAGAACAGACTGTGTGGCTCTTTTTTGTTCCGCTTAAGCTTTGTGCTGATTTTGTAATAGGTTTTGGGTCAACCTGTAAAACCCGGTAGTAATGAATTTGTACCTTATTTACCAAAAAAAAAATATTATTATATAGTGGTACTATAACAAAGTTTGGATATTATACATTTGGCAATATACAAACTTTGGTCTTCACTTTGAATATTTGACTTTGAATGTTGAAGAATTTAATTAGTTGAGCTAATGCCACTTGATAAAAATTGAGTTTTCACCAAGTTTAAACCCTGGCAAGAGGGGACCGAGACCCCTCATAAAAACTTGTGTAAACTTAAATTTTACCCTCAAGGGCTAGGTGGATTGATAGTTATATGTTTGGCCAAACATTTACCAAGAGGAGACCTAGGTTCAAACCTGGGGTCATGCCCACTTTGTGTTAAAGGTAGTAGTCTTTTCTGAATCCTCTAAGTGCGTGTCAGACTGACGATGATGGTATGAATCCTAAAGCAACGGTGGTCCCCATCTCAAGCCGGTTAATCTCAACGAGACGAATATGTTTGGTGGTTGCAGTCAATGTGGTTTGAACCCTGCGCTGGCCAGTTACTAAAAATAGAGGTTGTTACCAACTCTCCTATGTAACTAGCTTAGATATAAAGGATATATATCTAAAAACGTCGAGAGTTATCAATATCGAGGCGCCTATCTCAATGTCGCCTTTTTTAATAAAAAAACAATTATTTATGGCGTGACATGTATGACCTCTTTGTCTCCCATGTCTACCATTGTAGGAACGCCTCTCGACGTAATAAAAAAATTGAGTTTTCACGAATTTTTATAAGGATCCCCTTGTAAGGGGGTTTGAATTTAAGATGAATACAAATATTTAATATATATTGTTTTTGATAGTTTTTCAATAATATTAATATTAATATATAGGCAAAAACTATTATATAATAAGCTTACAAGAAAAAAATGTATATACACACCCCTAAAGAGTTAATAATTCTTTATAAAAAATGGAGGTCAAACTTTTTCAATTTATTAACTGATTTTAAAACATCTACCAAGATTGTGGAGGCTCAAGTTTGGTAGATTTCTCCTAGTCATCATATCCTACTGCAATGTGTTTTTCAACTTGATGTAGAAGATGAATCATCTTGGCGGCTAGACCCACCATAATTAATTGTAAGTTATATGGATTTGGTCAAAGAAATGATCAATGCAAGAAAACAATGTTAACAGGATCAATGTGATGTCTTTCGACTTGTAGGCCAACAAAGTGATACTGAAATTGATTCATTTGCAAAATTTGATTGCAGAGTGAAGAAATGCTCCATACTTTGTTTTCTTGCACTAACCATCTCTTTGACCAATTACATAGAACTTGAGATAAAATATGATGGATTCGGCTATTGACATGATTAGTTTTCTATGTTAGGTCGAAACACACAATACAGATGGGATGTGATGACTTAGAACTATCTGCCAAAGACAAGCTTCTAAAAATCCACTTTCTCATGGATAAATTGTTCTTGTTTTGTTGTGGAAAGAACAATCCACCACATGGAAACCATAAAATTTTTAGAATTTTTATTTATTTTTATTTGGATAGTGTGAGAAACCATCTTGGGCTGAGCATTCCTAACCATGACCTCACGTAAGGCTGAGAGCTAAGCTTATTAATAAGGAATTAACACCTGCACACATGTTGTAGTTTGAACCTTGAAACACTAAAAAAGAGCCAAAGCCTGAATCGTTGCACTGTCCCCTGAAACAACCATAGAAAAATCAATTACCAGTAATAAGGAAGACTTTAACCTCGACAAAGTTAAACATAATTATGAGGCTTATTCGTTGGACCTACACACGATGCCTTGAAACTCTACATTTTTATTGCTTAAATATATTATTTTATAATTCATTTAAAATATTAATTATTTTTTAATGATTTGCAATTTGAATGTTTTTAGTTGTAAAACTTTAGAATTCTAGAAGTTCAAAGTTAAAATCTAATAAGGTAGAGTTACACACTATATTTTGATAACAAAAGTATGATTGAATAAAAGTATATGGGCAACTAAGATTTTTTGTGAGATATTTTCATATAGTTCATTAAATATTATCAACATGGTGGTATGCAACAAGATTAAAATCTTAATATTTATTTTAAAAATTTATTTTTTATAAACAGATTGTGTTCTTTTTTGTACAAAAGAGCATGAAGAACTCCAACAAATAAAGACTGAAGACTATAGGGAAATCAATTACCAATAGTAAGTAGACTTAAACCTAGACAAAGGTAAATATAATCCTACAAATGCCTTAAATGTTTAGGGCAAAGGTAGTAGTCTGACTTGAGTGTGTTGAGTGTGCGCCAGTTTAATGACGGCGGTACCAACCTTGAGTCATCGAGGTCTTCATCACTTCGGGTCGTGTTTACGAGGCAAAATAAGAATTATAATGGTAGCACCATGATTTAGGCAATATGACTTGACCTGTGAACATTTATTCAAAAAGGAAAGGCAGTTGTCAATTCTTCTATGTATCGAAAAGAAAAAAAACATTTACCTTTTAATCACTTAAACATACCAATTGATAATTCTTTTAAAATGCTAATTATTTTAAAATGATTTAGAACTTGGACGAGTCTAATATTAAATATTTAAAACTTTGGATAAAGAAGTCTAAGGTTCAAATCCAATAGAAACAGAACTATACATAAACATTTACCTTTTAATCACTTAAACATACCAATTGATAATTCTTTTAAAATGCTAGTTATTTTAAAATGATTTAGAACTTCGACGAGTCTAATATTAAATATTTAAAACTTTAGATAAAGAAGTCTAAGGTTCATATCAATAGAAACATAGCTATACATCATACCTTGTAAGAAAAGAAATCCAAGGTTAGAATCTAATAAAAATAGAGCTATACACCATACTTAATAACAAGAATCCCATTGAATAAAAATATGTCTATTTCAAAACTACTTTACCTCTTACTTGTATATATTCTTAATACTTTCAACCCATTAACAACTACTTTACCTTTTACTTGTATATATTCTTAATACTTTCAACCCATTAACTATTTTGATAAAAAAAAAATAATTAAAACAATTTCATTTCATTTAAATTATTTATTTATTTAATAATTTATTTACATTAAAAAATAGAGAGCCCTTAAGTGAAATTAATGAGAGGAAAAGATAGGACTTTTACCATCACTATCCAAAACCCTGTGTCTCTCCGAAAACCCAAATAAATGAAAGATCGTCCAGCGGGAAAACGAAATCATTTGCTATTCACCGCATGTCCTCTTTGCAACGAACGACAAAGAAAGTTATTATACAAAAATACCAAGGTCAGTGGAAAACAAGATTCGAAAAGCACACCAGCAAATCCAAGCCAAAGATTACACCTTCAACGCTTCGTCTGTTCGTGGAAGTCCACTGTCTCTGAGGGCCCGGCGATTGGAACTCGCGATCTCCAATATCTCAGCAACGGCGGTGGCTTTCAGTATCTGCAACTACGGATAAAGGTCAATAGAATTCGAGGACTGATTTATCAGCAAACCGTAGGTAGGTATGTATGTGGAAACTTTATAGCTTTCCGATAATTTCTCTGTTGAATATTTGACAGTAACGGCGCCATTTAATGCTATCATTATTCTTTAGCAAACTGCACTGCGGTAATCATGAACCATCATTTGAGCGTGGTTTGGGAAACCTAATACGCGGAATTGGAAAGAGGAGTTTGTACATCCTGTTGCGGGAATTTTGTAGTTCATTATTGTATTCATCGTGTTTTATGGTCTCTCTGATTTTGTGAGATTATTTCGGCTGTGGACGGCTGAGGCCGCTGGATATTCGGAAATCTTTGTTAAGTTTTCCACTTTTTTCAGTACAAGCGCTTCTTAAGGTTAGTTGAACAAAACCCTATATTTGTAGTTGTATTGTGGGGGACATCATTTAGACATTTATTTATTCTGGGAGCTAGAAGTTCGCTTCGTTGATTGAATGCTGCTGTTTAGCGGGTTTCAAATTCGGCAGAGGTTCATTTTTTTTTTTTTTTATCTTTAGCAAGTTAAGTGATTTGGCTGTCTTTTACTCTGAAACTTTTTTTTGTCCCTAAAATGACAAGAGCTACATAAATTTTCAAAAAGACTAGAAGAAATACATTTGTGGAGGTATGTGGTTCAAAACTTTTGGCTTTCACGATTCCTAGAATGAAGAGAAGTTTGGCTTTTTATGCAGTAAAATCACCGAATTGCAGAGTTCCCTATGAGGTGATTGCCCAAACCTACTTGTCACGACAGAAGATGGTTTCTGAACAGCCTAGAAAAATTAAACTTGTATGACTAACTTTCTGAATGCAGTTAGAGTTTCCCTTGTCCAACGATTAAGCCCTAGGACCATATGTGCATTGGGTTAGGTTTGAGTCTCCCTTGCTATTGATATTTGACTCCTCCATGGTCTCCACTGCCAGGGTTCTCCATACTATCCCATTCTGAAGGTTCCAAAAAAGAACAATTTAACCAAAACAAAGAAAAAAGAAACACATTCTGAATGCAGTTCATAGAGATGGAGCTAATCTTGGAAAAATTTGCAAAATTTGGATTTTCAGTGTTCTTTTGGTTATTGCAAGTTGAAAATGCGAGTCTTTAAATTTGTTTTGCAGGCGGAATTTGAAAATCTGATATTCTATTTTTAATTTGTTTGGTTTTGTCTGAGGTAGGTTATAAAGTTGAGCTGGCATGATAAATCAGGCCGCGGCAGGAGTTCAATATTTTGGAAATTTTTGGTTGGGCAGTGGAGTCACTGAAGGAGGGCCTGCAAATATTTGGTCTCAAATAGACTTGGACTATATATGTAAGTTACCAGACTTATCCAACAAAATTAAGAAGTTTCCAGGATTTGGTTTGGTGCATGACAGGTTGTGTACAAGGAAGAGCTTCGAAGAAGGAAGTACACGTTTTGTGACTACAAATGATAGCATGAAGGTGTTCATTTTTTGGATATGCCGTCCTTTTCTGGCTTAGGAGGTTTTGGAAGTGGGAGTTTTTTCCCTTTTGGTTACTATCTCAGCATACCTGAGAAGTGGAATCTGCGCTGCTTTGAATGGATCCTGATGGAAATGACATTCCTTTTGATGAAGTCGAGTATGATGCATTCTCTATGAATAAGAGCTCAGAGACTGACATTATGGAAGACTCAGAAAGAGGTGGAATGTATAATGGCCAAGACTATGGAATATCAGACAGGCTTATGTTTGGATCTGCTTCTGATGATCCAGATTATGTTGCTGGCCTTATTGCTGAGTTTGAACGCACCCAAGATCTCCTGGAGGATGTGGAATGCAGGTTATCAGTAGCAGCCATGGTTTCAGATGCTGTCATGAATGGGATAGCAAAGGCTCTTTTGAAAGAATCATCTGAGGCCCTTGCTGCAAAGGAAGCAGAAATATTTGCATTGAATGAAAAATTGGAAGATAGGGATCTCAAACTGTGGAAGGTCACAGAAACACTACAATTTAAGGAGGAGGAGCTGGCCATGCATGTTGCTGAAAGCAAGTCTGACCAGGAAAGGCTTGTGTCAGATTTCATGTATCATAAAGAACAAATGAAGCGCAGATTACATGATGCTGAAGCACATTGTGTAGAAAAGGAGAAACGACTGGTGGCAAAAACTGAGACCATGAAGGAGATGACATCAAAGTCGGAGGCTGATAGAAACAGAATAATTGCTATGGAGGAACAAATAAAGAGCTTGCAGGAAATAGAGGTTGCAAATAGAAGAGAAATTTCAGATTTGGTTAGAGAACTCAAAAACGTGAAATCACAACATTATTCTGGAAATGTCTCAACTACGGAAGACAATACACAAATAGTTATATCAAAATATGAAGGACAGCTAGTAGAGAGAGAAGATCAGATACTTAGGCAAGAAATTGAGAGGTGTATATGTGAAAATGTATATGAAGGACTTCTTCTAGAGCTTAAGGACACAATTGAGACAGACAGATTGCAATTCACAACTCAGGAAATGGACAATCTAAAAGAATATTCTGAAAGTAAGTTGATGGAAAAAGGTTTTGAAGTTTTTGACCTTGCAGAGCAACTAAAGGAAAAGGAAGTTTGTTATGAATTGCAAACTTCAATTAATGTTGGTGTGCTAGAAACATCTATTCAGGAATCCCAGCATCAGATGTCACAGTTAGTTGAAGCCTTGGATTCTAAGGATGAACAGATAAGTTCTTTGACTGGTATGCTCAGTCGCCTAAGGAAGGAGCATGAGAGTTTGCAAGCCCAAATATCCAGCAATCATGTGATCGATGCAGAGATTGAAAATAATCTCAGTACCCTGAAGGCAACAATGGATAACCAGTGTACTAGATTAAAGGAAGACCTGGAGAAAGAAAGAATTAAAATAAAAGATGTTTTGTCAAGGATAACAAGGCTGCAGACACTAAACAATAGTCTGGCTCACAGGTTGAGAGAACAGCAGACAAGCTTAGAACAGGTGGAGGAAAAACAAGCAGCACAGCAATGGCAACAAGGAATTGAGTGGCATTTTGTAAAAGAAGTATATGGGAGCAAACTGAATGAAGCCATGCAACTGATCACAAGCCAAATTTTGAAATTAGAAGAGAAAGATAGAGAAATAGCTTCTCAGCTTGAGAGCATTGTTGCCTTACAGGTAGCCCTAAATGCTGAAAGGTCAGAAGTACTGAGATTACAAGAAAGATTGGAAGCCTTGGAATTCCAGATTGACAGCCTGAGTAGCACTGGCCTTGAGAAGGTAGATTCTGCAATAGATGTTATTAATGCCAAGTTCCTGCAAATGAACCTAAGTTTAGACAGCTTTGAAAAGACTTCAGAGACATGCTTTGAACGGATTCAGAGTCAACTTGCATCATTTGAGGAGAAGTTTCTAGAGAAACAATGGGAGAAGAGTATTGAGGAGGAGATCAGCAGGCTTGTGCTAGATGAATTCCTTCAAGGCCTTGAAGGCTGGCTCAAAGCAAAAGAATGGAAGGAAAGAACATCCCAGGCTATTCAAATCAGATGGGACGAAGGAAGAGTGGCGCTGATGAATGAAATAAAGGGTTTGCGACAAGAGTTGGAGCACTTTAAACATGATGAACCAGTGAAATCTGCCTTCATTGTGGATGGTAGTAATTCAAATGGATTTCAAAATTTCTCCCAGCGTACACAGGAAGTTCAGAATGGAGAAACAACTGATGGTCAGAGAAAGGATTGGGCCATGAGAAGATATTCCACAGGTCAAGTTTGTGCAGATACAAAATCAGATGATGCTTCTGTCTCTCAACTTACACATGAAGTGAAGAATGGACAATCACTTGATGCTTCTAGAAAGGACTGGCCAGTGAGGAGATTTTCCACGGGTCAACTTAATGCCGATATAACAAATGTGGTTGATGGCCGTGAGAGTCCCATGACTGGAAAGCTCTTAGAAGGTGATTCAACAAAGCTAGATCTGTCTTGGATTGCAATTGAGAGTGCAGATAGTCCAGATTCTCCGCTAAAGAACCTACCTAGAGATGGACTCATATCACATTTCAAACGTGTAGTGCTTGAATTAAAACGTCAAACAGAGCACATTGTGGAAGAGAAAACAGAAGAAATATATAGGCTCAAGAGGGACTTGCTTAGAGGAAAAGATGGAACACATTTGAAAAAAGATAAGGAGTTGAATGTTTTGAAGAAAAGGATTACCGAGTTTACAAAAACATTAGACAAAATTGTTGAGGAGAATGACAAGCTCTCGTTGCCCCCAGTTGAGGATCATCATAAGAACAATGAATTAGTTGGCAAACTAATTGATGAAATGCAGGCTGAGAAAAGACATTTACTTCAGAAGGTTAGAGAAAAAGAAGATGAACTAAAAGCTCATAAACTTTCAGATGCCTTGAGAAGGGTGTTAAGAGAGTCTCACTTATTAAATCACATAGCAAATTTGGAGTCTGAAAGGGAAGCACATGAGATAATGAACTTGTATGAAGTAGACATACTAGTAACTTTGTTTAAAGAGACAATCAATGAGAACGAAAATGCTTTGAATTTGATATTGAATGCACAGGATGAAAAACATAAATGAAAAGCTGAGGCATGACAAAGACAGGGCTCTGGATTTGGTTTTTAGAGACAAGGAAGAACATAAAAAACAGATAACAGAATTGGAGTCTGAAAAGGAAGTGATTGGCATACTGAACATCTGTGAGGTAGATCTTCTATGTACTTTGTTTAAAGAGACAATCAAAGACAAAGAAATTGTGTTGAACTTGAAACTGAAGGAATAGGATGAGAACATAAAACAGAAGCTTTATCTGCAAAAAATGATGCATGAGAAAGAGAGGGATTTGGATTTGGCTATTGGAGAAAAGGAGGAACATAAGAAACGAATAGCTTTGCTGGAGAAGATGATTGAAGAGAAGGACAATAATTCAGGCTCGGCACAATCGGAGTTGGAGGAAATAGAAAAATTTGAAAAACTGAATTTTTCTTTGGATCTGGCACTGAAGGGCTGTGAAGAGCTTAAGAAGCAAAAAGTTCAGTTTGAAACTATCATACAAGCCAAAGATGATATCATAGATTCATCAAGAAGAGAGCAGGAGAAGCTGAAGAAGCAAGTATTATCATTGAAGGAAGCTATAGAAGAAAAGGATAATGGCTTGAAAATGGTAGTGAGGGATTTAGAAGACAAGAAAAATTTGTTAACCATGTCTATGAAGAAAGAACAAGATCAAAGGAGGCAATTTGAAGCCACCATTGCAGAAAAAGAGAACGCTGAGAAGCAGTGTAAAAGGGAGCTGACTGATTTTTTCCACAGAAGCATGGATGTTGCTTTACAGTTAGAATGTGCGGCTATGGGAAAAATCGAAGAGAATGTGTTAAGGTACTGACCAAATAACTGTTTTGGCTCTTTTGTTTATGAGCTTTTAGAATATTATATTGTACAGGTCAAGGAAATTTTTTCATTCATGTCAGGTCAGCTTTGAAGTTTTAAAAGCAAATATGTTCTTGAATGTAATTTTGTTTAGTTAATAGGATGGAAGTGGACATTCCAACCGTATTTCAGGTGTGCCTATTGATAATTTATTCTAGCAAATTGGAGATACTGTTGCTTGTATTTCCATGCAATTCTTAAACTTTTCTTCACGGAGATGATTTAGTATAGGCTGTTATGAATTTTGTCCATGCTGTGCTTGTTGAAATTATAAAAGGTCTAAGTAAGTTGGTTGCATTTGCTTTTAAATACATGACGTCTCTAGTGCTAGTGTTTCCAAGGTGTTTCTTAAGAGTATTGTTATACAAAATTTTCAGCCAAAAGTTGGTAATTTTACTTATCAGGTTGGAACGGGCCAAGCATGATATGAAGAAATTACAAGGTCAAGCTTATGCATTTGTGCGAAAGAATGCATACTACAAAGACCAGCTTGAAAGAAAATCTCGAGATCAACAAAAAGCTGAGGAAGAGGTAGGAAAAATTCTTTTTTGTTTGTAGTGGGTTATAATGAGTGCTGCAAAGTAGATTTGTTTATCTTCATCAATTAATATTACAACTCACTTACCATTTCATAACACATGCATCGAACACTCATATTAGCCAATAAAATTTTCATCGTGAAACTGAGCATTCATTCTTCCATTATGTTGATTGGCTGCTTGAGAGACACCTTGAGCGCTGAAAACTTTCCTAACAAATCTTCTTTGGCTAAATTTGCAAGCATCCTGCCATTACAAAAATCAATGTCCAATTGCTCAAGAGTGAGAACTATCCTTCATAAATCAAAAGAGGGAAAAATATTTACGGACTATTCCCTTCCAATTAGAATTATGCTGCTTGGAGCATTATAGAGATATTATATTGAGATTCTGCTAGATTCTTTATGGAAATGAGATTGGTAATTAAGATCTTGTTTTTCCCTATTTTGCTTCTATGTGATCTTTTTCAGTAAATCCTAACTGACTAGATTGGGCGTTGGAATGCCAGGTTGATTTATTGGGCGATGAAGTGGATGATCTTTTAAGTCTTCTTGAGAAAGTTTATGTTGCCCTGGATCACTATTTACCAGTATTGCAGCATTATCCTGGGGTAGGATTACACAGTGCTTCTTGATTATTATTTATAGATGGGTTACACAGCTTGTTTTAAAATTCAATATGTACTAGTTTACTTTTATTATTAAAATTAGATTGTTGTTATGCTGCCTGTTTTCTTTGTTATTTGACAATTTTTGTTCCGTTTATCTGGATTTTGTGCTAATGAGTTTAGATTCCAATGCTGTCTTTGTGCAGGTTGTTGAACTCGTAAAACTGATCAAAAGAGAGCTCATAGATCGTGAGGTTTCTGGACTTTAGGGATCTGTTTCATTGTGAGGTTTGTCCTTTATACATTTGATATTTTGTTGTCATAATTTTTCCATCTCTTCAAAGGCATGGATTTATTTCTGCACACAAAGCAGCAATTGTATTCTCTTTTCCAACAATATTGTGAATAAAGTTTCCATAAAATACTTTTGCATATGCAAATCATTTATATGAACAGTTGGTATGTTTATTTTGTATTCCTGTGGATATTTCCCTTAGTGTCTAACCTGACCATAGGATAAGCACTAAATCAGCTTTCCCTATCATTAAGAGGTAGGTCCCTGAGGTGAACCAAGAATATTCCTATGGGGGAATCTGACTGAACGTAGAAAACTATAATAAGACGGAATGAACTGAAAATAGTTAAATGTTTCCATGAAGCAAATAAATCATTTTTGATGTGGTCTTCCAGCTCAGATAAATACAGAGAGATAGTGATTGTTGTTTATCTGAGCAGTAGTCATTGATTAGTAGACTGTAAAAGTGATTGCTCAGAGGTGAGATAAACTTACATAGTGTGCTTTTTAGTAATTTTTTTTAAACTCATGTAAATAGATATTAGTATATGGGCCGTTGTCATTCTGAATGTGAACATGAGACCCCTGGTCACAGTTATTCCTTTTCATACAATCTGAACCATAAGGTAAGGTGCATTTAATGCTAATAGTTTGAGATTTGGGTGTTCCGAACCATGCAAATTCAGTTTGAGATGGGTTCTGAACCATGCAAATTCAGTTTGAGATTTGGGGTTCTGAACCATGCAAATTCAGTTTTGCCAAATTGTTTTTATCCAAATTTAACGATGAACTGAGTAAGAATTTTCTGGAGTTAAATACATGATGTTTGACTCCAAACTTCAGTGTTGAATTGGTTTATTTTTCCCTGCATTCCTGCCTTGTCTTTTTTTCTTGCTGTTTATTTTCTTTTCGGACATAGTGGAACTCAATGTCCATTCTCATACTGCTGCACGGTGGAAGTCCTGCATAAGCATATTATTGCTGTGGCATATCATAAACAAATAAGGAGCCCTCTAATCTGCATGAGCTCTCTTGTTGCAAAACCTCACAATTATTTTATTATCCGCAACAACACTTCAATATTGAATTATTATTTACAGTATGCAAACAATAATAATTCGATTCAAATACTGCGAACAATAAGCAACATCAGATCCAATCCAGAAAACAAGCAAGTAACAAATCCAATCAAATCAATGCCACAACAAATCCACAGTCGCTCAGAGAGGGCAAAGTCTCATAGCCACTTTGAGAGGGCAAAGTGTCTTATGCGTAGAAGACACAAATTAAATCCAAATTCTTCGATGATACCTACTAAAGAATATTTCACCTTATTTATAAATAAAATCAAACCTAAATGCTCAAAGGCCAACTATTGCACCTAGGGGCCTGAGCTAATAATATTTAATAATTAAATATAGCCGACATGGCTATATTG
Source organism: Wollemia nobilis (assembly GCA_028583015.1). Taxonomy (NCBI): domain Eukaryota; kingdom Viridiplantae; phylum Streptophyta; class Pinopsida; order Araucariales; family Araucariaceae; genus Wollemia; species Wollemia nobilis. Next base: position 3,373,170 of record JAQPPZ010015863.1, on the reverse strand, counting down.
GAACCATAACATGACTCCCTCCCTTAGAAAGCTTTGTCCACAAAGTTGGAAAAGATTGGAAAATGCTCTTAGGCTCCCACGTAACGTCTTCTTTTGGAAGGTCCTGCCACTTGATGAGAAACTCTTGAATTTGTCGAGATTGAAGATGACACTTTGGACTGCAATATTGCTTTAGGCTGAAGAGTTATTTGACCTTCTTCATCGAGTAATGGAAGCTTTGTCTGGGATTGCTCCTTTTGGCCAATAACTTGATTGAGATAGGATGCATGAAAAACTGGATGGATGCGGGAAGAGGTGGAAGCTCCAACTAATATGCTACTTCACCAATGCGACGAACCACCTTGGAGAGCCCATAAAATCGAGGAGCCAACTTTTGATTAGATTTGGTCTTCAAGGAAAATTGCTTATAAAGTTGCATGCGCAAAAAAAACCATATCTCCTACATTGAATTGTCGTTCAAATCAATGTGAATCCTGTTGTTGCTTCATATGGTTCTAGGCTTGGGTCAAATTATCTTTAAGAAATTGAAGCACAATTTGACGTTGTTGTAACAAATCATCTACCTGGGCCACTTTAGAAGATCTTGCAACATAGTTTGTGATTGATGGAGGCTTATGACCATACAAAGCTTCAAATGGAGACATCTTAATTAGGAAGTATTGTACCACCATTCTGCTACTGAAAGCCATTGAACCTAGTGATATTGCTTGTCTTGAGCAAAACAATGAAGGTAAGTACCCAAAAGATTTATTAACAATCTCTGTTTGACCATCAGAATGGGGGTGATATGAGGAAGACATACTCAATTTGGTACCACTAAGATGAAACAATTCCTTCCAAAAATTGCTAGTGAATATAGGGTGATGGTCACTCACAATGGTTTTGGGCATACCATGTAACTTAAAAACAAAATTAAGAAACACCTTGGCCACCTTACTTATTGAATAGGGATGTTGTAGTGCACAGACATGAGCATACTTGGAAAGGCAATCTACTACCACAAAGATCACTGTTTTGCCTTTTAATTTGAGAAAACCCTCAATGAAATCCATGGATATGTGCTTCCATTGACGGTTATGGATAGGCAAGGGTTGCAACAATACAGGAGATTTAACCGTTTCCCCTTTGTTACGTTGACTGTTAAGTAAGAATGCAATGATGATCCTATTTTCATATTTTGAGCAGTCTCTAAATCAGAAAGCCAATCTTCTTGAAGTTGAGAAAGCCATTGTGGACAAGGACCAGAGATGGCATTGATAGTCACATCATCCTCATATTTGCAAGACAAAGCATCAACCACCACATTTTCCTTACCTTTCTTATATTTAATGACAAAATCATAACCCAAAAGTTTGGTCTTCCATTTATTTTGTTCAGGGCATAAGAGATGTTGTTCTAAGAAATGCTTCAGGCTACTATGGTTAATCTTAATGATGAAACAACTACTCAACAAGTAATCCCTCCATTTCTCTATGGCATGCAAAATAGCTAGCATTTCCTTCTCATAAGTGGATCGTCCCAAATTCTTGCCTGAAAGTTGCTTACTTTTAAAGGCCAATGGGTGACCATCTTGCTTTAAAAAAACTCCAATACTTGTGTCAGAAGCATCACACTCAATGACAAAAGGCTAGCTAAAATCAGGAAAATCAGGAGTGGCCAAAACTGGAGTGGAACACATAGCTTCTTTGAGTGCTTGGAAGGCATGGGAAGTGACTCCAGTCCAAACAAAAGCATCCTTTTTGGGAAGGGCAGTGAGAGGCGCAACAATCTTGCCATAGTTGCGGACAATTTTTTTGTAATAATCTATGAGTCCTAGGAATCCACAAAGTTTTTAAAGGGATTTGGGTAACGGCCAATCTTGAATAGCTTTGATTTTAATTAGGATCTACCTTGAATCCATCATGAGATACTATATGTCCCAAATATTCTACCTCTTGGACCCCAAAGGCACATTTGGACCTTTTAACAAAGAGTTTTCCTTTTGTAACAGATGAAGGACTTTGTCAATATGAACTAGATGATCCTCCCAAGATTTGTTGTATATTAAAATATCATCAAAGAAAACTTGGACAAACTTGCGAGGAAAAGGCTGAAAGACATGATTCATGAGACTTTGAAAAGTGGAAGGGGCATTAGTGAGACCGAAGGGCATGACTAGGAACTCATAATGACCCTTGTGTGTAGAAAGGCTTTTGGGGATATCCTCTTCTCTAACCCTAATTTGGTGAAAACCAAAGCACAAGTCTAGTTTAGTGAAATATCTAGCACCATGCAATTCATCCAACAAATCATCTATAATAAGGATAGGAAACTTATCTTTGATAGTGATCTTGTTGAGAGGACAAAAATCAAGACACATGCGCCATGAGTTATCCTTACGCGGTACCATCACCACCGAAGAGGAATATGGACTAATGCTTGGACGAATGATTCCATGCTCTAACATTTCTTGGACCAACTTTTCAATCTCTGACTTTTGGGGTTGTGGGAAGCGATAAGGACGCACATTAGGAGGTTGACTACCAAGAATCAAATGGATGGCATGATCATGTCTACGCTTAGGAGGTAGACCCCTTGGCTCACTAAAGACCTCATAACTATCCACAATATTCTGGAGATGCATTGGAAGAATTGGAAGAGATGAATCCAAGGATTGAACCTCTATGCAATTCACTTGGGCAAGAAATCCATAACCACATTTCTTCAATATCTTCTCCATGCTATGTGAACTCACCACCTTGGAGGGAGGAGGTTGAATTCCTTGGAGACAAATGACCCTTCCATTCTTTGTCCACTTGACATATAATTTTTGTAGATTAATAGTAATATTTTCGAGCTGAGATAGCCATTGTGCACCAAAATGACATCGGAACTTCCCAGGTTCATAGCAAAGAGATTGCTTGTTAGAGTTACTATGTTAGAGTAACTATTACTATTACCTTATTTGGTAATATGTATATTCTCCTAGGTGGCAGGTTTCTATCCTAGGTTAATTATTCGCTAATATCTTTGGTTAGCGAATATCTTATTGTTAGCGATATTTGTTAGTCGTTAGCATGGATTAAGGGGGATATTATTTCCTACCTATCTATGGCTATTCTTAGCATTAGACTATTGTATTTATATACATTATTGTTAATACAATTATAGTTGGTTCATTACCCATTATTGGTATCAGAGCGCTTACTTGAGCAGGACCTGCAGAACTGGGAAAAGGCAATGATTTTTCGCTTGCTCTTGGACAGGACCACGGGGGCACAAATCCCGATATGGGACCCCCCTGGACGGACGCGGACCATCGGGGCACAAATCTCGAGATGGGACCCCTGGACGTTGCTACTCGGAATGGATCGCGAGTTGGATACTGAGTGGCGCAAAACCCGCAAAACCCTAGATGGCGGAATCTGGATCATAGGAAGCGGATGCTGTACCCCTGCAACGCGATCTATCTGATCCGTATGACAACTTCAAGAAGCGCTGTTAGACCACTCGCACGGAAACCTGTTAGATGGCTGAACCCACCTGATAGCCATCGAATAGCACGAAACTCCACACGATCACTGACGTCATCCGACTGGACACCTGGCGGCATGCGGGTCAAGGCGGGCGGACACGTCGCCACACGCGGGTTGAAGCGGACGGACATGTGGCGGTTGATGTGGGGGGCTGTTGATGTGGTAGTGCGAACTTCAAGTGCTGACATAGCGACCACCTGTTGGCTGCTGACTAGGCGTGTTTTTGGTTGGCTGCTGACTTGGGGTGTTTTTGGTTGGCTGCGACGTGGCGGGTTCTGGTTTGTTGGAGCGTGCGGACACGTGGCATATCCCCATTGACTGTTGTTTGCGGAAAAAGGGCGGTCTTCGTTCTTGATTGCCCGCAAGCAATAAAAGTCTTTGGTGGGGTTCATCGGTTTTAAACACTACAAAGTTTCGCAGCGTGACAAATGTGGGACTAAAAAGTCCCACATTTTTATTTTTTCTGCCTAACGGTGGAGGAAGGAGATAAAGATATACTCCTGCACTTCCCCTTCCAAAGGCACTGCTAGCCCGACCGGAAGATCGGGCCAGCGCAAGGCGTTGCGCAGGAGGTCGTGCGGTCGAACCCCACGCGGGGCATAATTTTTTGCTGCAAAAATAAAACCAGAAAAGAAGGTATACAATTTTTTTATTTTCATTAATATTTTTTCATAATATAAGTTTAATTTTTTCCTTAGTTAATCAAATACACTTGTTTTTTTTTTAGAAAATTTTAAATTTATTGAAATTATATTAATTTTTTTCAAAATTCCTTTGGAAATAACCAAATTGATTCAAATATTTTTGCAAATCCAAAGTGAAATTGTGCATTTGTTTTCTCAAAAAGAGGGATATAACGCAAGAAATTGCACATTTCATTTTTTGCAACCTGAAAGAGGTGATCTAAAAATTCCAAAACCTTGTTTATTTTGCAAACAAAAGGGGGGACAAACATAATTGTATTATTTTTTGCAAAATTATAACACAAGGGGGGAATTGTGAATATCAAATTTTTGCAAATACAAAACATCAAAATTTTCTTGCAAAAATTATTGTAATAAAGGTGCATTTTCAATTGCATTCGACACCTTTTAAAATTGGCATTGTAAAATAGGTGCATTTTTTGTTGAATCCGACACCTAAGTCTCAAATTTATGGGCACTTTTGATTGTATGTTGCATTTAATTTCTTGTTTTTTGCAATTATATCATAAGTTAAAATTCAAAAGCACATAAGACCCCAAATCTGAAACTCTTTCGTGCAATTTATTGCACAGCAGCGTTCGGTATAAACGACACCTCTGGCCCACACTTACAGGTAATGCTGTCGTGCCTTGGGGATACTGTATCTAACGCCTAATATATCTGCAACAATGACGTCTGAGCTTGTTCTCTATAAATCATTGGGGAGAAATAAGGAAAGCCAATTTTATTTTGATATTCACTCCATCATATACCCTAATTCACTCTTCTTGTTTGGCTTAAACTCCTCAAACTGATCATCCTTCTTCGGAAGGGTTTTTAGGCAGGTGCCATTAAATATCAAATTGAGTGAATTCCCTTTCACGTACTCTTTGTAGTATATTGAAAGGGAGACCATTTTGGTGAGATAAGGAACTTTCATAGTAGCAATTTTTTTGCACTCAAGGGGGGATAATTATTTTACTCCATCAAAGAATATTTTGCAAAAAGGGGGAAGACTTGTAAGGGTGCATTTTCGGCAGAGACCGACACCTTAGTCAAACTTATTGCAAAAATTCCATTGTAAAATGGGCAGATCAAAGAAGAAAAATGCCCGAAAATCAACTGATTATGTTGCAAAATCAGTTAAAGATCCTTACTTTCTAGCAAGGATGGAAGGAATGGATTTTGATGAGGATGACACATTTCTCACACTACGTAGTGGTGTAAAAGCCATTCTCAAAGAATATGAGTCTTGTGAAGATCTTCAGAACAACGGTGCTCTAATCCCTATTGGTGTTGTAAGGGCAATATACATGTCATTTGTTTCACTTGACATTGCCCATCGTAAAAGGAAAAGGGAAATTAGTGAGGAATCAAAGGTAATTATCCTAATGGTCGATGCTTGTTGTGACACAAGTGACCTTCAGCCCATGGTGGCGAATGTTTGTTGTGACACAAGTGACCTTAAGCCCATGGTGGCGAATGCTTGTTGTGACACAAGTGACCTTCAGCCCATGGTGGCGAATGCTTGTTGTGACACAAGTGACCTTAAGTCCATTGTGGCGGATGCTTGTTGTGACACAAGTGACCTTCAGCCCATGGTGGCAAATGCTTGTTGTGACAAAAATGATCTTCAGCCCATGGTGGTGAATGCTTGTTGTGACACAAGTGACCTTGAGCCCATGATGGCCAATGCTTGTTGTGATACAAGCGACCTCTTACCTTCAAAGGTAGATATCAGTTGTAGCACAAGTGATCTCATTACAATAGCAAATTTTGCTTGCGATACCAGTGACTTAAAAGCTGAAATTCCTCAAAATGAACTCCATAATCTCATTAATTGTGACAAATGCCATATTGTTAAAAGCATTGATGAAGATGAAGAACTTGGGTGTTTTGAAAAACACACAAAAGGCATTGGATCCAAACTAATGAACAAAATGGGATTCAATGGTGAAGGATTAGGTAAACATTGGAAAGGCATTAAAACTCCTATAATGCCAAATATCAGGTCAAAGAATGAAGGCCTTGGCTATGATGGACAAACAAGTACCAGTAAAACCATGTTTGTAAAACCTAAATCTCCTACAACTCCTACAAAGCATTGTTGTAGTCATTGTGGAAGAACAAGACATGTAGCAACTAGGTGTTGGAAACTACATCCTTGTGACTCATGTGGATGTACAAATCACTCCTCTATAAATTGTTGGTACAAAGTGAAAATGGCCAACAAGGTTCATATTGATTGTGGATGGACATATCTCACACAATGGACCAAAATGAAAGAAATATTGTATGGCTTCTACAAAAAAGGTAAAACCTATGGTAGACCCAGAGGCAGATCCGATGACAGACCGATTGACAGTTCTAGAGGCAATGACCCAATGACAGACCTAAAGGCAAACCTAGCGACAATGATCCAGAGGCAGACCTATAGGCAGATCCAGAGGCAATGATCCAGAGGCAATTCCACAGGCAGATCCAATGATAGTTCCAAAGGTACTATTCTAGAGGCAACCTTAGAGCCAGAGCCAGAGCCAAAGCCAAATACAAAGCGAACATAAAAGCATCTTTCATTATCTCTCCTTCACATTAAGGGGGGAGTTATATACATTATCCCAAATAATGTAATAAGGGGGGTGTTAGAGTTACTATGTTAGAGTAACTATTACTATTACCTTATTTGGTAATATGTATATTCTCCTAGGTGGCAGGTTTATATCCTAGGTTAATTATTCGCTAATATCTTTGGTTAGCGAATATCTTATTGTTAGCAATATTTGTTAGTCGTTAGCATGGATTAAGAGGGATATTATTTCCTACCTATCTATGGCTATTCTTAGCCTTAGACTATTGTATTTATACATTATTGTTAATGCAATTATAGTTGGTTCATTACCCATTATTGCCCACCCAAGCATAATTCCCCATTTGGATTGCAACTTTAGCTTTTCAAGCCACACATTGAGTAGTACCTCCATTTGCAATTAAGACTTGATATCTATCTTGATTTGAAGTGTTGATATACAAGCCCAAAGATTTTGCTGTCTTACAATCTATAAAGTTGATAACAACCCATTAACAACTAATCTATAAAGTTGATAACAACCCATTAACAACTACTTTACCTTTGTCTAGGTTTGTGTTGATAACAACCCCAAGCCTGAATCAATCAACACATTAAAACATTATCATTTAATGAATCCTTGTTCCTTGGTTGTAACAACCCAGTCTGATACACTGATTGTAACAACCCAAACTAGCTCACTGTTTCAACAAGGTAAAATTTTTCTCACGTAAATTGTTCAGACTTGACCCACGGTAAAACTATTGAGTTTATTAGACTTTAATGATCACCAAATATTTAATCGGTACAAGGCATAAGTAGCCACTTTTGGGTTATGGTCGTTGCAGATGACTCCCAAGTGGACAAGATTGGCCAAACCCAGTAAATGGTGCCATTTAGTGGTTCCTCCATTCTCATTGTCTAGCTTGGTATGAGGCTATATAACCACGGCTTGGGGTTATCCTCTAAGGCCTATAATACTTAGAGGGGGACGCTTTCTTCCCTGTCTTATCTTGGTATCCCAAATTTATATATCAAGTAAGATTTATTTAGCGTATATGCCTAGTGCTTAGTTGATAGCCACTACTCTGGAGTCAACTAAGGCCATGCCACTTCTCTGGCTCTGGTCCTGGTTTCACTTGCCAAGTTATGAATTAAACGATGAGTTGTCCCATTCCAACCATCGTGGATTTGTCTAGCTCATTTTTTCATGCTAGATTACTTTCTATTCATAATTTGATCAAGGAAACATCACGGTACCGCTCGCTCAATGACCTAGAGGGATGTCCCATACCGTCCCTCCCTTACCTACTCGTCCTGACCTATTTCACCAGGAGTGGCTATTCTCAAGCACAATTGATTGCCTTCACGTAGTACAATAGGTATTGGGTATTTTGATCATTTCGGTTGACCACTTCTCCCGTGACCCAACCATAATTAGATAAGTTTGGCTTCAAGGTCAAAAAGGTATTTTCAACTAATCATCTTCCTTGTGATCTAAATAAAATTGAGTAGGTTTAGTTTCAAGTTTAAAGGTTAGGTTCTCCAAAAAACTTCTAATTAACCGAAGTTTTGGTGTTTATAATCCTCTACCTTTCTTAAGCAATATAAATTGACAAATCTAAATATAATTACCCATTATAATTGAGAAACAACAACATAGTATCCCTTTTTATAGTTGTCTTCTTTAGACCGTAAATTAAAAAAGAAATAACCAACTTAATCTTGAATCTCTCTTCATTTTGACTTATTCATCAATTAAAAAACAAACTCTATTCACTTTCTACAAGGTGTATGTATAAAGTAGCTTGAAGGGAGAGAGCACGTAGCTGAGATACACAACCAATATAGGCTTTGCTAGGCAGTAGGGATTAATCTCCGAAAAATGACCATACAAACTAATTAAGATTAAATATACAAATAAACGGGTTCGCTGAACAGCAAGAACTGCACCAAAACAAATTTAATATTTCAACTATTACTTATGGCCTTGGTCAAGCCAACTATTACTTATGGGTCAGCAGTTTGGGGTCCTAGTCTTGGCTTGACTGAGTGGTCACGGGTTGAGCGAGTCCAGACACTCTTTCTTCGACGATTCATTCGTTGCAAGGGCATAGTCCCCCACTCTATTATTTTGGTAGAGTTTGGGGCTTCTCCTCTCTAGCTTGAGATTATCTTCTTGATTATCGGTTATCTTCAGAGGATCCGTACGTTAGGAGATACCTTTGCAGGTTGCAGGCAGTACCCTTACCTCGCCCTTTGCTCCTCGATGGAACTCTCTCCGAGTTCTAGAGGAGGCCGGAAGAGTTGGTATTTTCAGGTCTTTGCCCTCCTGGCCAACATTTAAATACGGATAGACAGGCTCCCCCCTTATTCTTTGGGTATTCTCCCCCCCTCTCGGTTTAGTAAGGAGAAGATGTTCCATGAGATCCGGAGGGATGTTAGTCTCTAGTACACTAGATGCACATGGACCTCTCTTGTTGCCCTTCTTTCCCTCAAGCTATCTTTCTACCATGAGCACTTCTTGCAGATACAAGAGGGCAGAATAGTTCCTCCACGATACCTTCAGCAGCACACGATGCATAGTCTTCAGATCACTATTGGGCAATGCAGGGTGTGTTCTCACCAACTCCGGATTGAATCAGATCACCATATTCCGACGAAGGAGCGGATTTGCTTGTTTTGCTCCTTGGGAGAAGTTGAAACCCTTCATCACTTTATCTTTTGTTGGCCCATTTATTACGAGATTCGGGGTAGATTCTACTGCCTTTTGAGGGACAACTCTCGATATATTTCTACCTTCTTCAAATACCCAAACCAACGGTGTCTCACACTCTTTCTTTGAGAGATAACTCAACTTCAGCGACATAAAAGTTCTCGTCCTAATGGATCTCACCCTTCTCAACATCGGCTCATCACAACATACTTCACCCGCTCCGATGGCCTAGGTGACTTTGGATGGAAACGCCCCACATCATCCAGTTCGGACAGGAGCAGGGTCACTAGACAACGTACCTACAGTTTGTTAAGGTTCCAATCTAGCGATGGGCAAAGACATATCATGGACTTCTTCAACTCCGGTACTTCAGCCTCGAATGTTAGGAGAGATTAGTTTTTGGGAGGTTCTTAGAGCTTGCCCCTCCTGGGCTCCTCCCTCCCCTCTCCTCCTCTCTCTCCGTTCTTGGTGTGTACTCTCTTTTGGACTGCAGCCCTCCCCCCTTTGCCCTCCCTTTTCTTTTTTGCTTTTCTCTTTGTCTTGGTTGTCGGTTTCATCTTGTATTTATCTTAGTTCTTTTCTTTGTTGGGCTTTTCAGCCTGCTAGTTGGCATTCATTATTGCCCTTCTTATAGTCCTTTGGGTCTTATTTTGGCCCACTGAGGACATTAATAATATTTCATTTCATATACTTAAATGTAGCCAATGCTTAGAAAAAGAGGAGTTACTTAATTCCGCTATAATTTAAAAGTCTTTTGCAATCCTTTTACCTTAATCTGCTTTTACAAAAAGCTTTACCCTATTATGTATTTACTCAACCTTAAATAAACAATACTTTGTCTATTGCTAAAAAAAAGAAGTCAAAACAATACTTTAATAACCATTATCTTATCTTCAACGTTTAAGCAAATGTGGCAACATATATATAAAAGAATACCTGTTTTACTGCCACGAAAACTCTTTGATACTTAAAAATAAAAAAAAGGTACATCTTATACTTAGTACATATAATGGAAAGAAAGAAAGCTTCCTCTTTTAGAAAAACTTATTCATTCCGGCGAGCGAGGGCAGACAGTAAACATTTTAAGCGATATAACCATTGCTTATTACTCGAATTGATTATTATCACTATCCTTTCCATAGGAAAATAAATCAAGAGAAATGAGTTACGCATTTCATATAATAGAAACCAAATGGTGATAACATACTTTATATAACCAGGAAATTGTTGCAGATAAATCATTTACACAAAAATATAAATGATAAAGGCTCAATACATTACCAAACTTCCTTCTGCTAACGTCAGCATACCAGATGGTCTGAATCCATGGGATCAGAGTGGCCGCACTGGAATTAGGATTCCATGGATGCATTTTCACACTAAATTGGATGCATAATTCAGCTTAAGAAGTGATAACTGGGGCATTTTTGTTTCTCAAGTGAAGTTTCACATTTAAACTGGGTTGAGCTAATTAAAAGAAAAGTTCTTTATTTAATAAATCGCCTGCTCAACTTATACATAAATCTTTCTTTTTTTAAAGAAAATTTGTGAGTTCTCTTTATTTAAACGTTTGGGCAGCCTTGTTACAGAAAAGTTAACACAGCCCAACCTTCTTTGACTTGGGGCGGTAAATAAGCCAATAAAATCCAGTGTTTTTAAAGAGAAGACCGTATAATGGCTTCCATTCCTTTGAAGGGGCTGAAACTGAAGTGGCTAAACAGATGGAATTTTCAATAGATTATTAAAGCGGACGGCCTTGTTACAGAAAAGTTCACACAGCCCAACCTTCTTTGACTTGGGGCGGTAAATAAGCCAATAAAATCCAGTGTTCTTAAAGAGAAGACCGTATAATGGCTTCCATTCATTTGAAGGGGCTGAAACTGAAGTGGCTAAACAGATGAAATTTTCAATAGATTATTAAAGCGGACGGTTTTGTAAAAGAGACAGATGACCCTACTGCATCCCTATGGCTGAAAAGTTAATGAATGCCATACACGACACCAAGTCCATACTTGGACATAGAACAAGAAACACACGGTTCTGTTGCATTTCTATGGCTGAATGTCATACATGATATCGGGTCCATACGTGGACGTAAAACATTTTCTCTACATGACTGTTCTACAGCAATATCCACTTTATTGAACTAGAAGAAACCAAATGATTTCAATAAAAAGTTTCAAATAATAAGCTTTAAGAATTTACTAGTCATTTTAATACCATTCTTCAGAAAACTACCAACCATTCTATTAAATTAATTAAATTTAATATTTTTTTAAAGTCATAAAAGAGATATCATGAAGGTCAAAGAGCAAGCTCAGGAAGAAGAGGCTACGAATGGACCTGGTTTGTAATGTCTGAAAACTGCCGAAAAATTCCTCCCTTAGACGTCCGTCTCTTCTTCCTTTTCTTTTCTCCCCTCTTTTTCTTACGCATCCAAAAAAGAACACATTCCTTTTCTCATTCTCACTGTTTTTATGGGCTATCATGGGAGATTTAAATCTAACAGGTGGGTTCTCATGCGGAAAGCCAAATCTTCCCCTTGCTTTCTTGCCAAATGGCAATGTAATCAAACAGAGATTTGACTTATCAAGTGATACAGAGATTTCGTTTGTTTAATTAAAAATTTGTTTAAATTTTTTTTATAATTATTTTATTAATATATTTAATTATTAAATATTTAAATTAAATATTTATTCATTATTAAATTCAAGTAATTTAAGGTTTAAAGAGGAACATGCATCAACAATTGCAGTGATATGAATGCATCCATATGGGCTTCCATGTACCCTTGAGCCACTGGTGAATATTTCACTACCAGGGTTATTTTGCCCTCTTGGCTAATAGTGAATATTTCACCATAGGTGAAAGTTTTCACCCACCATCATTTCCCATTTTATCTTTCGAGGACCTGCACCTGCAACACAAAATTCATCAGCAGTACTAGGTTTATAATATTAAAGCATAAAATAACAATTTTATCAACAATATTTATAATAGCAACTAAAAGATTCATTTCGGGGAGGGTTGTGACATTGATACTGTGGTGAGCTAGAAGACGCGTAAGTGCATGAGCAAAGAGAGCCACGGTATCATCCTCTTGTTTTGCTTCATTTTGTCGTAGTTTTGTTGATTGCTGTTGCTGTAATAAATCTTCCTCCTCAGAAACTATGCATCTCCATATTCCAAGAGAAAGTTACAATGTTCTTCATAGACTTGATCTCGGGGATGGTGTGAACGCCATTTGAAACAGAAAAATCCTATGGAACGATCAAAGTTGTGATAAGGACGATGGGAGTTGAAGTCACGTCTATGTGGAAGACCATAATCTTGGAGCTTTTGTTCGGTTGCCCGAGCAATATGTTGTGCATTGTCAAGAGTACACGGATCATGCATGTCGACTTCCTTTTGAATTTTGTCCTTAAGACCTTAGCGAAAGGCATAGACCACCATTGTTGGACTCAATTGATGGGTATAGGTGAGAAGACTTGTGAACTCAGAGCAATACTATTCTACTGTTCTCGTTTGCTTAGTTTGCATCAGACGTACCACATATAATGTGGAAGATTCCTTGTCAAATCTTCGGAGAAATCGTTCCTTGAAGTCAAAGACGATCGCCTTGTTGGCAGAGCTACCATAACAACCATTGATAAGATTGGGTACCCAACTTGGAAGTTGCTAATGCGACGCGACCTATTTTAGGAACATGGTACAAATGGATAAGGCCTTCCATTATGGCCAACCATCTTTGAGGATTGTCATCTTCAAAGGGTGGCATGCCAATGCAAGGGACAATAACATCATGAGGTCATTCAAGGAAATTAGAAGCACACTGCCTATTGAGGAGTCTAGATCAGAGGCAAAGCCTAGGTCATAAGAGCCAAAATCTGGAGGATTATGACTAGGTGGTTGTTGTGGAAGAACATGAGTATTTGGTGCTTGATGAATGGGTAGAGGTTGGGGCCTGACAGTTTGTTGTGACCCTTGGACAAGAGGAGGCGTAGTAGTGGATGGAACTAGGTTTCTGTCAATCCTATTCAAGATGTCAATAATTTTATCAACTTTTTGTTCTTGTCAATATTACTAGGAAGAGGAATATGACTTGGACGGGTAGCGAGGGCAAGGATAGTGGGAGGAGGAGAAGAAGAACTAGATGTGTTGGGTGGAGGTGAAGCCATAGCACTTAAGGAAGAAAGAAGACGATGGTCAGAACTATGAATATTAATTGGAGTGTTATGATGCTTACCAAGATTTTGTGTTGGCGCTTCTTTCTGCTTATACACACATCCTTTGAAAAAGCAATATGCTGTAATCGACCATCGACTCGTGTCCAACTAGTATCGCTAGTAGGTTCATTCATGCACTTTGATCAAATTGAAGAGACGAACACCAAATGATAGGACTTCCGCAAAAAAATTGTCAATACCTAATTCTTCTCTCCTTTTCTATTTTTCTATTTTTTTATTTTTTTCCTTTCCTTTTTTTTAAAGTTTATTTAAAATTTAAATTTTATTAATTAGGGAGAAAAGGTTTAAAAATGAGAAAGAGTGTGAGTGGGGTTTTAATTAATAAGATCAATATGAGAAAGAGCGGTAGCGGGTGGGGTTGGGTGGAATTTAATAATAAGAAAACATTGAGGGGGGGGGGTGTTTTATAATAAAAAAAAATGAAATGTGAAACCGTGGAAAGACAAATGACGAGGGGTGTTTAATAATTAAAAAAAATGAAATGTGAAAGTGGAGGGATTAATAATTGAAAAAAAATGAAATGTGAAAGTTTTGGGGGTGTTTAATAATTCAAAAAGAAATATGAAGTGAAAGCGAGGGTGGGTGTTAAATACTTTAAAAAAAGAAGTGTGAAATCCAAGGGTGGTGTTTATTAAGTCAAAATAATGAAATGTGAGACGGTGGATATGCGGAGCGGAAGAAGACGCAATGGAAAGACAATCAAGATGCTTGCTCTCTCTAGTAATAATTGATTTTTGTTTTTAAAAACACACCAAAAAATTAAATTGATGGAAAAAATAGATTACATCTTTGGCCTTTCCAGGCCAAAAGGCCTTTTAGCCAAGATTCAATAGAGGAAACATAAGAATGATCTTTCTGAGCTGGGGAACTAAAATACCTTGACTGAACCAAAGAGAAGCTAATACAAAGTAAAAAGGAACTAGGTACCTCTAGTACTAGAGCCATCCAGAGAAAGGATAGATAGAAGAGCATCCCTGATTTGCGAAGCCCACCATCTGGGAGGGTGGTCGTAGCAAGTAAGATCACCTTTGTCCAACGCCCAATTAGCTAATGCATCAACAATCCTATTCTGTTCTCTGACCACATGATTGTATTCAACTTTCAAAAAGCCCATCTGGATTAATTGAATCTTCTCAACAATTCTTTTTATTCTCCAATCAGCCTTATGATTCTTAGAAGGAGTCTTCAATAGATTAATCATGACTTGGGAGTCGGATTCAACCAACACCTTTTGCCATCCAACCTTAGCAGCCTCTCGAAGGCCTCTGAGGATACCATACCCCTCAACAAGGTTATTGGAAAGGATACCCAAATTCTCAGCAAAAGTGAAAACCAGGGAACCATCTGAAAGTCTACCAATTCCTCCCACACTAGCTTTTCCAGGGTTCCCCCTAGAGGCTCCATCCGTATTGACTTTTCCAAAATCCTTAGGAGGAGGCTGCCAATTCCTTGTTCTATCCATCTTTCGATTACTCACATTCCCTTTAAGTTGGTTGCCAATAGTAGAGTTAATCTTCAATCTTTGCATTACTTGATCCCATCGTTGGTGGGAGTCCTGGGGGTGATTAAGGAGTTGTTGGACCGATTCAGCTAAGTTGGCAATGGTCTTTTGCCAAATATAGTGAATATCCTTCCTTTCTTGTTTGAAAATCTGGTTGTTTCTTTCCTTCCAGATATTCCAAGGTAGGATGGTTGTTCCCATCCAAACTAACTGCCTAACAAAATGATCAACAACCTCCTGTTTAGGCCAATCCCTCCATAGCTATTCAAGAGTAGAAAAATTGGACCATTGTAAACCGAGTAAGATAGCCATTCTCCTCCATAGCTCAGAGGCTAAGGGACACTCAATAAAAATATGGCTAAGAGTTTCCACATTCTTTCCACACATTTCACATCTAAACGGGCCATGAAAGCCACGTTTCATAAGTTGCTCACCAGTGAGCACCCTTCGATGCAATAAAAGCCAAATAAAAAACCTCACCTTAGGCCAAAGCTTCTGAGCCCACAACTGTGTAAATATGTCATAGGACTGGTTGGGATTATTGTGGCATAAGGCCAAATAACCTTGAGCAACTGTATACTCACCCTTAGTAGTGTTGTTCCATCCAAAATAATCCTTATCATGGGACCAAGAGAGATATCTCATATGAAGGGTGCATTGGATATCTTTCCTTTGCCTTTCTAGAATTTGAATAGGCTAGTCCTCAATAGGGATCCAATATCTACCAACCTCTAAATTACCAGTCTGGTATTGATAATAATTAGCTACCTTTATCTAGTTAGCTTGGTGTAGCTCCTCCATCCAGGGCCTCCAATCAGGGAACTGAGTTATCAAAGGTTGGTGACCATCCCAAGAATCTATCCAAAAATTTACCTGTTGACCATTATGAATGATCCAAAATAACTTCTTCTTTATCAAATCCTCACCAGTCCTAAGAACCACCAAAATGGGAGAACCTCTGGTAGGCAATTGATAGCGAACAAGGTCTTCAGGACTTTTGTTTTCAACATATTTAGCATGAAGATTTTTGGCCCATAGAGCATTGGGGTTATTCAAAATCCTCCAATACAACTTTGCAGCTAAAGCCTTATTGTTTTTAATAGCAGATCAAAATCCTAACCCCCCTTCATGCTTGGGAAGGCATAAAGTATCCCATTTCACCAAGGCCCATTTTCTTTTCTCCTTAGTACCACTCTAGAGGAACCGATGATTGATTTGATCCAGTTCTCGAAGAACTGCCTTTGGGATATTCAACACAATAGAAACATAAATAGGTATAGCTTGAAGGACTGATTTTACCAAGGTAATTCTGCCCCCAGATGAAAGCCACCTATTGGTCCACTTTCCAATTTTCCTCTTTACTCTATCCAACAACCAATTCTAGTCTTTTTTTTTGTCTCTGGATATTGATAGGAATGCCTAAATAAGTGATCGGAAGGGAGGCCTTCTTATATCTTAATTTATCTAGAACCATGGATTCCTGTCTGGGAGAGCAGTGAAAGAAAATGACTTTTGATTTATCTTCATTGATCAATTGCCCCGTAGCATTAGAGAAACAACTAATGATTTGTTTAATTCTAGAAGCTTCCTTAACCGTAGCTTTACCTAACAGAGTAGAGTCATCAACAAACTGAAGATGAGAGATAGGCCTGGCTCCATGAGCAATGGTAACTCCCTCAAGGGTTCTATTTTCTCTATTTTTGGTCATAGTCCTGCCCAAGCATTCAACAAGAATGATGAATAAATAAGGGGAGAGGGGGTCGCCCTGCCTAATACCTCTGGAAGCTGGGAATAACTATGAAGGGCAGCCATTGATAAGAACTGAGTAGGACACTAAAGAGATACATCCCATAATCCAATCTATCCAATCTTGAGAGAAGCCAAATTGCCTCATTACTTTGATGAGGAAGTGCCAATCCACTCTGTCATAAGCTTTGGATAAGTCTAAATGGATGAACATAGATGGAGATTTTTGCGCTTCCATGGAATGGATGGCTTCTTGAGCAAGAACTATCTCATCCACAATCTGTCACCCTTCCACATAACCTCCTTGTTCAGGGGAAATAATCTTATGCAAAAGTGGTTTCAACCTCTCCACCATGATCTTGGTAATGATTTTGAGAAGAACATTACATAAAGCTATTGGTCTAAAAGCTGAGATATGTTCTGCATCTTGAGCCTTTGGGACCAGAGCTATATAAGTTTTATTGATTACCTTCAAAATTTCTTTGGCCTTCCTGGCTTCTTCCACCACCTCTAATAAATCAACATGAAGAATATCCTAGAATTCTTGGTAAAATTCGATGGGAAAACCATCAGGACCCGAGGTCTTCCCTTTTTGCATTTTAAAAACCACTTGTTGAAGCTCATTGATAGTAACTGGAGCAGTCAAAACAGAGTTCTCCTCAGAAGTGATAAGAGTAGGGATCGCTTGAAGGACATTCTGTTGAGAAGTCGAGTCAAGAGATGCAACAATGAATAGTTTGGAAAAGTAGTTGACAATGATAGACTTCATGCCATCCCAAGTGTGGATAGAGTCTCCAGAATCTGATTTTAGGGAAGAAATAAAGTTGTGCGATCTATGGGCTAGAAGAGATTTGTGGAAGAATTCCGTGTTTCGATCTCCTTCTTTGAGCCATTGGATCCTAGATTTCTGCTTCCATAAGAGCTCTTCTCTTTTTTCCCATTCCTCCAACTGAGTTGTGAGTCTAATTTCATCTATACTTCTACTCTCCGTGAGGCCATCTAAATGGATTTGTTCATTCAAATCTTCAAGCCGAGCAATCACTTCTTGTTTCTTCTGCCTGACGTCTCCAAACTCCTCCCAATTCCAAATCTTGATTTTGGATTTGATGTATTGCAACCTTTTGGTAAAACAGAACATCTTAGTCCCATACCTTGGTTTACCTTCCTGCCACCATTGTTGCACTTGGGGTCTGAAGGAACTATCTCTGAGCCACATTAACTGAAATCAGAAGGGCAAGAAACTGACATTGGTTTTCCACATTTCAACCATGACTAGCCAATGATCCAAACCAACATTGTTAAGAGTTTTCACCTTAGGAATGTGTCCATGGATTAAGAAATTGTCAGAGAACAAGAACCTATCCAATCTCTCCATGATGCAAGTTGAGCCTTACCTTCTGTTAGACCAAGTCATGAGGCCATTATCTGGCTGGATGTCCACAAGGTGAAGGTTTGCAATATATTCACTCATGAGGTTCGTGCTCCCATCCAGATTCCTATTTCCCCCATCTTCTCATCTAGAGAGAGGATGGTATTGAAGTCTCCTCCGATCAAGACCCAAGCTTCAAGGAAATGGGAGATAATATAAGTTATATCCTTCCATTGTCTCCGCTTTTCCTCCAAAGTAGTCGGAGCGTAAACAATCAAGCAGAGCATAATTTGGTTAGATTGTCTACTTTGTGCAGCCACAGCCAAAAGACCCCAACTACCAACCATATGGTGAATAATGATCTCTTTTGGGTCCCAGAGGCAAGCAATGCTGCTAGAAGCCCCATGGGAGTTGAGGGAAGCCACTTTTCCAGCCAGCCAGATTTTACTTGCAATTGACTCCATTTCCTCTATTGACATCTTCGTCTCCTGAAGGAAAACAAGATGTGGTTGGTTTGTCTGAATCATTCTTCTAATTTTATTTTGTTTTGAAAGACTCCCTTTGAGTCCTCTAATATTCCAAGTGATGATCTTCATTAATAATGAGGCTAAAGATGTTGGTAAGGGCATTAATCTTACCTTCCTCTACAAGCTTTTCACCTTCTTTTACCATATGATGCTGATTAGTCTTGCAGCCTACCTTTTGGTTAGTGTCCATCGTCATTTTTTTTTGCCTGTTTCTTGTCTTACCCCAATTGAATCTGGGATAGCTTCTAACCCTGAAGTATGCGTATACGAAACCAAAGCGTTATTGGAAGGTTCAACAAAGTCTGTCTTGGGGTCTAAATTATTTGAAGTTTCAACATTTAAAAGATTGTTCTTCTTGTCTATATTTTCTCCCTTATTTTTTTGTTGAAAACCTTTGATTTGCTGGTTTGTCTCTGAGTCCTTCCCTGCATCTTTAAATTGCGTTTCTAAGATTTCTGTCTCCATTATGTCCTCTTCCTCACCTAGGAGGTCATTTGTGGAAAGAATTCCAAACATATTAGTTGACAACATCGCTTGATCCTTCATAACTAGTTTTTTTTAGTGTTCTTCTTCTTAGGCATTTGGAAACCTGCTAAGTTCGTGTCCTCTTTCTTTTGATCTGGAATCTTATTTGGATAGACACTAGCCAAATGACCATATTCATGGCAAATTCTACAATGGAAAGGAATGTTCTCATAGTCCACCACCTGCTCCCAAGTGTCCTCCCCAAATTGTAATGAGATCTTTTCTGGAAGGGGTTTGTCGAAATCCATTAAGACACAAATTCGAGCATAAATAATGTGTTCAAATTTGTGTGTACAGTCAACAATCATCATGAAAGTTCCAAGGGAGTTTTCGATTGTAGAAAATATAGCCGAATTCTAGAATTCAACTGGGAGGCCAAAGAGTCTAACCCACACAGGTCCTGTAGAAGGCATCTCTTCTTCGGCTTTAAATTTAGTGTGCCAAGGCTTCATGAAAAGCCCCACCCTTCCAAAGAACCAGGGACCCCCTTGAAATATTTTCTCTCTGTCTTCATCATTAGCAAAAATAACAAGAAAATAACCATTGGGATAAACAAAGATTTGTATCTCACCTTTTGTTTTCCAGTGTTTCGCAGCCCACACTTTGAAAGCAGATAGGCTCAAACGGAAACCCAAGAAATGACAAATCAATCCTCTTCTCTCCAGATCTTCTATGCCATCCTGAATGTCGCCCATTTTTAGCTTAACTATTGGGGTTCCATCAGCTGCTCTTAGACATCCCGACTCAGTTTTTTTGGGATCAATCTTAGGCATTCTTAGAGGTCTACGAGAAGCCTTAAGATTAATGTTAGCATTAGGCTGGGACTGTCCACCATGGAGGGCATCCCTAAAATTCATTTTTGGGGCCGAATCCTCGAAATCCTTACCCTTGAAAGGGGTTTCCATAGTGGATCTGTTTTGGGGGTGTTCCTTAGCTTCGGGTTTGCTTGAGTTCTGAACCATTTTTTCTTTTCCTAAGGAGGCTTCTCTTATTTGGTCTGCAACTTGAAACTTGTTTCTAGGTCTCTTTAATCCATGCCTTGGATGCCGAGGAAAGGTGTGATTTTCGCTTTTTTTTGGGCAGCAAATTGGAAGCAGTTGTCAATCAAGTCCGTAGCATGAAGATTTGCTGAATGACAGATTCCTAACCCATCGTGGGTCCCCTGCAACATATCCCATGTTTATCTTGAGCAGAAACAACAAAAAAGCTGGCCGCTAGGGCCCGCAGGCCTCGAAATACAGCCTCTGCTGCCGCTTGCGCTTGACACACAGACAAAACCCTTGCATAGTCGCCTCCAAAAGCCTATCTCTTAATATAAACTAGACGGTTGTGCGAAATAATTAAAGAAAAACCTAATGAATTCTGGGAAATACGGAGAAGAACAAAAAGACAAATGAAAAGGGATGCTTGCTCTCTCTATTAATAATTAAATTAAATTTATTTACTTTAATTATTAATATAAAATAGGGAGGGGAGTTGAGCCAAATAATAATAAAAAAACCCTAATTAATTTCAGGAAATCAAATGTACCTTTTGTTCTGCAAAAAATTGAAAGCTTTATTTTTTAGCAACCAAATATCTTTGTTAATTTCCATTGTTTCCGGAATTGTGCTTTGATACCACTTGTGAAACCACACAATTATTTTAATATCTGCAACAACACTTCAATATTGAATTATTATTAACAGCATGCAAACAATAATAATTCCGATTCAAATACCATGAACAATATGCAACATCAGATCCAATCTAGACAACAAGCAAATAACAAATCCGATCAAATCAATGGCACAGTTAATCCACAGCCGCTTGGAGAGGACAAAGTCTCATAGCCACTTTGAGAGGGCGAAGTCTCGAAGACATGAATTAAATCCAAATTATTCAATGATACCTAGTAAAGAATATTTCACCTTATATATAAATAAAATAAAACCTAAATGCTCAAGGCCGACTATTGCACCTAGGGGCTTGAGCTAATAATATTTAATAATTAAATATAGCCGACATGCCTATATTGGAACCATAACATCTTTGTAGAGACATAGGAAAGGGTGTTGTGAATCATTGCAATGAAGACTTTGGGTTTTTGATCTGTCCCTATTTGTTGCTTCAAATTCCAAATCTTGTTCTTCATGAGGTCAGTTTGCTGGCAGGATTTAGAAAGCTAAACAAAACAAAAAAATTAAACTAAAAGATAAAAGATAACAATATAATATTATGTACCAACTAATGTTTTTGGGACTAAATATACCTCACATGCAAGTTATTTAGGCGTTGTTATATGGGGAGCTTAACAAAGGGAATGGAGTACTCTCTTGGTTAACTTGGTGGCATAGAGGAGGTTCCTTTGGCATGTATTACTATGACTTAAATAACCAGAGCAATATTTGAGAAAGACTAAAGTAGTACAATGTAACAAAATTAAGAAAAGGTACAAAAAAGATATCTTTAGAATATGTTTTAAACATTTTGAATGAAGCCATTTTTGAAGTTGGTGTGGTAATGTCACAATTTACTCGAGTACCTGAAAGATGATTGTTGAAGTATACACATTTGTGGGAGTTGTTGTGCACATTATCTTGATTGCTGCCTCATGATTTAGCCAAATTCTGTTGGTGAATTATCTTTCAAGAATGTAGTCTTAAACACTTTAGACTATGGCTTCTATGTAAGTGTGTTTGATTTAGTCTTAAATATTTTATGCTATGGCTTCTATAGAACTATGTTTAAAGTAATTTGAAATACTTCAGAGAACAGCTTCAATAAAGATATGTTTTAATATGGCTTCTATGTTTGGTTAATCTATCATCAGAACCACTTTCAAGGCCATGAACAATCTCCCTAATTCTTTGCTCAAAGAAAAAATGTAGATTGTTGTGGCCACAGTCCATGATGCCTAGATTACATTTAGAGGATAAAGAAATGCAGAGGATGGTTTGAATATATAGGCCCAAAAATTAGATTATATCATGTGCTCAAAATAATTACAATTACAAGCCCACTTGGCTTTCTTTTCTTTTGGATTTTGAAGTTGGCCTCTCTCAAATGACCCTTTTATACAGCATTTAAAAAACTGTTTACATTAGAAAGATGTGCATGATAAGCCTTGTTAAACCTCCTAGCCTTCTTATAGGCATGCCACGACTAGCAATTTCATTTATGCGTGTAGAAAATATAACACAACAAATTTCAAGTAGAGGCGATACATAATGACGACAATTCCATTCATCATCTACCTTTGTTGCAAGTAATCTTGGTGAATGCAATTCATCTTGGGATGAATTATTTTGATCATGTGGTTGAAGGGATGCTATGGCTTTTGTTGCTAGCAGCAGCATCTCCCTAGGTATATCACAGGATAATCAATTATCTCAGCCAAATGGTTCAATACCTTTCTAAGGTGATTGAGGACTCTGGTTTCAGAAGCAGCAATCATACCTTGAACATTTTCTTTCATGCTTTGATGGGAGATTGACCAGAGACTGGGTGAGAATTTTTGCCAGCCAAGCAACAATTATGCTGGTTGCATAAAGAAATACAATTTGCTGATTATTTTGCTCTGTTTTGCAATCCCTATCAAGTTGAAGAGAATTAAACTTTAAAATCATCCGTGGTGGTGCCTATAAATGACAGATAAGTGTGTTGTGGATGTGGTCAGTGTATGGTCACTATTGGAGGTCACGATCAGGGTCTCTGGTTCCTTGCTCTAAGAAAGAACATAGATTGTTGTGGCTACTGTCCATGATACCAAGCTTGAAACCCAAGGAACCAAGAAATGCAAAAAATTGTTGGCTTTTTAAGCCTTATACTACCACAAAATATCACAGGTTATCTCACACAGGTCCCATATTAAAGGTCAAGATAATAATATCAAGATAATAATATGAGCAAATTAATATGTATATCAAGGCTTATAATAAATTTATATACTGAAATATGAATGTAAATAGCCTGAATCATTCATGTACTATGCATGAAGAACAACTTACAATATTAATTGCTCAAAATGTATACAAGCTTTATTGCTCCTCTTCCTGTTACAACTTGGACTATGAATTCTAGATTCTTGAATGGATTGCTTTCCTATGGAGCATTGTCTCCATAATATAGCAATAGTAATGTGACTCTTCAAGTACTAGATTATTGCTCTCCATATGCCAAGTCTCATGACTCTTGGCTTATCTACTTGCCACTTGCATACTTGATGAACACTTGACTCTTGCACTTCTACATGCACTTCTAATCTAAGACACTTGTGCACATCTTTACATTACATATTTGCACTCTTGCATACAAGACACTTGTGCACATTTTCTCAACCTACACTTGCACTCTAACTTACATGACACTTGTGCATTTCCTGCACATTCACACTTACATAAAGGGGGAAATATAAATCACACTCTAAACTATAAACTCAACCCTAATCTACTATTTACAAATGTACCATGAAGGTATCATGGGGGTACATTAGCATGTACCAAATAATGTAATATACCTCAACAAAAATAGTGCAGTTATATAGCTCATAACAAATTGCCATCCTGATTGTTTCATATCATCAAATGCAAATGCTTTATCTTCAAATTGAGTAGTTTCTCATTTGAATGCTTCAAAGAGAAATAAATGATGCATTGGGTGTTTAGGTAAGTCACCACTGTATGCTGAGATGAGGGATTGCACAATTCAACCCAATTTGACCCTTTTCAGGTGTCATGATGGATTTTAAAAAGGTTACTATTTGGGTTTTGAACGAAAACAAGCTCTCTCTAATTGTTTGTAAATTTGGGATTTCTATCACTTATAGTTAACTTAGGAATTCCATGTAATCTCATCTTGCTTTTGCTATTTGTTGGCTTGTATAGTTCTTATGTATTCCTATTAGAGGGGAATTTTTGGTTGAGTGATCAACTATGATGGGGTTCTCCTATTGTGTGTAAGATGATGGGGGTTAGATGTACAAACATTTTACAATTCTCTTCTTTATCACTTACTATGTTGGCCTCCTCCAAGAAGGCCTGGATTTTCTTTCTAGGATCTAGGTTAGGACTTCATTTTAATGGGACTATAGAAGTCTTTTTGATATTGACCCCTTTGGAGTGGTAAAAAAAATTCTTTTTTTGTTGATATGATTTATAGTTTTTGTGAAGGTATTTTCCTAGGCTTAAGTTTTCTTTGACTGAGATTCAATGACAATCTTGCATGATAATTACATTATTGCCATCTTTTCGTGGTCCAGGAACATTATAAATTAAGTAGGTGGATCTCCTTCATTAGTGTTAGCCCTTGATACTACATTCCATATGTAAAAAAGCTATGTTCCATTGGGACACATCCCCCCCCCTCCTTCCTGGGTCCTGTTTTGCTGTACCCACGTTTTGAGGATGGGGCCAAAACTTCCCTGGATCGTCCTCATTTCTGGGGACTTGGGGAGGCTATCCTCGAAACGTGTTGAGACTTGCTTGGGTTGTCCCCAAAATGGGGCGTCCTGGGGACACGATGTCCTGGGGACTCTTGGGAGTCTCCAGGATGCATGGATGTGCTTGAGACATGGGTGGGATGTGTGGGACATCCTCAAGCCATCACGGATAGCCTCAAAAAAATAATAAAAGAGATTGACGAAAAAAAGAAAAAGAAAACCTAGAAAACTACCCAGCTTCCCTCAACCAGATCCACAAAGAAACACACTGTAATCATGTTAATATAATTCTGCCATAGGAGTCATAAATGCATGTGAAGGTCTTGCAGAAGACATCAAATGCATGTAATGAGTGTGCCAAACAAGTATAATGAATGTACAGATCTTCCAAAAGACATCAATCCATATATAGGTATGCGAAAAGGAAAAAAATGCATTTAACAGGCCTTTCAAGGAGGCACAAATACATTTAACTGGCCTGCAATATCACTCAACATGTCTACAATCCCCATAACAGGACTGTCAAGCCTGTATTAGGTCTAAATATGACTATCTATTTGTTGTTTTGCTAGTAGGGTAACTAATATGAGACATGCCCTTTAATTACAATTCCATAGATTACCGGAGGTCTATAGTTGTTGGGAGCAACTTTTACATGCAGGTTAACATGCTTTCACATTGAATCCATGTAAAGTCCAACACAACCTTACTTCAAATACCAATAATAGAATGCACACAACTGTTTGCATTTCCTTAAAGGAAATAGAATATCAAGTCTTTCATTCAAGCAACATGTTCATTAAGCCTTTCATTCAAGCAACATGTTCATTAAGCCTTTCATTCAAGCAAATACCACACAAGCTCACTTTTCACGTGCTCTTGCAAAAACGAAGTTGGTTTTACTTTCATTTTACTTTTGTAGTCGGAATTTGAACTATGGTTTAATTGAAATTCCTAATTGCCTATGGTTTTGCAATTTTATTTTTAGATGAATGATGGATGTTTCTATTCCTTTACATTATTCCTAATTCCTAGATTCCTATGCTTTTACATTATGTTATGTTACATATTTATAATTTCTGCTTAAAAAATCCAAGTTGGGGCTTATATATATATATATGTACTTAATGTAAATTGTCCTTCAGCTGCCCTCCTGCTGTCCCAGATTTTGGGGCCAATTCCCCGCCCTCCCATCATCCCACTCTCCCGGAAACTCCATGAACACAGTAAACAAGTGGACCTCTCTCATTGAGCAGAAACATTGTAGATACATTAGACACTAAATTAACAAACATTTCTAAGAAGTAGAACAGAATATTGTCAAAACATATCTTTTAGATTGGCCTATATCATCAGAGCTAGCTGTTCCTGCTCTCTCTCTCTCTCTCACACACACACACAATTTCAGAATCTCTCTCTCACTCACTCTTCTGTTACACACACATTTCAGAGGTTTTTTCTGTCTTCTCTTTGCTTTATTGTGGCTATCAATACAATGACAAATACTTAGTTTTGTCACTTTTGGTGGTGTTAATTTCATAGAATGATGAATTTTCATCATTATCAAAGGTTAAGCTGGATGCTTTAGCTAAATGAATTGTCTCCCTGCTCAAGCCTGCAAGCTTTGCAAAGTTATTTAAAGTATTATCCATATAAATCTGAAATAGTTTTGGCCTGTCAATAAGGCCAACCATGAAGACATTCATCATGCATCTCCTTACTCCTGAATATACTGGGATTGATTCTCCATTAACAATGTTTTAGCAGCTTGCCTAAACATTTATTGCCTAAGAGTACCTCTTTTTAATTCCTGTATCCTGGTGTCTTTCCTTTTTAATTCCTGTAGCAGCTCTTCTAGATTAAAATGAAACATTCGTGCAGTTATAACATTGGTGTTTAACATGGCCACAGGATCAGTATCAACATGTTTAGCTACAACTTGTATTAATCTTGAAAATAGATGTTTGATCAGATTGGATAATGCTTTATGTTGAATATTGCACGGGCCAAAATTGAAATCAGCTTTAGAAGATGAGAGCTGTCTGAGCAATATGTTTTTAAGCCACAATTCATTTTTATAAGTTAATTGTGGGAGTTAAATCTTTCCTCAACAATCTTTATAATGGTTAAATTAATGAACTAAAAATTTCAGAGTGTTGAAGTCTAATAAAAACTGAAAACTGAGCTAGATTTGCCTTCGCAAATTCCCAACTTTGAGCATTTCTTGAATATGTTTAATACCATAAGATGATCTGATGATTGGTTATGAACATCTGAATTCGTTGGCTTCCTCGTAATTAAGTTTGATCCATTGAAGTTGTCCTATTTAATTGTTTTCTTTTTCAAATACTATTGTCCATTTTTTACCATTGAAGGAAAATAGCTGCGTCCTGGTTATGTCCAGATGCAGTCCAGTTGCAACTGTGCCTCCTTGGATGTGGGATAGATTTCTCAAATATTTGGTATGTATGCTTATAATATGTGTACCTGGATCCGTATCAGATATGTTGGATATGGATATGACAGGGGCACCCAAGTGTAAGCCATATTCTCTTGTAGTACTATTTTTCGGTTTCTAATAATTATCATGAAAGATTGCCAGGCAACCCACCCTCATGTTCTACTTTTTTAGTCATTTCATTTTTCAAGTGCCTGGAAACCTGTTGCAACTTGTATGCAAGTATTTAGATTCTATTCTTGAGGACCGACTTCTCACCACTTGCCTCTAATTTTTATCACGCATGTCCTCTATACACCATCATCACTGTGGTCAGGTTTAGGAAAATAATAATATCAAGCACAAATTTTTCATAATTTCAGTTTTGACATCAACGAGAAGGGATGTGGATATGATTACATGGTCAGACAATTTGCTCATCAATTTTTTCTACCAATTCAGACAATACTCTTCTATGACTGGCATAGGCTCAGTGTCATGTCTGGTATAACTTGATGGAGGACCTTCATGAGCTGGTGGCTGATGGTCCACCTTTCGAGAAAACCACCTACCTTATTTTTATTCTTGAGATTCATTCTAAGACTAAATGTTTGTTGAAAATACTCTAGAAGATTGTAAGGCCATTCTTGAGAAAATTCTCTTAAATAAATAAGTGGTTGTAAAGAGAGTAAAGCATATAAAGAGAGGGAGAACTACAACTTGAAATGAAACTGAATTGAATTTGAAGTCTAATAAAATAATTCAAGCCAAAATATAAACAAATCTTTAGTTCAATCAATTTAAACCTCGCATAAATCTGAAATAGTATGGATTATTAGGTGATTTATCACATGGATTTGTTTATTGTATTTCTAGACAAGTCATTTGATCTCCATGAGGCAGCCAATGCTTATTCAGTTTAATGCAGTTTTCACATATTTCTCTTTCATATTTTGTGGGCAAATTGCTATTGTCATATATTCGTGCTTATTAATTGCTAAACCATTATAGCATATCTAAAGAAGGTTGTATTGTTGTTGTTATGAACTCTTGAAATTCCTTGAGAGACGCATAGAAGTAATTGATACATATGGACCTATGCCAATGTGAACAGGAAAATTAAACATAAGCATATTACGTGTAATATTGCTATGACACAACTTTAAATTTTTAAATATGTGCTTATGATAGAAGTACTCCTATGTCAATATTTCTCGGCATGGTGCAGTTGCTTTGCTTTTTATTGCCAAACTTAGCTTATGATCTTTGTAGAGTGCAGATTCTTCATTTTGTAGCAATGCATGAGAAAGCAGCAGTTGATTGTGGTCTTGGGCTTCAGAGGGGACTACATAAGCCTTCATATGGGACTGCTAGAGCAAACTTTGTACTCTATGCATTTATATAATGCAGTGGAGTCTTGTTGTATGTAAGATTTATCAAATTTTATGTCATGTATCATGAGCTGTATATATGCAGAGGTCTGATTTGTTCTCATTACGTTGTTTTTGTAATCATCAATGTGTATAATAATTTTCCACATTCAAGGTTTTCATCCTTCTCTGTGGCTTTCAATGTCATACTGTGTTGGTACTGGCTCAAAATGACATAATCTACAAATAATTTGAAATCATTTCATAGCATCTTATTTCTTGATAAATATTTGCATGAACTAAATAATTAGTGATTTTAAGCTTCAATCCATACAAAGAAGCCTCCTGAAAGGAAATTTGGCAAAATCCAGTGGAACCTGAATATAATTTTCCAGATCCATGATCATGCATTCTCCTCTGTTGCTTTTATTGTTGTTTTGTCTTGTTACAGGCTCAAAGTGACATATAATCTACAAATAATTTAATATCATTTGATAGCATTTTATTTGTTGATAGGTGTAACAAACATTTGTTGACTACCCTACAATCCTTTTGTTATTCAAATTCATTTGAATCTCAAATATAAATATGGTAGTTTGTGAAATTTTTGTTCTCATTGTTATTAAGGTGGTTGTGATAAAACAGGTATCAGACAAATCTTATGATGGGCCCATAATTTACTTCATTTTTAACATTTTGTCCTCGCCACTCAAAAGATACACTGTGACAAAGGTGATTCAAGCTGCTGGAATCGACTACCTCCACGGATGAGTACTTTGAATTCGTGTCTCTTGGTAGTCATATCTTCTAGAGCATAGTTAGAAAACTCACCTGGTAATTGCGAGTTCTTGTGACACTCGCAAGAATTTGTCGTGGCCCACAAGTTTTTTTTTAAATTTCTTGGCACCGAGAAACTCGCCGAGTCGTGGCTAGTTTTGCACCATTTTCTCGTCGATTTCTTGCAAGAAAATCAGCCATGGGTGCTAAAGAAAAATGGAAAAACGCAGGTTTCCTCTTTGAGGTTTGAGAATTAAGAATTTAGGTTTTGCATCTTTAACGTAACTCTTTTTTTTTTTTCGTTTTTCAGAGAATCTGTTACTAAATACATTATTGTACTCTGGGATGTCTGATTAGCTCTTGTATAGAGGTGTAGCTTGCTGGTTTTTTACAGGAACATATTTTGTTTATTCTTATGGTGCTTCTTGTTTGATTGTGTATCATCAGTAGTGGTAGTTCTGTAATGCTCCTTTCATATACTCTCAACTCTAGTTCAACCATAATGGCGATGGGTGAACTTCAATTATGGGTATGTATTTTTTTCCCACGACAGTTGGGTGTGTTTCTCCGCGTAAGGGCTCTTGTATTTCGACTGTTGTCGTAGTATGTATTAATTCAATTGACAAAAACATACTACATTTTCATTATGTTACACGTAAATGCATCGTTTCATTTGTATTTAATAAATAAAACAATAATAATTAATAATGATCAGTTTAATATTTTTTATGTATTAAATTAAAAATTATTAATTATAACGATTGTATAAATGTTTGATGGCTGAGAATGCAGGTTAATACTAATGGTAGTATGGAATAATACTGCTTATTAAAGTCATTTTGTTTAAAAATATAAAAAGGTTATAATCTAATGCAGTAGATGAAATACATTTTAATTTTATATAAATAATTAATAAACTACAAGTGTGCTATTTTTTATTCAATTACACTGTAATTAATAAACTGTAACTGTATTATTTTTAATTTTATATAAATAATTAATAAACTGTAATTGTACATTTCAAAGGGGTTTTGCCGCATCAAATTTTGGATCTTGTTTTTTAATTTTACATTTGTACTTGTATCTGATTAGACAACTATTGCTTGCAATTAAAGTGCCTAAACTCTTAAGTGGAACTTAATTTTACCTATGTTTTTATTGAGATTTTATTGCTTAAATTCAACTTCCTTAGGAGACAACTATAATGCTTGCAATTAAAGTGTTTAAGTGGAATTTAACATTAGTTTTTTACCCATGTTTTTATTGAGATCTTATTTGCTTAAATTCAACTTCTTTAGTTCTTGTATTTAAAAAAAAATACAGAAAAAAATACAGCAAATATATTCGGTGGAAGCATGTTGGATTTTTTTCCTTCCATCTCTTTGATCTTTATTAGATAAAGGAAATTGATACATGGAAATGCTATGTGCATCTTAATTGGAACTTGAATTTCTAAAGAAGAAATTTCCTTAAATAAATATCTAATTAATTAATGAAGCCAAGTTTATCCTCTTTAAAGATATATGAGCAATTTATTATTTTGAAAAAAAAAATCCTAAAATGTAAAACATCATAATAAATTTTCAATCATCTAAAAATGGTCTAGGTATTGTTTGTTGCACTTTATCACCATTTATCTAAGTACTTGTTTTTTTTTTTTTTTTTTAATATGGTATTTATATTTGATAATTATTTAACATTATTCTTTTACCAATATTTTTATGGGGATCTTATTGCATAGATTCAACTTCCCTAGTTCTTGTCTTTTAACAAATAATAAATATGTTAGTGGGAACATGTTGGATTATTTTCCTTCCATCTCTTGATCTTTATTAGATAAAAGGCTTAAAGGAAATTGATGGATGAAAATGCTATGTGCATGGTGATTGAAACTTGAACTTTTAAAGAAGAATTTTTCTTGAATAAATATTTAGTAAAGTTGACGAAGTCAAGTTTATCTTTTTTTTAAGGATACACGAACAATTTATTATTTTGAAAAAAAACTTGAAATGTGAAACATAATCATAAATTTTCAATTATCTATGAATAGTATTGTTGCATTTTATCACCATGTACTTAAATACTTATTTTTTAAATATGGTATGTATATTTTATAATTATTTTTTAGTTATTTAAACAATTAAGACTAAGGTGAAATTGTTTACAATTTCATCACATAAGTTGAATTTAGAAAAAGTTATTCATATTTAGGATTGTGTTGAATGCAATTAGAAGGATCTAAACTCAAAGAGATATATTAATTAAAGTATTTTATAAGGGAATTTAAACTATGTGAAGCAACAACAAATTGAACATTAATAAATGGGATGCAATTGTATGGGCACAACTTGAATTCGAATCCCTATGTTAGGATAAGTTGGGATGCTTGTTAAGATGAAGAGCTAGCCCTAGGTGTGTGTAGGTCTTGGAAACTGTTAGGATCCCATCCTAACATAATAATTATTATGTAATGTTGTACCTTGGGCGCCTATTGTAAATGGATGATGTAACTATTACTACATGAATTAGTAGTGATGTAAGTAGGAGAATGACATAACAATTATTTATTTGTAAATATGAGTCTTTATAAAGGTAGGGGTGGCTAAGGAATGCATTATCTCATATTTTCATATTGCAACGAAGCTTTGCTTCCAAAGAGGTTGCCTCCTCAAAGAGGTTATCTCATATTTTCATATTGCAACGAAGCTTTTCTTCAGTTATTTTGATAGCACTTATGTTATTTTATTTTTGTATTTTTGTTAATTTTTACATTGTTATTGTGAAGTATGTTTATTTTAATCTGAAGGTTCATAATAAGTGGTACTAGAGCTTCTTTTCAAGGTCGTGTTCAACAATAACAATTCATATCCATCCATCTATTTTTCTATTCTAAAACTTTTCTATTTCTGCTCTTTCTCCATTAAAAATATTATACAAAAAAATTATAGTTTTTCTTATATTATTAGTGTATTAAGCTAAAAAACCCGTGTCAGAGGTTTTAACATATTATGGAGGAGGTATTATTTTTGGCTAAGCTAGATTGCCCATAAAGCATCTAGTGAAGTGAGGGTGCTTAGACATCAATACACAGTTCTTAGATATCACCTATATAATGCAGTAGGCTACCACACACCCTTGGTATATAGGGAAACTTCCCTAGGAATATG
The DNA here is from genome assembly GCA_028583015.1 of Wollemia nobilis. Classification (NCBI taxonomy): domain Eukaryota; kingdom Viridiplantae; phylum Streptophyta; class Pinopsida; order Araucariales; family Araucariaceae; genus Wollemia; species Wollemia nobilis. The sequence continues at coordinate 3,340,605 of JAQPPZ010015863.1, read as the reverse complement.
AGAAACCTTTATTCAAAGGAAGATATTGATCGTTTGAGTTTTGTGGTGCACCAATAAGGAGTTAGCCCTAGGAAGTTACTCTCACAATACATTAAAAAATGAATAGTGTTTGGGTATGCTGGAATTCTCCATAGTTAGAGCTCTAAGATATTGGGCTCGTCACTAATCACAACCAAAGTTTGTATATCAAAGAGCCCATGAAACCAAAATAGGCACCTTTACCTAGAATGTCCTTAATGAACTTGTTTTCAGTCCTTTCCCATCCAAAACCAAAACAAGGATTAAACATATACTATAAAGAGACTATTCTCAACACAAACTAATGGATCATGAAAAAAAAGTGTGATAGAACAAGAGAATCTACAATTGATAGTATAGTACAATCGATAGTAAAGGAAAACACAGGTAAAGCTGGAGAGGACAGTGTCTTCAGAGATGCTTCAAGGCAAGTACTCTAGCTTATTTTGAACTCTTGGGCATCCAATCAAATCATTTTGTAGAATTCAAAACAATGTTTTTCGAAATTCAACAGTTAGAGATGTTGGGTGGAAGGAATCTCATCATCGAAGGGGATTCCCTAAATATAATAGACTCTGAAATGGGAACATGAGGCTAGTTGGTTGATTGAAGACATGATTGAAAGTTGTAGAATGAAAATTATCACTTTTAACAATTGTCAAATCTAACATATTTTTAGGGAAAAAATCAAAATCGTGAACTTGATGGCTAATATGGGGGTGTCTTAGGAAAAGCACTTATGTTGGCTTGAAAACTTCTTGAATCAGATTATAGATTTGGTAGGCCAGAAAAAACTTGTGGGAAATGTCCATTTTTATCAGGTATCTAATGATCAGGATGGAAAGCAGAGAATGCAGAAGAAGACAATTAACAATCATCTAGGCTAACAAATATGGGTTGCTGGTAAGGTTAGAGTATCATGGAGTGAGCATTAAACGAAAGTATACATAAGTGTGGTGTTCGGTTAAATGGCTGGAGTAGCATCCCTGGAGGCGAAGTATAGAGCTGAAGGAAATGCGAATCTGAAGCTGGGTAGTGGTGGTAAGCTCTAAATGGCATGGTCTCTATTTTCTTACTTGGAAATGATTGTGGAGTGTTTTATCTTGTTTTAAGTAAAGTATCTTTAATTAGTGTTTTGATGTTCTATAGGCAAGTGAGTGCCAATTTGTTTTGTTAATCATATGTATTAAGTATGTGCTTATAAGTTTCCTTATATAGTATGGTTTGACGTTATGTGAAGGGTTCAGGCCCTAATCCCCTTCTAACCATCAATAAAAAAATGATAGTAAAGGAAATATATCAGAGCAATCAATTGTCAGTGTAAGGGAATATATCAGTGCAGTTAGTTGGAAGTAAGTTAGAGTAGTCATTATCAATGACAATTTGGTAGTGTAAAAAACACCTAGTTTATAAATTAGAGTTGATTGGTAGTAAACCAAAAGAAGTCCTAAATAAACAAAAATCATCATTTTGTGGTATAGTCCATTGTGATCATCTCTTCAAGTTGATCATTTAGGAGGATGTGACATTGTATTGGGAACATAGTGGCTTCATACATTAGGCTCAATAGTCTAGGACTTTTCTAAAGTCTAAATGCAATTCAATCAAGAGGGGAAACAATACTGGCCGTAGGTTCTACCCCACTTACTAGTTTCCATCACATGGATACAATTTTGAATAAATCATCTCAGTGGTGGTGTAACTATTTGCAATACAAGCCCCAAATACCAAGGAAATAGTTCAATTGATTGAATTTTATGAAATTATGGATAAACATGCATGTGTTTGCAAAACCCCACGGGTTACTATCACCAGTGCACCCACTATCATTCTATATAGCTCATCCCGAGAAGCATACCATCCAATATCTATCCTTACAAATACCCATATGTATAAAAGATAAATTGAAAAAATGGTGCAAGTTGTTAGTAGTAGGGGTCATATAGCCAAGCACCAACCCATATTCATCACCTATACTATTGGTATGTAAGGATGGGTCTTTGGGGTTATGCATGGATTTCAACAAAATTATCGTCAAGGACAAATTCCTATTCTAGTCATTGATGAGTTGTTGGATGAGCTCCATGGTGCTTGTTTTTCTCCATGTTGGATCCTCATTCAAGATATCATTAGATAATTTTAAGAGGAAGATATTGCCAAGATAAGATTTAGGGATCATGAAGGCCACTATGAATTCATTGTCATGCCCTTTGGTATTTATTAATGTGCCTTCAAATTTTCAAGAGGGGAAGCAATACACTCTCCATGGTATGGCCATAGGTTCCACCCAACTTATTAGTTCCCATCACATGGAGAAAATTTTGAAGAAATCATCTCAAGGAGTGGTGGTGCAACTATTTGCAATACAAGCCCCAACTACCAATGAAATAGTTTAGTTGATTGAATTGTATGAAATTATGGATAAACATGCATTTGTGTTTGCAAAACCCCACGGGTTACCATCACCAGCGTACCCACTATCATTCTATCTATCTCATCCTCGGAAGCATACCATCCAATATCTATCCTTGCAAATACCCATATGTATAAAAGATAAATTGAAAAAATGGTGCAGGTTGTTAGTAGCAGGGGTCATATAGCCAAGCATCAGCCCATATTCATCACCTATACTATTGATATGTAAGGATGGGTCTTGGGGGGTTATATATGGATTTTAACAAAATTATCGTCAAGGACAAATCCTTATTCCAATCATTGATGAGTTGTTGGATGAGCTCCATGGTGCTTGTTTTTCTCCAAGTTGGATCCTCATTCAAGATATCATTATATAAGTTTAAGAGAAGAAGATATTCTTAAGATAACATTTAGGGATCATGAAGGCCACTATGAATTCATTGTCATGCCATTTGGTCATTATTAATATACCTTAAACTTTTTAGAGTCTCATGAATACAATATTTCAGTCCTTGTACAAATCTATTTTGGTCTTCTTCAATCATACCCTGATTTACAACCCACATGGGAATAACATTTTAACATTTAAGTCAGACTTTGCAACTTCTAGAAAATAGTCAATTATGTGCAAAATGATCCAAATCTTCTTTTGGAATGTAGGAAGTGGAGTACCTCAACCATAGTTTTAAGGGATGGAGTCAAGGTAGATCCAAATAAAATTGAGTCCATTCAAGAATGGCTCAAGCGACACACCCTTAAGGGTCTTTAAGGTTTCCTTGGCCTCATTAGATACCATATGAAATGTGTTCATGATTATGGCAAGATTGCATCTCCCTTGATAATGATGTTGAGGAAAAACTCATTCATATGGTCAGAACCAACTGAACAGGCCTTCCTACACCTCAAATAAGCCATGTTATCGACTCTCATGTTAGAGATGCCCAATTTTTCCAAGCCTTTTGTTGTAGGAATTTATGCTTTAGAAAATAGAATTGGAGTTGTGCTTATGCAAGAAGGATGGTCATTGGATTTCACTGGTAAGGTATTGTCAGATAAAAACTTGGGCAAGTCAATCTATGAGAAGGAAATGTTGGCAATCTTACATACCGCCAACCATTGGAGACCTTAAATTATGGTGTGACATTTTTCAATCAAGACATACCACCACAATTTAAAATACTTTATTAAGTAGCATACCTTTATGTCAAAACAATAAAAATATGTTACCAAACTACTTGGGTATGAATATGAAATTATTTATAAGAAGGGCAAGGACAATGTTGTTGTTGATGCATTATCACACCAACATGAAGACTAGGATATGTTGTGTGCAATCTCAACTCCACTTCCTCAATGGATCCATCAACTACAAAATGAGGTGACCCAAGACTCTACCTTGCAAGCCATAATTCAACAACTCCAACATGATCCTAACTCTCAACCAAGATATACATGGGATGGAAAAAATTTGAGATATTGAGGTTGCTTTTATATTCCAACAAATTTTCCAATTCGTGAATCTATCCTACAAGAATTGCATGCTTTCCCAATTGTAGGATATTTTGGGTTTCTAAAGATTTATGAGCAACTAAACACACATTTTCATGGGCAAGAATGAAAAGGATACTCAATTTTATAGTAGAATGTGATACTTGTCAGCATATGAAAGAGAAAAATATATGCACATTAAGCACACTACAATCTCTTCGTATTCTGAATATGGTTTGGACAAACATTTCCATGGATTTTATTGAAGGGCTTCCCAAGTTAGGAGGTAAAACAATCATAGTTGTGGTAATAGACCATCTCTCTAAGTATGCTCTTTTTTGCCCTCTAGCCCACCCCTACAAGGCTTTCATAGTTGGTTGAGTATTCTTGGATATCATTTTTGACCTTCATGGCATGCAATAATGCATTGTTTCTGACCATTATCCCACTATCACCAATCATTTTTAGCAAGATCTATTCAAGTTGTAAGGTACACAACTCAAGATCAGTTCAACATACCACCCTACAATGGATAGATAAATAAAACTTGTTAACAAATATTTTAAAACATAACTTTGTTGCTTTGCATTTGAGTAACCAGCTTAGTGGCTAAAATGACTTTCGTTGGCCAAAGGGTGGTATAATACTTCATACCATACCATATGAAGCGCTCTATGGACACCCTCCACCATCCCTCCTATCATACATTCAAGGAAGTTTCAAGGTTCAAGCTATAAATTCCACTCTTAGTGAACATGTATAACTTCTCCAAGGTCTTAAGTATAATTTGATTATGGCACAAAATCATATGCGTCAACAAGTTGATCAACACTTATTGGAGCACAACTTTAATGTTGGGGATATGGTGTTCCTATGCTTATATCCATACAAGTAGTTATCATTGAGACTCCATGGTCGTCAAAAACTCACAACTAAATTTTATGGATCATATAAGATGATATAGTGCATTGGTTCCATAACCTACAAGCTCAAATTGCCAACCTCCTCCATATATCTAATTTCTTTGTCTCTTTCTTGGAGTAGGTCATTGGTGATCATACACAGATTCAATTAACACTATCTCAATTGGATAAATAAGGTTTGGTAATCTTAGAACTTGAATGTATTGTGGATAAATGGATGCACACACTCTGCAACCACACTCTCATAGATGTTTTCGAAAAATGGTGGAAATTGTAGCCGAAATATGCCACCTGGGAGCCACTCCAACAACTTCAATAATAATTTCCTCATCTCAAACTTTGAGGACAAAGCTTCTTTAAGGGGGAGGGCATGTTAGGATCTCATCCTAGCATAGCTATCATTATGTAATGTTGTATCTTAGGTGCCTATTGTTAATGGGCCCATTATGATGTAACCACTATTGTAGGAATTAGTAACGATGTAAGTAAGAGAATGATATTACAATCACTTTGTGTAAATAAGAGTTATATTAATGATCAAACAATTATTTATTTGTAAATGCCAATATTTATAAAGGAAGGGATGGTAAAGGAATGCATTATCTCATATTTTCATATCGTAATGAAGCTTTACTTCCAAGAAGGTTGCCCTCTTGAAGAGGCTTGTGATAATATACGTTTACTATATTTTCCTTTACTTATTTTAATAGCACTTATTTTATTTTCGTTTTTTTTGTAAATTTTTGCATTGTTATTATGGATTATGCTTATTGTTATTGTGTAATATAAGGTTCTAACTGAAACGCTTCAAATGTTTAGGCTAAATTATTATTATTTTTTGTTAAAACAACATAAATATAAATAAACATATGATTTAAATCCTTTTTTAATATAAGATTGAAACATGTCCCACTTCTCACTTGTTTCACATTATAATCACATATTCACATTGTAATGGTTTGATAGATATTAGTGTATCATTTTAAAATATTTAAATTTAAATCTCAGTAGTCAGAATTTAATTAACTATTCTCATACTAACATTATTTTAATGCCATATATATATTTTTATAAAGCTATGCATGGCTTCTATTGGGGGCCACTCTCATTATGAAAACAAAACATTACATTGCTCTCATTACATTTCTAACAAGTTAATTAAAGCATATCCAACTCTACCTTTCTATTGAAGATATTCTTCATTTACCCTTCTATCAAAGATATTCATCTTCCTCAAACTGCTATATCCACAATCAACTTCTTCTATATCAAATGCCTTCAAAAATTTAAATTTTTTCAAGATGAAATTCAACACTACGAATGGTTAGATTATTTTTTGCCTAGCTTCTAAATCCAAAATTATATAGTCTATAACCACCTCACAATTTCTTAATATTTTTTTTAGGGTTATTCATTCCCCTAATATTCCAAGATATTATTTTCATTGTTATTTTTTGATTTTATTTGAGGGTTTAGCCCCACTTCTTGTTAACACTTGTGATATTTGCTTTTGTTTTCCCATATCAATATCCATTTGTGTTTATTTTTCTCTTTGTTTTTGCTTCTTGGGTCTTCCTCTTTTTTTTCATTCCTAGCAATACTTTCATCTTCATCAATCTCTTCAATCTTCTCACACTGCTCATAGTAAGACTTATCATCTTTAGGTTTACCTTGTTCTGAAGGATCTGAAGTGCAAGAAATAACCTCAAATGCATAATCTTATTTATATTTCCCTGGAGACCCTAAAGTGCAAGGATGCTCTTATATAGCAATTACCTTCTTATTTTACCCTGAAAACCCTAAATTGTTATGGGTTTTCTCCAACATCATTTCTATATTATTCTGCTCTTGAAACTTTAAAGTGCAAGGATTAACATATTCACCACTTTTAATTTTATTACCTAAAGAGGATTCTATACTACTAGAGGAAAATAAATATGACTTACCTGGAATAAACTTGACCTTTTTTGCTGTCTTTATTTTGGGTTTTATCTCCACATCTTCTTTTACACCTTTAATTCCTTCTAAACTTGCTAATTGATATTATCGATAGGATTTATTTACCTCTTCTTTTGGAGTGGAATATCCTTGATGTGATCTAGCTTCTATTATTGTATGATTTCCTTGTTTCATCTTGAATTTTATCTCATGGCTAATTTTTTTTGTCTCTTTCTTCATATTTTTTACTTTGCAAACTCTTGCCATGTGTCCAATCTCAAAATAATTGTGGCAACAAAATGCAATATTTTCATAATCTATTTGTTGATCCCATTCTCTTGATTCAAATTTTATCTTAATGGATTGTGGAAAAGGTTTTGAAATATCCATAGCAACACATATTCGAGTATATATAGCATGCTTTCGCACCTTAGTTGTTGGTCCTTTATTAATGAATTCCCCTAGGGTATTTACAATTTTTTTTAAAACATCCTTATTTATAAGCTGATATGAAGTCCAAAAAGCCTAACCCACATTGGAAGCTTCTTAATAGTTTTTGTCTCAATGGAAAAACTTTCATTCCATGGTCTCAAATAAAGTGCATCTCTTCCCCTAAACCATGGTCCACCAACAATTATTTTATCCCTAATTTTTGAACTGGAAAATATGATGAGGAAAAATCCTTTAGGAAGAAAAGTCACAGAATAATTTGAATTCAATCCCCACTTTCACTTGATCCAATTTTGAATCTCCAAAAACCCTGCCCATGATCTATGGAACTTACATATTAGCCCTCTACTTTTAAGAACCATTATATCATTCTCAATCATCTCATCCCTGATACTTACTTCTGGTGTACCATCTGCTACCTGGATTGAACTTGCCATGTATTTGTTCTTCTGCTTATCTCCAGCTTGGGCCTTCATACTTCCAACTAGGGAATTTTGATTTCTATCTAGCGCATCCTGAATTTCCATTAGGGCTTTCAAGAATGAATTTCCTTCCACAATAGCTAATGGGGCTTGCTCTTGGCTTGCACTCCCTCTTGGTTCACACTCCCTTTCTGCTTGCACTCCCTCTTGGTTCACACTTCCTTTCTGCTCGCACTCGCTCTTGCTTCCAGCTTGCACTCTCTCTCACCTCACACTAAGCAGAAAGGGAGTGTGAACCAAGAGGGAGGACAAGCCAAGAGCAAGCCCACGTATCTTCTTTTTCTTGGAATTCCTTGGCTTCAAATTTTTTTTAGAAATAATGTTCCAAACATTTGTGGTAAGGATTTGAAGCATTAATGCACTTTGGATGAACCTGTTGCTATTTTACCATGATTGAATCTCGACTTGCACTCCCTCTTAGTTTACACTCCCTTTTGGTTCACACTCTCTCTTGCCTTGCACTCTCTCCTAGCTTGAACTCCCTCTTGGTTCACAATTGCTCGTCTCTTATTTTCCTTGACGTTTTTTGGCTTCAACAATTTTTTGGAAATAATATTCTACACATTCATGGTAAGGGTTTGAAGCATTTATGCATTCTGGATGAACCTACCGCTCTTCTACCATGACTGAATCTTGGCTCTCTCCCAGCTCGTGCTCACACTCCAATTAATTATCAATAATAATAATTTTTAAAATAAGATAAGGCTAGCTTTTCCCCTTAGATGTTAAGTATTTTTATTTTTATGTGCTAAAATATAATCATTCGAGGATCTGGCTGGGCTGTCGTAGAAACTTCACCTTGCAGATAATTCCCCATGTCACTGCTAAAAATCACTACCGCCACCACTTTCATTCCGCGGGCCGTTGCTTCTACCGCCCTACGCAGGCGGCCACCACCTACTTCACAGTCTTCCACTGCTCCCACCCTAACCGAAACCGAGTCGCCCTCTACTGTCTCCCGCATATCCTCCCTCCATCACTCAATAAAAAAACTAAGTGTTATTTCTATTAATATTTAATGCCATATAACTTATTAAAAACAATTCATTAATAAATAAGTTGATTTAAAAAAAAATATTATTATTTTAAAAATATTTAAAAGTATAAGATGACTTAGATGATAATTTTTTTTTAATGGATTATATAGAATTGAAACAAACCCCATCTATATTACATCATCCCCGCATAATGGTATTATAACAAAGTTTGGATATTATCCATGTATCATTTGGCAAGATATGAACCTCAATCTCCTCTCCTTGAAATGTTGTACAATTTAACAACTTAAGTACTACTTTAGATAACAATTAACCACAAGTCATATCAAGATTTAAAATTTTTTTACCTTAAAAACATTAATATGAATGAAATTTTATATAAAGTAATGCAACACTAATTTTTTTTGAAAGTTAGAAACAAAGAGGGAAAATCCTCTAACACTAATTTTTTTCGAAAGTTAGAAACAAAGAGGGAAAATCCTCTATGCATTTGATCTAACAAAAAGAACGTTCACTCTATAACATGAATAAGGGAGAAAGAATGACATTTTTTATATTATTTTTTATTATAATTGTTTACTATATAATATATTATAAATTAATATTTAACTAAATATTATATTAAAAAATATATTTTTTTTGTGGAAAACATCTCAGAAGGGATGCCACTTTCAGGATAGACCCAAGGAGGCAGGGGCATCTATTCCACCAAAATCGCCCAGGGCTCGCACTTGGCCTACCACGTTTGACATATTCAAGAAGCAAACAAGCACACAATAAGATTAAAAAAATAATAAATAAATAAAAATAAAAATAATAAAATAAAATAAAAATATGCTCCTTGAGTGTGTCGAAAAGATAAAACACAACCAAACACACACACATAATAAGATAAAAAAAAACAACACGAACCACAGAAAAAACACAAGAACAACATAACAAAACACAAACATGAAAAAACCACAGAACGCTACAAAGACATAACCAACAAAACATTAAAAACAAAAACAACTAAAACCTAAAAAAAATAAAAATAAAAAAAAAAACTAAAAAACAACCAAAAACAGACAATAAACAAAAACAAAAAACATAGAAAATACTCACACACAAAAACACGAATTAACACAAACATACAGAAACACAAGAACAAGAACAACGAAAAACAACACAAAACACAAAACACAAAACACAAAACACAAAACACAAAACACAAAACACAAAACACAAAAACAAAACAAAACAAAACAAAAAAACACACACCTCAAAAAACTAAACAAAAAAAGAAAAAAGAAAAAAAAATTGAACACAACAATGACCTTTCTAGACCAAAAGAATTTTAAGGCAAGAATCAACAAAGGAAACAAAATAAATAATAGTTTGAGCTAGGGAACTAAAATACCCTGATCAAACCAAAGAGAAGCAAAAATAAAGCAAGAAGAAACTAGGTACCTCTAGAACTAGAGCCATCCAAAAAAATGATAGAAAGAAGAGTTTCCTTATTTGCGAAGCCCACCATCTATGAGGGTGACCATATCAAGTAAGATCTCCTTTGTCCAAAGCTCAATTAGATAAAGCATCAACACTATTGTTTTGATCTTTGATCACATGATTGTAATCAAATTTCAAAAATCCCATCTGGATTAATTGAATCTTCTCAATAATTATTTTTATTATCCAATCAACCTTATGATTCTTAGGAGTCTTCAAAATATTAATCATGAGTTGAGAGTCAGACTCAACTAGCACCTTTTCCCATCCAACCTTAGTAGCCTCTTGAAGGCCTCCGAGGATACCATACCCCTCAGCAAGGTTACTGGAAAGAATATCCAAATTCTCAGTAAAAGTAAAAACCAGGGAGCCATTTGAAATTCTACCAATTCCACTAGCTTTTCCAGGGTTCCCTCTAGAGGCTCCATTAGTATTGAATTTTCCAAAATCCTTAGGAGGAGGTTGCCAATTTATTGTCCTATCCATATTAAAATTACTCACATTCCCTTTAAGATGGTTGCCCTTAGAAGAGTTAATCTTCAATATTTGCATCACTTGATCCTATATTTGGTGGGAGTTTTGGGGGTGATTAAGGAGTATTTCGACCGATTCAACTAAATTGGAAATGGTATTTTACCAAATATAGTGAATATCCTTCCTATCTTGATTAAAAATTTGGCTATTCCTTTCATTCCAGATATTCCAAGAAGAATGGTAGAATCCATCCAAACTAATTGCCTAATAAAATGATCAACACCCTCTTGTTTAGACCAATCCCTCCAAAGTTGTTCAAAAGTAAAAAAAATGGACCACTGTAAGTCAAGTAAAGTGGCCATTCTCCTCCATAGCTCAAAGGCTAAAGTACACTCAATAAAAATATGGTTGAGAGTTTCCACATTCTCTCCACACATTTCACATATAAAAGGGCCATGAAAACCATGCTTCATAAGTTGCTCACCAGTAAGAACCCTACGATGCAATAAAAGTCAAGTAAAGAACCTTACCTTAGGCCAGAGATTTTGAGCCCACAACTAAGAAAATATATCAGCTGATTGGTTGGGATTATTATGGCATAAGGTCAAATAATCTTGAGCAACTGAAAACTCACCCTTAGTAGTGTTGTTCCATCCAAAATAATCTTTTTCATGGGACCAAGAGAGAGATCTCATATGAAGGATGCCTTGGATATCTTGTGTTTGCCTTTATGGGATTTGAATAGGTCAGTCCTCAATAGGGATCCAATATCTACCAACATTTGAATTACCAATATGGTACCGACAGTAATTAGCCACCTTTATCTAGTTAGTTCGGTGAAGCTCCTCCATCCAAGGCCTCCAATTGAGAAACTGAGTTATCAAAGACTTGTGACCATCCCAAGAATCTATTCAAAAATTTTCTTGTTGACCATTATGAATGATCCAAAATAATTTTTTCTTTATCAAATCCTCACCAGTCTTAAGAACTGCTAAAATGGGAGAACCTTTGGTAGGCAATTGATAGTGAACAAGGTCTTCAAGAATTTTATTCTCAATATATTTAGCACAAAGATTATTGGCCCAAAGCAACATCCTCCAATATAATTTAAAAGCTAAATATTTGTTGTTATTAGTAGAAGACAAAAATCCTAACCCCCTTCATTCTTAGGAAGATATAAAGTATCCCATTTCACCAAGGTCCATTTTATTTTCTCCTTAGTACCACTCTAGAGGAACCGATGACTGATTTGATCCAGTTCTCGAAGAACAACCTTTGGGATATTCAACACGATAGAAACATAAATAGAAATAGCTTGAAGGACTGATTTTACCAAGGTGATTCTACCCCCAAAAGAAAGCCACCTATCGGTCCACTTTCCAATTTTCTTCCTGACTTTGTCCAACAACCAATTCCAATATTTTTTTCTACCTTTGAATATTGATGGGAATACCTTATTAAGTGATCATAAGGGAGGTCTTCTTATATCTTAATTAATCCAAGACTATGGATTCTTGTCTGGAAGACCAGTGAAAGAAAATGACTTTAGATTTGTCTTCGTTGATCAATTTCCCAGTAGCCTATATTAAAACATAATTAAAATGTATAGATATTTTTTTATTTTATTTAATATAAAATTATAAAAGAAGTAATTTACTCCTATACATGTATATAATTAAATGGTTCACTTTTAAATGATGATTAAGGGTTAATCATTTCAAACATCAAGATTATTTGTATTTATAAATTATCACACATACAAATGAGGTCTTATTTGCATAGAACAACCTTAAATTAACACTACGCATGTAGGTTAAACTTGGACAGTTGCATGAAAACATGAAATATTTGCACACACAACAAATGAGGTTGTAAGGATATAAAGATTAAAAAAAATTCAAATAAAAACATATAAATGAGTTTTAAAAAACAATAACTGAATGATGCAGGAGCATCCAACGGTGTAAGAGTGATCTTGCATCACCCAAATTTGTATTTGTTTCATTTTGTTATAAATTTTGTTTAATTTTTTAGAGGATGGAGAAATAGATCCAACACCGAAAGAATCATCCCAATATCCTGAGCGGTTTGGGAGATATATAAATTTTAAGGTCTCTTACCTTGTCAAAACTAGTGAAAATCCTACTAGTAAAACTTGGAGGTCAATTTTGAAGGCCTTAGAGGCCTTTTTAAGGGCTAAAATATGGTCGTATTATGTGTGGACATAATACTAGACAGTACCCCTTAGAGAGATTTCCGAAAACATGCACTAATAATCGTTTTGAGCAACGAGTGATGAGTTATGACCTCGGGAAGTTTGCCCCCGAAATTTAAATTTCAAATAGATTGTTCTAGGCGGGAAAAGGGGAAACATGGTATTTGGGGAGGAATTTTGAATTTGTATGGGATTGGTCTCTGTAAGCTCCATTCTCCTCAGCAAGGAATATCAGAAAACTTTGGTATTTTTCTCTGTTTATGTGGATTGTGTGTGATTTGGTTAATGCAACTCTGACTTCACCGAATCAAAATAATAAAATTAGATTTTTTTTAATTGATGGAAAAAGGATTTTGAAAGGTCACAAATATAATTAGAAATATTTTTTTATTGAATGATAATTGATTAGATTTTTTGAATTTAAAAAAATAATCAGAAATTAAAATCTTGCTAAACAAAACATGCATTATAATTAAATTATTGTAATATCACTACATTATAGGCAGGATTGACTTAATTTTGTAACCAATTTAAAAAAATAGAAATCCCTTTTTATTTAAGAACTTGTGTATTATGCATATAACCCACCTTCATGCTATGGTGAGGGGTGCACAACAAAGGTAAAGAGTAAAGTAGTTTTTGACGTAATGATGTAATAGTTATGATTAATTCAATCCTTATAAACCAAATAAAAAAATTTAGATCACCTTCGTGTCATGGTTGGACAAGGAATGCATATTAAGGGTAAAGTAGTTTTTCACTTGATGATGTAATATGGTTAGGACTAATTCAATCCTTATAATTAATTTTAAAAAAATAGAAATCTCCTTTTATTTATGAACTTGTGCATTATGTATACAACCCACATCTATGTCATGGTTGGACAAGGGGTACATAATAAATGGTAAAGGTAAAATAGTTTTTAATATGATGATGTAATATGGGTAGGACTAAATTTTTTTATTAGGTTAGTGAAAGAAATCCCTATGACCAACGCATAGGGTTGAACAATCTTCTCCCAACCATGACCCCTCGTAAAGTCAAGAGCTATGCTTATCAATAGGAAATTTAATACACAACCACTACATAGACACCCCCTCACACACTCGTCCATACCACGGTTTTGGGTAGAACCAATTTAATTCCTTATAATCAACTAAATAAATGAAAATCCATTTTTATTTAGGAATTTGGGATGCACAATAAAGGGTAAAGGTAAAATATATATTTTTAACATGATGATGTAATATAGGTTGGACCAATTTAATTCCTTATAACCAATTAAATAAATAAAAATCTATTTTTATTTAGGAATTTGAACATTATGTATAAAACCTACCTTCATGTCATGATTGGACAAGAGGTGCACAATAAAAGGTAAAGGGTAAAATAGTTTTTAATGTTCACATGGCTATAGGTTATATGAGATAGACATTTTTATCCAATACATGGTTATCCCCTATTATACTTGTTAAGGAAACATGGTGTACAACCCTACCCTCGAAGGATTCAAATATTAAAATTTTATTTATTTATTTTTGATTTGGTTAGTGTGAAAAACCTCTACGACCAACACATAGGGCTGAGTAGGCTCCCCCCAACCATGACCCCTCCAAAAGTTGAGAGCCATGCTTATTAAGAGGGCAATATCTCATACTAATTTGGAGAAGGTGAAGTCTCATATGTGTAATAGAGATAATTGAGATTTCAATATGCAAGATGATTGCAACAACATAATTCATCCTATTTATAGACTATATCAATAATAATCCTAATCCTAATGCTCAAGGAAAAATTACCTTATTGTAGGGCCCAAGCTAATTATAACATATTGGATCCATTATATGGAATACCCCTTATAAAGCTTTGTTATCAAAGTTAAAAAATGACTAAAAATACTCTTAGGATCTCATGTTGCATCTTCTTTTGGAAGATCTTGCCACTTGATGAGGAACTATTGAATATGTTGAGACTATAAAATATAAAATTTGGACTGCAACATCATTTTTGATTGGATAGTGATTTGATCTTCTTTATTTATTACTAGAAGATTTGTCTAAGAAACATATTTAAGACAAGAAACATGAAAGACAAGGTGAATACATGAAAATGATGAAAACTCCAACTAATATGAAACTTCACCAATGCAACAAACATCCTTATAGGAGCCATAACATTGAGAAGTTAACTTATGTCTAGATTTGTATTCAAGGTCAAATGCTTATAGGGATGGAGGCACAAAAGACCATCTCCCATGGATAATAATTACTCAAAATGATGCAAGTCCTATTGTTTCTTCATGCAATTTTGGGCCAGAGCCAAATTATCTTTAAGGAGCTATAGTACAATCTAATGTTACTACAATGAATCATCTACCTAAGCTACCTTAAAGGATCCTGGAACATAGTCTACCATTGATAGAGGTTTTTGATCGTACAATGGCTCAAGTAGGGACATCCTGAGGGAAGAATGTTAAGAAATACTATACACCATTAAGCTAAAGAAAACCAATGAACCCAATGATATTGCTTGTCTTGGGCAAGACAATGAAGGTAAGTACCCAAATATTATTTTAGAACATCTATTTATCAATACAATTGTGATAAGTAGAGGACATGTTCAACTGAGTAACACTAAACAAAATAATTCCTTTAAAAAGTTACTAGTGAAGATAGGTTTACTATTGCTAACAATGGACTTGGGCATGCCATGCAATTTGAAAGCAAAAATGAGGAACACCTTGGAAACCTTACTAGTTGAGAAGGGATGCTATAGGGCACATAAATGAGCATACTTTGTAAGGTTATTCATTACCACAAAGATCATTATTTTCCCTTAGAATTGGGAAGGACCTCAATAAAATCCATGGAAATATGCTTCCATTGTCAATTAGGAATAGAAAAGGGTTGCAATAAACCAAAAACAAAATTCCTTGTTCCATTGACATACCTACCATTTGGCCCAAAGGTCTTGACATCTACTTTTAATCATTTTCAAGGAAAATATTGTTTCAGTTGCTAGTACATTTTTAAGAATCTAGAATGTCCATCCAAAGGAGATGTATGCAATTCTTGGAGGATACTAGTCTTAACAACCAAAGATGAGGGAAGATAAATATGATCCTTCTTGTGGATAACCCCATCAATATATGAGAAAAAAAATGTAGCAAAGAGCCAAAAACCACTTCATAAATAATGCTAGTGGTCTCTAGGTCATAAAGTCAATCCTCTAGAATCTAGGAAAGCCATTGTGGAAAAGGACTAGAGATGGTTCAAGGAGGACCCACATAGGATATTTTTATTATGTTTAAGTAAAGGGATAATTATGTTGCTAAGCCATTGGACCATGAAAGGTCATCTATTGAAAAACATAAGCTATCTTAGACATGAATCTAAATCATCATAATAATTCCATGAGATGTTCATGTTTGATACATGGTACAAAAGCAAGAAATATTTGATGTGTTGGGTAAAGGAGATAATAGATGTGTTGACACTAAAGTTATTGACACAAAGGAATTAAAAAACATCATAATATTTGAGAGATGAAAATTAGGCATGAGATTACTAACAAGATGAGGTATTGTTGAGGATGGGTACCATTCAATGCTATTTGAAGTTGATTCAAGTATATTAAAACTAGAATATGCACTCTTTAATTACCATTCACTATAAAAAAGTCAATGGTGGAGGTACATTAAAATATTCCATGAAGCCTTTTGTAAATTTAAATTGATTCTAAAGCTAGGCTAACATCACCTGTTAGTAGGTGCATATTTGATTTTTCAAAATATTAGTAAATAAAATCTCACATGTGTTATGGGTTGCTATTTTTACAAATATTTTTTTCTCTCAAAGTGGTTGATGAGAAGTAGAGTGTTTGAGAGGTTCATCCATCCACATGCAATTTTTTTTTTACTAGAATATTCCCTTGTTTGAATAATATTTGGCAAGAGATTGATTTCAAGCCCCTATACCTTTTTGCCTAATGAGAAATTATTGATAGAATAAGATTTAAGGGGAGGTTGATTTCAAGCCCCCATACTCTTTTGCTTGGTGAGACATTATTAATATCTTGTGATTTTAAAGGAACTAATATTTTTGTAAGTACAAACTTATATGTACTCATTGGAAAAATCCCTCTAAACCCAGTTCAATTTAGTGGAACAAAAAGTTTCTAAATTTATACAGAGAAAATATGGATATCAACACCCTTTTTTCTCGCTTCACAGTTGTTGAAAGGTGACAACTATTTCACATGGAAGACAAAGTTAAAGATTTACCTTGAATTTGAAGATATACAAGGATTAATATCTATAATCATGTAAAGACATGTTGCAAACCTTAATGAACAAAGAAATTTTAATAAATCTCATTAAAAATATGTATTGATCATAATATTTGGTGTGACTAATGAGATTCAACCATACAATAATGATGTAACAACTACCAAAAATACATGGAATAAACTCAATATGGTATCCAAATCTAAAAACTAAAACTAAATCCTATACTTATTGAGTCAATTGCATTGCTTGATATGTATATTGATGAGAACAAGGGAACTATTCACATTCCAACATCATCTATTTCATTTATGGAAAACCAAAACATGTACTTCAAGAGTGTAAGTACAACCTATTTTTACAAGGTCCTTTGAATGAGAACTAGAAGAATTCATTAGGAGGTAAGTAGAAGGGTCTTACTAGTAGAGGAGGAATGCACCTTAACATATCAATGTAGTAGAGGATACCAATACCAATGAAGAAGGATAAGACTATGTTAATTTTGCTTAAACTTTTGATGTTGTTTTAAAACATATCCTATTTTGGTATGTCAATTTAGGGGTTACTAGACATATGACATGCTAGAAAAAATGGTTTATGCACCTTGACCATTCATATTATTGTGGGAAGGTTACTCTTGCTGATAACTCAACATAGTGTTATTGGTATGAATGATTTTTGCTTACATCTTGGTTCACATACCTATTTTCTAACTCAAGTTATTTATGTGCTTTTACCTCATAAAGTACTTACTCTCTATGAATCAATTATTTGTTCAATATTTAAAGTTGAATTTTGCAAAACAAATGCTAAGAAACTATCTCATTTAAGAATAATCTAGAGGTTTAGTAATTAATGCTCATGATAGACATAGACATAGTATTCTAGCTTGTAGTTTTAATATGAGATAACCAAGATTTGATAGCCAAGGTAGGTAAAACTATTTTTGAACATATCAATTCTATCCGCTTAAGTCACTCATCACTCATGCCATGGTAAAAGGAATTTTATCCCTAACAAAGCCTCATGACATATGTATAAGTTGTTGACTAGAAACTATAATAGAGTCCTATTTAGCTCAAACATTCATAGATGAGATTTTCCATTCAACTTGGTGCGTACCAATCTATGTGAACCTATGTGTTAGGGGCTTAAAATTATCCCTACACCCTAGGCATCATGAACCCCCTTGGTTGTGGTGATCCTCTCCTTTTAAGCGGATGCATCTGATGCCTTACGCCTCTTACGAGACATCAATCCTTGGAAGTCTAGGGAGTGTGGGATGCAACTTCTCTAGATGACCTTTGATATTTTTTTACCAAAGATAGATCCTTGTATTGATGTAATCTTCAATTCTCATTTTTCCTTCCTACTATAGCCTACTCTACTAGGTGTCTCTCTAGGGAAAAGAGAAAGAGAGAAAAAGTAGCAAGAGACATGAAATTAAAATATAAAAAGGAAACCTAACTAGCCTATCTATGGGTGGTGATACACCAAACAGATAAGAGACCCTTTGTGCCACAATGGGTTGAAGTGAACACATGCATAGTAACTGACAATGCTTGAGGTACATGATCCCCCTAAACATACGTAAGACTGAACACCCACACTAAAACTAGGACATAAATTTTATAAATAGTCACAAATTATTATTACTATGAATATTAGATTACATACAATTAGAGAGAAGAGGTTTAAATTCTTTTTGGATAATAATGCAAGACTTAATCCAAGCTGAGATATAAGAGAGAATGAATAAAATATCCCCTAGAAGAGAAAAACCGACTTTTGATATATACGTTTTTGATTGGTGAACAAGGGTTTTGAAAGGATCCCGTAACATTTTATAAAATGATGATGATTGAGAGATAATCTCCCAAACGATCTACATAAAAAGAGATAGACCCTCTTCAATCCATTTGAGATAATCTTCTAAAACATAAAAATAAAAACCCATGCAGGGGCAGGAGAGAACGCCTCACATGATGAAAAGAGATGGCCTTCCAAGGGCAAAAGAGGAGACAAGATAAGAGATCCACAACCTCCTTAGAAAAAAGCAAAAATCGAGCATAGATGAGATGCGAGATTAAAAGCCAGTATTGTTTCCATCACGATATACATCGATCTATCAATTGTCACCAACCAAACTCTTGAATTCCTCTAGAATCTCAAACTGGTATTTATATTCCTCCAAAAGAGAATTCGCTTGGACCAATAAGGGAGAGGTCATATTGACATCTTGAGAGAGAGACTTCATGATGTATTGAAGGTCATGGAGGTGGACCTTATCAAAGAAAGAGGGCCAACATGACACACATGAGGCCATAAGAGGAGGTTTATCAGAAGAACATTTTGTAGGTTGACCTTTATTGAAGCCAGGGGTCTTCTTCACCTAGACATATAGGGAATAATTCAATTGGTTCAGGTTATCGATGATGATAGGGACCTTGCATTTTCCACTAATGGACTTGCTCCTGGTTGGGTAGCGGTGTTGCTCTAACCTTAGAGAGTTGGGTGTTCCTTTCTCTTTCACCTGGTAATCAAGTGCTTGATTGGTTCTCAAAGATGATATATTTTAATAGAGATATCATCAACTAGATTGACAATCACTACTACTGCTCTCCTCACTTCGTGCTTGATCACATTCCTATAGATGATCATGTGTAACCCCTGGTGGAGTGGAAAGGAAGAGACACATTTCTTGATATTAAAAACAAAGTGTTCAACCAACCTATAGAGGTATTCAAAGATATTGATGATTTTTTTCCCTCTTAGGTGGTTGAGAAAGGCCAGATGGAAATTCCTCAAAATGGCATCAAGACCATCAAGTGTAAAGTACTACAAAACTATTATCACCAGACATCCCAGGGCTTAGGGAGAGTCTCTTGAATGATCCCTCATTTGTCCCTATCTATTTTCTCATATTTATCCTTGAAGAGAGATAGCTCACTCTATAGAGAATGCTTCTCTCTATGTATGATCTCCCCATAATTTGATAAGCCAATTATCTCTACCATGAGATCAATAGTAATAGTGAAGCTCAAGCCATGACTAGTGATGTGTCCATCATCTCACATATGAAAAAACTCTATGGAGAGGTCCCTATCACTCCATTCAAACTTCTACAAAAAATAGAGTAGCCCAAGGTCCTTGAAAATATTTTCAACAAGAAAATAAATGTGGAGTGGCATAAGTTAAAGGTCCACCATGGAAAAGGGGAGCATGCACAGGTAAAAATAAGAAAGAAAAGATAAAAAACTAGAGGGATAAGGCAAGGTGATGAATGAAAATAACTTATCTAGGTTGAAATGGGTGATGAAACAATCCATATAAAGAAGTTAAACCATTTGAAATGAGCACGAATCAAGGGGAAACCATGAAGGATATCTTTCCCATGTAAGGAGTAAAGGCACAATAATTTTGCTCGGGAACTCACCAACCTTCAAAAAGAGGGAGGAATTGTGAATGGTGTAGCCAATGATGATACAATATATTATTCTAAGGATCACATACTGATGGGAATGAATCAGCCAAAGAGAGAGGAATTATTCAAATGCATCTTTAGAATTAAATGGTAAACAAATATTCCTTAAATGATCAAGGAAATCCAACCATCGCTCGCTTGCTTGGAAATACATACTACCACTGTGTTTATTTCCATCTGTGTTGGCACTTATTATGAGACTATTTGTACCATTGGTGGAGTGAAAAGGAATGATATCAAGGTCATTTCCAAGTTTGTTGGCACTTCGAATAAGGTAGATGTTTCCACAATGGAAGATAGGTCTTCTTGGTTTAGCAATCCATTGATGAAGGTAGTTATTTGCAAAACCTTGTGCCACATGGAGAAGGAAAAGAGGTTTCAACTCAAAACATTATGGTAGTAGATAAGGCTTCTATGGTCCACCCTATAATAGATATTCCATATGTGACCACCTAAGAGATCTGTAGATTTGTAAATTTATCCAGGTCTCCACACGTGGCTTAGGAATAAGGTTACTCCATTTTCACATGAGTTCCACATGCTTACAAAATTTGTTTGATGACCACATGGAAAAAAGTAGTAGAAAATATTGTAAATGAATCTCCAAATTTGACTTGAGGTGATGGTTCTGGGCTTTTCTTGTGCCAAGAGTTCCATGTGCCTTTGGAATCCATTGTGATGCAAGAAATCCATGCGTTGTAAGATATGACACCCGTTATAAACCACATATTTCATACATGGAAATGAGTAATGCTTGTACCATCCATGCTAAAAAGGGTCCTCCATAGGCAACAAATATTATTGCCTATGAGAGATGTGTTGCAAGGCTTCTACATGTTATTATAAATAATTGTTGTGTGCCAATAATTCCTTACATATTTGGACTCCCCTTTAGAGCAATGAAAAGATGCACAACCTGTGCTAAAATAAATTTTCCAAATATGGTAGATGTTTGTGAAGTCCATGCTATAACAGGTTCTCCATACGTGGCAACTATTATCATCTATGAGGGTTGTATTGAGGCGGATCCAAACTTTGTGTCAAATAAATTTTGTGATATATTTGTGGATACACATATTTCCCATGCACCTATGAATAAGAACAAAATCAGTTCGAGGAATTATTTGAACACCAATAACCTCAAAGAGTTGGTTATGTGTTGTAGGCCCTGTCAAATAAAAATGAAGACTTCGAGCTGCAGTAAACATGTGAGTATCCCCACAAAGGAAATTTTGAGGCCACGTAACCATAAAAAATTTATGGGACTAGAAGACGATATGGTAACATTGGCCAAGCCCCATAAAATAATAACATACCTCTAATCATTTGAGGAGAGGTCACGTAGACATAAATAGGGAATTTCCATCGAGCATAGTAGAAGGAAAGTTCTCAATCTAGATGGTAAAGTTGGACTTAGAGACACCCAAATTGGCTAATTGATCAACAACTTGATTACCTTCTCTATAGATATGTTGGATGGTAACATTGGTGGATATGCTCAAGAGGGTTTTGGCTTAAAAAATTAGGCTAGAGATGTTCCAGGAAGTAGACTGAGTCCTTGCAAGGATTTTAATGATGTTCATCGAATCACCTTCAACCACTAAATTAGGACAATGAAAGTAGGGTAAAATATATAGACCTTAAAAAAGAGCACGTGCTTCAGTAAAATGATTTATTTGGATCCCAAGGTTTTACAAAGGACATAATGATATTTATTTCATGGTTTCTAAAAATTCCTCCAGCACCAGTAGGGCTAGGGTTACCCTTTGTCGCTCCATAAAAATTGAATTTTATCCAACCTAGGGTTGGAGGAGACCATTTAATACATGAGTGATCCATCATGGAAGTTGGAGGAGAGATAGGACTGGAGGGAAGCTTTAGGAACCTAGCTAGTTTGGTTTCATTTGGAGATTTAGGAGGCCCAAAACCCTGGGTAACAAAAAGGTTTTCAATGGCCGCTTGGAGGATTCTTGAGAGCACAAACTAGAAACCATGGGTAGAATTATTAAAGGATATTGAATTATGTTCTTTCCACACTTCCCATAAGAAATAGGGGAGACAAAATAATAAAATATTATAAAGTGAAAGCTCCTGAAGGGGTTGGGCCACTGCAAACATAAATAATTCAAGAGAAAATTTGGAACCCAGGAAATCCCCATGGTGGAAAATAAGGATGAAAGAATACTAAGAGAAAAGCTGTAAGACATGAAGATGTGTTGGGTATATTCGTAAGCTTGATTGCACAAGTACCAACAATTAGGAATAGGGAGGCAAAATATATGGAGGTTATGAATGAAAATAATTTTATCTTGGACAAAAAGCCAAAAAAATAAACTAACTTTAGGAATGAGTTGTTTATTCCAAATAATATTCAAAGAAAATCACAGAAGGAGCTTGTCTTCCAATAGATATTTGGGGATGATACAAAGGTGCAAAATATCAGATAAAACAAAAGTATTTCTTCTTTGTTCCTCATTCAGTTCTCCAAGAGGAAAAAATTTCCAACACCTATTGTTGATGTCAATGAATTTTAACACTTTTGAACCAAACAGGGTATCAATGACAAGTTTTAAGTAAATAAGATCAACATAGTTCTAAAGTGGACTATCACCAAACCATCTATCTTCCCAAAATCTAATTTTTTGACCATTACCAAGTTTCCATAGGATGCATTTCCTAATGATCTCTCTTGAACTTATCATGGAATTCCAGAAAGCAGAACCTGGGATGGGTGAGGGGTCATCCAAAAAATTTACTTGGTTCTAGATGTATTTGGCCTTGATAATTTCAACTCAGAGAGAGTTTTAATTCTGAAGGACCCTCCACCCTTGTTTGGTTATAAGAGCTAAATTCATGTTTCTGACTTTCTTGAGACCAATACCACCATATTATTTCCTAGAACAAACTTGGTCCCATGCAACTAAATGATATCTCTGCTTATGTTCCGAGCTTGACCATAAGAAGTTCTATTGGATCTATTCTATTTTATTGCACACTTCAATTAGAGTTTGAAATATGGAAAGAAAGAAAATCAGGATGCTCTGGAGTGTAGCTTTGACTAAGGTGGCCTTTCCAGCCTAACGAAGAAGTCCTCCTTTCCACCTGGCCAACTTTTTGTGGATTCTTTCAATGATGGGATTCCATAAATATTTTTTTGTAGGTCCATAAAAGAGAGAAAACCCAAGATAGATAGCTGGGAGGTTAGCAAAAACATAATCAAGTATTTTAGGTATACATGCTTTCCATATTATGAGGGTATTGATAAAGTAAATATTTCTTTTGGATAAGTTAACCTTTTAACCAACAATGGACTCGAAAAAGAGCAATATCAACTTGATGGTTTTAGATTGAGGAACAAAGGCATAGGTGACAAGGATGATGTCATCGAAAAATTACTGGTGGGAGATAGGACTAAGAGAGGAGGTTGGTTTGATGTCTAATATTTCCCCTTTGGAATAAGAAGACCTTAAGGTTTTTCCCAAAGCTTTAGCAACAATTATGAAGAGAACATAGAATTTTGTAGTTGGCTCAAAAAGTATGTGATAGCATAGTCATTGATGAGAATAGATAATTTTGTAGTTGTAATGCATTCTCAAATTAGGTCGATCCACTTAGAATGGAAACCAAACCTAGAGAGGATAGAAAAAAGAAACTTCCATGAAACCCTATTAAAAGCCTTATGTCTAATTTGAGGAAAAGACCATCCTTGTTACTTTTGGATACTGAATGCATAAGTTTGTGGATGGTGATGATACTATCAATAAAAAGTCTCCTTTGAGTAGAGCTACCTTGGTTGAGGTTAATGATGTGTGGTAGAATTAACTTCATTCTAGTGTCTATCACTTTAGTGAGGGTTTTGTAGAAGATATTACAAAGAATGATTGGGTGAAAGTCAACAAGGATTTTGGCATTACCAATTTTAGGGATAAGGGCCAGGAAGGTGGCATTGGAATCCCTAAAAATGCTTTTGGTTCGTTGT
The DNA here is from genome assembly GCA_028583015.1 of Wollemia nobilis. NCBI lineage: Eukaryota > Viridiplantae > Streptophyta > Pinopsida > Araucariales > Araucariaceae > Wollemia > Wollemia nobilis. Next base: position 3,315,968 of record JAQPPZ010015863.1, on the reverse strand, counting down.
ATTTTCTAGGTAGCAAAAACAATGTTCGGTACCATAATATCCCAATAGCATTGAAAAAACATAGAGGGAAACCCATCAGGGCCTAAAGTTTTTCCACCTTGCATGGAGAAGACCACAAAATAAATTTCCTCAGTAGAAAAGGGTTTAATAAAAATATTGTTATGCTCTTGGGTGACTAACTTGGGAATGTTGCATAGGAGAGTATTTGAAGTTTGCTGGTTGCGATATAGGTATGGTCCAAGTAGATCTTTAAAGAAAGCCATCACCTCAACTCTGATGTCAAAAATATCTAAAATAATAGTTCTATTTGCATTTGTGAGTTTCTAGATTTTATTAGAGCTTTTATGTCTCCTTGTAGTGGTGTGGAAAAATTTAGTATTGGAATCACCCTCCTTTAGCCAAGTTACCCTATATTTTTGCTTTCAAAAAACTTCCTCATTTTTGATAATGTTGTGATAATTAGACAAGAGATTCCTTTCAATTTCTTGAATATTAGGGTCAAGGTATCCTTACTGGGTAGAGAGCTCAATGCTTGTGAGCTAGGATTGGATGTTCTACTTCTTGGAGAAAATATTACCAAAGACATCCCTATATCATAGCTTGATATTTGCTTTAACAAAGTGGAGTTTCCTGCTCACCTAGTAGGCAAGGGATCTAAAAAAGCTGTAGGACCACCAAGATGCTATGAGTGAATTAAGGTTAGGATCCTGAAGCCACATTACCTCAAATATAAAAGGGGATTTGAAAGGAGAGCCTTGATGTGAGAAATCAAGGAGGAGGGGATTGTTATTAGATCTGATTCTAGGAAGAGATTGAAGGAAAAAATATCCAAAGGAATAGATGGCATTAAGGGATATGATGAACCTATCAAGTCTGATTTGGATGAGTTGATAAACCTTTATTCAGTTGCTCGAGGAGAATTTGGGACCTCTTAGCTGGATGTCCATGAGCTGATTACCATCCACGAATGATGTGAAGTATTCATAAGAATTAGCTATGATTTTGGAACCTCCTTTATTTTTTATAGGAAACATGGTAGAATTAAAATATCTAGCCAACATCCATGTCTTATTGGAAAGGACTTATCTCATATGTATTAGGGCATTCTAGAGTCAAAATATTGTAGAAGGGGACTTTGGTGCATAGATGTTTGAAAGAATTCATATGTAGTGATGCTCTTTGTTAAAAAATAGGATGTTCATGAAATTCTCTGCTACAATTAGGAGTTTGCCTTCAACAATGTTTTGATCCCACAAGCATAAAAAGCCACAAAAAAGCTCCATTGGTAGGGCTTATGAGAAAATCACAAATTTTCCAAATATATTTAGAGAAATGGGAAGCATTTTGGATGCCCAACTTGGACTCTTGCAAAAGGAAAATGGTAGGCTTTAAATATTTTCTCATGGAATTAACCAGATTTTGTTTGTTACATCCATTAAGGCCTCTCATATTCCATAAGAGGATCTTCATTTGCTACTTATAGAAGAGGATCTCCTCTCTTTTGAGTGAAGAGGGGAATTTGGATCTATTATCATCTTTATAATATCCTTTAGGAAGGTTTGGCTTTGAATAGAGGTAAAGGGTGATCTAGGTGCTATTGACAATATCCTCAAAAACTTCTCTATTTCTAACTGCTTGGGTAGTGGGATGCCCTCTTTTATTATCAAAATCTACATCAATATGAAGCTTTTTTGGTTCCTGTTAAAGGGAGGGCTGGAGGATAAAGGATTTTTAGGAGGAATTTTGCTGGGGAAAAGGCTAAGGAGGTCTTTGGGGGGTTGATGAGGGCTTCGAGGGATGGCTTTATCTTCAGTAGGTAGAAGTTCATCAATATATAAAGAAGAAAAGAGGTTAGAAATAAAAATAAGGGGGCATACCTAAAAGGAGGAATAGAGATCTGATTGCTCCAAAGGACCTTGGAGATCTACAATAAAGGACATATCTTTCAAAGGGTCAAGAACCTCAAGATCCTCAATAGGTAGCTCCTTTACAAAAGATGATTGAGATGGAGGCTCTTGGTTCAAAGTTTCTCTAGTGACATCTACACCAACTATGGTAGAATATTTGGAGCACTTGTGGAACAATTTGTGTGGATGAAACCATTTATCACAATATTTCTTAGAGAGAGGTGCCTTAGGAACTTTTAAGGTTGGATATTATGAGTTGAGGTGACCTTACTTGAAGCATCTAGCACATAAAGTCTACTTGTTTTCATACTAAATGATCTATATTTTGGTGTAACATTCAAAACTAGTTGAATGGAAGAAGAAAGAGCATAATCAAGGTTAGCATTGATACACATGTGAGCATGGACCATGTGGGTCTTTGCTTTAGTAGGTGGATCTAAAGCGATAAACTCACCAATGTCCTGTGTTATCCCTTTAAGGATGTCTTCATGCCAAAACTAAATGGAAAGACCTAGAATGCAAACCCAGATCGGTGTTAGATTGATGTTTTGGGTCCTAGGATCAAAGTCCATAGTCCATTTCTTGAGAAAAATATCCATGTATCCAAAAATTCATGGGCCTTTTGTGAGGATATGAATTGAATCAATAGATTTATTGAGTTGGATAAGAAAAACCCTCTCGAAAAGGCTACTAGGTCCATGGATCCTTGTGGGTATGATGTAGGAGCATCCAGTGGTAGCAAAGCAATATTGCATCAACAAAAAAAAAACAAAAATTTTCTAAGTGTTTTGCCTTTGTGTTTGTCGACCGCTAGTTGGGCGGGAAAGTAGAATTTAAAATTTTGCATGGGTGGGAAAGTTAAATTTAATTTTTTTTTGCATGGGTGGGAAACTTAAAAATCATGTAAAAGGGGGGGAAAATAGGATTTAAAAAGGGATTTTGGATCTGAAAAAAGGTCTTCGATTAGGCTCCAAGATTGGACGATATGGCATTGTAATTTCTGCCCCTTTTGGTTGGCATTAATAAAATAATTCTTTTCTATTGTGATTTAACTCCTTGGATGGTTTTATTCATGTTTTTTCATCTTCAACAAGTCTGGAATTGTAGTTTCTTCCCCTTTGGCTGGCATTATTAAAATAATTCTTTTCTATTGTGATTTGGCTCCTTGTATGGTTTTGTTCGTGTTTGTTTATCCTAATCAAGTGGTATTAGAGCGATATTTTCTAAGTGTGTAAGCAGATCACCGAACATGAGGTAGTTTACACTAGGATCTATGGTTCAATTTTGGAGAATCTAGAGTAAGATACCCCCACGAAGGAACTGAGGTGTTGCCAATAATTTCATAGTGCTATTAGAGGATTTTTGAGCTTTGTAGAGGCAAGTCCAGGCATTACAAGAAGAGCTGCATAGAGGGTTTGATCCAAGAAGAGAGGAAAAGAGTGAAGATGAAGCTAAAGAAGAGGAAGATCAATTTTAGGAAGAAGAAGAGGTAGTAGATCCTACCCAAGCGAGGTTGTACAGAGCCATATCCCAGATTGGGAAGAGGTCAAAGATGGAGGTTTCCACATACTAGGGAAATCTTAACCCGAAGGAGTTGATTGATTGGATCAATGACATGGAAGAATATTTTGAATATGAAGAGGTGGAAGACCCTGATCGGGTCAAGTTTGCTAAGACCAAACTGAAGGGTCATGCTAGAATCTGGTGGAAAGAAGTACATATTGACATAAATAGAAGGAGAAAATAGAGGATCACCAGATGGGAATGAATGGTGGAAAAGTTGAAGAGGCAGTTTATTCTGGTAGATTATGAGTTGGATTTGTTGAAGAAGATGCAAAGTTTGAGATAGTCAGGAAAGCCTATCAAAGAATATACTGAGGAGTTCTAGAATATCTTGATCTAAACTGGCCATTATGAGGCTAACAAGGATAAGGTAGCCCATTACATCCATGGGTTGAGAACCAGTATTCAAGAAGAACTGAGTCTGGTTAGAATGAGCACCATTGAGGATGCTTACCAGTTTGCTCTAAAAGTTGAAGAGAAGTTGAATAGAAGGTTTAAGGGTAAGCAGAAAGGAATATGTCATGGAGAAAGAACTGGTGGAAGAACAGATGGAGGATGAGGTGAGAAGAAATAAGAAGCTAGCAGTAGTCAAGACTAGAAGGGAGATAATGCTTACAGATCCTGTGGTCAGAACAACAACTACCCAAGAGAAAGAGGTAGATATGGCCGAGGAAATGGAGGAAGAGGGTTTCATGGAACCTACTTCAACTGTGGAGAAGAAGTACATTGAGCATATGAGTGTCCACAACACCAAGAGAAGCTAAATAGGAGGCCAACGGGTAATTCCAAAGCTGCTATTGCAGATGAAGGAGCTGAATTAGAGCACTCTAAGGAGGTAGAGATAGGAGAAGTTATGGTCACAAGGAGAACCTTGTTGAATAAGGAGAATGAACCAGACTAGAGGAAGAGCCTATTCCACACAAGGTGTAAATGTTTAGGTAAGGTCTATAATGTTATTATAGATAATGGTAGTATTGATAACTTGGTCTCTAAAGAAATGGTTACTAAGTTACAACTAGAGAGGAGGAGACACCCACATCCATATTGGATTGCGTGGTTGAAAAATGACCATAGGGCATTGGTCAATAAACAGTGCTTAGTCAAGTTTAATATTGGGAGATACAAGGATGAAGTCCTATGTGATATCCTACCTATGGATACTTACCATATGGTATTAGGAAGACCATGGAAGTTTGATCATCATGCAGTCCATGATGGACATGCCAACACTTACTTCCTAAAAATGGAAGGAGTGCGCCATAAATTGAAGCCACTGAAGGAGAAAAGGTATGTAACAATGCCATAATTTGTTTGGTTGATTATAGGAAATTTCTAGATGATTTGAAGCATGAAAATGTGTGCTATGCATTAATTCCTAGAGTTAGGGAAGAACCAATCAAAGATATCCTTGTAGAAGTTTTAGGTCTATTGGAAGACTTCTCATATATTATATCTGATAATGTGCCAGAGGGTTTGCCACCCATGAGAAATATTACATCATATTGATTTGATACCAGGATCTAGTTTACCAAACAAGGCTTCCCATAGGATGACTCATGTAGAGAATGAGAAAATGAACAAAGAATTTTAGGAGCTACTGGAGAAGGGAATGATTAGGGAAAGCCTAAGTCCATGTGCAGTGCCTACAGTACTAACACCAAAGAAGTATGGAGAGTGGAGAATGTGCATAAATTCTAGAGCTATTAACAAGATCACCATCAAGTATAGATTTCCATTGCCAAGTATGGATGACATAATGGACTATTTGAGTGGGTGTTAGGATCCCATCCTAACCCTTAATTTAATAACTTCCATGATTTAATAGTTCCTAAATAATGTGGGTAGTATCCATGATTAATATTTTGTAATGTTCTAAGTTTTAGCTTATATAGTGCCTATGACAAATGATACCCTTTTTATGTAACACATGGTAGATAGGTATGTAAGATGGCCTTGTGCATGTAATTCGAGTGGCATTGTGCATGTAATTCGAGTGGCACTATGCATGTAATTTGGGTGGCATTATGCATGTAATCCAGGTGGCATTTTACATGTAAGCCAACCATGGAAGGGAACTCTTTAAATACCCGAGAAGGCACCAATGTATTCATATTTTTGCAAATTAATGAAGTGTTGAAGGAGGTTTCCCCCTCGAAGAGGCCTGTGATTCTATATTATTATGAGATTGTTCCTTTATGCAATTTTTTTTTATAATGTGTATTTTGTTCTGAATATTAATATGATGTTTATGTGAGTTTATTTCCAAGTAATTGTGTGAGTGTGTTTATTTGAGTTTATTTTATAGTAGGATCATAAAAAGTGGTATCAGAGTGATTTCTAGGGCCAAGTTCTACTGCAACAATAACGATTCTTGCCTGTTAGGTATAATCCTCTGTTATTTTCGTGTAATTTTTTTTTTTACTATTATAAAAAAAGAAGACAAATACCAGTAAAAAAAAAATATAGTTTTTTTTAGTTGAGTAGGTAGAAACCCTGTGCTGGGGGTTTTAAAATATCATGAAGTATATGTCGTTATTGGCTAAGCTAGATAGCCCATACAACGTTTAGTGAAGTGAGGGACGGTCAGGCTCCAATACCCAAGCCTCAAATAGAACTTGTGCACGGACTTGAGCTCCCATGCATCTTCGGGTGTATCAGGAGACCATTCTAGGGTTAAATTTTTTTTAGTTGGTAGGAATATTATCGGCCTTGTATCATCCATAGTCCATGAGAGATAGCATCCTGGATGATTACCCTCCCGTACTATCAGAGAGGCAAATAGTATGATCAAGGGTATGTGTGGAATCCTCCTTGGGTAGTGGCCTAAAATATTGATCCGAGAACTATTATTCATCATTGCGGTATAACAGAGGGCCTATGGGTGTTACATAATCCTTTACTTAGCATACCCTGGTTCTGTTAAAACTTCAACCTGCAACAAAATCACAAACCAAAACTCCTTGTTTGTAAACCTGCATTCCAAATTCCCAAAAGTGAGCATATGAGAAAGGAATCCTCTACCAAAAAAAATAGCATACATTGCATGAATTTGGAATAGAATATGAGGGTGACAATTAATTTGACAGTATGGATAATAACAGTCAAATTTATAGTGGCAGTAATAGTCAGGTCAGCATAGTCAGGTCAAAAATTGTAGTTTTCAGTGTCAGAATAGAACTGTCATAACAGTAACCTACACAATACAAAGAATCTTCAGACCAGTGAGGTAAGCAATTTAAGAGAGATTTTTCAGGCTGAGAAAAACATTGAGCAAGTGATCAGAGATCAATTATAGATAGTGCTCCAGTACCCAACTTTAGCACTATAGCTTAAAATCAAAAACTATAAACATCGTTAAACTCGATAAAATAGGAGGAAAAAAAGAAGTTTGGGGTGCCCAAAAGTAGTGTTGTGGGATATAGCTCATTGTGACAACCTTTTCGATCTGATCGTTTTGATATATAGCACCCAAGCACTTTTTTGGAAACTTACTAAAAATAGTAAGTCTTGAAACCTAATTCTAATTTTAGTAATTGGTCACAAAAGGTTCCAAAATGGCCTAGGGTACCCGTGGACATCAAAAAGAGCTATAATCGTTGGACTCCTTAACAAAAGCCATTGAGAATTTGAACTTGGAAATTTTCTCCATAAGGGAAGAGGTCCAAGGTCTTCGTCTAGATCATGAGGCCACTAGCGCTCGCTTAGAAGAAACACTAATAGATGTGGGTAGCAAGTTACATAAGGGACCACTCAAAACATAACACTAGGCTAAAAAATCTATAAGGAATGACCATGACCCATCCTTTAAAATGCCAAAATTGGAATTCCCTCGATTTAATGGGAAGGATGTTGATGGGTGGTTATGTAGGGTTGATCAATTCTTTAGACTTCATAATGTTCCCATATATCATCGAGTTTAGATGGATTCCTTCAATTTGGAATCTGAGGCTCTACACTGGTTCCAGTGGTTATGTAATTCCAACCCAAATATCTCTTGGGAGGACTTTGAGTCCCAACTACTGACCCAATTTGGGCCTAGTGAGTATGAGGACTTCACAGGAGCCTTGATCAAACTGCAACAAACATCCTCAATTCGTGACTACCAAACTCAATTTGAAAAATTGGCTAATAAGACAAGAGGATTGATGGAAGGGTTCTTCATGAGTTGTTTTATCAGTGGGTTAAAATGGGATCTCCAAGTTGAATTAAAGATGTTGAAACCACATTCCGTGATGGAAGCTATCAGTTTGGCCCATCTGGCTAAATCTAAACTCTCAAAACAAAGGCGCGCCCTCGTGATTTCCTCAAAATCGACCTTCATTTCCTTTTCAAACCCAAAATTAAATGGATAGTAAACCTACTACACCCAAGCGACTGACTACAAAGGATATGGATGCATGTCGTGCCCAAGGATTATGTTATAATTGTGATGAAAAGTTTTTTAAAGGACATAAGTGTGTAAACAAAAGACTGTTCTTGATAGATGTTGAGGAACCTACTAACACTGACTAGAGTGATGAGGATGAGGACCCACCTGAAACACCTTCTCCACAGGAAGAAGATACATAGGGGTTTGAGGTAAAGATTTTAGTCCATGTTCTTGCAGACATTACCACTCCACAAACCATGAAAGTTGTGGGATTTTTCAAGGGCCAATGTATTACCATCCTTATTGATTCAGGCAGCACACACAACTTCATTGATCCTTGAGTTGTTAAGTGAAAAATTGCTATATCCACACTTGTGATTCATTCGAGGTCATGGTAGCCAATGGGGGAAAATTACCTTATAAAGGAAAATGCTGTAATGTCAAGCTTAGGATAAGGGACTATGAACTCAATAAAGACATGTTTGCCCTCCAGTTGGGAGGATGTGATTGGTTTTGGGATCTCAATGGTTGAGTACATTGGGCACTATCAGTTGGAACTTTACAGAAATCTGGATGCAATTCTCCTAAAATGGACAAACACACTTACTCAAGGGCTCCTCTGTAGGAACACCTCACCTCATTAGTTCCAATCATATGGAGAAATTCTAAAGAAATCAGAATGTGGGGTCATTGCACAACTCTTCTCCATCCAAAAAACCACTTCACTAATGGCTAAAATTCCATTAGACCTACAACTAGTTCTACACAAACATGATGTTGTCTTTGTAGAACCAACTACACTACCATCGTGTCACTCTCACGACCATGCTATCCCATTGCTCTCGGGTAGTGCACCACCAAATATCAGGCCATATAGGTACCCTCATGCCATGAAATCAAAACTAGAAAAATTGGTACAAGAATTACTCAAGGCTGGTGTCATCCGGCCTAGTACTAGCCCTTACTCCTCGTCTGTCTTACTTGTTCCCAAGAAAGATGGCTCATGGCACCTATGTATTGACTACCGATAACTCAACAAGACTACGATGAAGGATAAATTTCCTATTCCAGTGGTTGATGAATTACTCGATGAACTACATGAGACCATGTATTTCATCAAGCTTGATCTCAACTCTGGGTACCATCAGATCCGACTCAAGGATGAGGACATCCCCAAAATTGCCTTTCGTACTCATGAAGGTCATTATGAATTCTTGGTAATGCCATTTGGTCTCACAAATGCTCCTTCTACATTCCAAAGTCTTATGAACATCTTTCGGCCCTTTCTGTGAAAGTTCATCCTTGTGTTCTTTGATGACATCTTGATTTATAGCCGCACATGGGAAGAGCACCTCAATCATGTGGATCAAAATTTATAGCTGTTGGTCACCCATCACCTTTTTGCCAAAAGGTCCAAGTGTTCCTTTGGTCTGATTGAAGTAGAGTATATGGGACACATTGTCTCATAGGATGGTGTCAAGGTTGACCCTAAGAAGATTCAAGCAGTTCAAGAGTGGCCGAAACCTCACACTCTCAAGGGGATTCAAGGATTTTTAGGTCTTACAAGCTATTATTGCAAATTTATCTACAATTATGGGAAGATAGCTGCCCACCTCACCTCCATGTTGGAAAAATATTCGTTCACTTGGATAGGACCTGCTGACCAAGCCTTCATTGAACTCAAGCATGCTATGACCACCACTCCCGTCTTATCCATGCCAAATTTCTCTAAACCATTTGTCATTGAAAGTGATGCTTTTGGTCATGGTATTGGGGTAGTATTGATGTCAGAAGGATGACTTGTGGATTTTACTAGCAAGGCACTCTATGATCGTAATCTGGGGAAATCCACTTATTCTAAGGAAATGTTAGCCATATTGCATGTAGTCACACGTTGGTGACCTTACCTCATTGGGCGTCACTTCTCCATCAAAACCGACCATCAAAGTCTCAAATATTTTTTGGAACAAAGAGTTGCCATGCCTGACCAACAAAAGTGGGTGTCTAAACTCATGGGCTATGATTATGATATCACCTACAAAAAGAGAAAGGAGAATATTGTGGTTGATGCTCTTTCTCACCAAATGGAGACCATAAGTATGTTGTGTGCCATCTTAGCACCACTTCCCTAATGGATTGATTCCTTGCATCAAGAAGCATGTCAGGATGCAGATTTGCAAGCTTTGATAGCCTCACTAATGGATGATCCAGATTCTATACCAGGGTATAATTGGAATGGCCAAGATCTGCGCTACCATCAATGCTTGGTTCTACATCATAAGTACCCACTTTGAGAGCTCCTCATGAAGGAATTGCATGCCACTCACTCTGTAGGCCATTTAGGGTTCCTTAAAATATATGAGCGACTCAAGTGCACCTTATTTTGGAAAGGTATGAAATGTGACATCCGCTCTTTTGTTGCTACCTGTGACACATGTCAAAGGATGAAAGGTGAAACCGTGTGCTCTCTGGGTACTCTTTAGCCATTGTCTATCCAAGATCAGGTTTGGACTGACATTTCTATGGACTTTATAGAAGGGCTCCCTAAATCTAGAGATAAGTCAGTTATTTTTGTGGTAGTGGACCACATTTCAAAGTATGCTCACTTTTGTGCCCTTGCCCATCCTTATACAACATCCATTGTTGTACAAATTTTTCTTGACTCCATATTTCACTTTCATGGCATGCCCACCTCCGTTGTATATGATCATGATCCCACCTTAACTAGTCATTTTTGGCAAGAGTTGTTTAAGTTGCAGGGGACTCAGCTCAAAATGAGTTCAGCCTACCATCCGCAAATGGATGGTCAAACAAAAGTTGTTAATAAATGCTTGGAAACCTACCTTCACTGATTTATCTTAGCTCATCCCACTCAATGGGCCAAATGTCTATCCTTGGACGAATGGTGGTACAACACTTCCTATCATACCGCAAACAAACTCACACCATTTGAAGCAGTCTACATGTGCCTTCCACTTATGCCTTCCTCTTACATTCCTGGCAGATCCAAGGTCCAGGCTGTCAACAACACTCTGAGTCAACACACCAAGATCCTTCATCAACTTAAGCAAAATTTGAACATGGCCCAGAATCGGATGCGCCAATAAGCTGATCAACATCGTTCTGAGCGTAGTTTTGATGTAGGTGATATGGTATTCCTTTGCTTGCAACCGTATAAACAATCATTCCTACAACTTCGTAGGTGTCAGAAGCTTGCTGTAAAATTATATGGTCCTTACCAGGTTCTACAAAGGATTGGCCCCACAGCTTACAAATTGGCGCTCCCACCTATTTCCAAGCTTCATCCTATTTTTTATGTTTTTGCTCTCAAGAAATTTGTGGGCACACAGGTACAGGTTCAATCCACACTTCCTAAATTGGATGAAGAAGGCTCCATATTACTTGAACCTGAGCAGTTTTTGGATCATCGAACTCGCACTCTTCGCAATCGTACAATTACAGAGATCTTGGTTCAGTGGTGTGGGCTTCAACCTAAAGATGCTACATGGGAATCTCTCCACCAACTCCAACAATAGTTTCCTCATTTCAGCTTTGAGGACAAAGCTTCTTCAAGGGGAAGCACATGTTAGGATCCCATCCTAACCCTTAATGTAATAACTTCCATGATGTAATAATTCCTAAATAACGTGGGTAGTACCCATGATTAATATTTTGTAATGTTATAAGTTTTAGCTTATATAGTATCTATGACAAATGGCACCCTTTTTATGTAACACATGGTAGATAGGTATGTAAGGTGACCTTATGCATGTAATTCGAGTGGCATTGTGCATGTAATTCGAGTGGCATAATGCATGTAATTATGGTAGCATTATGCATGTAATCCAAGTGGCATTTTGCATGTAAGCCAACCATGGAAGGTAACTCTTTAAATACCCGAAAGGCACCAATGTATTCATATTTTTGCAAATTAATGAAGTGTTGAAGGAGGTTGACCCCTCGAAGAGGCCTGTGATTCTATCTTATTGTGAGATTGTTCCTTTATGCAAATTTTTGTTATAATGTGTATTTCTTTTAATATTAATATGATGTTTATGTGAGTTTATTTCCAAGAAATTGTGTGAGAGTGTGTTTATTTGAGTTTATTTCCAAGCAATTGTGTGAGAGTGTGTTTATTTGAGTTTATTTTATAGTAGGATCCTAAAAGTGGGTCCAAGTATTTTACAAATATTGATGTAAAGAGTGGGTATCATCAGATCCGCATCAGAGAAGGAGATGAGTGGAAGACAACTTTCAAGACCAAAGAGGGTTTATATGAGTGGTTGGTCATGCCATTTGAGCTAACCAATGCACCCAACACATTCATGAGGCTTATGAATGAAGTATTGAAGGACTTTATGGGAAATTTTTCATTGTCTATTTGGATGACATTCCAATTTTTAGCAAGACCTTGGAGGAACATCTGAGGCACATCAGAAGAGTTCTGGTGAAGTTGAGGGAGGAACATCTACTGATAAATTTGAAGAAGTGTAGTTTTGTGAAGGAGTTGGTGTACTTGGGATTTGTCATCTCAATTGAAGGTCTGAAGATGGATCTAAAGAAGGTAAGGGCTATAATTTACTAGGCTACCCCAAGGATCATAACTGAGGTAATATCATTTCATGGTCTAGAAAGTTTTTACAAAAAATTTATTAGAAATTTTAGCAGTATTTGTGCACCCCTAACTGAAACAATGAGAGGGGATAAGAAATACTTTAAGTGGACCTTAGGAGCTGATAGGAGATTTGATTTTTTGAAGAAGAAGGTCACTAAGCAACATGTGTTGGCACTTCTAGATTTTAATATGGTGTTTTAGGTATATTTTGATGCTAGTGGTAGTGCCATAGGAGCTGTATTGAGTCAAGAAGGTAAGCCTGTTGCATACTTTAGTGAAAATATTAATGATTCCAAGAAGAAATATTCTGTCTATGATCAGGAGTTTTATGCTATAGTTTAGGATCTAAAGAAGTGGAGACACTATTTTTTTCCAAAGAAGTTTGTTTTGTATATTGATCATCAAGATTTACAGTATATTAATAGTCAAGGGAAATTGAATCAAAGGCACTTAAAATGGGTTGAGTTTTTACAGAGCTATACCTTTGTGCTAAAGCATAGGAGTGGGAAGTCAAATAGAGTTGCAAATGCCTTAAGTAGAAGGTAGAGTTTGTTGATAGTAATGAGAGTGGAAGTTGTGGGGTTTGAAGAACTTAAGAGTTTGTACCCTGAAGATCTAGATTTAGCTGAAGCTTGGAGAGCTTGTACAACACCAGTTACTCTGGATAAGACTAAGTTGTTGGATTTTATGATCGAAGATGAAATGTTGTTTAAGGGGAACTAGTTGTGCATTCCTAGGAGTTCAATGAGGGATAATCTGGTCAAAGATAAGCATAGTGGAGGATTGGATGGACATTTTGGTAGAGACAAGACCATTGCCTTGGTGAGTGAGAACTACTATTGGCCATAATTATTGCAAGATGTGAAGAAGTTTGTACAAAGTTACAAAATATTCTAGATGGCCAAGGGTGTGAGGCAAAACATCGGGTTATATCAACCATTGCCTAGACCAAAGAGACCCTGGGAGGAAATCAACATGGACTTTGTTCTTGGTCTTCCAAGGACACAAAGGGTAAATGACTCCATATTTGTGGTAATTTATAGGTTTTTAAAGATGGCACATTTTATTCCCTTCCAAAACACCAGTGATGCAGTTCATGTTGCTAGACTATTTTTTAAGGAAGTGGTACGACTTCACGGTCTACTAAAGAGTATAGTCTTCGATAGAGACACAATTTATTGGGTATTTAGAAGACCTTGTGGAAGAAATTGAAGATATATTTGAAGTTCAGTTCTACAAACCATCCATAGACTGATGGACAGACATAAGTGGTGAACATGATTTTGGATAACCTACTGAGATGCCTGGTAGGAGATAAGCCTAAGGGATGGGATATGATATTACCACATGCAAAATTTGCTTATAAAAATTTTGTCAACATGAGTACTGGTAAATCATCATTCCATATTGTATATTGGAGTAGTCCAAGAAATGCTTTTGAGTTGAGGAAGTTGGATAGGGGAGAAAATAATAGTGCTGAAGCTGAGAACTTTGTAGAGCATCTGAAGGATTTGCATGAAGAAGCAAAAAAAAACATCAATAATATGAACACTTAGTACAAGATAAAGGATAATAAAAAAAGGATGTTTAAGGAGTTTCAAGTTGGTGATGAAATCATGGTGCACCTGAGAAAGGAGAGGTTTCCTACTAAAACATATAACAAGCTAAAAATGAAGAAGTTTGGACCATGCAGGATCATACAAAAAAGAGATTAAGGAAATGCATATGAGGTGGAGTTATTGAGTGGATTGAACATATCACCTCTATTCAATATTTTTGATTTGGTAGAGTATCATGAAGGTGGCAGCTCTAAGGAACCAGTTGCAGAGTTATGGAGTGTTTCGACGTTAGCTCCAGTGACAGAAGAGAGAGGAAATCCTAGATACCCGCATCGATAGAAGTACAAGAAATAAACAGTATGAAGAATATTTGGTGAAATGGAAGGAAAGGCCTATAGAAGATTACTTGACTGTCCAAGTTCGAGGTTGACTACCTTGGTTTTCCTCCAATAGCAAAGAAGTGAGGTCACTTCTCAAACTTACCCTGGGTGTCTGATGTAGGAGCATCCAGTGGTAGTAGAGCAATCTTGCATCAACAAAAAAAAACAAAAATTTTCTAAGTGTTTTGCCTTTGTGTTTTTTGGCTGCCAGTTGGGCGAGAAAGTAGAATTTAAAATTTTGCATGGGAGGGAAAGTTAAATTTAATTTTTTTTTGCATGGGTAGGAAACTTAAAAATAATGTAAAAGGGGGGAAAATAGGATTTAAAAAGGGATTTTGGATCTGAAAAAAGGGCTTCGATTGGGCTCCAAGATTGTATGATCTAGCATTGTAATTTTTGCCCCTTTTGGCTGACATTAATAAAATAATTCTTTTCTATTGTGATTTAACTCCTTGGATGGTTTTTTTCGTGTTTGTTCATCCTCAACAAGTTTGGCATTGTAATTTCTTCCCCTTTGGTTGGCATTATTAAAATAATTATTTTCTATTGTGATTTGTCTCCTTGGATGGTTTTGTTTGTGTTTGTTCATCCTCATCAGGGCACCAAATATTTAGAGCCCATATGTGAATGGCCTCCATGTAAGGATGTGAGCCAAGAAATTTTACCACCAAGGAATGAGAAATTTGGGCTACCAAGGATGTCATGAGCTTAGACAAAATCATGAGGTATCCTTGCGAAGGATGTAGATAAACCCCAGGTTCAAAGAAGGATGCTGGTGGAGGGTTGTTTTTAAAAATATCTACAAAGGAGTGGGAAGGGGGTCTCTTCTTGGGGACTGTAGATCTACCTACTTCAATTAATGT
Organism: Wollemia nobilis; assembly: GCA_028583015.1. Taxonomy (NCBI): domain Eukaryota; kingdom Viridiplantae; phylum Streptophyta; class Pinopsida; order Araucariales; family Araucariaceae; genus Wollemia; species Wollemia nobilis. The sequence continues at coordinate 3,300,712 of JAQPPZ010015863.1, read as the reverse complement.
GTGGTAAATTATGGGGACCGAAGATCCATATTTGATAGATATGCCAAAATCCACCATTGCTTTATCACCAATAATATTTGAACATTCCTCTATGATAGACACACTAAAAACCACCATTGGATCAAAACCCATGAGGTTCATAGATCCACATTTGAAAGATAAAATAGTCAATGCCCCTCCACCAATAGGGGCCATAAATCATTCTCTGATAGACTGCTCGAAACCCACCAATACCCCATCATCATCGAGACCCACCAAAGAAGAAGGTACATATCCATTAGAGTGATAAAGCTACCATTCACATCAAAAGGACTTATTTTGAAATGATCTGGAGGGGTGCCAAAAAAGAGGTTCCAATCCAATGCCTCCATACTATCATCTATATCATGGTTGATCACAAGATGGTCATGATAGGTACCATGGGATCCTCCTAAAATCAATTTATATTTTTAAATACTTCTATCACCATGGATTGCGCTCGTCACATCACCATCACTTATTGTCACCATCAACTTTTGATATTTACAATGAAGAAGAAAGAGGTATTTATAAGAAGGGGGAAATTTCCCCCCAAAATCTATGTAGGAATTCAAAATATGAGTTTAAAATTTACTAGAGCTAGTTGACATAAAAAATGAATGAACTTAGATCCTTGGATATTTGTATCCATGAATTCTACTAATAAATTGAATGCTATTGAGCTATATCATGCTATAGATATTTGTGACTAGAACTTTGGAATCCTTTGTCATTAGTGCCTTGGGTTATGTGTTGCCCCATGGGCTATCCTCTGTCATTGATTTAATGATTCAACTATCTTCTAGGAACTACATCTAATTATGGGATGCCAAGACAAATATTGGATCATAATCCCTTCTCGCACATCCTATTCCTCTAGGTTGGTCTAATGGTTTTAGTGGTGCATGGTGCTTGGATTATCCTATGTTGTTGACAAGTTTCCTTTGGTGAAGATATTATTCAATGCATCCTATAGAGGTAGTGGGCATTACCTGATGATTATTTGGAGAGGATGCCTATCCATGTTGTTCCATACCTTGCTATTTCAATTGGTATCCGAGTTAAAAATCAAGAATGTTGATCACTAAGAAATGATAGATGCACCTTTGGTAGTATAATCCTCTTATGCCTTATGTCGATCATTTTCCATGGTGTTTGGGGTGGACCTTGTGGGGGTAAATAAAACTCAAAGTATAGCTAAGGACTTGCAATCTAGAATTTCCAAGATGCTAGGATTTGGGTAGTCTTTCAAGCCTTAATATCCAATTAGACACCTAAGAAATTAGAGGAAAGCCAAGCCAATGGTTCCCCTCATTTAAGAAGGAGAGAAGTCCATGGATTCTAGATGGGAAAGAGTCTTGCTAATATTAGAGTTCTATTAGCTATCATTGGAATGGATCTAGGATTCTAACTCATTAAAATCATCTTCTTATCCACCACCAAAGAGACTTGGGATCCTTAATTTGGGTTTAATCAAGTGGATAGGGAAAGTTACATGGTGAGGGAAGCTACAAGTTTAGCATTGGTCAGTGATAGTAATTCCTCCTTGGTTGTACTTTAGATAGTCTTCTAGCTTTAGTTGTTTCATAAGTAGTAGGAAATTTGGGTCCCTTTATATTGGCTTCAAGTGAACACTATGATAAAAAATACCTCTAAAGGTAATATTTGCTCAATGTAGTGAATATTCACTACAACTTTGGTGACTCACAAGGAACTCCTAGCAGGAGTCAAGGAACCTAGAGTAAATGGCCTTGTCTATTGGATGCAGAGTATGAATAAGGAAAATCTAGAGGCTTTTGCAATAGTGATGCATGTTTAGAGAAGGATGACATTGAATACAACTTTACTTGAGGCTCAATGGAGACTTGGAATGGGGTGCACCTTAATTTATAGGCCATGTTTCTTGGATAATTATCAAGGTTCACTCCTATTCCACTGATCTATTGATAATAGATAAACATGCAAATACTTGTTCCCTCATGCCTAGGATTTGGGGATGTCATTATCTTTCATGCTTCCTCTTGTACGAGTATGGTAGCTATTCTTCAACTAATAAAAAAGTCTCTATAAATCTTGAGGGACTAAGGTTTATGCCTTGATCTCAACACTCTTGTCCTTCAAACATGTGTGAATTCAATCCTTCTACTATGAATTTGAACTCATTCATATCCTACATTGGTTAGATGACCCTAAAATAATAATGCTATGTATAAATATCCAAAGGATCGATTGGCCATTCCTCACACTAGTTATCTATCCCATGTTAGTCCTATTGAAGGTACTAATAGGATCAGATTCTTAGATTTACATAATGTGTCACTTACTTTTGTGGGCTAGGCATACCTTACCTTAGATTTGGGTCCTCCTTCCTTCCTTCATCGGGTCTTCAATGGATGGTTGTTCTATACATATGCATCATGTAACCTTTTGGGAGATGACCTTTATATTGGATTTGTTTTTTGAGCCTTTGGACCTTGTATTACTTATTGGTCTTCGTCTAATTTTAGTTTTTGATCCTAGGAGATGTAGTGGTGTTATTGGGGGAGGTCGATCACTAAGTTAGGCTCTTTATCCATTGCTCCATGTTCGATCATCCACTAGACTAGTATTAATGCTTGAACCACTACTTTTGGTAAGGATGAGGAGATTAATACTAAATCCACAAGATGACTCTGAATTAAATTTTCCTTGCATCTTCAGGTTATGTAGAAAGGTCCTACTTTTGTCTGCATGGGTGGTTACACCTCTACCTTTTATCATCCCACCCATGTCTATTTATGATCTTCTTTTGGCATGGTTTTTGATCATGGATGAGGTTTAGATATCCCTTTGGTATATTTAGGGACCTCTAGGGAAGATCGATTATTGATGCTGATACCCACAAAATTTTTTTGTGGTTGTATCTCTAGGATGCTTGTGGTGATAAACACCTCCTTTTCTCTACTTAACTCACTTTTCTAGAAACATTTGATGGATTCAATTTCAATTGCCCTTATAAAATCTAGTTGCCTCCAATACCTACTAGGTGGTATCCCACAATCTTGGGTGTTTTTTGCACCTACTCTATATTCTCCCATGAAAATAAAATTTTTACTATGGGGGTGAATTTTATGGTGCTGACATTTTGGCAAGATATTGGCTAGTATTAGGCTAGTGCCATCAATACTTATTTTCCTTGTATATCTACCAAAGGTTGAATTTTTTTCCATGGTTGATATTTAGGATGAACCATCAATATTGATCAATAATTCTTTATTAGACATTCCTAAGGAAAATGATCCCATGGTTGACACTAGGGATACCTACATCCTTGCATTGCTTCCTATTGGACATTTTGATGAGTGTTTGTTGTCATTGATGTCAAAATCACTTTTGTGCTATGTTCGTCATCTTTAAGGACATTAAGTGTTTCTTCCAAAAGCAAGGTCTTAAAAAGCAATAGGTTATAATATTTATTTTTAAATATTATATACCTAGGAGGGCTCAAAGAATGAAGATCCAAGGAAGGAGAAGCAAGTTCAAATTAAATAATAATATTTTATTATTATTATTTTGGATCAAAAATCGAGTTGAAGAAGATCAAGGACCAAGTTGAAAAAGACCCACAAGTAGATTTAATTTAAATTAAAATATTTTAATATTTTATTAAAATTTTAATTTAAATAATGATGGGTGCTAAGGTTTAATTTAAATATTTATTTAATATTTAAAATTAATATTCGAATTCAAAATTAAAATTCGAATACTCGTCGACGTTGGAATATCTATGCTTTACATATAAATAATGCCAAATTTTGGCCTTTGATATTATCCATGCGATTGATTATTGGCTCGTGCAAAAGAGAGAAAGGCTTGCATTTTCGCATGTGTGTTTGAGCATAGAAAAGGACAAGACTTCGTGGCCTCCAAAAACTACTCAAAGCCCCTTGTAGCTGAGTTGGTAGCCAAGGGCTGCGTTAGACGCATTTGGGAATGCTAGGTGTGGGTTCAAACCTTGTGCACACCATTTTGCCAAAGGCAAGTTTGTGATGCATTTTTGTGCCGTTCAAGGGAGAACGAAGTCAAAAGCACATTTGTACCTTTTGGCTCTTGTGGAGCCACACATCCCATTTGGTGGGTGCGAGCGCTGTGGAAGTGCTTGGGGGAGAGCCATCGGTGGCTCAAATATAGCCAAGGTCTTTCGGGCAACATAATAGATGTATGCGCATTATTTGGGTTGACTTGGATTGCGAAAAATAAAAAGGAAAAAATATTTTTTGTTTCCAAAGGTTTATTTTGATTAAACTTTTTGCATAATTAATTTGGATTATAAGTTGTTTAGGGGAGTCAAAAGGGGAATGCAAAACTTTAATTTTTGAGTTGAATTTTTAAGTGATTAAGGAGTTATAAGGTAGTAAGGAAATTTATTATTTTTGATATTGAAGGTTGGTTGAATATTATTTTTAAGCTAGAGATTATAAGGTGTATTTGAGTGTTATTATTGTAATGAAGACATATTTTGAAGAAGTGTTAGAGTGATATTTTTTGTCATCTAACCTTTGTGCTTGACAAGGAAAGTGGTTATAATTGAGTCAGGTTTTTTAAGGGCACTTCATCAAAAAAAAATATATGGGCACATTTTTCTTATGAGTGATTGTTGGATGTTGTGAATACTAAGTTGGAGTGAAAAGGATTGTTTGGTAAGTATTGTTGAGTTTGGTTTTTGTATTAATGCTTCAAGGTTTTCTGGAATAAATGTTGAAGATAGAAACCTTGTTTGATAATCATTGTTGGAAAAATTGGTTGAATATTTATGTGCATGATTAGGGTTTGTGAAAGAACATGAATATCATTTTTATGTGAAGTTGTGAGCTATCTTGAATTAGGGTTTATGAAAGAACATGAGTATCATTGTTATGTGAAGTTGTGAACGATCTTGAATTAGGGTTTACAAGAACATGAGTATCATTTTTATGTGAGATTGGTTAACAAGCATTGTTGGAAATATTTGAGTGAGTGTTCATATGCTTGGACTAGGGTTTGTAAGAAAAGAGTATTTCTTTGAGTGATTGATTGAGTAGAGTTGATTAATCCTAGTCAATTGAAAGTGTTGAAGTGATAGTTCAAATTTTGTGAAACAAATTGTTCTATATTCTAATTTGATTTGATAAAGAGATTGGAAGTGATTGAGAATTGTAATGAGTGTGAAGCATATTGAGTCTCTAACAATTCTCTATATATTTTTGTGAGATAGGACAAGTTCTAGTTATGACTTGTTGAGAATATTTGAGGTAAGTCTTGGTGAATACTTGTTGAGCAGATTGAACAAGTTCTAGTGAGGAATTGTGGAGCAGAGTTGTGGTAAGTATTGATGAAGACTTGTGGACAAATTAGTGTGAGCTTTTGTGGAAGCTTACAATACAGATTTGAGGATAGATTTGTGCTAGACCAAAGGACTATGTTTAGTACAAAATTTAGGACAAATATTGAGCAGATTTGTGCTAGACCGAAGGACTGTGTTTAGTGCAGATTTGAGAAAAAATATTGAGCATATTTGTGCTAGACCGAAGGACTGTGTTTAGTGCATATTTGAGGATAGAGATTGAGCATATTTGTGCTAGATCGAAGGACTATGTTTAGTGTAGATTTGAGGACAAATATTGAGCAGATTTATGCTAGATCAAAGGATTGTGTTTAGTGTAGATTTGATACCGAGTTGAGAGTAAGGTTTGGAGGTGATAGAGTATAGAGGACGACTGTCTCCAGTGGATAGAGATCCATTAGCCAAAGTAGTGAAGACATGTCTTCTAAGTGAGGATAAGAGTCTTCAGTGGATAGATATCCATAAGTAAGTGTAGTGGAGATAGCAGTTCTTATAGAAGATCACTAGCCAGAGCTAAGGAGAAAGACTTCTCCTATGGATAGTGACCCACAAAATTGATTAGGAGATTTGTATCTCCTTTAGACAGAGGTCCATAAACATTTTATTAGGGAAAGGATTCCCAAGAGATTTGTTGAGAAAATTTTAGTGAAATATTTTCTCCGTGGAGTAGCTTACATTAGGTGAACCACGTTAAATTAATGTCTCTATTGTGTATGGTGATTTGTGTATTGATTTGATTACTTCTGTTGATATTGCTATACATTGCATAATATTGATTGTGAAAGAAAAGTAAAAAGTGATCTTATATTGTTCACCCCCCCCCTTAGTATAATCTTGTTTTCTTCACTTCTTTAGAATGAGAAATTCTTCTAAAAGAGCTTGAGACTTCTTTCTAATTTCATCCATTCTGATCATAGGTAAAGAAGTTGGGCTTGGATGGAAAGAGGAAGGGTGGTTAACCATATTAATAGGTGGTTGAACAGTTGGTAGAAGAGGATAAATAAATTACAAATATAAAGGTATTGAGAATATTGGGGGAATATTACTTGTCATTATGAAGTCACTTTTTGCTTAGAGGGCAATTTGATAGGCAATGAGAAAAAAATCTTAACTCCAAATTTTTATCATCATGGCAATCTTTGAATTGAAGGCTTTGAGATAGAAAATAAGTGCCATGCCAAGGGAAGGTTTGTTGTCATCTAAGATCTTGTGATAGGTTTTATGAAACCATGCATTGAAATACTCTATTGCCTCCATGGGAGATTGTTTAATGTTTATTAGGTGCTCTAGCATCAAGGCTTCATCTTATTTCTCCTTAAATCTATTTATCAACTAGGTAGCCAGCTAGTCCCAATCCCTTATTGACTATAAAATTAGGAAAACATACCCTTATTATACTTTTTCTTTGAAATATGCAACTAACATCCTTAGGAATACATCTTGAACAACCACATTGTGCATAGTATAAAGAGTTACCATATGATGCAGGTGCTCAGTACGATTGTTGTGTCTTCTTTGGTGATTTCTAGTAGGGATTATAACATTGGAATGAGAATTGGATCCCATGTATTTGGTGGGGTTAGGGTAACCAAGTGGCTCTAATTATTCCATGTTGGAATTAATTTTTCCATATTTGGGTTTGATTTCTAGTGGAGTTGCTATATTTGGGTGATTTGATGACCAACAAAGTTGTTATGTGATGACTATTTTAATAGGATAGAGGTTTACACCTTAGCATTGATTTGTATTGGAAAATAATTTTAAGCTTCTTTAGCAGGTTGATGACTAAGGTCTTCATTGAAACCTTATTCTAACTTTTGATTAGGGGATCAATTTATAGTTTAGATCCCACTAGGCATACCAATATGAACTATTAGGGGCCTAAAATGATAGGTGTCATGATCTCCCATGATTGTAGTGGTCCTATCCTTCCAAGTGGGTGCATCCAATACCCTGTGCCTCATGTAGGGTGCCAATCCTAGGAAGTCTTTGGAGTGTAGGATGTGGCTCTTTCGAATGACCTCTAGGATTTTTTACCAAGACTGGCTCCTTGTCTTGATGTGATATTTGATGTATGTCTTTCCTTCATACTCTATCCTACTCTATCGAGCATCTCTCCAAGGAAAAATAAAAGAGAGGGAAAGTAGAAAGAGACATGAAATTAAAATGTGTGAAATAAAACCTAACTAACCTATCTAGCCTATATACGAGTGGTAACACATGAAATATCTAAGAGACCCTTCATGTTGTAGTAGGTTGAAATGAATACATGCATAGTAATAAAAACATTCAAGGAATATGGTCCTCCTAAATATGCATAAGAAAGCACACCCACACCAAAATAGGACAAGGATTTCATAAATTGTCACAAATTCTAATTAGTGTGAACTTTGGATTACATACATGTAGAGAGAAGAGGTTCAAAAAATAATCGGCCAATAATGCAAGGATTGAGCCAAGACAAGACACAAGAGAGAATGAAAAAACCCCTTAAAGAGAATGATTGGATTTAAATATTTACAATTAATAAGAAATAGGTATTTATAAGAAGAAATGGGGAATTTTCCCCCTAAAATGTATGTAAGAATTCAAAATATGAGTTTAAATTTTTCTAAGTTGACATCAACAATGAATGACTTTAGGTCCTTGGAGAATTGTAACCATAAATACTACTGGTGAATTGAATACCATTGATTTATCTCATGTTGATCTCCATGATTAGACATTTGGAATCCTTCATCATGAATGCCTTGGGTTCTATGTTTCCCCTTGGATTGTCCTCTATGTTTTTGCTTTAATGATTTAGTTATTACCTAGGGAAATGTGTCTGATTATGGGATGCTAGGTCCTAGATTAGATTATCATCCCTTCTCTCATGTCTAGTCACTTTGGGTTACTTTGGTTGTTTCGATGGTACTTGGTGCTTGGGTTCTCCCATATTATTAACATGTTTCCTTTAGTGAAGATGTTTGTTAGCACATCCTATAGATGTTGTGGGAATTACCTACTAATTTTTGGGAGAGGAAACCCATCCTCGATGTTCCATCCCTTGTTATTTCAATTGGTACTTGGGCAAAAAATTTAAGATGTTGACCATTAAGTAATGGTAGATACACTTCTGGGTAATATTCTCCTCTTATGTATTTTGTCAATATTTTACCAAAATTTTTAGGGTGGACCTTGTGGGGGCCAAGAAACTTTGAAGCATATTCAAGGCCTTACAATATAGAATTTCTAGTATTCTAGGCTTTGGGTTGTCCTTCAAACCTTAATATCATTTTGAGAGAGGGAGCTTTCAAGGCCATCATTCTACTTGGTTACCCCAAATTACGCCAACTCTATCTACCAATCAGGCACCCAAGAATTTGGAGGAAATATAGGTTAATGGTTTCACTCATATAGGAAGGAGAGGGCTCCATGGATTCTGGATGGGATAAATTATTGATGAGGGTGGAGTCACATTAGCTATTCCTAAAATATATCTAGGTCTTTTACTCATTGCAAAACTCTATTTAGCTACCACTAGAAAGACTTGGTATCCTTATTTGGTATTTAATATGGTGGGTAGACTAAGCTACATGGCAAAGGAAGCTACTAGTTTAGCAGTAGTCAATAATGGTGATTCCTCCTTGGTTGCAATTTAGATGATATTTTTTCTTTAGTTGCTTCATGAGTAGTAGGGGCTTTGGGAGCCTTCATTTCAGCTTTAGGTGGACACTTATCAAAATTGCCTCTAGAGGTAAGATTTACCCAGTGTAGTGAATCTTTAGTATAATATAAATTTGAGTTTTAGTGGTCAATACTATTGATTATTTGTTAATGATCATACATGATGAATGTAGGTATACTGCCTAAATATAAAGTATGATGCTTACCATTATTTACAAGATTTGAAAGCTCATGTGGGATCATATTCATGTTACATTGTCTATCATGGAGGGATAGGGTCCATGAATTTATGATGCCAGTAATTTTAACTGATATGATGTGATATTGTGTGCTTTTTTTCTGCCCCAAGCAGGAGCATGATTGTCTTTATCGAAGATTCATTGAATGAACGCAATTCGCATAATTGAGTGTGTGCTTACTGATTTTGACTGAGTATGACTACCCTCTCAAGTGATGAGTCAATGAGGAAATGAATAGTGAGAAAAATGATGAGTCGCTTGACCCAATTGACTTGTATTATGCTTACCTTCAATTTTGTCCTATGAAAAATAGGGCAATTTGGAAAGGATTTTGGTGACTTTGTTGAGTTTTCTTGGAGGAAAGGAGCTGAAAATTGCATGCCCGAGAGGTGGTCTGGCAAAAATGGCCTTCTTTGGGCATGAGTGAAATTTTTTTCCATCCATCCTAGGATCCTCAGGGTTGCATTTTGATCCATACAAAATTTGGACCCAATTTGAGCTGTTTTGGTGCAGTTTTGGACTTGTTTTGGGTCATTTTGGGCTGTTTTGGCCTATTTTTGCTACCACCGTCCTAGGGTGGGATGAGGGCATGTTCTACCACCATCATAGGGTGGGAAAGGTGGCAAAATATGTGCTTGTACCACCATGGGATGGTGGTGACCCCTGTATATCTATATAAACGCAAAATATGAAGGCTAGGCTCATTTGTGCATGCTTCTTTTTGCAGTTTTGAGAGGTGAGGAGTAGGAGAGTGATTATGAGTAGCCAATTGCTGTCAAATTCATCCCATGGTCACCATGAGCCAGTGGGTGGACTTAGTTAGTGGAGGATCTGGTGTGAGATAGGTATGCCAAGTCTCTCTTATTGCATTTTCCTAGTGTTAGGAGTTGATTTTCTTGCTTTTATGACATGTTTTTGGATTGGAAGCATATAACACTATATTGTAGGTAATTATACCTAATTTATGAGATATGTACCAACTTTTATGTTTTGTCCATGTTTTTGTGCAATTATATTGCATTTTATAGGTCCAATTTTGTGTTGTTTTTTGCTATTTTTGATGGCCTAAAAGGCCTTTTTTGAGCCCAATTTTTTGGAGTCATCCCTAGGTGGGATGGCTAGTGTGGGCTGGCCATAGCCCATCCCTTTATGGGTTGGAAATAGGGTTGGGGGCCATTCCTAGGGGGAATTGCCCCAAATCGGCCTCAAAGAGGGTCCATTTTGACTCTTTTCTTGTGAATGTTTTTGGGGCCATTTGAGGTCATTTTGGAGTTGTATTATTGAGTTTCTTATCCCTATCAGGTGGTGAGGAGTCGATATCGAGTACCTACTGTCTTTGATTCCATGAGGTATGCCTTGAACATAAAGTACTGGGAATGGTTGGATGCCATCGGCCTCAAGCAGGTGACACGGTTAGAGGTTGTGATAGGAGACCATGCATATTTGATTGCCCTGATTGATTTGTGGGATCCATGTACCAATACCTTCCACATACCCATAGGGAAGATGATGGTGATGCTTGAGGATGTCTATTAGATTATTTGTATTCTGATAGAAGGGTAGTCAATTCGGACGATGCCATGAGACCAGAGGCATGTAGTGCTCGAGAGGTACTTTAGTTATGATCTAGATATGACAGATCTAGACTACTTGAAGGGGGGTATGCTGGTAGGATTATGGCACGAGGTGAAGGTATTGGGGGTGAGGCATACACTACTCATGATGCTCATATCCAATATGCTATTACCTAACTCTTCTGAAGCGAGTTTCCCATGGAACCTGTTGGAGATAGTGTTTGCACTAGTGAGGTGCACTATGGCAAAGCCAATGGTGATGGCATGGGATACTACAATACTGGCACATCTCTATGATGAGTTGTGTGAAATCCATTTTCATATATGGAAGGGCATGGGGTGTAGAATTTTGCTACAATACTTGGGATGGTAGTACATAGATGTGGGGTGACAACAAGGGTTACCCTGGACAACTCGGGCACAACTAGTAGACAGGAAGATAGGATACGACATCCTATGGCAGAGGGCTCAGGAGAGAGGATAAAGTCGAAAATTCATAGGTGATGTGGGTCACTATGTATATATGTTCTCATGAATCAGGGTAGACCAGGTGTTCTGGAGACCATACAAAGATTTCCTAAAGTGGGAAAATGCTACTGTATAGTGTCGTAGGGTGCGGCAAGGTAGGTGGCTTGTTGGAAAACATGGCATAGAGCAGGAGTGCTTCCATTTTTCTCAGGTGATGCGATAGTTTGGGCTACGCTAGGGGGTGCCTAGTGAGTTAGTGCCTTATCGATGTTGTGAGGATGAGAGGAAATTGGCATGGCTAGTGGTAGAGGCAGTGGTGCAGGATATGGATCCTATAGTGGACATTCTAGATGTGGACGATGTCGGGAATACAATGGAGTATGATGCTTGGTTGGTGATAGGCCAGTGGCATGGAGAGGGGCCACTAGGTAGGGGTGCATCTAGGGAGGCATATCAGGAGGTTTTTGATGAGGACCAGGGTGAGGTAGGTTATTAGAAGGGACACATGGCAGGGGAGCATACGTATATCCTGGACTTAGGATATCGAGGTGACTCTGAGGATGAGGCTATTAAGGATGAGGAGGTGTAGACATCATCGATGGCATAGGGTGAGATAGAGGCAGAGCTACAAGATGAGCTACTTAGGGTTATGTAGGAGAAAGATCTCCTACGAACATAGGTGCATGATGTATAGGTAGAGCTAGTAGCACAACAAGCTAGGGACATGTGGCTTAGGCCAAGATAGTATCTTTTTAGGTATAGTTGCAATCTTGAAGCCCTACACGAGAGGATTCCAATAGTGGGGAGGTTACTAGGCTACAGGAAGAGGTGACACGACTCCATTATGTGGTGGAGACTTACTAAGAATGGTACCAATGGGAGCAGGCCTATGCAAATGAGTGGGAGACAGAGGTAGTGTGCCTTTGAGGGCATCTACGAGATGATGCAACTGTCGATGGGTCATACCAGAGTTGCCATAGCAAGACAGGGTAGTCCTCATATAGGCTAGAGGTTCCAGGGTCTAGGTAGAGAGTAGACAGGGTAGGTGGTAGCAGGTATGAGAGTTCACAGAGGACTCTGACTGTATGTGGGAGTGTGAGTCGTAGTACCGATCCTACGTGACCATGGTAGTGGCTCATGTGATTCTTTTTGTGTTTTTGGATGTTTTAGCAGTGTGAAGTTTGAGGACTCCTTTTATTGCAGCCTATGGGTAATATGATGTATCTTTTTATCCCACACACACACACACACACACACACACACACACACACACACACACACACACACACACACACACACACACACACACAATATATATATATATGATATTTTTATGTGGTTTATCATCGTGTGTTTATTTTTTTATGAAATGTATACAAATGTATGCAATTTGATTTATGAGATGATGATGGATGTCTACCCTGTATGCATATTTTGTAATGTGGTTTGATTTGATTTTATACATGCATGGATGTATGGTGAGATGGATGATTTATTTATTTAGAGGATGTAATGTGTAGACTATATGACATACCATGCTAGCCCCATAGATGATGTATATTTCACCAACTCATATGTAATGTTGTCATGAGACTTATATAATGGATTTGTGAATAATGTAACCAAAATGAATGACGTGAAGTGATATGAATGACATGATATTTAAGGAATGCCCATTAGGTTTTCATAAGACTCAAACACTCTAGTCGACTGATCAAAAGTTGTATATTAACCATGTAGGATTTTTTGACAAGGTATGAATCTGCTAGGACGACCAAGGTATTTCATATCCCTGTGTGTACAAGTAAGTTCATTCTTATGAGATGCATAAGGATACTGCCAATGCCAAGCAGGCTCTCAACAAAACCTGTACTGAGGATCACCCAATGAATGCCATCATCCTAGGTTTTGTACTAAGTATGACTAGACCACTAGGAAATCTAGGTTACCAAAGCTAGCTCATCCACATGCAAACATTGGTATATACATATGCCCAAAAGCTAATATGGTAGACATATCATCATGCAGGAGGCTACCACCATTTATGAATAGGCTATCCACCAAACTCATAATGAGGATCACCTGATGGTTTTCCAAATGCTGAGAGTTCCAGGGATTCAAGTTCGACTCCCTACTTTCTTGAATTTTATTGGGATAATTGCTCTCATAAAGAGTGATAAAAATCACTTTTTATTTTGAGTTTTTTCTCTTTCTCTTGAGCAAGGGATTTGAATTTTGAGTGATGGGGATCACTGTTTCTTGTGCTTTTTGATGTGTGCCATTTTTGATTTTTTATTTTATTTTTGTACTTTGAATTTTTGCTTTGTTGGGGTTTGCAAACTTAGACTGTTGCAAACATGTGATAATGTGGTATTTTGATGACAAAAAAGGGGGAAAACCACTTATTGTTGTGGGGGGAATTGGGTAGGGGAAAACTTGTCCTTTTGCCAACTCTCAATATTCTTGAACCATTCGCATAGGGGGATGAGTAGGATGACCTTTTTGCTTAAGGTAACCTAGACCACTTCATGGATTTCATCTGTCTTTGTGCAAAACTTGGATTGTTAATGATTAATTGTGTTTGGGATATGATGTACACAAGGCATAATCTAGGCAAGATTATACCTCCTAAAAATCGTGCTAGAATTCTACAAAATCTGAGTAGAGACTGGATATGGCTGAGTGACCGAAAACCCTACTGACATTCTAAGAAAAATGGGTAAGTGAAGGGAATAGACACGACTATGGAAATGTGAAAAATGTGGGTGAAAATGATAATTGCGGCATTGAACTATGAGTACTTTCACAACATTGATTTTGGGCGGTAAGTAGTGTACCATCATGGTGCTAGACATGTATGAGCAACACTAAAATATAAAGTGCTAATGATGAATATGCCTAAATGCAAGCGACGATAATATGCAATGGAATGCAATGTGATGTGATGCAATATTTTTGAATTTTTGAAATTTTGAAATTTTGATAATGGTTTTTTTTGAATTTTTGATTGATATGTATATACATGTGATCAACGAGTTTATTTGGGGGCCATTGGGACATTTGGGGGGGACCAAAGGGCTTATGGATGCCTTTGGTGTTTTTAGGGTTGACCTAGACAAATGTAGATAGTCTAGGCGTGTTTTTATTTGACCTAAACGGTGAGAACCCGCTAGGAGCCTTTTGGGTGACCTAGACGGGTGACGACACTTAAAAAGTATCTATGAATACCTAGGGGTATTTGGTTGTGACCAAAGGACTTATGGGTGCCTTTGGGGATTTTTGGGTTGACCTAGATGATAGTAGATAGTCTAGGAGTATTTTTATTTGACCTAGATGGTGAAAACCTGCTAGGAGCCTTTTGGGTGGCCTATACGGGTAGCAGCACTTAAAAAGTGTCTATGACTACCTAGGGACATTTGGTTATGACCAAAGGTCTTATGGGTGCCTTTGGGGATTTTAGGGTTGAAATAGATGATTGTAGATAGTCCGGGAGCATTTTTATTTGACCTAGATGGTGAAAATCTGCTAGGAGCCTTTTGGGTGACCTAGACGGGCAGTGGCACTTAAAAAGTTTCTACAAGTACCTAGGGGTATTTGGATGTGACCAAAGGACTTATGGGTGCCTTTGGGGCTTTTAGGGTTGACCTAGACAATTGTAGATAGTCCATGAGCATTTTTATTTGACCTAGACGGTGAGAACCCGCTAGGAGCATTTTGGGTGGTGCTCTCTACGCATGAAACGACCGCAAGTGAAGAATGTTCATGGGTGCAGGATCCTCAAAACCTTCAAGGGAGGCTAGGCAATAAGTTTCAAGCCTGATGTGACTAGTGATGATAAAGGGACCTAACCAGTTTGCCATAAATTTATCCCGTAGGTGGGGCGGTAAGGTAGAGTTCTGCTGGTTCTCTTTTAGGATGAGATCACCAACCTGAAAGTCTCTAAGATGGACTTTCATATTGTAGGCTCTTTTGAGCCATTCTTGATACACACGTAGGTGCTCAAGAGCATTAATGTGACATTCATCCAACAATGTAAGTTGATCTAGGTGAGCTTGTCGCGTAGTATCATCATCGATAAACTCCTGCATGGATATGCGTAGTGATGGGATTTTCAACTCTAGAGGCATGACTGCCTCAACACCATACACTAGTGAAAATGGGGTTGTCATAGTGGGTGTCCGAATGCTAGTGCAATAAGCCCATATGGCAAGCAACATTTGTGTGTGCCAATCGGTATGATTCGCTTTGATTGTTTTCTTCAATATGGCAATTAATGTCTTTTTTGATGCTTCTACTTGCCCATTTTCTTGGAGATAATAGGGTGTCGAAAAGCTATGTTGGATGTTATATTTTTCTATCAGAGAACACACATATTTATTCTTGAATAATGTCCCATTATCCGAAATGATCTTAGATGGAATACCAAAACAACAAATGATATTATGTAATATGAACTCCGCTATGCTGGGTCCTATCATAGTGGTAAGGGGGATTTATTCCACCCACTTTGTGAAATACTCGATAGCCGTAATGATAAACATGTGATGTCTTGAGGATGCCAGGGATATTTTCCCAATTAAATCCAATCCCCATTGTGAAAATGGCCAAGCCGATTGGATCAATTATAAGGCCTGAGAAGGTACATGTGTTAAGTTAGCATGGTGTCGATATTTTATGCACTTCCTCACATATACACAACAATCTCACTCTAACATTAGCAAATAGTATCCCATGTGGAGAATGCACTTCACGATGGTCATGCCACTAAAATGGCCACCACAAGTACCATTGTGTGCTTGGGCCATTGCCCAAGTCAATTCTTGATACTCTAAGCAAACGAAGGAGGATTCCTTCATAGCTCCAATGGTATAGGATGTCTCCTAATGAGACAAACTTTGCTGCATTCTATTTAAATGTATTTTTGACAATGCACGATAACCCAGGAGGGAGATTACCAAGATTTAGGTACTCACTCATTGGTGTGGACCAGTCCTGCTATGTGGAAGCCTCAATTGCATGAATTGCTTGTCCCTCATGAAGTTCATCCCTAGAAAATGCTGATTGGGAAAGAACTTGTAAGAATAGCACTATGCTGCTATCAAAAGGAGTTTGGAGGAATAAAGTCCTCCAAGAAGCATGATTCAAGTGCTCGTGAATGTGTGAGAATATCTCTTGATGAGGTTCTATTTGAATCAAGTGGACTTATGGCATGGCTTGAGTGCTCTCACACTCAACCACTGATTGTGTTAGCATCTTGACTTGAATGGTTGTCATATTCCCTATGGGGTCTTGTAGGATCAAAGATCCTAAAGAGGCCATTGTATCCATAAAATAATTAGACGATCGAGGGAGTGCCTCGTTGTAATACCATTAAAAATTTTCTAGGATTTTATCCACAAGGGATTTATAGGCTTGCAAAACTGGGCACTTGAACTAGAAGATTCCCTTGACCTAGTTGATAGTAAGAAAGGAGTCGCCAAAGATATTGTGTTTGTTTATTTTCATGGTGATAGATGTTTGAAGACCTATGAGCAAGGCTTCATACTCGGTATTGTTATTGGTACATAAGAAATTGAGTTTAAATGACAAGGGTATGGGAGCCCCATATGGTGTGAAAAACATGATCCCTGTGCCACCCCCTTGCTCACATTTGGAGCCATCGAAGAAAAGAGTCATATCTGCTTGTGACTCAGGCTCATAAGAATCGGGTGATTCTAATATTTGGAAGACTCCATCATTAGGAAGCTCCATGCTAAGAGGCCGATCATCCTGGAGAGGAGCCTCTGCAAGTTGATCAACAATGACTTGGCCCTTGATTGAATTTTATCCAATGAATTCCAGGTCAAATTCTATCAATAACATGATCCATTTAGCCGTGTGACTACTATGATAAGTATGACTCATCATGTATCACAATGGATTTTATTTAGCTACAACATACGTAGTGTGATTGAGCATATAGTATCGCAACTTCTTGGTAGCAAAAACCATCGCTAGACATAACTTTTTAATGTATGCATACTTGATCTCATAGCTCACCAGGGTGCGACTAAGATAGTATCTAGCTTGTTCCTTATGAAATTCATTGTTTTGGGCTAACATGACACCCAATGCAGTATTAGTAGCTGATATATATAATTAGAATGGCACCCATGGTCTAGGTAGAGCTAACACTGGTGGTGAAGCTAGGTATTCTTTAATTGCATCAAAGGCATCTTGAAACTCATCATACTAGTGGAATGTGACCCCCTTGTGCAAGAGTTTGTTCATGGGTCGACACTTGTTCGATAATTGTGCTATGAAGCATTTGATGGATGCAATCCTACCCTACAGGTTTTGAAGATGCTTGATGGTAGTCGGGGGAGGTATTTCAAGGATTACCTTGACCTTGTTAGGATCCACTTAGATGCCTCATTTGGAAACTATAAATACCAAGAGATTTTTGAATGTGATGCCAAAGACACACTTCTTGGGGTTCAGTATCACATTATGTTCAATTAGGCGATCAAGTACTTTGCACAAGGCATCTAGGTGCTCATGACGTAATAGATATTTAGCCAGTAAGTCATCCATGTAATCTTCCAAAATTTTGTGCATGTAGTCATGGAATATATATGTCATGGCACGTTGGTAGGTGGCACCATCATTTTTAAGGCCAAAGGGCATGACCTTGTAACAAAATGTTCCCCAAGGCATTGTGAATGCTATTTTGAGTTGGTCTTTAGGGTTGATATGAATCTGATTATACCTAGAGAAGCCATCCATAAGGGAGAGCATTTCATGTCCTACGGTGGCATCTACCAGGGCATCGATGCTTGGAAAAGGAAAATCATCCTTAGGACTCACTTTGTTTAGGTCTCAAAAATTAGTGCAAATACAATTCCTCCCGCCAGGCTTCTTGAAGGGGACCATGTTGGACAACCATGGTGGATAGTCTACATAAATGATAAACTTGGCATCCAACAGTTTATGTAGCTCGTATTTTAACATCAAGGACATTGTTGGATGCATATTTCTAAACTTTAACTTGATAGGTTTGGCTTTAGGGTCAAGCATTAGATTGTGGATGACCAGATTAAGATCTAGTCCCGGCATGTCTTTGTAAGACCATGCAAAAGTTGCCTTCTTATTTGTGAGAAGTATGATGTTCGGCTTGCTCTTTAGGGGATAGAATTTAACCTAGCTTGATACATTACAGGTTTTCAAGATCTAAGTTGATATCTTTATCAACCGTAGGCTCGATTGACATATGCAACCCCTCTTCCAACTGGTGGGGAGTGGGGATCAAATGGATGTCATCAGCTAGATTTAAATCCTTGATGGAAACCTCAGGTTCCTCCTCAGTATGGAAGACATCATGATTTGGTCCAGCAGAGTTATGGAACAATCCATCGCAAGCCCAATACTTAGAGGGTGATGGGGGTGAATCAGTGCGATCCCAATCAATAACATCTAGATCTAGATGGCATGGCTTGGAAGGATCGGTTGGGTTGTGAAGTGGTGTGGTCAAATAAATGGAGATCATATTGATGGAATGTGTCTAATATCCAAGACCACATGCATGTGACTATATATTGATATCATATCCCACCCCCAAATGTGGTTATGGGGGAATGAGGATCATCGGATCCTGTCTGGGGACAAATTATAGGATAATATTAGTAGGCTCAAGGAGATCCATGTGTGTGGGAGGGTC
This sequence comes from Wollemia nobilis, assembly GCA_028583015.1. Taxonomy (NCBI): domain Eukaryota; kingdom Viridiplantae; phylum Streptophyta; class Pinopsida; order Araucariales; family Araucariaceae; genus Wollemia; species Wollemia nobilis. Next base: position 3,281,686 of record JAQPPZ010015863.1, on the reverse strand, counting down.
AAGGAAGACCTTATAGTGAATCTAGCCTAAATTGATGGACCTTACCCTCAAGCATGGGGCAATGTGCAACTGACGATAGACTTCTTCTATGCCAATGGGCTTGTGACAATGATGCAATTAATGAGGACCAAGGTATGCCCTCTATTTTCATCCTCATAGTCACTGTCATATATGGGAACCTCATTATTACCTCTTGGGATCGGATGACCAGGCAAGTGTGGTCCCATATATGCTCGTTCCTCATAATTATTGTCATGGATGAGGACTTCTTCATTCTCACCTCACAAAACCTCAGGCTCACAAGGATCCAACTGCTCAAGTAAATTAACTACTCTTTCGCCAGGAGGTCTAGCTTTCTATGGGTGAACCGGCTCTTCAAGAGGAAGGAGCTACTGCTAGACAGGATCAAGAAAAGGTAACATATGTGTGAGGATGGGAAAAATTTGTGAATGATCACTATCCGACTCAAAAAGGTCATATGGTGCCACTTCGTAACCCGACTCATCATATGAGGTCCATTCATATGAGGTGTCTTGATATGATTCATCACAAACATGGGGACAACCTTGCAAACCTTCCCCTCTCTCAAAATGTGGAAGAATGTCACTGGGTATCATGGGGTTCCCATATGGTAGTGGGAAGTAGTCCCCTAGGGAGTAGAATGTATTGGGATTGGCATAAAGGTCTTGGACCAACCCATCCTTGTAGCCTATATTAAAGAAATTTAAGCCATCCATGAGGACATCTAGAGGCAAGAGATTGTTATGTCCCACTCCCAAATTGTCATAGGGCATTTGATACTACGATTGATAAGGTATTAGTGTGCCTTGCTCATATCGGCCTAACCCATAACCATGCTAGTTGCATATGTCAAGATACTTCAGGGTGAATTTAGGGTTAGAAAAGTAGTTAATGTCTTCTTTGAAAGGCTCCTAATCCTCCTCCTTTTGTTGGTAAGGTTTGATGTCATAGTCAAGGTCCCCATAGACAAAATTCATTTGATTAGGGGGAGTACCAAGAGGTACGATAGTGCCTATGAGAAGATGAGGTCTACCCATGTCTCACATCGACTCTATAGTAGGAGTAGTGGTGATATTATTAACCATTTATTCTCTCAATTTGGTAGAAGCTAAATGCACTAAAATCTGGGGCTACAGATAGAAGAGGGATGAGAGTGAGATTTGATCTAGCTCATTGTTTGCCTCATGGGTTGTCTCTTTATAATCTGGGTTAGGCATCTCCTCTATAGAGATAGTGGATATGGTTGGTTGGATCTCATCAATGGTCTGCTTCTCTGGGTTCCTAGGAAAAGGATCCACTGGTGTACTAGGCATCCGGGGCAAAGCCAATGATGAGGATGGCATGGTATTTGATAGCGGTGGGGTCAAACCTCGACTAGATTTATTTAGCTACAAATATAGATGTTTCGATGGCAAAGTCAACTTGGGTAACTGTTGCACCATGTTACAGTACTTGAAGGGCTCTAGGTCCATGGGGATGACATGAACTTACCCTTCGTGAGTGTACTTGAGGCACTGGTGAGCGATGGAAGGGACACACTTCATGTCCCTGATCCATGGTTTTCCTAACAAGATATTGTACACCATCTCACCCTATAGGATGTGGCACATCATCGAGATGATATTTTATCCTACTTGAATAGGTAGGATGATTGTACCAACCATTGAGAATATGACATCATTTAATGCTTGGAGGGTGTAGGTAGATGTAACAATGTGGGATGCTGGGAGCTTCAGGTGCTTGAGAGCTGTTGTAGTTATAATGTTACTTGAATACCTAGTGTCTATCAACACTCTATTATAAGGTATTACATTCACACATGTGATGATGTGCAAAGGGGGATCCACCACATCATGTGGAACCGGTTTAAGTTCATCTTCTCGAAAGGTAATCATCGGTTCTATGCATTGCCACACATGCCCCACAAAGTTGTTGGAGTTAGAATCCTAGGGCTGAAGCTCAATTGCCTTAAGGATCTCCATCAAGACTTCTATATGAGGTTGTGATTGCTGGATGAGCTCATAGATGGAGAGCTATGCAGATGTTGTTCTTAAGCTCTGAGAGAGCTTACTCTTAATGGTAACTACAGTCCTAGGTGGGAGGCTCATCTCGAGAGGTGGTTTAAGCTGCAATGTCAAAGGGACATCACTCTGAGCCATAGGTGGTGTGGTTGGACTTGGATACCGCCTACTTATTGCCACAATACTGACCATGCAAACATACCCTTGCTTAGGATGGGTATGGTGAACCTCATTCACCTAGGGCACTGGTTTGGCCTACTCTACGTGGGTAGGCAAGGGATCCTTGAAGACCTCCATATGTTGGTTGTTTTATGTGATAGGGTTATCTACCTGGAGGGCATTCCTGTCAATTAGGTCTTGCATCGAGTGTTTGAATTTATAGAACATTTGCACATCATGCCCATTTTGCCTATGAAACTTGCATTGTAGGTCTTCTATATATCCTTTTGTCTTCAATGCATTTATGTCATTAGGTTGACTGTTAGGTAGATGGATTGCATTGGTCGCCAAGAGGTGATCAAACAATGAGTCCATAGATTCTGCAATGGGCATGAATTATCGCTTGGGGCGATGTTGATTTTGCCCTTGACCATTATGGTTATCCTTGGCATAGTTTCCAGGGGTGGCCTAATAATTAGGCTTTTGAGGTGGCACAGCTTACGCTAGCCCTAGGACACTAGCCACAACCTGATTTACTACTGCTGATTTTGGTTGAGCTGGGGTGTTTCTAGAATTCTTGCTTCATTCCTTCTTGTGAGGCTTGGAAATCTTGCCCTTTTGAATCTTGATTTCTTCAATGATCCTAGCCTATGCTAAGGCATCTTCAAGAGTAGGGTATTGCTGCAATGACAATAACAAGGATATTGGCTTCAAACAAATTTTGGACAACATCTGAATCAAATATGACATGGGGAGAAGATAAGGCAAATTGGCAAGCAGGGTTCACCATCTATTGCCATAATTTGTTATTGAATCGTCGTCATACTGTTTCAACCTAGCTACATCAGCCAGCATTGCCTTCCTCTTGGTATTGAAGGCAAAGCACTAAAGGAAAGAATCTGCAAGTTGGTCTAGAGTGTGGATGCTATGCTTAGGGAGTTGGTAAAACCACTCGAAGGCGGGGCCAATGAGGGTAGTCACAAATGTCCTCAAAAGCAAAGCATCGTCATCATGAATGTTGAAGCATTGACCTAAGAACCTAGTGACATGCTCTTGTGTGTCCTCTTCTACCTTAAAGGTGGCCAATTGAGGCAACTTAAATTGTTATGGATAGGGAGATGCAGGTACTAAAGGATGGATGGGTTGACTATGTAACTAGCACATAGTGGACTTTTGAGATCCCGATACAAAGGTCTTGTTCTCAACTGACTCCAGGCATTCTAGCAATGTTTTATATGGGCTTGAGGACTTAATATCCTCATCCTTGTTCACATCTTGCAATGGAGGTCTAGGGCCTTCCAACCTATTGCGGGGCAGTGGTAAATCACCCTCCTTGCCTTGGTAAGGCATCTCCACATACTCTATCTCTGGATCATTCTCAGTAAGGCCCCGTAAGGCATCTCTCGAGTCAATCTATAAATGGGAGTATCCACCCACGATGGGTGGCCTATGTTTGGCCTGGGAGGCATCTCCCGATCTAGCCTAGGAGGTCATGAAGGCAACATTGGATAAGGTCTTGGGGGCCTATCTCGAATGAGTGTGGGTTGCCTCAGATGGACTTCTTTCCTATGTGTCTTAGGGGTAGAGACCCTCTTTCATAAAGTCTTCTGGAAAAACTCGCTGGTCTACCATTCAATCCTTTCTTTCTCAAGCTGGTGCAAGTGGTCTAATTGTTCTTTATCTCACTGAAGTTGCTTGAACTGAGCTTGGCATTCTGTATATCTTGCGATCTCTTGACTAATTTGATCTGCAGTGCGAGGCCTAGGAGGTCTAGGCATATCACCCTAGGGACGACCTCGTTCAAGATACTTTGTGGTATCCATAGGGTGCTTGCCTATTTCAAGGTTTATCACATTGAATTGAGGTTTGGGCTAGAACATATGTTAATTATACTCAGCTGGCGCAGAGGCACAAAGGGCATGCATGAAATATTTTCCCTGAGGAAAATTTGGGATCTCCTCATGTCTTCCCTCCTAAAAAAGGAAATGTAGGGTAGAATTGGCTCACCCCGATCGACGAGTGTCGTTCCAATCGGGTTGCATGATCTGTTGTATCCTATCAAGGCAACACGGAGGTAAAGTCATATCGACTTGCTTCGACCAGTGTGTGAAGTCATACTCTTGCTTATGCTTAGGCGTGTTAGCCCTGATAGGTATGTGGATGTGTGGCACCACTCTATCTATTAGCGCCTCGACATGTAGTTACATTTCACCAAGGAAGGTCTATGAAATATCTACATATCGGGAACACTCTCCCAAGTAATTCTCATCATCCCTTGGGGTTTCCTAGAGAGGATCCCCTCAGAGATGAGACTCATGCCCTATTGTATTAGGGATAGGTGGAGTGGAGGCTCACTAGGGAGGTATAACCAAGTTCCTAGGGCTATATCGGAGATGATTCGTGTCTCCTAATCCACTCTTTGTAGCTTTCGCCCGTGTTTGGGCTTGGCTATGGGTGTGCACCATTGTGCTCCTCTATCAATATCTTAAGTGATGATCTTCTTTACAAATTTTAATGAGAAAAGCAAAAAGGAAACACTCAACAGAAATATGATTATCTCTTTTAAGTTTTATATGTGAGTCCCTAAACTATTTTATGTGTTTTAGATGTGTTGTTTGCAAAGGATGACCTTGTGTCATGTGTTTGACATATTTTTGGATGATGCACTCAAATGTTTAATTGGCTTTCACCTGTATACTCATAGCTCGTCAACCTAAATATGAACTCCAATTTTTTTTATCCCACCTATAATGTGTGGTGATGAGGTCCACACATGGCTAGGAAGCACAGGTCCTACCAGTTCCTCACATAGTTCACCCATAGTCTGCAATACACCTCCTCGAAGGGTGATGCGTGCTATAACCCATGAGTTATGATGGATCTTGGAACCAGCCTTGGCAATATGGATCGGGTTCATGGGATTTGAGAGAAGTGGATGGAGATGAAACCCACTGTCACTTACGCTCTACTAGTGGATGGTAATGAATTCCCACATCACTAGCATTTACATGAATCATGGTGTGTGTGGTTCTTTATTATCCAAGAAATTAAGCAAAGAAGCAATAAATGATCATTCACTAAATGCATGCAAATAAGTGCATTTTAATTTCAGAAAGTTAGGATAAAGAACCTACAAATGTAACTTATGAATACAAATCCTAAATTCTAGCTTACCCATTGGGTAAGCCACAAGCAATCAAGCCACAAAGATGCATTGCTACTTCAAATTTATTTTGGTTTTTATTCTTCCTTTTGCTATGTGATGTTATAAGAAAATTAAAAATGTAACTTTTAACCTTTATATGCAAGCAAATGAAGCAAGAAAAATTATTTTTTACAGTCTCTAAAAATGTAGCAGAAAAACAGAGGGTTTAGGCACTTTGTCCATTTTGAGCTCTCCAAATTCTAAATTTTTGGGTATAAATCTCTTTGTTTCACCACTGCTCTAGGGTGGTACGATTAGAATCCTCACCACCATACTAGAGTGTGATGGTGAATCCACCATCCTAGGGTTTTCTAGATAAAGGCTCTGCCACCGTTCCAGGGTGGGGAGGGGAGCACCTGCAACACAAAAGGGGCAAAAATTGCAAAATTGAGGTCAAATTTTCACCCAAATCATAAGGGAAAAGGGTCTCACTATGATAAAAATTGAAGTACGGAAAAGTGGTGCACCTAATTATGAGAAAAAATATGTGTATATATCCTATATTGCTTATGAGCATCAAACGGAAGCATGCATATGAAAATGAAGCAAAACCAAACAATAAGGAATAAAATGAAAGAGTCTCTTATTTATTAATTTGGTGGATCATATCCAAGGTTATAAAATAATCCCCTTAAGGGCTCAAATGTGATACAATTATTACAAAGTTTGAGGTGCCCAAGGATCAAATCCTCCAAGAAATTTGGGTGCACATCCAGTGCCTTTCCTCATACCCACAATCGATGTGGGCATGCCAATGCTGCTTCTACTTGTATATTCAATATATGATGTATGATATTACTTCCCAATGCCTCTTAAGAACCTAAAAATACACACAAGGAAGCAAAATGGGTCAAATAGCAAGGGTGTGTGGAGGGAAACATGCAATCCCCACAAGCACAAAATGGCACATATATTAAAACTAAATAAAATCAGCTCAAAATACTATGAAAATTTATGGGGATGTTTAATAAGATGTTTTGAGGGGATATCATCAAAAAATATTAGAAATTACATCCGTGGGCCCCTCAATTTTGCACCGCCCACCTGCAACCTGCGAAGATCAAGATAAGCAAATCCCACACCTAGACATACCCAAAATATATGAAATTTATATAGAATGTATAAATAAACATTTTAAGAAAATACTTATGATTAGATTTCCAAAATGAGGCACAGATCCACCTGCATGAAACAGGGGTGCCTGGATGGGCCCTACGAACTTGCAAAAACTTAAAAATGTAATATCTCAGCCAATTTAACTCCAAATTGCATGAAATTTAAACCACAACATCATATGATAGTCTATAATAATATAATTAAAAAAATTTAATAAAATTATGCAAGGATTTCTCCTCATCCTGGGGGATTGGTGACTGCAACTAATTGGGGGGCATCTTGGGAGGGGATACCCACCAATTCTGCCCATATTTTGCTACCAATCTCACTGGTTAATGATCCTAAACACTATAGGGGGTGATTTCATCGAATTTGGTGAAGAAATTCACCCATATGGAAAATTTATGCTCAAACGACCCTCTTGAAGTCACCCGATAACCTCCTTCGCAAAAGAGAGATTTTGAGGGCAAGAAAGCACAATAAAGTGAGGGGAAATCTCGGTAGCACTCCATTGCATATAATAGAACTCATATATATGTTTTTGTGTGGGTATTGGATCCATTTTATAGCCCAAATGGGCTCATGTGCAAAAAGGCATGTGAGGGCATGCATGAAAGGAGGTGCCACTTGTCAAACAGGAGGCATGCAATGGATGTGAAAGAGAATATCTAGTTTGGTACTCCATTAAGAAGTGTGTCATAAGGATTCAATGCCCTCTGACCTAGATTTGAATTTTTTTGGGTCAAAACTACTCACCGTCCCACCCTGGGATGATGGATCACCACCATCCTAGGGTGGGATGGTGGGAATCTGCCACCATCCTAGGGTGGGACGGTGGTGAATTTTAGGTCAAAACCTCCCAAAATTGGGCTAGAAGCCTCCAAAAACCCTTTCGAAGTGGCTAGAACCATTGTGAGCCTTCTGAGGGCTGCCCAAGGGGCCATATGATGTCAATTTGATCATTGTTTGTGGATGCTTAATCGGGTTTACCATATTTTAGTGTCTACAGGTGGACACTTATCAAAATTACCTCTAGAGGTAAGATTTACCCGATGTAGTGAATCTTTAGTATACTATAAATTTGAGTTTTAGTGGTCAATACTATTGATTATTTGTTAATGATCATACATGATGAATGTAGGTATACTGCCTAAAGATAAGGTATGATGATTACCATTATTTACAAGATTTGAAAGCTCATGTGGGATCATATTCTTGTACTCCACTTAGATCAAGAAGGACATGTACAAATAATAAGTTTTTTACTTTTTGAATTAACATGACATTAAATGATAGCTGAAAACTGCTTACACACCTCAAAAAATTGAAATTTTAGAGATATAATACTATTTAGGAGATGTGATGCATGCTGAGTGATGCCAAATTAGAGCTAGTATTTTGGAAAAAAAATATTTATACTATGGTTATTTGTTTAACCATACACCGACACTTCATTTCGAATGTTGCCACCTAAATATATATGGATGGGTATTAAACCTATTATATCACATATCTACAAGGTTGAATATAATATATTGATGCTCATTCTAAAGAAAAAGTATGTGAATTTGGATGAGAAATCCAAGTGATGTATCTTAATTAGATAAAATAGTAATTCAAAGGAATATGAGATCATGGATTCTAATACCAATAAGTTATATATTGGTTGAGATGTCATGTTTGATGAAAATAATGGTTGTACCTTTTCTTCTAAGCTATCTACTAGTGATAAAGCACCTATTATTTTGATGTCTGATGATGATTATGCATTTGAGAGAGAGGATGTTGATTTTTACATTGATGATGGAGATATTTCTAATGGAGTAGATGATCTATGACCATCCACTTTGAGTACCACTTATAGGAACAAGTGGTATCTCAACATATCTTGTGATGCAAACTTAAATGTGTCCCACAAACATCAAGTATAGGGCTAATAACTTATAGTAGAATTTGAGCATATTGTTAGGTATATTGTATGAGCATGGCATATCACAAGTCATTATGCAAGGAAACATAGAGGAGGTGGGCACATGATAAGAAGAGGAGTATCCTCTTTATTTTATAGTAGTGGATATAATAGTTTTAAAAATGCCTAAAATAGGTAGGGAAACCTCCTTTAAGGCTTGGGGCTTCATAGGTACATGGTTTAAACCCTATTTGGTAACTTTTTTAATGAAGACTATGATGTCATCCCTTTAACTAGTGATGTTAGCATAATTGAGTTGGAATTATGCAATGACATGGTGTATTCTAATTATATGCCATTATGTGATAATGTGGTACCCATTGATGTCATCACCCATTTTTGCATAAATATGTTGACATAGAATCCATTGATGATATGACACCCTATGATGGCATGGCACCCTTCACAAGATTGTACTCAACAATATCTTAAAGACATACAAGATAGTTGTTGTGCTTGAGATGTTTCGTGTCTACAACCCAAATTTTGCTTCTCTTATAATTAACAAAGTGTTCAAATACCTTCTTCATTAGGCTTAAATACATTAGCGTAAGGATTTTCCTCTCACCAATTAGTCTAATGTAAAATAAATTATTAAGCCTAATATTGACAAGAAATCAAAACAAAATGATAAGACTAAGAATCCCTTCAAGAACCCAACCTATTATTTTTGTAAGAAGGAAAGATAGAAATAAGATTTTTGTTAGATTTGCATCAAAAATCTTGAGGAGGCAACCAAAAAAGGGGATGCTATTTCTGCTCACTTCTATGCTAAGAGTGAGGATAATTACAATGATGAAACTTCACAAGATCATATAATTATTCATTCAACATACTGGACATCCACTTATTCTGATGAGTTAATTATAGATTTATGAGAAATACGACACATGGCCAAGAATCAACACCTACATGATTGCATCACACTATATTTTGAAAAGTGTCTTTTCATTGGATACAGTTTTTCTTTCAAGTGACAAGTTATGATGAGGTTAGTATTGTATCTTCTTCATTTGATGTGGTTCTTCATATTCATAGTATAAGTGTAGTATTTTATCTATTTATTATATCACCCATACAAATAAAAAGGTAGAATTATAGCTTGATCAATGATTGATAAAAAATACTCATTATAGATTCAAAGACAATTCCCTTTGGTATTTTGATATGCTAGATTACATATAAAAATTGGATGATAGAAAAATTTTTGCTACTTCCTATCAAAAGAGATATTTTGTCCATGGTGACACAAATAGATGATGAGAGTTAGTGATGGCACCATAGACTTGAGCATATTAGCTATGGGTCACTAAGGTACATAAGTCACCATAAATTAACTATTGAAGTTCCTCATATTTCTCCTCCTAGTGGTGCTTAAGAGGGATTTATTTTGGGGAAGCATCATAGAGAATCCTTTTCAAAATAAATGAGGCATGCCACATGGCCTTTGGAGCTCATTCACATTGATATATATGGACCCATGAGTATATCTCCTTTTGGGAATATGTATTTTCCTCTATTTTTAGGTTGAGGGATGGATCAAGTAATGAGATAAATTTTGAATGTCTTTGGGGTTTCTGAATGCAAATTTTATTTATTTTTATTTTAGTGCAAGTGTCTAACATATTTTACAGGTTTGATAAGCTGGAATATGATCTATGGATCACCATGGGGATTCTTTGTAGGGAAGGACTTGTTTTATGTTAGATCCATAACTCCACCTTCATCGTTTGGACTTATGATGATATGATCTACTACAAAAACCACTATAAATTTATTATATTATATTTAGATAATTCTATAATTATATTTCACATCAATATTTTTTTGTTTTCCTGAATTCAACGATTTCTTGCTTTGATAGATGTCGAATAAGCGGATCGCGTATTCGCATATAGATCACGTATTTACATAATTGAAGGTCTAGGGGAAAATGCATGCAGTTAGATTCATAATGGCATAGGCATATTCATTTTATATCACTTTGCATCAAGTGATACTTAATAATTTTCATATTTCATCCCTATATTCAGTTTATGTTCAGATCTATGCATGCTTTCATTATTCACTTTTTTGAAATAAGGTTGTTTAATAGACCTAGGGGATCTAGCTGCTATGTCATAAAGAATCAGATCTACAGTGGCCTAAGTAGATCCCCAAATCCTAATTTCCAAATTTAAGGGTCTTGTGTAGAAACTCTTTGCAGATCTTTTGAGGACGTAATTTTGTAGGCTAGCCGATAGAGCACAAATTTGCTGATAGTCCACGTATCTGTTTGCATGAACTATCTGAACAAGGTAAGTATTACAGATCGCACTCATGCTAGTTTACTTCTATTTTGGTTTTATTTTTACTATTTTAATTCAGATTTGTGCACTTAATAATAAAAAAACAAGGAAAAGGAAAAATAAAATAATAGATAATTCATCATGCTAGATTGCATTTAGATCTAGACTATTTGTTGCTTTCATAGAATGTAAATTGCATGTAGCATAGATATAGCTACATTCTACCTATAACTTCGGTGCGTGTTATCAAAAGAACTTATCAAATTTTTTATTTTATATAGATATGGAAACCATCATTAATAATTTCCTAGTGAACCCACCAAAATTCATCGACAAACACCAAAAAAGGTATGACTCAAGTACCTCTCATATGAGGTGTAGATCCCTTATTTTTCCATCTCCCTTCCAGGTGCAAATTCATTAGCCTGAAGGAAAGGGGTGCAAAAATTTTGAGTCTGTAAAACCATTTAGGGATGCAAACATTTTTCAACTAGTATCTAGTGAGACTCACAAATAATTATGGGTTTATGATATATTGGTTGAATAAGGTTTTCAATCCTGGATGATTTTTCATATACGCTGTATTTTATAAAGTTGATGAGCGATGTCATGATGGATTTTATAGGCCATTTTGAAGTGCTAAAATTCTCCTATATTTCATGGTGTGCCTACAAAGAATTGTAATATTGCAATGCATTAAGGGAGAATAAGAAACACTTCAAAATAGCCTATTAAATAATCCTAAGTGTTGGTTAGAGAGGTTGTTTGTTAGAAAATATTGTTGATAATGTTGGTGTGAAGGATGTTAAAAGTATTGAGGTAAAATATATGAGACATAAGAATGAGATGAGGATGGGTCATCAGGGTTGTGGATAATCATGCCATACATCACTTAACCCAAGAGAGGGATAATAATGGAATACATATAGTAGATATGAAAGAGAAGGGAAGTAGAAGAAATGATTGTATTTGGTTATTTTTGTATGTCCCAATGTTGGGATAGAAGAAATGGGAAATTTTGGATCATCAAGGACATGAATTATTGTGTCATACATTAATTAATCCAAGAAAGAGAAAAAAATATAATAAATGTGATAGATAAGAGAGAGGAATGTAGAAAGGTAAGGGAAAATATTTTGGACTAGGAGGATTGCTCAAAATGAGGCTTTCCTATGTGGGTGCAATGAAAATGAGTTTTGTAAATGGGAAGAATTAGTGTTTGCATCATCATAAATCCTCATAAATCTATGGTATGATAAAGCAAACTAAGTAGTAATGCAATGGGTATAGTGTGCTATTATGATGTGATATTTATGCAGATAGTCATGCACTCGACCGTATGAACAAGCAATAAATATAATATTTTATGAGTAGTAGCTTTTGGTATGCATGGGATTAATAAGTTATTTATGGTCTTTGCCATCATATGTGGCTAGGTAGTAGGCTCTAGAACCAAAATTTGTGGGGATGATGAAAGATCCCAACCAATTAGGTTCAAATTTCCTCTTAAGGTCATTGTTGGCATTGGTATTCTTTTGGTTTTCTTTGAGGACTAAGTCTTTAATTTCAAAGGATATTGGATGTAATTTATTATGGTTGGCATGATGAATTCTATTATGATATGTTCATAAATATTCTAAAACATTGATGCACTTTTGTTCTAACTCCAGTTGTTGTAAGCGACCTAGATGGTCATCTCCTATTGAAGAATATTGCAATGAGACTCTTAAAGAGGTTATCTCTAGTTTGAAAGGGAAAATGAATTTTACGTCATAGATTAGAGCATAGGGTGTTGTACCTATGGGAGTATGTAAACTAGTAAAATATGCCTACAAGGCAAGATAAAGTTGTAAGTACCAATATCGACCATTTTTGTTTACTAACTTTTTGAGAATCTTGATCAAGATTTTGTTGGAAGACTCTACTTGCTCATTTCCTTATGGGTAATATGGTGTTGACCATTTTTTTTGGATTTTGTACTTAGCACATATTTTGGTGACTTCCTTATTTTTTAACGGGCTTCCATTATCTATGATTAGGGTAGAAGGAATTTCATAGCAACTAATAATTTGGTTAAGGATGAATTCATATACTTTTCTTCCTATTGCCATGAATAGGGGCATCACTTTGACCCATTTAATGAAACATTCTATGGTTGTGATGATGAATTTGTAACCATCAGATGATTAAGGGTTGATTTTACCTATAATGTCTAATCCCCAAGAGGAAAATAGCCAAGGTGATGTGATTGGTTGTAATTATTGAGAAGGAACATGGACAAGATTATCATGTTGGTGGAATTTGTCACATCTTCTAATATAGTCATGTGTGTGTTTTTTCATAGATCACCAATAGTAACCCATTCTAATGAATTTTCTTCCTACAAATAGCCCACTAAAATGCCACCCACATGATCCATAATGGTCTCCTTTAATGATTGTTTGATCTTACTTTGTATCTATTCATCTAAGGAGTATGACTTCAGAGGAGTGTCGATATAGGATATCTCCAATGATGACATATTTATAGGTTTTTAGTCTAAATTATTTTTACTTTTGAGAGTTGAATCCTTTAGGGAAGGTTCCTTATTTGAGGAACTTGAAGATAGCTTGATACCAAGGTTCTTGAGGTGGAATTGATTTGATGGTGTAAATTTTTAGGGGTTGTAAGCATGATTTTAATGTTGATGGCTCATTTATTGATCTTATGACAATAGAGGCCTCCTCATCTTCTAGTTCTAGAGGAATGAGAGATGCTACAGTATCCATAGTGTCAACATGGTGGTTGCTTGATCGAGGGATAGCTTCTATAGCAATAAAGTATACATGAGTTTTTAGTTTCTCTATGATGTCTTTGTAAGGATTTAGCTTATCATATTTAATCTGGTAAACATCATTCACTTGGTTGATTACTAACTATGAATAACCATATACTACTAGATTTTTTATTTTGAGCTTTAATACGGCTCCAAGACCTAGGGTCAGTGCTTCATATTTTGTTGTATTATTAATGCATGAAAAGTGAATTCTAAAATATAAAGGTATGAGTTGCTGTTGTGGGGTGACTAGGACAATACCTTCCCAAACACCTTTAACACATCTAGATTTACCAAATTACAAGATCCAAGTTTCAGGGTCTTGGGATTCTATTGAGAGAATCATTTCATTGGGGAAGGATATGTTTATTGGATGCTTTGAATCTAGAGGGATTGCAACAAGTTGATTGGCTATGACTTGTTCTTTTAGTTATTTTTGATTGAAAAATTCTAGATAAAATTCACTAAGGGCTATGATCCATTTATAAGTCCTACCTGATAGGTAAGGTTTTGATATAAGGTAACATAGAGGGTCTACCCTTGCTAGGATGTAGGTTTTTTGGCTAAGCATGTAATGTCTCAATTTTAGAGATGAGAAAACTATGACTAGGCATAAATTTTCTAATGGTGTGTAACAAGTTTCATAATTTACCAAATTTCTACTTATATAGTAGACAACCCTTTCTTGATTTTGTTTGTCATATTGAGCTAATAATGCTCCAAGGGTATGTTCGATAGTGGCTATGTATAGCAGTATTGGTTGATTTAGGTTTGGAGGTATTAGGATGGATGGTGTAAAGAGATAAGTCTTTAAGGCTTCAAAAGAATTTTTGCATCCATCATCCCACTTAAAATTTATCTCTTTCTTAAGAAATATAGAGAAGGGTTGGCATTTGTTTGCTAATTATGAGATAAACCTTCTGATAGCTTGTAGTTTGCCGTGAAGGCTGCGTAATTCAATCAAGTTTATGGGTTGTGGCATGATGGTTATTTCCATGATTTTGGAAGGATTGAACTCAATTCCACAATGAGATATGATAAAACCTAATAGTTTTCGTGATGTTACCCTAAAAATTCAATTTTGTGGTTTTATCCTAACTTTATATTCTCGTAATATTTTGAAAATAAATCTAAGGTCTTTAGCATGATATTTTTTTTTCTTGGAGTGACCCAAGTTATCATCTACAGATTATTCTATGGTTTTATTCATAAGATCGTGAAAAATATATGTCATGGCTCTATGATATGTTGCTCTTGTATTCTTAAGTCCATAAGGTATAATTTGGTAATAAAAGGTTCCCCAAGGTAGCCTTTATGTAGGTTCGAGGTGTAGACCAATTGGTTCATCCAAACCCCATAAAGGTGGCGGAGGTCCAAGGTTCAAATCTCGGGCCTCATCGGACTGAACGCTTGTCCCTTTTCTAGTGCTTTTAGCGATGTAAAAGGTTTAAAATGATTGTGGCATGGCGGTCATAGGGGTGGACTGCACGAAGATCTGTGTGGCAGTTTCTAGGGCGGATAGCACAGAATACTATGGTGGCCATAAAAGTTGGACAACTTGCCTAGATTCAAGGTGGCTATCGTTTCCACCATGTAAAAAAAAAAAATGTTCCCCAAGGGGTTTTGAAAGCTATTTTAGATTGGTATTCACAAGAAATATTTATTTTAATTATACCCTTAGAATCTATCTATTAGAGAACATTTTAGATCCTACAATAAAATCTACTATCATGTCTATGTTTGGTAAAGGAAAGTCATATTTTGGGCAAGTGTTTTTTATGTCTCTAAAGTCAATGCAAATTCAAATGGATCCTTCTTTCTTAGTGATGGAAACGATGTTGGAGATCCAATCTAAATAGTCAATGGCTTTTATGAAGCCGACGTCTAAAATTTTTGTAGTTTATATTTTAACAAAAGAGTGACTTTAGGATGTATCTTCCTTAATTTTTGTTTAACGGGTTTGGCATCTAGTCGTACTACCAAATGGTGGACTATCAATGAGGGGTAAAATATTGACATGTCATCATATATCCAAGAAAATATATCATAGAATTATTTTAGTAAGTTTGTGTATGCTATTTGTTCTTCTTGGGTTAGGAATTTTCCTGAATTGATAAAATGAGGGTTTTGATCTTTACCATTATTAACATCTATTATTTTTTAAATCAAGGCTTGGGACTCATCCTTAAAATGCAAAGGTACAACTAAAAATCTTAACTCCTCAAGCTCTTGTGGATCTAAAGATGCTTGTTCTAATTTGGGAGGTTGGGTAGAATCCAAGTTGAAAATTTGTTTAAGAGATTCCTCAATATGAGGTTGCTTAGAAGTTTCTTCCATGCCATCTTCTTTTGGATTTCCTATTGATTCTGGGTGTAGGATTGTCAACATGTTAATGCTACTAAAGTGTATGGTTTTGCAGGGTGTTTTATTGAGGAGTGACCATAGTTCTTCCTCATATTCATCACCCCATTGAGAGCCATGTAGAGATTTGGGATAGTTATCCTCATTGTCTTCCTCTAGTAGGGGTGAAGGTTCATTTTTACTTGGGATAAATATGATTCCACATCGACCTGGCCAAGGTTTGGCTTTCAAAGGCTCTTTGATGCCTTGTTCATAATGACCTAGGCCTTTACCTTGATATCCCATGTTGGTTAATATTTATTTAGCTATGGAAAATGTGGGTGACATGTAGCATGAGGTATATGTTCATTCACTTGGCATGAAGTTGCATCCTTGTATTATTTCATCAAAGGTGGTTCCTCCATAGATGAAAGCACAAGTTCCTATTTGGAATTTTAACCCTTTCCTATTAGGTAAGCCTATGATACAAGGGGATAAAAACATGCTAACCAATTCTACAAAAGGATCATTAGATAGTAATTCTAGTGTTTTTGAGGGGCAAAGGTTGAATTCCTTTTGAATATCTATGAAATTGCATAAGGCAAAAGGTTCAGGGTATCCAAGGATATGGATAATCCTCCCTTGATATTTGTATTTTAGATATTGATGTAGGGTGGAAGGGAATTTCTTCATGGCACGTATCCAAGGTATCCCAAGGAGAATATTGTATATTACATCACATGATATAACATAAAGGAGTGTATTGAGAATACATGACCCTACTTTTAGATGTAAAGTAATTGTGCTTGTTACTTCTTTCTTTGTTATCAAATGCTCTAATAATAAGGTCTAATTTTTGTAAATTTTTTATGCCTATCAAAATTTTGTAAAAATTTGACATTACAAACATTTAGGGATGATCTGTTATCCACTAAGACTCTCTTGATATGTTTATCCTCTACTTGGGCTATGATATAAAAGGGTGAATTTGTTGATATTATTTTGAGGGGTGTATCTATATTGTGAAATGCTAAGATGATGCTATTTACCCTACTTAACCCAAATGTATTGGTGATATCATTAGGGGATATTTCGTGAGGAACATATTGTTCACTTAAGAGTTTTAGCAATATATCCCTATGAGGGGGGTGATGTTTTGAGTAATTCTAGAAGGAATATTTTGTAGGTACTTCTAATTGCTAGCAAAGATCAAAAGATTGTAAGTTGTTTTGAAAAGGTGTGAGGACCAAAGGTGATTTACTAGAAAAATTTATTTTAGTAATTATTTTAATAACTAAGGACGATTGATATGATGATTAATTTTTTGCTTGTTGTCTAGTCACTATGCAATATGATCTTGATAAGTTCATAGTGCCTACAAAGTTGGCAGATTTTTGCTCTTGAGGTAGCCAAGGGTTTTGAAAGAACTCCAAATTTCTTTTAGGGGAATCTTGTTGGTTGAAGACTATCTTACCTTCTTTTATAAGATATTGAATAATTTTCTCTAGGGTGATGCACTTATTGGTTGTGTGTCCTTCTACATGATGATATTCTTAATATTAATCATGTTTGTACTAATATTGTAAGTCTTTAGTAGTATCCAAAGGCCTAATAGGTAGGAGTTCTATCATTTTTGAGTCAAGAAGCATTTTTAACATGGTAGCTTGAGTTTGTTCGATGTTTGTATATTACATTTTAGGCTTATCTTGTCTTTGCACTACTAATTTTTGAGGAGCATTTTGAGTTGCATTTAAGTTATTGTTTTGATGAGAATCTATTACACCATCTCCTACAACATGTTTATTCTTGTATTGTCCTTTGCTAGAATATTTTCTTCCTATTTCTTGTTGTAGTTGAGTTGTCCTCATCTTATGAGTATGGCTTCTACTCTTTTAGCCATATCAATGGCTTCATTGAAAGACGTAATATTTATCATTTCTAAGGAATATGATAGTTTTTCATGGATATTTATTATAAAAATGTTCAAGAGTTTATTCAAATGAGTAATTTATTGAAGTAATCCTACTAATGCTATCTATTTGGATAAGAAATTTAAGAAGTGCTCAGTATTGGAATGTTTAAGTTGATATATGTTATCTATGATGAACTTATCTTCTATATAGACCAAAAATTGTTTAAAAAAGGTTTCCATAAGCTCTTTGAAATTCTTGATGGAGTGATGAGGTATTTTGAAATACCATTCTAAGGCTAAACCAATAAGAGTTTTAGAGAATTACTTAAGGAGAAGTTTTCATCATGGTTAATGTCGCTACATGCTATTTGAAATAACCTTAGGTGGTTAATAAGGTCTTGCTTCCCATTGTACATTTGAAACTTAGGAGTTTCAAAGTTCTTTGGGAAGGGGTGGTTGATTATTGTAGGATCTAATGGTTCATTATAAAATTATTTGAAATAATATTTTAGCTTAGATGATCCTTGGAGAGAGGCAATTTGGTGTTCAAGCTCTTCAAACTTAGAGTCTCTCTTTTCAAGGTCTAGAATCTTAGTATTGATATCTTGAAGATCATTAGGTGAAGTAGGTAGAGTAGAAAATAGTTGTGTAATATTGAGACATAAAATTTAAGGTATTGAAAGATGATATGGCTAGATGCCATGGTTGGAGGGGTTTGATTAATCCCTAAGTCATGAGTTAGAAATGGGTTTGTGGAGTTAGGATTTGGAATTGGTATTGTGATGTTAGGGGAAGATGATGAAAAGGGTATGCCCATTATGGGTATGCCCATAGATATGGTTAGCAGAGTTGTAGAATCATTGGGTTGCACCATAGCCACATTAATACTAGCAAAGTAATTTATATTTTCATTGGTTTGTGCCATAGTGTAATGACCATTAGATTATTCATTTTTTTTAAATAAAGGGGTAAAAAATTATTGATAAAAAGTCTGGATTACAGAGTACAACTGAGCTTCCAACCAAGACTCAAATAAATAGCCAAACAGGATAAAACCACTAGACTAGAATGACACCCAAAAAAGACAACAAGAATAAACCACATTAAGTATGTACATCCTTGTGGATCAACTCCCATAGGTGTTGAGAATCCCCAGATGGGAGACTCTCCCAATTATCGATACTATAAGGATCCAGTAGCTCAGAAGCCCTTTTGGCCAGGTAATCAACAACCACATTCTATTCCATTGGAATGTGCACAAAGGATATAAATTCGAACCCTTCACTCATTTTGAGAATTTGAATGGCTACAGAGGCCAACTACCAATTAACTTACTCCACCCTTTTACTGTTTAAAATATTAACCAAAATTTGATATTTAGACTCACAGATAATCCTATGCCAGCCAAGAGAAAACCCCCTTCGCAAGGCCTCAAGAATTGCAAGAGCTTCCATAAAATTGTTGGAGTGAACACCTTTATAAATGGAAAAGAAACAATTGACACCACCAGTAGAATCTCTCCCAACACCGCCAGTGCCAACATGTCCAGGATTACCCCTAGATGATCCATCAGTATTAATTTTTAAAACTCCTCTAGGGGGTGGCCTCCACCTACCATCTCTCCTAACCTTCTTGCTGAGCTGAGGAACCCTACTAGGGATAGAAGAGTTCACACCATCCCAAAAGAAACCAAGGGCTTGTTGTACCTTCTCCTCCCTAGAATCCAAAAGAGGGTCCACATCACATTTGCTATGGATGGTTTCCTGAACCATATACATGATCCTTTGCTAGATTTGTTGAACAACCAAATAATTGCCCTGAAATATGCATTGGTTCCATTCAAGCCAAATTTACCAAATGATGCAAGAAGGACCCAAATTCCAAGCCACCCGAAGGAAGGGGGCCTTGGCCGGAGGTCTGCCTAGACTACTCCAAAACTCCACTAGGGATAGCACATGAAAACATGGATGGTTTTAGGCACTCCACCAATGGTGCCAAATGTCTCTGGAAAAGGAGCATTGGAAAAATAAATGAGAAGAGTCATCCTCATTATTACTAGAAAGGACACAAAAAGAGGGACCCTGAATCCCATCTTCCTCATATTATCCCAAGTGAGGCATTTATTATGAGCTACCAACCAGAGAAAGAAGTTACATTTTGGCCAGGCAAATTTGTTCCACACCTTTTTCCACCAAGTGACAGGAAGACTCCCATGCTTTTTCTTATCAAGAACCTGATAATCATAGGCTACCGAGTAGGTTCCCTTAGGATCAGGGTTCCAAGGTAGAATATCTTTACCCCTCAATGAAGAACAAGGCCTCTCCATAAGAATAAGAGCAAGTACCTCTTTGTCCTTGTCCAGTCCCCCTTGGGGCCATTCTTGTGGATATTTCCACCTGTACATCTCCATATTTCCAAAATACTAGATTTTTTAAAGTCCTCCACATGAGACCAGCCTGCTTCCAAGAAAAAAATGCTTAGGGAACATAACCTAGGATATTGATTCAATATAGGAGGGTGGCCATCCCAAGAATATTCCAAAAAAAAAGCATTTGATCCGTGATTGTAAATCCAGAACAAACCTTGCTTGATTAAATTAGCTCCTCTTTTCAGAGTGTACCAGATAAATGAACCTTTCCCAACCAAGCTGACTCTAGGGATTTCAGCCTCAGAAATACCTCTCAAGTATTTACAAGATAATATTTTAGCCCAAATATGATCTTGAGAGGTACACCATATCCAATAAAGTTTTGCAACCAAAGTTTGCCCAAAAAGAGTTGTCTATTGCAACCCAAGGCCTCCCTCTTGCACCAACCTACATATAGAATCCCACCTAACCAAACTCCATTTAGATTGATCAAGTTTTCCAAACCATAAAAATTGTCTTGACAAAGCATCCATGTCCTTGATGAAGTGAGAGGGAGCTATTTGTACAAAACATCTATAAATGGGTAAAGCTTGAACAAAAGATTTTAAAAGCAACACTCTACCTACAGTGGATAGCCATATGAAAGTCTCGTGATTCACCTTCCTTCTAAACTTATCAAGCATAGACTTCCAAGAAGATCTAGGTAGAGGGTGATATGAAATTAGAATACCAATATAAATGAAATGGGTAGTCCCAACCTGGAATCTTAGAATGCGAGTAATCCTAGCTTGAATAAGAGGAGGGGTATTGAAGAAGAAAATATAAGACTATTCCTCATTAATCAACTGTCCAAAAGCACCAAGATATATGTAAAGAGACTGTCTAATATTTCCAGCTTCCCTGATAGTGGCAACTACCAACAAAGTAGTATCATCAATAAATTGAAGGTGGGAAAGAGGTGGTAAACTACTCTCCCACTTCCACCCCTGAATGAGACCCTGCATGACTTGAGACTTGAACAATATTTCCAACCCTTCCACCATAATGATAAACAAATAAGGAGATAAATGATATCCTTGCATCAATCCCCTTGAGGCCTCAAACAACTCTGATGGCTCATTATTAAAAAGAACAGATAATGAGGAAGAAGAAACACAACTCATCACCCATCTAATCCATTCCTCCTCAAATCCAAAAGCAACAAGAAATTTCTAAAGAAAGGACCATATGACCCGATCATAGGCTTTGGCCATGTCCAACTTAATGAACATATTTTTCTCCTTAGAAGTTTCCATCGAGTGAATAGATTCTATAGCAATAACAACCCCATCCAAGATTTGTCGGCCAACAACAAACCCTCCTTTCTCCTCAGAGATGATTTTGCTCAACCATATCTTCAGCCTCTCAACAATAATTTTTGTGATGATATTATACACAACATTGCAGAGAGCAATAGTCCTGAACATATCCAATGAATTTTCTCCCTATTTTTTGGGTATAAGCACCACAAAGGTAGCATTTAGGGCCCTTAGCATCTGTTTTTTCTCTTGGGATTCATGGACCACCTCCAAAATATCAAATTTGATTAAATACCAAAACTCCTAATAAAAATCAATCGGGAATCCATATGGGACTGGGGATTTTCCTTTTTTCATCTTGAATACAACATTTTCCAACTCATCAAGGGAAATTGGACCCATCAAGTTCTCATTCATATCTCTAGAAACAATCATTGGAATACAGTTTAGAATAAGCTTTTCATTCTCATCATATGATAATAAGTCCTCCTTGAAGAGAGAGGAACAATACCTTTTAGTCTCTTATGAAATATCCCTGAAAGAAGAGAGCAGGGCACCCTAAGAATTCACAAGAGAGGTAATCAGGTTACCATTACGGTGAGCCTTAACTGAGTTATAAAAGAAGGTTGTGTTCCTATCCCCTTCTTGAAGCCAATCTACTCGAGATTTTTGTTTACAAAAAATTTATTCCCTCAGTTCCCATTCAACAAGGTCTTTCGCAATCTTAGATTCCTCAATAAGAAGCTCCTTCGTGAATCCCTAATCTCTAATCTTCCTTGAAGCTTCTTCCATCATCCTAAGAGCTACCAGCTTAGCCAAGGAAAGTTTCTTGAAATTCTGTCATTCCATCTCTTCAATTTATGTTTTAAAAATTGTAGTCACTTCATAAAGGAATACATAGCGGTGCCATGATGGGGGTTTCCAGTGGTCCACCAACCTCGCATGAAATCCTGAAGCTTAGGATAACGAAGCCACATAAGTTGAAACTTAAAGGAGGGATTATTTTTTAGCCCTAACTCCAAAGAAGAGAGTTTGATAAGCCAATGATCAGATCCCATACCCTCCAAAATCACAGAAATAGCAGCTCTATTATTACCCATCCAATAACCGGATATCAAAAACCTATCTAGTATCTCTGATATGGAAGCTTCCCCACATCTTCTATTGTGCCAAGTAAATATACCATTATCCGGCTTGATGTCAACCAAGTTTAGGGCCTGGATATGAGCACTGAAGATAGAAGAAAAAGACTCGAGACAGTCCACCCCACCACGTTTCTCCTCTAGACAAGTGATAGAGTTGAAGTCTCTAGCCAAAATCCATGGGTACAGGGGAACCAAAATTCTCACAAAGCAAATGTGCTTCCACAAATTCACTTTACCATTGTAATCAACATGAGCATACACATTTGTAAGTAGGATGATTTCACCAGATTCATTATCATGCCCGATCATTGAAATAGACCATCTACTGGAAATCCAAGTAAGAGGGGATATCTTAATCGGATCCCATAAACAAGTGATGCCACAAGCATATCCACATGCACAAATACACTGGAAGTTCCCCCTTATCCACAAATTGGGAGCAATATTGAATATACTATCAATAGCCAATTTAGTCTCCTAAATAAACACCACATCCGGAGAATGCACACGAACCAAATCATGAACAACTTTTTGTTTGGGGATGCTATTCAACCCCCTTACATTCCATGAGAGGATAATCATTTTTGGGGGTTATAAAAATGGGAGTCCAATATTCTCACCAAGCTTGACTCCACCAAAGTCTTCCCCATTAACTTAATTTTATCCTGGTCCTTCTTCCGACCCACCTTCATATTCTTATCTAAAAAACTTTTTTTAATTATTTTTTGCTGTAATCCCAACACCAGAGTTTTGCAGTCCAAGGATGACTGCATCAGTTCCTGAGTAGGATAAGGCATAACTAAATTTGTACCACTTTCCAAAATAGTTTTCCTTATAGGGAAAGACCCAACCATGTCCCTTATACTCATATCCAAATCCCTTTGTTCTTCATTTAAACCCCATAGATCTGATTCCTTAAGTTCCCCCTCAAGAAGAGACATCTGATTTAACCTTGTTATATTTGCATTAGGTAGTGACATTTCAGGTATCTCCATGCATTGATCAAGATCATCTAATATTTCAAAATGGTTTAGTATAGTATCTGGTTGGCTATCCTTAAGGTCTTTGTTTGCCCTTCATCCTCTATTTAGGGCTTTTACTAGAACAAAACCTTCCTTATCCCATTCCCATTCCTTTATCAGGGCTTTTCATTTATCCAAAATTTGTCCAGATTGAGAGGGCCCAAGATTTGAAGCCACGGGCAAGACAAAATTAGGGTATTTTCTTTGCAGGTGGCCATATTCACGACAAATCCGACAACGAAATGGAAGAGCTTCATAGTCAAGTTTTTGAACCCATGTAGTTGATCCAAATTGTATTTCAATAGAATCTAGGATAGGATTATATAAGTCAATTTCAATAAAAATATGAGCAACAAAGATTACCATTTTATCCATTTTCTATTGTGACGGTCCAACCGGCTTCCCAAGTAGAAGGGCAATCTTATGCAAGATATCAATTCTCCAAAATTCCAATAGGAGCCATGAAAGCCGCACCCATACTGGAACCCGTGATGATCGCTCCTCTTATGGGTTAAAATCCACATGCTAGGTAATAAAGAGTCCCACCTGGTTATAGAAATAATGACCCCCTTCAAATGCTTTGTTACGATCTGCAATACAAGAGAAAACCACCATAAAATAGTTGTTCGCACTCAGTATCACCTCCACATCACCTTCAGGATTCCAAGTCTTCCTTACCCAAGCCTCCACAAAGGGGAGATAAATTTGGATGCCCAAAAATTTACCAATAAGGGCATGTTTGGTTAGATACTCCACATCTTCCGCCACCGAGTCTGGTTGAACCACTAGAACTGGCCTAGCTTCACATCGTTCCAAAAATCCATTGTTCTTTAACAAGCGGTTCCTAACATGCACTGGAAAATCCTGTTCCTTCTAGTCATTTTCAGATGAACACTCTTTGTGCCAAAATCGATGCCATCACGAAATTCCTCCAATTTTTTAGACCTCCTCCGAAAGTTGTTGCCATCCCCACAAAGAAGTTTTTCTTCATCAAATCCTAGCAAAGTAGTTTTTCCTCATCAAATCCTAGTAGAGCTCTTCAAGACTTGTATTTCTACTATTCACCATTAGATTATTCATTGTTATCATGGATTGTAGGTGATTATTTTACATCTTGTTCTTTTAGCTCATCCTTGAGGACATCTAAAAATATATTTTTATTTCTTTCGATGTAATCCCTATTGTTATCTATAAAATTGAAGGTAATGTTCTCAATAACTTTTTCTTCCTATGTGTGGTGTGACAGCATTTTCTATTTGATCACCATGCTCATGTGTGAAGGCCTCATAATATGAGGATGCTAAACCGTTGCTTTAGGTATTGTAAAGGTGTTGAGACATTTTTTAGAGGGGTAAAATTTATTAGAGTTTTGTTTCTAGAGTACTTATAGCAAAGAAGAGAAGATGTTTTGAAATCCTTGTCACCTTGAAAAGTAACCCTCCTTATGACTCCCGCTAGCCCACTGTAATATACTAGCTAAGAGAGATTAATCCTTCTAAGTTCATACATCAATTTACTCAAGGTATTTTATCCTCCCCCCAATAGGACTAACAATTCGTTATATTATTGTTATCTTTATTTAATGTGATGTAAGCTATGGAAAAATAATTATGTGATCTTTCTTAGGTTTAACAAGCCATTATCTTATCTAAGGAAAAATGAGTGTTCACATCAGGTTCACCAAGATGTAGATTTAGGATTTTACCTAACAACACCAAGTGTACATACATAGGGGACTCATTGGAACCCTTAATTCCCTACTTGAGGGCCTCTTTCCAAAGGAGACCCTGAAGATATGTATAACTTCCATGCAAGTAGGCTCTACTCAATGTAAGTTTTCAAGGTGTCAATGTTGATGTTATGCTTGTGTAGTAGTGTTTTTATAAGTTTTATTCAACAAACACCTAAGGTTTGGATCACTAATCTGACTCTTTTTTAAGCCTTAAAAGGTTATTTAAACTTAAGGTGAAGATCACTAATAATGCATGCTAAAGCTTATATCACACAAATGCAAGAAAATAAGAGCTAACCTAAATGCTTTTCCATTTTTATGATGAGCTAACTAAGGAGGTATTTCTTTCCAAGGTAAACAAGGAGTGAATGCAAGAAGATAAGCTAGCCTAAGATGCAACCTATACTTTTTTTTCTTTTCTAAGTACTTGAAAATGAGAAGAAACCTAAATTTGATCTAAGATTCCTTGATTTTGACCAATATAGATGTGTTTTGTAAAAGAGATTAAAGCTAGATTAGGTTTCCTTGATTTACCAAATGAAATGTGATTTTTAGACTAAAAACACTAATAAACATGGAGAAAAATATAGGAAATTCTAAAACATAGAGTTTAGAGAGGTGCCAAGTGGCTGGATTACCTCTACCAATGTTTGTACAAAATGTCATTGGCATTTTTGTTCGTACAAGAGCAAAAAAAAAAAAAATAGCTTTTCTATTTTAGGGGGTTTGTTTGAGTGCTGGAAAAGGTGAATTTCTATCTTGTCAGATGATTAGAACCCCTATTTATGAAAAAAATTGGTATGCTTACCTCCTTTGGATGGAAATAAATCTATAAAAAATTGCTATTTTAGGTAGAAAAATTCCAGTGGCATTTTTGTTCTATGGATTCCAAAGAGTAAAAAATACCAATTATTGTAGGAAGTGGTGTTTTTATTATGAAACAGGGCCAAGATGATTGCGAGGCAAATTTTGGAGTGGTTTTTGGGTATTTTTTGTGATGTAATTGTAGGATATATTTTCTAGAGAGTTTTACTAAGTCTATAGCTCACAAATTCAGGGGTTTATGCCACAACTCCTTACAAATTTGTGATAAAAGTAAGTGTATGTGCAAAGGATAGGGACAGGCTTCTATATGACTATGTTCAAACAATTAGAGAGTGCAAAGAGATTGAAAATAGCTATGAAAGAGTTAGGAATATAATAAGATAACTTAATTAATCCCTAACTTGAGCCAAATTGATAAGAGCAATATGAAATGATGTTAAATGCTATGAAAAACAAGTGTTGCCATGAATATATGAAATCTATAACAACAAGGGGCATGAATGCATAAAGTGTATACTGAGAAGAGGGTTGTTGGTGGGAAATCAAGGAAAGCCTTGTATCCAAAACCATAGGATATTAGGGATAAATATGAATGCTTATGTATTGAAAATATTCACCAAAATGAAGGTATATATGCTTGAAAGAGAAATGATGATGCTAATGCCTACAAAATGAGAATAAATTGA
This sequence comes from Wollemia nobilis, assembly GCA_028583015.1. Classification (NCBI taxonomy): domain Eukaryota; kingdom Viridiplantae; phylum Streptophyta; class Pinopsida; order Araucariales; family Araucariaceae; genus Wollemia; species Wollemia nobilis. The sequence goes on along the minus strand of JAQPPZ010015863.1, from coordinate 3,254,764 downwards.
GATATAAATGCATGGATATGGAAATAAAAATTTAGTATGTTCATAATATGAAGAAACAAGACTATAAATGAAGATGACAACAACTATTATGAAGCAAATGAAGCAAATGGGTGAAATAAAACCTTGCAATGAAGAAGACTAGTAACGAAATGATGAAAATAAGCTAACCAAGATTAGAGAGACCTGCAAAAAGATGTTAAATGCTTGAAATGAATATGGAAATGCATAAATGAGACCTACAATGATGATATTAGAGCCTACAAGAAATGATATACTTTACACATAGAGATTAGAAGCATAAAAATAGAAGAAAAACTGGAGATTCAAGTTAGCAAGGCCAATGTTAAGAGAATAAAATGCAAAATGGAAGCAAAGGAATGAATAAAGGAGGAATTATAGGAGTACTATAACTTAGAAAAAAACCCTTATTACTTCCATGAAGAGCTCCTTGCCTCCAAAATCCCTTTAAGCCTTGCTTGCCTTACCTCCAAGGAAATACTTGTAAAATGCTCAAAGAAGAATGCCAATAGAAGAGAGAGCTAGAAGAATATGGGTAGAGTGTAATTAGCTTGGAAGTGCCTCCTTGAATGCTTGGACTAAGGGCTGTTTAAATAGAATTTGAAGGGGATATTGGGAGGGATAATTGGTTAAGGTAAATTCAAGACTTGCAAGTCTAGTTCGTTGTTGAAGCATGCGAAGTTAGAGGTAGTGGGATGAAGGAATTTGCATGCCCTATCTCATACCAAAATATTTTGGCTAATTTATAAAATTTTCACTCTAAACAAATTATAGTGGTGTTTTTATTCCCAAATTGATGTTTTTGATCAATGGTCAGTTTGATTTGTTAGGATTTTATTTTTGATGATTTTACAAAAATACCAATTTAGGTACAAAAAATATAGTGGCATTTTTGTTCGAGGCTAAAAATGATGTCCAAATTGCTTGGTTTGGGATGATTGAGTGTTTGATGATATTGTATGCCTTTTTTGATATATTTTACTTTGTTGGTGTGTCAAAATTATGTGTCTACACATAGTTTCTATCTTCTTCGTCTATGATCTATCTTTCAAATATTCCCAAATTAGCAATAAAGTCAACTATGTGCATGTCATATTCAAATGCCTAAAATTTTTCGATATTATTTGGTACAAAGAGGGTGGTGACGAACTTTACTAAAAATCATATTATCTTAGAATAAGCAACTAGTTCTAGGGTACTAGATACTTCTACCAATGAATCTATAGTATGATTCTTTTTACATGAAATGGTTTAGATATTGAAAGCATTAAACTCTTTAATTCCTAAATATGGCAATGATAATTTAAGATATGCTTGTCATGGTAGTGTTGGAGGTATTGCATTATTTTATACCTTGTAAACATTTAGATTAGGGTGTGTTTAATATTTGAGTGTATACTTATTAAGTGTGAGTAAATATCATGTAAATAAGTGTGAGTTATGTGTATGAGGTGTCTTCTTAGAAAATGCAAGTTGTGTGAGTGAAGTGTAAAGTTTAGAAGTAAGGAGTTATATGCAATTATGGAAGAATTTGTATTTATGTAAATATGTGAGATTTATTATGTAATAATGAAATATGAAGAGTTATATCTCTTGTAATTTTGAGGAGAGCAAAGGTCAAGAGTCATATAATATGAAGAGTCTCATGTATGTATATATTGAAGAAAAAGCTCTATAATATGTATCAAAGAAGAATTGTATTTATGCATTGCTTATAGTAGATGTATTTTCAATACATTTTTTAGTGTGTTTGATGTTCATTGTTGATAATTCATTTATGCATGTTATTGTGATTCTGGAGATTGTTAATCCTGTGAGTATAGTGAAGATTTACTAACAAACAAGCATATCAATTTTGTACTTGTTTGATCATTGATTTAAAATCTCCCAAGAAATGTAAATTCTTAAATCCCTTCTTGAAGGTAAACTAGAATTCATGGATCAAGGGTTCATACTCGATAGCATTGTAGGTGCAAGGGAATTGCAAACGGTAAGAAACAAGATAGGATTTGCCTATGGGGTTGACCAATTGTATTTTGATGCTATTGTTATGCTTACATTTTGCCCCATCAAACTTGAGAGTCAATAACTAGTCTTTACTTTTTTTTTTTACTTTGTCGGGACTCTACTATTGAAGTATTATCTTCAGGTTGACTCTCTACTACTATAGTGTAGAATCCCAATTCAGGTTTAGTGTACAAAATCTCGTTGACATTATTGTACTTAGTATTGATATCCTTCACCCTCAAATCTCTTTCTATTTGAATTTGATTGGATAAACCATGCCAAGGAGCCACATATACAAAAAATTAGTTTCCATATAGCCATTCAGTATTCTTGACCAACCACAAAAAAGTAGCATCCCATATGCATTTGGGATATCTGCAACCTGAATATTGATACATTGCTATATATTGGGTTTAAACACCAACTGTATAATAATTTGATGTAGCACCCCAACCACATTTACCTATATCTTGTCTATATAAAAAACATTCTTGTTTGAGGGAGAAGGGATTAGTCCTAATTTTTGGATAACAACATACGCCATCATATTACCAGAAGCATATGAATCTATAGGATAATTTTACAATTTTTTCGAACAAATCTAATAGTTAGAAGGAAATATGGAGATTCATTATTTTATTTTTATATGGCTTACTTGGGCATTGGTCCTTTTTATATCTTTTCTATTTTTATCAGAGAGATTTTTAAGTATCAATTCATTTTGGTTAGTCAACTAACCTACCTCAAAAAGAGAAATTTTAGCCTTGGTTTTGTTAAGATATTCAATAATATTATATGTAGACTTGTTTTGTTCTAGTATTTTCTCTATCTATGGTAAAGGTGCATTTAATTTTAGCTATATAAGCATTATGGGACCCTTAGGTAGGACTAGGTTTTTATTGGTATGCTCATTAGATGGGATGGAGGTTTTTTTTGAGGGTGTGGAAGAAGTCAATGGTGCTTTCCTTTTACTCTAGAGGATATAATTGTTACCTCTTTGAAACTGCCAATAAGATTGCACCCCTTCTTATAGGAATTATTTGGGTTCCTCTTCATTAACTCTTGAGAGTTCATATATATTTAAAACTAGGGTTGTACCTCCATTTTTATTAGATTGATTCCTACAATCCTCATTGGTGAGGTATTGACTCCAAAATTTCCATCTCTATTTGAAAAATATTAGATTAGTTTTGAACTCTTAATAGTTAGTTTTATCATGTTGAGCTATGGAGTGGACCCTATACCAATTGGAAAGAGTAAGATGAACCAAATTTATTGAGGTACCTAGGTTTTTGTTAGATTGGTTTTGGTTGCTAGCAAGATTTAAGATTCCTTCATTATCTGGATGAGTATTCCATTGATAGCTAGTCCTTTGGAAGTTAAAGTTTCTATTCTAAGCGTTATTTTTTGGTGGGTTTTAAGGAACTTGCATTTGTAGTTTAAACATATCATTTATTAGTTTCTAAACCATCCTTTGTATTTTATGTTAGTATTTGAGGCATACAGTTGAATTGGTCCTAGCTGACTTGTTGCACTATTCATGGGTACAAAGGTGTTTAGAAATGAGGGTAAGGCCTATTGATTATTTGTTAAAGGTGTATGATTGAGAATTTAATTAGTGGTTACTTAATTATAAAAATATGTTGGAATGATCTATTGATTGCTCATATTAAGTATTATTTGATTTAGGGATGTAAGATTGAAGTGTTGGTTCTAGTTGGGATACATGGTACCTGATAACATGTTCAACATGGGAAGGTGTTGTGTAAGGGCTTGGTTTATTAGTGGTATCTGATTATAAGCTCTTGGTTGTCCAAGTGAAGATAAAATCAAAATCATAAAGCATTAATTTTTTTCCAGCTATTAGATCCTTAGTATAGGCGAGGCAAAGATGTGATTTGAGGAGCTCTCCTCATAAACATAGAAGTTAATGGGCCAAATATCTAAGGTACATTTGGATGGTTGCTTCCTCTATGAGGGTGTAAGGTGTCACCAACTTGGTGTATAATTTATGGAACCTAGTGTTGAATAGTATTTTGGGTTCATTAGGTTCTCCATGGGCAGAGGAAAATTGATGATATACCATAGCCAGATCAATAGGCAGTATAAAATATTTGATAAATGCTACTTCTAGCTATGTGCATGAAGTAATAAAACCTAAAGGTAAGTTGATATATCAATCATATGCAAAATCATCCAATGTGTTTGGAAACATTCTATAGGAAACATCCTCATGTTCAATTTGTAAATGAATTAAGAGATATATGTATGCTTGAAAATATTCTTCAACTAACCTTATTCCATCATGCCTATACTAGGGATATATATTTAAGTATTCTTAGGTATATCATATATAGACAATGGTATGTTCAAAGGACTACTTTCTACTAACCATGGAATATGAGCTGCCATTGGTGGACCTTAGGAGATGGTAAAAGGATAAACAAAAAGGATAATAGCTTTGGGAAAAATATTGGCAGTCTAAGGAGTATTGAGTCTACCTTTATCAACTTTGGATCTTATATTTGGAGAAAGGATGATAAATTCAATGTTACCTATAACTAAGTTGGACCTAGTGATGATGATATTTGGTTCTAGCTTGATAATTAAGATGTGTAATATAAACACTATACCAAGGAAAAGTTTATTTCTAGAGTCCATAGGCCCTCTTTCTAGTGCCACTTTTGTTAAGCATGCAAATGACACTCCCTAAATTTTTCCCCATGTCAGTTTTGTTGGATATGAAAAGGTAAAATCCAACTGTTAGTGTGTCAAGGGTAAGATAACTTACTTGGAATAGAGTTTGTTCCCTCTTGAAAGGGAAATAATTTCCCCAAGGTTTGGGTATGGCTAGGTCTTAGCCAACATGGATAAAACCATAATTTCAGTGGTAACTATTCCTTCAAGGGACCTTTGCTCATATGATTCCCAGAGATAGGTTTCCTATGCATAATGTTTTATCATTAAATACTTAATTATCTAAAAATAATTCCAATGCATTGATATCATAACATACATGAGCTGAGAAAAATTTAAACTATGTGAACCAAAATGTGCATTTACACTATGTAAATTGTAATCATGTAAATAATATCATTTATTGCACTCAAATGATTAGCTTGTAACACAAATGGAATTTTAAACTTGTAAAGTAGAAAATAAGTTTCAGTGCTTCAAATTGAAATTAATCTACTCTAAACCTTAATAGGATCCAAAGAAAAATAAAAGGTGTAAGGGCAAGATAAAAAATAAAAACAAACAAGCCTATACTTCCCTAAATTTGGTTTCAATTTGGTAAAGCAACAATTCTAATTTAAAATCAACACTGAGCTAATCAATATTTGCACAACTAGAGGTTTGGGATGGTGCAATCTTCAGAGAAGAAATAGACTAAGTGCAACCACCACCATCATGTACAAATTGAACATATAAAATTGTAAAAGGCCTTTCACTATAAATATAATCATGGTATAAATTTGATTCAAATTTATCTACTTTGATGAATTATAGGAACAAAGATCAAAAGAGTACTAGGCTTGGTTCAAAAAATCCATTCAACTACAACAAAAAATAAGCAAGAAACAAACTAAGTTTATTGACCACCTAATGGATGGTTTCCAACTCTTTTGGATATCAAGAAAGTTGGTATTTATACAATTTTTGGGCTCTTAACATAGCCTCACTTTTATATTTTTTAAAACTGCTAGTTTCCTTACTCTAGGACATATCAAATCTAAGATTTTATTCACAAAACGTTCATATTGTGAATTCCTCGAGATCACTTCTACTACACTTTTGACCATGCTATATTAATTTTGCAAATTAATCAACATCTCAGGATCAGTTATGTTTAGTTTATTTCAAGAGGTCTGAATTATGTTCCATCGATAGCAAGAGGGTTGTGCATTTATTTTTTTGCTCTTGTGCTCTACAAATCTCTTGAATATGCTCTTCCATGTCTCATTAAATGTAAAATATAGGGTTTTTTGGCTCTAAGTGATTTTATTTTCTACCTTTTTAGTTGTAAGTAGGTGATCATTAATGTCAACACATCCATCACTTTTGAATTCTAAGCAGCCATGTTAGATATCATATCCTACAAGATAAAGTAAAAAATTGTAGGCATTAGAATGTATTATTATTATTATTATTATTATTTAAATTATTATTAATTATATACATTAATTTCTTTCTTCTCTATGCCTCTATTTATATTTTAGTGTTTTTCCAATAATATCTATATATTTTGGTATTCTCATGTCTCTTTTAGGACTTATTGAGCAGATTGGACAAGTTCTAGAGAGGACTTGTAGACAAATTTGGTGTGAGCTTTCATGGAAGCTTACAATACATGAGACAAGTCTTTGATAAGGCTTGGAGAGCAGAGTTGATTGGTTGATTTGTTCAAACCTTGAGTTAAGGTTTGGGACAGATCCAACAGAGTTGATTTGAGATTGATTCAAGCCTTGAGTGAAGGCTTGAGGATAGAGATTGAGGACTGATTTATGCTATACTAAAGGACTGTGTTTAGTACAGATTCAAGGACAAGATTTGGTGCATATTTATTCCATATAAGAGACAGAGATTGAGCAGATTTGTGCTAGATCGAAGGACTGTGTTTAGTGCAGATTTGAGGATAGATATTGAGCAGATTTGTGCTAGATCGAAGGACTATGTTTAGTGCAGATTTGAGGATAGATATTGAGCAGATTTGTGCTAGACCTACGGACTATGTTTAGTGCAAATTTTAGATAGAGCTTTGGAGGTGATAGAGTATAGAGGACAATAGTCTCCAGTGGATAGAGGTCCATTAGACAGGGTAGTGAGTACATGTATTTTGAGTGAGAACAGGAGTCTTTAGTGGACAGATATCCATTAGCCAATGTAGTAGAGGTAGTAGTTCTTCTAGAAGATCACCAGCCAGAGCAAGAGAGGAAAGGAGTTCTTTTGTGGATAGAGTTCCACAAAATTGATCAGGGGATTGGTATCTCCATTGGATAGAGGTCCATAAACATTGTAATAGGGAAAGGATTCCCAAGAGATTTATTGAGAAAATTTTAGTGAAAGATTTTCTCCGTGGAGTATCCCACATTGGGTGAACCACGTAAATTATGGTGTCTCTATTGTGTGGTGATTTATGCATTGATTTGATTACTGATATTGATATTGATATATTTACATTGCATAATATTGATTGGGAAAGAAAAGTAAAAAGTGGTCTTATACTATTCACCCCCCCTCTCAGTATAAGCTTGTGTTATTCAATTGTAGAATAAGTCTTATATTTATTTTCACTATTCTATTGCTCTCAAAATATTGTTATTTATGTTCTTGAGAAAGACACAAAAACAAAATTTTTCAAAGTGTCTAAAGACACTATTAGTGCACAAATATCTACAAATTTGAGTGGCCTAAGGAAGCCACAAAATAAGCTCAATCCTCCAAGCATTGGAGAAGAAAGTAACGACCAAAAGAGCAGTAAAGGATACCTCAAACGAGACTTGGTGAGTCTACGCTTAAAGCACATTATATTTTATACAAAAGCAATGATGCAAAAAATATAAAAAAAGAGAGCTTCTATCAAGTGGTTACAAGCTTGGATCCATCTATAAAATATCAAAGCAAAAAGGGGGATGTGTCTAATCAAAGAGACAACCTCAAAAACCCATCATATTGCATTTAAAATTCTGACACAAAATCAAAAAATTAGGCCTTGAAAAAAAGGTGTAAAATAAGGTGCAATAAGACCTATTTTATACAGAAATATGTTATATTGCATTGCACTATCCTAATCTTGTTTATAAAAAAAAAAAAAGTAGATTTGAAGGTGTCTCAAGGGCTCAAAATTAATTGGAAAAACCAGCCGAAGGCGATCGTTCACTAGCGTCCGTCCAAGCACATCAAAGGAGGTATATTTGAAGGTGTCTTAAGGGCTCAATGTTTTTTTGAAAAACCAGATGAATATGGTCGTTCATTAACGTCCCTCCAAGCACATAAAAGGAGTCAATTTAAAGCCTCTTACTCCCTCATATTGGATGTAAAACCTGCAAGAGATAAGACAAAGAATTAAAGGGATATAAATGTCATTATAATCTAGAGTAACGTTATCTACAAGAAATATGTATAATAGGTGAGTTAAGAGGAAAATAGAAGTACCATTCTAGTGTTCAAGTCTCCACATATTCAAATTAAAAATTTGATCCTCAAGACTTCAAATCAACGCTCCTCAAATAAACTTGAAACAACCTACAAGTAAGTGCAATTGATCAAAAAAGGTGTTTTGGAAATTACAGGGTTTAAAGAACCTCCAAGAAGGATACATTGAAGGAGAATTATAGAAGACACCCATGCACAAGGAGGAATTTATATTTATTACTTGAAACAAGACCCTAATGCTCCTCATTCGAGTGCTCATAATCAATAGTAAGGGAGTTTCAATCTATAGGTTGGTGCAATTATCATATGAGGAATACTTGTCTGAAGGAAAGCCAAGTGCTTTGTTAAAACAACGTAATGTCCATATGTTACTAAATGTTCTCAAGCATATTCAACTCATTAAGTGCTCACAAAGAAACAGGCATGCCACTTGGCACTCCTACAAAGATTCCCCTCCAATTTAAGAGCATCAATAATCAATGCATTCAAGGAGAGCATTTACATCCAAGGTCTACGAACATAGGGTGCAATGATAGCGTGGAAGCAAGGTGTGGAAGAGAATTCAATGCTCTTTAGAAGGAACGAAGGTCAAGAGTAGATATAAATGTTGGCACATTTGGAACGTCTATATTGCAATGCATGCACAATGAATACAATGTCGAATATGAAATGATATAAGGTAAGCTTGATTCCCACTATAATATGCTTTCTCTTTCTTGGGAGTTATAAGGTTGAACTTAGTGAAATTCAACTACATTGAAAGCTATATATTAAAGGGGAATAATATTTCATATCAATAAAATATTTGTAATATTAACATAGGAGCAATAAGGACTTACTAGAATTTATTTATAAAATATTTGCAAATATTATTGTGATCTAATTTTCCAACATTTGGGAGTTATAAGGGTTACTACATCAAATTGAATTATTGGAAATTAGATACACTTCAATAAAAACCATAAGGGATATTTAAAAATAGGTTATTAAAAGCTTTAGTCTAAGTTTGGAAACTTATATATATTTGTCTCAAACACATAAAATAAAAGGATAAAAGAAATCCAACATCAAAACCTCTTCAAAATTGGAAAAGTGCTTAGGAGCAATAAGGGATAGATAAAATTTGATTTTTGATATTTACAAAACCCATATTCTATATCAAAAATGGATAAGGAAATACAAGTTTTCTTTACAAATCATGATTATGGATTATTGGTATATAGATTCAGGTGCAAGTAAGCATATGACAGGAAACATACATTGGTTCAATTCACTGAAGAAGATAAATAAAAAGCTAGTTGTTGTTGTATATAACAAAACATATGAGGTAAAAGGGATTGGAAATATTTTGATAAATCTTAAAGACAAAAGAGGCATAATAAAAAATATATTGTATATTCCAAGATTAACTACTAATCTTATTTCAGTATCTCAACTCATGGATCAAGACTTAACTGTTGAGTTCAAGGTTCTCACTAGAAGAAAAAAATGTCACATCTCTAAATAGGAAAATATGATAGCATCGGGAACATATAAAAATGGTCTATTTATCTTAGACACTGTTCTTCACTCAGCTCTTGCAGTCAATACTGCATAATTATGGCACAAACGACTAGGACATACCAATGAGACTTCAATGAAGTAATTATTCAAATATAAAATGGTAGAAGGACTACCTAATTTCTCTTCAAAAACTATTGTATGTCTAGAATGCTTAGTAGTAAAACAACATAGAATTCCATTCAAACTTCATCAACACAGAGCTCAACATCCTCTAGAAATAATATATACAAATTTATGTGGTCCAATGAAGGTTGATAGTGTTGGAGGACATAAATATTTTTAGTTATTTTTTGATGATAATACTAGAAAAATAAGGGTATATTTTATGAAATACAAATCAAAAGCATTCAGTTATTTCAAACAATTCAAACTTCAAGTGGAAAAAGAATTAGGAAAGACCATAAAAGCACTTTGTTCATATAGAGGAGGAGAATTTATTTCCAAATAATTTGACTCATTTCTTGAAGAGAATGGGATTAAAATACAACTTACTACAACATATTCACCTCAAAAAGATGGAATTACAGAATGAAGAAATAGATCAATAATGGAAATGATAAGATGTATGTTAAAATAAGCTCAACTTGATCACAAATACTGGGTAGAACCAGTACAAACAACAGTCTACATACAAAATAAACTTACAACAAGAGTACTCAAGCATATTACACCAGAAAAAGCATGGTCTGGAAAAAATCCTAATATAGAAAAACTAAATATCTTCGGATGAAAATCCTACATGCATGTTCCAAAATAGAAAAGAACTAAACTAGACGACAAAACTATGGTAGGTATATTTTTTGGCTATGACAATGAATCTATAGGTTACAAAATATTAGAGCCATCTACAAAGAAAGTCTACATTAGTAGAGATGTAATCTTGAATGAAAAAGTCAGAATTGACATAGACGAATCCAATAGAGACACATAAGCTCTCCTAAATCTACTTGAACAAGACTCAGATCAGAATCTCAAGAACAAGATACAAAAGGATCAAAAATACTGGTTAGAAAAGAACCAATATGCCTCAAAGATACTCTTAGAGAATCAAATCTAGAGAGAATTCTAGATCTTAACTCTACTAGACCTCAAACTCGTAGTATGAAAAAAATAAATAGAGGAATGCTAAGAAACACAATAAAACTAACATCAACTACTGAAGCACTGGAAGACTCATAGTGGAAAGCAATTATGGAATTTGAATATGCATCACTCAAAAAGAAAAGAACATGGGATCTAGTAAACTTACCTCTAGGTAAGAAAATAGTGGGATGCAAGTGGGTTTACAAAATTAAATACAAACTATATGGAATACTTGAAAAAGACAAAGCTCGATTAGTAGCAAAAGGGTATACTCAGATAGAGGGAATTGACTATGAAGAAACATTTGCACCAACAACTCAAATGACTACTATTAGAACAGTCTGCACACTAGCAACTCATCATGGATGGAAACTTCATCAAATGGATGTAAAAAATTTATTCCTTAATGGTGATTTAGAAGAGAAAGTTTATATGACACAACCTAAAGGTTTCATTGTTCAAGGGTAAGAAAAAAAGGTATGCAAATTGAATAAATTTATATATGACACATTTTGAAGCAATTTGAGGTAATTTTGTGAATTTTAGTCACAAAAAATAATTAAATGCTCAAATAAATCCATGTTATCACAACATGTGATGAGTGATTTTAATAGTGAATGTGGTAGTTTTGTGAAATTTTGGACCGTTTTGAGGCGATTTAGGCATTTTTGCAACTTGTGGTTGTAATAAAAAATTAAGCGCCGAAATCAATCCGTGTTATTACGAAATGTGATGGAATGATGAAATTCATGCATGGATCAATTTTGGGGTGAGTTTAAGAGGTTATGCTATGTTTTGAGGTCTTTTAAGTCCTTTTGTAGCATTTTGGATCCAAACACTTGCTTGCATCCACATCATGCATAGATGTGAGAGAGCATCTGCTACTTGGTAGACATAGAGGAGCATTTGAGTGCACCAAGCAAACTCTCTAGGGTATTTTAGTGCACCAACATTAGCTATAAAAATGCTGGAGGGGTGAAATTTGATTCATTCTTGCATTTGAGAATTCAAGAAGCGATGTCTAAAGAATATTGAGCGAATGAGCCGATGGCAATGGAGAGAGTGGATGTGGCAGTAGGAGTTGAGGTGTAGGTGGCGGAGGTAAGTTCCCTTATCTCTCTTGTTTAGATTTTGTAATATTTTTTTTGTAATTAGTAAGTGAATGTGATGGTAATGTAAATTTGTTGTTGTGTTGTGTTGCAATTAAGGATATTAGAGGCTTGACATCGATTCTTGCCCATCAGACCAAGGGTGAGAAAGGTGTTACAAAAGGACCATTGGGATTGGATAGAGCGGTTTGGATTGGAAAGGAGTAACCAAATTGAGGTGGTGAAGGTTGAGGAGGGGTACCTCTATACCTTAATAGAGATATGAGATCCAGATAGTGGGACATTCCTACTCCCAAAAGGAGAGATGTCGATGATACTAGAGGATGTGTACCACATATTTCGAGTACCAGTAGAGGGGTTATGCATCCAAGTTGGGTACGATAAGGAGTATGATATGAGGTATATTTTTGTAAATGAATGGAAGAGGGTGAAAATTAAGGGTGGTGGTATCTAGGACTTTGATATGTATGTGGCAAGGTAACTAGAGCCATTGCCAACCTTAGTCATGTTCTTGATAGCCAATGTGTTAGTGTCTAACAACACTAGACATCGGTTCTCATGGAACATAATTTAATTTGTGTTTGATATGATCAATGAGCCTCAAGTGTATGCATGGGAACCTACACTACTAGTGTAGACATACCTAGAGTTGTACAAGGTGAGGATGTGGGAGCGGAAGGGGTTGGGATGTAGTATGTTGTTGTAGATTTGGGGCTAGGAGTATCTTAGTGTGGCTCGTCCTATGGGCATGCCATGTGAGTGGGATAGGGATAAAACCTATGCTTTGATATGGTGAGTGGTTGAGGAGATACAACTGAGTCATCCTGGTTGCAGTCGATAGGAGTACAAATATCTATGGGTAGGGTTGACACATGATCAATTTTACTAGAGACCATGGTGAGGTGCTAGGTGATCGAGTGATGGAGAGCATCTATAGAGGATCCAATAGGCTATATGGATGATTGGGTGGCATGAGAGTGAGATTGAGTTTACACAGTTCTCATAGATGTTGTGATAGTTAGGATGTGGCAAGGGGTTCCTAATGCTCTCATGTTGTATAGGCATCAAGTTGATGAGTTGAGCCTACCTTATGTGGAGGAGTGGGAGGTGGATTATGAGGGTGAAAAGGAGATATATCTCCCTGATGTGGATGATGTCAAGACCACAGGTGACTATGATGCATAGTTTTCTTCACAACCACCATGGGTACCTATTTAAGTGGTTGATGAGGGTAGTAGAGATGATGGGGAGATAGTAGTGGAGGCTAAGGAGACTCCTTGACATCATAGATTTTATCGATCTAGAAGCTGAGGGAGGCATGCAAGGATTGTAATAGAGCAGACTATAGATATTAGGGGTGATGGTGATGGTGGGGGTGGTATGGAGGAGGCTTTGGATAGATCTCCTGGTCAAAGTGAGGAGGATTGGGCTGAGCTCATGGCTAATTGAGACCAACTCTGGCAGATGGTGGTATAGTGGGATGTAGTTATAGTGGCTCGGGATGATGAGATTACTCAAATATGGGTGGACCTGGAGGCACAGATGGTGGTAGGTGGAGGTGAGGAAGTGATAGTGAGGCTCCAGGTAGAGTTGGCATAGGGGGGTACTCATCAGAGGTAGGATGTACTACACCTTCAATCCTAGGAGGGGTATATCCAAGAGTTAAAGGATCTGCTTATGCAACATCACATTAGACTGCTAGCATGGTCTTCCTCCTCCATAGTGGGTTCTATTAGGTATAGTGACTCTAGGCATAGTGACTCTCGGTCTAGAGCTCCATCGAGATCTTAGGGGTCTACCTATGGGTGCTAGCTAGTGCCTTGATGCACTTTTTGTATATGAGCCTTAGTGCTTCATTGTATATAGCCTTCGATCATTAATTGTACTTGCAATATATATATATATATATATATATATATATATATATATATATATATATATATGTGGCTTTTATTTTGTGTTATGACTTTTGTGTGAATGTTTGTGTGAATGATGTGATGGATGAAAATGTAATGATGATATGTATATAAATTATGATAATACAAATGAACTGATGCTTTAATGATTAGTTATAGTAGTTTAGATTTTCTTGACCATTTTTATCATTGTCACTTAATCAGAGGTACCAATGTAGTGGTATGTGAAATGGAAAACTCATGTAATAATGTGATAATGACATAGATGTTATTTTGGATTATGGATGGCTGATCTAGAGTTGTTTTATAGAGACTCAAACATCCTAGTGATGTCAAAAAAACTCACTAAGTTCTATCTAATTTCTTCAAGACCAAATGTGTGTGTAGTGAATGTTTGTTTACCAATCATGAGCATGGTAAGGACTCAAGGCAATCAAGAACCAATGTGTGTGCAAGTGATTTCATTAATCCATCTTGAATAAATTGAGATGAAACCTATTATTGAGGAGATCATGAAGCTAGATTGTTCTTATGTGCAATCAAAGGTCTCTTCAAGAGAGACGTGTCACCACGCATGAGCATACTCCATTGCCAATCAAGAATTTATAGCCCTAGTGGAGATTAGCTCCATAGTCCAATGAAATGATCCCTAAGCTTTGGGGCTTAAGATCAAGGAGTGGGATAGAAGTTATCTTCCTCACTAACACACTACCAACCACCATTTGAAGAGATTGGGGCAATACATCCTTCATCTAGATTACCGCCAACCAATGTTCATTTATGAGGACCCTGGCTAACTCAACTTGGAATTATTGGTAGAATACATGTTGCTCGAAGCTGCAGCCTCTTCTGCCTCTAGGACAACTCCTTATTTCCTAGAAAAATGCTTAGTAGAATACATTTTGCACATAATTTGTGACCCCTACTGTCTCTGATATTCAGAATTGAACAAACTCTATGCTTTAAGCATTGGGATTTGGTTAGATTTTCATTAGCACAATTTGCATGAGAACTTGTCAGGATTCATAATATCCATGACATCCTTGGAATCACCTAGACCCCAAAGTGAACCGAAAGAATTAGATCCTCCATTGAAATTACCCTTGCTTGAGGATATTTGGTGATGTTTTTCAAAGCTCAGGCCCAAGTTGTCTCTCGAGGGGCTTCGAGAATGATGAACTTTAAAAGCTTGTTCCTTCGCATACATGGAGTATGTGGGCATCACCCATGAAAAAGTTGACACGATAGTGGGATGAGCCTCCGTAACAATTAAGGTCCAAAGAGTAGCTAAAAAGGTGGTGGTTGAGTAACTACAGGGGTGTATGGAGTAGCATTCAAGACCCCTACAACTTGCATGGTGGGCTGCATATTAACGATAGCTGGTGTGATGGATTCAATAGACTGCATAAAACTAGTGGGGGCTCGCATAACCTGGATATCAATGGGACTGGTATGAGTAGGCTGCACAAAGGGATTGGTCTACTCATAGTGCTTAGAAGCATGATTTTTTTGGGTAGTAACAATTTGCTAGTCGCCTTGGCATTCTTGGGTCCCATTAGACTGAGCTACCAGGGCAGTCAAAGGGGGTTGGGTCTATTTGAACTTCCACTCCATTAGTGGGAAATATTGAGTCTTATGAGCAATAGACTAGAAAAAATAACAAGTATTTGGTAAATTGATATAGGTGATAAGTTACCTAATGGAGGTATCACCAATTTGGATATCTATGAAATTTGGCAAGTCTTTTGTGAGGTCGACTTTGACACAAGCTTGCTTGGTAGGATGAACTAAGAAAAATTGGTCAGGCTCAAGACATACAAACTTGCTGAGGGAAGAGGAAAGTATTTGCAAAAAACCTCAAAATGGGATAGGTAAATCTAAGAACTCAATCCACACAAGAACTTCCAGCTCAGCTTGGTCATTGGCTGTGAAGTCACGAGTGTAATATTACAAAATTAACAGGGAATTTCTCACCATCTAGGGACCTTTGGCTAACACTTTTTGAGCTTGAGTAGGATCATAGAAGCGCAAAAGGAAATAATCCTTGGTGATAATCTAAATAATCTCAACAATCATACCATGTGAACCCCAAACTTGTTGCACATAGGACCTAATGAGGGTATCATTGGGAATTCTATCCAGGAAATACCCAACAAGGGTATGTGACTAAAATTAGTAGTAAGCATTATGAAACTCATGCAAGGGAATTAAAATAGCAGGGATAGTACTCTTACCTTGTGAAACACTTTTGAGAGAAAATTTCTCGGGTGCTTCCTTGGCACCATTGCTCTCCCTAGCTGGCTCAGTAGCAATTGAGCTAGCCATTTACGAATGACGACAAACCCAAACCCTAGTAGAGCAATTTTTCCTCATCTAGTGATTAATATTAAGAAGCGAGTTTATAAGTATGCGTCAATGTGTGATGTGTGTGAGGTGTCAAGTGTGCAAGCGTGAGTTAAGTGAAGAGTCAAGTAAGGTGTCATGTGTGAGTAATTTAAGTATGAGATACCTTGTCATTATGAGAGAAGAGAGAAGTTCAAGATATATGCATGTGGATAGTGACATATAATTATATATTGATGATAAAGGATTGAAATAGCATAGCTTCATGCATGCTACAGTAGAATTTATTAATATTATTTTTAGTATTTTGTGTGCATTATTATTGTGATTATTATTGTATAATCTTGAAGAAATTTAGTTGTGAGATAATTAGGCATATTTACCAACACATAATCACTCATTTTAGATCTCTTCAAACTCAGCATAAAATAATGTTGTAACAGTCCTAATATAGCCATGTCAACTAATTATTTTTATTTGGGGCTATAGATTTTGTTATTCGACCCTTGAGAATTAGGGTTAGGTTAATTTTAATTTCATCTATATATAGGAAGAATAAATTATTAGTTTGGATCATCAGACACTTTGAATTTAAGTTGCCTCGATGCGCATAAGAGACTTCGTCCTCTTAAAGTGGTTATGAGACTTTACCCTCTCCAAGTGGTTGTGGATTTGCTATTGTATTAATTTATTATTAGATTTAATATTTGTAAATTGTTCATGGCATTTGAATTTGAATTATTATTGTTTGCATGTTGCTAACAATAATTTGATATTGAACTATTGTTACAAATATTAAAATATTTATGTCGTATCATACAAAATGGTATTTGGAACTAGTGGAAATTAACAATGATATTTGGTACACTAAAAAATAAAGTTTTCATTTTTTTTGTCGAGAAACAAAGGTTTTCAAAATATATCTTCCAAAAAGGTACATTTGATTTCCTAAAATTAATTATGAATTTTTATATTTATAATTATTTGGCACAACTCCCCTTCTACTTTATATTAATAATTATATTAAATAAAATTTAATTTAATTATTAATAGAGATAGGAAGCACCCTTTTTTATTTGTCTTTCCGTTGTAGTTTCCCCCACCGCATGTCTCCATGGTGTGTCACATTTTTTTTAAATTATTAAACACCCCCAATTTTTCACATTTTTTTAATTATTAAACACCCCAGTAACTTTCATATTTCATTTTAAAATTATTAAATGCGCACCCCTGCCTTCACTTCACATTTATTTTTGCATTATTAAACACTCACCCATGCTTTCATGTTTTTTTTTTCAAATTATTAAACCCCCTCGATTTTCACATTTTAATTTTTTGAATTATCAAACCTCCTTGCTATTACCCATCCCCCCTCATATTTTTAATTTATTAATCCTAGCCCAACCCCACCCTCTCTTCTCTCGTGCTCTTATTAATTAACCCTCACTATCACTCTTCCTCATTTTTAAACTATCTATCACTAAATAATAAAATTATTTAAATAACCCTTTTATTAAATAAAAAAAGAAAGAAGAATAAATTTTATATATATAAAGAGGAGGAAGATAAGAGTATCCTGTGTCATCAAGATCCTTACGAAATATATAAATCTTTGGTATTATTTTCTTCAAGCTATGAGTGCATGAATGAACCTACTAATAACATTGGTTAGGCATGAGTCAATGGTCAATTACATCATATTGTTGCTTCAGAGGATTTGTGTATGAGCACAAAGAGATGCTAGCCTAGAATTTTTGGTAATCATCATAACACTTCCTTTAATATCAATAATTTAGATCAATGTATTCTTTCTTCCTTAAATGCCATGGCTTCTCCCCAACTCAGCACATCTGGTTCTTCTTCTCCTTATTCCACTATCCCTACCCCAACTACACCTCCAACTCACATTTCTCTTCCTAGTAATATTGACCTTGGTTTGCATCAATATCTTTCATAACAAGAACAAAAGGTTGGTACCATTACCAACATCTTGAATAGAATTGAATCCTAGTTTCATATACTACTACACCTCCTCTTGTCCAAGGATCACAACAAATTTTCAAGTCCTAACCTTTGACCATTCATCAAGCACCAAATACTTATATTCTTCCACAACAACCACCTAGTCATAATCCTCTAGATTTTGGATATTATGACTATTGAGGAATATTACATTATTTAGGATATGTTAATGTACATCCATGGTACCTTCATGGTACAAATGCAAATATGTAATAGATTAGAATTGAGTCTTTAGTTTAGATGAGTGATTTATTTTTCATTTTTATGTAAGTGTTAATGTGTAAGAAATACACAAGTGTCATGTAAAAGTGCAATGTGCAGGAAATGCACAAGTGTCATGCAAGTTAGAGTGCAAGAGTGTATTAAGAGAATGTGTACAAGTGCCATGTATATAGATGCACAAATATATAGAGAGAGAGGATGTGCACAAGTGTCTTAGGGAGTGCATGTAGGAGAGTAAGAGTCATGTAGAAGTGTGCAAGTGTCATAGAGTCAAGTATGCATGTAAGAAGAGAGTGAAGAGTCTAGTATACAAGTGGCAAGATGATAAGCCAAATATCATGGGAGTTGTCATATGGAGAGAAATAGTCAAGTACATGAATAGTGACATTAATATGGCTATATTAGGGAGATAAAGCTCCTTGAAATGATATTTGATTATAATAAGGCCTTCCGATCTAGGCAGGAGGTCACCGATTCAAACTTCCTGGCTCCCTTCCCTGCTCCTCCAATGGTTATCTTGGGTGGATCCTAGCTTCCTTGGAGGTACCCTTAGGTGAATAGCATCATTTTTCATATTTTTGGTGCTAGCTAAGTTGGGATGGTATGTAAAGTTATATTTGATGCATATTAGTAGTGCATCTTTGGTGGTTGGTTTGTTCGCTACTTGCTTGATGCACGAGGTAGTTCGGTAGTTTTTTTCTCCATATTTTTAAGTGATTTTTGGAGGTGAGACTAGGTGCTTTATTTTCATAGAGGATGGATTTCTTGAACGGTCTCCTAATATGGAAACGATGGAAAGGGTTGCACAACTTGGGTAGTATACTTGATAGACATTTTTATGGACTTCTTTCTCCATGGTTCTTTATGGTCTTAGATGGGGACTTGAGGCTTTATCGTTGCCCATGGAGGAGGAGTTTAAGAGATCTCCCTTCTCTTATTCTATTTTCTACTTTATGATGAGAATCAAATTTTAGGGTAAGGCCTTCATTCATTCAAGTGAAGCTAAAGGGCTCGACCTTCACTTTGGATTGAAACTCGTATTTTATCTATTTAGTATTTCTATTTCAAGGGGATAGGCCTCTCTTCAGTAAGTGAATGCAGTTGGTGGAAAGGAATAGTTTTAAATAATGGATCAATAAATAAATTTGCTCTTGCAAAGTATGATTAAACCTTCTAATTAAAAATATGCCACCTTATATATTAATAGCCTTGGTCCTTTATCCATTTAGCATGGAAGTCTCAATGAGCCTCTGTCTATAATTTGTTTGGTATCATTCAGGGAGAGACCTCCTGATTTCATGATGACTGTAGTTGAGAGGTTTTAATGTTGGCTTCCTAGGCTTGCCCTTGGGTGGTTTGGGTTCTTGTCATCTTTTGAAGAGGAGCATGTTAGTCTGAACTCTGTTCTTTATAGATTTTTGAGGTCTAGGGAGGGGGACCTGATGCTTTCATGCTTGTTGTAGAGGAGGGTTCTATTAGAAATAGATTATATTACATTATTTGAGGCCATGCAAATGTAAATTTACAAGTACATACTTAGGATATTATATTACTTGAGGAGGAAGTTATCTAGTTACTTCATGCAATGTAATAAATGCACAAGTGTCAATGTGCAAGCTATATATGTGCAAGATGATTATTGCATAGCTAGGTAGAGTGTTGGCCAAGGAATATATCTTCCTATATAAAGGGCATCATACCTCTACTCAATTGTATCAATTCTATTCTCAATAATATATGCTTTCTTTCTTCTCTTGATCTTAGAAAAAGGCTCTATTTCCATCAGTGGTATCATAGCTACGGTAGATCTAGCCATAGGAAAACCACCATTATCAATGAGCCTAAGTTTTTTATCAACCTAATGCACCTTTGGACTAGTCATTATCAAAAACTATTAGAAGAGTCCAGGTGGTAGGATTAGGGAGAAGCCCCTGATGGTGAAGGACTTGGGACAATTTTCACCATCCGAAAATAAGCCCAAGAGGAGAATAATTTGGCAAGGAGTGTAAAATCCCAAAATAAGAAGACCTTAAGATACTCAGAATCTTGAGAAGAAGATCATGTTTGAAGTCAAAATTTTATAAGAAGCTTGAAGGAAGATTTAGACAGAAGAAGCCTACTAAATCCAAGAGATTTGGAGGTTGCCTCTCACAGCAAGAAGGCATTACTTTATAAATGAAGATCTCTTCAAATATATAGCAAAAGGAGGATACTACAAGAGGAAAACAAGCCACCAAAATCCTAGGCTCATGAAAGGAAGTTTGAGATCATCCTTTGGTGAAGATAAAGCTATTCAAGATAGCCTACAAAGAGCTGCAACATCTTATACAAGGTAACAACTTGGTGATCCTAGACACCAAGATCTACATACTCTACAAAAGTGGGAAAAGAGCTTTTAGAAAAAGGTATGTAACTATTGGTGCAAGTAGATTCATTGATTGGATTACTTATCATATTTGTTTAAGCACCTTAATTAGGATTAAAGTTGCAAATAGGAGAATTGAAATATGGTCTTCAAAAGTGCAAAAAAGAGAAATATTCCTTTTAGATTCATTTGCACTTTAGGAGTTGATTAGAATTTAGAATTTCAACTATATATCAACTACCTATCATCTACTTTGGAAAGAAAAAGAAGACTAGCTCCTACTACCTTTGCTTATAATGAAATTGTAGAATAAGTCTTGAAGAATCATTTCATATTATTATTTATTAGTTGTAGTAAATTGATTAAGTGCATTAATTATTTAGAGTTAATTGGAGTGATAAGGTGAAATTGTTGGTGCATTAAAAGTGAAAATTTATTATATTTATTTTCACTATTCTATTGCTCTCAAAAGATTGTTATTTATGTTCTTGAGAAAGGTGCAAAAACAAAATCTGTCAAAGTGTCTAAAGACACTATTAGTACACAGAGATCTGTAACTTTGAGTGGCCTAAGGAAGCCATAAAATCAGCTCAATCCTCCAAGCATTGGAGAAGAAAGTAACCACCAAAGGAGCAGCAAAGGAGACCTCGAATGAGACTTGGATTAAAATACAACTTACTACAACATATTCACCTCAATAAGATGGAATTATAGAATGAAGAAATAGATCAATAATGGAAATGATAATATGTATGTTAAAATAAGCTCAACTTGATCACAAATACTGGAAAAAAGCAATACAAACAACAGTCTACATACAAAATAGACTTCCAACAAGAGTACTCAAGCATATTAAACCAGAAGAAGCATGGTCTAGACAAAATCCTAATATAGAAAAAGTAAATATATTTGGATGAAAAGTCTACATGCGTATTCCAAAATAGAAAAGAACTAAACTATATGACAAAACTATGGTAGGTATATTTGTTGGCTATGACAATGAATCTACAAGTTACAAAATATTAGAGCCATATACAAAGAAAGTCTACATTAGTAGAGATGTAATCTTTGATGAAAAATTCAGAATCGACATAGATGAATCCAATGGAGACACATAAGCTTTTCTAAATCTACTTGAACAAGAATCAGAATCAGAATCTCAAGAACAAGACACAAAAGGATAAAAAATACTGGTTAGAAAATAACCAATATAGCTCATAGATACTCTTAGAGAATTAAATCTAGAGAGAATGCCAGATCTTAACTCTACTAGATTTCAAACTCGTAGTATGACCAAAATTAATAGAGGAATGTTAAGAAATACATTAGAACCAACATCAACTACTCAAGCATTGGAAGACTCACACTGGAAAACAATTGTAGAATTTGAATATGTATCACTCAAAAGAAAAGAACATGGGATCTAGTAAACTTACCTCTAGGTAAGAAAATAGTGGGATGCAAGTGGATTTACAAAATCAAATACAAAGTAGATGGAATACTTGAAAAATACAAAGCTCGATTAGTAGCAAAAGGGTATACTCATACAAAGGGAATTGACTATGAAGAAACATTTGCATCAACAACTCGAATGACTACTATTTGAACAGTTTGTGCACTAGCAGCTCATCAGGGATAGAAAATTCATCATATGGATGTAAAAAATGTATTCCTTAATGGTGATTTAGAAGAGAAAGTTTATATGACACAACCTAAAGGCTTCATTGTTCAAGGGCAAGAAAAAAATATATGCAAATTGAACAAATCTCTTTATGACACATTTTGAAGCAATTTGAGGTAATTTTGTGACTTTTAGTCATAAACAATAATTAAATGCTCAAATCAATCCACGTTATCACAAAATGTGATGAAATAGTGAGATGAATAATTTTAATAGTGAATGTGGTAGTTTTGTGAAATTTTGAACCGTTTTGAGGCATTTTGATGCTTTTTAGGCGTTTTTGCGACTTGTGGTTGTAATAAAAAATTAAGCACCCAAATCAATCCATGTTATCACGAAATGTGATGGAATGATGAAATGCATGCATGGATTGGTTTTGAGGTTATTTTATGGGGTTATGCTACATTTTGAGTTATTTTAAGTCCTTTTACAGTATTTTGGATCCAAACACTTGCTAGCATCCACATCATGCATAAATGCGAGAGAGCATCTACTACTTGGTAGACATAGAGGAGCATTTGAGTGCACCAAGCATACTCTCTAGGGTATTTTAGTGCACAAAAATTAGCTATAAAAGAGCTAAAGAGGTGAAATTTAATTTATTCTTACATTTGAGAATTCAATAAGCGGTGTTTGAAGCAGATTGAGTGAATGAGGTGATGTCAATGGAGGGATTGGATGCAGCAGTAGGAGTTGAGGTGTAGGTGGCGGAGGTAAGTGCCCTTAGCTCTCTTGTTTATATTTTGCACTATTTTTTTTGTAATTAGTAAGTGAATGTGATGGTAATGTGGATTTTTTGTTGTGTTGTGTTGCAATTGAGGATCTTGGAGGCTCAACATCGATTCTCTCCCATA
The DNA here is from genome assembly GCA_028583015.1 of Wollemia nobilis. Taxonomy (NCBI): domain Eukaryota; kingdom Viridiplantae; phylum Streptophyta; class Pinopsida; order Araucariales; family Araucariaceae; genus Wollemia; species Wollemia nobilis. Next base: position 3,231,425 of record JAQPPZ010015863.1, on the reverse strand, counting down.
ATACAAAGGGTGAGAAAAGTGTTGCAAAAGGACCATTGGGATTGGCTAGAGCGGCTTGGATTGGCAAGGTGTGCCTAAATTGAGGTGGTGAGGGTTGATGAGGGGTACCTCTCTACCTTTGTAGATATATGGGATCTAGATATGGGGACCTTCCAACTCCTGACAAGGGAGATGACGATGACACTAGAGTATGTGTATCACATCTTTCGAGTACCAGTAGAGGGGTTATGCATCCAAGTTGGGTACGATAAGGAGTATGATATGATGTATATTTTTGGCAATGGATGGAAGAGAATGAACATTAGGTGTGGTGGTATCTAGTACTTTGATATGTATGTGGTGAGGCAACTAGAGCCATTGCAAACCTTAGTCATGTTCTTGCTAGCCAATGTGTTAGTGCCTAATAGTACTGGACATCAATTCTCATGGAACATGATTTAGTTTGTGTTTGATATGATTGATGAGCCTTGAGTGTATGCATGGGAAACTACGCTACTAATGTAGATATACCTGGAGTTGTACGAGGTGAGGAGGTGGGGATTAAAGGGGTTGTGATGTAGTGTATTATTGTAGATCTGGGGCTAGAAGTATGTTAGTGTAGCTCATCCTGTGGGTATTCCATGTGAGTGGGATAGGGATAAACCCTATTATTTGATATTGTGAGTGGTTGAGGAGATACAGTTGAGTCATCCTGGTTGTAGTAGCTAGGATTACAGAGATCTATGGGTAGGGTTGACACCTAATCAGGTTTACTAGAGACCATGATGAGGTGCTAGGTGATCGAGTGATGGAGAGCATCTATACAGGATCCAGTAGGCTATATGTATGGTTGGGTGGCATGGGAGTGAGGTGGAGTTTATCTAGTCTCACAAACATTATGATAGTTTGGGATGTGGCAAAGGGTTCCTGATTCTCTTGTGTTGTATAGGCATTGAGTTTATGAGTCGAGCCTACCTTGTGTGGAGGAGTGGGAGGTGGATGATGAGGATGAAAAGCAGATAGATCTCCCTAATGTGGATGATGTCGAGACTATGGGTGACTATGATGCATGGTTTGATTCACAACCACCATGGATACCTAGTCAAGTGGTTGATGAGGGCAGTGGATATTATGGGAAGATAGTAGTGGAGGTTGAGGAGACTCCTCAATATCATAAATGTTATTGATCTAGAAGCCGAGGGAGGTATGCAAGGGTTGCAACAGAACAAACTTCAGATATTAGGGATTATGGTGATGGTGGGGGTGGTATGGAGGAGGTTTTGGAGAGGCCTCATGGTCAAATTGAGGAGGATTGGGCTGAGCTCATGGCTAACTGAGACCAATTTTGGTAGATGGTGGTAGAGTGGGATGTAGTGATAGCAACTCAGGATGATGAGATTAATCGACTACGAGTGGAGCTAGAGGCACAAATGGTGGTAGGTGGAGGTGAGGATGTGATAGCGAGGTTCTAGGTAGATTTGGCATAGGGGGGTGCTCGTCAGAGGTAGGATGTGCTACACCTTCAATCCTAGGAGGGGTATATCCAGGAGTTAAAGGATCTGCTTATGCAATACCACATTAGGTTGCTAGTACGGTCTTCCTCCTCCATAGTGGGTTCTATTAGGTGTAGTGACTCTAGGCATAGTGACTCTCAGTCTAGGGCTCCATAAAGATCTTTGGGGTCTACCTATGGGTGTTAACTAGTGTCTTGATGCACTTTTTGTATATGAGCCTTAGTGCTCCATTGTATATAGTCTTCAAGAATTCATTGTACTTGCAATATATATATATATATATATATATATATATATATATATATATATATATATTTTATTTTATGTTATGACTTTTGTGCGAATGTTTGTGTGAATGATATGATGGATGACAATGTAATAATGATATGTATATAAATTATGATAATGCAAATGAACTGATGCTCTAATGATCATTTATAGTAGTTTAGATTTTTCTTGACCATTTTTATCATTGTCACTTAATCAGGGGTACCAATACAATGGTATGTGAAATGGAAAACTCATGTAATGATGTGATAATGACATGGATGTTATTTTGGCTTATGGATGGTTGATATAGAGTTGTTTACAGAAACTCAAACATCCTAGTGATGTTGAAAAAACTCACTAAGTTCTATATAATTTCTTCAAGACCAAATGTGTGTGTAGTGAATGTTTGTTTACCAATCATGAGCATGGTAATGACTCAAGGTAATCAAGAACCAATGTGTGTGCAAGTGAGTTCATTAATCCATATTGAGTAAATTGATATGAAACCTATCATGGAGGAGACCATGAAGCTAGATTGTCCTTATGTATAATCAAAGGTCTTTTCAAGAGAGATATGTCACCATGCATGGGCATACTCCACTGCCAATCAAGTGTCTATAGCCCTGGTGGATATTAGCTCCATAGTCCAATGAAATTATCCCTAAGCTTTGGGGCTTCAGATTACCTAACTATTAGGATGGAAATGTAGTACTATCCTTACTGCTTGGAGATCTATGGTGTGTGATTTGTAAAAGAATTAGAGATTTGGGGAATCAAATTCTCAATTGAGGTTTGATGAGAATTTTACCCTATCCTTACTACTCATTATTTTATTTGAAAGTGGTGTGTATTGGTGAAGACCACTATTTTGATTTTGGACTATGTGCATAATGGGACAAGAAAAGATAAAAATAATTCGCTTCAAGGTTCAATCCAATCATGGTGTTATCCCTCTTTGACACAAGATGTTTTTATTATGTGTGAGATATGTTTGGTTCAAGAATGCTAGAGTCAAATACCAAAACTCAATATTTTCTTAATGAGAATATGCCTTGGTCCTAGAGAAAATTTGACATGTATTGGAGGTTGCTTGAAACACTAGGAGTGGCTAAGTGATCGAAAACACCTAGAGATGATGGAAATTTATACTGCAAATGATGGTTTGATTTGTGAAATGGTGCAATGAGATGGATGTGAAATCGAAGGTGCCCATGATTAAGGTAAAAAGATTTATTGGACTAGTTATTATTGAAACTGAGCAATTGATCCCTAATATGGTGGATGAAATGCATCATGATGAATGTGATTGTGGAAAATGAATGTGTGACATACAATGTGTATACATGGTATTTTTATGTATTTGTAGCGATGTATATATACATATATAAATTACATTAAGCATAGAATGTTGGAAATATTGAAGCTTATTGAGTTTTCATTGATATGAGTTGTCATTGATGTCAAAAGGTTGATGTCAAAGAACTTGGTAAGGAAGAAATATTATTCTATGGTTGGACATTTATTCATGGTAAAATACATCTCAAAGGAAAAGAAATTGTGGTAAGAAAAGGATTATCAAAGGAAAAGAAATTGTGGTAAGAAAAGGATTATAATATTTATTTTTAAATATTATAAGGACAAAGACCTAGAAGAGAAAGGATTATAATATTTATTTTTAAATATTATAAGAAGGACAAAGACCTAGAAGAGAAGAAGGATTATAATATTTATTTTTAAAATATTATAAGAAGCATAAAGGGTTTAAGAGTTGAGACGAAAGTAAGAAAATGTTTTGGACCAAAGGTTAAAAGTTTAAATTATAATATTTAAATCTTTTAAGATTTAAATTATTATAATTAAATAAAAGATTTAAAATTTTGGGTGGCAAAGGTTCAAAATGATAAATTATCATTTCACATTTCTAAGTGCCGATGTCATGAAATCGAAGGGCAAGGACATATATATATGGAGCATAAATTATTTGCAAAGGCTAATGTTGTGTGCAAGCGCCATTCAAAATATTCTGGTCTCATTTCGTTCATGGAGGCAGAGAGGAGAAAGGACAAAGGTGCACATTTTTAAATATGAACTTACAATTCAAAAGGAAGTGCACATGGTGAAATTTTCATCTGGGCAGCTAGCCTAGATGATAGGGAGTCCCTGCGCTAAGTCACTAGCAGAGAAGATATCCCAGGTTCAAGGCATGAAAGGGTCATTTTGGTGATTTTTTTGCTGAAATGGATATAGCATCACAAAGGCATATTGAAAGCACGATTCATGCACTTTGGTTGTTGTGTGGGTAGCTAGCCCACATGGTAGCCTAACTTTGGGCTAGGGTGCGGACCAAAAAAAGGTGGTAAGTTAGATTCACGGTGGCTACAAAATTAAGGGTAAAGTTTTTGAATTAAATTTATCCTAAAGTCTAAGGTATGCGCTCCATTCGCTTGCATTAGGGATTCATAAGGTTAATTTTTTTTTATCTTTTGAAGTCAAAAGGATAGCATTAAATTTAAATTCAGGTTTTTGGCTATGACATGTGCATGAGATAGAGTTGATATTATGATTTACACCTTGAAAGTTTGAGTGCATTAAAAATTATTTTATTTCAAGTAGGAGGTATAAGGTGTATGTGGTAATTTCAATATTGTAATTTGTGCCTTGTAATGGTAATTGCATTGAAAATTATTTTATGAAAGTAGGAGGCATGAGGTGTATGTGGTTGATTTAAATAATAGTAAATTGTACCTTGGGTTGTTAAATGCTATAAGAAATATTGTGGTGTGTTGAGAATTATTTCTTGTAAAAGGAGTTATAAGGTGTTATTGTGGTTCAATTTTTTATTGTAATTTTTGTGTGGTGGAAAAGAAATTGGAGAGGTTTTTGATGCTTTATCTTTTGAGAACAAAAGGAGAGTCATAGAGCATTATTTTCAGATTCTATTGAGCACATTTTTGAAGAAAAATTTAATGTGGATGATTTGAAAGAGAGAGCTATTAACCAGTTTTTGAAGTGGCACTTTGAAAGGGAAATTATTTTGAGATAGGTTTTGAGGGCACAACTTCATCAAAGAAAATTAAGAGGTATGGTGAAAATTATTCCTTTCTTAAGGTGTTTGGTTGGGAAAATATTTTGATGTCATAAAGAGGAGATATAAGGATTAGGTTCATGTGCATTGTTGGAAATATATGTGCTAGGGTTTGTGAACAAGTTGTGCTTCATTGTTAAAGGAGATTGGAAACACATGTGCTAGGGTTTGTAAATAAGTTGTGCTTCATTGTTAAATGAGATTGGAAACACATGTGCTAGGGTTGAGAGCAAGTTTTGTGCATAATCTTGATTGATATTGGGATAAACTTGCAAAGGTCAAAAAGCATATTTGTGAAGTAATTTGTGCATTGGCCTTGAGTGATATTTGGAAAGAACATATTGTGAAATTATATTGCATATAATTTTCTGTGTTCTTGAACAAGAAATTTGGGTAGAATATGTCTGAAGTGCTTTTATAAAAGCAAGTGTTATGAGCAGTGTTGAGCTTGTGTTATGAGCAATTTTAAGCATGTGTTATGAGTTGTTTTGAGCATGAGTGATGAGCTGTCTTGAGAAGATTTGAGAACAAGTTTGTGAGGTGTTTTGAGGAAGCCTTTTGAAAAGACTTGTGAATAGTTTTGTGAAGAGATAGTAAGAAAATTTGAGCAAGTCTTATGAGAAGACTTGAAGCTATTTTTTGAGGTAGATTTGAGCAAGTCTTGTGAGAAGACTTGAAACAGGTTTGAGACAAATTTGTGTATGTAATATGTGTAAATTTGGGATAGAGTTGAGATAGATTTGTGCATGTAATGTATGGAAATTTGGGATAGAGTTGAGATATATTTGTGCATGTAATGTGTGCAAATTTAGAATAGGACTGAGACAAATTTGTGTATGTAATGTGTGCAGATTTGGGATAGAGTTGAGATAGATTTGTGCATGTAATGTGTATATATTTAGGATAAAGTTGAGATAGATTTGTGCATGTAATGTGTGTATATTTGGAGTAGAGTTGAGATAAATTTATGCATGTAATGTGTGCAGATTTGGGATAGAGTTGAGAGCAGATTTGTGAGTAAACCTGAGTAAGCCTTATGAGTAGACTTAGAGCAGAGAGGAGAGGTGTCTCAGCTAGATAGAGTTCCACAAACCAGAGCAAAGGAGAGGTGTCTTTTATGGATAGAGTTCCATGAACTAGATCAAAGGAGAGGTGTATCCTATGGATAGAGTTCCATGAACCAGACCAATAAGGGGATAGAGTTCTCCTTTGGATAGAGGTCCATGAACCAGAGTTGAGGGGATAAAGTTATCCTATGGATAGAGGTCCATGAACTTGAGCATAGGGGATTGATGTCTCCTTTGTATAGAGGTCTATAAACATTGTAATAGGGATTTGGTTCCCAAGATATGTTGAGAAAATTTATAAGAAATATTTTCTTTGTGGACATAGCCCGTATTGGGTGAACCATGTTAAATCTATTTCTCTCATTGCGTGTGATGATATATGCATTTCTTTACTACTACTATTGATAATATTGGTTAACACTGCTTTGGAAATATATTACAATTGATAACATTGGATAATATTATTTTGGAAAGAAAAACAAAATATTATCTTATACTGTTCACCCTCCCCTCTTAATATAATTTTGTGTTATTCATAGAATGCTCTTAAGTGGATAATGTTCAATGGATTGGGATATTCTACTCCCATTAGACTTACAATATTATATTATTGGAATTACCTCATGAACTTGGATAGCAGCAAGCAACACGTGTAAACACAAATGACAAGGCCATGAAAATACAATGCAAATATTTTTGTGTTTTTTATTATGTACATATGTTACATAATTTTATTGTGAGGTGATCAATGAACTGGATGTGGTGGTTCACCAATAGGCTCAGCTCACTCCCTTGGGAGAAGCAAATGAAATATGGGTTGATGGATGGGGAAAATTCTAAGATAATACTCATCATATTTTATGAATGGTGTGATTGGGGTTTATTCCTCTTTGGATTCATCTGAAGCCATCGTATGACATCGTATTCTTCATATAATTCCTCAAAGTCATCATTGTGATTGTTTTCCTCTTATGAATCTAAAAGGAGGCTTTGAAAAGCTTTTTCAAAATAATAAGTGGAAGGATGTGAATGGTAACCCAAGCTTGAATGGTCATGCACTTCTCATATTGAGGTTCAATAATATAATGCATACCTTGTTCATGTCATATTAGGCCATATCCTTAAAATTAACCTGATGAAAGTATCATGATGGGAAATCAGACATGTGCTCTATATTCAAAAGGATGGGTTGCTTAGGTTCGACTTGGGAAAGTGGATTGGATGATGAAACAACCCTCCCATATATGAAGTTTATTATATTAGGTGTTGAACCCAGGTGGTACATTGCTCCTATTAATAAGGTTGGGTCATGTGGATGACCGTAATCCCTAACAATTTGGATGTTGAGTGGTGTGATTGTGACATATTGAACCACATACTCGCCAATACTAGGACTAACGAGGTGGACTACAACTTGTGTGGATGATGATGTGGATGGGCTGGATGTGAAAATGTTGGGCTTAAAGGTGGCTTGTGGCTCAGATAATGGGAGTGATGTATGGTGAAATGACATCTCACAGTCTATCAAATTGACTTGTGTGACATCAGTCTATGGAGATGAATATGGGTTTGGATAAGAAATTTAATGGATGACTGATGATTCTGGTGTGGATAAAATGATATTGGGTATTTGTGGAGTTGGTTTTGTGGGTGATGATGAATGGGTGATAATGGGTATTGCAGATGATGTGGAAGGTGTGGAGGTATGTCTCCATGGTATGGATATGGAAGATGTTGATTGGGTTCAACCACATGTACTTGTTGTCGATTGTGATGAATGTGGGGATGTGGAAGTGGAAGCTTTATGTGAGTTAGTGATGGTAAGCTCCTCAAGAATGGGAGTTTTGGATGAGGAAGAATTGTGATGTGAAGTGGATGGTGTGGTTGATGGAGTGAAGAATAGGTGAATGGATGGAAGTGTGGATTCATATGGATTAGAGATGAAGTTGCAATATTTAAATGGTTCTATGTTTGCGGGTATGCAATGAATCTCTCTCTCATGTACATATTTTAAATATTGATGTAGTATTAAAGGGATACATTTCATCTCCATTATCTAGGGGCATCCAAGGAGTACATTGTAATCCATGGACCCTTCTGAAATATGGAACATAGTATGCAACATCTTAACTCCCACTTCTATGGGTAAGACCATAGTGCCAACTATATGACATAGAGCATCATTGAATGCTAACAAGGTGAAAGTGGATTTGGTGATGTGTGAATATGGAAGATTGAGATGTTTAAGGTATGAGATGGTGATGATGTTGATGGATGAGCTGGTGTCAATCAATACTCATTTGAAGGGCTTCCTATCAACTTGATCCATGATGTGTAATGGAGGATATGATAATTATGATGTTATTTATTTGATCTCTAAATCATAGAATGTGATAGAGAACTCCATACATGTTTGAATACTTTCCACAAAATTGTTAAAGGCATTAGCATATTGAGATTGAAGTTCAATGAATTTTAAGATTTCCATTAATGCCTCACGATGTGGGGGAGATTGTTGTATAAGCTTGTAGATGGGTAGTTTTGCTGAAGCTATTTTGAGGCTAGTTGTTAGCTGACTACGCAAGGAGATGATAGGTCTTTGTGGATGTCTTGGGTTATGAATAGGTTGGGATGGAAAAATTGGAAGGTGAATTGGTTGAGATGAATTGACAAAAAAATGAATGCATTGAGATGAATTAGCAAGTTGTGGAGACACATTTTCTTGAGGTGCCACGAGAGGTTGAATTGCTTGAGGTTGTTCATTTTGGATATTGGTGTTTCATTGACCTCAATTGAATACATGGATAACCCCCATAAAACCTTGTTAATGTTGCACTTGATTGAATTGGTTAGGGGGAGTCATGGTATTTGATCCCTCTATCGTTTGTTGTGCTTCCTCATTATGAAGAAGTGGTGTTTGGTAGATATCAAGATTTTGATTTTATTGTGCTAAGGGGTTATCCAACTTAATGGTCCCTAGGTCTATCAAGTCTTAAACCATATATTTAATTGTAAATCAGTTATTAATATCATGCCCCTTCTATCGATGGAAAGGATAAAATAAGTGCTCCTTATAACCCTTACCGTGTTTGGTTGGATCATTTGGTTTAACTTTGAGAAAGGAAATAGCATTGGTGTCATACAACCTATGGAAAATGGAGGTGTATAATTCCAATAAGGGTGTGTAAGTGTGATTTTGTTGAATATATTGTCGAATTTGATGGTTGTCCATAGTTGGCAATATGTTATGAAATTGTTGTGGTGGGGGAACCACTTGATATGACACTTGTGGTTGTTGCGATGATGGTTGTGGTTGGTGGTGACCATGGGAATTTTGAGTCAGTTGGGGTTGACTCAAAACCACTTGATTGACTTGTCTTGGTTTCAATTGTCCAGAATAGTTTCCTTTAGATTGGTCCTTGTTTTTCCATTCTTTTTTCTTTGTTTTGATCTCACCCTCTTGATTTTTATTTCTTTTATGATTCAGTCTTGGAAAAGAGATTCATAACATATTTTGTATTGTTTTCATTACAATAATAAGGAAATAGGTTTTAAAAAATCCTTGAAAATATTCAAGTTAATTCTTCTATTGGTAGGGAGAATGGTAACTTGGTGATGTCTGCCATCCAAAGTTTTTGAATTCATACACCGACTCTTCTTCAAATTGTCCAAGATTGTACAGGTTGATCAAGGTAGTTTTATTACGAACATTGAGGAAGAACCTTTTGAAAAACTTGTTCACCAATTGTTCAAATGTGTAAACACTATGATGTGGCAGATCATTATACCAATCTAAGGTATATCCCCCTAATGTATGAGGAAAATTTCAGAGCATTAGAGCATCATTTTATTGGATTGAAAAACGTGAATGGATGTAAGTGCTGATGTGCTCCTTAGGATCCTTAGTCCCTTTGAATTTATCAAACTTTGGTAGTGTAAAGTCTATCGTATAAAGCGGTGGAGATACCAAATAATGAATGGGTTGATTGATCAGCTATCTCAATGTTGGTTTTTGGTACATCATACCAAGAGTATGCATGATTAAGCTATCAATATGTTGTTGCATAGCTTGGATATTGGGGTCTTCTATTTGTGTGTGGAAGTCCAAGTTATTTTATTGAGTGTATGGAGGTGGTGTGTGGAGTGATGAATTGTTGCGATGGAATGTGGAATTGATTGGCCAATTGATTGATGGGTATCTAATGACATTGGATGCGTTATTGGGCTTGGTTGTGGAGTATCTAATGTTGATGAAGTGGGGATGCATTTTGGGGGATGTGAATGTGTTAGATTGTGGAAGTGGAATTGATGTGGGTAAATGGAAGTGTGGGTATGGTGACCTTAGAAGATTGTGATACCTAGGATGGATCAGGTGTGAAAAATATATTTTGGTTGGGAATGGAATGGGGTTTGAAATCTATCAATTGTGATTGCTATTGTGTATCTTAGTGTCCCATGAGTAGTTGATTAAGAAGTTTCCATGCTTGTTGTGTGGAAATTTTAAATGCAAATTGTGTGGTTGTGATGGAAGTGGATGTAGGTATGATGTGAATGTTGGTAATGTTGGTGGAGGTTAATAGAGGGTAAGTTGAGAAAGGAATCACAATTGAATGAGGGGTGGTAGATAGAATCTATGAGGCAACATTAAATTGTGCTTTGTAGAGTGGTTTGGAATAGGTAGTGGTATAGGCAGTTGGAATGGAGGTGCTTTGGCTACTTTGTTGTGGAGGAATTTTGTGTGAGGGTGCAGATGTTTCCTAAAAAAGAGGGTTGGTGTAGACTTGGTTAAATTTGTTGGGATGTGAGTAAGCCAGGACCTGTTGAGAAGAAGGAACATGTTTGGGTGGAATATTAAGTGGTTCTAGAACTGGATTAGTTGTTCTTAAATAAGATCCAACTTTATCCATATCTATGTAAGTGATACGAGGATTAGTGGGTGTGGATGGATCAATTTCTAGAATGGAAGTGTGGATGGCTCTTTGTATCACTTCTACATTCAAAGTGAATATTGTGTGAGAAGGTTTGGTAGACAAGCCAAAATAACTTGTTTATGTCATGTTGGTTGGGTTAGACACAAAAGTGATTGGTAAAGAATTGGAGCACTTCATGGACAAGGTAGGTACCTGACTCATGGCTTTGGCTTGATTTTTGGTTAATACCATAAGCTAGAAATATGTAGCATTAGAAAATGTGTAGGATGTGTGTGGAAATTGATATGGCAATGAAAAAAACATAGATCAAACAAACAGATGTGCCCTATGTTTTTACAACAATTTTTTTTTTGTGTTTTGTGTGTTTGATGTGAAGACTCTCTAAGCCTAAGACAACTATGCAGGGTGAATAGGTGTGTTCAAACTCACCTCTTTGACAAGAAATAAAATGTGAGTGGTTGAAATGGATTCCTAAAGTGGGTTTCTAAAGAGTGGTGGATTTTTTGGTGATGAAGTCCAAAAAAACACTCATAGGTTACTATTGGTATCTATGGGGTGAGCCAACAGATGGAGATGAAGCCCACCATCATTGGTATCGATCAGATGTTGGTGATGAAATCCAAATCATTGATGTTGAGAGTGAAACATGCAATGCGTGTGATTCCTTTTAAGTTTTTATTATCTATGGTGAAAAGAAATCACACTTCACATCAACCAAGGTGGTGACTAGGAACACTAGTGCCAAGTATGAGGTCCTCAAAAGAGTCTAGGGTACACTTCTTAAGATCACAATGTGTGAAGGGTTCGCCTAGCTCTTCCACTCTGAATCAACAAGTGTTTCCAATAGTGGGAGAAAGCTTGAGCACAAGTGACTTATCCCCAACCTAGAAGAGTGAGAAGTGGGAAAACTCAACCTAAAGTGCAACTAATATACTTTTTAGTTAGTTGCCTAAAACGTAAATAACAAACACACAACACACAAAGCATAAAGTAAAACACCATGAAGAACAAGAAAACTTGAATCAACTACAGTGAATATCTAATGCAACTCGAAATGAATTTATAGGTGTAAATCTACCCCTATGTGCAAATCTATATGATTTTAAAAATGCACTTCCTTTTCTATTTATAAAGTAGAATGCCTACGAATGCCTAAAATGCCTAATAGTGCATGGTGTACTGCTTTTTAAACAGAAGAATAAACATTTCTTTTTATTTTATCTTTTAAAAAGGAAAAAAAAGTAGGATTTAAAAATAGCTTACTAGGAAGCCTATGTATTCTTCCCACAACTTCGCAGATGCAGTGCCAAATATCCCAAATAATTTGTTGTATCTCACAAAAACTCTATAGAATCTCCTAGATACTCTATGGTATCTCCCAGATACTCTGTAGCATCCACTATTAGAATATTAATGTGCACTATGCCTTCTATCTTGGCACTTGTCATTTCCTCTTGACACTTGTCATATTATCATATAGGCCTCCTGCCTATATATTGTAACACATTTATTGTATAATATATCTCATATATTTTAAATCCCAACATTTGGTATCAAAGCTCCAGGCGTTCTCCTACCCTTGTGAGCTTGAGGGGGGATTTCCCTCATGGAAATCCCCCTTATTTTTTCCTCTTTTTTCTCAATTTTGTTTCTCCATGGCTTAGGGAGTATGCTCTCCACATTTGTGGATCAGAAACCAAAAAGCCAATTGGAGAAAGAGAGGATTTCATGGCTGCCCCTAAAGCTTCAATGCTTGGGACCATGATTTTTTGTCTATTTTTTTATTTTCTTTGATGCAGGTATCGAGACCAAAAAATGGAGCAACTGTTACACTTGCTGATTAAACAAAGAAAATGTTGGATCAGTTCAGATCACAATCATTGTGGAGGTCGAAGAGGAGGATGCTAAGATTTTTATTTTTACAGTTGGATATTGACCTGAAGAAGTCTTGCATGCGAATCCTGAGGCGGTTTGTTTGCGTTGCATTTTCATGTTGTTTTCGTGTTTGGTTGTTGAAAACAAAACTTGTTTTACTATGCACTAAGGATGAGGAAAGTGTTTATGGTGTAGTTTTCAAGTCACAAATAATTGGGTTTTCATCACCAAAACACTAGTACCACTATAGCAAATATGCTAAAGGCTGTGAAGATCTGAGTGTTGTAACAACATGCTTCTATGCCTATCAAATTTAGATTTAGACATTGTGTCAATACGCACGATGATCATGATTTCTAGGTGGTTTACTACACCTAGTGGAATAAGATGGTCATATCTACATATTTTCATGGCCGCTATTTATCGTGCAAAAACCAATGCCACTATGTGCAATGAAGATGCTTGCTTCATTCGATGCGTCTATCTGTTAATAATTTCAACTTTTTAGGGTGGTTTGATGATTGATAGTGCCCTCTTTTTGGCACCCCAATTTGCTGCGTCTTCAACTCCAATTGGCATGAGTCACTGTTGCATTTGAAAGCTTCTGGAACATACCCATTTGCTATTGGTGGTAATGTTGGAAGTGTAATAGACGATGCAGAGATAGTGGCCTCGATTGATAAGTCTATGTTTTTTCATCTTCTATTGGAGTGCTCAAAACTATTTTATTGCAAACACTATTTTTTTTAATCACTTATTTGTTTACCCATATTTGTTGGGTAGACTGTGACTGTAATAGTCTATGAAGATCCATCATTGAGGGTTCTACTATTATGGCACGATGGACTTGAAGAAGTTGAGACTCATATCCTACACCACAATTTGTTTTACTACTATTGTAATGTTTGAAAGTTTTCACATAGTTAAGGTGATTGTGAAAGTAGCCAAAGGTCTTGCTTATTTAATTTTTCTTTTGCCATCGTGTGAGCCGTGGGCGCCTGCGTGTTGATATGAACCTTGATGATGCTCAATCATAGGTTATTATCATAGAGTTGTTGGATTGTGTGAGCTTTGGTTTTCAACATCGATGGTTACATCGTTGTTCGTGGAAGCATTCTATGTTGTTCGAGGATCCAAAAAAGTGATGTTATTCATCCATGAGAGGAGTGTGTAGATGGTGATGGGTAGTCATTATACCATCATTAAATCTCAAAGATCTTTATCAATCCGGGGTGGTGTCCAAGGCTGTCTACGATAGAAAGTTCAAACAGAGTTGCATTTCAGCTCATTTGGGAGCAGCAAGTCTTTATTGGTAGGATTGATTGTGTGGGGGATTCGTGTCACTTCTATCCCTAGATTGCATAAATTAAACCTTAATCTAATTGCAAGAATGAAAAACTAATTGTTGTCTGCAGAAATAAAGTCCTAATTACAATTGCTAAATTGAGACTTAATTGATTTGTAGAAGGAAAATCCTAATTACAGTTGCTAAATGAGAAACCTATTTACTTTTGCAATGATGAGATAAAACAAGTAATCAACTTCTGTCAATACTCTAAAACAGAAGGTCGTCAATCTTCTGTGTAGTGTTTGATAGCAAAAACAAGAATGCAAGAATTTATAGAAAACTTGTAAATTGTTGGAAATGTAAATTGCAGGGAATTGGAAAATTACTAAAAAATAAAGAAACTGATTATATCTATTGCTGATTACATCACAAATGTAAAATAGAAGGATAAAAACTAAAACAGAAATCAAATACCACAAAATGCTTGAAGTTGACAAGTTCCACTACTTATTCTCGCTATAGCAAAATCAAGATCGAAAACCCGTCCGTTAGTCCTTCTCCTAGATCTGAAAGTGGCCGGCCTCCTTTTCCAGAAGAAGGTATAATTTCTTCTCTAAGTATTACTCACACTCAGACATAACAAATTAAATGGAATGAAACTGCACTTTTATTGCTTCAGAAACATAATTACAATTCTGCTAAAATCTGTTACAGATCTGCAATCTGTTATAGGTCTATTATCTCTAATATTTAATATTTCTAATATCTAATATTCTTCTTCCTAATCCCTAATAGCTCAACCTGTATGGGAGCTATCTTTTATAGATGCCTTAAATCTAATTACAAACATAAAATATGCTGTCCTGATATCCCGTGAATTTCCTGCGTTTATCCTAGAATAGGATCAAATTTGATATTTTCCATAAATGATGGCTTTGGTCAGCAATGACGGCAAAGACAGATGGAAAATATTTCCCTTTACCTTTTCCAACCTTTATTTCCCTTTTTCCAGCTTCAAAAATTGGTCAACAGGTCAAAAAGTACATTATGTTTTCATTCCGAAGATAAGTGGCTCATTCCGAAGATACTGCAATTCTCATTCCGAAGATCCGCTCATTCTGAAGATACTGCAATTCTCATTCCGAATATCCACTCATTCCGAAGATACTACAATTCTCATTCCGAATATCCTCTCATTCCGAAGATACTACAATTCTCATTCCGAAGATCTACTCATTTCGAAGACACTGTGTTCATTCCAAAGATCTTTAGAATGACCAACTATGTTGACTCCAAATGGTTTTGGCTGCATTTCTCAAGTGTATTAGACCTCAGGATCAGATTGCAATAGTCTTCATTCTTCCTTGGATGTGAATTCCATGCCTTGCCATTCATTGGTAGCTTGTTGGAATTTATATGGAAAAACCAGTTTTCTGCTGCAGAGTAATAAGTCTTTGTACTATTTGCTGAATTTAGAGAAACTAATGCTTAATGATCATCAAAATAAGACTACTAAAATGCTGCTGTCAACCTAAGCATGAAAATATAACATAAAACTATACAAAAACTGTTAAAAATCAGAATATAATGTCCTTAACACCGTAATCATGCAAACAGTTAATACAGAGCATATTAAATCAACTTAACTAGCATATAAGATAATTCACAAGAGTTTTAGGCGCTTTTAGGCAGCTTTTAACTATTTAAAACATGCTATAAATGAGGCTTATCCAGGCCTCATCATCCCCCCCAACTTATATTAATGCATGCCCTCATGCATTGCAGTGGTCTATGGAGTCACAGATGTCCATACTCATATTCCATGTTTCATAGAACAATTTAGTGCCTATGTAATTTCTCATGAAGATTTCTGAGTCATTATTCAAACCGATCATCCGGTTGGGAATCCTCTTCAAAATAGGAGGGAACGAGTAATGATTGTTGATTTTATCAACTTGTGACGACTCGCTTTTTAGTTTCTCCACTTTTTGCTATAATTCTCTAATTTTATTTTCATGTTTTTCAATAACATCTTTTCTTTCCTCAATCCATCTCATTTGTATTTTTATAACACTCTTGGCTGCTCTTAGTTGTTTTGTGATGTCCACCTCCTTTTCTTCATTTGACTCGAAACCTAATACTGACAAATCAACTGCAGTTTTCTGCTCAACAATGATCTCATCCTCTGCTTCAGACCCCTACTCCTGTACAGGAGGTTCCATGAAATTATCTATGATTACATCCAATTTATCAGTGGCTTGTTGCACTTCTATGACATCAGGGCTATCCTGTCTGGTCCTCTCTTCAATCATTTGTTCTTTTCTCTTTTTGTTGGAGTCTTGCAGCCCTCCTAGTCCTTAATGTATATTTTCTCTTCTTGCCCTATTTTCTTGTGGTAACAGGGGCTGTAGGGATAGCTTCAAGCTCTTCACTGTGAACTTCACTCTTATATTCTGACAGATAAATAACATATTTAGAAAAATGAATCCTCTTCTATTTTATTTTTTTGCTGTCAGTTTCAGCTCTTCTCTTCTTAGTCTGTGAGTTTGATGGTTCTGTTGCTGCTGCTGGGTGTGTTTCTTTTTCTGCAATAGCCTCTGCAGCAGTTCCTATTTCTTCTTCTACAACAACCTCTACAACAACTATTTCTTCTTCTGCAATAGCCTTTGCAGCAGCTGTTTCTTCTTCTGCAACAACATCTACAACATCTGTTAGGTCACTGATTTCTGGTTGCTACAGGGTTTGATCTTGTTCTTCTTCAGAAAGAATAATTTTTTTTTCTAGTAATCATTAGCAAATATGTCTTCAAAAAGAAAATATGGCACACTTGCTTATTATGTGCTCTGAAAACCTGGCCATCAACCATTGGACATCCTTGCCATCAAATTTTCTTTACTATTTTTAGCTCATCCATTCTGCATGCAAATTTTCCCACATGAGTGGTTATTAGCAATGAATGGTGGTGGCATGTTTGTTGGTTATTTTCCATGTGATTCTCATACTTCCTTGATGGGTGCAAAATATGAGATGAATCTAACCGCAAGCCAGATGACATGTGTCAATGATCACATGGAGTAAAACAATTTTGTTGACTATGTCTTTTTCTCCCTCCTTGGATGCCACATGGAAATAGACTGTTAAATATTCATTTTGAAGATTATGTTTCATTCTAAAGACTAAGCTGGGCATTTAATTTGAAGATAACCTCATTCCAAAGATAAACTTTCATTCCGAAGACAAAACTTCATTCCGAAAACAAACCTTCATTTTGAAGACAAACCTTCATTCCGAAGATACCACGGTTATTTGAAGATACAGCAGTCATTCTGAAGACATAGCAGAAACCAAAATTTTTCTCTTTCTCCAAGCATGTTTTGTTTATGCCAACTCTTATGAACACTTTTATACTAATGGTTAATTGTCATATACTATATATCAAATATTTACAATGAGAAAAGTGCAAGAAACATATATACCTAGTTAAAACAAGTTAATGCAAGTTTTGAAAGATGACTGCTTCTGTTGATATTCTGTCGAGGCTTCCTACAACACTTCAAAAACAAGTGCAGTTGGTGAATTTGTACAATGGTGACTCGGAACTTTCAAGGTTATGCATGCCAGAAAACTGGTTTTCATGCATACCAACTCAGTAGCGCCTTAGAAAAAGGTTTTCACTGCTGAGCTATTCATTTTTCTCTTTTTTTTTTCTCTTTAACCTCTCCTTTTCTCTCTCTCTCTCTCTTTTTTTTTTCTGTCTTTTTTATTCTGATTGTGCCCTTGAAGGAATTCATGACTTCCCTGAAATCATGCCCATGAAGGAATTCACAGCCAAAATTTATTCATCTTTTTGTTTTCTATTTTTTTTCTAATTTTTTTTCTTTTTTTTGATATTCAAAGATATGATCATTTGGAATATTCATCAGAAGAAGAAGCCTCTTCTGTCAAATGTAACTGTGTGAGATACCGAGAAAATTCCACTTTTGTTAGTGGTTTATGGTACAACTGTAAAAGATGTCCATTCACCACTAATATCCTCCTTACATCATCAACTAAAGAAAGTTGAACAACTTCATTCTTAGACTCCCCTGGTTCATCCTTGCTGCTCTTAATGTGATCATCATGCCACATTTTCCATTTTTGTTGAGTGAACTTTATTTGGTGAAGTGCTTCCAACCAAAGTTCATCAAATGCATTCAACTGCAAAATTTGTTTTTTTTGTACCTGCAACAACTTAATGCCAACTGCTAAAGATGTATAAAATGTTAGTAAAGCATTAGGATGTTGCACCAATATATCAAACAAATTTGCTCTTTGGTTTTTAGTCAACCAACTATTGTTGTTCAAAGGTTGTTTTGGCTGTGTTTCAGTTTGTTTTGTACCAGGCTTATTTGAATTGGTTCTTGGAGAAACATTTTTATTTACACCAATGGAGGCCAAAACTAAAGTATTCTTTTCATTTTCCTTATGTGTTCTAAGAAACTATGGGCTTTCTCGTACAATCATACTTAGGTGTAATAAGTTTACCTGAAAGCAAGTTAACTAATTTTCCACCTTTTTGTATGTCTTTAGGATATACTTTCTTCTTTTTTCTTGGTTTTCTAAAACACATTTCTTGAACAATCCTAATAATGATTGGTACAAATTGAGGTAAAGGGATTGTAACAGTTAAATGTTCTAATTCCTTCATCAAATCTGATTGTGAAGATGTTACTTTTGATATCTCAAACTGTTCAAAATATGATACTTTATTTGATGAGGTATCTTGTTCTTCTTGATGTTGTTTTAGTGTGGATTTGTTTTCATGTTCATTCTTTTTAACTTCACTTTCTACATTGATAAGTGGAATAGGTTCAAGTTGTGGTTCACCCGAACACAACCGAGTTTTAACACGATCACTAACATTTATTAGGGTCGTATTTTCCGATTCAACCACAGAGACAGGGGTTACCCGTTTAACATGATTTGGACTCGACCACAGGTTGAGTTGAAAACAGAGGTTGTTTTAATTTTTGTTGTTGTTGTCCACGATTGAAATTATGGATATAATTAGGCAACAAATTTGATTTTTGTTTTTGACAATGTTGCCGCCCTTTGTATCGATTTTGATGTTGTACCCATTGATATCCCCCGTAATTTTGGCTCGCAACCATGGTGGATGTTGTTGATTCCATTGTTGTTGCATCCATCCATGTTGAGACCATGCTTGGGAGTATGCCCATGGTGGTTGACTCCAACATTGTTGAAGTGGACCTCAAGCAGACCATGGCATATACCAAGGATTATTTCCCCAATGTGCAGGAAATTGAGAAGCATTATGATATGGAAATTTATGAAAATTATTCCCTTGTCCTTGCCCTACAAAATTGATTTTTTTCATAGGTTGAGACTGTTTTTCAAAGACACTTTTAAGTTCTGCAATAAACTACACCGATCCGTAGGGTGTCCTAATTGACAAATGCTACATGTAGCAGGTATAAATATTTTGTTCAAAGGACAATCATGAAGAGAGTGTTGCTTTTTACATTTTGAACAATAGATGGCTGAAGATTCAGTAGATTCATTTTTTTCATCTAATGTTCTATCATGTACTAAAATATCAACCTCTTTTATGCATTCTTTCAAATCATGTTTTTCATTACCAATTCTATGTTTTCTATGCCTTGAATGAGAGTAATTTTTACAGAGTTTAATAATTTCCTCAAATTTAAGTGCATTTGTATCTCCTCTTCCCAAGATATCCAATGCATCCCTAGATTCATCTTGTAGTCCCCTTAAGAATATGACTTTGCAAATTTCAGGTTCAACACTTCCACATCTCTTATGAACAAAAGAAAATTTGTCTATATAATCTTCTAAGATTTCATTTTCCTCTTGTTTCATTGTAAGAATTTCATCATTTTGATTCTTGACTTGACAATATTCTTGGTATCTCTCCAAGAATATGTTTTCCATCTCATCCCAAGTTCTAATTGAGTCAGGTGCTAAGGTGATAAACCATCGTAGAGCTAACTCTTTAAGAGTGGAAGGAAATAATTTGAGCTTTTGATTGTCATTAGTGTAATCATGAGCTTGACATACAATTTTAAACTCAAACAAAAACATATCAAGATCTTCAGATGTAATTCCCTTGAAAGTTGGTAATACTGCAGGTGAAATGACCTTCATGGGAGCATTTTTATTAAGATCTAGTTGGATGGGATTTTGAAAAGTTCTGCAGGTGCACTAGTTGCACTAGGGTGGAGCACATTGTTGGCTCTACCTTGATTCTCTTGTGAGCCTTCCATTGTAGGTTCCCAAAAACAATTATAAATCTTGTCAAATTTTCCTAATTGTATGGATTTGTCAAGAGAAAATGGTGTTGAACTACTTAATTTTCCTCCTTGTAATGATTTCTCAAAGGATATTGCAGTGCTGGAAGTGGATGATTGGGATTCTTTGAAAATTCCAACATTTTTGGAAATAAAAAATTTAGACATTTTGGACATAATTTCAACCTCTTGTGAAATTTTTCTTCTTGTGGTTTCTTGCTTATTTCCTAAATGGACTGAAATACAATTTACCAATAACAATTACTTATACCAGTCATTACATTCAGATTTTACTCTAAAATTCACAACTTAGCATATTTAATAATTATTGGACTGCTTTTCACTTTCTAACAACACCGTGATCCCCGGCAACGATGCCAAAATGATGGGTAGTCGTTATACCATCATTAAATCTCAAAGATCTTTATCAATCCGGGGTGGTGTCCAAGGCTGTCTACGATAGAAAGTTCAAACAGAGTTGCATTTCAGCTCATTTGGGAGCAGCAAGTCTTTATTGGTAGGATTGATTGTGTGGGGGATTCGTGTCACTTCTATCCCTAGATTGCATAAATTAAACCTTAATCTAATTGCAAGAATGAAAAACTAATTGTTGTCTACAGAAATAAAGTCCTAATTACAATTGCTAAATTGAGACTTAATTGATTTGTAGAAGGAAAATCCTAATTACAGTTGCTAAATGAGAAACCTATTTACTTTTGCAATGATGAGATAAAACAAGTAATCAACTTCTGTCAATACTCTGAAAGAGAAGGTCGTCAATCTTCTGTGTAGTGTTTGACAACAAAAACAAGAATGCAAGAAATTATAGAAAACTTGTAAATTGCTAGAAATGTAAATTGTAGGAATTGGAAAATTACTGAAAAATAAAGAAATTGATTATATCTATTGCTGATTACATCACAAATGTAAAATAGATGGATAAAAACTAAAACAAAAATCAAATACCACAAAATGCCGAAGTTGACAAGTTCCACTACTTATTCTGCTACAGCAAAATCAGGACTGAAAACCTGTCTGTTAGTCCTTCTCCTAGATCTAAAAGTGGCCGGCCTCCTTTTCCATAAGAAGGTATAATTTCTTCTCTAAGTCTTACTCACACTCAGACATAACAAATTAAATGGAATGAAACTGCACTTTTATTGCTTCAGAAACATAATTACAATTCTGCTAAAATCTGTTACAGGTCTATTATCTCTAATATTTAATATTTCTAATATCTAATATTCTTCCTCCTAATCCCTAATAGCTCAACCTGTACGGGAGCTATCTTTTATAGATGCCTTAAATCTAATTACAAACATAAAATATGTTGTCCTGATATCCTGCAGAATTTCCTGCGTTTATCCTAGAATAGGATCAAATTTGATATTTTCCATAAATGATGGCTTTGGTCGGCAATGACGGCAAAGACAGATGGAAAATATTTCCCTTTACCTTTTCCAACCTTTATTTCCCTTTTTCCGGCTTCAGAAATTGGTCAACAGGTCAAAAAGTACATTATGTTTTCATTCCGAAGATAAGTGGCTCATTCCGAAGATACTGCAATTCTCATTCCGAAGATCCGCTCATTTCGAAGATACTGCAATTCTCATTTCGAAGATCCACTCATTCTAAAGATACTGCAATTCTCATTCCGAAGATCCGCTCATTCCGAAGATACTGCAATTCTCATTCCGAAGATCTGCTCATTCCGAAGACACTGTGTTCATTCCGAAGATCTTTAGAATGACCAACTATGTTGACTCCAAATGGTTTTGGCTGCATTTCTCAAGTGTATTAGACCTCAGGATCAGATTGCAATAGTCTTCATTCTTCCTTGGATGTGAATTCCATGCCTTGCCATTCATTGGTAGCTTGTTGGAATTTATATGGAAAAACCAGTTTCTGCTGCACAGTAATAAGTCTTTGTACTATTTGCTGAATTTAGAGAAACTAATGCTTAATGATCATCAAAATAAGACTACTAAAATGCTGTCGTCAACCTAAGCATGAAAATATAACATAAAACTATACAAAAACCGTTAAAAATCAGAATATAATGTCCTTAACACTGCAATCATGCAAACAGTTAATACAGAGCATATTAAATCAACTTAACTAGCATATAAGATAATTCACAAGAGTTTTAGGCAGTTTTAAGCAGTTTTAACTATTTAAAACATACTATAAATGAGGCTTATCCAGGCCTCATCAGATGGTCCCCTGTTACATACATGAGAGTTTTTTTTTTACATGGTGGTGGCAGAGTGCTTTACATATTTTTTAATTTCGTTCAGTGCATATGAAAGGTGTTGGTAATTAGTCGTTAATACCTGGTATTGTGGAGAGCATCAAATAATTACAGTAAATCGAGGTGGTAGTCCCAAAATGGTGATACAAAACTTATGAGAGCACCTTTTTTTTGGAGAATGTATTTGTAGATCTAAACTGGAGCAAAGTCGTTAAAGTTTACAAATGATAGCCGTTAAAATTTACGTATGGAGCGCTGCGCCAATCATATATTGTTGCTTGTTATTGCCGAGACCATAGGAGCATGATGTTGGGTGAGCCAATTTTTGGAGTCATGAGGAGCTTTATCAAATTCCAAAGCTTATTTTTATGATGTCATGGTTTTTTTATTCAACCGGACAAGAAGTTCACCAGATCGCGCAGTGCACGCGTTGTGATTTTTTTGTTTTTTAAAAATGATATTTAAGATCACAGACGAAATGTTGTAACAATAATGGAAGTATTATTTTTTGAGGGGATGCAAACAATAAGTGAATCGAGGAATACTGTGTGGGTGCCTCTTTTTTTGTGTAGATCTCTATCATGGTAATTTGCACTTTGCAGCACTTTGGTAGTCCATGCAAATCCAAATATTCTGTTGTGAGCACGCCTTGTGGATTGAACTACACTCACTATCCTAATCTCAATTCTAAATCTGATGCAAGAAATGAAGATGAGAGGAGGTGCTCCTAGATTTTTTGGGACCCAAAATGGTTTTTTTGAATGGTTCTCAATGAAAGGAAACAACACATTTTGCGAACTCAGTCGTTTGTTATGATGCACAATTTTTTAACTCCCTTCAGGCGGATGTCAACAATGGTTTTTTGGACGTGGTGCTCCTGCATCGTGGATGTGATAGAGATCAACATTGGATGGAATGATCATTGTCACAATGTGGATTTGTAGTAAACAAAATATGTACAACTTATCCGCTAGTATTTACCCCAAGTATTGCGTTCGAGCCACCGCATCATTTTCTTTTGCACTGCCCTGCCATGGATAGTGAACATAAGTTATGGATTGGGGGGAGATATTAGTATTTGAATTCCCATGATATCAAACCTTACCAAATTTTTTTCTTATGCAAGTGGAAGCTATAGTGAGCTCTCGAAGGTGATCCAAATTTTGTTTTTTTGGCTCCGAACGTAGAGTTGTTTTTTTTTGTACATATGCCAAATACTAGTGGTTTTTAGTTCGTGATGACTTTAATATAATGTTAGATAATACCCGAAGCATGCTACATGAGAGGTTGTAGTTGTGAGTTGAATTTTGTGGTAGCACCATAGTGTTTGCACGTGAATTCACCAAAGATGCATAACAGTGATCTTGATTTTTGCGATGATAAGGGTTTCGTTGTAGCGCGGCCACTGAAAAACAAACTTCATCGATGAAGAAACGGTTTCACCGGTGATGGAATCGGTCTCAAATTCCAGTTTAAGTTGTTCAAGTAGTTCAACAATTTCTTCCTATGCCATTTGATGACACCGCAAGCGTGGCATGATTTGACACATCATCCTATTTTTGAACGCCATCTGACCATCGCTCTGTTCTGTACAAGGAGAATGAGTATTTTTTTTTAAAAAGAGTGGCCAAATTTAATTTTTTATTGCATGTGGCAAGTGACACAAAATTAGGGGTGAAATTTTAAAATATAATTTTTTTGAAAAGCCAATGTTTTTTTTCATAGTGGAGAACCATTTTTTTTGTATGGGAGGTTAAAAACTTGGAAAGGAAACTTTTATAAAGTGGAAGGGCACACTTTAAATGCATGGGGTATGGGGCATTCAATTTTTTTTTAATGTTTTTCCCACATGACATTGAAGGGCTTACATAGCAATGTAATTCCCCTGCGAGGAAAAATTTGAGAAGTTTTTTTTCGCCATTGAGCGATGCCAGGAGAATATTCTTGATGAGGTATGTTATTTTTCTCACAAATGAATGCCCCATTGACACCCAAGTATAGGGGTATTTATAGTCATCGAAAAGGTTTTTATGAGATGGATACAATAGTGGTGTCCAATTATAATTTTGAGATTGTTCCATTTGCATTGTTTAGCCTCAAATATTGTTATATTATGGAGTGCACTCTCGGTTGAACCCGACACTCTTAAGGCAAATTGTATGTGATCCTTGTACCTAGTCACCTTCTCTACAAACCTATAAGATGTAGTGGCTGGTTACCCATGCATTTATATGAGATGAGTAGGTCACAATAAGGATACCCACTCTAGGGACTATAGACATAGACACCCTAGACTCTATTTGAAGACTTTTTTGGATCAACTTCTAAAGACTACAAACAAAGATACTTTAAAATATTCTATTCTTTTCTTTCTTCTTCTCTTCCATATTTGTATTCTATGGCTCATTTTATTATATTGAGTGCATTTTTGAAAGATACCGACACTCTAATATGGCTCGTATTTATTTTGTATTAAGGTGCATTTTCGGCAGAGATCGACACCTTCTAGATTGAGTTCACCATAAGGGGGGATGATATTCATGGTGAATCTAGTCAGTGACCTATAAGAGGCAACATACCTAGAGGATAAACTGCAAAGGAAATAGACCCATGGAAACGACTGACCTTGAGGCACCTAGGATGACCCTGAGGTACTTAGATGGTTGATCCAATAGAAACATATCCAAGGAAGTGACTGACCCAGAGGTAACAGACTGATATGTATACATCGTTGATCTAGCATTGTTCACAGTTGGAGAGCCAAGCATAAAGAGCATGATCCTAGACCAAATCATATAATAAAGGAGGATGATAGGATTATTTTAGAGAAGTCAACATCAAGGGGGAATGTTACCTAATGTTTACTTGTGTTTTCTATAGTTAGGATAGTGCACATTAAGAAGAAATTTTAGAATATTAATGTGCACTATGCCTTCTATCTTGACACTTGTCAGTTTCTCTTGACACTTGTCATATTATCATATAGGCCTCCTGCCTATATATTGTAACACATTTCTTGTATAACATATCTCATATTTTTCAAATTCCAAAATCCACTAGGATGTTGTGTGGTGTTCCTAGAATGCTATGTGGTGTTCACGCAACCACAGATCGAATCTCACAACTCCCAAAAATTCTAAGTCTAGATAACGTGATTTTTGCATGATCGGATTTTTGAAAACTTGCAACAAAAATAGAAAAACATAGATCAAAAACTCAAGATTGACAAGGTAAATTAAAATATGAAACCCTTGGGGGATTCCACCGCGATTGCGATTTTGTAAAGCAAAAATGACCAACACCGATAAAAGCAGTAAATCAAAGCAAATAATAATACATGCATAAAATGAAATATCTTTATTATTATAAACTCGGGGAGATTGAATCTCCACTTTATACATAGATATGCCCCAAATCAGGGGTTACAATACAATGTTTGCTTTGATACAAATATTATAATTAGAGGGTTTAAAACCCTTGTTCAAATGAATGTTGGTATCTCTGGATCGTCTTCACTCTAAACAAGTGTGAGTGGGCTTGTGTATCCCTGTGGGGCTGCTCAAAGCTACAAAATCCATCAATATAAATGCTTCCTATACTTGCACACAAACATATCAAAGTAGAAAGTTAGCAACACCCAAGGGGCCTCCATAGTGCGAGGCCCTCTAAAATGTGAAAGTGCAAAACCACTAACCCTAGCTAAAATGTTTACCAAATAAAATGGAGAATACAAAATATGTAAGTAAAACAATGAAACCTAATACCTTGTTGAAATATACCTGAGTTATTGGATCTATGTTTGTGCTTCCTTAATCTGGTGATGCATGAACACCCACAAGCATTTTTGAGGGTTTGGTGACTACAAATTGGTGAATGGTGGATGCCTTATAGCATCTGGAAATGAATGTGGATGCCTTGGAGCATCTTGAAAATTCTCTACAACATTCGAGGAATATCCTAGAGTGTTTGTGGGTGATGGGGAACACTTTGTAGAATTTAAGTAGGGTTCACAGAGGTTTCAACGATAGATATGGCAGATGTGGCAAGGACAAGGAGGGAATATGTTAGCAGAGTTCTAGGGTTTACAAAATGATGGATGATCAATGCTTTCAGATCTTGACCTCTCAAAAATGTTCTAACTTTGATTCACAAAAATGAATCATATTTTATAATTTTTCCTTGATCATGTTAGGGTTTTCAACGACACTAATAGGTGGTTGAGATTAAAACATGATGAAAGGTTGAGATTGAGATTTGGCATGTGACATAGATCATGTTAAATGAATGGTCAAGATTAATACGTGATGGGTGGCTGAGATTTATTCATATATATACATATATATTTATATAAATAAAAAAATATAAATATATAAAATGTTTATATTTATATATAAATATAAATAAATATACATACATACATACATACATACATACATACATACATACATATATATATATATATATATATATATATATATATATATATATATATAAATAAATAAATAAATAAATAAATAAATAATTAATGGCTATGATTTGAGGATGCACATATGACAAGTGGCTGGGATTTGGTGTCTACAATTTATTATCAATTCACCTATGTATCATAATCAAGTCAAGTTTCCTTGGTTAAACTTGATTTTCCCTCTAAAAATTTGGGAGGTACATATGAGCATGACCATTTTTAATGTTTTTGTATGAAAACATTTAACAAATATTATAAAAATCGTATAAGTTATCTTAAATCATAAATCCTAATCAACATGGAATCTACTTGTTAAACAATTGGGGCATGCAAGCGAGTTTTTGATGCCTTCATCATTTGATAAATCTATCAAAAAGAGGTAAATGTATATATTTAATTCTAAGCACATCATCAAATCCTAAAAACTTGTCAATATTTATTTCATCTATTAAATCAATCATATTAAACAAATCAAGCATATAAGGACCAAATTTAGGGGTATTTAATGCTCCAAAGAAAAAGTGCCATAACTAAGGTAGTAGTGCTAGCAATGGTACTAACAAGATGGAAATGTTTTGGCCAAGTTATTAAATTTTATCTTTCCTATATAATTAATCTTGCAATGGTCATTTTGGCATTAGTGTCAACATTGTTAATACTACCAGTGCTCATGATCCCAGTGCTATTAACTATGAGAATATAAAAAATAAAAAGATAAGTAATTGAAAACTACTAGTTACCCTTCAATTATAGGTATGACACCCCAATCATTCCTACCATATCATAGTACTAGTCACATAACTTAATTAATAATTAAAATCTCCAACCATTTCCCTTTTGATTTCATCTAATAATACACCATTTCCCTTTCATGTCAACTTTCTATCAATCACCCTTCAATCAAGTTTATCCTCTCCATGCATCCTACCAGCTCTCAAAAATACAATTTTGTCTTATCCTCCAATGGGTCCTCTAAGGGAGCCATGGATTTCTATAAAGCCAACCATTGGGACATCTAAAATCCATCCACTTTCAACGTAGCAAAGATCTATCTAATTTAATCTTGAATATTAGTTAATAGAACTCTGTCCAAATTTGCACTCAACCTTATATAACAAAGTATTACCCAAATCTTGTCAAGGATACTCCTAAGGAAACAATCACAAGAGATTGCATGAAGGGTATTGGAATTTATGCAAAAGGTAAAAATATTAGTTTTGAGGTCATCCACAACTACATCACATGGGCATCTAGGTAGGCTCTTTAGCCAAGGCTACTAGAATTTCTTATTATCCATTTTTTCTATATTTTATCATAATTTCTTATCTTTTTACTTGTCATAATATTGTCTTAATCAATTAGGCATTTAATATTTTATTTAAATCATATCATTTACAACTAAATAAGTTAATAGTATGTCTTTGTTTGAATTCTTATACCTTACTAGTCAAGGTCCTACATCCTTATTAGTTTATTGTGGGTTTCCAAGTTCATTTTGTTGTATTTATAGGTAGAAGCACCATAGAATTGTAGTACAAATAGTGCTACCATGCTTTGGTTCTATTGTTGTAGAGACTATAAATTTTATAGTAGTCCCTCTATTTATAGAAAAAAAAAAGTATTTCTCATTGTCACAAGCACCACAAGCACTACTACATTACTGTGGTACTTCTACTCTCTATACAATAAACAACATTTTTTAGTTTTTTATTTTTAATATTTCCTTGTTAAATAGGAGTCTGATGCTACCCAAGGGAGTGAAAACCCTTCATTGACTTAGGTAAACCCTTCTATATTTGACCACCTTTACATTCTATTAGTTTTGTAGGTATCTATGGATGCATAAGGACATAGATAAAAGTGTCATCAATCGTTAAAAGCACCGATAATACTTCTACAAAGAATAGTGCTACTATCTTAGGGCAAAATTAGGTAAAATTATCTCTTTCGATCATTTTTGTAGTATAGGTTGTCTTCTATTTCTGATCTGTTGGCTATCTATTTATTTCTATTTTTTATTATTTTATTAGTTTTTAAAGAAAAGGGTTTAAAAATAAAAAAAACATAACCACATTGTCTTAGGGGACCAATCACTTGGATTTATTGCTTCTTTGGCTGACTCATAGATCAGTATTGTACCATCATATAAATTAAATTGTGTATAGAAATTAGGCTTGTTTGTTGCATTGCTTCTTGGATCCTTTCTTAAAATCAAAAGTATATTTATTTTAATATTTGAAGATTAAAAGGCATATAGGCAATAGATTTGTCTATTGTATTTTGTATTTATTGCATTTGTAGTTAGACGATGCTAGATTTAAGATAAAGTAGTCAATAGGGATATCTTAGAAAATATAGGTGTTTTCAAACTCAAACTCAAACACAAAATAATAGACTGGGCATGAAACTTTCCTTATATTTGATGTGAGATGCCTTGGACTTGAAACTAAATGGAAACCAAGGAGCTAGCGCACCCATTATCGTCAGCCGGTTGGAAGCCCTTTATGATATTCTCCATATCATAAGAGGTGATAAATAATTGTAAGTAACGATGAAGTATCTTAGAATTTTTTGATATTTAGAGAAATTCTATTATGTATGTGATTAACCTCAATATCATATCCTTCATGCTCTAAGGAAATATTGGTAAAAATTTTTGAATGGATCTTAAAGATCCAAGAGTTAGACATAGACGTCAAACCAACCAAGATCATTAGAAAAAAGTCTTTGTGATAATATCATCAAGTTACACATATAAATTAAGTCTTTTTCATTGAATAGGAAGATGTCCAAAAACTTCTATAAGGAGAAGGATGAACCATATATATGATCAGGTATATGCATATTGGACTCACTTCATGAGGACTCAACAAATTAAATAAGAAGACATTACCAATAAACCATGAGATATACCTTGATTTTCAACATGCTCTTTAGAATATAATTTGATGATATTTTATTGAGATGCATACAAGTGGTGAAATTTTCATATACATACTTTATGAGTATAATCAAGGTCTAATCAAAGGTTATTGTTCAACTCACACAAAAACACATAGGATCCTAAAAGTGGGATATTATTATCCTACCATCTTCTTTGATGCCTTCCAATGGATGAAGATATGTGAGGTATGCTACATGTATATTGAAAGAAGAAGAAAAGCTCCAATTATTTTACTATCAACTATTATCAAGAAACTATTTCAACAATTGGTACTTGTCTTTATTGGAAAGTCAATCTAACCTTTAATATAGGGCATAATTAGATTTTGACTACCATAGATTATGTTGAAGAAGACTAACCAAAGCTCAACCTTAGATATGTTGAAAATCATCATCATAAAATTTGGTGTACCCATTAAGGTTATCACAAGTACTGTGAAGTTATTTATCAGATCCAATTAGACTTTGCTTGTAATGGAATGCAATATTACCATAAATTTTTAGTGAATTACTTCCTTCCATGAATGGTCTAACAAAATCAACAAATAATAACATGAGAAGGATATCAAGTATATATCACTAGATCACAAATGATCTAGCACATATTTGTGCAATGCATTGTGGATGGATATAGTTCTCAAAAATAAATAATTGGAAACTCTCAATATAAGCTAATGTATGTCAAGGAAGAATTTTTGCCCCATTAATATAAAGCTACCGTCACTACAATAGATGAATCAACAAGAAATAAAAGATACATAATTTGATCCCATGCAGTCCAAGATAAATGAGTTGCTCTATTTGAAAGAGGGGCATGAGAAAGCATTTAACTGATTTAGTTTACATCAAGTTGTCATCAAAGTATAGTTTGATTGTTGGATTTTACACTAGTTTCTAGTAACAAACAAAGACAATCCGTTTACTCAAATATTATGCAAAATGTAAATAGAACAAAAGAGAAAATCCATAGGCACAAGTAATGGGTGCCTTTGAGCACCTATAGTCAATGTATTATTTGTAAATAAGAATCACAACACTCTAATAAAATGAATTGAGTGTTAAATACCTAAATCTTAATAATAATAAACAACATTAAGCCAACATAACATAAAGAATTATAGTTAATTACAAGTTAGAGTTTAACCATGACAAGGTTAGACATGGGTCCTGATGCTTAAATAATTAATAATTAGATTGTGTATGGATCGTCATAGGCTTACATATAATTACATCATACGATGTCAACCTTGACCAATAAATTCAAATTATAACTTTCAACACCCCCTCATAATATGAATTGAGGGGTTAAGGAGAGAGACATCAGTGGTAATAATATCTTCTCTCCACTATGGATGATCTACTAGACCTATCTACTTGAGGAAGACTCAATTGAATTGCCCTCATCATATAGAAGTTTTCTTATACAAAGATGCCCCTCTACTTGAGGAAGACTCAATTGAATTCCCCTCATCATCTAGAAGTCTTCTTATATGAAGATGCCCTTGCACTTGCACAAAAATTCTCAAGCTTGACCATAGCCACCATAACCAATATCAAATACTTCTTCACATATACAAAGAACACCTCTAATTTCATAGGAGGAAGGTGAGCCAAAGGTACTCTCTCTTTAAAACTAATCCAATCTTCTATAGTCACATAAGGCAAGACTTGGAATCATGACCTTAACATTTAAAGAACACTTCTCTTTAGTGGAAACTTTGACTTATCCTTGGATCATTTGATTGTAGTCACTAAAATAAGATTTGTATGAACTTGTTTATGATAAAAGTTATAACAACTCCCCAAAAATACTAGACAAAAAATAAAAAAGAGAAGAAATCATAAAAAATTAGATCTTCTTGTATACAATAACCTAAAATGTTAACAAGAACATATATGACTCCAAAAAAAATTCAACTACTTTTAATGCCTCTAATCCAACTATTCTTATTATATAATATACTATAAATATATCCAACTATCTTTCATATGAATACGGGCTAAAGATTCTTATTCTATAATATACTATAAATATATCCCTCTTAGTGAGGAGTGTATATAAATAGTACTTATTTAAAACATCATCACCTAAGATATCGTTATTAATAACCCTAACCAAATCAATTGTGCAATAACGTATTTAGGATCTTCCATTCATTAACCAAGGTTATTGTATAACCACAAAGCTCGATCAAAATTTTATGTTATATATTTAGTTATCTTTCCAAAGGTTTTTACGTAGTTATAAAGCTGAAAAAAACGGTCTCAAATTCTAACATTTTAAAAATAAACTCGAGGGCCCATTCAGTATGGGCAAGTCAAACATATAGCCACCTGCTCCACTCAAGGCCCATAAACTAATCAATGTGGCAACAAAAAAGAGGTCTATGCCCGTTTCAATCAAATCCTATTCAGATACTTGAGCTAGCGCTTGAATCAAGTTACTGGAGATAAAAAAAAAATCTCTCACATGATTCTCTTTTATTCTGTGGCAGACACTCATGACAGGCACTCAGAGCACTATATTCTTTGGGCCAATCCACAAAGGAATCAAACTGTCAAACCCATATTTACAGTCCATATTTGCAAATCCCTGTGTAGTGAAAGGAGATGGAGATGAACGGTATGAAATAAGACAATCTCTGTACAGAAACCAAAAAAAAAAAAAAAACCAAAAAAAAATCCTTTACAGCTACCCACTTGTACCTACCTGTGTCCTTTTTGCACAGCCAGCTCAAAGAGCCAAAAAAAAAAAAAATGGACCGCCAGTGCCATACAGCACATTCCTCGAGCTTTCCAACCCCATACCTATCTCTTCTTAGCATCTAAATTGACACACCTGCATTAGACACTTAGACTTGCCATTAGACAAGATTTCCCTACAGAATGGAGACAGCCCATAAAACTTTCGCTTTGATTGTCATGTGCACAATAGCCATGCAGGCAAGTTCTCCTTACACAGAGTCATACAAAATCTCTAATAACGTTATGTTTTGATTTAGTTTTCATTAAAACTGGTTGCATTTGCAGGTGCAGGCATTTGCTGCCGAGAAGGATGTAAGCTTACTAAAACGCCGGTTACTGCAAACCAGTAAGTTACAGATCATGTGCTATGGTGATGGTCAGTAGATGATGGATGGAAATAAAAATGTTTTTTTTTTTTTTTTGGGTTTTGATTGGTTTTTGCAGAGGATCCAGGAACGACAGACTGCCCGGGCAAATGTGATTCTCGGTGCGCATTGGCGGGGAGGGCGGACAGGTGCATGAGGTACTGCCTTATTTGCTGTAGTCGCTGTAACTGTGTGCCCTCTGGAACGTATGGCTACCCCCCTGGGGAATGTGAATGCTACGCAAACTGGAAAAATGCCAAAGGCGGTCACAAATGTCCTTGATCATTCTTCTTCCTTGTTATTGTTATTTTTCTAAGTCTCTAATGATCTCATGGTTCGGTTCTCGGATGTGGGAAGATGAATTGCAGCGGGTTGTATTTAGACCAGCTATAATTGTAAATTTTGGAGTATTAGATCCAGTAGTAATCAATACAGCTGGTTACTAATAGATCTATTATTAGTGAGAATGTTTTTTTTTTTTTTTTTTGGTTAGTAATCAATATAGCTGGTAGTAAGTATTTTTTTAGTTTTTAATATTTATTAAGGATGAAAAGATGTTATCGGGCAAAGATGAAAAGATGTTACCGATTTTCTTGATATTAAAAATTAAAACTGGTAGTGTGCAAAAACAGTAGATATAACACCATAACACTGTAAAATGAATATTACTAAAATATTTTATTATTTTTAAAAATATAATTTTTTTTTGGGTTATAGATGAGTATATACGTACCACCAAAACTCATATATATATCCCCAGAAAACTTGTGGTTCTTTTTGAAAACTATATACATATATCCCCAAATGAAAACTTCTGGTTCTTCCTCTTGGTCCAGATTTGTATGTGAGTTTCTTTTTATTATTTTTCCTGATATCAAAGCCCAAGAATATTTGGGCATGGGTATTTGTGTAGCTTCACTGAGTTGTTTTGTAAGGCCCAAGAATATTTGGGCATGGGTATTTGTGTAGCTTCACTGAGTTGTTCTGTAAGGCCCAAGAATATTTGGGCATGGGTATTTGTGTAGCTTCACTGAGTTGTTCTGTAAGTGAGGCGGTTCAGTAAGGTTAAGTATTCTACTCTGCATATTCCTCATAGGATGGTCAGCCAGGAGGCGCATGGCTATGGAGAATAATTGCTTCTCCGTTGAAGCGAGCGTGGATGTTTGCAGCCACCAGAATTCAAAGGAACAAGAGAGGGTTTGATAAATGGAAGCTGTATGGTGAGGTCTGGTCTTGTGCATATGAAGACGTGCAGGTCATGTGCTCCATTCTGCAGAAATTGCAGGCTTTTCCTCCTGCCAGGGCTGAGTCCTGAGTCCGGAGAAAAGGCGTGTTAGAGCGTCGGAGCATGCAGGGCCGAAGACACTCGGCAAAATTATTGGGGATTGGCCGAGGATTGCATCGGGTTTGAAGTTTTCTTGGTTCCGAAGAAACCCTAGCATCGAAGCAAGCGAAGAGATTACAGAGGAAGAGAAGATATTTAATGGAAGGTATTTTTCCTTGGGTGGATTGGTAAGTTTGGGTATTTACTAAGAAGAGATCTAGCCTTTAGGTTCAAATTTTGAAAGCAAGTTTTGTTGGTATAGTGGTAGTAGTCTGACTTGACTCCGCGCTAGTATCAACCCCAAATATCAACCCCAAACCGTCCAGGTCTCCTTCACTCCAGGACCAGGACTCATTTTCTAGGACCAGACAGGGATTATAAAGACAACTTCAATAATTTAATCTGTTTTTGAAGGCGATGTTTAAATATCACTTAAAAAAGGTAAATGCTTATATATTAATTTAAAACTGTAATGTCTGTGGATAAATGAAAGATAAGGTGGGTCTTACACATCAATCTTCAAGAATGATCTATAAAACAACAAAAGGTTAAAAAAATAGTAAAGTTTATCTCTAAATGTTAGTCTATGAAAATGAATTTAAGGTTAAATGGATGCCAATTAAAATTTAGGTAGAAGTATGTATATGAGGTTAATATTTGTGTGTTGAGATGTCATAGGTTATAGGTTGGAGAGATTTGATTATAAGTGATTAGATAAAAAAAAGGATTTATCTTATAAAAAAGTGTTGTATTTGGGGTGCATGATCGGTGATACTTGACATTTCTCACTATTGTGTTAAGGAAGACAAATTTTTAAAGTTATATGACCTTGTAGTTAAAGATGTTTTTGTCATTAGGGATGTGAAGTTTGATGAAGGCATTCAAAGCAATGTCTCAACTCTTCCATGTCATCCTCCTCAAAATAAAATTAATGACTCTGAAACTAGTAATAATTCAGAGAAAGAACATCTTAATGGTGAAGAAAGTCCTCTTCATAAGACAATAAATCTATGACAACTCTAAGGAGGTCCAAATGAAAAATCAAACTAACAACTATACTTTGATGACAACAATTGTGGAAACCATTAATCCTCATACTTTTGAGGAAAGCCCAAGGAAAAACAGAATGGGAGCAAGCCATGCAAGATAAGTACATCTCCTTGATCAAATATTATATTTGGGAGTTAGTGGAATTACCCAAGGGCAAAAATATTGTTGGAAATGGATGGACATACAAAACTAAGTACAAATCCAATAGGAATATTGAAAAATACAAGGCTAGACTTGTTGCCAAGGGTTCCTCTCAAAAGGAAGGAAATAATTATGGAGAAGCATTAACTCTTGTTGCCAAAATCAACATCATCATAATAGTTGTTGCACTTGCAACTTATTTGAGGTGAAAATTCATCAAATGGATGTCAATAATGTTTTTCTTAAGAGTGAGATAGAGGAAGAAATTTACATGTATGAGGGGGAAGAACACGTAGCATGTAGATTAAATGAGTCATTTTATTAGTTAAAACAAGCTCTAAGGGCTTGTTATTGAAAGATTGATGTATAAGTCAACCTTGAAGGATCTAATAGTAGTCCCTATGATTCAAACCTATATGTGAAAACCTTCAATTGTGGAATACTCATCATTGTATTCTCTAGATGAGCTTATCATCATAGGTGATAATCTATAGAACATCAATGAAGTGAAGTTAAAACTAAAGGACATGATTGAAATGACTAACTTGGGACTTTTTTATTATATTCTTGGTTTTGAGGTATGACAAACTAAAGAGGGTATCTTCTTTTATCAAAAGAAATATGACAAGGACTTGTTATTCAGATTCAAAATGCAAAATTGTGCAAAAGTAGCCACTCCAATTTCTACAAGTATAAAGTTGAGCAAGTATATCATAGGAGATGAAGTAAATTCAATGCTCTACAACTAGCTTATGAGCAACCTAATATTTGACCCAATACTAGGCCAAATATCTCCTATGCAGTTAGTATGGTATTCAGATTTATGACTTCTCTAAAAGTTTCCTATTGGAAAGTTGCAAAGAGGATATTGTAGTATGTGTAGGGTACATTGAGCATAAGCATTGAGTTATTCATCTAGTGAAAAAAAACTTCTTATAGGATATTCTGATTCAAATAGGGGAGGTTGTGCAAACTACAAAAGATTTACTACATGATATGTCTTCTCACTTGGTTCAGGTCCTATATCTTGGTATCATAAGAAACAAAACTATAGTTGCCTTGTCTACAATTGGAGTAGAGTACATTTTAACAAACGAGGCAAACAAAGAGATAAGGTGGTTAAGGGACATTTTGTCAAAATTGTAACAGAACTAGACACAACCTACCATATTGCATTATGATATTTAGATTACCATTTAATTTACCAAGAATCCAATGTTCCATGCAAGGACTAAGCACATTGATGTTTATCATCACTATATTAGACAACTTATTCAACAAGTGATTCATTTGAAGTACTATAGAACAAAAGATCAAATTGTAGATATCTTCACTAAAGCCTTAAGTGAGGCTAAATTTGTACATCTTAGAAGTCTTGTCATCTTGATGGAACTTACATGAGTCTTGTACTAGGACTTTTATTGTAACCCTCCAATTTTTGATGCAATTCTCATAAGTTTTGTATGTGTGTTTTTAGGTTTAGGAAAAATTAATTTATTGGGTGTGTTGAAAAATATAAATTATTTTTGTTGGTTTTGGATGCTTTTGGAATGCTGATGATTATCAAAATTATTTGGCCTTACCAACATTGAGAGTGATCAGAACATGTTGGTGCATGCCTTCTAGAACTTATAGGCATCGACCAAAACCTATATACATAATTGCACACGTTGCAAGAAATTAAAACTTTTGGATCTTCCTCATGGTCTAGATTTGTGTGTACAATTTCTTTTTATTTTATAGTATCAAAGCCCAAGGATGTCTGGGCATTGGGTCGTGTAGCTTCACTAAGTTGTTCTATAGTGAGGTGGTTTGGTAAGGTCAAGTATGATACTTTGCACAATCCTCACAAGATGGTCAACCAAGAGTTTCATGGCTACAACTTCCATGTTGAAGCAAGCGTGGATGTTTGTAGCCACCAAAATTCAAAGGAACAAGAGAGAGTCTAATATATTGAATTTGTATGGTATTATCTGGTATTGTCCATATGAGGACGACCTCGATTATGCAAAAATCATAGGATTTTCCTCCTATTAGGGCTAAGTGCAGATTTTGGAGAAAAGGCATCAAAGCATGCAATGTAGGAGGCACTCAATAGAATTAGGAATTTGGACTTCAAAACTAGTAATCATTCAGATAAAGAAGATCCTAATGGTGAAGAAAATCCTCCTAAGAAGACAAGAAGCCTTCAAGAAATCTATGACAACTCTAAGGAGGTCCAAATGACAAATCAAACTGTCAATTATGCTTTGATGACAACAATTATGGAAACCAGTGATCCTCAAACTTTTGAGGAAAGCCCATGAAAAAAAATAATGAGAGCAAACCATGCAAGATGAGTACAACTCCTTGATAAAAAAATATACTTGGGAGTTAATAAAATTACCTAAGGGCAACAATATTGTTGGAAGTGGATGGGCATACAAAACTAAGTACAAATCCAATAAGAATATTGAAAAATACAAGGCTAGACTTGTGGCCAAGGGTTACTCTCAAAAGGAAGGAATTAATTATGGAGAAACATTTGCTCTTATTGCCAAAATCAATACCATAATAATAGTCATTGCACTTGCAACTTATTCTAGGTGAGAAATTCATCAAATGGATGTCAAGAATATTTTATCTTAATGGTGAGACAGAGGAAGAAATTTACATGTCTTAGCCTCAAGGATTTGTGAAAGAGGGGGAAGAACACTTAGTATGTAGATTAAAGAAGTCACTTTATGGGTTAAAACAAGCTCCAAGGGCTTGGTATGCAAAGATTGATGAATTCTTCAAACTTGAAGGATTTAATAGTAGTCCTTATCAATTATAAAAATTTCTCAAACCCTAAAGGTCCCCACAGGCGGATCTCACTACTATGATACCAAATTTTGGGACCAACTAAAAGGCATGAATTGTATTGATGAAATATGTTACAATATATAAGCATCAAGCCTATGAGTGAGATTTGACAAGTGTCATAATCTCCACTCCAAGTGTCATGTAGAAGACAAAGAACTTAAAGTGGATAACTCCAACTACAAGGTATAATACAAGTGTCAAAATGAAGGCATAGTGCACATTATAATATTCTAACAGTGATTTTTATGAAACCCTAGTTTCATAAAATTCTAGTTTTTCATTTTTTGGGTGTGATATAATGGAGTTGCCAAATGTTTTTGGAAAGGATAATACTTATTCTAGAGAATGGTAGAAAAATTTTAAACTTTTTATATTTTTCTACATGCATTTGAAAATTTAGACTTTTTTATTCTCTCATAGGGGAAGCTAGCTCTTAGAGTAGAAGTTTTATTAGGGATAAATATTATCAATACACAT
This sequence comes from Wollemia nobilis, assembly GCA_028583015.1. NCBI lineage: Eukaryota > Viridiplantae > Streptophyta > Pinopsida > Araucariales > Araucariaceae > Wollemia > Wollemia nobilis. The sequence continues at coordinate 3,192,503 of JAQPPZ010015863.1, read as the reverse complement.
GAGAAGAAATAGAACAATACTTTTGAGAAAATGGATCCATATAAAAGGATAAATAGTTTGAAGGATACTATATCATAATTTGAATAAGTCAAAAGGATCAAGGAAGAGAAATAAGGAACAAATATGGATGATAGTGTGAAGGCTAACATAACATATTTGGATTTAGAAAATGATAGTTAGAGGAATTTATTTTTAGTTAAAAGTTTGATTTTTTAGGTTCATGGATGCATTGAAAGGAAAAAAAAATCCATAAAACCTAATAGCAGGCATGACTTCACCAATATGGATTTGGATACTAATTTATAGGTTTCATCAAAGAATAATAAATATGGATAGTTTTAAGGAGAAAATTTTTAAACTTTTGGACATAAATATTAGTAGAGATAAATATGTTTTGCATTATATTTTTGTGTCATTAACATGGATGGTTTGTATATTTTTTATTATTCTTGGCTTGGCACATGGGAAATAGTTAACATTAAGTGCAAAATAAATTCATGAAACTATGGTACAAAATAAACTATCAACTTTGTAGGATATTTCTTAGCTTAAGGAGCAAGGATCTAGGGAGAAATCATAAGTTAGTATAGGGAAAATAATTGAAGGAAAAAAAAATAAAAAAAAATAGAATTTAATGAAGAAACAAAAGTACATTCCAAGAAGCACAAAGAATGACATAAGGAGGAAGCACATAATTCTAAGAAAGACCATTAAACAAATAATAAAACAAAGAAAAACAAGATTGAAGGATGAAAAAATAGAACATAAGGATAAGGATATAGAATATGACTATCCATACCACCATAAGATGTAAGAATCATGGAGGCAGGGCATAACATAGTAGAAGAACAATAATGAACTCACACCAAATTATAGGAGTAAGAACTATGGAATTGTAACCAGTAGGAATTACAAGCAAGTTTGGATGTAAAGAGTGATATTTATAATCATTATAAATACCACAATAGTGTAATAAACATATAAAACCAAAGGATTATTGATGGATATCTCTTGTTCTAAAATCCACCTAACTGATTGAGTTACTCCCTCAAGACCTAGGCCATGATTTAACGATCCAAAATTTGAGGTTTCTTCAGTCAACCTTTGGAGTAGGATGGTTTCTATGGTTCTAGCTACACTAACTAATAGAAAAAAATAGAAAATAGGGGTTGTAGACTAATGTAATAAAAGCATAAATTTAGAGGCTAGGTTCAAAGAGTTATGGATTTAGCAGCATCAAAAGACATCAAGAATGAGTGTTACACTTTAAACTAAATAAGATTACCTAACAAACCAACTATATTTCCTTATTATAAAGCATTTAATATTATCAAGCATTAAATATTATTAAGAATTCTAGGAATTAATGAGCAACAAATCGAAGGAGAAATTCAAAAAGTAGAATAACTGTAATATAATGAACCATTCATATAGCTTTAATAGAAATGCTTAACAATTAAATTGACATACATACATGATCTGCAAATTGTTTGATAAAGATGCTAAATAACAATTCAATATGTATTTAAATATGCATGATACATTCATCACACAATTATGCAATTGTAAATGCTAGAGAGTTGACCTCTTGAATGAGCTATATTCAATTATATATAGATCTACAATCACATAGTTAGCTTATCATGATTGTCTTTAAAATAGACTGCAAGGCTATTGATATAGGTGCAAGAAGTGGGTTTTGCATTTAGGTCTACTATGCTTAAGTACTTTAATCATGCTTTGCTGATAGAATGAGTTTAGAGACTCTTTGTAGAAGATAGTAACATCAGTGTAAACTGCTTCTTGCCAAACTTGGAATTCTCTTTTGTTGAGCGCTAGGGATCTTATTCTCCTTTGATGATGTCATTGCTTCTAGAGTCTATCCACTTATGCGCAAAGATGCATTTGCTCATGTATAGTGTTAAACTCTAGGTTTCATTGTTGGATTTTATACCTTAAACTTACTTTGAATTTGACATTAGTTCTATCTTGTTGAGCTTTTATGCTCTTGATGACAAAATCATAACTTCTAGAGTCTGACACCTTTAAAATATTTGCAAAGTCTAGCATTGAATACCGGGTGTTGGAAAAAATGCCTTGGCATATTTGAGCCCTTCTTCCATAATATGTTGGGTTTTTATGTTGCTTTGGTGATGTCAGAATCATTGTTTATCTGATTATTTTCACTCTTTGAATTTAATTTCTATTCAGGAAGCTTTGCCTCAATGTCAAACATCGAATGCTGGAGCATTGGCATAATTTACTAGCTTGACCTATAGGGTGTCATAATTTGATTATGCCTTTGCAAACATCAACATCATAAGTGTCTAGTTAGTTTCCTTAGCCAAATTTTCATGTCTTTTGCTTTTGCTTGTTATATTTTAGTGCTTTCGAATTGAGACTGGAAATATTCTACTTATTACTTTGTTACCTACATTGCCTAATTTTGCATTTGGTCATACATTTTTGCTCTTAGAACTTCTTTATAGTCTTTTGGTCTACTTTTGACCTTTTATTTGTAGCTTAATCTGACATAGGAGCTTAATCCAGAGTTGATTTTTCTGCCTTAAAATTGTTGCATGTAATTTGCTATATTTATGCCTTAGCAAAATAGCTATATAGCCTGAAAAAAATTATAATCCACATTACATTGCAATACTATGAATGTAGGTGGTGGATTTTACCTACATTATTGATGACTTTTGAGGATTTTTGCTTGTAAAATTGAGAACTTAGTAAGCCTTATATCTGGGATAGCAAAAACTTGGAGAGAAAATAGAGGTAAAAAATAAGTTGACTAAATACAGGGGGATGGAAGAAGGTAAAAACTATGGCAAATAGAAGAATTTTAAAATGGGAAATTGATGTACAACAAGTGGATATTTAAGGGAGTTTAATGAGTTATGTAGCTGCAATAGGGATTTTGAAACACCTTTTTGCAATAGGCCCCTATTCAAAAAATTTCCCTTTCATCTTCAAAATATGTGGTCTATTGCAGCATATAAAGGAAGAAAGGAACTAGAGGAATCTTAGAGGTCATGGATATGAATAGAGAGATAAAGGGTGTAGGAAAATAGGAAGCGAATAACAAAGCTTGAAAAGGGGAAAGATACTAGAAAATAGGGGCTTGATTTTTGTGGTGAGATATACAGGTAGATAAGGTGTAAATTCATGAAGGTAAGGTGAATATGGGTAAGAGAAAAGAAAGAAGACAAGTTAAAGATACTTGAGCACAAGCACATTTAGAAATTTGTAAATCTCATGAGTGTATTTTGCTATATCTAAATATTGCATCATATTTAGAGCAATAGCTTTAGGTGAATATTCACCCATGCACTCTATGCTAGGTGAATATTGCAAGCACTAAATTTTTTTCTCTTCCACTATTTTCTTCCCTTTAAAACTATGTAGGTAAATTTCCTCTAGGTTTTTGAATGTCACTCACTAGTTTGTTGCTTCAATAGTATGCATGGTTGCTTAGTATTTTGATGAGATCTTTAAGTATTATGTAGTCCTATAGGTATTTTACAACCTTTTATCAATATTGATGATAGCTAGATTATGAATTTGATTGTCTTTGTAAGAGTTGACACTGATTTCTTGGATATTTATTGCTTTCATGAAGATCTAGCTACTTTATTTCCCATTTTTATTTATCCAATCATAATTTACTACCACCATATTTGCATTGATACAACTTGTACCTACTTTCATCTTCTTGTTATCACAACATACACCAATCAACTTGACATGATGTCTACCTTTTCACGTTTTAGTTTTGAGTACCACATATGTTTAGCTTATACATGTTGATGTGTCCTATGGTCTCATCATGATGGCTTTTGGTGACTACTTTCATCATTGAGATACTAAGAGAATTAATTTTGCACACTTTCATAATCATGTGAAATGACAATAGTTGTTTTGCAAAGGGAATATTGGGATTGCCTTTCCATTGGACTAAAAAATCAAGAAGATGGTAGAAGAAGGAAAGGGATGACTTGAGGAATATGTGTATTATGAAAAATGTGCATGAGTAGTAAGGGTGTTAGTAAAAAGTGATGATGGTAGCATTAAAGGAAGAAAATTGTAGCTAGTGTCTTACATCAGATCCAAGTGTGTTTAGCCATATTTTTTAGTGCACGGAAATTAATATTATATTTGCATCCTTAACCAAGGATAAATTCCTATTGGATTCAAAAATAAAGGTACAAAAATTGTTAGATTCAAAATTAAATCGTCTTTTTTAGTGGAGGCCTTAAATAAAAGGGGCTTGTGCTTTACCATTAAAAAATGATCTATAATATTTATTTATTATTATTTTCTTGATACATGGGGGATTTGGCTATATCCATACTATTTTTAGTTAGTAAGTATCAAGTACAAGGTTCAAACCATAGGGGCTACTCCCAATAAGCCTATACCATCTTGTTATTGTTGATCCGGTATGATGAGGAGCACCGATTATTCAAGATTTGTACCATCATTGTTAGTCTGGCATGCACTCAAAGAATTTAGATTAGACTACTAACTTTACAACATGAATGCCCTCGAGGTTTGAACCTAGATCTCTTATTGATAAAAAACTAGGTCTAGAGCTATCATATATATATGCATAAAGGCAAGAACCTTTCTCTTTATTTTAAGTGGACTTTATTTAAATAATAATAATAAAAAGAAGGCAAGAACCTTTCTCTTTGTTTTAAGTGGGTTTCATTTAAATAATAATAATAAGGGTAATTTTAAAACTAAAAAAATATAATTTCTTTATATTAAAAAAAACAAAGGATGTGATTTTTTGATTGGAATATGCAAGGGTTTCATCCTTGTTAAGTGCAAGTGACTTCAGAGGTTGTTTTTCGGGGTCTTTGGGTCCTAGCGGCCAATTTTTTTGTTGTTTATGCTCAAAATTTTAGTGGGATATGTTGCAGGGGACCCAATATGGGTTAGAAATATATATTTCAATAGATATTCATGTGGTAAACTTTATTTACAATGACTTCCAATTTGCTGCACAAAACAAAAGTGCAAATCATGACTTTTACCGACATCCAAGGCATGGATTAAAGAGATCTCGAAATAAGTTTCATGCAGTTGATCAAAAAATGGTTCAAATATCAAGTAAATTTGGTACTAAGGAACACCTCTAAAATAAATCCACTGTGGAAACCCCTTTCAAGCATAAGGATTTAAAATAGTCCACCCTAAAATGAATTTTAGGGATGCCTTCCATGGTGGAAAACCTCAACCTAATGCTAACATTAATCTTAGGGTTTCTTGTAAACCTTTGAGAATGCCTAAGATTGATCCTAGGAAAACTAAGTTGGGATGTCTTAGGGCAGTTGATGGAACTTTGATTGTTAAGCTAGATATGGGTGTCATTCAAACTAGCATAGAAGATCTGGAAAAAAGAGGACTAATTTATCATTTCTTGGATTTTCATCCGAGCCTATCTACTTTCAATGTTTAGGCTATATAAATTTGGAAAACGAAAGGTGAATTAAAAATCTCTTTTTATCCAAATGATTATTTTTTTTGTTTTATTTATTAATAATGAAGATAGAGAGAAAATATTTCAAAGGGGTCCTTGGTTCTTTGGAAGTGCAAGGCTTTTCATGAAGCCTTGGCATACTAAATTTAAATTTGAAGAAGAGATGCCTTCTATAGGTCTTGTCTGGGTTAGACTCGTTGACCTCCCAAATGAATTTTGGAACTTGACTATTTTTTTCAATTGGAAACTCTTTGGGAACTTTTATGATGATTGTTGATTGTACTAAAAAAATTGTACATATTATATAATGCTTGGATTTGTGTTTTAATGAATTTTGACAAACCTCTACCTAAAAATATCTCATTACAATTGGAGGAGTACACTTGGGAGTGAATGGTGGACTATGAGAACATTTATTTTTGGTGCTAAATTTTCCATGAATATTGTCATTTGGCTAGTGTCTATCCAAATAAAATGCTATATCAAAAGAAATATATACAAAATTAGTGCATGGGCATTAACATTATATATGCATCCTTGACCAAGGATCAATTCCTATCGGCTTCAAAAATAAAGGTACAAAAATTGTCAGCTTCAAAATTAAATCATCTTTTTTTAGTGGAGGCCTTAAATAAAAGGGGCTCGCGCTTTACCATTATACAAGGAGCTATAATATTTATTTATTATTATTTTTTATACATGGGGGAGTTGTCTATATCCATACTATTTTTAGTTAGTAGGTATCAAGTACAAGGTTCAAATCATAGGGGCTACTCCCAATAAGCCTATACCACCTTGTTATTGTTGATCGGGTATGATGAGGATCATTGATCGTTCAGGATTTATACCATCATTATTAGTTTGGCACACACTCAGAGGATTTAGATCAGACTACTACCTTTGCAACATGAATTCCCTTGAGGTTTGAACTTAGATCTCTTCTTGATAAAAAACCTAGGTCTGGAGCTATCATATATATATATATATATAAAGGCAAGAACCTTTCTCTTTATTTTAAGTGGGATTCATTTAAATAATAATAATAAAAAGAAGGCAAGAACATTTCTCTATGTTTTAAGTGGGTTTAGTTAAATAATAATAAGGGTAATTTTAAAACTAAAGAAAAAAAAAATTATTTATATTAAAAAAAACAAAGGCTGTGATTTTATTATTGGACTGTGTGAGGGTTTCATCTATGTTGAGTGCAAGCGACTTCAGAGGTTGTTTTTCAGGGTCTTCGGGTCCTAGCGGTCAAAATTTTTATGGTTTCTGCTCAAGATTTTAGTGGGATATGTTATAGGGGGCCCAATATGGGTTGTCAAAAATATCTTGAGAAGCTTCATAATGTTAAAGGGTTTTTATTAAAACCATGGTGACAAGGTTAAAGGTTTTTCTTAAAACCATTTGGAATCATTAAGGGTTTTTATTAAAACCAAGCTTAACTTAATGCAAAGGTTTTTACTTCTTGAAAAACCTTGAAGGTCCATGTTTATTATTAATAATTAAATTAACTCAAACCTTTGACAAAGGTCTAAGTTTAATTTATTATTAATAAAATAATAATAATAATTATTTTAATTATTATTAAAGGGTCTTTTAACCCTTAAGCGATGCACATAAAGAATTCATTCGCCGATGTGTTGCCATCGTTGGAGGAGCGCCGACGTCAAAAAATTAAGGAGAAATGGCTATATAAGTGGGGATGATTTTCTAAAGTAATGGTACCATTGATCGATGCAATTTCGTAGCTTTGTGTCCTCCGAAAAAATGATGTTTTTCACTGTATTTCGTTGTCCATCCATATTGATTTGCCCAAGCTTTTCTTGCGCTTGATGTCTGGCAGAGTGCATTTCTCTGACATTTGATAAGACTGTGAACTATGTTTTCTAGGAGTTACGTTTTTGGACAACGCTCATGATGATGGTGGTGGCTTGAGGAAAACATTTACGTTTTCAAATCCTTGGCGATTGAAGACACCACATAGGATTACATTATATTTTTCATTGGGCACTTGTGCTCCAATGGTGGTGGTGTGTTGAGTGAAGAAGCATTGGGCAGAGGTGCCAAGTTTGACCCATGTTGTGGGCAATTTCGTCTTGGTCGTGATGCACGAGGATAGCAGCAATGAAAGCGCTTTAGCATTTGTGGTGGTGTTATTCATTTTCTCCAAAGGTTGGAGAACGAAGGTTGGCCAAGAAGAGGAGCTAAAAGGTGTATTAAGGAAACTTTTTATATATGCTCATTTATCTTGGTTCTAACCCTAACATGGTTGGAAGTTTGAGGTTTGTGTGTGGTGACAGCTTTAAGGATCAATTTTCTTCTACTCCAAAAAGGTATGGGAATATTTTTCTTATGAGTATGATTGGTGTATGTTTTTCTGAAATAAGGTTGGAGTGAAAATGTTTTCAACTAGGTTTCCTTTGGTTGGGTGTAAATCCTATTTTCTGGTTTGTTGAAGACTACTTATGCATTGTTATCCTTAAAGAGAGTTTTTGGTGAATGCATAATTTTTGGTTTGAGATAGTGGAAGCTTTGTGCACTAGGGTTTATATTTGTGACTTTAGCTACTTGCATTGAGTTGGTGGAACCCTTGGTTGGCTATTTTGAGTTTGATGGTTGAGTTGCTTCCATAGAGGTTGTTTGATCAAGTTATTGCTTTACTTGATTCATGATATTGGGCTTACTCCATTGAGTTTATTTGAGCAAGTTATTCTTTGCATTTGGTGATATTGTGTTGGTGGTTGTTTTGTTCAAATATCTTTGGAGGGAAAAGGAGTTCTACTTGTTTCCTTTTTGATGTTGATTGTGAAATGCTTCAAGGTTGTGTTTTGAGTTGAATGGTGTTGACTAAACCTTGTTTGATGAGCATTGTTGTTGAAACCCTAATTGATGGTGAAAAGAACATGAGTATCATTGTTATGTGATTCTTTGCATAGTTGGCAATTGTTGGGATTTCATGTTCTTGAAAGAAAGCATTCTATCCTATCCATTTCATATATTGAGTTGAGTTTTCGAGATTTGAGATTGAGATTGAGCTGAGTTGATTTGAGTTGAGTTTTGAGATTGGGATTTGAGTATAGAACATATTGAGTCTCTAACAATTCTCTTTATGCTTCTATGAGTTTGACAAATCACATTGGGTCTCTAACAATTCACTTTGTGATTTCCTACTAAGAAAGTTTTTCTTTGTGAGCTTGCTGAGTTTTTGGACAGGTTCCGGTGGGGACTTGTGAGTAGTTCTTGGATAGGTTCCGGTGGGGACTTGTGAGCAATTTTTGGACAGGTTTCGATGGGAACTTGTGAGCAGTTTTTGGACAGGTTTCGGTGGGGACTTGTGAGCAGATTTGGACAGGTCCTAGCAGAGGACTTGTGAGTTGAGTTTGATAGTTCTAGCAGAGAACTTGAGGACAGAGGAGCACTGGTTCTTTGAGAAGAACCTGAGGATAGATTTGGCAAGTCTTTGAGAAGGCTTATGTGTAGAGGACTGATTTGTTCAAGTGTTGGACAGATCTGACAGATAGAGGAAGACTTGTACTAGACCAACTGACTGTGTTTGGTACAGGTTGTTGAGCTGCTGTGGATGTGATCATAGAAGGCAAAGGTCTCTTAGGCTAAGCATTGAGGATAGGAGGTCTTCGGTGGAAAGGAGTTCCACGTGCTGGCAAGAGGTAGAGACAGTTGATCTTCTGAGGGATCATATCCAGAGCAGAGGGGAAGATATCTCCTTTGAGTAGAGGCTCATAAATTCAGATTGGGGGAAGGTATCTCCTTTGGGCCGAGGCTCATAAACATTGTAATTGGGAAGGTTTCCCAAAGAACTTTGAGATAACTTTTAGAGAAAAGTTTTATGGACGTAGCCCAACCATTCGGGTGAACCACGTTAAAATTGGTGTCACTTTGTGGATGATATTGTGCATTGTTTTGATATTGCTTTGGGTATATTGCTTTATTGTTTTGAAGTATAAAGGAAAAAGTAAAAAGAGGTCTTATACTGTTCACCCCCCCTCTCAGTATAAGCTTGTGTTCTTCAATTGGTATCAGAGCGGGTGCCTTCGAAAAGTTTAATAGCTTGAAGGAAAAGATAGTAAAGAACACAATGGATCATTCAAGTGGCAATGTAGCACCTATTCTTGATGGGTCAGATTTTGGTCTTTGGAGTGCAAGGATGAAGGTTCATCTAATGGCACTTGGTAATGAGGTATGGGAAGTGATTGAAGATGAGTACACTATTCCTGTACATGGTCCTAATACTAATGAAGAAAGGCTCCTACATCACAACAATTAAAAAGCAATGAATGCAATCCTAAAAGGCTTACAAAAAGCATATCTCACCAAAGTAATTCACTACAAGACAGCTAGTGAAATGTGGAAATAGTTGAAGGTGGTTCATATAGGTGATACAAATGTCAAAAAGTCCAAGTTGAGACACTTCAAAGGTATGTTTGAACAACTCCAGATGAATGATGATGAAAATATTAGTGACTACATGCTTCGTATGGATGAGGTTGTTAACTCCATGAAAGACTTAGGTCTTGAGCTTGCTGAAAATGATGTTTGTGATAAGATTTTAAGATCTCTTCCTAATAGATTTAGTGAAAATATTTCTGCTATTGAGGAAGCTAAAGATTTGGATAAGTTGAAAAAGGATGAGCTCCATAGTATACTTGCAGCATTTGAGTTGAGAACTCAAGTGAAGGTTGATTTTAATAAAGAGTCAGCTTTCAAGACTACCAAGAAATCCAAGGGTAAACAACTTCAAGAGAGTGATGAGTCTTCTAGTGATGAAGAGGCATATTACAACAAGAAAGGCAAGTTCTCTAGAAAGCACAAAAGAGTGAAAAATATAAGATGTTTCAATTGTGGAAAGTTTGGTCATTATGCTACTGACTATACTATTCCCAAGAATGAAAGTGATGAAGATAAACAGGATTCTAAGAGCAAGGATTCTGAAAAGCACAAGCATCACAGGAAGAATAAAGATGAGCACAACAATCAAGGAAAGAGGTATTCTCACAAGCACAAGAAGATTTTCTACCTAGAAAAAGCAAGTAAGTGTTCTAGTAGTGATAGTGAAAGTTCTTCAAGTGATGATGAAAATGAGATGTTGTTCATATCAGAAAAAGAGGAAGAACCGAAACATAGATTCATTATCATGAAATGTCTTAGATGTGGAAATTTTTGTCACCTTGAGGGTGCTTGTACAAATAATGATTTGGTTTCTAGTATGTATGAGGATGCTTCAGAAAACTATAAGGAAGATGCTTGTATGGTTTTTGAAAAAGGTAGCACCTCTAGTGATAAGAAATCTAAAAAAGGCTTTGATGATTCAGAAAGCAAACAAATAAAGGATCTTGAAAGTGAACTTATTAATGCTCTTAGTGCTTTGAAAAAGGAAAGAAATAAGAATGCTAGACTCAAGGATAAGTTAGATGAATGTTGTATGGAGAGAGATGATCTTATAGAAAATCTTGATTTCTCTATAAGACACAAGAACTCAAGGATAAGTTAGAGTCTAAGGTTCTTGAGTATAGTGAGTTAGAACAGAAAATGGCTTCTTTGAAAGAGGAAACTAAAGAGTACAAGGATAAGCTTTATAGGTTTCAAGATAGCTCCAAAAAGGTTAAGTCACTCATCAAAGGTCAAAGAAAGACAACAGATAAAATAGGCCTTGGTTTTGTTAAGCCACACAAGGAACAAGTTGGAGAGTCTAGTAAGAGACTCCAAAAGGAAGAGAGTTTTGATGAGGAAAGTATTTCAGATCATGAGTCCTTGAATGATAGATGCGCATAAATAGAAAACAAAATTCAAAATGAGAAGAAGAAGTTTTCAGGACCCAAGAGGTCAAATAAAGGAAAATTTCAAGGCAGATGTTTTGCGTGTCACAGGTTTGGTCACATGGCTTCACATTGCATGGCTCAAGTGAAGAAGGTAAATGACAGTTTCAGAAGTGCTAGTTACTTTCAAGGGTATTTCTACTCTTGTCAACAGTTTGGGCACAAGGCAGTTTATTGCAAGGCAATTAATAGGAACAAGTTTGGTCAGAATAGGTGGATTCAAAGATCAAGTTTACCTCAGAGAAACAACATTGTCAAGTGTTTCAAGTGTAACAATGAAGGTCACATAATCAGACAGTGTAGAGCTGAAATTCTAGAATACGAGAACAGGAACAATGGCATGATCAGGTCCAAGGATCAAGGCATGGACAAGAACAGGGATGAGAACAAGAACAAGAACAGTGACAAGAACATGAATATGGACAAAGAGTTCAAGAGAAGGTCCAGAAAGGAAGTTATAGACACTGATGATGATCAGTGCCTAATGGGAGTTTTACTCCCACCCCAAAATTAATCACCTCATCAGGAGGTGGGGGAGGGACTAAGCTAAGAGGCTTATTCTTAGTTTCAAGCCCCAAAGGTGGCCCTTTGCCATTTATGACAAAGGGGGAGAGATATGAGTAAGGGGGAGAGCTTCAAAGTGAAGAGGAAAGCTTCAAGTCAGGGGGAGCAAAACTTCAAAGGAAGATTCTTAGTTGTGGGCATAGTCTCTTAGTTGTTAGCACAGTTGGTTTTAGTTTTTGGCTCTTGAGAAGTGTTTTCAGTAAAGGTTTGCCATCAATGACAAAGGGGGATATTGTTGGCAATTTTGGGTACTTTGGGTACATTGCCTTTGCTCAAGTGTATAAGTTGTCATTGATGTCAAAAGGCATTTTTGTGTTGATATAAAAAAGAGTGTGATGTCAAAAATATCTTGAGAAGCTTCATAATGTTAAAGGGTTTTTATTAAAACCATGGTGACAAGGTTAAAGGTTTTTATTAAAACCATTTGGACTCATTAAGGGTTTTTACTAAAACCAAGCTTAACTTAATGCAAAGGTTTTTACTTATTGAAATACCTTGAAGGTCCATGTTTATTATTAATAATTAAATTAACTCAAACCTTTGACAAAGGTCTAAGTTTAATTTATTATTAATAAAATAATAATAATAATTATTTTAATTATTATTAAAGGGTCTTTTAACCCTTAAGCGACGCACATAAAGAATTCATTCGCCGACGTGTTGCCATCGTTGGAGGAGCGCCGATGTCAAACAATTAAGGAGAAATGGCTATATAAGTGGGGATGATTTTCTAAAGTAATGGTACCATTGGTCGATGCAATTTCGTAGCTTTGTGTCCTCCGAAAAAGCGATGTTTTTTGCTGTATTTCGTTGTCCATCCATATTGATTTGCCCAAGCTTTTCTTGTGCTTGACGTCCGACAGATTGCGTTTCTCTGAAATTTGATAAGACTGCAAACTATGTTTTCTAGGAGTTACGTTTTTGGACAGCACTCATGATGATGGTGGTGGCTTGAGGAAAACGTTTACGTTTTCAAATCCTTGGTGATTGAAGGAAGACATTACATAGGATTACATTATATTTTTCATTGGGAACTTGTGCTCCAATGGTGGTGGTGTGTTGAGTGAAGAAGCGTTGGGCAGAGGTGCCAAGTTTGACCCATGTTGTGGGCAATTTTGTCTTGGTCGTGATGCACGAGGATAGCAACAATGAAAGCGCTTTAGCATTTGTGGTGGTGTTATTCATTTTCTCCAAAGGTTGGAGAACGAAGGTTGGCCAAGGGTTTTTGTTAATATGGGGTGGTGTTGTATTTTTTTTTGACATTATTTTATTGATGAAGAAGGAGCTAAAAGGTGTATTAAGGAAAGTTTTTATATATTCTCATTTATCTTGGTTCTAACCCTAACTTGGTTGGAAGTTTGAGGGTTGTGTGTGGTGACAACTTTAAGGATCAATTTTCTTCTACTCCAAAAAGGTATGGGCACATTTTTCTTATGAGTATGATTGGTGTATGTTTGGCTGAAATAAGGTTGGAGTGAAAATGTTTTCAACTAGGTTTCCTTTGGTTGGGTGTAAATCCTATTTTCTGGTTTGTTGAAGACTACTTATGCATTGTTATCCTTAAGGAGAGTTTTTGGTGAATGCATAATTTCTGGTTTGAGATAGTGGAAGCTTTGTGCACTAGGGTTTATATTTGTGAGTTTAGCTACTTGCATTGAGTTGGTGGAACCCTTGGTTGGCTATTTTTAGTTTGATGGTTGAGTTGCTTCCATAGAGGTTGTTTGATCAAGTTATTGCTTTACTTGATTCATGATATTGGGCTTACTCCATTGAGTTGATTTGAGCAAGTTATTCTTTGCATTTGGTGATATTGTGTTGGTGGTTATTTTATTCAAATATCTTTGGAGGGAAAAGGAGTTCTACTTGTTTCCTTTTTGATGTTGATTGTGAAATGCTTCAAGGTTGTGTTTTGAGTTGAATGGTGTTGACTAAACCTTGTTTGATGAGCATTGTTGTTGAAACCCTAATTGATGGTGAAAAGAACATGAGTATCATTGTTATGTGATTCTTTGCATAGTTGGAAATTGTTGGGGTTTCATGTTCTTGAAAGAAAGCATTCTATCCTATCCATTTCAGATATTGAGTTGAGTTTTCAGATTTGATATTGAGATTGAGCTCTGAGTTGATTTGAGTTGAGTTTTGAGATTGGGATTTGAGTATAGAACATATTGAGTCTCTAACAATTCTCTTTATGCTTCTATGAGTTTGACAAATCACATTGGGTCTCTAACAATTCACTTTGTGATTACCTACTAAGAAAGTTTTTCTTGGTGAGCTTGCTGAGTTTTTGGACAGTTTCTAGTGGGAACTTGTGAGCAGGTTTTGAAGTTCTAGTGGGGACTTGTGAGCAGGTTTTGGACAGGTTTCGGTGGGGACTTGTGAGCAGTTTTGGACAGGTTCCGATGGGGACTTGTGACCAGATTTGGACAGGTCCTAGCAGAGGACTTGTGAGCTGAGTTTGATAGTTCTAGCAGAGAACTTGAGGACAGAGGAGCACTGGTTCTTTGAGAAGAACCTGAGGATAGATTTGGCAAGTCTTTGAGAAGAACCTGAGGATAGATTTGGCAAGTCTTTGAGAAGGCTTGTGTGTAGAGGACTGATTTGTTCAAGTGTTGGACAGATTTGACAGATAGAGGAAGACTTGTACTAGACCGATTGACTGTGTTTGGTACAGGTTGCTGAGCTGATGTGGACGTGATCATAGAAGGCAAAGGTCTCTTAGGCTAAGCATTGAGGATAGGAGGTCTTCGGTGGAAAGGAGTTCCACGTTCTGGCAAGAGGTAGAGACAGTTGATCTTCTGAGGGATCATATCCAGAGCATAGGGGAAGGTATCTCCTTTGAGCAGAGGCTCATAAATTTAGATTGGGGGAAGGTATCTCATTTGGTTCGAGGGTCATAAACATTGTAATTGGGAAGGTTTCCCAAAGAACTTTGAGATAACTTTTAGAGAAAAGTTTTGTGGAAGTAGCCTAGCCATTCTGGGTGAACCACGTTAAAATTGGTGTCACTTTGTGGATGATATTGTGCATTGTTTTGATATTGTTTTGGGTATATTGCTTTACTATTTTGAAGTATAAAGGAAAAAGTAAAAAGAGGTCTTATATTGTTCACCCCCCCTCTCAGTATAAGCTTGTGTTCTTAACTTCTCTTGAGAGTTGTTCTTGTAGGTGCATGCACCTATTCCTTCTATATTCTTGCTCAAGAGATTCTACATGTTTTCTATCAACACGTAGTTCCTCTTCCAACCTATGTAAGTGGTCAGAGCAAACTCCTATTGAAGGCTCATGTCTTTCTAACTTTGTGCGAGTAGTTCTAGTGCTTAGGCCCTTTGGGGAGGCTCTCGTTGTGTGCTTAACTTTGTCCACTAGGGTGACATGCTTTGTGTACTATGTTATGGGTAGAGTACCCTCATGATGTAAAGCAATGTACGTCTTGTAGGGTCACGTTGGAGATTCCCTTGGTTCGTTGGTGTGTCTAGTGGTGATGTTAAGTGAACTTCTTGAAGTAGAATTTTTAGTAGCAATACTTCTAGGAGATGTTATTGAAGGAACTTGATACAACTCATTAAGTTGTCTAGTTCTCCATAGTTGATACGGTGGAGTCCCATTGGCACCAATGAGCTCATGGTTTAAAGGTACCCTCCCATATGTAGGGAGGCTATAAGATATCTTGGGTCTACAATTGGGTGTGATCCAAAGGTCTTACCCCTTAGTAGGTTGATCTGTCATGTGTGTATTATACGAGGTTTGGAGCCTTGCACTCTCTATGTGCCTATATGATGAGGATGGTCTTTATGATTCCTCACATAAGTGCAATGATGGAGGTATTGCAATCTTTATATGTCTATGCAATGAGGGAGGTCAGGATGCCTTTATGTTGGTGTAAATAGAGAGATCTTGATTCCCCTCTTGTAGATGTGATGAGAGGTGCCATGAAGACTCATCATTCTTGTGTGTCGAGGAGGGCCTTGAGACCTCCTCATGTCTATGAGGTGAGGAACCAAGATGTGTATATCTTGTTGGGGTTTCTCATGGAGTTCCCACAAGGGTTGAATTATTACCCCTAAGACTTGTCAAACTTCATCTAGCTACACTACGTGTGGGCAGCTCCACGCTAGTGTGACTATGACTGTGAGGAGCATTAGTCTCCCCCTCGATGTTTGATCGGGGGTGGTTTCTTCATATGTTCACCATTCTGATTATGTGTTATACTCTTGATTAGTTTCCAAATTACACAAACAAAATAAAAAAGTGTTTATCTCTTTTAAGGATTTGTGTTTTCCTTAAACTGTTTGGTGTGTTTGGATTTATTATTGATCTTGAATTCTTATTCATGTTTGGACTTGGAATGAAGGAACTCAATCAAAGTGGAAACTAGGAACACTAGTGCCAAATATGATTTCTCACAAGAGTCTAGGGTACACCGCTTAAATACTAGTGGGGGCTTATCCTAGCTCTTCCACTATGAAATAGTGGGAGACATTTTGAATACAAGTGACCTATGTCAACAAAAAAGAAGCTATTTGTTCTTGAAAGCACGAGGATACGGAAACAAGAAAGGAAAAACTCCAAGTACGATGCAAAAATGGAACTAAACTTAACGCTATGAATTAAAAATGCATAAAATGGAGAAAGCATAAATGAATTGAAACCCAAATGAAATAAAGACAACCCTTTTCTTTTATTGATGTATTTCACAATTCGGTTACAATTCGCCTCCTCCCTTTTCAGGGGCGAGGAGCATTAAATTCGTCTCTTGGTTACATCCATGGATAGCCATCCTTCTTCCGCGTGCCCACATGTAAGATGGGCGGACCAAAATGTCGCCACCGCTTGTGTATACGAGTGTCGATTCCTTGTTGCTCCTCCGATGTTCCGATCCTGCGTTCAAAGAAACAAAAAGATAGTCAATAGCACCTGCAAAGAAGATCAAACATGCAATCTCAAAACCCAAAACTAATGCATGCGAAGAAATAAATAAAACGATGATCAAAACAACTCCAAATCGACTAAAATTTTCATAGAAGCATGGGAACATCACCGGGAAGGCATTGCAAAAAGAATAGTCTACAAATTCGCCATGGATTCGTATTCATTCCGGGGTGGGACGAATATACCTACAACAAAATGCCGAATAGAACCGTCCCAAATGTCACCTCCAGACGGCTCCAAATTTCTTGCAAAAGTGGGGGTTAGCTAATTGGGGGTATTTTGGGACGACCCAGATGGTCGGATTTCCCCAATTCGGCCTCTAACACCCGGATTTCGATGGCGCCCTCTGCAAGTTAGTGAAGGTGAAAACATGATAAAACATAATAGCAATTGATCAAAACGATATGAAATCCAAAATTGTAAACTATCTAAGCAGCATAAAGATCGAATACGAAATGAAAATGATAGAAAGGAAATCTGCCATAGATTCCCAATCATTCCTAAAAGGGACGATTAGACCTGCAGCAATGCGGGGGCTCCCGGGCGAGCCGCCCACCGTTTGGGGCCTGATTTCGGCACCAATCCACTTGGGATGGGTCCAAAATCTCTTACAAGGTGTTGTCAGAAAATTGGGTGGTATACTGTGGTCAAGTGTCGGGTTTTGGGCTCAAGATTCATCCTTCCAATAGTCACCCAATGACCTCCTCTCTAAAAGAGATCAAGGATGTGAAAGGCACAAATCGCACAAGGATGTATGGGGAAGTAAAACGGCAGCACTTCGTTGCTCAAAAATGCTCTTACTCTGTATCTTTGGGGTGAGAAAGCTCACCAATTTATAGACCTGGAGGTCTCTTGGGATGAACATGCAGAGGCGCCACTTGGCAGCCATGCCCTTCCAGGGGAGGGAAGATTCCTCCCTGATTAGGGGCTTCATGATTGCCCCTATAACTGCCTCTAATGCTCGAAAATGCTCACCCACACTCCCATGAAATGAAGGAGGCGTTAAGTGGCGGATCCGAGCTGCCATTTGTCATGAATTGAATTTTTGCTCGTCAAACCCGCTATTCGCTCCACCCCGGAGCGAATACTTCTATTCATCCCTGGGCGGGGCGAATACCAAACCGTATTCGTTCCTGGGTGAAACGAGTATGGAGCAAAGTACCTGAGGGTGCCGAATTGACTTTTGACCTTCAAAAACTATTGAAAGAGTGGTTAGGACCACTGTTTAACCTCTGGGGGCTGCCCTGGGGGCTATGTGTGTCAATGCGATCAATGTTTGCAGTCACATAATCGGATTGGTGTTGTTTTGGTGTCTACAGATGCCCCTTTTTGGGATGCGTTGTGCATGGCGCAGTGCTGAGCAAAAATAGATAACCAAAGCACTAATGATTAGGGTTTCTCAGTAACCTAACCAACTTTTGATGCCCCAAGTATGGAAAGGGCATGCATTCTTGAATCCTTGCTTCTGACGAGCGAAGGAACTCAATTCAAGTGTTAACCTTTTTCGGTGAGGTGTTACTTGAGCTTGGACATTGATCAGTCATGAATAGGCAAAGGGCACAACCTTTTGTCCATGGGAACCTTGAGTTCATGATTCACGAATGCCAAGTGTTTGATCAGCTGGTGATTATTGCTTGTTTGCTGCCCCAAGCAAGGGCGTAATTGTCTTTGTCAATGATTCTTTGAATGCATGTTGTTTCCATGATTGGGTGTGTATTTTGTTGATTGGTGACTAAGTGTGACTACCCCCTCAAGCGACGAATCGATGAGGGAATGACCTGCATGAGAAAAGCGACGAGTCGCTTGACCCAAGATGACTTAGGTAAGGGTGCCTTCAGATGTTTGATCTTTGAATGTGTGTGCAGTTTTCCCGACATTTAGACCTATTTTTGGTGGGTGTTAACCCTTTTGGTGACGTCGTGTTAGGGATGAAATTCTCGGCAATCCGGTCTCCCGTGGAGCGGTCCGGCTATGGTAGCCTTCTTAGGGAGTAGGAGAGCGAAGAGTTGCAATCCCGACGTCTGTTTTGCATGCCCAAAATATCAAGTGTAAAAGCACTCTTATTGGGCAAGTTTATTGCTTGTTTTTGGTCATTTTGTGTTTCTTGCTTTTTTTTTTTTCTTGCTTTTCTTGCTCTGTAATCGTTCCTGGGTCGGGCGAATACCAGGCTGGTAATCGTCCCAGGGCGGGACGAGTGCAAACCAGAGCGCTCGTCCCAGGGTAGGACGTTTACAGGCAAAAAGTTCTATTTATAGGCCAAAATCAAAGTTTGGGGTCATTATCATTTGCTTTTTTTGGTGAGTTTGGAGCTCTGAGGAGGAGGAGGTTGATTCTACGAAGCGAAGCATTGCCAAATTTTTTTGCCACCATGAGTTCACATACCGGATCCAGGGAGCCGAAGCGAGACCAGTAAGTGATCCTCCTCGTTATTGTTTGTGTGTTTGCTTTGTTTTTGTCTTTTGTCTTATTTATTTGATTTTTTTTTTTGAATTTATCAGTTAAAAAGTTAAAAACTTAGAACTGACAAACTAAGTTGTTATTTTTTTTTTGTTTTTGTTTTTTTTTTAATGTTTTTGTGTGTTTTCTTTTGCAGGTTGTGAAGAGCCGGTATCGGGTGCCTACGGTGTTCACTGAAGCACGGGAGGCGCTGACCTTGGTGGACTAGGAGTGGCTTGATGCCCTTGGGCTCAAGCAGGTGACTCGGCTAGAGCCGGTAGTCGGGGATCGGGCCTACCTGATGGCCCTGATCAACTTGTGGGATCCTCGGACTAACACCTTCCATCTCCCAATAGGGGAGATGATAGTTACGTTAGAGGATGTCTATCAGATTCTATGGATCCCGATAGATGGCTTGCCGATCAGGATGATGCCACGAGACCAACGGACAGCAGTGTTGACACGCTGCTTCGGGCATGGGGCGGAGGTGGGTGTGGACAGCCCAGTGGAGAGGGCGGAGCTCGACTGCCATATTGGTGGCATTCTGGTTAGATGGTGGCTTGAGAGGGGGGTGTTGGGAGTGAGGCACGCATTGCTTATGGGCCTCATTTCCAACATGCTGTTGCTGACTCTTCGGCGTGAGGTTCCCATGGAACCTGTTGGAGGTGGTGTTTCGGTTGGTGGAGTGCCCGACGGAGGCACCAATGATCATGAGGTGGGGGCAGACATTGCTGGCACAGCTCTATGATGAGTTGTACGAGGTCCGCTACCGAGAGGTGGAAGGGTATTGGGTGCAGCTTCTTGTTGCAGTGCTGGGCATGGCAGCACATAGCGGTGGAGAGGCCAGCGGGGTTACCATGGATGACCCGGTGAGATGGTGGATCAGGATGTAGGGTATGCGGCTCTGTGGTGGCGGTCTGAGGAGCAGGGATAGAGTCGATGATGGGCAGGTGTCGTAGGGCACTATGCGGATGCCTTCACTCGGTTGACTCCAGGGGAGGTGTTCTGGCGCCCCTACTGGACTGTCCAGCCTGGCCTGAGGCTGGAGAGTGGCTCCGATGGGTACGGAGGGGGCGATGGCTGATTGGGCGCCATGGGACTGAGCATGAGTTCTTCCCATATGGTGGGTCACATGATAGTTTGGGGTGCACCAGGGGTTGCCTGGTGAGCCCATGATCTATCGACGTCGGGGGGCCAAGAAGACTTTAGCTTGGCCAGTTATTGCGCCACTAGGTGAGGATTTGGATGCGGTGATTGACGTCCTGACGTGGATGACGTCGGGACTACCGTGGAGTATGATCAGTGGTGGACTCTATGGTGATGGCGGGGAGAGGGACCACTAGGAGGCATGGAGGTGGTAGCAGGAGGGGATGAGGGTGCGGAGGCACCAGGTGAGGGTTGGGGAGCTCCGCTAGAGGATGCGGACATGGTGGAGGTGGATGACTTGGGCATGGATTTTGGGGCTCCGGATCAATCGGAGATGTAGGACGTCCCGGAGTAGTGGGAGCTAGAGCAGGTTGCTGTTCCAGAGTCGCCTATGCATCAGGCCATGGCGGAGGACATGGAGGCAGGGGTGCGCGTTGAGAATGCATGATTGGTGGAGCTACTAGGAGGCGAGATGAGGAGTTGGGGAGGCTTTGTAGGAGAGGGATCTCCTGTGGACTTAGCTGGTGGAGCGAGAGAGCATGTTTGCTGCATACCATCGAGGGGATGGGGACACCAGTGCTGCACAGGAGAGGGATCTCTTGTAGGCGTAGCTGGCGGAGAAGGAGAAGACATTGGCATAGCATGATGATGTAGTAGCTTATTACCGTCGATGGGAGGTAGAGTGGTTGCGGGGAGCGATTGGTCTCGGCATCGGATGGATATGGAGGGAGAGATTATCCACCTCGGTGGGCGGTTACCTGAGCCCTCGGGAGGTGGATCTTCGCGTCGGATGAGGGGAGTGATACTGAGTAGTCAACATCATCTCATCCGAGCGATGGATGAGGGAGGGGTAGTAGGCATGATGCGGGGGCTAGCGAAGTCGCCTCGAGGGGTCCCATAGGACCCACACCATGGGGGTAGTTCCCGTCGCATCGATCCTGCGTGATCATGGTGGCCGACGCCTTAGGCTTGGGGGTTTTTGAGTTTTTGGCTTTGGGGGTCAAAGGACCAGTTATTGTAGCCTACGAGGCATTTTTGATGATATATATATATATATATAGATGACTTTATTGTATTTATGCACATGTCATGATTTGATGTTATGCACGTTGATGGATGAATATGGATGTATGCATGTTGATTTATATTGATGGATGCATATGTGTTGATGAATGCAAATGTTTCTAATTTATATGATATGCAAATAGAATGGATGAATTGAATTTGTGATGTTGGGTAGTCGCACCATAGACTGTTTAGAACTTTGTGGCTTTTTGTCCTAGGCGATTATTGGGTGACATGACTGTCTTTATGCATATGGGTTATTTTTTGGAATTTTTTTTTTGATGGCGATGTAAGGATGAAAGATAGCAAGTTGGTTTAGAATGTATGTAGGGTTTTCAAAACTCAGATGTTTTAACTATCTAGCCAAGACTGTATTTATCTCATAAGACTTTTGAACAAGGTATGAATCAGACTTGTTGTTGACCAAGTTATTTCACATCCTTGTGTGTGCAATTGAGTTCATTTATGTGGTGTTTGTTAGGATACCGCCAGTGCCAGATAGGTTGTCAACCAAACTTGTACTGAGGATCACCTGATTAGCTCCACTAACTCCTTTGTTGTATTTAGTCGGATTAATCTGGGTGCTATCGTAGGATACCATAAGCTAGCTCATCCACATGCAAACATTGATCTGCACACAAGTTAATGTGACAGATATATCGTCATGCGGGAGGTTTACCACCAGTGACCGATAGGCTATCCACCAAACCGATACTGAGGTTTGCCTCATGACCCGTCTGAATGCTTTGAGAGTTCCAGGGATTCAAGTTCGACTCCCTTCTTTTCTTCAATTGTATTGGGATACTTGCTCTTTTGTAGTGATAAAAATCACTGTTTATTTATTTTTTTTGTTTGTTTCTTTTGAGCAAGGGATTTGGAATAGTGAGTGATGAGAATCACTATTGTTTGTGCTTTTTGAGGTAGGCACTTTGAGATGTCAAATTTTGGAGTTTTGACTTTTGCAAATTTTTGATGTTTTGCAACTTTTTGAGAACTTGGGATTCTTGGGGAATTGGGTAGGGAGGATGCTTGTCCTTTTGCCAACTCTCAGCATTCTTGGGGTCATTCGCACAGGGGGATGAGCAAGATAACCGTTTCGCTTATGGTGACTTGGATTGCTTTGCAGGTTTCATCTTTCGTTCACACAACTTGGGAATTCTGTTATATGTTTTAACTTGTGTTGGGATGCTACGTAACAAGGTGTGATCCAAGTAGAATTCTACCTTCGTGAAATCTGTCTGACTTGGTACAGTACGTGGCTAGAAAGCTACTGATGGCTGAATGACGAAAAACTCTCGATACATTAGAAAACAACTGACTATGATGTGGGAGAATAACGTGAATGGCGGTTATGGGTGATGAGTTATTGATAAAGTGGAAAAATGTAGAAAATGATGGTTTTGCCAAGTAATGACAGTCTATGGTGCTTTGACCTTTATGACCACAAATATGCAATGTATGGATGCGATGCTTAATGCGGCTATATATTTTTGTGTTTTTGATGGCTTGATTTTTGTGAATATGCAGATGAGATGCAAAAGAACTCTGTATTGTTATGATGATTTTTGAGTATGCATGGAAATGAGATGCAAATTTTGTTATTTTTGATGATTTTATTGTTTTTGAATTTTCTTGTTTTTGACCAAGCGATTAAGGGAATCCTTGGAGCTTTTGGTTTGACCAAAGGGGTAATGGGAACCTTTGGGGCATTTTGGGTTGACCAAGCGATTATGGGAATCCTTGGAGCGTTTTTGGGTTGACCAAGCAATTATGGGAATCCTTGGAGCTTTTTGGGGTTGACCAAGCGATTATGGGAATCCTTGGAGCTTTTTGGGTTGACCAAGCGATTGTGGGAATCCTTGGAGCTTTTGGGTTGACCAAGCGATTGCGGGAATCCTTGGAGCTTTTGGGTTGACCAAGCGATTGTGGGAATCCTTGGAGCTTTTTGGGTGGGCTATAGCTCTTTTAAATATGGAAGGGCCTCAAATGACTGATGTTCAAGGGTTCTAGTTCCTTGATTCCGTCAAGAGAGGCTAGCCGGTATGTTCCAGGTCCTATTTTACTTTCAATGACATAAGGACCTAACCAGTTTGCCGTGAACTTGTCCCTTAAATGGGGTGGCAAGTTAGAGTTCTGTTGGTTCTCTTTCAAGACCAAGTCACCAACCTGAAAGTCCCTTAGGTGAACTTTCATGTTGTATGCTTTCTTAAGTCGCTCTTGATAGATACGTAAATGCTCAAGAGCATTAACGCGTCGTTCATCAAGCAACGTAAGCTGGTCTAACCGGGCCTACCGTGCAGTGTCATCATCGATGAACTCGTGCATTGATATGCACAGGGAAGGAATTTCCAACTCGAGAGGCATGACTGCCTCGGAGCCATACACCAATGAAAATGGAGTTGCCCTAGTGGGTGTCCGAATGCTAGTGCGATAAGCCCACAGGGCAAGTGGGATCTGAATGTGCCAATCCTTATGATTGTCTGCGACTATCTTTTTGAGGATGGTGACTAGCATCTTGTTTGATGCCTCTGCTTGCCCATTTGCCTACGGATAATAGGGTGTCAAAAAACTATGCTGAATTTTGTACTTTGTAGTCAAAGCATGCACATCTTTGTTCTTAAATGACGTCCCATTATCCGAGATTATCTTGGATGGAATACCAAAATGACATATGATGTTATGTAAAATGAACTCCACAATGCGGGGTCCAGTCGTAGAGGTTAGCGAAACCGCTTCCACCCACTTGGTGAAGTACTCTGTGGCCGTTATGATAAACGTGTGATGGTCGAACGATGCAGGGGAGATCTTTTCGATTAGATCTAGGCCCCACTACAAAAATGGCCAAGCCGACTGAATCGGCTGCAAGGCCTGAGAAGGTACGTGTGTCAAATTGGCATGATGTTGACACTTCATGCACTTCCTCACATACGCGCAACAATCTCGCTCTAAAGATGGCCAATAATAGCCCATGCGAAGGATGCGCTTTGCGATGGCCATACCGCTGAAGTGGCCACCGCATGTACCATCGTGCGCTTGGGTGATTGCCCAAGCGGACTCCTGCTGGTCCAAGCAATGGAGGAGGATTCCTTCGTAGCTCCGATGGTACAAAATGTCTCCTAACAAGACATGCTTTGCCACTTTCTGCTTGAATGATCATTTTGCGGCATGCGTCAATCCAAGCGGGAGGTTACCTAACTTGAGGTAGTCCCTGATGGGTGTATACCAATCCTGCTGATCAGAAACCTCGATAGTCTGAACGGCCAATCCCTCTTGAAGTTTATCCCTAGCAAAAGCTGAGCGGGAAAGAACTTGCAAGAATAGCGTTGTGTTGCTATTAATGGGAGTAGGGGAGAACAAGGACCCCTAGTTGGCATGATTCAAATGATCATGGATTCGAGAGAACTTGTCCGTGGATGGCTCAATCTGGATCAAGTGGATTCCTGGCGTTAAATCAGAGCTTGCTCGCTCCATCGCTGATTGCGATAGAGTTTTGACTTGAATGGTTGTCATATCACCAGAAATGTCTTGCGGGATGAGTGACCCCAAAGAGGCCATAGTGTCCGCAAAATGATTCGATGATCGAGGGAGTGCCTCGATGTCGTACCATTCAAGCTTTGCCAGGAATTTGTCCACAAGGGCTTTGTAGGCCTGCAGAACTGGGCATTTGCATTGGAATACCCCTTTGACTTGGTTGACGATTAACAGCGAATCACCAAAGATGTTCAATCGTTTAATGTTCATGGTGATTGTTGTCTGAAGACCTATGAGCAAGGCTTCATACTCTGCATTGTTGTTGGTGCATGGGAAATTTAATTTAAATGACAGGGGCATTGGAGCACCTTGCGGTGTGAAGAATACTATTCCCGTGCCACCACCTTGCTCACATTTAGAACCATCAAAAAATAGGGTTATGTCGGCCTGAGACTCAGGCTCATCAGAATCTGGTGATTCCGAGACATGGAAGACCCCATCATCGGGTAGTTCTATAGTCGGAGGCTGATCGTCTTCGAGAGGAGCCTCTGCTAGTTGATCGGCTATGACCTGACCTTTTATGGATTTTTGTCCAATAAACTCTATGTCAAATTCCATCAACAACATGATCCATTTCGCCGTGCGGCTACTATGATAAGTGCGACTCATCATGTACCGCAATGGATTCTCCTTAGACACAACATACGTCTTGTTGCTCAGCATGTAATGGCATAGCTTTTTGGTAGCAAACACCACTGCCAAGCAGAGTTTTTCAACGTATGCATAGTTAAGTTCATAGCTGACCAGGGTGCGGCTAAGATAGTAAGTAGCCTGTTCTCTATGAAGTTCATTCTTCTGGGCTAACATGGCTCCCAGTGCCACCTCAGTAGCTGAGATGTATAAGTAGAATGACACTCCTGGTCTAGGTGGTGCCAATACTGGCGATGAAGCCAAGTATTGTTTAATGTCATCGAAGGCTGACTGGCACTCGTCATCCCAGTGAAATGCTACCCCCTTGTGCAACAATTTGTTCATGGGTCGGCACTTGTTAGATAGCTGCGCTATGAAGCGCTTGATCGACGTGACCTTTCCCTGCAGGCTTCTAAGCTGCTTAATGGTAGTTGGGGGAAGCATTTCAAGGATTGCCTTGACTTTGTTTGGGTCCACCTCGATGCCTCATTTTGAGACTATGAAGCCCAAGAGTTTTCTAGATGTGACGCCAAATACGCACTTCTTGGGATTCAATCTGACTTTATGCTCCATGAGGCGATCAAGGATCTTGCTTAAGTCATCGAGATGATCCGGGCACAAAAGAGATTTGGCCAACAAATCATCCATGTAATCTTCCAAAGTCTTGTGCATGTAATCATGGAAGATGTATGTCATGGCACGTTGGTAGGTGGCGCCAACATTTTTAAGGCCAAAGGGCATGACCTTATAACAAAATGTTCCCCAAGGCATTGTGAACGCCATTTTTAGTTGGTCCTCGGGATTGATACAAATCTGATTGTATCCCGAGAAACCATCCATGAGGGAAAGCATTTCATGACCCACTGTAGCGTCTACCAAGGCGTCGATGCTCGGCAAGGGGAAATCATCCTTAGGACTCGCTTTGTTTAGATCTCAAAAATCAGTGCATATGTGAATCCTCCCGTCGAGCTTCTTGACGGGCACCATGTTGGACAGCCATGGTGGATAATCCATGTAGATGACAAACTATGCATCCAACAGCTTTTGCAATTCATCTTTGACCATTAAGGCCACTGTTGGGTGCATCTTGCA
Organism: Wollemia nobilis; assembly: GCA_028583015.1. Lineage (NCBI taxonomy): Eukaryota > Viridiplantae > Streptophyta > Pinopsida > Araucariales > Araucariaceae > Wollemia > Wollemia nobilis. The sequence continues at coordinate 3,165,782 of JAQPPZ010015863.1, read as the reverse complement.
TAGTTTTTGCTTAACTGGCTTGACTGTCGGATCAAGCGTTAGATTATGCATGACTAGCTACGGGTCTAGTCCCGGCATGTCTTTGTATGACCATGCAAAAACCTCCTTCTTCTCTTTGAGAAGGGCAATGTAGTCGGCTTGCTCTTCAGGGGATAAACTTACCCCCAGCTTGATGATCTATGGATTCATTGGATCCGAGCCGATGTCTACGTCAGTCATCTCCTCGACTGACATGTGGGATCCATCCTCCAACTGGTGTGGAGTTGGGATCAAATGGATATCATTTGCTGAGTTAAGATCATCGTTAGGAACCTCGGGTTCCTCTTCAGCATGGAAGATATCCTGAGTTGGCCTAGGGGTAAAATGAAGCATTTCATCGAAAGGCCAGTACTCGGATGGGGATGGAGGTGAATTGACGTGATCCCAGTCTATGGCATCTATGTCTAGAGACAATGACTATGTTGGATCGGTCGGATTGTGGATGGGGGCGGTTAAGTCAATGGAGATCATGTTGATGGAATGATTTTGTTCTCCATTACCATGGGTGTGGTTACTCGAACATTCTGGATGCTCTCTATGCTCGGGGTCTGGTTCTAGAGGGACGGGCATGAATGGATCGGCCCTATGTGCGGATAGGAGGACAGGGTCTGCCCTCGGCACTGATATCACTCTAGGGTCTCGGGGTGGAAGGTACTCTTCGTATGCCCAGAGTGGTGGATCCAACACTTGGTCCCACCACGTTGGGTCTACGTACCACTCATGCCCTGGCACTATGTTTAACTATTCAAATATGTCGTTAATCTCCAAGGGGTATGGTCGCTGCATTTGCCACATGTGATTAAGATATGCCATCTCGGTTTCATCTTCATAATCACTATCGAAGATCCAAAGGCCTTCGTTGGCTTCGACAACTGCTCATGGCATTAAAGGCTCGCCTTGCTCAAGCAAATTGATGTGGCCCCATTGGGGTTGTTCCGCTCTCTATGGTGGGGCCTGATTACCTTGGAGTGGCACTTGCTCGATTGGAGCATCCAAAGGGAACATCGTCAAGAGGCTTTCTTGATAATCATCCATGGGGATCACTTGTGAGTGATCGCTATTTGATTCGAAGGGGTCATATGATGCTGGTTCATACTCTGACTCATCCTCTGAGGACCCTTCTTGACATTGTCTAGACCCTCCCTGAAAATGAGCTCTCGAGCTTTCTCCTCTCTCGAGCGGAGGGAAGGGATTGCGAGGGCCAACAAGGTTGATTGCCGTTAATGGGAGATAATCCCTCAATGTATATGTGGTGTTAGGGTTGGCATATGGATCTGATGCCAATCCCCCCTTGTTGCCTATCCCTAGGCCTTGCATGTTCTCCACCAAGATGTCCAAGGGCAGGGGGTGGTTGAACCCTACTCCTGACTTGTCATATGGCATTTGGTATCTTGGTTGGCAAAGAACACGTATCCCTTGCTCATATCTGCCTAGCCCATATCCGTGCCAATTGCATTGGCCAAGGTATCTCAGAGCAAAGTCTGGGTTAGACAAATAATTGACATTTTCAGCAAAAGGCTCTTCATCTTCGTCCTCTTGCGTGCATGGTGCAACGCCATGATCAAGGCCCCCATACACAAAGTTTGTCTGGTTCAGTGGGTAGCCTAGGGGAACAATAGTGCCAATGGGAAGGCGAGGTCTCCCCATGTCCTGCATGGACTCTAGTGCGGGCGTTGCTACAATATTCCACACCGAGATACTCCCCCAGGCCCGTATTGGCCATTTCAACGGTGATCGTTGGCGGTTGAGGGGGAGGGAATGGAAGCTCTCCCTGAGTCCACTCCATGTCGGGTGAACTAGGAGCCTCGACTTCCATTCGGCTAGGCATCTCCTCAGTAGAGATAGTTGATACTGATGGCAGTGTCTCTTCCAAAGGTTTTGCCTCTTCCAGGGGTTTCTTCCCTTTGTCCTTCTGTTTGGCCCCCATAGATGATGTCGTTGGTGGAGGACCAGACGATGAAGATGAACCTGGCTGGGGTTTTGAAGAACTTGCTAATGGGGATGCCTACGGAATCGGACCCTATTTAGATGGATTTAATTGGAAATCCAAATGCGTTGATGGCAGGGTCGATTGCGGCATCAGCTGCACCGCATTACAATACTTGAAGGGTTCTAAGTCCGTCGGGACTACATGCACCTCCCCTTCAAATGTATACTTTAAGCATTGGTGAGCTATCGAAGGGACACACTTCATGTCCCTGATCCATGGCCGGCCCAACAAGATGTTGTAGGCCATCTCACCCTCCAATATGTGGCACAATGTAGGTATGGTCTTTTGTCCCACTTGGATTGGTAGGACTATTGTGCCAACTGTCGAGCAGATTGCATCATTGAATGCTCGTAGAGTGTAGGTGGAAGCTGTGATGTGAGATGCGAGCAACTTCAGATGTTTTAGGGCCATAGTTGTGATGATATTACTGGACGAGCCAGTGTCTATCAACACCCTATTGTATGGGATCCCATTGACCCGTGCGATAACGTGCAGGGGTGGATCCGCCATGTCATCAGTCACTGATCTCAATTCATCTTCTCAAAATGTGATGACCGGCTCAGTGCATCATTTGACATGGCCCACGAAGTTGTTGAAAGAATTTGTCTCGTGGGGCTGCAACTCGATGGCTTTCAATATCTCCATTAGAGCTTCTCGATGGGGCGTAGATTGTTGTATAAGCTCGTATATGGAGAGCCTAGCCGATGTGGTCCTCAAACTCTTAGTGAGTTTGGTCCGAAGTGTGGCCACTGGTCTAGGCGGAGGAGGTTGTGCAAGGTGCTGTTGTGGTTGTGATGTTGTTGGCACCTCTCCTGCAGCTGCCGTAGGAGCATTCGTGCTCGGATACCTCCTGTTCTGAGTCACTATACTGATCATCCCTACATATCCCTGCATGGGGCAGTTCTGTGTGACCTCATTAACTTGTAGGGTCTTTGCCTTCGGAGCATGAGCAGGCAAGGGGTCTTTGAAGACCTCCATTTGTTGATTGCTTGGTGCGACGAGATTATCTACCGCTAGTGTCTTGTTATCAATCAAGTCTTGCACCAAGCCCTTAAATTTCCAATAGGCATTTAGGTCATGTCCCTGCCGCCTATGGAACCTACAGTACAAGTCCTCTCTATACCCCTTAGGCTTGGGTGCATTGGGATCTATGGTCTGGATCTCTGGCAGGTTGATCAGGTTTGCCGCTAACAAGCGGTCAAACAAGGAGTCCCTGGACTCTGTGTAGGGTGTGTATTGTCGCCTAGGGTGACGCTGCTGATTCTGTTCTTGCCTCTGATTTTCTCTGTCATAGTTGTTGGGAGGCACTTCCTGATAGTTAGCCTTTTGAGGTTGTGTTGCTTGTGCAGGCTTAGGGACATTGATTGCAACTTGGTTGACCACCGCGGGTTTCTGTTGCGTGGTCCCGGTTTTAGTGTTCTTAGTCCACTCTTTTTTCTTAGGTTTGGCTATCTCGCCATCCTGTATTTTGATCTCTTCAATAATTCTGGCTTGTGCCAGAGCTTCTTCTAGGGTGGCATATTGTTGTAGCTGCAATAGCATAGAGATCGATCTCAAACAACTCTTTGAGAACATTTGAGTGAGGTCGGACATAGGAGGGAGGTAGGGCAGCTTTGAAAGCAAAGTCCTCCATCGATTCCCGTAGGCCGCCATGGTCTCTTCCTCATACTGCCTGAGGCTGGCTAAGTCACTTAGTGATGCCTTCTTCTTGGTGTTGAAGGTGAAGCGTTCGAGGAACGCATCCACTAACTGATCTAAGTTTTTGATGCTATGCTTTGGTAATTGGGTAAACCAATCCGAGGCAGGGCCTACGAATGTGGTTATAAATGTTCTTAATAACAAAGCATCATTGTCCTGAATGCCAAAGCATTGGCTCAGGAATCTCGTCACATGCTCTTGAGCATCTTCCTCACCTCTAAAGGTTGCCAACTGAGGCAGCTTAAAGTGTTCAGGGTAAGGAGGTGCTGGCACTGACGGATGCACAGGATGACTACGGAGCTGGCGTAAAGTGGGCTTTTGGGGCCCAAAAGTTTTGGTTTCCACAGACTCCAGATGCTCTAGCAGCGCTTTATATGCATCTGAGGATTTAATTTCTTCCTCTTTGGTTTGCTCCCATTGTGGGTTGTGGGAGACTTGAGGCCTATGGAGGGGTGGCCGGATAGCAACCCCCCCACCTTGGTAGGGCATTTTGGCCCACTCATCTTCTTGCTCGTACTCCTCGTAAGCTTCTTGAGGAGTCTCTGGGCGAGACCTATGACCCTGGGTGGGTCCCCATGGAGGGTACCCATCATTGTTCCGAGGAGTGGCCTCCCGTTCAGGTCTAGGAGGTCTCGGAGGCAGCACTTGGTAAGGTCACGGAGACCTATCTCGCACCAAGGGGTTGCGCCTCTCATATGGTTCCGCCCTTTGGGTGCGCGGGGTTGGAACCCTTTCAGGCACCGGGTTATGGAGCAGCTCATCTATTTGGCACCTAATGCACTCTTTGCTAAGGCGATATAAATGCTCTAGCTATTGTTGGTCTTGCTCAAGCCGCGTGATCTGCGCTTGGCGGGCGGCATGTCTGGCAACTTCCAGGTCGATTTGTTCCACCATATTGAGCCTAGGAGGCCTAGATGCCTCTCCTATGCATTTACCTCGATCATGATGATCCGAGATCTCAATAGGTCACTTCCCTCTGTCGAGGTTGGTGGCATTTACCCGAGGCTCTGGCCTCAGTGGGTGATCATGGTATATAGCTGGTGCGGAGGCGCATGGCCCCCATGCTGTATATTGCTCTTGAGGAATGTAATCATCTTCCTCGTGCTCCCTTTCATATGTGTGAAAGGGGCGGGCAGAGTTAGCTCACCCTGTTTGAAGAGCCTTGCACTCTGGATTTTGTCTATTGGTTCTAACAGTGAGAAGGGGTAAAGGGGGGATGACATAATCATGTGCCCCCTCTTTATGGTCCCTATACGGCTCTAGCACTTCATCACGCGATGACCACTCATAACGAGCATCCAAAGGAGCCCTTCTGCCTAAGTCAAATGGTACGTGTACGGACTCTTCCTGAAAGGGTTCATGTTGACTGGGTGCGCCCCTCAAAGGGGTGTCTCTATAGTCTTGTTCTGAAATGTCCCTATGTGGACTGTCTCATGGGTCAGGCCACCAAGGTGGAATGACCAAGTCCTTGTGGCTATAGCGGAGGCGACTTGTGCCTCCTTGTACACTCTCCGCAGCTTCCGCCCGTGATTGGGCTTGGCTACGGGTGTACACCATGGTGGTATCTCTCTACAAGCTATGTAGATTTTTATCTCTTTTATGATTTTTTTTATGCTACACTAAACAGAAAAGATCACACACACACACAAGCAGTGATTATCTCGTTTAAAGATTGAAAGTGTGTCCTAGACCTGGTTTAGTGTGTTTTTTATTTTTGTTTTGTTTTTGTTTTTTTTGGTTTTAAAGAACGTTTAAATGCAAAATGATGGCTCTTATGACTCCCAAAAATGGTCGCCCCTTCGATATACCATTGCCAGGCCGATATACCAACCTCTCTATATACCCGCCCTTACGTGAGGGAAACTATAGGTACGTGAGAGCAGATGGTACATGGAACGTAGGCGGTACGAAAGGGGAATCACCCTGTTTATGACACCTACCATAGAAGACTTATCCTCATGCATTGGGAATCACCCCAGCTACACTCGGTCAGCTTTCATCAGGATTTACGTCTAGCAACAGTAGCGATCGGGGTAATGGATGCAAGATTCAAGCCAAGGTGGTGATGAAATCCACCGTTGGTCTTGATCAAGGGCTGGGGTTTTACGACCAGCTCCTTGGTTTTAATTTTACCACGTGGTGTGTGGGGTTCTTTTTATTTTGCAAAAGGAAACAAGCAAGCAGCAAAAAGAAAACTTTCCCTAAGCAAGCAAGTAATCCAGAAACAAAAAAATTGATAGCAAAAAATGACAGGGAAAGTTCAGAATCCTTACCTCTTCTCTGCCCAAATCTTCTGGTTCTGAGTCTCTGTCCTAGAAATGCGCAGAGAGCTATTCGTCCCTGGGTCGGACGAATAACAGAACTGTATTCATCACAGGGTGGGGCGCATTCCCATTCGTCCCTGGATGAGACGAATTACAGCTCTGTGTTCGCCACAGGCTGGAACGAACAACAGTCCCGCGTTCGAAAAAAAAGATACCTGCAAGCAAAGCAAGCTTTGATCAGATTTCTGATCTAAAAAAAATAGAGGACAGGGTCCCACCGTGATCGCCACTGAAAGCACGAGGATACGGAAACAAGAAAGGAAAAACTCCAAGTACGATGCAAAAATGGAACTAAACTTAACGCTACGAATTAAAAATGCATAAAATGGAGAAAGCATAAATGAATTGAAACCCAAATGAAATAAACAACCCTTTTCTTTTATTGATGTATTTCACAATTCGGTTACAATTCGCCTCCTCCCTTTTCAGGGGCGAGGAGCGTTAAATTCGTCTCTTGGTTACATCCATGGATAGCCATCCTTCTTCCGCGTGCCCACATGTAAGATGGGCGGACCAAAACATCACCGCCGCTTGTGTATACGAGTGTCGATTCCTTGCTGCTCCTCCGATGTTCCGATCCTGCGTTCAAAGAAACAAAAAGATAGTCAATAGCACCTGCAAAGAAGATCAAACATGCAATCTCAAAACCCAAAACTAATGCATGCGAAGAAATAAATAAAATGATGATCAAAACAACTCCAAATCGACTAAAATTTTCACAGAGGCATGGGAACATCACCGGGAAGGCATTGCAAAAAGAATAGTCTGCAAATTCACCGTGGATTCGTATTCGTTTTGGGGTGGGACGAATATACCTGCAACAAAATGCCGAATAGAACCGTCCCAAATGTCACCTCCAGATGGCTCCAAATTTCTTGCAAAAGTGGGGGTTAGCTAATTGGGGGCATTTTGGGATGACCCAGATGGTCGGATTTCCCCAATTCGGCCTCTAACACCCGGATTTCGATGGCGCCCTCTGCAAGTTAGTGGAGGCGAAAACATGATAAAACAAAATAGCACTTGATCAAAATGATATGGAATTGAAATTGCAAACTATCTAAGCAGCATAAAGATCGAATACAAAATGAAAATGATAGAAAGAAAATCTGCCATAGATTCCCAATCATTCCTAAAAGGGACGATTAGACCTGCAGTAGTGCGGGGGCGCCCGGGCAGGCCGCCCACCGTTTGGGGCCTGATTTCGGCACCAATCCACTTGGGATGGGTCCAAAATCTCTTACAGGGTGTTGTCAGCAAATTGGGTGGTATACTGTGGTCAAGTGTCGGGTTTTGGGCTCAAGATTCGTCCTTCCAATAGTCACCCAATGACCTCCTCTCTAAAAGAGATCAAGGATGTGAAAGGCACAAATCGCACAAGGATGTATGGGGAAGTAAAACGGCAGCACTTCGTTGCTCAAAAATGCTCTTACTCTCCTATTTTGGGGTGAGAAAGCTCACCAATTTATAGACCTGGAGGTCTCTTGGGATGAACATGCAGAGGCGCCACTTGGCAGCCATGCCCTTCCAGGGGAGGGAAGATTCCTCCCTGATTAGGGGCTTCATGACTGCCCCTGTAACAGCCTCTAACGCTCGAAAATGCTCACCCACACTCCCATGAAATGAAGGAGGCGTTAAGTGGTGGATCCGAGCTGCCATTTGTCATGAATTGACTTTTTGCTCGTCAAACCCGCTATTCGCTCCACCCCGGAGCGAATACTTCTATTCGTCCCTAGGCGGGGCGAATACCAAACCGTATTCGTTCCTGGGTGAAACGAGTATGGAGCAAAGTACCTGAGGGTGCCGAATTGACTTTTGACCTTCAAAAACTACTGAAAGAGTGGTTAGGACCACTGTTTAACCTCTAGGGGCTGCCCTGGGGGCTGTGTGTGTCAATGCGATCAGTGTTTGCAGTCACATAATCGGATTGGTGCTGTTTTGGTGTCTACAGTTCTATCTAAGGGTGTCTAGGGGGCAATCTAGTGGAAGGAGATGAATTCCAATGTCACCGGTATGAATTAGGGGTTGGTTATGAAATCCAACCTTACCAATGTTATTGTGGAACATGCAAGTGTGTGGGGTTCATTTTAAAATTTGAAATATAGAACGATGCATCAGTTAGCATGAATTATTTACACCACTACATGCCTAAAAAGAATGGTTTGCTTTTAGATTGATGCATATCTAATTTATTCTAGATGATTTCCATGAAATGTACCTCCTACTTTGTGAATGGGTGGCCTACTAATTAGGCCACATGCAAGTAGACTAATCACATAGAAGCCTAGTACGCTAGAGACTAGGGAAGACATTACAAGTAGAGGCCTATTGTTCCTAGCATCACCTAGAGAAAACTAGAGAAATCTAAGAAATGTACAATGCAGTTCTATTTTCGTTTTCTTTGCTTTTCCCTACTTAGACTATGTTTATGCTTATTGTTTCTAGAAAATAAATGTAGACAGGAGATCATAGATAAAATAGATGATGAAACCAACCTCAAATCCTGCTCTAGTGATGGAAATTTTGAGCTTTGCTACACCCTAATTTTGGTCGTTGTCGACCAAAGCAGCTGAATCTGGTTGCTATCAGCTGCAACGACTAAGATTTGCTAACTGTTGTTGACCAAACCGACCAGAACTGCACACAAAAAACACTCGAGATATTAGTAAAATGGCTAAAAACAAAAACCTGGTGATGATACCATCGTGATTGCCATCTATGCGACCTCGGGAAGTGCACACCCTTATTCTACTTAGCAATATTATTTCAAAATGAAATGAAAGACCATGAAATGCATATAACACGAAAATAAAATAAAGAGAGAGATCCTTTTATTTATATTGAGCCCTAGTTACATGTTGGTCCCTTTGAGGGATACCCATTTCGATACAATGAATAACAAGTAGAGTAGTGGTGAATAAAATGTCCCCTCACAAAGGGGTGATGTGCTTCCGCAGGCCTCTTGATCTCAGACACAAAACTATATGAGGGCTTACAAATGCCTCCTTCTCCATATCTGGTTCCGGAGGGATCCTTGTGCTCCTGATACTTTGATATGATCTTGTATACTTGTACCTGCATTCATGGAAACAACAAAGCACACTTAGTAGGATGGGTCACCTCTCCGAATGAGGCCTTTGTTAACATATCTGAATAATCATGATAAAAAATGACATACAAGCATGAATAGAATAATAGATGCATATAAAGCTATGAAATATGAAATAAATGCGTTAATGGAAGTGGATCTGAGCTATGACCTAACTAAAAAAATCAATGAATCTATACTAAAGCAATAGCGGAATGATGTATGTACCCTAAAATAAGCCTGTGAGCCACTATCTGAGATAGTGGCTGTGATATGAAGCTCTTTTCATTATGAATCAAGGGTTGTTGCACTGTCCTCTTTGCTACAATTGATGTTCAAGGGTCTCCTAGTGTGTCTCCTACATTGATTGGTGGTTGAGAATAATGAATTTGAAAATTGGTGCGTGATCGTAGCTCCACTATACAACGCTCCAATGCTCCTCAAAGGGGCATAACTTGATTCTTTTTTTTGATATGGCTTCACTGCTTGACTCTGAAACTTTACATATCCTTTGCTTTTCATGGGAGAGTCTATATGTAGACCTCCATCTGAGGCCTAGAACTTGTCTTCCTGTGGAAGCCTCAATACAAATTACATGCGATTGACCATCCTGGGTGAGAAGCGTCAGACACAAATTGGCATAGAAGGGGTAGTTAAGAGAAACTCAAGGAGTTCTTCACCAATATTTGCTCTTTAACCATGCAGAGGTGCAGTCTGACTATGAATTTGGGCTTGTATTCATGGCTAGACTATGTGTGATGTTTGCCACTATCAGGTTCAATGGTCATATGTGGTCGATGTACTCTTCAACGGCTAGGTGTTCTTGCCACTCTTCTTGAGCGCGACTAAGCTTGGATGGGCTAGAACTACCCTACTTGAGTGGTTAGGACCACTGCTTTCTCTTGGAGATATCCAAGAGGGTTCATATGGTTTGTGGATGTGCCCATATGGGTAGTCTCCTAAACATGATGCATTTTAGGTTTCTATGCTTACAATCAAGGAATTCCATATTGTGGATTAATGTCAGCTATCCTCACCATTTGCTTACTACTCCCTTGGTAGTTGTGTTGTGCTAGTCACCATTCCATTGGGCTTCAAAGTCATTAATTTGGAAAGTACTATAGTCTATATCTATACAAACAATATGGTATAGGATGAGGGACTCTGGTTTCATTATTTAATTGGTAGTTAGTGCTCTTGCAATCCTCCCTCTTGTTGGGGTTTCCTTTGATAATCTACTTTAGATGATTCTCCCCGATGTGAAGTAACCTTGGAAGGAATGATGATCTGAAGTTGATGACACATGTGGTAATACATTTTTGTGGGAGGCTCTAGGATTCCTCTGAGTTTAGATATAACTATTCTTAATATGCAAAGGTGATCATAGGGAGGATCACTATAATTTTTAATAAAATGCTCAACCTTTTCTAAAACTTAGGTAAATTTATAGAAGCAAAGGCTTTGTTTACATCCATTGGTTATGGAATTGAATATCCAAACCTATATGTGAAAACATTCAGTAGTGGAATACTCATATTTGTATTCTATGTGGATGATCTCATCACCATAGGTGACAATCTATAGAACATCAATGAAGTGAAGTCACGACTAAGGGATAGGTTTGAAATGACTGACTTGGGACCTTTTCATTACTTTCTTGGTTTCACGGTATGGGAGACTAAAGAAGGCATCCTATTTTATCAATATAAATATGCTATGGACTTGCTAGTCAGATTCAAAATGTAAAATTGTGCAAAAGTTCCATGTCAATTTCTACAAGTACAAAGTTGAGCAAGTATATAGAAGAATATGAAGTCAATCCAACGTTCTATAGACAAATTGTGGGCAGCCTGATATATTTGATTCAATACTAGACCAATTATCTCCTATGCAGTTAGTATGGTATCTAGATTTATGACTTCTCCAAAAATTTTCCATTGGAAAGCTGCAATGAGGATATTGTGGTATGTACAAGGTACACTAAACATGAGCATTGAGTATCCATTTAGTGGAAAATTATATCTTACAAGATATTCCAATTCAGTTTGGACAATTTGTACAAATAACATAAGAACTACTACAAGATATGTCTTCTCACTTGGTTCAGGTCCTTTATCTTATTATAGCAAGAAATAGAGTATAGTTGCCTTGTCTACAACCGAACTAGAGTACATAGCAACAAACAAAGTAATCAAAGAGATCAGATGGTTAAGGAACATTCTCTCAAAATTATAGCAACACCAGACACAACCTACTATATTGCATTATAATAATTAAAGTACCATTAAGCTTGCCAAGAATCTAGTGTTCCATGCAAGGACTAGGTATATTTGAAGTTTACCATCACCATATCAAACAATTTATTCAACTAGTGACTCATTTGAAGTACAACATAAATATCTTTGCTAAAGGCTTAAGTGAAGCTAAATTTATACATCTTAAAAGTCTTTTAGGCTTGAAGGATATTACATGAGTCTTGTACTAAGACTTTTATCTTAATCCTCCAATTTTCGATATAATTCTTTTATATTTTGTATTTATCTTTAAGTTTTAACAAAATTAACTATGAAGAAGATGTTGTAAAATATAAATTAATTTTGTTGATTCTAGATGCTTTGAAATTTTGGTGATTATCCAGAACATTTAAGTTGGTGTTCATTTAGGCTCACCAACACTAAAAATAATTAAAAAAACGTCGATGCATACCTTCTAAAACTTACAACCACCCACCAAAAACTCATATATATATATATATATATATATATATATATATATATATATATATATATATATAAAAAGAGTACACAACATGGAATAAAAACTTTTGGTTCTTCTTCTTAATCTAAAACTATATATACAATTTCTTTTTATTTTTCTTCAATTATAATAAATACTTTTATAATAATAAAAAAATATAAAATATAATTCAGCAGACCTCAGTTTATAAGGGATATTTTAGAGTGAAAATATTTTAATTCACTATTTTAATTTTCAGACGAATTTATTACTTTTTCGAGATATTTTAATCTAATTATGTCTTTATTTTCTCAGTAAAATATTATAATAAAAATGTTTTTGTTTGTTGTCTGCGGTTTTATTGAGAAGATACTCTATTCAATGTTTTATAATTAATTTAAAATATAATTAATTTTCGTTTTAACTTAAAATAAAAGTTTGTTTTTATTATTATAAAATAATAAAAAAACATAAAATTTAATAACAATAATTTAATTAGTTTTAAAAAATAGCATAAAAGTTTGGATTTTCTTTTGTTTTTTTTTTTAAATTAAAAATACAAACCTCATATAAGAATTTCTTACACTATCTAAACTAGCTTTTATTTATATATATATATATATATATATATATATATATATATATATATATATATATATATATATATATTTATATTTATAAACGCCGAGAGTTATCAATCTCAAGGCGCCTATCTCATTTCTTGGGAGTGTGATAGATATTTTATAGAGTTCGAGGAGAGAAGCAAATAATATTAGAAAGTTAGAAAGTTTGGTCACCAAAATATATTTTTAAATATTTTAAATCCATTGTAACCCTTAATATCGACGGATAATTTTCTTAATGTCGACTTTTTTAATAAAATATTAATATTGTTTACGTGGCTGACCCTCTGGCTGTCATTGTAGGAAGCCTATCGGCATAATTAAAAAAATTTTAGTGATTTAAAAAATTTAAAATAAAACATAACCAAAGTAGAAACTATGGCAATGTGAGAGTGCTTAATTAAAGCCATTTTAGGTGTACTTTGTGCATGTAAATCCTATTCATTATTAAATGCTTTTATGAAGGAAGGTAACAAATTATTAATAATAATTATGTGATAGGTTTTAGGAGGGGTCATGGTTGGGGGAGCCTGCTCAGCCTTGCGCGTTGGTGGTAGGGGTTTTTCACATTAAAAAAAAAAATTAAAATTTTGATATTTAATTAAAAAAATTAATAATAGTAGTTTTGCTAGTTAATAATATAAATTTAAATGTTTTTTTTCCCTCTCTCGATTACATAGGTGAGTTGGTCACAACCATACTATTTTTAGTAACTGACAAGTGTAGGGTTTAAACCATAGGAATTGCTTTTACCAAATTTATTTTGCTTCGTTATTGTTGATCCAACATGAAGGGAATCACCAATCGCTTGGGATTTGTACTATCATCGTCGGTCTGGTGAGTACGTAGAGGATTCAGATCAGAATACTACCTTTGCAAATAGGCTGCACTGGAGGTTTGAACTTGGGTGTCTTCTTGGTAAATGCTTGTCCAGACAAACACTTACCAATCAATCTAGCTCTCGAGGGCTAAAACCTTATGTTATGGAAAACCGTTCCTCGTATCCTCTAGGGGCCAGGACTTTCCATTCCACGAGGCTTGTTCCATTCAGGTATATCCCTCAGGCTAGTCGAGGGGGTATTTTTGTATCTGATGTAGGCTGCCAGGCTTGAACCCCAGACCTCCTTCTGAGGATTGAGGGAACTTGCCATTAAGGTACTTAGTGCAAATATATAAGTTTAACTGTTTAAAAATATGGTTTTCAATATAAAAAATTGGTCTCCAAGGGCTAGGTGGATTGGTAATTGTTTGTATAACCAAGTACTTATCAAACCATGGGCCACCATCCATGATTTTATCCATAATTATTGAATTGGAAAAGATGATGAGGGAAAAACCTTTAGGAAGAAAAGTCAGAGTAATTTGAATTCAATCCTCACTTCCACTTGATCTAATTTTGAATCTCCAAAATCCTTGGCCATGATCTATGGAACTTACATAATAACCCTTTACTTTAAGAACCTTTATTCATGCTCAATCATCTCATCCTTGGTATTCAATTTTGGTGTAACAACTGCCTGGATCAAACTTGCCATGTATTTGCTCTTTCACTTATCTCCAACTTGGGCCTCTATACTTCTAGCTAGGGCATCCTCACTTCCCATTAGAGATTTCAAATATGAATTTCCTTCCATACTAGCTGGTGGAGCTTGCTCCTGAATCATACTCTCTCTTGGATCACACTTACTCTTGGCTTGCACTCCCTCCATCACATTCACTCCCTACTTGCATTGCCTCCTAAATTACACTTGCTTTTGTCTCTTCTTTCTCTCGATGTTCCTTTGCTCAATGATTTTCTAAAAATAATGTTCCACGTATTCATGGTAAGAGTTTGAAGCATTGATGCACTTTGGATGAACCCACTGCTCTTCTGCCATGATTTAATCCTGACCCACACTTCCTAAGAAAAGATGTTATTAAATTGAAAGCTTTTAAAGTATTAAAAAGAACCATTATATATTTACATTTTTAATATTTAAGATAGTCTCACATATATAGGTAGTAAAATAATTGTAAGGCCATGTAGTGGTGATTCTTATAGTAGGTGTTAATTACTAAAATTATGGACAAGCAACAAGGTGCATTTGAGTTGAAATAGCTTTCTTTGCTCAAGTCATTTATATTTAACTATTGACCTTATGAATAGGATAGAAGGAGATGAAGTAAGTATTACATTTATAAGAGATGTACCAATTATATGTAAAATATTGATATGTATAGTATAATTATGCTTATATAGTCCCTATGTGATGCCAATGCGTTCAATACAATGAATTTATCTATATAAATTTTTTGACATAATTCCAAAATCATCATGTGTTACATTTAATGTAACAACTTTTGCAGTATTGTTTGTCCTTTGGTATTCTCTTTAGTACATGATAGATATGCATCATTATAATATAAAAAACAGTGCATTCCACCTATTCATAAGCTTTTATTTCTATAAAAGTAAACAAAATGACTAAGTTGACTTGGAAGATTACAAAATTGTTTGAGATATTTTCTCATGAGATATTCAAGCAATATAGTGAAAAAATGTTAGTTACTCGTTGTGCATGATAATGTTATTGTTGAGTGTGAAGTATAGCTGCACTTGCAAATTACATATGTTGATGCCAAAGGATTTGTTTCCTAGGTAGTCTTCATATGTGATTTTTGGAAGGTCAAGTGCCAATTGATGGAGTATATGACCTTACAAGATATAGTGCAAAATTATGTTATTGGTTAATATTTAGGCCATAATCGAGGTATTAGAGATAGACAGTTGATTTCTTTCTTGTAATTGACACATTTTGTGTCTATGGTCTGAATCTTTTCATAAGAATCAAAGATGTATTATGTTTAGGTAGGATAGAAGTGATTTGTGTATAGGTTCACCACCACAAGGGTTGCATGCATTTATGGGATATGAGTAGATAATTATTGTTTGTCTAGTAGCGTATCTATATTTTGGAAGTAAAATCCATTGTATATATTATACATACCTTGAATATTAAGTGCATTATCATGCCTAATTGCTATATTGTTCTCTTATCATGGATCTTTGTAATGATTATGGATTGACCTATGTCAAGCATCTTAAATTGTGTTGATTTTAATTTCACTATGTTTTTGAAGAGCATAACTAGATTTGTATTGGATTGAGTTGTGCTTGGAGTTAATTGAAAAGGTTAAAAAAATGTAAATAGTCGTAGTTACAATGGGGAAGCATAGGTGCATCAAATTAATGTCAATGAAGTAAAAATAAAATTGAGATAATAGAAAATATAAAAGTAAAAGCATATTCAGACAAAAGAGTATTAATATTACATAGTCATTTTTAGCTTGGCCAACCATGTTTTGACCTATGAGCTATGTATCGATTTGTGTGACACCTGTGATGATGTCGATAATGGTTTAAATTATGTATACCTTAGAACTAGCAGATAATTTCCTCATTATCATATTTAGTATGACGTATTCAACAAAGACTATTTTCATCTTAGGATGTCCCAACTATTTGCAATGGTGGCTTGATGTCCTTCGACACCCATGCCTCATGTTGAATGAAACAACAAGAAGCTCTACAAGTGGTGTGAGTGCTTGTAGGGAAACCTCTAGAATTTTTCTAAGGTTGACTCCTTATTAGATGTGATCTTCAGTGTACCTTCATTCTCTACTTGCTATATTACTTGCCTTCATCAAGGAAAGGGGAGAGAGAGATTTACAAAAAGTAAAAACTAAGCTAAAAGGAGGTGATGCATCAAGATTAAAAGCTCAATGTGCACAATGGACTAAATGAACACATTTATCATTTTCTAACAGTTAAAAAGTGAACACAGTCTCAGTATAACACCCAAGAATGCAAGCATAAGATAAATATTAGAACTAATATAGAGCGATATTAGTCACAACTTCCTTTATTCCTCTCAAAATACCATTTTTACATAGATAATTTTATCACAAAAGGTTCAATGCTCTTTAACAAAATGACTCATGGATCGAGTCTAGCTTATACAAAGAAGAAAAGTGATTTTTTTTTATACAAGGCTAGATACTAGGCATGGGTAGGTATTTTTCTATTGCTTACAATGCCACTGATACTTCTATTTATACTCCAAAATGAGGCTTACTTTACCTTAAAAATAATATAAAATATAAAATATTCCCTCTTAGATTGAGTGAGGAATGGATCTTTATTCAATGTTGATGGGATTGGGATCTCTAGATCTAAAACCATTAATCGAGGGACTTAGGGTCTTTGGATTAGGTTATTATGCTACTATCACCAAATACCTTTACCAAAAATTCTCTAGAGAACAAGCATAATATTTATATGCAATCAATGTCACTGGACTTGAGGTATCTAAAATGGAGATTCCATTACAACTTCTATTAATGTGCTAATTATTTCCTTGGAATTTCATGTTGTAATAAAAACACCTATTGCCATGATAGTTATTTGAAGGTAGGAGGTTGTTGATAAAACTTGATTGGTTGTTGTAACCACTTTTCAAAATTAAGGTCCATAGGATCAAATGGTCTTATTTTTATCAAATGGTTGACAAGGATTCTTTAATTTTGCTCTCAATATATGAGAGCTATTAGATTAGGCTTAGATGTGTAGCAAATAGCTCATGCAATTACCACATGTCTAGGCTTTAACAAATGGCAAGGGCCTCATTTGAAATTGTATTTAATAACTTTAGGAAATGGCATTGGGCCATTAGATTAAAAATCAATGACACACAACTTTAAAAATCTTGTTCTACCTACTTTGCCACAACAAGGTATCCATCGTAGATATAGTAGATTGACAATAGGTATGAATTTGCTTTGTCATAAATTACTCCACTTCTAGGAATCATCATCCACCATTGGATTAAATATATCAATAGCCACATAGTATTGAATCTTTATTAGTACCTTCCATGTGACAAAGCTAACACCCATTGTATATTTGAAAATCAATGATGTGTTTCATCTCTACTAGTTGCCTTCCATCGAGACTGTATTATAAAATTTGGCTAAGACAACCACCTTTTCTTTTGTGTAGTGAATTTTCACTATAGTTTTGATGAATCACAAGAGATATTTAGTTTGCTGAAGATACAAAATCATAATTTGTTTTTGACCTTATCCATGGAAACAAAGTAAAAAATGGAAGAATGGGAGAAGAAATAAAGAAATAATGGGAAAAATGGAATAGATGTAAGAGTTACTGAGAGGGTAGTTTGTCCATCAAGGCCTTGATTACCTCCCACTCATCATATATGGGTAGCTCTACTTTTTGGTACTAGCGATAACATCTATGGAGTTCTATTTTCTCATCGTGCAAGAAGCTTACCACTCTATCCATGATATCTTGCATCTATAGTTCAATATTTGCTAGAGGCTTTATGACCTTTGCTACATCATCCAAAGTAGGTACTTTTATCCATTTATCAAAATTTATCTGCCTCTCCTTTTTTTGCTTGAGAAACTATGTATACTCTTTCTTTGAAAGGAACTTATTATCAACTATCCAAGTGGAGGATAGGCCCTTCTGTATTAAGGAGTCAATGAGACTCATTAGATTGGAAATTGTAGTTATAAATATGCTTATTTAGGCTTTTTATTTCTACTTAGAATATTGTTTACCAAGCACATCCAACACCCTTTGCAACATCGCTTCTTGATATGGGATACCTACAACTGTTAGCTCTTGATCGGATGAGGTGGCAAGTATTTCCCTATACAATTTTTACTTTGGATGATCTCTTGAAAGTCACTATTAAAGTTTGCTCAATTTTCTAGCTTATTTAGGTACTTTTCTTGGTGGTTGTGTTGATGGATTTAAAAAATTGGGATAGCGATGATGTGGCTTTGGCTATATCATCCTAATATCTCTAGAAAACCCCTCTTATCATATCTCTCTCTCATTATTGTGTTATTCTTATATTTCTCTTTCTCTGTTCCTTGAGCTCTTTTTGAAAGTCACCACTTTCCATGATGAGCTAGACTTTGGCTCATTTTCCTTTTTATCTCTAGGAGAGAAGTTGACACTTGAGTGCTTTCTAATTGGTCCATCTAGTTTTAGACCCCCTTGACCTCCAACTAAGAGCTCCTAAGGGTACTTTTTACCTCATCAAATGCTTTTTATTTCTTTTCCAACCTTCTCTAGAGGGTCACGTAGTCATGTATTACAACTTTACTAGATTGCTCCATGAAATCTACCTTGTCCTTAGCCTAGGCATCTTAAAAACTAATCTATGCTACTACCACTTGCTAATATTATTTTTGCATTTTTCATTTTGGATTGGAGATAGTTGAGATAATATGGTCGAGGTACACTATGGTATCTAGAGGATGAAAATGACTCCTCATTTCAATTTTTATAAGCAACATAATGCTTTTATCTTCTTTATTTTAAATATACCATGATGTCTTATACTGAATCTCCTTGACTTCCTATAGTACACCTAGGGTATGAGGAGAATCTTGAGATTTTGTTAGTTTCCTCTATGAATACAAAGGTATCTAAATAATGAAAAATATAGAAAAGGTAGAGAATCAAAGGGAAGGAGGATGCATCCTCTCGATAGAAGTGTTTGAGGAACTATATATGGGGTGGTAGGGATGAAAGAAATGTGAATGATGTATTTGGAGATTAAAAATAGGGTTGTCACCTAAAATAAAGGTGTTGTTAAAATAATATGATGGATGGTAATAGCTAGTGTGGCTCAGACACTAGGCACATCGAGTAATGGGGGAAAAAAATATAAGACATGAGAGGCCACTAATTGGAAACCTAAGAAAAAGTGCAATGAATTTGAGGGAACTCACTAAATTATGGGGAGAAATTAGCTTATGGTTGTGTCCTTGGTAAATCCTCCCTTATCCTCTTTAATGGTGTAGGACTTATGTTGTAGACCAATTCTCACTCTATTTGCTGCTATGATGCTTGTTGTATCACTTGTGGTGGTGGTTTTGATCCCACAAGAGACATCTGAGGAGAGGCTATGACTAGAGATTCTTTAGGCCCTAGAGGGGATTATTATACATGATTTGTTTTTTAAAATTATCAATTATATCCTTTGATTCCTTCAAGGAAACAATTTTCCTATCTCCTCTTTACTTTCGTCCATGGGGCTACTGTTGGTATCTAAGTGCTTCTAGTTCTGAAGTTCACTAAACTTTTTATCTTTGTCTAGGTCACTATAAGCCAATGTAATATCCTCAAATTATTAACAAAATTTCCACCATGCATTGGTATTTATCTCTTTTTAGTGTTCCTCTCTTAAAATTTGCTTCTTCTTGGTTGTAATATAGACTTAAAGGTCTGCTCAATACTTCTTCACATATAAGGTTTTGTAATACCTTGGCCACTTCAAAATTTATCTTAATTACCACACACCTACCTCATATATGAGATTATTCAAAATTTTTGTGTTTAGTCTAGGATTGTGTATGGACTTAGTTAAACTCTTGATGCTTGTGAGCCATATAGTGAACTTACATTTAGAGCCATAGTTCCATTCTTTTGGCATCATGATGAGCCCTAGACCTTTCAACTTATCCTTTAGGATATATGTGACTTTTCTCTTAAATAATATTATTTCATCAAAGCTAAAGGGAAGCTTATAAAATCTTGTATTACCATTCATGCTCCCATGGGATGCATCAATTGAATCCATCTATCTATAGATATCTAGAGAAAAAACCCTTTCTAATATGTAACTAGATAGCCAATTGAAAAGTTTATTGAAGAAATGCATCTTGATAATAGTGGTATCTTCCTAAAAGTACTAGTCTCCTTAGGGATTTCCTCACAAAAATTGGATATTAGTCAATGAGAGGTGCTCTAGTTTGCACTTGCTTAAGGCCACTAGGCTTAGGGCCAAAAAATTCTCCACAAAATAATAATAGGACTTGTTTAGGCCCTCCATCCTAAAAAAGAGGGACATACATGCTTGAATTCATCTACTTACCTTAAAATATCCTGGGGTATATCTAAGGCTTTGAAATAGAATTAGACAAGACAAAAATAAACAAAATTTGAAAATTTGGGTGCCTTTTAGGTATGGACAACCTATCATGAATTCTATTTGTAATGAACTCATTGAAATCTAAAACCAACCTTTCCTTGTTGCATGTTTGGTTTATTATATGTAAAATGATAAGTTGTGTGGGTACCATTTACTTGTCATTTCTAAGACAAATAATAAATACCAGCATGCTCATGATTTCTCTAGTGTTCTACCTCAAGGTCTTGTGGCTAAAGGGAAATACTCGTTGTGTGGTGTCCTTGACATCGTACTCCTTTGACAAGAACATCAACTTATCCCATAATAGTATCGTAATACTTAGTGGTGCTCTCCAATCTAATGATAAGTCTACCTATTTTGACCATTAGCATATTTTAGATGACATGGGATATAATAGTTTCCTAAACTCCCATTGGGTAATCAAATATATTGGTTCTAGTAATTGTAATGTTCTTTACATGCAATCGCTATTTCATAAAAATTATTCATCTTAGGAATTATGTTTATGCTAGGGTGCTACTCTAGATTTTTGCTTCTAAGGATTTAGGGTCTCTCTTCTTATATCTCTGCTATATACCCTCTCATAGGTTTTTGGTTATTTTAGACAAATTAGGGTCTATGTGTCATGACCCTCCTTGGTAGTACTAATTATTCAAGTTGGAATTTATATTGTGATTGATATCTAATGCTTAGTTTTGTAGTTTTTATGGATATTTTATTTTAATATTTTATCCATTTATGCATAAGAATATATTATTGCTGATGCTTTGCTTGGTTGTAGGATCAAGTACTCTCATGGATGGACAAAAGTATTGGCCATAGGGAAAATGAGAGACCGTATTGAAGGAGAAATGATGATGATGACTTGGTCATCAAACAACTTAGGGTAACATGAATGAATACCCTTTTTCATGTAGGTGCATTGTGGTTTGTGTATGATCATGTTTGTGCCATAGGACTAGGAAATTTATGTGAAATGAGGCTCCTTAAAATGAGTCGGTGATAGCTGAGTCTATCTTAAATAAGGATCCACTCATTTAGGGATAAAACGATGGTACAAGACATCGAAATAATGCTTTTGTTTAGATCTCTTTCCCTTGATGCATGTGACTGAATGATCTCCTTGATAGATTATATGGATTGGTTCTAAGGTTGCTTCTTAGGGTTGGAGTAAAAGATTATTGTTGTTTGCTTAAGGAAAGAAAAACTTAATCCTAGACTAATGTTAGACTTAATATTAATTGAAAGAATGATTAATGTTAGATAGTCTAAAATTAGCATTAATTAATGGAATAATTGATGTGTTTCCAATGTTAGATTTGTTATCTAATAGAAATATGATTAATGTCTAAATGTTAGCATTAGTTTTAATATTAATCAAAGAATGATTAATAATCTAATGTTAATAATCTAAGGTTAGAATTATTAATATTATTTTGCTAATGTTATGTTCTAACCTTTGATTAATTTTAATAAATATTTTAGTGTGTTCATTTTTTTAATTAATAGCTTTGGCATCGACTAAGCTTGGTGTTTTTGCCTCCATTACCTTGGTTGTGGTGCCTTGAATGTCGTAGTGGAGCACCTTAACCCTAGATAGCCTCATTGTTTCCTTCATGCAACATTATGGCTTGAGGAAATGCTATCTTGATGGCGTTGGGTAACATTGGCATTACCTATGATGGAGGTGCTTGGCCTCCATCCTATGACCTTTAAATATGGAATTGTGGGCCTATTTTTTAGAGGATGCATAGGAAATAAATCCAGAAGGCTAAGGCATATGCAAGGGAGGAACCTCGTGAGTTGCAAGGTGGTGGTGACATTGGCTTGTTGGCAACTCCAATCATCCTTGAACCTAGGTAATGCTTGTTGTGTTATTGTTATTTGATTGTTGTGTGAGGTTTTACGTTGCTTTGTTGTGTTTGATTTCACCTTGTTGGTTGTCTCTTGTGTGAGTTTGGTTGGCATTGTCAAGGTTTTGCTCGCTCACCCACTAGCATGGAACATGATCTTCATGTGTGGTGGGATCGATGCATAGCAATTAAGGATTATTTTTTATTTATTGAAATTATGGTATTCTTTAGAATGAATTGGGAATGGAATTATTGACTCTCTGGAAAGAATAATCTAGTATTGGAGTATGAACAATCTATCTTGATTTATTATTATAGCTCATAGAGTAAGTAAGATTCATGTTGTATATATAATTATAGATGAATTGAGGATATATTCTGTATTATAAAATATGAATGAGGGATTGGGCATATATCCCATTAGACTATTTAGAATTATGGGGGTTCCACTATTATGCTATTTGAAAAATATACTATAGAAGGGGCTCTTAAGTATGTATACATAGAAGAATGAATATGGTTTTTAATTCGAGGGGATTATGGGGTCCCCTTACTATTTTGTAAAAGAATTACAAATGTATGTGTTCTATGGGGGCATAAGAATTATGGGATTCTTATGCAAGAACTTTGAAATGTTAGAAAAGGAATATGGAATTCCTATATGTAGTTGATTGCTAGTCATATGCCAATAAAATGGATATTTTAAGGTTGGGTTTTTCTTGAAAGGGTTTCCAAGGATAAAATGGTGTGTCATATGTGTAACATTTATGGATCCTATTTTGAAATCATTATTTGCATGTGAGTTTTTAGCTGATTACTTGAATTGCTATGAATTGTATATGAAGAGAAAATGGATTTATATACTAAATTGTGTTATGCTTATAAATTGGAACTTACTTGTGATTTTTGTAGAGTAACATGAATGATATGTATCTATTGCATTAGAGTAAGGTTTATGTAAATATAATTTAGAAAAGAAGGAGAAGCATGAAACTTAGTTACTTTTGGGATTTGGGGATTTTTATTAGGAGGGATTATCCATAGGAAAATAAGTCTAGTTAGTCCCTAAAGGATCATTCCAATACTAAGGGAATTATGGTGTAACGATCCCTTAGGGTTACAATGACACTTTGATAATGGACTATTGAAGTGAGACTTATAGGTGGAGTAAGCCTAGATTCCATTTTAACTAGTTTCATGTGATGGATTCTCAATGGATGATGAGGCATCCATGTGGGATATATCATGCGAATGATAGTCATAGGAATCTTGATTGATTGTGGGAAACCTATGAAGGATGTCATTTGGTGTGGTAGTCACTAGAAACCCTGAATGACTATTGGGTGACCAGTTGAGAGATGACACACGAGTGATAGTCACCTCAATTAAATTATTAGGGGGATGGTTTAATTGAGCATGATAGTTTTACACATGGTGTAGTTGGTAAAACTATAAGAAGCTTCACACCTAGATACTAGTGGAAATTGAATGAGACTAGTAAGGGAATTGACATCCCTTATCAAAAAGATAAGGTTAATCCTTGCACCATGATCAAATTGTCCTTCAAAGGAAGGTAAGAAAATGGGGAGATCATAATAGGTAATCCTTTAAGCTATATGAGCAGTGTACAAGGTGAATCCTAGAGTAAATGCAGGAGTTTGACCACTCCTATCCACCTGAGGGATGCTGCAACATTTGGAACTTAGAATGTGGTAGAAGCTTCTGTTGAATCTATCTAGAACATCTTTGGTGAACCTTACTTGTGTACAAAAAATGTGTCTCTCCTAGGATGGTTAGAATTGGGTTGTTATAGTTGGTATCAGAGCATGGTCATAGGACTCTAAGCTTCTTGAAGATGAGCTCTAGGTTGTAGAATTAGAGGATTCATGGCAAAAACCTAATTATGACTAGTTATGATGCATGGCTTAGGGAGAAAGGAATGTTCCCATGGGAATGGTATTTTACATGGAGTAAACCTATTATCAATTGATAGACTGATAATACTCCTAGTAGGGCACCTTACATGAAGGAAGTGTGACTGGTGATACTCTTGAATGATTTCTAGTACTAGTTGTTAGTTTATATGAAGGATATAAATAACTAAGAAGTTGGAGGTACATGGAATGATACCTAAATTAAGTCACTCATATGGCTAGGGATAATAATTCAAGAAGCAAGACAAGAAATATGAGAAACTATCCAAACTCCAAGGCAACTCAGATAAGAAAGGTATGAGTTAAGACCCTAAGAGGAGAGTTTGAAGGACTTAAATAGAGTAGTGAATGACCTCACTACTATTGTATTTCTCATGTAAGAACAAATAGAATAGCAGAGATAGACATTGGACACTTTAGTGAGGTCTGATTTTTTTAACTATACCTCTTAAAGAAGCAACTCTACCTAACACTATGGCAAGAAGAAAAAATGATCTAAATCTAGAAGAAAAAAACAATGGGGTAAAATAAAATCCTAAATATAAACTTATGAATAGGAAGGATAATGTCTCTCCTCAAACATAGAAACAATATGCACTAGTTTTGTCCAAAAAATCTAGGGAAGAGAAATTGAAAAAAGCATGTGATATGGATAAACAAGTTGAGTCAAACTTACAGACAAGTAATTCTTACTTTGATTATATTGTTTTATTAGAAAAAACACCCTAGACCCAAGACTAGATGTTTTGCCTGTGGAGGTCTTGACTATACCAAAAAATGTCCACATAGAGCAGGATCCATAAATGACCAAAAGAGCCTAACCATATGATTTATGCAGCCATGGGCAGATTGAATCTTTATGGGCAGGCTACTCCACTGATCTTGAAAGGTATGATTTTTAATAAGGATGTTAAAATATTGATAGATAGTGGAGCAACATATAGTTTTATATCATCTAGTATAGTCAGGGATATACCAAAAATATTAGGATTCTTGGTAGAAGGGTGGAAGGTAGAGTATGGTTCTGGATAAACCTACTCTATGGATCAATGTTTCCTAACATTTAAATCACCTTACCCAATGGATTCATAGGATGGAACTTGTATGTAGCTCCCTTGCATGCCTTTGATATTTTTTGGGAATGGATTGGTTGAAATACCATGAGACTGTGATTAATTTCCATGATAGATGGATTGATTACACTGATAAATATAAATAGAAATGATGAAATATCAGTGAGCAAGGATATTTTCTGCAACAATTTGCTCTGTAGCAACCATTTTTGCAACAACAATTGAAATTTTTGCAACAATTTCTTCTACAGGTATTTCTTCAATAATTTCTTCTATAGGAAGAATTTCTTCTTCTGTAGGAATAATTTCTTCTTCTTTTTTATTAATTTCTTCCATTTCAGTAGGAAGAATTTCTTCTTCTACAATAATTTCTTCTCTAGCTGATGCTTCTTTTGATGTCATTTCTTCTGTGAGTTGGACAACTTGAACCTGCTAGATATTAGCAACAATCATATTGAGTTGTTGCTTCAAATTTTCAAAGAAAATTTTATCTTGGATAGACAACATGGTGCCCTACCCAAACAGGAGCATAATCTACTGCTCTGATACCAATGATGTAGAACTAAAAATTCTAATGGCTCTTAAATATCATAAAATACAACTGAATATAGTTCTTCCAAATATGATGAAATTGGAAGAATACAAAAGAAGTTGAAACTAATAGCTAACTAGCTAACAACCAATCCTACGTGATGTTTCACGTGGTTACAATAATGCATAATAATATGTGTCGTTGATGTCCTCATTAATGGATGACTTGGACTTTCTTTGCATGTTGAAAATAAGTGACGTATGCTTTAGTTTATATATTTATAAGTCGATTGCTTTGTTTATAAAATAAAGTTCCCTGATGATTTATTAATGAAGATTGTATAATTATCTTTGACTTATTACATTTGGGATTGTGATGCCTAAATTTGTTAGACGTTGTTTTCATAAAAAAAGTTGACTTCTGTTTTAATAAAGGAATTCTTTTAAGTTTTGAAATAATTATTTATTTTATTTTATATTTAATTTAAAGGAGATTAAAAGGGTTTAATATTTAGATTAAATATAACTCTTTTTAGTTAAAAATGAAATTAACTTTATTATGTGATTAATCTAAGATAGATTATTGAGGAATTAATCTTAGATTAATTACATTTCATGAAAATCAACTATATTATGTGTTTAATCTAAGGTAGATTAATGGAGAATCAAACTTAGATTAATTGCATATCATTTTAGAGAAAAACGAAATCAACTTTATTATATATTTAATATAAGAGAGATTAATGGGGAGTTAATTTTTAGATTAAAGCTGAAAATGAATTGTTGTTTATAATTTATTTAAGTTAATTTTTAGTTGGAAAATAATTATTCTTTGTGAATAATTTGTTATAGGTTAGAAAGAAATAATCTTTATATTAAATATAATTCATTTTAATAGAAAAATGATTTGTTGTTTTAGATTTAGGTTGATCTATTTAGAGGAATTAATATTTAGATGATGATTAATTCATTGAGCTACAAATTACATTATGGTTGATCTATTTTAGATTAAATTGAGTTAATATTTGGATCATGCTTGATCATTGTTGGATGGAAAGCAATTGTGGGATTTATTTTATGCTTGTTAGGTTCATCTTTTAAGTTTGGACTAAAATGAAGTTATTATTTTAAAATTAATGGGAATCCTTCTATAGTTTTGATAACTTAGATTATTAAAGGATTATTCTTTATTTGGTGAAACTATGGTATTATTTGGAATGAATTGGAAATATAATTATTGACTCTATAGAAATATTAATCTAGTATTGGAGTATGAACAATCTAACTTGATTTATTGTTATAGATCACAGAGAAAGTAAGATTCATGTTGTATATATATTCATAGATGAATTGAGGAAATCTTCTATATTATGAAATATGAATGAGGGATTGGGCATAGATCCCATTAGACTATTTGGAACTTATGGGGGTTCCATTGTTATGCTATTTGAAAAAAATACTTAAGAGAGGGTCCTTAAGTATCTGTAGATAGGAGAATGAATGTGGTTTTCATTTGAGGGGATTACGGGGTCCCCTTACTATTTTGTAAGATAATTACTAATGTA
Source organism: Wollemia nobilis (assembly GCA_028583015.1). NCBI lineage: Eukaryota > Viridiplantae > Streptophyta > Pinopsida > Araucariales > Araucariaceae > Wollemia > Wollemia nobilis. Next base: position 3,138,322 of record JAQPPZ010015863.1, on the reverse strand, counting down.
TGTGTTATATGGAGGCATAATAATTATGGGATTCTTATGCAAAAAAATTGAAATATCAAAAAAAGAATATGGAATTCCTATATGTAGCTGATTGTTAGTCATATGCCAATAAAATGGATATCTTAAGGCTAGGTTTTTCATGAAAGAATTTCCTAGGATAAAATGGCATGTCATATGTGTATTATAGATCTAAATAATTATTTGCATGTGAGTTTTTAGCTGATTACTTGAATTGCTATGAATTATATATGAAGAGGAAATGAATTTACATACTAAACTGTGCTATGCTTATAAATTGGAACTTACTTGTGCTTTTTGTAGAGTAACATGAATGTTATGTATCTATTGAATTAGAGTAAGGTTTATGTAAATATAATTTACAAAAGAAGGAGAAGCATTAAACTTAGTTACTTTTGGGGTTTGGGGTTTTTTTTTAGGAGGGATTATCTATAGGAAAACTAGTCTAGCTAGTACCTAAAGGATCATTCTAGGAATAAGGGAATTAAGGTGTAAAAATACCTTAGGGTTACAATGGTGCTTTGGTAATGGACTATCAAGGAGGGAATTATAGGCGAAGTAAACCTAGATTCTATTGTAACTAGTTTTGTGTGATGGATTCTCGATGGACGGTGAGACATCCATGTGGGAGATATCATGCAAATGATAGTTATATGAATCTTGATTGATTATGGAAAACCTATGAAGGATGTAATTTGGTGTGGTAGTCACTGAAAACAATGAATGAATGTTGAGCCACCAATTGAGGGATGACACATGAGTGATAGTCACTTCAATTAAATTATCAGGGGGATGGTTTAATTGAGCATGATAGTTTTACACATGGTGTAGTGGGTAAAAATATAAGAATATTTATGCCTAGATACTAGTGAAAATTGAATAAGACTAGTAAGGGAATTGGCGTCCCTTCTTGAAAATATAAGATAGGGTTAATACCTGAACCATGATCAAATTTTCCTTCAAAGGAAGGTAAATAAATGGGGGGGTCATAACATGGAATACTTTAAGCTGTATGCGCAATGTACAAGGTGAACCCTAGATTTGATGCAAGAGTTTGGACACTCTTGTCCACACGAGGGATTTTATAGCAATCAGAACTTGGATTGTGGTAGAAAATTATGTTGAATCTATCTGGAAAGTCTTTGGTGAACCTTACTTGTGTACCAAAAAATATGTCTCTCTCGAGATGGTTAGAATTGGGTTGTTATAAATACCATTTTACGTGCTAATATTTTCCATGGAACCATATAGATGGTCTTTAGCAACCATTTGAATTTTATCAATGATTTGATTCAAATTCTCCTTTTGGGGTTGAGTCCTCTATTGCTCACATGATTCTTGCTAGATAATTGATCTATTTTGAGGATGAGCTTCTTTATTTTGAATTGGGATATTTGAAGATTTGAATTATTCACATGCAAGGCCTTATCCTCTAACAAGGAGGAAACAAAGCATGATCAGATGATCAAACATCTATTTTTTAGGTGACCATATTGTTGACAACCATAACATCTTAGGGAGAATTTTTTATATTCAACATTTTGGATCCATTCCCTTTGCTTGAGGAGATCATAATGGATTGAGGCCTAGGAAATAAAACATCCATCCAAATAGCCAATATTGCTTTACTCATATTAATTTTACTAGATACATTTTCCTCTATTTGGGTATCCATATACTAGAATGCACCAATGGCATTATTAATTTTCGTGAATATCTTCTCTCTCCAAAACTCCACACGGAGAGCATAAAGATTCACCCAGACTAGGAAGCCATTAACATATTTTGTAAATGGGTTGAAACTAGGAGACCAAGGTCTTATATAGACACCTCTTTGTCCAAAATACCAATTATATTTATAATCCATTACCCTATTGTTATCCGTTAAATTAGAAAAGAAATTTTTGGATAGGAGAGTTACTTGGAATTATGTAATGGTCCACCAATATTTAATGTATCCTTGAGCTCCTCCAAGCTTGGTATTTTGTCCTTGAGTTTATAAATAATTATTTGGGCTTCATGATCAATAAGATCTAACCCAAATTCATCCTCCAAAATCTTGATAGAGGGCAGAGGTTCATCCACCCATGAACCCAAATATCCTTAAGAGATATTTCTTTTGATTGAAGAGGCTTTCTCATAGATTGAAGAGATGGTCTATGAACAACCCTCTTCCTTCAACGCTTGACTACACCTAGGGTTTGCATCCCTTTCATGAAGACTATAGATAAATTTATCACTTTGTTCCATCACTTGAGTGCACCTAGGGTTTACACCCCTTTCACTCCTAGTAGAGTTCAATTACTATGGGTATCATAATAATATTATTTGTTGTAATACAAATTTATGTTTTTTTGAAAAGACATATCTTGATCAATATTTAATATGGTGTTGGTCAAATATTTGCCTAAAATACAAACATACATTTGTGCACCCTAGACACAACCAACATTTAAAGGCCGAAGGAAAGAAATGTCCTCCAACCAATCTCTAAAGGGGGTTGGCTCCCTTACGAAATCCTATACTGGTTTTAAGTTTAGAGTTAGAGGAAATAATCAGGAAATGATGGAAAGAGATGGGAAATATGTCTATAATCTGAATGATGTAGGATAGGGACAGACTAGCAACAAAAATTCAAATCAAATTCTAGGCAACATATAATAGAAAGAAAGATAAAGAAACCACTTACAATTTGCAGAGATAACTTACAAAAGTGTATTCCAATATTCATCCCCCCACCAACAGTATTTAAATCCAGATGCTGAATTTAAACTTAGAAAATAATAGGCATGAATGTAAATAGAAATGATATCAAATAGAAAGAGATCACACACAAAAACATTCAAGGAGTAAGAAGCCAAGTACCCTTCTATTTATGTAGAAAAATCAAAGTGTTTTTCTGCAGAATGTCTCTCCTCATTTGTTACATAAAAATGTCTAGTATTTATAGAGGATTTCACCTCTTTCATTTAATACACATGAGGACAAAATGTCCATGGATCAGGAACCTATGAGAGGAATTTCTTCCTTGAAAATTCTCCTTTGATGATAGTGATCCAGCTTTGATGGGGAAGACCTTGAATGGTTGACCAACTTGGGCACAAGTGCATTGGAATACATAAAAAATGGAGGAAAACAGGGAACTTGGTCATTGAATTTTGGCCACCTTTGTGCTTTGGAAATCTGCATTTGCCCAAGAAATTCATTGGATATTAAACTATTTCAAAAAGAGGTGAAACTGGTAGGTGGCACCTTTGGAAATTATGAAAATCATCCTGTAGAATTTAATCCTGCACCCTTTCAACATAAAATCTGGAAACATAACTTCTTTTGCCCCAATCATTAAATTCTCATCATTCTCTAGACTGGGCGCCTTTGAAAAGCCTTCTTGGATGTTTGAAAACAGTTTCACCCGAAAACACTGCAACAATTCTTCATAGAGAAAATTTGGGCGAAACACCTTGTTTCACATTTTCATTTATCACATATTTCATGCTGAAAAATTCATCTCCATTTCATTAGCCAAGACTTCTCCTTTTACGTTTTTGCCTAAAATACTGGAGCATGTGTTGAATAAAATTTCACCTTATAAGAAAGCGATTGAGTTTCACCTCAAACTAGAGGTAAAATCACTTTCGATCCTGCAACTTTTCTTAATGCTTTGTTCAGCTTTGGGAATATCTTCTTCATTATCCTTAATGTTTGCCTTTTGTGCTTCAAAATATATTTGTTTTGTTTCACCCCAAGGAGGGGTGAATGGAATTTTTACCTCTCACTTGGGGCAAAAGTGTCGTTGACCACATTCCTTTGACTATTCATTGCTCATGGTGCGTTCTTTTATCCCAAAAAATATTTGCTTTGAATATAGGTGCATGAGACTTTCACCTCTCTTCTAGGGCAAAAATCCCTTCCTAATATTTACTTAATGTGGGGCCCACAACATTATCTTCCTTATGATATGGTTTCACCCCAAGGAGGGGTGAAAGGGATGTTCGCCACTCCCTTGGGGAAAAAATACCTTTGAATTTTCTTCTTAGCCACTAACGTATTCCTTTTATTTGTTTTCTTTTCAAAATGTGTTCACCTTCAAATGAAGGTGAATGGGGCTTTCACCTCCCACAAGATGCGAAAGCATTCTTAAATACTTTTGGCTATAACACCTAGAATTTGACCCCGTGTGTGCACTTTCCAAAGTGGTCTATCATCTCTATGCTTGATTCAACATTCGTGCCTTAGCGCATTAAAATAGTTTTATATCATTTTGCCCCAATCATCGTGGCATGACACTTTTAATTTCTTTGGGATGTGCTTTCACCCTAAAAGAAAGGCGAACAGGGGTTTCACCCCTCAATTGGGGTAAAAATCTTGTTGAATTTTCCACTAGATCCTTTTAAATGATATTCACCCCAGGTTGAGGCAAATGGTGTTTTTGCCCCACCTTTGGGGTGAACGTATTTCACACTTATGCTTTCAAACCTTGACATCAGGCCCACCACAAAATTGCTTTTGAAGATGTGATTTCGTACCAGGGAGGGGCGAAAGGGATTTGCACCCCTCACTCAGGGTAAAAGCACAATAATTTAAATCCTTGTGCGCCATAAGTGCTTTTCCATAGTGGCTTAGATATATTTTCAAATAAATGTGTTCGCCTTTGTTACATTTTTGCCTTAGACCTCCCCATTGCCCATCCTTAACTTGTTTTTACTTTTATTGCATGAAATAAAGGTATTTCACCCCTAGAGAGGGTGACAAGGTTTTCATCCCTCCATGTGAGTGAAAAAACTTTACATTTTTCTCCATGTTGCCTTTATCCAACATCCTTTAATACACACATTTTAATACTGCATGTCTATCTTCCAACCCCTTTTTGGATGATTTTTTAATTTTTAATTCCCAGCATGATGTCCACAAAAAAGAAACAAAAATAGGATAATTAAAACACAATGTATTGCAATGACAAAAATTTGCCAAATATCCATCATCCATCATATTTTGTCAAGATTTACAATTAAAACTACAAATAAAGCCCCAAAAAATTACAATGTGGTAAGATGTCAAAACTACCAACATTTTTGGTGGCTCTCGAGGTATCCAAATCGCATGGATGCAAGTGAACCCAGGCATTTATCCATTAGGCTCTTAGTGGTCCTCATCATGGGCTACATCAATCAACACTTCTAGTCTAAATGTTTGTTCCTGTACCTGCTTTGTTTTTGCCTACATCACTGTTGGTTTCTCCTCTTACTCAATTGCTACCTTATATTGTTCTATCAAACTTGCACAAGTGGTATCTAGACCGCAACTATTTCAGCCCAAGCATCTATGGTGAATAAATAAGGGAGATTAAGTGAATTAAAAATGTATCACAAAGTCCCTATATGTTCCAAGATGATGTGTTTGCATCTCTGAGCCAAATCAAAAGGTGATGACTCCATGTAGGTGAGCGTCTTCATGAGCGATAGAACCTGTACTTCTATAATTGGCTCTACCCAATTTTCAATCTCTAACGTATCTTGGATAAAATTCTTCAAGGCCTCTTCAAATTGTTCCTTTGGTAGGAGCTCACCGTAATCATCTATGAAACTTGGGAATCCCACATTAGCAAGGGTATCAAAATGGACAAGTGTAATAGAGCACTCTTGTTTAAGCATGGTAAGAATCTTCCTGCCCTCCCTCACCAAGTCCAACCTATGAAAATAGCTGTGCATAGTGACTTTATCATTGGACCAGGCTCGATCAATTTTACTCATTGGATGAGTACACATATTAGATTGGAAAAGAGCTTGAATACTTATTGCCAATTCTAGATTTGTCTCGAGAAGATCTTCCATAGTCTCTACTAACTACCCACTCAATTGGACTTGTATGTGGGCCTTGTAGAGATATTTCAAAACTAGGCATGCTTTTGTTGCCATCTCCGCATAATTCTAAGCCAAACAATGGTGGGATTCTTTGATTTCTTCACAGAGAAACTTGTAGCTTGTGTAGCCTTCCCAGAAAGCTGATTCTATATGGAGTCCAACTAAGCTGTGACTGTCTAGACTTTCTACTTAGCTTCTTCATTTACTTTCTTCTGGGATTTTGCTTGCTTTCACCACTATTCCGCATCCTTCACCATATTTTCCTACTATGCTCTTCTTTCAGCTAGAGCTTCCTCAAGCTCAACAATATTTACCTCGACCTCATAGAATTTTTGCTTATAGTGCTCATCGTAAAAATAGAAAAAATCCATGCCAGCATTGAAAACATATCTAGGCCCATAAATTCGAAGAGTGGTTTCGATAGATTTGGCAACTGCCCTAGTTGTGGCTCCTTGATTAACTGCATCTCCATAAACTATCTCATTGATACCTAGATAAATAATTCTCCTCTTGTTTGTTGAGATGCAATTTATTAAATATTACATTAGAGGGAGGCTCCATCCCATAAGCAAATGCATCCTGAACCGCACTAGAAGAAATAGTGAAGAGCACTTCCCCATTTGCTTTTCGAACAACCCTGGTAGCCATGTTGTAAAATCTAGCAATTATCTTCACCAACTCTAGGTAAGGATGTACGGGTGTGCATAGGTACCAAAAAATATGCATAATACACCACAGTTAGTGGAATATCTAGTGTCAACCTATGCTTAATGGTGAATTCCACGCTTGGGTGCAGTTTAACCACACCTTTGTTGGTAATGACATAATATCTAATTTCTGCCATGGTGTTAGAGTACAGGTCTAAGTTGATATTCTCATTTATTCAGGCCTTTTTAGACTTCTTCCCATCCTCTGCTCTTTTTTTAATTTTACCTCAATATTTATTAAAAGAAAATTTAAAATAATTAATCTTTCTTTTATGGAAAAGCTTTTAACTTGGAGTTAAAAAAGCATGCTTTAAAAAAAATATCATTTGTATTTACCCCAAATTTAACTTTGCCTTCCACTTTTATGCAAAATAAAACATTTCTTTTCTCACCCATATATATATCCCACTTTAAATATTTTATTTTTAGCATTAAATCATTGGGGTAATAATATTTTAAATGATTTTATCTTCCCCCTTTTTTCTCTTTGATCCTTCGATTTAAAAATACATTCATTTGACTTGATTGACCAAAACATTTGCTGAAAATAATTATGAAGAATTTAAAGTAATTATCTGAAAAAAAAATTTCAGGGTGAAATTGATCTTTGAAGGGAGAAGACATTTTTAGGATGAAAATGAACTTTTTGAAAGCATCATCTTCCTAATGAATTCATATTCATTTCATTTTATTTTTAAAGCAAAAAATCCCTTACGGGGCTGCCTTGGTATAAGAGACCACGAATAGGGGGTTCTACACCGTCAAAGTCACCCGAGAATCGCATCTGACCCTACCTGCATCAACATTATCAATTGGATTTTTTGGATACCCAATTCAGCTTTTTGGTAGGGTGGAGATTTGAACTTGGAACCTCCCTTGGAGGATTTCCCTCTCCTCTCCAACTCACCTACAACACCTGGGTCAAAACTAATTTATAGTGGAAAACACCCATTTCAAGGTGCCACTTTCAATAGGTTGGGCATAGGAGGAATGGAGCCATGTCGGCCTCTACCAGCACATAGGAAATTCCTAACTATACCATATATCTATAGGATGGAGACAAGGGGAATGGAACCTGGGTCAGCCTCTACCAACACCCAGGACATTTACCACCGCACCACAAGTAGATTTTCATTTTTTTTTGAGTCAAAAATAAAAAAGAAAAAAAAATAATTGTCATAATTTGTACATATTTACATACTGGCACCCAAGATCTTATCACTAAAAATAGGTCTTCATATGAAGACCATTAACTGGGATATGTAGCTCCCAACCATCCATGTCTCAGAGATAATATACATTTATCGAATTTACCCCTGATACTAGAAATGGTCCTTCCTAAATTACCTCAAATTTATGGTGCTTTTCAGGCTTAGCTTTGTTCTTGTTCCATTTAAGCACAAAATATCTAAATTTAAAATTTTGCTCTGTAGTCTTCTTTCCAAACCATCTCTACATCATTCTGGCATATTTAATGAAAGAAACATATGCCTTCTCTCTCTTCCTCAAGTTGTAGAATTTGGGCTAGCCTTGTGCTCATGGGATTTGGTTCATCATATTCATCACTGAGCATCTGTAAGGTTCATAGAACTGGAAGTTCAATATGGGTAGGTAAAATTAATTCTTTCCCATACACCAACGAGTAGGGATAAGTATTTATGGACTTCTTGATAGATATGCGATCTACCCACAAAGCTTGATTTAACAATAGATGCCAACTCCTTTTGTTGCTTTCGAGTGTTCTCTTCAAAATTTAGATCAAGTTCTTGTTCATGGACTCAGCTAAGCCATTCCCATGTGGGTAATAATTAGACGAAGTCTTTAGATAAATTCCATACTTGCTTGCAAACTCAGTAATATTTGCTCTAATAAAGGTATCCCGTTATCTGTCATGATGGCATCTGGTATGTCAAAACGGGTAATCAGCCCCTCAAGGAAAAATATGACCATCGCTTGATCTCATTTCTTTGTTGGAATGTCCTCTGCCCACTGAGTGAAGTAGTCAGTTAATGTCAAAATATATTTATGTTCAACAAAAGAATGGGGATCAATGACCCCAATAAATTCTAAGCCCCACTATTGAAACAAAGCTTCTACCTGGATCGGATGTAGAGGTAAGGATACCTTCTTATGCCTGCCGATATATCATTGATAGTTATCACAACTTTGACTCACTTTGTATGCATCTGAAAAAAGAGTGGGCCAAAAATACCCAGCCTGAATGATTTTCAAATCCATAGGTCTTCTTGCATAATGTCCACTAGATAAGCCAGAGTGGAATTTGTCCAAAATCTTTTGTTTTTCATATTATTTAACGCACCTAAGGAGAAATCTATCTATGTTATTATGGAACAAACCACTCGGCAGCAAGACATACTTAAGGGCCTATAGTCTAAACCTTCACCTTTGAAAGGAATCAAGATGAGATGGACACCTTCTAGTTGTGAAGAATTTGACAAGGTCCTCTGTCCAATCGCGATCACTTATTGTTTGATTAGAAATATTGCTCTCACTGATAACTTCATCATATGATGGTGCTAGCGACTGAGAAGATGCACTTTTAGCCAACTCTTGATAGAGTGCCCAGCCATAAACCAATTTGATTGATCGAATCTCTACATCATACTCCTGAATCTTGGAGATCTAGCCTACTCTCTTGTCGCCAAGCTCACCTTGAATGATAAAATTCCTGACATCTGGATGAATAACATAAGCAATTGTATTACTTTGTGAGATAAAATTTCAAAATTTCTTCAAGGATTTCATAACCACATAAACCTAATTTTCAATGAAATTATATTTTTCTTAGTGTGACTGAATGAATTAGCCTGGAAAAGCAATTAGTTGTTCATCGCCATTGTCCTGCTTTTGTGTTAGCACAACAACATACTTTCCTGATCGCCTACTACATAAAGGATAAAATCCTTGGAATAATATGGATTAATCAATATAGGTGCTTGGACGATTCTCTCTTTGATCTCCTAGAATGATTGCCTATTTTTCTTTGTCTATTTTAAGTATACGTTTTTCTTCAGGATTTCGATCATTGGCTTCACTACCTGAGCGAAATCAGCATTAAATTTCTGAACAAAATTGATTTATCCAAAAAATTATTGTAGGTCCTTCTTATTGGATGGCAATGGCAATTTTAAGAGAGCTTCAGCTCTCGCAGGATCAATGGCTAATCCTTTGAAATGACATGTCCCAAGAGCTTTACCTCCTTGACAATAAAAATAGATTTTTTGGGGTTGATGGAGATACCAAACTCTCGATATTTTTCAAACACCTATCTTAGATGAGATCCATGCTCTTCCATGTGATGTGAAAAACAATCATATCATCGAGGTATATCACAATAATCTAGTTTAGCAACTCACCAAAGGTGAAATCCATTACTCTTTGGAAAGTGGTGCCAACATTCGAAAGACTGAAAAAGATTCTTTGATAGGCAAATGTGCCCCACTTAGTAGTAAATACTATTTTATGCTGATTTTCGTCCTCTATCCAGATTTGATTATAGCTGGAGAAAACATCAAGTAGTGAAAATATTTGCGCTCCATCAACAACATGGAGGATCTGGTCAATTTGCAAAAAAGGATAATGGTCCTTCAAGAATACCTGGTTTAGATTACTGAAATATACGCAAAGGAAAATATCTCCATTCTTATTTTGTACTAGAACCAAAATTTCCACCCAATTCGAGTGTTTGACGGGGTAAATACCTCCAGCATCTTTAGCAGTTCTATTTTCATTAGTACTTTGATTTTTGGATTAATCGACCGCTGTTTCTATCGAAAGGGTTTTACCCCTTCTTGCAAATCGATAGTGTGTTGAGTAACATTTTTGTCATACCTCTTCAAGTCATGATAACTCAATGCAATAATATCAGAGAATTCATAACACAAATTCTTAATGTTTTCGAGCTCCTCTAGCGTACAGTCTATTTTGAATTTGATTACTTTATCAGATCCTAGTTGCATTTCCTTATATTCCTTCTCATCGACCTTAATCTTGTGCTTCTTTGCTCTATCATTCTAGTCGAATAGACTCTCAAGAAAAATCAATCCTATGGAAATGTGGTTATTTTTCAACTGAATCCCCTCCATTTCCTCAACAAATATTATTTATTCTATGCCACTGGATTATTTAATCAAGAAATTAACTATTTTCTCATCACTATCAAATATTTTCCAATAAAGGTTTTTATCGGGGACTAAAGGTCTATAAAAAACCCTCACAGTATTTGGTATCCTTACCACTTGCTCTATGGGAGAGAAATTAGCACCAAGAGATCCCAAGATGTCTGTGTGCTTATTTTTTTCTTGTAAAATTGCTTGAAAATTCAGTGCTGTAAAGGACTCAAACAAATACCATACCTTATTGTGGTAGACCTTCAAATAATGTTACTTTGACATGCATTTTTTTGTAATATGATTGACAATGAGCTCAAAATCTCCAAAAATTTGCAAATGTTTGATTCCAAGATTTTTTGCTTTCTTCAAGCTAAGGCACAATACTTCATATTCGACAACATTATTTGTACATATCCAAATTAACTGGTATGAGTAGGTTTTCTATACCCCAAAAGGAGAAACAAGAACAATAACAGATCCTACACCATTCTTGCATCTTGCACCATCAAAATATAACTTCTATAACTGGTTGAAGACAGGGTCATGGTAGTTAGAGGTTTCAGCTTCAACCTTTTCAGGTTAAGTTATGGTGTAGAAACCAATATCGGTCTCTACCATTGCATTGAAATCCATCAAAGAGAATTCATCTTCCAAATGAAGTTCAGTCAGAGCTTCTTCCATCAGGTTCATTTCTTGCATCTCTTCTGTCATCATGATGATCAAGCTTGTAGATTTTCTTCTTCCTCAAGTTTCTCTATATGAAAAGTAGAAGGATTTTAATTATATATCCAGACCCTCCTTACCTTAAAAGGAATATCCAAGTGTGAATAATATAGGGAAAGATATCCTCACAACTTTTTCGTAAATTCCATTGAAATACACATGCTAAAATATGGTTCTAAATCCACTACCACCACTTCCTGAATGACGATAATCTATGACATGCTATGCAAAATACTTGAAATATCTTTAATCACACCCACCATTTTGACTGGGGTACCATACAACTGTAAGATGTTGGAATGATCCTCATGTACTCCATTCCCATGACCTCATAGATTACCTTTGGAATGATAGTGGTTGCAACACTAGAATCAATCATGCAATTATGTATGATCCATCCCTTCATTCTAAGAGATAGGTAGAATGGGGGTGGTCTATTTTTACCAGTGGTAGAAGCTATCGATGTCTATGCTAATACTGTCTAGGTGGGGTTTTTCTTCTTATAATTCATAGAATTGAGAGACTCTTACAACTTATCAATTTTCCCAGGGAGTTGCAATGCATCATACAAACTCACCTTAACAAGAATTCTCTTCATCCCCTCAAAAATATTATAGTTAGAAGCACCAAAGTCTTTCTCTTCACAAGATAACTCATATTTGTTTTGGTACTGTTGAGTTGCTTCTACCATTTGATGCTTGGTCAATGATGGGTAATTAAAATATTCTTTGGATTGCTCTTTTTCCTCAATTTGTACTTGAGTAGATGTAGGTTGTGAAGTTGATTCCTTTACCTGCAACTTTTCTTGAGCTCGTGTGGGCAAGAGGTCTTTCAACAAGACAAGATATTGTTGCTTAGGTGTTGTACTGGGTGATTTTACTTGCGATTGTACCTTTTAACCTTATATCTTCTATTCAACAGGGATCTTCAATGGTTCCATATTTTTTGGATCAATAGTTATTGGCTTCTTCCCAGCCCTTGTAAGGACTAAGACTTGCTCCAAGGAAGGGACCATAAAATTATGATCGACTTTCATAATCATATTGATCTGTCCATTGATAGAACTTTTTGCTAATGTTTGTACATATTTCAAATGCACCATGCACGTATCTTTGCCATGAGGGTCATTATAGGTAGAACACCAATATGTTCGCTCAGATGTACCAGATTCTTCATTTACCAATATAGTTGTATTTCTCTTCAGACCTTTGCTAGTCGAAGTTGGTTGCTCTCTAGTTATTGGTGGTGTTTCAAACCTCCTTGACCAAAAGTCAGCTTCAAATTACTTCTTAATGGATGTGATTTATTTTCATATTGTCCTCACTGTTGAATTAAGATATTACATCTCCTACAATAATTTCATGTGGGGATCGATATTTAAGGGTGTTAGAGGTGTTGGAAAAGGTAGGCAATGCTAGAATAGGAAGAGGAGCAGGTAGTTTTGGAACATTGAAGCAGGTAATTGTGGAACTAAAACCGATGCAATTTGAGGTAGACTCAAGCTCCATGAAGGAATAGGATACATAGAAGGCATGGAATATGAAAATGCACTAGAGTATAGATGCAATGGAATATCAAGGCGAATAGACATTATTACCTTTAGAGGTAGCTTACCTATGGCAATCAGATCCACTTAAGCCTTTTGTGCCTGCATGTATAACTCTGTAAATGTATTAATATTGGCTTGTCAGACAACCATACCAATCTCATAGTTGAAATCTCAAAGATAATAAAACATAGCCTGTTCATGAGTCGGTCAAAGACCATCAGGAACTCATTTCTAACTTCGAGTGAACCTGAAATTGAAATGCACTATTTCCTCCTATGGATGTATTTAGATGTTTGTAAATTGGTGCAACAAGAAAAAAGAATCAGCTTGCTCATGAAAATTCTTGATCAACAATTCTTCCAACTGGACCCATGTGGTAATAGTAGCAAGCAACAAGTACCGGTACCAATATAGCAAATTCCCCCTAAGGGACAACACAAGCAATATTATCATAATATTCATCTACAATGCTATGGATTATTGCCAAAGAAGCCACATCTTGGACATGCTAATAAGAAGTCTTACCTGTACCATCATAGGTAGGCAAAGCCTTCAATGCTTCTTGAGGGACTGGATTTTGAGCTTCTAGGTTCAAAGCTCTCGAGCTATTCCATGCTAGAAACTACCTTGGTGGCTATGATGGTAGATTCTAAGTCATATTAACTAGAGGATTTACTTAAGGTGGAGGAATTCTAGTAGCAGTACTAGTTGGACTTGAAGGAATGAAAAATACACCAGCTATCTGTGAAGATGTTGCGGGTGATGTAGGAGTCGATGTGACTAGTCTAGGGTGTTCTCCTAATTTTTGGGTATCAAGATCAAAGAACTCAATGGGGGTTTTGAGATTTTTGGCCTTTGATCTTGTGATCATGAAGTACAACTTTCACTGACTTCAAATTTGAAGACTTTTCGGTATATCTGAGTCACAAGATGTTCTAGTTCAACAATAAAAAGATGAACATCAAGACCTTAATACTGTGTCTATTGCTCAATATGAGACTCGTGATTACCACAGGGCTTACCAAATATTATTAGTAAAATATCTGCCTAAAATACGAATATATTTTTGTGTGCCCTAGACATGGTCAACATTGAAAGGCCAAAGGAAAGAAATGTCCTCCGAGCCAATCTCCAAAGGGGGCTGGCTTCCTTACTAAATCCTACACTACACTAGTTTTAGATTTATAAGGAAAAAATGAGAAATTATGGAAATGGATGGGAAATATGACTATAAGCCGAATGATATAGGATGGGAATAGAGTAGTAGCAAAAATTCAAATCAAGTGCTAGGCAACATATAATAGAAAGAAAAGTAAAGAAACCAGTTAAAGTTTGCGGAGATAACTTCCAAAGTGCATTCCATTATTCATCCCCCCACCAGTAGTATTTAAATCTAGATGTAAAATTTAAACTTAGAAAATAATAGACATGAATTTAAATAGAAATGATATCAAACATAAAGAGATCGCACAAAACCATTCAAGGAGTTAGAAGTCGAGTATCCTTCTATTTATGCAAAAAAATCGAAGTGTTGTTCTATAGTATGTCTATCCTCATTTGTTACATAAAACTACCTAGTATTTATAGAGGATTTCACCTCTTTCATTTAATACACATGAGGACAAAATGTCCATGGATCAGGAACCTGCGAGAGGAATTTCTTCCTTGAAAACTCTCCTTTGACAATAGTGATCCAGCTTTGATGGGAAAGACCATGAATGATTGACCAACTTGGGTACAAGTGCATTAGAATACATTGAAAATAAAGGAAAATAGGGAACTTGATCATTGAATTTTGGCCACCTTTGTACTTTAGAAATTTGCATCTGCCCAAGAAATTCACTAGATATTAATCTATTTCAAAAAGAGGCAAAATTGGTAGGTGGCACCTTTGGAAAATATGAAAATCATATTGTAGAATTTAATCCTGCACCCTTTTAGCATAAAATATGGAAATATAACTTCTTTTTCCCAAATCATTAAATTCTCATTATTTTCTAGATTGGGCACCATCGAAAAGACTTTTTAGAGGTGTGAAAACAGTTTCACCAAAAAACACTACAACAATTCTTCATAGTTGGGTGAAACACCTTGTTTCTTATTTTCATTTATCACATATTTCATACAGAAAAATTCATCTCCATTTCATTAGCCAAGACTTATATTTTTATGTTTTTTACGTAAAATTCTAGAGCATGCATCAAACAATATTTTTCCTTATAAGAAAGTGACCTAGTTTCGCCTCAAACTAGAGGTAAACTCACTTTTGATCCTGCAACTTTTCTTAATGTTTGTTCAGCTTTGGGAATATCTTCTTCACTCTCCTTAACGTTCACCTGTTGTGCTTTAAAATATCTTTAATTTGTTTCACCCTAAGGAGGGGCGAATGGAAGTTTGATCCCTCACTTGGGGTTAAAGTGTTGTTGACCACATCCCTTTGACTATTCCTTACTCATGGTGAGTGCTTTTATCCCAAACAACATTCACTTTGAAGAGAGGTGCATGAGACTTTCACCTCTCTTCTAGGGCAAAACTCCCTTCCTAATATTTACTTAATGTAGGGCCCACAATATTATCTTCCTTATGATATGGTTTCACCCCAAGAAGGGGAAAAAGGGATGTTCGCCCCTCCCTTGGGGTGAAAATACCTTTGAATTTTCTTCTTAGCCACTAACGTATTCCATTTATTTGTTTTCTTTTCAAAATACGTTCACCTCCAAATGAATGTGAATGGGGATATTGCCTCCCATAAGAGGTAAAAGTATTCTTAAATACTTATGGCCTCAAAACCTAGAATTTAACCCCGTATGTGTACTTTCCAAAATGATCTATCATGTTTATGCCTGTTTCAACATTCGTGCCTTAGCACATTGAAAATATTTTATATCATTTTTTCCCCAATCATTGTGGCATGACACTTTTAATTTCTTTGGGTTGTGCTTTCACCCTAAAAGAAAGGTGAACAAGGGGTTTCACCCCTCACTTGGGGCAAAACCCTTGTTGAATTTTCCACTAGCTCTTAAATGATATTCACCCGAGGGTAAGGCAAATGGTGTTTTCGCCCCACCTTTGGGGTGAACGTACTTCACACTTATGCTTTCAAACCTTAACATCGGGCCCACCACGAACTTGATTTTTAAGATGTCATTTCACCCCAAGGAGGGGCAAAAGGGATTATCACCCCTCACTTAGGTTGAAAGTGCACTAATTTAAATCCTTGTGCACCATAAGTGCTTTTCCATAGGGGTTTAGATATAGTTTCAAAGAAATGTGTTTGTCTTTGTTATGTTTTTGCCTTAAACCTCCCTGTTGCCCATACTTAACTTATTTTTACTTTTACTGCATGAAATAAAGGTGTTTCGCCCCTGGAGAGAGTGACGAAGGTTTTTGCCCCTCCATGTGAGCGAAAATACTTTTACATTTTTCTCCATGTTGCCTTTATCGAACATCCTTTAATACACACATTTTAATACTGCACGTCTATCTTCCAACCCCTTTTCAGATTATTTTTTATATTTTAATTCCCAACATGATGTCCACAAAAAAGAAACAAAAAGAGGATAATTAAAACACAATGTATTGCAATGACAAAAATTTATCGAATATCCATCATCCATTATATTTTTCCGAGATTTACAATTAAAAATACAAATAAAACCCAAAAAATTACAATGTGGTAAGATGTAAAAACTACCAATATATGGAAGGAATTAAAATACATGGCTACCAACTAGCGAGTATGTTTGGTTCATAGAACAACCATTAGCATTGAATTACCATTGATTACTAAATAATATGGTTTTTTGTAATACCACTATGCGATTCACTAAAATATCATGATATATTTATCATAACATACTGAGGATAGGGTTATTTCAATCTTATATAATCAATCAAAAAATATTTATTACTTTTTTATATTAAAAAAGCATTAAAAGTAAAATAAAAAATAATTAAATTATTGAGACATATATCCCTTAGTCATAATAACCCAACAAAAAAAGCAATTTTGTTGAGACAATATATTTAGTTTTACAAAAAAAACCAAAATTACAAACTCATCTATTACCACCATCTCATTTATAAGCTTTTAATTACACCCAAGGACTGAACCATCTATAGTATATCCATCAAATAAATGTTGATCACCTTCACCTAATACAACATGAGCCCTCGATATAACTTTATACTTCATAATATGTTGATTGTCAATATGAAGTTGTGTGTCTATTGTCAAAATCAACATCTAAGTTTTACACCTAGCCTTTTAATTTTATTTTTATTCTTCAAAGGATTTTTGTAAGAGACTCTATCTTCAATTATCATTAAAGTATAAATATGGAGAACTAAAACCTAAAGGTACAAAAGACAACCTAACTAATACATTCCTCTTAAAGGCATAAAAACCTAATATTTTAAAAGAAAATAAAATTGTAACATTTGCAAAAGCATTAATAAGATATTTGGGCCTCTTCCTAATCCCACTCTATGATCTATTTCTAGAGCTATAAATTGATTCAATGTCACCCAAAGACACATTTTCTTCCATTTATAAATCCTTTGAGAAAGAAGCCAACATTTTTTTGGTTCCTAAATGAACTGATCTCCAATATTTAGAGAGGATGACATATCTATAAATATTGTACTATTATTGAATGGAATCATCTTCCTTGGCATCAACTATACACCCAATATTATCGTATTTTGATTGTGTCAAATTAGTTACCATAAGCATTAACTTGGTTAATATAGGAAATAATGCTTCACAAAAAATTCAAAAGAGAGAGTGGGAATAACACAATGGTTATGAATTTGGCTTCTGTTTGGGAGGTCCAAGGTTCAAACCATGACATGTGTGTTTTTAAAAAAAAAAGGGAGAGTGGAAGGCATATACCTCTTTCAATGACACCATAATCACTTTTCCATTCCTTATATCCTTGGACCCAATAACAAATTTTTAGAACCCCCAATATGAGATTGTAACTCCCTCTTTTTTGTATCCAAGTGACAACCTTCTAATATAAGAAATACATGTTAGAATAATTTAAATAAGTAATCTCTTAAAAACACTCAAATTGCTTAAGTACCTAGGAATAGGTATATGGAGATATAATATTATATTGTATATAGTATCATGAATAGTTGGCATGAGCCACAAATAACCTAGGGTTGATTGTATTAATATATTATATTATAGTAATGAGGGAGATAAGTGTTTATAAGATAGGCATATAAAGAAGGATTATAGTCATTGTAATAGGAGATCATCATTCATATAACGTATTACTTGTAATCATCTTTACCCATGAAGTGGCTTATGAGACTTTACCCTCTATAAATAGTTCTCTTATCTTGGGATATCTTGTGGAGTTTTCTTGAAGGAGTATTATTGGTTTTGCCCTACCCTAAGGGCATTATATTTCTTTGTCTCATTATTTATTTATTTTTTTGATTATACTAAGAGGAATTGATCACTTGTTACAATTTTCTACGCCTCTTCATGGGTTCGAATCTTGCTCCTTGTCACCATTATAACCTACAGTTGCATTGGGTAAACCTTTTACATAGCCGGCTACACTAATGTGATACGCCCACTAGTACTACAAGGCTCAAGGTATTGGAACCTTGGTATCCATGCTCCTACAATTTTTTTTTGACCATTGAACCAAGCCCTCAGACCCTATTTATTTGTCTCATTACATGGATTATTATTGTGGATAATTTTTTGTTGATGATGAATTGATATTTGTAAATATTGGTGAATATTTTTTGTTAATTAGAATAAAGATTCATAAGTAGTGGCATTAGAGCAATGATTCTAGAAATGTGGGGATTGCTTTTTGTGAATTGTAAAATTGGGATTTGTTTTTCAAAAAATGTCTCATTTTGCAAAAGATGTATCTTTGTGAAAATTTGTCCAATTTAGACAATTCTTGTGCTAAATTGTATGGAATTTGAAGAGCTTTGAAATAAGTAGCCATAAAAAATAATCTAAGAAATTGAGATAAATATAACCATGTGAAGATAACTATCTAGAATAAAAACATCATTAGGGCAATGTTTCTAGAAAAACATTTCATCTTTTAGGAGCCATATCTTTGCTAAGGATTGTTTGATTCAAAAAAATGTTGGACCATTCTATATGGAATTTGAAGAGCCTTAAAATGAGTGGTCATATGAAGGAATATGAGTAGCATTGAGGGAGATAAAACCCTATAAATTCATCTATTTGAAACAAGGGTAGTGACTATTTTTCAAGTCGTGGGAAATAAAGTTGTAAATATTTGTTAGCTAGGGTAAGAAAATCATCTGTAGTTTAATTTATTTTTTAAGAGAGTCTATAGAATTAATGGTTGATAGCAAGGAATATAGGAGAATTGATATTTTTTTGAGAAGCCCTAGTTTTTTTCAAAACCCTAACTACTTTGGACTTTTTTGGGGGTTGAGGTCATGGATTTAGAAGATTTTAAGGAGGAAGAAGAAATATTAAGTGAATATATGAGAGAAATAAATGAAATGGTGATAGTCATGTTACAGTCCACCCAGGTTTGTGTAGAAAATTATGAAAATATCAAGAAATTGATAGAAGTAAAAAATAAGGATAATAATGTGTAGGTGGAACGAAGCCCATGTTTTGTATCAGATTATCCAAGCAATAATTAGGAAGATTTATTTGTATCAAAAAAATATATTTTATAATTTTATAGCTACATACAAAGGGAAAGGGTTATTATTTATATCAACCCTAGCTGTAAATGCAATTTTATTAATATTGATTTGGCAAAGGGATTACAGATTTAAGCAAAGAAAATCAAAGATATCAAGCTTGAGGGTAGGCCTGTTTAAATTTTCAAGATTTGAAAATCACCATGGAAAAATATGTTTTATACTCAAATTAATATGAAATTGAGGGGGATGATGTGGAAATTGTTCTAGGTTATCCTTGTTTATATTTTTAGGTATTATTAAAATTAATGTATAGAGTAATTTAATGAAGTTTTGATACAAACATTAAAATAATGGTACAAGTTAATTATTAGTGTAAGAGGTAAGGAACTGAGGAAAATTAAGTTGCTAAAGAAAAACAAATTAAGGAAGAAGCACAATAGCTTCAATGTTACATATGAAGTAGGGAAAAATGGTGCACCTAATTATGAGCAACAATATATGTATCTATCCTTTATAACGTATGAGCATCAAACGGAAGCATGCATGTGAAATGGAAGCAAAAACCAAACAACAAGATATGAAATGAAACAAGTATCCTTCTTATTAATTTGGTGGATCAGATCCAAGGTTACACATCAGTCCCATTTAGGGCTCAAAGGTGATACAATTGTTACAAATTTTGGGTGCCCAAGGATCAAATCCTTCAATAAATCTGGGTGCACATCTAGTGTCTTCCCTCGTACCCACAATCAATGTGGGCGGGAAAATGTTGTCGCTGCTTGTATCTATAATCTTTGATGTCTGATATTCCTTCTCAATGACTTCTAGGAACCTAAAAATACACACAAGGAAGCAACAATGATCAAATAGCAAGTGCGTGTGAAGGAAAACATGCAATCCCCACAGGCACAAAAGGGCATATATATTAAAGATATATCAAATAAACTCAAAATGACTTGAAAATTTATGGGAATATTAAATAGGAGGTTTTTAAGGGATATCACCAAAAATAGATCTGAAATTACATCCGTAGGCCCCTCGATTTTGCACCGCCAATCTACAACCTATGAAGACCAAGACAATAAATTCTTGCCCCTAAACATGTCCAAAACACATGAAATTTGGACAAAATGCATAAATAAAAATTTTAAGACAAACCATGTGGTTAGATTTTCAAAATGAGGTGCATATCCACCTGCATGCAACTGGGGTGCCCGGATGGGCCCTACGAACCTGCAAAAACTTAAAAATGTGATATCTCGACCAATTTAACTCCAAATTGCATGAAATTTGAAGTGTAGAATCCTATGATAGTATAGAATAATACAAAAAAAATAGTAAAGAAATTGTGCAAGTATTTGTCCTCATACTTGGAGGATGGTGGTGACTGCAACTAATTGGAGGGCACCCTAGGGGGGCTTACCTACCAATTATGCCCATATTTTGCTACCAATACCATTGGGGAATGATCCTAAACACTCTAAGGGGTGGTGTCATCGAATTTGGTGAAGAAATTCACCCGGATGGTAAAGTTATGCCCAAAAGACCCTCTTGAAGTCACCCGACAACCTCCTTCGCTAAGAAGAGATTTCGAGGGAAAGAGAGCATACTAAAGTGAGGGGAAATATTGGAAGTAACTCTGTTGCATATCCTAGAATGTATCTCTATATTATGTGTGTGTTTTGTGTGGAAATTGTACCCATTTTATAGCCCAAAGGGGCTCATGTGCAAAAGGGCATGCAAGGGCATGCATGGCAGGAGGTGCCATTTGTCAAACGGGAGGCATGCATTGGAAGGGGAAGGGAATATCCCTTTTTAGCCTCAATTATGAAGCATGTCATAAGGATGTAGTGCTCTCTGACCCGCATGCTTCAATTGGTGGGGTAAATGGCAGTTTCTGGGTGCCATTTATCCCAGATTTGACTTTTTCTTGGTCAAACTTGCTCATCGTCCCACCCTCGGACAATGGCTCACCACCATCCCAGGGTGGGACGATGGGAATCTACCACCATCCTAGGGTGGGACGGTGGTGAATTTTGGGCCAAAATCTCCCAAAATTGGGCCATAAGCCTCCAAAACCTCTTTCAAAGTGTCTAGAACCACTGTGAGACTTCTGAGGGCTGCCCAATGGGCTATATAATGCCAATTTGATCATTGTTTGTGGATGCTTAATCGGGTTAACCATATTTTAGTTTCTACAAATGCCCATTTTATTAGTCTCACAATGACACTGAGAGGGGGGTGAATCAGTGTAGCTCTTTAAAACTTAAATCTTCAACTCTTAAAGCCAAAACAATGAAAACTTAAAATCAAATAAAGCAAGTATAACAAGAGAACATCACACAACACAAGATGTACCGAGGTTCACCGATTTGGCTACTCCTCAAAATGACTGTTTGGACTCCCGTCCAAATCCAACCTTTGCAATTCACCAACTTTACAATCAATTTACCAACACCCACTGGAAGGAGCACCAACCCATGATTTATCTGCACCAACAAAAAGGAGCACCAACCCCTGATTTACCAGCACCAACTAGAAGGAGCACCAACCCCTGATTTACTAGCACCAACTGGAAGGAGCACCAACCCCTGATTTGCCAACACCAACTAGAAGGAGCACCAACCCCTTATTTATTTGCACCAACAGAAAGGAGCACCAACCCTTGATTTACCAGCACCAACTGGAAGGAGCACCAACCCCTAATGCCAAGCACCAACTTCAACTTCAATTTTGAACTAGAAGATTGAAATAAAAATACCTTCACTTTTACAAGACCCTAACTGGTATATTGCTTACCCAACATCTCCCACAATTCACAAAACACACACCCTTCTTGCTCACCTCTCGCACACACTCCTCGCGCTTCACATATCACACTTGATAAATTCTCCAAGCAACACTCCTTTTATAACCAACCTTTCTCTTTGTAACTCCATTTGTAACTCCTTTCATATTCTCATATGCCACTTGTCAATTGTAACACCTTATTTCATATTCTCATATGCCACTTGTCAATTGTAACTCCTTTATGTAACTCCTTTTGTATATATTTAGAAGGCATTTTTTCAAACATGTCACATGCAAATAATTGACACCATATTATCCTACCATGACTGTTCGTTTTCTCCTTCATGACTATTCGTTTTCTCCTTTGTGCATGCATGCTTTTTGGTTTCTGAAAAGGCTTTTCGTTTCTATTTTAACGACTGTTCATTTTATCCTTCCATGACTGTTCATTTTATCCACATGGGCATGCATCCATTTCTTTCCATGACTGTTCATTTTCTCCACATGGGCATGCGTCCACTTCTTTCCATGTGTAACGACTATCTTAAATGATTTCAAATCATTAAATATTCCTTATGGGTCCATGTCACTATGCAGTCTTCAGTTTCACCATCCTGGTGTTCATCACTAATATCAGACGCACTTTCAACTACTCTGTTCCTTTGGTGAAACTGCAACATGTTGCGATATCATGACACTTTTGTTTCTCTGCCTGCCTGCCCTTTTTGAGTCATGAAAATATGACATGTCGCGATATCGTGAAACTTTTCTTTCTCTTCCTGCCTGCCATTTTTGAGTCGTAAAAATGCGACATGTCACGATATCGTGACACTTTTCCTTTATCTACCTGCCTGCCCTTTTTGAGTCACAAAAATGCAACATGTCACGATATCGCTACACTTTTTCTTTCTTTTCCTACCTGCCTTTTTTGAGTCACAAAAATACGACATGTCATGATATCGTGACACTTTTTATTTCTCTGCCTGCCTGCCCTTTTTGAGTCACGAAAATGTGACATGTCGTGATATCGCGACACTTTTTCCTTCTTGCTATTTCTCCTTGCTTTGGCCCACGAAAATACAACATGTCGCGATATCGCGACACTTTTTCTCCTTGCTCTTTCTCTTTGCTTTGGCCCATGAAAATACAACATGTCGCAATATCACTACACTTTTTCTCCTTGCTCTTTCTCTTTGCTTCGACTCGTGAAAATACAACATGTCACGATATCGCGACACTTTTTCTCATTGCTCTTTCTCTTTGCTTTGGCCCACAAAAATACAACATGTCGCAATATCACGACACTTTTTCTCCTTGCATTTTACCTTTGCTTTGGACCTCAAAAATGCAACATGTCGCGATATCGTGGCATTTTTTTCTCCTTGCTTTTTTGCTTCTCTTTTGGCTGCAAAAATGCAACATGTCGCGATATCACGACACTTTTTTCTCCTTGCTTTTTTGCTTCTCTTTTGGCCACAAAAATGCAACATGTTGCGATATCACGACAGTTTTTCCTCCTTGCCTTTTCGCTTCTCTTTTGGCCACAAAAGTGCAACATGTTGCGATATTGCGATATTTTTTTCTCTTTGCGGTGTTTTGCTTTTTCTTTAATCTTTAGCATATGGGCCACTTCGGTCTTCTTGGAAAATATGCAATAAGGTGGGTAAACATCCTCATAAGCATTTAACATCACTGTACATACTCTGACTAACCTCTGAACTCCTGTCCATTGCATCAACCAATCTATCTGACTGTGTTGACAACAATGACAATACTGTCGCTGCACCTTGCTCAACAATCTCCCCCTTTGGAATTGTTGGCAACACACATGCAATTTCTTGTAACTCTTCTACCACTTTGACAACAATATCAAAGGGCTACTGCAAACTCCCCTTGCATACAACACACTATCGCTGTAATATATTCTGCCTCTGCTATGGATAAGGAGACTGACTCTTGTTTCTTATTGTGCCACGTGACCAACCTGTCTCCAATATAGAATGCACCTCCACTGGTACTCTTTCTGTCATAAAGTCTTCTTGGATAAGCACTCTAATCTCTGCTCATCATATTATAATTCTTGTTGTACCTTGATTTTACTTATTTAGTATAGTTTGATCAACATGTAACTCTAAGTTGCATAAAAGTTACTCCCAAATCAAAAGTGACCGACTCTCCAGGCAGCCTGCGTGTAATTTCTTTAGCCTTTTGATTGCCACCTCCTTCATGATTGATGAATTTGCATCGCATCCATTGTGCAGCTCAATGTCTCTGGTTTCTAATAGCTACCATGAATGTTTTCATCATCTACGCAGGTATTTATAGTGGATCCTTACATCTAGCATTGGAACCTCAATCTACGTGCAGTCATCAACACTCGGTATTCTGCTTCTTGCTAGGGCATATGTCAGGGCTACTCAATGTCTTAGGCAAACGTTCTTCATGTGATTCCAAGGAGAATTTCTCCTCACTGTGATCAAGGGATTCCTCGAGAAATATCTTGCACTTCTCAAATAATGCAAGACTTTCTTAGGTGCATGGGAATCTTGTCCTCCTTGGCACTTCACCACCTGGGTGCTATTCTCTCAACGTCTCTACCTTTGCATGTGTCACTTGGCACTCTTGACGAACTGGGTGCTAGTGCCACTGTTTGCTTTGACTCTGGCATCTCTTTGATAATGGCTACTTATTTAGAAAAAAATAATGCTCTCTTATACCAAACGATGTGTTGTATTTTTTGTTAAGAAATGCACGCCTTCCCACCTACACATTGGCAGTAATTTTCATAATGATCATGAAGAGCTTTACCATAGTCCTCCCTTGATATTGGTAGATGAATTGAGACGTACTCACAACACGGATTCTATTTTATCTACAGATTGGGAATGTTATAGGCTTCAAAACCAGCACCTACCAGCTTATGCTTCCATGACACAATGACCTATGTTGCATGTTCTATCTCAGATAACGCCTATCAGTTGCTACATCAAAAACCTAGCTGTTCACCATGTTGTTTTGCTGAAGCACATCATTTTGACACTATCTGCTATTGTAACCGCCATCACCAGAGAGATTTCACAATAATAAAAAATTGGCTTTGTCAAGCCAACGTCTCATGCTCCTTCTTATTACCTCCACAAACAACTACATGAACTGAAACACACTTTGAAAACTATACAACTCCCCTTGACTACTTGCCTTTCATCCTCAGATAAACAAACAACATAGGAGAATTAAAATAAAACTTTAAGATTGCTCCCCTTGAGGATGTGCTACCTGGAGCTACTTAGTGCAATAGAGGAGTAGTCTCCTTCAGTCCAAGGAGACATGATTTCCTCTCTTCTTTCTTTCTCCAAACTAGTTTTATTATAGTTTTGGGCTCTTGTTTTGAATTTTCTTTTTTAGTAGCTTGTGCATGTTTTTCGAGAAATTTTCTATTTTGTCTCATTCCATTAGGTTGAAATTTTCTTCCCTGAAATTGATTTGATGCAAATGTACTTCGACAATTTCTTGTAATGTGCCCAAAATTATGATAGTTATAACATTCTACTGCATAATCCATCAAAGGTGAAAAAACATTTCTATTGGGTGGTTGTCTCTTGTGCATCCTTGATGGATGATTATTTTACTTTCTTTGATGCACATGATTTCTTCCCTATCTGTGTTGCACTCTTTGTGTCTGATGAAATCTACTATCTTGCCTTAGATTAGCTACAAAAGTTCTTGGGCAAGACCTTGATATGTGCCCATGACCATTACATTTAAAACATTGCACATGGTGTTCAATCAGAAAAATAGATGTATTTCTACCAACATAACCCTTTGATCTATTATTCAATCCACAATAAATTGCCTTGTGACCATAATGGTTGCATCTAAAACAATAGCCATTAAAAGCATTATTATGAATAAAGTGAGAGTGATAGAACCTCATTTTTTGTGGTTGCTTTACTGTAGATCTCCTTTGAGATTTTCTTCCTTTTGAATATTTAGCTTCAGCTTTTCTTGCTTTGATCCTTCAGCAGTGGAATTCTTCTTCTCTATAGATTTAAAAGATGAAGGTTGTTCAACTTCACATCCAAGACCAAGCTTACACATGGATCTTCTTTGTTGCCTTATCATTTTATCTAGCAACTCTGTGCTCTTCTAAAAATTGAGATTTGTATTGGCCTCTTCTAGTTGTTTCCTCAATAAAACAATCTCCTCTTTTTGTTTGCAGCAAAAAATCTCTTTTTCATTGATCTGTGACCTGAGAGTTTCTTCAATCCTTTTGGACTCTTCTACTTGCAGCTTTAGATCACTAAAAACTTTGTTAGATTCCTCTTCACATTGGCTACATACATCAACTTTATCATCCAGGTGTGACTTTAATGCTTCTTCTATTTTCTTGGCTTTATGAATTTGTAAGAAGAGATCTTCGATATTATCCCATATTCTTCCAACTTCTTGGGCAGTATTCTATTATTTTTCATTTCTATATTCAACTCTTCAAGTGCAACGATCAACTCACCTTCTAGATCTACTTCAACCTCAAGGTTTTCATCACATAATTTAAAATTCACTCCTATTTTTTCTAGTTCAATTTTCTCTTCCACAGGAACTAAAACTGACTGAGATGCCTTATTTGAGGAGGATCTATTCTTCTTACCCATTTCATACTAATCCAAGATCAACCCTAGATGATTTAGCCTGATAAGGGAAACTTGCTCTGATACCAATTGTTAGTCTCACAATGACACTAAGAGGGGGGGTGAATCAGTGTAGCTCTTTAAAAATTAAATCTTCAACTCATAAAACCAGAACAATGAAAACTTAAAACTAAATAAAGCAAGTATAACAAGATAACATCACACAACACAATATGTACCAAGGTTCATCGATTTGGCTACTCCTCAAAATGACTATTTGGACTCCCATCCAAATCCAACCTTTGCAAAGCACCAACTTTACAATCAATTTACCAACACCCACTGGAAGGAGCACCAACCCCTGATTTATTTGCACCAATAGAAAGGAGCACCAAACCCTGATTTACTAGCACCAACTAGAAGGAGCACCAACCCCTAATTTACCAGCACCAACTGGAAGGAGCACCAACCCCTGATTTACCAAAACCAACTAGAAGGAGCACCAACCCCTTATTTATCTGCACCAATAGAAAGGAGCACCAACCCTTGATTTACCAGCACCAACTGAAAGGAGCACCAACCCCTAATGCCAAGCACCAACTTGGACTTCAATTTTGAACTAGAAGATTGACATAAAAATACCTTCACTTTTACAAGACCTTGACTGGTCTATTGCTTACCCAACATCTCCCACAATTCACAAAACACACACCCTTCTCACTCGCATCTCGTGCACACTCCTCGTGCTTCACATATCACACTTGATAAATTCTCCAAGCAACACTCCTTTTATAACCATCCTTTCTCTTTGTAACTCCACTTGTAACTCATTTCATATTCTCATACGCCACTTATCAATTGTAACACCTTCTTTCATATTCTGATTTGCCACTTGTCAATTGTAACTCCTTTTGTATATATTTAGAAGGCATTTCGTCAAACACATCACATGCAAAGAATTGACACCATATTATTCTACCATGACTGTTCGTTTTCTCCTTCATGACTATTCATTTTCTCCTTTGTGCATGCATGCATTTTGGTTTTCGAAAAGGCTTTTCATTTCTATTTTAACGACTGTTCGTTTTCTCCTTCCATGACTATTCATTTTCTCCACATGGGCATGCGTCTGTTTCTTTCCATGACTGTTCGTTTTCTCCACATGGGCATGCATCTACTTCTTTCCACGTGTAACGACCATCTTAAATGATTTCAAATCATTAAAGATTCTTTATGGGTCCATGTCACTATGCAGTCTTCAGTTTCACCATCCTAGTGTTCATCACTAATATTAGACGCACTTTCAACTACTCTATTTCTTTGGCGAAACTACAACATGTCGTGATAGCGCGACACTTTTGTTTCTTTGTCTGCCTGTCCTTTTTGAGTCGTAAAAATGTGACCTGTCGTGATATCGCGACACTTTTTCTTTCTATGCTTCCTGCCCTTTTTGAGTCGTGGAAATGTGACATGTCGCGATATCGCGACACTTTTTCTTTCTCTGCCTGCCTACCCTTTTTGAGTCACGAAAATGCGACATGTCGCGATATCGCAACACTTTTTCTTTCTCTACCTGCCTACCCTTTTTGAGTCACAAAAATGCGACATGTCGCGATATCACGACACTTTTTCCTTCTTGCTCTTTCTCCTTGCTTTGGCCCATGAAAATACAACATGTCGCAATATCGCAACACTTTTTCTCCTTGATATTTCTCTTTGCTTTGGCCCACAAAAATACATGTTGCAATATCGCGACACTTTTTCTCCTTGCTCTTTCTCTCTACTTCAGCCCATGAAAATATAACATGTCACGATATCATGACACTTTTTCCCTTGCTCTTTCTCTTTGCTTCGGCCCGCTAAAATACAACATGTCACGATATCACGACACTTTTTCTCCTTGCATTTTCTCTTTGCTTTGGACCATGAAAATGCAACATGTCGCAATATCGTGACACTTTTTTCTCCTTGCTTTTTCGCTTCTCTTTTGGCCACAAAAATGCAACATGTCGTGATATCGCGACACTTTTTTCTCCTTGTTTTTTCGCTTCTCTTTTGGCCACAAAAATGCAACATGTCGCGATATCGCGACACTTTTTCCTCCTTACCTTTTCGCTTCTCTTTTGGCCGCATAAGTGCAACATGTCGAGATATCGTGACATTTTTTCCTCTTTGCGATGTTTTGCTTTTTCTTTGATCTTTAGCATATGGGCCACTTCGGTCTTCTTGGAAAATATGCAATAATGTGGGTAAACATCCTCATAAGCATTTAACATCACTGTACATAATCTGAGTAACCTCTAAACTCCTGTCCACTACATCAACCGATCTATTGACTGTGTTGACAACAATGACAATACTGTCACTACAACTTGCTCAAAAATCTCCCCCTTTGGAATTGTTGACAACACACATGCAATTTCCTGTAACTTTTATCCCCCTTTGACAACAATATCCCAGGGTGGGACGGTGGGACTCTGCCACCATCCTAGGGTGGGATGGTGGTGAATTTTGGGCCAAAACCTCCCAAAATTGGGTCAAAAGCCTCCAAAACCTCTTTTGAAGTGGCTAGAACCACGGTGAGCCTTCTGAGGTCTGCCCAATGGGATATATAATGCCAATTTGATCATTTTTTATGGATTCTTATTCAGGTTAACCATATTTTAGTTTCTACAAATGCCCCTTTTTGAGATGCGTTGTGTGCAGCACAATGCTGAGCAAAAATAGATGACTAAAATATTCAATGATTAAAGTTACTCGATAACCTAACCAACTTTAGATGCCCCAATCATGGAAAGATCATGTGTTATTGAATCCTCACTTTTGACTTAGTAAAGATATTGGTCTTGGTTTCTCTTCAGCTTCCAGGTATGCTTAGGGGACTTATAACCCTAGGCGTTAGAGAAAACCAAGTATTTTGGTAACTTTTGAGGTTACCAACATGCAGGTTCATCTGCACTGTTATGTGCTTAATTGAGATATTTGCTTGTTTTTTGTCCCAAGAAGGGGCATGATTGTCTTTGTCAAAGATTCGTTGGATGAACGCAACTTGCATGATTGAGTGTTTAATTGTTGATTTTTTATTATGAATTTGTTAAGAATTACTACCCCCTCAAGCGACGAGTCGATGAGGGAATGACCAGTGAGAAAAATGACGAGTCGCTTGACCCAGATGATGTTTGTTAAGGTTGGCTTCAGTTGTTCTCATTGAAAAACAACACAATTTTGAAAGGATTTGGATGATGTTATGGATATTTCATGGAAGCAAAGAGTTGAAAACCTCCTTCCCATGGGGCAGTTTGATGCAAGAGCATCCGATGACAGTATGGGCAATCTTGCATCCTTCAAAATTTTCTTTAAGTACTTGTATTTTGAGTTATTTTAGTTCTTTCCCGGGGGGGGAAGTTTTGCGGAGCAGAAGGGGGAAGTTCGAAAAGCTTGGACAAAAGTTGGGTTGGGGTCGCGAAATCGCGACCTCAAAGGCTTCGACTTGGGCAGGGGCCGGTTTGGTCGCGATATCGCGACGTCGCGATATCGTGACAATTGTTGCAGCTGGAGCGGAGGGAAGTTTTTCGTCGCGATATCGTGACGTCGTGATATCATGACGTCAGTTCGTTAGCCAAAGCAAGAGGAGTTTTCGTCACGATATCACGACGTCGCGATATCGTGACGTCGTGGTATCGCGACGTCGCGGTATCGCAACGTTAGTACAAAAGTCAAAGGTGCAGAGGCAGTTGGTCATGATATCGCGACGTCGTGATATCATGACGGTTCAGCAGTCTGAGGCAAAATAGTAAGTTGGGTCACGATATCGCGACATGTCGTGATATCGCGACCGAAGAGAAAGCAAACCAAGAGAACACGCGGTCGGCCGGGCAAGGCCAATTTAGACACGTGGACTGCCACGTGTATCATGGAAGTCGTGAAGGGCACGTGTAACAGTTATATTTCGACAAGGAGAAGGCATGGACGGATTTCCATGCAATAAGCTACGTGAATGAACACAAAGATGAGGGTCACGCAGATTGACAAGGGAGGTGTCGGCCACGCATTCTTTTAATACGTCTGGCAAAACAGCTGTTGCAGGGTATGGGCTTCATGAAGGAGACAATAGTGCAGAGGACGGTCAGAACAAAGCGGCCGTTGCAGGTCAGAGAGAGGCCATTAATACGAGCCCCATGGCAGATCGGGCAGATGGCCATTTATGACAGAAAGTTTTGAAAACTCGACCGAGAGGGAAAATCGATTTTGAATTTTGTTAGGTGGAGGCATTGATTGCCTGGAGGAACGGGGCCTCGATAAAAACCCAAAAATTTGTAATGGAAGAGATGGTGGACGGGAAGATCGGGGGAACAGAGAGTGTGCTGTGTGAAAAAATACAGACAAGCTCTGGTTATTGTAAGCCTGCGGGCTGTTTTATTTTGGGATGCATGTAAATATTTTGGGAAGATTTTAATGAAAAAGTTGAATTTGTAAGGTGTCAATTTTCCCGTCCCCATCACAGTCTAGCCATAATGGCCTTCTTGGGGAGTGAAGTAGTAACTTGTCCATGCATCCATGAGAAGTTTGCATTCCATCTTGACCCTGAATGAATTCCATCATATTTGACTTGTTTTGGTGGGTGTTGAACCCTTTTCTTTGGCTTTTGTGTTTTTTTGTTTTTTTTTGGTTTTTGATTAATATATATGTATGTATACTTGACCAATGGGCTTATTGGATGCCATTGGGGCATTTTGAGTGACCAAAGGGTTTAGGGATACCTTTGGGGCTTGTTTGGGTTGAGCAAAGGGTTTATGGAGACCTTTGGGGCTTTTTGAGTTGACCAAAGGGTTTATGGATACCTTTGGGGCTTGTTGGGTGACCAAAGGGTTTATGGATACCTTTGGGGCATTTTGGGTTGACCAAAGGGTTTATGGATACCTTTGGGGCTTTTTGGGTTGACCAAAGGGTTTATGGAGACCTTTGGGGCTTTTGAGTTGACCAAAGGGTTTATGGATACCTTTGGGGATTTTTGGGTGACCAAAGGGTTTATGGATACCTTTGGGGCATTTTAGGTTGACCAAAGGGTTTATGGATACCTTTGGGGCATTTTTGGGTTGACCAAAGGGTTTATGGATACCTTTGGGGATTTTTGAGTTGACCAAAGGGTTTATGGATACCTTTGGGGCTTTTTGAGTTGACCAAAGGGTTTATGGATACCTTTGGGGCTTTTTGGGTTGACCAAAGGGTTTATGGATACCTTTGGGGCTTTTTGGGTGACCAAAGGGTTTATGGATACCTTTGGGGCATTTTGGTTGACCAAAGGGTTTATGGATACCTTTGGGGCATTTTGGGTTGACCAAAGGGTTTATGGATACCTTTGGGGCTTTTTGGGTGACCAAAGGGTTTATGGATACCTTTGGGGCATTTTGGTTGACCAAAGAGTTTATGGATACCTTTGGGGAATTTTGGGTTGACCAAAGGGTTTATGGATACCTTTGGGGTTTTTGGGTTGACTAAAGGGTTTATGGATACCTTTGGGGCTTTTTGAGGCTCTTTCGACTCTTTTTGGATTTTTGGATGTTTAGCATTGTGAGGTCTAAGGACCCACTTTATTGTAGCCTATGGGCATTTTTGGAAACTATGATGTATTTTTTTTGCCCCATATATATATATGAGATTTTGTTATGGTCATCATGTGTCTCCCTTATTTCTTTATGAGATGGATGCAATGTATGCATTTGCTTCTGTAGATGTGTTGGATGCTTATTATGTATGCATATGGATGCTTTTGTGATATGATGGAATGGTGATAAACATATATCATGTATGCATGTGTATTTGCTTTGATTTGATGCTATCTATATGCATGGATGCATAGTGAGATGAAATATGGGGTGATTGAAAAACATGGATTGTGGCTAATGATTTGACATACTATGTGAACACTATAGACTTGTACAAAATACATTAACGCTCTTTGTTTTTGCTTTTTTTTTTGTAATGGAAATGTGAAACCATTATTGCGATGTAAAAAATGGAGTAAATGATATGACATGTTTAAAGAATGTAGGTGAGGTTTTTAGGAGACTCAAACACTCTAGCTGATGTGATCAAAGGTTGTATACTGACTATGCAAGACTTTTTGACAAGGTATGAATCTGCTAGGATGACCAAGGTACGTCATATCCCTGTGTGTGCAAGTGAGTTCATTCTTGTGAAATGCATAAAGATACCGCCATTGCCAGATAGGCTATCCACCAAACCTGGAATGAGGATCACCCTATGAATGTCACAATCTTGGGTTCTGTACTTAGTAGGACTAGACCACTAGGCAATCTAGGTTACAAAAGCTAGCTCATCCACATGCAAACATTGGTCTGCACACACGCACGAGGCTAATGTGATAGACATATCATCATGCGGGAGGCTACCACCATTGCCAGGTAGGCTATCCACCAAACCTGTAATGAGGATCACCTAAATGGTTTTTCAAATGCTGAGAATTCTAGGGATTCAAGCTCAAGCTCCCTTATTTTCTTCAATTTTATTGGGATACTTGCTCATGGGTAGTGATGATAATCACTATTTATTTTGTATTATTATTTTTTCTTTGAGCAAGGGATTTGGGATTTGGGATTTGGGATTAGTGGTGCAAACCACTATTGACTTTGCTTTTGCTTTTTGCTTTTTTTTTGAGGATTTTGATATTGAATTTTGGGATTTCTTTGATTTTGACTTTTGATTGCTTTGATTTTTGTGAAATTTTGATATTTTTGGGATGGGGATTTGTGGGAATTGGGATTTTTGATAGTGGTGAAAACCATTATTTATTTTGGGGAATTGGGTAGGGAAGATGCTTGTCCTTTTGCCAACTCTCAACATTCTTGAACCATTCGCACAGGGGGATGAGCAGGATGACCTTTTCGCTTAAGGTAACCTAGACCACTTCATGGATTTCATCTTTCTTTGCACAAAACTTGGATTATTAATGTTTAACTGTGTTTGGGATTTGATGTACACAAGGCATAATCAATGCAAGACTCTACCTCCTAAAAATCAAGCTAGCTTTCTACAAAACCTGAAGAGAAGCTAGAAATGGTTGAGTGACCAAAAACCCTAATGACATTCTAAAACAAATGACTAGGTGAAGGGGTGGACACAAATATGGAATGTGAAAAATGTGGGTGAAAATGATAATTGCGGCATTGAACTATGAGTACTTTCACAACATTGATTTTGAGCGGTAAGTAGTGTACCATCATGGTGCTAGACATGTATGAGCAACTCTAAAATGTAAAGTGCTAATGATGAATATGCCTAAATGCAAGCGACGATAAAATGCAATGGGATGCAATGTGATGTGATGCAATATTTTTGAATTTTTGAAATTTTGATAATGTTTTTTTTTAAATTTTGATTGATATATATGTATGAAAGTGCAATGCGATGCAATGTTTTTGTATTTTGATGTTTTGATGATGTTTTTGAATTTTTGATTGATATATATATATATATATATATATATATATATATATATATATATATATATATGTATGTACCTGTGACCAATGGGCTTATTGGGGGCCATTGGGGCATTTGGGGGGACCAAAGGGCTTATGGATGCCTTTGGGGCTTTTTGGTTGACCTAGATGGTTCTAGACCGTCTAGGAGCATTTAGGTTGACCAAGCGGGATATAGGCACCCTTGGAGCATTTTGGGGTGACCTAGATGGTTCTAGATCGCCTAGGAGCATTTTAGGTTGACCAAGCGGGATATAGGCACCCTTGGAGCATTTAGGGGTGACCTAGATGGTTCTAGATCACCTAGGAGCATTTTAGGTTGACCAAGTGGGATATAGGCACCCTTGGAGCATTTAGGGGTGACCTAGATGGTTCTAGACCACCTAGGAGCATTTTAGGTTGACCAAGTGGGATATAGGCACCCTTGGAGAATTTAGGGGTGACCTAGATGGTTCTAGACTACCTAGGAGCCTTTTAGGTTGACCAAGTGAGAT
This sequence comes from Wollemia nobilis, assembly GCA_028583015.1. Taxonomy (NCBI): domain Eukaryota; kingdom Viridiplantae; phylum Streptophyta; class Pinopsida; order Araucariales; family Araucariaceae; genus Wollemia; species Wollemia nobilis. The sequence continues at coordinate 3,103,248 of JAQPPZ010015863.1, read as the reverse complement.
GTAGGCACCCTTGGAGCATTTGGGGTGACCTAGATGGTCTAGATTGCCTAGGAGCATTTTAGGTTGACCAAGCGGGATATAGGTACCCTTGGAGCATTTTGGGGTGACCTAGATGGTTCTAGATTACCTAGGAGCCTTTTAGGTTGACCAAGTGGGATGTAGGCACCCTTGGAGCATTTGGGGTGACCTAGATGGTTCTAGACTACCTAGGAGCATTTTAGGTTGACCAAGCGGGATATAGGCACCCTTGGAGCATTTAGGGGTGACCTAGATGGTTCTAGACCACCTAGGAGCCTTTTAGGTTGACCAAGTGGGATGTAGGCACCCTTGGAGCATTTAGGGGTGACCTAGATGGTTCTAGACCACCTAGGAGCATTTTAGGTTGACCAAGTGATATGTAGGTACCCTTGGAGCATTTTGGGGTGACCTAGATGGTTATAGACTACCTAGGAGCATTCTAGGTTGACCAAGTGATATGTAGATACCCTTGGAGCCTTTTGTAACTTTGCTTACTTTGTGTTCTTAGGAGGAAGGTGCAATACCTTGTATACCCCTAACATTTACTATGATTGATGTGATGTTATTGACTTGGCCAGGAGGAGCAATAGGAATTGACCCCCCTATTTTGGCAAGGAATCTTGGGTAATGCTAATGTCTTGAGGGGGTAGAATGAGTGACCCACTCGTGGATAAAGCTCCCTCATCAATAAGATCTTGGACCTTGCATCTAAAAACATGACAAGTGCTAATGTCATGCCCTCTCATTCGATGATAGAGGTAAGAATGATCCTCCCTATATAGTTTAGATCTGGGTCTATTTGGGTTGAACAGGGGTATATCTGGTAAGACAATTGCCTCTGTATCTTGTAGGTTGTGAAAAATGGTCGACATGGGCTCAGATAATGGAGTCCAGGTACGACATTGATGCCTTAAACAAGGTGAACATGGCTGACTCATTTTATGAGGTGATGAGGTTGTATGTGTCTCAATCACCTATTTAGGTTGCTCTTCTTGACTACCATCTATAGGTAACAGATGTTGCACTATGTCAATTTGTTGGTTGTTGATTTGAAGATCATTCTTGTCAAACATATCTTGTACCAGGTTTTTGAATTTAAAGCACCTATGCACATCATGCCCCTTTTGCCTATGGTATTTGCAGTATAGGTCTTTGTGATATCCATAGGGCTTAGGTGCATAGGGGTCGACAAGTCGACTCTCAGGTAAAGTAATTGCCTTTGTCATGTAGAGTCACTCAAATAGAGAGTCCCTGGACTCATTAATGGGCATAAATTATCGCTTAGGGTGACGTTGTTGGTTTAGCCCTTGATTTGTTTGAGACTTAACATTGGACTGTGCAGGAGTGGGTTGGTCCTGACAATCAAGGGGTTGAGGTTTTGGATGACTCAACCGTAACTCAATGCTTGTGAGCCGATCCATGATCTGTTGTAAATCATTCTGTTGGTGACTCACTTGTAACTCCACATCGGCTAGCCTATCCAAGATATGTTGTGGTACTAGTGGAGGCGATGATTGGATGGCTATTGAGGGAGTTGGATGGCAACTTATATGTGGTGGAGGTGAACTAGGTGTGGGAGCTAGGAGATAATTGATCGAGGGTGGATCAAAAGTCCCTAATGTCTGAGCAGATGTGGATGCTTCATGATGATTGGAGCTGGCGATTATATCCACATGTTCTTGTTCTTGATTTAGCTCATGCTCATGTTCCAACTCAGAGTTTTCAACTGTGGTAGTTGGGTTACCCCCACTTTGGTCTAGGGGGTACATCTGCTCTTGATCTTGTGGAGATGTTGAGTGAGATGGAGTAGGTGTGACCGAATCCATCAATGGTATCTCCTATGGTGTGGATGGGATGTTGGATGGAGTCACAAGTTGCATAGATGGATTCAGAGGACTTTGGTTCTCTGTCATCATATTGATCATTCCCACAAACTCATGAGAAGATGCATTTACATTTGGACAAGTCATGGCTACCTCATAAACTTGTCCAAGGTGATTTGTTTGGCCCCCATGTTTGGAGGGTGCATCAGGAATGCTATCAATGGGTGGCAACTTGGTAGGGGGACTACCTAGATCCTTGATCGACTCGATGATAGGTGTGAATGCAACATTGGGTACTATGCACTCATCGAGTTCTAGGTAGGTGAATTGAATTGTGTCCTCAACTATGGTGGATGAATATGGTATGATAGGATTTGATTCATCCGTATCAATAGTGGGCTCTTCCTCCTTTTTGGTAGGAGTGAAAAGATCTTCTGTAGGTGTATTGATGATAGCTATGGGAGCTTCTATAGCTGGCTCTTCTGATTCTTCCTTGCTTGAAGAGATAGAGGATGGTACTAGCGGTGGTGAAGGTAGCTTCACGACTAACCGTGGGGTTGAATCTGGACTCTGAATAAGGTCATTGGATTTAGTGTCCAAATGCTTGGGTGACACTATAGGCCTTTGTGGATGATCCACCTGCTTATAATACTTGAAGGGGTCTGGGTCAACATGGACCACATGGACCTTACCTTCATCAATGTATTTAATGCATTGATGCACTATAGATGGAACACATTCCATGTCTCTTATCCATGGCCTTCCAAGCAGTATGTTGTACTGTCTTGCACCCTCCAAGATGTAGAACAATGTAGGCATAATATTTTGTCCAACTTCAACAAGTAGGATTATTGTGCCCATAGTGGAGGATAAAGCATCATTGAATGCTTGTAATGTGAACTTGGATGGTGCAATGCATGAGGATGGAAGGTTGAGATGTTTTAGTGAAGTTGTGGTAATAATGTTTATTGAGGAACCTGTGTCAACCAATACTCGCTTATAGGGGAGCCTATTGATGCTTGCAATTATGTGCAAAGCAGGATCTGGTGAATTGGTAGGCATGGGTTTGACCTCATGATTTTGAAAGGATATAATAGGATTCTTGTACATTTGTATGTATTCCATAAAGTTGGTGAAAGCATCAGAGTCATGATGTTGTACCTCCATGGAATCCAAGACCCTCATGAAAGGTTCCCAATATTTGGAGGACTATAGTAGAAGCTCGCTCATGGTCACTTTGGCTGATGGTGCATGCGAACTTCACACAGGCCTACTCTGGGTTGCTAACACTTGTTGGATGGGAGTTCTAGGTGGTGAAGACCACGATGTAGAGGGAGTGTAGACCTCCCTGCTAGGCCCTTTGGAAGGTTGATTATATCTGGTTTGTGATTGGAATCGGTGTTGGCTAACCGAATAATCCACTTGATCATGTGGGTAATCCATTGATGTTCTCTTGGTAGAGGTACTTTGGTGGTCGGGTCTTCTATGTGAGGAGTGGACCTCACGACGACTTTCAGGGTGTCGTGCAGGAATGATGAGATCCTCAGGAGAATAGCAAAGGTGACTACTATCAGGGCTCCATGCAGGAGTGAGGAGATCCTCATACCTATAATGATGGTGCTCAAGGCCTCTCCTAAATTTTTCTACTTCACTAGCTCGTGATCGAGCTCGGCCATGCATAGTTGTCATAATGTGTTGACTAGGCAAACCTTGAAGGAAACCCACACTAAAGAAAATTTTGACTTCCAAAAAAGGCTATAAGTGTTATATATCAAAATGATCAGTGTGACGAGCTGATCATAATGGGCTAGGTCTCCAAAATTTGATTTTTGGATCAAAAATTTGTATTTTTGGAATATTTGGCCAATCGGGGCCTGTGGGGAAATGCCCACTTTTGGGATTTTTGGGAAATTTTGAACCGTGAAGAGTTAGGACTCAAAATTTTTGGGAGAGGTGCAGAAGGGTCTAACTAAGACAACAAAACAAATTTGGCAAGTTTTGGAGTTGTCTAGACCATTTTATGACTATTTTAGTGCAGTTTTTCTCTATTTTCGGCTTCGAAAATAGAGTAATCATAAAACCAAAATAACTTTTTTGTTATAGCTCTGTTTTGCATGATTCTTGAAGCGTTGGATGCAGAATAAAAAAGTAGATTTTTTGAAACCCTATTTTTTGAAAAATTAGGGTTAGGGTTTTGTCCCAAATAATAAAGAAACACACAAAGCAGATAATATGATTATCTTTTTACTGATTAAATGTGTGTCCTAAATTGGTTTTAGTGTTGATTTGTTGTTGCTCTTTTCTCTTGTTGTGGAATTAGAATGAGGGAACTCAACCAAAGTGGTGACTAGGGACACTAGTGCCAAACATGATTTCTCAAAAGAGTCTAGGGTACACCGCTTAAATCCTAGTGGGGGGTTCGCCTAGCTCTTCCACTCTGAAACAATATTTCCAACAGTGGGAGGCAGTTTGAACATTAGTGACCTATTCCATCTTGAGAGAGTGCCCTATTATATCTAAGGCATATAGAGGGCAAGCTGGTGGAAGGAGGTGAAATCCAATGTCACCAGTCTGAATTGGGGGTTGGTGATGAAATCCAACCTTACCAATGTTATAGTGGAACGTGCAAGTGTGTGTGGTTCCTTTTAATCCAAAGAAAGTAAGCAAAGAAGCATTCAATGATCATTCACTAAATGCATGCAATAGGTGTGTTTTAATTTCAAAAATCTAGGATAAAAGGAACCTACAAATGTCACTTATAGATGCAAGCCCTAAATGCTAACCTACCCATTGGGTAAGCCACAAGCAATCAAGCCATAAAGATGCATCGCTACTTCAAGTTTCTTTCAATTTTTCTTCTTCCTTTTGTTGCTTTATGTTATAAGAAAAGTAAAAATATGAATTTTAACCTTTCTATGCAAACAAATGATGCAAGAAAAACCAATTTTAATAGTCTCTAAAAATGCAGCAGAAAAACAGAAGGTTTAGGCACTCACCTTAGCAGTTTTGAGACCTCCAAATTCTGGATTTTTGGGCAAAAATTTCTCTGTTTCTTCAACGCTCCAGGGTGGGATGATTAGAAGCCCTACCACCATCCCAGGGTGGGATGGTGAAGCCACCATCCCAGGGTGAGCTAGATAAAGGTTCTGCCACCATTCCAGGGTGGGGAGGGGAGCACCTACAACACAAAAAGGGCAAAAATTGCAAAAATGAGGTCAGATTTTCACCCAAAGCACAAGGGACAAGGGTCCCACCATGATCACCACTGAATTAGGGAAAAATGGTGCACCTAATTATGAGAAAAAATATATGTATCTATCCTCTATAGCTTATGAGCATCAAACGGAAGCATGCATGTGAAAATGGAAGCAAAACCAAACAATAAGGTATGAAATGAAACAAGTATCCTTCTTATTAATTTGGTGGATCAGATCCAAGGTTACATAGTAGTCCCCTTGAGGGCTCAAAGGTGATACAATTGTTACAAATTTTGGGTGCCCAAGGATCAAATCCTTCAAGAAATTCGGGTGCACATCCAGTGTCTTTCCTCGTACCCACAATCGAGGTGGGCGGGCCAATGCCACCGCTGCTTGTATATCTGATATTTGATGTCTGATATTCCTTCCCAATGCCTTCTAGGAACCTGCACCTGCACACAAGGAAGCAAAAAGGGTCAAATAGCAAGTGTGTGTGAAGGAAAACATGCAATCCCCAAAGGCACAAAATGAGCATATATATTAAAAATATATCAAATCAACTCATAATGACTTGAAACTTTATGGGAATGTTAAATAGGAGGTTTTGAAGGGATATCACCAAAAAAATATCTGAAATTGCATCCGTAGGCCCCTCGATTTTGCGTCGCCCGTCTGCAACCTACGAAGACCAAGACAAGCAATTCCCGCCCCTAAACATGTCCAAAACACATGAAATTTGGAAAGAATACATAAATAAACATTTTAAGACAACCCATATGGTTATATTTTCAAAATGAGGTGCATATCCACCTGCATGCAACTAGGGTGCCCGGATGGGCCCTACGAACCTGCAAAAACTTAAAAATATGATATCTCGGCCAATTTAACTCCAAATTGCATGAAATTTGAACTGTAGCATCCTATGATAGTCTAGAATAATACTAAAAAAATTAGTAAAGAAATTGTGCAAGGATTTTTCCTCATCCCGGGGGACGGTGGTGACTGCAACTAATTGGAGGGCACCCTAGGGGGGATACCCACCAATTCTACACACCTTTTGCTACCAATCCCATTGGGGAATGGTCCTAAACACTCTAAGGGGTATTTTCATCAAATTTGGTGAAGAAATTCACCCGGATGGTAAAGTTATGCCCAAAAGACCCTCTTGAAGTCACCCGGTAACCTCCTTCGCTAAGAAGAGATTTCGAGGGAAAGAGAGCACAATAAAGTGAGGGGAAATCTCGGTAGCACTCCATTGCATATCCTAGAACTCCTCTCTATATTATTTTTTTGTGTGGACATTGTATCCATTTTATAGCCCAAAGGGGCTTATGTGCAAAAAGGCATGCAAGGGCATGCATGGCAGGAGGTGCCATTTGTCAAAAGGGAGGCATGCATTGGAAGGGGAAGAGAATATCCCTTTTTGGCCTCCATTATGAAGCATGTCATAAGGATGCAGTGCCCTCTGACCCGCATGCTTCAATTGGTGGGGTAAATGGCAGTTTTTGGGTGCCATTTGTCCCAGATTTGACTTTTTCTTGGTCAAACTTGCTCACCATCCCACCCTGGGACGATGGCTCACCACCATCCCAGGGTGGGATGGTGGTGAATTTTGGGCCAAAACCTCCCAAAATTGGGCCAAAAGCCTCCAAAACCTCTTCCGGAGTGGCTAGAACCACTGTGAGCCTTCTGAGGGCTGCCCAAGGGGCCATATGATGTCAATTTGATCATTGTTTGTGGATGCCTAATCGGGTTGACCATATTTTAGTGTCTACACGTAGTTTTCATATTGTATTTTTGAACCATCTAAGAGGCAATAGGAAAATAAATATTCTAGATTATCTGTATAGGTATATTTAACTATTAGTTACTAACATTAGAATTGGGAAGTCCCTCTCCATCCAATAGGGCCTACATTACATTCTGTGCAATCATACCCTTGATGCATTTTCTAGAAGAGCATTCGTTGCCATTATCCTCTAGCAAACCCTTCCACTTCCTAGTCCCTCCCATCATGCTTCTGTTGGATCCTCCCACCATGGTTCTACTGGTCCCTCTCATCTTGCACCCCAAGTTCCTCCCACCATGCTTCCATTGGTCCCTCTCATCCTACCCTTCCCAGCCCCCTTCATCCCACCCTTTCACCTTCTTCCACCTATCCCCCAACCTATAATACCCTTGCCAAGGCCACCGATAGATCCCATAGTGAAACCCACATCCAAGAGGTCCTTAGTGATGACTTAGACCCTAATTTATCCTCCCCTACCACTCCCAAGGTTAAAAATGAGGCCCTAAATTATTCTGAATAGAAACTAAGAATCATTAAAAGTTCATCATCCAAGTTATTTCAAAACCCCAGCCCTTCCTGCATGCGGGTCTTCCCATGTTTGAAGAAGCTTAAATTTGACTTGGCATCCCCTACCAAAATCAATGAGCCAAAAAAGAAAATTGGCTCATACCCAGCTAAGTCCAGTTAAGCAGCTAAGGACTTTATCCACACAGATGTGAAGATGGATGACATAAGGATTTAGGGACCTAAAAAAGAGGTTGGTGAGGAGGTTGCATTGTGTAATGCGGTGCTCACTCACCTAGCCAGTTTGGTGGAAAACCTCTTCATGGATGTTGATACCACCAAATACCCATGGATAATATTATAGTAAGTGACCAAGACCTTGAAGTTACCCATGCATAGCTCAAAATTATTTTTAGGGATGCGGAGGAGCCTCGTACCACAAAATATGGTAATTGATCACTTTGTTTTGAATGAGGGGTCTCCCCACTAGATGCACCCGACCATCGAGATGGGATCATCCCCTCTATTCAAATTACTTTCTATTTTTTGTTCTATTGGTTGCCCATTAATTTTGTCAAATTTCTTGTATGGGTTGCTTACTGTTTTGATTGTTAAGCCTGCTTTACTTTAGTTTTCATTTTGTATGTACTAAGGTTTTGGGGTCCCTTCCAAAACCATTTTATTAATTAAATTCTAATTTATAGATAAAAAAGAAATAGAATCCAAGAAATAAGTAATAATAGTAGAGTCCATTAAATAAGCATCAATAAAAAATTCCAAGGAAGACATAGAAGAACACAAAGACACACCAAATGAAGAGTACATGAGAAACCAACGTGCAAAGGAATTTAAATTAGAGGATCCAAATTTTAAGGAGCCAAAGAAGGAAGAACATCAAATTAAGGTTATAACATATCACCATCTACACCACTAGAATCAACAACAATATTGGAGGTATGGATTAAGAAAATAATGTTATGGTTCTACATGGAATCAGAAGGGAACCAAGTATGACAGTGTTTAAAAAAGAAGATATAGTGCTTTGAGTTTTCATAGTGGGTGTAGAAAAATTAAGGAATAAATGGATCCATCATTTGAAATATCAAAATAGAGTAACATAAACATAGAGCAAAAAAAATAGTTATAGATATTCAAGTGGAACAATGCTAGCCTAACGTCATCAAATACCACCACCAATTAATATGTCACTTGGATGGATGGATGATCATGATTGGAACTAATTGTTAACATTGTTTGTATTATTCAGTTTTTTCTCATGTTTTGAGGATGAAACATTTGTAAGGAGGGTGGAATGCTATGGTACCTACGAATAGATTTATGATGATATGATATTATATTGTTAATGGATATTATGGATTGTTGGCATGGGCCACACATAACCCAGGGTTAATTATATTATTATATTATAATAATGAGTTAGATGAGGGTTTATAAGATGGGTATATAAATAAGGAATATTATCATTATAATGGGAGATCATCATTCATATAAAGTATTATTTGTAATTCTATTTGCCCATGAAGTGGCTTATGAGACTTTGACATCTCTAATTGATGCTATCATCTTGGGAGATCTTGTGGGGTTTTCTATTCTTAAGGAGTATTATTGGTATTTCCCTACCCTAAGAGTATTATCTATCTTTATCTCATTGTGTGGATTATTATTGTAGATAATTATTTATGGATGAAAGATTTGATATTTCTACATATTAGACAATTATTTATGTTAATAAGAATAAAGGTCCATAAAAAAAACCTAATATCTAAAAATTTCATGGAATGAGGGAGTTTCTTAATTAAATCCATCTCTATGAAGACTCATTAATGGATACAAAAACTAGATATCTTATCATATTCATATTTGGACCAATAGAGAAGTAATTTCCCTTAGCTATGGTCTAAAATTCAATTTGAGAAAGGGAAATATAAGCTAAAGTAGAAATATAGTTCTTTAAGAACATCTAAGTGAAAATCAAAGGACTAGAACCATAAGTAACAATTCTAACCATAAATAAACTAGGTCCTATACTATAACATAGCATATATTTCTTTGAAAAAGTTGAATGTCCAAACAAATTCCTTCTTTCTATCTCCCTTAAATTCTTAATAATCCAGCCCTAATATCCCAATATAATTTGGTCCATTTGTAGAACTTACTTTCTATAGGCACCCCCTTAAAAAAGTAAAACCATACATCTATTGTAATTATGCTTAATGGTATCCAACATATCCCAAGGTAACACAAACTCAACAATTATACTTTGGCCTTCAATTACTAATTAATTTGAAAATATAATTCATCAACATATATCAAATTAACATTTCTTTTCCATGATAAAAAAAAATACATCTAATTGGGCGATTTTTGAGCTCTGGCGATTTGGCGGGAAACCTTCTGAATTGCCGACGGCCGAGCCGCTAGGGTTTCTGATCGGAAGCCTCTTCCAGGGTCGTGGGGGGTTTGCTGCTGGTCTTTATTGTAGGCTCTTTCGGTGCCCCGGGAGGGCCCAATGGGGTCTCCTCCAGGTTTTCTCGAGGGGAAGAAGACCTCATATGCGGAGATATTACGAGAAAATCCTGCGTCTTCCTCTGATGATGCTCAGCGGAGTGCTTTCCATCTGCTTTCCAGGAATGCGGGCAAGGGTTCTCCTGTGCATAGAGTCAATGGATGTCTCCCGCAATCTGCGTCAAGACCGAAGATAGTCATTGAACCAGAGCTGGTTGAAGACACGATAAACTATCGTGCTACTCATGATCTGATCTGCAAATTCATGGGCATTCGACCCACCCCGCACTTTTTGCATTCCTGGGTGAGACAAAACTGGGAGCCTATCGGTGAGTACTCCTTATGGCCCATAAGCAATGGGTATTTTATTATTAGTTTTTCTTCCTTATTGGATAGAAACAGAGCATTTGAATCAGAGAAGAGGAGCCATGGCCCGACAGGGTTATTTGTCCAACCATGGAGAGCGGGTTTTGACCCTCGCATTGAGCCCACGGCTGTCCCGGTTTGGATCCGGCTGTATGCTCTCCCGATGGAGTTTTGGGGTGAGCAGATTCTTGAACTGATAGGCAACTCTCTAGGTAGATATTTGGGAGTTTCTAAGGATACCATTGAAGGAAATACTGTTGTCTATGCGAGAATTTGTGTAGAACTGGATATTAGCCAACCGCTACCAGCTGAGATGGAACTGGAGTTAGCAGGACATTCCTGGATACAGCAGTTAGACTATGAAGCCCTACCTTTCCGATGTAGAGTCTGTCATTTGCATGGCCATTTGGCAAGGCTCTGCCCAAATATCTTGAGCACCAAAGCGGATGCTCCACAGGGAATGTCAAATCGCCCCCGAGAGGGTAAGTCCACTTCGGTCAAGGATCCACCCATCACTCCCCCTGGTTCTGAGGGCCAAAAAGATGGCTTTGAACAGCAGAAGAGAAGAAGAAACAAAAAGAGAAATGGCAAGGAGCAAGCTCTTCCCAAGCCAACCAACCGGTATGAAATCTTCAAATCTCTTGTGGATCAAGAAGACCAAATTATGGAAGGAGCAGATGGGAACCTTGAGGATAATATCATCCTTACTCATTCTCCTCCCTCATCAACCCCTGTCCTTGAACAGGTGATTGACTCCTCTGAGACTTTGCAGCAAGAAAACCCAGGGACTCTGGTAATCCACTCCCCAGTACAGCCAGCTATCAAAGATGTTACCATGGGAATTGCAGAAAAGCTCAGAGAAAGACCAGCTCTTGGAATTTCCCAGGTGGAGAAGAGGTCGAAAAACAGTAATTCTCAAGGGGTGGGCAGGAAATCCAATAAGGATCTAATTGCAGTGCAAGGAGATAAGCTAATCAATGGAGGATTGGTGAGAACAATTGATTCGTACTGCTCCCAAGGTTTCCAATGATTATTCAATCTTGGAATGTGAGGGGTTTAAACAGTAGAACCCATCAATCTGCTGTTCAAAGACTTTTAGAGAGAAGTAAAACAGACTTTCTGCTCATTCAGGAGACAAAAATGTCATTAGACCTTATGAGTAAAACTGTCAGCCGAATCTGGAGGGGTGCTGGCCATATGGCGGTGGCTGCTCTAGGTGCCTCGGGAGGGATTGCTACTCTCTGGAATCCTCTGGCGTGGATAGCAATAGAACATATAGCCTGGAGAGGTGTCCTCACATCTCTTTTTAAGAATATTGTTACAACTGAACAAGTCTTAATTACAAATTTCTATGGGGCTCAGAACACCGATGGTCAGCGGTTTCAATGGAAAGCTGTACAAAACATGAGGTCCTCCCGGGAAGATTTTGATTGGATTATTGTTGGGGACTTCAATGCTAAATTATCTGCTAGGGATCAGGAAGGTGGCATCCCAGTTTTGGATACAGGGGACCGGCTGTTTATTGCCCAAGTCCAGGCCTTTAACCTTGTTGATATCAAAGGCCCTGGTACAAACTTTACCTGGACTAATAAGAGAAGAGAGCCATACAATAGGAGGGTTAAGCTTGACCGGTTTCTGGTCTCGGAGGAAGCTTATGTTAGATGGAATATCAAATTCCAGATTTTGGAGGGCCCAGTCTCAGATCACTCTCCCATTTTGCTGGAGGGAGGGACTATGTCAGGGAAGTATTACAAACCTTTTAAATTTGAAAATTTTTGGTTGCAAAAAGAGGACTTACGAAGGAAAATTCCACAGTGGTGGGAAGAAGGTCATCTCCCTTTCGGAACAACGATGTTCAAATTTCATAAACAGCTTCTTTTTGTTAAGAGTAAACTAAAACAGTGGAAGCAAACTAACAAATCTGATTTCCAGATCCAACGGGCTCCCTTGTTGGCCAGATGGAATGAGGTGCAAAAACAATTCAGAGAAGGAAGTATTTCTGAGCATCTTAAATTCGAGGATGACGCTTTACGTAAAGCGGTTGAGGACATTGATAATCAAGAAGAGATCTACTGGAGACAGAGAGCAAGAAATACTTGGCTATTAGAAGGAGACAAAAATACAAAATTTTTCCATCGCTCTGCCTGTGCTAGAAGGCAATTGAATAACATGGAATTCCTTCAAGACGAGAATGGAAACTCTTTTGACACTCTCCCTGATATGCACTCCCTCTCTATGGAGTACTTCTCAAACCTCTTCAAGGAAAGTCTGCAAGATGATGTGGAAGCCCAAAATGAAGTCATTGAGGGCATTCCCTCTATTATTTCTCATGAAGAGAATCAGGCCCTTCTTAAGCCCATTGATCGTGATGAACTCAAGAAGGTGGTCTTTGGGATGTGCACAGGAAAATCGCCTGGTCCGGACGGTTTCCCTATTGAGTTCTTTCAGGCCTTTTGGGATATCTTGGAGGAGGATGTGTTGGCTGTCATTGAGGAGTCCCGAACTAACAAAAGAATGCTCAAGGCTCTAAATCACACCTTTATCACCTTAATTCCTAAAGGAGAGGGGGGGGCTCACATTTCTGATTTCAGACCTATTGCCTTATGTAATGTGATTTACAAAATTATCACAAAAATTATGGCTGAAAGACTAAAACCCCTTCTTCAGAATATAATCTCCCCTGAGCAAGGGGGTTTTGTTGAAGGAAGACAGATCTTGGATGGAGTGATATTGGCTCAGGAGGCTATCCATTCTATGCACAATTCAGGTAACAAGGGAATGTTCATCAAACTGGATATGTCTAAGGCTTATGACAGAGTAGAGTGGGGCTTCTTGGTCAAGATGTTGGCAGCCTTTGGTTTTTCTCAGGACTGGATTGCCTGGGTCATGAGCTGTATCTCAACGCCATCTTACTCTGTTTTAATTAAGGGACTTCCCTCGCCACCTTTTGGAGCCTCTCGGGGTCTCCGCCAAGGAGATCCTTGCTCTCCTTATCTCTTTCTCATCTTGGCTGAAGGATTAGGCAGACTCCTCCTGAGAAGAAGACGTCAAGGACAGATAACAGGAATTAAAATCGGGGCTGAAGTTTTGACTCATTTACAGTTTGTGGATGATACTGGTTTGGTGGGAGTTGCCAGCCTCAGGGAAGCAAGAGGAATCAAAGATTCTCTTAACGTCTACCTCCGGGCTTCTAATCAAGTCATCAATGAAACAAAATCAAAAGTGGTCTTCTTTAACCTTGATCAAAGGTCACAAGAGAGAGTTATGGAGATCCTGGGTTTCACTAGGACCTCTCTTCCTGTTGTTTATCTGGGGGTTCCTCTGCATTTCAAAAAACTGAAAGCTGATTTCTGGAAGGACCTTTTGGATGGCATCAAAGAGAGAATGAATCACTGGTCTCATAGATGGTTAAGCTATGGGGGCCGACTAACTTTCCTGAAGTCTGTTATTCAGGCCATGCCAATTTATAAATTCTCTATTCTGGCCGCCCCTCCATCAATTTGGAAAGAGCTGGACAAAGTGGCTAGAAGTTTTCTCTGGGAAGGTGCCAAAGGAGAGAGGAAATGGGCCTTGGTTGGTTGGGATAAGGTCACCCAGCCCAAGGAAAAAGGTGGGCTGGGTTTAAGAAGCTCCAAGTTTAACAATCGGGCCCTGGCTGGTAAATTGTATTGGAGGTGGATTTCCCAGCCTACGTCCCTCTCGTGCAGTAATCCTTTCTAATAAATACTTGGGTCTTGTTCATCCCAACGACCTGGGCCGCTATCCTCTGGAGGGTAATGGATCTCTTGTGTGGCAGGCGCTCAAGCTTGGATCTCGCATTATCAAAGATCAATTGTTCTGGAAAGTTGGGAGAGGGGAGAAGGCCCGGTTTTGGACTGATTCTTGGGACCAAAATCCTCCTATCCTTGCTGTGTTTCCTGATTTGCATCCGTTAAAATCAGCTCTTGAAGATAAGGGATGGATTAATATTGAGAGCTACTTTAATACCAGCCAATTGGGGGAGTATAAGGTTCAAAAGTTTAAGCGGCTGGGTGAATGGCCTATTCCAATCCCTCCGGAGCAGGCTCCAACTCTGGAAAAACTATTGTCAGAAAGGTTTCTTACTGGGAGAGATGTGGAGGATGAGCTTGCCTGGGGCTTTGGGAACCTAGGGGTTTATTCTGTGAAGGAGGGCTATGATTCGATCCTTCCTGAGCCCCCCCCACACTCTTTTCCAGTTCAAGAATGGAGGAAGATATGGCATCCCAAGGGCTGGCCGAAAGTGAACTTCTTTGCTTGGCAGCTGATGCATAATGGTATCTTGACCTTTGACAACCTCAGAATTAGAGGCATCATTGGCCCTTCCCAGTGTGTTTTATGTTATAGGAATGAGGAAACTGTGGATCATCTTCTGTTTGATTGTCCTTTCACACAGCAGATTTGGCATCGTTGGTTCTCCCACTTTAAACTTCAGGCTCTTGGAGACTTGTCTCGGACCAATTTATGGGAAAGCTGGAAGAGAGGTAGATTTATATCTAAAGCTCTTCGTACTGGCTGGGAGCTCGGTTTCCTTTTTATTTGGTGGCAGGTGTGGTTGGAAAGAAATGCTCGTATTTTCCGTGAAACCTTCTCTTCGGTGGATGGGATATGGCAGGTCATCTGGAGCAAAGTTGTGGAAACCGTTGCCATCTATGCTGAGGAGGAAAATCAGCCTGCTTCTAAGCCTTTGGAAGGGAGAGCTGCTGATCTTGAGAGACAGGTAAGAAGTTGTTGGAAACCTCCCCCAGAAGGTTGGGTCAAAATCAATACTGATGGAGCTGCAAAAGGCAATCCGGGCAATGCTGGTAGTGGAGTTATCTGCCGTGATCATGCTGGGACTGTGCTCTATTGGGAATTGCAAGGTCTGGGATATGCCACAAACAATGAAGCTGAGGCCTTTGCTATTAAATCTGCCTCCATCTGGGCCGTCAAGCAAGGTCATAGAAAGATAATCATTGAGTCTGATTCCCAAATCCTGGTTGGTGCTCTTGATTGCATGAGGAACTTTGCCTTAAAAGCTTGGAGGCTACGGATTTTGGTCTCCCAAATTACTGAGCTTTGGAAGGAATTAGAGGATGTGATACCTGTTTATGCTAGTAGATCTCTCAATAAAGCGGCTGATTTCCTTGCTAAGATGGGTGCTGAGAGAGAGGTTGGGATGCATCTGCATAGTAATATGTCTGTGGAGGATGCAGAGATTAGACAAGGCCTTGAACAATTTTTGAAATAATGTGCAAAGTTTTTTTTGCTAAGGCTCTTTTTTGTCGCGATATCGCGACATGTAGTGCTGTCGCGGCCTCTGGCTGGTTGCTGTCGCGATATCGCGACAGGTTGTGCCTTCGTGGCCTCTGGTGGGTTTCTGTCGCGATATCGTGACATGTCACGATTTCGCGTGCCGCGATATCACGACATGCCGCGATATCGCGACATGTCGCGATTTCGCGACACGCGATATCGCGACATGTCGCGATATCGCGACAGGAACCGCTTTCGTGGTCCGTGTGGAGTTCCTGCCGCGATTTCGTCCCCTTTATGAAGTTGAAAAGCAAAGTTAATTTTTCGTCGCGTTTTCGTGACAAGTTTGAGAATTGGAAGCTGCAAGGTTTACCTGTCGCGATTTCGTGACACGTTTGGCACTTTGGCGGCTGGGTGGAAAATTGTCGCGATATCGCGACCTGTAGCGCTGTCGCGGCCTCGAGTTGGTTTTTGTCGCGATTTCGTGACAGGTTGGTCAATTGGTTGCAGCTTGGCATTTTTGTCGCGATATCGCGGCATGTTTGGCTCTTAAGTGTTTGGTTGGTTTTTTGTCGCGATATCGCGACCCTTTTGCGGCATGAGTGTCGTTTAGTTTTTTCGTCGCGTTTTCGCGACGCCTTCTGTGGGCGGCTGTCGAGGGCCCTTCCTGTCGCGATATCGCGACATGTCGCGTTATCGCGTCTGTTGGCGCCGAAGCGGCCGTGACGGGGTGCCTGTCGCGATTTCGTGACATGTCGCGTTTTTGCGACATGTCGCCTTTTCGCGCCGTTTGTTCTCTCTGCCCTGTGGCTGCTTGTGTTGCCTTTGAGCGCTGCCCTTGTTTTGTTGCTCTTGGCTCTGGGTCGGGATGTGCTCTCTCCCGCTTGTATCTGGTCTTTGTATTAATACAAGTTTTCATTTTTTTCAAAAAAAAAAAAAACATTTCTTTTCCATGGGTTAATAATATTAATATGCTAGATATAAATAATTAATTATATAAAAAACATTATTTATAAAAGATCTTATACACTAAAATTGGATGATTAGAGCATTCAAAGCCTTTCAAACCCCATACTATATCACATGTGAACTATACCATTTATTTTTCCTTTTTTCACTTATGATAATAATAAAAAAATTAATATTCAAATAATTTTAGTATCTTACTAATTGTATTTATTCATTTTCAGTATATTTTAATGTTTTTTTACCATTTGTTAACATAAATCTCACATCTTTATTTATTTTACTTTTCAAATGATATTCAAAATATATATAAACACTATTTTTTTAAAACCATTTTACATTTAAAAAATATATTTGCAATTTTATTTTTTAACATAGTTTTGTTTTGTTTCTTTCTAATGAAAAAAGCTATTTACATTAACTTAAGATAACAAACTTTACAATTAAAAAAAGTGGGTGGGTTAACACACCCCATGGGGAATCAAACTAACCCTCATTGACAAGGGTTAGGAAACAAATCCGCCAACAAAATATAAATTTACCAATCATCATTGATCAAATAAAGCATATCAAATAGAATATTATATTGTCCTACATAAATTGCTAGTGATTATGGGATGGAAATCCACCCCTTTGCATCGCGATTCTCAATAAGGATTTCAATACTCGCATCACTCCAAACAACAACTAGCCTAGGTGAAACTGGTTGAACATCATCCCACCCCCAACCTGGTAGGATGAACAAGCAATGTCAACATTAGGCCACTTCTTGACTAGTGAGGGTTGGGACCAGTGCCTATCTGTAGGAGCACTTCTTGCATATGACAAAGGCCGATGATGAGATAAGGATAAAAAACACTCCTAAAAAGAGCACTCTAGGGTTGAATGTACATGAAGAATTGACCTAGTGCACATGAAGAACTTGTAGGTGATCCAAATCCATAGCAAATTTATTTTCTTGAGTACATATATGTAGCCACATATCATTAAAAACTTCTAATTTATCCGCATGAGTAAATGTGACAGAAAGCGTATACCGTTTAAAAACAATTCTGTTATGGGCCTTCCAAATATGAAAGAGAAAACTAATCCTAAAAACCTGCCACACCTCAAAAATTAGAAGAGACAAAGTAAAAGAATCCCTAAGAAGAACTTGGGGCCAAGAAAATTTTGCAGTTGTAAATGGGGAAAAAAGGAAAGAACCCATTCCCAAGCTTACCTAGATCTTATGTAGTTGGAAAAGAGGTGAGTAAAAGACTTGGGTACGCCAAAAAAAGGACATTTAGGATTAAAAATTCTAAGGTATTTCAAAATTTCCCCCAAGGGGAGACCTTGACACAACAAAATCCACACAAAAAAAGATTGCTTGGGCTCAACATAAGTAGCCCAAAAATTCTAAAATATAGAATTCCATCTAGTCCTTGTAGAAAATAAGTCCCAAAATTGATTGATATTAGGCACCATAGGAATATAATGAGATAACCATTTATACCCCAAAAAAACCTTATAATTAAGAAAAGGAGTGTCAACATGCCATCTCCAGTCTGAACACCAAGGATACAGCGAGTGCACACCAATATTATGCAACATAGAAAAAGGGGTGATAGCAATAACACCATCATAAGTATCTTTATCCACACCATTCATCTTGAAGGTGCATTTGAACTCATTCCATGGGATCCAATCCCTGGTATTTAAAAAAAAAAGATCAGCTATTGTAACAATACCCTTTTTAAAAATCCGTTGAGCATGAATCCACTACACCCAATCTAAGGGAGAATATTGATGAAGAAACACGGGGGACCATCAAATATTAATAGAATTGATGGATAAACCTTTATTAAATCCGTATCACTTCAAATAGATTGAAGGAGTGAGCTACTGCTAGGTTTTACAGATAATTTTAATAACAAAGGAGCCAGGAATCTTGACAAAATTAGAGCAACAATGAGAGAGAAAATCCAACCCCATCCATGCTCTATAGTTTAAGGGAAGAAAAAAGGAAATGAAATTGTAAACCAAAAAATTCCAAGCTTCAGCTCCCCTCAAAGCCTTGGCCACCCACTTAGCACACAAAGCAATACCCTATCGTCTATAGTCTAGTAGACTCATTCCGACAGACTCTCTAGGAAGACAAATATCCCAGGAAAATCTATGAAATCCCTTTGTTTCAGAAGAATTATTCCATATAAAATCTTGAAGAAGTTTCTCAATATTCTTATAGCAAGCCTATGAAGGAAACCAACAAGAGGATTAGTATACATGAGTGGCAGCTAAAACTTTTGAGCAAATCTAAAATTTACCTGCTAATGATAACTTCTTAATAAGCCAAAATTCAAGTTTATTTTCAATTATTTGAAGCACATAATTCCAAAGCTGAGCAAGGGAACCTTAAAAAGCAAAATGAATACCAAGAAACTTAAAAAAATTCTCCAGTAGAGATCCAATTCCAATGTAATTAATGTATAATTTTAAAAATCTATAGTATTTAGGTATAAAATATAACTAATAATTGATGATAAAACTAGAGGAGATCTCCAGTTTAAGAGTTCTTATAGTTGCCAACTTGGCTCTAAGGGAAAAATTAATTTGGAGATTGTACAAAGAGAGTCAAAGACAATGGACAAGAATTCTTCTAAGTAAGCATGTTGATCCCAATAACCCAAGCTTAATTTTTACTACATCCTCACTATCAAATGGTTTTGCACTATGGAAAAGTTAAAAAAATCAATTGATCTAGTGATGGAAGGTCTAATATGGGTGGTGGAAATTGGAGATTTCTTTTCATATTTGGACGAATACTTTGTGATAAAAAACCATTCAATTGAAATTCAATTTTGAAACCATGGATGAGATTAATTCAAGATAAATATGGTCATAGGGTTTCAAACATTATGTACAAGGATCGGGAAGGAAGATATAAATGGAAAGAAGATTTTTTAACAAGTATACCAAAAATTGTTACTAGGAGTCAATTGAGTAGAAACATAACAACATTGATTATTTTGAGTGGACCCAAGAATAAGCTAATTTAGGAGTTGAATAGCTCAAGAGAATATACAATAATAAACTGATAGAATGTTAAGTACCAACAAAATTGGAATACTTCAAGAATATGGAGAGATATTTGGGATAGCCCAAGCACTCCAAAAGTTAAAATATTTGTATGGCTAATAGGTCATAATAAAATCTTATACTAATATAACTTAATGAAAAGGGGTTTTCATGGCCCCTCACAATGTGTTCTATGTAAAAATGAGGAAGAGAGTATAGGCCATGTCTTAGTACATTGCCCAATACTCTGGGAACTATAGCAATGGATTCTTAATATATTTGGTGAATGGTAAAATCAAATAATGATCAAAGCAATAATAAAGAACTTTTAAAAGTGATGTATTATAGACAATCTATGATACATTGAAATATATAGTACTTTGGATTGCATGCCTGGAAAGGAGAAGAAGAATATTTAAAGGAAAGGAATACTATTTAGAGGTAATGAGAAGGAAGATTTGTTTAGCCATAGAGGACCCTAAACAAACCCTATAAACCCACTCAAGTCCTAATATTGGAGCATAGGGCCTTGATAGATGGAGTCAACTGTCAAGTCATCAAATAAAATTATGATGCTTTCTACAAGAGAAACAAAAGAAAGGTAAATAATATAAAGTGGAAACCATTGAAAGTGGAGTTGGTCAAATTGAATTTTGATGGAGCATCTAAAATAAATCCAAGACCAAGAGAAGGAGAAATAATAAGAAATAACATGGGTGAGATTTTGTCACATTACATTTTAAGTAGCAGATTTAAGACATATAATGAAGCTAAAGCTTGGGTAGCTTTGGAATGATAAAACATATGTAGGTAAGTTAAATGGAGTAAAGTATGGATTGAAGGTGATTCATTAATAGTAATGAATATAATTTTAAGGAAAACAAAGGCTCCATGGAACATACAAGGGATCATTATTGAAATACAAGATCTTGCTACAGAGTTTGAAGAAATTAGATCTACACATATGTTAATGGAAGGGAAGAAATGTGTAGATAGGCTAGCTAATAGAGGGGTTTTAATAGAATATTGTGAAGTTAAATTCTCTTTTCCATGGTTAAAGGAAGTAATAAGTATAGCTAAATTGATAAGAAAAATTTAAAAGGAGCAAATTCAAAATAATATTCTAGAGGACTACAAAATGTTTCAAGGGATCCATTTATAGATCAATGCAATGGAGGAAAATAACAATCCAAATTTGGTAAAGCAAACTATGATTTCATGAATCAAGTAGAAGTTTTGTATGTTGAAGCAGAAGAAGATGACATTGGATGGATTTCATGGACAAATGAATTATTTGAGCTGTTGGTTGTTGGTTGGATTATAGGATAGAGTATGGACTAGAAATTTCAACTTTTTGAGACTACTTAGCTATTTATTACAATTATTGTGGTTGTACTTATGCTTCAAGAAGGAAACTGATAATTTACATTTGGTAAAATGAACTATGATAACGTGAAGTTTTGGAACTATTACTCTACTAAGATGGAGTGTGTAGATAATAAAGGTGGAGTTTTTGGTATTATGAAGGTTGTTATAGGAAAATATCAAGAAGGATGTTAAATTTTGGAATATTTTGTATTTAAAAATAAAATTGAAGAAGATAAAAAAATAAAAATTCAGAATTCACACCTTCTATGAAAAAAATATAGGATTCTAGCTATAAGAACTCAATTAAGATGGGAATTGAATTTATTTGTAAACTCTCAAGCTTTAAAGGAGAGAGTTGTGATTTGTCAAGCGTGGGGGACTTAGTACAACCCTTTTTCTCATCCACATAAAAAAAATATAAATAGTATATGCAATTTATTTTAGATGAGAGATAACAAAATGACTCATCTTTTACATTAACAATTTAAAAACTATTTTATAATAGATATAAATAATAAAATTTATTATTTTAATATCATAAAAAACAAATTTTTTTTCTTGAACCTTTCCTAAATACATTAAATATATAAATTAATAATTAATATTAATTTTATTAAATAATATTAAGTTGGACATTTAAATAAGCCTATTCCAATTCTATATAAATAAGTTAAAAATAAAAAGATCAAATATATATTATTTTTATAGAAACAATAACTTTAAATATATTTAAATATAAAAGATATATTTTTAATAGATTTTTAAAAGTTAATTTAGTTTATGCAACTTATTAAAAAAATAAAAAAAATGCAAACAAACAACTTTTTTAAAATTAGATTTTTTTGACGTGAAGTGAAAAATAAAAATATTATTAAAAATAAAAATAATTAATTGAATAAACATTTTTAAAATAAAAATGTATTAAAAAATATATTATAGGCCTTGTAGCCTTAGGTGTGAAGGTGTATAACATCTTTATTATTAGGTGTGAAGGTGTATAACATCTTTATTAAAATAATTATAAATATTTGAAGTTGATAATAATATATATTATAATAAATTTATATTTAACTTTAAAACTCATGGTTTATTTTATATCATGTGGTAGAATCTATTTCATTAACCATGAGTGTTGGTGTATGTTTTTTTTTTTTGGTAATTATTATAATAGATTAACAGTGGGTTTTTATAGAGGATCCCAAAATCTTATATACAAAATCAGCCTTGCTAAATAGTGCTTCATGCCTCTTGGCTGGAAGAATAAACTTGTATGCAGAAAAAAAACAAAAAGCTGCTAATTGCCCGAGGGCTACAAGTAAGGCATTTTTGCCTGATTATCCTGGAAACCATGGCCATTATAACTGGGAAAACAAAAACTAGCCGGAGAAGCTGGACCATCGAAAAGCAGAAGAAGACAGCCAAGAAAACTACAAAAAATTCTCCCATACCTGGGAAATAACTTTCCACATTTTTGCTTCCCCGGAGGCAGAATTCGAAGCATACATGTTGGATAGGATCCAAGAAAAATGACTGGACTGAAACAAACCGTTGAAAATCTTGCTAGAAATTTTTTGCCCTGGCCCAAATGGCCACTCTGTTTAGTCTTCTCACATCCAGGATATCATCCGTACGGTTTGAGGTTCTTCTTACTTCCATTTCCCTGCTGGAACGGAGGTTTTGGGATAAGCACATCACCCATCAGAGAATCGGAGTCATCCTGAAACAGCAACCGTTGGGTTCCATTTGCAACATCAGCCGCAGTTTCTGTCTCTCTTTTCCTTGTTGGGGGGACAACCCTACTTCCTTTCACTACCAAAATCCACCCCTCGCTTTTGACTCCTCGTAATTCGAGGGCTAATATTATCAGGCTGGTAATCTCTTCTTCCCAACAGGTAGTCTTCCAATAACTTTTGTGCCTCGGGAGAGTTTCGGTCATAAATTTTGGGTGAATCTTCCTGTGTGGTGATAAGGGGGGGCTTGTTCCTTTTCCTCCCGTGGTCCTAGTTGGGGGCACCCACCACACTGCTCGGAGTCCGGATGGGTGGTGATTTCCTCTTCTGGTAAGGAGGATTCGAGATGGTCCCTGGATGGACCTGGAGATTCATGGCCTTTCGCAAAAGGGTGCTTCGTCTGACCTTCATCGTGCTCCAGAGGGTTGCAGGGATCTCGCTCCTTCTTCCTCGACTTTTGGAGAGGACAATTGGACTGAAGATGCCCTTGAGAACTACACTGAGGGCAAAAATCTAGCCTATTCTCATAAACAATAGCTTTCTTGTGTAGAAAAGTACCCCTAGACTACAGAGTAATGGAGGATGGGAGGTCTGTCTCCAAGTTTGCCAAAACACAAAATCGGGCTTGGACAAATCTAGTTCGAGCTCTGGTGGGAGGGTCTAAAGTGATCAGCTCCCCGATGGATCGAGCAATACCTCTGATTACATTTTCATGCCAGCAGGAAAGGGGAAGACTCGGGAGCCTAACCCATATTGGAGCAATGTTGATATTTTGGGTATCGGGGTTAAAGTCCAAACCCCACTTCCTTAGAAAGAGACTCCTACGGCCCAAGAACCAAGGCCCTCCAGCCAAGATTTTATAGTAGTCCTCCTTGTTGCTCAGCCTAATCGCAAAAAAACCTTGGGTTAGGGCAGCCAGCTCTAAGTGACCAGAGGTCCGCCATTTTCCAGATGCCCACTTACGAATGGTCTCCATGTCGGGATGACCACCAATAAACTTATCGATGAGGGTAAATTTTTTGAAATCCACAAAGCTTGAGAGAATTTTCGTCGGGATGTCCAACTCGTCCCCGAAAAAAAATAACTCCTTGGAGAAGAGCCCGCTTAGGGTTTCAGAGGCCGCTGCCAAAGCATATGACTTCCAAGGTCCATCTCCCCGTTTGTCTAGCGGATCCTTGCCATGACTTGGCAAGGACTCCTCGACGTCCCCAGACTCTGTTTGCCCTCCCTCCACCCTACCGAGCCCCTGGTTCGACCTGCCGACGCTCCTGTGCTCTCCCAGAACAGCCTTCTTGCCCACCGTCATCCCCACCCTCCCAAGAAACCCTAATATCATTGCTCCCTCACCCTCCTCATTGGAACCGTGTTGGTGTATGTTTTATTATCATAAAAAAATATGATATATTTCACCCGTCATTGTAGCGAAGTTGGAGAAGGCCATTTTTGCCTCCTGTTGAACAATGTTGAACCAGAGGTTTATGGTTCAAACATCTATAATGTTAAGGGGAAACAATCAAAAATCTATTCTTCCTTGGTTGTAGTAAGGGATCTAAAGTTTTTTTTGGTGTTGTTATTACCACAAATGAAAGTTTAGTCTACCCAGGCTAGGTGGATTTCTTTGGTGCCGTTTTCACCACAAACCAAAGTGGGCTAGGTGGATTTATTTGGTTCCGTTTTCACCATTACCACAAATGAAAGTTTAGTCTGCGAGGGCTAGATGGATTTTTTTGGTGCCGTTTTCACCACAAACCAAAGTGGGCTAGGTGGATTTCTTTGGTGCCGTTTTCACCACAAACCAAAGTGGGCTAGGTGGACTGAAGTCGTTTTCACCACAAACCAAAGTGGTCTAGGTGGATTTCTTTGGTACCATTTTCACCACAAATCAAAGTGGGCTAGGTGGATTTCAGTCCGCGAGGGCTAGGTGGATTTTCATTTTCACCACAAACCAAAATGAGCTAGGTGGATTTCAATCCGTGAGGGCTAGGTGGATTTATTTGGTTTCGTTTTCACCACAAACCAAAGTGGGCTAGGTGGATTTCTTTGATGTCGTTTTCACCACAAACCAAAGTGGACTAGGTGGATTTCTTTGGTGGCATTTTCACCACAAACCAAAGTTTAGTCCGTGAGGGCTAGGTGGATTTCTTTGGTGTCACTTTCACCACAAACTAAAGTTTAGTCCATGCAAAGGTATGGGCTAGGGGTAAAGGTATGGGCTGAGACTTAGGCAGTAGTATGACTTGTGCGTCGGTCTGACTTGAGTCCACTGCGTGTGCCCCAACTTGATGACGACAATACCAACCTCAGACCACCGAGGTCTCCCTCACTCTGGAAACCAAAGTTTACCACAAACCAAAGTGGGCTTAATAGATTTCAGGTCGCGAGGGCTAGGTGGATTTCTTTGGTGTAGTTTTCACCACAAACCAAAGTTTAGCCCGCGAGGGCTGGGTGGATTTCTTTGGTGTCACTTTCACCACAAACTAAAGTTTAGTCTGAGAAAATGTATGGGAGACTTAGGTAGTAGTATGACTTGTGCGCTAGTCTAACTTGAGTCCGTTGAGTGTGCCCCAACTTGATGACGATGGTACCAACCCTGAGCCACTAGGGTCTCCCTCACTCTGGAAACCAAAGTTTAGTATGGGAAAAGGTATGGGCTAGGAGGCTTAGGTAGTATTATGAATTGTGTGCTAGTTTGACTTGAGTTTGCTGAGTGTGCCCCAGTTTGATGACGACGGTACCAACCTCAAGCCATTGAAGGTCTTCTTCACTTTGGAAACCATGCATGCGTGCCCAATATACGGCAAAGGTAGTAGTATGACTTGAGTCATCGGGTGTCTCCCTCACTTTGGGAACCTCGCGGGCATGCCCAATCTAGGGCAAAGGTAGTAGTATGACTTGTGCGCCAGTCTCTGCTAAGTGTCCGTTAGCTTGATGACAATGGTATTAAAAGTAGTAGTATGACTTGTGCGCTAGGTCTCTGCTAAGTGTGCGTCAGCTTGATGGTAGCGGTACCAAAGGTAGTAGTATGACTTGTGCGCTAGTCTGACTTGAATTTGCTAAGTATGCGTCAACTTGATGATAGCAGTACCAACCCCCAGCCATGGGATCTTTCTCACTCTGGGTTGTATTTACTGAGGCCAAATAAGGGCGATAGCACCATGATTTAACACCACGATTGAAGGCAATACAATGTAATCCTAAGACCAGTTGTTAAAAAAAAGATAATTACCAATTTCTTTATGTATTAAAAAAAACAAAAAAATATGATATATTTATGAGTTTCTCTTTTTAGAAAAATAAACCATTGAAAAATCTGTTATATTTTTGAGTTTCTGTTAAAAAAAACATAAACCAGAAAAAAAACCCTGTTATATCTTAAGAAAACATAATTTACTAACTTTCCTTTAACTAATCGAAAACAGGATAGAAAGAAGAATAAACAAAATTGTGTGAACTTTATGGTCAAAATTATGTTTATTACATCTGCTTCCTACGACCACTTAGTAGTACACTCTTCAAAAGATTGATGATCCGCTGTAGCCACGGAACTTTAGCTCTAGCACTGAACACAAGAAAAGAAAACCAGAGGGAAAGGCAAACTCTATATGTGTTTGATTGAGGCCTTCATCCTCATAAGCGATACAAAGTTGTTGATATTTGTTTCCAGTATTTCGCAATTGTTGCTGTTCAACACCTTGCTAATTCGAACAACATTAGATCTCAGCTCTTTCCTTTCCTCGTCCACCATCACACCTCTCACGGCGTCGCAGATATCATCCTTCGTAAAATACCCATCTTCCTCCTTTCGCCTCACCTCCACGCCGACCCTCAATTCCTCCACAAATAGCCTCGCATTAAGCCCTTGTTCGTTCCTAAACGGAAGAGCCACGAGCGGCAACCCGAACCTCAACGCCTCCGTCACCGAAACCCACCCACAGTTTGTGAGAAAAGCCCCCGTCGAAGGATGGCTCAAAATTTGCAACTGCGGCGCCCACTCGGTGACCACGAGTCCCCTCCCCTGTGTGCGATGTTCAAAGCCCGGAGGCAACGCAGCGCCCTTATCGTGCCCAAACAAACTGCACAGGAACGGGAATCCGGTCTGTTCCAAGCCCAACAGTAAAGCGGTGCTCTCTTCCTTGGTTAAAAACCCTTCATTGCCGAAGCTGACGGCCACCACTGAGCGCACCGCCTGGCCGTCCAGCCACGCCAAGCAACGGTCCTCCCGTGGCGGCGGCTGGATAGGGGGCATCAGAATCCCCAAGGGGAACACAGGGCGCCTCACGGCTCTCTTCCAGTAGTCTATATACACTCCCTCCAACTCGCGGCACGTATTGGCGGCTATTGCCCAGCTCTCGTCCTCGCACATCTTCACGCGCTCGATGATGCTGAGGCTATCTCCGTTGTTCACCGTGACCCTCCCCCAGTTATTCCGCGATTCAAACAGGCGGTTGCGGAGCGCAGACGGCGGGAACGCGGGTGGAGGCGCCAGCAGATCCTCCACTTTCGCATTCTTCGGCAGATTGGCCACCATCCCGCCCGTGAAACTCACGCCCGCCGCGCCCACAACGGAGAAGAATATGGTGGGGATGCTAAACTTGGCGGCCACCCGAGGAGCCCAGTAATGCATAAAGCTGTAGATTACAAAATCCGGTGTGAGGCTCTGTAAGAGCGCTTCAAAGGGCTTCTCGCAACGGTCCACGGCTTCCATCAGCGGCGAGGCTGTCCCTCCTTTGTTCAGGTCTGTGATGGACTCCACGCTTGCCGGCAGGCCTTCCACAGAGGGCAGCGGTAGCTCCACTAAATCGATGGCGGCAAAAGTTTCCTTCTGTAGTAATAGTTCCTGCTCTATCCATGCAATACATAGCGGAGTGGTCACCACTGAAATCCTTAGACCACAGCTGTGGAGCCTCTTAGCCAGCTCTACATATGTCATAATGTGGCTAGGTGAAAGCCAAGGTAACATAACGATACGAAGCTCCTTCTCCTCCTTCTCCTCTTCTTGTTCCTGCTCTTCCTCTTCCTCTTCCATGAGACTCTCCATCATAAAATGTATATAACTTTTCAATGTCTCAGATTATCTTATATTCTACAGATCGATTATGTCTAGGCATGAGTATTAATTTTCCTGCACTTTAGTCGTCTGTACTTTAGAGAACCATTATATGCGAGGAAGTACTAATGTTATGTTATAAACATATAATACGAATATACCTATCTCTGTCTCCTTACAATTTGAGCCATTGAGCCTTCAACCTTCTATCTAAAATACCCACTTTCCAAATACAATCGACAAAGTATAATAAACAGATTTGAACAACCAGGAAACATTTGCATCAAGGGGACAGTGAATAAGGATTATTTTCTTTAGCTTACTGTATCCCAAACATGAGTATCCGTGACCCGACATGATGTCGCAGACATACAGTCAAAAAATCAACTCAAAGAATATGGGACCGAGAAGAAAGACGGTTGTCTTTCCAATTCTGTCCAAATGCGATTAGAATTACAGAGTAACGCGGAGAGATACCCGTCCGCCAACAAACTATACTATTAATTACAGATACACGACCCGAAATTCCTAAACGACCGAACTATTATTTCCTATGCTAACCCTAAAATAGCTCGCTGTTTCTCAACCTGCCGTCGCTTCCCTAAACGGTGGCCTAAGCCACATCAACCTGCTCATTCGCATTCACTCATTGCCGATATTCGTGTATGTTCTCCACCAACCACACAAGGTAGATTGTAAAAGTTACATAAGGGAGTTATAGTTTTTTTATTACCAAGGGTTTAATCTTGGGGTTGATCTTTATAACTTCTATTTCATCTAGTTATTATTTAGTTTGATATGATTTAAATCTAGAGCTGATCCCTATAACCCCTATTCCATCTTGTTATTATTTAAAAAAATGTTGGTTGATCTTTCATTAAGCTCATTATTACATAAGGGGGTGAATAAACACACCACGAATATGTTCTCCACCAACTACACAAGGTAGATTGTAAAAGTTACATAAGGGAATTTGTTATAGTTATAGTTTTTTTATTACCAAGGGTCTAATCTTGGGGTTGATCTCTATAACTTTTATTTCACCTAGTTATTATTTAGTTTGATATGATTTAAATCTAGAGCTGACCCCTATAACCCCTATTCCATCTTGTTATTATTTAAAAAAATGTTGGTTGATCTTTCATTAAGCTCATTATTACATAAGGGGGTGAATAAACACACCACGAGTAGGGTCCACGAGTAGGGTCCTTAGTAAACTATTACATAACATATCCGTAAACATGTGAGATGGAAAGATTTGAACGTGAGGCCTCTCTAACATAAGAGTTTCAACTACCCACTCCTCTCCAACTCCGTGATTCAATTCTGGAGCTGACCCTTATAAACCCTATTCCATCTCATTATTATTTTGCATGATGTGGTTCAATTCTGGAGCTGATCCTTATAACCCCTATTCCATCTCGTTATTATTTAGCCTGATGTGGGGCTGACCCCTATAACCCCTATTCCATATTGTTATTATTTACTTTTACAAAGAATTGACTTACCCAAAGTTTAGAGCTAAATCTCTACTTATTAAAACTTTCTTTAGGTTTTATGATAATCATTAAAATAAATTAAAATTAAATTTTTTAATATTATACCAATTCAAAATACAATTGTTTAAAATTGTAATTTTTTTTTTTTTTCTAAACAAATCAAAATTACAATATAAAAAGTTGTAAACACCTACCTTAAAACATGCCCCAAAGGTGCCATTTACTAAAATAAAATAGACTACTCGTTGTCCTTTAGGCTACTATTGCTGATTGTTTTGCCACGAAGGTATTGTTGAATTCAGTTACGTTGGCTTTACCATTGCTGATTTTCCTGTATATTTCTCTACACCATAATGTATGTTGGTAATGTATACTGCTGATTGTTTTGCTACTAGGATGTTGTTGAATTAATTTTTTTAATAATATATTAGCCATGTTAAAGTATATATTCCATTTATTTTTAGATTTATTTAAGTATCTACACTTTTAACATTAATTTTACTCAGTAATGTAATACAGTTCTGGTCCAAAAAAGGCTGAGAGTAAGTTCGGGCTGTGGTGGTCTCTGCATTCCAAGAGTTTTTCTGAACTGATGTTCACAGAAAACATGAAGTCTCCGTAGTCACTTTCCATTATTAAGTTACAGACTTCTTCAATTTTCTTTTATCACTTCTACAGGAGTAAGTTGCATACAGAGTTGCAGTTGTTCTAAAAAAATATTGTTTGGCCAAAGTCTCAGGTGTGTGGATGATTTGAGACAGACTGTGAACAAAGATTTCAACAATGTGAGATCCTCAGTGTGCGTTGGATGTGTGCTTAAGCGTCAAATAACCAGACATAAAGTGAAGATTAAAGATGTCGACACAAAGCATCCGTGCAGTATTAAATTGTGAAGTTATGGAGTTTGGAATTCCTTGCAAATAAGAACACCTTTTTAATGTTCTTCCATCCAATTAAAATAGGCAATGCAGAAGGTTATGTGCCGCGCTTCTGTGGAAAAGAAAATTTCCCGTAAAACTTTGTACAGTCAATTTCTTTAAATGTAGAAATTGTTGGGTTAAAGTTGCTTTGTCTCAGCGGTCTTCCCAGTTAATCCAATAAGCCCACTAATTCTGGAGGATTTATGCAAGTCAATGTTGGCATGATAGTGTTGTATCTTGAGAGTAGTGAAAAGTAGAACCTATGGACTCATGAATGAAGTAAAGAGAGGTGGGGTGGGAGAGATGAGGAGCGGAGGAGGAGCAAAAATGGCAGGCAGGAATTTTGAACCAACGGAAGGAGAAGATCCAGAGGCAGGGCAGAATGCTGTAGCTGGAAAGGAAAAGGATTCCCTGTCAGCTCAGTTCGAAAAGGCTAAAGGTACAGATCCTCCAGATAAACCCTCAGACAAAGGGTCCCACTGGGGTTCGGGAGCTGGCAACAAAGGCCCAACCTTTTTGGAAATGCTGAAAGGGAAAAAGGAGCCAGTCAGTGAACTACCGCCCCTAATACCAAACAATAACAGGTTAACTGTGCCAGTGGAGATTATGGAAAGATTCTTGGATATGGAGGCATCATCCTTAGTTGGCAAGTTTTTGGGAGGAAGGCCGGACATTGAGACTATTCGCTCATGGTCCGCGACAAAGTGGAAAACTTCAGGAAGCTTAGAAATCGTAGCCATGTCAAGAGGTTTTTTTTATGATAAGACTCAACAACAAAGATGATGCAGAACGCATCTTGACAGGAGGACCCTAGTTTCTAGGAAGGCGTAGCCTCTTTTCGAGGAAGTGGGGGGAGGATTTCAACCCTGAGAAGTAGAACATTAATATAGCACCCATTTGGGTCCGCTTACCAAACCTCCTAGCCTAGTTTGTTAATGAGTACTGGCTTAGTGGCATAGCAAAGACGATAGGAGAGCTCGTGGCAATAGACCATTCAACTCGGGCAAGGACTAGACTGACACATGCCAGGATCTGTGTAAATGCAAACTTGGATTCTGATCTACCTTCTCAGGTGGAACTAGCATATGGAGAGTTTCTAAGGATTCAGCCTATGGAGTGAGAACAAGCCGACATTTTGTAGCGTGTGCAAAACCCAGGGCCACCTTCAAGCCCAATGTCTGACAATAACTGCAAACAAGGAAGCCACGAGCGAAGGTTTTTTGGGGAAAGCTAATGGGAGAGGGATCCCAAAGTTTCAAGGACCGCATATTAACTTGGAAGGATACAGACAAGTTAAGAATAACCAGGCTGACCAAGCCAACATAGAACTGGCAAAAATCCAGGAGAAAGGAAAGCAACATAATGAGGGAGGCAAAAATCAGAAGGTATGTAATAAAGATCCCAGCTTGAACATGTTTGATATCCTAGCAAATCTAGAAGATGAAAAAGAAAATAGTAAGGATGATACCATCAGTGTCAAGTTTCCTAAAACCCTAGACTCCCCATCCAAATTGGGACCATCCACAGCTATGACAAAAAGCCCCAAAAGCTATGCTCAAAATGAAGAAAAATTGCCAGGTCATTTCAGTTTAAACATGGAAAAATGAGAGTCAAGAGTCGAAGTTGTGGAAACAAGAGCCAGAAATGTAGCTCCTAATTTTGTAGTGGAGCAAATTATCCCTTATTAGACGAGCCCAACGGTAAAAGGTTCCTTGAAGGAAAGCCCCCTGTTTAGGAACCAGATAGGAGAGGTGAACCAAAACAAGGCTGAGGATGAAGAGGGAATTGAAAACCCCAAAATGAGGAAGAAGGTTCAAGCCCTAGATTATCATAGTATATGCCCCCTCATTTCAGTCCAAAACAAACTAGAAGCACTACCAAGCCTCCGATAGATTATGGAAGTGAAATAAAGAAAGGGAGAATATCTACAACAAAGCACTACAGAATGAGAATCAATGAAGAAATTGCAAACAAAAAGCAAAGAACATTGTTACAGCAAGCTATTCTTGGCCAGGATAATAGCAAAATTGATAAACCCCCTTTGGATAAGAGGCTAGAATCCTTTACCAGGTCAGGAATGATCGGAAGGCCCAACACGTGTTTAGGGAAGCAAATAAAACAACTGATATCTTGGCCAATATAGGGGTGGAAGCCATTAGGCTAGTCATTTGGGAACATGGGGTCCCAAATGATGTGGATAAAATTATTCAAAATGATCGCCAATGATGTTGAAGCTGTGGGAATCGAAAAAAGGGAGAGGATTTTCATTTTTGTTCTATCAGTATTGCTTCGGTCCTCTATGTGACGGTTGTAGTTTTATTTGCAATAGGGGAAGGAAACAGGTGGATTGGTGGCTCCATGTTATGGGGTTAGGGGCAATGGTAGAGGCCAAGGACCGATGTCATGATTTTTCAACTTGTTGGAGTCTAACAAAAAGCAAATTTCAGCAAGAAAGGAAACGTGAAGCGATTTCGCAACATGTTGAGCAAGAAAGAAAAAGTGTCGCGATATCGCGACATGTGGAGCAAAAAGGAAAAAGGGCCACGATTTCGCGACATGTTGAGCAAGAAAGGAAGAGTATCACGATTTCACGACATGTAGAGCAAGAAAGGAAAAGTGTCGCGATGTCACAACATGTTGAGCAAGAAAGAAAGAGTGTCGCGATATCACGACATGTTGAGCAAGAAAGAAAAAGTGTCGCGATATCGCGACATGTCGTTTTTTCATGATCAAAAGAGAAGAGAAAGAGCAAGAAGGAAAAAGTGTCGCGATATCGCGACATGTTGAGCAAGAAAGAAAGAGTGTCGTGATATCGCGACATGTTGAGCAAGAAGGAAAAAGTGTCGCTTTTTGGCGATTTGTTGAACATGAAGGAAAAAGTGTCGCGATATCGCGACATGGCATTTTCATGACCAAAAAGGAAGAGAAAGAGCAAGAGGGAAAAAGTGTCGCGATATCGTGACATGTCGGTTTTTCACGACCAAAAGAGAAAAGAAAGAGCAAGAAAGAAAAAGTGTCGCGATGTCGCGACATGTCGTCTTTTCGCGACCAAAAGAGAAGATTAAGAGCAAGAAGGAAAAGTGTCGCGATATCACGACATGTCGCATCCTCGTGACCAAAAGAGAAGTGAAAGAGGAGGAAGGAAAAAGTGTTGCGATGTCGCGACATGTTGAGCATGAAAGAAAGAGTGTCGCGATGTCGCAACATGTTCAGCAAGATGGAAAAAGTGTCACGATTTCGCGACATGTTCAGCAAGAAAGAAAAAGTGTCACGATATCGCGACATGTTCAGCAAGAAGGAAAAAGTGTCGCGATATCGTGACATGTCACATTTTCGTGACCAAAAGAGAAGAGAAAGAGCAAGAAGGAAAAAGTGTCGCAATATCGCGACATGTTAAGCAAGAAAGAAAGAGTGTCACGATATTGCGACATGTCAGATTTTCGCGTCCAAAAGAGAAGAGAAAGAGCAAGAAGGAAAAAGTGTCGCGATATCGCGACATGTCATTTTTTTGTGACCAAAAGAGAAGAGGAAGAGCAAGAAGGAAAAAGTGTCACGATTTCGCGACATGTCATCCTTTCATGACCAAAAGAGAAGAGAAAGAGCAAGAAGGAAAAGTGTCGCGATATCACAACATGTCGCATTTTCACGACCAAAAGAGAAGAGAAAGAGGAGGAAAGGAAAAGTGTCACGATATCACAAGTTAAGAATGAAAGAAAGAGTGTAGCGATATCGCGACATGTCACTTTTTTGTGACCAAAAGTGAAGAGACTGAGCAAAAAGGAAAAAGTGTCGCAATATCACGACATGTCGTATTTTCGTGACCAAAAGAGAAGAGAAAGAGTAGGAAGGAAAAGTGTCGCGATTTCACAACATGTCGCATTTTCGCAACCAAAAGAGAAGAGAAAGAGGAGGAAAGAAAAAGTGTCGTGATTTCACGACATGTCGCATTGTCGCGACCATAAGAGAAGAGAAAGTGTGAGGAGGCGAAAGTGTCACGATTTCGTGACATGTTGGTTTTTCGTGGGCAAAAGCCAAAATAAGGAGCGTGGAGGTGAAAGTGTTGCAATTTCATGACATGTTGTTCCTTTATGTTCAAAAGCAACTAAAGAGGTAAAAGTGGTAGAAGCACCGCGATTTCATGACATGTTGTTCTATCAACACGTCGTAGTTTCACGACGATCCAGAGCAAATGAAGAAAAAGACTCAAGGATGATGTGATTTCATGACATGCCGATTCTTCATGGATGGAAGCGGCAAGAGAACAAAATGGGCAACGAATGTCATGATTTCGTGACATGTCTCAGTTTCACGGTAGGCAGTAGCAAAAGAGCTGAACGGAGGTTGTTTGTCACGATTTCACGATAGGTCTTTTGGTCGCAACACGTCGGTGTTTCGCACCTCTCCAGAACTAATGAAGGAAAAGTCATAAGGGCATCGTGATTTCACGACATGTCTCTCGGGTGCGGTTGGAAGCGACAACTGTGCAGAATGGGAGACGATTGTCATGATTTTGCGACATGTCTCATGGGTGTGACATGTTGCATTTTTGTGATTTACAGCAGCAAAGGTGATGAATGTAGGTAGAATGTCACGATTTCGTGACATGTCTATTTTTTGCGACAGGTCACTTTTTCACGGATTTCCAAAGTAAAATATGGAAAAGACTTAAGGATGTCGCGATTTCGTGACATGGAGCATATTCGTGGCTGGAAACAGAAAGAGTGCAAATTGGGAGATGATTTTTGTGATTCTGTGACATGTCTCATTTTTGTGACATGTTACCGTTTCGCGACTTTTCAGAGCAGGTGAAGGAGATGACCTCAGGCCATCGCGAGTTTGCGACTGGTCGCATTTTCACGGATGGGGCAGCAAGAGAGCAATGCGTTGGGCCACTGCCTGTGTTCCAAGGTGTTGGTAATATTGTGGAAGGGCCGATGCTCTTTTTTTGATAGTGTGGCCTCAGGAGGTGGCTAATTTCATGGGATATATTGTCCCTATTGAGCTTTTGTTCTGTTTCAGCATTGTGCTGATTTTGTAAAAGGTTTTGGGTCAACCTGTAAAACCTGGTTGTAATGAATTTGTACCTTAATTACCAAAAAAAAAAAAGGGAAGGGGGCGGGGAAAAAATATCAAGTAGTCTAAATGAAGGTTCTCTCATGGAATGTGAGAGGCCTAAACAACCCACCAAAACAAAGGATAGTGAAGTCTATAAGGAAGGATTGGAATCCTACTATCATTTTTCTTCAAGAAACCAAAATAAATGCGGCACAATCAACACTTATAGCTAGAAGGATTTGGAAGCAATGGGAAGTGGCCTTTAAACAAGCAAGAGGAGCATCTGGGGGCCTCATGATCTTATGGGATCCTATTAAAATATAAGGAAGTATTATTCAAGCAAATGAAAGAGTATTAAGCATATTATATCATGATTTTGATACTAATAAGAATTGGATTATGTCAAATGTTTATGCCCCCACCTCTGTCCAAGGGCGGTATGAACTGTGGGAGTTTTTGGGGCATTTGAGCCAAAATTTTAAAGACATTACTTGGGTGATTGGGGGAGATTTCAATACCCCCATTTACCCATCTGATAAGAAGGGAGGATCTGGGTTACCCTCAAGGAGCATGGAGGACTTCAATGAATTCATTAACACAAATGAATTGATGGATGTAAGACTAAAAGGAGCCAAATTTACATCGAATAACAAGAGGATAGGAAGTCAGCTGATTCAAGAAAGGTTGGACAGGTTTTTTTATCCAAGGAAGCTACAACAATGTTTGGTGATTCAACGTTACAAGCCCTTCCTAAATGCGCTTCAGACCATAATATTATTCTATGGGAGGCATTTCAGGCTAACTCCTTTAAAAAGCCATTCAAATTTTTGTCAATGTGGGTTAAACATATGGACTTCAAGAAACTAATAGAGGAATGGTGGCAGCAACCTATCCAGGGAAGTGCTTCCTTCAAACTATCTCAAAAACTTAAGATGGTGAAAAACAACCTTAGAATATGGAATAAAGAAGTATTTAGAAATATTTTTGAGAATAAGAGAGCAGTGGGGGAAAAACTGAGAATAATAGAAATTAAAATCCAAAATAGAACCTATGATGAGGCGACAAGGACTGAAGAGAAGGAAACCCTTTGTGAGTTTTATAATATTTTAGCTTGTGAAGAGATGTATTAGAGGCAGAAATCAAGGGCATTATGGCTAAAGGAAGGGGACTCTAATTCAAAATTTTTCCATGTTACCACATTGAGCAATAGAAGCAACAATAATATTAGAAATTTAACTAAGGTGGATGGATCGTCAACTCAAAACATTCAGGAGATCAGGGACGACGCTATTAATTTTTTTAGTTCATTATTGGGTGAAGAACGGGCCTGTAATGCCCAAGCAAAGGACTCTCTCCTTCAATTCATTCCACAACTCATTGATGAAACGATTAATGAGTCTCTTACAACAACTTTTTTAGACGAAGAGATCAAGGAGGCTTTGTTTAACATGGATCCTGACAAAGCTCCTGGGACGGATGGGTTTTCACCACGGTTTTTCCAAGTTTGTTGGGATATTGTTGGAGTAGAAGTTATTGCTGCAATCAAGGAGTTCCAAAGTTCAAATCATATTCCAAGGGGTTTCAATTCAACTTTCATTGCTTTGATCCCTAAAGGCCCCAACCCCAATACTATGGCTGACTTTAGGTCGGTTAGCCTGTGTAATATATCCTATAAAATTTTGTCCAAAGTTTTAGCCAACTATTTGAAGAAAGTTCTATCGATTATCATTGATCCAAGTCAAGGAAGTTCTGTACAAGGAAGATCAATCTTAGATGGATTTATTACTATTCATGAGGCTCTTCATACAACCGCTCAGACCAAAAAAGCAGTCATGGATTTAAAGTTAGACATGAACAAAGCTTATGACAGGATAAATTGGGAATTCCTAGAGGCAGTTTTATTAAAATTTGGCTTCAACATGAAATGGGTCAAGTTAATAAGAGAGTGTATTTCTAAGCCTTGTTTTTCAGTTTTGGTTAATGGGTCTACTGCAGGTTTTTTTCAAAGCAAATATGGTCTAAGACAAGGATATCCCATAAGTCCTATGTTGTTCATCATTGTAGTTGAGGCCTTGGGAAGAACCATTAAGGCAACGACGGTAGCTGGACTCATATCAGGTATCAAGGCCATGTCGCTAACTACCCCGGTGACACATCAATAATTTGTTGATGATACATTGCTATTGACTTTGGCTTTTGTGGTTGAGGAAAGAAGGATTAAAAATATTCTCATAATGTATGAAGAAGCAGATGGACAGAAAGTGAATTTTGATAAGAGCAAACTTTATTTCATTAATACCCCCATTCCTAGGCAAAACAACATAGCAAGGATCATGGAATGTCAGATTGCATCCCTTCCCACCTCCTATTTATGGGGAAACCTGAAGGATCAATGTGGAACATAGTTCTGGAGAGGATCCAAAAAAATATAGCAGGTTGGAAAGGACATATGTTATCTCAAGCAGGCAAAGCAGTTTTAACTATGGCTTCACTTCAAAGTATACCCATTTACTTCCTATCAGTCTTCAGGGCTCCTAGCAAGGTGTATCATAAAATTGAGCAGCTTCAAAATTTTTTTCTCTGGTCAGGGACTAAGGATAAGAAAAGGATACATTTAGTAGGTTGGAACAAGGTTTGCAAACCTAAAGCTGATGGGGGTTAGGATTGAGGAGAGTTGCTCATCTCAATACATCTCTGTTAGCCAAACAAGCATGGTGGTTATTGACTAAGGTCGATAATGAATGGACTGCCATAGTTAGGAGGAAATACCTCCAAGGCGTGAACTTCCTTAATGAAAACTTAGCAAGTAGAGTGTCTGCTTTCTGGAAGGCAATCCTCACGAGCAGGGATCTTATCAAGAAAGGTCTTAGATGGACTCTAGGAAATGAGCAAACAATAAAATTTTGGAAGGATCGGTGGGTGAGAGCTGAGGAGTTATCCCAGAATCCTCATTTGGCTAGGATTCAAGAGCATATGGAGCAACATATTGGGAAGAAGGTTGCAAATTATATGTGGTAGGATATAAATATCAATAGGTGGAAACACATAAGAGTCCAAGGTTTTGAAGTAGAGTCTGAAGAGCTTTATAACATTTTAAATCAGCAAATTATTCCTTCTGGAGAGGATGAAGATCACATTGTTTGGGCTGAGATTGAAAGTGGTGACTTCACAGTTAAGTCTGCCTATAATTTGCTTATCAATGTGGAAGATCAAAAATTTCAACTGAGTTGGGTTTGGATCAAAGGCTTAATTCTTAAAATATCATTTTTTCATGGCTGGTGATTCAAGGAAAAATCCTCACTATGGAAAATATGTTATCCAAAGGTATGGTTATTTCTAACCATTGCTACATGTGCAAAGAAGGATGGGAGACAACCCAACACTTGTTTCTGGAGTGTCCGATAGCGGAGTCCATCCTGGATGAACTTTTCCAAGCCTTTAGGATCTCATGGGTTAAGCCTGCTCTTATATTCAAAGTGTTCCATCAATGGCCTCAACCCTTTGTTAGCCTAAAACTTAAGTACCTATGGAAAATCTATTGGCATAATTTTCTCTGGTAGATTTGGCTAGCAAGGAACCATAGAGTCTTTAAGGATACCATTCAAAACCCAAAAACCATCCTCAATAGGATTATTGTATTTGTGAAAGAAAACATTAGCACCTTAGTGGATGAGAACCACTCAATTATTCCCCAAGAAAAACAATTAGCTCGGGCCTTAGGTATTGAGGACAAACCTTCTATTCCTTTGCCCAATCCTAGAAATGGGATTTCTTGGGAGTCACCCCCAAGGTTGGTTTAAACTAAATTTTGATGGTGCAGCCAAGGAGAACCCGGGAAGAGCTGGAGCTAGAGGAATAATCAGGGATCATCAAGGAAATCTGGTCAAGGCCTTCGTTGAACCATTGGGAATCAAAACTAATAATGAAGCACAAGCTAGAGCCCTTTGGAGAGGGTTGCAAGTAGCCCAAGCAAATCAAGGTAACTTGATGATTGAAGGTGATTCTATGAACATCATCAACCTATTAACCAATGGAAAAAAACCTCCATGGATAATCGAGGGAGTCATCCATGAAGTGATGATCCTTTTTGCGGCAAGACAGAACAGGAGGGCTCATCACATGTACCATGAGGCCAATAGGTCAGCTGGAAAATTAGCCAACATAGGTGTTGATGTTGGTATTTTGGTGACATGGATACAAGGTGTGCCACGTGAAGTGGAAAACATTATTAGTCATGAAAAGAAACCTACCCGTTAAGGAGAAAGATGAATGGGTGTTCTTTCCCCATGAAGCTGGTAATAACTATGGGGTTTCCCTCTAAATCATACCAAATTGGAAATGAAGGTAACAAGGTGTAAGCCTTGGAAGATTTCGACAGAGAATAGGAAATGGGCAAGCAACAGGTTTCACAAGTACAAAGTTCCAAACTTCAATTCCTCTCAATGTAAGTAATGTTTATAGTTATGTTTAGGTATGGGTGTGCTTTGTTAGTAAGGTGTTGTAGAGGATTCAACACAATTTCTGGTAAGAAAGTTTCAAGGATGACTAGGATCTACAATCTCAGCAGAAGGTTGGATATTGTAATAGGTTTTGGGTTAACCTGCAAAACCCGGTAATTAATGAAGACTTTTATTTACAAAAAAAAAAAGTAGAACCTATGCTCAATTCAGAGCAGTTTAAAATAATTATCCTGGTTGGTTCTTGTCTCAATTAACTAAAAAAGTGTTTTATATAATAATTTAAAGTGAAGTTTTCCATAATAGTAATGTCAAATAAACAAGTTTAAGTTTACTCACAAACTGTTGACATGAAAATTAAAGACCAACCAAACAATACAGGAAAAATAGTAATGTCAAATACACACGTTTAAATTTACTCACAAACGGGTGACATGAAAATTAAAGACCAAACGGGTGAAATGAAAATTAAAGATCAACCAAACAATAGAGGAAGATGGTTTTTTCTCTGTTTGGTAACTAGTTGCTTTTATTAATGAAAACTTTCTAAACTAAAAAATCAATCCAAAAAATCCATAATTGATGGGTCTATTCTTGGTGTCTAATTCCAAGATAGAATGTATAAAATTAATGGTTGCATAGAAATTAGTGTGATTTTTTGGGTTAATTATAGCATGCTTGTTTTAGAATGCATGTAAATGGACTTACCTATTTATGTAATACCTCTAGTAGAGAGGATTGTATCTTGTTTATGAGAAAGACATAGGATTGTGCATCTCATGTAGAGAGATCAGAAAGCTTGGTGTAGAGCTTTATGCAATGGTGTTTGCATGTGCATCTCATGTAGAGAGATCAGGAAGCTTGGTGTAGAGCTTGATGCAAGGGTGTTTGCATATTGAATTACTGTTAGAGTAATTGTGTGGAGATGCTGGTGTTTTGAAGAGGAATTTGCAACTGGTTGTATTGCAGGATTACTTCCTTCAGATATTGTATTGATGTTGATGCAAAATACTGGTATTTCTTAGTGGATGTAACCCACACTGGGCAAACCACATTATATGCCATGTTTTCTCTTATATTGCTTGTTTATTATTGCTCTTATATATTTTATATTTATGTAGTGAATCCTAACAATTTGTGTCAGAGTGAGGTTGGGATTTAGGATTGAGTGGGAGCTTGAATTGAGTGGGAGCTATGGCAGAAGAAAGGAAGTTCAGGGTGTTTGTTCCGTTTGGCAGAAAGTAACTACGGAGCTCTTTCATGAAGGACTGTGATGGAGATATTCGGTGTGACATCGAAGATGGTAAAGAATTTCCAGGTGTTATGCAATGAGAGCAGAAGGGCCCTGGTTTCTCACCATTGCGGCAAGAAGGGGCACCTAAAAAAGGATTGCTAGTCTCGAGATAGATATGGAGGAGAAAGGTCAGATGTGAATCTAATGAGTGAAATTTTGATACTTTCTGATATGAATGGTCTTGATATTGACGTTGGAGGACCAAAGAGTTCTCAAGTAGTGGGAATTGGGAGACATGTACAGGAAGATGTATATGGCTCAAGATTTATTGTATGATTTTTCAGGATGGAACACATAATATGGTTATAGATTTGGATCATTGCGACCCCAAGTCCCTAAGTTGGAAGGTAATTCCACACTCGGGGAGTGTGCTTTTAAAGCTAGTGGCAAAGCCATATTGTGTGTGTGCATGCTATGGGTCATCCATAGTATGTAGATCTTGCCATGGTGGTGACGTTTGATTCACCATGATACAAAGTAATTATGAGGATGTTATTATTATTTATTTGTGGTAGAGAGATTGTGTGTTGCTTGTTGATCACAGGATAAAAGTGCATGGATGACATTAGTCCGGTGTGATGGTTCAGAGCAGTTACAATAATATAGAGGAGTTGACATTCCTTGTTTGGCTTGAATATGTTCTTTGGTGGATGCAACAACGGTAGAGTTGTTGTGGATCAGTCTCCAAGCGGAAGATTGTTAGGTTGTGGAGTCTGATCTTGGTTAAATATGGAAAAAATAGTTTTTCTCTCTATTTGGTAACTAGTTACTTTTATGCATGGAAACTTTCTAAACTGGAAAAATCAATCCAGATAAAGACATAATTGATGGGTCTATCCTTGGTATCTAATTCCAAGATAGAATATATAAAATTAATGGTTACATGGAAATCAGTGTGATTTTTTAGGGTGTAATTTTTTGGGTTAATTATAGCATGCTTGTTTTTTAGAATGCATGTAACTGGATTTCCCTATTTATGTAATACCTCCGGTAGAGAGGATTGTATCTTGTTTATGGGAAAGGCATAGGATTGTGCATCTCATGTAGAGAGATCAGGAAGCTTGGTGTAGAGCTTGATGCAAGGGTGTTTGCATGTGCATCTCATGTAGAGAGATCAGGAAGCTTGGTGTAGAGCTTGATGCAAGGGTGTTTGCATGTGCATCTCATGTAGAGAGATCAGGAAGCTTGGTGTAGAGCTTGATGCAAGGGTGTTTGCATGTTGAATTACTATTAAAGTAATTGTGTGGAGATGCTAGTGTTTTGAAGAGGAATTTACAACTGGTTGTGTTGTAGGATTACTCCCTTAGGAGATTGTATTGGTGTTAATACAAAGGACTCGTGTTGGGTGAACCACGTTATATGTTGTGTTTTATGTTGTCTTGCATGTTACGTTCTTCTTCTGTGATGGTTGATAGTTTCTGCTATTACTTATTAAGTTGCTTGCTTCAAGAATCCCCTGCATGTTTATATAGTGAATCCTAATAGAGATTCATATATTTAGAAAAGGATAAGTCATTTAATAGTAAGGCGAGTGTATATTGGTTAACTAATCTTATTGGAAATCCTAAAAAATTGGGATTCTATTCATTTAGTCTTACCCAATAACTTAGAATTTATAATGATCCAAAATTCTTAACAAAGTCCAGGCACAAAGATGAGATGTTTTTGGTTAAATATTTAAAAAATTATGAAAATAAGTCACCAAAATGTATTAAGTTGACAACCAATAGAATTGCATCAATAAAGAAATGTCTACTAACTATAATCAGGTAGTTAAATACACTAAAAGGAAGGATTATTTTAATACAATTTTAATCAATCATCATAGAAATTATTAAGTGTAAGAGATGTACTTGATTTGGAAGATAGAAAATGTTATTAAAAATGTAAGATTGTTTAAAAATTTCTCACTCTTAATATTTTGTAATAAATCAAAACTAGTTGGGTTTTAAAATGAATTAAAAATTTTAAAATTTTAAAATCATATAAAATTTTTAATTTTAAAACCGTTATGTTAGAATATTTTATATAAGAGGTATAATTTATGATTTTAAATTTTAAAAACATTTAGTTGGGTTTTTATTGTAATTTTTTAGTTATATTTTTTTTTCTTAATATAAATTATTTTTTTATTGGTTGAAATAAGAGGTTTTGAAAGGATTTATGGACCTTTTACAAAGATATTATAATAAAATATACCATCTTCAGAAGACTAACTTATGGATAAAAACAAGGATTATCAAAACTACAGAGATAACCTCTACAAGACCATCTACAAAGGGGTCAAAAATTTGAAAAATATTTTCCTGCCTAAACCTAGGAAACCTAACATGCATAAAAAGGAACTTACACATTAGAGTGGGA
The DNA here is from genome assembly GCA_028583015.1 of Wollemia nobilis. Taxonomy (NCBI): domain Eukaryota; kingdom Viridiplantae; phylum Streptophyta; class Pinopsida; order Araucariales; family Araucariaceae; genus Wollemia; species Wollemia nobilis. The sequence goes on along the minus strand of JAQPPZ010015863.1, from coordinate 3,060,018 downwards.
ACAGGGGAACACCAAGCCCCATCAAAACCAGAACATAAAATTTAAATTTGAAACATAATTCCTGTTTGAAAGTGAATCTAAATTCTCCCAAGGGAGAAACAACACAAACAGGGGAAGTCCACAAGGAGGAACCTTTCGAAGACCTAGAAGATAGTTCAACAATACAAGAAGATCTCCACAGGCCATGAGATATTACTACAAGGGAGACAAAGTGCACAACCAAAAGGTATGAAAATTTAGAGAATAATATATCCATTACGGTACCTTAAGACTAGAAGAAAAATCTAACATAGGGACTACCATCATGAGACCATCTTATACAATAGGCAAGCATGCAAAGGGTCCCCCAGCCAAAGAACAAAAAAAATTGCAGAAGAAGCTTATCAAAAATTCACCCATACTAGATAACTCCCTAGTCCCACCAACTATCCATCCATGAAGAAATCCATAGACACCTTCAACCACAACCACATGAGGAAGCATAGGGTCCTATATTTAAGACTAGAAAGAAGTGGGAGAGAAAAGTTCCACTAGAAAAACCTAAAATAGATAAAAATAGATCTTTTAAGAAACAGATCAAAAAATCCAGAACCTACTCTAGAAAGCCCATCTCAAAAATAGCTATAAGAGTCGCACAATTGCAGATGATAAAACTATGGTCTTGCCTCAAATATCAAGAAAAACATAGAAAGTAAACCCCAAGATGCAACCACAATGAGCAAATAGGAAAGTAGGAACCCCCTTTTGAAAGCCTAGCTCCAAATAAAAATGAAGGAATGTTACACTACAAATATAGCCGTCGGTTATATGAAATGAAATCACTTTAATTTATATATATGCATTAGTTATCCAAGGGTAGGATATTTTATTCATCATTCATCTATATTATTCATTTGCATGCTCGTAGTGTATTGCTCTATTTTTGTGGGGATCTGCCCTCCTTGAGTGGCAGAGGATTTATTTGAGTTATTTCAATTGATTAGTTTGATCGTGCATTATTTGGTTTATTCTTGTTCTACATCATTTATGTCTTGGTGAATTAATTTATAATTACTATATTGATTTAGAGAGGAAACATATATTTTCATTTCATGTGGTATTAGTTAAGTCAGGCAACAAAGTAGTCTGGACTTACGGGGCACCCCTCCGTGATCAACGATGTCTCACTTGACGGCCATTCAGAAGAGCACCTCCTACAAACAGTGCGACATATTACTCGATGTAATTAGTAATGAAGACTTAGGAAAGGGATTAATAAGTCGTGCGTAGGTGTCATTACTAAGAAAACATAACCGGATTGGTGTTCAACACTCGTGCTACATAGGCAGATACTAGGACGCTCAAACCTACTAGTAACATATAGAAAACCAATAAAAAGTCTCCTCCTCAACCTTGTGTCTAGGGTAACAAAAGTCTTCCTGTATCGCTGCAGCTAAATCACATTCCCAATCGTGTGCATAGGAAAAGAATGCACCATCTAATCAAATCAAGGAATTAAATTATATTTGGCCGATAACCTAAGGTACATGCAGTAACTTATTTTTTTATATCCATGGGGATATTTATCCCACATGCAGTGGACTAGGGAAGGAATAGGGTTTAAAACCATCGAGCCACATCTAAATACATGTGACTTCGGTCACATAGTGATCCCTGCACGTGTACATGCCTTAGTTTGAGCCTAGCTTGACATCTAATTCCATGTGTTATGTAAGTATTGCATCTGTGTTCTTGTCTTCTTCTGTTGGTCCCTGTGTTGCATCTTGTTAGCTTCTTCCGTTTGTGTTTTGGTCTCCTCCTATTGGTCCCCATGTCGCATCCTATTATCTTCTCCCATGTGTCCTCCGAGTCATTGTTCTCTCCTATTTTATGTGTCAAATAAAAGTGTCTAGTGTCACATTATGGTCACATTCAATTTGTCCTTCATGTCGTTGACGTGTCTATTTTTCCCTCACACCTAGTAAGTCTAGTGGCGCATCAGTATAGCTATTTTCATCAATTGTGTCAGGAGTCGTGTTAGTATAACCGTTAACCATGAGTAGCCGTTGTCGTCTCTATCGCATAAGTATAGTCATTGTTGTGTCGATTGTGTCAAACCAGGTATCAATTGGTTAAAATCTAGTGTCAAGTTGTGGTGTCAAATACTCACTGTTGTCATCTTTGTCACAACAGTATAGCCGTTGTCGTGTTGATTATATCAAAATAAGAGTGTCAAAATTGGTTTCAAGTGGTGTGTCAAATTGGTAAAGAAAGTCATGGATCCAAATTAGGAAGCAATTCATTAAAGCCACCCAAGGAAGCTCAAAATTCACATCCGTGTCGTAGTTGGAGCGATAATACAAGTGGAAATAAACCAAATTTTTACCCAAACCTATCAAAATTTTGTAGAATTCAAAGGTGGAAAATTGGCTAGAAGAACCTTATTGATAAGTGCATGAGCGGAAGGTGGACCAAAGGACCAAATGAATGACTATCAAGCTCGGAGAACTCCAACGAAGGAAGCTTAAAATCACCAAGAAGACCTCCTAGAAGCAAAGGTACACAAAATTCTTCTTCTCCTTTAGGAATTACTAGCTTTAACCCTGGTCATCCATTGTTTAACAAAATGGCATCCAATCCCTCCCCAAATTCTTCCCATGAGAACCTCACACAAGAGGAAACAGGAAGCCCCATGACCACTGCCAAGGTCTTAGAATCCTTAATGGATGGTATTAAAGACATGAATGACAAGATGTCCCAACTATTGGATAGACAAATCCAACCAAATCCTCCTAGCCCAAACCACTGGAGTACTGAGGATCAGTATGAAGCCTATACACACCAAAGAGGTCATAATGGTCATTCCCCAAATCGCTTCAATGGACAAAGAAATAATGAGGATTTGGGAAACGAGGAAGTTTATGAGCAACAAAGGGGTCCTGATAGACCCTCCCAAAATCACTTCCATAGACAGAGGAATAATGAGGACCAAGATAGACATGAAGTTTACCACCAACCAAGAGGTCCTAGTGGGGTCAATTTTCCATGCATTGATATGCCCACCTTTGAGGGTCATGATCCACGTGGATGGATAGCCAAAATGGAAGGCATTTTAGACTTATACCAATTCCAAGATTCAGATAAAGTTCCTTTTGCTGCATCCAAATTAGGCACTGAAGCTTATCAATGGTTTGTATGGCTCAAATGCGAGCAGGGAAACAACATCTACTGGAATGATTTCACCAAATATTTTCTTAAGATATTTGATGAAGGTCCCACATCTTCCTACATGGTGCGGTTGTTATCACTTAAGCAGACGGGATCGGTAGGGGACTATATCTCAAAATTTACTAGTATGCTTTCCTATGCAAAACACTTACAACCAGATGTAGTGGTAGCTGCTTTTAGAAATGGGTTGAAAGAGAATATTAAAGTCGAAGTGGACCTACAAGATCCATCCAGGATAGATGATTGTATAAGGATTGCCAAGTTGGCAGAGAAGAAGGTGCAAATGGGAACATCCACACGACGTGATTCATATGGTCGACCTCAATACCGCAACAACTCTTTTCATAGAAATGATCAACCATCAAGATATTTCTGCTATAAATGTCGCAATCATCATCCAAAATATCAGGCATGTGTACCATGATAGAATTTTCAAATTGAATACGCTGACAAGGAAGATGAAGAAATAGAGGAGAACAACTTTCCTGATGATCCCATAGATGAAGACCATATTGAATACGAGGAGGTTGTAGCTGAGGAAGATACTATGGCAATTTTAGTACATGCTCTTATGGGGTTATCATCTCACCACACAATCAAAGTGGCAGGATTCATTCGACAAAGGAAGGTAACTGTATTAATTGATTCAGGTAGTACTCACAACTTTATTGACACAAGGCTTGCCAAGGCATTAAACTTGCACATCCACTCCTCCAATCAAGATAAATTTCAAGTTAGAACTGCAAGCGGGAGTAGTGCTCAATGTATAGGTAAAACATCTTCAATTTCATTACAAATGGGAAGTTATACTTGGCAGGGTCCTCTTTTTGTTATGAATTTAGGGAATTCAGAAGTTATCTTGGGAGTTGCATGGCTAGAACAAATGGAAACCATGGTCGGTTTTAATTACAAGCAACACTTTGTTGAATGGAAAGAAAATGGGAAGACCATTCACCTCCAAGGAATTCCAACACCTCCATCAAAGATAGTAAGTTCGCACAACATGGAAAAAATATTAAGGAAAGGTAGTTATGGATTCATTGCTCAAATTAATTGTATGGAAATGCAAGCACAAGATATACCAGACATCCAATCAGAAGATCTACAAAATATTGTGGCCAACTATGATGAGGTTTTCCAAGAACCAAAAGGACTACCTCCCAAAATATCCCATGACCATGCCATACACCTTGTTCCAGGAAGTCTTCCACCTAATGGTCATCCTTATCGATATCCCCAACCCCAAAAAATAGAAATTGAGAAGATTGTCCAAGAACTATTAGAACATGGTGTCATCCGTCACAACACTAGCCCCTATTCTTCACCAGTAGTTTTGGCCCATCGAAAAGACAATTCTTGGCGTATGTGTCCAGACTTTCATCCTCTCAACAAAATCACCATCAAAGATAAATTTCCTATACCTATCATTGATGATTTATTAGATGAACTACATGGTGCAAATTTTTTTACCAAATTGGACTTACGTTCAGGGTTTCACCAAATCAGACTTAGGGAGGAGGATATCCCCAAAACAACTTTTCGCACTCATGAAGGTCATTATGAGTTCTTGGTCATGCCCTTTGGTCTCACTAATGCCCCATCTACATTCCAAAGCCTCATGAACCATGTGTTTCATCCATTCCTCCACAAATTTGTCCTAGTCTTCTTCGATGACATACTCATATATAGTAAATCTTGGAAGGATCATTTGATGCATGTGGGAAGGGTTCTTCATATACTACACAAGGAACAGTTGTTTGTCAAACGCTCTAAATGCTCTTTCGGTGTTCAAGAAGTTGAGTACCTTGGTCATATAGTATCTCAGGAAGGTGTTAAAGTGGATCCCAATAAGATTAAGGTAATTCAGGATTGGCCTTTACCTAAAACCATCAAGAAACTTCATGGTTTTTTGGGTCTCACTGGCTACTATCACAAATTTGTGCGTAACTATGGTAAAATTGCAGCTCCTCTCACAACACTCACAAAGAAGGATGCTTTTCATTGGTCAGAAGTAGCCACTCAAGCCTTCGAGGCTCTCAAAGAAGCAATGTGTACTACTCCAGTTTTGGCAACTCCAGATTTTCACAAACCATTCGTCATCGAATGTGATGCTTCAGGAACAGGTATTGGGGCAGTATTAATGCAGGAAGGTCATCCCTTGGCATTCGAAAGTAAACAAATTTCAAGAAAGAATTTGGGAAGATCTACATATGAAAAAGAAATGTTGGCTATTCTACACGCAGTGGAGAAATGGAGACACTACTTAATCAGTAGTCATTTCATTATAAAAATAGATCATAGTAGTCTCAAGCATTTTCTAGAACAGAGGTTTTCTTATCCAGAACAAAACAAGTGGTTGACTAAATTGTTGGGATATGATTTCGTTATTGAGTACAAGAAAGGGAAAGAAAATGTAGCAGTAGATGCATTATCCAGAAAATATGAAGATGAAGTGGTCATTAATGCTATTTCAGGTCCTTGTTCTCAATGGGTGTCTCAGTTACAGGAAGAATGGTTGTCCAATAGTGAAACTGCTCAAATAATTCAAGAGTTGTCATTGGGTTCATCCAAGCACCCTCTTTTCTCCTATGAAGACAAGATATTAAGAAAGAAGAATCGCATTTACATTCCACACAATTCGACAATCAAATCAAGGATTCTAGATGAGTCACATGCTTCTCCGTCAGCAGGACATTCAGGTTTTTTGAAAACTTATATGCGGGTTAAACAATATTTTTGTTGGAAAGGATTAAAAGCAGAGGTCAAACAATGGGTAGCTGAATGTGAAGTATGTCAATGCAATAAGGGTGAAACAATCAAATCACCAGGGTTGCTTCAACCATTACCCATTCCAGATCGTCAGTGGGAACACATTTCCATGGATTTTATTGAAGGTCTTCCTAAGTCAGAAGGTAAAATAGTAATTTTCATGGTAGTTGATCGCCTCTCCAAATATGCTCACTTTCAGGCTCTACAACATCCATTTTCAGCAAGCAAAGTGGCTAAGGTATTTATGGACTCAATTTTCAAATTGCATGGAATGCCCAAAAATATTGTAAGTGATCGAGATCCCATATTTACTAGCAATTTTTGGAGGGAATTATTTTGACTTAGTGGTACCAAATTAAATATGTCTTCTGCATACCATCCACAAACAGATGGCCAAACAGAGGTAGTTAACAAATGTTTGGGTACCTACCTAAGATGTTTTGTTCAGGATAAACAATATCAATGGAGTCAGTGGCTATCATTGGCAGAATGGTGGTACAACACTTCTTACCATTACTCCATCAAGATGTCTCCTTTTGAAGCATTGTATGGAACTAAGCCACCAACAGTAGCAGATTATGTACCAGGATCCTCCAAAGTGGCCCAAGTAGATGATTGGTTTCAGCAACGACAATCAATGCTCACCATTCTCAAAGACAATTTGGTCCAAGCACAAAATCGTATGAAGCAACAACAAGACACACACCGTTCGAAAAGAGCATTCAATATTGGTGATATGGTGTTCTTGCGTTTGCAACCCTACAAACAATTATCATTGAAGATCAAGTCCAGTCAGAAGTTGGCTCCTCGATTTTATGGTCCTTACAAAATTGTGCGTCGCATTGGAGAAGTGGCATATCAACTAGAGTTACCTCCCTCATCACGTATACATCCAGTATTTCATGTTTCCTGTCTCAAGAAGGTGATCGGCCAGAAAGTGCAATCTCAATCAGAATTACCAGTACTCGATGAAGAAGGGCGTATATATCTCCAACCTAAAGCAATTTTACAAAGCAGAACACACATACTGAGATCTCGTCACATCCAAGAATTTCTCATCAAATGGTAGGACCTACCCGAAGAAGATGCTACATGGGAACTTGAAAGTATTTTCCAGACATTTCCAGCTTTGAGGACAAAGCTTTCCGAGGAGGGGAGTCATGTTACATACCAACTAATATAGTCGTCGGCTATATGAAATGAAATCACTTTAATTTGTATATATGCATTAGTTATCCAAGGGTAGGATATTTTATTCATAATTAATCTATCTTATTCATTTATTTTCTCATAGTGTATTGCCTGATTGTGGCAGGGATCTACCCTCCTTGAGTGGCGAAGGATTTATTTGAGTTATTTCAATTGATTGGTTTGATCATGCATTATTTGATTTATTTCTGTTCTACATCATTGGTGTCTTGGTGAATTAATTTATAATTGCTATATTAATTTAGAGAGAAAAAACGGGGTTTCCTTTCAAGGAAGCCCTCATTGCAGATAATAATAAAGAACGGGCTCCCTCCAAAGACCAAAATAGTATATAAGGAAAGGTTTCAAAGCTCCAAATACCAAGTTGGGTCAACCAAAAACTAGCCACCACCAAATACCACCAAGGAAAGAATATTTGGGTTGTTCTAGCCAAAAAGCAATTGTAATCACATCAAAACTGGGAAAACTCATCCTAAGAGACCCCAATGGGATCTTGTAGAGGTCTTGGAAATGTATCAAGGAGATTCCAAGAAGATCTACCCAACTAGATATCCATAGAACTAGAGTAGGGGGAAGTAAGGAATTTGAGATGGGGTCCTCCCACCCAAAGCAAAAGATATACAAATTAGTTTTTACATGTGCATTCTTTTACTTTTTTTTTGTGATAACTTATTTTAGTTGATTTTAGCAAATCATTTTTTTCTTTGTTTTTGTCCCGGTTTTGGTTATATTTGTTTTTTTTTTTTTTGAATTTACATGGTGGAATTGGTAGCTGCCATGAATTTGGGCAGGTTGTCTAGCTTTTTATGGCCGCCATAGTATTCTGTGCTATCTTCCCCAGAAGCCGCCATATAGATCTTCATGCAGTCTGCCCCTATAACCACCATGCCACAATCATTTTAAACCTTTTACGCCATTGAAAGCACCAAGAAAGGGACAAGCATTCAGTCCGACGAGACCCGAGATTTGAACCTTGGACCTCCGCCCCACTTATGGGGTTTGGATGAACCAATTGGTCTACACCTCGGACCTAAAAAAAAAAAAGAAAAAAAAGAAAAGAAATTTTTGGTTATATTTGTTAGAAATTAGTTTTACATAATATTGTTGTAAATTTAGGCATTTATTACAAGTTCAAAACATATTTTTTGTGTTGTTAAAGTGTTATTATTTTTTTCAAGAAAAATATTTTTAGAGAGATTATATTTTCACAAAACTAATAGTTTAATTGCTTGGCTAGATTTCCCTTCTGTGATAGATTTAAATTACATTTCAATTTTAAAAATATTAAAGTTTTACCTTATCTATTATGAAAGTGGATTTTCATATTGGATGCATATAGTAAAAAATGCTCTTAAAGAGAAATCAATATAGAGGATTTCTAATGAAAAAATTTCTAAGCCTCAAAATAAAAGAGCATAAGGAATTATTAGTAAATATTTGAGTCATTCTTGATTAATGTTATGTACCTCACTCCAATTTCACATAAATCCTTGATGTTGGTTGAATGAATAATATTTTATTCATAGGGTGTGTATTTATACAATGAGAAAGGCTCAGATTAGCCTGTAACAAAATAATCCTAAATCCTACCAACCCGGATAATATTGACATACAAAATATTTACATCACCAAATATGATTCTTTTCTATTTTCTAATTGTGCACATTGGCTTATGGAATGCCAATGAATAATGCACCACATTATTAATTAAATAATGTAATAATCAAGCATACCTAACAACCCCATTATTACATTAGTTGATGTACATAGAGAGTTGCAAAATAACTCAAATTTGACATATGCAAGTGCCTTAGTGAAAATATTTGCAACCTATTCATCGATGGGAATGTACTGGAGCTGAATCTTGTGCTTTGGAACTTCATATCGAATAAAGTGACATTGAATATCAATATGCTTTGTTCATTCATGGAACACTAGATTATTGACTAGTTTTAAAACACCTTGGTTATCACAATTCAAGTGTATTAAAAGATTCTTTGGAAAACTTATACTTGAAAGAATGCGATATAACATATCACTTCACACATTGCTCCTCATGCTACGTGATATTCTACCTCTATAGATGAAAGTGCAAAAACTTACTGCTTCTTGCTGTGCCAAGATATAGAACCAAATCCAAGATGAAATACGTATCCTAACATTGATTTATATCATCTATATATCCAACATAATCTAAGTTTGTGTATCCTTGCAAGAAGAAATTTTCATTCTTCCTGTAATCTAGGCCATATTCTATTGTGCCATGAACATAGTGTAGAACTCACTTCACTGCCTTCCAATGAATGACCTTAAGTTCTTGCATGAACCTCAAAAGATAACTTACAATAAATATGGTATCTAGTTTGGTATTCGTCAGATATATGAGACTCCCAATCAACTATCAATAGAGAGTTCCATGTACCTAAGGATATTTTTGTATCGAGATAGTTGTAACCCTATTTATATAGGAGTTGTAACCAAACTTTCCACTATTTATAGAAGAATTTTCAATATATTCGAATTACAAGCATTAATGGCTTCAAGTGGGAAAGAATGAGATTGAAGTGACTGGAAGATCTGTTGATGCTTTATCCAGGGGAATGGTGATCGTCTGGAAGATAGTTAGGTATTTTATAGAGATATAAACCTTAGATAATTATGATAGCCTCTTAAATTATCATCTATTTTACCTCTTCATGCTATAGAAGGATCAGGCGTTGGCCACCTCTGAAGTTATACATTTTTAAATTATATGTTTTGCGCTCATCAACCAGATGTACAGGGTAGCTGCGATCATAAATACCTTCCAAAAATGATCATAGTTTTGGATGACCATTTGGGTATACTACCTCTTGAACCATATTCCAATTATTTTTCTCATCACATTCTAACATAGACAAAATATTAGGATCCAACTCCTAATACTACCTTCCCATTGTTCCATCCAATTTTGGAGACATAAACTTGGGGCATTTGCTCTCCTCGTTGCTTGTCTTATTTTTTTACTTGGGGATTTTTGAGGTCCCAATTCTTCAACCAATCAAGATGGAAATTTTAGATCTTCCCTTGAATACTACCTGGCCCATTCTTCTGTCTAGTTCTGGACTCAACCATTAATACCTCAAAATAGACTAGCTCTTAACATGGCCTTACCTAAAAGAGAAAAAATGGGTGAAGAAGCATAAAATATGACCCACACTATGTATTTGATCTTTTTGGTCCTTTGGTTTACCTCATATTTGGTGGTGTATTTAGGATAGGATTCCTAGAGCCTTTAAAAATATTTACCATCTAGCTAAGTTCATGGTACTTCAAGCTATTGCTGCCATTGTTGAAAATGTGGATGCAATTCCTTTAGATAAGGTCACTTCCATTGGAGAGTTGGAAATGAAGTCAATTCTTAGATTTTGAGATTATTCTCCTGATCATCACCTTAAAGCTCTTTCCAGATAGATTACTATTTGGAAACCTCCTTCTCTTGGCTTGTTGAAGCAAAATTTTGATGGAGCTTCTAAAGAGAATATGAGACCATTCGATGTGGGGGGATTGGTTAGAGATTTTTATGGGAGTATTTTGTTGGCTTTCACTAAAAATTTATATCATTAGACAAGTCATTTTGTGGAGGTGTGAGCTCTGTTTCGAAGGGTTTGTCAACTAAAAATTTTGAATGGCAAGAAGATAATTTTTGAAGGGGATTCACTCAATATCATTGATATGATCAAAGGTGTTTAAGTCACTTATTGTATGATCATGAATAAACTTGTTGAAACCCAAATATGGATTTTAACCCTTGAAGTGGTTGAGAGTAAGCATATTTACAAGGAGGGAAATAGATCGCCAAATTTTTTAGAAAAATTAAGAATTTTGCAGGAAATATGCACAATTTGGTATGAGGATTTTCCAGATGGATTTAAATAGACAATGAAATATCAAGGAGATAATTTATGTTTTTCAAATGGCTCTGACTATAATTTATGTTTTTCAAATGGCTCTGATTTGTGGTAGTAGGGATTCCCTTGGAAATTTATTGAATGTAAGAGTCTATACCTAAATCGTGGTCAAATTTTGAATTTAAATTATAGAAGAATTCACACCACAAATAGTTGTTGTTGTTGGATATCCTTTCTAGGGGTTTCTACTTGACTATGTTTTTTCGATAGGTATAGTATCCTATGTGAGACATGATATATTTTTTGGGGTTCTAGTTGTTGATAGTGAAATATCTAGTGTGTTGATGGTTTTAGTTTGAGTTTGTCTTGCTCAACTATTATGTAGCTTTTTTTTTTTTATTTGTGGAAAACATCCCAAAAGGGATGCCACTTTCGGGTAAGACCCAAGGAGGCAGGGGTATCCATTCCACCAAAAACGCCCAGGACTCGGACCTGGCCTACCACCTTTGACATACTCAAGGAGCAAACAAACACACAAAACCAATTTAAAAATAAGTAAATAACAACAAAAATAATAAAATAAAATAAAAAACATGCTCCTTGAGTGTGTCAAAAACAAAAGCACAACCAAACACGCACAATAAGATAAAAGAAACCACAACACAAACCACATAGAAAAACACAAGAACCACATAACAAAACACAAACAAGACAAAAACAACAGAACACTACAAAGACATAACCCAAAAAAACATGAAAAATAAACACAACCAAAACCTAAAAAATTAAAAAAATAAAATAAAAATAAAAATAAAAAACAACCAACAACAGACAATAAACAAAAACAAAATACATAGAAAACACTCACACATAAAAACACGAAATAACACAAACAAAGAGAAACCCAAGAACAAGAACGAAAAAAACACAAGAACAATAACAAAAAACATAAAAAAAAACAAAACAACAAAAACACAAGAACAACAAAAAACAACACAAAGAACACAAAAACAAAACAAAACAAAAGAACCCACCCACCTTAAAAAACTAAACAAAAAAAACAAAAAAGAAAAAAGAAAAAAATGAACAAAACAATGACCTATCTAGACCAGAAGACTATTAAGGCAAGAATCAATAGAGGAAACAAAATAAAGAATAGAATGAGCTAGGGAACTAAAAAAAACTGAATGAACCAAAGAGAAGCAAAAAAAAAAAAACAAGAAGAAACTAGGTACCTTCAGAACTGGAGCCATCCAAAGAAATGATAGAAAGAAGAGCTTCCCTAATTTGAGAAGCCCACCATATAGGAGGGTGGCCATAACAAGTAAGATCACCTTTGTCCAAAGCCCAATTAGCTAAAGCATCAACACTCTTGTTTTGATCTCTAACCACATGATTGTAATCAACTTTCAAAAATCCCATCTGGATTAACTGAATCTTCTCAATAATTCTTTTTATTCTCCAATCCACCTTATGATTCTTAGAAGGAGTCTTCAAGAGATTAATCATAAGTTGAGAGTGAGACTCAACTAACACCTTTTCCCATCCAACCTTAGTAGCCTCCTGAAGACCTCTGAGGATACCATACCCCTCAGCAAGGTTATTGGAAAGAATACCCAAATTCTCAGCAAAAGTAAAAACCAGGGAGCCATCTGAAAGTCTACCAATTCCTCCCACACTGGCTTTTCCAGGGTTCCCTCTAGAGGCTCCATCGGTATTGACTTTTCCAAAATCCTTAGGAGGAGGTTGCCAATTTCTAGTCCTATCCATCTTACTAATACTCACATTCCCTTTAAGTTGGTTGCCCTTAGAAGGTTTAATCTTCAATATTTGCATCACTTGATCCCATCTTTGGTGGGAGTTTTGGGGGTGATTAAGGAGTTGATGGACTGATTCAACTAAGTTGGCTATGGTATTTTGCCAAATATAGTGAATATCCTTCCTATCTTGATTAAAAATTTGGTTGTTCCTTTCATTCCAAATATTCCAAAGAAGAATGGTAGAACCCATCCAAACTAACTGCCTAATAAAATGATCAACACCCTCTTGATTAGGCCAATCCCTCCAAAGTTGTTCAAAAGTAAAAAAATTGGACCACTTGTAAGCCAAGTAAAGTGGCCATTCTCCTCCATAGCTCAGAGGCTAAAGTACACTCAATAAAAATATGGTTGATATTTTCTACATTCTCTTCACACATTTCACATCTAAAAGGGCCATGAAAACCACGCTTCATAAGTTGCTCACGAGTAAGCACCCTACGATGCAATAAAAGCCAATTAAAGAACCTCACCTTAGGCCAGAGATTTTGAGCCCACAATCGAGAAAATATGTCAGAAGAATGGTTGGGATTATTATGGCATAAGGTCAAATAACCTTGAGCAACTGAATACTCACCCTTAGTAGTGTTGTTCCATCCAAAACAATCTTTTTCATGGGACCAAGAGAGGGATCTCATATGAAGGATGCCTTGGATATCTTGTCTTTGCCTTTCTAGGATTTGAATAGGCCAGTCCTCAATAGGGATCCAATATCTACCAACCTTTGAATTACCAGTATGGTACCGAGAGTAATTAGCCACCTTTATCCAATTAGCTCGGTGAAGCTCCTCCATCCAAGGCCTCCAATCGGGAAACTGAGTTATCAAAGGCTTGTGACCATCCCAAGAATCTGTCCAAAAATTTGCATGTTGACCATTATGAATGATCCAAAATAATTTTTTCTTTATCAAATCCTCACCGAGTCTTAAGAAGCTGCTAAAATGGGAGAACCTTTGGTAGGAAGTTGATAGCGAACAAGGTCTTCAGGACTTTTGTTCTCAGCATATTTAGCATGGAGATTATTGGCCCAAAGAGCATTGGGGTTATGCAACATCCTCCAATATAATTTAGCAGACTAAAGCTTTGTTGTTATTAATTGAAGACCGGAATCCTAACCCCCCTTCACTCTTAGGAAGACATAAAGTATCCCATTTCACCAAGGCCCATTTTCTTTTCTCCTTAGTACCACTCCAAAGGAAACGATGATTGATTTGATCCAATTCTCGAAGAACAACCTTTGGGATATTCAAAATGGAAGAAACATAAATAGGAATAGCTTGAAGGACTGATTTTACCAAGGTGATTCTACCCCCGGAAGAAAGCCACTTGTTGGTCCACTTTCCAATTTTCTTCTTGACTTTGTCCAACAACCAATTCCAATATTTATTTTTCTGCCTTTGAATATTTATGGGAATACCTAAATAAGTGATTGGAAGAGAGGTCTTCTTATATCTTAATTTATCCAAGACCATGGATTCCTGTCTAGCAGAGCAGTGAAAGAAAATAACTTTAGATTTGTCTTCATTGATCAACTGCCTAGTAGCCTTAGAAAAATAGCTAATGATTTGCTTAATATTAGAAGCTTCCTTAATTGTAGCTTTACCTAAAAGAGTAGAGTCATCCACAAATTGAAGATGAGAGATAGGTCTAGCTCCATGAGCAATGGTAACTCCCTCAAGGGTTTTGTTTTCCCTCTTTTTGGTTATAGTCCTACCCAAGCATTCAGCAAGAATGATGAATAAATAAGGGGATAGCGGGTCACCTTGCCTAATACCTCTGGAAGCTAGGAAAGACTGAGAAGGCCTGCCATTGATAAGAACTAAGTAGGAAACTGAAGAGATACATCCCATAATCCAATCCATCCAATCCTTAGAGAAACCAAATTGCCTCAAAACTTTGATAAGGAAGTGCCAATCCACTCTGTCATAAGCTTTGGATAAGTCTAACCGAATGAACATGGAAGGAGAATTTTGCATATCCATGGAATGGATGGCTTCCTGAGCAAGAACTATCTCATCTACTATTTGACGTCCTTCCACATAACCCCCTTGCTCTGGGGAAATAATCTTATGCAAAAGAGGCTTCAACCTTTCTGCCATGATTTTAGTAATGATTTTGAGAAGAACATTACATAAAGCAATAGGTCTAAAAGCTGAGATATGATCAACCTCTTGAGCTTTTGGAACAAGAGTAATATAAGTTTTATTGATAACCTTCAAAATTTCTTTGGCTTTCCTGGCTTCTTCCACCACCTCTAATAAATCAACATGAAGGATATCCCAGAACTCTTGGTAGAACTCAATAGGAAAACCATCAGGACCTAGGGTTTTCCCTTTTTGCATTTTAAAAACTACTTGTTGAAGCTCATTGATAGTAACAGGAGCAGTCAAAATAGAGTTCTCCTCAGAAGTGATAAGAGAAGGGATTGCTTGAAGAACATTATGTTGAGAAGCTGAGTCAAGAGGAGTAGCAACAAAAATATTGGAAAAGTAATCAACAACAATAGAGTTCATGCCATCCCAAGTATAAACAACATCTCCAGAATCTGATTTTAAGGAAGAAATAAAGTTGTGAGATCTTCGAGCTAGAAGAGATTTGTGGAAGAAATTTGTGTTTCGATCTCCTTCTTTGAGCCATTGAATTCTAGATTTTTGCTTCCATAAGATTTCTTCTCTTTTTTCCCATTCCTCTAACTGAGTTGTGAGTTTAATTTCATCTGCACTTCTCTTCTCTGTGAGGCCATCTAAATGGATTTTCTTATTCAAATTTTCAAGATGAGCAATAACTTCATGTTTTTTTTATGAACATCCCCAAACTCTTTCCGGTTCCAAGTCTTGATTTTGGATTTAATGTATTGCAGTATTTTGGCAAAATAGAACATCTTAGTCCCATGCCTAGGTTTACCTTCCTTCCACCATTGTTGCACATGAGGTCTGAAGGAAATGTCTCTAAGCCACATTAATTGAAAACGAAAAGGAGAGAAACTCACATTGGTTTTCCACATTTCCACCATGACTGGCCAATGATCCGAACCAACATTATTAAGAGTCTTCACTTTAGGAATGTGACCATGGATTAAGAAATTTTTAGAGAGCAAAAACCTATCCAATCTCTCCATTATACAAGCTAAGCCTTGCCTTCTGTTAGACCAAGTCATAAGGCCATTATCTGGTTGGATATCCACAAGATGGAGGTTTGCAATATATTCGCTCATGAGGTGAGTGCTTTTGTCCAAATTTCTATTTCCCCCCTTTTCTCATCCAGAGAGAGGATGGTATTGAAATCTCCTCCGATCAAGATCCAAGATTTAGGAAAATGAGAGATAATATGAGTAATATCCTTCCACTATCTTCTTTTTTCCTCCAAAGAAGTCGGAGCATAAACAGTAATGCAGAGCATAATCTGGTTGGAATGTCTACTTTGAATAGCTATAGCCAACAAACCCCAACTGCCAACCATATGGTGAATAACTACCTCTTTTGGGTCCCAAAGACAAGCAATGCCACCCGAAGTCCCTTGGGAGCCGAGGGAAACCACTTTTCCAGCTGGCCAAATTTTATTGGCAATTAAGTCCATATCCTCCATTGACATCTTTGTTTCTTGAAGGAAAACAAGATGTGGATGATTTATCCGAATCATTCTTCTAATTTCATTTTGTTTTGAAAGACTCCCTTTGAGTCCTCTAATATTCCAAGTGATGATCTTCATTAATACCGGGGCTAAAAAAGTTGGGAAGGGCATTAATCTTACCTTCCTCTACAAGCTTTTCACCTTCTTTTACCATATGATATTGATTGGTCTTGCGACCTACTTTTTGATTAGAATCCATCTTCAATTTTTTTCCCTTGTTTCTTGACTTATTCCAATTGAATTTGAGATGGCTTCTAACCTTGAAGAATGCTCGTACACAACCAAAATTTTACTAGATGGTTCAACGGAGTCTATATTGGGACTTGCATTATTTGAAGTTTTGACATTTGAAATATTGTTTTTCTTGTGTAAATTTTCTCCTTTTTTTTTTTGTTGAAAACCTTTGATTTGTTGGTTTGTCTCCGAGTTCTTCCCTTCATATTTAAATTGTGTTTCTAAGATTTTAGTTTCCATTATTTCCTCTTCCTCACTTGGGACATCATTTGTGGAAAGGATTTCAAACATATTAGCGAGATGACTTTGATTGATCCTTCATAACTGGTTTTTTTGAGTGTTCTTCTTCTTAGGTATTTGGAAACCTGCTTGAGTTCATATCTTCTTTCTTTTGATCAGGAATTTTATTTGGGCAAGCATCGGCCAAATGACCATATTCATGGCAAATTCTACAATGAAAAGGAATGTTCTCATAGTCCACTACTTGCTCCCAAGTGTCTTCCCCAAATTGTAATGTGATATTTTTAGGTAGGGGTTTGTCAAAATCCATTAAAACACAAATTCGAGCATAAATAATATGTTCAAAATTTTGAGTACAATCAGCAGTCATCATAAAAGTTCCTAAAGAGTTTCCAATTGAAGAAAAAATAGTAGGATTCCAAAATTCAATAGGGAGGCCAAAGAGTCTAACCCACACGGGAGCTATAGAAGGCATCTCTTCTTCGGCTTTAAATTTAGTATGCCAGGGCTTCATGAAAAGCCCTGCCCTTCCAAAAAACCAAGGACCCCCTTGAAAAGTTTTCTCTCTATCTTCATTATTAGCAAATAAAACAAGAAAATAACCATTTGGATAAATAGAGATTTGTAACTCACCTTTAGTTTTCCAGCTTTTTGCAGCCCGAGACTTTGAAAGCGAGATAGACTCGGACGAAAACCCACGAACCGACAAATTAGTCCTCTTTTTTCCAAATCTTCAATGCCGGTCTGAATGTTACCCATATCAAGCTTAACAATAGGAGTTCCATCAGCTGCTTTAAGACATCCTGACTCCATTTTCCTGGGATCAATCTTAGGCATTCTTAGAGGTTTATGGGAAGCCCTAATATTGATATTAGCATTGGGCTGAGGCTGTCCACCATGAAGGGCATCCCTAAAATTCATTTTTGGGACTGAGTCTTCGAAATTCTTACCCTTGACAGGGGTTTTCATAGTAGAATTATTTTGTGGGTGCACCTTAGCACCAGATTCACTTGAGATATGAGCCATTTTTTGATCAACTACTTGAAACTTGTTTCGTGATCTCTTTAATCCTTGCCCTAGATGTCGTGGAAAGGTATGGTTTTCACTTTTCTTTTGTGCAGCAAATTGGAAGTCGTTGTCACTCAAGTTCACAGTATGATCTGTTGAAAGACAAATTTCTAACCCATATTGTATCCCCTGCAACATTTCTTGCTAAAATATTGAGCATAAACCACAAAAATATTGGCCGCTAGGGCCCGAAGGCCCTAAAAACCAACCTCTGGAGCTGCTTGCACTCAACCGAGATGAAACCCTCGCATAGCCGCTTGCCAAATATATCGTTCACACATAGGGATGCGCTAGGATCTGTGTTGCTCCAAATGATATGAAAATTGGTGGAGACGTTCTAGGGTTTTTCAGGCATCTACCCTCAAAATTTTAGCTCAATCCGAGTCCGGATGAGTGAGATATGGCCGAAACGAGTTCGGTAGTTTGGGCAGTCCTGCGAAAAACGTCTAATCAATTTCGACTCCTATAGCTTTGTTGTTTATATATTTTATGGATCATTTTTGGTTTGCTATGTTGATCTCTATATTCCTTATATCCAACTAGATGGTTGATACACCTTTATAAAAGGTTTGGGGTACCTTTCAAAACCTCTTGTTACATCTTATCAAAAAAATAAAAATGTAAATTATTCCAATTTATTTAAAATATAATGTAAACCTTCAAGGTAGGATTAATCGTATAATGATCCTTATTAGAAGAAATCCACTTCTTAATTTATCTTAATATGAGATCCTAATAATACAATATTTTTTGTATTTGTTTCCATATAAGTCTTCTACCCACATTATTTAATACTCAACTATCTAGCACTACCACTTATCCATACATGTGGGATAATTTCATATTATAATATTAAGTATAGTATTATAATATTAAATTTATAACTTAGATACTTAAAATTTACTATAATTATAAATAAATTTAAAGGATAGAAGGATGTTGATCTTGTTACTATGTCTATTTATAATGAAATATTGTTGAATCTAGTCACTGTAAATTTTGAGAAGTCTATTGATTAGTTAAACAATTTTTGTTGTTTGAATATCTAGAGTTAAATCATGGCATCTTAACATAATTATAACATGTTTATGATACTAAATTCTATATAAGGAAAGTATGCTCAATTTAAATAAATAAGTCATACTTTGGTTGAGAATTAGAGGAAAGTGTAAATTAACAAAAATATTTTAAATGATTTATAGAATATGAATACATATTTTATTTTTAAAAATAAAAATTGTAGATAAATTAATTTATATATTCTAGTAAATTTTTTTCTTATTTTTAAAGTGTTGTAGAACATATTGATTGTGATTTATAGATATTTTGATACAACATGTATTTTAACAAAACATTCTATGAATACATATTCTACAAAAATAGATATAGTGCAAGATATAACACTCATAATATAATTATTGATATTTTAATTATTATTCATTTTCAACTATTGGAGTGTAAAATTTTAGATGAGTTATTGTAAAACCATATGTCAGGTTACCATACATCAATAAATTTTATATAGAATAAAAATAGACAGATATATATATATATATATATATATATATATATATATATATATATATATATATATATATATATATATATATATATATATGGGAGTGAGTGTGAGCCAAGATGGAGTGTGAGATGATATAAAGTGCAATCTATAAGTGAGTGTGAGGTTAAAGGGAGTGCAAGCTATTATTAAGTCATGGTGAAAGGGTAATGGATCCATTTAAAGTGCATTAATACTTCAAACCCTTGCCACATATGCATCAAACATTGTTTTAAAAAATATTCAAAGATAAGGAACACTAGGTGAAAGAAGAGATAGAAGTGAGTGTGAGTTGGGAGGGAGTGCAAGTCAAGATCAAGTAAAAATTAGGAGGGAGTGTGATTCAAGAGCAAGTTCAAGTAGGGAGGGAGTGTGAATTAGGAGCAATTCCTACTAGCTAGTATGGAATGAATGTCATATTTGAAAGCCCTAATGGAAATTAAAGATGCCCTAGCTAGAAAACTAGATACCCTAGTTGGGAGTATGAAAGCATAAGTTGGAGATAAATATAAGAGCAAATATATGGTAAGTGAAATCTAGGTAGTAGATGTTACACCAAAATAGACTATCAAGGATGAGATGATTGAGCATGATATAATGATTCTTAAAGGTAATTTTTTTTATATGTAAGTTCTATAGGCCATGGCTAGGGATTTTGGAGATTAAAACTTGGATCAAGTGGAACTAGAAATTGAATTTAAATCACCCTCTAAATTTTTCTCCTAAATAATTTTTCCCTCATCATATTTTCTAGTTCAAAAATTAGGGATAAAATAATGGCTGGTGGCCCATGGATTAGGGGAAAATATGCATTTTATTTACAATGGAAGGAAACAAATTCTATTGAAACATAAACTATTAAGAATATTTTGATGTGGGTTGGGATTTTTGGACTTCCATATCAACTTATAAATAAGGATATTTTGAAGAATATTAGAAATATCCTAGGAGAATTCATTTAGGAAGGACTAAATATTAAGGAGCAAAATAATACTATATATATAGATATGTATTTCAAAAAATTTACCACAATCCATTAGGATTCAATTTAAATCAAGAGAATGGAAAAGTGGATTATGAAAATATCACATTTTAATGCCACAATTATTATGATACTAAACACATGATAAGAGATAAACCTAAATATGATTAATATTACTATGATTAGTATAATATTTTTGAAGATATTTGTGAATATGAAAGTATTATTGGGAGTTTAAAAAGAGATAAAAACTCAAAAAGTAAAAACAAGAGAAAAAAAAACTGAGAGGGATATTGATATAGGAAAATAAAAGAAAATATTGTAATTATTAACAAGAAGTGGGTCTAAACCCATAAATAAAAGCAAAACAAAGAAAAAATACCTTGGAATATGAGGGGTATTAATAAGAATCCTAAAAATTTGTATTAAGATATTGTCAAGATGTTATAGATAAGACATTTATAGATATGGAAACTAGGTAGCAAATATTTTAGCTTTTTTTGGTGTTGAATTTCATCTTGAAAAAGTTTAAATTTTAGGAGGAATATCTATGAGTGAGTTTTATCCTTTAAATAAAAATGATATGGAGTTGATTGTGGAAACCTAGTAGTTTGAGGAAGATGGATAATATATTTAATAGAAAGGTAAGTTAGATATGGTTTAAGTAACTTGATAGAAATGTAATGAAATCAATGTATTGTTTTGTTTTTGTAATGAGATTGGTCCCTAATAGAAGCTAAAAAAAAACTATATAATATCTATATACTTAAATCCTACATTCCAATACCTATATTTACACACTTTATTGTAATATGATTTTAACCCATATGAGGCCTGGAAATTTGTGTTAGTAGCCCTAATACATAAAAAAGAAAACACATATATAAATATGTAATTATAATAAAACTAAATTGAATATAATTAAAATTTTCATTTCAATATCTACCACTCAAAGAAGAGGATGATACATTGCGTAAAGCGATTGAGGACATTGACAACCAAGAGGAGAC
This sequence comes from Wollemia nobilis, assembly GCA_028583015.1. Lineage (NCBI taxonomy): Eukaryota > Viridiplantae > Streptophyta > Pinopsida > Araucariales > Araucariaceae > Wollemia > Wollemia nobilis. The sequence goes on along the minus strand of JAQPPZ010015863.1, from coordinate 3,038,404 downwards.
CTACTAGAAACAAAGAGCAAGAACCACTTGGTTATTAGAAGGTGATAAAAATACCAAATTTTTCCATCAGAATGCTTGTGCTAGGATACAGATGAACATGGAAGCTCTTCAAGATGAGAACAAACACTCCTTTGATACAATTCCAGGTATGCATTTCCATTTAATGGATTAATTTTCTAAACTATTTAAGGAAAGTATGGTGCAAGATGAAGAGGCTCAAAAAGAAGTTATTGTTGTCATACCCTCTATTATCTCTGAAGAAGAAAATCAAGCCCTTCTTAAACCCATTGATAGAGAGGAACTGAAGAATGTAGTCTTTGGAATGAGCATCGAAAAAACACCAGGTCCAGATGGCTTTCCAATTAAGTTTTTTCAGGCCTTTTGGGATAACTTGGAGGAGGATGTAATGGCTATTATAGAGGAGTTCAAAGGTAGTAAAATAATTCTTAAAGCATTAAATCATACTTTCATTGCCTTAATTCCAAAAGGGGAGGAGGGGGTACATATTTCATATTATAGACCTATTACCTTATGCAATGTCATATATAAAATAATCACAAAGGTAATGGCTGAGCGACTAAAACCTCTTCTATATAGAATTATCTCCTCGGAGCAAGGGGGTTTTGTAGAGGGTAGGCAAATATTGGATGGTGTGGTTCTAGATCAGAAGGCAATCCATTCAATGCAAACATCTGGTATTAGAGAAATGTTCATAAAATTAGATACATCAAAGGATTATGATAGGGTGGAGTGGAGCTTCTTTTCAAAGATGATGGCAGCCTTTGGTTTCTCTCAGGATTGGATATAATGGGTCATGAGTTATGTTTTTACTCTAACATATTCAATGTTAATCAAGGGTCTTCCCTCACAACCATTTGGAGCTACTCGAGGCCTTCATCAAGGAGATCCTTTCTCTCCCTATATTTTTCTCATATTTGTTGAAGGATTGGGTAGACTAATCTTGAGGAAAAGACAAGATTTTCTAACAGGTATCAAGGTGGGTGAGGAAGTTTTGACTCACCTACAGTTTGTGGATGATACAGGATTGGTGGGAGTTTCTAGCTTTAGGGAAGCAAGAATGATTAGAGATACACTTAATGTCTACCTTAGGGCTACAAACCAAGTCATTAATGATAAAAAATCCAAAGTGGTCTTTTTCAATCTTGATCAAAGGCTTCAGGATAGAATTTTAGAGATCTTGGGATTCACAAGGACTTCTCTCCCAGTGGTATACTTGGGGATCCCTTTGCATTTTAAAAAACTAAAAATAGATATCTAGAGGAATATTTTGGACTGTATCAAGGAAATAATTAATCATTGGTCTCACAAATGGTTAAGCTATGGGGAAATATTAAATTTTTTATAATTAGTCATTCAGGCCATGCCAATTTATAAATTTTCTATCCTTGTTGCCCCACATATCATATGGAAAGAGTTGGACAAGATGGCTAGAAAATTTTTATGGGAAGGAGTAAAAGGAGAGAGGAAATGGGCCTTAGTAGGTTGGGAGAAAGTAAGCCAACCCAAGGTAAAAGGAGGTTTGGGATTGAGAAGATCAAAGTTAAATAATAAAGCTTTGGTTGGAAAGCTTTATTGGAGGTGGATTTCCCAACCAACTTCTTTATTTAGTAGAATATTAACTAGTAAATATTTTGGATAGGTAAACCGAAATGAGGCGGGTCATCTATATTTGGATGGTAATGGATATTTAGTGTGGTAGGCTCTAAAGTTAGGATCTCAGGTAGTAAAATATGGATTGTTTTGGAAAGTGGGGAGAGGGAAGAAGGTACAATTTTGGACAGATTCATGGGATCAATACCCACCTATCATTGTTGAATTTCATGAAATAGAACCAATAAAAACAACCATAGAAACCAGGGGTTGGATCCAAATTGAAATTTATTTCAACACTAGTCAACTGGGGGATTATAAGTTTAAGTAGTTTAAGAAGTTGGATGAGTGGCCAATTTCAATCCCTTCAAATTTGACACCCATCATGACTAAAATCTTGGTAGAAATATTTATCACAGGTAGATATGAGGAGGATGAATTAGCTTGGGGCTATGGGAGCCTTGGTGTCTACACAATGAAGTATGGATATGATAAGATCCTTCCAGAGCCTCCTCCTCATACATATCAGGTTGAGGATTGGAGAAAGATTTGGTAGTCCAAGGGTTGGCCAAAAGTAAACTTTTTTGCCTGGCAGTTCATGCATAATGGAATTCTTACTTTTGATAATCTTAGATGTAGGGGAATAATTGGTCCATATCAATGTGTTTTATGCTACAAGAGTGAGGAAATAGCTGATCACTTGATGTTTGAGTGCCCATTCACATGCCAGATATGGGAGAGATGGTTTTTATATTATAAAATTCAAGTTAATGGTGATTTGAATCGGATTAATATTTGGAAAATATGGAAGAGGGGTAGATTTAAATCTAAAGCTTTTTGTATTTGTTGGGAGCTTGGATTAAAATTCATTTGGTGGCAAGTGTGGTTGAAGAGAAATGCCAAAATTTTTAGAGAAACTTTTTCTTCTTTCGATGGAGTTTGGTAGGTCATTTGGAGAAAAATCATAGAAACTGTGGCAGTCTATGCTAAAGAGGAAAATCAGGTTGTTATTAGGGTAATGGAGAAGGAAGTTGAAGTGCAAGAGGGGTAGGAAAAAGCTAGTTGGAAACCACCCCTAGAAGGTTGGATTAAAATTAATACTGATGGAGCTGCAAAAGGTAATCTGGGTAGAGCTAAAATTGGAGTGGTTTACCAGAATTATATTGGAACATTGCTCTATTGGGAACTGCAAGGCTTGGGAAGAGGAAAAAACAATGAAGCAGAAGCCTTAGCTATCAAATATGCTTCTATTTGGGTAGTAAAACAAGGTTATAGGAGGATAATCCTAGAATCAGATTCTCAAATAATGGTTGGAGCTCTATATTTCATGAGAAACTTTTCTTTGAAAATATGGAGGTTGAGGATTCTTGTCATTCAAATTAGGAAATTATGGAGGGAATTAGATGATGTGATTCCAGTTTATGTGATTAGAGATATAAATAAAGTGGTAGACTTCCTAGCTAAGATGGGCACTAAGAAGGAGGTAGGGGTTCAGTGGCACAGTGACATGGCTATTAAAGATGAGATGATTAGGCAGGTTGGTGAGCAAATCCAGTGCTTAGCTAATTTGGATAAAAATTCCAGAAATATTTTTTAGGAGATTTGTGCTTCAATGTAGATCTTCTTTTATAGTTGTAAAAAGGTGAATAGTCATTGTAGAAATATGGTTTAAGATATTTGGCTCCAATACAAATCTTCTTTTACTGTTGTAAATATGTGTTCTCTTTGGCTAAGGCTGGGAAAACTCTCATCCCAACTTGTAAATGAAATTTGTTTTAATACAAGTTTTTTCAAATTATATTTCAAAAAAAAATATCTACCACTCCACAATTTTTCATTAGAAAATAAAATGAGTTGTTATCATTTAAAGGCCTTCAAATTCATACCAATACTTAAAAATAAAACTAGATATCGTTAAACTATGTCCAAACAACATGATTTTATCCCTTACATAAAACGTTTGAAAACAAAGAGAAATATCTTAAATTATTTATTATATCTAAAAGTAAGCTTCCTATAAATTTCAAAATGTTTAAGGAATTTAGGAAGTGGGTAATTAAAATAAATCACAAAGTCCTCAAATGATATTTTGTACATTTTTTAATTTAGTTTTGGATTAATATTCTTAACTCATTAAGAAAGGATACATTAAGTAAGCTCATGTGCACTCAACGAACATCAAAATATTCTTTTAAATTTTTAAAGAGTAAAAATTCGAAATCATATAATGATGCAAAGAAAAGCTAGAATGATTATAATAGAAATTTTGATATTAATATTGTGACAAAGGTAGATTATTTGTAGTAGTTATTCTAGAGGTAAGAATCACATGGTTTGATTTTGTTTGAAAAGATTCAAGATCAAAGATAATAATATAATTTTCAAACACAACAATAAGATAAAAAAGAATAAGGGATGACAAGGTTGATATAAATAGATTATTGGCAATTACCTCCAAGGAGCAAGATAACTCATCCATGAGCTATTCAAGGTAAATTATCAACAAAATATTTAATTCACTAAGGGCATACTTTAGATTATAAAAAATAATAAGTTCTAGATACGAGTGCATATTTTTACATGATTACTAATAATTCACTAGTTTTCAATTTTTTTGTAGAAAGAGTATTTTTCAAAAAAATACAATTGGAAATGGAGTAAAATAGTCAATTTAGGTTCTAAAACAATTAAATTTATGAACAAAACCTTAAAAATATTTTGTTGTTCAAATGATTAGAGGTCAATATTTCGTTAATATACAAATGCCTTTAACAAGGCTATACATTTATTACTTTAGCCCATTAAGTTGTTATTATAGAATAAAAAATTGAAATAAAATTGTTATTAGAGGTGCCATTGATCATAATGGTGGTTTTTTTAATCTTTGCTTATGTAGATTATATGTTGAAATTATGGTATGTTAGAAAGGGTTATTTAAACTATAGGAAATTATAGAAGAGATGGTAGGTAGTGATATGGTAGGCTTAACTAAATTCCATTTTTAATGGTGTTTGTATTTTAAGGAAATTATTTTCCTTTTAAAGAAACATGGAGAGATAGAAATCCTTTATAACATACCCATAATGATATATATAAGCCAATGCATCACCAATTATTATTATTATTACTTTTGGTAATATTAAGAGATGGGGGTTTTGACCAGGAATCTCCCAACCTTTACAACAACTCCACCAGGGAGACACACACCCACCCCCTCACACACTCACCCACGCCATGGTTTGAACCACATCACCAATTATTTTTGAGTGATACATATTCTTGAATTTCATTGATGATCATAGTAGAAGAGTGTGGACTTTTTTTGTTGAAAGGAAAAATCATGTGTTAAAATTTAAAAAAATTTAAAACCTTGGTTAAAAATAAGGGGGATAATAGAGTTGGTTGTTTGATAATTGATAGAGAGATTTTTAATGTATCCATAGTGATTTATGTGGGTCAATGTATTATTAATCATTTTTTATTACCATATATTATTGATGATTATAGTAGAAAAGCATGGAATTGATTGATTGAAATAAAATTTGAAGTGTTTATTTATTTTAAACATTTTAAAATTTTGGTTAACAATCAAAGTGATAATAGAATTATTTATTTGACAATTTATGGAGAAGTAAATTTTGTCTTTATACCTTTGAATAATTTTTTTAAAGATGTTATCTTAATATCCAAAGAATAAATCCTTATACCTCTCACAAAAATGGGATTGTTGAGAAAATGAATAAAACCTTGCTAGAGATGGCTCAATGTATGTTGTATTAGAAAGCTTTTCATGGGAGTCTTAGGATTGGATGTTTTATGTGGAACACATATAGTTATTAAAATACCTACTAGGTGTTCTAAAATCATGAACTCTAAATAAGGTTGGAGTGATAGGAATTCACATATCAAAAACTTTAATTTTTTTGGTCAGGTTACTTGGGCACACATTCCAAATGGAAATATAAAAGTTTAGAAATTAAATTCATAAGTGATTTTTTACAGGTTACAATTAAGAATAAGAGTAATATAATTTTATGATTTGGTAATATAGGAGCTCATTATCAACATAGAGATAAGTTCTGATCAATATTTATAATTTATGACTTCATTTTCTTACTCTTTATCAATAATTACTTCTATTTTTAATGTATATTGAAACAAAATACTTTATTATTTATAAATTTAATGTTCATGTGTAAGCTAATGTGTAAGTTTTTTAATAGGAGATAAGAATGTTAAAGATACTTTGAATACCAATAATAAGCCTACTTTAATATGTGAGAAGCAAAGGAATGAAAATAGTAGTGATTCTTCTAGGAAAAATAAAGGAATATTATAGACACAATTGAATATGGAGAAATAAGGTATGGTAGCACATTGAAATATACCATGAAAATAGAATATTAATGCTTCAATTAAGAAGTCAAACATGGGAGCAAGTGTCTGTTTGAAAATGGAAATATATTATTGGCTACACATGGATTTACAAAACAAAACTTAAACTAAATATTGCTATAAAATAATCAAAGTTAGATTAGTAATTAAATATTTTAATAAAAAAAAAGATATTTATTATTGATGAAACATTTGTACTTATAATTAGAACAAGTATATTATAATTTTTTTTCTCCAATGTAGACATACAAATTTGTGCAACACATTACTAATTGTCTCTTTCAACCAATTCAACCAAGTTTCCCTTTTGTACCCAAAATATGGAGCAAAAGACACAATACAAATTCTCATTTACAAATATAAAATTGGCACCATTAAAAAGAGTTTGATGAGATATTTCCAATTAGTATAAACATAACCACATTGGACTAACGTTTGACCCCTCAAAATACCATTTTATAAAAAATTGGTGCTTCTAATACCATAAGAAATTGTATAGAGGTTTCCATACAATTTTTTTGTTAGCAAAAAAATATTGCAACATTTTTTTAGGCTCTCAATATATTATAAAATACTAACAAAAATTTAGTTTTGATGGAGTAACTCCTAGTCATAGTTATTTCCATTTATTTTGTATTTCATTGACTTGATTTTGTGTATGTTTTTTTTTTAATTTTGTGTATGTTAACAAAGAATATTATCCAATATTCCAATAAATATAATTAAGTGGTCAATCACTCTCATGCAACTATAAATAGTTGCATGTAAGCTTAAATAACTTCCCAACCATGCCATGCAACTGGCCTAACTAGCTATCTCAACTTGGAATCTAATATGATTGCTACTTTTCAATTTTCTCCCATGAATGGTTTCCAATATATATTCTAAGGCTTAAAAATTCTATAAAAGGCTCTATTTGGGAAGATAAAAAAGACAACCAATCTTTGAAAATATATGCTAGTGAAATTATCCTAGAGAGAGACAAGGAACCAATTTTTATAGATATATGTTGGATGAATTATCTTAGAAAGAGATAAGAGAATTATTCTTATAGGGCTATGCTAAAGGAGTCACCATGGAAGGATTTAAGTCTTTATCTTTTTATTTTGATATTTTTCAGCACTCACTTCCAATTATTACCCACATGTTATTTGATTTTAAAATATTTTCAAAATCACTAATGAACCTTGGGACTTGATCCTTCTATCATGCAAATATGTTGTTTCAAATCAAAATAGATAGGTCCCAATGTGCTAATGCACAAATATGTTGTATGTATCTACAATATTTTTTTATTTTTTATGGGCATGACATTTTTATAGTGGCACAAAAGTTTTGCAATGGTATGGTATTTTTATAGTCAAAAAATATTTTTGTAGCCAAAGAGTGTTTTTATACCTAAAAATATTTTTGTAGAAGTATGAAATTAGGTGTAATATATTTCTATTCTATTTTAGGTTTACGACTTATAATTCATGTTCTATGAGTGTTTGTAAGCTTAAATTAAAGTTTTGTATTTATTTTATGAAGAATAGTTTTTCTTAAAAATGTGCATTAGATATGAGAATTCAAGTACCATTTCAAGAAATGATCAACATATTAGTTTATTAGCTTGATTTTCATAACCAGTTACATATATTAGATATAATAGTTTATTTTAATTCGTACATGAGCCTGAAAGGTAAATAAATACATAAGTCACATTTGCATCCCAAGACAAGTTTATATTCATTAAAATCAAAATACATCTTAAGGTCTTGATTGTACTTAATATTATTCCCATCATTTTTGCTTTTAGGCATCAAAAAAGGAAATGCATGTAATTTACTTTTAGATTAATCTTTTATTTATTCTCTAATTTATCTTCCTTTGAAAGAAAATAAAAAATATCATTAGATGAAATTCTTAAAATACAAATAAAAGATAAAACACAAAAGAAAAAGCCATGTGTATGCAATTATTATTATATACACTTTGTAGTTCGTGAATCATCACATTTTCATATGTGTAGCTTTCTAACTCATAAAAGGTTAACGATCACATTTCCATATAGGTGACCTTCCAATTTCAATATAATGGATTTCCAACACACCAAAGATATTGTATCAAAAGAAATATGCCTTTGATTGTAAAAATATAAAACATTTTTTTTAGAGATTACTTGCATTGTATTCTCCTTTATGAACAATAAAATCATTATCATATATATATATATATATATATATATATATATATATATATATATATATAAGTTTTAGTTGGTTATACTATATTATTTTTGAATTGTAATTTTATTTTATATTTCTTTGAAATTGATGTTTGGAGAAAGCAACTAATTAATCACTTTGGAATGCATAGAGGAGAAGCAAAGGGTAAAGTATCATTTAATGTGTATGAGGCTATAGGTCATATGAAACAACCTCATAAAAGATATTGTTTTATACCATTTTGGTTTGTTATATTATATTATTTTTTATTGTGGTTTGTTATATTATATTATTTTTTATTTTTTCCTCGTATTTCCTTGAAATAATAAATTTTTAAAGGAACATCTAATATCAACATAACTAGTTAATCACTTTGAAATGCCTAAAATAGCAAAGGAATGCATGGAGGAGCAAAGAGACACCCTTTATTAAAGGATAAAGGGTAAAGCAACTTTTAACTTCTTTAAGGCTATAAGTTATATGAGTAACCCTCATAGAAGATGTTAAATTAGTAAATAAATATGCTATAAGTCATATGAGATAAACCTCATAAAAGATGTTATATAAATAAATTATACTCCATTAAAACGCATGTGAACCCTATCCAGATTCGAAACTTAAACTTTTATTCACAATTTCAAAGTCACGTGTTTGAATTTTATAAATATGGAGCAAATGTCACTATTCTCAAAGTCTTACTTACAAAACGTTTGGAGTTCAATTTTGAATCTATCTACACTACATGTTTTTTGAATTTTATAAATATGGAGCAAATGTCACTATTCTCAAAGTCTTACTTACAAAACGTTTGGAGTTCAATTTTGAATCTATTTACACTACATGTTTTTAGTGGTTTTTAACATTTTAGGACAATCCAAATCCATATTTACACAACATGTTTTTAGTGGTTTTTAACATTTTAGGACAATCCAAATCCAAATTTTACACTTTGAAATCATTTGTAAGTAAAAACCCATAGATTTGGCACAACACATTTAAATTACTCCGCGTACTATGCTTTGTGCTTGCCCAATAATGGGCAAGTATATTTGTCCATTCTGATGAAATCCTAACCATCTTTGGACAGAATTGGAAAAGCTACCGTAGTTTGTTAACTTGATTTTTGACCGTGTCATTTTGACATGTTTGTTACGTTGGATTTTCCCGAATCTCCGTCCAATCTTCGCTGAATCGAATAACATCATTTCCTATCTTATACCAGGTGGTTCTTAGTAGAACACAGACTGGAACGTTCTACTGCAAGTTTGTCAAATTTGAGGTTAAGAAAAAAAAAATTACAATCACAGAGGAATAAGGATAATACCTTGTCGGCGCGTATTAGGAAAGCGCTTCAGAGAAGAGGGCGTATCACGGAAGATCGTTGATACTTTACCCCATTTTAGGGTGGTTTAGATACTATAATATTATAGAATTTATTTATTTTTGGACTTATATCAAGATTTGCCCATTATCTGCTTGATACCAATTTCGAATTTTTTTTTAAGGATTCTTCCTCGCTGAAAGCTTTTAGAATGGAAACTGTAATTGAGGAAGAGGAGAAGCAGGAACTTCATATTGTAATGTTGCCTTGGCTTGCACACGGCAACATGATCGGCTATGTAGAGCTGGGGAAGAGGCTGAGCAGCCGCGGTCTCAGAATTTCTGTTGTGACCACTCCCTTAAATATTAAGTGGATTAAGCAGCAGCTATTACAACAGCCCGAGACGCTTCCCGGAATCGATCTGGTGGAGCTGCCGTTGCCCTCCGTCCAGGGCCTTCCGGCGGGCGTGGAGTCCACCGCAGATCTGAAGAGAGGAAGGACTCTGCGGCTCCTGATCGAAGCCAGCGACGGTTGTGAGAAGCCTTTCGAAGCGCTGTTACAACGGCTGTCCCCGGATTTGGTAATCCACGACGTGGTGCAGTACTGGGCTCCTCAGGTGGCCTCCAAGCTGGGCATCCCCTCCATATTTTTCTTCGTCGTGGGCGCGGCGGCCATGGGCTACATAGAGGGGCAATTTGCCGTGGGCGCGGGCGGAGCACCGAAGAACCCCACGGTGGAGGACATGCTGCGGCCGCCGCCGGCGTTCCCGTCGTCTGCGGTGCGCTATCGGCCTTTCGAAGCGCGGAGGCTTGCGCCGGCGTACGTGGTGAACAACGAAGAAGGCCGCAACATTAGCTTGACGCACCGCGTCAAGATGTGCGAGAAGGAAAGCTGGGCGATAGCGTGCGACACGTGCCGTGAGTTGGAGGGGGTGTATATGGACTACTGGCTCAGAGCGGTGGGGCTGCCCGTGTTCTCCGTGGGGATCCTGACGCGGCCCCTCCCGCCGCCACCGCCGCCAGAGGACCGTTGCTTGGCGTGGCTCGACCGTCAGGCGGTTCGTTCGGCGGTGGTGGTGAGCTTCGGCAGCGAATGCACTCTGACGAAGGAAGAGGTGGGTGCGTTATTGGTGGGACTGGAAGAGAGCCTTATGCCGTTTCTGTGCCTTTTGCTTGGGCAGGAGGGTGTGTTGCCCGGCGGGTTTGATGCGCGGCGCGGAATCGGGGTCACCGAGTGGGCGCCTCAGTTGCACATTCTGCGCCACCCTTCGGCAGGGGCTTTTTTCACCAACTGCGGGTGGGTTTCCGTGACGGAAGCGTTGAGGTTCGGGGTGCCTCTCGTGGCTCTTCCGATGAGGCACGAACAAGGCCTTACGGCAAGGTTAGTTGCAGAGGAATTGAGGGTGGGTGTGGAGGTGAGGAGAAATGAGGAGGATGGTTCTTTCTCCAAGGACGATATCCGTAAGGCCGTTAGGGATGTGATGGTGGAAGAGGAAGGCAGAGATCTGAGATCTAAGGCTGAGGAGATTAGTAGGATTTTGGCCAGGAACGATTGCGAGATACTGGAAAACAATATCAACAACTTTGTGTCTTTAATTAGAATGAAGGTGTCCATCAAACATATATAGTGACATAGAAGATCCTCAAGATCCAATCATTTAATGTTTCCCAGGAACTCAAACGAATGACTACAGGGCAGTGGGCAGTTTTGAATTTCTTAGTGAACAAAACATTAAGTTTTTTAAGAGATGCCATGGAGCTTATAGTAGATATGCCATTGAACTTAGAGCAGACAACCTTCCTCCATATCTCGCATAGTTAAAATCTAATGTTGGTGATCCCTTTACCCAAGTCCCACGGCGCCATGCATATTGGAGAAAGTGCCTAATTTCCTTATAATTTTTTAAGCATTAAAATTTTTATTGTGGAGAGTGTATAATTAGAAATATTGTCTTTTTCTTGTCTTTTATTGTTTTGTGATATTGGAGAAAGTGCCTAATTTCATTATAATTTTTTAAGCATTATAAATTTTTATTTTGCAGAGTGTATAATTAGAAATATTGTCTTTTTCTTGTCTTTTATTATTTTGTGATATTTTATCTTATCTTGGTTTGTATTTAAACTTTAGTTTCCAGCTTGAAGTATAATTAATATCGAACCGCTGGTCTTAAAGTTATTACTTTTTAAAATTTATTACTTGATTGGCGGATTTTTTAAACAAATTGCATAAGTTTGTGTCTGATTAAATTTATAATTAAATGGTTATCACACATATATATATATATATATATATATATATATATATATATATATATAATCATCTAGTATAAATAAGAATGAAATGAATTAACTTAAATAAAAATATTTAATACTTTAGATAAGTTTTACAACTATTTAAATTAAAAATTAATGTGAGTAAAATAAAGGTAATGGTTATTGGTTCTAAAAATAAAAATATAAGTATTACATTTAAGAGTGAGGAACTAGAGGTAATTATTTCATATAAGCACTTGAAACTTGAATTTGATTTTTGCTATAATTTGAATATTTATCCAGAGAAATAGATAGGAGGTTTTAAAGTTCTTTATGCCATGTTTCTTTTTTTAAAATAGTGATACAAATTATGATTTTATATGGTTGTCTTGTTTGGGGTCTTATCCTATCAAAAGAAGATTGGAAAAAGATTGAGCACATACAAAAACTTACTTTGGTTAAAAAATTGGGGGTTAATGTTTAATATCCTTACCCCATGGTATTAGTAGAGAGATAAATGTTACTATTAGTAGGAGAAACATTATATATATATCCAAAATAAATTATATGGATAATAGTATATTATCACATGAAATGATGCTTATAACTCAAGATATAGATTGATATTAATGATATGAAATGGATTAAAATATGGAGAATTGATGAAAGTGACTTACCAAAAGATTTTTCAAGAATTTAAAACTTAATATAAGAAAAAATAATAAATACTCTTTGGTAGGATCTAGATGAGAAGCTAAGATACCCAGGTGTTGTAGGTGAGTTGGAGAGGAGAGCGCAATCCTCCAAGGGAGGTCCCAGGTTCAAATATCCACCCTACCAAAAAGCTGAATTGGGTATCCAAAATCCAATTGATAATGTTGGTGCGAGAAGGGTCGGGTGCGACCCCTGAGTGACTTTGACGGTGTAGAACCCCCTGTTCGTGGTCTCTCAGACCAAGGCGGCTCCGCAAGGGGTTTTTCGCTTTTAAAAAAATAAATATGAGAAGCTAAGATTGTATGAATGTGAGATAAATTCAATGGTTTCCTACAAAGAATAAAATCATGTGTAGAATAAAATATAAATAGTAAAAAGATATATTATCAAAAAAGTATATGAAATTCTAATAATCTTACAATTGAAACAAGAATATGATGAATATTAATCGAGAGGAATGCATTTGTTTTCTATGTAAGCACGTGGAAATTGAGAAAAGAAACATGTGATATTATATTGTATTCCATGCAAACATATAATACAAAATCACTTGTTGCAACATGATGATCTGATACGTTTATACAATTTATTAAGTTTACCATCTACAAAAGTAAGTAGATATCTTAAGGAAATTTTAGATAATCATGAATATGGATAAAATATTTGATTAATATAGTGAAAATATTCAAGTGAATAGAAATTAAGATCTGCAAAAAAGGACAAGCTTACTTATATAATTTATTTTTCTCTTGTATTTTCCACCCCTAAGTTCTATTGAGTCTCCTATAGATGAAATTAAAAAGGCACTATTATTTCATTAGCAAAGAAAACAAATATATCACTCACATATAAATTCAATATAGAGTATGATAAGGTTCTCATAGACATCAATAATCTCTTACTAATAAATAAATGAATCTCTAACCAATGGATAAATAGTTTGTCAATAATGGATATATATACCACCAATGGTACCATACATGAATCCGAATAAATTGACCTATCATTGGATCTAAATACTAATATAAGGATCATTCCATAATTTGAACATGATGACCTATCATTGGATCTAAATACTAATATAAGGATCATTCCATAAGTTGAACATGGTCCTATACAAGAAATACATGTAATCAAAATATAATATTGGTTTTATTCTTATTTGAGTGTGACCTAGATCATAGTATGATTGGATGAGTATTTGATCAACCTCTAGAGAGTATTAGATCCTTATTTTTCATATTTTCTAAATGGAAAAGGTTAGAAAAATATGATTTTAAAATATTAATATTAGATGAGTGTGCTTGATCCAATCCAATGACCATAGGTATTCACTAAAATAACTACAATATCATTATATTTATTTATAATAATAATGTTCAACATAAGAGGACTAATAGAAAAGGACAAAATTTGGTATTGAATAATCATAATTTCTAATTCTAATTCATATTAATAAAGCATGACATAATTTAAGAAGATAAAAATGATTTGATCATGTATAATTATGAATTCAAATAATATTTTGTCAAAATAATGTCTAAAATAAGAAAGAGTAGAGTGTCAAGTAATAGGATCATGAAAAGGATCCATTATAATTTGTCATATCACTTCTTTATAAAACCATAGTATCTAAAACTAATTTATATTTGAGTTTTGACATCTAAAAAAGAGATGTAACCATCACACTAATTAGCTACAAAATCATGTTTGACAATGGATATCTATGTTTTACCTCAACTTGTTGTTCTTATTTAGTTGTAAACTTTTAATTTTCCCACGAATGATTGTTTTTCTATTAGTCAAATTAAAATTCCAATATAACACCTCAAATTTTATGATCTTTTTTAGAATAATATTTTGAGATCCATATTACTATTTTTGACATACCTTTTGATGAATTTATTGCCTTGGATTTTTGGTTTTCTTGATGGATTACCATAATCAAGTTAAACCATGGATCAATTATTTTTCCCACTAGGTTTTATTTTATCTCATCCTTTTGTTATGTAAGGAATGTTTTCCTACAACCTTACTTCACTCCAAGTAAGACCAGTAAAAAGCAAGATGAGCTAAGGCAATGTTGTCAAAAGGTGTTTCTCATCTTTAGTTTGAAGAAAGAATCTCCAAGGTAGGGTGGACAAGCTCAAAGGCTACTTTGACCATTAGATCTTCCATCTATAGTGAAAAATCACCTTTCAAACCTAGCCACACAAAATACACTAAGCCCTATGGGTCATTTATTTCCAATCCAATAGTGCATGCAATCCATCTAAGAAAGGAGAGCACATAAATAAAAAAAATGCTTTGCTAAAGGCCAAAAATGAAATCATAGAAACTAGTCAGTAGTTCAAGAAAGAAAAGCACTAGCACTAAATAAAGAATACCTATCATGGGCTAGAGGAGTTTCCATCTCACTTGAGGACACATAATAACCATACACACAAGAATAAAGTAGATGAAGAAGAATTTAAGAGGACATCTATCACTGGTCATAAAGCTTAAGTTTCATGGCTAATCCTATTAGATCCAATCATGTATCAATCATAGCCATCACCCACCATATGCATGATCCTACCTTATCCAACTACACTAGTTCGAGAGGCCATGTTTGTCAAGTTAGCAAGGCAGTGCTAGGAGAAAATTTATAGAAAAGTAATGGTGCAACTAGCTCAATAGAGTAGTAGAGAGTTAGGTCAACCACACTCGTCATATGAAGGCCTAGATGCTTTTAATATTTATGGGCCTATATTGAGAGACCTCAAAGTTATTGTCATACAGGTGGTAGAAGGATTTTTGGGGTAGGAATAAGATATTTGTAGGTATTCTACATAAAATGTTAGAGGGAAGGAACCCTCCACTCAACTTACAATTAGAACTGATTTAAGTGTAGAAGGCATTGGAAGTTGTTTGCTCATGCCTGATACCCACCCTTATGAGCTCTTCCTTTTATCCTTCTTTCTTATTGTAACAAGGGGGGACCAAACCATTTCTAATTTCTAAGGACCATCAAATCCTTTAGGACTCATTGTATTATAATTATTTTAAGCATATTAATGGAAGCCATGACTACTTTTGATTTAACCTCATCTTGACTTGTCTCGGTTTCTAGCAGTGTGTTTGCTTGGTTGTGTTCACTAACCATAGGTGATTTTTTGTGTTTGATAACCACTTGTTGCCATAAAAAATTGAGGTCTTGATTCTTTGGTACATTGCACACATAGCTTAGGAATTTATTTTCCTATAAAACCATTTAATTTCTTAATTTTTTCTTTCATTGCAATTCTTTTCTTGATCTCAACTCATGGAGGTCACTATACATCAAGGATTTAGATTTGAAAAGGAGTCAACCATGATTAAAAACCCTAAGGTTCCCTAGTAGGAAGTCCTACATAGATGGTATTTCTTGCTATTTTACACTACATGAGGCATGGGCACATTCATATTATCTAGCCTTTCAACCCAAGTTTGGTAGGTATACTTTGAGATGACAATAGTTTGCCTAGCATACCTAGTTGTACAAGATTTTATAGTTTATCCCATGAATATTGAATAAGCCTAACTATGAATCTGGTAAAGTTCATAATATTTTGAATTTAAGAGGACATGGACAATTCACTTGATTACTAAGATTGAAAATATATATTTTAAAGAATTCATCAAACAAAAAATATACCAAGATTCGAGTAGGGTTCTCTATCTCATCAACTCGTTAAAGCAAAATTTCCCACTTGGAAACTTTGTTTTCAAAGGGAAGATCTAAAATTATGTGTGAAAGGCCTATAATTAGTCTTCACCAAATCTAATTAGTAAGATCTAGTAGCACATTTGAACCAAAGACAAAGAAGAAGAAATCAATGATGTAATAGGGTAACCATGGTACATCAACCTCCAAAAAGCTTTTTAGTGTGGAATGAAAAAGGATTCCTAGTTCCACCAATTCCACTTAACATATGGGACCCAATTCCTACCTCAATGCTCAAATCCTTATCTTATTTCTTGGGATAAGATATCATCACTTTGACAAAATACTTACAACACTTGGTAAGCTTATACACTATGCATTTTATTAAAAAATCAATATATAGGCTTGAGGTTATTTGTGGTTTAATTGCAAAGGAGATCTAATGAATGGTATCTTAAGTTCATACCATGACTAGTTGAACTAGAACTATTTGGTGGATATCTTGGTAAAAATATTTAGAGAGAAGGTAGATAGAGCATCCCTCCTAGAGTAACTCATAACAATCAAGAGGGTGCCTATAGAGACAATGGATGATTTGAATGTCAAATTATCTAATACTTGGAAAAGGATCCCTAATGAGAACCAACCACCTCTAGGTATTGCATTCATTTACTATCTAAAATTTTTTGTAGATACAAAAAATTGACCCATTAAGGTGAGTCATTTTTCTTATATCCCTTGCTTTCTCCTTAGAAAACTAGGGTCATATTTGAGCCTAATTTTCCCCTACCAAATATTCTTGTTTCCCCTCAAATATTATATCATTGAATTAGTCTTGGAAAGATCTTGGTTTATCCCATTCTAATTTGATTTGGTCCTCCAAAGTGCATTAAAGTTGCACAGAGGTCTTGCTATTGCAAAATCATGGTCCACTTTTGATGGGGGAAATTTCACATTCCTAAGGTTTTTTAGCTGTTGCAAAATTGTAGTTAGCCCTTATGGGGCACAGTTTCTCATTTTATAGGATTTTATCTAATGGAAACCCTAATTTTTAATGTTTACATTATTTTACATCGACATATCTTAGTTTTCCCACCCATTTATCTTTCAAATCCACTATAAAAGGAGGGTTTGAAGTCTTATTTTTCCTAGAAGCAAGTTGATATCAAGCAAGCTCATTCTTCTCATGCAAGTTTTTTTGAATTTTAAACTGCTCTCTAAGTGATTCATTTTATTCTTTTGCAAAGCAAGCTAATTTTCAAGTGTGAAGTGTAATCTATTGAAGCTCTATTCTCTATTGCATTGGATTTTGTGTTGCTAATCTTTGTGGAAAAGTGTTGAATCCCTAAGGAGAGATCGACTATTTGGATGTATTAATCCTCTTACCTACTTTTTCACTATCTACCAGGTATTTTCACTTGTTTTCATCTATATTTAATAAGTTTTCATTACACATTTGTTAATTAACTTCTTTCTAGAGTTTTCTCCTCACTCCAGCGAAATCACGGTTACTCTATGTGGGGTATTATTTCACACATATTATGTTTGGGCATAACCTACTACCATTAAACCCTAGATATATGTTATATGTTGCATTTGGATAAAATTAGTACATTCTATGCTCTATTTTATTAATTTATTCTATTGCATTTCATTATGAATGTCCAACTTCCAAAGGTCAACTTCCACTTATATTTTCAAAGGTCAGCTAAAAGGACCTAGGGGGCTTGAATGCTGCACCTCCAAGAATTGCTATACAATAGCCTAAGTAGGCCCTCTAATACTAATCATATTTTTTAAGTGTTTGCTAAGTTTTTTTGTAGGAACAAAGATCATTGGATATCACTAGATAAAATATAAAAGCTTGGATCAATCATTGGATAATATAAGTGCCCTAATTAATATTTAGTTTTTTTGTTGAGTATTATTTTTGTTAAAACCCTATATCTAATATAAAAGAAAGACTTTTAATCAATTTATAGGCATTTGAAAATAAACAACATATAGTCTGCATGTAGGTTTTAATATTGTTTGTGCATCTTCTCTTGAACCCTTGCTCAAAGGATTTTATTTTGAAACCCTAGGTTAGAAATCATTCAATTAAAGAATAATTCTAGAGTTAGCTCTTGTTTTATTGCATTCTATATTTTTGCATTGTCCTTTATCTTTCATAGCTTAAATCTAGAAAGGCCAAACATAGGTGATTATCTTGAACTAAATACATCAAACATTCTTAAACCCCCAAACTTGGAGTGAGTCCTATAAATGTTCCTAGTGAATCCTTCCCCCCTTTTACGCTAAGGTGTAGAGAACAACATACCCCCATGGTGAACCTGACTTAAACACCTCCTTTTATTTGAAAACTTTAAACAAGATCACTAATTCTATTTGTTTAGATCAGAAAACATTTAATAACTATCTTAAAATATTTTTCTTATTTTTATTGATATTTGGTCTTCTTCCTTTCCACTCCACCCTTCTTTCCTTTCCTAATGGCTTCCAACCTTGGGAATGGGTGAAGGCTTTTAAGGCTTGATGATATTTTCCAATAAAATGATCAGATTGATAGAGAAAATCATAATCTAGAGGAAAATGAAGAGATTGATAATAGTTTTGATCTTGGTAGGGGACCCAATTGGAACCTTACCTTTAAATATTTTGAGTATATGTGGAGATTTTACAAGCATCATAAGCATACCTTGGATATGGCTCTAGAAAAGAAAGCCCTTATCAAGGATGTTATAACATCTCACCATCAAATTATCCCTCCTCGAGATGTTCATAATAACTCCTCAAGTGAATCTTTAAATGATGGTAATCTTGTCCATAATCCAACTTATTCCACTATTATAACCATCAACGTTGAAAGGAGTTCGCAAGTCCTTCCAACTAATAGTGTCACTCAAAATTGTGTTTGATTTCCTCCTCAATCCACTTATCTCAACAATTTTGCTTTTGTTCCACCAATTATTAATTATCCTCCCCAAAAAGATGCCACATATCACAATAGTATCAATACTTCCAACTTGGGCCAAGTATCCCTTCAACAACCTCCCTTAGGGAATCTGGGGGCATTGCATAGAAATGATCTAGAGGTGTAGAGCTTGAAAAACATGGTAAAATAGTTAGTTTTAAAAGTGGAGATGATTCAGACTTCTAGTTTTACTTACAGTTATAAAGAGATGTGCAATCAACCATTGGATCCCATTGTTACTGCATGAACTTATCGTACGCACTTTCCTATGGTGATTTTACCCAGATATAAAGGGTTAGAATATCCAATAGAGCATTTGAGAATATTTAGAACAACATGCCATGATATCATATATGATAACATGTTACTAAAAAAATTCCCTAAAAGTCTTGGTGGCATGGCATTGGAGTGGTATTATTGGTTACCTAATTATTACTTGAGGAATTTTAAAGAAACAAAAAAATTATCAAAAGTTTAGTGCTTATGTTGATAAGGATGTGACCATGAAATATGTTTATAATTTGAAACAAAGTAAAGAAGATTTTTTTTCAATTTTTTTGTCTCATTCGAGAAGTCTAGTTGGATGCTTAAGATATACTTTACCTCAAGATATGCTTGAAATATTTATTGGAAATTTGCAAGAATAGTTATCCTATGCTCTAGAAATAACTACTATCACATCCTTTGAACAAGTAATGTAGTTAGCAAAGAAAGTAAAACAAAATCTTATCAAAAGGCGACAACTCAAAGTAAAAGAAGAAAAATATACTAAGTCACAATATAATAATAAGCATGTGGTAGGTGATGGTGTAACATATAGTAGACCTATTAATAGCATTGCTAACACTCTACAAAAGATAATACTTCAAAAAACTCCATAGAGGAATTTCACAAGACTTGGCATACCCATGGAAGTAGTTCTACAACAACTTTTGGAAGCTAATATGATTGAGTTACCCCCCATAAGGAAACCAGATCCTATAGTTAACTGGTACAAGGTAGAGAAACATTGTGCATATCATAGAGTAGAAGAACATTGGAAAAATTCTTGTAAGAAGTTGAAACATGTGGTTCAAGATTTGATTGATGTAGGACATATTGATGTAGGAAGTTCTCAATCTTCAAATGGTCAACAAGGGTCCATGATTAATCAAAATGTACCTAAGAAATTTCAACATGCAACTAATTAAGTATCTTATAAGAATGTACCACCTCCTTATGGCAATACATTTGGTATAATAATAACTACTTCAAGGCAACGGATACAGAATCAACAGATCCAACAGTATCAATAGGAGATGAGTTTTTTAGCAAATATTTCCCTCTTAGAACTTTTGTAAACTTCTCCTACTCATGAAGAAGTGTTGCTAAATGTTCTAAAAAAATAATATGTCCCACCAAAAATTTTCTCTAGTGATATGGTAAATGTTGTAAGTTCTCTTGGGATACATCACATCACATTCTCAGATACCAATATCTCTTCCTCAGACTTGCAAGGAGATTCTTCCCTTTACATCACCGCATTTATTGGGGATACGAGAGTTATGATTGATAATGGTTCCTCCCTTAATTTATGCACATATAAGTTTTTCCAAAATTTTGGATTAAAATATGAAGATTTAACTAAATCTAGTGACATCATTAAAACTTTCAAAAATGAGTCCCAAGAAGCTTGTGGTACCATATCTCTTCCCCTTAAGGTTGGACCTAAGATTTTAGATACATTGTTCTATGTGGTATCTTGTCCTTCATATTTTAATCTACTTCTCGGACATCCTTGGATCCATGCAATGAAGGTCATCCCTTCCACCTTTCATCAATGTTTAAAATTTGAATTTAAAAACCAACTTGTTACTATTTTGGGTGATCCTCATCCATTTGAATATTGCTCACCAATTGATGTAGCTCAGTTTGATTTATCAGATTCCTCACCGAACATGACTAAGTAATTTGAAAATCTTAATGTGTAAGGGAATCAATAACCAAAATCTCATCACAGGATCAAGACAATCCTTCTCATCAGTGTTAGAAAATGGAATACTTGATGTTTATTCTATTGAGAGGCTTTTATTAAATAGCAAAGGTATACAATCTGATTCATTGGATCATAACTAACTGGATATAATCCAGCCACACAAATTATCCTAGTAACAACTTAAGATATAATATTATTCTAACACCCCCCCTTAAGTGGTACTAGAATATACTATCACTCCCTCTTAAGTGATACTATGAGGTAGCAAAGAACAACTAAAAAAACAAGTGACATATCCACAAGTATGAGTTCTGATAACAAGGCCTGATAAGGTACTCATGTACAATATATGCATAAGAAAACTCAATTGGAGAGATGAAGAAAAAACCACCTGCCAGAATAGAAGAAGAAGAAGAAGAGAAAATATGTGCAAGGAGGATGGAGAGGATGGAATATGCCCTCTTCAACCCCCCTAGGATAACTTCCATTAAGAAGTTTTCAAAGGATCCATAAAATGTCTCAAAAAAGTAAAGATTTATTGTTTAAATGAATGAACCATACTCCCAGACTAGTGCTTGTGACACAGATCAAGGCTTTGAGCCATGAAAAAAGGTCACTAAAGAAAAAACCCCCTGAAACCAAAGTGTCTCACAAAAAAATATTATGAAGATAGTGTGGAAAGAACCACAAGAATCGTAAGGGATGTCCAAATCGACTCCACAAGCATAAGTAGTGGTTTCCACCTATATGAACACAATGGGATGATAACAAGGTCCAAAAAGAATGGATAAACAACAAAAAAAGGGAAATGAATTTCAATTTATCTATCAAATGTGTCCTTATGGTGACCTTCTCATCCTATCAAAATGCATGGGTAACCAGCCATTGCATCCGTTAGGTGATATAGAGAAGATGACTAGATACTAGGATCACTTAAGCAAATGTTTGGGAGTGTCGGGTTCAACCAAGAATGCACTCCATGATACAATATATTTGAGGTCAAAAAACACAAGTTAAAGTGCCTCACAATGGAAAATGGACACCACCAATGTGTCCGTCTTGAAAAAATATTTTTGACGACTATAAATACCCTTATGATCGGGTGTCAATGAGGTCTTTATCTATGGGAAAAAACAAAAATCTTCTCCATTCTTTACAAGGGAATATTACTAGCATCATTAGAGAATTTAATGACCCCCAAAAATAATTCTTGGATGCATCTTCGATGATTTAAACTAAGGTTTTTAAAATAACCTTCTAGTATCATGAAGGTAAAAAAAATACATTATAAAAATGCATTATATTGCCAAAGGGTAATGGGCCATTTGATGTCAATGGATCCCATACACAAAAGCATTTAAATATTTCCTTCATATGTGACACTTTGTGTCCATGGCCCAGAGGGCCTCTAGCAGACCATCACATCATGGCAGCACCACGTGCTTCCAAAGCCTGGAATATTCATCAATATCGAACGAGTTAGGCACTCTCACCGGAAGTTCCAACTTAGCTCCCAAAATAATAACAATAGGAGGAGGGCTCATTTATAGTTGTCGTGTATCATATGGTGGCTCCCCCCCTCAGCTGAAGGTTATACTTCAGTAAAAATACTCATGTCCTCCCTATATTTTGTGAACGTGTGGAAGCTGCTCATCCGAAACGTTGACAAGAATGCAAAGAGGGTTATCAAGAGGCCCGAGCCTATGGTGAGAAGTGCAAGTAATTCAGCCAAGAATTATGGCTAAAGCATTACCAAATCAACAAAAAATACAGCCAAAAAATACTATCAATCTAACTTTTGGGACCAATAGTGGCTGCATCATCCTTCTAATCTTTGCTGCCTGCACGCTGGTTTAAAAATCCTAACACAATCTGCAATTAGGTGAAATTCGTCTATATGAGTTATTCCAGCCTTTGCTACTAAATGACAAGGCTCTGCACATCTATCCTATGATGCTAAAATGGGAAGGTGCTGCACTCTTCCTGAAGCTCCTGAAAATAGGTTAGACAGAGGTCATATGAACAGTTTGGAAAACTTCTATGGTAATCAACAATAGAGGTACTGCAGTTATCATAATACAAGAACTTATCTGGATATAACTTAGCCCTTAGTACATCCTTCACTACTTCAATATCTTGAATCCTATTTCCACTGCTAGTTCCAAGGACTGCTCACTGGCCCACCTGGCCATGATCATCTTTGCTATAAGCGTGGTCTCCTACCAGTGCTTCATGATGGACGCTCCCGCTACTGTACAGAATGAAATATGAAATACCTCCATTAAGACAAAAATATATTTGTTCCAATGCACACAAAAATGTTTCTCGATCCATTCTGACAATAATCAAAAAACTGGTGGGAGGTGGTTCCTTCAATTTTAGTAGATCCTGATGATCGATCAATAGATCAATGATGTCACTGATTGATAGAGAATGCATCATAACTGACATGAACAACTTCATACACCATCAATGCCTCTACAACAGATAGTTTGGAGGCCTATTGTTCTCGATTAAAGTGGACGTCACCCCACCAATGCAAGATCAAGCATTGCATTGCACAAGATCCACACGCAAAAAAAGCACTGCTCTATAGCAACAACATTTATTACAAGCTCCATAAAATCACCATTGAAACATGGATTACAACATAAAAAATCACATAACATGCACAATCCAAAAATCTCACGCCTAACGGGAGCTTTAACTGACGTCATAGTAATACTTTTCGGCCTTTTGAGTGAACTCTGCCAGAGAAAATAAATAAAAAATCCATTACAAAAAGCTGCATTAACTTCTATAAGGAGGCAACTCGCAAATCTCCCAAGCTCCATAGTCGAGAAGCCACCATTAAAACTTAAGATCAAATGATGGAACTCGTAGGAACTTACTAGCAGTGTAAATACTGCATTTTTGGAGAACTGTAGTGTGATAATTACCAAGGGCTTAGCTCCATTGAGGGTTACAACAATTGCCATGAAGATTATACTCCGCTATAGCATGTCAAAAAAAATAGAAGACAACCCTCCAGATAATCGAACCCAGAACGACAATAATTTATTGTAATCATGCAGTGTGCTCTAGCAATGTTTCTCAAGCACATTGTCCATCATAGATCCACAATGGAAAACACAGATTAGTCCATCAAAAAACACAAGATCTCTCTAGCGAAAAAAATGTATAAAAACTACATTGTGCATGTTGGTGCGATCTTCTGAAAGTGAACTGATCTGGGATCACATCAGGTAATATCAGAACTACACCACATAGAGAAAAAAGAAATAGGTGGATGACCGCGAGAGGAGGAAATGGAGTATAAAATTATCATTGAGGTACACATCATCCATCCAGTCAACAAAAAATCTCATTGCATTGGACTCAAGCCATGAAAATGCGTACCACTCCCCACTCCATTGATGCAGAAGCCACCTCTATCTTTGATGTTCAAGAGATGGAAAAAAGTTTTGTTAGAAAATGGAATACTTGATGTTTGTTCTATTGAGAGGCTTTGCTTAAATAGCAAAGGGATACAATATGATCCATTGGATCATAACTAACTGGATATAATCCAGCCATACAAATTATCCTAGTAAGAACTTAGGATATAATATTATTCTAACAATCAAGAGGCTATTCTAGATGAATATCATCAAGGCTTAGAGTGAAGTGTTGAGGATAAGGGACCACCCTCTACTTATTTATCGATCTTAATACCAAAGTAGTATTCCCTAGATGAGGATGTACCTCAGATAATATCTATTTTGATGGATTTATACCTTGATATACATAGGTTGAGTCTTCTAGTTCTCCAGTAGACTTTGTTTTTGTCTCTTGATAACCTTGAGCAACTAGAAGTGATTCCAAAACTACCTCCTCTTGAGGATGAGTTGTCTATTCTTATTTAGGAGACCATATATCTGAACATAGGTTTTGAGTAAGCCCCTAGAATCCTTAAGCTAGGTAAAGCCTTGTCTATGGATGAGTAGGAGCAATTGACCAATTTGTTAAAATAATTTTAAGATATTTTTCTTGGTTATATGCCAACATGCCAAGGCTTGATCCCTCCCTTATTATGTATCATTTGGCAACCAAGCCTAGTGCTAAGCATATTAATAAAAAACTTAGGAAGATGCATCCTAAGGTCACCCTTTTAGTCAAGAAGGATCTCCAAAAATTAATTGATGTCAGTTTTGTAAAAGCCATCAACTATTTTGATTGGATCTTCAATATCGTTCATATAGCTAAGAAGGAAGTAATAATCAGAGTATGTACTAACTTTTGGGACATTAAATTAGCATGTACCAAGAATAATTTTTCCTTGACCAACATAGATTAGATTGTACATTTTATCACCAAATATGGAATGTTTTTTCTCATGGATGGTTTATTAAGATACAATTAGATCTTTATTACCCCTAAATATTAGTCCAAGACAACATTCATCACTCCATGAGGTACCTTTTGTTGGAAAGTCATGCCTTTTGGCTTGAAAAAATAGGAGCTACCTATCATCAGGCCATGACTTATATTTTCCATGACATGATGTATGATATTCTCCAGGATTATATTGATGATCTCTTAGGTTACTTCATAGAACAAAAGGATCATATCCAATATGTAATATGGATTTTTGAAATGCTTCGGTATTTCAAGGTTCATATTAAACCTGCTAAGTGTGTGTTTGGAGTCATATATGGCAAATTATTAGGTTTCATAGTTTCTAGACGGGGTATTGAGGTGGATCCCACTAATATAACAACTATAAATAATATACCCCCTCTTGGCATCTTGACCAAATTGTGTATCCTACAAGGTAAGTTTTAGGCTATTCATTAGCTCATTGTCCAGTTAGTCAACAAGTGTTAGCCCTTTCTTAAGCTTCTTAAGGAAGATGTGGTATTCTGAGTATCGAGTATCTTTTGATGCCCTCAAATAGTATCTCACTTCCCCACCTTAGTTCCCCCTATGACTGGTAGGCATTTGATGCTTTACATAATAGCCATTGCTTAGAATCTATGGTTACTCGATCAAATGAGGACAACTTGGTGATAATCTTCTTGTATGGCTTAAGTTTATCATGTCGAGTTTGATAAACATCATTAATCTAATTGACCACAAGCTGAGTGTCACCACAGACTAAGTAGACTCTAACCTAAAAAGCTAAGGCTGCTCTAAGTCCAAGGATCAAAGCTTCATACTCTATAGTATTATTTGTGTAAGAGAAAGAAATTTTGAAGGATAAGAGCTATTTTTGTAGGGTCACTAGAATGACTCCAACACCAATGCCCATCATGCATCGAGATCCATCAAAAAACAAAATCCAAGACTTTGGCTCTTCAACTTTGATTTTGAAGCACTCCTCAAGAAACTCAATGACTAAAGGATGGGAATATTTTAGGGGAGTGGAGGTTAACTGATCAGTAATCACATGATCATTGATAGCCTTTTGACCTATGAAAGTTAGGTCAAAATCACTAAGGACCAACACCCACTTAGCAGCTTGACCTGAAATGTGGGGCTTAGACATCAAATAGCGCAAAGGTTCAAACTTTACAACTACCAATATTTTATGGCTAAGCATGTAGTGTCTTAACTTTTGGAAAGCGAACACTACAACAAGGTAAATATTCTCTAAGCGAGTGTACCTGGTTACATAGCTAACCAAAGTTCTAATGATATAGTAGATAGCTTATTCTTTGTTTTGATCATCATCTTGGGCCACCATGGCTCCTAAAGCATGAGAAATACTTAAACCACTATGTGGATGCCAATGCCGCTACTGTATCCTTATTCCCTTTAGAGTTGGAAGATTATCAAGCATTAATTATAATTAGATAACTGTGAGATCTCATGTCACTTACTTCTTGTCTTGTTTTGTTAGATTATTTGAACATTGGAGTTTCCCCATCTGAGCCATGGTATACCAACATATTTAATTTTATTACAGATGGTTTGATACTTGATGGTTTAGATCATAATTAGTTTAAGATTTTGTGAAAAAAAGTTGGTCAATTTGTCATAATAGGTAATAATTTTTATCAACGTTATTTTGAAGGAATCCTCTTGGGATGTCTTGACTGCGATGAATATTGGTTTGCTCTTAGTGAGGTGCACAAAGGTTCATGTGAAGGTTACCTTAGTGGCAATAATATTGCTAAAAATCTCCTTTTGATGGGGTACTATTGGTATTCCATGGATAAAGGTGCATGCGACTATGTGTGATGTTGCAACAAGTGTCAATGCCATGACCATATTGTTCATGCTCCTTCTCAAGACTTTTAGGTTATCTATTCCCCTTGTCCATTCTCCATGTGAGGATTAGATATTATAGGGAAGGTTAACCTAGTGTTATTTTTTGATCATAATTTTATCATCATAGTGACTGAGTACTTTAATAAATGGGTTGAAGCCATACCCCTGGCTATGATGACTAAAGCCTAGGTTTCCAAGTTCATATTCAACTAGATTATTTGTAGGTTTGAGATTCCTTTAGTTATTGTATCTGACAATGACACTCATTTAAAGAATAGGGATATCCATAATTTTTGTGTTAAGTACAAGATTCAGCATAGGTTGTCAATTCCTTAAAACCCTCAGGGTAATGGACACGCTGAAGCAATCAATAAGTCTTTGATTAGGATATTAAAAAAGTTGGTTATTAAGATCGGTTGTGACTGGCATATCTAACTTTATACTACCTTGTGGACCTATCATACTAGCGTGCATACCCCCATAGGTTCCTCACCATATATCTTGGTATATGGATCTGAAGCAGTGTTTCCTTTTGATATCAAGGTTCCCTCATTATGCATCTTGTTGTAAAATGACTCAATCAACAATGACTATCATGCATACCATTTGCACCAATTGGAGCTATTGGATGAAAAGTGCATTCATGCCTTAGATTTTGTGAGCCTATTAGGATAGGCTCTAACGATATTAATCTAGTGTAATCATTTTTTTGAGGTTGTAGACCTTGTCCTCAAGAAAAACAAGAAGAATATCAATGCTTGTGCTGATCTTTGAGGTAAGTTTTAGCCCAATTTTTTAGGGCCCTTTGTCATAACGACTAAGTTTGGCTCAGGTGCTTATTATTTAGCTTCTCTGGATGGTAAATAACTTAAATAACCAATTAATATAATGCATCTCAAGATATATTATGCATGATTCATCATTTTGCATCGCATATTGCATTTAGCATAGGTCATGTTGCATTTGGTTTTGCTTGCTCATATTGCATGGTTACCTATCATATTTTGCATGGTTTCCTGAAATTTTGTTTCTCTTGCATTTTTGCTTGTCATAATTGCATGCTTGCTTGTTCATGACTACTTTATCATATAGACTTCTAAGGATTTCCTGACAATGGCAAGTGATGACATCTAGTTAGGTCATAGCTCACATGCATTGCACTCTCACTGGGGATATGATGCCTAGCAATGCCCAAACCTAGGGCCCCTACATTTTTAGCCCTTCTTCTCTTCTATTCTTCTTTTTATCTTTTCTTCTCTTCATCCTTCTTCTTCTATTCCTTGAATTTCAAAGTTTTTTCAAATGACCATCAATTCTTCCAAAAGTCAAGGAATACAATCCTCTTTTGGTATATCCTTGTTGTTTGCATGATTCTTTTTTCTCCTCTATTTTATTTTTTCAGATAAGGATATACATTCTCTTCTCTTCTTTGTTTACACACTTCCTTCCATCTTGAATTTTCAATTATTGAAACTTCAAGCTAGGGCACACATGTACAGTTATTTTCTCCTATTTTTCCTCTCATTTATTCTAGCACATGAACACACTCACATGATGTTATATTCAAATTTCTTGGATCATACATATTCTTACACACCCCTATCAGGGTAGCACTCATTGAATCATTTATATACATATATTACACCCCATATGGGATAGGGTATATTTTGTTCATCAAGCATTACATCCCTATCAGGATACACTCCTCTTGACTCAGTGAGCACTACTCCCCATTATAGGATAATCTCCATGACTATTTTAGTATATCATGATGTACATCCTAGCTGGTAATCACCCCACAACAGTAACTTATGAGTAACCACTCATAGTGGATCACTCTCCATTCTTTGATCATTTGTCCATCTTAGCAAGTGCTACACCCATAGTGGGTTTTCACTCCATATTTGGCCATCCTTTTGAGCATAACACCCTTCATCCAGGGTTTGCAACCAGTTTCTCTTGCTTTCTATCTCATTGAACTTATTTGGAGATGTTCTTATGCTTCTTATTATTCTTCATATTTCCTCTTCCATTATTATTTATTTATATTTCTTCTATTCATCCTTGCATTTCAAATTAGATAGATTTCTTTTTATGCTATCTGCATTAGATTCATGATGTACTCAGTAATCCTTGCCATGTTATTGTTTGCTTGTGTTTTTATGTTTTGTTTTATTTCAGTGTCTCTTTCAAGTTTCTTAAGGAATTTTCATTCCTTTCAAAACTTGAGGAAGCATCCTATCCTTAGAGGCATTAATGGTAGTAATTTCTCACCTTGTGTGCAAAATCCCAGAGTATCCATTGTGATACCCCTTTTGCACCACCCGTTTATCCAAACCTAGCCACCCCTTTTTTGTGTTTATTTATTTCTTGTCCATAGGAGTATATATATTTCTTTGATGCATTTACTTATCCACAAATACATCAAATATGGGTTAAAATGTAGACACAAAAAATTGACCCACAAAGGTGAGTCATTTTTCCTATATCCCTTGTTTTCTCCTTGAAAAATTAGAATCATATGTGAGCCTACTTTTACCCTAACAAATATTATTATTTCTCCTTAAATATTTTATCATTGGATTGGTCTCAAAAATATATTTCCAATGGTATATGGTTTGTCCTGTTCTTATTATATTTGGTCCTCTAAAGTGCATTAAAACTACATAGGAGTCTTGTTGTTACGAAATCACAGTCCAATTTTGTGGGGCAATTTCAAATTTCTAAATATTTTTAGCTATTGCAAAATCGTGATCAACTCTTGTGGGACACAATTTTATATTTTCTAGGGTTTTCTCTTAAGGAAATCCTAATTCTAAAGTTGACATTGTTTTATGTCATCTTGTATTAGTTTTCCCATCCATTCCTCTTTCAAATCAACTATAAAAGGAGGATTACCAAGCAAGCTCATTTTTCTCATACAAATTCTTTGAATTCTAAAGCTAATTCACAAGTGTGAAGTTTAATCCATTGAAGTTTTGTTCTCTACTACATTGGATTGTGTGTTGCTAATCTTGGTGGGCAAGTGTTGAAATCCTAAGGAGAGATCAACTATTTGGACGTCTTAATCCTTTTGTCTAATTTTTTACTATCTACTAGGTATTTTTATTATTTACATATGCATTTAATTAGTTTTCATTACACATCTTTTAATTCACTTCTTTCTAGAGTTTTCTCCTTGCTCCTGCAAAATCTGACCCGATCATTTTAGGGAGCGATTTTATCGATTGGCAAAATCATGGTCACTCTATGCGGGATATGATTTTGTATAGACCATATTTGGGGGAAACCTGCTACCTCCAAATCCTAGATCTATGTTATATGCTACATTTAGTTCATATTAGTGCATTCTATGCTCTATTTTATCAATCTGTTCTATTGCATTTCATTATGCATGTCCATCTTCCAAAGGTCAGCTTTTGCTTCTATTTTCAAAGGTTAACTAAAAGGACCTAGAGGGCTTGATTGTTGTGCCTCCAAGCATTGCTATACAATGGACTAAGTATACCCCCTAATGCTAATCATATTTTCAAGTATTTCCTAAGTTGTTTTGTAGGAACATAGATCATTGGATATCATTGGATAAAAGATAAAAGCTTGGATCAACCACTAGATAAGATAAGTGCCCTAGTTAATCATTAGGCTATTTATTGATTGTTTTTTATTTTTTATAAAACCCTATATCTAATAAGGAAGATATTTAATCAATTTTTAGACATTTAAAAATAAACAACATATAATGTGCACTTAGAGTTTAATATTGTTTATGCATATTCTCTTGAATCCTTGCTCAAAGGATTTTATTTTACAACCCTAGGTTAGAAAACATTCAAGAAAAGAATCATTATAGGGATAGCTCTTATTTTATTGCATTCTATATTTCTACATTGGCCTTTACCTTTCATATCTTAAATCTAGAAAGGCCAAACATAGGTGATTATATTAAACTAAATACATCAATATTTTTAAACCCCCGAACTTGGAGCGACTCCTAAAACTGTTCCTGGTGAACCCTTCCTTCCTTTTACACCGAGGTGTAGAGAACAACATACACACATGATCACATTGACTCTAGAACATATTAAATTTTTGTTTCTAGAACATGTTTGAATTTGCTCTCCAACTTTTATAAACTCTCTTTTTTTTTTTGTTGTTTGGGCCAAAATAATTTCCATTTAGTCATTCACACATCTAGTTCTAGGAGTGAAAATAGTATTTATTTAATTCTATTATAATTATATTTCTGAATGCAATTTATATTTTAGAATTATTCCATGGATATATTCCCCTTGACACTTTCACATTTCAACTTTTGACCACCTTCTACATGATAAATTAGCTTGTTCCCACCCAACACGTTGGATGGACTAATTTTTTTATATTTTGATGGGTTAGATAAATGAATTTGAAGATTAGCTTTTATGGGAACATGGAAAATAATTAAAGGAATATTTAGTGCAAATATTGTTTTATATATATCTCTAAGGGGAGATAGAATATCACTACACATAATAAAAATATCTACCACTTTGAATAGCCAAATGAGTGTAATTTTGAATGAAATTTATACTAGGTGTATTCATTTAATTTTATTATTCCTATCCTAGAGGTTTCCTCTTCCTTAAGGGAATATTGTTCATATTCTTCCATCAACAAGAAAATATTTTCAATGTTGGGTCACAATGCCCTGATACTTGAGTGAAGGTGCCATGAGCTTTCGATACCTATTTTGTTCATGAATATAGGTTGATGCATGAAAACCATTAGTTGATGTTACATGAAAAATATTATCATATGTGTTTGCATTGATACTCCTTGCTTCATAGAGTGGTGAAAAGTGACCATAATGCATTAGAAATGTAAAAATCAAATAAAAGTGCATTAGCTTATTTTATGGATATGAATGAGCTACATGTTCTCAATCAAAATTTATATTTTATTCTTGTGCTCCATTTTTTGCTCCATTGTATTGTGCATTTCTCACTGGTGATGTTCTACATTCTTTCTTGGTAATTGCATATACACAATATCTTTAATATTGTTGAAGAGAATATGTTTTATCACATGTATTAGATATAAAATGATAATAATAGTTATCCTTAATTGATCAAGGATGTACAATTCCATGTCTTAAGTGTAAAATGTACTTTTATCCTTCACCAATGTGCTTCAAGTTCTTAAATTTAGGATTATTATATTTATAAAAACTTGGCTTGTGTTGCTACAACCCCATGGTTTATCACTTGGACACACTCTCTCTGTGCCATAGTGTGAATAGTAGTATATATTACTAAAAATGGGAAATTTGAATACATACATATCATTAATGATAGTACTAATCATACAATTTTTTATTGAGATGAACCAACAATAAATAAACCAAATTGATATTGCATTAACCTTATGGAAATCTTCTTCAACTTTTACTTTCCTTTTAAGGAGTTATTTCTTTCACTTCAAAGCTAAATGTTTTCTACAAATGCAATTATCATGGTTTTTATTTTTACAATACTTGTACAGATGGAGGTCCCAAAAATATAGAGTTTCATTATATTCTATTACACACTAATCATAATAAAATTAAAATATAGAAGGACTATGTGCATACGTCTTCTTATGAATACATACTCACTCTATTGTCAATTGTTGGAGCTTATATTGGGCTTATCAAATCCTTATTTTTTTGAAGGATTTAGTTGGATTCTTTTGGATACTTTGATGGTGTTACTATATCCTTCAAGTAGATTTTTTTGGAATGGTATTTTATTCTTATATTTGGAACAAACATCCTCATTGTTCTTTGAGAATTTATCATACTCTCCATATTCAAGCTCTATTTTAGACCTTGGAATTACATAAATGCGATACTTGATATGATGGTTTTTATTTCAAACCCTTTAAATTATACATCCTTTTATTTTCATAAACATAGAGATAACACCTCTTGCATACTATTTAAAGCTTATAAAGTTAAAATATTAATTTATTACAATGGTAATATTGGTCATTACTGTTAGCAATCCAATACTATTTCCATAAGATCTTACAATATATAAAATATTCATAGAATAAAATTTAACAAAAAACTCTCATAAAATATTATTGATAACCATCAACTCAAGCACTGCAAATACAACATATTTACAAGCTTCTTTGAGCACGTATTACAATGATTTATCTTCCATATATACTTGGATATGTGAATTTTTAGATGGGGTTTTTCATATTTACTATGGTAGAGGGAAGGGGTTTTAAAAGTCTCCCCAAACCTTTTACACTTTCTTTCATATATTAAACATTCAAGCTCCAAAAAGAAAAAAAAAAAGAGATAAAAAACCCAATTGAGGAGCCACACAAAAGTACTTCATAAAAAAAGACTACCTAAAACATATTACTAAAGACCCAATACAAAATTCCATTGTAGAACAAGATTCAAATATGAAGAGACAAGACTTATCAAAAAATTATGAAAAGGTAAGATGAGTCAAGTTTACAAGCCACCAACTCCATTTCCTCATGCAAAATTAAAGAAATTTGTTGTCTTGACTTCATTTAATTTGATGAGAGGAAATCACCAACATATTTTGAAGAGATTAAACTAACCATTATTCAAAATCTTCAAAAATAGATACGCAAGGGGGTGGAGGTAAAAAAAATGAATATAAAAGTATGTAGTGACACATGCCACACTTTTATTTAAGATAAATATACCCTCTATGAGGTATTAATACATCTCAATTGAATGGAGAGAAATGTTTCTAAAGTTACCACCCATACCATATAAATGGTGCCCTCTTGATGAATCAAACTCCATAGAAGCCACACCATAATTGCTTGAACTTATCTCAAACTAATAATTTTGTACATTAGCAGTAGTGATATTTTCATGTGGGATAAAAAGAGGAAGATCTTTATTTTGAGAGGCTAGCAAAGAATTTTAGAAAGTAGCTCTTTGCCACACATGTGAGCACAAACCATAAAAACCATAATTAAGAAGCAATTCTACATATGAGTATCGAGCAATAAGGTTCACCAACTGCAACACATACCCCAATGATACTCCAAGCTCTTCCACTGAACCATTAAATTTACCTCATGTAAAAACTATTACTAAATTCATACTTAAATGATTTTTTCCACTCATGTGTTTGCAATAAAGTGCAAATTCCTTATACTACTATTATACTTAAGTAATATCATCAACTTATTCTTATGAAATCTAGAAATAATATCAACATATTTATTAATAACATACATTAATTTATTTTTGATATTGAATGAAGTAATAAAATGCTAATTTAAAAGTTAAATATATTGTATTTCTTAGTAATATTATAATTGAAAGTCAAATTGGGTAAAACTTATATATTTTATAAAAAATGTAAAAGTTTTTTTAGATCCTCATCGATATAGTAGTGTACACCATATATTTATAAATTGTAGCAGTAGCTAGTCACTAACAGACATCAAATAGTTTCTAGTAATATTACCTATCAATCACAAATGAACACCAAATAATCAATATTTATGAATTTATCCCCCACCACTCCTAGAATTAGTTACCATTGCTATAAATATATACTATCAAGGTTACCACTCTACCTCAACAAAATATAAAGAAGTTCCAGTTATAAAACTAGCTAGATTTCTTAAAACATTGAAATGTGAGCCACTAAATATCCCAATAATGAATCTTAACTTTCCACTATGTATTTGACATATATACACATAATCTTAATGAGACACAATATCCACTAAAGTGCAGAGACTTTTACATGTCTTGTTAGAGATCTATTTTATAGGCCATATGCTATTTGATATATGTTATCATATGTTCATGGCATATATCATACATATTATTTGATTTTCTAATTTAAGTTTAATTTTTTAAATAAAGGGGTAAAAATTTATTGATAAAAATTCTGGATTATAGAGTACATCTGAGCTTCCAACCAGGACTCAAATAAATAACCAAATAGACTAAAACCACTAGACTAGAATGACACCTAGAAAAGACAACAAGAATAAACTACATTAAGTATGTACATCCTTGTGGATCAACTCCCATAGGCGTTGAGAGTCCCCAGATGAGAGACTCTCCCAATTATCGATACTCCAAGGATCCAGCAGCTCAGAAGCCCTTTTGGCTAGGTAATTAGCAACCACATTCCATTCCCTTGGAATGTGCACAAAGGATATAAATTTGAACTCTTCACTCATTCTGAGAATCTGAACAGCTACAAGGGCCAATTGCCAATTAACTTCCTCCACCCTTTTACTGTTTAAAATATTAACCATAATTTGGGAGTCAGACTCGCAGATAATCCTATGCCAGCCAAGAGAATACCCCCTCCGCAAGGACTTAATAATTGCAAGAGCTTCCATAAAATTGTTGGATTGAACACATTTATAAATGAAAAAGAAAAAACTAACACCACCAGTAGAATCTCTCCCAACACCGCAAATTCCAGCATGTCCTGGATTACCCCTGGACGATCCATCAATATTAATTTTTAAAACTCCTCTAGGGGGTGGCCTCCACCTATCATCTCTCCTAACTTTCTTACTGAGTTGAAGAACCCTACTAGGGCTAGAAGAGTTCACACCATCCCCAAAGAGACCAAGGGCTTGTTGTACCTTCTCCTCCCTAGA
Organism: Wollemia nobilis; assembly: GCA_028583015.1. Classification (NCBI taxonomy): domain Eukaryota; kingdom Viridiplantae; phylum Streptophyta; class Pinopsida; order Araucariales; family Araucariaceae; genus Wollemia; species Wollemia nobilis. Next base: position 3,002,366 of record JAQPPZ010015863.1, on the reverse strand, counting down.
ATCCAAAAGAGGGTGCACATCACATTTGCTATGGATGGTTTCCTGAACCATATACATGATACTTTGCCAGATCTGTTGAATAGCCAAATAACTACCCTAAAATATGCGTCGGTTCTATTCAAGCCAAATTTTCCAGATGATGCAATAAGGTCCCAAATTCCAAGCCCCATGAAGGAAGGGGGCCTTGTCCAGAGGTCTGCCTAGACTACTCTAAAAATCCACCAAGGATAGCACTTGAAAACATGGATGGTTCTAGGCGCTCCACCAACGATGCCAAATATCTCTGGTAAAGGAGCATTGGAAGAATAAATGAGAAGAGTCATCCTCATTCTTATTGCAAAGGACACAAAAAGAGGGACCTTGAATCCCCTCTTCCTCGCATTATCTCAAGTGAGGCATTTATTACGAGCTACCAACCAGAGAAAGAAGTTACATTTTGGCCAGGAAAATGTTTTCCACACCTTTTTCCACCAAGTGAGAGGAAGACTCCCACAATTTTGCTTATCAAGAACCTGATAACCATAGGCTACCGAGTAGGTTCCCTTAGGATCAGGGTTCCAAGCCAGAATATCTTTACCCCTCAATGAAGAACAAGACCTCACCATAAGAATAAGAGAAAGCACCTCTTTGTCCTTGGCTAGTCCCCCCTGGAGCCATTCTTGTGGATATTTCCACCTGTACATCTCCATATTTCCAAAAGATTAAATTTTTTTAAAGTACTCCATACAAGACCAGCCTGATTCCAAGAAAAAAATGCTTAGGGAGCGTAACCTAGGATATTGATTCAATATAGGAGGGTGGCCATCCCAAGAATCATCCTAAAAAAGAGCATTTGATCCCTGATTGCAAATCCAGAACAAACCCTACTTGATTAAATTAGCTCCTCTTTTTAGAGTGTCCCAGATAACTGAACCTTTCCCAACCAATCCGACTCTAGGGATTTCAGCCTCAAAAATACCTCTCAAGTATTTACAAGATAATATTTTAGCCCAAATATGATCTTGAGAGGTACACCATCTCCAATAAATTTTTGCAGCCAAAGCCTACCCAAAAAGAGTTGTCTGTCACAACCCAAGGCCTCCCTCTTGCACTAGCCTACATATAGAATCCCACCTAACCAAAATCTATTTAGATTGATCAAGTTTTCCAGACCATAAAAACTATCTTGACAAAGCATCCATGTCCTTGATGAAGTGAGAGGGAGCTATTTGTACAAAACATATATAAATGGGTAAAGCTTGAACAACATATTTTAAAAGCAACACTCTACCTGCAGTGGATAGCCATTTGAAAGTCCAGTGATTCACCTTCCTTCTAAACTTATCAAGCATAGACTACCAAGAAGATCTAGGTAGAGGGTGAGATGAAATTGGAATACCAAGATAAATGAAGGGGGGAGTCCCAACCTGAAATATTAGAATGCGAGCAATCCTGGATTGAATAAGAGGAGGGGTATTGAAGAAGAAAGAAGAAGAATTGTCCTCATTAATCAACTATCCAGAAGCACCAAGATATATGTCAAGAGACTGTCTAATATTTCCAGCTTCCCTAATAGTGGCAACTCCCAACAAAGTAGTATCATAAACAAATTTAAGGTGGGAAAGAGGTGGCAAACTACTATCCCACTTCCACCCCTGAATGAGACCCTACATGACTTGAGACTTGAGCAATCTTCCCAACCCTTCTGTCATAATGATAAACAAATAAGGAGATAAAGGATCTCCTTGCATCAATTCCCTTGAGGCCTCAAAAAGCTCTGATGTCTCATTATTAACAAGAACAAAGAATGAGGAATAATAAACACAACTCATCACCCATCTAATCCATTCCTCCTCAAATCCAACAGAAACAAGAACTTTCTAAAGAAAGGACCATCTGACCCGATCATAGGCTTTGGCCATGTCCAACTTAATGAACATAGTTTTTTCCTCAGAAGTTTCCATCAAGTGAATAGATTCTGTAGCAATAACAACCCCATCCAAGATTTGTCGGCCAACAAAAAACCCTCATTACTCCTCAGAGATGATTTTTCTCAACCATATCTTTAGCCTCTCAAAAATAATTTTTGTGATGATCTTATACACAACATTGCAAAGAGCAATAGGCCTGAACATATCCAAGGAATTTGCTCCCTCTTTTTTGGGTATAAGCACCACAAAGGTAGAATTTAGGGCCCTTAGCATCTATTTGTTCTTTTGGGACTCATGGACCACCTCCAAAATATCAAATTTGATTAAATCCCAAAACTCCTAATAAAACTCAATTGGGAATCCATCTGGACCTGGGGCTTTTCCTTTTTTTCATCTTGAATACAACATTTTCCAACTCCTCAAGGGAAATTGGACTCATCAAGTGCTCATTCATCTCTCTAGAAATAATCAATGGAATACAGTTTAGAATAAGCTTTTCATTCTCATCATCTGATAGGGAGTCCTCCTTGAAGAGAGAGGAAAAATACCTCTTAGTCTCTTCTGAAATATCCCTGAAAGAAGAGAGCAGGGCACCCTGAGAATTCATAAGAGAGGTAATCAGGTTACCATTACGACAAGCCTTAACTAAGTTATAAAAGAAGGGTATGTTCCTATCCCCTTCCTGAAGCCAATCTACTCGAGTTTTTTGTTTCCAAAAAAATTATTCCCTCAGTTCCCATTCAGCAACATATTTTGTAGCCTCAGATTCCTCAACAAGAAGCTCCTTCATTAATCCCTGATCTCTAATCTTCCTTGAAGCTTCTTCCATCCTACTAAGAGCTGCCAACTTAGCCAAGGAAAGGTTCTCAAAATTTAGTCTATTCCATCTCTTAAATTTATGTTTTACAAATTGTAGTCGCTTCATAAAGGAATACATAGTAGTGCCATGAGAAGGTTTGCCAGTGGTCCACCAGCCTCGCATGAAATCATGAAGCTTAGGATCACAAAGCCACATAAGTTGAAACTTAAAGGAGGAATTATTTTTTAGACCTAAATCCAAAGAAGAGAGTTTGATAGGCCAATGATCAGATCCCCTACCCTCCAGAATCACAGAACTAGCACCTCTGTTATTACCCATCCAATAACTGGATATCATAAACCTATCCAGTATATTTGAGATGGAAGCTTCCCCACACCTTCTATTGTGCCAAGTAAATATCCCATTATTTGTCTTGATGTCAACCAAGTTTAGGGCCTGGATATGAGCACTGAAGACAAAAGAAAAAGGCTCGAGATGGTCCACCCCACCACGTTTCTCCTCTAGACAAGTGATAGAGTTGAAGTCTCCAGCCAAAATCCATGGGTATAGGGGAACCAAACTTCTCACAAATCAAATGTACTTCCACAAATTCACTTTACCATTGTAATCAACAAGATCATACACATTTGTAAGTAGGATTATTTCACCAGATTCATTATCATGTCCGACCATTGAAATAGACCATCTACTAGAAATCCAAGTAAGAGGGGATATCTTAATCGGATCCCATAAACAAGCAACGCCACCAACATAACCACATGCACCAATACACTGGCATTGCCCCCTTCTCCACAACTTGGGATCAATATTGAACATACTATTAGTAGCAAATTTAGTCTCCCGAATAAACACCACATCCGTAGAATGAACATGAACCAAATCATGAACAACTTTTTGTCTAGGGATGCTATTCAACCCCCTTACATTCCATGAGAAGATAATAATTTTTGGGGGTTATAAAAATGGGAGTCCAATGTTCTCACCAATCCTAACTCCACCAAAGTCTCCCCCATTAAATTAATTTTATCCTGGTCCTTCTTTTGACCCACCTTCATATTCTTATCCGAAAAACTTTTTTTTAATTATTTTTTGCTGCAATCCCAACACCGTAGGAGTTTTGCAGTCCAAGGATGACTGCATCAGTGCCTGAGTAGGATAGAGCATAAATAAATTTGTACCACTTTCCAAAATAGTTTCCCTTATAAGGATTGACCCAACCATGTATCCTATACTCAGATCCAAACCCCCTATATCTGATTCCTTAAGTTCCCCCTCAAGAAGAGACATCTGATTTGGACTTGTTATATTTGCATCAGGTAGTGACATTTCAGGTATCTCCATGCATTGATCAAGATCATCTAATATTTCAAAATGGTTGAGTAGAACATCTAGCTGGCTATCCTTAAGGTCTTTGTTTGCATTTCGTCCTATGTTTTGGGATTTTACCGAAACAAAACCTTCCTTATCCCGTTCCCCTTCCTTTATCGGGGCTTTTCCTTTATCCAAAATTTGTCTAGACCAAGAGGGCCTAGGATTTGAAGCCACAGGCGAGACAAACTTAGGGTATTTTCTTTGCAGGTGGCCATATTCATGGTAAATCCGACAACAAAATGGAAGAGCTTCATAGTCAAGTTTTTGAACCCATGTAGTTGATCCAAATTGTATTTCAATAGAATCTGGAATAGGATTATTTAAGTCAATTTCAACACAAATACGAGCAACAAAGATTACTGTTGGTCATAAAATCTACCCAGGAAAGGATTTTGGGAAGGTGTACGCGCCCTAGACCTGGACCAATATTGAAAGGTCGAAGGGAAGAGATGCCCCTCGTGCCAATCTTCGGAGAAAGGCCGGATCCTATACTAAACTACTTCGGTGTTTAAGATAAGGGTGCAAGAAAGAGATAAAAAGAGTAAGGGTGCAAGAAAGAAATAAAAGGGGTAAGGGAAGATATGTTGATAATTTAAAGTGGGAAAGAACCAGAAGCATGATTGCTAGCCAATATCTTGAAACAACAACAAAAAACACCAAGAATAAAATGAAAAGAACACGACATTAGTGTTCCTATGTATCCTCTGGACAAGTTCCAGGATTACCCTCCCCTTTCATCGAAATTTAGAGTTCAGAGTTACGGCGATTAGGATAAAGTGAATATAATAGAAACACGATCCACAGGCGACATAGAAGAAAACTAATGCAACATTTTCCTCCCCTATGTATCCTTCGGGAAAATTTCAAGGTTCTATCCCCAATCGCACACCTAAATCTAGAATGCAAAATTATAGTATGCAAATGAAGAAAGAGATAAAAGAAACAAGTACAGAAGGCATCATACAAGAGAGAAATTAGGCTCAAAGCTCTTTAGTATTAATCGCAGGGATTCAAGTTATAGTAGCTTTCTTAGCAGAAAGTTCCCCACCCTTTTCATTACAATGCTTGGGTTTTTATAGAGGACCCAACCCTCTGAGCCATCAATGCACAAAATGGAGGAGTACATCCTCAAAACCTGAGAAGTCAACTCTTCGTGGCTCTCGTGACTGAGCTCTCAAATCCTTTACCAAAACTAGCAGCTGCGACCGAGTCAGTCAGGGAAACATGCATTAATGAGCTGCCTGAACGTCCTTGGCCTCTAGGTGTAGTGCTCAAGTGGCCGCCATGCTCGTTGGGATCTCCTTTTCGAACTGATACCTCATTTCCAATTGCCAAAAATGAGTAGTGAGTTTATCGAGCACGTAAAAATGCATTTATGAGGCACTTGATTGCCTCGAAAAAATACCCGACTTGGAGTGTGTGCCCTTGAAGCGCTTTGCTAGATTTTCATTCGCAACTCTGCTTCGCAGTGGATTTGAGCCAAAGCAGATCTCCTTTCTCAGTTTACACTTCGCATGGTGGAGCTTCGCAAGATAGCTTCAGGGTGCTAAGTGCCGAAGCAGATATTCCTCCTCAGGGTGGGGCTCTTCATTTCTTGCTGCTTCGCTGATGTTCTCTGCCTGAAGTGGATGCTTCATTGGTGAGTCTTTGAAATGTTTCTCTGTGATCCTCCCTCAAAAATGTGGTTCGGGGGCATTTCTGTCGAAGCACATTCTAGCCTTCAAAAAATGTTTCGTTCTTTACGATCGCTTCTGGTTTAGGTGAAAGTACTTCGCATGAAAGCTAGCCAAAGCAGATGCTTCGTGACAACTTTCAATGAAGTAGAAATGGTTCGCTGGTGGGGAGGCCCGAAGTGGGTTCTTCGCTGATTTTTCGATGAAGTATTTTTCAATGTTTGCGCCTTTTCAACTTTTTATTTGCAATATTTTCTCTCGAAGCGACTGTTTGAAATGCTTCGGGACCGAAGTGGTTTTCTCACCTTAGAAAACTCTGACCGCGATCTAGACTTTCCTTCTTCAGCAAAGCTGTTCTTTTGGATTGCTCGAATGCCGCTTCGCAAAACTTTCGCCCGAAGTAGCTACTTGAAATGCTTCGGGCCCGAAGTAGTTTTCATCTCTGACTTCTTTCTTTTGGTGAAGCTATCTTCCTTTTCTTGTGAAGCCTTTTCTTTATCTTGCTCAGTAGCGAAGCTCTTTCATATTCATTCTATGTACAAGGGGGATGACGATGGAAGCCAAAATTGTTGCAATTCTTGAAAATGTTGTTTCTAAAAAAAAACAAGGGAACAAATTCATGAAATTAAAAGAAATACTTTACAATTATTTTTATTTTAATACCCCTATAGGCAATGTGACAAAATTGTCAACATTCTTGGCGGCTCATGGGGCAACGAGCTCATCTCAGTGGAATAACCCTCAGCTTTGATCCGTTGGTCCAGAGTTACCTCCAGAACCTTCTCCTTTCTCTCCCTCTGGGGGCGCTTCCACGACTTCTTCTTCTTCCTCCTCTAGCGAGGGTTCCTATGGTGACGATGGCTGAAGGAAATCGCGGATGCATTCCATGGTTCTGCAAATGTGAGCCTAGGCACCTTTCAAGAAAGGCTCTCATTCTTGTAGCACTTTTACCAAAACATGGAACCGATCTATTTTCCCAATGTCGGTATTCTTGGCTCTTGTGTTTAGATCGTTGAGGTAGGCTACGATCTTACAATGTCTTAGAATGAAATCAGTGACTTTCCCTTCTATAATCGGCTCTTCCCAGCTGTCTATTTTTGAGACATCGCTCTCATAATGTATCCAAGCTGGCTTGAGTTCTTCCTTGGTCAATAGGTTTCCATCCTCAATCATGAAACTAGAGAAACCTAATGAAGAGAGATCTTGGAAGTAGCCCAGTGATGTACGTTGTTCTTGTTAGAATACATCCAGGAGGTCCTTCGCCTTATGTGCCTTCCTCACCTTGGAGAAGAAAGCACGGACCATGGGTTGAGCTGTGGACCAGTCTCTGGTGGTTTGGCTCATTGCAGTGACCTACAGGTCCTGATATTTGACACTTTGGACCTCAAAAGCCAACTTGAGTCACCTTATGATTTTATTGATGACCTCTTCTACTATCGGCCCTTCCTAAGCAACGACATACTAGGCTTCGATAATGTAGGTTAGAATCATCAAGGCACTGGAGGCCCAAGCTCTGAAGTTCTTGAGCAAGTGTGAGCAAATCTCTTTGCTATGGCCCCTATCAAATAGCTCCAAGATCTCATTTTCATACAACTGCTATTGCATCTCTAGGATTTTTCTTTCAAGCTCCTTGGCCCTCAGGTCAGCTTTGGACTGTATCTAGCTCTGACTTTTAGTTGCATTCTGCAGTTGTCTTATTTGCTATTTTAGGGTGTCTGCTTCTTTCTTTATCTGCTCACATTGCTTTTTTGAGTCCTCCAGCTTGGAGCAAATCCTGGCTAGCTCTTCTTACAACTTGATGTTGGCGTTCTTAGCCTCAAATCTGTGCTGATTGGCGATGTTCGCATGCGCTTGGAAAGTTTCAATTCTGACATGCATGGACGTAGATTCATTATCTACATTTAGGTGCTCTAGGTCCTTGGTATTTTCCTAATAATATTAATCTACTGGAGTCATTTAATTCAGAGGTTTCTGGACCTTGGGGACCTTCTTCACCTTATGTATCTTTCTGCCCTTTAGATAAAAAATGGCGCATTTTTCTACTTCGGCCAGAGAGCGTCCTATCTTTTTCCTGGCCTCCTTCAGCATCTTCTCTGTGTTCTGTCGGGCCTGGAGCAACTTCTTGACTAGAGGGCATTCCTTAATCAAGGATATCTCTGATTCAAATGAGGCTAGATCTCCAACCAAAGGGGTGAACAAATATAAAGAATGAACGGGGGATGCCTCACCAGTAGGTTCGATGACAGGTGTAGCAAGGGCTTCAGTAAGAGGAACTATGCTGTGTGTAATAGGGGAGCAAGGAATGGGGTTCGACATTGGGGTAATATATTTACCCTGAATAGGAACTAAGGGAATGGTGATATGGGCAGGTGAAGTAGTATCAATATACTTGTCCTGGCCAGACGACTCGAATGTAGTGGGGCTAACAGGATCATGGGGAAGACTCGAGGTGGCAAGGGGTAACACATGAGAAGGTGATTGATCTTGCGGGAAAGAGGGATACTATTGGGAACTTACGGTCGGGACCATGGTGGACATGCTTTGAGCAACCAGGGAAAAGGGTGGAGAGTGCATACCTTTGTGCCCACCTGGCAGATTAGCAGTAGTGACTTCCTGTGCGATCGACTCTTGCTCCTTCTAAACTTCAGTACTTGTGACCTCTACTAATTCTTCTTTGGGGACCCATTCTTGTTGGAGGAGTTCCTCCACATAGATGACGTTCATGTCTAGGGTAGCTTCAGTTCTTGGTGACGCCGTCCCTTTGACATTTTCTTCGACTGGGCCGGTCGCATGTTGTTTGGTAGAGACACTTGGGTGCCTCGTGCGGGGCCGCTTCGGGTCGGTCGGAAGCACTTGAGGTTGCTCCTGCCTCTTTCTTTTACTTTTCTTTGGTGATTGTGCCAACCTTGTGACACTTGTTTTGGGTGTAGCTTCTGCCTCCTCCACTTCTTCGACTTTGGATGCATCATCATCTCTCCTTGGGATTTCGCCCAAACCTGGGGCACTTGGGGGAATGAAGTCGACGAAGGAGGTCGACTTCCAAGTCTCAAAATTGGCTCTATAGATGAACACGAAGTCTTTATCCATCTCCAAGAGTCCATAAGATTTCATATTTTGTCTATGAACTCTCATTTTCCACCATTCCTTTAATTTTTCTATGCCCCAATATTTCTCTGCTCCACAATTTTTGGGAGGGGGTAGACATGAAAATTCTTGAATCTAAGGTGGTCCCTCGTTACTCCCAAGGGATCGTAGAGCCACCTCGAAGGGATATGGAGCAGACCAAAGCTGGCAAGCTTCTCTTTCAGGAAAACATGTTGCTTCAGGGAAAAAACCTCTATTACCCCCATTTTGAATGGGAAGTCGTAGGTGTGCGCCCATTTTTGATCGTGGCCGTAGAAGGCATTCGTTGCGTCGCTTTGCCGAGCGACCTATAATGTGAACTGATACTAAGAGGGGTAGACATGCAGTAGGAATGGCTCCCCATGGATCTAAATAGGTGAATCACAAGTCCTTGTGTCAACTTAAACACGTCTCCCTTCTTCTCTATTACCACTTTGTCTCTCAAACTGAGGGGCACTCGAGGGCATGAACCCTTCAACAAATGTATAGCAGGTCCCAAGAATTGTTGATTAAAAGAATAATAAGACTCTGTCCTCAATAGGAGGGGAGTCCACTAGTACATAGGTAGAGGATTCCCATCTTTGTCGCTCGAAAAAATGGCAATGTGGGGAAAATTCTTATGCATATGATAGAAAAACAACCAAACAAGGAAAGAACAGGGTGTGAAGTATTGGCCCATCCCAGAGTTCTTCATGCTGGTAAGCCGTGTGTGCAAGGTTCGAGCCACCCATTCTACCAAATTGAAGAAGACTGGGTTGGTGTTCGGTCTTGAAGCATAAGGGGCATAGAATTCCCCTCTTGAAATACACTTGGCCAAAGAAACCTGCCACGGGTGCACCGAAGCATCGATTGATAGGCCCACTACCCATGCGATGATGGAGAAGATGTGCATGCTCTTGAAATATTTTAGGGGGAGGGGCATCTAGGGCAACTTGCCTGAAGGTAGCCCATTCTTGAGGTTCTCTCTTAGGAATTTCAGAATGTAGGTGGAGGTAGTGAACCTCTCCATTTGTTTGCTCAGGATGACATTGCGAATGGAATAGCCTTTGGGTGGCCCCTGCTACGATGCGAAGGTAGCTTGCACATCTTCCTTCAAAATTGAAAAAAAATTATGGCCCGTAGCATCCAACACTTGCCTAGAGGAGGGCTAATAGTTTTGCGTGATGGCACAGATTAACTCGGGATAATGATGAGCGAACGGGGTCAGATACCAGTAAATCTAAGAGTAGTTTGCGATAGCCCTCTTGTTCTCTGGGGAAAGTCTACTCGTCATAAACTCGATAGTGCGTCAGAGCTCAGCCACACTCTTCAAGATTTCAATGTCCCAATTTTTTTCCCACCCATCAATTGGTGGTTCTTCAAGTTGTTCTTCTTCAGAATCCTCTCCTTCCTCCATTGGCTACTTTTTGGGTGGGGGGTCAGATTGATTTTCTTAGGTGTATGTTTTTTCTCTTCCCTACCCTTCTTCGGGGCTGCTACCTCAGGCTCCTTCCATTTTTCTTTAGAGTTCTTCTTTCCCATTGTGGATATGTGCGGTGGTAGAGCTTGATGCAGAGAGCTTCGATGCGAAGGCAGAGGAATTACAGAGTGATAGCGGGGCTCTTAATATTGCATTAGAAATTGAAAAACACCCCTCTTACCGCTGAGCCTTACGTTTTATAGCCTTAAAAGGCAACTACCTAAATTTATGGCACCTACCATAATTAAGTTTATGCTTCGAACGGAAGAGGTTGCTGCGCCTTTTGATTGGCTCTGCGGTAGCATGGTACATGGGCCCATGTGGTTCGATGATTTCCCTTGTATCAGGAACTTAACCTTCTGCCACCTCGTACCCGGGTGTGAAATTTTCTTGCAATAAAATTTTCTTGGGATGAGTTCTACCACCATGGCATTAAAATTGCTTACCCCAAACATCCCCTAAGTTGTCGTTGGTGCGTTCCCCAAGACACATTTTAAATGGTCTTTGTTCCGCATGCCATTGGGTTGGCGGAGTGAAACCGGTGCTAAAACTGCTTCACGCCGGACTTTCGGTGTGAGTAAATTTTCTATGCTTCGGGCCCGAAGTAGTTCTTCCTCGCTGCGTCACTTCTTTGCTTCATGGAAGGCTGGTCTGCTCGAAGCTCATTTTATTTGAAAAATGCTTCGCTAGGCTTCTTTTGAAAATTGCTTCGCAAAACTTTCACCCTAAGTAGTTGCTTGAAATGCTTTGGGTGTGAAGCTTTTTTCATCTCCTACTTGTTTCTTTTGATGACTCCTTCATTCTTCCGAGGACCTTTTGGAAGCCAAAGTGCTTCGTTGAGAAGCATCTCGCGTTAGTTGCTTCGCAGTAAAACTTCTCGAAGGAGATTTTCACTGAGTTCAGCGAAGCTTGGGCTTAGCAAAGCTAGAGTTTGTAACTGTAACACTTAGCCTCTCAGAGATCTCGAAGCAAAGTATATATACAAGAATGAAGAACTATATACAAAGTAAAATTTGAACATTTTGTTTTTTTTTTACTACATCTTCAGTGATGAAAAGTCTTCAAGTGAAGACCATTGACAGAAATTGGCAATACCTAGCCGTCTACATCCTTGAGGATGAATGAGTTAGCCAAATTTACCTTCACGATTTTGAACGGTCCATCCTAGAAAGTGTCCAATTTGTCATGATTTCCATGCTTGGCCTTCCAGGAGTCCCAATTCCAAACTAGATCTCCCACTTCAAATTTGCGTTCGGAGGACTTATTCTTAAACCAGTCTTAGGTGATCTGGGCATGTTTAACGAAGCTCTGGTAAGCCTTCTCACGGTCTTATTCTAGCTGTAGTAGCTAAGCCAATTTATTTTCCATAGGATTAACTTCCTCTTCATCCTCCAGCAGCTGCAATGCAGGGATATCTACATAAGTTGGTAGGATGGCCTCCTTGCCATACACCAGGGCATAAGGCGATGTTTTGATCGACCTCTTGATAGAAATCCGATCGGCCCACAAGGCTTGATCTAGAAGGAGGTGCCAAGTTCTTTTGTTATTCTCCATGAGATTTCTTAGAACCCTTAACAAAGTCTTATTGGTAGATTCTGCCAATCCATTGCCCTGTGGATAGTAATTGGAGGATACTTTATGATATATCCTGTATCGGTAGAGGAACTCATTGATTTTGGCACATGAAAACCCAGGACCATTGTCTGTTATGATTGCTTCTGGGATGCTGAACCAGGTGATAAATCCTTCAAGGAAGGTGATGACAATATCCTGATCAACATGCTTCATGGGAACTTCTTCGGCCTATCTGGTGAAGTAGTCGGTCACGGTCAAGATGAACTTATGCTCGATAGAGGAGTTCGGCGATATGACCCCTATGAAATCCAACCCCCATTGTTGAAAGAGAATTTCTACTTGTATCGGTTAGAGAGGCATAGGAGAACTTCTACTTCAACTGACACACTTTTGACATTGCTCACATCGGTGACAGACCGTAAAGGCATCAGTGAGGAGTGTAGGCCAATAATAACCAACTTTGATTATCTTCAATGCCATTGCTCTTCCTGCGAAGTGACCTCCAGACAACCTTGAATGAAATTCTCCTAGGACTCTCTTCTTATCGTCTTCCTTTATGCACCTAAGGAGAACACCATAAATGTTTTTGAAAAATAGGCCTTCAGGGCGCAGTGTGTATCGGAGGGACCTCATCCTGAAATGCCTCTGCTGCGAAGCATTTATATGCGAAGGACATCTATTAGTGTTAAAGTATTCAACTATCTCACCGACCCAGTCCTTCTCATCCTCTTCTTGGTTTGTGAAGCATCCTTCTACTGGCAAATCGTCCCATCAGCAAGCTGTCACTTCGATCGCTACACTCTTTACCAGTTCTTAACACAATGCGTGATCATGAACCAATTTTGTGGGCCTGATCTCGATGTCGAACTCTTGTATCTTGCTAACCCAACCGAATATTTTGCTACCCAATTCTCCTTGGATAATGAAGTTGCACACGTCGGGGTGAATGAAAAATACTGTAACCCAAATTTGGAAAATGAATTGCTTGAATTTCCTAAGAGACTTCATTACTGCATGCACCTACCTTTATATGAAATTGTATTTTTCTTCATGGGGGTTTATCACTTGACTTAGAAACGCAATGGGGTGCTCTTCGCCATCTTCCCCCTTTTGTGTTAGGACTACAGCATAGCTCTCAGGTTCCCCTATAGTGTATAGGATGAAATCCTAATTATAGTCAGGGTTGGTCAAGACCGATGCCTGAGCGAAATCCTTCTTCAAAAGTTTGAACATCGGTTTAATGACCTGGGCGAAATTGGGAACAAACTTCCTCATGAAGTTGATCTGGCAAAAAAATGATTGAAGTCCTTTCTTGTTCACTGGAAGTGGGAGCTTCAGTAGAGCCTCAGCTCTATCAGGATCTACGATGAGACCCTTCTCTAATATCACATGCCCCAATAACTTCCCTTCGCTAACTACAAATATGGACTTCTTCGGATTGATTGAAATGCCAAACTCTAGACATTTTTTGAATACCTGTTGTAAATGTAAGGGATGATTCTCCCTTCTTCGGGAGAAGATGGTCATGTCATCCAGATAGATAACAATAACCTTGTTCAAGAGTTCACCAAAAGCTAGATTCATGGCTCTTTGAAAAGTGGCCCCCGCATTCAAAAGGTCGAATGACATTCGTTGATAGGCAAATTTTCCCCACTTGGTCATGAATGCAGTTTTATGCTGGTCTTCGTCATTAACCCATATCTGATTATATCCTGAGAAGCCATCGAGTAGGGAGAAGCGCTGGGCCCCAGCAACTGAATGCAAAATCTGATCTATTTGCAGGAGGGGGTAGTTATATTTGAGAGAAGCCTGGTTTAGGTTGCAAAAGTCCACGCATAACCGTATATCTTTGTTCTTATTTCTAATGGGGACTAGATTCACCACCCAAGATTAATTCTTAATGGGATAAATTATCTTTACCTCAAGCATCTTTAGGATCTCAGCTTTCATCAGGACCTTGATCTTCGAATTTATAGGCCTTTGCTTTTATCAAAAGGGTTTGATCCCATCTTGCAATTCAATTGTATGCTGGATTAGTTGTCGATAATATCCCTTTAGGTCTTGATAAGACCACACTATGATGTCAGGATACCTTCTACACAGATATCGGATCTATTCTATCTCCTTTGAAGTGCAATATGTTCCAACTTTAACTGCTTTTCTAGGTTCAAGTTCCAAATCCTGATACTGCTTCGCATTGACCTTGATCCTATGAGAAACTGCCCGATCATTCTGATCAAAGAGGATTTCAAGAGTAACCAATCCCTTAGGTACATGATTATTCTTCAATTGAACTAGCCCATCATATTCCTCATCATCTGGGCTTCTTTTCTCAACTGTGGCTGCTTCTTGAATCATAAAATTCACATTCTGTTCATCACTGTCAAAAACCTGCCAATGCAGATCCCTGTCTGGGATAGAGGGCCTGTAAATCATCCTCACAGCTTTAGGCTTATGCACCATGTATTTTGCTAGAGAGTACTTGGCTGTGATGGATGCTAGGACATCGACATGTCGATTCTTTTCTCGTGGAGTAGATTGCAGATTGAGAGATTTGAACTAGTCAAACAAGTCCCATACCCTATTACGGTAAGACTTGAGATAGTGCTTCTTAAAAGTGCACTTGTTGGTGACTTGATTGTATACCAATTCCGAGTCTCTAAATATTTGGAGATGTTTTATGCCTAAATTTTTTGCTTTTTTGAGCCCTAGGCATAATGCTTTTTATTATGCTACATTGTTGGTGTAGCTGCATACCAACCGGTAACAATATTCCTTTTGCTCTCCAGAAGGTGATATTAGGAGAATCCCTGCCTCGACGCCATTTTTGCATCGGGTTCCATCGAAGAATAATTTCCATAATTTGCCTCAAGTAGAAATCTTATTTTTTGACTTGATGTGTTTCTCAAGCTTGGCGATGGCATAACATCCATCTCGGTTTCTATCTGAAAGCATGAGATTCCGGAAGCTTTAGAAAGGAAAAACTACTTCGATGCATTCAAATCAAAATAACGCTTAAGTCCTAGAATATGAAGTGCATTAAACGAAAGAGGCAAATTGATTGAAATCAGTTACAAGAATTTAGAGAAGTCACAGCCCTTTTATTAAACTCTTTAACCACGGTTACAAAATCGCCTCCTCCCTTTTTAGGGGTTAGGAGCGTTAAATGGATTTGGTTACAATCGTGATCAATGATCCCTCTTTCGCATGCCCACGTTTGAAATGGGCGGGCCAGAGTGTTGCCGCCGCTTATGTTGATGAATCCTCACTTCTTGTTGCTCCTCCTGCAATCAAAGAAACAAACAAGGCGTTAGTAGCACCTGTGACAAAAAGGAAAGTTCGTTCTTTGAAATTGCCAAAAGATGCATATGAACAATTGTCTAAAACAGTGAATAAAGTGAATCTAAATGACCTAAAAACCTGACGAGAGGACAGAAGACATTACCAGAGGGCCACTTGCCATTGAAACAATCGGCCAATCTACTTTCAACTGGAATTCGTCCCTGGGCGGGACGAATTTCGACTGCTATTCGTCCCTGGGTGGGACGAATTCTACTGTGTTAGAAAAGCCGAGTGATACTCTTCCAATGTCGAACTCTCGGGACCTCCAAAACACCTGCAAACAGAGGGGTTATGTAATTGGGGCCATTTTGGGACGACCCAGATGGTCGGATTCTCCCAATTTGGCCTCTATCCTCGAGAATTCGATATCGCCACCTGCAAGTTAGTGAGAGCTATACAATCGACAAAGCATGATAATGTGTGATCAAAATTCTATGAAATCGAAATTAGAGACTACTTAAATAGCATAACATAGAATAGAGATGAATAAATGATAATTAAAATGAAACTTGAAAGAAAAGTGTGGGGTGCCCAAATGGGCCGCCCACCGTTAGCACTTGATTTTGGCGCCAATCCACTAGGGATGGGCCCAAAATCTCTTAGGATTGGGGTGTCGGCAAATTGGTGGTTTGAGGTGGTCAAATGTTGGGTTTGGGTTCAGATCCACGCTTCCAAAAGCCACCCAATAACCTCCCTTGCGAAAGAGATTAATGGATGTGAGAAGGTGAATCAAAAAGATGCAAATGGGTGTTCAATTGGACAGCACTTCGTTGCTTGAAATCGCCTCCAATCTGTCCTCTTTTGGGTGGGAAAGTCCACCATTTTATAGACCCATGGGGTCTCTTTGGAGGGGCATGCAGGGATGCCATGTGGTGGCCATGCCTTCCCAAGAGGGAGGAGACTCCTCCCCGACTTGGGCTTCCATGATCGCCCTTGTGACAGTCCACTAACTACCAACCTACCCACGTACATGCGCATGCATGGTAGGAGGCAATAATTGACTGTCCTTGGCTGCCACTTGGCGGCATTTTTCTTTTTGCCCGTTAAACCTGGAATTCATCCTGACCAGAGACGATTTCAGAATTCGTCCCTGGGTGAGACGAATCCCAGTTAGTATTCGTCCCTGGGTGAGACGAATACTGGGCAAAGTGCCTAAATGTGCCAAATTGCTTCTTGACCTTACAAAATTGCTATGAAAGTGGTTAGGACCACTGTTTGACCTCTGAGGGCTGCCCTGGGGGCTGTGTTTGTCAAAGCGATCAGTGTTTGCAGTCACATAATCGGATTGGTGCTGTTTTGGTGTCTACAGATGCCCCTTTTTGGGATGCGCTGTGCATGGCGCAGCGCCGAGCAAAAATAGATAGCCAAAGCACTAATGATTAGGGTTTCTTGGTAACCTAACCAACTTTTGATGCCCCAAGCATGGAAAGGGCATGCATTCTTGAATCCTTGCTTCGACGAGCTAAGGAATTTGATTTCAAGTATTAACCTATTTTGGTGAGGTGTGACTTGAGCTTGGACATTGATCGGTCATGATTAGGCAAAGGGCGCAACCTTTTGTCCACAGGGGAACCTTGTGTTCATGATTCACGAATGCCAAGCATTTGATCAATTTGATTGTTTGCTTGTTTCTTGCCCCAAGCAGGAGCGTAATTGTCTTTGTCAATGATTCTTTGAATGCATGTCATTTTCCTTAATTGGGTGTGTGCTTGTTGATTGGTGACTAAGTGTGACTACCCCCTCAAGCGACGAATCGATGAGGGAATGACCTTCGTGAGAAAAGCGACGAGTCGCTTGACCCAAGATGACTTGTGCAAGGGTGCCTTTAGATGGTTTATCGTTAAGCATGTGCAATTTTTCCAACATTTGGACCTATTTTTGGTGGGTGTTAACCCTTTTTGCGACGCTATTTGGAGCTGAAATTGGCGAAAATCCGTCTTCCCATGGAGCGGTCCGGCTAAAGTAGCCTTCTTAGGGAGTAGGATAATGACAATTTGTGACCCCAACGTCTATTTTGTATGCCCGGGATGTCAAGTGCAACAGCACTCTTATCGGGCAAATTTATTGTCTGGTTTTTAGTGCATTTTTGTTCATTTTTTGATGTTTTTGAAGTTTTTGGCCTGAATTCGTCCCAGGGTGGGACGAATTCCAGCTGTAGAATTCGTCCCTAGGTGGGACGAGCGCTAACCAGAGTGCTCATCCCAGTCAAGGATGAATTCCAGCTCAAAGGCCTATTTAAGGGCCAAAACTTGAATTTGGGCTCATTTGTGTCAAATTTTTCTTGCGATTTTGGAGCTCTAGGAGGAGGAGGTAAATTTTGCGAAGCGAAGCGCTGCTGAAATTTTCCCTGCCATCATGAGTGCACAAACTGGTTCGAGCGGCGGAGCCGAAGCGAGACCTGTAAGTGCTCCCTAGAGTTTATTTTTGTTTTTAAAGCTGTAAGTGTGTTGTTTTTCTGTACAATTTTTTTTTCTATGATTTTAATTAATTTTTTTTGTTGAATTATTTTCTTTTGCAGGTTGTTAGGAGCCGGTACCATGTACCTGCTGCTTTCACTGAGGCACGAGGGGCACTGACTGATGATGACTGGGAATGGCTTGATGCCCTTGGGCTCAAGCAGGTGGCTCGACTGGAGCCTGTGGTCCCGGATCAGGCCTATCTGACGGCCCTGATCAAACTTTGGGATCCGTGGACCAACACCTTCCATCTCCCGACAGGGGAGATGACTGTGACTCTAGAGGATGTCTATCGGCTTCTTCAGATTTTGATAGATGGACTGCCTATCAGGACATCGCCGCGTGATCAGCGGACTGCTGTACTGACGAGATGCTTCGGGCATGGGGAGCGGCTGGGTGTAGAGAACCCAGTGGAGACGACCGAGGTGGACTGCCAGGTTGCGGGATTTTGGTTGGATGGTGGCAGGAGAGGGGGGTGTTAGGAGTGAGGCACGCATTCTTGATGGGCCTCATTTCTAACATGCTACTACCTGACTCGTCAGGCGCGAGGTTCCCGTGGAACCTGCTTGGATTTGGTGTGGCAGTTGGTAGAGTGCCCGATAGAGGCACCGCTGATCTTGAGATGGGGACAGACATTGTTGGCACAGCTCTACGGGGAGCTGTATGGGGTCCGTTGTCGGCAGCGAAAGGGGGTCAGCTACAGTTATCTGTTGCAATTTTGGGGTTGGCAGCACATAGCAGTTGAGAGGCCAACCGGGTTACCATGGATGACTCGGGCGACGATGGAGGATAAGGAGATAGGCTATGCAGTTCTGTGGTGGCGGTCTACGGAGCAGGGGTAGAGTCGGCGATGGGCAGGTGCCGTAGAGCACTATACTGATGCCTTCTCTCGGCTCACTCTAGGGGAGGTGGTTTGGCACCCTTATCGGGACTCGTCCCGGCCTAGCCGGAGGCTGGAGAGTGGCTCCGACGGGTACGCAGGGAGCGGTGGTTGATTGGGCGACACGGGACCGAGCATGAGTTATTCTCATATAGCCGGGTTACACGACAGTTTGGGGTGCGCCAGGGGTTGCTTGGTGAGCCCGTGGTCTATCGACGTCGGGGAGATGAGAGGACTCTAGATCGACCGGCCATCGCGCCATTGGGCGAGGAGTCAGATGCGGTGATTGACGTCCCGAACGTGGATGACGTCGGGACTACCACTGAGTATGACTCGTGGTGGGTACTACGGCGATGGAGAGGAGAGGGGCCACTGGGAGGCACGGAGGCGGTAGTGGAGGGTGCTGAGGCAGCAGGGGATGATTGGGGAGTTCCGTTGGATGATGCGGACATGGTTGAGGTGGGGGATGAGGATGTAGATTTGGGAGCTCCGGATCAGCCGGACATGCAGGACATGGAGGAGCAGTGGGAGCCAGAGCAGGCTGCTATTCCGGAGAGTCCTGTACTTCAGGCGGATACAGAGGAGATGGAGTCTGGGATACGCGCTGAGAATGCATGACTGACAGAGCTGCTATGGATGCGGGATCTAGAGCTGGGGGATGCGCTGCGGAGAGGGATCTCCTACGGGCTTAGCTAGCAGAGCGGGATAGGGTTTTGGCACAGCGCGATGATGCGGTATCTTACTATCATCGACGGGAGGCAGAGTGGTTTCGACACCGGCTAGACTTGGAGAGGGAGGTCATCCGCCTTGGTGGGCGGCTACCTGAGCCCTCGGGAAGTGGATCTTCACGCCGGACGAGGGATAGTGCGACTGAGCAGTCAGCATCATCTCGTCGCAGGCGATTGGATGAGGGAGGCGGTAGCAGGCGTGATGCGGGGGCTAGTAGTAGCCACCCTACAGGGTCCCATAGGACCCACACCACGGGGGGTAGTTCCCGTCGCACCGATCCTACGTGATCATGGTGGTCGACGCCTTAGGGTGGGTTTTGTTATATGATTGCGGGGTCTGAGGACCAGTTTTGTAGCCTACGGGCATTTTTTTGACGATATATATATATATATATATTTTATTTTGGTTATGTACATGTGATGATTTGATCTTTATGCATGATGGCTAATGACTATGGATGTATGCATGTTTATTTATTTTGATGAATGCATATGTTATGATGAATGCAAATGTTTTTGATTTTTATGTGATATGCAAAATGAAATGGATGAATGGAATTTGTGATGTTTGGCTATGGCACCATAGACTGTTTAGGACTCTTTTTATTTCATTTTTAGGCGATTGCTATGATGCATGACTTTGTATGTGTAGCTGTGGTTTTTCTTTTTTTGTATTTTTTGATGGTATTGTAAGGATGAAAAGTAGCGCAGTTGGTTTAGAAATGTAGCTAAGGTTTTCTGAGACTCAGACGGTTTTAACTCACTAGCCACGACTGTACTTTATCTTACAAGACTTTTGAACAAGGTATGAATCGGACTTGTTTTTGACCAAGCTATTTCACATCCCTGTGTGTGCAATTGAGTTCATTTATGTGGTATTTGTCGGGATACCGCCAGTGCCGATGGGCTTTCAACCGAACCTGTATCGAGGATCACCTAATTAGCTCCACTAACTCCTTTGTTGTATTTAGTTAGATTAATCTACGGTGTTATCCAGGATACCATAAGCTAGCTCATCCATATGCAAACATTGATCTATACACAAAGTGAATGTGATAGATATATCGTCATGCGAGTAGGTTACCACCATTGCCGGATAGGCTATCAACCAAACTGGTACTGAGGCTCACCTCGATGATTTTAGAATGCTTGAGAGTTCCAGGGATTCAAGTTCAGGACTCTCTTGTTTTCTTCAATTATATTAGGATACTTGCTCGTTTATAGTGATGAAGATCACTGTTTATTTTCATTTGTTTTTCTTTTGAGCAAGGGATTTTGGATATGGAGTGATGATAATCACTATTGTTTGTGCATTTTGATGTGTGCACTTGGTAGGATGTTAAATTTTGGAATTTTGACGTTTTGCAAATCTTTGATGTTTTGCAACTATTGAGAACTAGGGATTCTTAGGGAATTGGGTAGGGAGGATGCTTGTCCTTTTGCCAACTCTCAGCATTCTTGGAGTCATTCGCACGGGGGATGAGCAAGATAACCGTTTCGCTTGGGGTGACCTGGATTACTTGTGCAGGTTTCATCTTTCGTTCACACAACTTGGGAATTTTTTATGTGTTTTAATTTGTGTTGGGATGTTACGTAACAAGGTGTATTTCAAGTGTAACTCTACCTTCGTAAAATCTGTCTGACTTGATACATTACATGGCTAAAGAGCAAAATGATGACTGAATCACGAAAACTCTTGATACATTAAAAGACCACTGACTCTAGTGTGGTAAAAAGCAATGCATGGTGTTTTTGTTGTTTTTGTAAAATGGAAGAGTGTGGAACAAGATGGACTAGCAGAGCAATTACAGACCTATGGTGCCTTTGACCCGTACGACCACAAATATGCAATGTATGGATGCAATGCTTTAATGCAGCTATGTATTTTTTGTATTTTTGATGGATTGATTTTTGTGAATATGAAGATGAGGTGCGAGAAGAGCTCTCTATTGATGAATTTGAGTATGCCTAGAAATGAGATGCAAATTTTTTGTTGTTTTTGATGATTTTTGTTGTTTTTGAATTTTCTTGATTTTTGACCAAGCGATTGTGGAAATCCTTGGAGCATTTTTGGGATTGACCAAGCGATTTTAAGAATCCTTGGAGCATTTTTGGGATTGACCAAGCGATTTTAAGAATCCTTGGAGCATTTTTGGGATTTGACCAAGCGATTGTGATAATCCTTGGAGCATTTTTGGGATTGACCAAGCGATTGTGATAATCCTTGGAGCATTTTGGGGTTGACCAAGTGATTGTGATAATCCTTGGAGCATTTTGGGATTGACCAAGCGATTTTGATAATCCTTGGAGCATTTTGGGATTGACCAAGTGATTGCAATAATCCTTGGAGCTTTTGGGGTGACCAAGTGATTGGATAATCCTTGGAGCTTTTGGGGTGACCAAGTGATTGCGATAATCCTTGGAGCTTTTGGGTGTGACCAAGTGATTGCGATAATCCTTGGAGCTTTTGGGTGGGGCAATCCGGCTTTGGCCGATAATCCTTGGGGGGCGACCTGGGCCAAGCGGATAATCCTTGGAGCTTTTGGCTTGCTCTTCAGGGGATAGAGGTACCCCCAGCTTGATGGTCTTTGTGCTCCGGATCTGGCTCTGGAGGGATGGGCATGAATGGATCGGCCCTATGCACGGATAGGAGGACAGGGTCCACCCTCGGCACTGATGTTGCTATGGGGTCTCTGGGCGGAAGTTGATCTTTGTATGCCCAAAGTGGCGGATGTAACGCTTGGTCCCACTGCGGTGGGTTAACGCGCCACTCATGCCCTAGTATTATGTTTATCTATTGACATGCTTCATCGATATTTATGGGATGTCGATGTTGTCGCATGTGATTGCTGTGGGCTATCTCTGTTTTATCCTCACCTTCGACCAGTGAGTACAGCTCATCAAAATCTGGAGATTCTGAGACATGGAGGACTGCATCATCAGGTAGCCCTACGGTTAAAGGTTGATCCTCTTCGAAAGGAGCCTCATGTAAGTTGGGCCTTGGGAGCTCCAAAATCTTGGTCTCTACCAACTCTAAGTGCTCTAGCGCTTTGCATGTATCGGGAGATTTGAGCTCCTCCTCTTTGGTTGGTTCTTGTTGAGGAACTTGGGGCCTATGGAGGGGTGGCCAGATAGCACCCCCCATGCCTTGGTAGGGCTTTTCATCCCGCTCTTCTTCTCGCTCTGATTCCTTAGAGGCTTCTTGATGAATTTCTAAGGGTGGCCCATAAACCTGAGTGGGTGTCTGAGGAAGGCACCCATCATTGGTTATAGGAGTGGCCTCCCGCTCATGTCTAGGAGGCATCGGGGGTGGTGCTTCAGGAATCAGGAGAGTAGCCTCCCGCTCCTATCTAGGAGGTGTTGGGGGTAGCGTTTGATGAGGTCGCGATGACCTGTCTCGCCCCCATGGGTTGTGCCCCTCATAATGTTTTGTCTTATGCGTGTGAGGGGTTGGAGTCTTCTCCTGCATAGTGTGTTGGAACAACTCATCCTTCCGGTGCTGAAGGTGCTCTTCGTTAATATAGATACCGTTCCTCTAAACGTAGTCGCTCTAGCTCAAGCTGCGTGAATTGCATCCGATGTGTGATGTGCTTGATAGATTCTAAGATAGTTGGTCTCACCGCCTCATGTCTAGAAGGCCTAGATGCCTCTCCTAGATATCTATCTCGGTCATAGTGATCCAAGATCTCTATAGGCCACCTCCCTCTGTTGGGGGTAGCGGCATTCCCCCGAGGCTCTGGCCTTAGTGAGTGGTCCTGATAGCTAGCATTTGCGGAGGCGTCTTGCTCCCACGATGTATATTGCTCTTGAGGAAGGTAAGGGTTTTCCTCATGCTCTCTTTCATAAGTGAAAAAGGGACAGGCGGAGTTGGCTCGCCCCACCTGAGGAGCCTTGTGCTCTGGATTTGTCCTTGTAGTCCTGACAACTAGAGGGGGTGAAGGAGGGATAGTGTAATCATGTGGTTCCTCCCGTCGAACCCTATGTTGACTTAGCGCTTCATCGCACGGTGACCGCTCATAGCGAGCATCTAAGGGAGCTCTCCTATGGATATACCCCTCATGGAAGGGTGTGTGTTGAGTGCTATGCTGAACAGGAGTGCTCCTAGAAGAGGTGCCCCTATAGTCCCTATTCTATTAAGGTGTGGAGGGGTCTGCCTTGTGTGTCAGGCCGCCAAGGTGGTATGACCAAATCCTTGGGGCTATACCGGAGGTGACTTGTGCCTCCTTGGATATTCCCCATAGCATCCGCCCGTGATTGGGCTTGGCTACGGGTGAGCACCATGACGATGTCTCTCTAAAAAACCCTAAAATTGAAAATGAGTCATATGGGGCCCAAAATTGGCGTGCGCATCCCTCTTACAATAGATAAGACAAAAATGAAGTTTCAAGTCCTAACTCTAAATACATTAGGAGATATTGACCTCCGAACAGCTCAAAAAGCGCAAAAAATTAGGTGAGCAATTTTAAAACCTAATTTCGGGGCCCTAGATGATGGAATTTGGCAATTTTTTTTGGGAAATACATTTTAGGGAATTGTATTTGTTTAAAATTATCCCAACTAACTCCCTGTAAAATTTCATGTCAATCGGAGCTACGGTTGAGAAGTTATGGCCCCGACAAGATGCACTAAAATTTAGGGAAAAATATAAGATTTCCCATATTTTGTTGGATGCTCTTGCATCACTTATGGGCACCTTTGGGGTGCTTTTGGGTTGACCAAAGGGTTCATGGACACCTTTGGGGCCTTTTGGGGTGACCAAGCGATTGCGGGAATCCTTGGAGCTTTTTGGAGCGAGTGACAAAATGCATAGATTTTTATCTTTTGTTTATGATTTTTTTTTGTTTTTTTGTTACACTAAGCAGAAATGAACACACACATACACAAACGGTGATTATCTCTTTTAAGGATTAATGGTGTGTCCTAAACTGGTTTAGTGCATTTTGATGTTTTGTTTTGTTTTTGCAAGTTTTGAAGAACGTTTAAATGCATAATGTTGGCTCATATGACTCCCATAAATGGTCGCCCCTTCAATATACCATTGCCGGACCGATATACCAACCTCTCTATATACCCGCCCTTACGAGAGGGAAACTATAGGTACGTGAGAGCGAGATGGTACATGGAACATAGGCGGTACGGAAGGGGGATTGTCCTGTTAATGACACCTACCATAGAAGACTTATCCTCGCGCGCATGGGAATCACCCCAGCGACACTCGGTCAGCTTTCATCAGGATTTACGCCTAACAACAGTGACAATCAGGGAAATGGATGCAAAGCTAAGCCAAGGTGGTGATGAACCCACCGTTGGTCTTGCTCAAGGGCTAGGGTCTTACGACCAGCTCCTTGGTTTAAAATGTGCCACGTGATGTGTGTGTGGTTTATTTTACTTAAGAAAAATGAAACATGCAAGCAACCACTATTTTCTTTAAGCACACAAGATAAATTGAAAACAATTAAAGAAACATAAACAAAAACAAAAAAATTTAACAGAGATTATAAAAATCCCTACCTCTTCTCTGCCTGGACCGGTCGCTTCTGACCTTCTGCTCTAAAAATTTATAGGCAAGAATTCGTCCCTCTGTGAGACGAATTACAGAACAGAATTCGTCCCTGCCAGAGACGAATTTAAATTCGTCTCAGGGTCAAACGAATTACAGTAAGGTATTCATCACAGTCAGAGACGAATAACAGTCTGCGTTAAAAAAACTTGTACCTGTCAAGCACAAAACACAAAAATGGATCAGTTATTTGATCTTAAAACCAGGGGACAGGGTCCCACCGTGATCGCCACTGAAAGCATGAGATTCCGAAAGCTTTAGAAAGGAAAAACTACTTCGATGCATTCAAATCAAAATAATGCTTAAGTCCTAAAACATGAAGTGCATTAAACGAAAGAGGCAAATTGATTGAAATCAGTTACAAGAATTTAGAGAAGTCACAACCCTTTTATTAAACTCTTTAACCACGGTTACAAAATCGCCTCCTCCCTTTTTAGGGGCTAGGAGCGTTAAATGGATTTGGTTACAATCGTGATCAATGATCCCT
Source organism: Wollemia nobilis (assembly GCA_028583015.1). Taxonomy (NCBI): domain Eukaryota; kingdom Viridiplantae; phylum Streptophyta; class Pinopsida; order Araucariales; family Araucariaceae; genus Wollemia; species Wollemia nobilis. The sequence continues at coordinate 2,976,982 of JAQPPZ010015863.1, read as the reverse complement.
CTTCCGCATGCCCACGTTTGAAATGGGCGGGCCAGAGTGTTGTCACCGCTTATGCTGATGAATCCTCACTTCTTGTTGCTCCTCCTGCAATCAAAGAAACAAACAAGGCGTTAGTAGCACTTGTGACAAAAAGGAAAGTTCGTTCTTTGAAATTGCCAAAAGATGCATATGAACAATTGTCTAAAATAGTGAATAAAGTGAATCTAAATGACCTAAAAACCTGACAGAGGACAAGAAGAGGGCCACTGCCATTGAAACAGTCGGCCAATCTGCTTTCAACTGGAATTCGTCCCTGGGCAGGACGAATTTTGACTGCTATTCGTCCCTGGGTGGGACGAATTCTATTGTGTTAGAAAATCCGAAGTGATACTGCTCCAATGTCAACTCTCGGGACCTCCAAAACACCTGCAAACAGAGGGGTTATGTAATTGGGGCCATTTTGGGATGACCCAGATGGTCGGATTCTCCCAATTTGGCCTCTATCCTCGGGAATTCGATATCGCCACCTGCAAGTTAGTGAGAGCTATACAATCGACAAAGCATGATAATGTGTGATCAAAATTCTATGAAATCAAAATTAGAGACTACTTAAATAGAATAACATAGAATAGAACATGAATAAATGATGAATTAAAATGAAACTTAAAAGAAAAGTGTGGGGTGCCCAAGTGGGCCTCCCACCGTTGGAACTTGATTTTGACGCCAATCCACTAGGGATGGGCCCAAAATCTCTTAGGATTGGGGTGTCGGAAAATTGGTGGTTTAAGGTGGTCAAATGTTGGGTTTGGGTTCAGATCCACGCTTCCAAAAGCCACCCAATAACCTCCCTTGCGAAAGAGATTAATGGATGTGAGAAGGTGAATCAAAAAAGATGCAAATGGGTGTTCAATTGGACAGCACTTCGTTGCTTGAAATCGCCTCCAATATGTCCTCTTTTGGGTGGGAAAGTCCACCATTTTATAGACCCATGGGGTCTCTTTGGAGGGGCATGCAGGGATGCCATGTGGCGGCCATGCCTTCCCAAGAGGGAGGAGACTCCTCCCTGACTTGGGCTTCCATGACTGCCCTTGTGACAGTCCACTAACCGCCAACCTACCCACCTACACGCGCATGCATGGCAGGAGGCAATAATTGACTGTCCTTGGCTGCCACTTGGCGGCATTTTTCTTTTTGCCCGTTAAACCCGGAATTCGTCCCGACCGGAGACGAATTCAGAATTCATCCCTGGGTGAGACGAATCCCGAGTTAGTATTCGTCCCTGGGTGAGACGAATACTGGGCAAAGTGCCTAAATGTGCCAAATTGCTTCTTGACCTTACAAAATTGCTATGAAAGTGGTTAGGACCACTGTTTGACCTCTGAGGGCTGCCCTGGGGGCTGTGTTTGTCAAAGCGATCAGTGTTTGCGGTCACATAATCGGATTGGTGCTGTTTTGGTGTCTACACTATCATGGCATTAAAATCTACCAATGAAAATTCATCTTCACAACTTAACCGTGTGAGGGATTCCTCGACCAGGTCCACCTGCTCTATTTCTTCCACTATCGCCTGCACAGGATTGCTGCTCTCTTCTTCGGATATCTTTTGTACTAGGAAGGTAGAAGGCTTCTCATTGTATATTTTTACCTTCTTTCCTTTGAATGAGATCTCCAAGTGTGAGTAATCCATGGATAGATATACTTCCAGCTTCGCTGTAAACTCTCTCGACAAGCACATACTGAAATATGGCTCCAGGTCGATGACCACCACCTCTTATATAACAGTTATTTGAGGCATCTTGTGTAGTCAAATAGGAATATATTTAATCACACCTATAGTTTTCATGGGGGTACCATCCAATTGGAGTACGCCATGACTACTTCAGGTATGCTCCATCCCTATCTGTTTGCACACTGCCTTGGACATGACTGTCGTCATGGCCCCAGAGTCAATCATACAGTTGTATACAATATACCCTTCCATATGTAGAGACAGGTAGAATAGAGGTGGCCAATTATTCCCTATAATGGATGTGGAGAGGGTCTGCACTAGGGTAAGTGATGCTGCTTTTCTTTCTTTGGTCATCTTTGACGATTCTTGCAGCAAGTCCACTTGACCAGGCAACTGTAACGCGTCATACAGACTGATCTTGGTCAAAATCTTCTTCAGATCATCTACAATATTGTACGCTAGAGAGTTGTGCACTTTGGGTTCTTTTTTCGTCTCATACCTGGTGTGATACTGCTCCGTAGCTTTGACCCTTTGTCGCTTGGTCAATGAAGGAAGCTTGAGCTTCTCTCTAGCTTGTTCTTTAGTTTCCACCTGAGGTGGATTTGTAGGGGCCTGTTGAGCCCTCTCCTTGGCTGGTGCAGGATGAGGAGCTTTGCTCGGGACCTGAGAATGTTGTTGTCCCTTCTTAGGATGAACATGCACCTTTAAAGGAGCCATTTGAGTAGCATCTACCTCTATCAATATTTTTACTCCTCTGGTAAGGACTGCAATTTGTTCTTCTTTACCAATTACTAGGTTTCAATCCAATTGCCTAATGATATTGAATTGATCTCCATGACTACTGCTAGTTAGCATTTGTACATAATGTTGGTGCAACATGCAGGTATTCTCTTCGTGAGGATCATTACACGTGGAGCACCAATGTATGTAATCGAAAGTGCTCGGAGCTTCGTCAATCATGACATTTCTTATCGATGCTCTCCCTTGCTGGATTGCTTGATCTTTAGTAAGCATGAGTGTAGGATAATATATTCTTGGTAGAAACTCTTATTGTGCTTGCTTCTTCTTCATAATGGTCATGTCATTAGACAGAGTCTACACAGTGGAGTTCAGGGACTGAACTTCCTGGAGTATTTTGGCTTGCATATCTTTGGCTTTAGGAATAGGTGGTAATGGAGCCATTGTTGGTATTGGAGGTAGGGTGGGGTGTTGAGGTGGTGTTGGTAGTACAGGGAATGCCAAAGATATAGTGGGCTATGGTATAGAGAATGTAGGGAAATGGATTTGCGAAGTAGCAATCTGAGATACAATAGGATTCGGGTTCCAAGATGAGATTGGGTATGCAGGGGTTGTAGAGATCTACAAAGCGACTACGCTCACATACTGGGATTGAGGGAAATTGAGAAGTATGGGCATCAGAATCCTTTGGAGAAGCTTACCCATAGCTATTAGATCCATCTTCTCTCTTTGGGCTAACTCGTACAACTCGGGGAAGGTATTAATGTTTGAATGCCTTACCATTACATTGATATCAGGGTTGAAAGCCCAAAGGAAATAGTATGCTGTAGCTTCATCAGATGGTTGAAGTCCAACTGGTATTCTTTGCCAGGTTCAGGTGAACCTAACATTGAAATCGATGATCTCTTCTTGTGGGTGTCTCTGGATAGTTGTGAACTACTATAGAAGAGAAGATGGATCGGTGGACTCATTGAAGCTTTGCATCAACTGTCCAGCTAACTGGTCCCATCCTATTATAGTACCTAGTGGTAACGATATATACCAGTAGAGGAGTTTCCCTCTAAGAGATAGAACCAAAAGCTTTACCATTACTCGCTCTTTTGTGATGTCATGAATCACCGCCAAAGAAACTATGTCCTGGATATGCTCTAGAACAATCTTCCCAGTTCCATTGAACGTGGGGATCTTCTTTATAGCAACAGGCAAAACTTGCCCTTGTACTGCTAGATTTAGTGGTCCCAAAGAATTCCATGCTGGGAATAGTCTAGGCAGCGGTTGCTACTACTGCTATTGCATTTATTGTTGTTGTTGTTGCTGCTGTGCCATATTTGATCCTTGGATTTTGAGAAACAAGAATTCCCGAAGCTCCTCCTTGGTTGCTAACATAACTACTAATATGAACAAAGGCACTAGGATGCTTTGGTGAGTTGGGAGGATTAGGAGGAAAGCTAGATGCTATACTTTTCGAAGTTAGGCCTTGTTCGTCAACAGTTGCCTCTTGCAAGGATGTTCCATGTAACAGTGACTCAGGGGTGACCAACCTAGAGCATTCCCCAAAGGCATCAATATCTAGCTCAAAGAACTCAGTTTCCTCTCCTTTATTCCTAACTATCCATATTGTTTACATGAAGGCACAGACTTAAGTATCAGTCTCTATGACTTAAAGATTCTTGGTTAAACAGAGTTGCCAGATGCTAAGAGTCTTTCGATAATCAGACGAGCATCGACTCTCACTACCACTCACAAGGTGAGACTAATCGTGTCCCACTGGACATGCCAAAAACTTTTGGTCATCAAATCTACCCAGGAAAGGAAGGTGTACGCGCCCTAGACCTGGACCAACATTGAAAGGCCGAAGGGAAGAGATGCCCCTTGTGCCAATCTTCGAAGAAAGGCCAGCTCCTATACTAAACTAATTCGGTGTTTAAGATAAGGGTGCAAGAAAGAGATAAACAGAGTATGGGTGTAGGAAAGAAATAAAAGGGGTAAGGCAAGAGATATTGATAATTTAGAGTGGGGAAGAACCAGAAGCACGATCGCTAGCCAATAGCTTGAAACAACAGCAAAAAACACCAAGAATAAGATGAAAAGAACACGACATTAGCCTTCCTATGTATCCTCTGGACGAGTTCCAGGATTACCCTCCCCTTTCATCAAAATTCATATTTTAGAGTTACGACGATTAGGATAAAGTGAATATAATAGAAACATGATCCACAGGTGGCATACAAGAAAACTAATGCAGCATTTTCCTCCCCTATGTATCCTTCAGGAAAATTTTAGGGTTCTGCCCCCAATCGCACACCTAAATCCAGAATGCAAAATTATAGTATGGAAATGAAGAAAGAGATAAAAGAAACAAGTACAAAAGGTAGCATACAAGAGAGAAATTAGGCTCAAAGCTCTTTAGTATTAATCACAGGGATTCAAGTTACAGCAGCTTTCTTCATAGAAAGTTCCCCCCTCTTTTCATTACAATGCCTGGGTTTTTATAGAGGACCCGAACCTTTGAGCCATCAATGCACAAAATGGAGGAGTACATCCTCAAAACCTGAGAAGTCGGCTCTTTGCGGCTCTCGATACTGAGCTCTCAAATCCTTTACCAAAACTAGTAGCTACGATCGGGTCAACCGGGGAAACATGCATTAATGAGCTGCCTGAACATCCTTGGCCCCTGGGTGTAGTGCTCGAGTGGCCACCATGCTCACCGGGCTCTCCTTTTCGAACTGATACCTCATTTCCAATTGCCAAAAATTAGTGAGTTTATTGGGCATGTAAAAATGCATTTATGAGGCACTTGATTGCCTCAAAAAAATACCCGACTTGGAGTGTGTGTCCTTGAAGTGCTTCGCTAGATTTTCGTTTGCAACTCCGCTTCGTAGTGGATTTGAGCTGAAGTAGATCTCCTTTATCGGTTTGCACTTTGCATGGTGGAGCTTCGCAAGATAGCTTCGGGGTGCTGAGTGTCGAAGCAGATATTCCTCCTCAGGGTGGGGCTCTTCATTTCTCGCTGCTTCGTCGGACCCGATGCCATCATGATATTCCTCCAATTTTTTAGGCCTCCTCTATAAGTTGTTGCCATCCCCGCAGAGTAGTTTTTATTCATCAAACCCTAGCAGAGTAGTTTTCCTCATCAAACCATAGCAGAGCTCCCTTTAAGTTTAATTATTCATTTTACTTGCACATAATATATCATGTTTAACATTTCTATATTTATTAACATGGTGAGAGTTAGTTGAAATCAATCAAGCTTGGATCAATAGTAAAATGGTAGATATTTACATTATTTATATGACTAAAAAGTAGTTATGATATAATAAGTATGATCTTAGCCACATGACCTAGCACATCACAATTGTTGTTTCTTCAAGCAATCTTACATGATAAGCTATAGAAAAATATTAAATACTTTCAAGTCAAATATTGAACTATGAATGATTAGATACAGGACATTGATAGATCAATACATGGAAACTCTTTAGTGAGTCCCTTTTAGGACTTATACTCCTATATGTTGGAAGTAAAAGAGATGTTATTTATTATTGAAGGATGAGTATATATATAGTAAAAATATGAGGTGTTAGAGTTTATAGAGAGAAAAACCCTAACCCTAACCCTAAACATGAAGCAAATTTTACTTTAATATTCTAACATCCCTCCTTTACATGCACTTTACTAAATAAAAAAAATAAGTCAACAATACATTAGATATGTTCCCCTTAATGTTGACTCTAATTTGGGCCTCTATGGGCCATTGTGGACCTGTTGTGAGCCTGTATGGGCCTCTACGGCTAGGTTAACTCACGAGTTGTGTTGGTGGTAGCCACAAAGATAAAGGTAATGAAAAATAGGGTTTCATAATAGTGCAGTGGTTAGATGTAGGGCCTCCTAGGGGTATCTAAGGGTCTATTACGGACCTCTATGGACCTATTGTGGGCCAATTCTATGGGCCTCTATGGTCCTACTATGGGCGTGATATGGGCTTGTTGTGGGCCTATTGGGGGCCTCTATGGGCCTTTTGCGGGTCTTTGTGGGTCTATTGGGGGTATATTGTGGGACTACTATGGGCCTACTATGGGCATCTATGAGCATACTATGGGCCTATTATGGGCCTCTATATGCCTACTATAGGCCTATTATGGCCTTTAAGTACCTTTATGGGCCTATCAAGGGCTTATTAGGGGTATCTATGTTCTTGTTATGGGCCTATTAAATGCGTCTATAGGCCTCTACGAGATACTAAAATGGTAATAATATAAATATTTTGATAGCATATTCAAACACATCTTAAACAATCATCGCATGTTGCAACTGTATTTATCAGATCAAACCATATCATGTTTGATTATTTTCTTCAATGTTCAAGACACCAACTCTATTACCCTCATTAGATATTTTCACCAGAAAATAGTAGGGCATCTCCAAATCTATAGGTTTATTTATTTATAGATGAAAAGTAAACATCCATAAGGGTATATGCAAATATTATTGTCTTACCATATGACAAAGTGACCCTCACCTATGACCATGAGCACAAAAAGCATGAGGGGTAAAAATGAGATCTCTAAAAAAAACCAATAAGATCAACCAAAATAAAGTCTAATTTATAAGGGAAACTACATCTACAAGAAACTTTCTTCATAAAAGGAAACCCTAATTTATAGGGCAAAGGTCGAGCATGTGCAAAGCCATCATGACTGAGGTAAAATTTATAGAAATGACTATGTAATCCTCTTGGTATGATGGCTAAGATAATTGAGGTCTTTGCTCATGATTTGATAGCTGAGGGTTCTCCAATTTGTAAAAGAAAAACTATAGCAACAAAAAATACTTTCTCTAAGGGGTCTCTATTTGCTTGAAAATCTAAGCTCCACTCAAGTGAAGAACACATTGGCTCATCCTCTACCATGACCATGAAATATTAGCAGTGGCCCTTCCTTCATTGTGCATAGACCAAAACTATGTATGGGAAGTAGGTGAGCAAGTTTGTAGCAATGACAAATGTTACAATCAACATGACTAGTTTGGAACTTGATAAAAAAATGGTCATATTCATGGCTCCAAACATTTAAGCTTTATGGGCAGCCATGAATAATTATCCATTAGATTTTTAGTTTATGATTTACTTATGGAGTGGAGATCATACTTCCTAAGATTTGGAGAAGGAAGGAGGGGAATTTTCCACCACCAATGGGGGAGGGAAGAATTGAAAAAGAGGTAATTATCCCCTCAAGTCTTCAAATAGGAAGAGGTCATGCTCTGATAGTAGATGTTGGAAGCAAAAGAGATGTTATTTATTATTAAAGGATGAGTGTATATATATATATATATATATATAACAAAAAGAGGTGTTAAGGTTTGTAGAGATAAAAATCCTAACCTAACCCTAATCATGAGGTAAAGTTTACATTAATATTATAATACTATAATGGGGTTTTATTTTAGAATATTGTCACTTCTAAAATTAGAAGTGAATTTTGGAATTCATACTTTGAAGAAAATGCCAATGTATAAGTAGTATAAAATTTGTTATACTAATTGTAAAAGTTCTTAGAATGTATGTTTAAATATGAAAATATCAAATATTTAATATCAAGACCTATTTTTTCTATTTGAAGTTTGTAGGAATCATATTTCATCCAAGCTATGAGGAATGAAAAAACATGTATCTAATTGACATAATTCTTCCCAAGCAAATTTTATATACACCATCAAGTATTAATAGCTATTGTATAAGAAAATACTAATAAATATATTGGAATTTTGAGAAATATTTGTTGTCATTGATGTCAAGAGGTTTGATGTCCAGTTTTATCATCATTGATGTCAAAAGGTTGATTATCCAAAAAGCAAGGAAGTTGTTAAAAGAAGAAAAGGGTATAATATTTATTTTAAATATTATATGCCTAAAGAGGCCTAAAATGTAGAAGACCCAAGAAAAGGGAAGCAAGTTTAAAAAGAAATAATAATATTATAATATTTAATATTATAATATTTGGGCAAAAGGAAGAGATGAACAATAATAGGGTCCAAGGAATCATTAAAAATATATCCTCGACAAGACCCATTGAGCAGTTTGGAAAGGTTGGAAAATGTTTTAATTTAATTTATTTAAATTAAAATATTTTAACCTAAGGTTAAAATTTTAATTTAAATAATTAAAGGTGCCAAGTTTAAATTTTAAATTAAAATTTTAATTTCGAAAGGGCCAACATGTTTTAATGCAAAGGAAGAGTATTAATAGGAAATATTTTTCATTTCCTAAGTCTCCAAGCAATTTGAATGCCTATGTGTGTAATATCTCGAGCACTGCATTTTTACGAAGGGAGAAGAAGCTTGTGAGCTTTTTAATTAAAAGGAGGCATATATGTTTAATTTTGAGTGGCATGAAAGAAATATCCCAAGGTGTTGGGTAGCGTAAATAACGGTCAAAGGTGTGGCTAAGGTATTGCAAAGGGAAGGTCATGGTTTCGAATCCCACACGATTCATTTTGGCAAAGGAAGATAGGAGTTTTGTTTTTCACTAAAATTTGTGTGGTAGCATTAGTAAGGGAGCGTGGATCTTTGGTTCACATGTGGGCATGTCGCCCAAGGTACAACTTAGCCTTGGGCTAAGGCACTGCAACAACATAGGTCATGGGTTCGAGTTTAGTTGTTGGTCATTGGGTGTTGGTTGTCGAAGATGTGCACAATATTTTTGGTGACGTGGGCTAACAAATAAGGTATGCACATTTGATTTAATTTACCAAAGGTTTGGAATGCGAAAAGAGTTTTGAGGGCACATGATAATTAAAGGGCATGTGTTAAATGTCTAGGGAGTCATAAGGGTTGTTGAAATAATATTTTATTTTGGTGCTTTGAAAATAAATAAAATATTGGAGATTATAAGGTGTTATCAAAGGAACTTTATTTCTATGTGTTGAATATTATCTTAAGAGTATTGGAGATTATAAGGTGTTAACAAAGGAACTTTATTTTTATGTATTGAATATTATTTTGAGAAGATTGGAGATTATAAGGTGTTAACAAAGGAACTTTATTTTTGTGTATTGAATATTATTTTGAAAGTGAAGGAGTAATAAGGTGTACTTGTGACTTGATATTTTATTGTAAATATTGAATGGTGAAATAATTGTTGAGGAGAATATTTGTGTGGATATTTTGAGATAGGTTGTTGCTATCTAACCTAGAATTGGCAAGAGGGTTTTTTTGTGAGTAAAATAGGTTTTGAAGGTATATCTCCATCAAAGAAAAAAGGTATAGGCACACTATTTGTTTTAGAGTGTTTGAAATGAATGTATGAAATATAAAGCTGGAGTGAAAAGGATTTTTGAGTATTGTTGGAAATGTGTGAGCAAGTTCGAGTGTATCTCATTGATGTATGATTTGATTTGAGATAGAGATTGAGAAATATTTGAGTTAGGTTTTGGGACCCACATTGTGCTTTTTATTTGAAGAAGTTTGAAAACACTTGTTTAAGGTTTATGAGCAAGTTGTGTTTCATTTATTGAATGATTGAGTGAAATTATTAAGCATTGGATTTAGGTGATATTGAAAGTGAATGTGTAAACATTAGAAATCATATTTGTGAAAGCGATAGACTTAATGATTGAGTAGAACATATTGAGTTTTTTATAGAGTACATCATTCTCTATATGTTCCAAAGGTTAAACAAATTCTAAATGGAATATGTCTAAACTGCTTCAAGTTAAAGGAATTACCTTGAAGATTAGAAAAAGCATTTGATAACATTATGTGCAAGTTTTGAGATTGATTGATAATGTTTTGTGAGTTGTTTTGAGTTTGTATTAAGATAAGATTGAGCAAGTTACTCAAATAACTTAAAGGTAAATTTGAGAAAGTTTTTGAGAGGACTTGTAGGCAGACTTGAGAAAGTCTTGGTGAAGACTCGAGAGTAGTTTGAGCAAGTTATTGAGAAGACTTATAGGTATATTTGAGGTAAGTCTTGATGAACATTTATAGGCTGATTTGAGGTAAGTCTTGGTGAATACTTGTAGGCATATTTGAGAAGTCTTGATGAAGACTTGAGAGTAGTTTGAGCAAGTCTTGGTGAAGACTCATAGGTATATTTGAGAAAGTTTTGGTGAAGACTTGAGTGCAGTTTGAGCAAGTTATTGAGAGGACTTAAAGGAAGATTTGAGGCAAGTATTGGTGAAGACTTGTAGGCATATTTGAGAAAGTATTGGTGAAGAATTGAGATAGCATTAAGAACATGTTTGATTTGTTCAAGCTTTATGTTAAGGCTTGGGGCAGATCTGAGTAGAGTTGATTTGTGATTTAATCAAGATTTGTGTTAAGGCTTGAGGAAAAATTTGAGAACAAATTTTAGTGCATATATGAGAGTAAATTTGTGCTAGACCAGAGAATAGTTAGAGTAGATTTGTACTAGATCAAGGATAGTGTTAGTGTAGATTTGAGATAAAGATTGAGGAAATTTGAGAATAATATTTAGAGGTGATAGAGTAGAGGATAACAATCTCCAATGAATATAGATCCATTAGCCAGGGTAGTGAGGACAAAGGTCTCCTGACTGAGGATAGGTATTCTATGGAGAGAGATCCACAAGCTAGTGTAGTGGGGGTAAAAGTCTTCTAGAAGACCACCAACCAGAGTAGAGGAGAAAGAGTTCTCTTATGGATAGAGTTCCATGAACCAAAGCAAGGGGAAATATTTCTCATATGGAGTGTGATCCATGAACCAGCTAGGAATATAGAGTTCTTGTGTGAAGAGATATCCACAAACCAGTTGAAGAGATAAAGGTCTCCTGAATCATGTTCCATGAACTAGAAAAAAGAGGAAAGAGTTCTCATATGGAGAGAGGTCTACAAATCAGAACATAGGGGATTGGTGTCTCCTTTGGACAAAGGTCCATAAATATTGTAATAGGGAAGTGATTCCCAAGAGATTTGTTGAGAAAATTTTAGTAAAATATTTTCTCCATGGAGTAACCCACATTGGGTGAACCATGTTAAATTGGTGTCTCTATTATGTGTGATGATTTATGTATTACTTTGATTACTGTTGTTGATATTACCGTTGATATTACCATCAATTATATTGGATAATATTGGTAAAGAAAAGTAAAATGTAATCTTATACTATTCACCCCCCTCCCAATATAAGCTTGTGTTCTTCAATTGGTATCAGAGCGAGTTCCTTCAATAGAGTTTAATAGCTTGAAGTAAAAGTATACAGGAACATAAATGGCATCTCAGAGTGGATCTTCAGTAAATAAGGCACCATTGTTCTATGGGAACAATTATGCTTTTTGGTGTGTAATAATGAAGACTTACCTGATGGCACAAGAAATTGAGACATGGTAAATAGTTGAGGATGGATACACACCTCCATATAGTCCTCCTAAAGATAAATATGGTAAGCTCCTACATTTGTATAATGCAAAGGCAATGAATGCAATCTTAAGTGGTTTACATGAAGTAAAGTTTGTAAAAATTATGCATTGCACATCAACAAAAGAGATTTGGGAAAAGTTGAAGAAAATATATGAGGGAGACAAAAAGGTCAAGATGGCAAAATTGCAAAATCACAAGAAAACATTTGAAGACTTGAAGATGAAGGATGAGGAAGATATTGCTACATACTTACTTTGTGTGGATGAAGTTGTTAACTCTATGCAAGTACTTGGTTTTAAAGTTGAAGAATCGGATGTTTTTAAAAATATTTTAAGGTTACTCCCTATGATTTATAGTGAAAATGTTTTAGCCATAGAAGAAACAAAATATATTGAAACTTTGACTAGGGATGAGTTACATGGAACTCTCATAGCTTTTGATATGAAAATAGAAAATTATCCTATCCCCAAGAAAGAGGTAACCTTCAAAGTAGCAAATAAGACAATATAAGAATTTAGATTCAAGTGATGAGTCATCCAGTGATGAAGAAGCAAACTATGGCAGAAGAAACAAGGACTCAAGAAAACACAAAGGTAGAAAAATAATTAAGTGTTTCAATTATGGTAAACATGGTCACTATGCATCTAACTGTCTAGAAGCTAGAAGTAGCAGTGGTGAAGAGAAACATGATCATAAGAAAAAGGAAGCAAGAAAATCTAGGTATCAAAATAAAAATAAGTATGGACAAAACAAGCATGAAAATAAGTTTTTCTAGAGGTATAAGAAGAGTTTCTATAAAGATAAGATAGGTAAGAGTTCAAGTGATAGTGATGAAAGGTCCTCAGATAATGAAGAAGAATAAATTCTATTTCTGGTAGTAGAAAAAGAAGATGTAAGGTAAAAAGGGAACCAATAAGTCTCAAGTGTTTTAGGTGTGGTAAATTTGGTCATCTTGAAGACTTGTTGAGAATATTAAGCAAGCTATTGAGAGGACTTGTGGATGGATTTGAGGTAAGTCTTTGAGAAGACTTGAGATAAGAGTTTATTGATTAATTTGTTCAAGCTTTGAGTTAAGGCTTGGAGAAAAATTAAATAGAGTTGATTTGTTATTGGATCAAACTTTGTGTTAAGGCTTGAGGATAGATTTGAGGATATATATTGGTGTATATTTAAGTATAGATTTGTACCAGACCAGAGATAAACTTATGAGTAAATTTGTGCTAGACCGAGGACAATGATTAGTGTAGATTTGAGATAGATATTGAGAAGAGCTAAGATCAAGCTTTGGAGGTGATAAAGCAGAGGACATTAGTCTCTAGTGGATAGAGATCCATTAGCTAGGGTAGTGAGGATAGAGGTCTTCAGTAGAGAGAGATCCACAAGCCAGTGTAGTGGAGGCAATAGTATTATAGAAGATCACCAGCTAAAGTAGAGGAGTTATACTATGGATAGAGATCCATCAACTAGCATAGGAGAAATAGTTCTCCTGTGGATAGAGATCTATGAACCAACAAAGGAGAAAGAGTTCTCCTATGGATAGATATCCATAAACTTGATTAGGGGATTGATGTCTCCTTTAGAAATAATTCCATAAACATTGTAATAGGGAAGGATTCCCAAGAGTTTTTTGAGAAAATTTTAGTGAAATATTTTCTTCGTGGAGTAGCCCACATTGGGTGAACCATGTTAAATTGGTGTCTCTATTGTGTGTGATGGTTTGTGCATTGTTTTGATTATTGTTGTTGATATTGCCATTGATTATATTAGATAATATTTTTTGGGAAAGAAAAGTAAAAAATTATCTTATACTGTTCACCCCCCTCTTAGTATAAGCTTGTGTTCTTCACTACCTTCCAAAATATTGAAAACATCAATAAGAAAAAATTTAGTGCCATAACACTTGGGATCATGAATCTACTATTGAAATCAGAAAGAATGATATATCTAATTTCTAAAATAATCCATAGTGAAGCCTTAGAAGATAACTTTGACACTATGGAATGCTATCTTCAAACTCATATCAATAAAGATATTGGCAATGGAGAAAGTGATATTACACTTTCCTTAGATCTTGTGAGCATATTATGTATGCCATTACTTACATATAAACACTTCAAGAATTAAAATTTAGAACAAAAGGGATTGATAGAACTACTCAAAAATAAGGTAGAACTAAGTGAGTCATATCTATAAAAGTTTTTCAATTCTTATGTAGAATTGAAACTTCAAGTTCTACTAACTCAAGATCTTATCATGATTCCCTAAGTGGTTGTTCAGAAGCATATGTACAGATTGAAGACAAGAAAGGAGAATCTTCCATACAAGAACCAAGTAGTAGCATAACCACCTATGAAAAATTAGAGATCAAATTCAAAGGTAAATCTAAGAAATAAGAAGGATATGAATCCAATGAAGGATAAATATAATGCAAGGTCAACTAAAAGAAGAACCTACACCTTTAGCCTATTTTTGTATCATATGAATATTGAAGCAACTAAAAAAGGACCAAGATCAAAGCTCTTTTAGCAAGAATGATAGGTTTTTAAGACACTAACAACTTGCTTGAATAGGTTACAAAAATCAAAGAAGAAGAATAAGGATTCTAGAGTCAAGAGGAAGATCCGCATTGAAGACTAAAGTCTTCAATACCTATATATTGTAATACAGGGGGTGTTAGAAATAACTTATATTACATTATTTGGGTCATGTAAATGTACCTTCCTTGGTACATACTTAGGACATTAGAGTAATTTAGGGGGATGAGTAATTTATGGGGATGTTATCTATTTACTTCATGTAATGTAATAAATGCACAAGTGTCAATATGCAAGGTGTCCACTTGTACAAATGGGTAAAGTGTTGGTCACGGAACTTATCTTCCTATATAAAGTGCCATAGATATAGAAGACATAACACATTAGTGTAGAAAATACAATAGTGTAGGATTATAGTAGTGTAGGATAGATAGTAATGTAATGTGTGTGAGCTATAAGCTCAGAGCTCATTCATTGAGAAATAGCTTATATCATGGAGTGTTCATTTCCTTCATAGTTACTATTGTACTCATTTTCATGATTTCTATTTCCCACATATTTACTTTATTTCATATAATTCTGCATCTTATGAATGCTATCCCCCATTGCATGTTGTATCAAAAGCTAACAAAAGTTGGGGTTATAAATCTATATGTGCCAACTATAGTTACTCCTTGTGAAAGATGTTGGAAGGACCTTAGTATATTTTTATCAAATACAATGATGATTCATTATGATCTATGGATTCTTGGGGGTGATTTTAATATTGTTATATCTCCTTTGGAAAATAAGGGTGGCATTCTAGGATGGTTTAAATCAATGCAATATTTTTCTTCATTTATCAATTCAAATGATCTTTGGGATGTTAGTCTATCAAGCTTTCAATACACATTGGGATAATAGACACATTGGAAAAATTCATATAGCATAAAGACTAGATAGATTTTTGCTATCCAATAAATGGTTGTAAATAAAGTATATAATCTCTTCAGATATTTTATTGCGAGAAGGATCAAATCACAAACTTATTCTTTTGACTTGTGAGTCACATAACAATGGCCATCCAAAGCCATTTTGCTTTCAATCTATGTGGCTTCAAGACCCTAATTGTTTCTAGATGGTTATGTTATGGTGGGATGAATCAAAATTTAAGGATGATGTATGTATAGGTTTATCCAAAAGTTGAAATATTTAAAGGAGCAAATAAAGATATGGAATACCAAATATTTTGGTAACATTTTTAAAGAAAAAAAGAAATTGAATCCAAGCTAAAAATATTACAAGAGATATGATAAATTAATCGAATGTACTGTGATTCTTCTGTGAAATAAAAATAATTACAATCTGATTATCATAATGCATTGAAGAAGGAGGATTCATATTGGTTCCATAAATCTAGAGAGAAATGGATTTAATAAGGATATATAAATATTATTTTTTTCATGCTATAGCAAAAATTTTTTTTTTGTTCATCATATTAGAATTTTTATAACTCCATATGAAAGAAATATTGAGGATGAAGAAGATATAAGGAAGGCAGTAATAAATTATTTCAAAAATATTTTATCATATTCTAGGCAATATAAGGAGGTACGACAAAACCTTCTACAAAATATTACATCATTTATCACTCATGGATAAATTGAAAGCTTGATGAAGACGATTTCTATGGAGGGGCTCGATGAAGAAATTTTTTCTTTCCATCATAACAAGGCACCTAGCCCCGACAGATTTCTTGCAATTTTTTTTCAAATATTATGGGATTTATTGAAGAGTGATATGTTAGATGCAGTTGACGAGGCTCAAAAAATAAAGGCTATAATAAGTGATATCAATGTTACTTTTATTACCTTGGTTCCCAAGAAAGATAACACAAAATAATTTTATAACTTTCATCTAATAAGCCTTTGTAATATGATTTATAAGATCATTTCAAAAATTATAGAAATAGGTTAAAGGACATTCTAGGGTGTATTATATCAGAGGAACAAGGTGGCTTTGTTCAAGGTAAACAAATTATTTATGGTATAATTATTAGACAAGAGGTCATACATTCTCTTCATTTTATAGAAAACTAGGTACACTTTTGAAATTAGATATGAACAAAGCATATGATAGGGTTTTCTGGAATTTTCTACATGTTATTCTCAAAATTTTTGGATTTGATTATAGTTGGTATGAGTGTATTAAATATTGTTATAGCACTACAAAATTTTATATTTTGATCAATGGTTCTCCTGTTGGGTACTTCAAGTCATCTTGTGGACTTCGTAAAGGTGATTCTCTTTCTCCTTATCTATTAATTATTCTGACAAAATCATTAGGGAGAGCCTTTTCAAACATAAAAATTGAAGGAAAAATCAAGGGTATTCAAGTTGCAAAAAATGATCTTTCGAATCTCATCTCCAATTTGTTGATGATAATTTTCTTTTGGACCATCCCTCATTCAGTGAGGTTGTGGAGTTCAAATCAATATTATCATGTTATGAGAAGACTACTAGAAATTTGGTAAATACTTTAAAATCTAGGATCTTTTTTACTAACATTGCCTTAGTTTACAATAATTATTGTGAAGTTTTAAGGATTCAAAATTGAAAATATTCCATCAACCTACTTGGGTATTCCTTTATCTTATAAAGGGAATAAAAAGGAGCTTTGGATTTCTTTTTTGGATAGAATGAAATATTGCTTGGAAGGTTGGAAAGGTAAGTTCTTAACCATGGCAGGAAGGCTACAACTCATAAAGACTACTTTACAATCAATTCCTATTTATATTATATCACTTTCAAGACTGCCAACAAGCATTGCATAAAAAATGGATACAATTCAAAGAGACTTTCTATGAAAAGGTTGTGAGGAAAAAATTAGGTTTCCTCTTTATAAGTGGGATAGGGTTTGCAAAGGAAAGAATATTGGAGGAGCAAGCTTGAAAAATTGCAGACTTGTGAGTTTGGTATTAGGATCAAATTTTGTATGGAGACTTTTCAGAGATCAAAGAAAGAATTGAGTAAAAATATTACTTCAAAAATATATAGGTTCTCTTGATGCAATGAAATTGTTTAGGAAAAGAACTCTACCCAAAGGATCGTCAACATGGAACTTCATATTAGAGAGTTTGCATTTATTAAAGAAACATAGTAGATGGTCAGTCAATGAGAGGAGTTATGCAAATTTTTGATTTGATGCTTGGTTGAAGCCTTATCCTCTTATCTCTGACTAAAAATAGAAACCATTGGCTTAAGAGTGTGTAGCATGTAAAGGTCCAAAAGTCAAAGATTATATTATTATGAGCAAAAAATCTAGAACATGGATTTTTTTAGTAGCCTGGTTGAAGGAGAGGAACTCAAGCAAATTGCAGATAAACTTCAAAATATGCTTCGAGAGTTTTATTTTTTAATTTTTACATAAAAGGATGAGTTGGTTTAGAATTTATCAAAGGATGGGGGATACTCAGTCAAGTTGGGATATGAGGATTTAGAACATCAAAATTTTTCTTCTCCCAATGATTTTTCTTGGAAGAATATTTGGTCATTAGAGGATCTCCCTAAGGCCTCAACATTTCTTTGGTTAGTAGTTCAATGTAATATTCTTACCGGAGAGAGTCTACATAGAAGAGGATATTATGTGCCTTGTGTAAGAAGGATTTAGAAATTTTAGACCATTTACTTCTTCATTGTTTATTTGCTCACACCATTTGAGGTTATTTTTTAAAAAAACATAAAATTATATTGAGTAGCTCCATCAACATTGAAAGAGTTGATAAATTTTTGGATAAATTATAATAAAGCTAAAGCACTATGTATTCTTTGGAGGATTGACCTTGCCATTATTTTTTACAATTTATGGCTTGAAAGGAATAATAGAATTTAAAAAATTAATATCAAAATCATGCCCGAGTTTGGAATCATATTAGTGCCTCTCTTGTAGAATATCTAAATATATTGTGCTCATCATTGGAAGTGGTACTAATAACTTGGCTACATTATTTGAACATACATGGAAGAGTCATATGCAATAATGGAAATAAAACAAAGGATCTACTTTGATCTATGGTAAAATAGAAATATTTAAAAATTAGGTTTATCAAAATTAATTTTGATGGTGCTTCTAAAAAAAATCTAGGAAAAGTTGGTGGAGGTGGTGTTTTTAGAAATAGTAAAGGTAAAATTCTCCTCACTTATTCAAAATCATATGGAACTTCATCTAACAACTATGTAGAGGCTAGGACGCTTCTTACATGTATTAAAATTGCAACAAAAATAGAATAGAAATATATTTCAATTGAGGGGTACTCATAAATTATCATCAATGCTATTAACAAAAATAGATGTGGAGACTCGATAAAAAAACAGTATTATTGCTGATGTTCATTGTCTATTACTAGAGACAATCTCATGGCAATGTGAGCATATTTATAAAGAAGGAAATCAATTAGCGAGATAAATTAATGAATTATGGTGTTGATCTTCATCCTAATGAAATTCAAATTTTAGAAGGCAATTAGCCAAGTGAGATTTTATATCTTAATCAAAATGATGTCAAGGATTTAATTATTGAAACATCATTTTGAGGAAGTTGAAAACCATATTTAAAAAAAAAAAGAAATGAAAAAGTTGTGATAAAAATGTATACTACAACAAATGTAATATGTTGGTATTGTGATGAAAATGACCCAATAAAAACCACGTATAACCTATTAAAATAAATAAATAAATAAATAAATATATATATATATATATATATATATATATATATATATATATATATATATATATATATATAAAAAAGTGGACCCAGGAATAGAATTGGCATAGTCATATGATTTTTTTTTTGGCTTTATTAAGCCGCAAGCTCAGCCGCCCAACTTAACAAGTACCAAAAAGTTACTTTTTCAGCGTTCTTGGCGGCCTCCTGCCTGAGTCGGTCGAGCAGTCCTTGGACCGCTCGTTCTCTGACGGGGCGGAAGTTCTTCAGCCGAGCGGGCTGGAAAATCTCGGCCACCAAGTTTTTCCGCAGAGTCCGCCACAACGAGCCGTGCGGCATCGACCATCCACTTCGCGGTGGGCGTCCCGACTGATGGTGGTCGCGTCCCGAAGACGTGGCCCTTCTCCACCAGCGCCTCGCGGGTCTCTTGGGCGCCCGTGACCACAATCAAGGTGGTCGAACCACGTCTCAGCGTGAAGATCGGAGTTTGTGCATGACGCTCTGATTTGAATTATTCCTTGAGAAGGATTTGAGGTGGAATATGTTTACGACTGACAGCCAATAAGGCAGTCCGGGCGGTAGATTCCTCTGATCCCTCGTAATTCTTTTGAAGAGCAGAAACCAGCATGGTAGAAGCAGGATGATAAGCGTTTAAATTGAATGAAATCGAAATTGTAAGTACCGTGGAATTGCATCTATTTTAAATTGAATGAAATCGAAATTGTATGAGACTGATTTTTTTGCAAGATCACGTGTTAATAGATCTGTAGAACATCAGTATTGTGATCATTTTTATCCCATTGAAGAAATCTTAATTTTTTATTATTATTATTTTGAAATTACAAATCTCAGTGATCTCAATAGATTTAACTGATTGAAAAATAAAATTCACTGCTTTGAAATATAAATGTTGAAAATTTTAAATAATAAAAAATGCCGGCCCTGCCAATAGTCTACTCCCTCAAAATCATATATTTTTAAGAGGAGTTTGGCGCCTTTTCGTTGGATCAAATATTGTTGTAAGCGACGCATTCAGACAAGCCCTAAACTACTCTCTAATCCAATCGAGTATAAAATTAAAAACAGTTTGCTTAAGAATGGCGAAAGAGAGTACAATACTTTTATTAAAGACATGACCCTTTCGATATTCCCGCCAAATGTCAAGCCACTTGCCGTTTCAATCCAAGAGACTTTGTTTAATGTGGAGACGCCTGCATCGACGACCACAACTCAAAATTTTGAGATTTAAGTTTCTGAAATATCAACCATATTTATCGGCAACCTGGCACTTTGTGAGTTGGCTGACAAGTTCCGGCTCCCGTTCGTGCTCACACACCATGTTTACTCAAAGCTGACCTTAATATAAGCTTAGTTACCAAGTTCCAGTTTGATTTTGATTGAAGTTCGGAAAAAAATCTATATGTTTAAAAATTCGAAATAAAATTCGATTATATATAATTTATTTTTAGCTGTTTTGAAATAAAAAAAATTTTAATGCTAAAGAGATTTTAGAAAGAAAACTCATAACAATTCAACCACAAATTTATACGTTATTCCAATCAGAATTTCAAATAGAACCAATGGTGTGTCTAAGTTATTTGGTTACCACAAAATTTACATCCTGCATGAGAAAGCTATTGTTGGTCACGAATCTGCCACAGGAAAGGATTTTCTAAAAACTATGCACCCTAGACCCGGCCAACATTGAAAGGCTGGGAGAAAGAAATGTCTCCCAGACCAATCTCCAAGAGAGGGCTGGTTCCCTTACTATTTCTAAGTTTGATTTCAGATTAGAGTTGCTGGAAAGGAATTATAAATGTGCAGAAAGAAATAGGAAATACATGGAAAGAGATGGGAAATATAGCCGTAGGCCGAATTTGTTAGATCGGGAAAAGAACTCAGCAAGAATTAAACCTCAAGTGTATAAACAACATAAAATAACATAATACAGCATAATCCACTTACGACCTTGCGCAGACAACCTCCAGTATGGCATTCCAGAACTCACTTTCTTTTAAGCAATATTCAAACTCAAATGCGAGAATTTGAATCTAACAGCAGATTGGAAAGACGAGCATAACTGAGAAATACATGGAATAGAAGGAAATCATTATAAAGACGCTTGCAAAATCAGAGGCCAAATATTTCTTATTTACGCAAATAACTTGAATGTTTCCAGCAAATGTCTCTCAAACTCCCGATCCCTTTTTCTGAGATCTACATTGATTTATATAGAAGTCTTGCTTCTTTACAACATTAAAAATATGCAACGGACCTCCTCGAGATCTACAAAAATATGCAACAAAAACAAGGAAATCATCCCCTTAAACCAGCCTCGGAGAACCCAGAAATTGAATGGAACGAGGAGTCGGTCGTCTTCATTAAATGGCCATTCTTGAAACATGCTTGAACCATTAGAAAAATCACGAACAACCGCTTTGAATAATGGAAATATTTAATTATGATGGCTTGTACACGTTCTTCTACCTTGCTCGCATCAGAAAGCAGCAAAACATTTAATTCTGGAGTGCTTTTAATCGTCGAAAATCGCAAAACTTCATCGGACCATTTGAACAACTTTCTGGCACGAAACTGTAACAGGTCGCGAAAACGCGACATGTCGCAAAATCACGACGTATCTCTGCTCCATACACTTTGTCTCCTTTTGAACCACGGAAATCAACCATGTCATGAAATCGCGACGTATTGGGCTCCTTTGTCTCCTTCGCTACCCTAAACCGCGAAAATGTGACTCGTCGCAAAATCATGACATTTCGTACCATTATGCTATTTCTCTACTACGTTTCCATGAAAATGTGATGCGTCGCGAAATCGCTAACATTTTCTGCACTAAGTCCTTCTTGCCCAATGTTTCGCGAAATCGCTACAAGTGTATGTTGCTAGGCTTTATCTCCACAAATGTCGTGAAATCGCGATGCCAACTTCTTTCTTGCCCTCATCTCTAAAAATGGCACTAAATTGCTACATGTTTTATGCCTTAAGTCTTTTGTTACAACTGCGTCGCGACCATGCAACACGTCACGATTTTGCGACGTCTTTCACCTTTTGTGCCGTGTTCGATATTCTGTCACGATATCGCTACAAAGTTTATTGCGATCACCCTTTGCTGAGTTATGTCGCGAAATCACGAACTTTTCTAACATTATGCTCCCTGGCCATCGCAAGTCGCGAAAATCAGACATGTCACGATTTTGCGATAATTTTGCTACGCTGCCTTTGTTGACCACTTTGACCATGAAAATCCGACACGTCGCGATATCGCGACGGTTTCACCCCCCTGCTGCCGTTGACTACGTTTACCATGATTTTTTGACACGTCGTGAAATCACGAAAACTTTGTGTTTGATTTCTCTCTCCTCAACCGACCCGCGATAACACGACATGTCGCGATATTGCGACGGTTTTCAACTTTGGCTCTCCATTCTATTTTTTGTTGCGATTTCGTGACAATCTTCAGAATTAGGCATTTTTTGCATCAAAACCTGTAAAGGAGTGAGAACTTCAACATCTTATGCATGAACAATCAATAATCAACACAATGTGGCAAAAATGCCAACATTCTTGGCGGCTCGCGGGGTATATAGTTCTGTTGTATGCACGAATCCCAGGCCTGAATCCATTGGGCAACAGAGTCAAGAAAAACTAAGAACAGAAGCTGGATGATGGGGTACATCTCGGTGGACTGCTGCAACAACTCTTGCTGAATGACTAAAACTTCAAGTAATTCTATATTTGGTTGAACTGACCATGGAATGGACATGATAAATGATGGAATAATGGAATGGAGGGAATGTGGTAGATATAGTAACAGAGTGCTTCTGTGCTACCGACTGCTATGGAAGTGAATGGAATAAACAAAATGATGACCAGCAAATATGTAGGCTGTGGAATGAGAATGGAATGGGGAAATGAACTGTGGATAAATGCTTACAACAACAATGAAATTAGAAGAAAAGGAAATGAAAAAATGGGAATAATAGGAAGGGAAAAAGAAACAACAGCAGTGGCTTGATTACTGCAGAGGAAAAAAGAGTAGGAGAAGGAGGGAATGAAAAGGGGAAGGGAAGAAATAAAGAGGAAACCACTAACTGCTGGGAAAGAAGAAGAAAAAAGAAATAAATACGTACCTACGGGCTCGCATGCAAAAAGAGCCGAAGTGGACAGAGGAAAACAATACTTTTTTTTTTTTTTTTTTTTTTTTTTTTTTTTTTTTTTTTTTTACTTTTTTTTTTTTTGTACAAGGTAACTCCCGAATTAGTTGTGAACTTTTGGGAAATAAACGAACCCAAATACGGTTCTGTCTCCTGGATCCCAGAACTTTGACAGACACTCAGTAGATTCTTGGTTGATGATCAGCTCAGAGTCACCAAAGATTTGAAACTGCTGCACTCCAAGTGTCCCAGTCGTCTTGAAACTTAGGCATGATCATTTAGTCCCAGTGTTAGCTCCATTTCTATATTGTGCTCCATCAAAATAGAGCTGATCTGGTAGAGAATCTTGACCAACTTGATCAGGAGGCAACTTGACTGCAACCTCTTCAGGCTACTTTGTAATGGAAAAATAGCCAATTTCGGTCTCCAGTATAGCATTGAAATTAAGCATTGAAAACCCGTCTTCCAACTAAAGCTCATCCAACACCTCATTCATCAAATCAAACCCCTCTAACTCTTCGGTTAGCATGTTGATAGACTGCATGGTTTTTCCTGCTTCATCCAACCTTTCAATATGAAAAGAGGAAGGTTTTTCATTATGAATCTGGAGTCTTTTACCTTTGAAAGGGATTTCAAAGTGGGAATAATCCAGTGCCAGGTAACCTCCCAACTTTGCAGTAAACTCTCTGGATAAGAACATACTAAAATACGGTTCTAGATCGACCACAACAATCTCCTGAATGACTGTAATCTGGGGCATAGTGTGTAGAACAATCGAGACATCTTTGATTACACCCACCATTTTCATAGGAGTACCATCTAACTACAAAACGCTAGGGCTACTTCTTGTATATTCCATTCCCATTGCTTCATAAACTGCCTTTGGCATGACAGTTGTCACAGCACCAGAATCGATCAGGCAATTATGTACAATCCAACCCTCCATCCATAGTGACAGATAAAACGGGGGTGGTCTATTCCTTCTAGTAGTTGAAGAGGTTAACGTTTGAGCCATAACTACCTGGGCTGAAGCTTTCCCCTTACTTTGCATGGTCTTCAGGGATTCCTATAAGATATTTATCTGTCTAGGCAACTTTAAGGTGTCATACAGACTTACCTTAGTTGGTATCCTTTTGAGTTCTTCAAAAATGTTGTACTCCATGGAGATCTATTCTTTCCTACCACTAGCAGATTCAAATGTGCTCCTATGTTGCTGGATAGCCTCCACTCATTGCCGTTTGGTCAATGATGGATACCTCAACGTCTCTTTGGCTTGTTCCTTTGTTTCTGCTTGCGACTGGGAAATAGAAGCTTGTTCCTTGTATTTTGCTGGTGGTGTAAGTGGATCTTTCGACAAAATAGGTGATTATCATTGCGCTGGGAAATCATGAGCCTTTGTTGGCATTTGTTGCTTCGTTGCTTGTACAGGAGGGACTTTAAATGGCTCCATCTTAGCCGGATCTACCAACATTGGTTTCTTGCCGCTGCGTGTCAGTATTGCTATATGTTCCTCCAGAGACTCCACGGAAGTAAGATCCACCTCTCGAATCATATTTACATGGCTCCCTGTAAGAACTTGCAAATAATTTTGGTGGACCATGCAAGTGGACTCATCATGTGGGTCATTGCAGGAAGAACACCAATAAGATGGCTCATGTGAAACTTCAGAAGGGCCAGCCTCTTCACTTACCAGGATTGTTGAGTTCCTTTCAGGTGCTTTCTCCATAGCCTTGCTAGGAGCAAGTTGTTCTCTAGTTACTGTCAGCATAAATCTTCATGGCTGGTATCTTCTTTTCACCTCTCTCCGTTCCATAGATGTCACCTTGTCAGTGAGATATCTCATAGCCGATTGAATTTCCTGTAACATAGCCAATTAAGGATCTCGGCTTGAGGACACAGGTGGTGCCAATAAAGGTAATGGAACCTGTGGGGAAGATAATGTAGGAATTGGAAGTGGAGGGACTAACCGTGGAATGCTCGGTGCAGGCAACTGGGGAATAGTTGGAGTAGGAAGCTGTGGAACTGGAATAGGTGTGATCTGAGGCACACTTGAGCTCCATGATGGGGTAGGGTACATAGATGGCATGGGCTGTGGAAGTGAACCAGAGTACAAATACTTAGGCAGATAAGGTATGATAGGCATTATTACCTTGGGATGAAGTCTACCTATCACAATCAAATCAAATTCTGCCTTTAATGCTTATTCGAACAACTCTGGAAATGTAGTCACGTTGGACTGTCAGACAACCCAACTGATGTTTGTGTTAAATGCTCTGAGGTAATAAAATACAGCTAGCTCATCAGCAGGCCGAAGACCATCAGGAATTCTCTGCTAGGTTTTGGTAAATATGACGTTAAAATCAGCTATCTCTTCTTGCGGGTGCCTCTGGATTGCGTTAAACTAATGCAATAATGAAAATGGATCAGATTATTCATGAAAATTCTTAACTAACAATTCTCATAGCTGATCCCATGATGTAATCATGCCTGGTTGCAATGTTCGGTACCAGTACAACAATTTACCTCTTAGGGATAACACCAATAACTTCACCATCACATCTTCATCAGTTATATCATGAATGGCTACCAGAGAAGCCACATCATTAATATGTTCATATGCAGTCTTTCCTGTACCATCATAGGTTGGCAAAACTTTCAAAGCGACCTAAGGAACTGGATTTTGAGCCTACAGATTCAAGGTTCCTAAGTTGTTCCATGCCAAGAACTTCCTGGGTGGAGGATACTGGGCCATTGGGGCTAGTGTATGTAACTGAGAAGATGGAAAACTAGTAACAATACCAGGGACTTGTGTAGATATGGCAGGGGAAACCAACCTAGAGTGTTCACCTCTTTTTTGTTAGGAATACGATCAACATTGTATTATTCAGCAGGCAAATTAAATACAGGTTACAATGTCGGGAATAGCACACCGGCGTAACTGAACTGTTACAGGAGTTGTAACAGTGTAACCTAAATGATGTAATAGAAACAAACTACGTTAATATACGCTAACATCCCCCTTTATTACATTATTTGGGTAATAGGATGACTACTAGCTATACTAACATCCCCTTACATCATTTTGCAATACAAAGAGAGCTGCGAAACAATTCAAATTTGACACGTCCAAGTGCCTTAGTGAAAATGTCTGCAACTTGAGCATCGGTGGGAATGTGTTGAAGCTAAATTCGGTGCTTTGGAACTTCATCTCGAATGAAATGACATTGTGTGTCAATATGCTTTGTTCTTTCATGATGGATTGGATTCTTGACGAGGTTCAAAACACCCTGATTATCGCAAAACAAGTGTATTGGAGATTTTGATGGATGGCCCATACTTGTCAGAATGTGACGCAACCATATCACTTCGCACACAGCTTCACGTGCGGCGTGATACTCTGCCTCTGTTGATGAAATAGCAACCACCTGTTGCTTCTTGTCGTGCCAAGAGATAGGACCGGATCCCGGATGAAAAATGTATCCAGAAGTTGATTTGCGATCATCAAATGATCCGACATAGTCAGAGTCCATGTATCCTTGCAAGAAGAATTTGTTGTTCCTCTTGTATTCTAGGCCATATTCCATAGTACCACGGACATAGTGAAGAACACGTTTTTTGCTTTCCAATGAGTGGTATTAGGCTCCTGCATGAACCTCGAAAGATAGTTGATAGGAAATACGAGATCTAGCCTAGTATTGGTCAGATATATGAGACTCCCAATCAATTGTCGATAGAGAGTACCATCTACCTGAGGTGAATCATCATATCATGATAACTGAAGTCCATTCTCCATCAGAGTTGCCATTGTATTGCAATCAGTCATGCGATATTTTTCCAGCAATGTCTTGGCATATTTTTTCTGAGACACTTTGATGGTGTGCTCTTTCTGGCTGAATTCCAGACCAAGACAGTAATGGAGAAGTCTGAGATCTGTCATCTCAAAATATTTTCACAAGTTTCTTTTGACGAGTAGAGATCATAGTTTCGAACTCCCTGTAATGAGCAGATCATCCACATAGAGTACAAGCAACACTATCTCAGAACCTTGTTTCTTGAAATAGAGGTTTGCATCTGATGGAAATCTCTTAAATCCATGCTACATAAGGTGATTGTCCATTTTTATATACCAAGCTCGAGGAGCTTGTTTCAGACCATATAAGGATTTGACCAATTTGCAAACCTTCTGCTCTTGGCCTTCCAGTTCAAATCCTTCTAGCTGAGTCATGTAGACTTCTTCTTGGAGATCACAATTTAGAAAGGCACTCTTGACATCCATCTAGTGAACTTTCCACCCATATTGTGCTGCCATAGCACACATAACCCGAATTGTGGTCATCCGAGCAGTAGGTGCAAAAGTTTCCTCATAGTCAATGCCTTCCTTTTGAGCATAGCCCTTTGCAACAATACGGGCCTTATGCTTATCAATTGTTCCATCTGCCTTGTACTTGAATTTATATACCCATTTGCAGCCAATGGGTTTCTTTCCATGCGACAAATCAACAAGCTTCCAAGTTTTATTTTTCATCAAAGACTCATACTCTGTATCCATAGCGGCCTTCCACTGAGGCTCACTAAGAGCATCTTGCACTGATGCAGGTTCAAGATCATCTATAGTAGACATGAACGCCCTGTCATCATCAATATCCATATCCTCTACTTACGTACTTGGAGTTACGAAAGTTCCTCAAAATATTGACAAAGATCATCAACCTCACCGGTTTCTTTGGCTTCTTTTTCCTTTTGAGCCATACTGCGTGTACGAGGTCTATCCAAGTTCAAATTGGGAGGAGTGGATAAATTTGCGTCTCTGATTGTATTTGTACACCATTTTGGATTCTTCTTCGGTGGTGTTGAATAAGATGTAGAAGGACCTCCTGTCTGTGTAGACGAAGGAATCTTCTCTTCCTTAGATTTCACAATATCTAGGTGTACTTTAGATGTGCTATGTGATGTGAAAGCTTCATCAAAGACAACATCTCTGCTGACATGAATTTTCTTGGTCAAAGGATCTATCAAACGATATCCTTTAGAGTGCTCATCATAACCAAGAAAAATACATCTCGGTGTTTTCTCATCTAGCTTCTTCCTTTTCTCTTTTGGTATGTGCATGAAAGCGTGACATCCAAAAATACGTAGATGAGATATGGAGGGTTTTCGACCACTCCATGCTTCCTGTGAAGTCATTCCTTTTAAGGCCTTTGTGGGTGCCCTATTCAACAGATATACTGCAGTGGTGACAGCTTCTACCCAATATTGTTGCCCAAGAGTAACTCTTGTGAGCATACAACGAACCATTTCCATTATAGAACGGTTCCTTCTCTCAGCAACTCCATTTCTTTGAGGAGTATAGGCGATTGTTAAGCTGTCTCTTGATTCCATGCTTATCTAAGAATGCAGAAAATTCATTAGAGGTAAACTCTCCCCCTCGATCTGAGCGGAGGGTTTTAATAGAAGCTCCTGACTCCTCAACGGATTTCTTGAACTGCTGGAAGAATGTGAAAGCTTCAGATTTCAGTTGGAGAAAGAAAACCCACATCTTTCGTGAGTAGTCATCTACGAATAACTGAAAGTACCTCTTCCCTCCACAACTGTTGGGTGTGAAAGGACTGCACAAATCGGTGTGAATTAACTCCAAAGGTTTTCGTGCTCTTATTGAGCTCTTCACAAATGGTACTCTATCCTTGCTTTCTGCCAGCGGTCGAGCACAGCGGCAATGCGACGAGAAGGGAAGGAAGACCCTTTACCATCTCATACTTACTGAGCTCAAGTAAGTAGCCAGAACTAAGATGCCCATATATCTTGTGCCATAGGGAAGTTGCCTCCTTGGTAGAGACAGTCATGGCAACATGTGGAGTAGAGATAGCATCTAGTGCAAATAAGCCATGCTTATATGAAGCTGTTGCAATCTGCTTACCCTTCCTAGTAATAGTACAACACTTCTTGCCATTCTCAACACGAAAGTTGACAACCATATTTCTATCCAAGATTTGTGTGATGATGACAAATTGTTAGCCAATCCCGGAACATAGAGGACTTTGTCAATCTGACACTTGCCATCAGAAAGAGTGACTGAAACTGTACCCTCTCCCTGAACCCTGTAGGTTTTATCATCAACAATGGTGACAGGTTTTCCCTCTTTGGCCACGAATGATTCAAACCATGATCTATCGCCAGTAATATGTTTGTTGGCTCCAAAATCGACATACCAAACAAGATCCCTCTGTGTGGAATCTGTGGTAGTCATGAGCACCTTGTGTGCCCATTCAGAATCTGAGTCAGATTCTTCAACAACAACATTCACCTGGGGTTGCTTGTTTTTATTTGGTGGTTTGTTTTGGCCTTTCTACTTGTTCTTATGCCAACTTTGTTGGTGTCATGGTTGTCTTTCTCACAGATCTTGCACCACCTCTTCTTCTGTTGAGGTTGTTTTCCTTTTCCTTTCGTATCCTGTTGAGAATTTCCTCCTTTCTAAAATTTGCCTCCTTTTTGCCCATTACCTTTCTTCTTAGAACCCTGCCTGTTGGTGTATAGGGCTGTATTGGAAGAATCATCCTTGTGAAGTTGGTGTGCCTCCTGTTGTTGAAGCAGATTGACCAACTCGATGTAGGTAATTTGTTGTTGAGACACCTGAATGGAGGTGATCAACATATCAAATGAAGAAGGCAAAGCTCTCATCACAAGTGAAATGAGAATCTTTTCGTCCACAGTATCTCCCAAAGAACTCAATTTTTATTTCAATTCATACACTCTACACAGAAAGAGTTCAACTGTTTCACCCTGTCTCAAACTCAGGTTATGAAGTTTTTGTTGAAGATGAAGAATGGTTGAATCATTTTTTCCCTCATAGTTGGTTCTAAGGGCATCCCATGCCTCTTTACCACTTGCTTTGTTAGCTATATGAGGTTGCACTTCATCTGAAACAACAAACAAAATGAGCACCTTTGCTTGACTGTCTTTCTTGTCAAAAGCTATCTGATCTGCGAAAGGACCTGTGGATCCTGCTGTTGGTGAAGTCCTAGTTGTTACTCCAATAACAATCTCCCACAAATATTCCATTTGGAGAATTGCATTCATCTTATGTTTCCATGGTGTATAATTTGGACCTTTCAATAACTGATGAGGATCAGTCATCAACTTTGCAACAGCGGCCATAGTGAAGGTTCCTTATAGCACCAATTGGTCCCCCTTTCGATATACCTTTTGCTAGGCTGTTATACCGTACAAAATACCCGCCCTTACGTGAGGGAAACTATAGGTATTTAGAAATATCAACAAAAATCACCCGCCCTTACGTGAGGGAGACTATAGGTGAGTTTTAGAGATCATACGATACGTGGAACATAAGCGGTACTAAAAGGGAATCGCCTTGTTGATGGCACCTACCATAGAAGATTCTTCTCATGCGTGGGGCGTAACTTCCCCTAAACACTATGAAGAATACTTCGTCAGGATTTACGCCTAAACACAAGTGCGATAAAGGGTAGTGGATGGAGTAAAAAAATGCAAAAATGGCTAACTTATCTCTCCCCGACGATTTATAGAGAACAAGCTTAGACGTCGTTGTAGCAGCTATATTAGGCGGCGGATATAGTAGCCCAATCATGACAACTTTACCTGTAAGTGCTGGCCAGAGGTTTCACAAATACCGAACGCTGCAGTGCGATAAATTGCACGGATGGGTTTTAATTATTTCGGGGACTTAGGGAGTGAATTTTTTTTTTGTTTTTTTTTAACTTTTAATGAAGTAGTGCAAAAAATGAAATATGCAACATACAACATAAAAAGTGCCCACAGAATGAAACCCTAAGGTGTCGGACACAGCCGAAAATGCACCTTTTACAATTCGCCAAATTGCTTTTTCAGAAAATTACTCACATTCCCCCTTTGATTTTTTGAAAAAATATCCCCCCTTAAAAAAAATTTCTTTAACAAAGCATTTTAATAATTATTATGTTTTTAAAATTAAAATAAATAATTTTAATTTATATAGTTTTAAAACTTATGAAAAAATAAATTAAAATTAAATTTTAATTTATAAAGTTTAAAAACTATAAAAAATAAATTAAAATTAAAAATTTTAATTAAAAAATAATAATTAAAAAAAACTTTGAAAAAAAAATTTATACCTTAGGGGGGAGTCGGCGGGATTTGAACCCCCGACCTGCAGGCTCCCTGAGCCTTACCGCACAGCTCACTGCCAAGTGAGCTAGTGGGCTGATCCGTTTGGAACAGTGGAGCCCCTCCTTTTTCAACACCTGGTTCCTCCTCCTCTCTGCTACCCGAGCCCGCTGTGGCTGCCTCTGCCACCTCCGCAACAGCCTCCTCTGTTGTTCTCCTCCGCAGTCCCGCGTTCTCCTCCACTTTTTTTTTTTTTTTAAATTCCCTACGCGTGTTTCGCACTGCCAGGGGGGGCGGGCTGTACGCGGCGTGCGTGATTCGCGTTGCGCCAGTGGGGGGGGTGCAGACGGAAGTCACGTCCGCTCAGCGCTTCCAAAAGTGGGGGGGGAAGTGCGGATGGGCGCCACGTCCACTCGGCACTTCCAACGGGGGGAGCGCGAGACGGACGTTACGTCCGCTCGCTCGGCGCTTCCGGCGGGGGGGACGGTTCGTGCGCGTGGCACTTGCTACACCGTGCGAGGGGGGGGAGGGGAGGGGGTGGGGAAGGGGGCGGACGCGGCACGGATGCGCTCCGTGTTCCAATCGGGGGGGGGCGCGGGATGATGCCTGCGCTGCGTCCAAAGCAGGGACGCAGCAGGCTGAGTCCTGCATTTTTTTTTTTTTTCAATCACGCGATTGTGTGAATTAAAAAAAATCACGTGATTGTGTGATTTAAAAAACACATCGCAAAAAATGCAGCAGACTGCTCCCAACAACCTTCAGGAGAAAAAACAACAACCTTCTCCCTACAACCAACTTCTGCCTCCAGCCTCCTCTCACAGCTCCCTGCAATCTGGCTCTGATGCCATGTTAGGAATACAATCAACATTGTATTATTCAGTAGGCAAATTAAATACAGGTTACAATGCCGGGAATAGCACACTGGCATAACTAAACTGTTACAGGAGTTGTAACAGTGTAACCTAAATGATGTAATATAAACAAACTATGTTAATATACGCTAACATTTTTGTGCTGTCAAGTTCAAAAAACTCAACAAGATCTTCAACTTTTTTAGACTGTGATCTCGTGATCATGAAGTACAGCTTTCACTGCATCCACATTCAGAGATTTCTGGGTACTACAGAGTCACCAAATATTCTAACTATACGACATGAAGGTGAACATTAAACCCTCAATACTATGGGATATTTCTGAGACAGAAGAAGTCTGTCCCACCGGGCATGCCAAAAATTGTTGGTCACGAATCTGCCACAGGAAAGGATTTTCTAAAAACTATGCACCCTAGACCCGACCAACATTGAAATGCTGGGAGAAAAAAATGTCTCCCAGACCAATCTCCAAAGAGGGCTGGTTCCCTTACTATTTCTAAGTTTGATTTCAGATTAGAGTTGCTGGAAAGGAATTATAAATGTGCAGAAAAAAATAGGAAATACATGGAAAGAGATGGGAAATATAGCCGTAGGCCGAATTTGTTATATCGGGAAAAGAACTCAGCAAGAATCAAACCTCAAGTGTATAAACAACATAAAATAACATAATACATCATAATCCACTTATGACCTTGCATAGACAACCTCCAGTATGGCATTCCAGAACTCACTTTCTTTTAAGCAATATTCAAACTCAAATGCAAAATTTGAATCTAACAGCAGATTGGAAAGACGAGCATAACTGAGAAATACATGGAATAGAAGGAAATCATTATAAATACGCTTGCAAAATCAGAGGCCAAATATTTCTTATTTACGCAAAGAACTTGAATGTTTCCAGCAAATGTCTCTCAAACTCCCGATCCCTTTTTCTAAGATCTACATTGATTTATATAGAAGTCTTCCTTCTTTACAACATTAAAAATATGCAATGGAACTCCTCGAGATCTACAAAAATATGCAACGGAAACAAGGAAATCATCCCCTTAAACCAGCCTCGGAGAACCCAGAAATTGAATGGAACGAGGAGTCGGTCGTCTTCATTAAATGGCCGTTCTTGAAACATGCTTGAACCGTTAGAAAAATCACGAACAACCACTTTGAATAATGGAAATATTTAATTCTGATGGCTTGGACACGTTCTTCTACCTTGCTCGCATCGAAAAGCAGCAAAAAATTTAATTTTGGAGTGCTTTTAATCGTCAAAAATCGCAAAACTTCATCGGACTGTTTGAATTGCTTTCTGGCATGAAACTGTAACAGGTCGCAAAAACGCGACATGTCACGAAATCGTGATGTATCTCTGCTCCGTACACTTTGTCTCCTTTTGAACTGCGAAAATCAACCATGTCACGAAATCGTGACGTATTCGGCTCCTTTGTCTCCTTCGCTACCCTGAACCGCGAAAACGCGACGCGTCACAAAATCACGACGTTTCGTACCATTATGCTCTTTCTTTGCTCCATTTTCGTGAAAATGTGACACGTTGCGAAATCGCTACCATTTTCTGCACTAAGTCCTTCTTGCCCAATGTGTCGCGAAATCACTACAAGTCTATGTTGCTAGGCTTTATCTCCACAAATGTCACGAAATCGCGACGCCAACTTCTTTCTTGCCCTCATCTCTAAAAATGGCATGAAATCGCTACATGTTTTATGCCTTAAGTCTTTTGTTACAACTGCACCGCGACCACGCAACACGTCGCGATTTCGTGACGTCTTTCACCTTTTGTGCCGCGTTCGATATTCTGTCGCGATATCGCTACAAAGTTTATTGCCATCACCCTTTGCTGAGTTATGTCACGAAATCGCGACCTTTTCTAACATTATGCTCCCTGGCCATCGCAAGTCGCGAAAATCAGACATGTCGCGATTTCACGACGATTTTGCTACACTGCCCTCATTGACCACTTTGACCGCGAAAATCCGACATGTCACGATATCGTGACGGTTTCACCCCTGCTGCCGTTGACTGCGATTTTTCGACACGTCGCGAAATCGCGACAACTTTGCGTTTGATTTCTCTCTCCTCAACCGACCCGCAACAATGCGACGGTTTTCAACTTTGGCTCTCCATGCTATTTTTTGTCGCGATTTCGCGACAGTCTTCAGACTTAGGCATTTTTTGCGTAAAAACCTGTAAAGGAGTGAGAACTTCAACATCTAATGCATGAACAATCAATAATCAACACAATGTGGCAAAAATGCCAACAGCTATAAACCTATAATATTTAAGTTATATTTATTAACTTACATTCACATTAATTTTATAGTAACTGGGGTTCAAACCACACGGGCTGCTTCCAACAAACCTCTACCATGTGAGAGGGACCATGTGAAAATTTGAGTTCCCTGTAAAACATAACTTTTCATCTAAATAACTTAAATTCAAATCATGAAGGAAAAGTCCC
The DNA here is from genome assembly GCA_028583015.1 of Wollemia nobilis. Lineage (NCBI taxonomy): Eukaryota > Viridiplantae > Streptophyta > Pinopsida > Araucariales > Araucariaceae > Wollemia > Wollemia nobilis. The sequence continues at coordinate 2,942,292 of JAQPPZ010015863.1, read as the reverse complement.
CTATTATTATACTTTAGGGCATTTGTTAAGGTTTACAATATGAAGGTTTCTACACGCAGCTGTAAGAACCTTAATCTAAACCCATAGCATATTCTTAAAATTCCTTATCTAGAATTCCAACGCCTATATATTCACACCATAGATAGCTTGAGGAAACAAAAGATATTGAAAAGGTTCTGTATCCTTTTTTCGCTCTTCAGAGATGGTGCTCTCTATTATTTACTTTATGGCAAGCTGTCTCGGTTTTTTTTTCTCAGTTCACAACTAGTTGTTTATGCATATTCGACTTTTGTTTGGTTGGTTTTCAGTGATGTCAAAATTGAATATTCGACTTTTGTTTGGTTGGTTTTCAGTGATGTCAAAATTGACGAGTCTGATTATTATTTCTCTGAAGTTAAAACGAGGTATTTGTCTGAGGGAACCTTTATTATTTATTTATTTATTTTCCAATTTCAATTTAAATTGTTCCTGGATCAATTCAGTTAGTTAGTTAGGTGTCGGATGAAGATAACAGTTTGATTTCACGACGGTCATCAGAGACATACGTCGATGTTGATGAAACAATCTTTACATATCTGGCGGCTTCCTCCAATTTTATTAACAATGTGTAACATATGACAGATAAATTTGATGCATACCAGGAATTTAGCAGGATGCCTTTTTTTGGTCATGTCATGGGCAATGGGGTTGCGGTCACGGTTTGGAAAGGTTCTCGGTTCTCCATGACGAATTCGCGGGTCACGGTTTGGAAAGGTTCTCGGTTCTCCATGATGAATTTGCGGAGCACACCTCTGCTCTAAAATTGGGATGCTTCTGGCCTCTGCTTTAGGTTTTTTTATATTTTTTAATGTTCAGTTTTTTTCTTCTGAATTTAAAAATTTATTCGGAAAATTTAAAAATTTATTATTTCGTTAAAATTTTGAATTGGACGAATTTGGTAACTAAAAATATAAGATACAAAGAATTCAATGTGATGAATGCTGAGCTAATCCTTATTATATTAATATAATTTCAAAGAATTATAAATTAGGAAGAGATATTATTAAGAGATATAAAAAAAAAAAAGGCCTTGGTGAAAGTCTTAAATCCAAGAGCCTACTTGTCGTTTGCCAAACTTACATACTTGTCTAGAATATTTTTCACAAGAATTTTTTAAAATATAAAATTTTGTAATCTATGAAAACCATTTTATTTTTTAATCAATAAAATATATTTTTACATTCTTTCAGTTTTGTTATATGATTATTTTATCTTCTTCTATATTATGATAAATTTGGTAGACCATATTTCATTAATATCCACTACTTTTTGTCTTATAAATCACAATCACCAAATCCATATTACTGCTAAGCTTCATCCACCATCACCATTCATTCATCTTTAAACAAAACTATTCCTTAATACAAAAAAAGGTTTTTCAAAAATCCAAGATACAACAAGTTGAAATTAAGTTCAAAGGAACACTTAGAGAAAAGGAATAAAATGTTTGCTTCCATTGTAAAATTAAAATTAAAATTTTTGCAACAATATTGACAAGAAATCAAATTTTTTGCACAATTTAGTAATTCGGCGACAATAGCACTGTTTTACGAAAGATAATTGCGAAAATCTTGGCAAAAACATACTTTTTCAAAACTAACCCTTGCAATCTAAAACTTCTTGTAAATCACAATCACACCCTAAATGGCTGAGGGAAGGCGATCTCAAGATATGGCAAAGGAGATTGCGAAAGAAGTCTCAAAAGAAGTGGCAAAGGATATTGTGAAAGAGGTCTCGAAAGAGGTTTCAAAGGAAATGAAAGAAGTGATGCAAGGAATGGCATTTTGGAAGGATAATTTAGAGGATAAGATCACTACCAAAATAGCAGACCTAACTATGAGCATCAACAACTCTAATACAGAGATATCCACTAAGTTGGATGCTACAACCCACTCCATGGACTTGGTACAACAGAATTTGATGTTAATGCATAGCGGACAACAAAACACTATGCCACCGCAACAGACGTTAATAGGGGGACCACATACATCAATCCTTCCTCGTACCACAAAGCTAGATTTTCCAAAATTTTATGGAGGTGACCCCACAAATTGGATATATAGGGCAGATCAATATTTCACCTTATATCAAATTCTAGAGATTCAGAAAGTCCGTATTGCATCATTTCACTTAGAAAAAATTGCTACACAATGGTACCAATGGTATGAAAAAACAAAAGGTCCTCCCACATGGACCGAATTCACAAAGAACCTAATGTTGCGATTTGGCCCTACCAAATTTGAAGACTTCACAGGAGCCCTCACCAAACTTCGCCAAACATCCACCGTAAGGGAATACCAAGCGCAATTCGAGAAGTTGGCGAACCTCACATCAGGACTCGATGCATCATTCTTCCAAAGTTGCTTCATCAGTGGCCTAAAAGAAGACATTCGAATGGAAGTACAAATACAAAACCCTATCGATATGATGCATGCAGTGGCATTAGCACAAATGATAGAAGAGAAGAACAATAACCAAAGGTGAATAGGAAGAGTTTTCACAAGAAAACCACCAAATACCTACACCAGCCAAAAACTGAATAAAGTCATGCCAATCAAATGAATTAGCCAGGAGGAAATGAAAGAAAGATGAGAAAAGGGCCTCTATTTCCATTGTGACGAAAAATTTACACCCAACCACAAATGCATTTCACCAAAATTATATATTTTGGACACAATTGATTGCACCCCCAAAGAAGAGGATGACATCGAAGTTGAAGTAATAACGGATGTTGTAGAAGAAAATCAAGAGGATAAAACAAAAATATCCTTTAACGCACTTGCAGGGTATTCAGCCCCACAAACGATGAAGGTAAAAGGGTATTTTAAGAAACAAAACCCTATTGTGCTCTTAGACTCTGGTAGCACTCACAATTTTATAGACCCCAGTTTGGCCAAACAAGCTAATTGCTTTATATATCCCTGCAATAACTTCGAAGTCATGATTGGCAATGGCAGAAAAATTGCATGCAAAGGCAAATGCAGGAATATCAAACTCACTATGGGAGAGTATAACATGAAAGCAGATATGTATGTACTACCATTAGGAGGATGTGACATTGTTTTGGGAGTACAATGGCTATGAACGCTCGACAAAATTCAATGGGACTTTGAAGAATTATGGATGCAATTTATACAAAACAACCAAACTTACACAATTCAAGGTTTAAAAATGGGTCCCACACAAATCGTAAGTTCCCATAGAATGGAAAATATTCTTCACAAAGGAGGAAGAGGCATGGTTGCCCAACTATTTTCCTTGCAAACCACTAACGAAGAACAACCAGAGGCACCAAAATTAATAAAACTCCTAGAGAAACATGATAAAATATTTAAAGAACCAGAGGGATTACCTCCACAGCGAAGCCATGATCATGCCATCCAATTACTTTTGGGACACCAACCTCCTAATATTAGACCTTACCGATATCCATACTTATAGAAGACAGAAATAGAAAAATTAGTACAAGACCTACTAAGGGCAGGGGTCATTCGACCTAGTAGAAGTCCCTACTCTTCTCCAGTCATACTAGTAAGAAAAAAGGATGGATCATGGCGCCTATGTGTGGATTTTTGTGCCCTCAACAAAATAACGATCAAAGACAAATTTCCTATTCCAGTCATCGATGAATTACTCGATGAACTTAATGGAGCCGCATATTTTTCTAAACTCGATTTAAGATCTGGCTACCACCAAATTCGAGTTAAGGAAAGTGATATACCCAAAATGGCTTTTCGCACTCACGAGGGGCATTATGAATTTTTGGTGATGCCATTTGGTCTCACCAATGCTCCGTCCACATTTCAAAGTCTTATGAACAAGGTATTTTTTCCTTTCCTTCAAAAATTTATTTTAGTTTTCTTTGACGATATTTTGATTTACAGCAAGACTTGGGAAGAGCACTTAAATCATATAGAGCAAGCACTCAAGATATTGGAGGAAAATCAATTATACGCAAAGAGATCAAAATGTTCCTTTGGCCAGCAAGAAATTGAATACCTCGGACATATTGTCTCCAAGGAAGGAGTTAAAGTAGATCCTCGTAAAATTGAAGATGTGGAAAATTGGCCGATTCCAAAAACACTAAAAGGGTTGCATGGGTTCTTAGGATTAACTGGCTATTATCACAAATTTGTCAAGGATTATGGCAAAATAGCGGCACCCTTAATGGCACTACTTAAGAAGAATGCCTTCTTATGGTCTCCACAAGCTAATGAAGCCTTCATGACCTTAAAAAATGCCATGTGTACCACCCCTGTCCTAGCCATGCCAGATTTTTCCCAACCATTTATTATTGAAAGCGATGCTTCAGGAGTAGGAATGGGAGTCATGCTCATGCAAAATGAAAGACCCTTAGCCTTCACTAGTAAGGCATTTTCAAAAAATAATTTAGCACGTTCCACTTATGAAAAATAAATGTTAGCTATTGTCCATGCTATCCAACATTGGAGACCATACCTTATTGGAAAACATTTCATTATCCGCACCGATCACCACAGCCTAAAATACCTTCTGGAACAATGGATAACCACCCCAGAACAACAAAAGTGGGTGACAAAACTATTAGGCTATGATTATGAAATCATATACAAAAAAGGGAAAGATAACATGGCTGCGGATGCACTTTCCAAAAAGTTCGAAGAAAATTCCCAATTACATGCTCTTTCCTGCCCTATCCCTAAATGGATCGAACAAGTCAAGGAAGAATGGTATGCGGACCCTACCACACATACCATAATTCAACACCTCCAACAAAACCCCATGAGCAAACCTCACTATTCTTGGCAAGATAACATACTCCATTATAAAGAACGTCTTGTCCTCTCACCCACATCCGCTTATCGTACAAAGCTTCTACATGAGCTACACGCTACACCTACTGCAGGACACTCTGGATTCCTCAAAACCTACAAAAGAGTGACTAAATCCTTTTATTGGATAGGGATGAAAAATGATATCAAGAGATTCATCAATGAATGTGAAACATGCCAAAGAAATAAAGGTGAAACAGTGGCAACACCAGGCCTTCTTCAACCCCTCCCCATACCAACAAAAACATGGGTGGATATTTCAATGGATTTCATTGAAGGCCTTCCAAAATCGGTAGGAAAAACAACCATCCTAGTGGTGGTCGATCGTTTATCTAAATACGCCCATTTTTTTCTAGTAGCTCACCCCTATACCGCTAGTACTATTGCCCAAATTTTCTTGGACAATATCTTTAAGTTACATGGCATGCCTTCAACTATAGTTAGTGATCGTGATCCCACTTTCACTAGTAATTTTTGGAAAGAATTATTTAAACTCCAAGGTACTCAACTTCGGATGAGCTCCGCTTACCATCCCCAGATAGATGGCCAAACTAAAGTTGTTAATAAATGCTTAGAAACTTATCTTCGATGTTTCATTTCCACAAAACCCCTCCACTGGGTTAAATGGCTTCCACTAGCTGAATGGTGGTATAATACTACATATCACACAACCATAAAAATGACCCCTTTCGAAGCACTATATGGCCAATCACCTCCATCCCTAACCTCTTATCTTCCCAGAAATACAAAGGTGCCCATTGTAGAGAGGGAGCTTGTTACTCGAGATAATATTATTCGAACTCTGAAAGACAATCTACACATCGCCCAACACCGCATGAAGCAACAAGCGGACCAACATCGAATCGAGCGAGTTTTTTAGGAAGGGGATATGGTATTTCTTCGCCTTCAACCATATCATCAGACTTCTTTAAAAATCAAGGGGTCTCAAAAGTTAGCACCTAAATTTTATGGCCCCTATAAAGTTCTACAACATATTGGACCAGTCGCATATAAGCTTGAGTTACCTGAATCCTCCAAAATCCATCCGGTATTCCATGTTTCTTGTCTTAAAGCCATAGTAGGCACTCACATCACTACTCAAACTCAACTTCCAGAGTTTACCGACAATGGGGCCCTCATGGTTGAACCAGAAGCTATCTTAGATCGCCGCATGCGCCACCTTCGCAATCGCACCATCATCGAAGTATTGATTCAGTGGAAAGGTCTACCTTCAGAAGATGCTACGTGGGAGACCCTCCATCACATTCAACAACAATTTCCACAATTTCAACTTTGAGGACAAAGTTTTTTTAAGGAGGGTGGCATGTTAGGACCCTCTCCCTAACATATTAATTAAGTTATTAATTACATTTATTTAAGGACCGACATGTCCTTTCACTACTCACACCTATTGATAGATATAATTAGGCAATGAGATAGATGTATCTAGGTATCAAAGAATATACACTTACTTATATTTGATATATTTTACCTTACAAACCAAAGATTCATTATTAGAAAATTATTATTTTTCTTCTTTCTACATTATCATCATTTATTCCACAACTAGCATCATAACATTCTTGGTATTGCTATTATATTTGAGTAATATCATCAAGTTCTTCCTATGAACTCTAGAAATAATATCGCCATATTTATTAATAACACATAATATTTTTTTTGATACTATTAAAAAGAAATAGGGATTTGAAAGGGTCCCCATAATATTTTACATAAAATCCACCTAAAATGCAAAAACCATAAGAAAAATGAACACAACACCCCCCAAGGGGGACTAAAAGAAATGAAGAACACATAAAAGCAGAGACAAACTAGAAAAGAGGAATAGTGGATAAGAGGGGACAAAGGAAGAATTGAGGAAGTTCTGAACCAACATATAAACATCTTGAACAATCATTCCCATCATCCTAGACACCTCCTTAGAATAGTCTAAAGAAATCTACATCGAGCTCTAGATTTCTTGTTGTTTTATCTTTATCAATTTCAAGTTGTGCATAATGAGGAACCACAATAATCAAAGAGAGCTACCACACCTGAAATTCATCGCCCAAGAACCATCCCAAGAGAGGGAGACAAACAAAAACTAAACAATAATCCATCAAATATTCAAACCAAGCTTCCATTTCCACCACAAAGGACCAAAAGGAGACACAAAGGAAACCGACCCAACATAGATCAAAGGGAAAATAATTTTCCTCTTACCAAATATAGACATTGAAATCAAACTTAGAAAAAATCTTGACAAAGAGAAAACATCCTTCATGGAGAAATCCCAAAATAGAGGTAGCACAAAAAAGGACCAAAAAGGAAACACTGAAGGAGGGACTGACACCAAGGATTTAAAATTTAAAAATGGAAAATCCCCATAAGATACAAACAATAAAGAAAATCCTCTATGATCCCAAGAAAATCAAACCCAGTACGAGCAAAAAGAAAATTATACTGAGAACCATAGGGAGGGAACTGACAACAATGATTCAAAATTTGAAAATGAATAGATCCTTCCAATCTAGGATGGCACAATAAAACCTTTGTACCATCTGCCCCTGAAAAACACTCCATAAAGATCCTCCAAAAGCACCAAATAAGACTTCACCAAAGTAATGATCAAACAAACTTCTAACAACAATTAAGGTTTCTCATCATTTGAGCGATGAAAGACCTCGATCAAGAAATCCCTCTACCATATCGAGAATCCCAATTGGGAAGCTCTGATATTCACCATTTAATCTACCACCACATTGCCTTCCTTGTACACAGATATATTGAAACATTTTCAAGGGAATGAATGTTCCAAATTGCTTTATCAATCATATTGAACACCTTCCAAATAGCTTGGTAGACACTACTGAACATCTTGATCATATTCAAGGAGTCATCCTAAATAATGGTACTATGAATCCTAAGAAATTTTAATAGCAACAGTCCTTTAAATGCCACTCTTGCTTCCACAAACTACAAAGATTGAAAATCAAGATTTTTAGTGAACATAAGAATAAGCACTCCATTACTATCACAATCATCCCCCACACCAGCCAACCCAAGGTTTCCCTTTGATGCACCATCAAAATTTAATTTAAACCAACCTTCTGGCAGTGGGGACCAATGCACAGAACTTCTAGGATCAAGAGCATGCGAAACCCGGGCCACCAGGATAAAACCAAGCCTCTCCTCAAGCCTAATTTCACTTGAGAAAAGAGTCCGAAGAAAAGCCTGACTCCTTGAACGTGGATGTAACATTCTCCACCACCTTCCATAAAATTCTAGCACTAATTCTATTGACCTCCCTCTCCTTATTTTTGAAAACTCTCGCATTTCGCTCCTTCCACACACCCCAAAGAAGGTGAGGTAATAGGAACTTCCATAAAAATGTGAGTCGAGGCAAGGAAAATGGGGATACACCTACTAAGTTACACAATCCACAATCAAATTAGGTAACACCCATGACACAACAAGTAAGCTAAGAATAGATGAAAGCACTGCCTAAAAGACCTGACATCTGAGCAACATATGAGATGTCAATTCCCAATCCACCTTATAGAGGAAGCATCTGTTGACTAGGTTAAGACCTCTTTTGAGTAAATTTTCTAAGGTTAAAATTTTATTCTGCACCATGAGCTAGAAAAACATATTGACCTTAGGGGTCAAATTCTTGATCCAAATCTTCCCAGTAGGGAATTGGTTGGCCAAATCAGAGCTTAGAAGCTCATACATCGATTTTATTGAGTAGGACCCCTCACTATCCCCATTCCACACCAAATGATCTTCTACATCCTCTTGCCTCACTGCATAAAGCTAGATCTCCTCCATCAAATATACTCCATGCATTAAACGCATCATCATTAATCGCCATAGGAGGGAGATTGGACCATTCCTTTCTGCAATGTCAAACCACAAGAAAATCAACCACCTTAGATAGACCCTCATTTTTAAAAATTATAATTAATTCCCTGAAGAACTGATCCTCAATAAGAGGACACTCTCTTAGTCAAGGGTCCTCCCAAAAATTTATAGTCTTACCATTTCCTATCAACCAATTACAATTTTCTTTAAGTAATTCATAGGATTTAACCAGGCTTTGCCAAAAATATGATCCACCACTCAAAAGGATATCCGATAAAAATAAGTCAAAATTATACTTAGCTTTCAGGATCTTGCACCAAAGTCGATCGACATTAGAAGCAACCTTCCAACCAAGCTTCACCACCAGGGCCTTATTCATCTTGGCCGCATTATTCAAATTCAATCCACCCTCCTTTCTTCTACAAATTTTCTCCCATGAGACCAAATGAAATTTCCCTTTCAGCTTAGGGCTTGCCCAAAGAAAAGCCTTGAAAATACTATCGAATTTCATCACAACTCTTCTTGGGGATAGAAAATAGATAGGAATGCTTTGCGAGGTACTTTGAACTAGCACGAACTTTCCAGCTTGAATTAGGAAGGTCCCTTTCCAGGATTCCAACTTTCACTACACTCTCTCGACCACCGAAGTACAAAAAGAATCTTTAATATGACCTACAAAAAGTGGAATACCCAGATAGGAGGTTGGAAGATAAGCAATCCTACAATTCAGAATTTTGGCTATATTTTGCTAATGGGCCACTAGGGTGTTGATAAAGAAAATATTACTTTTTAAAAAACTTATTTGTTGACTATCCATCCTCTCATAGCAGTCCAGAAGGGACTTGATTTCTATAGCATGCACCACCGAAGCTACACAAGAGAGAAGGGTATCATCAAAAAATTGTTGATGAGAAATATGACTACAAGGTAGGGCAGGATGTAGGACAAACTCATTATGTCTTCGAGAGAAATTTCTCCTCAGGGCTTCCACCATTAGAATGAATAAGAAGGAGGATAAGGGATCACCTTGGTGAATTCTATGGCAATATTTAAAGAACCCTATGGAAGAACCGTTGACAAGGACAAATAAAATAAGTTATCGAAACATAGGCTTCCACCAGCTTTATCCAGACATCATTGAAGCCAAATTTCCCTAAAATATTGAATAAGAATGGCTAAGAGACTCGGTAATAAACCTTTTTATATCCAATTTTATAAAGAACTTTGCTCTACCACTCTTATGAACAGAATATAATAAATCATGAATAACAATAGCCCCATCTAGGATCTGTCTCCCCGGTAGGAACCCACTTTGGGTATTATCAATGAGCAACGAGAGAAGAGGCTTAATTATATTGGCCATTGCTTTGGAAAGAACTTTATACACTATATTACATAAGCTTATTGGACTAAAGTGGGTTGAATTGAATGCCTTTAGAATCACCAAAGATAGTTGGGTGTCTCTGATTACATTACACAGGTATTCTCCACAAATATTGAAAAACTTCTAAAAAATATTGGAGTAAAACCATCCTGCCTAGGAGCTTGAGAGGCCCCATTGAATTTAGTGCTTTCTAGATCTCATAATCTGAGAAGGGAGTTGAAAGCCTATCATTTGTCTCGTTAGAGATTATCCTAGGGATAGCCTCCACCATAAAATTATCTGCATGGGCATCGTGATCATGAATCAAACACAACAAAGAACTAAAAAAATCAATGGCTTCCTCCTTGATTTTTGGTACATCAGACATGACATCACCATCAAAATTCACAATATCTATGATTCTATTATGACTCCTACAATGCAAAGTGGAAGCATGGAAGAAATGAGAGTTGCGGTCACCCTCTTTCAACCAAAGCTCCCTCTAATTTTGCTAACAAAATAGTTATTCCCTACTTGCTTATTATGTAACTAAGAGAGAAGGGATTTTTCCTCCCAAAGCGTCTCCTCAAAACTACCCCGATAATCCACCAAAGCTTCAATATTCTTAAGTTGCAACACCAAGCACTACTTTTCTCTGAAGATGTTACCAAAGGTGAGCTTATTCCATAACTTGAGATTAAACCTGTGTTTCCTCAATTTGTTAATCAATTTATACATCCCTTCCCCAAGAGAGTCTTCTCGCCACCATTCCTTCAAGTGAGTTTCAAAATCCGGATGGGAACACCACATGACCTCAAACTTGAAAGGTCTCGGGAGGAAAGAGAGATTAACTGGAACTTCAAGCTATAAAGGATTATGGTTAGACCCAACCCTGGGAAGAGTAGACAACATCGCATCACCAAACAAATTGACACTAGAATTGGAGATAAAAATCCTATCCAATCTGCTTAAAATAAGACTGCTACCCAGTTTGTGGTTACTCCATGTAAACTTCACCCCTTTCAAGTCTAAATCATGAAGTTTAGCATTATTAATAAATTTAGCAAAATCATGCAGACTCCTTTCATCAACTGCATTACCACCTCACTTCTCAAATGGGTATAAAGGGGAATTGAAGTCACCTACTAACACCCATGCTTCATGCAGGAAGGTTTCCCTCATCTCAAGCAAATGAAGCCAAAAATTATGCCTATTAGTATAAGCATTTGGGGTATAAATGTTCGACATCACCCATATCATTTTAGTAACTTTGCACCAAAATAGGATATTAATTACCTGGTTGGAAGATGAAATAACATGGCCATCAAAATTTGAAGAATCCCAAAAGAAAAGCAGACCTCCTACCGAACTAGAAGCTTCACTAGCCATGAATCCCGAGTCTTTCCACACAATATTATGCACCGACTCCCAAGAAGAAGCCTCCAATTTTGATTCTTGAATACACAAAAAATCAGGGGATCTCTCCCTCCTTAGTGAAGCTAACAATCATTTTTGGAGGAGCTATTAAGCCCTCTTACGTTCCAGGAACACACTTTCATTGGAAAAGTTTAAAAGAAAGCTTCTTTCTTGATCCCCCAAACTTAGGAGATTTGAAACCATCAAGTTTCAACTATCTATATTCAAAATTTTATTAGACATTAAATGGAGTATAATAAAGTGCTAATTTAGCAGTTAAGTATATCACATTTCTTAGTAATAGTAGAATTGAAGTCAAATTGGGTAAAAGTTATATATTTGATTTTATTAAAAATTTAAATATTTTTTAAGATCCTCATGGATACACTAGCGTACACCATATATTTATTAGTTGTTGTTGTAACTAGTCACTAATGGACATCAAATAGTTACTAGTGATATTGCTTGTCAATCACCAATTTATCAATATTTATGAATTTATACCTCACCACTTCTAGAATTAGTTACCATTGCTATAAATATCTTCTATGCACGTTGTCACTCTACCTCAACAAAATATAAATAAGTTTCAATAATCAAACAAGCCAAATTTATTAAAACATTGAAATGTGAACCACTACATATCCCAATGATAAATATTAACTTTCCATTATATGTTTGACATATAAACACATAATGAGACACAATATCTATTAAAGTATAGAGGCTTTTGCATCTCTTGTTAGAGATCCATTTTCTAGGCCATATGTTATTTGAAATAGTTTCTCATATATTCATGGTATATATCATACATATTATTTAGATTTCTAGTTCAAATTTAGTTATTCATTTCACTTGCACATAATATCTCATGAATAATTTTTATATTTATTAAAATGGTGAAAGTTAGGTGAAACCAATCAAACTTGGATCAGTAGTATTAAAGTAGATATTTGCATTATTTATATGACTAAAATTAGTTAGGATATAATCAATATGATCTTAGCCACATGACCTAGTAGATCATATATGTTGTTTCTTTAAGCAATATTACATGATAAGCTATAACAAAATATCAAATACTTTAAAATCAAGTATTAAATGATGAAAGATCATATATATGATAATCGGTAGATCAACACATGGAAACTCTTTTGTGAGTACATTTTAGGACTTATGATCCTATAATAGGGATATATTTCCAAATATTATCACTTCTCAAATTAGAAGTGAATTTTGGCATTCATAATTTGAAGAAAATGTCAATGTAGAAGTAGTATAATATTGGTTATACTAATTGTAGAAGTTCTTAGAATGTATATTTTAATATAAAAAGATCAAATATTTACTATCAAGACCCATTTTTCTATTTTAATTTTGTAGGAATAATATTTCATCCAAGTTATGAAGTATGAAAAAACATGTGTCTAGTTGGCATAAGTCTACCCAAGCAAATTTTATATTCACCATCAAGCTTTAAAAACTATTATCTAGTAGAACACTAATAAAATAATCTAAATGGAAGGAACTATGACAAGGACAATACTAGACAATCAAGGACTACATAAATGCCTCCCAAAATCTATCAATAATTCCTTTCATCTAATAATCATAAAGGTAAACATACTTTAATAGCATAGTGGTATACACTATCGATATATAACCAAGTTCATTGACTAGTGTAAGAAAATATGGCATGTGGAGAGTCTTTATCAACTACAATGTACTAAGTAATATCACTATGAAGTGAAAATGTTTGATCCTTTTTTATTAAGGATAAATATAAGGGGTTTTGAAAGGAACACCAAACCTTTTATAACTAATAGAACAAATTATACAAGAGAGAACCAAATAAGTGACAAAAGAATTTTCCCGCTATTGATAGGGATAAGCCAACAACTTCTTTAGTTAGAAAATAAATAAAGCAAAGGAGAACCGAATAAAAGGAGCCAAGTATAACAACACTCTAGAAAAAACATCCATTATTTAAGTAATCAAGAATTATATTCTTATAAAAAAAAAGAGTGTACAAGAGATATTGGTCATCAACATGTCCTAGAATTATATTTATAGATGTTATGAACAAGAATTTACATTTTTGTCATTATTGTTAGTGTCTTGCTAATTTCTTATTTCTAGAACATTTTTGAATTTGCTCTCCAAATTTTAGAAACTCTCTTTTCCTTTGTTGTTTGGGTCAAAATAATTCCCATTTAGTCACTCACACATCTAATTCTAGGAGTGAAACTAGTTTTTATTTAATTATATTATAATTGTATGTTTGAATGCAATTTATGTTTTACACTTTTTCCATGGACACATTTCCCTTAACACTTTTGCATTTAAAATTTTGACCACCTTCTACATGATAAATTAGCTCATTCCCACCCAACACATTGGATGGACTAATTTTTTATATCTTGATGGGTTAGATAACGAATTTGAAGATTAGAATTTTACGGGAACATGGACAATAATAAAAGGAATATTTAGTGCAATATTATTTTATTTAGATATCCGAGGAGAGATAGAGTATAACTAGACATAATAAAAAGCTTTACGACTTTGATTAGCCAAATGAGCGTAATTTTGAATGAAATTTATGCTAGGTATATTCATTTAATTTTATTCTTCCTATCCTAGAGTTTTCCTCTTCCTCAAGGGAATATTGTTCATATTCATCCATCAACAAGAAAATATGTTCAACATTGGTCATAATGCCTTGATACTTGAGTGAAGGTGCCATGAGATTTCGGTACCTATTTTGTTCATGAATATGGGTTGATGCATGAAAACCATTAGTTGATATTACATGAAAAATATTGTAATTTATGTTTGCATTGATACTCCTTGCTTCATAGAGTGGTAAAAAGTCACCATAATGCATTAGAAATGCAAAAATCAAATAAAACTGCATTAGCTTATTTTATGGATATGAATGAGCTACATGTTCCCAGCCAAAAATTGTATTTGATTCCTGTGCTCCATTTGTTGCTCCATTGTATTGTGCATTTCTCACTAGTGATGTTCTACATCCTTTATTGGTAATTGCATATACACAATATCTTTAATATTTTTGAAGAGAATGTATTTTATCACATTCATTAGGTATAAAATGATAATAATGGTTATCCTTAATTGATAAAGTATGTACAACTCCATGTATTAAGTGTAAAATATACTTTTATCCTTAACCAATGTGCTCTAAGTGCTTCAGTTTAAGATTATTATATTTATAACAACTTGTCTTGTGTTGCTAAAACCCTATGGTTTACCACTTGGTCACACTCTATCTTTGCCATAGTGTGAATAGTAGTATATATTACTAAAAATGGAAAATTTGAATACATACATATCCTTAATGATAGTACTGATCATAAAATATTTGATTGAGATGAACCAACCATAAATAAACCTCAATGAAATTGCATTAGACTTATGGAAACCTTCTTCAACTTTTACTTTCCTTTTAGGGAGTTATTTCTTTCACTTCAAAGCTAAATAATTTCTACAAATACGATTATCATGGTTCTTATTTTTACAATACTTGTATGGATGGAGGTCCTAAAAAAATGGAGTTTCATTATCTTCTATTACACAATAATCCCAAGAAAATTAAAATATAGAAGGTCTATGGTGTGTACCTCTTCTTATGGATACATGCTCACTCTATTGTCAATTGTTGGAGCTTATATTGGGTTTATCAAATCCTTCTTTTTGGGAAGGATTTAGTTGGATTTTTTGGATACTTTGATGGTATTACTATATCCTTTATGTAGATTTTTTTGGAATGGTATTTTATTCTTATATTTGGAACAAACACCCTCATTTTTCTTTGAGAATTTACCATACTCTCCATATTCAAACCCTACTTTAGGCCTTGGAATTACATAAATGGGATACTTGATATGATGGTTGTTATTTCAAACCCTTTAAATTATACATCCTTTTATTTTCATAAACATGGAGTTAACACCTCTTGCATACTATTTAAATCTTATAAAATTAAAATATTGATTTCTTACAATGTAATCTTGGCCATTATTGTTAGTAATCGAATACTATTTCCACAAGATTTTACAATATATAAAATATTCATGGAATAAAATTTTAACAACAAACTCTCATAAAATATTATTGATAACCATCAACTTGTTCGCAATTTTACCACACTAAATTTTTTATTATAAAATGCTAAGTGTGAAAATATAAATGATGCAATGATTGTGCTAGTATTAATTTTGTTGTGATCATTTTAATATAATGTTTTGCTCCTCCCTTTTTTTGATTTCATCAAAACATTAATAAGAAAGAATAAAGTTTGTTGTAATTTTACTGAAAGATGAATCGGAGTTGTGGGCGAAATTAAAAGAAAATAACGTAGTGAAAATCATCAAAGGCACCAACGATAATAAGAAAATAGAGATTTTTTTGTCCCAGGAACAACAAAGACAACAAAAATTACCTAATTTGAAGCAAATACACATGATTTTTCTCAAGTAGGGGCGAAAAAAAAGAAAAGCGCCCCTCTAAAATGAAAATCGATGATTTCTCCCAAGTTGGAACGAAAATAGGCAAAGACGCTCAACTTGGCAACAAAAATAACAAGGGAACATTAGTCAAAGGCAATGTCACCCCAGGAAGGGGGCAAAATTTATTATCGCCCTTCCTTCAGGAAAAATTCTATTTTAGGATGATTTGGGAGAGAAAGAATTTAATTGATAGCGTTGGGACAAAAAAATGCATTGGTAAAAGTTAAAGTCACCCCAGGTAGAAGGCACAGTGTATTTTCACCCTTCTTAGGGGCGAAACTCCATTTCAAGGCATTTTTGGGTGTAAGTATTAAAGAAGAAAAATTAACAAGGGCAAGCGCTGGTCAAAGTCAAAGTTCCCTAAATCGAGGAAAAAATCATTTTTACCCTCTTTTGAGGGTGAAATTCCCATTTTTTTGCCTATGATTCAAGAAAGACAACGTCATCAGGTGAAATTCATGATAAAATATGGTCTCTGGATATAATTAATCAAGAAAAATGTGAAACTCTAGTCTTGAGTGCAGCCATAAATAAAGCAAATATTTTTTCCCCTGCTTGCTATGAAAAGGCCTTTCATCCCATTGCATGGGTAAAATAAATTTTTACCTCTCTTTACGAGTATACTTACTTTCCAAAGTGTCATTGCTACAGATATTTTTTGGAAAGGATGGATATTGAATAAATTTAATGCTTGGGGAAATGAGAGCGACATTCCAAAATTTTAGCTAAAAGGTTGCCAGGATTAAATGCTACATCCCTAATTTTGGTATGATCTGGTTCATTTTCAAGGTGCATCCAGTGACTTTGCTTCTTCTTGAAATTTTTTTTAATGTTTATTGGATCTCCACTGGTGAGGGTAAGATTTTGAGACATAGGATGATGGAGTAGTGCCCAAAATTTAATATTCAAGCTCCTGTTTACCACATAATGTTGTTGATTTTTGAAGCACCAATACCTGGAACATTTTTTCCATCGTCCATCTCTGCTAATTTTCTAGGTGCAGTCCATGAAAACCATATCGATGCTACCTAAAGAATTATCTGATTCAAGCATCATCATTACCAAGGAGAGAATTGATCTTGCTTATCTTTGACTAGCTAATACTTCATTGTATTGTGCATTTAATTTCATAGGTGAAATCCTCTATAAATACTAATCATTTCAATGTAATGAAGAGGGGTGAACACTCTGTAGAAAAATACTTTAAGTTTTCTACATCAATAGAAATACATTCAACTTTTGATTCTTTGAATAGCATTGTGTTTGATAACTTTCTGCTTATTATTTCTGATTATGTTCATGTCAATTTTTAGTTAATTTTAAATTTTGCATCTAAATTTAACTATTACTAGTGAGGGTATAAATACTAAAATGCTTTTTTGGAGGTTATCTCTATGATTGTGAGTGGTTCCTGTGCCTTCCTTTATATTTCATGCTAATTAAAACTTGATGTGAATTTCAACTATTAGTTTATCCCCAGATTTCTATTTAATTTCATAGGTGAAATCCTCTATAAATACTAAGCATTTCAATGTAATAAAGAGGGGTGAACACTCTATTGAAAATTACTTTAAGTTTTTTGCATCAATAGAAATACATTCATCTTCTGGTTCTTTGAATAGCATTGTGTTTGATCACTTTTTTCTTATCATTTTTTATTATGTTCATATATTATCTAATTTTAAATTTTGCATCTGTATTTAACTACTGCTGGTGAGGGGATGAATACTAAAATGCTTTTTTGGAGGTTATATATATGACTATGAGTGGTTCCTGTGCCTTCCTTTCTATTTCATGCTATTTAATGCTTGATGTGAATTTTAGCTATTGGTTTATCCCCACCTTTCATATTTGGCTCATAGCCATATTTCCCATTCCTTTATGTCATTTCTCGTATCTTTCCTATTACCCTAATCTTTAACCAAATTAGATTAGTAAGGGAATCATCCCTCTCTGGATATTGAACCGAAGGACATCTCTCTCCTTCGATCTTTCAATATTGGCCAGGTCTAGGGAGCATATATTTTATGATTAGGAAGATTCGTGATCGATCATTTTTGGCACACCTGGTGGGACAAATCATATCCATAGTTTAAGGGAGCCCGAGTTGGTAAATATCTAGCTTGATTTTATCTAGAAAAATCACCATAGGTGCTGATAGTTTCAACACACTTTTAACAGTGTTGATATTTGATGTTCTTCTTTGTACTGTATGGTTATAACATATAGCAACTCAGCTTTACCTAAAAGCCTCTAAACATGAAGTGACTAAAATATTCCTTCATGGTCATAAGATCGAAGGTAAAAAATGTAGAAGATCCCATTGAGTTTTATGAACTTGACACCCGAGTGTTAGGAGAACATGCTAGGATAGTCACTCCGGCTGGCCCATCAAGTGTAACATCTTCACAGTTTTTTGGTGTGTTCTCTTTTCCTTCGAGCCATTTTAGCACAACCACTAGTTTTCTGTATTCCTAGGCAAACACTGTAGTCTAAATGGCCCAAAATATACCACCATAGCCACTGAGGTAGTTCCTAGCATGGAATCACTCTAGAACTTTGAATATGCAAGCTCAAAATCTGATTCCACAAGTAGAAATGAAGGCTTTGCCTACTTACGATGGTATGGGAAAGATAATTTATGAGCATGTCCAAGATGTGGCTACCTTGGCAACAATCCATAGCATCATAGATGAATATATAATGGTAAGACTTCTCATTCTATCTCTCAAAGGTAAGTTGCTTTACTGGTACCGATCGTTATAGCCTACCACCAGTACTACCTAGGACTAGTTGGTCGAATTGTTAATAAAATATTTCAATGAACAAGCAAGCTTGTTCTCCTTGTTGCATTAATTTACCACTATTCAAAGGCATCTGTAAGAGAAAATCATGGACTTCAATATCAAGTTCGCCTGAACTTGGAATAGTGTTCCCGATGGTCTCCATCCGACTCCTAAACAAGTGGTATTTTACTACATTTGAGATTTCAACTTCGTGTTAGGATTAAATAACAAAAAACAAGCAATAATTAAATGCAGAAATAAAACATAGAAGAATAATGTAATACATAAGATAAATAGATTTAATGTGGTTCACCCAATATGGGCTACATCCACAGAGAAAAAAACTAGGTCTTTTATTCCTTCTAGAAAACCCTTATCTACACGATCATACACTATGAACATAAAAATAAGCCGCCATACATCATACTATTATAAAAGTGCATTACAATTTTAGGGCAAATAACCCACCAAAAATCCACCATCCGATTTTTGACATAATAACAAATGGTCCAGATTTATATAGAGAAAAAACATCTATTTTTAGCTTTAGGGGCGCTTCCCCCTTGGACCCCCCATGGCGATATTAGTAGGGAGGGTTGATGCCCCCATACACTCCCATAATTCATGGAGTGGGTCCAAGTGTGGCTAAAAATAAGACCTTTAAATTAATCAGGCTCCACAACCAACAATCTCCCACTTGGAGACTGATCACAATAACTCCACTACTACTGCACCTACTGGAATATGCTTCAAATTTATACCTGGAAATTTTCTCACCTTTTACTATCATGCTTGAAGACCAATTGAAACTAAGCAAGAGCTCAGTTTCTTCTTGGTTACTATATTTGTGAACATATCTATAGGATTCTATCTAGTGTATATCTTCTCTAGTTTTAACTGTTCATATTCCAACACTGAGTGTATGAAATGGTACTTGATATGTATATATTTAGTCATGGAATGGAAAGATGAATTATTTACAAGATGAATGGTACTCTGACTGTCACTATATAATATGATATTCCCCTACTTCTTTTCCCACTCCTCCATAAAACTTTGTAACCAAATCATCTCCTTACTAGCCTCTATAATAGCAACATACTCTGCTTCCATTGTTGAGAGTGCAACAACCTTCTATAATTTTGAAATCCATCTTACTGTAGTTCCACCTACAGTAAAAAAATACATTGTGGTACTCCTCTTACTGTATATATCACCTACCATATCTGAATCAATATATCCCTGTAAAGCAGTATTAGAACATCCAAAATATAATGCTTGAGTGATAGTGCCTCTCAAATACCAAAGAATCCACTTCACTTCCTCCCAATGCCTTCTTCTTGTATTTCTCATAAACCTGCTCATAACTCCCATTGCATGTGCTATATCTGGCCTTGTTCACACCATCACATACATCAAACTTCCAAAAGCTGATGAATAAGGAACCTTGGTCATGTAGTTTATCTATTCCTGTGTCTTAGGACACATATCTTTGGTCAATTTGAAATGATTTACCAAAGGTGTGCTAACATGTTTTACATATTGCATACTAAATATTTCCAACACCTTCTCAATGTACTCACTCTAATACATTGCTAATTTATGATTTTTCCTCTCTTGTTATTCTCATACCAAGGATTTTATTTGCAACACCCAAATCCTCCATTGAAAACAAATCTACCAATTTTTGTTTGAGCACAATTATATCCTACATGTTAGACCCTGCAACAACCATATCATCTACATACAATAACAAGATAATATAGTTACCATTATCCAGCATCTTAAAATAAACACAGTGGTCAAAATAACATCTAATATAACATTTATCTAACATAAACCTATCAAATTTCATATACCACTTCCTTGGATCTTGCTTCAGGACATACAAGATCTTTTTAAACCTACATACTAGTTCCTCGTTTCCTTTGACCTCATACCCTTGTGGCTGCTGCATATAAATATCTTCCTCCAAATCCCCATGGATAAAAGTTATTTTTACATCTAATTGTTCAAGATGTAGATCCTCCGTAGCCAATATGCTTAAAATAGTTTTAATTGAAGTCATTTTAAAAATAGGAAATTTTTTTATCATAATAAATACCTTTCTTCTGTGCAAACCCCTTTACAACCAGTCTAGCCTTATACCTATTTTAACCTCCATCTTCTTCTTTCACTCTGTAAACCCAATTATTTTGCAATGCTTTTTTTTTCTACAGGCAACTGAACTAGATCCCAACTATAATTATTTATAAAGGAGTCCATATCCTCTTTCATGCCTTGCTCCCACTTTTTCTTGGTTTCTACCTGCATCACTTCTTCATATGTTTATGGTTCACCAGAGTCAGACAATAATACATAATATAATGAAGGAGAGTAAAATACAGGAGGTCTACTTATCCTGGTATATTTTCTAACAATAGTTGTAGGAGTTTGAGGTGCTTGCTGCTACTATTGTTGATTTTATAACACATTTGGAGTTTAAATTTCATCAAGCACTGTGTATTCTAGGTTTGCTTTTTTTTGTTTATTTTCTTGCAAATGATCCTTATACATGATCTTCTCATTGAATATTACATATCTATTCTTAATTATTTTGTGATTTGCATAATCCCAAAAGTTATAACTAAAATCTTTAATTCATATCCAATGAAAAACACTTCTTGGATTTTACCTCAAGTTTAGTTCTATTTTCTTTACTAATATGCACGAATGCTTCACAACTGAAAGTCTTCAAAAATGAGTAGTTAATAGCCTTACATGTCCATACCTCTTCTAGAATCCCGTAATTTAGGTAACTTGAAGCTCCTCTGTTTATTAAATAAACTACAATATCTACAACATATACCCAAAATTGTAAGGGCAATCCTGCATGTAATCTCATACACTTAGCACATTTCATGATA
Organism: Wollemia nobilis; assembly: GCA_028583015.1. Taxonomy (NCBI): domain Eukaryota; kingdom Viridiplantae; phylum Streptophyta; class Pinopsida; order Araucariales; family Araucariaceae; genus Wollemia; species Wollemia nobilis. The sequence continues at coordinate 2,920,575 of JAQPPZ010015863.1, read as the reverse complement.
GTCCTATTCATCCTTTCTGACACACCATTTTCTTGTGGATTTCCTGGAACTATATTCACTCTATGAATCCCATGGTATGAAAAATAATTGTCAAACTCTTTTTTGTAGTACTCACATCCATTATAAGATCTAAGATACTTTAGCTTATTTCCTATATCATTATCAACCAAAGATTTCCATTTCTTAAAGGTATCAAACATATCCAATTTCTTTTGAATACAATAAAACCAAGTTTTTCTAGTTGCATAATCAATAAATATAACATAATAATAATATCCACCAAGAGATGATACCTAAGTTGATCCCCATACATCTGTATGTATAAGCTCTAGCTTTTCACTTTTCTTTTCTTTTCCAACTCTGAGAAATCTGACTCTTTTCTATTTTCCACAAATGCAGTGCTCACAAAAGTCTTAATCAACCTGCTTTAAACCTGAAAAAAATTACTTGAGTGGAGAATTTTCATCCCCTTCTCACTCATGTGCCTAAGCCTATGATGCCACAAAGTTGTATCCGCTCCTGTAGAATTTAAAGCAATAGAAATATCAATATTACCAGTACATACATACAACGTACCTTCCTTATTTCCTTTTGTTAATAACAATGATCCTTTAGCAACAATCCATGAATTTTTTGAGAATATAATTGTACATCCTTCATATTTCAACTGCCCTATGGAAATTAGATTTCTTCTTAAATAAAGAATGTCTTACCTATTCCAAAAACCATTGGTTTCCATTCTATAAATTTATCTGTATGTTACCATTTCCAACAAGTTTACATGGTCTATCATCACCCAAATAGACCTGTCCAAAATCACCTTGAACATAATCTAGAAAATATTTCCTATGGTTTGTAACATGATATGATGCACCAGAGTCTAGAACCCAATAATCATTAATATTATCTAGAAAAAGTATTAAAGCATCTTGTAATACATCACCTACTATGTTTGCTTCTTGATTACCCTATTTTTCTTTTTTAGTCCAATAGTATTTTTCCAAGTGTCCTTTCTTCCTGCAATGCCAGTATTCCAATTGTGTCCCTTTGGATTTGGATCTACCTTTCTTTTATTTTCCATGAATCCATAGGATTTTTCCTCTCTCTTTATATTCCCCTATTCTCCATAGTTAAAGTATTACCTGACGTTTCACTTGTTCTTTTCTATCATATTTCATCACTAAGGATAACATAAATAACATCATAAAAATTTAAAGTATTTGAACCAGAGATAGAATTACTCATAGCCATTACCAAGCCATTCCAGCTTTCTAAAAATGAGCATAAAATCAAGAGAGCTCTAACCTCATCATCAAATTTTACTCTTACAAAACTTAAGTGATTGGTAACCATGTTAAACTCATTTAAATGATCAGTAATAGACCCACCTTATGACATCTGCATATTAAATAAATATTTCATAAGAAATACCTTGTTTGAAGCTAAGTATTTTTTATATAGTTTAGCCAACACTTTCATTAAACCCTCTGTTGTCATTTCCTTTGAAATATTGAAGGCCACCGACGATGCCAAGTACAACCATATTGTTCCTAGTACCTTTCTATCTATAACTTGCCATTATTCATCTATTTTCATCATCGACTTCTTTTCTATTATACATAATGGAAGGTAAAGATCTTTCTATAAAGATAATCCTCCATTTGCATCTTCCATAGCTAGTAATTTTAGCCATTAAACTTCTCAACCCTAAATCTGTCTTCTTCTATCATTTCTCCTACTCGAACTAGAAACCCTCCTTTCAAGTGTATTTTTCAAACCCTAAGCTTTGATACTAGTTGTTAGGATTAAATAACAAAACACGATCAATAATTAAATGCATAAATAAAACACATAAGAATAATACAATACACAAGAGACATAGATTTAACGTGGTTCACCCAATATGGGATACATCAACAGATAAAATAACCAGGACTTTTATTCCTTCCAAAAAACCCTTCTCTACATAGTTGTGCACTTCGAACATAAAAATAAGCCACCATACATCATCCTATTATAAAAGTGCATTACAATATTAGGGAAAATAACCCACCTAAAATCCATTGTATAATCTATGACCTAATAACAAATGATCCAAAATTACATAGAGAAAAAATATCTATTTTTAGCTTCGGGGCTACTACCCCCCCTAGACCCCCCATGGCGATATTAGTAGGGGGGTTGATGTACCTGATACAGCCCCCTCATTCATGGAGTGGGTCTAAGTGTAGCTGAAAACAATACCTTTAAATTAATCAAGCTCCACAACCAAAACTCTGATATCAGTATGGCCATATGACAGTCTAATGTCAACACATTTCCTGATCTATATTTTGCTACACAAAAGGCCAAAGCTGACCTAATTGTAATTGGTAAGCTTCCACCAAAAATGGAAATGCCTATTTTTCCCAATATTCCATAGTATTTGTATGCTAATGTATCTTATTAGCCCTTGTGTATGTCCCCCATGTATCGAATCCCTTCATGGAACCTAAATACATATCAAACCATGATGATATTTTTTGTCCCTCAATTGTTCGCTCCAGCTATTCTATAGTTACTCGATCCAATTTTAGTTCTATAACTACCATATCCACCTATACATCTTCCATTACTAGCTCCTTCAACACTCTCAAATCTTGATTCACAAGAAAAAGTGCTAAAATAATTGCAGTCAATAAACTCAGCCATAAGAATGATGGGTAATGAGATCACAGTTATTAAAGGAAAGCAGACCAAAAGAGATTTCCAACCTAGGAGATTTCAACTGTCACCGATCAACAAGGAGCAAGTAGCTTCAACCAGCAAGGCATCTAAGATAAATCTGACTATGTTGACAAACGAAGAAGCTGGCACATTAGACAAAGCATAATGGTGCTCTATCTACAATGATCTGTATGGTAAGGAAACTTGCATTGTTCACCTAAACTACATGTAGATATTGGAAGAGAGTTCTTCTGGTGGTAAAATCAACATGATCATAGAATTTTATCATTATTTTATGGTCTCTTTTGAAGATCAAGTTTCATTTATTACAAGATCTAGATGAAAACCCATCACTGTAGACCTAGCTAATATGGAGCTCCTAAAGGTACTTGTTGATCCAAAGGTGGAAAATGAGAAAAAACAAGCACAAAAAAAAGTAGCTATTCCAACGCCCAATCCAGATGCACCTATCCTATTGAAATATATTTTACCTCTATGAGAAAAAGAGATATTATAATAAAATACTTTAACTTCACAAGCAAAAGCTAAAACGGAGGAACATGCCAGGGAAAAGCTCAAATACCCATCCTTGACCAAACATCAGAGGTTAGAGGCTATCCAAAAGTATTAAAACAAATATGAGACTTGAAATGAAGTAAAATATTCCAGTGCATCCATGTATAACATTGTCGAAGAGCTGAAGAAGATTCTGGACAAGGTGAGTCTCTATGATCCATTGCAATTACCTAGATAGGTGGACTTGTTGCAGAAATCATTGAAATTTGTAAAATATAAGGGGAAGAATATAACTTAGGCAATGTTAGCTCAAACGTTGAAAAATTCTACCAATGGAAAGAATAGACCACCCCCTTTCTACTTGTCACTCAGTATGGAAGGTTGTATTGTGAATAATTACATGATCGACTTCAGTGCTACAACGACTGTCATGCCAAAGGTAGTTTGTGATGTTATGGGTATGGAATATAAAAGAAGTAGCCCTGGAATCTTATAGTTGGATGGAACCCTTGTCAATATAGTGGGGGTCACTAAATACATCCCCATCATGCTACATAAAATACCTCATATCATTATGATCCAAGAGGTGGTTGTGGTTGATCTGGAGCCTTACTTCAGCATGTGCCTATCACAGGATTTCACTACCAAGTTGGGAGGCTACCTTATCTGTATTATTTCCATTTGGATATTCTTGTCAAAGGAGGAGAATATGAATTTATAATGAGAAGCCTTTTGTAGACACCAAAACAATGCCAATCTGATTATGCTACCAACGCATTGATAAAATTGATGCACAAAGCCCTTAAGGCAGTCCTCAAAGGTCAAGCAGTGGTTCTAACCACTCCCAAAGTAGCTTTGGAAGGTTCCTAGGTCAGTTGGGAAATTTTTGAGGCCCAGTTCTTATTTTTACCACCCTAGGATGAATAGCAATTTCTATTCGTCCCACCCTAGAGCGAATAGTAGCATTCGTCCTAGGGTGGAGAGAATAGTAGGTTTGACTAGAAAAAAGTTAAATTTGGACAAGTGGCCACCAAAAAATTCCACTTGCCCTTCTCTTTGAAGCATGTCATAACCCAGGGCATGCCTATGATAAACCTCATCAATCAGGCCATTTTTGATAAATTCTATTCCACCTCCTGTGCATGCCGCCCTGGTGGACAAGTTGCCCCTTTGGCCTTGCATGCGCTTACATGCCCTTTGCACATTTGACCTCATAGGTCTATAAAATGGATGACATTATCATCCAACAGGAGACAATTTTTTGCTATGATTTTTGATGAAGTACTACTGAGTTATTACCTCACCTTTATTTCTCTTTTTTCATCCATAATTTCTCCTCCACGAGAGAGGTTATCGGGTGGTACAAGAAGGTGCAATTTGACCCTAAAAATGAATCCATAGTTCAAATACCCAAAAAAAAAAATTACCTAAAACACTTCCCCTATAGTTTTGAATCAATATTCATTGGATTAGTGTGAAAATTTACGAGATTTTGGTGGGCGTCCTACCCCCGTGCGCCCCCCAACCTGTGATAGTCGAATTCATCCCACCCCCGTATGAATAGAAATGCATGATTTTTTGATTGTTTTTAATTTATTATTTTATGCATTTTTGTGAGATTCTTTAGTTCATATTTCATTGCTTTCTGACATGTATTGACGAAGATATAGCTATTTTACGATTTTGTATGCATGTGGGTCCCACTTTTGCATGTAGGAGGATTCAGGAAAAATATCTGGAATCTTATTATATGGGTTTTCTCAAAATATCATTTTATACTTAATAAAAAAAATTTGTAGGTTTTTGACATGTTTAGGTAGGATAATCGCTTGTTTTCCTTTTGTAGGTTCACTGCATGCGGAAGGACCTAACACAACGATCGGGCACAATTATTTTACAAAACTAGGTGATATTATACCAAAACATCTCATTTATATCACTATTGAGTTTTGTCTCATTTAGAATCCATTTTCTATCTATACCTCATATGCGCCTTTTTAGGCTGTGGGGATTGTATGTTTTAATATCATACACATATGCTTTTGACTCTCTTTTGCTTTCCTATGTGTAGATTCAGGTGCTAAAATATGATAGGAAACATTGGAGGGCAAGGATAATATTGACATAAGTTGTGGCAACATTGATCCTGCCCACTTCGACTGTGGGCATGCAGAAGAATAGTGGATGTGCACCGCGTTATTTGAGAGATTGATATCTCTTGGCACACCTTTATTGTAAATTATTGTATCAAGCTGATTCAAGTACTCAAAGGGAGGCATTTTAATTCAATTTCAAGTTATATAATAAGGATAATGCCCCATTTTCTTTATTACTTGTTATACATTGTCTCTTGCTTGTATGCTTTGATTTACGCTTTCGTAGGACTTATAAAGCACATACATTCTATTGATTTGATTATGTATTAGGGAATAACAACCCCTTGCACCTATATTTACTATTGGATGGCATTTATCACCTATGCATAGGTCACAAATATGAGTTGGCTAGAGACCCGTATGCCAACCCGCATACCATATACTCATTAGGGGACTATTTTCTGATATCAAACGGGAGCCCAGTAGTCTTTAGTGATATTCTTACACACTTTGAGAGAGGTGAGACCTTGCAAGCATGTCCTCATGTTTGTGATGATGGTCCCCCCTATGAATGGACCTCAGGATATGAGTTCGATTATGAGGTAGCGCCATACAATCCCTTTGAGTCAGACATCGATCATTTGTAGGTCATCCCCATTGATGATAAGCAGGAGGACTACATGCACATGTTCCCCATAGATGACCCTATCTAAAAGCTCCTACCTCCTAAAGAATCGGTCTGTATTCAAGAAGTTAGACTGCCTGGTGAGGGCTCAATACATTTTCTCGAACTACTCGATCCTCGTGTGTCGATGGCACCACAAGATGAGAGTGAAGAAGTCCTCATCCATGATGATGATTATGAGGAATGAGTATATATGGGACCTCATCAGCCTAATAACCCAATTCCCATGGGTAGAGGTAAGGTATTCATATACGATAGTGATGATGAAGATGAGATAGATAGGGCCTATCTTGGTCCTCCTTATTTGCGTAATCATCATGAGTCCATCGACATAGATGAGGTGTATCATCAGCTACACGTTAGCCCACACTTAAGGGCAAGACCAGTCAATTAGGAATGGATTTATCATGTACTCTTTCCTGACCCACCGATATATATGGAGCTCCTTGAGCCCAATGATCCCATCCTACAATCTATTCCTAGACAAGATCTGGTGATCCCTATTCCCCCACTGCCACACTTGGGAGTAGGAAGTGATACTGATGAAAGTCTTTCACTCATGGTCCTGGAGAGCAAATCCATTCCATAAAAATTATCTCCATTGATTTGACCACACCACTTTGCAATCCAGTCAATCCTTCCAAGCCATTGCCTGTAGACCTAGATGCTATCGACTAGGATTGCATTGATTTACCCCTGTCACCATCTGAGTACTGGCCATGCGATGAGATGTTTCATTTCACCCAAAGATCTGGTCAGGATGTATTTCATGCTAAAGTGGAACCTGACATTCCTATTGATAATATCAACTCAGCAGATGACATCCACCTGATACCGACTCCACATCAGTTAGAGGACGAATCACATATGTCAGTCGAGCCAAACGATTGACTGAGACATAGGCTCAGATCTAGATAATCCATAGTTTATCAAACTAGGGGAAGGCTTATCCCCTGAAGAACAAGTCGTGTACATATTGGAAATTTGAGTTATTTTATGTTGTCACTGATGTCATAGATGTCACATGGATCACATTGAGTTTTGGTGGCCAAAGTATTTCATAAATAAGCATTTATGATATTTTGAAAAGCATGGATATATACAGGGTTTTTGTGAAAACCAAGGCAGGAAAAATAAAAGGTTTTATTTAAAACCATGAATGGCAGATTTTAAATGGATTTTTCTTAAAACCCAGGTTGGATTTTTGTTTCTTCCAAAAAGGTGCCCCGGTGATGGAGATATTTAATTTTAAATATTTAGTTTAAATTTTAATTATTTAAAATTTAAATTTGAATTTTAAAATTAAAATTAAAGTCATTGCCGATGTCATAAAAACCATGCGCCATCAAAAGGAAATTAATAATTAAAGGTGCTGACATATGTGAAATTAAATGAAGGTTGCATATGTATATGCAAAGGCTTTTGATTCAAAATTCTAAGCATCGAAAAAAGAGAACAAAAAGCGAAAGCCCCAAAATCGTTTGATGTGACAGCATGGTCTAACGGTGTGCTTGGGATGCGTGGAGTTTTTGGTTATGATAGGGCATGCATTCAATTCCCACCAGGTTTAATTTTCGTAGAGTGTGGAAGAAGAGCATTTGGCGCACGTTTTTGGCATGAGCAAGGGTAGCGAAATACAGGGAGTATTTTTGCTCTCTGCCCTATGTGAGCAGATAGCTCACGTGGTCTTTTGCACCACAGTTGTGGTGTTGAGTGGGCAGTGATGAGGGTTCGATTCCCTCTACGAGGTAAGTAAACGTTTTATTGAATATTTTTTATTATTGCCTAATGTTGGAGGAATAAGGTGATGCTAAGGGAATAATGTTTGATTAAATTTTTATTTTCTTGGAAGGCAAGATATAAGGGTTGAAATGCACTTTTAGAAAAAGAGAAATTTCTAGTGTCTTCCTATTTTACAAGTATACCATATTATATATCATTGGAAAGCTTATTTCAAGGGCTATTTTATTAACTTGATTAGATGGAGAAATAAGGTGTATGTAAAGAGATATTTCTATTTTTGTAAAGGGGTTCAAAGTGAAGGTTGTTTTGTTCTTTTTCAAAGTGTGTTGAATGTGGCAGATTTCCAAAGGGGTTTATTCATCTTCATAAAAGGTATAGGCACATTATCCTATTTATTGATTATGGTGGTTGATTTCTGAAATATCATTGGAGATAAAAGGATTTATTGTGGTTTTCTTTTTTAAAGTGGTTGGTTGAATGCTTCAAGGTTTTCTAGTTTGAGAGTTGTGGTTAAACCTTGTTTTATAAGCATAGTTGTTAAAGTTCATTGGTTATGCAAAGAACTTGAAAAGAACACAAGTATCATTGTTATGTGAAGAATATTTTATTAGCATTGTTGTTGAAGCCCATTGGTTATGCAAAGAAATTGAACTTGAGAAGAACATGAGTATCATTGTTATGTGATATTTGTCGTTGAGCATTGTTGGAAACATTTGAGTTGGTTAATACATGCTTGAACTACGGTTTGTGAGAAAGAGATGTATTTTGTGATCATTGGTTGAGTTGAGTTGATTAAGCCTAGTCAAGTGATGTGTGAAGTGATTCTTCAAGTTCCATGAAACAAACTATTCTATATTCTAGATTTAAATTGAGATTGAGATTTGAGGATAAAACATATTGAGTCTCTAACAATTCTCTTTATGCTTCTATGAGATTGCCTTGAGTTGAGAAAGATATTTGATTTGAGTATAGACCATATTGAGTCTCTAACAATTCCCTTTATGCTTCTATGATATTTATTTGAGTTGAGATCATTGTGGATCATAGTTGTCATCCTTTGAAGAGTGTATTACCATTCATTGTTGAGTTCATCTTTGAGCCCTACCTTCATAAGATTTGTGGATGAGATTTGAGTACTACTTGAGTATGATTGATTGAGACTTTGACAAGGATTTTGGGATAGATTTCTAGACAGCTTTGTGGATATTTTTTAGGACAAATTTAGACAAGTTTTGTGTGAGCTTGTTGAGAAGATTTGGATAAGTTCTGTGTGAGCTTGTTGAGCAGTTTTGAACAAGTTTTGTGTGAGCTTGTTGAGTAGATTTAGACAAGTTCTGTGTGAGCTTGTTAAGTAGGTTTGGACAAGTTCTATGTGAGATTTTTGAGTAGATTTGGAAAATTAATGTGTGATTTTCTTGATTAGATTTGGACAAGTTCTGTGTGATCTTGTTGAGAATTTTTGGACAAGTTCTATGTGAGGTTGTTGAGCAGATCAGTGGAGTGCCTAGATGAGTAGATCAATGTGTTTCCTAGTTGAGTAGATCAGTGGATTGCCTACCTGAGCAAATCAATGTGTTGCCTAGTTGAGCAAATCAGTGGATTGCCTACCTAAGTAGATCAGGGTGTTTCCTAGCTAAGAAGATTAGTGGATTGCCTACTTGAGTAGATCAGTGTGTTGCCTAGCTAAGTAGATCAATGGATTACGTACCTGAGTAGATTATGTATTGACTAGCTTTGAGTAGATCAAAGTAATCATTGTATTGGATAAGGATCCTTTTTTCTATGTGAAATATTAGGATATTATCTTGTGGAGTATCCCACATTGGGGTAACCATGTTAAATATTTTGTCTAAATTGTGTGTGGTGACTTGTGCTCTTGCTTACTATTGCTATTTGAGTTATTAATGCAAACTGCTATATTTGGTTATTGCAATTAAGGACATTAATTGATATTGGTTTGAAAGAAAGTAAAAAGTTGGTGCTATACTATTCACCCCCATCTCAGTATAAGCTTGTGTTATTCAATTGGTATCAGAGCAGGTTCCTTCAGAAAGGTTAACAACTTGAGGGTAAATTCTATAAGAACACAAATGGCTTCACAGAATGGATCATCTGCAAATAAGGCACCACTATTTGACGGTAACAATTATGCTTTTTGGAGCATGAAAATGAAGAACTATTTGATATAATAGGTATATGAGGTATGGCAGATGGTTGAAAAAAGTATAAGGTTGAAGGTGATCTTGAGGCAGATAAGACTATAAGAAAATTTGTTGAGAACAATGCAAGGAAAATAAATTATATTTTGAGTGGGCTACGTGAGATAGATTTTAGAAAGGTCATGGTATGTAATTTAGCTAATGAAATGTGGACCAAGTTGCAGAATACTTATGAAGTATATTCCAAGGTAAAGTTGTCAAAACTACATAGAAAAGGATTTTAGGAATTGAAAATGGAAGATTTTGAAGATATTGTAAATTTTTTACTTCGAGTTGATGAGATTAATAATAGCATGAGAGGCCTAGGATTTGAGATGAAATAATCATAAGTTACTCAAAAGTTTTTGATATCACTTCCCATGAAGTATGATGCAAAGGTTTCATCAATAGAAGAAACAATGGATATCAATAAGCTAACAATAGAAGAACTACAAGGAACTCTCACAACTTATGAGATGAGGGTGAGTAAGCATTAGGTTCCAATAAAAGAGATTGCATTCAAGGCTTCAGAGAAAGAGAAAGGGAAGGTTCTAGAGATAGATAGAGATCCAGTTAATGATGAGGAAGCTAACTTCATCAAAAGGAATAAGGACTCAAGGAATTTTAGGGATATGAAGAAAATCAGATGCTACAAGTGTGGTGATCTTGGTCACTATGCACACAAGTGTCCACATGAATAAAATAGTGATGATGAAAAACAAAGTCATAGAAGAAAATAATATGGAAAGCATAAGCATGAAAAATATGATAGATACAAGCAAAAAATGTATGAGAAGAAGAAAATTTTTCATAAGGTAAAGAAATATTACTCCATTGTAGAAGCAAGTGATAGCTCAGATCATAGTGATAAAGACAAGTCAGATGATGAAAAGGAATAACATATATTCCTTGGAATAGAAGGTGAAAGAGAAAAATTATTTATGTGTGGTCAAAGAGATCACAGATCAAGATATTGTAATGGTTTCAGTGACAGTGAAGATGAGATGACACATAAAGGAAATAGGCATAGTCAAAGAAATCATGAGAGTTTGTTTGCTATAGAAGATTATAATGATCTTAGTGACAGTGAAGATGAAGAAGGGTTTTTCTATGGGATAAAAGAAGTAGAAGAAGAACATTCACTCCAAGCAAAAGAAGTTAAACAAGAGAATAGTGTAAGAAAGATAGATGTCTCAGTTGATCTAAATGAAGATTTCAATGAGATCCATGAGCATACAAGAGATTAAGGAGAATCTAAAAGAATTGAGATGTTCCATACGTGAGAAGTTTGATCCATCACATGACTCAAAAGGTCAAGATATTTTCACTAATAAGGAAACATGTATTTCAGATACAATAAATATGGATGCCAATTTGCTACTTGACACAAATGAAGAGAAATAAGAGAAATATTCCAAAGCACCAAAGGTCTCATATTTTAGGTTTGGGGAATCACACTCAAAAGGAAATCAAGTTATAAAATATGAAAGCAAGGAAGCACCTAAGTATTATGAAGAAATTTCCAAAGTCCCTATGGCTCCAAATATTCAATTTGGATCTTGTTTTGAGATAGGTGAATCAAGTTCAAAAGGAAAATAAATTCTTGAAGAGGAAAGCAAGGAAGAAACTAAGGAAGAGGATTTGGATACTATAAATAAGGTTCAAAGGATGTAATGCACAAGTTGAAAGTGATCATGAGGATAATGGTCAAGAGAGGTATGAGTAACCAAGGCATGAACAAAGGGCTTTTCAAGGACATTGTTTTTATTGTAATGGATTTGGACACATGGCTATACACTGCAGGGTATATGGATCAAAGAAGTTTGATTTTTCTAAAAGAAACTTCAAAGGAAGAAGGTATGAAAATTTAGGTACATTGCTTCTTATGCAACAGGATTGGTCATAGAGATTTTTAGTGCAAAAAAAATGAGCAACATGGTTTTGGTTTTAGAGCTACACAATTCAGAATTCATGGTCATAATGGTCATGAAAATAGAGCTTCACAATATAGGGTTCAGGAAAGGAATGGATATGGAAATTATTTCAAGAAAATATTCAAGATATGGGCACCATACAAAGGCTATAATATCAAGTGTTTTAATTGAAATAACTTTGGACATATTGCAAAATAGTGTAGGACTCAATCCCAAACAGGTTCAAGGCAAGAAGGTCAAACAGGTTATAGACAAGAAGATCAAGTAATTCATAAAGAGAAGGATATCAAAAAACATGGAAGGAAGTTGATAGAGGAAAGAAACAATGTAATATGGGAGTAAAAGTACTCCCACCTTAAAATTAATCACCTCAAGAGAGAAGGTGGTGAGGGGGATAAGCTTAAGAGTCATATCTTTTAGCCCCATAGGTGTCCCTTTTGCCATTGATGTCAAAGGGAGAGATATTTGATTAAGGGGAAGAGAATTGAGTTGGGGGAGAATCCTCCAAAGAGAGCATTAAGTTAGGGGGAGCAACTTCCATAGAGAGTATTGAGTCAGGGAGAGCAGCTTTGATTCTCAGAGATGGTTTTTGCAGTGATTGTGGTTTTTGCATTAGAGGTGTTGCCATCAATAACAAAGGGGGATATTGTTGGCAATTTGAGTTATTTTATGTTGTCATTGATGTCACATGGATCATTTATGTCATATGGATCACATTGAGTTTTGGTGGCCAAAGTATTTCATAAATAATCATTTATGATATTTTGGAAAGCATGGATATATACAGGGTTTTTGTGAAAACCATGGTAGGCAAAATAAAAGGTTTTATTTAAAACCATGGATGGCAGATTTGAAATGGGTTTTTCTTAAAACCAAGGTTGGATTTTCGTTTTGTTGAAAAAGGTGCCCCGATGATGGATATATTTAATTTTAAATATTTATTTTAAATTTAAATTATTTAAAATTAAAATTTAAATTATTTAAAATTTAAATTTAAATTTTTAAATTAAAATTAAAGTCATCGTCGACATCATAAAAACCATGCGCCATCAAAAGGAAATTAATGATTAAAGGTGCTAACATATGTGATATTAAAGGAAGGTTGCATATATATATGCAAAGGCTTTCGATTCAGAATTCTAAGCATCGAATGAAGAGAACAAAAAGCAGAATCTTCGAAATCCTTTGATGTGACAGCGTGGTCCAACGGTGAGCTTGGGAAGCATGGAGTTTTTGGTTGCGACAAGGCATGTGTTCAATTCCCACCAGGTTTGATTTTCGTAGAGTGTGGAAGAAGAGCATTTGGCACACGTTTTGGGCATGAGCAAGGGCAACGAAATATGGGGAGCATTTTTTCTCTCTATCCTATGTGAGTAGATAGCTTACGTGGTCTTTTGCACCGTGGTTGTGGTGTTGAGTGGGCAGTGACGAGGGTTCGATTCCCTCTAAGAGGTAAGTAAACATTTTATTGAATATTTTTTTTATTATTGCCTAATGTTGGAGGAATAAGGTGATGCTAAGGGAATAATGTTTGATTAAATTTTTATTTACTTGGAAGGCAAGATATAAGGGTTGAAATGCACTTTTAGAAAAAGAGAAATTTTTGGTGTCTTCCTCTTTTAGAAGTATACCGTATTATATATTGTTGGAAAACTTATTTCGAGGGCTATTTGATTAACTTGATTATATGGAGAAATAATGTGTATGTAAAGAGATATTTCTATTTTTGTAAAGGGGTTCACAGTGAAGGTTGTTTTGTTCTTTTCAAAGTGTGTTGAGTGTGGCAGATTTCCAAAGGGGTTTCTTCATCTTCATAAAAGGTATGGGCACATTCTCCTATTGCTTAATTATGGTGGTTGATTTCTTAAATATCATTGGAGAGAAAAATATTTATTGTGGTTTCCTTTTCGAAAGTGGTTGGTTGAATGCTTCAAGGTTTTCTAGTTTGAGAGTTGTGGTTAAACCTTATTTTATAAGCATAGTTGTTAAAGCCCATTGGTTATGCAAAGAACTTGAAAAGAACCTGAGTATCATTATTATGTGAAGAATGTTTTATTAGCATTGTTTTTTAAGACCATTGGTTATGCAAAGAAATTGAACTTGAGAAGAACATGAGTATCATTGTTATGTGAGATTTTTGGTTGAGCATTGTTGGAAACATTTGAGTTGGTTGATACATGCTTGGACTAGGGTTTGTGAGAAAGAGATGTATTTTGTGATGATTGGTTGAGTTGAGTTGATTAAGCCTAGTCAAGTGATGTGTGAAGTGATTGTTCAAGTTCCATGAAACAAACTATTCTATATTCTGGATTTAAGTTGAGATTGAGATTTGAGGATAAAACATATTGAGTCTTTAACAATTCTCTTTATGCTTCTATGAGATTGCCTTGAGTTGAGAAATATATTGGATTTGAGTATAGAACATATTGAGTCTCTAAAAATTCTCTTTATGCTTCTATGATATTGATTTGAGTTGAGATCATTGTCGATCATAGTTGTCATCATTTGAAGAGTGTATTACCATTCATTGCTGAGTTAATCTTTGAGCCTTGCATTCATAAGATTTATGGATGAGATTTGATTACTACTTGAGTATGATTGATTGAGCCTTTGAGAAGGCTTTTGGGATAGATTTTTGGACAACTTTTGTGGACAGTTTTTGGGACATATTTGGACAAGTTCTGTGTGAGCTTGTTGAGCAGATTTGGACAAGTTTTGTGTGAGCTTGTTGAGCAGTTTTGAACAAGTTCTATGTGAGCTTGTTGAACAGATTTAAAAAAAGTTCTATGTGAGCTTGTTAATTAGGTTTGGACAAGTTCTATGTGAGCTTGTTGAGCAGATTTGGAAAAGTTCTGTGTGATCTTGTTGAGCATATTTGGACAAGTTTTGTGTGAGCTTTTTGATCAAATTTGGACAAGTTATGTGTGAACTTGTTGAGCATATCAGTGGAGTGCCTAGCTAAGCAGATTAGTGGATTGCCTACCTAAGTAGATTAGTGTGTTGCCTAGCTAAGCATATTAGTGGATTGCCTACCTAAGCAGATCAGTGTGTTGCCTAGCTGAGCAGATCAGTGGATTGCCTACATGAAAATATTAGTGTGTTGCCTAGCTGATAAGATCGATGGATTGCCTACCTGAGTAGATCAATGTGTTGCCTAGCTGATCAGATCAATGGATTGCCTACTTGAGCAAATCAGTGTATTGCCTAGCTTTGAGCAGATCAAATTAATCATTGTATTGGATAAGGATCCTTATTTCTATGTGAAATATTATAAGGAGATTATCTTGTGGAGTACCCCATATTGGGGGAACCACATTAAATATTATGTCTCAATTGTGTGTGGTAACTTATGATCTTGCTTACTATTGCTATCTAAGTTATTAATACACACTACTATATTTGGTTATTACAATTAAGGATATTAATTGATATTGGTTTGAAAGAAAGTAAAAAGTGGGCGCTATACTTTTCACCTCCCCTCTCAATATAAGATTATGTTATTTAGTACATTCAGATTATTATGGAGAGAAAGTAGGATTTTGCATGGTCCTATAAGGATATGCCGAGACTAGACCCAAATATGGTCATGCTTAATTTTACACTCAACCCAACAGTCAAGTCGGTAAAGCAAAAACTACGAAGAATGCATCCAACAGTAGCCTTGATGGTGAAATACGAGATACAAAAGATCTTGGATACCCAATTCGTTATCCCCGTAGATTATCCACCATGGTTGTCCAATATGGTTCCCATCAAGAATATTGACAGGAGGATTCGCATATGCACAGAATTTAGATATCTAAACAATGTGAATCCTAAGGATGATTTCCCTTTGCCTAACATTGATGCACTAGTAGATGCCACATCAAGTCACAAAATGCTTTCCCTCATGGATGGTTTCTTTGGGTACAATCAGATCCGTATCAATCTAGAAGACCAGATCAAGATGACATTCACAACACCTTGGGGAAAATTTTATTACAGGGTCATGCCATTTGGCCTCAAGAACATTGGCACCACCTATAAGCAGGCCATGACATACATCTTCCATGATTAAATGCACAAGATTATAGAAGATTACATGGAAAAATTATTGGCTAAGTCTCTATTACATCATGAGAATCTCGATGTCTTACGCAAAGTCCTCAATCGCCTCATCGAGCACAATGTCAGGTTGAACCCTAAGAAGTGCATCTTCGGCGTCACATCTATAAAAATTTTGGGTTTCATAGTCTCCAAGTGAGGAATCAAGGTGGATCCTAACAAATTCAAGGCTATCCATGAAATGCCTCCCCCGAATATCATCAAGTAAGTGTGAAGCCTGCAAGGCAAAATTGTATCTATCAAGCGCTTCATAGCATAGTTGTCAGATAAATATCGACCAATGAATAGAATATTGCATAAGGGAGTAGCATTCCATTGGGATGACATGTGCCAAGAAGCCTTTGACAAAATAAAGAAATACTTGGTTTCACCACTAGTCTTGGCACCCCCTTGACCAGGAGTACCATTCTACTTATACATCTCAGCCACTGAGATCGCACTAGAAGCCATGCTAGCCTAGAAGAATGAGTTTTTCAAATAACAGGCTACTTACTATCTTAGCCACACCCTAGTCAGTTATGAAGTTTGATATGCATATTTCAATAAAATGTGCTTAGCAGTGGTTTTCACCACTAGGAAGTTATGCCATTATATGCTAGGGCATACCACGTATGTTTTGTCGAAAGAGAATCCATTACGATACATAATGAGTCGCATTTATCATAGTAGTCACATGAAAAAATGGATCATGCTTTTGATGAAGTTTGACCTAGAATTCATCAAGCAAAAATTTATCAAAGGTCAGGTCATCGCTGATCAGCTTGTGAAGGCTCCTCTTGAGGAAGATCAACCTCTTAGCATGGAGTTGCCTAATGACGAGGTCTTCCATATCTTAGAATCACCAAATTATGATGAGGCTGAGATCCAGACCGATATAACCTTATTATTTGATGGTTCCAAGTGTGAGCGAGGGAGTGGCAAGGGAGTCATGTTATTTACACCACAAGGGGCTCCATTACCTCTATCATTTAAACTTGATTTCCTATGCACTAACAACAATTTTAGAATATGAAGCTTTGCTCATAGGTCTTCAAGCAGCCGTCGCCATGAAAATTAAAAAGCTTAACATTTTTGGTGACTCCTTGCTAATTATCAACTAGGTCAAAGGGATTTTTAAGTGCAAATTTCCTGTGTTGCAAGCTTATAAAGCCCTTGTGGACAGATTCTTGGTAAAGTTTGAGTGGTACAATATCGAGGCAATCCCTCGATCATCAAATCATTTTGCAGATACTATGGCCTCTGTGGGGTCACTTATCTAGTACAACCATGCAGATGATATAACCACCATTCATGTTAAAATGCTATCATAACTCACGATGAATCACAAGAGCTTTGAAGCCATGCCAGAAATCCACATGATTCAAATTTAACCATCTCATGATAGGTTCTCACAAATTCATGATCTCCTAAATCTGTTGGCAATTTTGGGTTTGAGATCCTGGCTTCTTGTCTATGAGTTGTCATTGATGTCAAAAGGAAATGACATTAATGTTAAGAGGATGTGTTGGCTTCAAAGGTGGAAGATTCCAAGAGAATTTTTTTAAGAGAATCCGGAGAGATTCCATTGGCAATGGTTTTTATTAAAACCAATGGAGGTTCTCTTTATTATTTATTTAATTATTATTTAAAACCCTTCAAGGTTTTAATTAATTAATTATTTAATTAATTAAGGGAGAAATTATTTTTAATTTATTAAAAATACTTTAAGGGTTTTTAAACCCTTTAGAAAGCAAATTTCAATTAAATTCGAAATTACTTTTCTTTGCAGTTGACGTGTTCTAAAGTCCACGTATGGACTATAAATATGAGAAGGTTCCTAAGGTTAAACCCTCTTGGAAAATGGAAGGCAATTAATTGGTTTGGCTGCGATCGAATGTTCTGTTTACGCTGTGAAAGAGGAGAGCTCGTGGTTTGAAAAGCTTTTAGAAATCTTGACCGTTTATGTGGAAGGAAGTCCGTCTTGGACTTCGTAAGCCCCTTGTGGGCTAGTGGCAGCGAAGGCTGCGTTTGGGCCTTGCGTAGGCGGAGGTCTACGTTTCGATCCCCACAGAGGGAGCTATGCATGGATTAGTCACGTTTTTATTAAAACGTGTTTTGTGCCGCGAATTTCGGATTCTTCAAGGGCAGCCATTATAAGGTGTGATTATTTTCTTGATATGATTTTTGGCATTGTTTAGCATTGTTTAAAAGACATAGGAGAAATAAGGGGATATTTATTTGGTTGTATTTTTGAGATTAGTCTTTTGCTATGCTAAATTTAAAAATGGAGATATAAGGTGTAAGTTTTGGTTGTTGTGTTTTTGGCTTCTTTGGTGGTTGTTTTTAAAGAAGAGAAGCTAAAAGGTGTATTAAGGAAAGTTTTTATATATGCTCATTTATCTTGGTTCTAACCCTAACTTGGTTGGAAGTTTGAGGGTTGTGTGTGGTGACAACTTTAAGGATCAATTTTCTTCTACTCCAAAAAGGTATGGGCACATTTTCCTTATGAGTATGATTGGTGTATGTTTTCTGAAATAAGGTTGGAGTGAAAAGGTTTTCAACTAGGTTTCCTTTGGTTGGGTGTAAATCCTATTTTATAGTTTGTTGAAGACTTCTTATGCATTGTTATCCTTGATGAGAGTTTTGGTGAATGCATAATTCTGGTTTGAGGTAGTGGAAGCATTGTGCACTAGGGTTTATGTTTGTGAGTCTTGCTACTTGCATTGAGTTGGTGGAACCCTTGGTTGGCTGTTTTGAGTTTGATGGTTGAGTTGCTTCCATAGAGGTTGTTTGATCAAGTTATTGCTTTACTTGATTCATGATATTGGGCTTACTCCATTGAGTTGATTTGAGCAAGTTATTCTTTACATTTGGTGATATTGTGTTGGTGGCTATTTTGTTCAAATATCTTTGGAGGGAAAATGATTTCTACTTGTTTCCTTTTCTTGTGATGATTGGTTGAATGCTTCAAGGTTGATGTTGAGTTGAATGGTGTTGGTTGACTAAACCTTGTTTGATGAGCATTGTTGTTGAAACCCTAATTGATGATGAAAAGAATATGAGTATCATTGTTATGTGATTCTTTGCATAGTTGGAAATTGTTGGGGTTTCATGTTCTTGAAAGAAAACATTCTATCCTATCCATTTCAGATATTGAGTTGAGTTTTCAGATTTGAGATTGAGATTGAGCTGAGTTGATTTGAGTTGAGTTTTGAGATTTGGATTTGAGTATAGAACATATTGAGTCTCTAACAATTCTCTTTATGCTTCTATGAGTTTGACAAATCACATTGGGTCTCTAACAATTCACTTTGTGATTTCCTACTAAGAAAGTTTTTCTTGGTGAGCTTGCTTGAGTTTTTGGACGGGGTTCCGGTGGGGACTTGTGAGCAGTTTTGGACGAGGTTTCGATGGGGACTTGTGAGCGGTTTTTGGACGGGTTTCGATGGGGACTTGTGAGCAGATTTGGACAGGTCCTAGCGAGAGGACTTGTGAGCTGAGTTTGATATTTCTATCGAGAGAACTTGAGGACAGAGGTGCATTGGTTCTATGAGAAGAACATGAGGATAGTTGGCAAGTCTTTGAGAAGGCTTGTATGTAGAGGATTGATTTGTTCAAGAGTTGGATAGATCTGACAGACAGAGGAAGACTTGTACTAGACTGACTGACTGTGTTTGGTACAGGTTGCTGAGTTGTTGTGGACGTGATCATAGAAGGTAGAGGTCTCTTAGGCTAAGCATTGAGGACAGGAGTTCTTCGGTGGAAAGGAGTTCCACGTGCTGGCAAGAGGTAGAGGCAGTTGATCTTCTGAGGGATCATTTCTAGAGAAGAGGAGAAGGTATCTCCTTTGAGCAGAGGCTCATAAATCTAGATTGAGGGGAAGGTATCTCCTTTGAGTAGAGGCTCATAAATTCAGATATAGGGGAAGGTATCTCCTTTGAGCAGAGGCTCATAAATTTTGATTGGGGGAAGGTATCTCCTTTGGGCCGAGGCTCATAAACATTGTAATTGGGAAGGATTCCCAAAGAACTTTGAGATAAATTTTAGAGAAAAGTTTTGTGGACGTAGCTCGACCATTACGGGTGAACCACGTTAAAATTGGTGTCACTTTATGGATGATATTGTGCATTTATTTGATATTGCTTTGGGTATATTGCTTTACTTGTTTTGAAGTATAAAAGAAAAAGTAAAAATAGGTCTTATACTTGTTCACCCCCCCTCTCGGTATAAGCTTGTGTTCTTCAATTAGTATCAGAGCGGGTGCCTTCAAAAAGTTTAACAACTTGAAGGAAAAGCTAGTAAAGAACACAATGGATTATTCAAGTGGCAATGCAGCACCTATTCTTGATGGGTCAGATTTTGGTCTTTGGAGTGCAAGGATGAAGGTTCATCTAATGGCACTTGGTAATGAGGTATGGGAAGTGATTGAAGATGAGTACACTATTCCTAAACATGGTCCTAATACTAAATAAGAAAGGCTCCTACATCACAACAATTCAAAAGCAATGAATGCAATCCTGAAAGGCTTACAGAAAGTAGATCTCACCAAAGTGATTCACTGCAAGATAGCTAGTGAAATGTGGAATCAGTTGAAGGTGGTTCATACAGGTGATACAAATGTCAAAAAGGCCAAGTTGAGACACTTCAAAGGTATGTTTGAACAACTCAAGATGAATGATGATGAAAATATTAGTGACTACATGCTTCGTATGGATGAGGTTGTTAACTCCATGAAAGACTTAGGTCTTGAGCTTGCTAAAAATGATGTTTGTGATAAGATTTTAAGATCTCTTCCTAATAGATTTAGTGAAAATATCTCTGCTATTGAGGAAGCTAAAGATTTGGATAAGTTGAAAAAGGATGAGCTCCATAGTATACTTGCAGCATTTGAGTTGAGAAATCAAGTGAAGGTTGATGTCAAGAAAGAGGCGACTTTCAAGGCTACCAAGGAATCCAAGGGTAAACGACTTCAAGATAGTGATGAGTCTTCTAGTGATGAAGAGGCATATTACAGAAAGAAAGGCAAGTTCTCTAGAAAGCACAAAAGTATGAAAAATATAAGATGTTTCAATTGTGGAAAGTTTGGTCATTATGCTACTAACTGTACTGTTCCCAAGAATGAAAGTGATGAAGATAAACAAGATTCTAAGAGCAAGGATTCTGAAAAGCACAAGCATCATAGGAAAAACAAAGATGAGCACATCAATCAAGGAAAGAGGTATTCTCACAAGCACAAGAAGATTTTCTACCTAGACAAAGCAAGTAAGTGTTCTAGTAGTGATAGTGAAAGTTCTTCAAGTGATAATGAAAATGAGATGTTGTTCATATCAGAAAAAGAGGAAGAACCAAAACATAGATTCATTATCATGAAATGTCTTAGATGTGGAAATTTTGGTCACCTTGAGGATGATTGCACAAATAATGATTTGGTTTCTAGTATGTATGAGGATGCTTCAGAAATCTATAAGGAAGATGCATGTATGGTTTTTGAAAAGGGTAGCACCTCTAGTGATAAGAAATCTGAAAAAGACTTTGATGATTCAAAAAGCAATCAAATAAAGGATCTTGAAAGTGAACTTATTAGTGCTCTTAGTGCTTTGAAAAAGGAAAGAAAGAAGAATGCTAGACTCAAGGATAAGTTAGATGAATGTTGTATGGAGAGAGATGATCTTATAGAAAGTCTTGACTTCTCTATAGCTAAGACACAAGAACTCAAGGATGAGTTAGAGTCTAAGGTTCTTGAGTATAATGAGTTAGAACAAAAAATGGCTTCTTTGAAAGAGGAAACTAAAGAGTACAAGGATAAGCTTTACATGTTTCAAGATAGCTCCAAAAAGGTAAAGTCCATCATCAAAGATCAAAGAAGAGCAACAAATAAAATAGGTCTTGGTTTTGGTAAGGAACACAAGGAACAGGTTGGGGAATCTAGTAAGAGATTCCAAAAAGAAGAGAGTTCTGATGAGGAGAGTATTTCAGAGAAAGAGTCCTTGAGTGATAGATGCACAGAAATAGAAAATAAGAAACAGAAAAAGAGGAGAAAGTTTACAGGACCTAGAAGGTCATTTACAGGAAAGTTTAATGGCAGATGTTTTGCTTGTCATAGGTTTGGTCACATGGCTTCACATTGCATGACTCAAGTAAGGAAGGTAAATGATAGTTTCAGAGGTGGTAATTTCTTTCAAGGGTATTGCTACTCTTGTAAACGAGTTTGGGCATAAGGCAATTTTTTGCAAGGCTAATAACAAGAACAGGGTTAGTCAGAACAGGTGGATTCAAAGAACAGGTATGCCTAAAAGAAATAACATTGTTACTTGTTATAAGTGCAACAATGAAGGTCACACAACTAGACAGTGTAGAGCTGAACTTCCAAGGTACAGGAATAAGAACAGTGGTATGAACAGGTCCAAGGATCAAGGCATGGATAAGAACAGGAATGATAACAGGAACAGGAATAGGAATATGGACAAGGAGAACAAGAGAAGACATGGTAAGGCAGCTATAGACACTGATGATGATCAGTGCCTGTTGGGAGTTTTACTCCCACCCCGAAATTAAACACCTCAACAGGAGGTGGGGGAGGGACTAAGCTAAGAGGCTCATTCTTAGTCCCAAGCCCCAAAGGTGACCCTTTGCCATTGATGACAAAGGGGGAGAGATATGAGTAAGGGGGAGAGCCTCAAGACAGGGGGAGTTGTTTATGTTGAGTTTCTGTGTTGTTGAAAAGCATGGTTTGCCATCAATGACAAAGGGGGATATTGTTCGCAATTTTGGGTTTGAGATCCTAGCTTCTTGTCTATGATTTGTCATTGATGTCAAAAGAAAATGACATTAATGTTAAGAGGATGTGTTGGCTTCAAAGGTGGAAGATTCCAAGAGAATATTTTTAAGAGAATCCGGAGAGATTCCATTGGCAATGGTTTTTATTAAAACCAATGGAGGTTCTCTTTATTATTTATTTAATTATTATTTAAAACCCTTCAAGGTTTTAATTAATTAATTATTTAATTAATTAAGGGAGAAATTATTTTTAATTTATTAAAAATACTTTAAGGGTTTTTAAACCCTTTAGAAAGCAAATTTCGATTAAATTCGAAATTACTTTTCTTTGCAGACGACGTGTTCTAAAGTCCACGTATGGACTATAAATATGAGAAGGTTCCTAAGGTTAAACCCTATTGGAAAATGGAAGGCAATTAATTGGTTTGGCTACGATCGAATGTTCTGTTTACGCTGCAAAAGAGGAGAGCTCGTGGTTTGAAAAGCTTTCGAAAAGCTTGATCGTTTATGTGGAAGGAAGTCCGTATTGGACTTCGTAAGCCCCTTGTGGGCTAGTGGCAGTGAAGGCTGCATTTGGGCCTTGCATAGGCGGAGGTCTACGTTTTGATCCCCACGGAGGGAGTTGTGCATGGATTAGTCACATTTTTATTAAAACATGTTTTGTGCCATGAATTTTGGATTCTTCAAGGGCAGCCATTATAAGGTGTGATTATTTTCTTGATATGATTTTTGGCATTGTTTAGCATTGTTTAAAAGACATAGGAGAAATAAGGGGATATTTCTTTGGTTGTATTTTTGAGATTAGTCTTTTGCTATGCTAAATTTAAAAATGGAGATATAAGGTGTAAGTTTTGGTTGTTGTGTTTTTGGCTTCTTTGGTGGTTGTTTTTAAAGAAGAGAAGCTAAAAGGTGTATTAAGGAAAGTTTTTATATATGCTCATTTATCTTGGTTCTAACCCTAACTTGGTTGGAAGTTTGAGGGTTGTGTGTGGTGACGGCTTTAAGGATCAATTTTCTTCTACTCCAAAAAGGTATGGGCACATTTTCCTTATGAGTATGATTGGTGTATGTTTTCTGAAATAAGGTTGGAGTGAAAAGGTTTTCAACTAGGTTTCCTTTGGTTGGGTGTAAATCCTATTTTCTAGTTTGTTGAAGACTTCTTATGCATTGTTATCCTTGATGAGAGTTTTGGTGAATGCATAATTCTGGTTTGAGGTAGTGGAAGCATTGTGCACTAGGGTTTATGTTTGTGAGTCTTGCTACTTGCATTGAGTTGGTGGAACCCTTGGTTGGCTGTTTTGAGTTTGATGGTTGAGTTGCTTCCATAGAGGTTGTTTGATCAAGTTATTGCTTTACTTGATTCATGATATTGGGCTTACTCCATTGAGTTGATTTGAGCAAGTTATTCTTTACATTTGGTGATATTGTGTTGGTGGCTATTTTGTTCAAATATCTTTGGAGGGAAAAGGATTTCTACTTGTTTCCTTTTCTTGTGATGATTGGTTGAATGCTTCAAGGTTGATGTTGAGTTGAATGGTGTTGGTTGACTAAACCTTGTTTGATGAGCATTGTTGTTGAAACCCTAATTGATGATGAAAATAATATGAGTATCATTGTTATGTGATTCTTTGCATAGTTGGCAATTGTTGGGGTTTCATGTTCTTGAAAGAAAACATTCTATCCTATCCATTTCAGATATTGAGTTGAGTTTTTAGATTTGAGATTGAGATTGAGCTGAGTTGATTTGAGTTGAGTTTTGAGATTGTGATTTTAGTATAGAACATATTGAGTCTCTAACAATTCTCTTTATGCTTCTATGAGTTTGAAAAATCACATTGGGTCTCTAACAATTCACTTTGTGATTTCCTACTAAGAAAGTTTTTCTTGGTGAGCTTGTTGAGTTTTTGGAAAGGTTCCGGTGGGGACTTGTGAATAGTTTTGAACATGTTTCGATGGGGACTTGTGAGCGGTTTTTTGGACAGGTTTCGGTGGTGACTTGTCAGCAGATTTGGATAGGTCCTAGTAGAGGACTTGTGAGTTGAGTTTGATAGTTCTATCAGAGAAATTGAGGACAGAGGTGCATTGGTTCTATGAGAAGAACCTGAAGATAGTTGGCAAGTCTTTGAGAAGGCTTGTATGCAGAAAGGATTGATTTGTTCAAGATTTGGACAGATTTGACAGACAAAGGAAGACTTGTACTAGACCGACTGACTGTGTTTGGTACAGAGTTGCTGAGCTACTGTGGACGTGATCATAGAAGGCAGAGGTCTCTTAGGCTAAGCATTGAGGACAGGAGGTATTCAGTGGAAAGGAGTTCCACGTGCTGGCAAGAGGTAGAGGTAGTTGATCTTCTGAGGGATCATTTACAAAGCAGAGGGGAAGGTATCTCCTTTGAGAATATCCTCATAAATCCAAATTGATGGGAAGGTATCTCCTTTGATCAGAGGCTCATAAATTCAGATATAGGGGAAGGTATCTCCTTTGAGCAGAGGCTCATAAATTCTGATTGGGGGAAGGTATCTCCTTTGGGACGAGGCTCATAAACATTGTAATTGGGAAGGATTCCCAAAGAAATTTGAGATAACTTTTAGAGAAAAGTTTTGTGGACGTAGCCCAGACCATTCGGGTGAACCACGTTAAAATTGGTGTCACTTTGTGGATGATATTGTGCATTGCTTTGATATTTCTTTGGGTATATTGCTTTACTGTTTTGAAGTATAAAGGAAAAAGTAAAAAGAGGTCTTATACTGTTCACCCCCCCTCTTAGTATAAGCTTGTGTTCTTCAGAATCATGTCGATTGGAGGTCCTTGTTCCCCCAAACCCCTTTTGATAGTAGCACCATGCTATTTTTACAATTTCTCCCACAATTAGTATTCACTAGGGATGAACCTTTAAAGGGACAGGTCGCTCATGTTGTCAAAGCTTCTGTGCAGCAGGACTGGTATACTCCCATTTGAGACTACCTCAAGCTTGGTAGCCTCCCGCCTAGATTGTTGCATGCCACCAAAAGGACACTCAAGTATAAAGTGGTAAAGCATGTATTGTTTGAAGAAATTTTGTATCGTTGGAGATATGAAGGAATTCTCCTTCGTTGCTTAGAATAATAGGAAGCTACTTGGTCCATTGCCCAAGCACACGATGGTACATGTGGTGGCCACTTTAGCAGCATGGCCATCGTAAAGTGCATTATTCACATGGGCTATTATTGGCCATACTTAGAGTGATATTTTTGTGTGTATGTTAGGAAGTGCATGAAGTGTCAACACCATGCTAATTTGACACACGTACCTTCCCAGGCCTTAAAATTGATTCAATCGATTTGGCTATTTTTGTAGTGGGGACTCGATTTGATTGGGAAGATCTCCCTTGCATCCTCAGGCCATCACACGTTTATCATTACGATGACCAAGTACTTCACCAAGTGGGTGGAATCAGTTCCCCTTACCTTGATGATAATACCCCACATAGTGAAGTTCATAACAAACCATATCATTTGTCATTTTGGTATTCCATCCAAAATAATTTTGGATAATGGAACATCATTCAAAAACAAAGTTGTGCGTGCTTTAATGAATAAGTACAATATCAAACATAGCTTTTTTACACCATATTATCTGCAAGAAAATGGGCAAGCAGAGGATTCAAACAAGACATTAATTACCATCCTTAAAAATACAGTAAATGATAATCATAAGGATTGGCACGCACAAATCTCTCTTGCCCTATGGGCTTACCACACTAGTATTCGAATGCCCACTAGGGCAAACCCGTTCTCACTAGTGTATGGTGTAGAGGTAGTCATGCCTCTAGAGCTAGGGATCCACTCACTATGCATATCCATACAATAATTCATTGATGATGATACCGCATGATAGGCTCTACTAGACCAACTTACGTTGCTTAATGAGAGACGCGCTCATGCCCTAGAGAATCTATGCGTATATCATAAGTGACTCAAGAGAGCCTACAATACGAAAGTCCATCTTAGGAAATTTTATATCAGTTACCTCAACCTGAAATAGGACCAACAAAATTCTAATTTCCTATCCCACCTAAGGGATAAGTTTGGGGCAAACTGGTTAGGTCCTTTTGTCATCATTAGTCAGATAGGACCTGAAACATATCGACTGGCCTCTCTCGAAGGATTCAAATATCCTGAGCCCTTGAACATCATCTATTTAAGGATTTTTCATGCTTAAGAGCACCACAGTACTCCCCAAATGCTCCAAGGGTGCCTTAACCCGCTTGGTCAACCTAAAATACTCCTAAGTGGTCTAGAACTGTCTAGGTTATCCCAAATTCTCCAAGGGTGCCTTAACTCTCTTGTTCAAACTAAAATGCTCCTAGGTGGTCTAGCACCATCTATGTCACCCCAAAATGCTCCAAGGATTCCTTAAATAACTTAGTCAGCCTAAAAAATCTCCTATGCGGTCTAGAACCATCTAAGTCACCCCAAAATTCTCCAAGGGTGCCTTAACCCGCTTGGTCAACCTAAAATGCTCCTAGGTGTTCTAGAACCATCTAGGTCATCCCAAAATGCTCCAAGGGTGCCTTAAATCGCTTGGTCAACCTAAAATGCTCCTAGGCAGTCTAGAACCATCTAGGTCACCCCAAAATGTTCCAAGGGTACCTTAACTCGCTTGGTATACCTAAATTTCTCCTAGGCGATCTAGAACCATCTAGGTCACCCCAAAATGCTCCAAGGGTGCCTTAACTCGCTTGGTCAACCTAAAATCCTCCTAGGTGGTCTAGAACCATCTAGGTCATCCCAAAATGCTCCAAGGGTGCCTTAACATGCTTGGTCAACCTAAAATGCTCCTAGGCAGTCTAGAACCATCTAGGTCATCCCAAAATGCTCCAAGGGTGCCTTAACCCGCTTGGTCAACCTAAAATGCTCCTAGGCGGTCTAGAATTGTCTAGGTCATCCCAAAATGCTCCAAGGGTGCCTTAACCTGCTTGGTAAACTTAAAATGCTCCTAGGCGGTCTAGAACCGTCCAGGTCAACCAAAAATCCCCAAAGGCATCCATAAGCCTTTTGGTCCCCCAAAATGCCCCAATGGCCCCCAATAAGCCCGTTGGTCACATGTACATACATATATATCAATCAAAAATTCAAAAACATTATCAAAATATCAAAATACAAAAATATTGCATCACATTACATTTTCATACATATATATCAATAAAAAATACAAAAACATCATCAAAATATCAAATAAAAAAATATTGCATCTCATCACACTGCATCCCATTGCATTCTATCGTCACTTGCATTTAGACATACCCATCATTTACACTTTACATTTTTAGAGTTGCTCATACATGCCTAGCATCAGACTGTACACTTATCATTCAAAATCAATGTTGTGAAAGTAATCATAGTTCAATGTTCTACTTATCATTTTCACCCACATTTTTCACAGTCCATATTTGTGTCCACCGCTTCACCTAATCATTTATTTTAGAATGTAATTAGGGGTTTTAGTCACTCAACCATTTCTAGATTCTCTTCAGGTTTGGTAGAAAGCTATCTCATTTTTTAGGAGGTAGAGCTTGCTTAGATTATGCCTTGTGTACATCATATCCCAAACACATTTACAAATTAACAATCCAAGTTTTGCACAAAGACATATGAAATTCATGAAGTAGTCTAGGTTACCTTACGCAAAAAGGTTATCCTCCTCATCCCCCTGTGTGAATGGTTCAATAATGTTGAGAGTTGGCAAAAGGACAAGTTCTCCCTGGATGACCCACTTTATTGTAGCCTACGAGCATTTTGAAAACTATGATGTACGGTTTTACCCCATATATATATGAGATTTTGGTGTGGTCATCATGTGTTTCGTCTATTATTTATTTTTTTGTATGAATGCAATGCATGTATGGATGTGTGATGATGTGTTAGATGCTTATCATGTATGCAGGTGTATTTTGATTTGATGTGATTTGAAGCTATCTATATGCATGGATGCATAGTGAGATGAACTATTTGGATGATTGATAAAAATGAATGTGGTTAATGATTTGATCTACCATGTTTTAGAACTATGGACTGTAAAACACATTAATGATATTTTTGTCAACTCTCAGCATTCTTGAACCATTCACACAAGGGGATGAACAAGATAACCTTTTCCCCCGCTTTTTGTCATCAAAATCCCACATTTTCACTTATTTGCAATAGTATAAATTTGCAAATCCCCACAAAGAAAAAATTGAAATTACAAATTCCAAAGTACAAAATTAAAAAGTGCACACATCCAAAAGTATAAGAAATAGTGATCCCCATCACTCAAAATTCAAATCTCTTGCTCAAGAGAAAAATAAAAAACTCAAAATAAACAGTGAGTATAGTCACTAAAAAGAGAAAAATAAGCAGTGATTTTTATCACTATATATGAGAGCAAGTATCCCAATAAATTGAATAAAGTAGGGAGTCAAACTTGAATCCCTGGAACTCTAAGTATTTGGAAAACCATAAGGTGATCCTCAGTACATGTTTGGTTGATAGCCTACTTGGCACTGGCGATATCCTTACACATGATGATATGTCTGTCACATTAGCTTCAGCGTGTATCCAGAACAATGTTTGCATGTGGAAGAGCTAGCTTTGGTAACCTAGATTGCCTATTGGTCTAGTCATACTTAGTACAAAATATAAGATGGTGGTATTCATTTAGTGATCCTCAGTACAGGTTTGGTTGAGAGCCTTCTTGGCACTGTTGGTATCCTTATGCATATCACAGGAATGAACTCACTTGCACACACAGGGATATGAAGTATCTTGGTTGTCCTAGCAGATTCATACCTTGTCAAAAAGTCTTGCATAGCCAGTATAAAACCTCTGATCACACCAACTAGAATGTTTGAGTCTCATAAAAACCTCATCTACATTCTTTAAAACATAGCATTTCATGAACTCCATGTTCACTACATCACAATAATAGTTTCATTATAAAAACAAAGAAAAAGAAGCAAAAACAAAGAGCGTTAATGTGTTTTACAGTCCATAGTGCTAAAACATGGTAGATCAAATCATTAACCACATTCATTTTTATCAATCATCCAAATAGTTCATCTCACTATGCATCCATGCATATAGATTGCTTCAAATCATATCAAATCAAAATACACCTACATACATGATAAGCATCTAACACATCATCACACATCCATACATGCATTGAATTCATACAAAAAAAATAACAATAAATGAAACACATGATGACCACAACAAAATCTCATATATATAGGGCAAAAATGTACATCATAGTTTTCAAAATACACTTAGGCTACAATAAAGTTGGTCCTACGACCTCACCAATACCAAAAAGAAAGCCCTATCCATGTCGACCACCATGATCATGCAGGATCGATGTTATGACTAGTACTACCCCTTGTGGTGTCAATCTACTAAGACCTCTCTGGTCAGATGCTACCCACCCTAGCCTCTTGTTGGCTTCTCCTAGCCACATCAATCCTCTGCCTAGATGAAGCAGACTGATCCATCTCACTCTGTTGAGTTTGGTGTGAGGTACTACCCCTATCAAACTCTGGCAGCTACCCTCTAATATAGATCACCTCTCTCTCTAACTCACTCCTATAAAGCTGCTCCTGAGCCTCCCTATCTTGGTACGTATCTACCATCTACAAAACTTGGACCCATAGTGATCTTACCTCAGTCTCCAACTCTTGCACTCATGCCCGTAGAGTCCTAACCTCTACCAAGTCACCCTACCCTTGCACCTATACCTACAGGAGATCCCTCTCCTACCTAACCATGTCCAGCTCTATTTTCATCTTGACATACCAATCCATAGTGCATCTTGCTACTTAGGAAACCCTTGATCATCTGCCTCCTCATCAACATCATCATCGTGATCATCCATAATCAAGAGGTCCACTTGCTTATCTATCTGGTAGGGAGCCTCTGCCTGATCCTCCTTGGGTACATCCTAAGGCATATCCTTAGCTGCTACCATTGCATCACCCCCAAGGGCCTCCTCACCCTACCATAACCACATCACCCACCATGTATCATACTTAGTTGTCATCTCAATGTCATCCATGTCGAGGATCACCATAGCCGATTCTACTGCCTTATCCATCTCCACCATGGTCGATCAAACTAGGGCCCTCTTGTCCCCATGATACCTATAGATCATGGGAACCATAGGTAACCCTTGGTGTAGCCCAAAATACCATGTAACCTGCTCATAGGGGAATAAATCCTCGGTACCATGCCTCCCTATCAACCATATGCCTTGCCTGCTCCTCTACAGCCACTCCTGAGACTCAAGTCATACTGGATAGTCTCTATAAGGCTGCCATCTCACATCACCTATTGTCAACTCAATAAAATCCTTGGCGTAGTGACCTACGTCACCTTCATAGTGCCTACTCTTCCCAACCTCCTGTGTCCTCTACCAAAGGATGTCATACCTAATCTCTCGATCTGCCATCTCACCCTGGATCATCCATGGTATCCCTATGGCCACTCCATAGTTATGTGCTCCCATGCCAAAAACTATAATAGATAGCTACATCCTATCCCCTTCCACCTACTGATGCGTAGTCATTATACCATCATTAATTCTCAATGAATCTGTCAATCCATGGCAGTGTACAAGGCTATCTGTGGAAGAAGAAGTGAAACAGCTATAACTTAGGTCAATCTAGAGCAACAGGTTTTATTGGTGGAACCGGTTGTGTGGGGGGTTTTGGAACATTCATATCTCTAAATTGCATGAATTAAATCTTAATCTAAGTTGCAGAATTGGAAACTAATCATTAACTACATAAATGAAGTCCTAATTACAATTGCAGAATGAGACCTAATTATATTGCAAAAATAACAGTTGTAGAATTGAAAGTCTGATCCTAATTGCAGAAAGGAAATATAATTACTTTTGTACTAATGAAAGTCTAGATCTAATGTGGAAATAAAAATTGTCAAAGTTCTGTAGCAGAAGGTTGTCAATCTTTTGTGCAAGATTTGATAGCAAAACATAAAATGCAGGAAATTGCTGAAAAACAGTAAATTCTAGAAATAACAGTCTGAAATAAAGTGGAAGCTTTGTTGAAAGTAATATTGCAACTAAAACATTAAGCACAAGGTTAATCTAAGAATAAATAAACTAAGACTGCAAATATTGTCAACTGTTTACAAGCAATTGAAATAACAAGTTCTACAACTCATTCTGCTGCAGCAAAATCAGAATAAAAACCTGCTTGTTAGTCCTCCTCCTAGGTCTGGAAGTGGCGAGACTCTTTGTCCAGAAGAAGGTGTAAGTATCTCTCTATTTCTAAATCTTAATCACACTCATTTACAAGCAATATGAAATAGAATTGGTGCACTTTATTGATTAGAAGACATGATTACAATAATTCTACTGAAAAACTGTTACAGGACTGTAACAGTCAATTTCTACCTATACTCTGTATTTTTTTCTAGCTTCCTTACACTATTTTCTACCTCCTTTTCTATCTACTTCCTTCCTAGGCTCAACCTAAATGGGAGCAATATTTATAGCTATCCTATAATCTGATTACAAACAAAGAATATCTCAAAAGATCTAATCCTACAATGCTGCAACAAATTTTGGTGTTATCCTAGAAGAGGACTAAAACTTGATCTTTCCCTTAATGATGGATTTGGTCAGCAATGACGGAAAAGACAGATGGAATATATTTCCCTTTACCTTTTCCAACCTTTATTTCCCTTTTTTTGGCTTCAAAAATTGGTCAACAGGTCAAAGAAACACATTTTGTTCTTCATTCCAAAGATAAGTGGCTTCATTCCGAAGACAATGCAATTCTCATTCCGAAGATCGCTCATTTCGAAGATACTGCATTCTCATTTTGAATATTGCTCATTCCAAAGATATTGCATGCTTCATTCTGAAGATCCGCTCATTTCGAAGATACTGCATTCTTCATTTCGAAGATTCGCTCATTTCGAAGACACTGTGATCTTTCATTCCGAAGATATTTGTTCATTTCGAAGATACTTCGGAATGAACAAATGTATGCTTTTCCAGTGATCTCTTCTGCATCTCTTAGGTGGGTTATCTCTTGAGATCAAATTCCAATGGTCTTCATCCCTTTCCTCATGTGAATTCCATGCCTTTCTATTTATGGACAACTGGCTGGAATTTACATGGGAAAGATCGTTTTTGTTGCACAACAACAGTTTGCTTGCACTGTTGCAGATTTAGGTGAAATAAATGCTTGAAAAATCAAAACATGATTAGTGAAATGCTGCTATTATTCTAAGCATATCCCATTTTAGCAAATCATAGCAAAAAGAACACAAAACTATGCAAAAAGCTGTAAAATCAGCATATAATATTTCAAATACATTGATTATGCAAAATGGTTAATATACAACATATTGAATCAACTTAACTAACATATCAGATAAAACATAAGATTTTATAGGCATTTTTAGTGTTCAAAACATGTTATGATTGAGGCATTTCCAGGCCTCATCATTTTCCCCCCAACTTATATTAATGCATGCCCTCATGCATTCTGTTGGGCTATGGAATCACATATGTCCATGTTTAGATTCAATGACCT
Source organism: Wollemia nobilis (assembly GCA_028583015.1). Taxonomy (NCBI): domain Eukaryota; kingdom Viridiplantae; phylum Streptophyta; class Pinopsida; order Araucariales; family Araucariaceae; genus Wollemia; species Wollemia nobilis. The sequence goes on along the minus strand of JAQPPZ010015863.1, from coordinate 2,887,255 downwards.
GTAGAATAATTTCTTGCCTATGTAATACCCCCTATTTTCCTGAATGTTTCTAAGCCAATCTTCAAATTTTTCATCAGGTTGGGCATCTTCCTCAAAGTAGAATGGAACTGGAGTAATGATGGTCGGAGGCCTAAACCTGAGACCTATCCAGTTATGTTGCATGATCTGAATCAGTTGGACTACACATTCTGCTCTTCTTCTAGACCATTCTAAGTTGATGGGGGAGATAGGTTCTCTTTTCCTCAAAGACATGGAAAGTTCATTCCATCTATCTCTGCATACTGACAATGCTGGGAAGAAATTATGATCATAGAAATTGTTAAATCTGGCCACACAGTCCCTCAAATTGTTCAAGTACATTCTCTTTATATCATCCCTGTTCATCATTGAGAAGTGCTTGCTCGGTGATAACTAGGTGATTTGGCTGGATTGCTCTGACTAACAACTCAACCCTTGTTTCAATGACTTTATTCTGCTTTTTCTCTTGATCCCAGTAAAGTTGATTCTGCAAAGTAGACATAAATGCTCTCAACTAGACATCTCCAATGTAGATTTGAGGATGAGAGTCAACTTCCTCTGGAATAAAGAAACTGTGTAAAAATAGTTCACATAAGAGATTTTTCTGCTCAAAAGGACTGTCAAAATATGCCTCCAAAAAATCTTCAATAGTGTCCAATTTATATGGGAGGTTTGAAGTAATCCTCATGACCTGCCATCTAAGGTATTTTTCCTTCAAAATAAGGCTGTAAAATCTGGTTGGTCGTCTAAATTAGACTAAAAATTCAGCAATTTGGCATAAGTCAAACACCTTTTCTTTCAATGCCTGAATTTTTGTGTCCTTGGCTTCTAGTTGTTTTGCTTCCAATTTGAACTTTTCAGTTTTAGTGGCAAGCTGCTCATATCTAATCATCCAGCTAGCTATGTCTGCATTGTACTGTTCTAGAGACATAGTATTAGGTGGTCTTACTACAAGGGGGAATCCTAGGTAGCAAATTTATCTGAACTCTTTTTTCTGCCACTTCCACTGGCTATTCATCTGTTAATAACTCTACTTGCACCCCCTTATCTGTTGTTTCTACTAGAAGTGTAGCAAGTTGAAATGCAGGGACATCAATAGGAGTACTTACTTGAACATTTTATTTCTGTTGGGACTGTTCCTGTGTTGGTGGCTCATCTTCAACATCCTCTGCTATGTTCTTCACCACTTCAGAACAAGAAGGCAATGCTTCAGAATAAGATGGTGCTGCTTCAGAATGAACAGGCACTTCTTCAGAATGAAGGAGTGCTATTTCAGGGTGAACTCCCATGTCTACCTCAACAGAGTCATCTATCCTTGATAGACCTAGAAGCAATTGAGCCAAATTGTCTTCATCATTGGATATAGCTGGCTGTTTTTCAGATTGTGACAATAGTTTTCTCAATTCTGCCACTTCCTATTGAAGCTCTGCAATTTTTCTTTCTTGCATCTCAATGATGCTTTCTTTCTCTGAAATCCACCTGGTCTGTGTTTTGACAACACTTCTTGCTACCCTCAGCTGCTTTGTGATGTCTTCCACTTTTGTTTCTGCTTCAGAAGCTAATGCAGACAAATCAGTTGTAGTTGGCTGCTCAACCAATATTTCCTCTTCTTCTACAACAATTTGTTCTTGTTCAGGAGGCTCTATGAGACTGGCTATAAGGGTATCCACCATATCTATAGCCTGTTGAACTGTAGCTTCCTCCAAACCATCCTGCTTAGTTTCTGCCTCAGCTATCTTTTCAGGGAATTCTGGAAAGTTTTTAGATGCTAGTTGTATCTCTGTGACATCTGGGCTACTTGGTCTATCTTCTTTTTCCATGACCTGTTCTATAGTTTCCTTCAAATGGATTCTTGTAGACCTCCTAGTTCCAGATGCAAACTTCTTTTTGCTCTATTTTTTTGTGACAGCAAGGGTCATGGGGTCAGTTTCAGATGCCTCTGTTTCCCTTGTTGTTTCTGCCTCTATTTGGTTAAGTGCTTCACTTCTCTATTTTGACAAATCAGTTACAAGTTCAACAAAATGAACCTTATTTTGTTTTTTTTCTCTACTGCCAGTTCCAGATCCTCTTCTCTTTTGTTTCTTAGCTCGTGAAGTTGAGGGTTTAGGAGCAAGGTTTTCTGCTGCTGCTGTGGGGTGTAGTTTTGTAACAGGGTATCCACCATATCTATAGCCTGTTGAACTGTAGCTTCCTCCAAACCATCCTGCTTAGTTTCTGCCTCAGCTATCTTTTCAAGGAATTCTAGAAAGTTTTCAGATGCTGGTTGTATCTCTGTGACATCTGGGCTACTCGGTCTATCTTATTTTTCCATGACCTGTTTTGTAGTTTCCTTCAAATGGATTCTTGTAGACCTCCTAGTTCCAGATGCAAACTTCTTTTTGCTCTATTTTCTGGTGACAGCAAGGGTCATGGGGTCAGTTTCAGATGCCTCTGTTTCCCTTGTTGTTTCTGCCTCTATTTGGTTAAGTTCTTCACTTCTCTGTTTTGAAAAATCAGTTACAAGTTCAACAAAACGAACCTTATTTTGTTTTTTTGCTCTACTGCCAGTTCCAGATCCTCTTCTCTTTTGTTTCTTAGCTCGTGAAGTTGAGGGTTCAGGAGCAAGGTTTTCTGCTGCTGCTGTGGGGTGTAGTTCTGTAACAACTTCAGGGGCACCTTCTACAGTTTCTTTTGCAGCATCTTCTGCAAAATTTTTTGTAGTAGTTATTTCCTCTTCTGCAGCAACATCAACAACATTTGGTTCTTCTTCTTCCTCACTTTCATCCCAAAAAATGACATCATTTAGGGTAGAGTAAAACCTATCAAAACTCCTAGGGTTTCCTCTAAAATGGTGTTGGCAGACTAATTTGATGAGGCCATGATGGCATAGGCTTCCTTTACCCTCCTGATATCTCTTTGCCATGTTATTTAATTCTTGATACAGATACAGGGGAAGATTTACCCTAACTTCTAGTTTTTGCCCACCATGTCTGAGATGGTTCAAAATTCATAGATGATGCCCTGACAACAACACATACTGCCCTTCATAGGTTAGGAATTTAATTACCCAGGTGGCTACTTCATCCTAGGGTTCCTGCAGGCTGGCCCTTTTTAACCCTTTGCATGTGTTGTTATGGGTTAAATATTCTGGTTCTCTATCATTTTATTCTACAAACTGATTAACTACATTTGCCAATGTTTTCTTGCCAGATCTAGAAATTGAAATCCCTTCTAATGGCAGCTCTATAATCTGACTTAAAATTTTAGGGCTTACCTCAATAGTCATGTCGTTAACATGTGCTCGGTTGTTTTTGAACGTATGGGTGAACATGCTAGCCAAATCTTCAGAAGACCCATTGAATTTATCTAGAAATGGCATAAACCCTCCATATTCAAAAATCTACACAACTGCCAGATTTTCTCGGAGGTAAGTGGTATCTGCAGGCTCTGTTCTGATCTTTCGCCCCATCTTTTCTGTTTAAAAACCGTACACTGCGGCTGCTGTTCTTCTATTCGATTTCTGGATGTTTTCTGTTGCAGATTTGTAGAGTTTTAGTTTGAAACCTTCGTTGCCCTGTTTCTTGTCTGCTTCTTCGAAATGAACCGTAACTTGTGCACTGTACTTCGCAAACACATCTTCGAAAAGAAAGGTGGCACATTTTTCTACTTTTACACTGTACACTTGTTCGTTGATAATTGCATGGATGTCCTTGCCATCAGATCCACCTCATTAGTTTTGCAAATTATCACGTGCATGTTTATTGGCATTAAAAATTTGTGGCATATGGTTGGTCACGTCCTCCGTATTTCCAATGAGTGCAAAAACAAACCATGTGCTGACTGACACGTGTTCCTTCTTCGCATGCAACTAAAAAAATTTGATTTTGTCATACCTTGTCTTCTTGGATGCCACGTGGAAATGCTCTTTTCGAATATTAAAACTTATTGTGCAGACAAAATTTCATTCCGAAGATTATGACCTCATTCCGAAGACAAGTCTTCATTTCGAAGACAAATCCTCATTTCGAAGATTAGGCTGTATTGTGAAGGTAAATCGTCATTCCAAAGATAGATCCTCATTTCGAAGACAGATCCTCATTCCGAAGACCAAGTTTCATTCTGAAGACAAATTGTCATTCCGAAGACAAAGTTTCTTTCTAAAGAAAAAGTGCAACATTCATTTTGCTGTCATTCTGAAGACAATTTCAATCCAAAGATAATACAGCAAGCACTATTTTTGGCATTCTTGTTCCGAAGATTAGGCAGAAATCAATATTTTCATTTTCAAACATGTCTTAAGTATGCCAACTCTTATGAATACCTTTTATGCTAATGGTTAATTGTCATATACTATACACCAATCATTTTACAATGAAGAAATGTAAGAAATATATACCTGATAAAAACAGTTAATGCCAGTTTTGAAGAATGACTGTCTTTGTTGATATTCTCACTGAGATTTTCTCGCAACATTTCAAAACAAGTGCACTTGGTGAATTTGTACAATGATGGTTCAAAAATTTCTCAAGGTTATGCATGCCGAAAAGCTGGTTTTCATGCATACCAACCCAGTAGTGCCTTAAGAAAAGGTTTTCACTGCCGAGTTATTCATTTTTCTCATTTTTTTTTTTTTTTTTGATTTTCCTTTTTTTTTTTACCTCTCCTTTTCTCTCTTTTTTTTTTTTCTTGATCCTGACTATGCCCATGAAAGAATTTCATGATTTCCCCTGAAACCATGCCCATGAAGGAATTCATACTCAAAATTTATTCATCTTTTTGTTTTCTATTTTTTTCTGATTTTTTTTTATTTTCTACTTTTTCTTGAAATCCACTGATCATGTTGATTGTTTTGAAGTGGAAGAGGGAATCTCTTCCACCCGTTGTGTATCCAAACTATCAAGTTGCTTGCAAGAATTCTTCTTTAGTCGAGGTGTATGGTATACCCCGAGGCGATGTCCATTCACTACCAACTTTCTTCGTGACCCATCAATAGGGGATAGACGAGTCCGCTCCGTTGTTAAATACCTCCTCAATCCAGTAAGGTCCCAACCATCTAGTTCTCAGTTTTCCAGGGAAGTCTTCGTATTGAGAATCAAACAATAAAGCCCAATCTCCTTGTTGTAGTTTCCTCTGTTGAATGTGACTGTCATGCCACAACTTCCTCTGCTCCTAAATTACCTCAGTTTGGTGCAGAGCATCCAATCTAAGTTCATCCAATGCATTCAACTGCAGAATCATGTCTGTCTGTGCCTACGATAATTCAATTCCAATTTCCAGTGTTGTGCACAATGTTAGTAGCTCAAATTCAATAGGTAAGAGAGGCTTTTTACCAAAGACTAGTTCATAAGGTGTGAATCTAGTAGTGGACTTCCAAGTAGTATTGTAGGCCCAAAGCGCCTGGGTAATTTATCTAGCCAATTTCTCCTATGAAAAGCTACTGTTTTTGTCAAGATGCGTTCTAGTTCCCTATTTGTTACTTCAACCTGGCCATTTTCTTGTGGGTGGTAAGGTGATGATTTCCTATGTTTGATTTCATACAATTCTGTAAATGCTTTTATGACTTTGGATGCAAATTGGGGTCCTTGGTCTGTGGTGATAGACCGTGGAGCTCCAAATCTCTAAAAAAATTGAGTATACAAGAAATCAACGACCTTCTCTTCACGAGCATGTTTAAAAGCACGCACCTCTACCCACTTTGTCAGGTAATCAGTGCATACTAGAATATGCACCTTTCCTTGAGAAGGTGGATCAATAGGTCCTACAAAATCAATCCCCCACCTCTCAAATGGTTCTAAAACCATTTGAGGTTGCAGTGGAATCTCATTTGCATGAGTGGGTTTCCCCATTATTTGGCATGCATCACAATGCCTGATGTACTTTTTTACATCCTTGTGAAGAGATGGCCAATAATATCCTATCCCTAAGATTTTCCTAACTGTGCTTTTTACAGAATAGTGTCCACCTGAGGGTTCATCATGACAAGCTCTAAGGATATCATACGCTTCATCCTTGTGGATGCACCTACGTAACACATGGTCAGGACTGCACTTAAAAAACATACCCTTAATCCATTCAAAAGAAGAACTCTGTTTGATCAATTGTTTTTTCTGTTTTGAAGTGAAATGTGGAGGAACTTTCCCTGTGACCAAATAATTGGCTATATCTGCAAACCAAGGTGATTGGACTGATATAGAAAATAGTTTTTCATCAAGAAAAGTGTCATCAACTAATTCCCCTTCATCTGTGTTCTGCAACCTGGACAAGAAATCTGCTACAACATTAGCTTTTCCTGGTTTGTTGATTATAGTGATATCAAATTCTTGCAGCAACAACAACCAACGAATAATTATTGCACTTACCATAGGTTTATTCATCAAATACTTAATGGTTGTATGATCTATGTGAATAAATATTTGATAACCTGTGATATAATACCTGAATTTGTTGATGGCATAAATTACTGCTAGGAATTCCTTCTCAGTTGTTGTATAATTTTTCTTGGCTCCTATCAAGTTCTTGCTAATTTTGTAGATGGTATAATGTTCACCATTATCAATTTGTCCTAATGCTGCTCCAATTGCTATATTGGAGGCATTAGTCTGTATGTGAAATGGTAATGTCCAATTAGGTCCTCTGAGCATAGGTGGAGTTATCAATTTCTCTTTCAGAGCTTCAAATGCTTCCTGACACTTTGCAGTCCAGGAGAATTCAGAATCTTTAGTCAATAGGGCAAACATAGGACTGACTATTGTACTAAAGTTGGGAATAAACCTGCGGTAAAAACCAATGTGTCCTAGGAAGCTTCTAACATTAGTCTGAATTTTAGGAGGAAGGAGATTCTTGATAATTTCAACCTTCTTTGGATCAACTTGGATCCCTTCAGGAGAGATGTGATGACCAAGAACTATCCCTTCCTTCATCATCATGAATCATTTATCTGGATTTAAGGATAAGTGGTATGTTTCACAATGAGTTAAGACTTTATCAAGATTTTCCAATGTAAAATCAAAAGTTTGTCCACATACTGTGAAATCATCCATGTATATTTCAACACTTTTGGTGGTCAAATCAGCAAAAATTGCTAGGAATGCTTGCTAAAAATTTGCTAGGGCATTACACAAACCAAAAGGTAAAACCCTATAGGCAAATGTTCCCCATGGACATGTAAAATTTGTTTTTTCTTGATCTTCAGGTGCAATCTGAATTTGATTATATCCACTAAATCCATCAAGAAAACAAAAGTATATTTTTCCAGCAAGAGTATCTAACACCTGATCTATGAAAGGTAATGGAAAATGGTATTTGTATGTCACCTTATTCAACTCTCTATGGTCTACACATACTCTCATTTTTCCATTTTTCTTCGAAACTATTACCAATGGAGAAACCCATTAGCTATCAAAAATTGGGTAAATGAATCCTACTTCCAGGAGTTTTTCAATTTCTTCTTTCACAATATCTCTTAAGGTAGGATTCAATCTTCTTTGAGGTTGTCTGACTAGCTTGACTTCTTCAGTATAGATTCTATGGGTACATATATCAGGATGAACTCCTGACATATCTTTGTAGGTCCAAGCAAAAGCATGAACATGCTTCTGCAAGACAACTATCAGTTTTTCTTCCTCTTCCCTAGTAAGCTGGCTGTAGATGTTTAGAAATTTGCCTGGCTGGACTTCTATTTGTTTTGTATTTAGAAGGACTGAATTCACTCCTTCATACCCGGTGATTAAGGGATTAAGAGGACATTGCTGAGATGGGAGAAAAGAAGCAGTTTTTGTTTTATTGCTTGCTTGAGGGAAGCATATCTTGTATGGAACAGGTGAGAAGGAAAAATCGGATGATGGTGCCATCCATGTGGTAGTGAAACGAGTTTCCTCGTGATAGTACAGATGGTTCATCTTTAGATTTTTGATTCTCCTCATTCCTTATCAACTGTTGGATATTTGTTGCTTCCCCTTCTAAACCTTGTTTATGCAGAACATTCATCAAGATTGTTTCATTTTCTAAGTTTTCTGTGTCACTGAGGTCTTCTATGTGTTCTCTTACTACTAAGGTAGCTAGTGTAGAAATGACCTCTTTTGGTTCTTCCTCTGAGTCAGAAAACCATAACTGACCTAAAAATTTGCTAGATGGTTTTGCGGGAGGATATAAAGAAATCTGTTTTAGATCAATACCATTTGAAATAGTCATATTTCCGGATCTGCGAGTCTATGAAGGCTCGCTGCGAGTTGCAAGCCAAGGTCTTCCCAAAATAATGGGATATCCATGTGCTGAATTTCTTGGTTGTAAAACCAGAAAATCTATAGGGAATTCCCAAGAAGAAACTTCTATAGGGACATCTTCAATGATTCCTTCAGGTTTTGCAACTGACCTATCAGCCATTTCTAAAACTTTAAATGTGGGGCTGAGATGTTTGAGCTATAATTGTTCCATTGTATCCTTGGTCATGACATTTATTGCAGCTCCTAGATCCACTAAAACATTTGATATTGGTACTGAACCTATGGTGACTGTGATAGCTGGGCTTCCTGGATCACTATACTTTGGAAGTACTAGTTTTCCGGATAAGAGATCAACTATCTTTCCTTCAACCTGCACAGTCTTGAGAAATGCTTTCTTATTTCTTCCTGCTCTTTTAATGCACAAATTTTGGACAGTACTGTTAATCTATGGTATTTACTTAATAGCTTGTAATAAGGGCAATGATATAGTCAACTTTTTGAGTTCTTTGACCAATTCTGACTCAGAATTTTTTGGTATTGCATTAAGTCTTTCAGGATATGGAATTATCCTTGGTAATTGTTATGCCTATGTCTCTTTCTCTATTGTTGGTTGGATTCTCTCTGGTTCCAATTTTTCTTCTGTTTCTATTGTTGGTTGGATTCTATCTAGTTCTGATGATTCTTGCTCTTCATTTTCTTTGATTTCAATTGAAACTGGTTCAGGTACAACTTTCCCTGAACGAAGTTGGATGTCACTACAATCAAGAACATTAATTTCAACATTTTCTTCAGCTTCAACCACATAGATAGGAGGTGTCTGTCTTACAGTATTTGGATTAGTGATTGGTCGAGTTGGCAATTGAGGTTGTTTCACTTCTTGTGTTTGCTGTTATTTTTCTTGAAAATTTTGATTAGGTGCAGGCAACAAATGCCGAGTTTGACCTTGATTCCTTTGCTTGCCTTGGATAGGACTGGTATTGCTGATTCTACTGTGGTTGGTTTTGCATCCAATATGGATTAGTCTGATTTTGATTCCAAGCTGGATTGTTTTGATTTCAAGATGGGTTATTTTGATTCCATGATGGGTTGTTTTGATTCTGATTCCAGGCTGGATTACTCCAATTTGATTGTGGCCATTCTTGGAAATTTGTCCATTGAGGATAATTCCAAGGATGTTGGGGTGGTTCTGATTGTCCCCAAGGTATAGTACCAGGATTATGCCCCCAATTTGTAGAAAAACGAGGGGGATTTTGATATTGAGAGAAATTTCCCCCTTATTTTGGTCCAATATAGTTGAGTTCCTCAGTCTAGTTTTCTAACATAGTTTTGAGTTGTGGTAGCAGGTGGCATTGATCAGTTGAATGCCTTTTTGAACAGATACTACAAATGGCTGAGATAGATGTTTTATTCAAAGAACATTCCTACAAGGCATGTTTATTTCTACATCTTGGGCAATAAATTACCAAAGGTTCTATGTTTTTTGCTTTTGCAGACATTTCCCCTAAAGTAGTGTTTAAGTGCACTAGAATATCAGTTTTGAAATTTGCAAGTTCCTCTATCAGGTCCTTTACATTAGTGCCATTTGTGCAGCTTTTTCTTCTTCTCTGCTTAGTGCAAGAGTAATTCCTATAGAGATCCATAATTTCCTCATTACTGAGAGTGGTTACATCCCCTTTTCCCATCAAATCCAGAACTTCTCTGGATTCATCTTGCAATCCTCTTAAAATGATGGTTTTACATAATTCTGGTTCTACAAGTCCACATCTCCTTTGAACAAAGGAGAACCTATCAAGATAATCTTCCAATGTCTCATCATATTCCTGCTTGATTCTAAATAACTCATCTTTTCTATTCCTTACATGACAATATTCCTGATATTTGTCTAAAAAGACAGTCTCCATTTGATCCCAGGTTCTTATGGAATTTGGCTCTAAGCTCATGAACCAGCGCAATGCTAAATCCTTGAGAGTTGAGGGAAAAACCTTAAGTTTTTTATTGTCATTTATATAATCATAGGTCTGACACACTACCTTGAATTCAAACAAAAATTGGTCAGGATCTTCAGATACAACACCTCAGAAGGTTGGAAGTACTAAAGGTGAAATGGTCTTCATGGGAGAGTTTTGTGTTGGATTCAGACGAATAGGATATTCAAATGTTCTGGACGGTTGGAGTATATCCTGATCATCTCCTTCATTATGAACATAGCCATGTTGGCCATCTATATTGCCTCCTTCTGCCATAATTTCCTATTTATTGGGAGAAGTTAAAGCTTCCCAAATTGTTCTCTCAAGAGGTCCAAGCCTCTCTGTTGATGATGAGTCTGATGAATTGTATTTCTTAGGATATTCTGATGATGATAAAATTGGTGATTTTCCTATCTTAGAATGTTCTAGTGATGGTGAGACTGGTGATTTTTTTATCAATATTTATGGTAATTCAAACACAGGTGATTCACCCTTAGGTGTGAATATATCCTTATTGGAACAAGCCAAGGATCCTTTGGGGTAGTTCTACCTTTTTCATCCCTAGACTTATTCATTCATGTTTACTCTTAAATGACATAAATTAAGTCAATAGTTGTTATCTTCCTCAACTGTTATATTCAGATTTTAACCTGAATTTTTACAGTTTAGTCTAATTACAACTATTGGACTATTCATTTTCTTCTGACAACACTATTCCTTGACAACGACACCAAAATGATGCATAGTCATTATACCATCATTAATTCTCAATGAATCTGTCAATCCAAGGCAGTGTACAAGGCTATCTATGAAAGAAGAAGTGAAACAACTATAACTTAGGTCAATCTAGAGCAACAGGTTTTATTGGTGGAACCGGTTGTGTGGGGGGTTTTGGAACATTCCTATCTCTAAATTGCATGAATTAAATCTTAATATAAGTTGCAGAATTGTAAACTAATCATTAACTACATAAATGAAGTCCTAATTACAATTGTAGAATGAGACCTAATTATATTGTAGAAATAACAGTTGTAGAATTGAAAGTCTGATCCTAATTGTAGAAAGGAAATCTAATTACTTTTGCAGTAATGAAATTCTAGATCTAATATGGAAATAAAAACTATCAAAGTTCTGTAACAGAAGATTGTCAATCTTCTGTGCAAGATTTGACAGCAAAACATAAAATGCAGGAAATTGTTGAAAAACAGTAAATTCTAGAAATAACAGTCTAAAATAAAGTGGAAGCTTTGCTGAAAGTAGGATTGAAACTAAAACATTAAGCACAAGGTTAATCTAAGCATAAATAAACTAAGACTACAAATATTGTCAACTGTTTACAAGTAATTGAAATAACAAGTTCTACAACTCATTCTGCTGCAGCAAAATCAGAATAAAAACCTGCTTGTTAGTCCTCCTCCTAGGTCTGGAAGTGGCCAGCATCTTTGTCCAAAAGAAGGTGTAAGTATCTATCTTTTTCTAAATCTTAATCACACTCATTTACAAGCAATATGAAATAGAACTAGTGCACTTTATTGATTAGAAGACATGATTACAATAATTCTGCTGAAAAACTGTTACAGGACTGTAACAGTCAATTTCTACCTATACTCTGTATTTTTTGCTAGCTTCCTTACACTATTTTCTACCTTCTTTTCTATCTAATTCCTTCCTAGGTTCAACCTAAACAGGAGCAATATTTATAGCTATCCTATAATCTGATTACAAACAAAGAATATCTCAAAAGATCTAATCCTACAATGCTACAACAAATTCTGGTGTTATCCTAGAAGAGGACTAAAACTTGATCTTTACCTTAATGATGGCTTTGGTCAGCAATGATGGAAAATACAGATGGAATATCTTTCCATTTACCTTTTCCAACCTTTATTTCCCTTTTTTCGGCTTTATAAATCGGTCAACAGGTCAAAGAAACACATTCTATTCTTCATTTCAAAGATAAGTGGCTTCATTCTGAAGACAATGCAATTATCATTTTGAAGATCGCTCATTCCTAAGATACTGCATTCTCATTTTGAAGATCACTCATTCCAAAGATATTGCATGCTTAATTCTGAAGATCTTCTCATTTCGAAGATACTGCATTCTTCATTTCGAAGATCCGCTCATTTCGAAGACGCTGTGATCTTTCATTTCGAAGATATCTGTTCATTCTGAAGATACTTCGAAATGAAAAAATGTATGCTTTTCCAGTGATATCTTCTGCATCTCTTAGGTGGGTTATCTCTTAAGATCAAATTCCAATGGTCTTCATCCCTTTCCTCATGTGAATTCCATGCCTTGCTATTTATGGACAGTTGGCTGGAATTTACATGGGAAAGACCAGTTTTTGCTACATGACAACGGTTTGCTTGCTACTTGCTGCGATTTAGGTGAAATAAATGCTTGACAAATCAAAACATGATTAGTGAAATGCTGCTATTATTCTAAGCATATCCCATTTTAGCAAATCATAGCAAAAAAAACACAAAACTATGTAAAAAGCTGTAAAATCAGCATATAATATTTCAAATACATTGATCATGCAAAATGGTTAATATGCAGCATATTGAATCAACTTAACTAACATATCAGATAAAACATAAGATTTTATAGGCATTTTTAGTGTTCAAAACATGTTATGATTGAGGAATTTCCAGGCCTCATCACCTACAATAGAGGATCTCATACAACTTGTCATAGAGATGTGCCAATAATGTAATCCCCCACATCATCACCAACGGGTCCTTCTTAGTGCTTATCACCAAGGAAAACACTAGCTCCAATAGCTTCTATGGGAACCTCACTCCTGAGGAGTCAGATAGAAGAATATTGGAGATGAGGGTCATGAGTAATGCATGCCTCACCTTCAATACCTTCTCCCCATACCAATACCCAACCAGTATCCCTCCCTTCATACTATCATCCTCCGCATCCTCTGCCTGACCACAAAAATACTGACTTAACACTACACCTCTCAGGTTGTGATGCGTAGTCCTGATGGGTCGCCCATCTATTAGAATCCTCAGAATCTGATAGACATCATCTAAACTCATTATCATCTGTCCTGTTAGGAGGTTAAAGGTATTAGTATGGGGGTCCTACAAATTTATCAAGGTATTCAAGTAGACACGGTCACCAATCACAGGCTCCAACCGTGTCACTTGTTTAAGTCCCAAGGCATCCAACCACTCCCAATCCATCTCGTTCAAGCCATCCCTGGTAGTCTCAAAAAGCTTTAGCTTATGATACCAACCCATCACCACCTAATAAGCAATGCAAAACAAAGACCAGTAAGCATTGCCATGCTTCACAAACGGTATTTTTAGCGGCCTCAAAAACAAAAACAAATAAAACAAAAAAAACAAAATTCAAAAATAGCACTAAGTACGATCGAGGAGTCACTACATACCTATGTTGCACCAACTCCTTTATTGGATGCTCCAATTTCCTAACTCATGGTGTCCTATATCAATTTTGACAGTGCTTCGCTACACACAATCACTCTTCTCCTCCTCACCACTCGAATCACCAAAGAAAACTTGCAATAATGGCCCCACACCGTGATTTTAGGGGCTTTATAGGCTATTGTGGGCTGTACTCATCCCAGGGTGGGATGAGCACATTATTTTTTGATCATACCACCATAGGAAGAATACAAAATTTGCATTCACCCCACCCTAGGATGAATACAACTCAAAATTTTCAAAACAACCAAAAACAACTCCAAACGAGTTACACAAACAACATAAAACTACCTAAACTTGGTCGATTTCATGACCAAGAATAACAAAATAATAACTCACCACTGGGGTCATCGAGAGACTCTTCTTCACTCCCTAAGAAGGCTAGCATATCCGGATTGCTCCACGGGAATGAGGTTTTTCTATCTCTCTCACTCCAAAAGGCACCAACAAAATGGTTTAAAACCCACCAAAAACAAGTCAAATTTGATGGAATTCATTCGAGCTCAAGATAGAATTAAAAAGTACCATAGAGGTACTAAGAGTTAATAATTTAATCCCGAAGAAATCTTTAAATGGTTGTACCACTACACGGGAATAGAGTTTTTGACTCTCTCCTCCATGCAATATCTATAGAATCAACAATATCCTTCCAAAATTGCCATAATCTTCATGAGTACACCTCCATGCAACCCAAAAAAATTCATCTAGATTAAGTGACTCGTCACTTTTCTCGCTAGGTCATTCCCTCATCGACTCATCGCTTGAGGGGGTAGTCATACTCATAATCATAATCAATAATTAAACACTCAATTGTGCAAATTGCATTCGTCCAACGAATCTTTGACAAAGACAATCATGCTCCTACTTGGGGTAGCAAACAAGCACAAAGTATTAAATTAAAATGCTTGGCATCTAGTAAGCATGTGTAACACCAGGGAAAAACCGCTTCATGACTGAATGACATCCAAGATAAAGCGGATATCGTAGCTCATCCAAAAGCAAGGATTCAAGAACACATGCTCTTTCCATGATTGGGACATCTAAAGTTGGTTAGGTTACTGAATAACCTTAATAATTGAGTGCTTTGGTCATATATTTTTACTCAGCACTGTGCTTCACATAGCACTTCTCAAAAAGGGGCATCTGTAGACACCAAAATAGTGCCAATTCGATTATGCTACCAAGGCATCGACAAAATTGATGCACAAAGCCCTTAGGGAAGCCCTAAGAGGTCAAGAAGTGGTTCTAACCACTCCCAAAGTAGCTTTGAAAGGTTCCCAGGTCATTTGGGGATTTTTTGAGGCCCAATTCCTATTTGTCCCACCCTATCATGAATAGTAGTTTTTATTCTTCCCACCCCAGAGTGAATAACAACATTCATCCTAGGGTGGAGCGAATAGCAGGTTTGACTAGCAAAAATTCAAATCTGGACAAGTGGCCACCAGAAAATACCACTTGCCCTACTCTTCAAAGCATGCATGTCATAACCTAGGGTATGCCTATGACAACCCTCATCAATAAGACCATTTTGGGGAGATTCTCTTCCCCTCCTGTGCATGCCACCCTGATGGACAAGTGGCCCCTTTGGCCTTGCATGCCCTTGCATGCCATTTGCACATTTAACCTCCTAGGTCTATAAAATGGATGACATTCTCATCCAATAGGAGACAAGTTTTTGCTAGGATTTGTGACGAAGTGCTACCGAGTTATTACCTCACCTTTATTGCTCCTTTTTCATCCATAATTTCTCCTCCACGAGAGAGCTTATTGGGTGGTACAAGAAGGTGTAATTTGACCCCAAAACCGAATTCATATTTTGAATACCCACACCAAATTTACCTAAAATACTTACCCTATAGTTTTGCATCAATATTCATTGGATTGGTGTGAAAATTTAGGAGATTTTAGTGGGTGTCCCACCCGCAGGCGCCCCCCAATTTTGTGACATTCAAATTCGTCCCACACTCGGATGAATAGAAATTCATGCATTATTTTATGACTATTTTTAATTTATTATTTTATACATGTCTGTGAGATTCTTCAGTTCAAATTTCATTGCTTTCTGACATGTATTGACAGAGATATAGCTATTTTACGATTTTGTATGCATGTGGGTCCCACTTTTGGATGCAGGAGTATTTGGGTAGAATATCTAGAATATAATCATATGGGTTATCTCCAAATATCATATTATGCTTACTCATCAAAATTTTCAGGTTTTTGACATGTTTAGGTAGGAGAATCGCTTGTTTGCCTTTTGTAGGTTCACTACGTGTAGAGGGACTTGACGCAACGATCGGGCATAATTATTTTAAAAAACTAGGTGATATTATCCCAAAACCATATTCTTAACATAAATCTTGATTTTCGTCTCATTTGGAATCCATTTACTATCTATACCTCATATGCGCCTTTTCAGGCTGTGGGGATTGAATGTTTTAATATCATACACATATGCTTTTGACTCTCTTTTGATTTACTGTATCCAAATTCAGGTGCTAAAATGTGATAGGAAATATTGGAGGGCAAGGATAACATTTATGTAAGCATAAACGACATTGAGCCCGCCCACTTCGAGTGTGGGCATGCGTAAGAACAGTGGATGTGCACCATATTCTTTGAGAGATTGATATCTCTTCGCACACCTTTATTGTAACAGATTGTGTCAAGCTGATTCAAGTCATAAAATAGAGGCATTATAATTCAATTTGAATTTATCTAATAAGAATAATTCCCCATTTGCTTTATTACTTGTTATACATTGCCTCTTGCTTGCATGCTTTGATTTACACTTTTGTAGGACTTATAAAGCACATACATTCTGTTTCTTTGGTTAAGGTGCACCATTTTTCAGTTTCTACACCTTAAAATTATCACATAGATAAAATTAAAGAAGAAGATAAAGCCATAAATCCTTTCAACTTGATGATCAAATAATTGGAAGAATTAGATTTGATGGAAGAAGTTTTGGACGAGCTTCAGATAGAAGACGAGTTTTTGATGATCAATTTTAACTCCATGATGGAGATAAACATTTATTTTTACACCATTAATACACCTAAAAAGGTTGAAGCGAAGGTGTTTGATGATGAAGATCCTACTTCAGATCAATTATGGAAGTTGTACTTTGATGGTGCTAGATGCAAGAATGGCATAGGAGCTAGGATTGTTCACATTTCTCCCTATGGTATAAAAAATATGTACTCTTACCGACTGACTTGGAGTTGTAAAAATAACACCACTGAGTATGAAGCACTCTACCTGGGCCTAAAAAAAGTAGATAAGCTCAGGATCAAACAACTATAGCTTTTGGATATTTAGAGCTAATCATCAACCAGGTAACCAGTAAGCGTGTTTCCAAGCAATATTACTTGAAGGTGTACTATAATAAATTTTAGGACCTCTTCAAGGGTTATACAAAATTGAACATCCAAGAAATATCAAGGGAGTAGAACAAGCATACCGATCTACTAACATCCCTTGGTGCTAATTTTACCATGTTGAGCATGTGGTGAGAAAGCCCAAGATAGTGAGGTTAGTTTACAGACCTTCAGTCCCTGAAAAGATATCTTTTGGCAAGTGTTTGACAATGATGAAAAAATGTAATTTTATTGATAATATAAGCTAGTAATGTGGAAGAAAGAACACTTAATGAGGAATAAACCGAGGGTTTGATCCAGCTGCAAAATAATCATATTCTAAAAGGGTTGATTATAATTGAGAGTCTCTTTGATTAAAATGACAAAGCCAAAAAGCATAAGATCAAGGTGGATGAAAAGGAGTATACTGAAATGCATTTGGGAACTAAAAAGTCGATCAAAGTTGGCATTGATTGCACTCAGGAAGAGATGGATTAGATTAAAGAATTATGATATTCTAGATATTATCACTTGGAGCTACCAAGATTTGAAAGGCTACAATAAATATGTGATCCAGCATACCATTGAGTTGCAGGAAGGAGTGAAACCCTTCAAGCAAAAGCAGAGACCAGTTAATCCAAATATTGAAACCTTGATAAAAGTACTCTACATGAGTACTCTACATGGGTAGAAAATCTTGTCCTCGTGAGAAAGAAGAATGGAGATATTCATCTATGCATGGATTTTTGAAATTTAAACCAGACATATCTGAAGGATCACTATCTGCTACCACAATTGATTAGATTTTGCATGTGGTTGCTAGGGCTTAGATATTCTCTTTGTTAGATGGATTCTCTGGCCATAACCAAATCTGGGTCAAGGATGAAGACCAATATAAAATGATGTTCACTATAAAATGGGGAAATTTTGCTTATCAGTGGATATCATTTGGTCTCTCAAATATTGATGCAAATTTTCAAAGAGCGATGGACATAGCTTTTGAGGAGTTGTTAAATCATGCTATTGTAATTATTTTGGATGACATGACTATCTTTTCTCATAATAGGGATGAGCATAGTCTACATCTGAGACAAGCGTTTGAGAAGTATCAGGAGTTCAGAATATCAATCAACTTGAAGAAGTCCATATTCATGGTAAAATAAGGAAGGCTCCTGGACCACATTATTTTAGAGAAAGCTTTGGCTATGTATCCAGCTAGAGATGAGGCCTTCTTGAAGCTTTCATTGCCAGCTAGTATGAAGGATTTGCAATAATTTTTTGGGCAGATAAACTTTGTTCAAAATTTTACTACACATTTCACCCAGGTGGTAAAGCCGATGACTGAATTGTTAAAAAAAATGATGAATTCAAATGGACTGAGCAAAGGAAGAAAGCTTTCAAGGAAATCAAAGAAAGTATTTCTCAAGCCTTGGTCCTGTTGAACCCTGATTACTAAAAATATTTTATCCTATATGTCATTGGTGATCAAGAGAGCTACGTAGCAATTCTTACGTATAAGAGATATGATGGATATGAGCGAATGATTGCTTTCTTGAGTCAAGTCATCAAACTATATGAAGAAAAATATAATTTCATTGAAAATCAAGTATATGTGATGATGAAATCCTTGAAGAAGTTTCAACATTTAGTTTCTCAAAGTAAAACAATAGTGTATTTTGTTCATCCAAATATCCAGAGTTTCATCATCCAGGGAGAGCTTGGAGATAAAAGGGCTGGGTGAATCTCTAAAATATAGAAGTATGACATTGAAAACTGACCAACCAAGCTAATTTAGGGTTGAGCATTATGTCAAGAGCTTGCAAAAAGTGTTGCATCTCAATCCATGGTTTTCCAAATTGAAGATTCAATAAGCAATTTCACTAATCACTTTGTGGATGATTGTGATTGGATAGAGGACCTTGTCGAATATTTCTATTTAGGAAGGTGTCCTCCACACCTCAATGCCTCATAGAGAAGGAGATTCAGACTTCAAGCCCTTAGGTACGTGATGATGCCAAATGGGCTATTCCATAAGAATATCAATGGAGTTATTATCAGATGAATCTAGGAGTTAGGAAAACAAAGAATCCTAGAGGAGTTTCACTTTGGTTTATTAGGAGGTTATTATAAAGGGAGACCAATGGCATTGAAGATCATCAAAGTAGGATATTTATAGCCTACTCTCTTTGTATATGCTTTCAAAATCAGTCATAATTCTAATAAGTACCATAAATACATCAACATAAGCAAGAATCCATCATTATCCCTTCATTCAATTCAATTAGAAGCACCGTTTTAGCAATGGAGTTTAGACTTTATTGAGGTCATTCATCCCAATTCCTTTACCAGACACAAATACATCCTAACTACAACCGACTATTTCACCCGATGGTTGGAAGTAATACCGACCAAGAAGGCAGATCAGACAATAGTTATTGCTTTCCTTGAAGGTTTAATCACTCATTTTGGCATACCAGATGCAATAATAATAGACAATGGAACTCCATTTATCGATTCCAATATCAACAAATTTATGGGTATGGGATTTATTTTAAAATATCATCTAACTATTATTCGTGGGGGAACAACTTGGCTAAGTTCACAAATAGGAATTTTTTGATAATTTTAAAGAGAACCCTTGGAAATAGCAAGCATAGTTGGCACTTGCTCCTGAACCAAGAATTATGGATCGATCGTATCTCTGTAAAAAAATCTATCAAGATGTCCCCTTATTCCTTGGTATATGGTAAAGAAGTAGTGTTTCTCGTTCATATTTAATTATCGGCTCTTCAGTCATGGAACTTGTTGTATGATGAAAATGATGAGTCTGATCTCATGAGCACGAGGTTGGATCAACTTCTATAGTTGAAGGAAGAGAGGGAAAAATCATACAATTTCTTCATGGAACATGCTCGAATGATACATAAATGGTTTGGCAACAAAAATTCCAAAAAATAATTTGAGGTAGGTGATCTAGTGCTAAAATGGAATGAAAACAAGGATAATCCTAGTAAGCACAACAAGTTCAAAGTGATATGGGAGGGCATGTTCCATATTTTAGGTGTCAATCAGGTTAACTCATTTTATTTGTAGGATATGGACGACCATGTGCTATCGATTCCAGTAAATGGTCTTCACTTGAAGATCTACCATATGTAACAAAATTCTGATCAAGTATGTATATATGTACATAATATTTTTTATGCTATTTGAGTTTTTAAAAAAAAAAGAAGCAAAAGAAAAATTAAAAAAGGCAAAAAATATTTTCACCTGAAAAAGGGTTTTTCCATGCATATTCTTAATTTTGGGGTAAAATCCATTGGTGACCCACTAGTAGATATTTTTGGTGTGAAACTCCAAGAAAAGCAAAAGGAAAAAAATGTATGCTTTTTTGAAAACTCCAGTTGACAACCTTATTTTCGGCATGTAGGAGGGGCGAAATTGACTTTCGCATTGCTTTTTCTTAAAAAGGTGCCTAGTTGCATTAAAAGCTTGTTTTTCTAGCGATGAAGCTTTTTTTTGGGTAAATTAAGAAAATTTAAATTATTTTAAATATTTCCAAGCATGTAATTTCACCAAGCAAACATAAGAGCAGTTTCAGAGTGCAAGTTGCATGAATATTTTTGTTCCAGGATTATTTCGATGAAACATGTGTGTCTAGTTGATATTTCACTAGCATGGGTGAGTTTTGAAGCAGACTTTAGTTAACTACATTAATTTTACCAAAAAAATATAGAAAAAGTGTTTTTTGTGTCATCGAGTAGCGAGATTCATTATTTTTACCTCCAAAAAGTATCTATATCTCACATGTGGCATTTATTATTCCTTAGACGAGTCATTAAATAACCAAATTGCACCCTCCAAGATAAAAAGTAGCTAAGTTCAATGTTCGAGGAAGATTTTTAGCATGAGGGCATTATTAGTAGTTAAGGGGCAGTTTAAAATCATAAAAAAACATGTCGAACAGGAGACCCAAGGAGCATGTTCATCCGAATTCCTTAGGCACAACACCTACATTAAATCTGGTAGTTGGGGATAAAATTTATAAAAGGGGTGAATTAAAAGCTTACAAAGAGCAAAATATTAAGAGTATTTCTAGATTGTAGTTTCTTTGTTGCAGAATTACCAAATTATTGTAGTAAGAGCTATGGCATGAATATGAGAAAGAAGACTGCTAATTCGAAGAAAAATACAAAGCCGAAGAAAGCACAAGAATAAAAAAAGCTAAAAAATCTAGGTGCAACAAAAATATAGATCTCGACCCATATTCTGATGCACTGGCTTAGATTGGAGACTATGTTATTTTGAAAAAAAATATAGAAAAATTATGCCAAGATGTGGAAGCTACTGTTGGGCAAGGCTTGATGCCAGAAAACTAGTTAACTATTGCCTATCATGCATAGCTTACCTGGTACCTATGTACACCTGATCATCCTTGTTCTGATATGGTAAAGGTGATTTCAAAGTTTTATCAGCCTACAACAAGGGTTGTTTGGAATATGAAGGGAGAAAAATTATTCACCATTTCGTCCAATGCATTCTGAGAGGCATTTTCTTGTGGGGTGAAGCCTTCCTTAGATATTATATTTAAAAAGATGAATCTCAAGGAACAAGAAGAGAGGTACCAGTTGACTGTGACATTGTGCCAGTTCATGGAGAAATAGCTGATAAAGGCATGTTAGTTCATAGAATTGCTAGATTTGTAGAAGTCCCTAATAGAGTTAAAAGCCTAGATATATTTTCTATGTTGGCTTGGGTGTTTGGTCTTCCTATCGACTCCACAATGTATAAATGGCAAGAAATATTGGTACAATGTATTTCACAGGTGGAATTTTACGCCCAGATAGCAATGTAGGCAAGCACAAAACCCATTTTATTTGACTGGATGGATTATGTGGCTCAAGTAATGCACACCCAATTAGAGAGGATACAAAGCAAAGGAGCAGTTTTATTCAGACATACTTCATTTTGACCTAGTATTTCTTCTTTCACATGCACCAACGTTTTTATTTCATAGCAGTTTAGCAAGTTGATGAGGCGGACATAAACCTACCAGTTTATTTGTGGATTCCAAGCTTGTCCAAGAGAGAGTCATTTTATAATTTTAATTGCATATTTTTGGATTCTGCCCTCGAACTTATTTTCGATACATATGATAAAGTTCCAAGGGCGATGAGGGAAGAAATTTTTGCTAATGAGAAAGGATATATTTTCTTGTTGATGGAGGGTGTCATGGTGCGAATTTTTGGCTTCACTGGAAAGTTGTTTCTCGTTTCCTATTTTACTACCAAGCACATCTTCACAATAGAAGTTGTCCATCAAAATGACTACATCAATGATATCTATGGGGCATGATGAGATAAGAATACTACATGCACCATTTTGCTTTGGTACTATTGAAATAGACCAGGTTATCCAAAATAAATTAATTAATGGAATGCTCTAGGATATGGGTATGGTGGAGTTACCACAGCGATGGAAGTATGGCCCTTTGGGGCAGTTCGCAGAGTTGATTAAAGCTAAAAGTTTTCATTGCTACCCTTGGGTGAATATTGGGCAAATGAGAAATAATTTAGAGGGGCATGATATTGAATGGTATATTGAGCAGATGATGATGTTCTTGCCATAGCATGACTTCTATGCGATGGAGGTCGAGTATAACCCTATAGTTCACAAGCACCAGATTCCTCCTCTGGGTTTGTTTGGCAAAATGAAAGAATAGTTTCCCACTTAGTCTGAGGATAAAATTACTAACTGGTGGGTTATGAGGGCCCATAGAGGGAAAATTGGGTCAGCTTATGGCATAGCAATGGACAATGCATTTTTGGACGTATATGATGAGTTCTATGATAGCTATCATCCAATATATTTCACTATGATTGTACCTTGGACCTTTAAAATATATGACAGTGAGGAGATCGTGGTTGGACAATAGCAGTATGTGGTTTAGAAGAAGAAGATAAAAAGTTATCATTGGAATTGCAACCCCAGTAGAAGAAGAAAATTAAGCATGAGGTACTTCCTTTCCCTAAGATATCCAAAAATCCAAGAATAGGTGCAATGTATTTATTAGGTGTGAACCCTCCTCCTACGGTCGAAGACACACAGGCTAAAATTTTAAGAAATACTCCTTTGGTTTAGGTAGAACAGCTTGACCAACACATGGAAGTTATAGATCTGGAGAGGGATGCAGAGGAGGAATAGGATAAGGGTGAACTAGTGTCACAACTACCCTCATATTCAGATCAAAAGGTTTTAGAGATTGAAGGTACATTCTATTTACCCTCTTCCTTTTCTCTTGAGCATTCAGTAACTGTTGCAACCCATTTCATAGTTATTGCTTCCATATCACCTCCATTTGGTATACCCACCACTTCCATTTTGCTTCGTATTTCCTAGTTCTTAGTCATCAATGCCCTCTTCCTCTATTCCAGCTTCTACTATTTCCCTTTCTTTTAGTTATTTTACATCTGGTACCAATATATTTTCACACCCTTCATCCTCCATTCTAGTAATCTTGACTATAGCTATAAGTATGCAAGATCCTCCTTGAGTGAGTTTAAATGTAGCTGAATCCCTCACTATCGTCCCCTTAACCACATTTATTCCACCAACCATTCCCATTTCCATTTCCCTTCCTGAGCCAAAACCTTAGTAGGCTTGTTTTCTTCCTACTCCTTTTATTCATTTGCAGGTGCTACTAGAGCCAAATATGGAGATTGTACCAAAGCATCCTATTGTAGCAAATATGAGTCAAGCCCGATAAGATTAATCACTAGGGTTATGCATAAGAGGTAGTACCAAAAAAGTATTTATAAATTTGGGGCGAATCAAGGTGAATCATGTATAAAATATGGGGCGAATTTTTCAAAATTTTGCAAAAACATTATCAAAATATGGCAAATTTAAAAAAAAATTGCACATAAATTATAAACATCTTTGGGACCATGTTTGACCTATTAAATCATCTTTAAAATTCATAAAAATACCACCATTATATCGACCCTGAAAAGAGATTTCCAACGAGTACAAATATGCCTATGTTTAGATATATTTTTATGCCTAAAACTATAAAATGATTGTCAGTTGCCATCTGCCACTCGCCATATTCCACTCGTCATATTCCACTCACCTTGTGCCACTCACCATGTGCCACTCGCTATGTGCCACTCACCGTATGCCACTCGCATTGTGCCACTCACCATATACCAATTGCCACATGGCAACTGGCAAAAGGCGACTGGCAGATGGCGACTGATAATCATTTTACAATTTTAGGCATTAAAATATATTCAAATATAGGTATATTTGTATGCATTGGAAAACTTTTTTTTATCCTAATATAATGGTGGTATTTTTATGAAGTTTTTAGATGATTTAGTATGTCAAAATCTACCTTAAAATGACATTAATGCCTTATGACCATTTTTGGAACCATGTTTGGCCTAGTAAATCATATTCAAACTTTATAAAAATACCACCATTAGATCGGGCTTGAAAATGTCTTTCCAACTAGTACAAATATACCTATGTTTGGATATATTTTAATACCTAAAATTGTAAAATGATTATCAGTCACCATTTTCCAGTGGCCATCTGCCAGTCACCATATGCCACTCGCCTTGTGCCACTCACCTTGTGCCACTCGCCATCTGCTAGTCACCTTATGTTAGTCACCTTCTACCAGTCGCCACATGGTGACTAGCAGAAGGCGACTGGTAGATGGCGACTTGCAGATGGCAACTTGCAAATGGCGACTGGCAGATGGCGACTGACAGATGGTGATTGATAATTATTTTACAATTTTAGACATCAAAATATTTTCAAACATAGGTATATTTGTACTCGTTGAAAATATCTTTTCGATCCTGATATAATGGTGGTATTTTTATGAAGTTTTGAGATGATTTAGTAGGTCAAAATCTACCTTAAATGGAATTACCTCCTTATCACCATATTTGGGACTATGTTCAACCTATTAAATCATATTCAAACTTAATAAGAATACCACCATTAGATATGGCTTGAAAAGATCTTTCCAACAAGTACAAATATGCCTATGTTTGGATATATTTTGATGCCTAAAATTATAAAATGATTTTCAATCACCATATACCACTCGCCATATGCCACTCGCCATATGCCACTCACCATGTGCCACTCACCATATGTCAGTCACCATATACCAGTCGCCATCTGGCAGTCACCTTATGCCAATCACCTTCTACCAATCGCCACATGGTGACTAGCAGAAGGCGACTGACATAAGGTGATTGACAGATGGCGACTGGTAGATGGTGATTGATAATAATTTTATAATTTTAGGCATCAAAATATATCTAAAAATAGACATATTTGTACTCGTTGGAAAGCTCTTTTCGATCCTGATATAATGGTGGTATTTTTATGAAGTTTTGAGATGATTTAGTATCTCAAAATCTACCTTAAAATGACATTAATACCTTATGAACATTTTTGGAACCATGTTTGGCCTAGTAAATCATATTCAAACTTTATAAAAATACCACCATTAGATCGGGATTGAAAATATCTTTCCAACGAGTGCAAATATACCTATGTTTGGATATATTTGGATGCCTAAAATTGTAAAATGATTGTCAGTCACCATTTACCAGTTGCCATCTGCCAGTCACCATATGCCACTCACCTTGTGCCACTCGCTATGTGCCACTCGTCTTGTGCCACTCACCATCTACCAGTTGCCTTATGCCAGTCTCCTTCTACCAGTCACCACATGGCGACTGGAAGAAGGCGACTGGAAGATGGCGACTGGTAGATGGCGACTGGCAGATGGCAACTGGCAAATGGCGATTGATAATTATTTTACAATTTTAGACATCAAAATATTTTTAAACATAGGTATATTTGTACTCATTGGAAAGCTCTTTTCGAGCCCGATATAATGGTGGTATTTTTATGAATTTTTGAGATGATTTAGTAGGTCAAAATCTACCTCAAAATTATATTACCTCCTTATCACCATTTTTAGAACCATTTTTTACCTAGGAAATCATCTTCAAACTTTATAAAAATACCACCTTTAGATCGGACTTGAAAAGATATTTTCAATGAGTATAAATATGCCTATGTTTAGATATATTTTGATGCCTAAAACTGTAAAATGATTGTCAATAACCATCTTCCAGTCACCATCTACCACTCGCCATATGCCACTCACCTTGTGCCACTCGCCATATATGTGCCACTCGCCATATACCACTCGCCTTGTGCCACTCGCCATCTGCTAGTCGCCTTATGCCAGTCGCCTTCTATCAGTCGCCACATGGTGACTGGCATAAGATTACTGGTAGATGGTGACTGATAGTATGAGAGTTGTTGTTATGGTTAACTATATATAATGGGCTACAAGGGGTGAATTAGGCGAGATAATTTTTATTTTTAATAAATTTAGGGAAAAAATTAGGCGGGAAACCTTATGACAACAGGGTGAATTTACCCTTAAAAAAATTGAATCCCAAAATTTTTGGGTGAACAGGCCGACCTTTATGGTCCAAAAATTCACAAAATTAACATTTGGGAAATTCGAATATTCACGCTAAATTGCAAAATTTGCCACTATGAAAAACCCTGTTCATCACAGTGGCTGAATATCCATAAGAGAAGAGAAGTTCAAGCTCCAGCAAAGATGTTGAAGAAGGTTGCTTTTGAACCCGAAGCTATGGAGTCTCATACTATAAAAATGATTCCCCAGGTCCATAAGCCTCAAGGAGAAATGGCTCCATGTGATTACTTACAAAGTCATTATAGAGGACCTGTCAAATATTGATACCACATAGAAGTTGGGGAATATATAGGTGGATATGATCTATTTTTAATTGCATGGTGATCATTATAAGAATTTTTTTTAGAGGCTAAGGCAAATATTATTGAGTTGAATGATGCTCTAGCTAAAAATTGGGACCACTTGGAAACAATAAAATCAGAGGTAGAGCATTGGCAGTGGAGGGTAGAAGAGTTGGATAATGAAGACAAGGGATACTAGATAGCTTGGGAAGGAGTAGAGAAGTAAGTGCAAGCATTGAAATCCAAACTTGAAGTTCTACAAAAACATCTAGCTAAGAAAGCCACACAATCAGTGGGCTTCTCCAAGGAGAAAATAAAAGAAATTGTTAGAATTTCACAATAATAGACATGCAAAGCATTACACAAAATATGAAGAGAAGAGTGGAACTGATTGATTTATTCCAAGGATCAACTTTGTATAAATAGCAAAGTTGATCATTGAGAGCCGTTGGATTACAACAACTCATCAGACCTGATGAAGACACCATTGAGAGTTCTCCTGACACATGGAGGAGTGGAGACTCAAGTGTGTCTATCCTAGTGGAACTTAAGAGAATATTCTCTTATTCTAACACCCCCCTTAAGTGATACTAGGGGAGATTCATACAAATGAGTCCCAACAACAAGGCCCGATGAGGTACTCATGTACAATGAAGAAGAAAAAGGGAGAGGCTTCTTCGTATGGCGAAGATTGTCCTCTTAATACAATAAGAAATATGAGTCCCGGTAGCATGGCCTGAGGAGGTACTCATTTATAGTTGGTGAAAAAACCCTATGGGGAAAAACCAACTATGAGA
This sequence comes from Wollemia nobilis, assembly GCA_028583015.1. NCBI lineage: Eukaryota > Viridiplantae > Streptophyta > Pinopsida > Araucariales > Araucariaceae > Wollemia > Wollemia nobilis. The sequence goes on along the minus strand of JAQPPZ010015863.1, from coordinate 2,859,624 downwards.
AGAAGAGAGGCTTGTCTTCGTATGGCGAATATTGTCCTCTTTATACAAAAAAAAAGGATGAGTCCCGACAACTTGGCCTGATTAGGTACTCATTTACATTTTATAGTTGGTGAAAAAACCCTTGTGGGGAAAAACCAACTATGAGAAGAAGAGAGGCTTGTCTTCGTATGGCGAATATTGTCCTCTTTATACAAAAAGAAAGATGAGTCCCGACAACTTGGCCTGATTAGGTACTCATATACAACATATAGTTGGTGAAAAAACCCCTGTGGGGAAAAACCAACTATGAAAAGAAGAGAGGCTTGTCTTCGTATGGCGAATATTGTCCTCATAAAACCAATCAATGCAGTTGTATTACTCCAAGCTTATCTCGCAACTGAAGGTAACACGAAGAAGGAAATGACTTGGTGAAGATATCTGCAATTTGATTCTCAGTTGGAATATATTCCAAGTATATATCCCCATTCTGAATATGTTGTCATATGAAGTGCATGTGTATCTCAATGTGCTTGGTGCACTGATGCTCAATCGGATTGCGTGCAATATGAATTGTGCTCTGATTGTCACACCAAAGAGTTATAGGCTTTTCATGGGTGAAACCAAATTCTCTCAAAATTTGATGAAGCCAAAGAGCTTCCTGACTAGCTAAAACTGCTGCCCTGTATTCTACCTCTATAGAAGATAAGGCTACTACTTGTTGTTTCTTGCATAACCAGGCTATTGGTGAAGAACCAAGGCAAAATACATAGCCTGAGGTTGAACATCTATCTTCTATTGAACCTGCCCAATCTGAATCTGTGTAGCCAATGATATCCATGGAATTTCCCTTATAGAAGAGCCCAAAGTGCGTAGTGCCTTGCAAGTAATGGAGGATTCTTTTTGCTGCTTGCCAATGACTAAAATGAGGTTGATGAGAGAATCTGGATATGAGGCCAACAACATATGAGATATCTGGGTGAGTATGAGTAAGGTATAACAGACTTCCTACAAGTTGATGGTATAGAGTTGCATCACATAGAGGGGATGAGCAGGAAGTACTAAGATTAATGCCATATTGGAAGGGGGTAGGAGAAGGTTTGCAATCTATCATTTTAAATATTTGAAGAAGATCTAGAGTGTACTTTTGTTGACACAATGAAATTCTTGCATCTGTTTGACTTATTTGGATCCCAAGGAAGTAATGAGCTTTACCTAGATCAACCATTTCAAATTTTTTAGAGAGGGAGTCTTTTATAGTCTGAATGTGAGTCAAGTTACTACCAGTGAGAAGAATATCATCAACATATAGAACAAGAATGGTGATTTTACCTTCATTTCTCCAAATGTATATTGTGTTATCAGACTCACAATGAGAAAAACCTACGAAAAGAAGGAAGGAGTCCATATTTTCATACCAAGCTCTAGGGGCTTGTTTGAGGCCATAGAGAGACTTTTTAGCCTACAAACAAGAGAGGAGTCTTGAGTGAAACCAACAGGTTGTTCCATGAATATTTCTTCTTTTAAATCCCCATGTAAGAAAGCACTTTTTACATCCATTTGATAGACAGGCCACTTATGGGAAGCAGCCAGAGCAAGAACCAGTCTAACAGAATCCATTTTAGCAACTAGAGCAAAGGTTTCTGCATAATCAATACCTTCAATTTGAGAAAAACCTTTGGCTACTAGATGAGCTTTGTGTTTGTCTATTTCTCCATTAGGCCCATATTTAGTTTTGAAGATCCATTTACAATGAACTAACTTCCTTCCTTTAGGCAAGGGAACTAAATCCCAAGTTTTATTTTTTATTAAGGAAGATAATTCATTCTCCATGGCATCATCCCATTATTTAATACCTAAGGCTTCTTTGAAGGATTGAGGATCAGAGGAAATAGACTGATAGACAAGACCAGTGCCTATGGGGTTGGATGATCTAGTTGATGGAATATTTTGGATGTAAGGAGTAGCTTCTTTAACAATGGTGCGGGCCCATTTTGGCATAGTGGAAGGAGTGAAAGGATTTGAAAGACATTGAGTTGGAGTTACAGGTTCCTCATCTTGATTATCAATTACCAAGTTAACTTCAAGAGTTGGCTCTTCATAATATTGAGGTTCTACTATAGGAGAAGGCTCAATGGAGGAAGAGGGTGTTTGAGGATATTTTTGAGGGAATGTTTCATCAAATTGGACATTCCTATGAAAGAAGACCTCATGAGTTGAGGGATCAAGAAGCCTGTAAGCTTTCAATTCTTCACAATAACCAACAAATATGAGCTTTTTGCTTTTCTTATCTAGAGCCTTCCTTTTCTTCTTTGGGATGTGAGCCCAAGAAGTACACCCAAAAATATTGAAGTAGGAAACATCTGGTTTTGAGCCAGACCATGCTTCTTCAGGAGTTAAATGGTCAAGAGCTTTATGAGGTGTGCGATTTTGAATATAATTGGCATAGTTAATAGCTTCTGCCCAAAAAACTTTTGGAAGATCTCTTGAATGGAGCATACAATTTGCCATTTCTTTTAATGTCCAGTTTTTCCTTTCTACAATGCCATTTTGTTGAGGATTATGGGAGACATAATGTTGATGAATGATACCATGACTTGATAGAAATATGGAGAACTCATTACTACAGTATTCCCCCCCATTATCTGTGTGAATCTTCTTGATTTTGCAAGATGCTTGATTTTCAACTAAGGCTTTAAAAACTTTAAAGTGGGATAGAACATCACTTTTATATTTTAGGAAGTAGACCCAGGATCTTCTAGAAAAATCATCAATAAAGGTTAGAGCATACTTTGCTCCTTTGAAAGAAGGTTCTGGAAAGGACATTAAGTCACTATGGATTAAATCTAGAGGGGATGAGGCTTTTAGAGAACTACTTGGGTGGAAAGGATCTTGATGTTGCTTTCCAAGAGCACATCCAGGACAAACTCCATCAATAGAAGAGACTTGGGGTAAACTTGTTACCATATCATGGGTGCTCAAATCCTTTAGGTAGTTGTAACTAAGATGACCAAACCTTTCATGCCAAATTTGGCTTTCAAGATCTCCATGAGCCACAAAATAGGAGGCTCCTTCTGGATTTTGGAAACCTTTGAAGTGAAATAGGTGAGAGTTATGATCAATATTTCCTTTGGCTATAAGAGAATGGGGATCTTGAAAGTCTCTTATCTCAACTCCTATTGGAGAGAAGAGAACAATTTTCCCCTTTCCATAAGTACAAATCTGATAGATAGAGAGGAGATTTGTGGCAATGTTTGGAACATAGAGAACATTATTTATAGAGCCACCATCAATGGTTATGTCCCCTTTTCCTTTGACAAGGATAAAGGAAGAGTCACCCACTTCTATGCTACAAGTAGAGCTAGAGGAGATAGAAGAAAAAGACTTATCTGAAGCAGTCATGTGATGAGTAGCTCTAGAATCTAGGACCTAGTAATTAGAGGAAGAATTGGAGGTTTTTCCTTGAACATTAAGGGCTTTTCCTATTTGATTTTTATTGTCTATATTTTGATCCTTCATAGCTGCCTCTAGTTGTTGTAATATTTTCCAGCATTTTTTTGTAGAGTGACCATTATTTTTGTAGTGAGTACAGGTTATGGGGGTCTTTTCCTTCTTTTTGAATTTTTCTTTAGAAGAGGTGGAGGCTACTAAGGATTTTGAGGAAGAGGAAGAAGAAGAGATTTCATATCTAGCAAGTTTTGTTTCTTCCCTAGTTAATCTATCACAAAATTCTTCTAAAGAAGGTATTTTAAAGGTTGCACCAAGAGCATCTTTGGTAGATATAAAGGTGGTAGCAAAATTTTGAAAAACACCATTTAGCTTAGAAAGGATTAGATAAATGCATTCTTCTTCAGTCTTAGTCTTCCCACTACCTTTGTATTGAGTGAGGACTTCTTTGAACTTGGTGAGGAAGTCAACAATACTACTAAAATCTTCAGGAGACAAAGATGTTAGTTCTGCTTCTAGTTGCATTGATCTCATCTGATCTACTTTCCCAAACAAGGTCTTTAGTTTCTCCCAACTTTCATGAGGATTTTTGCAATATGTAATGTGAAACCACAAACTTTCATGAACATTAGAGCTAATAATACCCATTGTTTCATGCATCTTTCCTTTATGAACAAAAATTTCATATTCTTTCTCAAATTCTAGTTGCTTTTCTTCTAGCAAATGAGTAAGACCTTTTTGAGAGATAAGATTTAAAATTTTAGGTTTCCAAGTGTGAAAGTTATGAGGGGTGAGAGGTTCAATTGAATTCATCATTTTAACACAAAATAAAAGTTGAAGTTTTAATTAACCAATATATCCCCCCTTAGAACTTCAATTTTTTTATTAATGCAATTGTTATAAGGGAAAAAATGAAGCTCTTCAATATTTAAAACTCAATATACCCACCCTAACAAGAGGGAAACTATAAGTATAATGAGGTTTGTAATATTGTTCACTTTTGAAATGCCAAATCCTCTTAGTTCCTCTCAATACCCACCCTTACTTGAGGGAAACTGTAAGTATAGAGAAGAATTTGTCAAGGGTTGTAGGCTTGAAATGCAGTGATTTCAACCAGATCTTAATTTGGATTTTCTCAATACTTGCCCTTACGAGAGGGAAACTATAAGTGAGAGAGATATCCAAAAAAAAAGGTTGAATGAAAAATATATGCCAGGCCTTTATACCAATTGCCTCCAAAACCCGCCCTTACGTGAGGGAAACTATAAGTTTTTAGTGGTAAAGATACATGGAACGTAGGCAAATATATTTTGAGGAAAAAATTATAAGTTTTTAAATATTTTTGATATCTTATAGAAATATGTAGAAAATTTAAGAGATAAAATAGTAACACATTTCTAAAAAAATATATTTGTTAAGGTTAAGAATTAAATTAACAAATATGAATTTTGAAGTTGATTTAAAAAATAGAGAATCTTCTTTTGAAATATTTTAATATTTCAACAATAACATATCTTAGTTACTTAAGTAGAACCAAATGAAGTTAGAAGAAGATAGATAAAAAGTTATATAGCTCTTCCTTAAATATTAATTATTAAAAATTTATAAACATAAAAGGAGTGTAATTTTTAATTAGAGAGTGTATTCTATATGAAATATATTATCTAATATTTCAACAATTACACCTTTTAAAAAATTACCTAAAAGGAAGAAAAAAACTTTTTAGAAGAAGATAGAAAAAAATTATACAACCCCCCTAAAGAGACACAAATGTGCAATAAATTGCACATAAACCCTCCCCAAAAAAAATTATATTATAATGGTTACAATATGACTACGACTTTTCAAAGGCTCTTTTGAAAAAATTAAAAGGCTCTTTGAAAAGGAGTCAAATTATATACTTCGAAATCAAAGTTTCTAATAACCTTTACAAAAAAATAGCAAGGAGGAATTTAAACTTTTCTTAAACAATGCCTTATGGCTTCTGAGAAAAGAGATGTGCTCAGAAAAAGGAACAGGCTGATCGGAGCAGAGGAGACGCTTAGGAAGAAGAAGACGCCTGTGGAACAGTCTGCAAGAAAAACAAAAAAAAATTGTGTCCTTCCTTCCTTAAGATGCGTCACTGGTTCGAACCAGGCGGAGTCAAACAAAGTAGATAGGAGGATCCGAGGACGCCGAGAAACCTAAGATGCTACCTGCGTAGAGAATATTAAAGGATCCAAAGTATTTTATAAAAGAAATAAAAAAAATTATACCTTAAGTTCTCTGGTTTTTCTTCCGAGACGTGAGCTCGAAAGAGGCCACAAAGGTGAGCGCTCTACCAGAATTAAAGATGTTGAGTCCTCTGAACAATATTTCTTGAGTTCTCTGGTTTTTCAGATATGTGAGCTCGAAAGAGGCCATAGAGGTGAGCGCTCTACCAGAATTAAAGACACTGAGTCCTCTGAACAATCTTCCCTGTAGAACAAGTTAAAGAAAAAATTTTCTAAACTTATGATGAATCAAGCAATGATAGCTACAAACCAGAGACCTTGAGAATAATAGAGTATTTATGTTATTCTTCTACCAGGTGAGGAGTATATATGGAGCATCATTGATAAAGAGCATCGGATCCAGGTATCACCCAGTGTTGAAGAGATGGAGATACGTTGTCAATGGTACCAAGGGTGACGTGGAGGACACCGAGAGCCACGTCATGGGTGGCATGCCAAGCCTCAACATGATTAAAAAAACTCACACTCGTAGCTGATCTATAACATTTGGATCTGGTTAGAGACAATAGAGATTCATGGTATATGTTAGCTAAATTTTAAAACATGTTTCGAATCTTAGTGGGCCAAAAAATATGGAGCCACAAACTAAGAGGAAGCACCAAATAAAATATTTGGGGACACGAAAATAAGATGCAGCACCAATAAAATATTTGGGGCCACGAAAATAAATAAGACGCAACGCCAATAAAATATTTGGGGCCACAAAAATAAATAAGACGCAGCACCAATAAAATATTTGGGGCCACAAAAATTAAAAAATACACAACGCGAAAGATGAGCGCTATAAAGGCTTTAAAGATGCTACTCTTAGATAAGAATAAGAGAGCGTATTTAATAGCTTAAAGATGCTATCTAAGAATTTCCAAAGATGAGCGCTATATTGAATCGAAATGAGGGATGATATTTTGAAAAAAAAAGGGCTCTTCCTTTTAGAATATAACAGTTGTAGGCATATAGATTGTAAACCCCGAAATGAAAAAAAGGAAGAGCGCAAAAATATCAAAAAAAATTACCCTCGAGCATGAAACAATATCAACCTTTTTAAAAAAAATGCAATACATATATTTCCAACAATAAATATTTTGCTGAAAAAAATTATGGATAAAACTGACTACTGCATTATATCAAGCAAGTTAGTCAAAAAAAATATCCAAAGCAAATGAACCAGATCCTAGAACCTTCAAGAGAGAATGCTAGAAAAATCTATCCTGCTCTGGTACCATGTTAGAATTTCACAATAATAGACATGCAAAGCATTACACAAAAGATGAAGAGAAGAGTGGAACTGATTGATTTATTCCAAGGATCAACTTTGTATAAATAGCAAAGTTGATCATTGAGAGCCATTGGATTACAACAACTCATCAGACCTGATGAAGACACCACTGAGAGTTCTCCTGACACATGGAGGAGTGGAGACTCAAGTGTGTCTATCCTAGTGGAACTTAAGAGAATATTCTCTTATTCTAATAGAAACTCACCACCATTTGATGAAATATTGTGTGACATTAGCAATGGAAGCTCTCAAAGTTTTGTTATATATTCATGAGGCTCAGATAGTAATTTTTCTTGGTGATCGAACATTGGAGTATGCTAAAGAATAGATGGAACCAAAATTGGAAATGGCATCGAAAATTTAGGCATTGGCTCAATTTGACTTCCAAGTTAAGCCGATGAGCGGGATGGATCGAGGTTGGGCCAAGGCCAAGATGATGTTGCACAACTTCTTTTCCAAGTTAGAGCTAACAATAGAAGGGTCGAAAGATAATTACTATGTTTGAATAGGAGCATTGCATTTTGCTCGTTTATTTTGAGACTCTGGCTGATACTGGGTTTTTGAGCTTCATGGATGAATATGGAGAGCTTTTACCAACGAAAGAGTTGAAGGTAGTCTGAAAAAAATTCATAGAAGTCACTTCAGATATCGACAGCTGGGAGAAGCCAATCACAAATGAATAAGTTTTTCCATAGATAGAGAGGCTCACCTACATAAAATCATTCCTATTGGAACTCCAGCAACGAGCTAATCTCATCAGTATAGATCACATCCAGACATTGTGTTTTATCATTGATTCACTAGGTACGCTCTTTACATTCACTACAAATTCTTGGGCCATGGTAGTTGTCGTGTATGAAACTACTAGTGAAAGCCTTGCTAAAAAAAAAACACAAGCACGGGTGAAGGTAGAGCAGAAAGTAGCTAAAGAGCAGGAGAAGCAGACATAAGATAAAAGAAAGAAAGAGGCTACAGAATCAAAGGTACTTCCTGATGCAGCTAGTAGTGGTGATATATGATCCCAATGGATGAAGACCTAGGTCGATTGCATCCAGAAGAACTTAATCCCCCGAGAGTCACCAAAATTATTGGCAATTTTTCCACACTAAAATTTTGATTAAAATTTTGATTGTAAAATGCTAAGTGTGAAAAGATAAATGATGCAATGATTGTGCTAGTCTTAATTTTGTTGTGATTATTTTAATATAATGTTTTGCTCCTCCATTTTTCTAATTTCATCAAAACATTAATAAGAAAGAATAAATTTTGATGTAATTTTTCTAAAAGATGAATCAGAGTTATGGGAAAAATTAAAGGAAAAGAATGTAGTAAAAATCATCAAATATGCCTGCAAGAATGACAAAACAGAGATGTTTTACCCAAGAAACAACAAAGATAACAAAAATCACCTAAATTGAAGTAAATACAAGTTATTTCACTCAATTAGGGGCAAAAACAGGGAAAAGCATCCCTCTTAAGCTAAAATCGATGATTTCACCCAAGTTGGAGTGAAAACGTGCAAAGACGGTCAACTTGGAAATGCAAATAATGGAGTGTTAGTCAAAGTCAATATCACCCAAAGAAGGGGGTGAAATTCATTTTTGCCTTTCCTTCAGGATAAATTCTATTTTAGGATGATTTGGGAGTGAAAGCATTTAACGGATAGTGCTGGGGTGAAAACAATGCATTGGTCAAAGTCAAAGTCACCCCAGGGAGGAGGCACAATGTATTTTCACCCTTCTTGGGGGTAAAACTCCATTTCAAGGTATTTTTGGGTGAAAGTATCAAAGAAGCAAAAATAATGAGGGCAAGCACTGGTCAAAGTCAAAGTCACCCCAACTTGGGGCAAAAATCATTTTTACCCTCTTTTGAGGGTGAAATTCCCATTTTTTTGCCTGTGATTCAAACAAGACGACATCATGAGGCAAAAGTTGTGAGAAAATATGGTCTCTGGATGTAATTAATCAAAAAAAAAGGTAAAAATCCAGTATTTAGTGTAACCATCAACAAAGAAAATCATTTTTGCCCCTACTTGCTACAAAAAGGCCTTTCACCCCATTGCATGGGCAAAATCAAGTTTTACCTCTCTCTCTTAGTAGAATTACTTTTTGAAGTGTCATTGCTACAGATCTTTTCATAAAAGAATGGGGTTTAAAAAAATTTAATGCTTTGGATAATGAGAGTGGCATTCCAAAATTTTGGATAAAAGGTTACCAAGATTGAATTCTACGTCCCTCATTTTGGTACGATCTGGTTCATTTTCAAGGTGCCTCAAGTGACTTCTCTCCTTATCGAAATAAAATTTAATGTTCATTGGGTATCCAATTGTGAGGGTAAGATTTTGAGACATAGGATGATGGAGTAGTGCCTATAATTTAATATCTAAGCTCATGTTTACCGCGTAATGTTGCTGATTTTTGATGCACCAATACTTGGAACATTTTTCCATTGTCAATCTCTACTAATTTTCCAAGTGTAGTCCATGAAAACCGGATCGTTGCTCCTTGAAGAATGATCTGATCCAAGCATCATCATTACTGAGGAGAGAATTACTCTTGTTGATTTTTGACCAGATGACACTTCATTGTATTGTGCATTTAATTTCAAAGGCAAAATCCTCTATAAATACTAAGTATTTCAATGTAATGAAGAGGGGTGAACACTCTACAAAAAAAAATACTTTAAGTATTCTGCATCAATAGAAATACATTCAACTTATGGTTCCTTGAATAGCATTGTGTTTTATCACTTTATGCTTATCAATTCTAATTTTTGATTACGTCCATGTCCATTATTAGCTAATTTTAAATTTTGCATATGAATTTAACTACTGCTAGTGAGGGGATGAATACTAAAATACTTTTTTATACGTTATGTCTATGAATATGAGTGGTTCATGTGCCTTCATTTCTATTTCATGCTAATGAAAACTTGATGTGAATTTTAGCTATTAGTTTATCCCCACCTTTCATATCTGGATCATCGACATATTTTCCATTCCTTTTTGTCATTTTCCATCTCTTTCATGTTACTTAAAGCTTTAACCAAATTAGATTAGCAAGAGAACCAAACCTCTCTGGAGATTGGTTCTAAGGACATATCTCTCCTTCAGTATTTCAATTTTGGTCAGGTCTAGGGTGCATATATTTTATGATTAGGTAGATTCATGACCAAAAAAACTCAAGCACTGTAAATACAATATATTTGCAAGCTTCTTTGAGCATATATTACAATGATTTATCTTTCAAATATGCTTGGATATGGGATTTTTTATATTTACTATGGTATAGGGAAGGGATTTTAAAAGGTTCCCCAAACCTTTTATACTTCCTTTCATACATTAAACATTCAAGCTCCAAAACTAAAACAGAAAAAAAAAAGATATAAAAAATCCAATTGAGGAGCCACACAGAATGACTCCGTCAAACAAGACTACCTAAAACATATTACTAAAGACCCAACACAAAATTCCACTGTAGAACAAGATCCAAATATGAAGACACTAGACTTATCAAAACATTATGAATAGGTAATATTAGTCAAGTTTACAAACCACCAACTCCATTTCCTCATGCAAACTTAAAGAAATAAGTTGTCTTGACTTCATTTCATTTGATTAAAGGAAATCACCAACATATTTTGAAGAGAAAAAAACTAACCATTTTTCAAAATCTTCAAAAATCGACACCCAAGGGGGTGGGAGCAAAGAAAATGAATTGTAAAAGTATGTAGTGACACATTCCACACTTTTATTTAAGATAAATATCCCCTATATGAGGCTTTTATACATCTCAATTGAATGGAGATAACTATTGCCAAAGTTACCACCCATACTATCTACATGGTGTCCTCTTGACGACTCAAACTTCATAGATGCCACACTATAATTGCTTGAACTTATCTCAAACCAATAATTTTCTAGATTAGTAGTAGTGACATTTTGATGTGGAATAAAAAGAGGAAGCTCTTTTTTTTGAGAGGCTAGCCAATAATCCTAGAAAGAAGCTCTTTGCCACACATGTGAGCACAAAACATCAAAACCATAATTAAAAATCAATGCTACATATGAGTATTGAGTAATAAGGTTCAAAAACTGCAACACATACCCCAATGATACTCCAAGCTCTTCCACTGAATCATTAAATATGCACCTCATGAAAAACTATTACTAAAATTCATACCTAAATGATTTTCCATTCATGTGTTTGCAATAAAGTGCAAATTCTTGGTACTGTTATTATACTTGAGTAATATCATCAAGTTCTTCCTATGAAATCTAGAAATAATATCAACATATTTATTAATAACATATAATATTTTATTTTTGATATTGAATGGAGTATAATAAAATGCTAATTTAAAATTAAAATATATTGTATTTCTTAGTAATATTAGAATTGAAATTCAAATTGGGTAAAAGTTATATATTTGATATTATAAAAAAATTAAATTTTTGTTTAGATCCTCATCGATACACTAGTGTACACCATATATTTATCAATTGTAGCAGTAGCTAGTCACTAATGAACATCAAATAGTTTCTAGTGATATTGCCTATCAATCACAAATGGACACCAATTAATCAACATTTATGAATTTATCCCCCACCACTCCTAGAATTAGTTACCATTGCTATAAATATCTACTATCAAGGTTACCACTCTACCTCAAAAAAATATAAACAAGTTCCAATTATCACACTAGCTAGATTTCTTAAAACATTGAAATGCAAACCACTACATATCCCAATAATTAATATTAAATTTCCACTATATATTTTATATATAAACATATAATCTTAATCAGACACAATATCCACTAAAGTGCAGAGGCTTTTGCATGTCTTGTTAGAGATCTATTTTATATGTCATATGCTATTTGACATAATTTCTCATATGTTCATGGTATATATCATAGATATTATTTATTTTTCTAGTTTAAGTTTAGTTATTTATTTCACTTGTACATAATATATCATGCTTAACATTTATATATTTATTAACATGGTGAAATTTAGTTGAAACCAATCAATATTGGATCAATAGTATTAGGGTAGATATTTGCATTAATTTTATGACAAAAAGTAGTAAGGATATAATAAGTATGATCTTAGCCACATGACCTAGCACATCACATTTTTTGTTTCTTCAAGAAATCTTAAATGATAAAATATAGCAAAATATTAAATACTTTCAATTCAAATATTGAATGATGAATGATCAAATACAGGACATAGATAGATCAACACATGGAAACTCTATAGTGAGTCAATTTTAGAACTTATCCTCCTATATGTTGGAAGTAAAAGATATGTTATTTATTAATGAAGGATGAGTACATATATAGCAAAAAGATAAGGTGTTAAGGTTTGTAGAGAGAAAAAACCTAACCCTAACCCTATTCATGAGGTAAAGTTCACATTAATATTCTAGGATCCCTCCTTAACATGCACTTTCCTAAATGCAAAAAATAAGTCAACAATATGTTAGATATGTTTCCCTTAATGTTGACTCTCATTTGGACCTCTATGGGCCTTCATGGACCTATTGTGAGCCTCTATGGGTATCTATAGCTAGGTCAACTCACGAGCTCTGGTGGTGGTAGCCACAACAATATAGGTAATGAAAAATAGGGTTGCATAATAGTGCAGTGGTTGGATACAGGGCCTGCTAGGGGCCTCTAAGGGGCTATTATGGGCCTCTATGAGCCTATTGCGGGCCTACTATGGGCCTGCTAGGGGGCTTCTAAGGGCTTATATGGGCCTACTATGAACCTGCTATGGGCTTGTTGTGGGCCTGTTGGGGGCCTCTATAGGCCTCTTGCGGGTCTTTGTGGGTCTATTAGGGGTCTATTATGGGTCTACTATGGGCCTACTATGGGCCACTATGAGCCTACTATGGGCCTATTATGGGTCTCTATATGCCTATTATGGGCCTATTGTGGCCTTTAGGTGCCTTTATGGGCCTATAAAGGGCTTATTAGGGGCATCTATGGGCTTGTTATGGGCCTATTAAGGGCCTCTATAGGCATCTACGGGCTACTAAAATGCTAATAATATAATTATTTTGATAGCATATTCAAACACATATTAAATAATCATCCCATGTTGCAGCTGTAGTTATCAAATCCAACCAGATCATGTTTGATCATTTTCTTCAATGTCAAGACACCAAATCTATTGCCCTCATTAGACCTTTTCACCAGAAAATAGTAGGGCATATCCAAATCTATAGGTTGATGCATTTGTATATGAAAAGTAAACATCCATCAGGGTAGATGAAAATATTATTATCTTACCATATGACAAAGTCACCCTCACCTATGACCATAAGAACAAAAAGCGTGAGGGAAAACAAGAAGACCTCTAAAAAACCAATAAGCTCAACCAAAATAATTTCTAAGGCAAACTACATCTACAAGAAAATTTCTTCAAAACAAGAAACCCTAATTTCTAGGGAAAAGGTCGAGCATATTGTAAAGCCATCATGACTGAGGTAAAAATCATAGAAATAACTATGTAATCCTATTTGTATGATGAATAAGAAACTTGGGGTCTTTGCTCATGATTTGATAGTCGAGGGTTCTCCAATCCATAAAATAAAAACTATAGCAACAAAAAATACTTTCTCTAAGGAGCCTCTATTTTCTTGAAACCCTAATCTCCACTCGATTGAAGAACACATTGGCTCATACTCCACCACAACCATGAAATATTAGCAGTGGCCATTCCTTTATTGTGCATAGACCAAAACTATGGATGGGAAGCAGGTGAGCAATTTTGTAGCAACGACAAATGTTACAACCAACATGACTAGTTTAGAACTTGGTAAATAAAAGGTCATATTCATGGATCTAAACATTTAATATTTAGGGGCATCCATGAATATCTATCCATTAGTTTTTTAGTTTATGATTTACTTATAAAGTGGAGAGCATTCTTCCTAAGTTTTGGAGAAGGAAGGAGAGGGGAATTTTCCACCACCAATGGGGAGGGTATAATTGCAAAAGAGGTAATTACCCCCTCAAGTATTCAAATAAGAAGAGGTCATGCTCTGATACCAAATGTTGGAAGTAAAATATATGTTATTTATTATTAAATAATGAGTACATATATATACAAAAAAGAGGAGGTGTTAAGGTATGTAGAGAGAAAAACCCTAACCCTAACCCTAATCATGAGGTAAAGTGCACATTATATTCTAATACTATAAGAGGGATTTATTTCAGAATATTGTCACTTCTAAAATTAGAAGTGAATTTTGGCATTCATACTTTGAAGAAAATGCCAATGTAGAAGTAGTATAAAATTATTTATACTAATTGTAAAAGTTCTTAGAATGTATTTTTTAATATGAAAAAATCAAATATTTAATATCAAGACCCATTTTTTCTATTTGAAGTTTGTAGGAATCATATTTCATCCAAGCTACGAGGAATGAAAAACATGTATCTAATTGACATAATTATACCCAAGAAAATTTTATATATACTATCAAGTATTTATAACTATTTTCTAATAGAATAATAATAAATAATATTCTAAATGGAAGGAACTATGACAAGGACAATACTAGACAATCAAGGACTACATAAATGCCTCACAAAATCTATCAATAAATATTTTCATACAAGATTCATAAAGGTAAACATCCTTTAATAACATAGAGGTATATAATATCCATATATAACCAAGTGCATTGACCTACTATAGCCTAGTTATACTAGTGTAAGTAAATATGGCATGTGGAGAGTCTTTATCAACTATAATGTACTAAGTAATATCACTATAAAGTGAACATATTTGATCCTTTTTTTATTAGGGGTAAATAGAAGGGGTTTTAAAAGAACCCCAAACCTTTTATAACTAATATAATATATTATACAAGAGACAACCATAGAAGAGATAAAGTGATCTACCCACAATCGATAAGGCTAAGCCAATAGTTGCTTTAGGTAGAAAATAATCAAAACAAAGGAGAACCGAAGAAACTGAACCAATGACAACAACCCTCTAGACAAAACACCCATTGTTCAATTAATCAATCATCGTATTCTTCTAAAATACAAGAGTGTACAATAGATATTGGTCTTTAACATAGCCTAAAATTATATTTATAAATGTTATGAACTTGATTTTACATTTTTATCATTATGGTTAATGTCTTATTAATTTCTTGTTTCTAGAAAAATGTTTGAATTTGCTCTTTGACCTTTAGAAACTCCATTTTTGTTTCTTTTTTAGGCCAAAATAAGTCCCATTTAGTCTCTCGCACATCTAAATCTAAGAGTGAAACTAGTATTTATTTAATTGTATTATAAGAGTATGTATGAATGCAATTTATGTTTTACATTTATCCCTTGGACATATTCCCCTTGACACTTTTCCACTTCAAATTTTGAACACCTACCGCATGCTAAATTAGTCCTTTCCCACCCAACGCATTGGATGAGCTAATTTTTTATATGTTGAAGGATTAGATAAATGAACTTAGATATTAAATTTTATGTTAATATGGATAGTCATTCAAGGAATATTTAGTATAAATTTTGTCTTATTTAAATCTTTTAGGAGAGATAGAATGTCGCTACACATAAGACTAAGATTTACCACTTTGAATAGCCAAATGGGTGTAATTTGGAATGAAAAATATACTAGGTATAATTCTTTAATTTATTTTAGTATGAGAGAATAATCACTCAATATTGAATTTTTTTGGATCAATCATGTATAAAATACTAATCACTAGTAGTGATTATTTTTTCCTAATGTTTTCAGGTTGGATAATGTATTTTGATCCCATATTAATATTGAGTATTCTTCTTGATGTCAAGAAGATCCATATAACTACATTGCAATGTGAGTTCATTTGAAGGATTTCTATAGCTAAAGTATTATTATTTCCTATTTTAAAAGTTTATCAAGTTATTGTAACTTAGTCATTTATACTTATCAACATCTTGTCATGCTTCAAGATGACTTGTCATGTGTCCATTCAAATAATACCTCCCAAATGCAAAGGATTTTGGTTGTCAAAGTCTCAATTGTAAAATATAATATATATTTTTTGCTTTTTTCCAAACTACCTTATGTAGCCCCTTACTTCTCTATGAAAGTTGATTTCCTACTTCTCTATAGATTTGTTTTCCTACTTCTCTAGGAAAGTAGATTTACATTTAAATATTTTATGTACCCCTAGTCAAGTGGATCACAATTGATACAATATAGTATTTCCCTTCCTAAAATGCAATAATGGTCAAGTTCATTCCACCTTTACTTCTAACATGGTTCATTATTCACACAGTGAAGACTTGGCTCCTTCCCATATGGATTTGGTGTCCTCTTACTCTTGAGTGGTTTTTTTAAGGTTTATTTCCACACCCCATGTTGTTATTATATAATCCTCTATATTATTGTATAATTTAATATCTTATTCTTCCTATCCTAGAGGTTTCTTCTTCCTCAAGGGAATGTTCTTCCTATTATTCCAAGAACAAGAAAACTTCTTCAATGTTGGTTATAGTGCCCTGATACTAGAGTGAAGGTTCCATGAGCTTATGGCACCTATTTTTTTCATGAATATGGGTTGATGCATGGAAACCACAGGTTGATATTACATGAAAAATATTATCATATTTGTTTGCATTGACACTCCTTGCTTCATATAGTGGTGAAAAGTAACCATAATGCATTCAAAATGCAAAAAATAAATAAAAGTGCTTTAGATTATTTTTTGGATATGAATGAGCTACAAGTTCTCATACAAAATTTATATTTGATTCCTATGCTCTAATGTTTTACATGGTTTTTTTTAGTGCTTTAATAGCTTACTTGATCTTAGAATACTTTATTGTTTTCTAGAGTTTCAAGTGCTTCATTATAGTACTTAATTTTAACTATAAGTGTTCACTTTTATTACTATCAAGATATTGTTTAAATAAAAATACATCAACTTGTATATTGCTTGCATGTGAAAATGCACTAGCCTTATCTAATTGGCATTGCTTCTTTGGTGTGCATGATAAATTTTCTCTCCAATAATGCCACACTTATTTCTATAAAAAATACATTTGCTTTTCCTAAATTATACACCTCATGTATGGCTTATCTTGTTCTACATGATGATGTATATTGATCAATTTTGTCACTTTGAAATAAGTGAAATTTTCTTGGTTTGTTGCTCCATTGTATTGTGCGTTTCTCACTGGTGATGTTCTACATCCTTTCTTGGTAATTGCATATACAAAATGACTTTAATATTGTTAAAGAGAATATATTTTATCACATTCATTAGGCATAAAATGATAATAATGGTTATACTTATTTGATCAAGGAAGTAAAACTCTATATATTAAGTGTAAAACATACCTTTATCCTTCACCAATATTATCCAAGCACTTAAATTTAGGATTGTTATATTTATAAAAACTTATCTTGTTTAGATACAACCCTATGTTTTATCACTTGGTCACACTCTCTTTGTGCCATAGTGTGAATAGTAGTATATATTACTAAAAATGGAAAATCTGAATACATACATATTCTTAAATGTAAGTATTGATCATACACTATTTTATTGAGATGAACCAACCATAAACAAACATCAATGACATTGCATTATCCTTATGGAAATATTATTCAACTTTTAATTTCCCCCTGGGGAATTACTTCTTTCACTTGAAAACTAAATTATGTCTACAAATGCAATTATCACGGTTCTTCCTTTTACAATGCTTGTATGTATGGAGGTCCCAACAAAATAGAGTATAATTATCTTCTATTACACAATAATTATAAGAAATTTAAAATATAAAATATCTACGTACATACCTCTTCATATGGATACATTCTAAGTCTATTTTCAATTATTGGAGCTTATATTAGGCTTATCAAATCCTTCATTTTTGGAAGAATTTAGTTGGTATTTTTTTTTATACTTTGATGGTGTTACTATATCCTTAATGTAATATTTTTTGGAATGGTAGTTTGTTATTTTTTTTTGGAACAAAACCCCTCATTTTTATTTGAGCATTTAACATACTCTCCATATTCATGACCTATTTCTAAATACCTAAGAATTACATAAATGGGATACTTGATATGATGGTTATTATTTGAAATTTTTTAACTTATTCATACTTTTATTTTCATAAACATGGAGATAACACCTCTTGCATACTATTTAAATATTATAAAATTAAAATATTGATTTCTTACAATGGTAAGGTTGGTCATTATTGTTAGAAATCCAAACACTATTTTCACAAGATATCACAATATATCAAATATTCATAGAAGGAAAATTTAACAACAAACTCACATAAATTATTATTGATAACCATCAACTCAAGAAATGCAAATACAATATATTTTTAAGCTTATTTGAGCACATATTACAATGAATTATCTTCCATATATACATTGGATATGGGATTATTCATATTCACAAGATTGTTGACCTTTCCACTTAACCTTTTCATCTCCTTACACACATGGAAGATCTAACACTTGATATTTCTCATGGAAGAAATATCACATGATAAATTTCTTATTGTTTCCACATATCTACAAAATAAGAAAGATTATAATGATTGCATATGATAAATTCTTACATAACTCCTTATTTATGTAACCCCAAACTTATTATTGTAACACCTAATATATACTCAAATATATTTTTATATTATGGTAGAGGGAAGGGGTTTTCAAAGGCTTCCCAAATATTTCACACTCCCTTTCATGCATTAAAAATTAAAGCCCAAAAACTAAAACAAGAAAAAAAGAGATAAAGTACCCAATTGAGGAGCCACACAAAAATACTCCATCAACCAAAACTATCTAAAACATATTACTAAAGACCCAACACAAAATACCATTGTAGAGTGAGAGCCAAACATGAAGAGACTAGAATTACCAAAAAATATAAAAAGATAACATTAATCTAGTTCATGGGTGACAAACTCCATTTCCTCATCTGAACTCAAAGAATTTTTTTGTCTTGACTTCACTTCATTTCATGAGAGTAAATCACCAACATATTTTTAAGATATAAAAACAAAAAGTTATTCAAAAGCTTCAAAATTTGACACCCACGGGTGGTGGAAAAGAAAATGAATTGTAAAAATATGTAGTGACACATGCCACACTTTTCTTTAAGAGAAATATCCCTTCTATGAGGTCTTTATGCATCTCTATTGAATGGAGAGAACTATTGCCATAGTTACCACCTATACCATCTAAATTATACCTTTGTGATGACTCTAAATCCATAAATTCCACACCATAATTGCTTGAAATTATATTAGACTAAGAATTTTATAGATTAGCAATAGTGATATTTTGATGTGGAATGAAAAGAGGAAGCTCTTTTCTTCAAGAGGTTGGCCAAGAATTCTAGAAAGAAGATCTTTGCCAAACATGCAAGAATGAATTAGAAAAATCATATATGATTATTGAATAACAAGGTTTAACAATTGCATCATATACCCCAATGATACTCCAATATATTCCACTAAATCATTAAATTTACACTTAAAAAATGCATTAGAAAAAAATCATGAAGGAAAAGGATTGCAAAAGGAAAGTGAGCCTCTTTATATGACTAGGATGATTTTGGATTCCATTAGATAGAAATTCCACAAAAGAATGTTGACATGTACTTCCTTTATATGATTCTAGCATAATTATTTTTGTTAAGAGGAACTGAATATCCTAGATAGTACAACTCCGACATTTATCAATCTGACCTTCTTTTGAGAGAAATGAAAGTTTACTTACCCTAAATTTCTTTCGCTATGTAAAAATGATGGATCCTCTAGCATATACTTGATTAGACTCTTAAATCTCAAATATTAAACACACTTTAAACTAAATTATTTGCATGAGACTTGCAAGGTACCAAATAATGTAATACTTCTAGCACCCTCTATATTATATTATTTGGTATGATAGACATTTTCTTTCATGTGCTTTAAATATTTGATTCTTGCCTTTATATTTCTACTCTAACTCTGGTACTTATTTAGTTCCAAGCACTAAATTTGTTCTTCATTGTCTTTATTCAAGAGATATAGATTTCTATCATAATACTAATAGTATATATCACTTGTATCTATCACAGTTCTTAGTAAGTCATCACAATAATGTAATCCATAATTGATATAACTATTATCCTTTGAATACCATGGATCATTACCTCTAATTTAATATTATCAAACTTTTTATAAATGCTTTCAAATGTAGAATGTAACAATTTATCATTCTTGTTTTTTTTTACTATTAAAAATAGCGAAGGTTTTAAAGGAATCCCACAACCACTACAAATAGGATGCCAAATAGACAGTAAAAAATAGGGAAGGACCTCACAGACACCTGAGGGTAAAATAAAAAAGGACTACCCAAAACCAACCCAAGAAAACAAAAGGAGAGGAGAATTGAGATAATTCTACCCCATCCTATTCATATCTTGAGTAACAAAAGCATCCAGATGAGCAATGTCTTCAGAGAAATCCAGCATCGACTTCAGTGAGCTCCAAGTTTTTCTATGGTTAATATCAATGAGTTTCAGATTATGAAGGACTCACTTTTTCTCCTTTGAAACCACCGGGATATAAAATTCATCAACCATCTTCTCCCTATGGCAATCACGAGGGAGAAAATCGAATTTAGGAGAGGGAGAGAGGTGGGGAGAGCCATATTACTCATAAAATTTGTTACATAGATGCTTTGATTTATGTGTGGTACTACCCACCACATTACAAATGGGTGCTAAGTCGACATCCATCGACTCCTCATCCACCATTTTTGGAGGCAAATCAAACCTAACAGAGGGACCTAAAATCGGAGCCCAAGAATCAACAACATAGGCCTTGCCACGCACCCCTTTTGCAAAAAAATAGATCTCTCTAGATACCTTATCAGAACCCAAGCCAAAGGTAAAAGAGTAATATTTCCTCGCTATCATCAAAGTCATCTTCCAAAAACTCTTTAGAAGCACCCAAAATAGGACCAAGGAAATCAGTAGAAGCTTTGAGAATTTTGCCAGCCATCAAGTCATACTCCATAGCGACCTATTCAAACAAAAGAAGATCTAGGCCTTGATGAATGGGAACCTGGTCCTAACCACTTTGTACATTAATAAAAGACTAATTTAAGGACTGAAAAAGAAACAACGGGATATTCATGCGAGTGTTATGATGCAAATGGTTTAAAAACATTGCATGAAAACTCCTAATAATTTTATAATAAGAATCTAACGTGAAATAATCAATTATAACCTTGGAAACACGGTACCAAGGAGAGGGTAAAACCGCTGCACTAAAGCCATTTTGGAATCTCAAAAGATATTCTTCCTTATCTAGAAATAAACTAATTTCTTGGAGCATAGAGTGTCTATCACGATTGTGATAGGTACCATTCAAAAGCATGCCAGTGGTCCTGCTGATAAGTTTTGTCGTCACCTAGAATGACCATGAGCCAATCCACACCCACCCATCATTCAAAGAATCCACCATCTGCATAGTAAGCACTGGATTGAACCCATGAAACTTTTGGATGCACTCAAGAAGACCACCATTTGCCAAAATAGACTTAACTTCATTATCAAAGGTGATAGAAGCTAGTTCGATCCAGGACTTACAAAAATTTTGTTTGGGAAAAACAATATTCACTTTTCCCATCCAAAAATAAATACAAATTCTCCAAAATAAAGACCATAGAAAATAGGCACAACTGATCCAACACCAATTCGTAGAAGAGAACAAACAACGGGGACCCCATGGTGATCCAAGGTGAAATAACAACATTGTGCTCCCAAATTCAAGCGTAGAGAATCATAAGAGGGATTGGGACTCACCATCGAGGAAAACCAGGGAATACTAAGATTATAAATGAATAAATAAGAGCCATACCCATGGAATAAAATCGACAACAAGAGGAGGGGGATCAAAACCAGCCCAATCACAGAGTAAAGCAGCACTAAAAATAATAATAAGCTGGGATTGGGCCTATAATGACGAAGGAGGGGTCAAAATTTTGGATAAATACCAAGGTATGACCATTGCCAAATAAACCAAATGTCAGTCACCTGATAGAGCCTTTAAAAGGTATAGTGAATGGAGTAAAGGGGCTCACCCGAAAAGAGCCACAATAACACACACTCAATGAGAGAGAATTGGAAACAAAGTGAAAATCCTCCCCCTTAGGATAAGAAGAGACAAAAATTTGCTAGTACTTGAGAGAAGGATAGACAACATACTAAGGAGACATAGAGAGAAGAAGTTCAGGTGAGGGTAATCTGACATACATGAATCAGAAGAATATTCAATAAATTGACACCCTACCAAAAAGGCCCACCAAACGATTACATAAAAGAATTTAAAATTTGAAATGAAGAGAACCGGATTACCTGACACCACCAAGATAAAAATTCAAACCACAAATTACCAATAAGATGATGCCAAGGCCTAGAGTTAATGCTCTCTGCCGCCAGGACAGTCAATATCAAACTCCACCACCAATTGAAGGTAAGGAAGTCTAATCATTGGTAAGGTGCCTCATGACAAGCATTAAACAATGTCTTCATTAACTAAACACATGATTTTGTGTGGAAAATTGATATGCCATATCACCACATTCTGACGAGATACATCCAGATTCGCAAGAGTCTACAACCCTATTTCCTTCCCTTAACACATGATTGATCTACAACTCTTCCAATGACAATAAATGGGCCCTATATTACTCAATAAGATTTTAAATATGCCATCCAAGATGGCATTCACCCTTAATAATTTTAATGACATTTAGTCAATCCCCCTCAACGACTGCTTTGCAGATACCAAGGTCTGTTAGCATTTGAATTCCAAATAATGAGGCGCAAGCTTCAAAAAATTGTGATGATTGGATGCCAATATCTTCTATGAAATCCATGATATCCTGAACATTACAATCATAGATGATGCCACCTACACCATCTGGGCCTAGATTTCCCTTCGACACACTATCATTCTTGTTATTTGTATATCTAGTTGCATCATATTCCTGTTTATTATTTGAAGACTTCAAACCAACACATTATGTATCATTAGATATGAATTTTGTACAATATTTTTCTATGCTTGAATTACTTTCATATATCATATATGTTTCTTGAATAAGTTATAACTCATATTTATTGGTATGCTTTTTTAAGTATCACAAATAATTTTTATGATGAATTTATTTGTACTTATATTTTACTTGAATTACATTTTTCTTATCCATATTGGTAAGATTTGTATGACATCATTGTTTGGAAATTTCCATGATGTCTTCATAGGTTCTAAAGTGTCTTGTATTGTGAGTTTTACATTTGTTTCCCCTCTTGTAATACTCTGAGTTTGTGTTCTTGTAGTGGTAGTAGTATTTCTAGTTTTGATTATTTAAGCATGTTTATATACCATTTTACCTCCTTGTCCATTGTGATATATTATTTTATTATTTTTTATTCATCTTAAGAATATTCTTTATAATTTTTTTAATCCAATATAACTATTTGTTAACTGATGGATTCTTTAATTTCTTTTGTAAAGTTTCACATCCTGCTTGCTTGTGTGGCTATTGTCTAGATTTAGTTCTTTACAAGTAGTTAACAACCATATTAGAATATTCTTAACATGTATCATGGGTGCTTTCTTAGAAATCATCTTATAGATTTAAAACCTTTGAATAATTTTTTAATATTTTTGCTCACACATTTAATTTTCAATTTTTAAAAGTATTTCTTTTGTTGTAAAAAGCCTTGGTATGAAGGCCTTTTTACCTTTAATACTTTAGTCTCTCTCTTCTGTATTTCAATATTTATAGATATGGTACTGCTTAAGGTCGTCATATCTATCTCTGTAACCTATACCTTTGAAGAATTCACCAAAGAATTTATTATTATGTTCTTTTGCCATAAAATTTTATGGTTAATATAACATTTCTTTTGATGTTGCTCTTGTAGCAATATTTGATATAAAAGTTTTTCTAATTATTCTATCATATTTAATGCAAATATCCCACTCTTATAGGATCCCATGAATTCAAATGTATTTTATCTTTTAATGATAAATTTCTTATTTCCATTAATGTATTTGAATCCATAGTTGCTTTATCAAGCAACTGAGATATTGAAATAAGATTATTTGCTATGCTAGGAATATAAAGTAAAATTTCCAATTTATATTCTAAATATGGTAAACTAAGGGTGATATTTCCTAATACCTATACATGATGAATATTATCATCTCCTATTGTCATTGGTATATTTGCTTTTACTTGAGTTGTGTCAAACCAATAAATATTTCCTATCCTATGGCGGCTTTCTTCTGAATTAATATACCACAAATCATATTTATATTCCAATTTTTTATTTTCTTGAGTTTCTCATGGATTATTGTATTTAGGCACATGTATATAACAATACTCCTATTTTTTATAGCTTTCTTTCATGAATTTTGGACCTTTAAATATCTATGGTCTTCTTGACGTACTCATTTTTAAATTTTGTTTCCTTTGATACAAAAATCCTAATTACTCCCAAAATTTATTTAAATCCTTTATTCTTAATATAATCAATCTTTTAATTCATCAATTTTCTTATCATAATCTTCTTCTTCTTTAATTTTTTTGAATTCCTTTTATATCCAAAATTGTTTCTTCAATGTTTCAATTTCAATCTTCACTTGCTCATATTCAAATTTGTATTTCAAATTTTAATTCCTTTCATTCCAATCAAATAAATTTCATTTTTTGGAGGTTGAAGGACCCTGACCCTTTACAAAGAGTAATAAATATGTATAGGAAAAAAATAAGAGAAGAACAAACAAATGCAAGATAGTCGTATCTTTGTAAAATAAATAAACCTAGGCTAAACTTACTGATAGAGAAGCTGAAATAATATCCCTTCTACTATCCTTCTATTTGACAAGGCTTATGTAGTGATCAATGCTTTACATAACTGATAAAGCAACTATCAATAATAATGTAATTAAGTGTGCTCCAATCCTTCATTGCATGATCCCAATAAGTATTCTATTTTGCTCTACCCTCTTTATTTGCTAGCTTCATTATCAATTCTTATAATATCTTTCAATTCCATGGGGGTGTATGACCAAATATTGAAATTATTAGATCTAATTACCATATACACCATTTTATTAGTAACCTTTTTCCCCTCTCTATAGATATGTTTAATTTGAAATTCTTCTAGGTTTCCCAAAATAGTCCTTGCATTTGTAATTATTTGGAAAATGCTAGAATTATTTAGGTTCCTTTTTTTAAGGTAATTTATAATATTCTTGGAACCCCCCTCGAGAAAAATTCTCTTAAAACCCAAATTTACCTTAATTCAGAGGCCTGTAAGCATCACCCTCGGTTCAACATAGTGATTTGTGTTAATTCGTAGATCCTCAGAATATGCAACCACTACCTGATTTCTATCATTCTTGATGAGGCCCCCATCACCAACATGACCCAGGTTGCCTTTTGCGGTCCCATTGAAGTTAATTTTTACCCAGTATTTGTGAGGACGTTCCCATCTAGTATGCAGTCTCACATTATTTATTATTTTCATATTTAAGATATACTTTTATTCACTTCTTATAACTCCCTTTAATTTAACAATCAATCAATTTCAAATTTTAATCTCATCCTTTTAGTTTTATTTTTATCAAATAGATTCAATTTTAATTTCAAATATCAAATTCTTTCTTCTTATATCTCTCAATAAAATTCACAACAATTTAATTAAATCAATTTCTTCTATTCTTCCTCAATTTCTTCAATTTATCAATTTAATTCCTCCAGTTCAATTTTTCTAAACTTTCAAATTTTTAATATTTTTATAGCTCCCAATCATCAATTTAATTTCTTCCTTCCAATTATAAATTCAATTTTATTTCCATAATTAATAATTATTTCAATTTCATGAATTTAATTTTCCCTTATTATATCCCCTTTAATTATTTCCTTCACCAACTTTTATTCCTCCAATAAATTAATTTAAATTATACCTCCTGATCACATTCAATTTAATTATCATTTTTCTTCTTATAACTCCTAAAAGTCAAAATTAATAATCAAATTATTCACCTCCTTATAGCTCCCAAAATCAAATAAATTTAATGATCCCTAATTTACACTTGGATTATCAAATCACATAAAGGATTTAAATCTTACCTTTATCTTAGTGCTCATCTAATACATAATAAAATATATCTTTAGCATACGATAATTTCACTTTGTGTAAGGGTTGCACACTTTATACTTCTAGTTATCCCTTTATTTTAGAGTTTTTCAAAATCTACAATTGCTTAGTGTTGACCAACCATAAATTTCTATATATGTTAGGTGTATTAAGGCATTATTTATAATAATTTCAATCAATGCATTGTTCGTTAAATGTTCACAACAGAGCACACTATTATCATATTTTCTAAGCATTCAATTTCTTCCTCTTAGACAAAAGCATAGTACACTTTTCTCCTCTCATATAAGCAATCATAGTACACTTTTCTCCTCTCATCCAAGCATTCCATTTTGTCACATTAAATATTATTCTCAAGTAATTTATCCTCTTGTACAAGCATTTCATTCTTTCCTTTTAGATGTTATTACATCACCAATACCATATTTTCAAATTAGGTCATGTTTTCCTCCAATTTTAGTTGTGCTCTCTTAGAACTCTATGAATGTTCCTCAAATATTATTTAATATTCAAGCTAATTACTTCAATCTTCTCTCCCTCAATGTTTCTTCAGAATCAATTACTAACACTTCAAAACCTACAAGTTTTTCCTTCAAGGTGGCTCCCTTCCAATATGTTTTCTCTCCTTCTTTCTCCCTAGATAGTTACTATGGCTCTCACCAATGAGAGTCTAATACAACTATTAGAAATATAATGTTAATTTCATAGGTTAATGAATTTTAGGATAAATAAATCAAATTAATATCATCAATATTATGCATCCATCAATTAAACATTAATATCACATAAATCACACTAAAATATTTATTGTAAAACTCAAGCAATGCATAAATCAAAGCTTATTCGAGTTACATATTACATGTCTTTATCTCTAGTATAAAGATACATGAGAATCTTCATGTTACATGAATCTTGATCTTTACTCTCATCAAATTCGTAGGACAACATAACCCTTTATATTCATCTCTTACATAATAAGATCTATATATTACATAAAGATAAATTATCTCATAATTATAGATAAATCCCTACTTCTAAACATGACACATCACACTCATAACTCCTCAATTTCTAACTAGATACTTCACACACTTAATTGCATGATACGTGCTTACACTTACTAACTTGACACATACTATATACATAAATATCAAACTCACATCCTAATCTAAATATTTACAAAGGTACCAAATAATGTAATACCTACAATAGAGATCCCTTCCACATAATATTCTCTTTCGTGTACCTCAAAGTCTCTCTCACATATGGCTATGTATATCAAAAGTATTGGGAAAACATTGGTTAGTTTTATACATTTCAATTCATTGCTTTATTTAATTTGTCAACCTGGGGTAGCTCATAGACTTGTAAGCAACCTTGCACAATATATATTTGTAATTCCCTCCACTGAGATGAGTTACTCATATTTATGGTTTGGTAGGTGTTGGTGTTTCGTTGGAGTTATGATTTAGTTTCCAAGCCACTAATCTATTCTACACTATAAAAGACATTAATAATTTATATTCAGAAACTAAAACTGCACATTTGTTGGAAATTACAGAAAATAGGAGAAATAACAAAAATTAAAATTAAGATACAAGAAATAAAATAGAATTGAAAAAGATAGAAAAATAGGGGAAAGGTAAGGTAAGAAAACTATTGAGAGTGGGACCATGCTTCCAGCAAGTTCTGCCCACATTAAATCATTCACTGGATGCTAGTTGATTTAACCAAAAATGACTCAGAAATATTTTGTTGAAATTATAGCAAGATAAGTACTAGAGAAATCTGAGATCACATTTTCAGGGGTGGCCTACATATTTATAAGATATGTAGCCATCCCTATTACAAATTGGAAATAAATCACATGTTCGATTCTATTTTACAATAATATGCATGAATAAAGGGAATCGGGTAAAATATCAAGCTTTTAGATTATTTCAGCATATTCTATTTTATCGAAATACATATGATATTTGATTTATTTGATTTACATAGATATTTTACATAACAACTAAAAAATATATAACTAATCATCTTTGACATTATCCCTAGTCTGGATTCAATGCTGAGACTCCATCTACATCTTTTGCTGAAATTGCATTCTATTTTATTGATAACAGAGTCGTGTTGGAATTTGGCTTCAATGGGAATCATGTGCCTTATCTATAGAAGACAGGAAGCATATGCCAATATGGGATTCAAGCACCTAATGAAAATTAGACACCCTTTTTGGTCTTCCTCAGGAGTGCTTGTAATTGGTTGTAGGATCCACTCAAAACCCTCACTACTTAATCTACCAAAAAACAAGTATACATTTTCTTTTGAAAATTAAAATAAATCCTTTCCATCTAGAAGCATATCTATTAATATAAGTTTGAGAATAATTCACTTTAAATAATTTCTTTCTTTTAATGTAATGCAACTAAGTAACCTGAGAGGCATATACAATCTATTCATAAGGTTTGGTTATAATTTAATGAACACATTGCTCTTAAAACATTTTGAGAAAGGAAAAGAAAGCTGAAAGCATGAGATTCCGAAAATAAAAGAACACTTAAGATGCAATGTAACATAACCAGCTTGATATATCAAAAGTAGAAGCACAACCATTTTTATTCATAATATTCTGACTCGGTTACAATAAATCTCCTCAGTGACATATTTTCGGTTACAATCATGATTAATGATCTTCTCTCTGCATGCCCACATGCAAAATGGGTGGGCTAACGTATTGCCGCCACTAGTGTTAACGAGTCTTTGCCGGTTCCTCCTTGCTTGCTGCTGTTTCTCTTGCAGTCAAAGAAACAAATAAATGCATTAGTAGCACCTGTGTTAACATAAAACATTTACTTCTTAAAAAAAAAGATGAAAGATGTATGCTTGAGATCATTAAAAACCGTGCATAGACGAGTGTAGATGACATGCACATTTAATCAGAATCAGCACTAAAACGACAGAACGTAGAACATAGTACGTAATATGTCTAACAAGTTAACGTAGAACGTAATACCGCAATGAAAGACGTGAGATTTGCAAATTCTACAGAGGACAAAAAACTTTACTAGGAGGCCGCTGCCATTAGAAACAGAGAGATCGAAAAGAAACACGAGAGCATAATAATATCGATATATATATTAAACACGTAATGCAGAAAGAACCCTAATGCAGGATAAAACGCCACCTGCAGATCTGTCCTAACCTTACGCAAAAAGTTAATGAGAAACCGATGCAGAAGAATGCAGAACAAACAAAGATAACATTATTAATGAGATCTGTTCTTTCTATTTATCTTTCTTTATCGAACATATAATGTAGAACATTAATACAGGATAACATGCAAGAACATGATATATATTAAAGCAAAATCAGCAAGAAAAGGTACGGGGTGCCCAAGCGGGCCACCCCCTTTAGAATTTAATTATGGCTCCAATCCAATAAGGAAGGGCCCAGAATCTTTTGTATTGAGTTGTCGTCGAATTAGTGGGATGTAGTGATCCACTGTCGGGTATGGAAGTCAGATTCACGCTTCTGAGAACCACCCACCAACCTCTATTTTGTAAGAGATTTTGGATGTGAAGAAGGTGAACTCAAACTGGTGCAATCGGGTCTTCAAATGAACAACACTTCATTGTATTTTTAAAATGCTTCGTTCTAGTCTTTACATTGCATTGAGCTAGTTTTTATAGAGGATTTTTGCCTCTGAAATATTAATTGTCAAAACCCTAAGTCCGTAGGGGCCGCTGAGGTTTGACCGTTGTCAGATGATTATGAGGCATGGCTCGTACTGAGATTATCGCTAAGAACTCACATCAGCAGTTATGAGGCATGGCCTCGGACCGGATTTGTTGTTGAAACTGCTCGTCTCATTACTGCAGTTGGTGAAGTCCACCGTTTTTATAGACCCACGGGGTCTCTTTGAAAAGGGGCACGTAGGGGTGCCACATGGTGGTCATTCCTTGGATGTGGCGGCCACGCCAAAGTCCGCCTTTGATTGGAGAGGTGTCTGCTTTTAAATGTTGATTTTGGATGCTTCGACGACAAAGGGCCCGAAGTGTCGTGATATCGCGACACTTCGGCCCGGCTTGGGAAGGGCCCGAAGTGTCGCGATATCGTGACACTTCGGCCCGGCTTTTGACGAGGGCTTTGCTTTGAAGACTTTGTCTTGCTTTGATAAGGCTTGTCTAAGATGACCATCTTTGCTCTGCTCATTTTTTGACCTTCTAAACTGCTGTGTGAGTGGTTAGGACCACTGTTTGACCTCTGAGGGCTGCCCTGAAAGCTGTGTGTGTCAATGCGATCAGTGTTTGTAGTCACTTAATCGGATGGGTGCTATTTTGGTGTCTACAGATGCCCCTTTTTGGGAAGCGCTACGGGTGACGCAGTGCTGAGCAAAAATAGAAAACCAAAGCACTAATGATTAGGGTTTCTTGGTAACCTAACCAACTTTTGATGCCCCAAGTATGGAAAGGGCATGCATTCTTGAATCCTTGCTTCTGACGAGCTAAGGAATTTGATTTCAAGCGTTAACCTATTTTGATGAGGTGTGAATTGAGCTTGGACATTGATCAGTCATGATTAGGCAAAGGGCGTAACCTTTTATCCACAGGGGAAACCTTGTGTTCATGCTTCGGGAATGCCAAGTGTTTGATCAATTTAATGATTGCTTGTTTACTGCCCCAAGCAGGAGCATGATTGTCTTTGTCAATGATTCTTTGAATGCATGTCATTGCCTTGATTAGGTGTGTGCTTGTTGATTGGTGACTAAGTGTGACTACCCCCTCAAGCGACGAATCGATGAGGGAATGATCTTCGTGAGAAAAGCGACGAGTCGCTTGACCCAAGATGACTTAGGTTAGGGTGCCTTTAGATGTTTTACCATTGAAGCACGTGCAGTTTCCTAAAATTTGGACCTATTTTTGGTGGGTGTTAACCCTTTTGGTGACGCCATAATGGGGTGAAATCAGCAACCACCCATCTTCCCATGGAGCGGTCCGTCTAGGGGTAGCCTTCTTGGGGAAGTAGGAGAGTGACAATTTGGGCTCCGACATCGATTTTTTTATGCCAAGAAGTTAAGTGCAAGAGCACTTGTGGCTGGCAATGCTTATTGCTATGGTTTTTGTGTTGCATTTTTATGATGTTTTTGTTGTTTTGATTTTCTTTCTTTGTGTATATGTCATGATTTTATGCACAATGATTGATGTTGATGGATGCATGCTACGTTATATTGATGGATGCATATGTTGTGCAAATGTATGTATATATGGTATTGTAAGGAGGAAAAGTAGCACAGTTGGTTGAGAAATGTAGCTAAGGTTTTCTGAGACTCAGACGATTTTAACTTACTAGCCATGACTGTACTTTATCTTACAAGACTTTTGAACAAGGTATGAATCATACTTGTTTTTGACCAAGCTATTTCACATCCTTGTGTGTGCAATTGAGTTCGTTTATGTGGTATTTGTCAGGATACCGCCAGTGCCAGATGGGCTTTCAACCGAACCTGTACTGAGGATCACCTAATTAGCTCCACTAACTCCTTTGTTGTATTTAGTTAGATTAATCTGCGGTGTTATCCAGGATACCCTAAGCTAGCTCATCCTTATGCAAACATTGGTCTGTACACATGCAAAGCAAATGTGACAGACATATCGTCATGCGGGTAGGATACCACCATTGCTAGATAGGCTATCAACCAAACCTATAATGAGGATCACCTAGATGGTTTTTGAATGCTGAGAATTCCAGGGATTCAAGTTTAGGATGTTTGTTGGCTGAATGATTTAGAGGGTTGCTTGTCTATATAGTGATGAAAATCACTCTATTAATTCTTTTTGAGTAATGATTTTGAATAGTGGCGATGACCACTGTTATTTGATTTTGTGTTTTGTGTATTGTGGATTTGAGGTTGTGAATGGCTTTGATCCCTGTGGTCTTGGGGATGACTACCCATCCTTGGTAGGGACGTGTAGTACATATCCTTACAACGTTGGGGACCAAGGGGATGATGGAGGTTATGGAGTAAGGGCATTGATCTGTTAGGCCTTGGGGATGACTACCCATCCTGGTTAGGGGCAGATAGTACAAATCCTTACAACTTGGAGACCAAAGGTGAATGGAAAGTGTTAGGATGATGATATGTTGGAATTTTGTTTGTGAATGGTGTTGATCCCTGTGGTCTTGGGGATGACTACCCATCCTTGGCAGGGACATGTAGTACAAATCCTTACAACTTTGGGAACCAACTATGATTGGGATTTGGTAGTGGTGAAAACCACTGTATTTGGAGGTGAATGGATAGGAACGAGCTCGTCCTTTTGTCAATTCTTAGCATTCTAGAACCATTCGCACGGGGGGGTGAGCAAGATAACCGTTTCACTTATGGTGACCTGGGTTACTGTGCAGGTTTCATCTTTCGTTCACACAACTTGGGAATATTTATGTGTTTTAATTTGTGTGGGGATGTTATGTAACAAGGTGTATTTCAAGTATGACTCTACCTTTGTAAAATATGTTTGACTTGATACATTACATGGCTAAAGAGAAAAATGATGACTGAATCATGAAAAACCCTTGATACATTAGAAGACCACTAACTCTAGTACGATAAAAGCAAGGCATGGTGTTTTTGTTGTTTTTTGGAAAATGGAACAGTGTGGAACAAGATGGACTAGTGGATTTATTACAGCCAATGGTGCCCTTGACCTGTACGACCACAAATATGCAATGTATGGATGCAATGCTTTAATGCAACTATGTATTTTTGTATTTTTGATGGATTTATTTTTGTGAATATGAAGATGAAGTGCGAGAAGAACTCTCTTATTGATGAATTTGAGTATGCCTAGAAATGGGATGCAAATTTTTTGTTGTTTTTGATGATTTTTGTTGTTTTTGAATTTTCTTGATTTTTGACCAAGCGATTGTGGAAATCCTTGGAGCATTTTGGGATTGACCAAGCGATTGCAAGAATCCTTGGAGAATTTTGGGATTGACCAAGCGATTGCAAGAATCCTTGGAGCATTTTTGGATTGACCAAGCGATTGCAAGAATCCTTGGAGCATTTTTGGATTGACCAAGCGATTGCAAGAATCCTTGGAGCATTTTTGGATTGACCAAGCGATTGCAAGAATCCTTGGAGCATTTTTGGATTGACCAAGCGATTGCAAGAATCCTTGGAGCATTTTTGGGATTGACCAAGCGATTGCAAGAATCCTTGGAGCCTTTTTGGGATGACCAAGCGATTGCAAGAATCCTTGGAGCCTTTTTTGGGATTTGGCTCTCTTAGATATGAAATGGTCACAAATTACTGATATTCAAGGGTTCTGTTTCCTTGATACCATCAAGAGAAGCTAGCCGGTATGTCCCGGGTCCTATTTTGCTATCAATGATATATGGACCTAACCAATTTGCCGCAAACTTGTCCCTTAGGTGGGACGACAAACTAGAATTTTGCTGGTTTTCCTTCAAAACCAAATCACCAACCCGAAAGTCCCTCAGGTGAACTTTCATGTTGTAAGCTTTCTTAAGTCGCTCTTGATAAATACGTAAATGCTCAAGAGCATTAACGCGTCGTTCATCAAGCAACGTAAGCTGGTCTAACCGGGCTTGCCACGCAGAATCATCGTCGATGAACTCCTACATTGATATGCATAGGGAAGGAATCTCCAACTCGAGAGGCATGACTGCCTCGGAGCCATACACAAGCGAAAATAGAGTGGCCCCAGTGGGTGTTTGAATGCTAGTGCGATAGGCCCATAGGGCAAGTGGGATTTGAATGTGCCAATCCTTATGACTGTCTGCGATGATCTTTTTAAGGATGGCAACTAGCATTTTGTTTGATGCCTCTGCTTGCCCATTCACCTATGGATAATAGGGTGTTGAAAAGCTGTTCTGAATCTTGTACTTTGTGGTAAAAGCATGCACGTCTTTTTTCTTGAAATGCGTTCCATTATCCAAGACTATTTTGGATGGAATACCAAAATGACATATGATGTTATGCAAAATGAACTCCACAATGCGGGGTCCTGTCGTAGAGGTAAGCGGAATTGCTTCCACCCACTTGGTAAAATACTCTGTGGCCGTTATGATAAACGTGTGACGGCCTGACGATGCAGGGGAGATCTTTCCAATTAGATCAAAGCCCCACTACGAGAACGGCCAATCAGACTGGACTGTTTGCAAGGCCTGAGAAGGTACGTGCATTAAATTGGCATGATGTTGACACTTCATGCACTTCTTGACATAGGTGCAACAATCTCGCTCTAAATATGGCCAATAATAGCCCATGCGAAGAATGCGCTTTGCGATAGCCATACCACTAAAGTGGCCACCACATGTACCATCGTGCACTTGGGCGATCGCCCAAGTGGACTCTTGCTGGTCCAAGCAACGAAGGAGGATTCCTTCATAGCTGCGACGATACAAAATGTCTCCTATCAAGACATACTTAGCCGCTTTCTGCTTGAGTGCTCGTTTTGTGGCATGAGTCAATCCAAGGGGGAGATTACCTAACTTGAGGTAGTCTTTGATGGGTAAATACTAGTCCTGTTTATCAGAAACCTCGATAGTATGAACAACCAATCTCTCTTGAAGTTCCTCCCTAGCAAACGCTGAATGGGATAGAACCTGTAAGAAGAGTGTTGTGTTGCTATTAATGGGAGTAGGGGAGAACAAGGACCCCCAGTTGGCATGTTTTAGATGATCACGAATTCGATAGAACTTATCCGAGGATGGTTCAATATGGATCATGTGGATTCCTGGCGTTAAGTCGGAGCTTGCACGCTCCATCACAGATTGCGATAAGGTTTTGACTTGAATGGTTGTCATATCGCCAGAAAGCTCTTGCAGAATTAGTGACCCCAAGGAGGCCATTGTGTCTGCAAAAAGATTCGATGATCGAGGGAGTGCCTCAATGTCATACCACTCAAGTTTTGCCAAGAATTTGTCCACGAGGGCTTTATAATCCTGTAGGACTGGGCATTTGCATTGATAGACCCCTTTGACTTGATTGACTATAAACAGCGAATCACCAAAGATATTCAGTCGTTTGATGTTCATGGTGATTGTTGTCTGAAGACCTAGGAGCAAGGCTTCATACTCTGCGTTATTGTTGGTGCATGGGAAGTTTAATTTAAATGACAGGGGCATTGGGGCACCCTACGGTGTGAAGAATACAATTCCCGTGCCACCACATTGCTCACATTTAGAACCATCGAAGAATAGGATTATGTCGGCTTGTGACTCAGGATCATCAGAATCTGGCTATTCTGAGACATGGAAGACCCCATCATCGGGTAGTTCAATTACTAGAGGCTGATCGTCTTCAAGAGGAGCCTCTGCTAGTTGATCGGCTATGACCTATCCTTTGATAGATTTTTGTCCAATAAACTCTATGTCAAATTCTGTCAACAACATGATCCATTTTGTCGTGCGACTACTATGATAAGTACGACTCATCATGTATCGCAATGGATTCTCCTTAGACACAACATACGTAGTGTTGCTCAGCATGTAGTGGCATATATTTCTGGTAGCAAACACCACTGCCAAGCAGAGTTTCTCAACGTATGCATAGTTAAGTTCATAACTGACCAGGGTGCGGCTAAGATAGTAAGTATCCTATTCCTTGTAAAGTTCATTCTTCTGGGCTAGCATGGCACCCAATGCCACCTCAGTAGCTGAGATGTATAAGTAGAACGACACTCTTGGTCTAGGTGGTGCCAATACTGACGACGAATCCAGGTATTGTTTGATCTCGTCAAAGGCTGACTGGCACTTGTCATCCCAATGAAATGTAACTCCCTTGTGCAATAATTTGTTCATGGGTCGGCACTTGTCAGATAATTGCACTATAAAGCATTTAATCGACGCGACCTTTCCCTGCAGACTTCTGAGCTGCTTGATTGTAGTTGGGGGAACCATTTCAAGGATTGCCTTGACTTTCTTTGGGTCTACCTCGATTCCTCATTTTGAGACTATGAAACCTAAGAGTTTTCTAGATGTGATGCCAAAGACGCACTTCTTGGGGTTTAGTCTAACTTTATGCTCCATGAGGCGATCGAGGATCTTGCTTAAGTCATTGATATGATTTGAGCGCAAGAGAGACTTGGCTAATAAATCATCCATGTAATCTTCCAAAGTTTTGTGCATGTAATCATGGAAGATATATGTCATGGCACGTTGGTAGGTGGCGCCAGACATTTTTAAGGCCAAAAGGCATGACCTTATAACAAAATGTCCCCCAAGGCGTTGTGAACGCCGTTTTTAGTTGGTCTTCGGGATTGATACGAATTTTATTGTATCCCGAGAAACCATCCATTAGGGAGAGCATTTCATGAACTGCTGTAGCATCTACCAATGCGTCGATGCTTGGCAAGGGGAAATCATCCTTAGGACTCGCTTTGTTTAGATCTCAAAAATTGGTGCATATGCGAATCCTCCCGTCGGGCTTCTTGATGGGAACCATGTTGGATAGCCATGACGGATAATCCACATAGATGACAAACTATGCGTCCAATAGTTTTTGCAATTCGTCTTTGACCATTAAGGCCACTGTTGGGTGCATCTTACGTAGTTTTTTCTTTACAGGCTTGATTGTTGGATCAAGCGTTAAATTATGCGTGACTAGTTGCGGGTCTAGTCCTGGCATATCTTTGTATGACCATGCAAAAACTTCCTTCTTCTCTTTGAGAAGGGCAATGTAGTCGGCTTGCTCTTCAGGGGAAAGGCTTACCCCTAGCTTGAGAATATGTGGATTCATTGGATCTGTGTCGATATCTACATCAGTCGTTTCTTCGACTGACATGTGGGATCCGTCCTCCAACTGATGTGGAGTCGGGATCAAATGGATATTGTTAGCTGAATTTAGATCTGTGTTGGGAACCTCGGGTTCCTTTTCAGCCTAAAAAATATCCTGAGTTGTCCCTGGGGTAAAATGATGCATTTCACCAAAAGGCCAGTACTCTGATGGTGACAAAGGTGAATTGACGCGATCCCAGTCGATGGCATCTATGTCTAGATGCAATGACCTTGCTGGATCGACCAGATTGCGGATGGGTGCGATCAAATCAATGGAGATCATGTGGATGGAATGAATTTGGTCTCCATTACCATGGGTGTGATAACTTGATTCTTCTAGATGCTCCCTATACTTTGGATCTGGCTCTAGGGGAACGGGCATGAATGGATCGGCCCTATGTGCTGATAGGAGGACAGGGTCTTCCCTCGGCACTGTTGTCATGATAGGGTCTCGGGGTGGAAAGTGTTCATCGTGAATTTGGATCCATGGATCCAACACTTGGTCCCATCTTGCTGGGTCTACCCACCATTCATGTCCTAACCTTATGCCCATCTGTCCCATTAGATATTCATGAGTTAAAGGGCGATAATTCCGTCACGCATGTCTGAGATAGATCATTTCAGTCTCATCTTCTGAATCACTTTCAGAGATCCAAAAATGTTCATTCTCTTCAGCAACCGTTACTTGCGACGTTGAGGGTTCTCCTTGTTCCAGTAAGTTAATCTGGTCCCATTGCGGTTGTTCCACTCTGGGTGGAGGGACCTGATTCTCTTGACATGGTATTGATTCAACTGGAACCTCTAAGGGGAATAGTTTCAAAAAGATGTCTGGACATCGTTGATGTTCTCTGTGAGGATTAGTGTCCGAATTTTCATCGCTCGCTAGCAAAGGAAAGGGATTACTGCTGTTGCCAAGGGTGTTTGTTGACCATGGGAGGTAGTCTCCCAATGTATATTCTATATTTGGGTTGGCATAAAGATCTGGTGCCAATCCCCCTTGTTTCCTATTTCTAGGCCTTGCATATTTTCTACCAAGATGTCTAAGGGCAGGGGGTGGTTGAACCCTACTCTTGACTTATCATATGGCATCTGATATCTTGGTTGGCAAAGGACCCGCATCCCTTGTTCATATCTGCCTAGCCCGTATCCATGCCAATTGCATTGGCCAAGATATTTTAGGGTGAAGTTTGGGTTTGATAGATAGTTGATGTTTTCAACAAAAGGCTCCTTGTATGCTTCCTTTTGCTGGCATGGTTTAAGACCATGATCAAGGCCCCCATACACAAAATTTGTCTGGTTGGGTTGGTGACCTAGAGGAACAACTGTTCCTATGGGAAGGTGAGGTCTCCCCATATCCTGTACTGATTCTACTATAGGTGTTGCCACAACATTCTGCACTAAATACTCCCCCAGGCCCGTGCTGGCCATTTCAATAGTGATTGTTGATGCTTGGGAGGGAGGGAACGGGAGTCCTTCCTGAGTCCATTCCATGTTTGGTGTTTTAGGAATCTCAGCTTCCGTAGTGCTAGGTGTTTCCTCTGTTGATACTATTGATATTGTGAGCAAACCCTCTTCTAGGGCTGAGCCTCTTCCATGATCTATTTTCCTTTGTCCTTCTGTTTAGCCATTACAGGTGGCGTTGGTAATGAAGGAGCAGATGATGAGGATTCACCTGGCTGGGATTTTGGTGATTTGGTCACCAGTGGTGCCTACGGTATTGGACCCTGTTTGGATGGATTTAACTGGAAATCCAAATGCATTGAAGGGAGGGTCTATTGAGGCATTAGTTGTACCATGTTGCAATACTTGAAGGGTTCCAAGTCCATCGGGACTACATGTATTTCTCCTTCAAAAGCATACTTTAAGCACTGGTGAGCGATCGAAGGGACACACTTCATGTCCCTGATCCAAGGTCGCCCTAGCAGTATATTGTAAGCCATATCACCTTCTAACACATGGCACAATGTTGGTATTGTATTTTGTCCTACCTGGGTAGGTAGAACAACTGTGCCGACTGTCGAGCATATTGCATCATTGAACGCTCGCAGTGTGTACGTGGAGGCTGTGATATGAGAGGCTGGCAGCTTTAAATGTTTTAGCGCTGCAGTGGTGATGATGTTACTAGACGAGCCAGTATCTACCAGCACTCTCTTATATGGGATCCCGTTGACCCGTGCGATGACGTGCAAGGGTGGATCTGCCATGTCATTCGATATTGCTTTGACTTCATCCTCTCTAAAGGTGATGACCGACTCCGTACATCGCTGCACATGTCCTACGAAGTTGTTGAAAGAATTTGCTTCGTGAGGCTGTAATTCGATGGCTTTTAATATTTCCATAAGAGCTTCTCTATGAGGTGTTGACTGTTGAATAAGCTCATAAATGGAAAGCCTAGCCGATGTAGTCCGCAAACTTTACGTGAGTTTGGTATGTATCGTGACCTCGGGTCTAGGTAGAGGTACTTGCATAGGGCATTGCTGAGGCTGCGACGTCATTGGAACTTCCCTCGTAGCTACCACGGGGGCAGCTGCTGGGTAATTTTTGTTCCTTGTCACTATGCTGATCATTCCCACAAATCCTTGCATGGGAAGATTCTCTCGCACCTTGTTAATCTGGAGAGGTTTTTCCTGTGCCTCGTGGACAGGCAAAGGGTCCTTGAATACCCCCATTTGTTGATTATTTGATGCTATGGGGTTGTCTATGGCCAATGTTTTATTGTCAATTAAATCTTGGATCAATCATTTGAATTTCTAGCATCCATTTAAATCATGTCCCCTGCGCCTATGGAATCTACAATACAATTCCTCTCTGTATCCCTTAGGCTTGGGGGCGTTAGGATCTATAGTTTGGATTTCTGGCAAGGTGACTAAATTTGCCACTAAAAAGCGGTCAAATAGGGAGTCCCTGGACTCCGTGTAAGGGGTGAATTGTCACCTAGGGTGACGCTGCTGATTCTGCTCCTTTTTCTTATTATATTTTTCATAACTAGGAGGCACTGCCTGGTAATTAGCCTTTTGGGGCTGCATTTATTGCACAGGCTTGGGAGCATTTATCGCAACTTGGTTAACTGCAGCGGGTTGTGATTGCGTATTCCCAGTCTTAGTGGTTTTATTCCACTCTTTTCGAAAATAAAAGAACACTTAAGATGCAATGTAACATAACCAGCTTGATATATCAAAAGTAGAAGCACAACCCTTTTTATTCATAATATTCTGACTCGGTTACAATAAATCTCCTCAGTGACATATTCTCGGTTACAGTCATGATTAATGATCTTCTCTCCACGTGCCCACATGCAAAATGGGCAGGCTAACGTATTGCCGCCGCTAGTGTTAATGAGTCTTTGCCGGTGCCTCCTTGCTTGCTGCTATTTCTCCTACAGTCAAAGAAACAAATAAACACGTTAGTAGCACCTGTGTTAACATAAAACATTTACTTCTTAAAAAAAAAGATGAAATATGTATGCTTGAGATCATTAAAAACCATGCATAGACGAGTGTAGATGACATGCACGTTTAATCAGAATCAGCACCAAACGACAGAACATAGAACATAGTACGTAATATGTCTAACAAGTTAACGTAGAACGTAATACCGCAATGAAAGACGTGAGATTTGCAAATTCTACAGAGAACAGAAAACTTTACTAGGAGGCCGCTGCCATTAGAAACAGAGAGATCAAAAAGAAACACGAGAGCATAATAATATCAATATATATATTAAACACGTAATGCAGAAAGAACCCTAATGCAGGATAAAATGCCACCTGCAGATCTGTCCTAACCTTACGCAAATGGTTAATGAGAAACCGATGCAGAAGAATGTAGAACAAACAAAGATAACATTATTAATGAGATCTGTTCTTTCTATTTATCTGTCTTTATCGAACATTTAATGCAGAACATTAATATAGGATAACATGCAAGAACATGATATATATTAAAGCGAAATCAGAAAGAAAAGGTACGGGGTGCCCAAGCGGGCCGCCCCCATTAGAATTTAATTATGGCACCAATCCAATAAGGAAGGGCCCAGAATATTTTGTATTGAGTTGTCGTCGAATTAGTGGGATGTAGTGATCCACTGTCGGGTATGGAAGTCAGATTCACGCTTCTGAGAACCACCCACCAACCTCTATTTTGTAAGAGATTCTGGATGTGAAGAAGGTGAACTCAAACTGGTGCAATCGGGTCTTCAAATGAACAGCACTTCGTTGTATTTTTAAAATGCTTCGTTCCGGTCTTTACATTGCATTGAGCTAGTTTTTATAGAGGATTTTTGCCTCTGAAATATTAATTGTCAAAACCCTAAGTCCGCAGGGGCCGCTGAGGTTTGACCGTTGTCAGATGATTATGAGGCATGGCTCGTACTGAGATTATCGCTAAGAACTCACATCAGCAGTTATGAGGCATGGCCTCGGACCGGATTTGTTGTTGAAACTGCTCGTCTCATTACTGTAGTTGGTGAAGTCCACCATTTTTATAGACCCATGGGGTCTCTTTGAAAAAGGGCACGTAGGGGTGCCATGTGGCGGTCATTCCTTGGATGTGGTGGCCATGCCAAAGTCCGCCTTTGATTGGAGAGGTGTCTGCTTTTAAATGTTGATTTTGGATGCTTCGGCGGCAAAGGGCCCGAAGTGTCGTGATATCGCGACACTTCGGCCCGGCTTGGGAAAAGGGCCCGAAGTGTCGCGATATCGCGACACTTCGGCTCGGATTTTGACGAGGGCTTTGCTTTGAAGACTTTGTCTTGCTTTGATAAGGCTTGTCTAAGACGACCATCTTTGCTCTGCTCATTTTTCGACCTTCTAAACTGCTGTGTGAGTGGTTAGGACCACTGTTTGACCTCTGAGGGCTGCCCTGAAAGCTGTGTGTGTCAATGCGATTAGTGTTTGTAGTCACTTAATCGGATGGGTGCTGTTTTGGTGTCTATAGAAACATTAAACCATTTTGAAAGGTAAACACTTTTACTTTTACTAAATATTACCAATAATTATAAGCCTTCAGAGAGATGTTCTCAGACCATTAAGAGCCTTTGAAAAATAATAAAGATTTCACCTGCTTCAACAAAATAAATTTTTAGAATTTCTTTCATAAAATAAATATTAACTAAGGCATGAATTTTAAGCTAAATTTTATTTCAAGCAAAACAATAAAATACATCAATCAATGATTTTATAGGTTTTCCCACTTCTTGATTTTCAATACATTCCTTCACTTGCTTCAATCTAGTTACCTAACATAATGAATGTTGTGTTATCTAACCTAAATTTTTGGATTTAAATATATATTATTTTATTTCATCTCTAATTTAAGAATAGTAGTACATTTATGTGAAACAAGCTTCAACTATTCAATAGAAATTTTACATTTGATCTTTTATTTTGGGTGAGTTCCCGATAATATTTCAAATTAAATATAATAAATCAACAACTCTAGAAGTAATGTGGTAATGTTTAATTCAAACCAATATATATATATATATATATATATATATTACAAGATAGATAAATTTCAAGTAACTGACTTCCTAAACAAGACACTCTACTAATTTAAGAATTTTCAATAGAAAGATATCATTAAGGTATATTCTACGCAAACACTTCCATAAATCAATTTAATCAAGAAATTACTAAACAAATTCAATGGTATAACACATCAACATATGATAAATGAAATTTATATTTTTGAGGGAAATATTTTTTAAAAAAATATATAAAACTTTACTAACTCTACTATCTCTTCTAGCATCCTCCACTAGGCAAGCTTGAAGGTTGAGAGAAGTTTGGGGGTTCATGATGGCTCAAAAATATTTATGCATATCTAATATTGATGCATTTACTAATATGCCAAAATTAAGTAAAATAAAATAGACATCAATCCATAAATCAAATGTTAACTTTAACAATTAATATTCTACTCAAGAACTACAACTAATAGAAAGGAACTTTTCACCATTCATCTTCCTTTTTTGAAGGAAAACCAAGTATCACCACAATATTTATTGACGTAAAGAAAGGGAAGTATGCATTTAATTACACAACATAAGATAATATATTTAAACCCAAAACTCTAATTAAAAGGGTGCATGGGTATCTTAAAAGGTTTAGAATAATTTTTTGTATATAAGACAAAGGTTTCTTAGGTGTTTCAAGCAATGGTACAACATATCAAAATATCTTTATCTATCAAGAAGTGAATAAAATAATGGACATGAGGTGCTTCCTGAATCAATTTTTTTTTGTAATATTAATAACGAATAGGGTTTAAAGGGATCCCACAACCACTGCAATCAAAATGCCACCCGAGCAAGACAAATCAGAACTAGACCTCACCAAACAACATGAGGCAGACCAAAAAATACTACTAAGACCAAGACCCAAGGACACGTAAGAAGGGAGAACTGAGATAATTCTACCCTAAATTACCCATACCCTGAGCAACAAAAGTAGCAATATGAGAGATGTTTTTATAAATATCCAACGTCAATCTCAGTGAACTCCATAATTTCCTTTGATTGATATCAATTAGCTTCAAATCATGATAGACTGAGGGTCTAATCTCCTCAGAGGCAATCAGGGCATAGATATCCTCGACCAATTTCTCTTGATAGCAATCCTATAGAAGAACATCAAAATCAGGAAGGGTAGAAAGAGGGGAGGAACCATCATCGTCACCCCCTTTACTATGCAGACATTTAGATTTACGTAAACCACTGCAAAAAGTGATAGGAATGAGTTTCAGGTTCACCTTCATAGGATCCTCCTTGATCTCTTTAGGGGGTAAATAAAATTTAACAGTGGGGCCAATCGAGGGAGTAAAAATACCCACATCATAAGCCTTTCCCCACACTCCTTTAGTAGAAACCTGTATCTTCATATAGACCTTCTTAGGACCCAAACCGAAGGTAAACAAATAAATATCTTCACTACAATAAGATTCCATCTTCGTAACCATATTAGAGCCACCATAAAAATAACTAGGAGAATCCACCACCTTCTTAGCACCTCCCATAGTGGAACCTGGAGATTCTGTAAAAGACTTGAGGATTTTGTTAGCATTTAAACCATATTCCAAATTAACCTGTTCAAATACCAACAACACAAGGCCCTAGTGAATGGGGGCTTGACCATGACCACCTTGCATATTCAAAAAAGACTTCTTCATAGATTGAAAAAGAAACAAAGGAATATTCATGACAGTATCTATAAGGCATTTCTTTGGGTTGGCTTGAATTTGAAGGGTAAGTTTCATCTCATTTATTGGGAGCAAATCTGTAAAATAAAAAGGAAAGGGAGTTTGAATCTAAAGAATGTGGTTGTTATGAACAAGGTTTTGGTTTCCAAACTTGCTTGGAAGGTTTATTCCAATTTGGATCATATCTGGTGTTGCATCCTTAAGGCTAAATATAATTTTCAACATTTCATTTCGGATCATCTCTCTTCTGGAGGTTCTACATTTTGGAATAACCTGATAAAATCTAGGGACTTCATTAGAAACAACAACTATTGGGTAATTGGAAATGGTATATCTGTTTCCTTTTGGGATGATCTATGGCTCAGAGACCATCCCCTTGCAGAGGATCCTCATTTTTGGGAGGTGTGTTTACTCTCCAAAGAGGCAGGATTTGTCATGG
Organism: Wollemia nobilis; assembly: GCA_028583015.1. Lineage (NCBI taxonomy): Eukaryota > Viridiplantae > Streptophyta > Pinopsida > Araucariales > Araucariaceae > Wollemia > Wollemia nobilis. The sequence continues at coordinate 2,814,991 of JAQPPZ010015863.1, read as the reverse complement.
TGGTTGATTTTTTCCTTCTCTAGAATGACCATAAATTTTGGTCGTCTTCCCCCCCTTAGATCTGCCCAAGATCATATTGTGTGGGATTCTATTCTTTTTGAGATGTGATGGTATGTGGTTCAGCAGAAGGAGGTGGTAGATCGATTAGTTTGGGATGGTGATAGTGAGGGTTCCTTTTTAGTAAAATCAGCCTATTCCCTCCTTTGTCCTCGTGAAGGTAGTTATTTCCCCTAGTCAAAGATTTGGATTAAAAATTTAACTCTAAAAATAAATATTTTCTTTTGGCTGGCGGTGCAGAATAAGGTTCTTACAATAGAAAATTTGCACAAGAAGGGGTTCAATTTGCTAAATCATTGTTTTATATGTAAGAAAAACTGGGAATCTTCCTCCCACCCGTTTCTCAAATGCAAAGTTTTCTGGGACATATTTAATTTTTACCTTTAGCATGTTGGGATTGCATGGACGCTACCATATTCTATTTACGATCTTCAACAATGGATGTCACCCTTTTCTTACCATCGTCTTAAGTGTTTTTGGAATATTTTGCTTCCCCACCTCAATTGGGGAGTGTGGAAGGAGCGAAATGCGAGGGCATTTAAAAATTTGGAGGGTGACATGTTTCACTTAAGTCAAAAAATTATTTGGAATGTGGGAGAGAACGTTCTAATGGTGATGAAGGACTCGCTCCCCTCTGTTCCTAGGGATCACCCTGATTTTGTTGTTGAGAAAATTCTTGGTTTCCACTCGGAGTTAAGATCCCCACCAGATCCAAACTTACGTGCTTCTATTTGTTGGTCTCCACCCCCTCTAGGATGGTTTAAGCTTAATTTTGATGTGGCATCGAAAGGCAATCCGGGCCAAGCTGACGCTAGGGGTGTTATTTGGGATTAGTTTGGTAATGTTATTATGGCCTTTTTGGAAGATATTGGTGTCCAATCATCCCACTTTGCTGAAACTCATGCTTCCTTTTTTGGAATTCAAATGCTTAAAGATATCGGTATTCATAGGGAAGTTATTGAGGGGGATTTTTTAAATATAATTAAGATGCTCGACTAGGATGGCGAATCTCTAACATAATTGATGAATCCAAAGCCCATTTATTGTCCATGGAAGAAACAATCATTAAGCATGAGTTCAAATAAGGGAATGCAGTGGTCGACTCCCTTGCAAATCTGGGCATATATAGTCAGTGTCTGTCTATTTGGCGTACTAATTTTCTATCTGATATTAGTCACCTAATTTATGTGGAGAAACCTTAATTCTTGTTATATGGGGTCCGGTCTTACGTTGCGTCTCTTCCTGAATCAAATTTTTGTTTAGCTTATTTGGTTATTATTTCAAAGGTATACTAGATAGGGAGATTAACTAAACTAGAAGAGTTCATGTAGAGTTGGGATCCCTAATTATAAATGGTTCAAATATTTGGTTATTCAATTCCAAATGCAAAGAGGGGTCAACTTCTCCCCATATTCAACTACTACTAAGAAAAATATTTTTAGCATGATAATAAAAAATACAACAACGCAAAAGACCTACAAGGATAAGAATTTAAATGTAATCTCTAAAGAATAAGGAAATTCCTATAAGGTATCCAAAATTTACATTCTATTATTCTTCTCATATATGTCTAAAATATTATTCATTGATAGATAGGTAAATTTAGAACCAACATGAGTCTGTGCTATTGGAAACTCCTCTTCTACTATTGTCCTTCTCCCGTATTCCTTAATCTTTCATTATTTGTACTTTTTCCTCCTTAAATTTAGTATTCCCATCAATATTTAAGAACTATCTTCAAGGGAGTATTAATATATGGATTAAAATATATCTCAACATTGAATATAGTTATATACTTGCCAAGTCAATCATCATCTCTACCAATTGGGGGGTTTAAGAAATTTTAATATTTTCATTTTATATATTATATTCATACTTATAAGAGAATGTGGATTCCATTAAAATATTTTTAACTTATTTTATTAATATTAATTAAATAGGTAAATAAAAAGTTTTAAGTTCAGCTAGGATACAATTCAATAATATGTACATCCAATACTTTTCCTTAAATAGGTGATCTTAGGATAATAAAATGTTATCATTTGCCTGCTAAGGATGGCTTCCATGCATTCAAATAATTTCTTTACCCATTGAATGATTGTTAAATTCAATCATGTAATAGCATATATTTGCAATGCACCTATATGAAGAGTTTTATTTATCCTTGTGTCTTTGACGAGAAGTTTCATCCATCATCTTCCTTTTCTCTCAATTTGGTGAACTAAATTCTATCAATCACTTGAGAGAGTACATGGCCCTGCAATCATATAATTTATCAGTAGTGCCATGTTCTAAATATCATGAATCAAAATTTAAGTAATCAACTATTAATTTAGATAAGATAAAATTGTGCATTGGGACACATTAATTTCATAACAATGAAAAATTTCTTCTAGGGAGGGTCATTACATTGATGAGGAAGCATAATGATGGGAGGAAAATTGTTTCTTTAGGGATCACTCAATTTGCCACTAATTTCATCACCTTGTAGAGCCTTCTAATGGCATCACCCACTTTGAAGTGGATGTTTGTGAGAAAGGAATGTACACCTCATTGTTTCATGCAAAAGAGGAGGGGTACATAATATGGTGGCAAATATCTAATAACTAAATTTGCATGAGCATTCTAAAAATTCTCAAGGTAATTCCAATTTGCTTGTTGAGTTCATATTGAAACTTTAAAATCTTATTTTACACTTGTATTAATTTTTCTAAAATTTCAATATTTTCTATTTAATTGTAGGTGATAGAAGCCTTCCAAAGGGTTCTAAAAAATAGGCTATGGCCTATCTATATGAGAGAATGAATAGATCTAAAGATATCATTGAGCAGGATTATAGGGGAAACCAATGGAATTTTAAACCAGTTTGGAACATCATTGATAGGAGATGGACAAGGTAACTCCATAAACCAATTTATACCATGGGGCACTTCTTGAACACCAAATTATCTTACACTAGTAGAATTGGTGGTAATTAAGAGGTTTAGGTAAGGTTCTATATTTGCATCAAGAGGATGATAAATAATTGTATTGAGTTACAGATATATAAAAGGCTATATGAGGAAGCTTATATTAATCCTCATTTGCTAAATAAGTAAGGTTAATCTTATAACTATCTAAAACATTTAAACTTTTAAAATTTAATCTTCTTTTAAATTTTTTACATAGTTTATATTCTTGTAGTTTACAAATATAAATTACTACTTTGAAAATTATTATTTTTTGTAGATTTATGGTGGGAGGAGTATATTTCTAAAATACTTACCCCATAGATGATGGATATCTACATCTTGAGTTAACCTTGTAGTGATTCTGGATGTGACCATACTCTATTTGAGGTTGTACACACGAGCAAACACAATAGGTTGACCCAGGAGCATAACAATGACCTTGTGTTTATACAATAAAATCATAGGTTTTCGCACAATATAAGTGGGAGGGTAGTGAATCCTATAAGGCAATTCAATGGATGGAATAGATCCACCATGTGATTGGATTTTTGAGAGTTCTATGGATATTGAGCTTATTATAAAGGATATTGAGGTACTCGAGAAAAAAAACAAAATATCTAAGAAGATCATAAGAGATATACCATTATGATATTCTACTTGAGTAGCCTATAATTCATCCACTAATTCAAATCCAAGGCCAACCATCTATTGTGAGGGGAAGGAAGGAAAAATAAAATGTAGTTTTAAATTTATTTTATATTTTATGTATTTAGGCTATTTGCTAATTTATAAATTATAAATGTATGTTTTTTATGAATATATAATATAATATCAACTTTATGGTTCTCGAATTATTGTTTAAAATATTTTTTTATTTATTAAAAAATTTACTTCATTATTTTTTGCTTTGCTAAGTTTTTCCAGTCTGCCTATAAAATCTCTAAAATTAGGTTGTTGAATTTATCATGAGTTACATGTTTTCCAACTATGGTCAAGAATATATTAAAACAAGTGTAAGATGCATGTATATCTACTATAAAGCTTTAGGATCGATGATCCAATATTTTAAGATTTGTGCCTATAGCACTAGCGAAGGCTAAATTCCTTAGTGGCAACAAAGCGAAGCTTAGAACTTGGTCTTTTCTAAGTTGTTCAAAATTCCTCTAGCCACTGAATATCATCATTTAGCCTTATGAAGTAGTATGATGGAGAAAGTTGTATCCAACCTACAGAAGTGTATGCCTAAACCACTCTCATTGGATGGAAAATTTTAAATTTATTCTAAATTTTTCGCTAATACTCATGTCTATTATTCATCTTGTTAGGTAGGGTCCTGGACCTTCTCTAAAAATATAAAGAAAATTCTAAGATTTTTTCTAAGGGAAAATTATGGCAATACAAGTATTTATAGAATTATCTAGGATCTATGTTGTAGCACTTGAGATATGGGGGCCTAGGTTTGATTGATATCAAAAAACAAGGACTGGCACTGGCTATAAAATGGACAAGTTGTATAGCTATAGATATTGAACCATGGAAGCAATTTCTTAGTAATACACTTCTTAAGGCCTATCCAAAAGGATTATTTTCATGATCTTCAAAATATTTTTTTTTGGCCAAGCCAAATAAAGAGTTTTAATACCTCTATTTTCAAGAGCATTTGGTGGGCTTAAGATAAAATTAAGGATTTTTTAACAATGGGGTTATTTTTTAGAGCATTCTCCTGGAAAAGGATTTTTATATCTTTCTCAAAGTCTATGGTGGTCCTTACATTTCACAAAAAAAATTGGTTTACTTGTCCTTAATAGGAATATCCTAACAAAAAGAATACATAGGAAGTTATTAAATTTCGGGTTTATTTGTTAAACATAGATATAGGAGAATTATTCTCAAAAATAGAAATTAAACTACATTATAAAGTGAATAGCATGGATCTCACCTATGTTAACACTATTAAATCTTTTACAAATCTTATTAAAACCCATGTCCCATAAGTATAAATTATGAGTGGACCCAGGAATAGAATTGACCTAGTCATAAGATTTTGTTGCTTACTCTTTTACAAAAGTATACAAAGGGCTCTATTCATCCCAAAGCTTAGCTGCACAACTTAACAAGTACTATAAATTTAAGCTTTTTCAAGAAACTTGGTTGAAATATATACACAGTTTGGCTACCACCAATTGAGACAAAGAAGGTATATTTTGCATGGTCTCTTTTATAGGGATGTCTCCCAATGAGGAGGTGGCTCATAAATCTTGGACTTACTCCTTGATTTTGTGTTGCATGTTATCAGTTAGAAAATCCAATACATATATTTTGGTCTTGGTCACTAGCCCCTTCGGCCTGGGAATGATGTTAAAGTTTTCTTAGAACTTGGAAGAACTTGGAAGATATTCATATTTCTTAGGCTATGGTCATTGATGGAATAAATGACACTTGTAAAGGGTACATGCATAAATATTGATACATGATCTAAATCAATTTTTTCTACGTAGAATTATAGATATAAAATAATGTTTAAAAAATAAATAACATGAGTTTAGAAGGGAGTAAGTTTTGTATTTCATCTCTTCTTTGAAATTGTAGATATTGATACAAGCTAAGAAAGTGTAATTGGATTGTCGAGAGATCTATGGATATTAAGGCACTTGAGGAAAAAATAGAACATATAAGAAGACTATGAGAGATATACCATGACAATACTGCACTTGAGTAGACTCTAATTCATCCACTAATTCAAAGCCAAGTCCAACCATCTAGTGTGAGGAGAAGGAAGGAAAAATAAAATGTAGTTTAAAATTTGTTTTATATTTTAAAATATTATATATCTATGATGTATTTAGGATAATTTGCTAATTTATAAATAATAATTGTACTTTTTTTGAATATCTAATATAAGATCAATATTATAGTTCTCAAATTATTGTTTAAAATATTTTTTATTTATTAGCAAATTTTCTTCTTTATTTTTTACTATGTTTTGCCTATAAAATCTCTAAAATTAGGTTGTTGAGTCTATCATGAGTTGCAAGTTTTTCAAATATGGTTAGTAATATATTAAAATAAGTTTAAGATACATGCATATCTACTATAAAGCTTTAGGATCCATGATACAATATTTTAAGATTTTTACCTATAACACTAGCAAAGGTCATATTCCTTAGTGGAAACAAAGCAAATATTAGAACTTGGTTTTTCTAAGTTGTTGAGAATTTATCTAGCCATTGAATATCATCCTTTAGCCTAATGAAATAGTGTGGTGGAGAAATTTGTATCCAATCTAGAGATGTGGATGCTAAACCACTCTCAATGGATGGAAAATTTCAAATTTGTTCTAAAGTTTTGGGTAGCACTCATGTCTATTATTCATCTTGTTGGGTAAGGCTCCTTGGCCTCCTATAAAAAGGTAAAGAAAATTCTAAGATTTTTTATATGGGTAAATGATGATAATATAAGATTTTATAGAATTATCTAGGACCTATGTTGTAGCCCTTAAGATATGGGAGCCTAGGTTTGATTGATATCAAAAAACAAGGACTAGCAATGACTAAAAGATGGTAGTTTTTATGGCCATAGGTAATGAACCATGGAAGCAATTTATTACGAATACACTTCTTAAGTCCTATCCAAAAGGATTATCTTCATGGAAAATCCATGGCATTCAAACTCTTTTTTTTGCCAAGACAAATAAAGGGATGTAGCACCTCTATTTTCAAGAGCATTTGGTGGGCTTAAGATAAAATTAAGGGTTTTTTTACAATGGGATTATTTTTTAGAGCATTCTCCTTGAAAAAAGTTTTTTATATCTTTATCAAATTCTATGGTGGTCCCCATATTTAACAAAAAATTTTGGTTTACTTACCCAAAATAGGAATATCCTAGCAGAAATAATACATAAGAAGTATATTAGATTTTGGGCTGATTTGTTAAACATGGATATAGTAGAATACCTCTCAAAAATAGAAATTAAACTATATTATAAAGTGAATAACATAAATATTACCTATGTTAACACTATTAAAAACTCTCTTACAAAACTTATTAAAACCCATATCCATTAAATATTGAATTATGAGTGGACCCAAGAATAGAATTAGCCTATTCATAAGATTTTTGTTTCTTACTCTATTAAAGAAGCCCAAAAAAGGCTCTATTCAACCCAAATCCTAGATTTACAACTTAAAAAGTATTGAAAAGTTAAGCTTTCTCAAGAAACTTGGTTGAAATTTATACACACAATTTGGCTACCACCAATTGAGACAAAGAAGGTAAATTTTGGATGGTCTATGTTATTGAAATATATCCCAATGGCGAGTTGACTCATCAATTTTAGACTTGCTCCTCGATTTTAGATTTCATGTTAGCAGTTGTAAAATCCAATGCATATATTTTGGTCTTGCTCACCAGCCCTTTCGACTTGGGAATGATGTCAAAGTTTTCGTATGACTTGGAAGATCTTCCAATTTATTAGGCTAGGGTTGTTGATGGAATGGATGACACTTGAAAAGGTTGTAGACATAAACCTTGGTACATGATCTAAATTGTTTTTTTTTGTATAGAATTATAGATATAAAAGAATATTTAAAAATAAACAACATGAGTTTAAAAGGGAAGATGTTCTGTATTTCATCTCTTCTTTGAATTTGTAGATATTGACACAAGCTAAGAAAGTGCAGCTAAAGCTAGAGCATCTTCATTCTTTGCTAGAGTTTTTGGGAAAAGTCTCATGTAACATGAAAACCTCCAAAAAAAATCCCAACATTAATTTTGGTAGCTACATAAACCTAACTTAAAGTTTTTTGTTTTTCAATTTGAGATTTCTTTCTTACATATTTATCCTAGAAAATTATTAACCTAAAAATTATATATAAATAAACATACTAATAATAAAGCTTTTACTTTTTATTTATATTTTATTTATATTATTTTACTTCTCAATTTAATAAAATAAAATTATTTAATAAAAAAATCAAATATTAAATTTATTTTAAAATTATTAAAATCTTGTATTTAATACTAATCTTAACATAACCTCGTAAAATAAACTCAATGGTTAACAATATAACCCATATATATATATATATATATAAAATTGCCAATGAAACATGTTTAATCTTATTTAACCGAAATTTATTTCAATCAATGAAAGGATATAAAATTGCCAATGAAACATGGTTAATCTTATTTAACCGAAATTTATTTCAATCAATGAAAGGAGAAAAACCTTTAAACATCAAATGCCTATAAGGTTTTTGATGCAAAAATAATTAAAATGGCTGCTAAAAGGTTGTGTTCTCTAAACACTCCACATCATAAATCAAGGCCTCTCTGCGATCAAAGCTTTCAAAGGACTCCCCGTTGAGCGCACCGGAGCGGCCATAACTTTCAGAAAATCATCCCGTTCGCAGAAGTCAACCGTCTCGCCGTCCATGCATTTCCATTCAAACGCCTGCAGTAGACGGGCAATAATAAGGCGTAGATGAAGAATACCCACCCCAAATCCCGGGCACATCCGTCTGCCCGACCCAAACGGAATCATCTTCATCTCCTTAGTGCCCGTCACGTCCACCACCGCGCCTAGGAACCGTTCCGGCACGAAGTCTGACGGCTCCTTCCACAGCCTCGCGTCCTTCGTCATGCCTTCCGAGTAGAAATTCACAACGGCGTTCGCCGGGACGTCTTACCCTGCGATCGTGCAGCTGCGGGTGACGGCGTAGGGGAGCGTGAAGTACCCGGGCATGTGCATGCGCAAGGTTTCCATTACCACTGCATTGAGATAAGCCACCTTCGCCAAATCTTCTCCTTCGGCGTCAGCATTCTTGACTTCCTCGTACAACTTATCTTGAACGTGCGGGTGCTTCATCAGGTTGGCCACGGCGAATTGGATGGTCGAGGACGTGCTGTGCGATCCGGCGTGGACGAACTCCGCGCAGAGTCCCAGGAGCTCTGCCTCGCTGAGCTGGAGGGCCAGTAGCGTGTCAACGTAGGCAGTACTCTTGGCGGTGCCTTCTGCCAGCATCCGCCGCCGCTTTTGTACGAGACGAGCGAAGAGCCCCCCGCCCCGGGCAAGTATTTCATTTTCTTCTTTCTTGGATTGGAAGAAATCTAAGAGCGGGCAGGCGTGATAGTCAAGTGCGAGAATACGACCCCGCTCAAGCATGGCCGCCATGACGTCCTGGAACTCCCAGAGCTTCCCGACGTCCATCTCCAAGCCGAAGCACATGTAAAGTAATATGCCGAATACCGTCACCCGGATGTTCTCCGAGATAGTCACCACGGCGCCCGCGTTCTTGGCGGCCTCCTGCCTGAGTCGATCGAGCAGTCCTTGGACCGCTCGTTCTCTGATGGGGCGGAAGGTCTTCAGCCGAGCGGGCTGGAAAATCTCGGTCGCCAGGTTTTTCCGCAGAGTCCGCCACAACGAGCCGTGCGGCATCGACCCGATGGTGGCGTCCCGACTGATGGTGGTCGCGTCCCGAAGACGTGGCCCTTCTCCATCAGCGCCTCGCGGGTCTCTTGGGCGCCCGTGACCACAATGAACGGGGTCGAACCACGTCTAAGCGTGAAGATCGGCCCGCACGTAGCTTCGAGTTTGTGCATGACGCTCTGAATTGAATTATTCCTTGAGAAGAATTTGTGGTGGAATATGTTTCCGACTAACAGCCAATAAGGCGGTCCGGGCGGTAGATTCCTCTGATCCCTCGTAATTCTTTTGAAGAGCAGAAACCAGCATGGTAGAAGCAAGATGATAAGCGTTATTAGCCCGCGCGCAATATCCATGAGGGATGTCTCCATGGCTGAACCGATGGGAGTGTTAATGCTTCGCAAGATACACTTCTGTGTTTATAAAGTTTCTTGCACGGATGCTTATTAAAGAAAAGTGCACGCCCAATCTTATACTGGCCAAGTCAATACCGGTTATTATTATTATTTAGCTTATTGATTTTATCGTATGTCTTTAGTACCGTGGAATAGCATCTATTTTAAATTGAATGAAATCGGAATTGTATGAGACAATCAGAATGTAACTTAGTGGTATTATTTCGTAATCCTGTTGATCTTTACCACTAAAATGTAGCGGTACGTGAAGGCTAAGCTGCGATTTTGATTTTGATTTTTTCGCAAGATCACGTGTTAATAGCTCTGTAGAACAGCAATGCCAAAACGAATGGGAGAAGAAAAATAGATAATTAGACTGAAAATATTTTACGATGATTATGTGAAAACCAGTATTGTGATCATTTTTATCCCATAAAGGAATCTTAATTTTTTTATTATTTTTTTTTCTGAAATTACAACTCTCAGTGATCTCAATAGGTTTAACTGATTGAAAAATAAAATCCATTGCTTTGAAATCGAAATGTTGAAAATTTTAAAATAAAAAGAATTGCCGGCCCTGCCGATAGTCTACTCCTTCAAAATCATATATTTTGAAGAGGAGTTTGGCACCTTTTCGTTGGATCAAATATTGATGTAAGCTGTCAGCATTCAGACAAACCCTAAATTACTCTCTAATCCAATCGAGTATAAAATGAAAAATATTTTGCTTAATATTGGCGAAAGAGAGTACAATACTTTTATTAAAGGGTCAATATTCCAGCCAAATGTCAATCCACTTGCCGTTTCAATCCAACTATTTATTTTTGACACTATGTTTAATGGGGAGACGCCTGCATGGACGACTACACCTCAAAATTTTGAGATTTAAGTTTCTGAAATGTCAACCATCTTTATTGGCAACCTTGAAGGAGCAAATTCGATTTTTTCTTTTCCACCTCCAACGTCTGCACGATTCGACCACACAGAGCGCACGGCCAGCTCTGTCACGGACTGCACAGAGCTCTTGGCCAGCTGCCGGCTTCGGAGCGAAGAGCGGACAGCGCGGGCCAAGCAGCCGAAGTCCGGCACTCGCGCGAAGTGCGGACTGCGCAAGGCAGGCAGCCGAAGTGCGCACTTCGGCCGAAGTGCGAACTTCGTTGGGCAAGCTGCCGAAGTTCGGCACTCGCGCGCAGTGCGGACTGCGCAAGGCAAAGCAGCCGAAGTGCGCACTTCGGCCGAAGTGCGAACTTCGCTGGGCAAGCTGCCGAAGTGCGCACTTCGCGCGGAGTGCGAACTTCGCAGCTTTAAGCTGCCGAAGCCCTGGCTGTCGCAGCGAGGTGCGGATTTCGCACCTTCAGCTGCCGAAGCGCGCTGTCGCAGCAAAGTGATGAACTTTGCTTGGCGACCAACAAGGCACGGTGACGACTGACTAACTTCAGACTTGGCCAACTCTGGCCTTCAAGTTCTTCGTCTTCCGCGGCTGCCGCTGGGTTTGCCTGGCTTGGCAAGACCCGAATGAGAGGAGAGAAATGCCGGAACAGAGAACAACAAGGTTAACACCTAAACAACTGCAAACCCTAAATATGCCACAGACAAAAGCAAACTTTATTCATATGAACAACTAGGGTTACAGAATTCCTCAACCGAGGAAGTAACAACATCTGCAGGCTACGCTGCAGGATAAACTGAACAAGGGAAATGTCGAGTCTGCTGCTCGGACATTTATCAGCTGAGCCACACTGCTCACTGAAACACTCGCCCTTCTTTCTCTGCTCACTTTCATGAACTTCTCTCACACCCGCTCTGCTTCTCTTCTTTGCACTCTCATTTGTTTGTAGACCCAAACCGTCCTTTTATAGCCGCGGGGAGAGGAGGATAAGGTTTATCCTCTGACAGCTCCGGATAAGGGTTATCCTCGGACCGACCCTCGTCTAGGGTTTCTGACAAATGCCGACTTGGCATTAACTCCTATGGAGATCGGATCTGTCAGGTGTCAAATCTGTCAGAAGATAAGTGTGACGTCATGTCACACTTTTTCCGGGATCCCGAACTACGGCAGCGCAGTCCGACTTTGCCCATGTCTGGAGCACAGTCCGGTTTCGCCCAAGGTTCGTAGCACAGTTGGGCACAGGCGTGAAATCTGGGTTTATTTTTCTAACACCCTCCTTTAAACCTGATTTCACAAGCACTTTGACTCCAAGCTGCTCTCGCAATCTGCTGAAGTCTTCCTCCTTCAAAGGCTTCATGAAAATATCTACCAACTGCTCCTTGGATCTGCAAAATTGTAGATGAATTTCTCCGAACTTCACCAACTCTCTGATGAAGTGATAACGAATATCAATGTGCTTCGTCCGGCCATGGAACACGGGATCCTTTGACAATGCAATGGCTGAATTGTTATCACAGAAAACTGTTGTCGCACCTTCCGGAGGATTAAACAGTTCGCTCAGAACTCTTCGTAGCCATACTGCCTGGCATGCGGATGTCGTGGCGGCGACATATTTTGCTTCGACTGTGGACAACGCAATGATGGGTTGCTTCTTGGACGCCCATGAGACTACCCATGATCCGAGATGGAAAGCATACCCGGAGGTGCTTTTTCGATCATCAGTACTGCCAGCCCAGTCACTGTCTGTGAAGCCCACTAGCTCCAACTGGTCCCGTCTGGCGTAAAATAGGCCATGGTTATGCGTCCCGCTGACATAGCGCAAGATCCTCTTGCCTGCTTGCCAGTGCGTGTCCTTCGGAGTCTCCATGAAACGGCTGATCAGACTGACTCCGAACATTAGATCTGGTCGAGTTGCAGTCAAGTACATCGATCGCCAACTAGACTTTTGAACAAGGTTGGATCTACAGACCTCCCCGTATCCAACTTGCTCGACCTTCAAACCCGTGGCTACGGGTGTGATGGCAGGTTTGTTGTCCTCCATCTTGAAGCGCTTCAGGACATCCTTCACATACTTGCCCTGAGAAATGAAGATGCCATCCGCTGATTGGTCAACTTCAATGCCGAGAAAATATTTCATCGGCCCCATGTCTGTCATTTCAAACTCGGACTTCATGGTTGTTCTAAAGCTCGCGCAAATAGGCTGCTGCTATTGCCAGTAAATATCAGATCGTCTATGTACAGGCAGACGATGATGAGCTCACCTGCTTCATTTGTCTTCATGTACAGGGAATGCTCATATGGGCATTTCTGAAACCCATTCTCCTGAAAATAGTCGTCAATTCTACTGTACCATGCCCTGTGTTCTTGCTTCAACCCATACAGGGCCTTCTTCAGTTTCAAGACTTTGCCTTCTTGCCCTTGTATTTCATAACCGGGTGGTTGGTCTATGTAGACCTCTTCTTCCAACACTCCGTTGAGGAAGGTAGACTTGACATCCATCTGGTACACGCTCCATCCTTTCTGAGCTGTGAGTGCCAGAATCATTCTGACTATGTCAAGTCGGGCTACAGGTGCATACACCTCATGATAGTCAACTCCTAACTTCTGCTTGTAGCCTTTCGCCACTAATCTGGCCTTATGCCTGTCAACTTCTCCCTGGGCATTAAACTTCATTTTATATACCCAATTGACCCCAATGGTCTTCTTTCATGCTGGAAGATATGTTAGCTGCCATGTCTCATTCTTCTCAATGACTGCTATCTCCTCATCCATCGCATTCACCCATTTGCGATTCTGACTTGCCTCTTCAAACTCCACTGGATCACATTCAGTAAAGAGAGCAAAATCAGAATAATCTTCATCTAATTGATTACGGGTTACCTCATAGATGTCTTGCAAGCTCCGAGTCTTTGTAGGAGTCCTCAGGTTCTGAATTCTGCTTGCAAGTGGAGGTGAGCGGGATGTTGAGGGTGTGCTACTGCTGGCACCACTATTGATGCTTGAAGGCACAGGTGGTTGGACTCTGTCTTCCTCCAAGTCTATAGATTCAACAGTTGCTGGTTCAGACTGACCAGTATTTGACTTCCCATTCCAGACTTCATCCTCCAGGAACTTCACGTCTCGGATGATGACAAGTTTCTTTGACACTAGGTTGTACAGCCTGTATGCCTTTGCTGGTTTGCTGTACCCTGTGAAGATGCACTTTTCAGCTTTGTCATCCAGCTTCTGCCTTTTCTCATCTGGAACATGTGCATATGCTATGCACCCGAAAACTAGCAAATGAGCCACACTTGGCTTCAACTTGCTCCAGGCTTCCTCTGGAATTTTGTCCCTCACACTCTTGGTGGGACATCGGTTCAGCAGATAAACTGCACAACTTATAGCTTCTGCCTAGGACTCATGTGGCAAACTTTTTGCCTTCAGCATGCTTCGTGCCATCTCCATGATTGTTCTGTTCTTCCTCTCAGCTACACCATTCTATTGTGGCATGTATCTGGTAGTGAACTGCCTTCGAATTCCATGTTGCTTGCATAAATTTTGGAATTCGTTGGAGATGTACTCTCCACCTCCATCAGTTCTGAGAGTCTTCACATAATGACCGTTCTATTTCTCAACCAGAGCCTTGAACTCCCTAAACCTTGCAAACGCCTCTGACTTCAACTTGATTGGATAAATCCAAGTCTTCCGGTTGAAGTCATCAATGAAGGTCAGGAAATACTTGTTGCCGACATATGAGGTGGTCTGCATGGGACCACAGATGTCTGAGTGCACCAGCTCCAAAGGTCGTGATTCTCTCCAAGATTGCCCTACAGGGAATGCATCCCTGTGCTGCTTGCTGACCAGGCAACCTTCACAAACTTGGTTCAATTGCTCTATAAGGGGTAAACCCTTCACCATCTGCTTCTTGTGCAGCAGATTCAGGCCACTGAAACTTAGGTGACCGAATCTGAGATGCCATAACCAGGTAGCATCCTTCTCAATTGCACTCAGAGACATCAAAGATTCATTCTGAATCTGCAGCGAAAACATTTTGTTTTTCGTCATGGACACAGTTGCGATTTGTCCATGGACTTTGTCTCTGATGGAACAAACACCGTCTTTGAACAGTAGAGTGTGCCCCTTCTACACAAGTTGTCCAACACTTAGCAGATTGTGCTTTAACCCAGGCACATAAAAAACATCTTGAATTGTTTTTCTATCACCGTGCTGGGTGCGGATGAGTATCTTTCCTTTCCCCATCACAGGAACTTTAATGTTGTTCCCCATATTGACTTCGGACTGGATTGTTTCATCCAGTTGTGAGAACATCTCCCTATTCCCAGTCATGTGGTTGCTGCAACCACTATCAAGATACCAGACATTTTTCTTGCTCTCCTCTTCAATACTGCAGGTCAGCAACACATTTCCTCCTGTCGCATTTTTGGGTTCCTTCGAATAATGGGCTTGCTGCTGATTCACGTTTACCATATTCTTTTTGCACTGTGTGGCATAATGGCCGAACTTGCTGCAGTAGTAGCATTGGACCTTTGACATGTCCTTCTGTTGAGAGCCACCTTGCTGATTTCTGCCAGTGCCTCTTCCTCCTTGCTAATGAAAGTTACAACTTGGCTCAGCATCCTGAGGGTTTGAACTCCCTCCTTGCTTATTCCTTCTCCCACGCCTGCTTCTGCCTCTTCCTCCTTGAGAACTAGAAGCGCCGTGGTGGGAGTCTTGTCTACCGTTGTCTCGGACTGAGACTTGCACTTTGAAGGCTTGCTCCAAAGAAGACTGAGTTGAGCGGCTCAGCCTCTGTTCATGGGTCTGCAGGGAACCCATGAGTTCATCTATCAAGAGGGTTGTCAAATCCCTCGACTCTTCGATTGCTATCACAACCGAGTCGAACTTCACAGGCAGACTTCTGAGAATCTTCTCCACGATTCTCTGGCTCTGGACATTTTCTTCGTTCAACCGCATCTGGTTGATAATGTCCATTGTCCGGGTGAAGAAATCGCTCATCGACTTGGACTCGCTCATCTGCAGATTTTCAAACTCCCTCCTGAGCATCTGCAGCTTCACCAACTTCACTTTGTCGGTGCCCTGATACGAACTTGCCAGGGTTTCCCAGGCCTGCTTGGCCTTGGTGGTCGATGCAATCCGTGGGAAGATGGTCTCCTCAACCGCTTGCATGATGTAGAAGAGGGCCTTCTGGTCCTTCTTCTTGTGCTCTTTCAATAGATCCTTATCTCGCTTGAGAGAGGGCGGCCGATCTTCTCTGCATCCGCCGGTTCGGGTAGCCGTTCTCGACTAACTCCCATAGCTCCTAAGATCCAAACAAGATCTTCATCTGGATGCTCCAGTAATCGTAGTTCTTATCGTTAAATCGTGGGATCTGCAACTGCAATGAGTTTCTCTCGAAAGCCATGCTTCTATCTCCATGTCACGGCACTATCAGCTCTGATACCAATTTGAAGGAGCATATTCGATTTTTTCTTTTCCACCTCCAACGTCTGCACGATTCGACCACACAGATCGCACGACCAGCTCTATCACGAACTGCACAGAGCTCTTGGCCAGCTGTCGGCTACGGAGTGAAGAGCGGACAGCGCGGGCCAAGCAGCCGAAGTTCGGCACTCGTGCGAAGTGCGGACTGCGCAAGGCAGGCAGCCGAAGTGCGCACTTCGGCCGAAGTGTGAACTTCGCTGGGCAAGCTACCAAAGTTCGGCACTCGCGCGCAGTGCGGACTGCGCAAGGCAAAGCAGCCGAAGTGTGCACTTCGGCCGAAGTGCGAACTTCGCTGGGTAAGCTACCGAAGTGCGCACTTCTCGTGGAGTGCAAACTTCGCAGCTTCAAGCTGCCGAAGCCCTGGCTGTCGCAGCGAGGTGCGGATTTCGCACCTTCAGCTGTCGAAGCGCGCTGTCGCAGCAAAGTGATGAACTTTGCTTGGCGACCAACAAGGCACGATGACGACTGACTAACTTCAAACTTGGCCAACTCTGGCCTTCAAGTTCTTCGTCTTCCGCGGCTGCCGCTGGGTTTGCCTGGCTTGGCAAGACCCGAATGAGAGGAGAGAAACGTCGGAATAGAGAACAACAAGGTCAATACCTAAACAATTGCAAACCCTAAATATGCCACAGACAAAAGCAAACTTTATTCATATGAACAACTAAGGTTACAGAATTCCTCAATCGAGGAAGTAACAACATCTGCAGGCTACGCTGCAGGATAAATCGAATAGGGGAAATGTCGAGTCTGCAGCTCGGACATTTATCAGCTGAGCCACACTGCTCATTGAAACACTCGCCCTTCTTTCTCTGCTCACTTTCACGAACTTCTCTCACACCCGCTCTGCTTCTCTTCTTTGCACTCTCATTTGTCTGTAGACCCGAACCGTCCTTTTATAGCCGCGGGGAGAGGAGGATAAGGTTTATCCTCTGACAGCTCCGGATAAGGGTTATCCTCGGACCGACCCTCGTCTAGGGTTTCTGACAAACGCCGACTTGGCATTAACTCCTGCAGAGATCGGATCTGTCAGGTGTCAAATCTGTCAGAAGATAAGTGCGACGTCATGTCACACTTTTGCCGGGATCCCGAACTGCGGCAGCGCAGTCCGACTTTGCCCATGTCTGGAGCACAGTCCGGTTTCGCCCAAGGTTCGCAGCACAGTTGGACACAGGCGTGAAATCTGGGTTTACTTTTCTAACAAACCTGACACTTTGTGAGTTGGCTGAGAAGCTCCAGCTCCTGTTCATGTTCACACCATGTTTACTTTTACTTCTAAGTTCAAAGCTGATCTTGATATAAGATACACAAGATTCAGTTTGATGAATGCTGGGTTAATCCTTTCATGTTCACACCATGTTTACTTTTACTTCTAAGTTCAAAGCTGACCTTGATATAAGATACACAAGATTCAGTTTGATGAATGCTGGGTTAATCCTTATAGAATTATAAATTAGGAAAATATCAGTGCACTGTTTACATTCACAAACCCATGAATTTACCAACCACCATCATATACATAAGAAAGATTAAAAAAAAAAGACCTTCGCGAAAGTCTTAACCGCACTAAATAATCCAAGAGCCTGCTCCTAGTTTTGGCAAACTTACAATAAATATTTTTCACAAAGAATTTTTTTAATATATAATTTTGTAAACTATGGAAACCATTTTATTTTATTTTTATCAATTTTTTTTTTTTTTTATATTCATTCAATTATGTTAAATGATTATTTTATCTTATTCCATATTACCACCATCTTGATGAATTTGGTAAACCGTTTTCCATTGATATCCATTAAGGGAAATCACAGTCACCAAACCCATATTACTGCTAGGCTTCATCCACCATCACGATTCATTCATCTTTGTACAAAGCTATTCCGTAATACAAAAATAAAGCTATTCCGTAATACAAAAATAGGCTTTTTAATAAACCAAGATCCAACAAGTTGAAATTCACTTTCGTTGTAAAATTAAAAATCTGATTGAATTTATAGGACAGTTGCCTCTAATTTTATCTAGATCCTTACATTAGATTAAATAATGACACAGCCAAATAGATGAGAGAATCTCAACCCATAGAGACTGTTTCAACTCCATTTTCCAACAAACAAAGAATCCAAGAAAAAATATTCTATGCCAGCAACAAGATAAGTTTTATAAAATAAACACGCATTTTAAATTCCCTTGGGAACCAATTTATAGCAAAAGGACATTTAAGCCTTAATAAACCTTTTCAAAAATATGAAATAATACAAGTTAAATCTTAATCCGATTTTTTTTTATTTATAAATGTTTTTACTCATGTTTATCTTATATCTCCTATATCTTATAGGATATATTAAAATTAGTATGCATTGGTATTGATTGTTGATTAAATTTCCTTTAGAACAATAGTTCATTTTTTAATTAGATACAAATTTTCATGTAATCAAAGTTTTATCATAAAAGGCAAGTGTAAAATTTAAAACCTTTATAGTTAGCTTTTTCTTTCCATCCTAAAATTTAGGATAGATATTAACATGCATGGGTTTGAAACCCTACCTTCAATTGCCCCAATAAAAGATAAATTTGTTGAATCTTCTTTCAACATAATAATTTTCTCTCTTATACAATTATTCCTCTTGTTCTTTCAGTAGAATAGAATGAGCTTTTAATTCATTTATTTTTCCTTCTTCTATATATCTTACATAAGTAAAATGTACATCCTTTAATAGGGTCTTGACATGTGTTCCTTTGGATATCTTATTAAAAAGAGAAAGAGGAATCTCACTCATTCATCTAAAACTTTAAGTTAAATAAAATTTTAAAGGTGAATTTCATCAATAACTAAACCATGACCATATTAACTAATGTAATTAACTACTTATATATCTTAATGTTATCAAATCAAATAAAATGGTTTAAACATGACTAAAATATTATTTCTATGATTAATTATAATGCTCATCAAATATTAATAAATATTATTCATTATTCTTTACCTACTAGATTAATGCATGTAAAATATCTCAAATATACCCATATGTTATTATTATCCACAATATAGATTTCTATTCACATACCATAATATATAATTTCTCAAGTAATAAAATACAATTTATTGTACCAAACTATATACAATTCAAATGAATAACCTAGTCTAAGATGAAGAGGATAAGGTCTAAGATGGAAATAGATATATCTTGACATTTACATAGCATTCATTATTTATTTCTTCTACAAATAGATTCATAAAAGACCATTAAGTTTCCCAAACAATAATATATATTACTAAAATCCTTATCTAAACAATTTTCTACTCATGTATTCATAATAAAGTGTCAATTCCTTGAGATATCATCAAGTATTTCCTATGAAATCTAGAAAGAATACCAAATATTTATTAATGACACATAATATTTGATTTTTGATATTGAATGGAGTATAATAAAGTGATAATTTAAATGTTAAATATATTACCTTTCTTAGTAATATTGAATGGAATGTCAAATTGGGTAAAACTTGTGTATTTGATACTATAAAAAAAATTAAATGTTAAGATCCTCATTGATACACTAATGTACACCATCTATTTATCAATTTTAGCAATAGCTAATCACTAATGAACATCAAATAGTTACTAGTGATATTGTCATAATCACCAATGAACACCAATTAATCAATATTTATGACTGTATCCCCCTCCACTCTTAGAACTAGTTGACATTGTTGTAAATATCTACTATCAAGGTTGTCGCTCTACCTCAACAAAGTATGAAGAAGTTTCAATTATCTAACTAGCCAAATTTCTTAAAACATGTAAATGTGAACCACTACATGTCCTAATAATGAATCTTAACTTTCCAATATATATTTGATATATAAACACATTATATTAATGATATACAATAGCCACTAAAGTGGATATGCTTTTGCATATCTTATTAGAGATTCATTTTATAGACCATATGTTATTTGATATAAATTGTCTTATATTCATGGTATATATCATACATATTATTTTGTTTTCTAGTTTAACTTTAGTTATTTGTTTCAATTACACATAATATCTCATGCATAGAATTTTTAAATTTATTAACATGGTGATATTTAGGTGAAGCCAATCAAGGTTGGATTAATAGTATTAGAGTAGATATTTGCATTACTTATATGGCTAGAAGTAGTTAGGCTATAATAAGTATGATATTATCCACATGACCTAACACATCATATTTATTATTTTTCAACCAATCTTGCATGATAAGCTATAAAAATATTAAATACCTTGAAGTTAAGTATTGAATGATGAATGATCAAGATATAGGATAATTGATAGATCAACACATGGAATTTTTTTAGTGAGTCTCTTTTAGGACTCATCCTCATCTAATAGAGATTTATTTTGGAATATTATTACTTCTCAAATTAGAGGGTGAATTGTAGCATTTATACTTTGAAGAAAATACCAATGTAGAAGTAGTAAAAATTTGGTTATACTAATTTTAGAAGTTTTTAGAATGTATATTTTCATATGAAAAGATCAAATATTTATTATCAAGATCTATTTTCTCTATTTTGAGTTTATAGAAATCATAT
This sequence comes from Wollemia nobilis, assembly GCA_028583015.1. Classification (NCBI taxonomy): domain Eukaryota; kingdom Viridiplantae; phylum Streptophyta; class Pinopsida; order Araucariales; family Araucariaceae; genus Wollemia; species Wollemia nobilis. The sequence continues at coordinate 2,794,219 of JAQPPZ010015863.1, read as the reverse complement.
TTCATCCAAGCTATAAATAATAAAAAAGATGTATCAAGTTGATATAAGTATATCCAATCAAATTTTATATACACCATCAAGGATTAATAACTTTAGTCTAATAGAATAATAATAAATAATAATCTAAATGGAATAAACTATGACAATGACAAGACTGGAAAATCAAGACATTTGCACAGTAAAAGTAATTTTAAATTCAAAAAATTTCCACCTCAACATGTCATAAATGTCATTTGAAGGCTTTCCTCCACCCATACCACCTTAGGAGATACCTTAGGGGATACATCATAATAGCCACCTCATAGGGGACACCTCAGGGGATACCTTAGAGGACACTTCATAGGAAACCTCATAGCGGATACCTCATAGGGGACACCTCAGCCCCTCCCCTAACATTGGAAAATTCTATAGATAGAATACCATTTTCTCTATCTTCAAGAATCCTCTAATTTACATACCCAAACTCTACTGGAATTAGTCTAGGTTACACCATATTCAACATCCATTCCACATTCAATATCCATCCATCCTTTTGCATCCTTTTTGTATCCCAAGAAGATTTGAAAGGATTCTCAATGTGGAAAGGAGCTCTAGAAATAAACAACAGGCTACAAAACCCTTTCTACATGTAAGTATCATTATAATTAAAATAATTTCAATTACACTTAATTATACATTAGCATAGATTTCTAGTCTTTTATCTTTGTAAATATGGGATCTGATCAATATAGGCCCCCAAATGCTCTAACAATTTTTTGTAGGTTGTGTAGGTTTATGGGATCTACACCAAACAATGTCACATGAGCAAGAAACCCACTGAAACTAAGGATAACAAGGGGACAAATTGATATATGTTTCCATGTGCTTCAAGACCACCACCCATCATGTTTTTCTATACATAGAAGTAGGAGAATACAAGGGATTTCTACTCAAAATTTCATCACAACTACTCACATATCAATAACCCAACCTATCTAAATGGTATAAAATCTCTATGGGTCTTTCTACTTAGGGTAGGATCTTCTTCAAGGTGGATTACTTGGTGGAAAAGAGTAATAACATAAGTAACATTATTCTTTAGGAATTTTGGTAAGTAAATTTCCTAGGCTAGGAAAGATAAGTTGGAAAGTGCTAAAGAAAGCATGAAAATGATTGTTATTGGGATTCAGGAGAAGCCTTATGATGAATAAATTTTCTATAAGGTTGCTAGTCTTCTAGCTATAATTGTAGAAGATAAATAATTAATGGTTGAGGGGAAATAATAAGAGTTTGATTGCATTGTCTCAAGACTAGAGATCAAGTCTCTAAGGAATTCTCTATTTTTCAAGAAAATATAAATATGATAAAAAATTACAACTAAACATTAATGAATTGGCTATAAGAGATCAAGAGATGATTGAATCAACTTCTTTTAATTTATATCAAGAGTTTTTCACATTGTAAGTCCAATTAAAGGAATGTAGGATGGTCAGGCAAGAGTGTACTGAAGCCAAGCCACCAAAATATAGTTGGAAAACTTTAGATAAGCTTGATTAGCCAATCACTCTTAAAGAAATAAAAATCATTCTTTCACATGGCTAGTCATAAAGCTTCAGGTATAGATGGTCTTATTATTAAATTTTACAAGGCCACTTGGGACTTTGTGGAACCAAATTTACAAAGAATGCATGAAGAAATATTGATGAGAGGATCCCTTGGGAAGTGGATAAATAAAGGCCTTGTTAGAATCATTTCAAAAGGGAAAAATAAATATGACTTGACATATTGGAGGCCTATAAATCTCCTCAATATGTCTTACAAAATTATTACTAAAATTATATCCTTAAGGTTGTGCAATCTACTACTAGATATCATTAATCTTGGATAAACATAATTTATGAAAGGTAGATATATTATTTATAATGCAACAATTGTGTGGGAAGGACTCCACCATGCATCAAGCATTATTGTCAATATATTTTTTCTTAAGTTAGAGTACGCTAAGGCATATGATAAAATTAATTGGTACTTAATTGGTATAATTATGCAAGCCTTGGGTTTTGGCCATACATTTCATTCCATGAAATGTTTGCTTTTTGCTAATTCCAATGCTACTTTGAATGTCAAAGGCTAGATTTTTAAAAGCTTCTCTCTAACTTGATTATTTCTAATGATTCCCTTCTAACATTTCACTTTTCATTTCTTTGGTAATGAATTTGGATACTTACTATAGTTTTAGATAGAAATAAGAGTAATATAGAGGATACCATACCCAGATAACCTCTACCATTCTTTTGTTTATGGTTGTTTTGTTGATAATACATTCCTACCTACTACGAAAAGTTACGACTATAGTTAGAAAACTTGTCGAGAAATTTTAATTTATCATGAAAATAATAAGAAATCATGATCCATGTTTGCATCAAAAACTCATTCATTTCTCATGAGAAATGTGTCTATGGGCACAAAAAAGTAGGAAAAATATAAAATTATTTTTAAACCTATTTTTCCCATATGATCATTTTTCTTCTTTTTGGATTTTTGAAAAACAATCTAAGAGGTGAAAAAAATAATATTAAACCACTTTTCATGATTGCTTCAATATTGAACAATAGTTCAAGGATATTTGAGGCTATTTCTATAGATTTTTCTTAAGTTAGGGTTCTTTTCAATTTTTTTGTTCTTTTCAAACGTGTAAGCTAGGCCCTTTTTCAATAAAAACTAGGGTTTTATTAGTTTTTTTCTCTTTTCAAGCATGTAGTACACACTAAGGTTATTTTTGTTTATTTTTTCAAGAATGTAGGCTAGGGCATTTAATTAATGAGCTCTTTTTTATTTTTCCCTCATATTAGAATATAGATAGATTCTTCAAGTGAGGTCCCAGGAATAATTGCGGGTAGCAATGATCTTCCTTTAAGAGGAACCCAACACAATCCTTTATCTATAGTCCCAAGTCCAAACCTAGAAAGAGACCCAATATGGAAAAGATCCAAATTTTCCAACTATGATCAAGATTATATTGAAAAAGTGAAAGATGCATGTATATCTACTATAAATCTCTAGGATTGATGATCCAATGGTGTAAGATTTGTTGCTATGGTACTAGTAAAGTCCAAATGTCTTAGTGGCAACAAATAAATATTTTTTTGGTATTAATATTAAAATAGGGTTCTTAAAGGAGCCCCACAACCTTATACAACAAGAAATCATGGAGGCCAATTAAAGTACAAGATGACCTCCATAAGGGAGGTCCACCCAAAAGGAAAATAATGTATTACAAATCGAGGTAAGCACTCCCCAGGGAAGGGGAACCGAGGGACTTCACACCATACCCATGAAGGCAAGCTAGGGAGAAAAACCCAAACAACTCGGTCCTAAAGAATAGCAAGACAACACGAGGGGTCAAAAACTACCAATATGAATAAATGCATCGCTTGAAATTTGAAAGTCATAATAGGCTACAATGTTCGAAAAGCCTGGGAAAAGAAGGGGTGACATCACCAAGGGGCCAGAAGGGACAATTAGGAAAGGTAGGAATGTACAAAGGGGATAGCATAATAAAGGCCAGTAAAAACCATAAAGAGATTAAACCTATGTGGACCAACTAGATCACCCAGATCTTTAAAAGGAACCAAAATTTAAAAAGAGTTAAGGAGTTTCCTCCTTGATGTGAAGAACAATATCGATGGAAAAATTCCACTTCCAGATAGATAAGCCTTGAGAATGAACTCCCAAGTTTTTTAAGAGATCAACCACTGAATTACCTTCACTAAAAATGTAGGAGAACTCCATGCTAGAAAAGTAACGAGCAAGCCAAGTTCCTTCATCAATTAAATTAGCTATTTTCCATCCTGGATGGGAAACTCCATGAAGCATGTTGATGATGGATAGGGAATCCCCTTCAATAATTATGTTTTTGATGCCAAGGTTCTTAAGCTACTTTAAGCCAATGAAGGTCACTCTAGCTTCAGCCACCATGGAAGATTGGACTCCAAGGAAATTCACGTAAGCCAAAATAAGATCATCATTGATGTCCTTTATTGCACTGCCCATGCTAGCTAAGACAGGATTACCTTTAGAAGCACCACCAAAGTTATGTTTGAACCACCCAATGGATGGCAGAGACCAACGAACCTCCCTCCTAGAGTTAGGAGTAGGGGAGGGGTGGGATAATGACACAAAACCAAGTCATTCTCGTAAGAACAGCTCGCTTGGGGAGAGTACCGAAATTAATTTCAAATGATTAAAATTGTTGAGAGTCAAAGACACATTTTTTGATACCATTCACATAATCTTGAGGCTGATTTGGGTGATATTATTTTCCACTTATTTAAATACCCTTGAGTTTCTTTCCTTCCACACTCCCCAAAAGGAGTGTGGGAGGAGAAATTTCCAAAAATATTTAAGCTGAGAAGAAATAAAGGGTGACTTCCATTGGATGACATAGTCCATTAAGAAATTAGGAAACACCCATGCAACATCCAACCAAGAGAGAATAGAAGCTAGACTATTTTGCGCACTATGGAATCTGAGCAAAATATGTATCATCGATTCCCAATCATTCTTGCATAAATAGCACCTATTGAAACTTAGATTTTTTATATTGTTAGGAATTCCTCTAATATTTAAATGTTCTCATTTAACCTTATGAAGTAGTGTGGTGGAGAAATTTAAAGAGAAGTTGGAGAAGTGGGTGCTTAAATCACTCTTATTGGATGGAAATTTCTAGATTTATTTTAAAGTTTTCATCAATAATCATGTCGATTATTCATCTTGTTAGATAGGCTCCCAATACTCCTATAAAAAGTAGATAAAAGTCTAATATTTTTCTATGGGCAAACAATGACAATACTAGTTTTCACAAAATTAACTAGGACCTCTATCATACCCCTAAAGACATGGGGGGCTAGGTTTGATTGATATCAAAAAATAAGGATTGGCACTAGATACAAAATGGGTAGTTCATATGGCTATAGGTAATGATCCATGGAAGTGATTTATTAGTAATACACTTCTTAAGGCCTATCCAAAAGGATTATCTTCATGAAAAGACCTTGGCCTTCAAACTCTTCTATTTTTGCGAAGCTAAATAAAATTTTTTAGCACCTCTATTTTCTAGAGTATTTGGTGGACTTAAGATAAAATTATATTTTTTGTAGTGGAAGGATTCTCTTCTAGAATTGTTTTTTTTATCTTTCTCAAATTCTATGGCGGTCCTCACATTTTACAAATAATTATGGTTTACTTACTCTCAATAGGGATGTCTATGCAAAAAGACTACATAATAATTATATCAAATCTTTGACACCTAGGGGTGTAGCGCAACAGTTGGGGCTTTGGATTTTCTTTGGGAGGTCCAAGGTTCAAACCGATGTGTGGTCGAGTGTGTGAGGGGGTGGGTATGTGGTGGATTTGTGTTAAATTATCTATTTATAAGTACAGTTCTCAGCTTTTTGAGGGATCATGGTTGGGAGGAGACTGCTCAGCCCTGTGCATCAGTAATAGAGGTTTCTCACAATAACCAAATAAAAAAAAATATATCAAATATTTGGTTGATTTTTTAGACATATATATAAGAGAATGACTCTCATAAATAGAAATTAAAATATATTATAAAGTGAATAGCATGATTATTAATTTTATTAACACTATTAAAGACTCTTGCATAGACCTTATTAAAGCCCTTATCCTATTTGTACTAAATTAGGAGTAGACCAAAGACTAGAACTGGCCTAGTCATAAAAATTGTGTTGCATAATCTATTAAAGAAGCCTACAATTGGCTCTATCCAATCCCAAGATTAGTTCCTCAACTTAATAAGTATTGAACACTTAATATTTCTTAGGGAAATTTGGTTGAAATATATACACACATTATGGATACCACTAATCAAGCCAAAGAAGACATTTTTTGGATGGTCTCTTTTATTGGGATGTCTCCCAATGGAGAACTAGCTCATTCGTCTTGGACTTGCTCCTTGATTTTGCTTTGCAGTTAGTAGTTGAAAAATCCAACACATATATTCTAGTCTTGTTCATTATCCCTTTAAACCTAGGAATGGTATCAAAGTTTTCTCAGAACTTGGAAGATCTTCAAATTTCTTGGGATATGGCCCTTATCGTAATGGATGACACTTGGGAAAGTCACAAGCGTAAAGCTTGCACATGATCTGAATTGAATTATTTTTTCATATAATTATAGAGATAAAATAATGTTTAGAAATGAATAACATGAATTTGGAAGGGAAGATGTTCTATGTCTCATCTCTTCTTTGAATTTACAAATTTTCTTACAAATTGCAATTAGATCTAGAGCATCTTCGTCCTTTGCTAGAGTTATAGGAAAATGCCCCATGTAACATATAAACCCCCAGAGGATCCTAACGCTGGCTACAATCTTTGTAGATTTAGTTTTGATAGTTACATAAACCTAGTTTAATTTTTTCTTGTTTTTCAGATTTAAGATTTATTCCTTAATTTTTATATTGAGAACTCTACACTATGGCTTTCTAGGTTTTTTTGAATTTTTGCTCCTAAAAAATTATTAACCCAAAAATAATGTATAAATGAACACACTAATGATAACCCCTTTGCCTACTTTTTTAAAATACTTTCCAAATTTAATCAAATAAAATTATTTAATAAAAAATTAATATATAATTATTTTTAAATTATTAAATCATTTATTTAATATAATCCTATCATAATCTAGTAAAATAAACTCAAGTGGTTAATAATATTAACATGGTCTAAATTATATATATAAAAAAGTAAAAGACATCTTGAATCTTATTTAATCAAAATTAATTTCAATTGATGCAATGTTAAAACACTTTACAATATTATTAAGCAAATTGCAACCTCTAGTAGTTCACACAACCTGTTAAAAGTTTTTTTATTTTCCTACCTGAAGACTCATGATTTCTAACCATCCTCACAGTAAAAAAAGGGGAATTTCAAAGTATTTGACACAATAAACAGATGATTACAAGATTTAAAGGAAAAAATAAGTAGAACATCTGTTATGAAGAAGTAACACGTTGAGTTCTCTGAACACTCCACATCGTAAATCAAGGCCTCTCTTCGATCAAAGCTTTCAAAGGACTCCCCAATGAGCGCAGCGGCTCCGCCATAACTTTCTGAAAACCATTCCGTTCGGACAAGTCAACCGTCTCGCCTTCCAGGCATTTCCATTCAAAAGCCTGCACTAGACGGGTCACAATAAGGCGTAGATGAAGCATACCCACCCCAAATCCCGGGCACATCCGTCTGCCCGACCCAAACGGAATCATCTTCATCTCCTTAGTCCCTGTCACGTCCACCTCCGCGCCCAAGAACCGTTCCGGCACAAAGTCCGACGGCTCCTTCCACAGCCTCGCGTCCTTCGTCATGCTTTCCAAGTAGAAATACACAACGGCCTTCTCCGGGATGTCGTACCCGGCGAGCGTGCAGCTGCGGGTGACGGCGTAGGGGAGCGTGAAGTACCCGGGCATGTGCGTGCGCAAGGTTTCCATCACCACCGCGTTGAGATAAGCCATCTTCGCCAAAGATTCTCCTTCCGCATCAGCATTCTTGACTTCCTCGTACAACTTATCTTGAACGTGCGGATGCTTCATCAGGATGGCCACCGCGAATTGGATGGTCAAGGACGTGCTGTGCAATCCGGCGTGGACGAATTCTGCGCAGAGTCCCAGGAGCTCCGCCTCGCTGAGCTGGAGGGCCATTAGAGTGTCAACGTAGGCAGTACCGTTGGCGGTGCCTTCGGCCAGCATCTGCCGCCGCTTTTGTACGAGACGAACGAAGAGCCCCCCACCCCGGGCAAATATTTCGTTTCCTTCTTTCTCGGATTGGAAGAAATCGAAGAGCGGGCAGGCGTGATAGTCGAGTGCGAGGAGACGACTCCGCTCGAGCATGGCCGCCATTACTTCCTGGAAATCCCAGAGCTCCCCAACGTCCATCTCCACTCCGAAGCACATGTAAATTAATATGCCGAATACCGTTACCCGGATGTTCTCCGAAAGCGTCACCACGGCGCCTGCGTTCTTGGCGGCCTCTTGCCTGAGCCGGTCGACCAGTCCCTCGACCGCACGTTCTCTGCCCGGGCGGAAGGCCTTGAGCCGAGCGGGTTGGAAAATTTCGGTCGCCAGGTTTTTGCGCAGAGTCCGCCACAACGGGCCGTGCGGGGTCGACCCGATTGTGGTCGGCCCGGCCGATGGTGGTCGCGTGCCGAAGACATGGCCCTTCTCGACCAGCGCCTCCCGGGTCTCTTGGGCGCCCATGACCACAATAAAGGGGGTTGAACCACTTCTCAGCGTGAAGATCGGCCCGTATGTGGCTTCGAGTTTGTGCATGACGCATTGAAATGAATTATTCCTTGAGAAGAATTTGAGGTGGAATATGTTTCCGACTAACCACCAATAAGGCGGTCCCGGCGGTAGACTCCTCGGATCCTTCGTAATTCTTTTAAAGAGCAGAAACCAGCATGGTAGAAGCAAGATGATAAGCATTACTAGCTCGCGGGCAATATCCATGACGGATGTCTCCATGGCTGGACCGATGGGAATGTTAATGCTTCAGAAGATACACTTCTGTATTTACAACTTTTCTTGCCCGGATGCTTATTAGAAAAATGCACGCCCAATCTTATAAGTCAAGTCAAATATGGACACAGATAAGGAAATGGCCACGGAAGTCAATACTGGTTGTTATTATTATTTAGCTTATTGATTCACGTGTCTCTTTAGTATTCGCCTGCTAATCGTGTTGAATTGTATCAATTTTAAATTGAATAAAAACGAAATTGTATCAGACAATTGGAAAGTTAGTTGCATATGTAAGATTCACTTCTAATAAATTTAGACTGACTTGAATGAGGAGACCATAGGTGCTTCCCTTCGAAAAAAAGACGACGGATGGTATCGATGTATAAACGGCCTTTACGGATTGGATTTGCATTATGAAGATAGAGAAAAGTGGTATATCAAACACAAGCTTCTAAATCTATACCACTCCAGAAATGTGGGGGATTTGTTTCCTTTTGAAAAAGAAAACTTCCGTGGAAGCAATCTTATCTTATAATTCTCTCTTTTTTTTCCAGAGGAGAAGGAAACATTATGGAATAAAGCGATCTTTTGTACGTATCCTTGCATAACTATGATGTGAAATAGTTCAAAGGCATTCATCATACCTAAAATTCTAATAATTCCCTTACTTTTTGACAAACCCAAGAAATAAAAGGTATAGTCCAAAGGCATTCATTATGAAATAAAGCGATCTTTTGATAAGAATTTTGTGCTTTCTTGAAAAAATTCCCTTCTTTGTTGCAACCCCCAAGAAAATGATGAGAGGTCTTAGGTGATGTTAGAAGCGGCCAACCTTTAGTTAGAATGCAGGGCTCAAATATACGATGATAAACGTGAGGTTAGGGAGAATCTTCAAACGGATGTTGCACATGTTTGTTTTAAGAGAAAATGACATGGGCTGATTTGTTTAAAAATCTAAAATTAATTTTAATATTTGTATGATAAAATTTATATATATTTTTTTAATTTTAAAATTTTTACGAGTAAAGCCACTTAGAATGACCTAGTTCCAAAAGGTCAACCCAAGAAGAGAGAGAGTCATTCTCCTATAAATTGCTACGAAAGCAAATAAAATATTAAATAATCGAAGAGTATAATAGGTCGCGGGTACCGAGCAACCCTAACCTTAATTTATAGGGGACCATCGATGTATAAACGGCCTTTAAGGATTGGATTTGCATTAAGAAGATAGAGAAAACTGGTATATCAAACACAAGCTTCTAAATCTATACCACTCCAGAAATGTGGGGGATTTGATCCCTTTTGAAAAAGAAAACTTCCGTGGAAGCAATCTTATAAATCTCATTTTTTCGAGAGGAGAAGGAAACATTATGGAATAAAGCGATCTTGTGTACGTGTCCTTGCATGTCTACGATGTGAAATAGTCTAAAGGATTTATCATTTACTTTGTTATTTGGGATTTGTATGATTTGGGATTTGTAAGTTATTGGCTTAAAATTCTTGAGTGAGAGGATCATTGGTTGTTTGGGATTTAAACGTTCTGTCTGGATTTGTAAGTTTTGTGTTGGACTACTAACCGTTGCTTAAGATTTGTACATTACCTTTTAAGATATACTAAAAAGTTCAGATCAAACCACTACCTTTACAAAAAATATATATGCTTTAAAATTTGAACATAATTTTTTTTTGGTAAACACTTAACCACACAAACAACTACCAATCCACATTTTACCTAAAACGTAGTGGTGGGCTAAGCTCAGATTTTGATTTTGATTTTTTTCAAAAATCACGTGTTAATAGTCCTGAAGAGTAGCAATGCCACTTACAAGACCACCGAACACTAAAACGAATGGGAGAAGAAAAATAAATAATCAAACTGAAAAATGTATTATAGATTGAAAGAGTGGTAGAACTTAAAGACAAACAAGAAATCGTTTCACCACCATAACATGTTTTTGGAAAAATTAAATTAAATTTGTGTTTTTCATAATCGTCAGTCAGAGAAGGAGATTGGAACAAACTGGTCATAACTGTCAGTCAGAGAAACAGAGTCGAGCAAACTGTACCTGGGGGAGGTAGTCATGAATTCGAGAAAATTTGAAATCTTTGAACTTTTAAATTTCGTGTTTTAGATATCATTTTAAGAGTAAAAAATTAGTTAACTGAAACTTCAGACTTCAAAAATGCGGCCAGAGTATGCATGTATTGTCACTATCAATCTGATTCACATTATATCTTTGTTCAAGATGTTTTTGTTGCTGTTTTTTATACCGTTTTTTGTGTTTTTTTAAAGCATTTTCTCTGCTTGGGCATGTGATCTCCTTTAATATGATTTCAATTATCACCGATACTCTATTCTGCGGTGAAGTTGCTGTTACATTGGTTCATGGCTTTAATCAAGTGTTTGTGAAATCATATTTCAAATGTATATCGGAAGGAAGGATTCGATAAAAAACAAATTTGATAATGCATGCAGATAATTTGAGTAACACATGGGCCTTTGGAAGGTTAGGTGGATTGGTAAGTGGTTGTGTGTGGTCAGGCATTTACGAAGAAGGTACCAAAACCTCGGGGTAGCCTTTTTTCAAAGGTTGTAGTCTGATCTGAATCCTCTTAGTGCATGCCAGACGGACGATGATGGTATGAATCATGTATGAATCTCATGGTCCCCTTCACACCAGGTCAACAATAACGAAGTGGAATAGGTTTGGTGGAAGCAGTCCTTGTGGTTTGAACCTTGCAGTTATTAAAAATAGTGTGGTTGTCAGCAACTCTCTTATATAAGCCAAAGAAACCTATATGAATCTCGTGGTCCCTTTCAAGTCAACAATAACGAAGTAGAATAGGTTTGGTGGAAGTAGCCCTTCTGGTTTGAACCTTGCATTTACTAAAAATAGTGTGGTTGTGACCAACTCTCTCATGAAATCAAAAAAAAAAAACTTAAGTAACACATGCTTATCACGTATTCTTAGGGTGTATACCTAATGATACTTTCATTTATAATTCGATCCAAAATGCATAACATCTCCATGGTATTAAAGTGGAGTATATAAGAAACCTCAATTAAAAAGTTTTTCCATTTTTAATTTATTAATCTTTGCATGCCATGACTCTTAGCATATTAAAAATACCTTTTTAATTCTTCAACTCTTAGCAATATATTTTTATTGTCCCTATGAATTTCTTGGGAATTCCGTTATTTCCTTCTTCCATTGTAAGTTTTTTTTTAACAACTAGTCACCCTATTGATTGTTTGCATGAAACAACAAAAAATTTATATGGTCCATCCCCACAAGCATGTGTTGAAGTTAACCTCACTAAAAACCTAAAAAAATTTATTGAAATCGAAATGGTAAAATCTCTTTTCCAACAAAGAGTCATGTTATAGATGTTAATCGACAACTCATAAAATAAAAATTATCCCCTCATGGAAGGTTGTCGCAAAGCCTGGTGGTTACTCCTTCACCTGCACCAATGCCACCAGATTTTAAAGGATAAAAAAAATAGACAACAATGGCTAACCAAAAAAATAAAAATACTCAATCTTTACGTGTCTGAAACGTCAACCATGATATTTCCTGTTCCCACTGGACTACTCTTAGGCCCTACAAAGACAGGACACATGGAGAACAGGGAAACAAACAAAGGACGCATATTCTTTGCTGAACTCGGTTATTTCCGTGATGGGCGACGGATCATATTTACAAGTGAAAAACATCACAAAACTATGGTCTACTTAAAACCACATAGCAAGTTAGCATGCTTTATTACGTTAGTACAAATATGAAGGTGGAAAATTTAATAATTTTTATAAATTTTATTTTCTTAAGATAGCTACAACTAACCAATTTTTTCCACTTTTACACGTAAGAAAATACTTTTTACTTATTGGTTGTCAAACCACCGGTATTCTTACTCAATCTTTACGTGTCTGAAACGTCAACCATGACATTTCTTGTTCCCACTGGACTACTCTTAGGCCCTACAAAGACAGGACACATGGAGAACAGGGAAACAAACAAAGGACGCATATTCTTTGCTGAACTCGGTTATTTCCGTGATGGGCGATGGGCGACGGATCATATTTACAAGTGAAAAACATCATAAAACTATGGTCTACTTAAAACCACACAGCAAGTTACCATGCTTTATTACGTTAGTACAAATATGAATGTGGAAAATTCAATAATTTTTATAAATTTTATTTTCTTAAGATAGCTACAATTAACCAATTTTTTCCACTTTTACACGTAAGAAAATACTTTTTACGTTATTGGTTGTCAAATCACCAGGTATTCTTTTCAACTTCAGGAGCTCTTACACGTTACTATTGATGACAACATAATTTTTGGTTACTTTTTGCGGTATCCAGCCATAGCATGTAATCCGATATTGAATACCTAACTCGTGGTTATCTTAATATTATAAATACCTAACTCGTGGTTATCTTAATATGATAAACTTGTGTTACCTTATCTAATCATATATATATATATATATATATTATAAATTATAAATTATAGTATAAACTTAACCATCTTAAGAAAATTATTAAAGATAATTTTTTTGAATGAAAACACTACTACATGTAACTTGGAAATAATCATTATACAGACATTCCAAGACATAATCATTAAATAAAGATTAAGGAGCGAACATTTGATACACTGTCAGTTGCAATCTGAAGAGGCTGTGGGATGGTCTATCCTTCTTTTGCATTACTGCCAACCAAAATTCGTTGAGAAAAACCTTATCTGACTCAGCTTAGAATGTTTGGTAGAATACATGTTGCTCGTAAGTTGTAGCTTCTTTTGTTTTTGTAACAACTTCGTTTTTTCCTAAGCAAATGTTTGATAGAATACATGTTACGCATAAGACCTCTATTGGCTTTGATAGTACCTAAACAAACTTTATGCTTCAAGCATTGGACTTTGGTCAGTTTTTCATCAGCATAATTCACATGAGGACTTGTTAGAATTCATAATATCCATAACATCCTCGGAATCACTTAGACCTCGAAGTGAACTGAAAGAATTAATGCCTCCACTGAAATTACCCTCACCTGAAGACATTTGAGGATGCTTATCAAAACTCAAGCCCAAGCTGTTATAAGCTCCTCCATGTTTGATACTACCCATATTTAGTTTCATGAACAATTTTAAAATTAAATATATTAAAAATTATAATATATATATATATATATATTTTGTTGTTTTTAGATAAATTATTCTATGACTATTATAAAAATAATATTATAATATTATTTATTTGAATTTAAGAGATAAAATATTATAATATTATTTTTTATATATTTGTGAGAAAATAGTATAATAATTTTAAATCGTTTACTTTTAAAACATTTTTTAAAAATTTTAATCATATAAAACCGTGATATAATTACTCTGTCTTTATTTAATCACCCACTTAAAAGACAAGAATTGTCAATATTTCATAACAATTATTTATATATATTTTTATAATTCTTAACGAATTTATTAACTTTATCATGACTAAAATGCACTAGGACATTGTTTCCATCCATTTAACTATTTTTTTAATAACAATTAAAATATTATTTTCTTTTTTCATAAACTTTTATAGTTGTTGTATATAACTCCCTTAATTATCCATTTAATGAATATATTGATTAAGGCAAGCAACCAAAAACAATAACAAATCTTATTTTTATTAGTTTAGCAATTGAATGAAGTGTCTTATTATAATTATTTTATTTTATTTTTAAATATCCTTTACCTACTGTATGATATTTCTATCTAAATGCATTTATTAGTTTTAAATTTTATTTTATAGATTTATTATTATTATTATTTTGTTTGAGACTATTAGTTTTTATGTATTATTTTTTTTCTTTTGTAGATTCTTATTTTGACAATAGTAACATGCAACTTAGTTTCTATGATCATAAGGTATCTTTTTTTTGGCAAATACTTCTAAGAATTATCCATGAACATTTCTATTGACTGTCTTACACTTAAATTTGTTCTTAACTTTCACTTAACATTTTAAACAATTATACGTATATTACATGACAAGATTTGAACATTGGTCTCCACACTAAAAGCTATTTTTTTAACTGCTTGATATCATGCTATATGATATTTATATGTCATTTTCATCATTTATTTATAGTTTTTCACTAAATCTTCCTACAATCTTGCATTTATATTTTCACATGATCATTTACATTATCTATCAAAGTCATTAACACATGATGGTACTTATAATTTGCTTACTATTTGGATAAAAATTTAAATATTTTTTGTATTTTTTATTGGGTAACTTTATTCATTCTCACTAAATTTATTTTCTTCATCTTTAATTTATGATAAAAAGTCATGAACAAGTGTGAGGATTTTAATGGTAATATTTATGAGATACAACATCCTTAATAATTATTATTTGTTTTTTGGGATTATATAGCCTTGTTGGATCTTGTAAAATCTAGCACCTTTATTTTTAAACTTCCAAATAACCCATTGGTCCATTAGTCTATAATAAACTCAATCAAATTGATCTCAATATTTTATCCACAAGATTATTTTCTTGTATATTATTGGCCTATTCATATTCCCTTATAATATTATCATCTAAATAGATAGATCACATCAAGAATTTTTAAGCCTATTGATTCACTAAATTCTTCATGAATAATCTTGAAACCATCCCTTTGCCCCATCTACAGTGCTCATATTTAAACATTGATCATATTTACTAACTGTCTATGACCCGCATTAATCCATGTATATTAAGTCAAACTAAGTCATTCATAATAATTTCCCTCCATATGTATATAAGTCAATCACTTTCCCCTAAAATCCATGGTCTACATTAATCTACGTGTCATAAGATGATAGAAGCAGTCAATGATTTCCCATATAAATAAATATTTCCCTTTGACTTGTCAAGTGTGTCTTTACTTATAAGGTGTTCATATCTCATCATTGTATTTTTTCCACACTCATTTATTTGTTACCAATCAATCTAAGTTATTAACACATCCCCACTTAAAATTTCAAATAATCCACAATCACTAACAATAAGGAAGATCAATGAATCACATTTATCTTAATATGAACATCCATGGTTCAGATTAAGTCAAAATTTTACCATGTATGTCAAATATTAGTCGCAATCACTTAAATAGTCCACACCACTCCACATGTCATTAGATAATTCTAAGTCATCCATATTCGAACTAAAAAATGACTCATAAAAGATAATCTACAATTTGTAGCACCTAATAAGAAGATCGATAATGGCATTGATTTAATTCACTACTAATAGAGTTTTTTCCATGACATCAATAGACTAGAATGCTTGAAGGAAGATACTTCAACGACTAATATTTATCAATAAGTCATTATCAATTGATTAATTAAATTTATTGATATATCTAATGCATAATATTTCCTTCATTGAAAGCCAATGGCCTGAATAAAGCCACATGGGATAAGAAAAAACCATGATGTGACACCTATAGTTTCTACAGTCAAGATTTGTTATCAAAGTAAAACATACAACCAATATTAAATACAAGAAAACAAAGGGTGAGAAACAAATAAAATTCTCCATATGCCATGATCAACCTATCAAAGGATAAAAGTAGTGGCTAGAATTTCATCATTAAATATTGTTCAATTACCAAAATCTAAAGGATGAGAAGATGACAAAGTCCAACACATTATGACTATTTTAGTGGCTAGGATTAAGCCTTAAAACAACCTAGATGATAGAGATCAATTTGAATAGCCAATACAGGTTAATAGTAAATTAACACAGATTGTTAAGATTGAAATGATAGACTATTAGGATTTAATAACATCTAAAAGCTAAGAGGCAAAATATTAATCATGTAATAATGGCTTGGATTGGAATGAGAAAATGCTTTAATGTCCAAGATCAAATCTATTCATGGGATGAATGTATAGAATTACATGTGATAGAAGACTACTCAAAGGTTCAAGTTTTTAAACTCCTCAATATATACTACTAATCCTTGATATCCATGTGTCTGCTATAATAGACTAGCTCTATTCAGCTCATTCACGTAAATAATTTATATTTAATCCTAATGCATCATGGACGATCAAAATTTAACTAAGAGAAATTTCATAGGTGAGATTGACATGCCAAAAATCTAGTGCTCCAAAAAGAGATAAGAGATAAAAGGTTAATGAACAATCACTATTCCAACAAACTACATCAATGACTTAGATTTATCTATAAGTTAGTATAGATAAACAAGATCACAAGGCAGATAAGATAAGTGTAAAGCTACAAGGTATTTATGATAGTAGTTTAAGACAAATGTATAGCTATATCTATGTTCGTAGTTTTGGCACACTAAATTTTTAATGTAAAATTTAAAGAATATAAGATGAATGATGTAGTTTTCTGATTTTACTATTTTTATGTAACATTTTTATTTCCCTCCTTTGAGTGATTTTATTAAATAAAGAAGGTCGATTTCATCCCTGGAAACACACAACAATTTTCTGTCGATAAAAATTAATACAAATCATAGGTAAAAAATAAAGGAGAAAATATAATGCAAAAAATGTCTTAGAATCAAAGGAGAAAGAAAATCGCTAGTAAAGATAAAGGGGAAGACATTTTCACCCCAATAAAGGGGTGATAATAATTTTCATCCCTCTTATGGGTAAAAATACCATGTCAAGAAAATTTTTCCTAAGTGGAAGCCAAATTAATGATAAACGCTCAGTTCGAAGTGAAGGATGATTTATGTCGATAGAAGAAAAGATAAGTAATTTCATCCAAAATTATGCATTTAAAGTGATTTTATCCTTTGTTGGGGTAAATTACTATTTGAATTAATTTTAGGATGAAAATGATGGATGGGAAACTGGTCAAAGTCACCCCTGGGGGGAAGAAAAAATCATTTTCGCCCTTCTTCAGGGTGAATATCTAAATAAAGTTGTTCTAGAGCGAAAACCAAGTAAAACATGTGCCTTATGAAGTCAAAGTCAAATTTTCCACTAAGGAGAGGCGAAAATCCCTTTTGCCATTCTTTCAGGTGAAATCCAAGTTGAGGATATTTTTTGGGGCACAAATGATGAAGTGATATCATCTAGGTGAAGGTTGCTCCAGTCAAAGTCAAATCAAATTTAAGAAAGACACCTGCCAATGTAAATTCACCCCATTTTGGGCAGAAACAATAATTTCACCCAGGTCGGAGTGAAAATCCCAAAATAGCATCTTTATGCTCCATTCAAAGTCAAAGTCACCCCAAGGTAGGGGGCGAAAATCATTTTTACCCCTCTTGAGGGAGAAATCAATCATTTTTGCCCAGTTTCTTGCAAAAGTAATTTTAATGCCATGTTTCTAACGAAGTTCTCTATTTTTTAGTGAAATTGCTCATGAGAAGGATGAAAGCATATTGATGGGCAAAAACACCAAATTGCCTGGGCGATATCAATTCTTACCCGTTCCTTCAATAAAGTTTTCTTTTGAAGGTACCACTATTGCTGATATTTTTTCATGTTAGATTGAAGAGTGATGGAATTTAATTCTTGGGGTAGTAAAATTGATATTTCTAAAATTGTTGTTGAAGAGATACCAAGATTAAGTGCTACGTCCTGGATTCTAGTGTGATCTATTTATTTTCAAGGTGCCCTCCATTGATTTTGTTCCTTTTCAAAATAAAATTAATTTTTGTTGGGTCTCCACTGGTGAGGATAATATTTTGAAGTGTAAAGTGATGGAATGGTGCCCATAATTTAATATCCAAGCTCTTGATTATCTTATGATATTGCTGAGTTTGAATGCATCGATACCTGGAGCATTTTTCCTATCATCCATCCCTACTAATTTCCCAAGTGCACTCCATAAAAATGGGATTGCTGCTTCCTGAAGAATATTCTATTTAATCATTGTCATTACTAAGGAGAGAATTGCTTTGGCCAGTCTTTGACTAGCTAAAATTTTATTTTTATTTGCATTTAATTTTAGAGGTAAAATCATTTATAAATACTAATTATTTTGATGTAATGAAGGAGGATAAACATTCTACCAAAAAAACCTTTGAGTTCTCTACATAAATCAAAAGATCGTTGGCTTCTATTTCCTGGAGCAATGTTGTGCACTATCACTTTCTACCTAGCATTTTTGTTATATTCATTTCCATTATTAGATAAGTTTAAATTTTGCATTTGAATTTAATTCCTTATAAAGAGGTGAATACTAAAATTTTTATTGGAAGTTATATTTATAGTATGTGAATGGTTTTGATGCTTTACTTTCTGTTGCATGCTAATTAAAACTTGATCTAATTTTAGCTTCTAGTTTATCCATATCTTTCATATCTGGCTCATAGCCATATTTTCCATTCCTCTCTATCATTTACCATCTATTTTATATTACCCTAAGATTTAAAACAAAATATAGTAGTAAGGTAACCAACCCTCTCTGGCCCGAAGGACATCTCTTTCCTTCAACTTTTCAATGTTGGTCGGGTCTAGGGCACACAAGCATTTTGTACATCGATAGATTCTTGACCAACAATTTTTGGCACACCTAGTGGGACCATAAAAAGTTCCACTTTAAGCAATATTAGGGTTTGATGTTTGTCTTTTTACTTTCTGACTAGAACATCTAGTGACTCAGTTTTACCCAAAAGCCTCAAAACATGAAGTAAGTGAAAGCTTTTCTTCATGATCCAAGATCAAAGGTCAAAAATTCTGAAGACCCTGTTAAGTTTTATGAGCTTGAAACCCAATTTCTAGGAGAACATACTAGGTTAGTTACTTTGACTATTCCATGAGTCGTAACTTCTTCACAGGTAGTAGGTGTGTTTTTCATTCCTTCAAGTCCAGCTAGCACAACCACTAGTTTCCCTCCTCTCCAAGAACATACTCTAGTCCAAATGGCTCAAAATCCACCACCCCAACTACCAAGGTATTTCCCATCCTAGAATCACTCTAGAGCTTTGAATCTGTAAGATCATAACCCAATTTTGCAAGTAGCATTGAAGGCTTTGCCTACTTATGTTGGTACAAGAAAGATGACTTACAAGCATGTTCAATATGTGGCTTTTATGATGACCATTAATGGTATCATGGATGAGGATATCATGGTAAAATTTCTTGTACTCTCTCTTAAAGGTAAGTTTCTTTATTGGTATTGGTCATTACAGCCTACCACTATTACCACTTGGGACCAGTCAACTGAATTGTTGATCAAATATTTCAATGAAGAAGCAGATCCATTCTCTGTGTTACATCAATTTACCACCATTTAGAGGCATTTGTAGGAGGAAATCATGGACTTCAATATCAGGTTCACTTGAACTTGGCAGACAGTTCTTGTTGGCCTTTGACTGGCTCCTCAGCAAGCTACATTTTATTACCTCCAAGATTTCAACTTTGATATCAGTATGGCCATCCTACAGTCCAATGCTAACACATTTCTTGATTTATATTTTGCTATATAAAATGCTAAATCTAACCTGATTGCTATCGATAAGCTTTCACCAAATATGGTGATGCCTATTTTTCTCGATCTTCTACAATATTTTTACACCAATGCATCTTCTCAACCCTTACCAATGTCCCCCATGTATCCAATACCTTCATGGAGCTTGAGTTCATCTCAAAATTTGATAATAGTTTTTGTCTCACAACTGCCTACTCCAACCATTCCATAGTTACCCAATTTGGTTCCATTTATAATGCTACCACATCCACCTATACCTCTTCCATTACCATCTCCTCTAGCACCCTCAAATCTTGATCCCTAAGAGAAGTTGCTTAAGGAGATACAATCGATGAACTCAGCCATATGAGCGATGAGCAATGAGATCATGGTGATTAAGAAAAAATAGGCTGAGAGAGATTTATAGCCTAGGATATTTCAACCTCCGTAGATCACCATGGAGCAAGAATATTCAACCAAAAAGATACCTAAAATAAATTTGATTGTATTGGCAAATGAAGAAGCTAACTCATCAGATAAATCATACTGGTGCTCCACCTACAACGACCTACATGGTAAGAAAAATTGTATGGTTCACTTGAACTACGTGTAAATGTTGGCATAAATTTCTTCTGGTGGTCAAATCAACATGATTATAGAAGTCGATCATAATTTCATGATACTTTTTGAGGAACAAGTTTCAGTTTTCATGAGAGCTAGAAGAAAACCCATTACCATGGACCCAACTAAAATGGAGCCCTTGAAGGTATCTATTGATCTAAAGGTACAAAATGAGAAAAAACAAGCACAAGTGAAAGCGCTTATCTTAGCACCCAAGCCATATACACCTATCCTATTAAAAGATATTTTACCTCTATGAGCAAAAGAGATATTGCAAGAAAAAGCTTCAACTTTATAGGCAAAAGTTAAAATGAAAGAGCAAGCCAAAGAGAAGCTCAAATACCCATCCTTGACCAAACGTTAGAGGGTAGAAGCTACACAATAGTATCAAAGAAAATATGAGGTTTTAAATGAAGGAAAAGAGTCCAGTATATCTTCGTATAACATTGTTGAAGAACTAAAGAGGATTCTAGGTAAGGTGAGTCTCTATGATGCATTGCAATTGCTTGGACAAGTGGACTTATTACAAGAATTGCTAAAATTTGTGAAATATAAGAGGAAGAATATGAATCAAATGGTTTTAGATCAAATACTGATGACTTCTACCATTGGAAAGAAAATACCACCCCTTTCTACTTGTATCTAAGGATGGAAGGTTGGATTATCCATAATTGCATGATCGCTTTCGATGCTACAACGATTGTCATGCCAAAGGCAATTTGTGATGTTATGAGTATGGAATATACAAAAAGCAACTCTAGTATTTTGTAATTAGATGGAACTCTTGTAAGTACAATTGGGGTCATCAAGGACATCCCCATTGTGTTGCACAAAATACCTCAGATCACTATGATGCAAGAGGTGTTTGTGGTTGAGCTAGAGCTATACTTCAGCATGTGCCTCTCATGGGATTTCATTGCCAAGTTGGGAGGCTATATTTCTCTGGACTACTCTCATCTAGAGATTCCTATCAAAGGAAGGAGAATCTGTATCTATAATGAGAGGCATTTGACTTATCACATAGAGAATATTGAATAAGAAGATAAACCCATGACTTCTATCAACTTGATGATCGAAGAATTGTAGGAATTAGATTTGATGGAAGAAGTTTTGGATGAACTTCAAACAAAATATAATTTTTCAATGCTCAATTTTAATGCCATGATGGAGACTAAAATTGTATGTTAAACCATTATTAAGCCAAGAAAAGCTAAATCAAAGGTGTTTGATGATCAAGATCCTACTCCAAATCAATTGTGGAAGTTGTACTTCGATGGCGCAAGATGTAAGAATGGAACAGGGCCTGGAATAATTCTTGTTTTTCCTAGAATACAAAATATATGCTCATACTAGTTGACCTAGAGTTGTACAAACAATGCTATCGAGTATGAAGCACTCTACTTATGTCTAAAGAAAGTGAAGAAACTTGGGATCAAACAACTATAGATTTTTGGAGACTCTGAGTTGATCATCAACCATGTAACAAGTAAGAGTGTTTCTAAGAAACACTACTTGATGGTATATCACAACAAAGTATGGTATTTATTTGAGCCTTTCACAGTATTGAACATTCAAGAAATTTTGTGAGAACAAAATAAACATGTAGATATCTTGGCATCCCTTGGTGCTAATTTTCTCTAGTTGAGCACATGGTGAAAAATCCCAAGATTGTGAGGTTATTTTACAGAACTTCGGTCCCTGATAAAAATATCTACTAGAAAGTGTTCGAAAGTGATGAGCAGATTGTAAATTTCCTTGTAAGAGAAGCTAGTACTGTGGAGAAAAGAATACTTGATGAGGAAGAAGTTAAGGGGTTGATCCAGCTATGGAATAATCATATCCCAAAAGGATTGATTATGCTTGAGAGTCTCTTTGATAAAAATTATAGAGCATAGAAGTATAATATCAAAGTGGACAAGATGGAGTACACTGAACTGCAGTTGAGACCCAAGAAGTCGATCAAAGTTGGCATCGATTGCACTCAAGAAGAGCTAGAGCATATCAAGGAACTATGCCATGAGTACCCAAACATTGTTTCTTGGAGCTACCAGGATTTTAAAGGCTATAATAAATATGTGATCCAACATACCATTGAGTTGTAGGAAGGAGTAAAACTCTTTAGGTAAAAATAGAGGCTAGTCAATCCCAAGATTGAAACCTTTATGAAAGTGTGTGGATTTCTGAAATTTGAATAAGGCGTCTTTGAAGGATCATTATCCTTTACCTCTGATTGATCAAATTCTTCATGTAGTTGTTGGTGCTCAAATATTTTATTTATTAGATGGATTCTCTAGCTATTATTAAATTTGGGTCGAGGATGAAGACCAATATAAATTGATGTTCACCATAAAATGGAGAATTTTTGCTTATCAATGGATTTCATTTGGCAAATGCTGGTGCAAATTTTCATAGAGCAATGGACGTAGCTTTTGGTGAGTTTTTGAATCGTGTTATTGTGATTTATTTGGATGACATGAATGTTTTCTCTCACAATAGGGAGGAGCATAGTTTACAGTTGAGACAAGTTTTCAAGAAGTGTCAGGAGGTTGGAATATCCATCAACCTAAAGAAGTCCATATTCACAATAAAATAAGGAAATCTCATGGGCCATGTTATTTTGAAGAAAGGTTTGGCTATTAATCTAGCAAGAGTTGAAGCCCTTATGAAGCTTCCATTTCCAGCCAATAAGAAACATTTGCAATTATTTTTTGGGTAGATCAACTTTATTCAAAAATTTGTTGCAGATTAAACAACATAGCATGGACACTAAACAAAGTGGCCAAGGGATAAATCAAAGTGAAATTTTATATACAATAAAATACTCTTATGGAACTGCAATGATATTTACATTGAAACCTACTTTATAGACTACCATATTAGTGATGACAACTTAAAATATAGATTCATTATTTTGAGTATGAACTTAATGTGTTATTTAGTTAACATGGGTATTAAATTGTTTACCATGGTAAGACATTCAATAATTTAATCTAGAGATAACCAAAATATGACAAAGAACTCCATAACATTATCTAAGCATGTTATTTATGGAGTAATTATATGGTGGGTAAGGAAAATATTAATACTAATCAAAATGCATTATAATTACTAGGGATACAAATAATATTGTAAAATGATAATTATTTGAGTTATCCTATATGTCTATAATAATTTTATCTAAGGATAAAGTATAAGAGAGTGTATCAATCAAGATGTAGAATAATTAAGCCAATTACTTATCACATTATTGATCGTGATTATTTTAAACATGACACATATTCCTTGATTTCTTTGTATGAGAGTGATCATTAAGTTTAGAAAAGCCTAAAATAATTCACTTGTTTATATTTCTATTAAATTGATCTACTACAACCTTCGCAAGGATTATTGTTACATAATAATCGTCTAATGTGACTCATTACATGTTCATTGCTTACAAAAGACCTTGTGCATATTTTGTCTTTTAATTATGTCTATGTAATGATTTCAACACATTCTTGTGACATCAATTACTAGTAGTACTATCCTCGAACCTTATAGTTTAAACGTATTTGGTAAATATATATGACTACATCATAGTATGGAGGATCTTGAAAAATTTGGCATCTCATGTGTAATCCTCGATCCTATTTTCATCATCTACATTTTCCACATGATTCTTCATGAATGATAAAAGGATTATAAGAAAAATCATTTATGATTAGATTATTACAATAATATTTTTTTACTTCTCCATTACTTAACCTTGTTTAAAGTCTTTACCTTGGTCAAAAAGCTACTTTTTGGTCAAAGTTCACTTTATGGCTAAACACATGGTTAATTAACTTTATCATTATTAAGGCCTAGTCCTCCACCTCATCTAGTCTACTTTGACTAGCCTAGCCATTCCACCTTACCTTATTGATATTTACTCCATATCACACTCTCCTATGCATTCAATGACAAATGGAGAATTTTGCACAATAAAAGTAATTTTAAATTCAAAAAATTTCCACCTCAACATGTCATAAATACCATTTGGAGATTTTCCTCCACCCATACCACCTTAGGAGACACCTTAGGGGACACCTCAAAGGACACCTCAAAATAGCCACCTCATAGGGGACACCTCAGGGGATACCTCAGAGGACACCTCACAGTGGAAACCTCATAGGGGACACCTCATGGGACACCTAAGCCCCTTCCCTAACCTTGAAAAATTCTATAAATATAATACCATTTTCTCTATCTTCAAGAATCCTCAATTTTACATACCCAAAATCTACTGGGATTAGTCTAGGTTACACCATATTCAACATCCATTCCACATTCAATATCCATCCATCCTTTTGCACCCTTTTTGTATCACAAGCAGGTTTGAAAGGATTCTCAATGTGGAAAGGAGCTCTAGAAGTAAAAAATAGGTTACAAAACCCTTTCTACATGTATCATTATAATTATAATAATTTCAATTATACTTAAATTATGCATTAGCTTAGATTTTGAGTCTTTTGTCTTTGTAAATATGGGATCTGATTAATAGAGGCCCCCAAATACTCTAATAAGTTTTTGTAGGTTGTGTATATTTACGAGATCTACATCAAACAGTGGCACATGATCAATAAACCCACTGATAATGAGGATCACAAGGAGATAAATTGGTATATATTTCCATGTGCTTCAGGACCACCACCCATCATATTTTCCTATACATAGAAGTAGGAGACTACAAGGGATTTCTACTCAAAATTTTATCTCAACTACTCACATATCAATAACCCAACCTATCTAAATGGTATAAAATCTCTATCGATCTCTTTACCCAGGGTAGGATCTTCTTCAAGGTAGATTACTTGGTGGGAAAGAGCAATAACATAAGTACCATTATTCTTTAGGAATTTTGGCAAGTAAATTTCCTAGGCTAGGAAAGATAGGTTGGAAAGTGTTAAAGAAAGCATGAAAATGATTGTTATTGGGATTCAAGATAAGCCTTATGATGAATAAAATTTTTATAAGGTTGCTAGTCTTTTAGCTATAATTGTAGAAGATGAATAAGCAATTGTTGAGGGGAAATAATAAGAGCTTGATTGCATTACCTCAAGACTAGATATTGAGTCTCTAAGGACTTCTCCTTTTTTCAAGCAAAATATAAATATGATAAAATTTTCCAACTAAACATTAATGGCTCAGCCATTAGAGATCAAGAGATGATTGAATCAACTTTTTTTTAATTTATATCAATATTTTTTCACACCATATGTCCAAACAAAGGAATGTAGGGTGGTCATGCAAGAGTGTATTGAAGCCAAGCCACCAAAATATATTTGGAAACTTCAGATAAGCTTGATTAGCAAATCACTCTTAAAAATAAAAAAATCATTCTTTCACATGGATAGTGATAAAGCTTCAGGTATATGTCGTCTTCTTATTAAATTTTACATGTCCACTTGGGACTTTGTGGAACCAAATTTACAAAGAGTGCATGAAGAAACATTGATGAAAGGATCCTTTGGGAAGTGGATCAATCAAGGTCTTGTTAGAAACATTTCAAAAGGTGAAAATAAATATGACTTGACATATTGGAGGCCTATAAATCTCCTCAATATGTCTTACAAAATTCTTACTAAAATTATAGCCTTAAGGTTGTGCAATTTACTACCAGATATCATTAATCATGAACAAACATAATTTATGAAAGGTAGATATATTCTTTATAATTCAATAATTGTGTGGGAAGGACTCCACCATGCATCAAGCATTATTGTCAATATAAGTTTTCTTAAGTTAGAGTACGCTAAGGCATATGACAAAATTGAATGGTACTTCATTGGTATAATGATGCAAGCCTTGGGTTTTTGCCATACATTTCATTCCATGAAATGTTCACTTTTTTCTAATGCCAATGCTACTTTGAATGTCAAAGGCTAGATTTTTAAAAGCTTCTCTCTAACTTGATTGTTTCTAATGGTGACCTTCTAACACCTCACTTTTCATTTCTTGGGTAATAAATTTGGATACTTACTATAGTTTTATATAGAAAGAAGATTAATATAGAGGATACCATACCTAGATAACCTCTACCACTATTTCATTTATGGTTGTTTTGTTGATGATACATTCCTACCTACTACGAAAAGTTACAAATATAGTTAGAAAACTTGTCGAGAAATTTTAATTTATCATGAAAATCATAAGAAATCATGACCCATGTTTGCATAAAAAACTCATTGATTTCTCACATGAAATGTGGCTATGGGCACAAAAAAGTAGAAAAAATATAAAATTATTTTTAAACCTATTTTTTCCCATATGCTCATTTTTCTTTTTTTTGGCTTTGTGAAAAATATTCTAAGAGATGAAAAAAATAATATTAAACCACTTTTCATGATTGCATCAAATATTGAACAATAGTTCAAGGATATTTGAGACCATTTCTATAGATTTTTCTTAAGTTAGGGTTCTTTTCAATTTTTTTTGTTCTTTTCAAACATGTATGCTAGGCCCTTTTTCAATAAAAACTAGGGTTTTATTAGTTTTTTTAATTTATTTTTTCTCTTTTCAAGAATGTAGTACACACTAATATTCTTTTGGTTTATTTTTTCAAGCATGTAGGCTAGGGCATCTAATTAATGAGCTATTTTTTCTAGAGCCCATGTATTACCCATTGTATTAAATTCATGCTTCAACAAATTGGAAAATATCATAGGTGAAGATTGTGGTAGAAGAGATAAAGAACATTACATGGTTTATCTATAACCACATAGGGAGCTTAGCTTTATGAAGGAGCACAATGGTGGGAGGGACATTTTTTTTCCCAAGTATCGCTTAATTTATATACAATTTCATCACCTAATAGAGCCTTTTAATGGCATCACCCATTTTGAAGTGAATTTTTATGAGCAAGGAATGGTATGCCTTACCATTTCATGCAAAATATAAGGGGAAGTAGATATGGAGGTAAATATTTACTAATTCAATTTGCATGAGCTCTCAAAAAATATTCAGGATAATTACAATTTGCTTGTTGAGTTTATGTTTAAATTTTGAAATCTTATTTTATACTTGAGTATTAATTTTCCTAAATTTTAATATTTACTATTTAATTGTATGATATAGAACCTTGGGTAAGGATTCTTTACCTTATATATGGTGAAAAATTTGCATTTTCTATCTATATGAGATAATATATAAATCCAAAGAGGCCATTGAGCACTATTATAGGTTCAAGCAATGCAAGTTTGAACCAATTTGGCACATTATTGATAGGATATGGAAAGGAAGATCTATCAACCAATTCATTCTATCAGGTGCTTCTTAAACCCTAAATTATTTTACACTAGTAACCTTAGCAATGACTAAGACGTCTAGGTAAGGTTCTATAGTTATAAAAAGAAGATGATAAATAACCTTAACAAACACAACCTTATCTCTCCTGAGTTACAATTGTATATAAGACCATAGGAGGGTTATTTTTTACATCCCCTTCGCTAAAGAATCAAGGTCAAGATTATAACCAAGTAAAGTATATAAACTTTAGAAATTTAACATTATTTTAAAATTTATGTAGTTTACATTCTTATAGTTTTCAAATATAAATTAATACTTTGAAAATTATTTTTTTTGTATATTTATGGTGGGAGGACTATGGTTCCAAAACACCTACCTTGTATATTATGACTATTTGCATCTTGAGATAATCTTGTAGAACTTCTAGGTGTGAATGTGACTGGACTCTATTTGAGGTCATACACATAAGCAAACATAATAGGTTTACCCAAAAATATATCAATGACCTTGTATTTGTGCAATACAATCTTAGGCTTCACACAAGACAAGTGGAGGCTAGTGAATCCTATAAGGCAATTTAATGGATGAGCTAGATCCACTATGTGATTGCATTATTGAGAGTCATGTGGATACCAAGTTTATTATAGAGGACATTAAAGGTATTAAGAAAAAAAAAAAATTAAGTGGACTAGAATAGGTATACCATTATGATATTGCACTTGAGAAACCTCCAATTTGTCCACTAGTTTAGAGCTAAGGCCAACCATCTACTGTGAGGGAAAGGAATGAAAAACAAAAAGTAGTTTAAAAATTGCTTTATATTTTAAAATTTTGTATTTCTATGATGTATTTGGGAAGATTTACTAACTTATGTACTATAATTATACTCTTTTTTATGAATATCTAATATAAAATAAACTTTATGGCTCCCCAATTATTTTTAAAATATTTTTTATTTATTAAATAAAATTCTTCATTTTTTTTTTTAAATTAAAGTTTTGTTAAGTTTTCCTAAGTTGCCTATAAAATCTCAAAAATTAGGCTATTGAGTTTATTGCAAGATCTAAATTTTTAACTATCGTCAAGATTATAATGAAAAAGTGAAAGATGCATGCATATCTACTATAAATACTAGGATCAATGATCCAATGGTGTAATATTTGTACCTCTAGCACTAGAAAAGGCCAAATGCCTCAGTGGCAAGAAAAAAAATATTAAAACTTAGATTTTTTATATTGTTAGGAATTCCTCTAATAATTAATTGTTCTCCTTTAGCCTTATGAAGTAGTGTGGTGGAGAAATTTATAGAGAAGTTGGAGAAGTGGGTGCCTAAACCACTCTTATTGGATGGGAATTTCTAGATTTGTTTTAAAGTTTTGATCAATAATCATGTCTATTATTCATCTTGCTGGATAGGCTCCCAGGCCTCCTACAAAAAGTAAAGGAAAGTTTAATATTTTTATATGGGTAAACAATGACAATACTAGTTTTTACATAATTAACTAAGACCTCTAATGTAACCCTTAGGACATGGAGGTCTAGGTTTGATTGATATAAAAAAAAACAAGGGATAGCCTTGGCTACAAAATGGGCAGTTTGTATGGCTATAGGTAATGATCCATGGAAGTGATTTATTAGTAATACACTTCTTAAGGCCTATCCAAAAGGATTATCTTCACAAAAATACCTTGGCCTTCAAACTCTTCTATTTTGGCCAAGCTAAATAAAAAGTTTTAGCACCTTTATTTCCTAGAGAATTTGGTGGGCTTAAGATAAAATTATGTTTTATTTTTGTAGTGGAGGGATTCTCTTCTAATTTTTTTTTTTATATCTTTCTCAAAGTCTATGGTGGTCCTCACATTTCACAAATAATTATGGTTAACTTACCCTCAATAGGGATGTCTAAGCAAAAATACTACTTAATAATTAATTTCAAATCTTTGGTTGGTCTGTTAAACATATATATAGGAGAATGACTCTCATAAATAGAAATTAAAATATATTATAAAGTGAATAGCATGATTATTACTTTTATTAACACTATTTAAGACTCTCTCATTTAAGAATTGGCCTAGTCATAAAAATTGTGTTGCATAATCTATTAAAGAAACCTACAAATGGCTCTATTCAATCCCATGATTAGTCCCTCAACTTAATAAGTATTGAAAACTTAATATTTCTCAGTAACTTGATTGAAACATATACACACAGTCTGGCTACCAGTAAGCAAGCCAAAGAAGGCAGTTTTTGGATGGTCTCTTTTATTGGAATGTCTCCCAATGGGGAACTAGCTCATCCATCTTGGAATTTCGCCCCAATTTTACTTTGTAGTTACTAGTTGGAAAATCCAACACATATATTCTAGTCTTGCTCATTAGCCCTTTAGATCTGGGAATGGTGTCAAAGTTTTCTCAGAACTTGGAATATCTTCAAATTTCTTGGGCTATGGCCCTTATCATAATGAATGACACTTGGGAAGGTCACAAGCGTAAAGCTTGCACATGATCTGAATTGAATTATTTTTTTCATATAATTATAGAGATAAAATAATGTTTAGAAATGAACAACATGAATTTGGAAGGGAAGATGTTCTATGTCTCATTTCTTCTTTGAATTTGCAAATTTCCATACAAGTTGCAATTAGATCTAGAGCATCTTCGTCCTTTGCTAGAGTTATAGGAAGATGCCCCATGTAACATAAAAACCCCCAGAAGATCCTAACGTTGGCTATAATCTTTGTAGCGTTAGTTTCAATAGTTACATAAACCTAGTTTAATATTTTCTTGTTTTTCGGATTTAAGATTTGTTCCTTAATTTTTATATTAAGAACTCTACTCTATGACTTTCTAGTTTTTTTTTTTTTTTTTTCTCTTAAAACATTATTAACCCAAAAATATATTATAAATAAACACACTAATGATAACCCCTTTGCCTATTTTTTTTTAATATATACTTTGGATATTTAATCAAATAAAATTATTTAATAAAAAATTAAATATATAACTCATTTTTTAAAATTATTAAATCTTATATTTAATATAATCCTATCAAAATAAACTCAAGTGGTTAATAATATTAACATGGTCTTGTAGACATCAAAATAGCACCAATCTGATTAAGTGACTACAAAAACTGATCGCATTAACATACACAGCTTTCAGGGCAGCCCTCAGAGGTCAAACAGTGGTCCTGACCACTCACACAGTAGTTTAGAAGGTCGAAAGATGAGCAGAGCAAAGATGGTCACAAACTGCAAGCTTCAAATCCTAAACAAGCCTTCAATCTAAAGTGAGCCTTTAACAAACTGCAACCTTCAAACTTCAAGTCTTAAGAAAACTACAAAACTTTAAGGCAAACCTAGCAAAAAGGGGAACCTTGGCCTTAGACGTCGCGAAATCGCGACGTCGCGATTTCGCACGTCGCAAAATCGCGACACCTTTGGCCCAGAGGGGAGCCTCGACCAAATCTGTCGCGATATCACGACACCTTTGGCCCAGAGGGGAGCCTTGGCCAAAGGTGTCGCGATATCGCGACACCTTTGGCCCCGAGGGGAGCCTCGGCCAAAGGTGTCATGATATCGCGCGTCAGGGAGCCTCGGCCAAAGGTGTCACGATATCGCGCGTCTTGATATCGCGACACCTTTGGCCCAGAGGGGAGCCTCGGCTAAAGGTGTCACGATATCGTGAAACCTTTGGCCTAGAAGGGGAACCTCTGTCGAAGTGTCGCAATATCGCGACGTCGCGATATCGTGACACTTCGACAGCAAACACTTCTCTTTTCAAAGGCAACACTTAACTAGTCAGAGACGGACTTCGGCGTGGCTACCACATGGAAGGCATGGCCACCACGTAGCACCCTTGCGTGCCCATTTTCAAAAAGACCCCGTGGGTCTGTAGAACGATGGAGCATTAATGAGACAAGCAGTTTCAAAACAAATCCGATCCGAGGCCATGCCTCATAACTACCAATGTCAGTGCGAGCCATGTACCGTAATTGCCTAACAAGGATCAAATCTCAGCGGCTCCTGTGGATTTAGGGTTTGACATTAATGCTTCGGAAGCGAAAACCTCTATAAAAACTAGCTCAATACAATGTAAACACACAGACAGAAGCATTTTAAAAACACAACGAACTGCTGCTAAACTCGATACTCGACTGCATCAGTTTGGGTTTCTCGTTCTTCACATCCAGAATCTCTTGCAAAGAGAGGTTGGTGGGTGGTTTTTCGGAAGTGTGAATCTGACTTTCAGACCCGACCATTGGATCACAATAATCCATTAATTTTCCGACATCACAGTCTTAGATTTCGAGCCCATCCCTAGTGGATTGGCGTCGAAACTGAGTTTTCACAAGGCGGCCCGCTTGGGCACCCCACATACGTTCATGGTTTTTATATAACGTATGTTGTTTCCGAATATGTTAAAACAGCAGTTTGCGTTTCATGTTTTTGAATACTTGCTGTTTTCAAATATATTAAAACAGTCTACAATTTATAACATATGTTGTTTTCGAATATGTTAGAACAGCAGTTTACGTTTTATGTTTTTTTGAATGCATACTATTTTCTTTTCTCTGTAAAAGTTGCAGGTTTACGTAGAGTTGTTTTATTCACGTATCTAATCAATCTCTGCACGTATTTCTCATTGATTTTAGAGTCAAAAGTTATGTCCTCTTATTGCAGGTGCTACTAAACAGTTTACCGTTTCTTTGAATGCAGGATAAGCAACAGCAAGCAAAGATTTATCAACATAAGCGGCGGTAGTACTTTGGCCCGTCCATTTCAAATGTGGGCATGCGGATAGAAGCAATATTAATCTCGATTGTAACCGAGACAGAATAACACTCCTGGCCCCTGAAAAGGCAGGAGATGTATTGTAACCGAACGAAATTAATTTAAAAGGGCTGTGCTCCTGCTTTTCCCCTTTATATTCGGTTCATTCAAAGTTCTGTTTCCATTACGTCTGAATAGTGTTTTTCATTCCGAAATCTCATGCTTTCAGGTCTAAAATATATATAAAAATGTAAAAGACATGTGAATCTTATTTAATCAAAATTAATTTCAATTGATGCAATATTGAAAAAGTTTACAATATTATTAAGCAAATTGCAACTTCTAGCAGTTCACAGAACCTGTTAGAGTTTTTTATTTTCCTAACTGAGGACTCAAGATTTCTAACCATCATTAGTAGAAAAAAAGGGAATTTCAAAGTATTTGACACAATAAACAGATGATTACAAGATTTAAAGGAAATAATAAGTAGAACGTCTCTTATGAAGAAGTAACAGGTTGAGTTTGAGTTCTCTGGACACTCCACATGTAAATCAAGGCCTCTCTTCGATCAAAGCTTTCAAAGGACTCCCCAATGAGCACAGCGGCTCCGCCATAACTTTCTGAAAACCATTCCGTTCGGACAAGACAACCGTCTCGCCTTTCAGGCATTTCCATTCAAACGCCTGCACTAGACGGGGCACAATAAGGCGTAGATGAAGCATTCCCACCCCAAATCCTGGGCACATCCGTCTGCCCGACCCAAACGGAATCATCTTCATCTCCTTAGTCCCTGTCACGTCCACCTCCGCGCCCAAGAACCGTTCCGGCACAAAGTCCGACGGCTCCTTCCACAGCCTCGCGTCGTTCGTCATGCCTTCCAAGTAGAAACACACAACGGCGTTCGCCGGGATGTCGTACCCAGCGAGCGTGCAGCTGCGGGTGACGGCGTAGGGGAGCGTGAAGTACCCGGGCATATGCGTGCGCAATGTTTCCATCACCACGGCGTTGAGATAAGCCTCCTTCGCCAAAGCTTCTCCTTCCGCGTCAGCATTCTTGACTTCCTCGTACAACTTATCTTGAACGTGCGGATGCTTCATCAGGATGGCCACCGCGAATTGAATGGTCAAGGACGTGCTGTGCGATCCAGCGTGGACGAACTCCGCGCAGAGTCCCAGGAGCTCCACGTCGCTGAGCTGGAGGGCCATTAGCGTGTCAAGGTAGGCAGAACCGTTGGCGGTGCCTTCTGCCAGCATCCGCCGCCGTTTTTGTACGAGACGAACGAAGAGCTCCCCACCCCGGGCAAGTATTTCGTTTCCTTCTTTCCTGGATTGGAAGAAATCTAAGAGCGGGCAGGCGTGATAGTCGAGTGCGAGGAGACGACCCCGCTCGAGCATGGCCGCCATGACTTCCTGGAAATCCCAGAGCTCCCCAACGTCCATCTCCACGCCGAAGCACATGTAAATTAATATGCCAAATACCGTTACCCGGATGTTCTCCGAGAGCGTCACCACGGCGCCTGCGTTCTTGGCGGCCTCTTGCCTTAGCCGATCGACCAGTCCCTTGACTGCCCGTTCTCTACCCGGGCGGAAGGCCTTGAGCCGAGCGGGCTGGAAAATTTCGGTCGCCAGGTTTTTGCGCAGA
Organism: Wollemia nobilis; assembly: GCA_028583015.1. Classification (NCBI taxonomy): domain Eukaryota; kingdom Viridiplantae; phylum Streptophyta; class Pinopsida; order Araucariales; family Araucariaceae; genus Wollemia; species Wollemia nobilis. The sequence continues at coordinate 2,759,948 of JAQPPZ010015863.1, read as the reverse complement.
GTCCGCCACAACGGGCCGTGTGGAGTCGACCTGATCGTGGGCGGCCCGACCGATGATGGTCGCGTGCCGAAGACATGGCCCTTCTCGACCAGCGCCTCGCGGGTCTCTTGGACGCCCATGACCACAATGAAGGGGGTTGAACCACGTCTCAGCGTGAAGATCGGCCCGTACGTGGTTTCAAGTTTGTGCATGACGCTTTGAAATGAATTATTCCTTGAGAAGAATTTGAGATGGAATATGTTTCCGACTAACGACCAATAAGTCGGTCCCGGCGGTAGATTCCTCGGGTCCCTTTGAAGAGCAGAAACCAGCATGGTAGAAGCAAGATGATAAGCATTACTAGCTCGCGGGCAATATCCACGACGGATGTCTCCATGGCTGGACCGATGGGAATGATCAGAAGATACACTTCTGTATTTATACCTTTCTTGCCCGGATGCTTATTAGAAAAATGCACGCCCAATCTTATAAGTCAAGTCAAATATGGCCACAGATAGGGAAATAGCCAAGTAAGTCAATACTGGTTGTTATTATTATTTAGCTTATTGCCTCACGTGTTCCTCTAGTATTCGCTTGTTAATCGTGTCGACTTAAAAAATTCGTAAACTTGATTAAAAACGAATAATTATGAGACAATCAGAATGTACTTTTATTGTTGATCAGGATTTGTATTATCAATCTCACATAACTTAGAGATCACTTCCTTATTGTTAATTTAATATAACTTAGGGATCACTTACTTATTGTTAATTTAATATGAGGGGAACACCATTTACTTATAAGGTTTCTATCAATTAACACTGATCAAACTAACAACTATAAAGAAAAGTGAAACAATCAAAATGTAACTCAAAATATAACTCAGTAGTATTGATTTTTTTGGTAACCCTCCACATCTTGACCACTAAAACGTAGTGGTACGTTAAGGCTAAGCTCCGATTTTGATTTTTGATTTTTTTCAAAGATCACACGTTAATAACCCTGAATAGTAGGACCACCGAACACTAAAACAAATGGGAGAAGAAAAATAAATAATCAAACTGAAAAATGTATTACGATGATTCTGAGAGGAGATTCTGAAAGAGTGGTAGGAGGTACAGTCAAAAACGAAATCGTTTCACCACCATAAAGTGTTTTTGGAAAAATTAAATTAAATTTGTGCTATCATAACCGTCAGTCAGAGAAGAAGATTGGAGCAAACTGGTCATAACCGTCAGTTAAGAGAAACAGTGTAGCAAACTGTACCCGGGGAGGTAATCTTGAATTCGGAGAAAAATTGAAATCATTGAACTTGTAAATTTTGTGTTTTAGATATCATTTTAAGAGTCAGAAATTAGTTACATGAAATTTCAGGCTCCAAAAATGTGGGCAGGGTTTGCATGTATTGTCAGTATCAATCTCAATCTGATACACATTATATCTTTGGTCAAAAACTTTTGTCAGATTTTTTGTTTTTGTTTTTTTTTTTAATATATTTGCATTTTTCTGCTTTGGGTATGTGATCTCCTTTAATATGGTTTTTATTACCGACACTTTATTTCACGGTGAAGTTGCCGCTATACACAGTATTATGGTTTCAATTAAGTGTTTGTGAAATCTCATTTCAAAAGTATACCACAAGATAATGTTTCCACTTTTAATATTGTGTTTTTATGCAAGAATTTGATAATACATGTACAGAGCAATAGAGCAATACATGCTTATCAGGTATTTCCTAAGGCATATACCCCATGACACCCTTATTTATTAGTAAATCCAAAATGCATGGCATCCTCATGGTATTAAAGTGGAGCATATACAAAACCTAACTAAGGGGTTTTTTCATTTTCAAATTTTTAATCCTTTGCATGTCATGGCTATTCTGAGTAGAGGCTCCTAGTATATTAGGAATACTCTTTTGATTCTTCAACCTTAGCAATATATTTTCACTGTTCCTACGAATGTCTTTTTGAAAGTGTCGATGTGAGTAAAATTCCCTCATCTCCTTCTTCCATTGTGGTCTTTTTTGCAACTAGTCACCCCTATTGGCAAATTTGTTTGCATGGAACAATAAAAATTCTATATCGTCCGTCCATCCCCATACGCATCTGTGTTAAGGTTGACCTCTCTAAGAATTTCAAAAAATTTATTGAAATCCAAGTTGTAGATACTCTTTTCCAACAAAGGTCGTAGGATGGCCTCCTTGCTCAAATATCTTGAAAAACGTGTTGTCAATTTCAAACATTGGTTCAATGCTGCTCTCAATCAATCAGGAATTATCTTAGGTTTCCTCATATCTTGAGTCTTTCTCTTTTAATCACAATCTCTAACAACATGTGGTGAGAGTTTGTTATCAACTTATTCTAGTTGAATATTATGATGTCAAGGGAAATTAGATCAAGGTAAGAATGCATTGAGTCAAAATTGGAGGTAGTATCTCTAAAAACTTTTTACATCATCTTTTGCCATTACAACTCTTAGTGATCTCATTAGGTTTAGCTAATTGAAAAATAAAATCCAATACTTTGAAATCAAAAATTTAAAAATATTAAATTAAAAAATTATTGCCCAGATCTATCGATAGTCAACTACCTTCTAATATACCCATATAAGCAGACAACATTTAACACATACAAACAAACCCTAAACTACTCTCGAATCCAATTTGAGTATAAAATTAAAAACATTTTGCATAAGACGACTTACTAAAGAGAGTACAATACTTTTATTAACCACATGACAACTTTTGATATTTTGGCTAAAGGTCAAGCAATTTGTTAGGTTGTGGAGTCTAATTTTGGCTAAATTTGGATAAAACAGTTCTCTGTTCTTTAACTAGACTTTAGATGACCAATATTGAACCAGAGGCGAAAAAATAAAAAGTTAATTTTAGGATTGGCTAAAATTAAGTTTTTTCTAATTGTAAACTTTTTAAGTTTGAATTAGGCCTTAAGTGGGGATTGGGTTAATTATAAGATGCTTGTTTTAAAATGCATGTAACTGGGTTCCCTATTTATGTAATACATATGATAGAGAGGATTGTATCTTGTTTATGGGAAGTACATAGGATTGTGTATCTCCTATAGAGAAAGTAGGAAGCTTGGTGTAAAGCTTGATGCAAGGGTATTTGAATGTTGAATTACTGTTAGAGTAATTGTGTGGAGATGTTGGTGTTTTGAAGAGGAATTTATAGTTGGTTGTGTTGTAGTATTACTCCCTTCAGAGATTGTATTGGTGCTAATACAAAGGACTGGTGTTTCCTGGTGGATGTAACCCACACTGGGTGAACCATGTTATATGTTATGTTTTATCTTGTCTTGGATTTTTATGTTCTTTTTCTTATGGTTAATAGTTTTTGCTATTACTAATTAAGTTGCTTGCTTCAATAATCCCTTTTGTTTATATACTAAATCCTAACAATTGGTATCAGAGCAAGGTTAGGATTCAAAATTTAGTGGGAGCTTGACTTGAGTGGGAGCTATGCTAGAAGAAGGAGACGGTATCACAAACCTTGAATTACATGATGTTTTCACAAATTAGAACAAGGGAGAGTTTTGTAGATTCTTGGTCGAGATCACGATAGATATTTTTGTGATCGAGGATGACAAGGGAGATGGATTTCTAGTGGACAAGATTCTGGACAAGGTCGACATGAAAGGCATAGGGAAATAGACCATGCAACAGGTTGTTGAGATGTCTGTCGCCACTCCTACCATTGCTTCTTTGTTGGATTATCGCTTCCTCAAAAGACTGAAGGACAAGCATGTGGAGGCTTCAACGGTGTTCAAGGGTGTGGAGGTCCATGCCACATGGTGGACAAGGGGAAGCTTATTTATGACATTATGTGGGCCCTATATGTGGCTAATATTTATAGTTACGTGTAGGGGATAAACTTGATCTGCACCAAGAGTGTCGAGAAGAGGTGGGATTTGAATCTTGGAGAAATCACGTGGATCTAGAAGGGCGGGTGTATAATTAGATCAATTTTCTTGGATCGGATCAAGAAGGCCTATGATAGGAACCCTGATCTGGTAAGCTTGTTAATGGATCCCAAGTTTACATAGGACAAACACTCATTGTCTGAGTTGCGAATAGACTTGATAGGATTAGCATGCAAGGCATGGTAGTGCACAATAGTTAGTGATGTGGAGCATTGGTCTCGAAATGGATATGGAGGAGGAGGATCAGAAGTAAACATAGCAGGTGACTACAAAAGGCCAAAGATTAGCTAAGCAGTGAGAGCTATGAGTAAGAGGCATGTCCAGGGGGATGGACATGGCACCGATCTTGATGCATGATTTCGAGATGGATCACATGATGTGGTTGTGGAAAGTCGCATTATGTGTGAGCATGTTATGGGCGCAGACATGATATGTGGATCTTGTCAAGATGGTGATGGTTGAATCATCATGATGCATAGGCGATCGTGGAGATGTTGAAATATCACGAATTTGTGATAGGTAAGATTGTGTGTTACTTGTTGATCACAGGAAAAGTGTATGGATGACACATGTGATGGTTCAAAGCATGGTTACAAAAATCTGAAGGAGTTGACATTCCTTGTTTGGCTTGAAGATGTTCTTTTGCAGATGCAATAGCGGTAGAGTTGTTGTGGATGAGTCTCCAAGTGGGAGATTGTTAGGTTGTGGAGTCTGATTTCAGCTAAATATGGATAAAACCGTTCTTTGTTCCTTAACTGGATTGTAGATGACCAATCCCGAACCAGAGGTGGAAAAAGAAAAAGTTAATTTTAGGATTGGCTAAAATTAAGGTTTTTCTAATTGTAAACTTTCTAAGTTTGAATTAGGCCTTAAGTGGATATTGGGTTAGTTATAAGATGTTTGTTTTAGCATGCATGTAACTGGGTTTCCCTATTTATGCAATACCTCCGATAGAGAAGATTGTATCTTGTTTATGGGAAGTGCATAAAATTGTGTATCTCCTGTAGAGAGAGCAAGAAGCTTGGTGTAGAGCTTGATGCAAGGGTGTTTGCATGTTGAATTATTATTGTAGTAATCGTGTGGAGATGTTGGTGTTTTGAAAAGGAATTTGCAAGTGGTTATGTTGCAAGATTACTCCCTTCAGAGATTGTATTGGTGCTAATACAAAGGACTGATGTTTCTTGGTGGATGTAACCCACGTTGAGTGAACCACGTTATATGCTGTGTTTTTGTCTTGGATGTTTATATTTTTTATGTGATGATTAATAGTTTCTGTTCTTACTAATTAAGTTTCTTGCTTCAAGATTACTAAATCCTAACACGACTTCCCGTTTCAATCCAACTATTTATTTTTGCGATTTTGTTTAATTTGCACACGCCTCCGTCCACGACAACAACTTTTGAGATTTACGTGTCTGAAATATCATCCTGTTCCCACTCGACAAAGACAGGACAAATGGAGAACATGGAAACACACAAAGGACGCATATTTTTTGCTGAACTCGTTATTTCCGTGATGGACGACGGATCATATTTACAAGTGAAAAACATCAGAAAACCATGGTCTACGTAAAACCACATAACAAGTTAGCCTGCTTTATTATGTTAGTACAAATCTGAAGGTGGCAAATTCAAATTAGTAATATTTATAAATTTTATTCAACACAATAAAGATAAAATTAATGCGATTGAACAAAAATAATTTAGAAATAAACACTAAACAGCAACAAGTAACCAATTTTTCCACTCTTACACGTAACAAAATACTTATTGGTTGTCAAATCACCAGGTATTTTTTTTGCACTCTTACAATTTTTTCCGCTCTTCCACGTAACAAAATAATTATAGGTTGTCAAATCACCAGGTATTCTTTTCAACTTCACGAGCTCTTACACGTTACTATTGATGACAACATAATTATTGGTTACTTTTTGGCCTATCCAACCATAGCATGTAATCCGATATTACATACCTAACCTGTGGTTATGTTAATATGATAAACTTGTGTCACCTTATCTAATCTCATATACATGTTATATTGCATTATATCTTATTACAAACTTAACAAATGTAAACGGAATTATTAAAGATATATTTTAATTTCTAATATATTCAGTTTTAAAGTTTTCCCTGAAACTCCCTGAAACTAAATATGGGCAGTATCAAACATGGTTCTTGTCACTAAATAAATAAGACCTTTTACCGCATGTATAGAATATTGGACCATTTTTGTATTGTTTGAAGATAATATTCTTTGATTATTATAAATATAATATTACAATATTATTTATTTGAATATAAGAGATAAATTATTATAATGTTATTTTTTCCATACTTGTTTGTTAGGAAATAGTATAGTAATTTTAATTCATTTATTTTCAATACATATTTTTAAAACATTTTTAATGATATACATAAAACTGTGATATAAGTACTTTGTGTTTCGTTAGTCACCTACCACAAGAATTATATATATATATATAGAGAGGATATACTGTTTTTTTTTTCTATCTGAGGACTCAAGATTCGTAACCATCCTCTGAGTATAAAAAAAATGGAATTTCAAAGTATTTGACACAATAAACAAATGATTACAAGATTTAAATGAAGTAAAAGTAGAACGTCTGTTATGAAGAAGTAACAGGTTGAGCTATCTGAACACTCCACATCGTAAATCAACGCCTCTCTTCGATCAAAGCTTTCAAAGGAGTCCCCAATGAGCGCAGCGGCTCCTCCATAACTTTCAGAAAACCATTCCGTTCGGACAAGTCAACCGTCTCGCCTTTCAGGCATTTCCATTCAAACGCCTGCACTAGACAGGCCACAATAAGGCGTAGATGAAGCATACCCACCCCAAATTCCGGGCACATCCGTCTGCCCGACCCAAACGGAATCATCGCCATCTCCTTAGTCCCCGTCACGTCCACCTCCGCGCCCAAGAACCGTTCCGGCACAAAGTCCGACGGCTCCTTCCACAGCCTCGCGTCCTTCGTCATGCCTTCCAAGTAGAAACACATAACGGCGTTCGCCGGGATGTCGTACCCGGCGAGCGTGCAGCTGCGGGTGACGGCGTAGGGGAGCGTGAAGTACCCGGGCATATGCGTGCGCAATGTTTCCATCACCACGGCGTTGAGATAAGCCATCTTCGCCAAAGCTTCTCCTTCCGCGTCAGCATTCTTGACTTCCTCGTACAACTTATCTTGAACGTGCGGATGCTTCATCAGGATGGCCACCGCGAATTGGATGGTCAAGGACGTGATGTGCGATCCGGCGTGGACGAACTCCGCGCAGAGTCCCAGGAGCTCTGCCTCGCTGAGCTGGAGGCCATTAACGTGTCAACGTAGTCAGTACTTCCGCCGACGCTTTTGTACGAGACAAACAAAGAGCCCCCCACACCGGGCAAGTATTTCGTTTCCTTCTTTCTTGGCTTGGAAGAAATCTAAGAGCGCGCAAGTGTGATAGTCGAGTGCGAGGAGACGACCCCGTTCGAGCATGGCCGGCATGACGTCCTGGAACTCCCACAGCTCCCCAACGTCCATCTCCAGGCCGAAGCATGTTAAATATAGAAAATCTGATTTGTAACAGATCATTCAAGATCTTGTTTAGATTAGGATTTATTGTTTTTTTAAGATTAGATGTTTTTTTTTTTTTTAACTTTTTAAGTTTAGATGATTTTTGTAACTGTTTTTTTGGTGTTTAGAATTTTCCAGGTTAAGACTCTAAATGTTTGGCATTTCTCAACCATGAATGCTGAAGAAGAAGAAAATAAAGAAGTGATTTGGGCTTTCTGAGTTGATATTTGTAGTTTTGTTTTTTTTTTTGGTTCATTGCTTTGTTTTTTGGTTTAACTCTTTAATATTGTCTTGTTATTTATTTTATTATCTTTATCATCTGGCATCAAAGCTAGGTTCAAAATGTCAACGAATGCTAGTAATATGCAGCTCCAAATTCTAAAATTCAATGGAAAAAATTATGATTTTTGGTGTTTTCAGATGAATATTTTGTTCAGATCACACGAGTTATGGGATATGGTGGAGAATGGATACTAAGAACTAGCGGATGCAGCAACATTAACCACGCTCACATAGAATCAAAGAGACGTATTACGGGACAATAGGAAAAATGATCATAAAGCTTTGTTGCTTATAGTGCAGGGTCTTGATGAAACCCTCCTCCCAAAAGTTACAACCACTACGATGGCAAAAGAAGTGTGGGATATCCTTGCACAATCATTTCAAGGTACGAATAGAATAAGAATAGTCTGCCTACAATTACTTAGAAGAGATTTTGAAGTTTTACAAATGTCAGATTCAAAAAGTTTAGAGGATTTATTTAATCGTGCAATGGGGTTAATTAATCAGATGAAATCAAATGGTGAAGTTATGAGCAATCAAAAAATTGTAGAAAATATTTTAAGATGTATGCCTTCAAAATATGATCCTACAGTTATAGCCATTGAAGAATCAAAATATCTAACAACTTTATTTGTAGATGAACTTATGGGTTCATTGTACACACATGAGCATAGAATAAATAGATCCAAAAATGAACCACTGGAGCAAGAATTCAAAAGTAAGGTTTCAATGTCAAAAAAGGAAGAAACATTAGAAGCATCATTTCCACAAAGAGGATGAAGAAGAAGTCCAAGAGGAAGAGGAGGTCCCTTTCAACAAAGAGTCAAAGGTCCAAGAAGCAATAAAAGTTATGAAGAAACCAACAACTATGCTCAAGCAAGAGGTAGAGGTAGAGCAAATTTTCAACAAAGAGGTAGAGCAAATTTTTATTAAAGAGGCAATAGCTCTCAAAGGTATGATAAGTCATCTGTTCAATGCTATTATTGTCAAAAGTATGAACATATTGCATTTGAATGTAGAAAAAAATAGCAAATGAAAGCAAATAGGAAGCTCAATATGCAAATGAAGGTGACTCGCAGGAAGAATATGTGTTGCTTACATGTAGCACAAAAGAGGAAATAAATGAAGATAAATGGCATGTTGACAGTGGGTGTAGTAATCATATGATAGGAAGCAAAGAGATATTCCAAGATTTGGATGAGTCCATCAAGTCAACAGTAAATATGGGTAATAATACAACTACACTGGTCATGGAGAAAGGGAGGATATTACTCAAAACAAAGCAAGGTGAGAAGAAATTTATTGGTGATGTATTTTATCTACCAAGTTTAAAGCTTAACTTGTTAAGTGTAGGTCAACTTCTGTAAAAAGGCCACACTCTGAAGTTTGAGAATGGTACATGCTTTATTACTGATGGTAAGAATAAGATGATAACCAAAATATCCATGACTGCTAATAAGATGTTTTCTCTTAGCATTGAGAGAAATATGCCTTTGAGTTTCAATACCATAGTAAAATATTCACAATGGATATGGCATCTTAGATTTGATCATTTGAATATTTGTGGACTAAATATTTTGCATAAGAATGTGAAGGATGCTTCATTGGAAAACACCACAGAGAACCCTTTGCTGAAGGGAAATTTTAGAGAGCTTCAGAGCCATTGGAGCTAGTACACTCAGATCTATGTGGACCACTTCAAGTCACCTCATTATCTGGTATGAGATATTTCTTAACATTTATTGATGACTATAGTAGAAAACTCTGGGTGTATCCATTGAAAGTAAAATATGACACTTTTAAGAAATTTAGAGAATTTAAAGCATTAGTTGAAAAGCAAAGTGGCTATTTTCTCAAAAATTTAAGGACTGATAGAGGTGGAAAGTACATATCACATGAATTTCAAAAATTTTGTATTGAGAATGGTATAAAAAGGTAGTTAATAACTAGGTATACTCCTCAATAAAATGACATAGTTGAGAGGAAGAACAAAACAATTCTAGATATGGTGAGGAGTATGCTTAAAGCTAAGAATTTACCTAAAGTTTTTTGGGTAGAGGCAATTTGTTGTGCAAATTATATTCTAAATAGGAGCCATACAAAGATAGTTTAGGGCATGACACCAAAAGAAGCATGGGGAGGATTCAAACCTCGTGTAGATAATTTTAAATTTTTTAGCTAAATTGCTTATTCTCATGTTCCAGATGCACTTAGAAAGAAATTAGATAATAAGGCAAAAAGATGTATCATTGTGGGATATAGTGAAGAATCAAAAGCATATAGACTATACAATCCAGAAACAAAAAAGTTGCTGATAAGTAGAGATGTTAAGTTTCTTGAAGACCAGGAGTGGTGTTCGAAATTGAAATACAACAATCATCAAGTCAACATTGAAGATGAAGCAGTAAGCGCACACCAAAATTTAGTTGGTACCAAATGACCTAGTAGCAGTAGCATTCACAAATAAACATCAAGAAGAAACTCTTCTTCACTAGGAAGCAACATTTCTTCACCAAATACCAGAAGCATATTTTCATCACCCACATCATAATCTCCAAAAAGAAGGCAAAAGATAAGTAGCTTGTCTGACATATATTAAGAAACAACAGAGGTAAGTGAAGATGCTTATCATTTTGTATTTTTTTAGGGCTGATTGTGATTCCATTATATTTGAAGAAGCAATACAAGATGATAAATAAATTAAATCTATGAATGAAGAAATTGCAGCCATAGAAAAGAATCAAACTTGGGAACTAATAGACCTCCTAGAGCACAAAAAGCCAATTGGAGTAAAGTGGATTTATAAAACCAAGTACAATGAGCAAGGAGAATTGAATAAATGCAAGGTTAGGTTGGTAGTGAATCAGGTATTTATTATGATAAAGTATTTGCACATGTTGCTAGAATGGATACTATTTGAATTATTTTAGCTCTTTCAACACAAAAGGGTTGGAGACTCTTTCAGATGGATGTCAAATCAACATTCTTGAATGGTGTTTTGGAGGATGAAATATAAATAAAGCAACCACCTAGTTTTGAGAAAGAAGGTTATAAATTTAAAATGGTCAAACTAAATAAAACTTTATATGGTTTAAAGCAAGCACCTAGAGTCTGGTATGAAATGATTGAATCATATTTTTGAAAAATGGTTTTGAAAAATATCCTTATGAGCACACCTTATTCACAAAATAAAATCAGCAAGGAGATGTTATGATGGTTTGCATTTATGTTGATGATTTTATTTATACTAGGAATAATGAAAACATGCTTAGAGAATTCTCAGTTGCAATGCGAAATGAATTTGAAATGACTGATCTTGGCTTGATGTATTTTATTGGTATTTAAGTCACTCAAAATAGTGACAGATTTTTATTTCTTAAGAGAAGTATGCCAATGATATATTGAAAAGGTTCAGGTTGGATAATTATAAACCAACAATTACACCTATTGCCTATGGGTGTGAAGTTGAGCAAAGAAGATGATAGCATAAATGTAGATTCTACCTTGTATAAAAGCTTGGTTGGCAGTTTAATGTACTTAACTACAACAAGTCCAGATATCATGTACGCAGTCATCTTGATAAGCAGGTTCATGGAGGATCCTCATGCTACACATTTTTATGCAGGTAAAAGAATACTCAGATATGTAAAAGGGACTACAAATCATGGGATTTTTTATGAAAGGAAGGATACCTTGAAGTTTGTTGATTACATAGACAGTGATTGGGTAGGAAACATAGATGACAGGAAAAGTACTTCAGGATATGTTTTTAATCTTGGTTTAGGGGCAATTTCATGGTCATCAAAAAAAAAATTATTATTGCATTGTCCACAGCAAAAGTAAAATATGTAGCAGTCACTTCCGCTGGTTGCCAAGCAGTTTGGTTATGCAGGATGCTTGAATAATTGGTGCAGCCCCACATGGAAGAGACCATTAGTTTTTGTGATAATAATTCTGCTATTTAAACTTTAAAAAAATCCAATTTTTCATGGAAGAAGCAAGCACATACATATCAGATTTCACTTCATCGAACAACTAGTTAAAGATAAAGAAATCAAGCTTTCTCATTGTAGGTCCAAAGATCAAGTTGCTGACATTTTGACAAAGTCATTGAAGGAAAAATACTTCAATAAATTAAAGAATATTTTGGGAATGAAAGCCCTTTCTCACAAATTGGATTTCAGGGAGGATTAAACAATTATTTTTAGTAAATCATATTTTAGGGAGGATGTTAAATATAGAAAATCTGATTTTTATTCAATGATCTTGTTTAGATTAGAATTTATTGCTTTTTTTTAAGATTAGATGATTTTTTGTAACTTCCTAAGTTTATATGATTTTTTGTATCCTTCTAAAGCTATAAATGTTTGACATTTTTTAACCATGGATGCAGAAGAAGAAGAAAATAAATAAGTGATTTGAGCTTTCTGAGTTGATATCTGCAGTTCTATTTTTTTGGTCCATTTCTCTGTTTTTTAGTTTAACTCTTTAATATTATCCTGTTATTTATTTTATTATCTTCATCAAAGCACATCTAAATTAATATGCCGAATACCGTTACCCAGATGTTCTCCGAGATCGTCACCACGGCGCCTGATTTCCTGGCAGCCTTTGCCTGAGCCGGTCGACCAGTTCCTCGATCGCCCGTTCTCTGCCTGGGCGAAAGGCCTTGAGCCGATCGAGTTGGAAAATTTTGGTCGTCAGGTTTTTGGGCAGAGTTCGCCACAATGGGCCGTGTGGGGTCGACCCGATCGTGGGCGGCCTGACCAATATTGGTCGCGTGCTGAAGACATGGCCCTCCTCGACCAGTGCCTCATGGGTCTCTTGGGTGCCCAGGACCACAATGAAGGGGGTTGAACCACGTTTCAACATGAAGATCAGCCCGTACCTGGCTTCGAGTTTGTGCAGAACACTTTGAAATGAATTATTCCTTGAGAAGGATTTGAGATGGAATATGTTTTCGACTAATGACCAATAAGGCGGTCCCGATGGTAGATTCCTCGGGTCCCTCTTAATTCTTTTGAAGAGCAGAAACCAACATGGTAGAAGCAAGATTATAAGCATTATTAGCTCGTGGGAAATATCGACGACGGATATCTCCATGACTGGACTTATGGGAATGTTAATGCTTCAGAAGATACACTTTTGTGTTTATAACTTTTCTTGCTCGGATGCCTATTAGAGAACAATGCATGCCCAATCTTATAACTCAAGTCAAATATGGCCACAGAAAAGGAAATGCCCAAGTAAATCAATACTGGTATTTATTATTATTTAGCTTATTGCTTTACATGTGTCTTCAGTATTCGCCTGTTAATCGTGTCGACTTAAAAAATTTGTAACGTTGAATAGTATCAATTTTTAATTGAATAAAAATGAAATTGTATGAGACAATCACAATGTTCATTGAAGTTGGTTATATTTATAGTAACCCCACTGCCCCTAATAAGCTTATACAACATTTTAATTATGGATCATCAGTCTTTCGATTTTGTATTGTAGTTGTTAGTTTTGCATATTTCAAAGATCTTGTCGTTATTGTTGACCATAACATGAGGGACTGACAACTCAGAGACCACCTCATTATTGTTGATCACGACTGAGGGGAACACCAGTGGTTTTTGTAATTTAGTTGTCAGTTAACACAATTAAATTGTTGATCACGACTGAGGGGAACACCAGTGGTTTTTGTAATTTAGTTGTCAGTTAACACAATTAAATGATTCAGATTGCACTATTACCTTGCAAACAAACATGCATACCCTAAAAAATTAAACCTAAATCTCATGCTAATAAATAACCAAACAAACAACTACAATCCACTAATACTTAAAAACGTGAGATAATCAATAGTATTTTTTTAACCCTCTATATCTTTACCACTAAAACGTAATGGTACGTTAAGGTCGAGCTCCGATTTTGATTTTGATTTTTTCAAAGATCACGTGTTAATAGCCCTGAAGAGCAGCAATGCCACTTATAGGACCACATAACACTAAAACATATGGGAGACGAAAGAGGATAGATTGAAAGAGTGGTAGAAGGTATATACAAACAAGAAATCGTTTCGCCACCATAACATGTTTTTGGAAAAATTAAATTTAAATTTGTATTTATCATAACCGTCAGTCAGAGAAGGAGAATGGAGCAAATTGGTCATAACCGTTAGCCAGAGAAACAGAGTCGAGCAAATTCTACCCACGGAGGTAGTCTTGAATTCGAAGAAAAATTGAAATCTTTGAACTTTTAAATTAAGTGTTTTAGTTATCATTTTAAGAGTAAAAAATTAGTTAAGTGAAACTAATTTATCAAAGCCTACCCCACCTTTCCTCGTCCTATTTTAGAGCTTGGGAATCATACCTAAATTGATACGATTCAGTTGTAATGTAGGCTTGACAATTTCCTTTTTCTCTAAAAAAAATTTCCAGACTCCAAAAATGCAGCCAGGGTTTGCATGTATTGTTACTATCAATCTGTCTCACATTATATCTTTGGTCAACATTTTTTGTGAGATTTTCTCATCGCTGTTTTATATATTTGGTCAACATTTTTTGTGATATTTTTTCATCGCTACTTTTTCTATTGTGTACTTTGCATTTTCTCTGCCTTGGGCATGTACCTTTTTACATGGTTTCAATTATCACGGACACTCTACTTCTTAGTGAAGTTGTTGTTAGAGAGTGTTATAGTTCCAATCAAGTGTTTGTGAAATTTCATTTCAAAAGTATATTACAAGGTAATGTTTATATCTTTAATATTGTGTTTCTTATGTAAGAATGTGATAATGCAGATAAGATGAGCAACACATGATTATTGGGTATTTCTTAGGGCATATACTTAATGACATCCTCATTTTTCAACGGATCCAAAATGCATGGCATTTTCATGTAATGCAAGTGCATCCAATGGCGTAACGACAATCTTGCATCACCAAAAATTTACATTTTCTCTTTCGGTTGTAGATTTCTTTAGTTATTTTGGAATCCATGATGATACTTGAGAGGTGCAAGTTAATCAGAAGTCCAAAAAGGTGAAAAAAATCACTTGCTATTTTTATTAAGTCAGCCTGAATAGGTACGTATGGAATTGAAAATTTACCTCAAGGAGTAGAATTAAAAAATGTATCCAGTGGTGAAAGAATCACCTCAATATCCTGAACGGTTTGAGAGATATTAAAGTTTTCGTCCCGATAATTCTCACCAATAAAGTTTAAAAGTAAAATTTGAAGACCTTAGAGGCCCCAAAAAAGAATGAAAATTTGACTAAATAAAATTTAGATGATTTCATTGTTGTATATCTCTTCGTAAGCTTTCCAACGATATATTATAATAGCCAATCGGACAACCGAGCCAAAAGTTATGACCCCGGGAAGCTCTGCCACCAACATTCAAATTTCAAATGAATATCTTCCTAGGTGGGAAAATGAAAATTTAAATTTCAATTGAATATCTTCATTGGTAGGAAAAATGAAAATTCAAATTTCAAATGAATATCTTCTTGGGTGGGAAAATGAATAGCGGAAAAAGGGAAGTTACGTTTTCTAGAATATTCCATGGAAGTTAGTAAAGAGGGAACACATATTTATCAAAGGCAGTCCAATAATCCAGATCGTGGCTCCAACTTGTAGATTTCCAGTAGATTTTATTTGTAATAAAATTGACCTTATGGTTGTAATATTGTAATTTCTGATTTTGTATTTCCATTTCATTGAAGTAATATTAGATGTTGGGTTTCTTTTAAATTTGTTATGATATTGAGGATTGTGTGAGTGTTGGGTGGAGTAGCCCTTCACCAAGTGGTATCAGAGTGGTAGTTCCTGAGTGTGTAAAAAGATCACCAAATGTGAAGTAGTTTGCACTAGGATTTGTGGTTGTGGTTTGTGAGAAAAGTGATTAGAATACCTCCACGAAGAAATCGTGGTGGTGGGAGAAATATTGTTGTACCAGAAGAGGATTTTGGAGCCCTACAGAGACAAGTTCAAGCACTATAAGAGGAGCTACGTAGAGGGTTTGAGTCAAGAAGAGAAGATGAAAGTGAATACAAAGGTAAAGAAGAAGCTCAGTTTGAAGAAGAACATGATGTAGTAGATCCTAAGCAAGTCATATTATTTATGGCCATCTCCAAGATTGAAAAAAGGTCAAATATTGATGTTTTTACATTTTATGGGAATTTTAACCTAGAAGAGTTGATCGATTGGATCAATGATATGGATGAGTACTTTGAGTATGAGGGGGTGGAAGATCTTGAGAGGGTCAAATTTGCAAAGACCAATCTGAAGGGTCATGCTAATATCTGGTGGAAGGAGTACAACTAGATAGAAATAAAAAAGG
Source organism: Wollemia nobilis (assembly GCA_028583015.1). NCBI lineage: Eukaryota > Viridiplantae > Streptophyta > Pinopsida > Araucariales > Araucariaceae > Wollemia > Wollemia nobilis. Next base: position 2,743,844 of record JAQPPZ010015863.1, on the reverse strand, counting down.
AAATGAAAGAATAACAAGATGGGATTAGATGGTGGAAAAGTTAAAGAGATAATTCATTCCAGTTGATTACAAGTTAGATTTGCTAAAGAAAATGCAAGGTTTGAGGCATGCAGGTAAGTTTTTCAAAGAGTATACAGAAGAGTTCTACAAGGTCATGATCAGAACAGGTCATTTTAAGGCCAACAAGGAGAAGGTAGCCCATTATAGAAATGTATTTAAGACAACTATTTAGGAGGAGCTAAGTTTAATAAAAATGACTACCATAGAAGATGCTTATCAATTTGCTCTAAAGGTATAAGAGAAGCTAAATAGAATATTTGAAAACAAGCAGAGAGAAAGAGGTCACGGTAGAAGGACTGGAAGAAGACCATATAGAAAATGAAATGAAGACCAAAAGTGATGCAGGAGCATCCAGCAGCACCTGATGAAGAGG